>CM050650.1:39211303-41711303 GCA_027574665.1 Rhynochetos jubatus
CGCTGCCTTAATGATGTGCCTCTTTCCTGAACCATAACTATTCTGTCAAACACCATGACAGAGGGAAAACAATCGCATACCTTGGCAGCTAGCAATACAAACAGTTTCAGAGGTGGGCTGGCAGCAATTGATGGGCATTTCTTCCCACTGCTGGAAAGCTGTGGCAGAGAGGAATGCGTCACCCCGTGTTACCAAATGCAGCAGGACTGGGTTCTTCTGTAGAGAGGGCTTGTCTGCTTGTGAAAGTTTCACCAATTTGACATAAATGGAAGTTTAAATTGCCTTCATGAAATCTGTGTGACCTTCTTGGATGATTATTTGTTTGGATTTAAAGCTACTTTTACCGGTTACACCCATTGAGCCTGTAGCTCGTACCCTGAGCAGGTGCATGTTGAACTGGAGAGAGCCTGCTTTAAGCTGGTAGCAGTGTTCAGACGTAAAGCTGCATCAGTTTGACAAAGCCAGTTTAATGCAGCAGCCCGCACTGTAGGAAGGTGAACGCTTTGCAAACAACTGTGCTGGTGGAGGAGGAGGTTAGAGCTCTTTGTCCTCATTGCTCCTCACTGCCTCTTTCCTAGAGGTTTCCCTCTCTTCAGGCCCCTCAGGATGTTCCTTTATGCACAGACAAGGCTTCAGAGTATTTATAGTCACCTACATTTTAATTTGGTTGTTTAGCTTTGCTCATATTAAAGAAATGTTTACCCCTGCAGTTAGCCTTATTGACCGCTTAACCAGTGCTAGCTTCACCACTGCCTTCGTCGCACAATGTCTGGTCATCACCGAGGCAACGACATCAATTTACAGTAATTAGTTTGGTCCAAATCCCCTAGCTCTAGCAGGATGAAAGTCTGGAAAGCGGCTCGTGCTGTAGGAGAGTCACACTGCGATGCTGTGACGAAGGAGTTTTTATGCAGTGTGAAAACGTGGTGTGCTGCAGTGACAGCTGAGGCTGGTGCCATCTGAAAGTACGGAGCAACATTCTGGGATGAACACTGCCAGGTGAGGGCTGTTTCTAATAACTGTGATGTTCACTGGGAAGCCTTGAGTGCCAATACGTTCACACAGGTACTTCTCTGATGAGACTGCAGTGTGAAACAGGCCTTTGGTCCAAAGGAGCTGGAACCCGTGCCGTGGAGCTGGCAAATCCCTGTGTTTCTGAACGTGTATGGGATGCCATCCCGCACTGCCAGGAGCAGCCAGGGCTTGTTATTCACTAACAGAGCGGGGCTGGGGAGGCAGCCTGAGGACGAGATGCCTTTTGGATCCCGGAGGCTCCGGCGACTTTGTATTGATCTGTGTTCTCGCTGGCAGTGGGAGGCTGGTGTTTGCTTCCACGTTATTTACACTTCAGTCTGTATGAGGATGGTGTCTTTGCAAGCCTGGGAGGCGTGTTCTTTTAAGGTTGTTTACATACAAATAAATAAACAAACCAGCAGCAGTGAGTGGAAGATCTCAAGAGAAATGGAGGGTTTCTGTAGCATGGTTGGCCTGCTTAGAAAAGGAAGGGAGTAGTGAGTCTGACTTCTTTTGTTTCTGGGAAAATCTGCTCTCCGCCTCGGGGTGGTGATGAGGGTTGATGCGAGTATCACCCTCTAGAGAGGAATGCATATAAGGTTGCTTCATTCAGAGAATCTTCATCTTATTTGTGCTTCAAGCTGTTG
Source organism: Rhynochetos jubatus (assembly GCA_027574665.1). Lineage (NCBI taxonomy): Eukaryota > Metazoa > Chordata > Aves > Eurypygiformes > Rhynochetidae > Rhynochetos > Rhynochetos jubatus. The sequence continues at coordinate 39,212,965 of CM050650.1, forward strand.
TGTTTACCACAGAGAAAACATTTTAATGGCTAAAAAGTATGGAGAAAGCTCCAAAGGGACAGGAAAGAGTGCTGCCAAAATTTCTGAAGTTGGAACTGTCCTACTGCGTGCCACACAGCTGCCAAGTTGCATTCAGAAAACCTGTACGGAGATAGATACGGCCCATCCTGTGAGCCAGCCACCCTGTTCCCACTTGCAAAGGCTGATGTCTCAGGAAGGTGGTTCTCAGAATTACCTGGAAAGCAAACATCTTTGGCTGGCAAGTAGAGATGACTGAATGACCTTTCTTTTTTTTCCTGTGTATGTCAGGTTTGTCCACTTGTTCACATTCTTTCACATGCTTGACTGGAACAAGTTTTCTCAGACTTCAAAAGGAAGGTTGTAACCTTTTAAGGAAGAGTTTTAGGAAGCTGCTCAGATGCTAACTAGTCAGGGAGGGGGACACGTGAGTTGAAGAGGCTTTGTTGAATGAGTTTCTGACAAACTAGGAACTAAAAATTGCTATATATAATTCAAAGGAATATGGAAAAGAATGAACAGCTAGGGCTATGTGGCAACTTCAGAATTACTGATTGTCATGCAAACAGCAATAAGATGAAGGCTACAGGCTTGTAGGCTTCTTCAGCAGAAGGTCCTGACAACGTTCAGAGTCTGGCAAAGGGTGGGTGGGTATGTTTCTTTGTGTAACTCTGCGTTTACCACTTTCTGCGTTGAAAGAAAATGAGGTATGTCTCCTCCTAAGATGAACTGTTTACTATAAAGGCTCCCTACTTGCCTAGACACCTGTTGCTTTCTTTGTTTATAGCATACTAATGAAACGAAACTGGGGTTAGTTAGGCATTAGAGTTGTATTCAGACTTACTAAGGAGATATTAAAACTTGAAGAAGTGAAACAAGAAACCATTACAAATACAGTATTTATTTTATATGTCTCATGATTATAAACATTACCAGTAATAGTTCCATAAACCAGTCTGGAATACTGGTCAATTCGCATTCCTTTGAGCAAACAGGCCAAGGAGGTGTTTTTTTAATGGGTTACATAAATGAAGTTAGTTTGCTAACTAAACCCAACATCCTGCGTATTCAAGGTTGCTCTCCAAGCTTTAGCCACATGGAACAGTGATAACAGCAATCCTTAAAACTCAAGAACCTTAGAGCTCTTGTCTTCATAAATGAGGATAACTTGCATCCAACACAACCACAGACTTTTTTTTTTCATGGAGCACAAGACTAGTCCTGAAATTCTTCTGCATGCCTTCTTCAAGCAGGTAAGGGGTTCCTTACCTTTAAACAGGGTCTGCGCTTTCTTATTCATGATACCTGCCAAGTGGTTGGTGCCAGGACGTGTTATCTTAATGAGACTTGTTTGCTGGCGCACTTTGACATCACATCTGTTGCAAGAAAAGGCCCAGGTTACCTCTCTTCCTTCTCAGGCCCAACTTCTTTTCAGAGTCTTGAGGATGGCAGTAAGGGGAATAAATATGAATTTGTCTTAAAAACTCTGCTTACAAAGAAGTAACTTCCTCTGACCCATGGACTAGGTTGGCAAGCACAGACCATGCAGGAAAGTGGAACATGGAGCCTCAATTAATGAGTAATTGAAGGACTGTTCTGCAAAAATGGAAACCATTTCTAATCTGTGAATGTAGCAGTGCGTGACGGATCTACAGATTTCTGTAATTAGCAGGCATCCAAAGTATGCTGTTGACGCCACCAGAAGCCCTGCAGAATGAGGCACTCCCTCCAGGAGGAGGAAGATGGCAAAGTATGCTCTTGCATGTGAACTTTTGACCCATCCAAGAGCCGCTGAAGAAGGCACAGCTTGCACCCTGAACTTCCAGTGTAGGAAATAAGGATGTCCTTTGGATGCAGCAGTGTGAGGACAGGTGGGAGAAGAAGAGAGAGAAGTTGGGCACTGCTGGTTCCCTAACAGCATGTGTCTGTCCCACTCCAGCAATCAAGACAGGCACAGAACTCAAAGGAGGTACTAAGGGTTACAATTTTTAGAGCCATGAGAGAGAGAGCTCTACACAATACCATGACATCGAGGAGGTTAACCATGTTCCCCTAGTTTGCCTCTGGTACAGCTTTTGTCTTCAGTAACCTGCTGTAGCAAGACACAGACTTCACAACAACGCATTAGATTAGGCTCCAAGCTAAACTCCTGTAATTTGCACTTGTGCACATTGATGCTGGTTAGAGATACAACAGCCAATGTGGTATAGGTACTCTACCTCTATTCCATAATCATAGAATCGCTTAGGTTGGAAAAGACCTTTCCATTCAGCAACAGCCTAATTCTGCATTCAACTGCACAGGTATGAATGGGCCAGAAAGTACTTGTACAAATCATACTCTGTGCATATAGCCCAGTTATACACAGCGTTCAAAAAGACCAAGTTCTTCTCATGATTGCTGAGTAGCACACTTCATGGGGACATAACCGGTTGATTTCAGATTTATATGAGAACAGAGTCTATGATGGGAATGCAGAAGATACAGAGCTTGCTGAATATAATTGTGTTAACTGGGAACCCTTCTGACAAAGACCAGGGAGATGGGAGTTTGAGACCCCTTTCTGGCATCCCCAGAGGTACCTCTGTACATGCGTATGAGGTACATACCCTCAATATGAGGGCCAAGGGTGATGAAAACCATGGTACTGTCTCTGTGAGCGGGACACTTCATGGACAGTAAAGCTGGCCCCTTATGAAGTGTTGTAGTAGATTAATGTCATTATTGGTAACATAAAGGTAGTTGTGAGTGTGGAGAATTTGTCTTATTTTTACAACCCCAAATGAATGTGACTTTCCACAACCTGGTCTGTCATTAATGTCGTCTCTTTGATGCAGTTCATGTTCCATCGTCAGTGAAGCAGCAGTGGCAGTACAAAAGCTGGGGGCTGCTTTCACAAGCGGCAGCCTGCTGGGGCAGCTGTAGTGGGGCTGTAAGGGGGACAGAGCAAGGCTTTCTCCCCAGGTGGGTAACGGTGATGTACATGCTGCTGTTCAGGGGAACACTCATCGATCAGCAGGGACTGGAGACGGCCATTTCTGAACAAATTTATTCAATCCACCTGCTATCTAAAAAAAAAGCCCTGCAAACAGAATCTTATCTGTTGTTCTTAAACAAATATTGTAAGGCTTAATGATTTCATCAGCAGAGAAGTTCAGTGCCAGAGTTTTACCTTACAGTTTATATCTGGTTCAGAGCATAACAAAAGTAAAGCAAACTTGCTGTCTCAGCTGGGTGCACATGAGTGCTGCACAAACAGCAGGTAATTCCAATAGAGGAAGGGGAAGAATGTTCCTCTGTTGCCCTTTTTATTATCCTGGTTATGATTTTTCACTGCCAAAAGGTAAGTTACAAAGTTAAATTTTAGCAGTGATGAATGCATTGTTTCTTCTCTTGCTTCTGGAGATGCATTCGTCAGCTGGATGCACAGATCTGGTTCTCACCTAGCTGTTTGAAAAGCCAGGCAAGCTTTCTCCGTGTGTGTGAGAACGCTCTTGTCTTTTTACCACCACTATTAACCTGTAGTTGCTGCTGGTGTACCTCATAGACCTCTCTCTCTGATTACAGAAATAAGAATCATATTTGGACAGCACTAATCAGAATTTGGCTTCCAGCAAGGGACAGTACAACCCACATTAAATGCAGTTAAAAAGGCAGGCGTAGTCTTCCAGAGGCACTTGATTTCAGATTGGTTTTATTGGTTTTGAAGACAATGCCAGAAGTGAGGAAGGCAGATTATTTCCCATTTCTTGTTTAAACAAAAACTGACAGTGAGTTTGACCATAAGTTTCTAAAACCAGGACCTTCACAATTTCAGAAATGTGACAACTTACAGAAGAGATATTACCAAACCTTTGCACCAAATAGTTTCTCACAGACGCCAGTGACAACGTACTTTGTTTAAAAATAAAAACTGGTTGTACCACAAGCATCTCTGGAGAGGGAAATACATGTAATTTTGCCTCTGAAGGGTTCTCCATTTATCATTTCTTCCTCTCTCTTCTGAATTTCCTTGAAGATGCATTCCTTTTACTGAGGTTTCCATGGTTATTGATCTCTTGAAGTTGTCACATTAGCCCAGCAGCCACTGTTTCTCTGTGTGGCTCAGCCTCTGAACGCAGATGTTGGTTCTCCCCATTTTGTAGGGACCCTATTCAGCAAGTCCTTGTCATTTAATTGGACTTCACTTCCCATCAAGTTGTGTATGAAGAATTTGTTCTCTGAATTCAAATGCCTTTTCTGAGCTCACCTTTTTGTAAGCATGTACTAGTACAGAGCATGACTGACATGAGCTATCGGGGGTGTGAACTCTGCATGTAAAAGGTGCATGGGTTCAACACATCTACTTGTAGATCATAGAATCACAGAATGGTTTGGGTTGGAAGGGACCTTAAAGATCATCTAGTCCCAACCCCTCTGCCATGGGCAGGGACACTCTCCACTAGACCAGGTTGCTCAAAGCCTCATCCAGCCTGGCCTTGAACACTGCCAGGGATGGGGCACCCACAGCTTCTCTGGGCAACCTGTTCCAGTGCCTCACCACCCTCTCCGGGAAGAATTTCTTCCTGATGTCCAATCTAAATCTCCCCGCTTTCAGTTTATATCCATTACCCCTTGTCTTGTCACTACATGCCCTTGTAAAAAGTCATGTGTGTGTGTGTGTGTGTGTGTGTGTGTGTGTGTGTGTGTGTGTGTGTGTGTCCCCTCCCCCGCTTCCTTGTAGGCCCATTTTGTCTAATTCTATGTTTGTCTCAAATGTCTGCAGTTTATCATTCATCATTTCCTTTGTGACTGTATCCCTGTGAAGCCTTTGCTTCCCCAGGGAGAACGGGCAGGGAGTGAGCAATGGTGTTCATCTTCTGCATTATCCTGAGAAAACACAGGAGTCTCTCTCTTCTTTTTACAACTGTATGCTTCCAGCTGACACTGCCTCCTATGGGAGCAATGGCTTCTGCCTTCCAAAGTGGCTATGTGGTTCCACAATTAGGGACTAACATCTGCGGGTACAGACCATTCTCAGAACATTTAAATGGTCCTTCCCGCCCAACACCAAATGGCCAGGTTCTGAAATAAGGATGCTACAGAGAGAGCTGATGGGGCTTCTGTGAACCCCTCATTAAAATTCTGCCACCCACCCAAAAGAAGAATCATCATTAGTCCCCTCTGCCTGCTGGAGCTTATCCTCTCGGTGGGTATTGCTGAAATCAGCCCTGCCAGGCCAAACGTGTCCTTCGCAATTAGAAAACTCCATCTGAAGAGATTTCTCTCTTACTCTTTGTAGCTCTGCAGTGTCTGCTACTGTCCCTGGTGTTCATTTACCTGCATTAAAGAGCAGGTCCCTGGGACACATCCCCTACCCCAACTAATCCACTGTCTTATGCTGGGGAGGCGGTACATTTCTGAAGAGGAAAGCAGAAATCTCACCAACAAGCACGGCTCGTATTACACTACTTTGCCCAAAGACTTTGCATCCATTCATTGTTTGGAAGATAGATAGGGAAAAAAAGTTTCAGTCATTTATATGAGAAAATCCAAAGGGCGTATTTCCACATGCCCCTTTCTTCATGGCTGCTCAGTTCTACCCCATGGAGCCACAAAATTTCTGTGAGAACACCTGCTTGAAAGTCCAACAGCACACTGCCAATAGGAAAGGAAGAAGAACCTCTTTCTTCACACTGGTGTAAAAAGCAACAGTCATATGCTTTCAACTGTTCCTTTTACCTCTGTTTCCAGGGCATTTTTACAGATGCTTTCAGGATATGTACTTTGGTGTGACATCAAGAAGAAACTTGTCTTGGCCAAGGAGCAACAGAGGAAATTCATACCTCGTTTATTTAAATTGTAAAACACTATAATTGAATAAAGTAACTATAAAAAGAGTATGTAACTGGTTTTATTGTGTGGGTCCCCTGCTTTGCATCACGGACGTTCTTAGATTAGATACTATTTGGTTTTAGTACATTATTCCCGATTTGAGCCTTGTAGGGCTACTGTAATAAAAAGGTGAATGACATCAGCACTGCATTGTGTCTCCAGACGAGGAGGCACCCGAGGAAACAACCAACGAAAGCAAACTACATTCAAACTGCTAAACCTCAGACTCCAGCCAGCCTCCATAAACTGAATAATAGCTATCTTGAGCAAATAGACATATTAAAATGTATCCTGAAGGTCAACAGACTGTGGATCTGACAGAGCAATGGAGCTCTTCTTTCTTCCTTTCTAGGAATAGGTTGGGTTAGAGTGGTCTTCTTCCCACTCCTAGTCATACAACTTGAGGAAGGTCTCCTCTACTGACTTACCACTGACGGTACAACATTTAGCTTAACAAATTATCTCTGTGACTTTGATGAAGCCCAAAGAACTAGAGCCAAGTTCTCAGTTTTCCATCAACTTTGAGTTGAATTTGAATGCACCTCTGTGTTTGGAGAAGCTCTGAAGAATGGCACTGCTTCTCAAGGCAACAACTTAACGCCGTCGGAAAACTGGCTACGGTGGGGGTTTTTTAGTTTTCTCTCTGCAATACTGAGTGCAACTTTACCATGCTAATGGGTATTTCAACAGAGTTGTCCTTGAAGATGAAATACTGTGTTTTTCTTGGCGGCGTTACTATAAATTAAAATGAAGCTAAATTTCAATCTTTGCTACTAGTTTCCATCTGGACCATACCACGTGCTTTGTATTCCATCACTGTAAAACCTAAACTATTTTAATGCCTAAAATCTGGGTAACTTGCACATGTGCAAGACCTCAGATAGCTTCAAATTCTTGCATTATCAGCTCCAAAATCACCCTTCTAGAAAACCCGAGAACTCCACTCTGGCTATGTTAATCACTAGGCTGGTGTCAGGGGAAGACATGGCTGCATACCATAAAGCAAAGCTTAGGACCTGTTCTGCACTGAAGGATGCCGTTATCTTGGCAGGAAGGAGACTACTGTTGGCAGCAAATATTCAAAAGCTTTCCTCTACATGAAACAACTTATTTCAAACCGTTTCCTTTTACACTATCATTTAGGCAGGTATTTGCTACAGGGAAGCCTGTTTTAAAAGGGCTTCTAGAAGGAATAGTTCAGGAATAGAGTCCAGGATAAAAGGAATTGGTTTAGTGTATGAAATCACAGAAGCAACACGTCTGTGTTTTTAGGGCTGCAGTGTTTCCAGGATAAAGGCAGGGAGGGGTAACTTGAAGCCTCCATGCAGTAGCAATACTACATTTTACTTTCCATCCTCTGAACACCACAGAAAAGTTCTGTCTGCTGATTCTTGCTGAATCTTGCCTGCTTGCATGAGCGTAGACAGGAATTAACTACCTACTCCCATGGTTTTATGTTTTGGGTCATTTCAATGACGACTTGCACGTTAGTTGTACATCTCTGTTAGATCTTCCACAGATGAGGTTTCGTTTAGAGCCTGAAAGGTTTTTACAGTGACTTGTGAGCCAGTACATCACTATTTCTGAAGCTCTTCTGCAGACAGAACTCCCTTTGAAGTCAATGGGAGTTCTGTCTGAATAAGGACTTCAGGATTTGGGCCTCAGGATATAAATGCTGCGATCAATCTTTTGAGCATAATGAATAACATTTTCTTGGCTTTCAGCACTATACTAAGCCAAATAGTAGCCCCAGGGATTCAAAATGGGTTAAACAGGAGAATCTGCGTTGTTTCAACCTACATCTTTATTTAGCTTTCAAATCAGCATAGTCCCCATGCTTAGTACCAACCTGCCCAAAAAAAAACCCTCCAACAGTAAGACCAGATGCTTCAATATTTAGTTTTACAATCAAACCTATCATGGCACGAGGCCTATGAACCAGAGTTGTGTCAGTGAAGAACAAACATACTTGCTGTAGACTGACCGGTTCAGAAGTTGCGACCTGACCTTACAGTCTGGAAAAAAAAGACTCAAAGGCTGAGAACTTTATTATGTGACAGGGAGGTCTGTAGGCACTGATTTTGATCAGAACATCATAATGCTAGACACTGTGCAAACATCAGAGCTAGTGATACAAAAAGTCGACAGTCCGGGTAGGCAAGATAGATACTCCCTGTCTCCTATTCCTTACAACTACTCTGACTTTATAGATGGAAAGTTCAGCTAGGGAGAGGTTATATGACTTACCCAATACCTCTCACAAAGTCTAAAATGAAAACTGCCTGCCAACCTGGTGCCTTACTGTCGAGACTACGCTCCCCCTTTTCCACAATGATAATAGTATATTACAGGCCTTAAAAAATCATAGCTTCCTGTCCCCATCCCAGCCTTGGCTGAACTCCAGCATCCTTAGCCACCTTCCCCCGTGAAACCGAAGGCCTAGGTTCTTCCCCTTACCTGTGATGAGAGTTTTGCCAGTGCTGGTTTTGGTGGCAGCATGTCTAGATGTGGTGATAAATGACACCCTGATATGGGCAGCTGTCAGAGCGAGCAGCAGGGCAAAAGCAGTGTGGGGCAGAGCAAAACTCTCCTGCATTTTCAACCATCACAGGTTATCATGCAACTGATGAATGAAACAAGGTAGAAGAGAACCAAGAGAAAAGATAGACTGAAAGAAGAGAAAGAAGGAAAAAATATTGCAAATTCTTGTTGCCTGAACATTTTGCAGGCTCTTACCTCTGTGAAAACATGGGTGGAGGTGCACAGGTGAACAGCCCAGTTCCTTTCCTGATGTCCCAGGTCTGATGGAGGCCTTTTGCATTTTGGTGGAGGAAGTTCTGCAAACTTCTCCTTCTGCCCACACTCGAAAAGAGGCTAAAAGAGAGTCTAAAAGACCTGTCAATACCACGTTGGTATGCATTGCAATGGGAAAATGTTGAAGCCTTCAGGGGTGGAAGTATATGGGACTGTCACTAGCAGTCAGAAAAGTTTTTGGAGAAGCAACTCCAAAGCTGATGAGGGGAACACAAAAAGCAATGCATTACCTGGAATATGAGCCACGGGACTCCCAAACACAAGTTCAGCAGCTGGAAGAATTTCACCACAGTATCAATAAGACTGAGGAGAAGGTCTCCACTATATACCAGGTATGGCCTGACACAGCTGAACCTACTTAAAAGTTTTCAACAAGTGAAGTCTTGTCCAGCCTACAACTTGCAGCATTGATGTAAACAGCCTGCTGATTCAGTTGTATTTGCAGATGGTTTCCAGGGTTTCTTCTTTGATTTCTTCTTTTTCTTTTCATTTTCTTTTATACATCTGGGTAATGAGTTCCCTTCCCTCTCCCTCCTTCAACTAGGTCAAAAACCCTCTGACTTCCCCAGTTTCTTCAAAGCCTTGGCTCTGCTTCCCCATGTGGATTCAGTCCAGGTGCTAGGCTGGTTCCTCCCTGGAGGCTTCCCGGTGCGATCCACTCCCTTATCTTGGTTCCTGATCTTGAGGGAAGAGGCAAAACAGCCAGCAAGGAGAGGCATGTAGGAAGAGACAGCTCAAGACCACTCAGCAGTTCAACATGTCCATCTCAAAGAGGAGGACAAAGTATGTATTTTCCCCTTCAAGCTTAGAAACAGACAGGGGTTTTAGTTATAGCAAAATGGTTCCGCAAGTCTCCTCTCCTTCCCCGAGGGTGTGGGACCCTGCTCACCCAGGGAGCACAGTGATGCAAGAATGATCCCCCATTCTGGGGATCTTCAAAGAGTCTCCCTAATGCAGCCCACCACCACCGCGGGGAGCTGGGTGGGCAGGGCACGGGTGGGCAAACCATCCAAGGCGAGGGCGATGGAACAGTCGTGCGCAGCACTTCTTGGCTGCTTCCCGGGGGTCCCATGGGGCAGCTCCTTCAGAAGCTGGTCAGATCCCTGCCATGTGATCCCAGCTGGCAGGGAGCACTCAGCTGTTAGGATCCTGCAAAGTGTGAGATCGTTTTTTGACACTTGCTTCACCCCTCAGCTTGGAAACTCTCTAGGCAATGGGATTTGGTTGCTTATGCCCAAAGTGAAGACTGCAACTTGCATTTATCTGTCCTTTTTGCACATATCTTTCCTGGGGACGTGTATAAGAAGGTGGGGCTGAAGGAGCTGCTGTGTGATAAATTCAGGCACAATCCCACTTTTTACTTGCCAAAACACCCTCTTCCCTATAATTTGACGACCATAGGATTATAATTATATATATCATCAAAGGATATATGTAAAGGTCCTATCTGTACTATGAACTGTAACTACTTTGTACAAGGGCATCCTGATTTGCTGCAGCCATAGCTGAGGCAGCCTCTGGGGTAGCACCACCAGAATCAAATTGTGCTCTTTCTGGAGCACTGCAAGCTATGAAATGATTTCCTGAAATAAGCATCTTTCTGCTGATATCCAAGATGAGGCTGACAGTGGCTTCCAGACTGCAGAATGTGAATGAAACTTGTATTCATGACAGCTGTTAGAGATCCAGCACAACACACTGTATATCAAATGGAAGAAGAATTCATCTAGGGAAAATTATTTCAGCTTCCAAAGCGAGACTAAAGAGGGCTAATAAAAATATATGTTTTCTTAATGGCCCTTTGTTGCTCTTGCTTTAACCTTCAAAAACCTGTATCTTCATACATTATAACACTAATGATTACCTTTGGTTTTCATTCTTACTGACAAAGAAATGAAATACACAGTAAATGTGTTAACAAGAGTGCATTGCAGAGTCTTAGGACCAGTGGTTCCCAGATGGAAACCCAGCTTTGAACTAGGCAAATGTTGTTTACATGCATTAACTCTTTGTTGTCTTACTGTTTAAGAATATATATGAATGAAAGACAACATGGTTAGAGAAGCAAAATGAGAATTAAAAAACGGTCTCTCAGATTGCTTCCATCACCGCATTTAGACTGCACTAATCTCTTCTTTGCAAAGCACAGCAGCTCCCTTGCAGCTGTGTGTGAAAACAGCTCCTCTGAGCTTCCAGCTCAAGTGAAAGACCCGACATAAGGAGCCCTGCACTCTGTTCTCAGCCCTGCCGCTGGAAAGCCATGACGGGGGTAAGGCGTTCAGTGCCTCCATGTGTCAGTCTTCCCCGGATTTCATCAGCCGATGAAGCCTGTTGATGACACAGAGCTGGGATATGCAGTTAAGACAGAGGCGTGGTAGGACACTCTACAGGAGGAAATCAAACTTGAGAAGAAAAACAGAAATGGGGTGGAAGGGGGGGAGCACAAAGTGCAAGATGGTGCTCTTGGGGACTGGTCCACAGGCTCTTCTCGCACAAGCTAAGACCTCATCAGCTGAGGGCAACCGCTGGCCACTTGTTAGAAGATGATGTACAAGGCAAGAAGTCAAGGGGAAAGAACATGATCTCAAGATAAAGGACAACAGCGCAGTTACAGTCAAGAAGATGATTAAGCTGGAAATGAGAAGAGCAGTGAGGTCCATGGTGGTCTTCCAGCAGGGATATTTCAGACATGGATTCTACACTAACATCTTTCAAAAAATATGGTGCTTCATCAGTTTTTGAAAATCAAGTTCCAGTCCCGTGATCCTAAGTTTTGAGCACTTTAAACTCCACACTTTCAAGCTGGTTATGAAAGGGGAACTGTTCATTGCCTACAGTAACAGAAATGTTCTCAACAATTATTTTGTAAGGGTGACTATGGCAATGGTTTGAGTGTTAGCTGCGCATTTAAAATGCAAGCAAAATACCATGTGCCAGTGGATGAGTAACATACAATGGAACTAAGGTGTTCAGTTTAATTGCCTATGGTAAACAAAACACAAATGTTTGACTAGAAGTTGTAAAAAGTTTATTTGATCTATTATATTCTTTCAAAAGGAGTAACCTACCTTGTGCCTTGGTAGTTAAACACAAACAGGGATAACATTTAAATATAAAACCTTTACCTTAGTTAGTATGCCTTCACGATTTTAGTCATCTTAAGGTATTCACTTACCTACTTACCCGCTTTCACAGGTCTCATTTTCCATTAGTTTTTCAGAATCAATTGTGAAGTCATTTCTTGAACCCATTAACATTATTTTTCCTGTTATTTTTCAAACCAAATTCCATGATTTCTTTTCCAGACCTTACACAGTATTTCTGTCAAGAGCTCTTTTTCCAGGTGTGAGTATATTTCAGTAAGTATACAGAACCCACGGAAATAGAGCTACACAGATTTTATTTTAATTATAAGCACAAGGTCACAAGCTGAGCTTTGTTATACTTTAAAATACATATTTCAACTAACTGCCAAGCCACACTGCTGTTACCAAAAGGCATCTCAAATGCTACAGGGGAAGATCTTAAGTGTCATCTACTATTACCACTGAAATGTAGTCTCTGTAGCGAAGAGTATTTGTTTCTGGATCTAGAGCAGTGGAAAGCATGTCCTCCATATCTTTCTGAGCAGCGAGCTCACCTGAAAGACAGCAGAGAATAACACTTTGTCTTGATAAGTATTTTTTTCAGGGCTGGCAAATTACACCACTTTTCCTCTGGAAGGATCTTCTTTTGGTGCTCACACAGAGGAGACAAGGAGCAAAACTAAGGATCCACTTCCTTCCCTTTTGCCAATGTAAGTCCTGCACACCAAGCACGCTGGTCTAAGGGAAAGGAGACAGTGGGCCTGAACATTCTGATCTCTGGCTAATTCACAGACTCCGAAACAGCCTGTTCCTCTCTGCCACAGGGATTTCGAAACAACCATTTTCATCAAAATGAGTTCTTCTGTGTACATTACAATAATAATCTCTCATTTGACTATCCTTTCACTTGTATTTACATCATGAAAGGCTTCTGGTTTTTCTCCTCTAGAAGCTTCAAAGCTGCTGATGGCCTACTGTACCCCTCTTTAAGAACAAGGTCCCCATATGAGGATAACTCTTGCGCAAAGCCTGCACATCGTTTTGTACTTGAGGCAGGCAGGCATGAGTCAGCCATGCCAGAAAAGCAGGCTCTTCAAGGGATATTGAGGATTACATGATATACAATTTAAATCTGGTCTTTGAATCTCTTTGTCTGCATACCGCAATAGAATTAAGATCAAGATAGTGTAGGAATGAATGAGCACTGAAACTACCTGAGACATCTGGAAATCTAAACTACAGTTTTACAGGACAGAAAAAGAGGCACAGAGATGTGCACAGAATCATAAAATATCCACAAAAGATTGCAATATGGCCCTTAATAATAATAAACTTTATCTTATAATGTTCGCAAGCGGGCAGCTAAACGTTCTTTCCCTGCATTATTCACCAGTGCAATGTTCCAGTCTGCAGCCACTCATCATGGCAACAGAATTGTTTGAAGACAATGTATCTACTCTTGCAAGTTTTGGCATGCAGAACGAGGACCTCGAGGTGCCATATACACATGTAATGTTTGTTTACTTAAATACTGATATTACAAAAGTCATGTTACCTTCTTCAGTCAAATATTTGACCAGCTCATCTTTAGTAATATATCCACATTTATTTTCATCCAAAGCCTTTGAGGAAAAAGAATAAAACTCGTGGGTTTAACCATATCAAATCAAGAATCAGCAACTTCTTTCCAGAAATTAGGAACTCGAATATTTTGTTACAGACAAAACGCATGTAGAAGAACATCTTCTGGAACAGGCTTGGTAGTTGAAACCATTGAATCAGAAAAGTTGAGTCACTGTTTGCCAGTCTGCTGTAATTAAAGAATAAAATATGAGTACTTAAGGAAAGGGAAAACTTATTTTCTATGAAAATTTACTAAGTTTGTCTATCAAACATTTAATTCCAGCTTGACTTTTTGGAATTGTCTGTATCTTTATCTATCCTGCCTTCTATTGTACTCCTGTTTAATTTTCCTTGTACTAAGGAGCCAGTTGAATGGCTTCTGCACGCCTGGGCTGGCTGAGTGGGTTAGTAGGAATCAGTAATAGCTGATTCATTCCACGTAGCCAATGCACTGAACAGAAGACGGCCAAACCAAGAACGCAAAGTTTTGTCCAGGTACGCTGGTATCTAGGCAACAGATCACCTAGTGGGACTTTGACAGCCTAATGAGCTGATGATGAGCAAAGGAGGCTGGTAGCTATAAAAGAAAAGGTCTGTCACTAACAATTTCAGGGAGACAGGAGAACTGGACATGTGTGTGCGTGCACGCGTGTGCCTGATTTCAGAGCTGGAAAGGAAACCTTGTGCAGCAATGGAGACTTTGCATATCCCAGCAGACTCACCAACCCCCAAGGACACTAAAGAGAAGACGCTGAACCCAGGGAGGTTCTAACTGCATGATTGTTTCGTCCAGACCCGCCTTGCTCTTTTACTATCTAAAAATCAAATGTGCTAAGAAGAGGCCTTGTTTTTTGTGATCCAAATCTCATGTGCCCTTGGATAAGTGAGCTATGGACATAGTGCTCAAAGAGATAAAGTGGGTCTTGACAAGCCTGAACTAGCCTGGGAAAAGCGCGTGGGTTTGGGGTTTTGTGTGTGTGTGTTTGTGTGAAGGGGCTGTGGAGGAGGAGAAGAGAGCTCAGAGCAGCAAGGTGTCATTTTCTGAAAGGGTGCACATCAGTGAGGAGCCAGCAATGTGCCATGAAGGCCAGAGAAGGAAAAGATGCAGGAACCTGGAAAGCAATGCACCTGCTCCGGCACACCAGGACCCAAACACTGCTGACTGGTCCATGTCCAGCCACAGGCCTGAAGACTCTCAAACACAGCCCCAAGGTAGAACCTGCTGCCTCTGGAGGCTGCGAGACAGTTTTGGGAAATCCTATCACTATTTCATGCATAGAACACCCTCCTACCAAAGGCCCTTTGTGTGCAAAATGATTTCTCACTATTGGATAAGACTGAGTCTCCCAAACCCCTTGACCACCGACTTTAAAAAGAAAGATAAATTCCCTATAAGTAATGTTGCTTTTAGTGCAAAATATCAAAATAGCACAAGTTCCTGTGTAGATGCAAAGATTTCCATGTACCTTCGAATAATGAAGAGCATGTTTGTTCTAGACTTTTAGATCGGCAGCTTTTAAAGTGCTACTTGTATACATTCAGCCGTACCTGGCAGTCATTCTGGGACATGAATATGAAACTGATTTATACAACTTATTAAAAATACATTGTAACAGACTTCTCAGTAACTGTAACTCATATGTTCAGAGAAAGTAATGGTTATGACCTCAATTTGCATATAAAATATTCCAGAGATGCACGAAACATGTTGAATAGCAAGTGAATCCTGATTCACATTAAAAATACAAAAGCTGCACATTATCACAATTCATTATTATAAGCTGTTATTATTTATATCATCCATACAACATAATTGTATGTAGACAACGTAATTTTCAAACAAAATCCATCAAGCTAATGTAAACTGAGTTTAAGTAACAACAAAAAAAATCAGTACACCTTCCAGTTACATAAAATTACTGTACATTTATTTATTCAGAATCAACCCTGTCAATCTGGAATAAGCTACATACAGAAAATCCACTTTCCATTACCTTCTGTCAAGCAGTACTTTTGTCATCACGGGAAGAAATTTTTCCAGATTAATGTATCGTTGGTTCTTCTTCTTCTACCTAAAAATAAAACTTAAGTATGGCAGGTTATATGACTCATTAGTGAACTAATACAGAAACCAGAAAATTGGGGTTGTTCCTGCATTAAAATTAAAGTTAGACTGTGAATATTTATATCAGGTTTTTAATATCACATGGCATCGTAACATCTGAGTAAAATGCTTGTGATCAAACAGAAAGAAATTAGAGGAAGAAATAACATCCCAGGCAAAACACGGGCCAGCAATTAGACGCTTTCAACAACTCAATATTGCCCTCTTGTGCTTAGAAACCATTCATGCAGAGGAACAGGGTGCCTAGTAACTGATCTTCTCTTCCACAATAACTCAGCAGAGGTTTGAACATTCAGACTGCGTTCATACCAGTGAAGTTTGGCAGGGCCTGGAACACCCCCAAGCAATGCAACGTGACCACCCATAACAGCAGACCATTGCCACGTTCCCTCGCATGATTTTGGCCTGTGCCACCGAACGCTCCCCCCCGCAGTCACCAGCTGGGCCTTAGGGACTGTTCTCCAGCCCGCTGCTGTGTGCCGCCACTCTGCAGAAAACATTTACCAGGGCAGACACGAGCTGCTCTGTGCCAGCTGGCTGCAGCACCCAAGGATCTTTCTGGGCATATTTAATGTGCTAGTTTGGACACAGCCCCAGTTTAGTACACCTCAAGGATGGAATTTGTTGCCTCCACATGTTTCCTAGCCAGAGAGAGTCGTCAGGGGAAGGACCACAGAGGCAGGGCAGCCTGAAACAGTCATAAGGCAGCCCATAAAATGCTACACAAAGAAAACCTTCCCCTTGCCTCCCAAATAAATTAACAGATTCATCCCAAAACATCGTGGACTTCTAGCAGTGTTGTCACTGCATTCCTACATTCCCACAAGGAGATGAGCAATGTGGCAAGAACTTTTCCCTATCAGCCCGGTGCATCCCTTCCCCAAAAATTTCAAGTTTTACTCCCACCGGGAGCCCTCTTAATGGAGCTAGGCTGTTCCTGTCTGTGTTGAGACTGGATGCATGCCTTGCAGTCTCACATGGCAGCAGCGACACCGTGCTAGGCTCTCCACAGACACAGCTCAGTTTGAAAGAAGACTCAATAGACACTGATTTGAAATCTTCTGACTAAGCCAGGTGATGAAGTAAGGAATCTTCCTCCTGGGAGCTGGGGCAGAGCTGAGGGTGATGCCTGATGCAACATCCAGTTGCTTAAATGGACAGCTGCAAGTGCTGCATGCTCTTTTCCAGTGCTTTTGAAGGGGTTTGGTTGCTAAAAGCAGGCAGCCACCACCTCTTGCTTCTTTGGAGTGGAAATTGGCTTGAAAAAGCACTTTTTCCTTTCTGTTTGGTAAGCCTAGCGGAAGGGATCTTTAGCAGGGAAATGAAGCTGTTGCATGCTTCATGCTAAATCAAATGCCACCTTTTACCATTACAGAATCATTTGTTTAACTGCTTGTTTGGTTGAAAAGATGTAACAAAATACTTTGCAGATGTACTTGAAAGAACTTAACTTCTTTCCAGTGACGTACCAGTTAGTCAGTACACTGAACTATTCCTTGTATGACAAAAACTGAGATGTATAAGCACACAGAATGCTTTAGGGAACATCCATGCTGCAACTAGTATGAGGCCAGAAGTCCACAGAGACAGAAAAAGAAATATGGTAGCTATTTATTCAAAATAGATAGATGTGTCTTATATTAAGTGGAACAAGCAAAAGCAAGGACTCAAAACATCCATGAAGACATATAAACCATGTTTAAGAGCCAAAACAAAATCAGATCTGCTCACCCAAACAGCTGAAAGCCATCCTGATTTTCACACCAGAACTCACCAGCAATGACCACCTGAGAGTTCAATGTAACAAATACCTGTGAAAGTGTTAGCCCTCACTGACAGAGACCCAGATTTCTCTTTTTGTTGGTGTGCTGTTTATATTTCGCCTTCAGAAAGCAGCCTGTGGAAGAAACATGTCTTTCCTGACAATGGACCTAGTCCTGGGAGGTGATGAGCAACCTCAGCATCCTCTGACCTGGAAAGAACAGCTTCTGTCTCAGTGGCTCTACAGGCCCAGCAATATCCTGAACTGTTAAAATTAATCCTATTTCTAACATTGGATAGATATGTGAATAAATTGAATATATTAACCCCGCCTAAGTCAGTAACCATTCAGATTTGCAGGTATATGTATCCTCTTACTCTTCCCCATGCTCACTCCTGTTCTACACCTCATTTCCCATTTGTGTTTTCCTTTTGCTGTAATTCCTCCTCTTTTTATAGTAACTGTGACAATAACAGTATTTGCTTGCCCGAACTTTGCGAGTTTTGCTCTACTTCTTTCCTTCCGGTACATCCACAGCTCCCATCACAATTGTACTGTAGCACCCGTTATGTTTCTTATCTCTCCTCTCACAGCCGTACCATTATTGTCCACATACCATTGTCACAAAGAAACAAAACCACCTTATCCAGGAGATCTGTGGCAGAGGAGTGCACTGAACCTAGGATTTCAAACCCTAGGCATTGTAGTAACCCTCAGATTAGCTTTCACCATCTCTGGGCTTATCTTTTAATCATCTCAGCTTCTTAAGTAGGCCTACAGATATAATATGAAGTGCAGCATTTAGCATAAGGCAATATAGGAAACAGTATATGATAATTTTTAGAGATAAAATAATTGTATGAAGGCTGAGTTGGCAGAGAGGAATAATTTGAGTGCAACATATGCTAGTTTAGCTATGACAAGGCTAATAGGAAGATGAGATGCCTGAGAGACACAAGTAGTGAGAAACCAATGAATCACAGCTTACAATGGGCAAAAATACTGGAGAAATAGCTTGGTTATAAACCAGTCAACAGAGACAATTTTTACTTTATCTAGATTAAGATAAAATGGTATTACCATAGTCGATGATAATGGTATCTTATATACATTAAGAGATAGTTGTGATTAACATAATATATTAATGGTTCTACAAGAACACAGTGTTCTTCCGTACTAAACCTATGCCAGGGTTTCATTTACAGGCATCATGAAACCTTCTTTGAGATTATACTTCCAGTTCAGTGTTCTTTAAGGTTAATCATTACTCCTGAATGTATTCTTCCTTTTTGCAGTATTTGTATTTTAATTTAATATCCTTATAATCAACAATTGCATACATGTTATACTGCTGTATCTAACAATCTTCTGCCTCATAACTAGCTGCATTGCACTGTACTTCGTTACGTATTACTTGTCTCAGATTTTCAGTAATGCTGAAAATTGGGGGGAAAAAAATGATAAGGCCAATCTTCTATTTCGTATGTAAGGGGGAGGCAGGCTTTAAACCCTCCTGGTTCCCCTGGACTGGGGGCAGAGGGTCAAAGCATCCCTTTCCTTTTCTCAATTCTGTATCTTGAGTCAGTTGCACCGTTCATTTGCTGCGAACAAAAATCCCTGTGGGCCACTAAAAATATCATCGATATTAAGCACCATAACTTCTCTTTCCATTTTCTCCTGTTTACCAGTGGGAGCTGGGACAATCTGGTACCGAGAGTACAGAACCAGAGCAGGCAGATTGCTGCATCATGTTAAAAGATCTTTCTCCTCGGATGGTTCTTTGTGCTTCCTCATCCAAAGCAGCTGCGTCATTTTCACAAGACTTGGCGCAAGATTTCTCACACTGAATTCGGATCCACAGGAGACCAGACAAGCCTACTGAGGAGAGACTGCTACTGCAACCATCCAAATTTTTGTTGGGGACAGGAATGAAAGAATAAGAGAGATCAATTCCCGGTATCCTGACCTATACATGAATGTACATACCTTCTATTTTTTAAGGGAGCATATCAGTTTGCAGAATGTGAAGTAGTTTTCCCAATTCTTTGTCCCATTTATTAAACATGATCTGCCAAGGCACTAGCACACCATCCTTTCTATTAGAAGCATGATGTAAGGAGACAAAAATTAGTGTAGGAAAAAACTGTGAAGAAATGGGATTAAAGTTCCTTACCCCTGTATATCACTGGAAGAATGGCAGGACTGCTAGGTCTTGCAAGGTTTTACGACTGAATTCTGACTGACAAGCTTAACAAATCAAGAAAGAAAAGATTACTTACAGGTAACTGAGAAATCACAAGACTTGGACAGGCCTCAGGAAGGACAGAAAGTCAAGAGGTCTGGCTGTAAGATAGCAATAACAGGACCCAGTGAAAAAAATAGCAGGTCTTTCCTCTGTATTTACGGAATTTGATGCATAATTTTAACACCTGCTCAGGAACACATTTTTATTGCTTAATCATCCTGTGTGCATCCATGGCATGTCCAGAATCACAGAATCACTAAGGTTGGAAAAGACCTGTAAGATCATCTAGTACAACCATCAGGGAAGAGTGAGATGGCTCAGGTTTGGATAGACTAATCTGACTGAGGTTTAGGACATTCTTTTTCATCAGCCAAAACCAATTTTTCCTCCATTTTCTATAATTGCCCTTCCACCTTGGCACAGCATAACAGTCACCTTCTGGGGTAAGAGTCGAAGACTCTCATTATAACCCATCAGTGTTACCTCATCAGCTTAAAGGGTTGTTTCAAGGCAACCTGAAAGACTGCCTGCCTGCCTGACTTCCATGACACTTCCAATTTCTCAGAAAAGAGCTAAGGTTTCCCACACAGTAAAGCAGAAGATCCACACTTGTACAAGTTTAAGATTGAAAATAATACAAAAAATCTAAACATTTACCTTGGCAAGCAGTTCATGGTAGTTCTGCCTCAGTTGCAACCCAGTGACGTGACAACGGAATCAATCTCTCTGAAAGAAGGAAAGATCATCTTTGTCAGTAAATCTGCAATACAAGAGTGTCTCTGGAGAATCCAGATACCCGTTCAGAGGCTGCATATAGGAGCGTGCATGTACAAGGACACAAGCACACACAAACATATGTATGTGGACATTTCAGATGATGTCTCACTAAGCAATGTCTATTTTTACAGACATTAAATATTCTGGAGCTATTTTGGAAGAGTATAATTGTTCCTGTGACTTTCCCCAAAAGTTCTTCTTTACCATTGTGTTGCAGTGTACCGTGTGCAGGTTACTTTTCAACTGCTGTCCTCTAATTGTTCAGCTTAATTACAGTGAAGTCTACATTGATATAGTTAATAGAACACTTGGAAACCTGCTGAGATGAAAGGTAACAAATAAAATATATGTTTACATTAAATTCTATAAAGATAAAAAATTCTAACTGCAGTAAAGAGCAATTATGAAAGGTCAGGAAAGAGGCAGCGCTGCTATGCTCCTGCTGTGCTCTGAAAGAGTCAAACAGAACAACCCAGTGGCTTATCAGCACCCTGTTTACGCTGCAAATCATATTCATAGCTTGCATTTACTCTGGAACCTGGTGCAGTTGTTCTGAGGGTCTAAATAAAATTCTGACAAAACTGGCAATGCCTCAAAAAAGTTTAAGATTAACAGTATCACAGACTAGAAACAAAAGTACTGTAAAGCTGTAAAAAAAGTACGAATGACTGAGAACAAAATAACAGAAGCACCGATATTGCTTGTGATTTTCAGTCCAATTCTACAACATAGATTCAAGCACATTTGAAGAAGTATCCACAGTGCTGGTAGTTTCCATGATTCAAACCTCTGTGGTTTCTTCATCTTCACCACTACATTTGCTGGAAAAATTAGATTGCCTAATAAAAATGGTATGTACAAGAAGCAATGACCTTTGTAGAATTATCTTACATCAGTAAGGCCCCAAATGTGGCACATCAAGCACACATAAAATTAGACCAGTCAGTCTTTGGCCTCCTCAGGCAGGTCCTGAGGAGCTCCCATCCTGACTGAAAACCTGTGAGAAGCACTACAATAGGCGAAAGAGAGGAAAAGGCTGGCTGCTCTAAAATAGTTACAAAACAAAACCCAATCCCACACATACAGTCATTACGAAACGAAGCCATCTGCTCAAATGACTCAGTGAAACCTGGCCCCCTGCGGACGTGAATGGAAGTCTGGCCATTGGCCTCAATGAGGTCAGACATTCAGTCCTATTTTTAAAATCCTTGGCCACGCACCCTGTTTCTAGTATGGATATACTGTATTTGATGCTCTCACTCCTGCACATCCTCACCTTTTCCACTTAAAATATACTTGTAAATATTCTCTGCCTCCCTCAGAGAAACACCCAACCCAAAGAGACTGCCAAAGATGGGCCGGCTGCCATCCTCTCCTGCCTCACCTCACGCTCTGTGAAAGTGGGATGTGACTGAGGTTAGCCAGGCCCTGAAAGAGACTGCAAAATCTGGCATTGCTGACTGCCATTCCTGATGGTCTGTGCATGTGCCTGCCTGAGGATGTTGTGTCTGGGGTCAAAAAAGTCATGTCACATTTGGTAACAACATTGGGGTTTAAAGGACCCCAATAGGAAATTTTATTTTACTCCCAGACAGTTCCTCACACAGCTGAAGTTTCTGCTGTGCAGTTTCTAGCACACACAAATTATGGTTAAAATGAGTTAATGTTCATACAAGTTTTGTAACACACATGCAATAGAATTTCAGGCCATAGTTTTCACTCCACGTATCACACTTTCAGTGACAAGATTTGCAAAATCATGAAAGCCCTTGATTCGGGGTGTGTTGTAAGCAACATGAAACAATACCGACTTCCTCATGCTTAGTTTCTTACTAACTTGTATTTGCATTAGGACTCATGCAATACCGATGCTGGCCTGTCAAGCCAGGGTAATTTTCCATATCCTTCACAGGAATCTGAGATTTCAGGCAGTAACATTCACACATCTACAATTGTGGTTAAGAATTGTGCTGCACTGCCACCTTCTGACACAAGATAACCGTCCATTAATACTCCCATTACTGTGATACAGCCCTGCAATATGAACCCAGGAATATTTAGAAAAAAAATAGATGTTCATTGTCAGTAACAGTTCTGTGATCAAAATTAACATGAAATTGTGCATTTACTATGATAAATAGACTTTTGAATGTCCCCTTTCAAATGTTATAACTTACTGTCTGAATGGATACATTTATAAAAAGGTCTATTTGTACCATTTCATTGTTGTAACTTTTTCTCAAGCTCTGTGTAGCAAATGTTACAGCTTTTTAGCCAGGACTGCACATGTAAATTACCAACAAGTAAGCAACAAGTATGTTTAGCTTGGAGAGAAGGCTGAGGGGGGATCTTACCTTGCTTATAGATATGGAAAGGGTGGGTGTCAGGAGGATGGGGCCAGGCTCTTCTCAGTGGTGTCCAGCAACAGGACTAGGGACAATGGCTATAAACTGGAAACCAGAAGGTTCAGCCTGAACATGAGGAAACCCTTCTTCCCTGTGGGGGTGACAGAGCACTGGGACAGGCTGCCCAGAGAGGTGGGGGAGTCTCCTTCCCTGAAGACTTTCAAAGGCCGCCTGGACTTGTTCCTGTGAGATCTGCTCTAGGTGATCCTGCTCTGGCAGGGGGGTTGGACTAGATGATCTCTAGAGGTCCCTTCCAACCCCTAACACTCTGTGAATCTGTGAATCTATCATGGTGCAGTAAAGGCCAGGGGCCCAGCCAGGAGTTGGGCAGCCAGGGGCTGGAGCCAGGGCAGCTCCAGCCCCTGGCATCAGGGATCTCCCTGGGAATGGGCAAGAGATTTAAGGGAGCACTCTTCCCAAAGAGCCCTATGGGCAAAGGAACAGCAATTGTACCCAGTGTGCAGACATACCCTAAAATACTCCCTATCTAGTATAACCAAAAAACCATTTCTCTTCTATGAAGCACTCATAATTCCTTAAATTCAGAGGCACTAGTAAGCACGCATTGCTAAAACCATCACATAAATACTGTGCACCTCTCTCGCCTTGGTTTTGTAACATAGAAAAGATGTTTGGAACCTTTAAAGATGTTTTGAAATTTGCCTTTGTGAGGAATGTCTAATGACAACAATTTCACCAGTTCTCACACTCCTTTGCAGTGTTTATACTCAGTAACCGATTTATAATTGAAAGCTCTGGTGATATGACTGCGAAAACAGTAATTGGAAATATGAAAAATTACTTCAATAAACTTCAGTGACAACAGCTTTTAACAACTTCAGAACCTGCTCAGTGAGACATAAACATGTGGTTTACGTATTTTATAACAAAAGCCACGTTGTTATGTCTGTGGATGTTTATGTTAAAACAAAGTAGCGCTGTTCAAACACTATGTTTGAATGTTCAAACATTCGAACTTTAATAACACCAGAATTAAGATTATTTAGGAATTTTTAAATTCAACTTCCTTTAGCTCTGTATCTTGTAGCCATTTATGCCCTGATCAGTCTAACAGTCCATGTTGTTCTCTTCCAGTGAACTTTCTCTTTACTCACTAGACATATATTACGTTTGTATTTCCATACCATTGCATGCTAAAGGTATAGTGCATGCAGTTCTCTCTCCTGACTCCCATCTGTGCATCCTTTTCCCTCAGTTCTGGCCATCCCATTTCAAAAAGGAGAAAGCTGAACAAGAAGAAGCACAAAAAAGAATGGCCAGATCTACAGAATAGCTTCTCCTAATAGATTAAACACATCCAGATTCTTCAGTATTGAACTACTCTGATGGAGGACAGATGTGACAGACAACTATGACATCCTTAATGGTGTCAAGAAGATTAATAGAGAACAATTCTTCGCTATTTATCATAAGACAAAGAAAAACCAACAACAGGCACCACTCAAATCATAATGTGGCAGATGTACAAAAATACAAGAAATACTGTGTATTTGCTCAATTCCTTATATTCCTTTCTCAGGTAACTACTAGTAGCCCAAATGAGGGTACTGGGCTAAAAGGACTTTTGGTGCAATCACGTATGATCTTCATGTTCATTTATTATTGTTGTTGTTATTATTGCTATTACTATTGCTGGTGTAGTTATTAAATGATCAAATTACATGCAAGTTTTTTTCCAAGTCTCCTAAAAATACCTCCCTTTTGGAGCAATACTCACCTCCCACATTACCCCAGAGGAAGAGGGACATGCAGGATGCATTGCAGATGGAGATACCTACTGAGAGAAGGTAACTGTGACACACACTGGCAGGGACAGCCCTTGATGTGCTGGGACTGTGCTGAAAGCAAGGGGATCCATATGGGATCCAGGACCTGTAGTGCCAAATGAGCTATCAGAGCAGAGGTTTGCTAGTAATAACTGTAGCCTCAGACACCTTGCCTAGCTGCAGTTGTCTCTTGCTTCTACTCCACCAGACCCAGCATCTCTCTCTCAAGCTAGTTTCAGTCTTCAATCACTGAGCAATGCAAAATGTCTATTAAACAAGTGAAGACATAATTATCCAACCAGGGGCAAAAGGACTGTTTCAATTACATTTTCTGATAAAGCAGTGGCAGGTTTAGGGAGTTATTTATCTCTGTACTGGATCCTGTAATATTTCTGTGTGAAGATATTTACAAACCTGACATCCACAGTTTTATTGCATTCATGGTCAAACACCTCAAAAGCTTCTAATCTTTTTCTCAATTTCAGCTACTGCACCATCTTCAAAAAGAAACATAAGAAAAATAAAGTATCACTGAGCTGTTGCAACTGATTTATTTCCAATTTGAGAATTGCAACAGCAGAAGCACCAAAACTGGTACAGGGGCAGACAGGAAAGGTACTTCAAAAAAGCAGAAGTTATTTTTTCAGAAGTTATTCTGAAAAAAACACACTCTAAATGCAGAATCTGTCATTTATATCAGCAATACGGCCTGGCTATGGCACTGCAGCTACATCAAGCCTGCTGTAATGGTGCGTCTCAGCTGCACAATCAGCTGGCTGTCCACATGTGGACCCTGCTCAGTGTGCCACAGCTCCTTCTGGACCAGAAGCCGAGCCCTTCCTGGGCACCGTGGTGATGGTGGAAGGAGCAAGGCGAGCCTGGGCCCAGGCTTGCCTTGAGCTGAGGCTGAGTCACTTCATTCAGGTGCCTGCATCCAAGGAAACGTAACTGCTCTCATGCCCACCAAGTTAGCCATAATGTATGAAAAGCTGAGAACTGGGAATAGAGATGGCTAAGATATGTGCACAGTGAATATGTCTCATGGTAAATAATTTATCGTAACAGTTTGGAAAGGAAGATGATCTCAGGGAAGGGGAAGGAGCAATTTGCTGCATTTGCTTTTTGTATCTCAAAGAATGGGAAAAGAAGAACCACAAGTTATCACAGTTATATCTCATTTAAAGCCAGAAATTACCTTCTTGGGCTGAGGGAAGTACCAGGAAATAAACCCTGAAGAGAAAAATGTGAAGAGAGGAAGGGGTTCATCTCAAAAAAAAGGACTCCCTGGCAAGGAAACCAGAGTAAATAATATGGTTAGCCCATTTATTAATGTCATAGTTTGATTCCAAAAGACAGAATACAGGAAGCAAAGTAATACGGAGCTGACCTTTTGGTTCTTGTGGCTAAATACGTCCCCAAATTCCAGCTGGCACAAGCAGCTCTCAGGAGGAAGCATTTTGTGAGCTAGCCCTATGGCCTTCACAGGGACACCACGGGGAAAATTTGAGTGACAGGCAGAATATGGCTGTCTCTTCTGTGTTCTCAATATGATGGTAAAAACAAAACTCTATCAGAACAGATTTATTTTCTTCTTTAAGCTCATCTGTTGTTAAGTGTTGTTGAGCAGCTCTGGCCAGCATTAAACCACTGGACATTATTTCCACTGACATAACAAAACCATAACTCATTTCCTATATTCCCAATATATTGGGAATCCCTGGGGTTGCAGCCTACAACCATTTTTGCCATTTGCTCTCTTACCCTCATGACAGAAACATCTGTTTTCTGGCAAAGGGTATCAGAACTGAACCTAGTTAAAAGATACACAAGCTTTGTTTTTACCTTGACCCATGAGCTTTTTCATGGTATTTTCTCCCCTGGTGCTGCTGAGGAAGGCAGAGTGTTTGGGTGCGTGCCTGGCAGCTGCCCAAGGTCAACCCAGCAGAGGCTGCAAGGACTTCAACATAGTAGTGGATTGACTCGGGTATAAAGAAGCTCTTTTCCATGTAGAAGAGAGGTGCATCCCTTACAAAGGTACAGGTGCCTGCTGCTTTCTGTCTGTGACACTGAACTCCCCCAGAGGATATGTAAAGAGAAGAGAGGTAGGAATATATCCTGTATTCCTCTCTCTGATTTTATTCCCCTGATGGAAGCATGGGCAGGTACATGTACGACTGATTGGAGACAAGCTCGCTGAGGAAGAAGAGCCCTGTTCAGTCCCCAGATACAAGACAAGCTGTGGTTTTTTCACAGCTTGACAATATTTCCTGCCTTCCATGTGCCTAAGCAGTACCAACCACATTTAGTTCCTTTCCAAAAAGCATAAATAAATCTAAGTGGACCTGATTCCTTGTAGAAGAGGCCCTAAAGACTTACTCTCAAACTACTGAATTTGATGAGAGCTTTCTCAGTGACTTCAAAGAATCCTGGATCCAGTCTCCAGTATAGATTGTTGAAGTTCAGTTCCTGAAATCAGGCACTTCAATTGTACACTGTGTCTTGCAACAGAGAAATGCTGAAGGAATATTTATAGCTGTATATTCTTGGCTTGATGAGTGAGCCTTCTGTAGAAATAAAAATTAACCAGGGGAAGGCAGGGAAACATTTCCAGAACTGGAACTGTGTAGCCATCCAGCCTTTTCAAGACCTGACTTCTGTGAAAACAGTATATATTAATCTTACCTGGTTCAAGAGGCTTAGCAAAGAAGATCCTGAAATGAAATGAACTTGATGATTTAATCTAGGTACCAGATAAACTGTATTTCTTCCAAGAACTGAAAGGAAGTTGTGATTAAGAGCCATATCCATGGAGGAAAATATAATATACTGTAGTCCTCTCAAAGACCCTGTGTGAGATGAGTGAACACCTAATAAGCCATTGCCTAAATCTCTTGTCACCCCTCTAGAGATGAAAGCCAAAGATGTTCAACATAGTTCAGGATGGCAAAGCTAGTTCTCTGAAGACTTCTATGGTTCACTCTAAACCTCTCTTTGGGAGGGAAAAAAAGATGGATTCCAGCTCTAGGATAAGTAATGGATAAAGGTTTAAAATGATCCCTTCAAGAAGAGCACCAAAAGATCAGACATGCAGTTAACTCAGCAGATGTGATGCCCTAATATACTGAAATCTTTCTGCACAAGGACACTCTGCTCCATGGGTAGATCAATGAAAGTTTCATGTTGCCCTGTGGAGCAGTTTTTTAGCAGTTTTCAGGACAGAAATACCTATGCCCTAATTGAATAAAAGATTTTACTCTCTTATTCTGCTACCTAGAACAACAATACATAATATCGAAGATAAAATGATCTGATTAATTCTGATGGCTTATGTAAATAAATACTGAAACATACGATGCCAAAAAATATTCCAATACCTACAATTACTTACTCCCTCAAATGCATCCTGTAGGCATGCTAGACTATTTCCATTTTTATTCTGCTAAAATGCTTCAGCAGATACTTGTAGGGTTTTTTTTCTCATTTTCTTGTTCTCATTTATTTTCCTACCACATAAGCAATAAGAAGACAAAATGTCTTAAATCCACTCCTCAGATACATCAACTGAAAAGTGTCTTCACTATCAGTTTCCCTTCTGTAGTATCCTTTGCTATTCTCCCCGTTTGTTTAGCATGAACTAGATAAAGCTCTAGACGCTGCCAGTTAAGTAAGACTGGCAGGGAGCTGGGAGTTCCAAATTAATTCTGCTGGTTCTTTCAGACTGAATTGTTCCTCTTCAGATTGTCCAGACTGTTCCCCGGCACTCTGAGGCCCGTTTGAAGCCAGCCCTTAAGCAGCACACCTGCCTCAGTTGTGACATTTCTTCTTCAAAGACCACAGCTTCAGTCTTTGTAGGGAACAGAAGCAATTAAATAGATGTGGCTCTGCCAGACTCTTGAGTAATGAGCATTTTTAAAAGTGATTTCTAGTTGATACAATTTGTTAGATTCTACGATTCATTTAACTGCATGAGCTTGCTTTCTTTTCTTCCTCGGGGCCAGTTGCTCTGATGGTTCAAAAAGTCAATCCTTTCTTTCACCGACAAGAAATTATGGGCAGAAAAAAGAGGTATCAAAAGAACAGGTAGGCCAACATTAAATAACTACCTAAAATGCTGGGGAGCAGCATCTGTCTGCTGCTCACAGGAAAAGATTTAGTCCCAGTGCAGCCTGATGAACCTATTTCCACAATGTGACACTCTGGAACTCCTTTTGTGCTATGTACAGAGTAAAATTAAGGGCTGATTTGTAGAAGCAACCAGTGCACTTGGTTTTATTACTTACTGTTATTGCTCAACACACCTGAAACATTAATCTTTATAAACATTAATCTAGGTATATTTTAATAAACAGTCAATTTTATATTAAAACTCCTACATGTACATGGACACCTCATTAATTACTCCATCCTTTCTTCATGGAACTACGTTATGGTTACAAGCAGGCGGGAGGAAAACCCCTGAGGTCTTTGATGACAGGAATAGTCTCATAGGGCTGCCTCACTGAACTAGTCAGTCTGAAAGGACAAAGGACACTACTGTGTAACTCCATCTCTGACAGATAGTTTTACAGTCATTTACATGTTGTTGTTCTGGTTTTACTTAAATGTGCTGTTATCAACAGCTCTTTTGTAGATCTCCCCATCCACTAACTGCGGCTTATCAGCAAGAAGTACTGATTCGTACCAGTGGCTACCATATACTCCAGCACCATTTTTCTATTTCCTACTAGCCATTACTTCAACCAAGAAAGCAGGTAGCATCTTGGTCCTGCCAGTTGAAAAACTGGGAATGGGATGCAAAGACTGCCATGAAGAAAAAGGAATAGTTTTCAGAAGGCAATGGCCATAAAAGGGAACATGACTGCGCAGGCAGCAACATGAGGAAATGAGAGACTTAATGCGCCCTGCAATCTCCACGCGACTTCAGTGAACCTTCTCCTTGTTCAAGCTACAGTATTTCACCACCCTCCTCACACTGTTCCAACACTCCCTTGCAAATCCTGGCTCTTCCCATAATCCCCCAAATCACAAGTAACACTCTCTGTCTTGCCATACAATGCCAATCAAAAAGGAGAGGTGAGAAGGTGGTTGAGCTACGGGAAATATCTGAGCCAGTCAGAGGTGGAAGTGGTACCAAAAAGTAGGTGTGAAGTCCCTGCCTAAAAACTGCGCCTACTGCATGGTCAAAAAACCCCAAATGGTTTGGCCAACAAGCAGAAATAGCTAAACAGATCTTACTCCTTACAGCTTTAACATGGAGTTAAAATCTAGAAATGTGTCAAGATGCAGGAACAGTCCTCCAGTAAGAAGGGAGCCTGGTGCTATTCCTGAAGAATACCATGTTCTCTCTAAGGGTGATTCCCAGTTTATTATCTAGGTGTACAGGGCAAAAGAATGAAAGAGATGAACTAAAAATCAGGAGAGATTTGTCTTTGATGTTTGCAGCCACTGTTTCATTTGAGCTCTTCCAAAATCCTTCAAAAACCACTAGTGGAAAAAAGGGCAGAAGGAGTGGGGAAAAAAAAAAAACCAACCCCCAAATCTGCCTGTAATTCTAACGTGAAGACACGTACAATGTATATTTGCTTAAATAAGAATTACAAAACCAAGAGACTTCACAATTGCAACTCTAAGGAGGTTATCAATTAGCTCTTATGAGATCTAATCCAGCTTTTAAGCAAGTGTTAACTGGACCATCACCTAGAACAAGATATTAAAAAGCAGTCACAATACTCAGCATCATCAGCGCAGGTGAAATCTCAAACACTCTCATCAGTTTTACCAAGAGGTTGTGTTTCCAGAACAAACAGGGAAAGCCCGTGTGGTGTCATAAGATGAATTCTTGGTGATGATATTGGTGTAAGCTGTTCCCATGCTACTGCTGCTCTTTCCTAACTCCAAAGCAAAGTATACAACTGCCTAAATTATTTTGCCACAAGTGTTTGTTTGTGTCACCTTCATGTTAAGTGTGGGGAGCTTGACTTGCTTAAAAATAATTCAGAAACCTTTCCACACCCAAAAGAAGAAAACCTTACAGTCTTTAACTAATTCTACTTTAAGGAAATTACTGAGGAAAAGGAACACAGGGAGAAAACAGTCTTGAGGCCATTTGAATCTGACTTCTTGGCAAGACCTTTCTGCTCTGTAGCAGAAAAAGCATACGTTAGATTTTTTCTAGTGACCTTCTTAATTCCAAAGGAAGCTTAATGTACAGTCAGCATAATATACTGGAACAGTAATGATATGCCATGCTCTAAAATACTGAGGCAAGAGAAACATTTTCTTCTCCACTCTGTAGCTCCTATAACATGTATGATATTAATATAATATATACCAGAAAAGAAATGCAAAATATGATTAAGCTGTAAGCTTGCAGAATATGCCACGTTGTTTCTTTGTGTCTTGTAATACATAAGGAAATAATTTAAGATATGTGCTCATTGAAGAGTCTTTACTGTGACAAGACAAATCAAGGAGATTTTGAAGAAAAACCAGAGATTTATAAAGCAGTTTGATTCCTCCAAAGAAAGGATAAACCCATTCCTAAAGTGCAATCTGAAGAAAACAGGTTGACACAAAGTATTAATGGCCCCAATGGGAGATGTGTCACCTGAGCTTAGCCATTCAGATGGGATAATGAGATAAAAGACACAGCTTCATGAAACCAGTTCATGGGAAATGACCAGACTGAGGTCTTCACTGACAGTGGTACCTACTCCAAATGGGGATCCAAGCTGCGTCCTGCAGATTCAGGAAAGGGATAATGCTTTCTCTCCTGAGGGAGAAGCATCCCACATTATCACAGATGATACTTACGCAATCTGAATTTTAGTCTGTTTCCTGCAGAAGAATAAAAAACCTTAACTGGTTTCTGCAGAGGTCACGTTCAAGCATTCTCAAAGCAACAAAAATGATGTCTCAAGAACAGCAAAAGCTTTTTATTTCATGTTTTTCAGAAATGCTGAGAACTAGCCGTATCATTGTTCCCCGTTGTTTATGTTTGTCGCAGCATACACCAGGTGGTATCTAGATAAACAGGCAAACCCCTCATGAGTGTGAATCAGTAAAACCAAAACCCTCCACATCACCATGTATGCGAGCAACCTTGGACTAGGAGCATCACTCACCCTAATGTCATACCTCTTTTCCTAATGGAGAGCTGAAACATTACCTCATTGTTCCCATCACAGTAACTGCCTTATAGAAAACTAACAGAGAATAAAAATACAGGGACTATATTTAAACATAGATATACAGAACGGAGCTCTCAGAGTGGAGCAATCAGAACAATCTTTGCAGAGCCCCACGGCACGTGGTGCAAATAACCATGAGAACAAAACCACCAGCAGCAAATAGAGTTTTAGAAAAATCAGGTAATTAATTTGATGTCTGATAATAAAATACAGGCTGTCAGTTTGATGAAGGCTGTGGCAAAGTTAACTGCAAAAGCTACTTCAAATTCCGACACAAAAATATTAAACACAATTTTTCCTTTTTGTCTTTTTTACATAAGACAATTGTAACATGGGTGAAATATATAATAAAGTGATGTAAAAGATTAAGCACAATCTTGACTCCAGCTTTGGCCATGGAAATGAGACTGTTCTGTAGAATTATGCTAGTAAGAAAAAAATAAAAAGGATTCAGATCAACCACAATGGAAATACTTTGGTTATTTCATTTAGAAGTTGACAAATTCATGAAAGACTTTTTAAAAAGTTATATAAGAGCTGTACATTTCAATCTCAAGGTTGAAAAATGCAACAATATATCCAATTTGTCATAGTCAGTGGGTGGCAACTAAAGGAGCTTACAAGTTGCCAGTAACTCTACCTGATGAAACAAGATATCCTGAATATTATCCTAGGTTTTGATTATTCAGTCAATGGCATTTTAACTGCCATGAGATTCTAATCTACCATAGATTCAGATGTTTTACTACATGTGGGAACCAAAACTAACAAAACGAATGGGGCAATTAACAAACTAATTCAACTGTTGAGAAACAAAGTAAGTATACAAACTATTGCTGCCTTGATAAGCAGTCAAGCTTCTAGTTGCTCATAAAATTCTTAATCTGACACTAACTTAGAACAAATCAGGCCATGAAGGATGCCACATCAAGCTGGAAAAGAAGCCATAAATAGTCAATGCCTTTCATCACCTAGTAAATCCATAGTTCACACTGCTTCCAAAACACAGTTTGTATTCAAGTGTTATTGATTTGAAAGGGAATATCCACCATTCACAAGTTCTTGCCCCGGTTATCTCTCTCCGGAGGTGTTGGAGTCATGATCAATCTCATCTCCTGCCCTCCCTTCTGGATCAAATATGGTTCTTCATCAACGGAAAAAAATATTTCTTTCCCTCATGGTACACGTCCGTGTAGGTCAGCAAACCCATTTTAATGCTGTCATTTCTGGCTGCTCTTGCAAGATGCCATGATTTTGCCTGGTCTGTGCTGGGCAAACAGCCCCTACACCAGTTCACAGAGCTCACTCTGTACCCTCAGTACATGATAACTCATACCTATCTGCTCTGATTCATAATGATATAACAGCCCAAACAGCTGCTGTATTAAACCTGACTCCCACATCCTTACCAGGATCCTGCTTGCTTGCTCTGTCCAGAGCTTGCACTGTATTTCTTAAAGCCAGGGGATGCAGATGGCAAAGTATGTCAGCACGAATCCTCAGTGGAACTACAACCACTGCCTGGGCTTGCTGCAGATAACACATTTGCCTATGGGAACGGTGAAGGGCAAATTACAAGGGATACCCTTGCCACCCCTGCAAATTCCTTGACAGATGCTTGCTGTAACACAAAATTGTCCATATGTTGGAGGGGACAAATAAACCACTATTTTCTGCATCACTTCCTATACTACGACCCTGACAGGCTCCCTGTGTCCAGGCTGCTGGAGCAGCGGCATTAATTTCCCTGGTTCCACCCAACTCTGTCTGGAGGTCCCCAGAATGAAGGACTGCAATTTTTTTCTCAAAGAAATAAAATGCGTAAGGACTTCCTACACACAAAATGCAAACCAAACTTACTCTAAATTTACTGAAACTATTTATAACCAAGCAGAACTTGCAAGTGAAGGGAAGAGGGGCAGGGCATGTTAAATGTTAGGAGTGGTTGAATGGGACTGGGTCCCAGAAGGATTCCTGCTAATGTCACACAGTGCTTCTTACAGACTGTAAAACTCCACTAAATGCTCTTCAGGGCTGGACATGCAGTGGGTTTGCTCAGGAGGAAGGCATACGGAAGACGGACTGCAGGTTTAGTGCCACTGAAAAAAAAAAAAACCAGGAGTACGTGCTGAGGATGTGGCAAGGGATATGACTCTGCCCTTCCTATTACCTGGCTAAGCTCCTTACACAGAAATGCACACAGGCAGAGGTGAATGACACCACTGGTTGACCTGCTGGCTTTGCCCTGCTGTACTGTTCCCTCCGGGATAGCACCCATTTGCTCTGCTGAACCTGCTTTCCAAGCTTTGTGCTTTTGTCATCACAACCTTCGCACCTCTTCACGTGATTAGTCTCTCCCCTGCCCTACAGGCAAGAAACTCCTGCCTGCCTGCCACTCAAAGCGTTCCTGAGCAGCTTGTGGTTGAGGACAAGCTCAGTTTACACAATCCTGGGACATACTGGGGCAGTTAGCCACAATCATATGGTTTGCTAGAGAAAAATCCATTCCCTTGTAGGCAGCTAGTCTGGGTGATGCTATACAGGTATATATCAATCCATGTGAGTGACGGCACTTCATGCATCCCAGGAAAACTCAACAAAATATGCCCTGATGTTTTTACTGTACACAATCTGTGTAGATATGCTATATCGATGTATATGCCTATATATACTGAAGCACCAGTCTTCATAAGCATCATCAGAGAAGCCTGCAATCCTGGGAAACGACCAAGGAATACTACCTAGCTATACTCAGCTACAGTTCAGCTTTCTCAAACCTGAAGCACTACCCGAGGTTTGATGAGTGATCAGTTTTTCAATTCTTTTTTCGGTGAGATTGTATGGAAGGAGTTCTTCCTACTTTTGCAGCACAGAACAAATTTGTGATTTGGTCTGTGTCTGACAAAGAGAAGAAACAGAGGTGCAGTGACTGGCTGGTTGGTATGACCATGCAGCTCGGATGTAGCATGCACTATGTTCCAGGTCAAAGCAATTAAGACAAGACAGACTCTGGCTGGGATTCCTGAGCTGCCACAAGCCCAGGCAGTGGCCCATAGCAGCACCTAGCTGAGACGGGCTAGTCCAGGCCTTGGAAATTGAAGTGTGCAGGCTGGAGCTAGAACTTGCAGATGAAGTGTACTGGACCTAGCAGTGTGCCCAGAAAAAAAAAAAAAAAATGAAAGCCACAAGTTGGCCTAATTCAGGTTAAAACTGCAAGGCATTCTGACATTTTCTAGCAAGCAATTTGTAAACCATACTACAGCATTCCCCTTACATCTGCAAGAAAAATGGCCCCGTGCAGGCCATCGTCCTCTGCCTCGCTGGTTGTAGTAAGCAGAAGCCCTTCCATCAGGAAATGACAAGTTGGATTCCCACATAAACAGCAGCCCAAGCAGATTTTCCGCTCTCTGTTTTGACCAGCCAGGATGGTACTGTGCGGGAGGATTGCTACCTGTAAGCAGCAGGGAAGTGCACAAGCAAACACCTGGCACCCAGCCCTCCTCCAGCTCCAATTTACCATTGTTCTGCTGCTGCTCTGAGGACTGCGTGCAGCTCTGCTGAGCCACAGCCCTGAGCCCCTCCTGCCATTTCTCCCTGGCTGTTGGGGGTACTGCAGTTAGCGCCCAGTGATAAACACCTTGCTGTGCGAATTCATAGCTCTCTGTCTTGCACCTTTCCCTATAGCTACAGCTTACAGACTTTTATCACCCTGAGTACAAAGTCTCTCCGAGCTCTGAAACAGTCAATAGTGAGAGATCTAATGCCCTGACCTGACCTTCCTAAGCACCTTACTCCTTGTATTGTAACCCACTGTCAGCCCCATATTAAACGGTGCAGGGTCATGCTGTGAACAGTAACACACAGGTTATTGCCTATATCCTCTGGAGCATACACAGCACTGGAAAATGGAAGGAATGTATGCAGGGTATGCCCAAACCTCAGATAAAAAATAGAGATAAACTCCCAGAGCTTGAAAGAGTCTGGAGTCATCATTACTTACAGCAGAAATGCTTGACAGCCCTCCGGCACATCTTTCAAAATACAACAGCACCTACCCTGACCATAGCAGTTTCTCTCTCCCAGTTTGCCCACACTTTGTGCATTTGCTATTACAGAGTCCACCAGAAAAGAAAGTTTCCCTTTTTTCTTCCCTAACATTTGGTCATGTGTCGAAACACATTTTTTTTTCCTCAAAAGGGTTTTGCCTTTTTGCACTTCTTGGAGGGAAGGGTTGGATTAGATGGGCCTCAAGGCTCTAGGATGGGACAGTTATGGTGGCCTTACAGGGCAGAAAAAGCTATTGAGTCCTGGATCATAACAACACGCATTTTCATTTGATAAGCTGTCAAACATTTTGTGTCAGGAGTAGCTGTAACATTTTTAGATCAACAATCAGGTGCTCAGAATCTGGTTCTGACTGTCTTCCCAAGCAGTTGGCCATAGCCACACTGCTTTAGTTCCACAGGCCTCACAACTGCTGCGGATTATTACTTTGGTAGCAGCATTCAATAAGGACTCTCAGGAAGAAACATGTATCCAAATTGGACCTAACAGGTCTCAATTATGACTTAGAATTCAGCCAGCCAAGCACATCATCATTTTGCCGCTGCTCAAGTGGTGGCTGAGTCTGATTTCACAAAGCCTGGAGCTTCATGAGCCAAAGCAGCAGGGTCTGAGTAGTATCACCCTAATGATTTGCCCAGGTCCAGCTCTGACAGCAAAGCTCTCCTTCTGGTAGCTGGTGTCCACAGACAAGCTGCCAAGTCCTTGCCATTGCATGCAACCGACACTGAGGGCAGTGAAACAACAGGCTTTGTCACACTAACTTGCAGGGTGATGGGGGGAAATCCTTTCCTTTTGATATAAAGATCTCTTCTGAGCAGAGGATGTGGAGATCAGTCATCCAAAGACAGCAAGGAAATCACATCTGTGCACAGAACTGGGTTGCCTCCTGTACATTTGTGATTCACAGATAGTATACAATTAATATCTTATACTTCTCTTGAGGAAAGTCATGATGTTATTCTTCCTACAGTGAAGCGAAAGAAATGCCAGCACTTGACGTTTGTTAGCCTGCAAAAAATAATTGTGGCACTTTTTTTAAAGTCAATACTGGCTGCACACAGTCTCCCTTTTCATAAGGCAAAGATAAGCTCAGCATAAATCTCCATTAGGGGTGTCTTGCACATCCCTGAAATCCCAAGTCTGGCAGTTGTACGAGCCAGCAGCCCTGTTGCAGCTTGGAGCCGGCAAAAACAGTAATCTGCACTGTTGCAATTTGTTCTCTATCTTTCATCTCAGCCACACCTGGGACATAATGAAAGAGTTATGTCTAGCCTATACTTACCTTCTCTTTCATCACCAGCAGCAAACTGCCCTACGAGGATATATAGCTCTCCTGGTGATGCTGAGCCTCGCTGTATCTCCAGCTGCTGCTGAAAAGGAAGAGCTCACACAGGCTGCGACACCCTCGGAACACAGCCCGTGCTGCTACGCTGTGTGGTCACAGAAGGCATTTGCCCCCGTTTTTCCTAGAGTCTCTACAGTGCTGACTCCAGAAGTGGATGGCAGAGCCACAAAGGACAACTCTGACCTCCAGAGCCTACAGCACACACGCGCTACACCAAAATGCAGGAATGTACACACTGGTGTGTGCCCAACAGTAGCTCACTCCGCCGATGACGTGCGATGCCCCAACAGGCCACCTTTCTTCTTTTGAAAGAATGGTTAATTGCCTACAATGTAATGGGAGAAGGAGGGTTTTTAACTATGCCTTCTAATACACGCTGGTATTATGATGTAACGTGTCACAAGCCCTTCAATTTGCCTGACAGGGTCTCGAAGGGGTTAAAACAAACAGAATTTCTAGACTGGTTGAAACTCTCTCTGCACTACACTGGCCTAAGGGTTTTGGCCAAGCTAAGGAAAACAGTTACAGTGCAACAAAATAGCAAGGGCTTACAAGGGTTTGCTGCAGCTGCTTGTTTTCCAAGGAGCTGTCTTCAATATCACAGTGCTAAATTACTTTCTTTACATACCATAAATGAATGCAAACCTCCAATTTTCTTTTTGTTTGCCTAAGAGTAATATTCTGAATTGGAACAGCATTTCAGCTGACAAATTCAAGGCATTTACATTTATCATCAACGGGGAAGAAGACATTTCTATAACCATTTGAGGCAGGCTAAGCTAAAGGAGAAAGTTGGCAAATGGGGAAAAAAAAGGCTACAAGCTATTCACAGGTAAGTTTCAGAATTCATGTCCAATTGTCAACTTGACCATCAGTAGCAATGGTCCAGAACCTCCTGTGGCCTTACACCAGCCACACAATAATCCTCATCATTTTTAAGATGGAGCTTGGTAAGCTTTTGGAAGTTACGGTTGCGTACAACCTCAGGCTGGACTCAAGGAAATCTCTTCCAATCCTACGTTCATGGAGCTTTCACATGCTACCTACACCTATGTAACACTGAACAGTAAGGATGTCACATTTCCAAAAGGTTGGGAGTCTGTATTTCCTAAAGGTGGACATTTACATTTAAAGATCATTTATAAAAACATCTCCCGAGACCTGTCAGGTAGGATGTAATCCAACCTCAAAAGCCATGGGGGCCAGAGAGAGGTTTTAGGACCTTCTGCCCCTTACCATGCCACTAGCTTTTACCCCTGCAGTGAATACCTGCAAGCCATGCGCAGGGAGCTCCCTGCCCTGGCCACCTTCTACAGCAGCCTGAGCCCCGTCTCCAACTGCTCCATGCCCTTCCCGACGTCGCCGCCGTGCTGGGCACGAGGCCCACCTCCGCACAGCCTGGGCTGGGACACCGCTGCCACAGCTACTTCTCCCTTCGGCATTGCCAATAGCAACGAAGCAGTATCTGTTCACCAAACAAAAGGTACTTCTAAATTGCAAAAAAAAAAAAAAACAACACCCCGACCCCTCATATATCAGAATAATTAGTATGTAGACATGGAAATTCTTAATAACATGTTAACTATTGTTGGAAAGATAATTTGTGGGAGTTCTCAAGCTC
This sequence comes from Rhynochetos jubatus, assembly GCA_027574665.1. Taxonomy (NCBI): domain Eukaryota; kingdom Metazoa; phylum Chordata; class Aves; order Eurypygiformes; family Rhynochetidae; genus Rhynochetos; species Rhynochetos jubatus. The sequence goes on from CM050650.1 coordinate 39,251,702, forward strand.
CCTGTAAGCACTGCGGATCTGCTGGTTGTCATTGTTTAAAAGACAAAAAAGTTTAAAGCCTTTCTGCACACCAGCCAACTTTTTATTCAATAAGCCAGCTAGAAGTAGAGCCAAACTGAAAAACTTCTGCCATTTTCTGCACCATGGAAACAAGAAACCTGTCAATCTGCAATTACCTATTCTACATCCATCTGAGATCAACTTTTACTGCAGGAGTATAGCCAAGAGGATCAGACCTACAGCCTGCGCTTGCCCATGGGAGATGGCCATAATTCATTCTTTGTTTCAGCCTCAAATATGTACAGATATTAAAACATAACTCAGATTGATGTCAAGGTGCATGTTAAACTGCACTGCGTTTTAATAAAAGCTATAAACTTTTCTTCTCATGTAATTTCTCACAGCAATGTCAACAAGAGGATATAAAAATATTCATAGTGTTCATCTGTGAATTCCACTGTGATAAAACCACATACTGATTTCCTAAGTGATCTCATATATTCAGATTTTCTTCAAGAGCTGAAATATTCCTTGCTTGAGCCTTAGGAAAGCTACTTATTTTTAACAACTCATACTAACTTCGTATTTTTTCCATAAATGAAACTGCCACTTTTTAAATTGGAGATAATTTGGCTGATAGAGTACTTTAGCCTGAAGGTTTATTGTGAGTGTTTAATCCACAGCTTTTGTACCTTTCAAATGCTGATGTTTACTTGTGAAACCCTCAAAAATACATTTTAAAATCCTCAGTCTAGCAAGACCCTTAAATGCACTCATGTGCTTAAGTGTCATGTGCATCATATTATCCCATTCAGCAGGATTCCCCAAAGCCGTACACAGCTTAAGCGCTTTTCTGTGTCAGGTTTGAAACTCTCATGTTAATTAAGTGTGCTCCAAGCAGAATTAACCGTTACGACTGCCTACGGTGCTCGTGGCAGCTACTAGGCTCACTAAGCTTGGACTCACAATTTTATTAAAACAGAATGAGCAGTGATAGCACATTTTCAGTATCTCTAGCGATACAGAATCCAGGCAGAGCCAGGTGACACAGAAAGGGAAGGTTTAGATCCTACCTGCAGATGAGAGAGGATTCATCAGGGCAGGTGAAGTGGGGGCAAATCTGCTGCTTTGCAAGAAGGTAGTAGTTGAATGGGATATGTAACCAGTTCTTACCGAATGAAAACTCCAGTAAATCTCTGATTTCACCAGCATGCCAGGCAGCAAGCCGGTTAAAGCGCAGAGACGTATGTATGCTTGAACACACTGCTACTGTATCTACATAAGGCACTAAATTTGGGGTGAAAACTCTTTCCCATCTCCACTAACAACATCCACAAGACTGTTTCGTAAGTGGGGAAGAGGATCTGTGAGGCCTGATTACACATCGCAGCTGTAACTCAAACTACTAATAATTTACCAGAGAAAGCCATCATTGCAGCATGGTTATTCTCCATCTCCGTGCGTCTTCGCATCATAATCAGGTGTCTTTCTGGAGGACACCTGCTATCCAGAACTAGTTAATCAGTTTCATATGGGCCTAAGTGGGTGAAACAGGAGCTCAGACTATTCTTTTGGATTAAAATTCATTACCCATTAATGGCATTTTGAGTATGTATGAACTGGCACAAAGAATATGGTCTTAGAAAAACTCTAATACTGATCAATTACGCAACATTACCATAATGATATGGGAACACTGAGCATTCTCTGCTTCATGTGATTTCTTAAATCCCAGCTGGAGAAAAATATGTCTTGTCTTCTGTCTAGTTCTACTTCAGGCACTACCGGTCTGACATTCTACTTTCAGGTTCTGGTAACATCAGCACTGAGATCAGAGATATTAAAACTTAGAAAATCTGACATGTTATGTCAAATTACAAAGAAAGGATCTGAGAGCAAATGGAAGAACAGACAGACTAAATTAAGTAGCAGAAAAAGGGAAAGAAACAGAAGGACAGGAGGGAAGATATGGACAAATATACAGAAGAGAAAGATTAAGCAAACAGTCTAGCATAATCAGATGGGTCTGAAGAAAAAACATTAAACAATGTTGAAAGCACAATCATAGGGAATAAATTCATGCATAAAACATGTAGCTACAGATAGTATGGGCATGATCCCATCAACGCTTATGTACATACAAGATTTTATGCACAAGAATTGCATAAGTTAGTGGGTAAGACTCCTGTGAGTAACATGATGCACAAGAGGTTGCAGGATTTTGGCTTTTCACTATTTTTCCTTGTGTACGACACATACATCTGTAAAGCATTTAAGCAGGCATTTTACCTTTGAAGAAGACAAAACTTGAAAATAATAGGACCTAAGGGAAATGTTTACCATGAAAGCTGGTGGAACTGCAGTTCTACAAAGAACCAAGAGGAATACCCTAAAGACTAATTATTTGACAATACAACTAATGTTATTGTTCTGTTTGAAGCATAATAAAGTAAATATTGCAGTTTGCATAGATATGGAATGCTTGTCGCAAGAAAGCATGATCAATGCATGAATCTGGAATCAGGGAATCCTAATTAGTCCTCTAACTGCTATCTGTAAGATGCCTAATAGCAACTTGGAAATGGGTGTAAGCAACTTGTTTTCATGGGATTGCTTCTGCAGCTTAATGAGACTCTGACTGTTAGCTTACCTCAACTGTGCTTGTAATAATGAGGTACCTTTACAGGGCAATGAGTAACTGGTTTGCCTAATAACAGACTATGATTCTCACGAGTGACGGAAGGTAAGTCAGATGCCTTGTCTGTGTGAGACAGGTTGTTGTCCTCATTCTAAAAATAGGAAACCAAAGCCCAGTATGTCACTTTCCATGATCCATTGGGAAGCCACTATCCATCATATTTCAGAATTCGTGGTGATCTGAAGTTCCCACTGACTGGAAAAGGGGAAACATAACCCCCATTTTTAAAAAGGGAAATAGGGAGGACCTGGGGAACTACAGACCAGTCAGTCTCACCACTGTGCCTGGCAAGATCATGGAGCAGATCCTCCTAGAAACTATAAGGCATGTGGAAAATGAGGAGGTGATTGGTGACAGCCACCATGGCTTCACCAAGGGCAAATAGTGGCATTCTACAATGGGGTCACAACCTTGGTGGATAACAGAAGAGCAACTGATGTCATCTACCTGGACTTGTGCAAAGCATTTGACACTGGCCCACGTGACATCTTTGTCTCTACCTCGGAGAGACTCAGATTTGACAGGTGGACCACTCGATGGGTAAGGAAGTGGCTGGATGGTCATACTCCAAGAGTTGTGGTCAACAGCTTGATATCCAGGTGGAGACCAGTGATGAGCAGCGTTCCTCAGGGGTGAGTATTGGGACTGGTACTGTTCAACATCTTTGTCAGTGACATGGACAGTGGGATTGAGTGCACCCTCAGCAAGTTTGCCAATGACACCAAGCTGTGTGGTGCGGTCAACATGCTGGAGGGAAGGGATGACATCCAGAGGGACCTGGACAGGCTGGAGAGGTGGGATTCTGCCAACCTCATGGAGTTCAAAAAGGCCAAGTGCAAGGTCCTGCACCTGGGTCAGGGCAACCCCAAGCACAAGTACAGGCTGCGCAGAGAATGGACCAAGAGCAGCCCTGAGGAGAAGGACTTGGGGGTACTGGTGGGTGAAAAGCTGAACATGAGCCGGCAGTGTGCGCTGGCAGCCCAGAAAGACAACCGTAACCTGGGCTGTATCCAGAGAAGTGTGGCCAGCAGGTCGAGGGAGGGGATTCTCCCCCTCTACTCTGCTCTTGTGAGACCCCACCTGCAGTCCTGCGTCCAGCTGTGGAGCCCTCAACATCAGAAGGGTATCAACCAGTTGGAGCAAGTCCAGAGGAGGCCATGATGATGCTCAGGGGGCTGGAGCACCTCTGCTATGGGGACAGGCTGAGAGAGTTGGGCTTGTTCAGCCTGGAGAAGAGAAGGCTCCGGGGAGACCTTATAGCACCTTCCAGTACCTGAAGGGGCCCACAGGGAAGCTGCGGGGGAACGTTTTACAGGGGCCTGTAGTGACAGGACAAGGGGTAATGGGTTTAAATTAAAAATGGGGAGATTTAGATTGGATATCAGGGAAAAATTCTTCACAGAAAGGGTGGTGAGGCACAGGAGCAAGTTGCCCAGAGAAGTTTTAAATGCCCTATCCCTGCTAGTGTTCCAGGCCAGGCTGGATGGGGCTTTGAGCAACCTGGTCTAGTGGAGGATGTCCCTGTTCATGGCAGGGAGGTGGAACTAGATGATCTTCAAGGTTCCTCCAACCCAAACCATTCTGTGATTCTATGAAGTTCGGTAGGGCCAGGAATGGCATTTATGGGTCAAGGTCATTTCGGATGATAGCACAATTTTCCTCCAGAAGATGACATCTGATACTCTATTAGCAATAGTGTTTTACAGTCTGTTAAAAAAACATGAAGTATATAAAAAAAAAAGCCCGCTCAGAAAAAACAAGACAGTCTGCCTTCAGTAACAGAGTAATTAAACTCATTACAAAGTATTGAAACTAGAAAAATGGCATTAAATGCCATTAATCAAGCAATCAAATATCCATGGCCTTCCTTCTCCAAGAGTTTCTGCCTGCAGATTGCCAAAAAGGTGCAAAAACTCAATATCATACATATGGGTGCCCAAAATATATGGAGCCAGAACTTCCCAATATTACTTTTATCCTGACAGAACACCAGATTCCCTCTTCTCAGATGGTTCAGCAGACTTCTAGGCTGTCATCCTATCATCTCCACCTCTGCCAGCACCGTGCCTCAGCTTCATTTCCAAAACTGGAAAGATGCAAAATATGTGCTTTCACAAGACTAAACAAAAATGAAAAACAACATAAGAGAAATAATACTTTTAAAACAGCCCTCATTGAAGCTACATTAGTCTTACTTCTTAATTTTTACAAGATAGCTATATTGCGAAGAGCATGCTAGAAATAATTCTACCAAAATCAAATCGCTCATTCAGCACCATCCACAGCAACCATTTACACAAGACTTTTCTATGTAATATATTAGGGTTTACCCCTAAACAATACAAAATAATCCATTATTTAGATTATTTCAAATAAATGTTCAGAATTTGCAAACTATTACAACACACACAACTTCCCATGTGTAAAGGATGGATTTTAGAAGTCACAATATTGTGAGTTTTACAGAAAGCACGTTTTCCTCGAAACGATACTTGAATATGCTTGCAGGAGGAATCACCTTTAGCCTGTAAAATATAATTTCTGGCAACACTCTCTAAAGTAGCACACGCTTGCATCTAAAAATAAGCCACGGTGCTATCAGCAGCACAGATTACTTGTTCCTGGCAGAGAGAGCCCGATGCATCCCGAAATGACGGCAAGGGGGGGATGACCAACCGGCTCCGGCAGCTGGTTCAGCCGTCCCGCTGCCCTGGAAGCCACCCCACGCGTCCCCAGGCCCCGCCGCCACCAACCCCGGCTGCACCCTGCGCGGCATGGACACAACCGTCAGGCTGCCAGCACCTGTGGCCACCGCCCGCGGGCGGCGCTGGCCGCGGGTGGCATCGCAGCGGGCGGCTGGTGGCAGCCTTTCTGCCGGGGGTGTGCTGGGGAGAAGCCCCTCGGCCTGAGGCGGGGGCAGGCCTGAGGTGGAGGCCGTGGCGTGGCCACCCTGAATGGCGGGGGGGCAGGAGGTGTACGTGTATGTGTGTGTGTAAGGATGTACGTGTGCGGGCACATAGATGCACACGGATACGCACACACGCACGCACACACAGCTATGTATGTCGGTGTTTCAGCGCACCCCGCCAGCCCCTCTCGCCGCCGGAGGCCGCGGCGGGGCGGGCTCCGTTCGGTCGGTGCCCGGCGGCAGCCCGTACCCCCCGCCACCCCTCCCGCACCCCGCGCAGGGATGGAGGCCCCGGCCCCGGGCCGGCCTTACCCTCGCCGCTCCCCGCCTTCTCCTCCATGGCGGCAGCCCCGTGCCGTCGCCATGGCGACGCGGGCCTAGCCGGGCCCTCTCCTCCTGCCGCCGCCTGGCAGTCGCGGCCGGGCCGGCCTAACAGCCACTTTCCCTCCGCCCTGGAAAGGGCTTCCCGTGCGGCCTCCGCGGCCTGCTAGCACACAGAGCAAGGCAAAGCAGAGGAAGAGGTCCGCTGCAGGCTCTGCAAGCCGGCCTCGGGTACGGCACCGGGCGGGGAGCTGCGGCCGCAGGCCCCCCAAAAGGCCCATCAAGAGCAAAATTTGGATTCCAGAGCGGAGACCCAGCCCCAGCCTGCTCCCAACCCCCAGCCCACCCTGGGATTTAGGGCGTCGCTCCCCGCTGGGCTCTCCGGGGCGGTGGGGTGCTGCGCGCTGCTCTCCTTGCAGCCAGGCCCCGAATGAGCCCCTTAAACCTGCCACTGCACAGTACTGCATTGCTCTGAAAAACTGAGTTTTCCCAGCAATTGCAGAGATTTCCGTGTATGTGAGCTTTAGAAAGTGAAAGAACATTTTATTCTAAATACCGTCACATGGAAAGAGCTAAAATATTCTGTCAGCGATATTAAATCAAACCCTGCAGTTTAAATTTAGCCGTGTGTTTTAGCAGACACGCTTGCCGTGCCTGGTTCTTCTGACTCTAAAACAACTGTGAAAGTAGAGAAAATATAAATATTAATATTCCACCAAGATTCAACCACATATTCATAGAAAATAAATATTTATGAAATTCCTAGAACTAAAACCTTGTCCTTGCCACAGCAGGTGCTTGTTTGTCAGATGTTAAATTTTTGCAAAGCCCGTGTGGATGAGTTCTCCTCACTCACCCATCTCCACTTCTCAAACAGTCAGGATGTGCTCGGTTGCTGTGGTTTAACTCCAGCTGGCAACTAGGCACCACACAGACGCTCGGTCACTCCCCGACCAAGATGGGGGGGAGAATCGGAAGACTAAAAGTAAGAGAACTCATGGGTTGAGATAAAGACAGTTTAACAGGTAAAGCAAAAACCGCACACACAAGCAAAGCAAACCAAGGAGTTCATTCACCCCTTCCCACCAGCAGGCAGGTGCTCAGCCATCCCCAGGGAAGCAGGGCTCCATCACATGTTAACGGTTACCTGGGAAGACAAACGCCATCACTCTCGATGTCCTCCCCTTCCTTCTTCTTATTTCCCCAGCTCTATATGAGCGTGACACCACATGGTATGGAATGTCCCTTTGGTCAGTTGGGGTCAGCTGTCCTGGCTGTGCCCCCTCCCAACTGCTTGTGCACCCCCAGCCCACCCGCTGGTGGGGTGGGGTGAGAGGCAGCAAAGGCCTTGGCTCTGTGTAAGCACTGCTCAGCAGGAAGGAAAACATCTCTGTGTTGTCAAGGCTGTTTCCAGCACAAACCCAAACCACAGCCCCATGCTGGCTACTGTGGAAAAAGTTAACTCTATCCCTGCCAAAACCAGCACATCAGTATTCATGAAAGCCTGAAATGGGAAAAAAAACCCAAACCACCACACTGAACCCAAACAGGGCTTCTTTTCTCTAAAAGAATCACTTTTTCATAACATCTGAACATCTGCTATTTTCCTTTCAGTCACTTAATTCTTCATTTTTATTGAACTGGCTCAGGGTAAGGAGGGTATAATAGATACCCAAGAGAATACAACTTTACTCTGTTGGGAAAACAGCTGATTATGCTCTCTAACAAAGCTGATCCCTCTGAAAGGTTATCTACAGTCTTAAGCAGTTTATTAAAGTAACTAAATATTTCAAATTACATGTTTCACTCAGGAGTAGCACGGATTTGTTTCCTCTCAAATTGATAACAGAAGTTTTGGTGAGAACAGCGTGGCAGCCAAAGTTAGAGGATGCAGCAGCAGAAGGAAAAGCCCTTGTCTTTCAGTCCTACAAGGGTCCCATTTCTTATTTCCCTCAATGCCTCCACACAGAAAACCTTTGTCTTTCCTGGTTGTAGTTCTATGGTGGTGGATCAGTCACATGTTTGAAACTAAAGAAAAGTGCAAAACACTCTGTCTTGGCAAGGACAGAGCTTTCTTACTTCTTCCCTCCCCTACCCCAAATGTGGAATTTTATGTCCTTGAATATTGTGCCCAGCATTAGATTTCTTACGTCATTTTGCAGATCACCTGATTCATTGTAGGACATTTACAGCTCTTGTACAAATGCTGCGCTAATTCAAATAGTTTACCACATTTCCCTAATAAAAGCATTAAGAAGTCCTGTTCTAGTCATTCAGGTTTTCATGCCAAATCGATACCCAAACTATGAACAACATTCAGCTTTAAAATAGATACAAATACTGCCTATTGTGCAAATTTATTGAGATTCTTGTGGTTTTACAGCATCTTTCGAACTGAAGTGAGTCGCTGTAAATGTGGTGCAATAAGACAGTAACTCCACTCAGGCCACACTACCTTTAACATCTTCCCAGCAATGCCACCAGGGCTTGTGCATGGCTTTCCTCAACACCCTTTCCTATTTGACACACACTCGTCTTTGTTTCCTCCATGAGGGATGGTAACGAAAGTAGTGTGTAAAAGCTGATCAAGAAAGGGGAAATTGTGAAATACACAACAGCTATGACACATTGTGTACGTTACAAGGTCTATGTCCCGTTGTAGCAGCTGACGCCGGCCCTCGTGAGCTACTACAATAGCTCCTCGGGGAGAGCATTGTTCTGAGTGTATAAAAGTATTGGTCAAATCCTGGATGTTTGCAATTGCTAAGCTTAATACCTTTAGCCTAGCTGCAGAATCTTTTGTCACAGCCAATATTAATTTCAGCAAACAGTATTTTGCACTGTCCTGCCCGTGTTATTGAGGTTCCACTCAGGACAGTTACTGTAAATCAAAGTTTGCACTGTCTGCTCCAGCCTGGAGTTTCCTTTTGTTTTCAATAGCTTGCAGTCAAGTGTCAGCACCTGTTTTCCCTTCTTCCCACAATTCTTGACACACAGGGCTTTGGTGTCTAAGAATTATAGAATAGAATCAAAGAATCTTTTAGGTTGGAAAAGACCCTACAGATCATCAAGTCCAACCATTAACCTAGCACTGTCAAGTCCACCACTAAACCATGTCCCTAAGCACCTCATCCACAGGTCTCTTAAACACCTCCAGGGATGGTGACCCAACCACCTCCCTGGGCAGCCTGTTCCAATGCTGACAACCCTTTCTGTGAAGAATTTTTTCCTAATATCCAATCTAAACCTGCCCTGGCACAACTTGAGGCCATTTCCTCTTGTCCTATTGCTTGTTACTTGGGAGAAGAGACCAACCCCCACCTCTCTGCAACCTCCTTTCAGGTAGTTGCAGAGTGATAAGGTCTACCCCGAGGCTCCTCTTCTCCAGGCTAAACACCCCCAGCTCCCTCAGCTGCTCCTCACAGGACTTGTGCTCCAGACCCTAGACAAGTCTCTTGCCTGTTTCCGGAAGCAGAACAAAATATGGAATGAGAAAGCACTTCAAAATGAGAACTCAAGGCTTTAAAATTTCCTGGCAACACATCTTGAGAAATCTATGTAGGAAAAAAATGTTAACAATTATAATGCAGATCAAATATTGGACTTGAACCACATGACTGTTTCCCTTCTAACTTAATGCACAGACATCTCAAACCAAGGGTATGAGTGGGCTGAAACAACTAATCGTATTTTGGCACAGGCAAGTACAAAAGGAAACCCAGAACTACTAATTCAACAGCTTGAAATATCAGCTGCTGCATGCAAGAGCTTTAAAGAGCTTCTCTGAAGAGAACATACCCTTTTAAACTTGTAATTTTTCATTTTAAAAATGTCAGAAAATATCTCGGGAAAACATGGAAGAAACCAACATTGTTGATATATAAAACCTGAATCCACTGAAGTCTAATTGATGTAAGGTACCCTTGCCTCTGCACCTAATTTCATCACATACATTCCCCTCAGCTATCAGGGTCCTATCACACATTTCGTATCTTTTCCATGCATATGTTCAGAAGTTTATTGTCCCTGCAATAAAAAACAGCTCTAAAATGGGAGAAGTGATGTGAAAGGTAAAGCAGTTCAAGGAGGTATAACAACATCCTACAGAGCAGTGTCCCCCCATGGCTTCAGGGTTGCAGTGTTGCAGGGATACATCTTTGCTCCAAACACTTGCTGAAGGCCTTCAATAGAGAATCCCCTCTGTGGGTCCTTGGGGGCCATGTAACTGAAGGCACAAAGAAGCATATTCATTACTCTCATTCACAGAGAAAGTAAATGAAGAGCTACGATTCTGTGACAGGAGTCTAGTAACTCCTCTGTAGCTGAATGGGTCCAGCCCTACCACTCGGGAGGTGGTTCCATGTCACAGTACCCGTTTTGACCAATCTAACACAAATGACCCAAGTGCATTTGGCATCTTCATTCCACTCTTCCCTGGGATCAGCAGCTGATCTGAGTGACTCGGGAACAGCTTCTTCAAAACAGAATATTATCTAAACATTATCTGTTCACCCAAATGACATGCAGCAACCAGATAAAAATGAGAAAAAGACTCCATCATTCCTTGCCTATGCTGTATCTTTTCCTTCAGAATTTGGGTAAATTACACTGAGAGCAGCTATCTCATTCCTTGATGTGTGGGAGGGAAGACAGCTTCTTTTCTGGCTTGCTCTCTTTATTACTGCAGGCTTTGATCCTATGCTTGGACTAGATGAAGTGAAACCTAAAGGAGTGGGTAGAGACAGACAAATAAGCATGCCCACCATTATTTGCTCTACCATTGACCTCTTCCAGCCTGCTGGTATTTTCATAAGTCTTCCTGCTCTGACCTACAGAACAGCAAAAAGCACATAAATTGGCAAGGGAGTTCCTTTATTTTTCATACAGGTCATAAATCTAGAAGCCCAAAATCTGACCTCTTACATACTTTGTCAGGGTATGACTCCTTGAGACACGTGGAGTTCACCAATGATGAAAGGCAAGGATCCAGCTCTTTCTTCAAGTCTCGCGTTCTTTTTCTACTTCTGGCTGCACATCTTCCTTCTACCCTGTGCATGGCTCTGCCATTCATTGAGAGCAGGTATGAGTCACTGAAGTAGTAAAAAAAACCCACCCATCAAAAAGCGAATAGTTTTCTGCCATATTAAGAAATTCAGTAAAGGGTCTGACAAGCATCTGAATCAGCACAGCCAGGAAGCTGGACCATGCAATTACAAGTGAGGGAGAAATAGGGAGGAAGGCAGGAAGGGTGAGATGTTCTTTTAGAGGGAGAAGACTCAGTGGTTGGCTGAGTCTGCAAGTAAAACTCAGAAGGAAGGAAGGGGAAAAAATAGCTTTGAAGGCCGCTTATAATAGCAGCATCTCAAATCCTTCTCGGTCCACAGGATGACTTTGGAACTGTCCTGGGAAATACCTCTTGCTGCTCATATACAGCTACAACCCTATGGATCTTTTGCTACTCCTGTCCAGCTTCAACAAATCTACATTTGAGGAAAAGTGACTGTACGTGCATTAAAAATGAGTTACTAGGAAGAAGGAAGCACTTATTTCCCTCAGCAATATTCTTCAATGTCAAGGAGCTACTGGCAGTGCTCAGCCTCTGGGACTACGCCTGAAGAGCTGCAGTAGAAAAAAGCTCTCGCTTTTATATCTAAGTGCCAGGATGCTGTGCCCCATCCCACCCAGCCACAGAAATGGCCCTAGAGATCCACATATTTTAACCTTCAGACTTTATTACCATTAATTATATCTAGAAGTGAAGCCAGGATCCCCAAGAACACGGTGGCAGGAACAAAACACAATCATCCATCTGCCTAGCAACACGGGTTGCCATGAGTACTTCTCCCCGTGCTCCGCAGGCAGCGGGGGCTCGCCACTGAACACCGAGCCAAGTTCAAGGGCCCCATGCTGGCAAAGAAAACCTGCTTCCTCGAATGAAGGCCTTGCTCTCAATATCCAAGACACCTGTGTTCCTCTGGAGCCTAGGTGTCAGCCAGCAGAATGAAATTCAGGAATGAGGGACTTCTGGAGCAGCAAGATGTTGTCAGTGCAACTGCTCTTGCAAGAGACAAAAGCAATGAAGGCCACGTGAATGCAAACTCCATTCTTCCCTTCTCTGTTTCTTTGGAAAAAGTTCTTTGCACATGGTTCAATACCATGCCAAAAAATCCCCAAATAACATACTATCGAATCACTGAATTTATGTATGTAGGAAGAAAAGAAGAAAAACCCACGAGTGGTACTGAACACATGGAAATACTCTTTAACGCCCCTAGCTCAGGAAGTCCTCAAATCACAAACCATTTGTAAGAGGCTGAGAGAGACAGTATTCAAGATATCCATTTGCCTGGTTCTCCACTGAGCACCTGCTTTAGCCCTCCCTAGAAAAAAGGATCCTCAGAGATGGACTTTTGAAGCTCGTTTTGGTGGTCTTAAAAAAGAAAAAGACTCTTGGATAATTGTTTAATATTTAAGGGTGACCCTCTAATAATGTAGTTACCTAGAAGCTGTGTAAAAATAGAGATACATGAGAAAAGCACAAAATCATGGGTTTCAGACTGACTTCTGGACAGTCACAATTGAATGGGAATGCTGAGCACTGGAATTATGTTTATGTTATCAATATTGTGAAGCTAACCTTTTAAAAGCTCTTATTTTGCTGTTTGTTATATGATAACATGCAGTTTAAGGGTATAAAGGCCATAGCACGGGTAAATTGGCCCAAAGTACATTTTACAAAGCTGTCAGCTGCGACACAGGAATAGTTAGCTTTGGGATGAGAGGAGCAACTAAGGTTACACATCTGAGTGATCATATATGGCACTTAATCAGTTTACATGAGGCATGATATAGTACTTTTTAATACTTACAAAAATTATCCCAGTGCATGACTAGCAGAACTACTTTCTTTTACATCATCTGTCAAGATTATTTCTGCATGGAGATGTTGCTGTACTCATTAGGTTAGTAATAATCAAAACCAAAATGAACCTTGGTGTAAGAAGTCCAATCAATTTAAGCACTTAAGATTTTTCTGTTTGCTTCAGAATGCCAGTTTTCATTTATTAAACCAAAATCTAGACCATCTGCTTGTGAAGATGATGTTTGGAGAATTTATGTAGCATTATCCTTTTAAATCTACAGTAGGACAGTAAGGGAGAAAATCATATTCTACAATAAGTCCCATTAACTTGATGTGTTCCGGATTTCACTTTACAAGTCTGATGCCACTACCTGCTCATGTTAACTTCAGAATTTCAGTGGGAGTAACGCTAAGGTCTGTGGGAATGGTCTTAATTTGATTCACAATTTATTCATCTCCACTGACACAAATGGCACAGGATTAAGACTAGTGTTATAGCGCATCACCTCGGTTCTCATTCATCTCGGTGGTTTTTTATTCAAAGGGCTAATTGCATGGCTAGCTGTTTTTTCCAGGTTTGTGACATTTTCTTATTACTTATATATAAGATTTAACTTTGCAGAGATTAAATTCATTTCCATATTTAAATAATGCTAACTGTGATCTTACTAGAGATGCTGTAAAGAGTATGTGCTGTAAACCCTCCAATATAGACTTACTATTGTAAAATGAAAGTTACTTTGAATTAAAAATATACTTTGTTACTTTAAGAGGGAGGAAAAAAGGAAAAGAACTAAGACACATCCCAGGAACATTTCCTCTACCTAAAGGATGAGAAAGAACCTGAACTCCTGTTTGATTCCCTCGTGAGGGACAGGGGACTTTGATGCACTGGCCAGACGAGATAACTGTACTAATGAAAATCTAATCTGGGCTCAGGGACTCTGCTTGTTGGCTGTGAATGTAAAATATTCATACTACAATAGACTGTTATACTGTCAAAAGGTGAAGTTCAGCCAATTTTACCAGGAAGAGTTGATATTTTGCTGTATTCCTCATTCTAGGGAACAGGAAAAATAAGCCATCAAAACTGCTCCTCCACTCATAAGTTTTGTGAGTGTAACTGTTTAGATATGATATATATTTGTCTATAGAGCCACTTAGACATGGTAACTCAAACTAAGAGAGGTAACAAATACTTTGGATTGGTCGAGTTTTCCGTGGCACTGTGCCAGGGCAAGCAGAGGCATCACCTGCTTTTGTATCACCTTCTCTGCCATGCCCAAGAAAGGATCTGAGTAGGAAACTGATTCAGCTAAACAATCCTCTGTTGTTGTGGTTAGCAGGTTGTTAGCTGGGCTAGCACAGCAGAAGGGACAGTGTAAGAACAACTGACCGGGACTGAGGAAACACAGACCTGCCACCGAGCAGCAGCCTGTGACTTGCAGCACAGTCCTTCATCAGCGGGTGGAAGGGGCTTTTGGTCCATCGCAGCTTACCTTCTCCCAACTCAGATGCCTGACATCCAGAACTAGCTTCCAGTCATGCTCCGTTCATGTGGAGGCCCACCAAGGAAGCAAAAGCAGGGCTTGAAAAGAGAATAAATCATCATTTGTTAGACTAGCTGACAGAGCTAGGGGAAAAAAAAAAAGACTGGTTTTAGACATATGATCCCTTTTTCAGCTCTGAAATAGAAGTTGCATCCCTTCAACAGAGTACAGTGGCCATCATTTTCAGTCAAATTTACCTTTATTATGTTACATCATCTGGCCTATTTGAGTGAAATGGCTGGTAGGTACCTGCAAGGTAGAAGTGAGTGTTTGCCAAGGAAGACATGATAAGGACATTAGCCTTGTGGGACTGAAAGACAAGCACTTATCACATGCAGAGCCCTAAGGAGTGGGGAAAACTGCAACATGCTAAACTGATTCTAACAGATACTGTAGGTAGATGCAGATAAAGGAGACTTAACAGGAAGAGGCACTTAAATATCCCAATAAAGCCATTTAAATTGTGTTAGGGTTGGCCATTCAGAGCTCTATCGCTTAAGCATTTATGAAGCTGTGCAATGAACCACACCAGGGAAATGACAAACAACCTGAAAAATAACCCGGGGTGGGGGGGAAGCGGGCAACAAAGTACAAATGGGATACTTCTCCACGAGATGAGTTCTCATTTGCTGAATAGCCACATAAATACTTGCACAGCATGATGTGGGGAGTGACAACTGCTTCAGCCACGGTTGCTGATCAGACAGCTGCTGATCAGAAACACTGATCGTACACAGAGCAGCGTGTAAGATTACTCCAACATGGGAAGATTTGCAGCGTTAGGAAAGCTGTGATCCCTTACCTGCTCACTTAAGGAAGTTATGGCTAAGGTTATGCAGGAGAGTGAAAATGGACTACCTAATATATGCGTAAGTTTTAAGCTGCTAACTGAACTTCACAAAGTGGAAATAAAAGTTTAATAATCCATCTGAAACTGAGGATCAGTAAACCCTACGTAAGTAACCTCTGTCATTGGCACCATGATTTACCATCAGGAACTGGATAGCTACGTAAATAAACCTAAAAGTGGCATCACTTACAGCGTGAGATAGATAGTTATTTACTTCTCATTGCTTACTGAAGTATATAATTAAGAGAGATCACATCTTTTATCTGGTTTATATATAGTTTCATGCTGCAGCAGTGTTTATTGGCATTGCTGTATACATCATCACCACCTTGAGAGCTATAGTTACTGTCAGTTTAGATTAACTCAACCACAGAGTGTGAGATGGGGGGTAGTTTTTAACTAAACCACAAGATCTGGAAGCCTGAAGACCAATCCTTGCTGCAGCGAATTGAGGCAATACTGTTGTCTCTTGGTGACCTCACCTTCCACCGCCAGCTGGCATCTCTATAGCAGAAAAATCAGATAGCAGTGGGTGTGGATGCCCTGGTACATCTCCTTCCACCTCCTTTCACCTCACCCTGGCTGCTCAACACAGCACAGCACATTTAATACTTTAAATTGATAAACAAAGCTGTGACCCAGGGAGTGATCACACATCCCATTTTGTCACTTCTCAAGCAGTGCAGCTGATGGGACAGCAAGATCTTAAACCACTGTAGCTAAACTTGTCAGAATTTGCTGTGAAATTATTAAGTGTTGTTTCTCTGTTACCAGAACTCCTCTGTGACTTTGGATAAGTCTTTTAAACCCCATTTTTCAAACACTGAGATATGCAAGGGATTTTCCATCTGTAGTTATTTACAGGATTAAGAACAAACCTCCAAAAGCTCAGAATGCCTTACCTGAAAAGTAATATTGTATCGCATATCTATTGCATGTGGGCTGAGTGTTAGTGTTGTATAATTTAGGCTAAATTTAAGATAGGATATCTTTAAAATAGTATGTGTAGCTCTCTTCCCATCACCTTTGGAAGTAGTTTGTCTCTTAGGTGCAGTGTGGAGCGTCCAAGACGCATTGAAGATACATGATTGAAGACAGAACTGAGATTTAGTATTAAAGAGGTGAAGCTGAGGTTAATTTGTAGAAATAGGAAAATGTAGAATAAGAAAATGTAGAGCATGTAGCAAGAATTGAGGCCTGTGGGAAGAATGTGGGACCGAGGGCAGATGGCATACCCAAGTGCTGAGCCTTTTGAAAAGGTCCTGCTTCAATGTCCTGTGTGCCTCTGTAAACATCCAAAGACGCTCCTAGGTTCAGACATCCTTGAAGCCTTCCCCTCAGTGGCCTCACTTCTCTTCCCATAGTGAAATATTTGCACGCTAGAAGTCCAGATTTCGCAGGGATGGAGACAGGCCCATGATCGCCAGATCCCAAGATGCTAAACAGGCCACTTTTTGTTGATCTCCAGCCCTGACACCAGCAAGTTTAATAAGGTCAAATAGCGAGGTGGCGCAGTAACACATCCTCCCTTCTGACTGATGGTCAGATATGTACCGCCTTGGTCTCACCAGCAAGCCTGCATGGCTGAGGTAGTCTTTTCACGAAGCAGTTTATCTACGAAACCTTCCAAAATGGCTACCAGAAATCTGCCAGGATGCTCACGAACTGATCTGGTAGCCATGGAGATACACACGATTCTTCTGATCTAAAATTTCAGAAGTGTGAGAATCTCTTGTTCTCCTGAACAACTCTAGCAGACAAAATTTTCAGCATATTTTCAGAAGTCCAGTTTCCAGTGTGACTGAAGACTTCCTCGGTAAACATGGCACAGCCTCAGCAAGGACTAAAAGAGGTTTTCTGTCTTTGTGGGATTACTTTGATTCAATAGTAGAAGCAAGAAGCTGATTTTCAGAGCTCTGTTTTTACCACTTTCCAACCCGTATTCATTGCCATAAAATATGAATGCATACAGTTATCAGCCTAGAGCTATTGGCTTCCCTATAGATTTGAGAAATGAAAAACACAGAGGAGAAACTCTGATTTGAGACTCTGAAAGAAGTAAATACCCATCTCTTTTTCTCAGTAGGGACAATCTTCAGTAATACCAGAGTTACAAAGGGAGGAAAAACCAAACCTCCATAAATTCACAGATCAGTCAAAGCTCCAGGCCCAGCATTTCGATCTGCATATGATGTGGCTGAAGGATGATAAAGGAACCAGTGTCGTTAGCAGCAATCCAATGGCTAATGTTGGGAAGATGTCTTCTGCTTTTAAGAGAGCCATCACCAAATTCTTTTGTCCATTCTCCCAACATCCTTCAATAGCCTGATGGGTTGCAGCAGATAAGAGTTGATTCTATATTAAGCGTGAGGTTTCACAGACAAACCTAGCTTGTAAAAGCTCTTTTTTTTTGTCAACTTTGTGATTACAAATAATTGCATGGATTTAATCACTTACATTGTCACTTGGAAATCAAGAATAAAAGTGCTAATATCTGGAAGCCAGAGAGAGCGCTAGCATATGTGTTATCTATTGAGAAAGACGGATAATATGCACCAGGAAGATAAAAGATTTGTGAGGTATGAGTGTTAGAAGAAGAATTAGCATGGAAACTAAATGAGAGGATTTCAAAATAGAACAAAAATGAAGAACAGAATTGAGAAAGCACAGTCAAGTGCTTGAAACACAAGCATCAGAAAGCAAAAGGATGAAAGAAAGAACGTATATAGATAATCAGATAGAAAAGTTGTATTTGTCAGAGTGATATATAAAGGATCTTTAAGTATTGAAAAAAATTGAAAAGAGAGGAGGATCTAGTGATGCAAATTATCAGCAAATCTAAATGGCTAATGGAAAAATCCCAGTCATGAGGCATATATGTATGCTTAGCTTTACCTCACACAAGTAACACCAGTGAGTTCAGCAGTAAGCTCCACCAGTGTAAATCACACTTCTCCCTCTCTTACACCCCCACTTTCAACAGAAGCAGCCACAGTAAAGACTGGAAAGAAAAAAAAAAAGACAGAAATCAAATGTAATTTCCAATTCAGATAAAACATCAGACTGTTAAAAGTGCTGAAAGAAAATACTTCTCCTTTACCCTTACAAATGTGGTTCCAAATATACATAAAGGGCAGAAAGGGGAAAATTAACATACCATTACCCAGTTTTAAATGCTTTAATTTTAAAATATAGGCTGTTAGGATTTTAAGAGATCTTGCTGCCCTGCAACAAGCAACTTTATTGCTAATTAAAATACTGTGTTTCATAAATTTCTTTTTCTTAATTTTAAGGAGTTTTCTCATTTTTGTTATTCTCTAGAATTAACAGAATCTCTGAAGCAATTCCAGAAGTAATAAATTAGTTTAATAAACTTGACGAAAGAAGCAAAGTAAACTTCAAAATTCAACAAAACTGCTTGAAATCCAGAACATACTGGAAGAGCACCAGTGTTTACCACTGGTGTTTATTCAATGGTTTTTTTTAAACTTGGCTTTATTCATGCCCATTCTGGATATTACCCAAAAAGCACTGCGTAGCATCCCAGCATGAGGCTGCTGACAGCCCACCCTTGTGCAGGCAAGCAGGGGAGGCAAGGCAGGCAGGCAAGGCAGGCAAGGTAAGGCAAGGCAGACAGGGATGGCAGGCTCCCATCTCCCCTGCTTCATGCTCTTCTTCCTGCCCTCTGCCTGCAAGACATAGGCTCCCTGTAAGGCCACAGGACTCATCCCAACTAAGTTCTTCCCTTTCTTGCATCAGGTCGCGTATTCCTCCCAACCTTGGTGGCTCAGAGGTGCTGTTGGCTTCCGGATGCCTGTTCCCCGACAGACAAGGCACTGCTGGCTGTGGGTGATGAGTGTACACCAGCCCTCGGTGTCTGAAAAGGTCCAGTGAGCTGTCAGTTAGCAGCCAAGTGATCTATCCCTGGCTCCACAAGTGCAATTTTCCAGTGTGGTCCCGTCATGCTAGTAAATTTGCATGAGGGGGACAAGGAGGAGGAAGGCATGAGAGAAGGAGTATTCTCACCCTTATCCAAGTTTTGCTGCTGAGTATCCAAATTGGCTTCTGTGGATTTGTTACCTGTTCACAGCAGTGGAAGTGAAGTGACTCAGCACCCATGTTCATTCACTTCCCTCCCAGGCTGTCAGTTTGTGGGTTATCCGGGGTAGCGTTCTCCAGAACAGCCCTTGTTCACTTGGAAGCAGACGGAGCTCTTCAGCTTATTTCATGTGGGCTGCTGCAAGCTGGGATCCACTGCCAGTGAGGTCAGGTTCAAGGCAGACATTTCCATGTTCCAGCAAAGTGAAGTTCTGCATCATTATGATGAGGTATTTCAAGTATATGAAAGCATTTGAAATACTTACAAATGGGGGAGAGAATACAGGGAAAGCTATAAACCAGTAAGTGAGAAGTACAAAGGAACAAAAGGAAATGCTACCAGAAATAGATCCTCCTAATGAGGGTGCTGCAAATAAATAGTGGACCTAAAGCTTGCTTCTGATTTATTGCTGGTTGCTAAAGCATGGCATTAGGTACAAACTCTCATATTGTCAAGCCTAAGAACTTGGACAGGGATTGCTAGAATTAGTTACTATGGAGTTAAAAAAACCTGTTGGCTTTTGTGATGCTTCAGAGAAGAAGTAGAGGATAAAGGAAAAAAGCTGGTTTTAAGCATTCATTTAAAGATTTGCCATCTGAATGCTCTGCATTCATTTCCTTTAAAGCTGATCAGTTATAACATTATTTTCTCACGTAATTGCTTCTTTTTCAAGTGTTTTGGTTTGGGGTTTTTTTTACTTCTACTTTTAATTGCCTTCTGTGTGTCAGTTTATTAGAATGTCACGGTGCTACCCATAACTAGAGATAAGCTGAGCCTTTCCCATGGGGAGTTCACTGGTGATAAAAAAACTTTCTAGATATTGTGGACAGTCTGATTCTTCTCTGTTTCGAAGGTGTGAGATTTGCTTGGAGGGCACATCTTTTTTCATTCCTTTTTAACAGTGCTTTTGGTTTTAAGTTCTTGAGTTTGTAAACGATAGACAAGGTCACTATTGTCACTTAGCGACCTGCTTTTATTTTATTACAGAAACACTGCCCTGTATATAAAAATGGGGGAAAAAAAGCAGTTCCTTGTTATGATTGGCATGCTGTGCTCACCTTGCTTCTTGTTTTAATTTCTGCTGTTGAGGACCTCTTTGCTGGTAAGTGGAGTGGGAGGGAGCAGGAGAAACAAGTGCAGAGGCCTCACCTCATGGAGGAACTGCCAGGCAATTCTGTTTTCTTTTGTATGAAAAAAGAACTCATAAAATCCAGAATCTCATTGAGGCCCTGACCCCGTAGTGAACTCGGCAGAGTCACAGGGGCCCCGGGATGAAGGAAAGGCTATAGGATAGAGGGCTTTGGAGTGCAAATCCTGAGAATTCAGGGTGCTGCACAAAACACATTGGCCTGATGTGATTTAAAAGGATGGCTTGCTTTACGTTCGCTGTCAGAAAATTTTAGCTGGATAGTTTAGGAGCTTGTTAGTTCTTGGATTAGCTACCTTACAGTAAAAAGCCCCGGCAAAACTTTTGACCCTGCTCCCTCTCCGGTTTTGCTGGCACTGTTCCTTTAAAGCAGCGCGACCTGATGGGATACCTGGCTGTGGTTTATAATACCTGCTGGAAGGGCTGCCTGCCTTCTGGCAAGGGTGCGCTCCTGGGAGCATCCTTAGACTATGGATGTGGAACAGCAAGGTTAAGTGACAGTGCTTTTCTTCTGATGCTTATTGTCAAATGGTTGTTCTCAGAGAGTTAGCAGGGGGCTTACTGAATTTTTGGATGCTTTCCTAGGATATTATCTGTAGCCATTTGCTAGCAGTTACTTTATTGTCTTGCCAGAAGAGTTTCTGTTGCTGCTAAGTATGTCTCACGAAATGGTGCTGGTTTTCCTTGTCCTGAAAATAAAGAAAGGCTGAGCAGATTTGCTCCAGCAGGGTGGGTTAAAGAGCAGCCTATGACAGAAAAGCTTTTTTTTTCCAGGGAACATTCTACAGTGAGATTAACTTAATTGGATAAAATGCAGTTTCCTTTGAAAAAAACCCCCAAGAAACCTCAAAAAAAAACCCCCAAACCCTAACCAAACCTCTGACTGCATTTCTTTATCCTGCTTTTCTATATTTCTTGATTTAAAGATGATACAGTGTACAGTCTTAAAGGTAAGTGTCGCTAATGCTTGTGCTGTGGCTTGCTAGTGCATAGTTAGGTTTTGTGTAGCTTTCTGAGCCCATGCATGTGTGATGGGAGGCAGGAGGGTGGAAAGGAAAAGGCTCTGTTTCCTTCTCTCACAGGCTGTGTGGAGGGGTTTTCCTTTTCTTTGCTGACTTATTCTGGGGCCTAGAAGAAAAGTAGCTAGGCTTTAGGATGCTGCTTCCAAAGGTAAGAGTGAAGAGACCTCAGACCAAGACTGTGGGGAAAGGCAGGTTTTGCACTTTCTAAGTTGCTTTCTGATGCTTTGGTGTCTCCTGGAAGCTCCCTTAGAAGACGTCAGAATTTTGTAAGAACAGCCTTGTAGGGTTGCCAGAGCAGTGCCTACACAGGGAAAGCTACCTGGCATCTAGCTATTTTCTTTCTTTCTTCCTGTTCCTTGTTCCCTCTGTAGGAAGTAGTGGTGGGGAGAAGTTTGAGGTACTGCCTCTGTCTGCATGTAGCTCTCCTGAGGCTGTAGAACTTAAAAAACAAATAAACCAACAGCTTCAGGAAGGGAAAAAACAAGCATCCTACAGCTGGGATATGTACATCTGTGAAGGCTCTGGGCTTCAGCTGTGTGGCATGCTCTTGTTAGAAAAGTGGCCATCTTGAAAACATGCTAACATGGATTAATGAATATTCAGAAATAGTTTGCTTACTCAGCTTTGCCCATCACAGATTTAAGGTATGTGGTTGGACCATGGCAGTACCTTCTGTTAGCAGGCAATATCCTCTTAAGCTTTGGGAGGGGTATGTGGTTTTATTTAGCAAGGCCTTCACAAGCTGTGAAGCCATTCTTGCTGAGCTGAGGAGAGGGGACAGAGGAGGTGGCCTCAGAGGTGGCTGTGCTCTGATGCCACAAAAGGTGTGTGGCTGCTTCCCTTTTTTGACTAAAGATGCATTGAGGAGGTTTAAAGAGTAAATTGATGACAGGTGTGTACTATAGAGGACGTAGAGCATCAGAACAGGAGGGAAAGATGACCCAAGAAGGTGTGTTTTCTGGACATTAAGAGTGTGTGTGTGTGTGGGTGTTGGTTGGGTTTCTTTGGGTTTTTTTTGTTTGGGTTGGGGGGTTGGTTTTGTGTGGGTTTTTTCATGTCAGATTGAACCGAAAAGTTGCATTAGGTGAGAGTCAGCAGGTGCTTGCACTTTAAAGGGTGACAAACATGGGTTGTGGCTGACTTGTAGTGTCAGAGTGTGTCTTTGTAGCCCCTCCTGCTTGGTGGGATTGCTGAAGTACTTCACCCATCACAGGAAAAGAAAAATAGCATTAGGAATTTAAAAAGGACTCGTGTACTGACCCTTGGCTGACAACCTACCTGGAGGCCCAAAGGATACTAGAGCAGAAAGGGGAACACTATGTAGAAGTGTAACAGATGATACTGAGGAAGAACTAGCTAAGCAAACAGGTGCCAGAAACCTGAATTTCAGTGCCGTGAACACTATTAGCTGTACTATCAGGCACTAACCATCCTTAGGACCTAACTGATCTAGTTCCTGTGCAAATAATAGGCCTTATTATGGCAAATGGCTGCCTCATTTCTGAGATGAATTGGACTTCATTTGATATTAAAACAACAGGGAGAGATTATAGATAGTACAAGGCAAGGTCAATCTGGTTCAGCATCCTGAACTAGTGAGCAGGCAGTGAGCAGTAGTGTATGTCAGGGAAAGAGAGGAACACAGGGCAAGTGTGGTGGTATTTCTCCAAAACAAGCTCCCATCCTCCTGGCAGAGTCTCTACTGATAGAGCCTACCTATAGAAATATAGATAGGGAGTTCTTTGGGCTAAGAAATCATCAGAACTGACCCTTTATCATGCAACCCCACTTGTGACAAATTAGCACTTTTTAAATGTCTGAAAATTTCTGACTGGCTCTAATAGTGATTAATGAGGATTTCATGAGGAGAGATGAAAAGGGAGAAAGAAAAAGACTCGCTCCACATGCTGCCTGCTATCATAAAAGGCAGCAGAGTATTTCAAGAATGATGTTCTCTTTTAAAGTAATGGTGTGTTGAATGTGGAACTCTGAAGGCAATATTAATTGAGGGTAGATGGGTTAAGGACATACAGAAGAGACTGGGAGCATATTGTGATGGTCAGATGTAGGGTAAAGCCTGAGAACAACAGCCAGAAGAGGACAAACAAGGCTGTAAGAGAGCAGAACTAGGAAAAGATATATGCCTCAGCCCTCCTGTAACACTGAAAGAGTGTGGAAAGGTTCAAAGCCCAGGTGGGTTGAGAAACCTGAGGGTGTCCAGTCCCCTCCTGAAAGCCTGCTCTTCTTTTTGTCACCCCTTTATCACTGCTCTTGGCAAACAGGAGGAGGAGAGGGATTTGGAAGGACTAAGGGTGAATAATGTAAAGAACATTAGGGGTAAGTGACTAATGTCTAAAGGAGCACAAACCGAAGTGGGTGAAACCAGAGTAATTGATCTGTTGAAGGGCCAAGTCCCAGAGGGAGGATCCCAAATTATTTTTTGAGAGGACAGACTGGTTTGGAGAGAAAAACATTTGCTTAAGTTAACATTTTCCTCCCAGCTGTGTTAATTTCTATATGACTGATAAATAAAGTGCATAGAATTGCATCTGTTGTGTATAGGTAAATGTCACTTTCCATTTAAATGGACAGGAAGATATTTTTAATACATTTTGAGACCAAAGAAATGGCTATTTTAGTGGAGGAGAGTTGTGGTTACCAGCCATGATGTTTTGGTTTTCATATAGCCATCATTATCATACAAGTAGCAGCTTTGCAGATTAAAGCTGAAGTGCTTTCCCCTAGCACTTTCTTGTTTCAGCAGCTGGCCTTGCTCATTTGTATGATGTGGCTGGTATCTATCTGCATGATCTAGGAAAAGCCAAGTTGAAGGATCTACTATCTGAACTAAGAGAAGGAGAAATAATGAGGAGAGCATATCCTCATAACTTATTTTTCCCCTTCAAAGTATGACTAGGGAAGAGGCAGACTCCTGAAACATAGAACTCTGAGGACAGGGGAGCTATCTTAGAGTTTTTTCCAGTGGCAAATGTGTAAGAAATATGTATTTTACTTAAAAATCAGAAAACATTTTTTTACACGAAGAGGCAGTCATTAAGGTTACACATCTACTTCAGTTATGTGTGTATTTTATGTACTTAGCTTTATAAGAAATGCTGTTCTTGCCACAACTGAATCACCTGACATCTGAAAAGCAACCGGAATTTCTCACTTCTATAATAATAGGCAACGTAACTGTAGTCTGAAAACACAGTCCAACTGCACCTGTTTGGTAGCATAATTAAGTGTGTGGTTAGATAGTAGGTAGCCTTACTACTATGGTATGGATTGGGATCCATTAAAACAAAGTGTTCAGCCTTCTAAGTGGTTTAATAAAGAGAGCGCCCTAGTAACTTAAAGAAAAAGAGATATCTCAGGTTGGTGGTATTAAATTTCTGGGGAAAAAAGGAATGCTTCTTACTTTATGTACTTGTGTCTTCACATACAGGCTTGAACGCCTTAGGGTAAGTAATCCCTTGATATGCCTCAGAGCTGTTAACTGTTTTGTTTCTCCATGGTAACAGGGAGTATAAAGCGGTAGGAGCATGTTACTGAAGTAGGCAGACATGCCATTGTTTAGGAAGTGGATTACATGTGAGGACTGCAGCTCTAGGGTGATTCTGAGTGAGGGCATTTTCTAACACAGAGGTGCTGTGAATGTGTACAGATGTGCTAATTTAAGGCAAGGCTTAGGGATCCAAAACTGGCCTAAAAAAGTCTATCAATCTATAAAGTTAGCAGTGGTGAGAGGGATTATCAGACATCAGGCTGATGAAGCTCTTCCAGAAACATGGCTCAACATGTGAAGAGGCCACATGTGCCAGCTGATGGTCTAAATGTAGGGCTCTATCTGAGCTTCAGACACATCATTTAATCTTTGACTTGTGTTGTATTTTCTGTTTCCATTTTCTTACATTCAAAAAAAGGAACATGGAGGTGGGACGGGCAGATGACATGTAAATTAACACAGTTACCTGTGAGCTTCAGTCAGTAATCTTGCAATATTAACGAGGTGAACCCTGTTTACTTTTGTTCCCACCTTGGCAGAACAGTATATATCAACAGTGCCTCAGCAGACTAAGATAGGTCTTTCATAAAGAAATGGACAAAGGTAATTATTTATGTTGGTGCAGCTTAATGGTGCACTGACCTCTCCCCAGCACTGGTGCACTCTTATCCTTTTCCTCCCCTATTGAGATGACTCTGACCTAACAGACTGAGATAAAATCTACTAACTTGCATTTATAGTAAGGGAAAGGTTCCGCCAACCTTTTTCTCATCTGTACGTATGGCATGAGGGAGCACTCCGTGTCCCTGTTCCAACAAGCTGTTGTGTAGTGATGGGTTGCGCTAGCCTTGCCGACAGGAGTCCTGTTTCCTCTGAAGGGATCCAGCCTGGGCACAGAGTGGTGTGTAATGTGACAGAGCCCTTTCCCTGTGCAGTTAAAGCAGGGTGACTTCCTCATCTTTCCTCCCTCCCTCTCAGTGCAAGCAAACAATTTCCAGTTCAGAAGGCCACGCGACCTGTGCCAACGCAAGGCGACTTCATGCCAACCACACCTTCCCTCCTGTTGCACTTCATACTGATCTTCTAGCTGTTCGACTTGCTGTTCTTTCTCTGCAGCTGAAAATTAGCTTTTTCTCCAGGCTCCCTATGGAGCCAGATTTGTAGATCAGCGCTGCCTTTCTCTTCGTGTGAAACCCTCTCTGCTGTTTGTTTTCAAGTAACTTTTGACCAAATTGGAAAAAATAATCAACTACAAAATACGACTCGGTGGCTGAAGAGAGAACCAAACTAATGCTGTGCAGAGGGGGAAGGAGGAGGGAAGGCTGCGTAGTTTTAGCTGATCGGCTTTGTGCTGAGCTCCGGAATGGTGCCGCTTGTTCGGCGGATAGTTGGTGCACTCGCAAAACCTTTGTTAGCCCCGTGGCCTTGTCAGGCCCAGCCAGGTGCAGTTTAGGATCAGGTCTGTGTGTGCCTCTCCCTGCTGCGGCTGGGAAGAAATGGGTATATAGCTCTGCTTCTGCCCTTACGTAACAGTGTTAACGAGGCTGTATCAGGGTAACCATCCTGTGCAGCTGCGCTCGTTTTCAAGCCCTTTACGCAACGCGCCGCGCGGCCTAGGCCCGAGACGGGCGCACGGGAGCGAGGGGCGGGCAGGAGCTGCGCGCCCTGCGGGGCTGTGGCCTGCGAACAGGGGCCGGCCGCCGTGAGGCTGTTTGCTCGAGCTGGGCCGTAGTTCGGGTTTAACCACGCCAGGAATACGGGCCTAGGCCTGCTCGGGCGACACCGTGGCCGATTCCCAGTCCCGGGTGGGTTATTTTGCCGAAGGGGTGTGTCGGTGAGGGGACAGCGGCGGTGCGTGGGGCCGCGCTTCCTGCCGCCCGCCCAACATGGCGCAGGCCCCGCTGCTGGCGGCGGCGTTCCGGCAGCGAGGGCCCGCTCCGCGGCCCGGCACCCCACGCGTGTGGGCGGCGGGGGTCCACGTGGAACCGCCGCGCTGGGGCGGGTATTAACGGCACGGGCGCGCGCGGGAGGCCGTCCCGGTAGCGGCGGGTGGGGGTGGGGTAAGGAGGGAGGGGCTACGTGCGCGGGGGCGGGGCGGGCGGCGCTGCGTGCTCGGCCCCGCGAGGCGCGTCTCCCTCGCGAGCTCGGTGAAAGGATTTGGCGCCAGGCGGGTCCGCTCTGCAGCTGCCGCAGCCGCACGAACCAGCCGCGCCACCCACCCACCGCCTCCCGCCGGGGCCTCGACCCAGAGCCGCCGCCGCTGCCGTCCGCCCCAGCCCCCCTTTCCCCCCCCCCCCAGCCGCCCGCGCGCCGCCCAGGGATCGAGCCGCCGCCGCTGCCGCCATGAGCTGCTCGCCCGTGAACGTGAAGAAGCTGAAGGTGTCGGAGCTGAAGGAGGAGCTGAAAAAGCGGCGCCTCTCCGATAAGGGCCTCAAGGCCGAGCTCATGGAGCGGCTGCAGGCCGCGCTAGACCAGGAGGAGGTCGGCGGGGGAGGCCCCGCCAGCAGCGCGGTTGAGCCTGGCAACGGCAGCATGGAGGGGGAGGCGGCCGAGAGCGGCGGGGGCGCCTCGCAGCTCCACCAAGGGGGAGGCCCCGACCAGGCCGCGGCCTCCACCGCGGAGGACGACGACGAGGAAGGGCTGGAAGCCGCCGATGGCGACGCCATGGAATTGGGCGAGGAGAACGGCGAGCGGGCGGGGGCCGAGGGCGGCCCCATGGAAGAAGAGGCGGGCGGCGAGGAGGAGGAAGAGGAGGAGGAGGAGGACGAGAACGGAGACGACCAGGGTTTCCAGGAGGGGGAAGATGAGCTCGCCGACGAGGAGGAGGCCGCGGCCGGGGACGCCAACGGGCACGGGGAGCAGCCCCAGCCGCAGCAGCAGCCCCAGCAGCAGCCCCCGCCGCTCCTCCAGCCGCGCGGCGCCGCCAAGGAAGCCCCCACCAAAAGCGCCGGCGGCGCGTCGGGGCCCCCGGCGGCGTCCCCCTCCGGCCCGGCGGGCCCCGCCAAGCAGCAGCAGCAGCAGCCGAAGAAGGCGGAAGGCGGCGGCCGCCCCGGGGCTCAGGCCGCCGGGGGTGAGTGTGCGCGGCGGGAGAGGGGAGGGGGGGGAGGACCGTTAATCCCCCCCCCTCCGCCCGGGGCGAGGAAGGGGGGGGGGGCGGGCGGGCAACGGCCAGGAGGGCGGTTTCCGGGGCGCGCGCGGGAGCAGTCACGGCGGCAGCGCCTCCCCCGCGGGGGGGGATGGGGGGGGGTCCACCGCCCCCCCCTCCCACCGCGTGGTTCCCTCCAGGCGTTGCGCCGCGTGCGGGGGTCCCGCGCGGGGCCGGCGGAGGAGGAGCCGGGAGGAGGGGGGGGAGGTGCGGGGAAAGGGCCGCGGGGGGGAGGGGGAGGGGCGGCGGCGGCGGAGGGGCCGCTGGGGCGCGCTGTATTGTGCCGCGGAGCGCTGGGCGGCGTGACGTCACTTCCGGCCTGGCCGCCGCACGCGATGGCGTTGGGAAGGCCTGGTACAATGGAGGCGGGAGGAGGCGGAATCCCTTCCCTGCAGGCAGCCGGGCGGCCCCGCGCGGGGATCCCGCCCGCCGCGGCCCGCCGAGAGGAGGCGCAGTCGTGCGGAGCGCTCGGTGTCCTTGCGAGCGGCCGGGCATGGCCTGCTGAGGGCGGGGGTGGGGGGGCGGGCGCGGCGCGGGAGGGTCTTTTTGTCCGCTTTTTTTTTTTCTTTTTTTCCTTTTTTTTTTTTTTTGCCCCTCCCCCTCTCTCTCGGGAGCTGGCCGTCGCTCCTGTGGGGATGGGAACGCTGCGGCGCGCCGTGCTGGGCGCCTGTGCCGCCGATCAGGGATGGTTCAGCGGGCGAGCTGCGAGCCGCCTTAGAAAATTCGAGATACGGGGATTTCTCTGGGTGGAAAGCAAAGGGCATTGTTGCTTTTCTCATGCTGTAGGTTCTCGCAGCTTCCAGAGGTGGAACCGTCGCGTAAGATGTTATTCCCAGTAAAAGAGTTACTTTGCGTAACTTCAATAAATCGTTAATTCTGTTACAGGAGATGCTAAAACAGAACAGAAACCTGGTGAGAAAAAGAGAGGAGTAAAGAGACCACGTGAAGATCATGGCCGTGGATATTTTGAATACATTGAAGAAAATAAGTACAGCAGGTAAATAACTTTTGGTCTTGGGCAGCACTTTACAAACGAGGAGTAAGGTACGAAAGTGCTTATTGTGGCAGTGTGAACATACACGCAGCTTTAATACTGTTTGTTTGGCTTTGTTCAGGGCCAAGTCCCCTCAACCACCCGTTGAAGAAGAGGATGAACATTTTGATGACACAGTGGTTTGTCTTGATACTTGTGAGTAAAACATGCTTTCCTTTACTCTGGAAAGATGTGGGTTTAGGCTTTTAATCTTAAAACCACACTTTCTGGAATGGGTGAATACATTTGTTGACTCTCAGTGTTCAGTAACTTCAACAAACAGTACAATTAGTTTTTCCACTCATTTTCAGTATACCAAAAAAACCCAGAAGGATATGTGGGTCTTCATATTAGCAGTAATAAGCTTGATTTTCCTCATGAAATCTGAGATGCCATACAGTTTTCCTATGAAATCTTAACCAAAATACTAATCTAGTATGGAAACTAAGCTGGCCAAGTGTAGCGTGAGCACAGAACATGCTAGAAATGGCTTGAGAAATTAATTATGTAGCACGTGAGTTTTTCACTTCAGAAAGTTCCAAGAGCCAGCAGCGTAGATAGTTACAGCAGTACAATTTGTGAAGTCAGCTTCCTGCTTTACTTGCTGAGGCCCTATTTATGTACCAACGAATGGAGTGTTGTTTTTGTTTTCTGAGAAATCTGACAAAAAATAAGGTAAGGCCTCCTGAGAAAAGTTCCCGTTCATGCAATCCGGGAGTTTGGGGGGAGCGGGGGCTGCGATTTGGGCAGATGGGGTGGTAGATAGGATTGGTGAGAAGGGCATAGCAACTGACAAGTACCTACAAACAGGGGGGGGGTTGAGACAGGTTGTAAATGTTACTGTGATTGTGATGTACCATGTCTGAGGCAAAGTTAATGTTTGTGTTCTTGAGGGTAAGTATGAGGATTTAGTGCAGTACTGAAAAAAATTTAAGTGATGCTTGAACTTGCTGGATTCTTAAAGTGCCATGGAAGGAAAGCTTAAATTTTAGTATTATCTGGTGCATTTTCTAGTAGTTCCAGGTGTGTGTTTTCTCCTGAGAAATGTTTTGAAACGGAAGGAGGTATTACTTTACAGCCACGTAAAATGCTGAATATGCCATCCTTGACATTTTGGTAACTTAATCTTCAAGTTTCTAGCTGCTAACCTGGTGAGTAGCCACCTTACTGGGCGATTCTGATTTTGCCAGTAACTGAGTATTAGCTACCTTTCATTATTATTCATTCTAGTAGAAATTTCTGTTACTGGACAAACATTGTGATTTAAAGTGTCGACAGACTGCCTGGAGATCAGAATGAAGTGCAGCTTTAAGACTGAATTGTGTAACAACTTGGCACGCTCTTCTCTGGACTGTAATGATCCAGGCATATAAGAGGTTTAGCACTCTTAAGTGCTTTTTATTACCTGCGTCTTACAAGGAAGTTGTAACTTTGGATTCTGTTCTCATTTGTTGTTCTAAGAGTAACCTCCACAGGTGGGTTTCTTGGGTATGATTTTACCTAGTTTTCACACAACAAATAAAAATGCTAATGAGAAAACAGCTTGGATCACAGATACTGTGGTTGCAACTGGGGATGGCTTTCTGCAGACAGAACAAGACCTCGGGCCTGACAGTTCCCAGTAATGCAGGGAAGACTGCATTTTAGTGTGCTCAGGCAGCATGCAGATACTACACTAGTGCAGAAGAACTCGCTGCTTGTTGTTTGTGCTCCTTTCTTGTAACCATCACATAGGTTTGGAGTTTCTTCTATGGATTCCTAGCTCTGGGGAGTTCAAGTGCTGTATCTTGCACCTCGTGTTACCATTTTGCATTGCCTTTTTGAAACCTACTAGAAGATTAATTTGTAACTTCATGGTGCTGCAGCTCTGAAGATGTCCATAAAACAAAGGTTCCACTTAATTTGTTAAGAGTGATAGGTGAATACGTAGTGCAGATCGTGTTACTTGGGTGAAGTAGGTTCTCTTACCACGTTCTGCCTGCTTAACCTATCGGCATTTGACTTAACTGACTTTAATTGGCTTAATCTAATTGGACTTGCTGAATAACTATATTAACCGAAGGCAGTACTACTTTCAGTTCTTAAATAAGAATACTTGTTCCTATTTATTTCTCAGCTGCCCTTAGGTAAGATGAAATGCAGGTTTTTGAGCAGATGGAAAAATTAGAGGGAATTTAGTGACAGGAGTGAAGATGGCACTTTGAAAATTAGTCTTGCTAGCTAGTTTTTTTTCTGTGAGATGTTTGGCTGAGCTTCAGCCTGCAGCTCTGTCTAGGCATGTGTTCAGTTGCCTTCCTGAAAGATGTTGAGCAGTTTGTCTTAAATCACCTTTAATGCATAAAATTAGACGGCTGTACTTAATCTTGTAATAAGAGTAAACAGAATTGTTTTTATGTTAACAGATAACTGTGACCTGCATTTTAAAATCTCAAGAGACCGGTTTAGTGCTTCCTCTCTGACCATGGAAAGCTTTGCTTTCCTTTGGGCTGGAGGGAGAGCCTCCTATGGAGTTTCTAAAGGCAAAGTCTGCTTTGAGATGAAGGTGAGTTAAGCTGATGTTTATGGGAAACTGGTTTTTTGCATGCTCAAATACAGTACTGTTTATACTGGTCAGGCTGTTCTTGTACTTACCTGAAAATAGTTCAGGTGAATAGGACTTTCAGAAGGCTTCTCCTAAGAGGCTGTGAAATGAGTTTTGCTAACTGAGCCATCTTTTATCAAGAGAGCCAATTCCTCTTTCGTAGGAACTTCCATCTAACAGAAAGGCATCTTGGATTTGCACTTGATGTGTAACTCCCGGTCTCAGTTTCGAACCAAGAACGTTATTTGGCGTAACATGCATCAACACCCGAAGGCTTTTGTTACTTGCTAGTCAGGAGTTTGCTTGTACTTTCTGAACATTACAGGAAGCTCGGCTGCCCTTTTAAAAGGGATATAAATTAGCTCGGCAGCCTTTTTTTTTCTGTTCCTGTTTAGTCTTTGCGTTTGACCCGCTCTAAGCGGGGATTTGGGCTAGATGACCTCCAGAGGTCCCTTCCAACCTGAGTAATTCTCTTGTGTAGGGAGTGAATAGGAGTGTTTAGCAGGTGCTTGAATTTTGAGAGCGAGAGCTCTCCTGAAGGGTAAGAATGGCAAAGAGCTTGTAATGAATGGATTTCTTTGCAGCTCCTTGATGAAAGAATAACTGGAGGCACAGAACTTGGGTTTTTTGGTGGCTGGTTGGTTGGATTTTTTTAACTTAGCAATGCTAAAGGCTTCTTTGCATATCATGTGCCAGTGTCTATAAATGCTTACTCTGTTCTCTTCCTCCAGTACTTGAAAGTACTACAAAATTTGCAAATCTAACCACTAGTGTGAAGGGTGGGTAGTGGTCCCATTTTCCATGCTCTTGCATTGAGTGATTTCTGTGCTCGTTGGGACCTATAACTCTGGAAGGCCAGTGAAATGCAGTTGATGTCAGCAGCTATTGCCCTGTTGGCTTTCAAGTCAGTTTCACTTCAGTCACCTGACTGGAATAGTTGTGGAAACTGTAGGATTCTGATCAGGTTTTCACTTCAGTTTGCTGAAGTTTGTAAAGGCAGTTAGAAAATAGCTGGTTGCTTACAGATTCCAGTACTTTTAGGTGGGTTTGGCTTTTTTTGAATCTGGTTATGTTGTTTAGAAGCTGGCAACTTGCCCAGGAAGTCTACTTACTGTGGAAAGGGATGAGTGTAATATTTTCCCCAGTCTATGTAAAGCATGGGGGTTTTTTTATCCATTACCACATTTTATTGGCAAAGTGATTTACTGTTAATCCCAACTTCATGGTGATTATTTTTTAAAAAAAATACGCAAGCACCTTGTTTTTGAATTTAATGCAGTATCAGAAGGATTAAGGCCTTTGGCCACTGAGAGGGACTGCTGTGACTAAGTGCTTTGAAGGTATCTTGCATCCGTTGCTCAGGCAAGAGATGTAACTAGTGACTGCCTTGTGATCTCATGCTCTTAAGCATGTTTTATTTTTGCAGAAGGTGATTACTCAGGCTTAGCAAAGATATAACCACAGTGTAAAGGTTCCAGATGTTACCCTTGTGTTTCCATCTTGTTAGTGTCTAATAAATACTATGTACCTTTTAATGAATAATTTAAAAATAGGTTACAGAAAAGATTCCTGTTAAACACCTGTATACAAAAGACATTGACATACATGAAGTACGAGTTGGCTGGTCACTGAACTCAAGTGGAATGTTGCTTGGTAAGATGTAAACATTTAATTACTTTTGTATTACTTACTGTGTACGTGGTTGAAATGTGAAGCTACCTTTTCTTAAACAGATGGGGAAAGCTTAGTGATTGTAGTCCATGTCTTCTGAAAAGTGGTCTTGAGTTGTTCACTGGACATAGTGTGAGAAAGTTGAGTACTGGGACCTATTAATGTCATTAAGGAGCAAGACCTGTAAGGATTACGTGATTTGAGAGTTAGTTCTGTCAGCAGTCAAGTGTGGGTTGTGGAGAACATTCCTGAAGACCTGACAAGATGAAGGATGTCTCCTGTTGATGTATTCTCATGAATAGGAAGAGGGGGTTTTGCACCCTTTTTTAAAGGGCGGGGCATGGTATAAGACTTAGCCAGTGAAGAAAAATTCATGGATAACTACTTTATCATTGTTTTGGCTCAGGGGTGGGAGAATCCTCACTTCCGAAAGTAGCTAAGGAAGAAAGAAGTACTTTATTAGATACATGGGAACTGTTAATAGTGGTATTTATAACTACCACCTGCTGCTGAGAGTCCGTTTGTGGGAAAAGTATATGAACTGGTGCGTTCTGACAGCAGCAGTAGCTTTCTAGCTAGTTAAGTACTGACGTTCCACCTGAGTCCTTGTGTTTGACGCTTGCTGTTAGCTTGTTCCTTGCAGCTTCATCTTCAGCTGTCGCATAGGCTGAACGTCTGCTAAACTCCCCTTAAGATGGGGAGGGGTAAGTGCTACTGGAGATTAAAATCAGAGCCTGACTAGCTACGTTGCAGGTATACCAGTGCATAATCAGGTCCTCGGAGTTTAAAAGTACTTGGTCATGT
This sequence comes from Rhynochetos jubatus, assembly GCA_027574665.1. Classification (NCBI taxonomy): domain Eukaryota; kingdom Metazoa; phylum Chordata; class Aves; order Eurypygiformes; family Rhynochetidae; genus Rhynochetos; species Rhynochetos jubatus. Next base: position 39,285,901 of record CM050650.1, read on the forward strand.
CTTTATCTGACAGTTGTGTGAATGTGGAACCAGCAGCCCAAGGCTCTTAAAACCGGGGTGGGGGAAACACTGCTGTTCCGTCGCAAGTGAGAGCATTCTCGAATGCAAGAATGCGCTGTAGCTGTGTGGGGTCGTAGCTTGTTTTGGCATTAATAAAAGCATTCTGAGCAGCAGCTTCCTTAAGTAGCTGTAAAGTGCTTGTGTTTCTGAAAGGTTAGGTGAAAATACCTGTTAATAAGTTTGAATTATTTCTTCAGGTGAAGAAGAATTTTCTTATGGGTATTCTCTAAAAGGAATAAAGACATGCAATTGCGAGACTGAAGACTTTGGTGAGAAGTTTGATGAAAATGATGTGATTGGATGTTTTGCTGTAAGTTTTCACTTATATTTTCTTTTGAGGAAAAACATCCTTGAATTTTTAGACTGCTTAGATGTGAGAAGCAGTTAACCCAATACAGAAAATCTTGGAGCAGGACAAGTTGTTTAACCTGGGGAGGAGGTAGATATAGCAGGTATCGGTGACCGCTAGCAGCGTGTTAAGCTTTTGTATTCACAGGCAAATGTCTTTAAAGCCTTGTAAAAACTGGGGTCTTAAATGAACTACGTGATCACTGACAGTAACTCATTTGGAGAGAAAACTGTTGAGTAGTTCTGCTATCACAGTGTTACAGAAGTTGTGAATGTAGCCAGTATAGTGAAGTGACTAAGAACGTTATGGAGCGAGGTGAGTAATTTTATCCCAACTAACGCTTTGTCTGAAAACCAGAATTTTGATGGTGACGAAGTGGAACTCTCGTATTCCAAGAACGGACAAGAGCTCGGTGTTGCTTTCAAAATAAGTAAGGAAGTTCTTGATGGGCGGCCACTCTTCCCACATGTTCTCTGCCATAACTGTGCAGTTGAGTTCAACTTTGGTCAGAAGGAGGAACCTTACTTTCCTGTACCTGAAGAGTACACCTTCATCCAGAAGGTCCCCCTGGACGATAGGGTCCGAGGACCCAAGGGACCTGAGCAAAAGAAAGACTGTGAGGTAAGTTTCTTGCTGGTAACCCGAGTTGTGGTGAGAAAAGAACAGAAGGGGTGGAGTTTAAGCAGGCTGTTGCGCAACTCTGGCCTTTCTGTCTGGGGGCTTTAATACTTGGCATCCCGTGACTCTTCACCCCCACACCCCCCGTTCAGTTCTCCCAGTAGGCATGCTGGCCTAAAGTTGCATATTAAAGGGGCTCTTTGAACTAGTATCTCAAGCAGAGAACCTGTCGTCATAGGTGGTGATGATGATAGGCTTGCCTGGAGCTGGCAAGACCACATGGGTTACCAAGCATGCAGCAGCGAATCCTGGGAAATACAACATTCTTGGGACAAACACCATTATGGATAAAATGATGGTAAGTGACAATACAACACTTCAGTTTGTTGACACGTTAAAGGCTTGCGAGCCCAAGGCCTTTGGGTGTCATGGGGCTCTTTGATATCAGAGAAATGGCAGAAACCCACGACTGGTTAGCTGGTGGCCGTTACAGATGATTGTCTCGCTGAGCTGCCATTCGCACGCGGCACAGCAGGGTTCTGAAGCTTTTTGTGGCGCTACGTAAGAAATGGCCAACTGCGGTTGACTCCGTAGGCATTTCTCTTTCGGTACCACTCGCTCTCCTCCGAACGTTTAGCTCAGAATTAGTAATGTGATGAATGTACCTTAGATTCAGCTCTGGATTCACCTGGATTCTCTGTTTTTAAAGCTCTGTCTTAACGGAGACTTTGGGAATTCCAGTTGCGAGTTAGTAGCTGCGGCCTTGAAGCAAGCTGAAAGCGCTTGGCGAGGAGAAGTGTCGACCACCGGTACGAGGGCTACTCTAACTCTGGGAACTCTCTTTGCAGGTTGCAGGTTTTAAGCGGCAGATGGCGGACACTGGAAAACTTAACACGCTGTTGCAGAGAGCCCCACAGTGTCTTGGGAAGTTTATTGAGATCGCAGCTCGCAAGAAGCGGAATTTCATTTTGGATCAGGTAGAAACTTCAGTGAAAAAGGGTTAAGGAAATTGGTTATAGGCTGTAGAGAAGGAATTAAATGGGATTAAAGTTACATTGTAATAGCAGTTGTTACGCTTACTGACTTAGTGCTGGTTCAGGGGACACAGAGTTGAGATGTTACTGCAAATGCTTGTCTGAACTTCTCTGGATTGATGGGATGTGGGAGGAATACTGTGTTAACACGTGGATATGAGCTCGTAACTTTGCATTATGCAGCGTCGTTATGTCCAGTTGTTTGTAAACTTCATTGCAAGCTCTTGTAGAGGTGAAGTCTATACACCATAAGTTGACTTCCTTAACTCTTACAATGACAGCTACGTGTAGTAAGTTACTGCATTTTTTTCAGACAAATGTGTCTGCAGCTGCGCAGAGGAGAAAAATGTGCCTGTTTGCAGGCTTCCAGCGCAAAGCAGTTGTTGTTTGCCCAAAAGATGAAGACTACAAGCAAAGAACACAAAAGAAGGCAGAGGTGGAGGGAAAAGATCTTCCAGAGCATGCAGTTCTCAAAATGAAAGGCATGGAACATAATCCTATACTGTGTTTTAGGATGCTGAGTATCTGTTTAAAGGATTAAGTAAACGTGAAGTCTAAAAAATCACTTTATCTTAAACAGCTGTAATTAAACAAAACTGGAAGACTATTGTAACTTGTAGGACAACACTATATTGTGTTCCCTCTGCTGCAGTCCTTAACACTACTCAGTTATGCTGATATGCTTCATGCAGATGCACAAAGCTGTCTTGGCATAAAGTGCCCTATATAAGTGACATATTTGGCAGAAACTGGTATTCTGAGTGGAGGCTTATAAAAGAAAAAAAAATATATCTAGGCAGAATGTTTTCAAGGTTTGGAACAGTACTGGCAACTCCATGAAGACCTCTTTATTTCTTTTGTCACTGTTACCTTTTCCTAAACGCTCAAATTCCGTAATTCTGTCCCTGTGCTGAGGGAATGCAGGGGGGTGGGAGGAAGAACGGGGGAAAGGTGGTTAAATTACGGCTTTGACTGTAGCTGAATGTAGATGCTGAATACTCAGTGTTTTTGCAATTATAGGGAACTTCACACTGCCAGAGGTAGCAGAATGTTTTGATGAAATAATCTATGTAGAGTTGCAAAAAGAAGAAGCTCAGAAGCTTTTGGAACAATATAAAGAAGAAAGTAAGAAATCTCTTCCGCCAGAAAAGAAACAGAACACTGGCTCGAAGAAGAACAAGAAGAGCAATAAAAATCAATTTAATAGGGGTCAGAGAGGTCGTGGAGGATTCAACATGAGGGGCAACTTCAGAGGAGGAGGTGAGCCTAGGAATAAGCCTGTAAATTTTGGAGGTTGCCGCTGCTGCCGGGGAAAAAGCTTGTAGTACTTGGATTGCAGTTCTTACGTAGTGGGAACCTGGATTTCTCAGCTTCGGTACCTGTGCAGAGTTAACTGGGATTGCCAAACCCCTGGGTTACACCGCTCGTGCGGTTGGAGCTGTTCCTAGGTTTGGCGTTGGTGTACCGGCTGTACTGGGGGGTTACTGCAAGGTTAAACTGCAGTTTTTCACTGTGACCAGATGACCTCATCTTTGCAGCGAAACGTTTGCGCTGAATTGGCACGCCTTAACGTCGATACCGTCGTTATGTTGGCCAGCGGTCCTCGCCTAAGAGGCTTCGGGCCAAACAATTACATGATTGAAGTAACTCTCTCCCTGCAGTCCCTGGCAATCGTGGTGGATACAACAGGAGGGGAGGCAACATGCCTCAGCGAGGTGGTGGCGGCGGCGGCGGTGGCAGCAGCGGTGCGATTGGCTACCCGTATCCTCGTGGCCCTGTCTTTCCAAGCAGAGGTGGCTACTCCAACAGAGGAAACTATAACAGAGGTGGAATGCCCAACAGGGGAAACTACAACCAGGTGATCCTTTTTGAGGGGATTTTGAGGGGATACTAGTTGAACTACAGTACGCTGGGTGACCTTTGAAAGGCGTGGTGGCTGTCGGTAGCCACGGGCTGGGTTGTGGCGCTACAGAAGGCCCACGCTAGGGCCTAGCTTTCCAAGTTCAGTGCGTGCCCAGGGCTCACGATGCCGCGTAAGAAGCGCGGCAGGCGGCCTGCCAGAGGCGCGTTTGCCAGCCCAGTGGGGCTGGCTGGGGAGCCAGCAGATGGAGCCCCAGCCAGCAGACATGGCCAGGTTTGCCCAGCATTGACAGCCAGCCAGCCGCTATCATGTCCCTTTTTTATACCCTTTTACTTGAGGTTTTGTGGACAAGCTCTTCTGTTGTCAGTTTTGTGACCCATATGCTTTTGTCTGATCAGATAACACATCCTTGTAGCAACTACAGCCTTTCCTAACTAAAAATAGGCGAGCTCTCGTATTTTTAGTTGTCCTGGTGCAGTTTAGCAGCTGGAAATAGAGTGAAACTGGATTAGCCAGATTTCCAGACCGCTGGCAGCAACACTTTGAGCTCGCTTATTAATTCTGAGGTTCTTGCCCCACGTTTAAGCAGCAGCTGCTTGGAGGGGGGAGGCTTTTGGTATTCTGGTGTTTTTCAGGGCGTGAGTTTGTGTTGGGTTTTTGTTAAACCTAGGCCTGACGCCTTGAATTGGAAGGATTTCTGTATGGTGCGTGATGTTGCGGGGGTGGTAGAAGGCTGGGTATTAGTACACCTCCGAAAAATCCATCTAGATGAAGTAGTTAAACTGCTGTCTTCTTGCAGAACTTCAGAGGAAGGGGAAATAATCGTGGCTACAAAAACCAATCTCAGGGCTACAACCAGTGGCAGCAGGGTGTAAGTAGCAATAACTTTACCTTTTCACTGACGGTTCACTTGAGCGTTTTTAAAAAAGCCTGGATGTGCAACCAAAACTGGATATAGCAAACTCCTGTTATGCTGGGTAATACCACTATAAATAATTTTCCGTGCAAAACTTAATCTGGCTGGATGGCCTTGCTGTATCAAATGTCGGCCACGGCTTATCGCTCCGAGCGGTATGTAGCGTTGGGCTTCACGTTACCACTGCGGAGCGAACTTAACGGCCTGCAGCTGTTGGGGAACTGGCTGCTATTTGGGACAACTTTAATCTTCCCAAGTTCCAGGAGAAGGCGATGTTTGTTAAACAGCGCTGCCTTTTTTTTTTTTTTTCTGTAAGAAATGCAACCATTATGTGACTGCGGGTTAAAATTAATGATTTATCCATTTATTGCAGCAATTCTGGGGTCAGAAGCCATGGAGTCAGCATTATCACCAAGGATATTATTGAATACCCAAATAAATGAACTGATACATATTTCTCCAAAACCTTCACAAGAAGTCGACTGTTTTCTTTAGTAGGCTAACTTTTTAAACATTCCACAAGAGGAAGTGCCTGCGGGTTCCTTTTTTAGAAGCTTTGTGGGTTGATTTTTTTTCTTTTTTTTTTTCTTTTTTTTGTACATTTTTAATTGCAGTTTTAAAGTGATTCGTAAGAGAACCTCAGCATTGTGCACGATAAGAGAATGTGTCAGTATTTCAGGGTTCTACATTTTATCTGTAAAATGTGACTTTTTTTTTACCACAACAAAAGTAAAACGTTGCTTTGTACCTGGTGTCTTTTTATTAAAGAATTTTCTCCTTTTTTCCCCCCCCCCATCCCCCCAATTTCTAAGAAACAGTCGTGAGTCATGTCACAATAAGATAGAAATGTTAGCCGGGTTTGCGCAGGGGCTCCCTAGCAGCCCTCGTGAACGCCGCGGGGTCATGTAAAGCTCCGTATTACACTCCACCCTCTCTGCGAAGCTCCGGGGTGGGGAGGGGAGCAGGGGGAGGTCAAAGTTTTTTGGCAATAACTAGACTTTTTTTTTTTTATGGTAACATTTGGAACTCGGATGCTGGGGGCAGAGAGGAAATCTGGGGCTGACTAGTGAAGGTGGAGTGTATGTAGAAGCTCTTGAAGTTGTAAAACTTGGTTGCATTATTTGTGGAGGCTCAAACTTGTGAAGGTACAACACCATAATTTCTTTTTCCATTTGTTCTGCATTTTGATTCTGAAAAGAAGCTGGCTTTGCCCATTTCTTATTAAACAAAACTTGTTGTAAATCCAGTTGTCTAATGGGATCTATATGAAGTTAGCTGTGTGTCTGTATAACTCTTTCCCCACAAAATACTGTATACCTAGTGTGCTTGTAGTAGTTACTCCACCGTTTTGTAAGCTAATGAAACTGTGAGTCACCCATTTTATAGCTAATTTTTAATCATGTCGATTCTCAAATGGGTGGATCTCCTTAGCCTGCTGATTCCTTTTCTCTTTAAAGAAAGTAGGTGGAGAAATTTAACTCTAGACGTTTGTTTGCAATAAAATAAATTCATTTTACTCTTGTTTTGGGATTGTCGCCATCATGGTCTAAAATCCCTTTAAGGCTATAAAGAGGAAGAGTGTGTGAAAGCGGCGATGCTGGACAGCTGACCTCGCTCCTGCGTACATGCCGAGACACTCGTGTGTAACAGTCGGGACCGGTGGTTGCTCTGTGAGGGATCTGTCATGTAACAACACGGTTCTGTGCGCAGGGCAAAGGTCTCCCGGGTTGCGCTTGCATCCTGTAAATCCACGTAACCTGTTCCTTGTAAAATAGGCGTTAGGGAAGGACTGGCCAGGGCATGGGACAGGAGGAGAACAAGTCACGGAGTGGAACAGAGACCTTCAGTTTGCTTGAACTGCTATTTTGTTCAGACTTACGCTTCTGTAAAACTGTAGTGCCGATGTTAGCTAATAGCTTCCTTGCGTTTTCATGCCGTAAGACCAGGGGCGAGACCTGCCCGTCGCGGTGCGCCCGTGGAAACGCGTGTCGCTGCCGGCACCTGGGCGCTGGTGTCTGCCTGCTGAGTTCCTCGCGGCAGCACGGAGCCTGGCGGGGGGGCGCTTTACCACCAGCAGCCCGGCCCCAAATCTGCACAGAGCGCTTCACGCTGTTCCCAAATGTTAGCTGATCTCCAGTAGCTCTTCCAGCCTTTATAGCGGGTGACGTTGCGTGTCGACATTAACAGCACCACCTCCTTGTTAATATTGCTTTACATCATCCCTTTACTTGGACTGAGAAAAATGTAACTTGTCTTTAAAGAAACGTTATTTAATGAACTAGAACTGTGGGGCGTCGAACCCCAGATCTGTTTTGCTGAAATGGAATAGTCTTTAGACTTGGAAAAAAAAAGTTCAGTGTAACGAAAACCCCTCTCCCCTCCTCGCAGGAGCTAACACTTTGTATGGAGTGCTGATCCTTTGCTTATTTTGGTACTCTAGAAAATGATATAGTCTTAAATATAAGAGCCTACACTTACTATGTCTTGGTAAAGCTTGTATTTTAATTCAAAAGTCTGGGATGTTTTGTTTTAAATTCTTCAGTGTACGCTGTTTTTAAAAAAAGCCACCTATGAGAGGAGGTGCTTCAGCTGTCTGACACTCGAGAGGGGAGTGCCTGTTCCTACTACCCACACTCCTCTCCCATAAAAGCTGCTTTGGTAAGTGCAGCAGCATGGGCGCTGCGGCAGAGCCCAAGAAAGCTTCGACCCGAGCAGCCCTGGGGCGCGTGCGGTTAGAAAGGGGACACAGAAGTGCGAATATGCCCCTGCCCTGGCAGTAGAGCAGAGAGCAGCACTTTGTGCGCACTCGGCCTGGGTCTACCCACGGAGGAGAGACGCTCCCTCTGTTTCAGTTCTGGTCAGAGAAGGGGCTGATTTTGCTGTAGAAAAGCCATTACCCGGAGAATCACCAATATTAAAAAAGGCAATAGGAAACCTGGCCGCTGGCTCCAGCGCTGTGGCGAAATCGCAGCTGTGTGTCGCCACGAGGAGAGGGCTGAGCCATCCGTTGCGCTGGGGCGCTTCTCGCGGCCTGCGAGGGCTGTCGGTGTGAGGCAAAGTGCCCCTGGCGGTGCAGGTGCCAGCCGTGTGCCGCAGGGGTTTGGGGTGCGTGGGGGGGGGTTTGTACACCTCGCCCTACGGCAGGTTGCAGCTGCCCTGCATGGCGTGAGGGGCCGTGTGTGCTTGGCTGCAGACGAGGCAGGTCTGGGCCGAGCATCTCTGGAGGAAGTTCCCATTTACAACAAGCTCCGGTAGCATTGCTGCCTGTGCTGGTAACAGTCGCTAGGATGCACCTCCGGGGCAGTGGAGCTGCCTCCCTCCCGCCCTGGCAATGGCAAGGGGCTGCGTCCCGGGCACTTTGTGCCCTTTGTGAATGGGTGTCAGGGCCCAGCTTCTCTTCCGGGGTGCTTCAAGAGGTCCTGTCCCACACCCCGACCCTGCTGTCCAGAGCAGGCCCTTCCGGCGTGCTGCGCCGCGCCTGCGCTGCGCGGGGAGCGCTCTGCAGCGCTGGCGTGAGCGTGCAGGAGCTCGCTGCAAGTGGCACCTGTACACGCGGTCCTTGCCGTGCTTACTGCAGTGCGATTCCTGATGGGCAAAGGTGTTTTCTGCCTGATTTTTCTGACAGCGGAACGAGTTAAACCAGTGTTCTGGCAGCGCCTTCTGCGGTCCGTGCTACTTGCGTTAAAAAATAATTCTCCGTGGTGTAAACCACTGGTTGGGGGTTTTTTAACCTCTTACAACACCCCTGAGCGATGCTTTGAATCGAAGTAGGTGATGAAGTCACCTTGAAAGATTCGGAGGTTTCCTTGTCCACGGCCTTTTGGAAAACGAGGCCAGTGCTTTCTGAGAGCGCAGCCTCCGACTAGGCCTCACGAAATCAGAGTTAGGGAGCCCTGAGGTGCTGCAGCACTTCCGCAGATGTTCAGCTGCCGGAGGTCGGGCTCTCCCAAGCCGAGGAGCGTGCGTATACTGCAGCCGTGAGCTGGTACGGCAGGGGCAAGCGCGGCCGCATCCGCCTCAGCCTGAAGCACGGCGGAGGATGGGGAGAGCCCCAGGATGTCAGAAGCAGCCACCGAGAGGGAAGTTGGGACGAGCAGCTCCGTAACGGCGGTGTTAACAACCCGGCGGCGGCGAAGGGCTCGCCCCAAAGCCACCCGGCACAGGTGGATGGGGAGGCCCCTCTTTACTTCAGTAGAGGTGAGCGGTCCGTTCTGCGCAGCCGTTCTCCTTCGCTCGGTGGCTGAGGCACCAGCCACCTCCCAGTGCAGCCGGCCCCTCCGGAGCTACCCACTGCAGGGAATCGGCCGGAAGCTGGGCTTGGCCAGTAGCTGATCTGGATGTGACTCCCGCCTTAGAGTTTGTCTTCCTGCCAGTACTGGGAGCGGCAGAAGATTCAACGATGAATCAGTTGCCGTGTAAACTCAACTGTGGCTTAAAAAAGATGCTAAATGTTCAACGCGTTGTCAGCATCAAGAGAACAGACGAAGGCAAATGTGAAAAAACGAGTAATACAATCCCTCCTGGGCGCGACTTGATGTACCGGTGTCACTCTAGAGCGCGTTTTTTGTTCTCTTTTCTGGTTTAGTAGAGAACTGAACCAGATCCGCAGCGTAATTTTGGTCCTAGAAGTTACCGAAATCAAAGCTATGGGTAAGACAGCTCAGCCAACTTTTCCATGCTTTTTCGAGGACTTGGTAGTCCAGGGCAGATGCAATTTACCCTAATGATGGGGATCTGCTGCCTGGGTAGCACGCAAGGATGGAAAGGGCACTGGTGAAGGGGCACAGTGGCAGTGCTCCCCCAGCTAGGATCAGACGGCTGCTCACTAGGACACCTCCGGTAACTGATGGGGCATAAGAATGCCAGTGCGTGTTTCCTGCTCGGAGTGACCTTCGCTTCCATCACATTCGCCTACGTTAACCCTTCCGCCCCTCTGTGCACTGGGGGTCTTCCCCCAAGCTGGAACAAAAACTCGTTTGCCCTAAACGTGGGGGAGGGTCTGTGCTGGCGAGGACCCAAGAAACAGTGCCGGTGCCCTAGAAAGTCGCAAAATAAAAAGGCCCAGGATAGTCCTGAACATCTCCCCGGACACGTAAATGCCTGCTTAAAATACCAGGGATTGTGTACAAGATGGGAGAGCAGAAAGGCTTCGGTTCTCTTTTTCACTCTCCAGTGACCTATTCAGACCTTGGGGCTGTGCTGAACTTGCAGCTCTGTGGGGCTGCAAGCGAGTAGATAAGATAAGCCCTTGTGTTATGAAAGGACTTTTGTCTTTGTGGTAAGGAGGTAGTAAGAGATGGGGGAGGAAGTGAGTAAGCCCGTTGGAGGGATTTACTGTAAGAGTTCTGAAAGAGATGACACAGGGTTTGCTCGCAGCGTGCTGGGGAAACAGTTGAGCTAGCAGAGGTGAGTCCACCTGCAGCATCGCGTGCCGGCTGCGTACCTGAAGCCTGGCACCTCCACGTTGTGCACGCTCTGGCTGCGCTGCTTCGTGCTCCCTGCTGCTCTCGGAGCACCTGGGGTGCCGTGGGAGCCCCGCACCGGAGGGAATGAATTCCAGAAAGCAAAACGGAAGGCTGTGGTGAGGGTGGTCCGCTGCACCGTGCTGCGCTTTCTCTGCCTGGGGTTTTGCAGATTCTGCGTCTCTCAGTAGGGCGCAGAACCGCAGGCTCTGGTTCGCAAGGCCTGCTGGAGATGGAGTCCGTCCTCCTCCGTGGGCAGGACCGGCACTAGTCCCCAGGCCAGCCGGGGCTTTATCTACCTCAAGCTTGGAAACCTGCAAGGGTGGAAATTACGTGACCTCTCTGGGCATTCCAGTGCTGCGCTGCCCTCGTAGCTGAACAGTTTGTGCTGCTGCCTGGCCTGAAGCTGCCAGGGTAGAGTTTGTGACCACTGCCCCTGCTGCATCATCTGCAACTGTCACGAGGCGTTGGGCTCCATCTTTGTCCAGATAATATTAGGCTCAGCCCGCTCCTACTTGGACTAAGTCCAGCTCCTTCCAATGTTTTTCCAGAGGGCATTTGCTTGACCTCCCTGCTCGGAGCCCTTCACTGGAGCCTCTACAGTTTTTCAACATCCTTATTGACCGAGAGGCCCAGGGCTGGACAGCAATACCGGACGCGCTGCCTCAGCAGCGTCACGTACCGGGGCATAAGTGCGACCCTTCGTTTGTTGGCCACGTCCTTCCTCATGGAGCCCAGACTGGGGTTTGCCTTACTGCAGTGAGAACCTGGCGTCCACTGTGAGTCCTATCCTTCGCAGCAGCGCGGCTGCCCAGCCTCTGGCGTACGCTCCATTATGCAAGGAGCTGCCCTGTAACAGTAGGGAAACCCAAGGTAATTTATTACACTGTTAAAATAGTAAGCCAAGCACCTCAAAAAGAAACGTTAGACGTAGGTTACTTGTGCTAATTAAATGTCTTGCGTGTTCCGTTTGCTCTGAGAGACCTCGGAGAAAGCGGCAGCGATAGTGCAGTAAGAACATTTCAGTACTTACATATCGGAGGTCGCAACACTCGGATGCCACAAAACGCGTTTGGTTTCCAGACCGAGGGCATTCCTTCACGCCCACGTTTTGTACGAATTTACCCACCCCTTTTTCACAAAGAGAAGTATCATCTCCTGCACAGAGCAGGGGCCACCGAGCACCACGCTGGCTGCCTGCGCTCCCGCCTGGCTCCCGTTCGTGGCTGCGGTTGGAGCTGCTTTCTCACAACGTGAGGAGGAGGTGGAAGGAATCGCTGCGATCCAGTGCTCCGGTCCACAGGGCAGCACGCCGAGCCCAGCCCCGCTCAGCGCTGAGGAAACTCCGCAGTCTGCTCAGCGGTGGGGAGGAAGGTGGAGGCCGGGAGGCACTCCTAAACAACCAACATCTCCCCGGCGGGTCCTGGACATTGTCAGGAGGGGGCTGCTGCTACTGCTTCAGCAGCCGCGCTGGCACAGCCCCAGGATATTTATGTGCCTGCACGGCTTGGCCGCCCGCCAGCCCTTTTTTATTTTCTCCTTTAAGGAAACACCCACGGAAGGGAGAGACTCCAACAGTTTCTTTTGGCAGATCGTAGCCCAGAAAACGAAGAGGTTTTGGGAATGATCTTGCTGTTATAGGTACATACTGCCTTGAAAGGTGTATCAGCCAGCGAGGACCCATAAGTGTCCTTCTCTAGCTCCAGAGCAAACCAGTGGAAGTTACAGTGCTGAAGGCTGATGGGGGAAGGGCGGGAGTGCACGGGTTCCTCCTTGAATGGTGCCTGCATCTCAAGCGTTCCGGTTAGCGTGGATCCCACTGGAGGTCACCCGTGGATGGTCGGTGCTGCTGAGGTACCAGTAACGGAGCTCCTCTGACTCGTGCCAGGTTTGCTGCCACGCCAGGAGTACGCTATTTCGTACAGGACTGTGGTTTGTGGCGTCTCGCAGCCTCGCGGTTCTCAGCGCATTCCTGAAGCGTGGGGAGCATGGCTGCATGCGTGTCCCCCCACGCACACATGGGCATCCTTCGCTTCGCTTTAACCAAACATTACGCTGAGGGAGCGGCTCGCTGGCCGCACGGGAGGTGGTCACTGTGACCCACCCGGGTGCTCCCGAGGTGCATCTCGGATGATCCCGAGAGGGCGCGTGCGGGTGACAGAGGCGTACGAGCTGAGGTACGCTGTCCCCAGCGCAAGGATGAATCACGGAAGACAAAACGGCGAGTAGAAACGGTGAACTGACTGGGGATTGCGAGGACCGTCGTGCTTGTTATCGGGGCAAAGAAGCCCTCTGCAGTCGTGGTTTAAGGGGACTTTGTGAGAACTAGGAAGAAGGAGCTGAGCCCCTTTCATCCCTCTGGGAGTCTGAGTAGGCGGTTACTGAAGAAGTTGGCGCTTGGATGCTATCAGAGCTGGGAAACCGAGTCAAACAAGTTCTGTCACAGCCTCCCAGTACTGTCTGAGGGTGACCCTCGAGGGCTTTAAACATTGGATAAGAAGCACAGCACGTGATAATCATAGTTCCAGATTTCCTGGAGGGGCTGAGGAGAGTATTGTACCCTCTGTTTTGAGGAACAGGCCATTGGAAATTTTTTTGCTGTATACGGGTTCCATGAAGGATTCCTGCAACAGCCGCTTGTGGTAATGTATCTATCCAATGATACATGAAGTACCGGCTTCACGTCTTCAGCAACGTTCCTCCCGTCTCATCCAGAGCCTGAGCGTCTCCTGACAGGGAAGGGGATGTTAGCTCCCCTTTAACTGCTGAAGTAGCGCAGCCTAAGTGTGCTGTTGGCCGGGATTGTGGGCACCCTACCCTGACTCAGAAGGAGCCACCTTGTGCTGGGTTCAGTCAGTTAAACCATGACACACCTGCAAACGGGGCGCGTGGATCTCATCCCGTTTCCGCAGCGTCCATGCAAAGTGTCACAGCGATGAGGTGGTGGAGGAAGATCTCTCTTGGTGAGAACTCTCAACCTGGATGATGGAAAGCATGAGGATCAGCCAGAGGAGTTGTAAAGCTTGTAGGTGAACTCCAGAAATTTGCCATGCGTGTACAGGCAGGCTGGAAGGCCAAGACATCTCATGGATAAGTGCAACCAGAGTTGATCACAAGCCAGTTGCCATCAATAGGCGAGACGAGGAACGGTTGTCCAGGGAGGGAAGCCACGCTGGCCGAGAGCACATGTGCTGCTCTTTGTAACAGCCTTTGACAAAATAAACAAGGAGCTTAAAAAATAAGCACAGCCTGCGTTTCATTCTCTTCAGAGCATGAGGACAGAGAGGGGGAACCTCTCCTTCTGTTAAATACACCACCACAATATACAGGCAGGGTATGTTTGAAACTGTGGCCGGTGCAGAGAGAGACAGCCCTGCAGCGGAACAGTCTGCTCCCACAGCACACTGTACGCACTGCCAGTGGGCTCCTGGCACGTCCGGGGAAGTTGAGGGCTCTGACGCGGTTTTGATCATGTCAGATGACAGAAGCTGGAAGGATTAAAATATCCTCCTCAGAACTGAACTGCTCTTAATCTTGAAAACAAGCAGATACAGGGATGCTGTGACCTATTCCCGCAGGAGCGGGCCGACCCGCTGCTGGACGGCTCTCAGGCAAACGATGAGCCCAGGCAGAAAAAAGGGCGGGAGTGAAAACGCGGGGGCCTACCAACAGTCGTAGTCAGAGCGCTGCTGGCCATGAATTAAAGCCTGCGCTTTCCTCGCACCATCCACCCCAGGATCCGCCTTCTCCTCTCCTCATCAGCCCGCTCCCCCGCCCCCACCAGACCCTTCAGCAGCCATACGTGCTTGCTGTAATGTTTTCAGTGGCGTAGGGGGGATAGGTGTTCCAGGGCCTCCAGTCACATGAACTAGAACTCAGCTCCCCTCCTGACATTTACTTAATTCTTGGTTCCTCAAATTAAAAAAATCACCCCAGGATCACCTTCCTGATCATCTGAACAAACCCATGTTTTGATCAGTTTTTCAAGGCAGTAACAACGTATTTGCTTTAAACTTCAATTGGAGCAAACCAACCGACTTTCACGGGTGACCACTGAACTGAACGCCTGGATATGGGAATGGGACAAGTATGGGAATTAGCCTTCTAAGCCGGGCAAGCGCTCTCACTTGGGAGCTCGTTACAACTGAGTTCACACAGTACTTCATTGTTACCTGGGTTGCTTGCACCAGAAATAACAAACATACTTCCAGCCTCACCCCCCGCCTAAAAAAATCACCCCACGGAAAGCCACGCTCATTTATTAGGGACAGGAGGCGAGCTTTCCTCTGCAGCACTCTAGGACCGGGGGTGGGAGGTGACACGCACTAAACAGCCTGGAAGCCTGTTTCTGCCTCCCGCCTGGACGGGGACTCGCCTTCCCCAAAGGCCTGGAGGACGCGTGCCCTTGCGTGGTGCCCCCGGTCACTGCCGGCAGCCCCGAGCGGAGGGGGCTGGCACACGCCCCATCCCAAGAGCACTGCTGCTGTGGGAAGCGGGAAGGGTAAGGGCGTGGAGAGCCAACGGGGCCATAAACCCAGCTACTTATTTTAGGTGGTGGTTTAGGTTGCTTTAAGGCAGGATTTTACTCACCTCAGGGATAAAAACTAGGCGTGCTTGTCAGACACCGTTCAGTGACCACGTAACGTAACCGTCAGTAAAATAAACAGGATTTCAGTAACTTTATAGCTTGAGGTTGCCGCAGAGCATCCTCTCCTTTTTACGGCTCGTTCAGAGGGCTGAAAACCAAACATCTTCACAATTACTGTTTCTCTTCCTTTCCAGGAATTGTCCAGTAAGTTTTCATTTGAGGCTGGCCCTCACTAAAGCAAGAGCGATCACATCTGTCCTTAGCAGCAATACTTAAAGATATCAAGGCCAGTAATAAATGACAGATGTGTGTGATGTCTTTCCACCAATGACTTAGACTGAAAAAATCAGCATTAACAGGGATACAGCTCACTAATTTTTAAAAAGTTAGGACATTCTTTTCAAATGTTAAAATTACTTCTATTAAATTACTACAATTTTTATTTTCTTGTGAGCGGATCCTCATTTACCACAACCAATAGCTTTGTGATTTTTGGGCTTTGTCCTGTCCCTCACCCTTTCAGCGGGGGTTCGTAACCCATCAGCCACTTCCAATCCACTTTCCACAGCTGGCGCAGGAGCAGCTGTAGCCAGCGCTTGGAGGAATTATGTCAGACTCCCCCCCCCCCCATATTTAACTATGAGCATTCTTCCCTCTGCTACTGCAAACCCTCCCCTTTCACACCCACCGAGTCCCGCTCACAGCTTCCTTGCCTTAACCCCCCGCCCCCTCCGGCAAAGGCTCCAACTTTGGGGTCGCTCAGTTCCACCTCAACGTTTACTCCACAAGGAAGCTCCAAGGCGGCGGCCGGGCTGCCCGCGCACTGCCTCTTCCCCCATTCTTCTGTTAACATCTGGCACGCTCATTTCGCATTTGGCACAGCGAAGCAGGAGTATGACATCGGTTATCTGAGCAACGCAGACACATCTGGAATTTCATACCGTCAATGGCCAGAATTGCTAATACTGTGGTTAAGCTGCTATTGAGCTAATATCCTTAAATGGAGGCGCTTAAGCCAACACCAATTAGCACTGGAGAGGACCTAATGTGGCAGTTTTCCCCCGAGTTTTTAATTTACACAGTATCAAGATGCTTCTCCTTTTTTTCTCATCAGTCACAGTACTCGTGCATTTTGAAGGATGCCATCATGCGCCTGCTAACTGCTTTCCCATCAGAACAAAACAGCATTCCCTTCTTTTTCTACGTCTGCTCTTTGCCTAAGAGTACATTTTCATCCGTGTGCTTTTGTTCCCTCAACTCCCCAGCTGAACTATGACCTCGAAGCCAAAAGACCCCCTGCTTAGGCTGCAGCTCCTTTTCTTAGGTCAGACAGGAAAGAACTCAACCGTGTATTAAAACAGGAGCTCGCCAAGTCCTGGTTCAGGCCTCGCTCAGTTTCCCACCACTGCTCCAAGGGCTTTGGGAAGCATAGCCTCCTACCCACAAGGGAAGGAGCCTCCCACCCCTTGCCCCCCGTCCAGCAGAGAACCAGGGGAAGCACTTTTCTCTTCTGAATTAGAGTTAGCTACCAGTCAACTCGTGAGCTTTTGCAGACAGGACAGAAAGCGTTTCACTGCGCTAATTCAACTTTTCTGGAGACTTTTTATATAAAACTATTGAAAAGAATGTCCTCCATGAATTTTATCTTTATTGTTTCCCCCCAGAAGAAGCAAGAAGAATAGAGGGAAGAAAGGAAACAGGGTATACAGGCTTGTTTTCTTCTCGTAAGAGCCTAGTCCACGGAGGGTGAAAGTTTAATTATCTTAGTGTAAACAGCGTGTTTGTTTAGTGCTCTCAAGTACATTTCCAAATCAAATAAGTAGGGCAATGCTGCTGTTTACATCTGGATTCCCAAGCCTCCCCACACAACCCTGAGTTAACAATAGATCGCAAACTCTCTCAGGCTAAGTATGGGGTGGGGGGATGGACTGGTTTTGCTCCGTGAATGCCTCTAGACCAGAAAGTGCTTACAGCATAATGTGCTATAAATCACTTTGTGAAAAAAATAAAACCGTCGTGTCACTGGTGTAGACAGAAGGAAGGGATATTATGCCATCACTCATCTTTTTACCAATATGCAATTAGACCTAACGCTGTATTCACAAATGAGATGGTTTCCTTGATATTATATAGTGATATTTCTTTCAACTGAAAAGGTACAGTGAAACATGCAAGTAGAACATGCCTTTTTAAAGAAAAAAACCCCTAAGCTACCGACCATTGGTACTTACAAATAATGTAAATGACTATTCCACCAGTTGTAAGGCAATGTCTTAAATAGAAGAGGAAGATTTTTAATCGAGAGATTACTTATATTGCTTAGACTGCTTCTGAAGTGTGAAGTTTATTCTTAGTTTTGCACAGACAGAAGGAAGGTGGAAATCCTTCAGCTTCACAGTGTATGTAAACCAGCTGAAGTCTTACAAAGGACACTGGTAGCGCCCGCCTCGCACAAGCAAAGCATTCGCCTAGTGTTTCAATATTCCTGCTTTACAGCCAGCACAATCACCAGTAGCACTGAAGGATACACTCACTCAAGAGACCAGCTGATGAAAATATGGTCCTGTATTTGAACGAGATGCGATTACAACTCTGCCAAAACAAACCATGCTGTTTATAACGGAAGTTAAAGCAGTCCCGAAACCTGTCCATGAATCCTCCAAGGCCCTGTAACAGGACACATCAGCTCCCAGGTGTTTAACAGGAGGTCATTCCTGGCTGTGTGCACAGCCATACACACACACACGGACACGAAACAAAGAAAGGCTTGTATACTGATGGAACAGATTGGCTGTGAATTCCTTGTTTGGATTCGCGAGGAAAACCAGAATGATTTATCAATTTTAGCCACCTCACGCATTTACCGGGAAGACTGCCACTTCTGGACCACCTTTTCCCAGAGCTGTATGAGACCACAGATTCCTCCTCTACAGCAGACTATGAATCGCTTCTTTCACTGCCACTTTGTTTTCTTTCTGGATCAAGAGAACTGCCTTCAAATAAAACTTTGTTCCTCATTCCTTCTTTAATCATTCTTTGCTGGATCCTGTGTTGGGCCAAATTGTACCTGCAGTAAAACCTGGAGAAGGAGAGGAAAAGAAAACACAATTCCCTGCTTTATATGAGTATCAAATCCGAGTTATGCAGCCAGTTGAAAAGTTTAGAGCACATACGATAATGCTAGTAAAATTCATTAGGAAACGACGCACGATGGAAACAGCAGAGGAACTGCTGTTTCTTTAAGGTAAACATTATGCAGCCACTGCGGAGCAGGAAATACAAGTCCAATGGAAAATGCTAATTTCTATAATATGGATCTTAATTTCAGGACCATTTAGTCTGCTGCCTTTATAATTAGGACAGAAGGATGGCATATGTGAAGGAAAAAAAGAAAGAATTAAGAGGGAAATAACTGGTTGGCTTGCCCTCTTAGGATTCCAGAAAAAACAGCAACTTTAAAAAAAAAATTAACATAAAAATTCAAAGGCATTGAACTCTTTTTCCTGTAAGAAAATAAATATTTTGGGAGAAGGAAGGGGACGCTTTGCTAGGCACGTTTTTTAGTGGAGTTTCAAAAACAGTGCGAAAGGTCACGCAGGGATCACGCTGTACAAAGCAGCCAACATAGGCCTGTCAAAATCCAAGAAGCGTTTTACATACCAGTATCCTAACATCGTGCAAATAAAGCCACCAACTGCAAAGTCACAAGATCTTCTAACTCTACCTGAAATAAAGATAAAAATCCTCAAAGAATTACAGAAAAAACCTTGGATGACTTCCCAGTATTAGTAAAAGCTAACAGCAAATAGGAATTAGTTTCTTCTTGCGAACAGAGAAAAACCAGGAGTAAGTACTTACTAGTTGCTAAAAAATGTCCAAGACCCACAACTAAAGATCCCAGGGAGCCATAGAGCACTGACTCTCGTGCACATGGGACACTTTGAACATCCAGAAATCCTAGGAGTTTAAAGGACTGTAAGAAAAAGAAAAAAACCCTACTTTTGCAGAAGTCTGTGACACCAACTCCATTATAAAACTGACTTGTTATCTTAGCAGTCAAAAATAACCACTTGAGGATTTGCTACTTCCAGGGTGATATCTGAGAAGTGAACATGCACAACTGGATCAGGAACGGTTTTGGGTTTGGAATAGTTAACTACTGACACATGCAACATCATTTTGTACAAACCTGTTGATCCATCCTTTCTACAGACTATGATAAAAGAACTATTTCATTTTTTCCTTTACATTCCCACAAAAAAGGAAAGGAGAAAACCCGTAAGAATCCAGGATCTTTTTTCACGCCCTGCTTACATCACAACAAACAGGCAACATTACGGTCAATTACGCAGTCGGTTGAGCCACATAATTTTAATATCCGAAAAGGCAAATGTGCTTTAAAAAGTGAAATTGCTGGAGAACGCACATGTAGTAGAAAACTTTATGCTGAACACTGAAAAAAACATTTACAAATCAGTAATTTTTAACCTATTCCTAGGTATAGGCAGGAGCTATAGAAAATCATCTATATACAACACATTAGTTTTTAAATGAACTAACAGATAAAAAATATTCCAACTATTTCCTACTCTGTCTATATCTAAAACCTACCGTAGCTTATATCTACCAGTTTTCTATTTAATTTGCAAACGGTAATTACGTGTGGCATCCCTAAACTCAACTGTAAACTTCATTTCCGAGATGCCTACACTGGCTTTTGCACAACCCAAGTCTTCTAACTTGAATAGAACTCCTATTTCCCACCTGACAAGCATCCTTGCAAAAGCGTGTTAGCACCACAGGCAGGAGTGGGAAAATACATCCAAGAAGGCCTCAGGATGACCCGGGCTGGGGTTAAGGTGGCTGCGCAGTACTAACGTGCACATCCTCCTGCTATTAATTGTCTTAGGGGTGGTGTGAGAATGTGTCTTCATTCTGTTGTGTTTAAATCCTTAGACCATCAAACAACACATGTGCAACTGTATCAGCTAAATCTTAGATGATTTTTAAATGGTTTTAATTAATGTAAAGCTATTCTACTCGGACAAAGTGGATTTTGAAGGTGCAGTACTGCAGTCAACTATTTGTGGAGGGCTGACAACTCTGCGAGACAAGGCGTTGTGAAACACTGTGGTAACAGGGATGGCAAGCATCCGACAACAGCTGGATTTGTGCGCAACTACGGAAATCCCCATCAATAATTTTATCTACGTTCCCTATGGATGACCATCAGCTGTTTCCACATAATCCCTGTGTGCAAGCGAGACAAAACCGATTTGGCCTGCGTTGGTCTAATCTCCTAATGAGCTATTTCAAGCACTCTCACGTGGAAGAAGTCACTTGATACGCTGCTGTTGTTGGCCGAGAAGGTATCCCTGCTACAGCCACGCAGCATGATGCGCCCTTTCAAAATAGTATTTCACCTGCTGCTATCCCTGAAATCCCTCGCTGTGACCCTAACCATCGCGAAGTACGGGCCCTACGGAGGCTCAAGTGTCATGGCAGCGCTTCACCCACGCAGGCAGCCCCGGGGACGGGCCCGTGGCAAATCAAACCCACAGCGCCTCGGTTCTGCCATCGCTTTCCGTGTATCATTCCCCGATTCCTTTCTCTGGAGCAAAACCAGCGGGGGCTCTCGCAACCGGTCTGCCGCAACCCCTCGCCTCCACCCCGCGCTTCGGCGGGCGCTGAGGCGCGGGGAGCCGGGCGCGGGGAGCCGCACAGCCCCTCCTCCGCCTCCTCCTCCTCCCGGAGCTCGGCTGCGCTTCAGCGGGGCGGGAGGCCAACCGCTAACACGCGTGAAGGGCTCCGCGCCCCGCCGGCCTCCCCGCGTCCCTGCGGCTCAGGGACCCTGCCCGACCCTGGCACCCGCCGCCCCCAGCGCCAAGCCAGGCGAGGCGGGACCGCACGGGCACGGTTCCTTCAGCCTCCAGCCGGGACGGAGCCGGGGAGGCCAAGGCAGAGCCCCGCTTGCTCCGGCAAAGGGGCGAGGGAGGCGGGCAGGGCCGCCCGCCGCCCCCTCACCCTCCATTACCTTCCTCGGCTCAGAGTCGCCCTCGCCCGCCATGATGCGACAGCACCTTCCCCGCCACGCCCCCCCCCCCCCCCCTTCCCCGCCGCACACCAGCGAGTCCGGACTGCGGCCGGCTAGAGAGGGAGGGCGGAGGGGCCGCTCTACCCGCCCCGTCCCGCCCCATCTCTATGGTGCCCGCGGGGGGGCGGGGTGGGGGAAGCTCGTCGGCGCCATTTTAGGTCCAGCGCGGAGATTCCAGCAAAATCCTTTGTTCAGTGAAATGGGTCACGGCGCGGGGCGCGCGCACGTACGCACGCGCGCACGCACGCGGGGGGCGGGGAAGGAGCGCGGCGCTGGCGCCCAACCTGATTCCCCCTTCTCTCCCCCCCCCCCGCTGTGGGCGCGCGGCTGTGGCGCGCGGGCCGGGATTGCCGGCGGCGCGCTGAGGGCCCGGCGCCACGCAGGCCGCGGGCCACCGCCGGCCGGCCCCTCCCTCCCTCCCTCCCTGCCCGTGCCGCCGCCCCGCGGCGTTGTCGGTGCGCTGCTGTGAGAGAGGCGGCTCTGGCAGCCTCACAGCCCGCGGCAGTCGCGTCCTCGGCCCTTCGTGCGTGGGGAGGGTGACACGGGTCGGCCATGCGCCTCCACGTCGGTTTCTGGGTCGCGGTGCTCCTTGCCGCGGAGCCGCGTGCTGAGCACGGGTTTCAGACCGGCTCCCGGCTCTCCTGTGCCGGGGGAGAGGCCCTGCCTCAGCCCGGCGGCCTGCTGGCCTAGGCCCAGCCTGTGCCAACAGCTGCAGGGGTGGCAGCGGGAGCGGGCTCCGGACGCAGCGGGAGGCAGGCGGGGGAGCCATCACGGGGTGTAGAGAGCCTGAACAACACCCACGTCGCGGGTGGGGGGAGAGGGTATTTTTGGTGTCCACGGGATACAACGCAGAGTGCAGGAGTGGGGTGAGGAATAGATGGCGCGTGGCTGGGAGAAAAGTACACAGGTGCCACGGGGAAGGAGGTGGAGGAAGAAGTGGTTCTTTCAGGAGGAACTGTTTCAGAAGGCGTGCTCTTGAAAACCGTCTTGTGTGGGACATCTGCAACTGAGTTACACAAAACACTAGTGGGATCTGTAGGGGTAAGTCCTGTGCTAAACCGGGTGGACATGCTGGAAAGGACGCCTTAGGTATATAATTGCATCTGTAGTAGTATCTGAAGAGGTAAATCGTGCTCAGTAATGTAGGTCAGAGTTTCACACTTCTGGAAAAATACATTTTGAGAGTCTCTACCTGCTAAATAGTGAATTACAGGGTAGGTTCAGTGTGGGACCATTTCCATCTTAGGAATGTATCTATATATAATGTATATGACAAAGGTGAGAGGTGTGTAGCTATTGCTCTGTGAGTGGAAAAACTGTGTGTCTTGAAACACGTTACTTTCCTAGGAGGAATGGGGTATCTTCAGACCTTGTTTAATGTAATTTGTGATGTGTGGGATTTTTTTTAATCCTGAAACGAATAAAAATGTCATTTTTACACACTGAAATTCAAGCCAATGTGGGTTCTCCGTTATTAGGTGTTTTCAGGGTTTTGGAAACAACGTGCATTTACAGACGGTCAATTTCCGCGTGTCATTAGTTGAAAAGTGCTGTTGTACCTTTTCGTAAACTCCTTTAAATCTCTGACAGGTTTAGAAACGGAGTCTCCATCCTTCCCAGCAGTCCCAAATCCGTCACTGTTTTACCCTCTCTGTAGACCTCGCAGGCCACGCTCGGAATCTGTGGAACACGCTAATTCAACACGTTTACTCTCCGTTTTAAAAAAGAGAACAGCAAACGTCACTTGAACCGTGAGCCTTTTGTAAAGCTGGTGTACGTTACGTGTGTAGTGCTGCAAACAGGGCTTTTGCTGCAACGCGTGGAAAAATTACTGGCATAATCCCTCCTTGGGAGGGATTGCAATGTATGTTTTCACCTTGGTTTAAAAAAATGTAATTGCATTTTATTGAGCAATGATGTCAAACATCGAGGAACGCAGTAAGAAATCGGAAGGGCGTGCTAATGTGCCTGAGATGATTAACAAGGCCGCGGTGGTGAAACACGGACACTGCTTTTGCTGCCCATGAGGTGGCCTGGCCTGCAGGAGTTCCTGGCTTGAAGGAGAAGAATGGAAGGATCTTTCTTGCTTTGAAACAGGAAATTGGTTTTAGTGTGAAGGTGCTGGAGAGCCGAGCGCACATACGGGGCGTCTTCTGTCCCGTGGTCAAGAATAGGCGAAGCGTGTGGTTTTCCCCTCGGTGCTGCATGTAACCGGTCCCTTTTCCAAATACCCGAATCACAGAAATTAATACCCGCTGGACAAACATACTCCAATTTTCCCCCTCTCTTTGGTACTCGGTCATCAGCCTGCTTTTCTGCTGCCCCTCAGGGTCCTGCCCCATCCGTTCTAGAGGTCGCCCTGTAATTAGTGATATTACCCTTCGTGGCATTAAAAGCACACGGGGGCTGGGTGACAGCGCTCGGGAGCAGTGAAGACACTCCAGCTGGAGCCTCCTTTGCTGACGAGTGGAGTGCCCATGGCCGCAGGGCTTTGGGATAGCATTGCACGCGCCGCTCGCTTTCCTTCCTGGCCCGCGGGGACCTACGCCGGGGGGCGCGGGATGACGTCCTCCGGCCTATGAGACGCGCAGGGCTCCTGAAGCGCGGCCCTCGTGCTTCTGCTGCTTTTTCCCTGACGTGTTTTGAAGGCTCTGGAAGTAGGACGTTCTTTTCCGCATGCTGCGAAGCTGCATGCCTGTCTGCTCCACCCTGAACTTGCCAGCTTGGGGACGGTTTGGATTGGTATCTGGAAGCAATCCGTGTCCCGTCCCATCACCCTTCAGCGCCGTGATTAAAGGTCAGGCCGGGCAAAACTCGTGTCAGCCCAGCAGCGGGAAAGAGGCCACCGTGTGCAGGACAGGGGCCAGCGGAGCGAAGGCACTCACGTCACACGGTGCAGGCAGGAACCTGGCCTCGCGACTTCTCCGGTGCTTACTTCTTCCACCACACAGAGCGCCTTCTTGAGGGGTCTGAACCTACGTACGAAGATCTCGTCACTCCTGAAACAAGTTGGGCTGTACTCCCTCGAGGAAGGACGCCGTCGCACAAACACGGAATTTCCTACCTTCAGCACCTCTTGGCCATGTAAGTTAATCCTATACCATAAACTGTTTCTGTAGCCGTGTGGAGAAGCAGGCACCTGCACAAGAGGTGACAGCCTGTCCCAAGGAAATCCATTTAATAGGCGGTATGAACAAGAACGCCTGTAGGTCGGTGGCTGCTGTAGGTCTTTCAGATAACTAACCTTGAGCGAGGTGAATTCCGCGTCTCCCTAAGGGTTGCACGCTCCACCCAGGTAGTTTGGGAAGGCTCTCCTCCTGGTGTGTCCGTAGCAGCTCTTAGTGGCGAGTGGGGGCTGCTCCGTCTGTTGGGATCAAACCGCCCTCTGCTTTGCCGTGCAGCTCCACGCGTCGGTTGGATCGTTCCAGGGTGGCTGCTGACGCCAGTGGTGGCCCAGGCCTTGCTCTTTGCTGCGCAATCCTGCCTGCTCCTTTGCACCACTGGCTCCGCCACCTGATGCGGCTGGAGACTAACGCTACACAAAAAGCTGTTTCCTGGCCATGGTGAGGGGAGAAACGTGCCGGTCTTTCTGCAGATTTAGATCAAGTGCCTCAAGAAGTCGCTGTGTTGCACATGTCGTTTGGCAGGCAGCAGGCCGTCAGGTTCCTGGCCTAGTGGTTGAGGCGTGACTCAAGACAAATGGTGATGTCCAGCGGGACTTTTTATCTGCCCTCATGGTCACCCTGAAGCTACTTAAGTAGCAGCAAAGCAGTGACATTTTGTAAGCTGTGAAAGCAAGGGGTACTTAGAATTCCCAGAAATTGGGAAGAGGATGGTTATTCCACTCATGTCCTTGGTTGTCATGAGGGTGTTCGTCCTTCAGGAGGAGGACAGCATGTTACTGGATTCCAGCGTGTAGGAGTTATGTATTTTCACAGTTTTGTGGTGGTAAATATTTATTACGACAGCTGTAGAGACACAGTGTGGTAGGTTATGTTGGAGTGAGCACCTTTGTGGTCCCCACAAGGCACAGTGTGTGCAGGCTGCTGTTGCCAAGGCAGTCAGCAACCACGCTCACGCAGTTGAATAAAAAACATTACCTTTTTTTCCCCAAAGCATTAACGCTAGTGCAAATTAAATTTCAACTGTAAGACAGTTTTATTCTGGGTTGGCTTCGCTGATCGTTTCTGTAGGTTGACTTTGCCTTATTCCTAACTGCCTGTGCAAATGATTTTTTCAGCTGCAAAACTGAGATGTTAAATCAACGTTCTCCTCTAAAAGCCAAGGAAACATGGGCAGGCTTCTAATGGCTTTTTTTCTTCTGACAGATCTTTTAATCTGTTTATCTTATTCAGGTACCCATTTCAAAAAGAAAGAGGGGTTTATATTAAAAAAAGGAGGCTTATATAAATCATAACAGTTATACTTGCAGCTATACTGTTAGATGTAGAGCTACATGTAGAATTTCCAGACTTACTAGTAGCAATTGGACTTAAGGATGCTTCTGACTAAAAACAGAACAGGGTTTTTCTTAATTACCTACTTTTTTCATATAATATGAATGACTTTTATTTTGTCTGTAAAGTGTGTCTGAAATGCGTTAGTGACAAATACTGACAGACACTGAACTGTCTTGTACATCGCTTTAATCGAGCAGATGATGGTAGTATTTATTTTTGGTCTATTTTTTTTAAGTTGCAAGTTTCTAAGATGTAGAACTTGTTTTCTGAAATTGAAGACATTAGGAGACACATGCTGTTTCTGAAACAAATCTGAACAATTACGACCAAGTAACCATAGGATTGTAGAAACAGGAGCGGGGAAGGGAACTCTTCTCATCCCTCAGAGCTACTTTACTTAGGCCCATTTCATTCCTGACGTGTTTATCTAACTTTCTTTTAAAACTTCCCCTTCCATTTCACGTCTTAATTTTTCAAAATACAGTAGCTGTCCTGAGGTTTCAATCACGAAATGTGTGGAGGGCGGTTATTATGAACTCTCAGCCTCGCGTTCCACGTCTGTCATATGAATGTGTCAGGTTTAATCTTTATGAATTCCTGAGGGAAAACTAGAGACTAGAACTAATAAGATATTTGTATGGTAATTGTTTCTTTTGGGATGTGGTTTCTGAGAATTCATAATAAACTGAAGAGGGTTGCGCCAGTAAGAAATTTATTGAGAGAGAAGCTATTTAAACAGCACAACAGATCTAGAAAATTTATAGGGGGTGAAAAAAGTCTACTGAAGGTTATTAACCACTCAGGCACCCTCTCAGGCATAAGAATTCCCTGGGCACAAGTCGCTGGAGGCTGCAAGGGTATTCTGAGGAAGTATCATGGTGTGCTTGTCCTGTCCTTACGCTTTTCCCTATGTACCAACACTAGCTAAATTAACTTTTGCACTACTCACTGTGGCTCTTGCGTCTTTGCCAAGATTAGGTTAAAGCCCAGAGAAGGGAAAGAACCTTCTTATTGCATTAATGGACTGTGGTCTGCACAACTGGTTCATTTTTAACACAGACGGTGATATAATGTAATGATGTCACTGAACTGAAGGGTGAGAGAGAAGCGTGGTGCCAGGAGCCACTTTGATGATGTGTTTTGCATGCAATGTACTGTTAAAGTAGATGTATAATTAGCAGGGAATATACAGGGAAAGAGGAGTCACATTCAAGGCTGATACTCAAATCAGACAACTGGGAAGTATGTCCAGAAACAGTGCCATATAACAACTAGAAAAAGAAAAATACAGTGCATCAGGCAGATCTCATTAAATCTTGAGGCCTTCTTTCTTTTTTTTTTCCTCTTTTGGTTTTTTTTGGAGGGGGTGGCAGGCTGTGGGGTAAGGATTTTGATTTTTTAAGTTTGTAATCAAATACCAAACATTCTAGAATAGGTTTCAGTGACTTATCCCCAGCACAGCCACCTTGTCGGGTGACATGACTGCCTGCTAGTGCCCTGCCAGTGCAAGGTGTTGTGTTCCACTGGGTGTAACAATCTATTCCCAAGGCAGCGCCGTCCAAAATACGTTGATTCAGGGGAGTCAGGGTATGTTTTTTCATCATTCCACAAACGCTGGTTTCGGTATGCTAGGGCAGGATCCCCTAGTTCAAATAGCACACCTTTGGCAAGGGGCAAAGGAAAGAAAGCTTAGGGCTTCAGCAGGATCCTGTAAGAAACAGCCGGTCTGCGAGGCTGAGATTTGAGAGATCAAAGTCAAGCACAATGTATTATTTCCAAACAGTTGTGTCAGATTTGCAGGCACCTCAGGTGTCCTGCTATGGTGTCCAGGTTCCTTGGCAAGAATTCAAGGCTTTTCTCATTCCGTGACAGGAATGACTTCATGTCTTGCAGACTGAGAGTGTTAATTTAGCATCTAAATATTTCTGTATCATCTGATGCAGGTTCTGTTGCTTCATGAGAAGGATCAGAGATTAAAAATACTTCATATCTTGTTGCTACCCTTTTCAGATCCAGTATTTTTTTCTCTTTTCCTGATGCCACGCTGTGCCCTGGCCTCAGGGCTGTGTCAGTCTGTTGGTGTCTGGCTACCGAGGGCTGCGACCTTCTGTCGGATTTTCATCTTTTCGTTTTGGAGGATCCTAGTTTCCTGCCTAAAGCAGGTGCTGGGTTAAAGTCACTTCTACCTATGAATTAACTCTGCAGAGCACCTGATGCAAATCAGCCAGCAGAATTCTGGGGGGAGGGGGCAGGCAGAAGCTGTGCTCTGAGGTTTTGGAAGGCAACCAGAGCTCTCTGGGTGGAGTGGGGGGATTTGTGCTGTTAGTTGTCGCCCCCCTGCATGTGCACAGTGGTGCTGCTGGGAAGTCTTCAGGAGTTTCCCTAACTGTGGTGTAGCGCCCAGTGCCATCACCCTCACCAGTGAAATAGCTAGGTGCCCCCTCAGTCCAGTTGCAGACCTCCTGGGCACGGGCATCTATTCAGTGGCTACTGATCTGTGCAAATGGTTTTCTTTCTTCGTGCTGGCAGTTTTAGTTTCCCATCCATTTTCCCATGCTGATAATTTTATTTTCCCAGCATGCCAGACTGGTGCCTTCTTGGTACATCTGCAGGAATGAGAGCAGAAACTAAATGCAATTAATTACCTCACTTATAAATTGTTCAGAATTCTTAGAGAGCCAGATATAATTGATGTCTAATAGATTAGTTTTTCTGGTCTGCTAAAGCTAAAATAGCTTGACATCATCCAGAGGTAGCCGGCGAGTTATTCTTCCAGTCCTGGGGAAGTCCTTGTTGGCAGGAAGCTTCGCCAACAAGCTTCACCAAGCCCTGTGCATCAGAGAGGGGCCATTTCTCGGGGGGGGGGGGGAAGGGAGAGGAGTGCTTATTTTGATGAATGGTCCTTCAGAGTGCTAACTTGGGCTTACAATAGTGTAAGTCTGAAGAGTAGTGCGGTTCCATCCGATTCCCACCTCATCCTCGCGCTTGGGAGCAATACGTACGTTCCCGTATTTTATGGTTTCCTTTTACATTTGTTTACCTCCTGTGAGGGTAATTTAAACTCGTCAATCAAGATGATCATTGCAATACAGCAATTTGTCTTAAATCCCCCATCTTTTCAAATGCTTGTAATTAAATCTAAAAATCGAATCATTCTTGAATTTCTGGGTTTGGTTGTTGGTTTTGGTTTTTTTTCCAACCTAACTACAGGCAAGCTTCAAATTTATTTGGAACATACTAGAGGTTGCTTTAAAATCTTATCTATAACTGGCATAATTATCTGCACAGACGAGTTTTGGCGAAAGACCAATCCCTAAGAAGAACTTCAGGCATTGCGCTGTTATTTTTAAGTCAAATCATGGAGAAGTGGTGAAACCCTCACTATTTCATTTATTAGGTCTTTTTTAAAAAAAATGCAGAGCTGCTATGCACTCAGAGGAGTAGAATTTAAGCATTTTGATTTTATTTAAACCTCAGTAACCATCAGCTCCTTAGTTACTAGGGGTGTGTCTGCTGAGAACAATCTGTCACCTGTCACTGGGCTTTTAAGCAACTGTGATTTCAGATTCAGAGCTAAGACAGGTAATTAATGAAATCATGTAGACTTTGGTTGCGAAAAGTGCTAATTTTTTATGTAATCATTATCCACAGAGTGCTGCTTTTTCAGTTAATTTCACTTTCTTACACAATTTCAAACTATAGTTATGAAGAATGACATATGGACTGACTTTAGCTCATTTGTAAAGGTGCATTGGCTAAAACCTTTCCAGAATATTCAAAGTTATATAAATACTAGTTAAATCTAATTTTTTTTCCATAATTGATACAACTCAGCTTCTGGAAAGTTTAGAGAATCCATTTTAGCACACATACACTGATATTTCACCAAAGCACTAAGCTCTCCGGATCCCCAAAGCTTACCAAGAACTTAAAATTTATCAAGGTTCTTCGTATGATTTTGGGGGTCAGAGGTCAGACACTGTGAATGTTGATGAGTGTTAAAATATCATGTAATTGGTGCAGGATGGCGTCATTAAATAAAACAATAAAACCTGTTTTCTTGTCCAGAAAGGTAAGAAATTGTTATTAGTTCTCTATCCCAATAACGACAAAGTTACCATATTTAATGACGCTGTAAACTCAGGAAAAATAGGGCTGGGAGGCATTCCGAGATGTCACTTTGTCCAAAATTTTGTGGGAAGTATGGGCTAGATGAAAACCGCACCCAAACCCTTTCCGTTTCTAACGTCTTTCTTGTGTACGTGCGCTTTCACGTCATCATTACGAACGAATGCTTCTGCAAATACTGATGTGAACGGAGCATTAAATGCCATGTGTCTCATTCTTAGTACCTTCGCTCACGGGGAGACGCTGCTGGCTGCTTTCTTGGCCGCCCCTCCACCTTCCAAGCCCAGTATTTGCTACAACTTTACTTATTCCTGGGAACTTTGTGCTAGAGGAGCCATGTCTGCATGAGAAAGTATTCAGTGCAGCGGGTCTGGATGGTTGAAGTCTCCGATGTGTGGGTGATTCACTTCATGTGAATTATGAAACGCGATTGGCTTCACTAGAAAAGTTCATGACTCTCACATCTTCCTTAACTCCAGCCGTGAACCAGCGAGGACTCAAGCAGCACATCTCCAAGCAGAGGCTGGATCACTGGTGGTGTTTGGGTGCCTCTTTACACCACGGAAGGTGCCACTTTGCATCCCGGGGTCTCCATCCCCCTGTGCACAGCAAAAATGCTGCCCTGCCTTTACCTCTGGCCTTACCACATGCAGTGTGTAAGCTGAACATGGGCTTAGCTGTCTCCACGCGGAAGGATGGGTCCGGGACAGCAAGCAGAGTGACAGTCTTCCCAACAGCCTCTGAATTGCTGATGGTTGCTGTGCCCTGCACGACCTTTGCGAGGAAGCAAGACCCTTCGCCTGTTGGCTAGTGATCCACCATCCCATCCTTGACGGCTGGCTGCGTCCTTTTTGACCTGCCTTGTGTGACCACCTGACTGGGGGCTTTGACTACCATCTCGAGAGCCCTGAGGAACCACCCCAGGTTTCTCCAGAGCTGTGGGCAGCCTGCCCTCACCACTCTTGGGTATACTGGCCTGTTAGAGAGAAGGAGGTAGCCAGGATGGCTTGTGCATTCTGCCCAGGAGGAAGCAGTGGTGGGAGACTGCTTGTACCCTGCTTTGTGATGAGCTGACAGGAAAGGGGATGGAACTGGTGCATAGTTTGCTTAAATGCTCTGTTAAAAGGAGTTGGTGGGAAATGGGGTGGTCGGAGGGAAAGTTGATAAAGGCTCTGCAAGCAACAGCCACAGAAGGGAAATTTGATAAAGGTTAGTGGGGTAGGGGGTGGGGCTGGTGGGTTTGATGGGACCTTCTCAGGAACCTTCTCAGCAAAGAAACCTTCTCCTCCTCCTCCACGATCAAAAACTTTCTCTCTCTTTGTCCCATTTCAGCTCTCAAGAGACATCACCTATCCCTCCACCGCCAGCTTCACGAAGGTACATACCCTGTGCTCCCTCCCCAGAATGGTCCTGATGATAGACAGGCTTCTTCTTTCCCAGAGACTTGGTCTCCTGCAGGAAAAAGCACCGAGGCGTGCAGATATCTTCACCTCTGTCTTCCATGGGAAGGTTCAGGACAGCTATTCAAGCCATGTAATTGAGGGTCCAGGAGAGGCCATCACCAACCCTTGGACCATGTTCTCTGGCACCTTTCAGGTCCCTCAAAGAATACAAATACTTGGGAAGCGTGCAGCTCTAGGCAGAGATCAGACATGTAGTTACGGAAGTGGGACAGCTTTTGAGCACCAGAAAGACTTCTCGGTACCACCACACCATTCTCACTCCATCCCAGCAGTGCTGAGCTCCTCCTACAGATCTTGTTGAGCATCCACGGTTAGAAGGTAACACTCTTATTCCAGGCGTAGCGGATCGGTTCAGAAATACTCAATTTCATTGCCTTTTTGAAGGTCCCATCCTGCTTCAGAAACTATTTAAAAAACCTGTTTGAAATTCCCCAGGCTGTTTGCCAGGAGGTGCTGACCAAGGAAGTTCCAGCTGGGGGAAAATTCTTCCGGTTATTGGAAGGGAGGTTGTTCTCACCTATGTGTTGCCCTCACACAGAGGAAGTGAGTCAGATGATTAAAAAAAAAAAAAAAAATGCCTCCGTTGTTTCATCACTCACCAGGATAAACGCATTTCACATATGTCATTTGCTCGACT
The DNA here is from genome assembly GCA_027574665.1 of Rhynochetos jubatus. Classification (NCBI taxonomy): domain Eukaryota; kingdom Metazoa; phylum Chordata; class Aves; order Eurypygiformes; family Rhynochetidae; genus Rhynochetos; species Rhynochetos jubatus. Next base: position 39,317,571 of record CM050650.1, read on the forward strand.
CGCCTGCAGCAGTGCTGGGTGTGGATCTGCCGCCCCCGGCTTCTTCCCACATTGCTGAGGCTACTCGAGTCTTACTGCCATAGGACAGCAGCTGCACGGCAGCAGCAGCGCACGGAAAGAACACCTTGGCGGTGCAAGAGAAAGCGACAGAGAAAATGTTCAGTGCCACCATCAAAAGTCCCTGCCACTGCAATACAGCTTAGAGTTCAGTTATCACTGCGTGATCAAACTGGATTTGACACCGTCTCAGGCAATTTTCAGTTAACAAATTCCACAAGATGCTCTTCACAAGGCTGATGGGTGATTTTCCAGTACTTTGTGTGCTGCTGTTGAAAAGGAACACCGGGAACCAGTTTCCACTCCCATAGAAACTGTGGGTCAAGGACCGAAAATCGGTTTGAAAGTTGACGTGTTTGGCTGAAGAGAGGTGAGAAAGACCAGCTGAACCACCTGGCAGTCAGACATGAGCATTCATATCCTGATCGGAGGGTTTGACTATCTCAGGGGCAACTCGAGGCTTGGACAGTAAAGAAGAATGTAAGGACTCGCATCCCTGAGCAGCCGGCATTGCTGCCTGCGCTGGGATGAGTCAGCCAGCGTGCTGAGCTGACCTTATCCTGCTCTTCTCCACTCTTCCTCCCATGGCTGTCCAAGGCTGCTTTATTAGAATAGAAAAGCAATTAAGTCTGACAGCATAACTTTCTAAACTACATTCTAAGACAGAATAAAGAAGATTTTGAAAACAAATCTGTCCTGTGCTCAGTGGGTCCTTCCAAGGCAGATATCCTTACCTCGAGGGCTTCCTTGAGTCCCTGTCATCTTCTGACCAGGCTCCTGCCTTATCACCTCAACATCAGCTTAACTTCTGACCAAGCTTCCTCCCTAGATCCTTGGTTTGATGCAAAACCTGGCTTCTCGGGTTGCTGTCCAAGACCTTTATCTGCTATGGGCCCCATGTCCTGACTATGTTCTGGCCCTAACCTTTTAGACAACACCCTAGCGCTCTGTTTTTCCTGGAAGCTCCTAGTGCTAAGCCGTGGCTGGACCAGCTGGAGCATGAAGCCATGCACTTTGCCAGCTCATCAGGAGAGTGACTGAGCTGTTCTCTCAGGGAATGCCACCCGTGGGTGAGAGGGTTTGAGAGGAGGTGGAGCACTTTGAGACAAATTGCTCATCCAGGAAGAAAGGTAGTAGGCTGGAAAGCTGATTCCCTCATATCAGCCTCTATCTTCCCTGGCAAGGCTCCAAAGGGCGTCTAAGCCTCTTCTGATGAGAGCTGGGAAGAAGGTTCAGAAGGAAATCTGGGAAAGGCTACATGATGGACAGCTTACTCAATCCTGCAAATCCTGTCCACGCCAAACAAGTTCCTTTCAAATATGTGTGAGTTTTGTTCCTCCCATGACAGTAATAAATCAGCTGGAAAAGCACCTTATGTTTGGCTGGCTAAACCAAGAGGGACCCAGTGCCAGTGTGTAGGCAGCTGATTCATGCCCTGCCTGTCCGGCAGCTTGAGTCTGAAGAACCCAAGCCACAGCTCTCCTCTCTGTACATTTAATCACTGCCTTATATGCCATACAATGCATTCTCCTTTTACTGCTTTCATCTGTGGAGTGACCATTATGTTGTTTTCATCATGTTCTTTCCTTCTCCAAGTGACAGAGGAGCCGATGAGGGGGGGTGCCATGCTGGACCTTGTTCTCACCAGCAAGGAGGGGCTGGTGGGGATTGTGAAGCTCAAGGGCAGCCTTGGCTGCAGTGAAATGATGGAGTTTGTGTTCCTTAGGGCGGTGAGGAGAGTGCACAGCAAGCTCGCTGCCCTGGACATCAGGAGAGCAGACTTCGGCCTCTTCAGGGAATTGATCGGTAGAGTATCATGGGACAAAGTCCTGGAGGGAAGAGGGGCCCCAGAACGCTGGCAAATATTCAAGCATCTTCTCCTCCAAGCTCAGGAGTGACGCATCCCAACAAAGAGGAAGTCTGGCAAAACCACCAGGAGGCCTGCATGGATGAACAGGGAGATCCTGGAGAAACTCACACACAAAAAGCAACAGTGGAGGGTGTCCCTGCCCACGGCAGGGGGGTGGAACTAGCTGATACCTTCCAACCAAACCATTCTGTGACTCTGTGATAATCAATCACTTTATCAATAGGCTAAGCATACCTGTAAAATGTGTATCTTCAAAAGATGACATTTCTGAGCTACGTTTCTTCCATAAAATACCGTATCTGTCTTCTGAGGGCCTTTGTTCCTCCTTTGATGGACTATAGACCATTGTGTTCAGCTTCTTAATTTAGCATCTAATTGCTTATAAGTCATACTGTAAAATTCTTTATGACTTCAGTTACATGACTACAGTAATTAGTGTTTATATTCCCGAGGCCTGTGTGGCAGTGCTCTAACACTGCATAAGGAGATGAAATACTCCACGACGGACTATGAATTGCTCCCAGGATTTCTAATTTTACAAGTTCTGTAGAGCCTTGCTGTGGGCGTCTCTCCAGAAATGGGGTCATGGGTATCTGCTGTAGTCATTTTGAGTGGATTTCACAGCAGAGATGCAGAAAAATATTAACGAAAATTTTCCAAGGTCACGTAGCTTTCACTGCACCGAGGAACACAGGGACTTTTCGGTAACGAACCCTCATTGGTTAGTGCTGTGATCAGCTGTCATTTGCAGGACCTGAACAAAAATATTTGATGTCTGCTTTGGCTGCCTTCGGCATTTCTGTATTCTTGACTGTTTTTGCGAAATGTTGGAGCAACTTCTAGAAACATCAGAATTAATGTTAAAAATGAATTCCATCCTGCTAGCATCTGTTTCCGGATGTTCTCTCTGATTTGCCTGATTGCTACCCGTTAGGAAGGATGTTCTTCCACTGCAGGCATGACCTGCAGGTGCTAGCACTGCATGAAGTTGAACAGGCACGGGGTACAGTCTGCGTGACTGTTCTGCCGCCTTTCACAGGAGATGCTGCTGTGGTGGTGAGCACGGCTTGTCCTCACACCACCGGTCCTGAGCAGCAGGAACCACAGGCTTCCGCTGTGCCACCTCACCTGGGCTGTGGCATTTCTCTGGTTAGGCTAAATGCCTCTTGATATCTTCATGGACTCTTCCCAAATGAAACTTTGATTGAGTAATTAATAATATATAGGGAGAGTTAAGCTTTTTAAGTTTTGCATGTTTTTCTGCCAATTATTCCGTCAAAGACTGGCTCGCTTTGTTGCTACGGAGCTTCTCTGCAAGGCATGGCTTTGGTTTATTCATTAATAGGTGTATTTCTGAGAGCAACTTATGTAAGAGTTGGCCTATCCAAACTTTTTCTTCATACAAGACCGATTTTTGACCACTCGGTGGCCATGTCAAATAGGAAAGCAGACACTGAATAGCATGTCCCTCGCTCAGTGTTTGGGTAAGAGGGACAGGCAACCTTGCAGGGCCTGCAGTTGTCTCTAACCTGCCTTTGCTGCCTTTGCCCTTCCCACCCAAGGTGCCGCAGCCAAGTGTCCTTGCAGACTCCTGGAGATCTCGCCACGCATTCACACATTGCTGCTGCTTCTGCTGGCTTGGCTTCTGCCAGGCAAACAATAGATTTCAGCCCCCCGAGATGGCAGCAGCGCTGACTCTTGAACTGGTGTGAGCTGTACCCACCTGTAAAGAGCTAATGGGCCCTGGAAGTCCCTGCTCCTTCCTCCTCCACCTCCTCCTCCTCCTCTCTGCTCTCAGGTTTGTGGCTGTGCCGGCTCGCAGTGACACGGGGCAGGTGATGCAGCGCGCGCTGCCGGCAGCTCATCTCGGGGGTACCTGCAACGTCTCTGTAACCGTTTTTATGCCACGTGTAGGCAATACAGTGCCTACGAGTCCCTCTACTCTCGTGAGAGCAAAGCAAATCTGTTAGCTTTAATCTTGGAAATTGTTTTCAGAACATCATTTCTGCAGCGGCCGGTTTCTATGGAAACCAAAAAATGACTCACAGCGCATACAGGAAAGAAGACCGCTGACCTCCTTGTCCTTGCTGGGCCCATGCGGCTGGGCTCCCCTCCGTTTTCACATGCATTGCTCATTGCTGTGAGCTGGACAAGCCCACAGGCTTCAGCTTGTTCCACCGGCAGCAGCCTGAGCGCAGTGTCTCTTCTGGCTGCCACCGGTCCTCCTCATCCTGCCTCATCCTGCCCTTCTGGGCACCTTGTCCTGCATCCAGAGGAGGAGGGCAGAGGGAGGAAGGGTCTTGAGATGGTTTTACCTCACCCCGCCACCGCTGCTGCGTTCCCAGGCCCCAGCAGCGATGGAAGGATTTGTGGTTAGCTTGGAATGTACATGTGCTTCTTCTGCCTAGGAGCCCGTACTCACTTAGCTGACTTGTTTTGTTCACCCATTTGTTCCACTGCTCCTAGCATACTCCTGAGGTTAACTTGTTAAACAGGTATATTTAGAATACCAGTCCTATCTCTATTGCAGTTAATTTACAAATATCCTTGGAATGCTTCCTAACTCCTAACAGAAATACCTGCTCTGGTTAACTCTCGTCAGCCTCCCTGCCGGCATCTCCAGCGTAAGGTCATGTTACCTGCTTCTCTTCAAATGCACTCGGTGCAAACACACCGCTGTGCCTTTTGAAGAGCGAAGCTGTACGAGCAGCGTGAGCATCAATCTGTGCCTGCACTGTCCCCGTTGAACTGTCCTGCCTGGAAAGTGCTCTTTTCCAGACACAGACCGTGAAGGGATCAGCAACAAGAGGGAGCAGAGAGCTGTTCTCTCGCTAGGGGTGATGGCTTGAGGTATCCTGGCTCTGTTACTCTGGCACGAAATGTGGCACTGCTGAGTGGCTGCGTGACTGGGACCGGCCATGGGATGACTTGTAGCTCTTCCATAATCAAAACTTTGACTTGTACCAGGAGAATTAGTGCCTGGCACCAGGCAATATTTTTTTAACTGGATCGTGGACTTCCTTGAGCTTTCAGCATCAAGTGTGGATGAGGTGCTCTTTCTCTGGGTGTTTTTTGGACTTAACTAGCACTTCCAGCCCGCAATGAGCAGTGACCGCTTTGGATGGCCTCAGTGGTTGGTCTCTCTTTGTGCTTCTGGGGGGAGCAGCCACCCTTACCGTCTCAGCCTCTCTGCCTATGACTCTGTCTTAGCCTGGCTACCAGATGTAAACGTGCCTTACCATGCCTGCATTCCCCTCAGCCCAATCCCTGTGCCCACAGGAGGGACAAGTGACTCAAGTCTGTCCTTTAGCCCCATAGTGGCTGAGCTGTCCCATCCCCACAGCCAGGAGTTTATCACAGTGGTGTGGTTTAGCCCCAGCCAGCAACTGAGCACCACACAGCTGCTTGCTCACTCCCCCCTGGCAGGATGGGTGAGAGAATCGGAAGACTAAAACTGAGAGAACTCGTGGGTTGAGATCCAGGCAGTTTAACAGGTAAAGCAACAGCCACACACACAAGCAAAGCAAAACAAGGAATTCATTCACCCCTTCCCACCAGCAGGCAGGTGCTCAGCCATCCCCAGGGAAGCAGGGCTCCATCACATGTTAACGGTTACTTGGGAAGACAAATGTCGCTCCCAATGTCCTCCCCTTCCTTCTTCTTATTCCCCCAGCTCTATATGAGCTTGATGCCACATGGTATGGAATGTCCCTTTGGTCAGTTGGGGTCAGCTGTCCCGGCTGTGCCCCCTCCCAACTGGTTGTGCACCCCCAGCCCACTCGCTGGTGGGGTGGGGTGAGAGGCAGCAAAGGCCTTGGCTCTGTGTAAGCACTGCTCAGCAGGAACGGAAACATCCCTGTGTTATCAATGCTGTTTCCAGCGCAAATCCAGGGCACAGCCCCACACTAGATTCTGTGAAGGGAATTAACTCTATCCCTGCCAAAACCAGCACACAGAAAAAGCAGTTTCCACCTTCACTGTTGTTCCAAGCCTCATATAATCACAGTGAGGCAAGCAGAACCTCATTTTTTGTTTAAGTGGGAATATTGCATCATGAAAACATCAGGAAAGCCCTTACTTTCCTCACGAAATATAAAAGCTGGGTTGTTTATTTCTTTGCTGCTTGTCCAAGCGCACCAGGTTATTGCCTGTGTGCCTTAAGCACTCAGTCCCAAAAGCAGGTTGCTGTTGGTAAAGAAGCACCAAGAGAGCATTTGTGGGCTGCTCAGGTGGGAGGGCAAAGGTTTCCTTATCCTGAGGTCACTGTGGAAGGATGATGTCATCAGCACAGGCTTCTTCAGTTGAAAAACTAGAAGAGGTGTTAATCGAGTACTTTGGCCTCTCCAGCTGCCTGTGGACATGGGGTTTCTAACATTTCTCAAAGGCTAGCTTCTCAAAATCAAGCTGACGGTCACTCCAAGTGTGCTTTTAGGGTTGGTTTTTTCCTATAAAATGGAGTTTAAAATTCATGAAGACGATCAGCTGCAAAGTAACCTGGTTAACACTTTTCTCCACCTTGCAGACATGGCTTAAGGGCAACAGCTGGCTCAGAAAGATGGCAGAAAGCGACCCTGGGGTCTGCAAGGACTCTTCCAGACTGTCCGGTACGTGCTGCAAGGGCCACCACTGGCAGACATTAAACAAGAGCCCGTACCTGGGGGGGCTGCTGCCGCTTCAAGACGTTTGCAGCAAACCTCTGCAGAAGGTAAGGAAGAAGAAGTATAGATTAGGTCAGGACACGCTCAGGGAAGAAGTTGCCTGGTCTGCAGTTAGGAGACCATTTAGGAAGTTGAACATCTGAGGGGACAGAGTGAGGGAGAAAAAGGTGACTCTGAGGAGCTGATGGCTCTGGATGTGGTACATAAGGTTACGTCACAGGCTAGGACCTGGTAGTCTAGTTTTGAACAGGTTCCTGTTTGTACTTGGTTTAATTCTGCAGTATTGGTATATTCTCAGTAATTACATGTCAATATATTTAGTATAAAAGCCTTTTTTTTCTCTCATTTGAAGATAATCTCAGCAATATTAGCCCTTCCGTGACACCCTTAAAGCGCAGCGCAACCCGAACTGGCGCAGAGCCTGCCTGTCTCTCTGAAGGATGCATTGCAGGCTCCCACGCCACGCTCATCTGTGCTCTCCGGCAGCGTGGGGCGAGCTTGGCATCCCTGCGTGCATGCCGCAGCGTGGCCGTTTCACCGGAGGAGCGTCTGTGTGGGGACCCGTGGGGCAGAGTCAGCGGTCTGGGACACGGAGACTGCCCTTCCTTTAAACCTCTTAACACGCACGGGAGACGTGAAACCCCTGGAAGGTCAAAGCAGCTTAAGGAAAGCGTTTGTGGAGAGGAGAGCATCCTCAGAGCTGGGAACCCCCGAGGTGTTTCTCTGCCCTCAGCTCCGGAGTGCTGGAGGCAAGAGCCGGCCCGAGCAGCCTCCGCCCAGCCCATCACCCCACCTATCGCTGGTTCTAGTTCAGTGCTTTTGCTGAACTTTCCAAGTCTGACATAAAAACTTACGGACCTTTACTGTTGCGCTTGAGCCGGCTACGTTGTCATCAGCCCTTGCTAGCCTGCACGGCTCAGATCGTGTTTGCTTAATAGCATGCGAGTTAATTTGGTGGAAGTTGACACTTCACCACAAGATTAGTGACGCTAACGTGGGGCTGGTGCACGAAACTGAAGATGCTGAGCATCTTTTGGGGAGAATTTAAAAAAAAGGAGGGAAATTCCAGTGCTCTTGGACATCCTCACTTTTAGGATGCTATGAACGAGCTGAAGTACAGAAGAAAAATAAACTCAATTCCAGCTATTTAAAGGCTCAGCAATTCCTTCCAGGCAAAAACCAAGCAGCTATTGCGTGCTTGCGCTGGGAGGGCTGGGGGGAGGCAGGGTTTCCCACAGGCGAGTTAGGAATGGGAAAAGCAGAACAAAACCCGCAGGCCTCCGAAGCCCGAGTAGGGAACGCAAGCCGTTTTCTGTTCGACATGATTTGTGTTGTCATTAGGTGGGTTTCATGGGGCTTTATTCTTATTCTGGGCGGAAAGCCCTGGCGTTGCATGAGCTGACTGTAAGGCCCGTTCAGACCTGGGGAGCGTGAGGGAGCCAGCCGAAACCGCATTTGCCTCATCACTCAGGCACGCGCTGGGAAGAGAGGGTCTCCTCCTCCTCCCCCTGTCCCTTGCTGGCCCTGGAGGTGGACCACGGTTTGCTGGAGCCCCATAAGAACGCACCTGTGCCCTGTTTGGCGGGGGCAGAGCAGGATCCGATTCGCATAATTTCTCTCACTGTAAAAGAAGATCCGCATGGACCGTGCCAGCGGCCATGCTGGCAGCAGACCCAAACCCTGCAGAAGGCACCCTTGAACCCCCCACGCTGCTGCCCTGCAGTCACCTGGGGCAGAAGACGAGGCCAGGAAAGGCTTTTCTCATCCGAGGTGGCTTGAACTCCTTCCTAACCCTCTTCCCAAGCTATGTGAACCCTTGCAGGAGCTGCTCAGCAACACAGCCGTGGCTTCTTGAGGTCCAGTGTTTGGGCACCTTGTTTCAGGCTGTGAAAGGGGATAAGGATGCAAGAAAAACGCTCTGAAAGAAAATCCTGAGTAGAAACCCAGGAGCTCAGTTTGGACAGCCCCGACGGGGCACACGCGAAGGCCCCCCTCTCACCTTCACTCCGAAGCCACTAACAGCAATTCCCTTCACAGAGCCGCATGGGCTAGGAGCAGCAGTGCCGGCCATCGGCAGGAGCAGCAGGCTTTCTGCTTTGAGGGTTGCAGGACGGACACGCCGCTTGGAAAAGAACACGAGAACTGCTGGCCACCCTCCTGCAGATGGGACGGTGCTGCCTTGGCTCTGCCTGTCCTGGGCCGCTGCTGAGATGGGCAGGGATGGACACCTGGTCTGGAGTGATGTCCCTCTCTAAGGGCACCCGGGGATAGGTGCGGTCCTCTACCACCCCCAGCGCAAGCTACAGCTGCACCAGCGCAGGAATCCTGCACTTCTTTGTGGCTAGATCCTGGTCTGGACTGCAATATGCCCATTTTAGTGGACTAGCTCATGCGAGAAACACGGGATCCCTACTCTAGCCCAGTAGGAATCAGTTACGAATGGAGTACAGCTGTTTTCTCAACGCAATGCCACGGGCTTCCCTGGCAAGCTGTTACACTGAAAAGCTTGTTGACGTGTTTCTATGATCTGACTTAGATCAGAGAAAGTCAGGAAACTGTCCAATAACCATTTTCATTGCATTGTATGAAGCACTGTGAAAGAAAACGTTTATTTTGGGGGAGTGATATGACTAAGGTGCCTTTAACTGTAAAAAATCTTTGCCTACTGAGAAACCGTTCCGGTGACAAATTTGCAACATAAACCGTGCGTGCCGGAAGAGGCTGGTTTAGAAAACGACATTTCGTTTGGGATGTTCCTATTCTCTTCAGGAACAGTCCAGTTAACCTCAGCTACTCACCCATTACCAAACAACGCAGTATCTAGGTTTTGGGTATCGACTGCCTTCCTCGAAGCGGCGAGGCAGTCTCGGCCATCGGGTGCCTCCCCTGTTAAACACGTGTACCCACCTGCGTTTGGCAAAGCCCGGAGCCGGCACCACTGGGTACGTACTCAGGGGCTGCTGCCAGCTCTGTGCCCGAGCTCTGCGTGCCTGGCGAACCGGCTTTGCCGGCTGGCTCGCCGTGCCGCTGCCCCACGGCCGGGGCGGCTGCGAGGAGCGGCCAGGTCTGCTGACCACGGCAGCGCAGCGTCGAGCGGAGGTGCCACTCGCCGGACCTGTGCGAGTGGTCAGGCTGCCCTGACGGCTGGTAGCTCGGCAACTTTTTAATGAAGCAGCCGGGGGAGTTTCTCCAGTCCCGGCCCAGCGGCAGGGCCGTGCCACCAGGATCAGTTATAGGAAACCCCCGGATGCCTTTACTAGCCTTTGAAAGCATCTCTCAAAACCACAGATCTCCTTGGGCGGCACTGACAAAACACGCTGTAGGTACCCGGGGAACAACACACACAGCCAGCTGTCTTTTTTTTTTTATAAAAGTATTTTTAATAAACTGATGGATTTAAGATGCTAGACAACTTGTTGCCATGTACAGGTAACAAAAGTCAAAATTCTTTGAATTTTATACAAATACTATGTAGTACAGTAAACTTGAATACAAGTTTACAAAAAATGCATCAGTGAATATTCAGCTTGTAACCAACTTCCAACAGTGAAAATTACCATGTATCAAGAGTGATCAGAATTGCATTGCAAGTTTTAGAAGTAATGCAACTATGTTTTTACCAAGCGACTCTGAAGTTACTGGTGCACACTGACAGTACATTGGATTTGTTATGGTTTTTTTTTGGCTTGCTGAACAGAAAATGGCATTTAAATAAAATGACTTTGAGTTTAAAGAATATACTATGTATCAAAAGTACTATCTTACAGAAAATTAAACAAGAATGAGAAAGTAAACAGAGCAGAACCCTGAAGTAGTGACATTTTTCTACCCGTTTCGATGGAAAAGACTCCACAGGCGTCCAGCTTTCTCACAGCATTTTGGAGTGTCCTAGTCCTAGCACAGTGTGGTCAGTAGTAGACTAAAGTAATCCCTGCTTGGCAGTAATGCTGGTGAAAGGTAACTTGCTCTATTGCTAACAAATCGGAGTAACCACTGGCAGGGTGACTTCTTGGAGGCATCCAGTGGAGGCTGAGTTGACAGCACGCGGCCGAAGTTACAGTACCGCTTGCTTTGACACAACACCCAGCAGCCTTCAGGGTTCAGGTGTCAGTTTCCTCACAGGAGTGACAAACGGATGGGTTTGGAACAACAGGGGGAAAAAAAAAAGGGAGCATAAGACAGTCTTTCATCTGTACAGCTACCAATAAAACGAATGTTTTTGTTACAAACTTTCCAGTCTGCTTTATAAAAAATAGTCTTGTTTTTACTTCTAAATAAAAACTGTGCTGTGATCTGTCACGTTCTTGCATTGTACATGCTGCAGTTGTGTGTGTTAATGAAGGTGTAGAGATTTGTGACCTAGCGCTCTGGATGTATCAGAAGCCTAAAAAGCTGATTTTGGTACATAAAAGTTAGGTAGCAATGAAAATTCATTCTATTTATTTTTCCTAAAACCTAGGAAAAGCTACAGTACGTTGCTAGATCAGTGGCCTCAACCCTGAGCTGAAATAAAGGACCTGCCTTGGCCAAGAGACTGTCACATTCCTACCCCAGCTGCACAGCAGAGACAAAACCACCTGTCTGGGGGCTGTTGCCTTAGCCCTAAGTAGTGTGAGATTCAGCCCCGCAGTGCTCGAGAGCTGACTGGAGACCACCGTGTTCATTTTCACTACAGGAAAAAAAGGGAAAGGGGAACTCAAACTCAGACGTTCAAGTGAAAAAGCGCTCAACAGGGACAGTCAGTATGTCCAGCTTCCAGAGACCAAAAAGAGCACGTCGTCAGTGGTAGACTCGTCAGTCTTAAGTGCTTCCCGCTTGGCAGAAGAGATTAGCAGAACGTGTACCAAACTGCAGTTAAAGAGACTTCTACTAGTATCCCACTCTCGCCGGAAAGAGCCTCACTCGATTTTCCCACCCCCCGGAACTGAGCATCTCTCTTCTCCGTACCTACGCTGCACCTCAGAAGGTGAGTGGAAACTTAAAGGCTTTCTGATGAAGGATTCAACCCAACTGCTAGCAGAAAAACTTAAAAACTCTTGTCTAACATTGAGTCGGAGTTGGCAATCGTAAGAATTCTTACTAGATACAGCTTACTGCACCTCCCCGTAGGGTTCGATGGCACCGACCACCCATGGCTAGGAGCATTCGTAACGGGAAGCGTTCTCGCCTCCTACGAGGACTTTATTCCTTTTAAACAGCAGAAACCGTAGTCAGCATTTCGCTTAACGGAAACACTAAACCCAGCAGCAGACCGAGAATAAAGCTTGCAAGAATCATTTACGCTTCTAGTGATGCGCACTTCTTCGTGAGCTGACCGGTTTGCGGACGGTATGGGCTTTGTTAGTTTAAGGCAGCAAGTCTTTCAAAACACACAAGCTCACCTCCCTCATGTTTGTGCTACTGTATCCTTCTGTGCACAAGAGAACCTCACTAATTTACACTAATGACTGGAAGAACCATCAATTCTCTTGGTAAGTGAACAAGAATAAGGCATTCCATTATATATTCTGATCACTAATTATAATTTAGCTCTAATTATAATCTACCAGCAAACATACTTCTGTGTTTTAGAAAATAATCTCTCTTACCTTCAGATATAATTACGTGTGTGCAGATTAGTGGGTTCTGCTGTGTAAACACGCAGGCACGTAAGCAATTTTCAGGTTTTTCTTCATTACATCTGACAAGAAAGTTAATGTCACAGACAGAGACTGTGGGAAAATAAATTAGGATTTCTCTGTAATTTGTGCGGTTATGCACAACCGGGCAGCAATTTATAGCTACGGGAAAAAAATAAAAAGGACACGAATGTTTACAAGCTCAAACGAAGCAAAATGAGCAGCAGAAAGCAAGGCCATCCCCAGCCGTAAGTGGCTTGTGGTACACTATCCCAAACTATATGAAACGACCAAAAAAAGGAAAAAAAAAAGAATACAAGCACTAACTTTTATATACAGGTTTGAAATCAAGTAAAGCAAACAAAAATTTGTTGGTGCTTCTAGCAGACGGTATTCACGTGTCTAAATCCTGGTTGAAGTAGACTGTAAATACAGATAGAAGATAGGATGCAACTCATAGCCGTGTTAAAAAACAAACACAAAAGGGATCGATGTGCATTGTAACGAGATAAGAGATTTCCCTTCATATGTGCAAAAATCCACAGTTTCATTAATGTAGAGGTCAAACTTCTCATAACAGATCTTAGACAAAACCAGTCTCCCTCCATCCTGGAATCTACCTGTTTACATCAGCCACTTTACGTGCACAGTACCCTGTTCACAGATAATAGCATTCAGCAGTTTCTGGCATTTCTTAGAAATTTAACGTTCACCTGCCTTAAATCTTGAAAGCAAAGGGGAGAGTTCATCCAGGGCATCATACCACTGCTTTTGTGTTCTACCAACAGCTAAATCAAACTCAAATTCTCTCTTCTTCCATGATGGCAGGAGTCCCTACAGGACTTGTAAACAGCAGTACACAATACTGTAAACAAATAAGTTAAGTTCTGCTTTATACAAGATGTTAAGTTAACCCAGGTCTACCAAACAGGTGAAAATGAAAAGGGTGGCTTCACACAAAATCCTTCCCTTTTCTCCCAGCAACTCTTTTCACTACATAAATAATCCTGAGCTGAAACAGGGGTTGACGAGAGCCTTTTTTTTTTTGTTTTTTTTGCATATAAAACCAATGTTCTAGAGTCAGCTCTCATGTTCTGTCAGGAAGTCAATTGCCAGAGAGATTAAACTGAAGCATTTCAAACCATTCGTTACTTTGGAGGAGGACTTATAATTTGGTGTGGCGTCCGGTTCTAGACCCAGATGCTGAGCTTGCCAAGGACGCCGATGCTGCCGCATCCTCCGCTTCCTCCAGCTCGTCGTGTAGCTCCTGGCTGACACTAGACTGGAGGGCTGCGGGAGTCAGCCACTCCTTCGGCAGACAGCTCTGGAGAAACGGTATGCAAGAGCTGAAGTAGGCAAGGCGATTCACCCATCGTGGAATCTCTTTTCCACACAGAATCTAGGGGGGGAGGGAGAAGAAAGGATTAATTTGTCTTCTGGATTCAGCAGTAACGAACCTCGCTATTACAACAAAGCGCCCTGAAATCCGAAGTCCGTGTCAATAGCACCGTGAGGCGGAGTTACGCATTCAGCTGAGGCTATTCACTGCGACGGTCTCTGACGACTTTGCGCAGACATCGCCGTCTTACAGCACACAGGCCAAGCACACGCGCTCAGGTTCCCTGGAACAAAAGAAGCTATGCAACGCGAAGCTGGTTTCAACTCCTCAAAAAGATATAAAGGCGCATTAAATACGTACTGTACATCAGTCCTTAAACAGTTTGTTGTCGCTATTCAAGGAGTAAGCTATTGTACTCAACTGCCCCCACATTCTCTCCTGATATTAGTTACTCCAGTGCAAATCATAGCTAATGGAAGCATGACTCTGCTGTAACCGAGCAGCAGTTAACTTGTAACTATATCCCTGTTTTTATAGTCCATCTGAACACTAAACAGGACAAGACATAAAATAGAAACAACACGGCTGTGCGGTTGAAGAGTAGCAAAAACCTGGCCATGCAGGCCAGAATTCATGCCAGCTGCAGGTTTGCCAGTGTCTCACCCTACTTCCCTGTACCAGCGCTGCACATGAATCATACTCTCAAGACTTTTTCAGTATCGCTGCAAAATCAAACAGTCTACACAAAACACAGGCCATCTAGTAAGTGTGCCGTTAACTAGTTTGAAAAAAGAGCCAATTTTATGGAAGTTCACCATGGAAAAAATAGCCATCCCTTTCCTGGAGTGCTTCAATGAAACATCAGAATAAACTGTGACAAGCACAGACAGCTAACTACCGACACAAATCACAGCTGCCATTCCCCTGTTTGTCCTGGGCTACTGGTTCCTGACCCTTTCCCCTGTGTTGACACACGTGAGCCATCAGGCATTCCATCGCATTGGCAAACCGATCCTGTTAAAACAAAGCTGAGGGGGAAAAGCAAAGCACATTCAACTCCACAGCCAGGGACTTGCACAACCACTCAGGTATCTACATGACCAGGACGCAGGCGCTGGCAGAGCAGGAACTTGACAAAAGCCTCTCAAGCAGAAGATTAACAGTCTGTGAAACTTCAACGCCTTTGTTATTTTTTAACAGTAGGTCAGAACTTTAAAAATTCTTTTCCGTGTGATGGCTCCATGGGGAAACAAACGGGTAAAAATAACACATGGTTCTACCTTCAGCAGCAATCTCTGAAGCATCTGAAATGACTCTGAAATCCTCTTACTACTTTATTTACCAGGTCTCTCAGTTAGGAATGCACCCTTGCTCAAACACAAACTATGTATGACAACGATATTTACTATTTCTGGCAGCAAAATGTTGTGCTTTGGACATAAGCACCAATAAAACTTGAAAAATCGTGACATTTGCCCAAAGTAAAAAAAGTTAGAAATTAGGCCAAACTTTCCAAAGGACAGGAAGGAGATGACGGTCTGTAGCCACCTGGGAAGCACCTTCATGTTTGTTTACCTCAGATAAAGCTGAAGAAAAGTGATTGCAGTTTTTGTGCATTAGATGATAAGCATTTCCTTTGAATTCCTTTCCAAGCTCTTCTACTATTTTTTCTATGTCATCTTCCATGAAGTCAGTACTGCCTAGAACCACAGCCTCTCTAGAAGAGAAACAGAGCAGAAGGTGGTCAGGCTTCCATGATATAGGTGGATTATTGTTCATGCTTTGCTCAAACACCACCCCCACTGTGAGTGCTGAGATCTTTCAGCCCTCCTAGAACAACATGAATTCTTTCTGTTACATTTTACGGCACCACATTCACCTTTATCAAGACAGATTATTTCCTTGCTGACTGTCCACCTGTAAATGGCTTAAATTCTTTGCAACTTAACTGTGACAAACACTGGAAGCAATTTTCCCCTCATCCCCAAAGGATATTGTTTCTAAAGGACAGCTGAGAACAGATAAAAGCTTGTAATGCAGGGAAGGGTCAACGCGATCACACTGGGAAAGTGGAAGAGAGACATGGGGAAACGCTGAAGAGCAACCTTTATTCAAAGAAAAAGCTGAAAAAAGTTTCACTACCTTGAAAAAGTTACCCCTTTCTATATACTGCATGAATGACAGAAGTTATTAGCCACAGCCCACACAATTTGCACACATACAAGGAATTTAACGTTACGCAAAAAATAATATTCTTTGCTGGAAACACTTCACTGTCTCATCACCTCTGCCCATCTTTCATTTCTAAGTAAAGAAAACACACTGGTTTCTCACAAAGTCGGAAATCCTGTAGTATTTGCGGCACATCTATCCTCAAAACTAAACACAACAAGTTGTCCTTTTAATATGTCTTCTCAAAAGCAAAAAAATAGGTATCTTTCTTACTTAAATTTAAACGTTTCTCCTAGCTCAGAAGCATTTCCTGGTGAAATTTCAAATATTCCAGAAAAAGGGTATGGATGACCACCATAGGCGAATTCTGAAAGAGAAAGCTCAGATTTAACAACAACGGCGTAAGACGACAGTGAAGAACAGCAGACCGCACCGACTGGAAGATCACAAGGATCTGAGGCTAGAAACTACACGTCTTATTCCCACAGGTAACAAATGCAAGGAACTGGAAATCAATAGCTTTGTTAGTTACTAGTCAGCCTAAGTAAAAACTGACAGGAAATTCCCTATATCAGTGTCCAGGTTTAACTTGAGTAACTCTATAGTAAGCATATATTGTTTTCATCATTTAAGTGTGGATTTACGAGTAAATCCTACCAATGTTCTTTATGCATGCTTGTCTTTACAAGTCCACTTGCACATCTACAGATTAGGGATTCAGGGTACCACATCCTCAAAGGTCTGACGGCGCTTCTATTCAGCGCGCACTACAGCTGCAGGTGCGCAGCAAGCAGTGGCCTAATCAATTTCCTGGCAAAAAGTAGTGGCAAATTAATTTGATTTGCAAGAGTTCAACTGTCCCGAGTTCTCTGCTATAACAAGAAAGTAAACCACTGCACGCATCTGAAGTCTGCACGTAGCACCTGCTGGCATAAACACGCAGAGCACATGAAAATACCGTAGTGTGCTTCAGCTTCCTTCTGCGCCTGCGAGATAACCCAGCAAGCCACACCCGGAGTGCAATGAAAAGCTTTAAGCATGACCTCACGCTTCCTTTCCTCAAAACTCGTAACACATCAGGCAAGCGCAGCGTTAAGTGGCTCTATCTTATTTTGCAACAGGTTAATAAATAAAGTTTGATGTACTTTGAAAAATGCAAGTCATTGTTCTAGCAGGCGGATGACCCGCTGTGCGAGCAAGCTGCTGTAATCTGAACAGGAAGGGAGGCACACGCGTTTGGCACAGCTCAAGAGCTGGGTTTCAGGTACAGCACTGTTAGGAGTCGGGGCCTTCTGGTCTGGATTAAAAGAAACCCCAAAAAGCTTCAACAATAAGCATTGTATTTTCAGTTTGTTGCTTGGATAGCCCTTACAAACCCAGTTACAATGTGGCCACTGTAGTAGCCGAAACATTTATAGCTGGAGATAACTTTGCTCAAGGCGGCCTTTGGACAGCACGCCACACCTTTCGCCGCTTCCCCTCACCTCCACACACATTCCAAAGAGAGAACTGAAGGAGACAGTGTTTCTTCTTTTTCTTTCTTTCAGCACCACCCTCGCCTCAGAGCGTCATCGCTAGGCAGGAACACCCCGGACCTGAGCCCGTGCCGCAGCACGCTCAGAAACACCTTCTGGCAGCGGTGGGGATTCAAAGCAGCCCGAGCAGGCCAGGACGCTGCAGTCCCAAAGCACAACCCGTTTAGCAAAATCGGAATGCCTTGCTGCGTCTGTCGCGCGCGTACCTGTGGTCGACAGCACGCGCGAGGTGCCTTATAAAGAAACGGTCTCTTACAAACAAACCAAACGACTGCGAGGGACAGACAGCTCTTCCTGAGCACCACGCACTGTGGGGTGCCCACATGCAACAGGCTATCGTTTCTATAGCTAAAACTGAACTCCTGGCACGAAGTGCTGGCAAAATACGGAGGAAACTTGATCCAACCATGCTTACGTGCAGCATTTGTTTGAATAACAGGTATTTCAAAACCTAAAATAAAGATTTCTATGCCTAGCTGAATAAATTGCACACTTTTTCACAGCTTTATACAAGAATGCAAGGTGACTCCCAGCTTATTTGTATCCAAGGTTTTTTCCAGAGGCAGAAGAGCTGAGAGCTTTAAGAAAAAACTGATGAACACGTTTCAGGAGCCACTACCTGAACTTTCCCTCACTACCTGAAAGATGTTTGTTAAGCAACAGCATTACCGGAACAGCGTTGTGTTTTCCTTGTACGTACCTCGGCCATACACCTCTATACCTGAATGGAACACTCCAATTCCAAGGGAAGAAGTATATTCATTCATCCAATACTAAAAGGAAAGAAGAAAACAAAAAAGATGCTAGTTAGCTCCCAATACAAATTTGCCTGATAGCAGACTGACACCTATTTGTCCCCCACATCAGAAGCGTAAAACCCTACCGCAGAGCGAAACTGCACCGCCCATGCTATGGGAACAGAACATGCCAGTGGAATTCCCCAGCTGCACACAGTGAATTAATTTCATTAGGTTCTACGCCAGCGTTTTAGTGCTGTCAGTATCTGCTAACCAAGGAGACCGTACCTGGGAGAAATCCACACCAACTTCTCATTTGTCAACCAAATTACAGGCTGTAAAGTTTTCCATGAGGTGGACTATGGCCTGGAATCAACTGCAGCAATTTTGCAGGAGCACTTTTTAAAAAAAAAAAATGACATCAGAACGTACGACTGTAACACACCCCCACCCGACCGTCGTTTGTAGCAGTGACCACACTTTGGGTTCTGACCAGATGAGCACAAGAGACACTCAGAGGTGCGTAAGGCGGACTGCAATTACCGCAGTGTATCCTGAACAATCAACGGGTGGTCACCGTACCAGAGACCAAGCTCTCTCCAGACTCCGGATGCACGCGTCTCCGCAGGTCTGACGCCTGTTTCCGATATGTCACCTCTACTGTCACCAACAGATAAAAGCTGCGTTTCAAAATGAAACCAGGAAGTGATAATTTTAAAAAAAGTGGAGGGGGAAAGGAGAGAAAAATACCCTTCCCTTCAGTGCTTTCTCTTTTCTTTTTTGAAAGCAGCGGCGAGTGCCTATCAGGAGCTATCACCCTCAAGACCTTAAAAATGCATGGAGTTCTGGAAAGGGAAACCTTCAAAATTACTGTCTTTCCTTAGCTACATCACCACCCCCAAAATATCGGTCTCCAAGCAGTAAAAATTTTCAAGTGACACGTAATTTAAAAAGGAGCCTTAAACAAAGGCTTAAAACCAAAACAAAACAGAAAAAACCACCTCATCTGTGTCCTTAAAACTGAAACTGGCTAGCAAGAAAAACCTCAAAAATACAAGGAAAACATCATTTTGTCAATTACTCCAGTGATGGGATTTTCCCTCCCAGGTCATCTGGTCCCAAAGGGTATTCCTTCCAGCTTCTACACAGCAGACTTCAACAACTCAGCTGGCAGGCAGGACACTGACCGAGGGAGTTTGCTTAGCAAACGGAAAGACTTCTTCACACAACCTGCTGACATAGTAAGTACTTTCTGCTGTGAAGTCTTTATTAAAACAGCACAACTGATGATAAAAATGTGAAAGGTTACTGGTGTCAGGCTTTGTTAAGATGTGCTGGCTGGAGTTAGTACATAGTTTACAGGGCTATTAACAAAAATTAGGGCATATAACATGTATTTATGAGAGCCATTCTCTCCCTTTATGAAAAAAGATACACTGAACTTCGGGCTGAGAAGCTATTTATGAAAATCAAACCAAGTTAAATGGCAAAAAGAGCAAGTCAAGTCAAAAGTTACAAGTTTTCAGGCACTGGCTTTTATTTATTCTAAGTATTGTCAAACCTAAAATAAATGGTCCCTCAAATTCAGTTACTAGTAGTTGCCAAACATCAGCACATGGCTTTTCCAGCCCAAAATTCACCACTGTGCTAGCAGACACAGGACATGAGCAGATAACCAGGTGCTGAGGATCTGATGTTCTCCTCTTTAGACAAGCCAGTTGTGGGAAATGCTGCCAGCATGAACCAACATAAGACAGATTTCGCTTCTTACATTTATTTAAAGCGAAGGATCATCGAGATCTGTGGGTAAGTTTTACCTAAGACCCAATTTTGCATATCACTTCAATTTCTGGCTTTGTTAATGCATTGCGATGTTAGCTAGTGGGATGTGGATTAGACTAAATCATCACCATAGTCTATTTAAAGTTCTTTCCCTCCTCCCCCCAGAAAAGAGCAGGGCTAGCCCGTATGTATCTAACCCCACTTTTCAGACCAAGCTACACCCAGAAATATACTGGGTTAGATTTAGTCTGTATAGAAAGGCACAGAACAGGGAGAAAACAAGAGGAAAAGGAAGGAGAGCGATGTTAAGACTTCCCAACAAACGTAACGGGTTTGTGAGCATAAAAAAAATGGATTCTGTTCATTACGGTGAAATCAAAGCTCCTGCGAAAACGGAAGAGCTACTTAAACATAAAGCTGTTTCAGCTCTGAAGCCAGTCCTATCGCACACTTTACCAGCTGAGCACTTCAAAACAGTTTTAGGTTTGTATTTATAGCCAACTTTGTAGGCACACCGAACAGACAGTTTGTCAGCGCAGGGAGAGAGTACATTTGCCTAATGAGGCGGTGTATCCAAATGAACCTAATCTAGAATTGAGCTTGACAGGGTCCCTCGTGCTCTAGGCTTTCCTCTCCTGGACACCCATTCTGCCAGAAAGCTCTGGGTCCGGCTTCTGAATTCAAATAACCTACGCATCACACACGCACGGGATCTGTGAGCGCCAAGCAAGGTTATCGCCGCTCTCTGAAAATGGAACAGAAGTTACACAAGAGAGCCCATGAGCAGTGGGAGTCATGAAGCCTAGGTTGCCACTAGGCAGGAAAAAAATAACTCACGCTCCTCCCCTCCCAGAACCCCGTGAAACCTAATGCGGGGTATGGAGAGAGGACAGAAAAGCGGGTCGCCAACCCTCCTCGTCGACCCATATGCAAGTAGAGGAACGGGATGGAAAGCTGCTCTACCAAGGTGTTCCGCAAACTCCAGTGCTATTCAAGCAGGCTCTTCTCCTTCCTTGGTGCCGCCTAAACACTCCGCGCTCACCAGCCCGCAAAGCTGGAGCAGTGGTGGCAAATTAAACAAATGTTAGCAGCTTTGGAAGAAGTGCCTAAAGCAAGCTGGCACTTCACTTAGTATTTCCAGCAAGAACAGAGTAGGTTAATTGAAGATAAAAGAATTTCAATAAGGCAGAATTACTCTCCCCCTAGGAAGAGTAATTATATCTAATTACTACTTAATCTAGATCAGCTATTGGAAGGTTGGTCACATTTTTTCATTGAACAAAACGTCTGGAAATGCAACTTAAAGAACACTGATTTTGGCTACAGCTGAAATGATTATATGCGACTTAACAAAACAAAGGGTGTAAATTAAATTACATATACATATATATAGCTCGGTAGTTCATTAACATAACTTGGGTTCTGGAATCCCAACCTGATCCCAGAAGCTACATCCTTGCTTCCATTACACGAGCTGGACTCTCAGTCTGATAGGAATTTTGCCATAGTAGAGCGTACAGAAGCAGCACAATCCCATATCCTCAATATTTTGCAGTCAGTCAGCCTTGTAAAACAGGAATTCATGTTTAATGCAACTAGCAGAACGAAAATATTAGAGAAGGATTTTTCTATGCTCACAATAAGGTCAAGTCACCAAAATGAAAGAAAAACAATAATCTCAGTGCTTCAAAAATATCTTCATTACTTTCCTCAGGGCTTTCATTTATGTTAATACTTTAGACTGTTAGAGCCGCATTTGACAAGGGAAAAAATAGGATGCTACTCCGGGCACAAACAAGCCAGACTCTAAAACCAGCAGTTAGTTAAAATAAAACTACAAAGTACCCCAGTTCTCAAAACACAATATATCAAAGTCTTCACCCTACCCTTTTAATGATCATAAAAGATTTTCAAAGGCATGAACTGCAGCACATAAATATGCCCTTAAGCTTCTCTCCCTCTGTAAAGTTACCAGCACTTGAAAGTCCGCTTTCTTGTACGACACACACAGACCCCTCCTTGCCCTTCGGTTTTATCAGGGATTTTTGTTTTCGAGCGCTAAGGACAACGGAAGGGTATACGCTGCAAAACCAACCGACTCAGTCCTGCGAGGAGCTTGAGCAGCAGCAAGGTCACCTAGTATTCCCGGGCACACCTAAGCAGCTGTCTGGGAAACAAAGCTACAGTTAGCACTCCGGTTAAAATAAAGCCGTTCACGCAACTGTTGCAATGACAGTAGTGTTGATTCTGTCAACTGGGTGACTAACAGCGGTCTCCTGTTCCACAAGGGAAACAAAAACCCCCAGACCTACACTACAAGAAACCCCAAACCCACTTCCAAGTGGCAGGAAACCTGCTAGTGCCTCAATACACAGTTGGCAGGTTTCAATGAACGAACAGATCTTCAAAATAGCTCTTACAAAAGACTCTCCCTTTCTGCCCCCCACTCTCGGTGCCCCCAGACAATGCAGTATCATTGATTTCAGCAGGCTGCCCACGTGCTGTATGTAACTGCTATGCAACGTGAAAGCCAGGCTTTAATTCAAGCTTCAAACAAGTTTAAAATGGACCGAGACACCGTTTAGCAAGAGAGTTTGAGGCGGGATGTGCGTTGACAGTGTCTTTCAGACACCGTGGGAACCTCAGTCTTTCTTTCCAGTTTGAAGGAAATCTGTTTCTCTAATGGTCAAGTAACGCAGACATCCTTATAAACCAACAAACACAGCTGAAGCAGGATACAGAAATATTGTGCTTAGTGGTCTCAGCTTACACTGTGTGTAATTTTTAGTGATGAACAGCTTCAACAAATACCACAACTGCAGACCAATGCACAAAAAGCCACCCCTACATGTGAGCAAACACTTGCAAATAAATGTGCTTGCTTGCTTCTTTTGGAGAGTAGGTTCCTTCCACAGATGGTGGCTTTAGACTATGCTACTTCTTGATGCAGGCAGAGCCCCCCAGTCAAAACCAACAGTCCCCAACATGTCCTGAGGAAAAGCATGACACTAGTTTTTATGAGTACAACCTTCCTGTTGCCTTTCCGCCCCCCCCCTCCCCGGTCTGTCCTGTCAACTGTCTGCCTTCCTAGGATGGCTGGAGCAAAACTGATCACAGACATTCAACTCCAGAGGAAAAAGAAAGGAGGGTATGGGTTGCAGCAAAGAAATCTAAGGAGTGAGAGATGAAGCAGAACCACGTGAATGAAAGAGTAGACTATCACAAAAGAAGAGGCATGCTGAAGTCACCCCGCCGATGCTATCATCACAGGGAGAATGGAGTTGTCACCGAGGCCGTGGCGTTACTTTCCTGGCAGGCACTTACACAGGAGACAGTCCATTCTGTCAAGTGTTCACAGCCTGCCTGCGAACTGGGCCCAGGTGACACTTTGCACGGCTAAGCAAGTCTTCGTGAGAACACCGGGTCTTCCATCTCAGTGTCATGAGTGCGTCAAGCCTTGACTTCAAAGATACCGTCTTATGTAAGAGTCCTGAAACTGAAGTCCTACTTCTTTCTCTGTACCAATATTCATAGTTAATGTATGTAAATCCATCTCTTTTTCATGCTAAAAGAACTTCTCCAATGTATATTTTTTTAACTGTAGTCCAGAGAAGTCATACATACGCATGTGGCAGAGCATCCTTCCCTCCTGAAGTCCAGTATAAATAAGGCACACTGACTTTGTGTGTCAGCATCACGTGTGAGCTCGATCAGGTGAGCAAAGACCCCATCATTTTTTTCCCCACCCTTTCAGAAAAATCACAGTGAACAGACTGCTCCTCTCTCCAGTCTCCCCTCATTCTCTACTGTGAGGAGAAAACAAAGTACAAGTAACAGGTTATACGCGCTGGAGACAGAACTCGGACACAGGAGGGGGGCAAAAAAATAATCCTTTAACAGGGACACTGATTTCTGTAAGTGTTAGGGTGAAAGAAAATAAGGACAAGAGTCAGGCTAGTTCACATAATCTCACATATAATTTTATTTTCAAGCCAGACAGCTCCCTATTGATTGCCATTGACCATTCTAACATCAGAGCCTGAGTATTCCCCAGCAAACAACCTGCATTTTCACTCTGCCAGCAGCCCCTGACTCCACACTACACACCTTCACGCTCCTAAAACGCCAAAAGTTGGCTTTAAAATGCTGGCGGTAGGAAAGCCTACCCAAGATAAGCCAGGTAATGCAAAGAGCGATACCTCAAGCTAGCTGTCAATCTTACTGTCCCACTACGAGCGGGCTCAAAACGTGGCCAGAGAACTAGTGCTGCTTGTTCCACTTTCCAGCGACTGAACCGCATTAGCGGATAATATTTTCTTAATATTACTGATCCGCACCTCCTGTTCTGCGCAGGTACTTCCACCTCATTTGTTACCATGGCACCCGAGCGGCTTCCCGCTGAACATCGGGCACCACGAACAGCGGCCGGAGGTGCCACACCGAGAGCGGGAAGGTGAGCTCGGCGCTGCAGTTCGAGCTGGAGCAATTCCCTTATTCCTACCAAGTTACAGCCACACCAAAACTGTTCAAAAATTGCGGTCTAGAGGAAAAAAAAAAAAAATCACTGCTGACACTGCGCTAAACCCCTCCTGTTACCCCTACAGGGACAGCGGTTATCTCCCACCACTATCCCGCTGGAAAACCAGCCGCTCGCATGGCTTCGCGGGGCAGGACGGGCCGCCTCCCCCCACCCCGCCGAGCGCTGGGGGCAGTAACCGAGGAGGAGGGGCCGCTCGCCCCGGCACCCAGCCCCGGCAGGGGCAGGGACCCCCACGGCGGGGAGCGGGGGCTACCGCCGCCCACCCCCCCACCCCCGGCCCAGCACCACCGCAAACTTCCCGGCCGGAAAAGTTCCCCCCCCACAACCTCCCCGCGGCCCTTCCCGGGAGAGGGGCCGGCGCCCGCCCCCGCCCGCCGCCACAGGTGCGGGGCCAGCGCTGCCTGCGGCGGGCCCCGTGTGCCGGGCCGGGCGCTCACCATGTCGTAGACGTTGAGGATCACCAGCTGGTTCGCCATCGCCGGCGGCCCGTGGGCGCCCCCAGCCCGCTCGCTCGCTCCCCTACCGCGGCGGCGAGGCTGCTCAGGCCGGCGGCGGGGCGGTGGGCACCCCCGGGGGCCGCTTCCTCCTCGTCCTGCCTGTTGCTGCGGGTCGGGGGGGGGCGGCGGGCACCATCGAGCCGCCGCCGCGGAGGGACGGGGCCTCGCCCCCGGGAGACGCGCTCAGCCCGCGGCCGGCGGCGGCGGCGGGGGCCCCACCCCGGTGGCGATGGCGGTGCCGGTGGCGGCGGAGGACAGAGGAGGAGGAGGAGGAGGAAAGGGAGGGTGGGAGGAGGCGCGGCGGTCAGGGCGAGGACTGGGGAGAGGCGCAGGCGGCCGCTCCCGCCCTGCCTGGCGCCGGGGCCGCGGGACGGCGGGGCAGCCCCTCCGCTGGGCGCAAGATGGAGCCGCTCGAGCCCGCCCCCATCTTCCGCGAGCAGCGGGACGGCGGGGACTACGGCTCCCGGCGCGCAGCGCGGTGGGGAAGACTACGGCTCCCGGCGTGCCGAGCGCCGCGGCCCCGGCCGGCTCCTGGGGGTTCCCTGGCCCGGTACGGCCCGGCCCGGCCCGGCGGGCGGGCACTGCACAAGCCTAGCGGGTTCGGGGCCGAGCACACCCCCACCCCCCCCCCCCCGCCCGCCCCGGGGCAGCCAGCGGCGGGCAGTGTTGGGCCCCCTGGTTCGTGTGGGGCACGGCACGCGCGCAGGTGAAGGCTGTCGGCTTTCAGTGGCGGGAAAGTGCGGGTCCGGGCCGTGTGGGGAGCCCAGAGCCGCCATTTTGTGTCCACGGGAGGATGGGGGTTTGAGCCAGGTTTGAAAAAGGTTTGAGGCTTTGGGATCTGCAGGTGAGCTGCCTGTGGATACTGGTGAACGCATGGCTGCTTCCAAGGCTGCAAAAGCCTTCAGTGCGTGGTACGGTAACCTTGTATATAACCTTGGGGTAAGGTAACCTTCCATACAGCCCTGTCAGGCAGTAGCCAAGCGAAATACCAGGTGGAAAAAGCATCAGCAGGAGAAAAGTTGCTTTCTGTCTTCCAGCAGCCAACCTGAGGTGCAGATTCATTTCTACGGTGACGGTTACTGCCCCTTCGTAGCACATTACAAAAGGTGCTGTTCACCACTGGGTGCAGATGCGCCCTTGAGACGAAGGTGCCTTAGGAAGGATCTACTACCTCAGGGGAGTTGTGGCTTCTGCTGGCATTTCTGGATGCAGTTGTGTACATGTGAGACATTCAGCCCCTCTTTCTCAGCTGAACCTCCTCTTTGCTGCTGAGCTGTGCACCCTGGGCTCCATTCTGCGTGCAGAACAGCTCTGCACCTCCCGTACGGAGGGATCACAGCTGATGCAGACAGTTAAGAAAGCATCACTTTATTTACAACATCGGGAAGCGATCTTTGGTTGGAGGAAACTCCTACTGTTGCAGAAAGTTCCCAGAGGCTTGGTTGCTGGTAGTCAGAACATGAAATTGGAACACCCAAGAGACTGGTGCATAAACCCAGCATTCACCTTAGCCGTACGAGGACCGTCGGCAGCAATGCCTTACTTTGCCAGTGACACTAAACCTGTGGACAGGACGGCCGTAACTCCTTTGGATCACGTTCTTCATCTGCTCCTTCAGCTGGCAGCTAGGAAACAAGGTGGTAGCTACTAAACCAAAAAGTTTTGGGGGAAAAAAGCTGCTTTATATCAAGGAATACTGAGGAAAATATGATTGTATCTTGAAAGCTGCAGGGGCCAAAAACCTTATCTGAAAAGGCAGGGGCTCCGTTTCCAACCAACGGTATGCATTAACTGGAAGAGAGGAATACAAACGCTGCAGTGACTCCTAGTGAGTCACTAAGTCCTCATTCTGTCCTCTTCGTTGCCTGCCCACAAGGTGTACTGTTAAGAACAAGGAGAGGAAGACGTAACTTTTAGCCTGTAGTGACAGGAGAGAGAGATAAAATTCATATTATATGAATAAAGCTGAAGAGTAAAGCCCCAAAGTGTCATCTATTTGGCTTAAAAAATGGAGTTTTGGTATTTAAATATTAGACTTGATACACAGAGTAGTAACGCAGTACTACAGCCCGACTTCCTCAGTGATGCAGTTTATGTTTTCATGCAATTACCTGCAAAAGACAGGCTAATCCTTTAAGCAAAAAGACTGCGATTAGCCCGTTGTCAGAAGCAGCGTGAAGCCTGCATGAATCCTGCAGGAAGTTACACCTTATATGGTACATTTTCCAGCAGTTTGCATTTACCTGAGTAGTTTGGAGAGTGAGAAACTGGGGTGTGGGGACACTCCAAGATACTTGCCGAGATCAGTCTGGCAGTGTGGTAAAGGGGCAGTGATCAGCAGTGGGCACTGCTGCCACAACAGTATTAGGGGCGAACTCACGGAGTTGTGCCTTGTGAAACTGAAAGGGGAGCTGCTGGAACCCTGCAGAGGAACACAGAAAACCTCAGAGAAGAACAGAAGCCAAAATCGTTGCCTACCAATCCATACTACTTTTACTTTATGCCATGACATTTTCCTATCCTTGTAT
Organism: Rhynochetos jubatus; assembly: GCA_027574665.1. NCBI lineage: Eukaryota > Metazoa > Chordata > Aves > Eurypygiformes > Rhynochetidae > Rhynochetos > Rhynochetos jubatus. The sequence continues at coordinate 39,344,904 of CM050650.1, forward strand.
GGGAGGAATAACACTTTAACGAGCAGTCTGGTTTCTTGTCCTTATGGAAAATGCCATTGTCTGTTTAGTTTTCAAAGGTGTAGAAATAGCAAAAATTAGAGGAGCAGCAATTTACAGCCATAAAAGAGAACTGAGAGAAGACTAAAGCACCTTCGACTCACCGGGAGATGCAGAGCGCCCTGCACAGAGGTTGCCACGCACCTCCTGCGTGTCTCGTGCATTCGGCACGCGCACAGCTAAGGTGGAACACGGAGGTGCAAATACTCCAGAAGGAACTGGAGGGCTCTCACCTGCGCTTCAGCCCACGGGACCATCCTCTCTTAAGGGAAGACGGATTTAACGTTCAGTAGGAACAGACTGTTTTCATTGGAGGTGAAATTTCAAAGTTGATTTCTGATTTCTCTCTCGGCACAAACTGTACTGAAATAGATATGAATCATGCAAAATGAATCAGTGACAAATGATTAAAAATGCTCATGTATTCTTCGTGCCAGATTTCTACGGCTTTTGTATTATTTATGAACATTTTCATAAACTGAATGTCAGATAGAGCAATCATGAGAAGTTCAACCATTTATTTACCTTTGGAGCTTTGTTAAACTTGCTTTAGGACAAACAGAACAATTGCCATCAACAGTATAAGCTTTACAAGGTATCTTGGCAATAAGAAAATTCTGGCTAGGAGTGCAAAAATGTCTTCAGCTGGAATTAAAAACCAGGTTTGAGTAAGACACTTAACTATTACGACAAGTAGTGTAACCCTTACACTTAAGCACTGAAGGAGAGAGTAAGCTTGAGAAGATATGAAATCCAAATATGTACTTTAAAGATAGAATTAACGTTTGTTAAAGAAGAAGTAAAACATACGTATGTGTTAAATGTCTTCAGGAATATACAATATTCCCTCTCTGGACCATGCTGCTCGTGGAACTGCATTGGCTGCAGCCCTTGGATAGGGTGGACATTCTGCATGCGTTTGTCTATCAGATTTCACACTGAAAAGCTATGCTAATAGCTCAGGTAAGTCAGTGAAAGCCTGCAAAGAAGGTGAGGCCAAAGCAAGCATGAGGCTCACCCCTGCAGCTTAACTTAGTTCAGCTTGAAAGGTGACTCTTAAAGGCTATTGGCCACCACTGACTGTGCTCGCAGATCAGTTAAAGTTGTCTTCAGCAGCATGTCCTTTATATTTGAAACTAAATACATTAAATGATATCACAGTGCTTGTAAAAACATCAGTAAACATTACAGCTGTCCAAAATGACACCATATTTTGTCAATTTGTTTAGGGGTTGTAAGTATGACAGTAGGATACTGCAAGTCTGTAAGTCCTGCCCTAGTTCTCTTGAAAGCTGAGTGGTGTTTCTGTGTTAGTAGTAGTGTATGTGTGTCTGGTGACGAGGATGACCAGAAAGTTGAAGAGCATGATGGCTGAACAGAGCATAATTCTGACCTGAAATGCAAATGAAATGGGATTAAAATATAATTACTTTTTAGGTTCCTGCCTTAATTAGTCGAGAATGTCTCAGACCTCAGACTAGCAGTACACTCTCTTGGTACAGTGGCTTAGGACAGTATTTATTTGGTTAATTATTAGGTATTTCTTTTAAGCTACATGGTCATAATCATTCAGAAAATAATAGGAATACCTAAATTATTTGCTTTGTCAGTCAATGGCAATTCCTTTAATGAGGGGACAAGAATAAAGCCTTTTCCTAATGAGGTGACCATACTGCGGTCTTCAGACTGGGGTCATTTGGTTTAAAAAGTTTTCCAACTCCAAGTGCATCTTTTTTTTCCAAAAATTCATTCTTCTGCAGAAGTAACCCTTTGCATCTTATATATTAGTGTGCCTTCTCTGTCTGTATTAGCAGGGCGACTTTCTGACAGGCAGAGCTTACTTCTTCATCAGTACTGTACTGTGAACTCCTGTCTTCTGCATTTCTTAGTGCTTGTATTATTTAACATGTTAGTTAACTGGAAGGATATGAATTGGAGTGGAATCCTCCTGGCAGTGGGTCAGGATTTGCTTCTAAGAATCTGAGAAGTATTGTTACCGTACTTTGTTTCAAATTACCTTCTTAAGTTACACCCCTACCTGATGCTGTAATTTACATGCATTGAAATAAATCAGTAACACCGAAGAAATGAAAGGCAGCAATATCAAGGTCATTTCATTTGGAGGCAAGAGGCACCTATTATTACTATTTGTTTTCTTTATTATCACATCATCTGCAATGTCAGTGCCTCACTTTGCTTGCACAGTGCTAATACAGGTATCCCTGAGGGACTACAAGAGTCAGTCCTGACAATGGTCTTTAAATGCCTACTAATTCCAGAGAAACAAAACTGACTTTATGAGACCTCCTGGTTACTTTTTTGGATAACACAGCAGCTATCCAAGGATGGACTACATTTTTCAGTGTTAGTTTCAGGACTAGTTCTCTTGGAATGCTAGAATAAGTTTTGCTTTGGGTGGATGGATTAATGATTGCTGTGAAGCGAGTCTTTAATTTGGCTTGTGTTTATCTCTAGATTAAAGTGAGATAGTGAAGACACCTTAGAAAATGTGAACAGATGAAAGATTTTTTTTTTAGTTTGCAGACAAACCACACTGTGAAATGCAGAAAAGTCAAGTTTGGGAGGGAGGTTGGTGACTGTTGTGGGAGATTTGGGCTTATTATTGAACCCCTTAACATGCTGAGTAGAACCCGGAATTAGGACTATGGAAATCAGGATAATTGCAGACATCCTCTCCGAATTCACGTTTTGCAGAAATCTGGGTTGTGTTGCAATATGATGAAAGGCATAAGGCAGCCTACTGTGGCACTGAAGCCAAAATGTGTCAGTCAGACTGTTGACTCAGACAGCCCTAAAACAGGATACTTAGCTGGTTGCTTCTATTGTAGTTTTCCGTAAATAAATCAGTTCCAGAAAATCATCAGCCCTTGCAAACAGTGCTGAAGACAGCCGAGCGTGTTTTCCCATCTGTGATCTGAGAGTCTGAAATGGCAAGGTTTGTTCACCAGTATTCACTAGTATTTCCTTGCGGGAGAATACTGGAGTTGAATTGGAAGCTTGATTCAAAACTTTAAAGATCAACCATTTCTGACAGAAGAATGATCAGGCTACTTTGTCCTCTGATGCAGAGCATAGCGATGACTCTGTCAGACACACACAGAGGTCTTTATGGCTCTATACTTCAGTATATTAATGTATACTTCTTTCTAATGTATACACCTTTGCCCTTGAATCCTGGTCTAAAATCAGCTGCCTGAATGCTGTAACTTTGAATCAGTACTGCTGATTCAAAGGTGAAGTCAAAGAAGAACGTCCATTTGGGTTGTTTAGACTTCTTCATGGATCATTTGACAAGACCTCTGGGTGGATATTTCACCTAACTGAAAATGGGAAAACCTTGTCTTGGATGGAAAGCAAAAGCAGCTGTTCAAAACACAACATAGAGCCTGGGCTCGCTATCACTTGCCAGACCCCTTTAAGGGGACACACACTGGCCAAATAACTTCTGAAGTATAATGACTGTAATTATGGGAACAAACAAAGGAAAGCTGCTAGTAAAGCACACAAATCACAGTGGTTAGGACTATCAGGCATCTGCTTTTGCTTTCTGAGTATCTCAGGACATTTTAGCTACATCTGGATTCTTTGAAGTACAGCACAGTAGATTTATTTAACTAAAGCATTTCAGTTCTTGGGTGACTGCTTTGTGATGCAGGCAGGCTTGAAGCCTCTGAAATCACAGGGAGTCGTAATTAATTCTGAACATAAGAATGAGGACCAGCCATCCATGCATCTATGGAAGAACACTCTCCCAGGTACATCAGTGCAGTGGTTTAGTCTATCTGATATCTTACTCATCTGTGCTCAAACTGCGATGCTTCAAACGACAGCGAAAACAAACACATCTTCACCTCACAGAGAGTAATTTGGCCACGCGTACTGGGAAAATCATACCTGTCTAGGTCCTACAGCATACCTGATGGAACACTTAAGCCTGACATTAAATTACATCAATTTTCTTATGCAGAGTTGCAAACATTACGAAAATATTGAGGGCAATGGCCACCTTCTTTTATTAACCATGAAACAAATTGATTTCTTAGGCGTCGCATTGTAAAACTTTTCCTTCACTTACCAGATCATTTTCTTGATACTAAAGCCTCCTTGGTATTTTTACATTCCCTGTGAACAGGGGATGTCGGAACTGTCATGAATACATGGGTCACAGCTGTATCAACACTACGCACCAAAGCAAATTGGTCTTAGTTCTGACTCATACGGTCCTTCTGATATACACAGAAATCCCACTCGGTCCTTTGCTAGCGCACTGTACTCAGGCCACCTGGTGAGGGACTTATTTTAACAGTAGCTGAAGTCCCCCAAAGAATGAGGTGGCTCAGGCAGGTGCCACACAGGAATCTCTTGGATACCTTTCCAGGAAGGATAGTTCTTAGTTTGTATGTGGAACGTAAGGCTTGGAGCCTGGAAAGCCTCATGATGAGGTTGCACAAGAGCTTACCAAGTGAGAGAAGACATTTTTCAGCCTTTGGTAGGCTCTAAATTTGTTATCAATTCCCTCAAATACGAAAGACAACAGCATCAACAGCAGCAGAGCCTGAACGAGCCCCATGAGTGACAGCATGACCCGGAAAGCCAACTGACCCACCAACTCACAAATGAACAAGCTAACAAAGGAGCTAGTAAAAGAGTTATGGCCCTCTGGCCCACTCCCCGCTTATGTACCGAGCGTGGTGTGCTATGGAATGAAATATTCCTTTGGTCAGTCTGGGCTGGCTGACTGAACTGTGTGTCCCCACACTGCCTGTAGCGAGAGAGAGTTGGGAACACAGCTGCAGTATCAGAAGCTGGGAAAGACCTTGAATTCAGTGCAAGCATTCCCCAGCAACAGCTAAAAACCACCTTATCAGTACTTTTCTCATGACAAATCCAAAACATAGCCTCATACCAGCCGCTGTAAAGAAAATTAACTCTGCCCTGACTAAAACCAGCACAGCAGGAGCCTTCGTTTAGCTGAGAGAAATGCTCTAGAACAAAAGACTAAGCCTGTGTTCTCACTTTTTTCACACTCTTCAGATTCCTTTGGAAAAAGGGGACCTGACCATGTGCCAATCCCATTCTACAATCTGCTCCAGAAGAGAAAGGAAATCCTTTTTTTCTAAACACTTCAGCAGTCACTGGGGTCAGTTCTGCATTCTCAGCCTCTTGTGGGGAAGCAGCACAAAGAGGATTGGAGCTCCCTGAGAAAGGGTGGGAGTTGGAAAGGGAGGCAGGAAAGAAAAGGAAGAGCAAGAAGCCAAGGTCACTGGACAGCAGAATTATATAGCTACCCAAATCCTCAACTCTCTTCTTCATAGGCACAACACAGGGAAGGAGGTAGCACCTAATGTCCTTCAACAACATTCCCACAGACGGTAGGAACACAGCCTGCACTCCATGACCAGGCGTTCTCACGTGTATTAGAGGAAAACAGTGATGTCTGTGACATGACTGGAAATTAAATGTGTCTCAGGGAAGGTTGCAAAGGTACATTGTGGCACTGAGATAGAGCTGGAGACACTCTACCCACTCCATCTCATCAGTGAGAACACAGGGCTGTATCCAGGAGGAGGATGAGGTGTGCGCCATATGGCCTGTCCTCCACACCGTCTACTTTTGGTATGTCCTGCCTCTTTAGTCCGGGACCTGTGCTAAGCCTTGCCAAAACAAGCATGCTTAGGTCAGTGGTTTTACACTAGTGCTTGGCCCGCATTGATGGGCTTGATAACGGAGTCTTGTTTCTGAGATATTTAGGGAAGGGTGAGCTTGTAGAGAGTGACAGGACTTCTACAAAACAGCGGTTGCTCCACAACATGCTGGATTATGGTGTAGGCATCTAAATCAGCAGGTTGTTCAAGCACGAGAGAGACACTCTTGATATGTATGGATCATTCGATACCCAGATGAAACAGCAGCAGCAGAAGGGGACAGATAAACAAGATGGCATTGGCAAATTTCAAGATGAAAAACACTTAAGAGATATTTAAGCATGTTCCATACACTTAGGTTTGGGTAGACAATTTCCAGCTCATGTGACATTGTTCATATTAAGAAATCTGCCCTCTTAATATTGCATAATTGTGTAGTTAAATTACAAATTTACAGGGCTGACCTTAGTGAATATGCTATTTTAATGTATAGTTTTAAGGCAATACACTTAAATAATAGCGGTATCAGTAGAAAATCAGTCTGCATGGGCCTATGTGAGCATATACTCTGCTGCGGTCTCAATAGCTGTCGATGCATGTGGAAAGAAACCTTTCTCCACTCCTCTGTACACATAAGGACTATCCCATATATAGCTGAAAATGGAAATATAGACCAAAATATAGTCGAAATAAACTTTTATATTTGAAAGAAACAACAAAACTCCCAACCTTACCTCATTTTAACACAGATTCCATAAGCAAATTCGTAACTGCTGCTTCTTCTCTAGTTGTAGTAGGTCTGGCCTGTAGACTTCCAGAGATGTACTTACAGCCCCAAAAGCTATCAGAGACCAAAATGTCAGCTCATCTCCCATGTCCGGATGGTAGGCGTTCAAATCCATGCTGTGTTGAAAAGCTACACTTGAGCAAGAATCTTCAGAGCTCAGTCATTATCTCATGTAGGGTATGTTGCTGAACCTGATTCTGAGTCATGCAGATCTTTTTATAGCTACAGTATATTAACATACACTTGTATTTTAAACATCCCACAGTCCCCCAAGAAAAAAGGCCAGTGGCTCAGCCTGTCTTCTCGTTTGGACAGAGTTGTCTCTTGCCTATGCCAGGGGTAGTAACACAAGACTTAAGTGGATCAGCCCTGGTCAGCCTAGGGAGGTTGCAGTGACCATGGGGCATAAACAATCTCTCAATAAAGAGCACTGGAAGATGGATTAATGGGTTTCCTTCTTGTGCATCTCCTTGCTGACAGAAACTGTGTTCAGGTATAGTCTTCTGTGAGCCTTCATAAGCCTGACTTCTCTATAAATTGGGCCTTCTCCATAAAATGGGACTGAAAGATCTTAAAGGTCTTTTCCATCCTAAACAATTCCACGACGCAGTAGATGTCCATGCTGCCAAAGTGCTTAATTGTTTTCCACTCTGTTAAAAAAAAATGACATGGTGATTAGGTAAATAGTAACTTCTCTTAAAGTTTATATCAAGGATGTACATTATGAAATTGTTTTGGGATACCTTTTCAGCTAATGTAATTAGGAGAGCTTCACTGAAATCAATTTACAAATTTAAGCTGTGATCGTAAACATTATTTCATATGGCTGAATGAGCTCATGCAGTAAGAGCCACAGACAGTACGCAGACCTTATTTCAAAATGTTCCTTAAATAAACTTGTTGCTGCCTGGTCATTTCTAATTCCAAACCCAGCATTACATCAATGAAAAGTAGATCTAAAATAGATTCATCCAGACATTTAATGAAGACCATCCATATCTTAAATGTCAAATGAGAACTACAGATAACGTACCTGAACTGGGCAGACCGATGAACACCACTATCTTGAATGAATTCCAGTTATTTCACTTTCAGGAAGCTTATGTTCCACTCCAAGCTTACCAAAAATACTAGTTTCTCATTTATAAAAAGTACCATTTATTAAAATATGATTCCGTTATCTTTTAGACCCACATTAGTTACTTTGTTATTTAGGCCTCGGGTCAGAGCATCTGAGGGAACTTTAAATTTTATGTAATTTTTGAATGATCATTTGTATAGAAAGTTCCAAATTTTGATAATAAAACTGCTGTTGTTGGAAAACAAGCAGACAGTTTAACGTAGAGGTATCTTGGGGGAACAGAGGGAGATGTAATTTTCCTTTCTAGGAAATGATTGTTTGGGACTTAGAGTTATAAAAGGAGTATCTAGAACAAAGCATTCCTGAAATCCGGTTAGCTTTCCATGTATTTTTGCTACGATGTCATCAGGTATTGCAGGTACACTGACGCCATAATCTAGAAATGGAAGAAACAACAGACAAACCGAGAAACTTGAAACATGAAAACATTAGTCAGTTGAACTGACTGAAAGAAATTCAGCTACATAACTAATGTCACATTCTTAGAAGAACTGCATCTACAGTGGTACAAAATCACTTCCAAATTCTGTTCTAATTCCAGAAGATAGATGATGACATGAAATCAGGGAGAAAAAGATCAAAATTTGCCTGCAGTTGGACTTTTCTAAACTTATAAACCCAGGCATATTCCTATCTCAGTGCTGTCTGGGAACTGTACATGACTGAAACATACGAGAAGAGTATCTGAAATTAAAAATAGACAATTGTGACATTATAAATCCATGGAATAATACGTCTTTCTCTTTTATTGAGGACAACTTCTCCCCACCTTTCCCACAGCCGCCTTTGAACTACGTGGAATGTGTAGAGGAAAACAGATTCACAGGAACTAATACCACACCCTGTTGCAGATGATGATCAGGGCTGCTGATAATTTAGCAAGAGCTGTGTTGATAAGCAAGAAGAGAAAATGGGGCTTAAAAGAGAGAACCTACGTGTAGGCTTAAGGTAAATCATGCAGACTAGCAAACCTGACAACAGAAATAGTAATGAATCTTGGGAATGTCTGAGTCTTTGGGGAGAAGAATTCTTAGCTCTTCACACACTCAGTGTGTGTGCATGCATGCATCACATTGACAGTTACACATGTAGTGACAGGACAAGGGGTAACGGGTTTAAACTGAAAGCAGGGAGATTTAGATTGGACATCAGGGAAAAGTTCTTCACAGAGAGGGTGGTGAGGCACTGGCACAGGTTGCCCAGAGAAGCTGTGGGTGCCCCATCCCTGGAAGTGTTCAAGGCCAGGCTGGATGAGGCTTGGAGCAACCTGGTCTAGTGGAGGGTGTCCCTGCCCATGGCAGGGGGTTGGAACTAGATGGTCTTTAAGGTCCCTTCTAACCCAAACAATTCTGTGATATGATTCTATGCATCCCTAATGCAGATATTCTAGGCACTGGAAGCAGAAAAAGTTAAGTATGCTTGGTCAGCAACTACTTTAGAGAATCAGATGAAAAATAACAAACCATGTTACATAATTCTGATTCCTTATGCTTGCCCATGCTCAGTGTATTCCACAGAATTATTAATGAATTGTACTACTCCACTCATTGATGGGTTCCTTACAGAGATCAACAATCTGTATGGTCCTCCCTGTTACAGGCACATAGCATGCTGGCACTTTATTGGGATATATGTTGATGCGAACACAGCTCTCGTAATGCCATGATGCAGGGCAGAACCTATTTCTATTCTTACAAACTGTTTTGAGTTTCCTGAGAAGCTGCTGCTGAGTTTCAGAGGAGACTTAAGAAGCCCAAGAGCCTCTCACTGGCTCTTTACCAAATACTAAGCAAAACTGTTGAGTCTGTCCAAGGTTCCAAAAGCCAAAGAAGCTGGTAGCTCAATTAAGATTGGTTTTGTTTCTTTTTCCCTCATTTCACTTCACTGGAAGATATGTCTCCTGAGAAGCTGAGTTTGAAATTTCAATTTTCATCCCTTGTCTGGTGATGACCATCCTGTCCAGTCTGACTAGGATTTGAATTAGTCTATGGGCCAGTGCTCACAAGAGGAATGCTAAGGAGACCCTTGCATATGGTTATTAAACAGATGTTGTTTCACCCCAGACTTGCTTCAGTGTTGTCTATCAACAGGTATATTAACTTCCAGACTTTTCTCAGTGATTGAAGTATTTGGAAAAGCAAAAGTGATGCAAATTCAATAAAAGGCTCCACAAAATAACCAAGGATATATATGAGATGATTCAGATGAATCAATAGATTCTCTTCCTTATTTGGAAGAAAAAAAGACTGTTAATTTATAAAGCGGTTTTATTTTCCCTTACTTGATTATTCTGCACTTCAGTTGTTTAAAAAAGCAGCAGTTAATATGATAGAAAAAAGTAATAGCAGAACTCACACCATTAAGAAACAATTTACTGAAATTGCCGGAATGCATATGGTCCCATTTCGGAGGGTGGAGCGAATTATTTAAACTCTGCTGTGAAAAATGCGCCAGAAAAAGGCCATCTGGTTATAGCAACTTTGCTGTGGAGTGTTGCTATGTTGCCATCTAGTGACGAAATAGAAAGGTACACTAGATAACGGCGGGGGAGCAAACCCAACCTAAGCACCGCTGCTTACCCCGTTCAAAGGCACACTCGTTTCTGGCAGTGTAATATACAGCATTAATTACACGCTGAGAGCAAACTCTTTTAAAATAAAAATAAAGCCACAACACAGTAGTGAGCTTCTTATAACTGACATTAAGAGCGTGTGTAAAATGGGTCAGTCAGGTGGCGAATATGCTGCAGGAAACACAAGCAGTTGAGAACCCCTTGTAAGGTGTAAACCCAGAGTCATTCTCACGACCCCATGTCAAAATTTAGCTGATATATTTGGATTAGGTTCACTGAAGGCCTATGGAGGATAAAATTTTACAGATCACAAAACGTGACAAATACCTTTGTTACACATAACTCCTGGTATGTTCATATTTACTGCTTTTTTCCTACCTTCTCATGAAGTCCCAATCAAAGAAAACCTGTGAATATTTGTTACTGCTGATCTGTTGTGTTTTACAGCACACTGCAAAATATGGTGAATACTACGTACTCTTGGAAAGGAAAAGAAGTAATTGCCCTAAAATCACAGACTGGTTTGGGTTAGAAGGGACCTTAAAGATCATCCAGTTCCAGCCCCCCTGACATGGGCAGGGACACCCTCCACTAGACCAGGTTGCTCCAAGCCTCATCCAGCCTGGCCTTGAACACTTCCAGGGATGGGGCACCCACAGCTTCTCTGGGCAACCTGTGCCAGTGCCTCACCACCCTCTCCGGGAAGAATTTCTTCCTGATATTCAATCTAAATCTCCCTCTTTCAGTTTAAACCCGTTATCCCTTGTCCTGTCACTACAGACCCTAGTAAAAGGTGTCCCACCCAGCTTCCCTGTGGGCCCCTTCAGGTACTGGAAGGTGCTGTAAAGGTCTCCCCAGAGCCTTCTCTTCTCCAGGCTGAACAAGCCCAGCTCTCACAGCCTGTCCCCATAGCAGAGGTGCTTCAGCCCTCTGACCATCTTCATGGCCTCCTCTGGACTCGCTCCAACCAGTCGATATCCTGCTTATGATGAGGGCTCCACAGCTGGATGCAGGACTCCAGGTGGGGTCTCATGAGAACAGAGTAGAGGGGGAGAATCCCCTCCCTCGACCTGCTGGCCACACTTCTCTGGATACAGCCCAGGACACAGTTGGCTTTCTGGGCTGCCAGCGCACACTGCCGGCTCATGTTCAGCTTTTCACCCACCAGTACCCCCAAGTCCTTCTCCTCAGGGCTGCTCTCAATCCATTCTCTGTCCAGCCTGTACTTGTATTCAGGATTGCCCCAACCCATATGCAGGTCCTTGCACTTGGCCTTGTTGAACTCCATGAGGTTGGCACAGGCCCACCTCTCCAGCCCATCCAGGTCCCTCTGGATGGCATCCCTTCCCTCCAGTGTGTCAACTGTACCACACAGCTTGGTGTCATCAACAAACTTGCTGAGGGCGCACTCGATCCCACTGTCCATGTCACTGACAATGATGTTAAACAGTACCGGTCCCAGTACCAACCCCTGAGGAACACTGCTCATCACTGGTCTCCACTCAGACATCGAGCCATTCGCCACCACTCTCTGAGTGCGGCCATCAAGCCAGTTCTTTATCCATCAAGCCAGTCCATCCGTCAGATCCGTGTCTCTCCGACTTAGAGACAAGGATGTCATGCAGGACAGTGTCAAATGCTTTGCACAAATCCAGGTAGATGATGTCAGTTGCTCTTTGCTTATTCACCAACAGTGTAACCCCGTTGCAGAAGGCCACCAAATTGTCAGGCAGAATCTGCCCTTGGTGAAGCCATGTTGCCTGTCACCAATCACCTCCTTATTTTCTATGTGCCTTAGCACAGTTTCCAGGAGGATCTGCTCCATGATCTGCTGTATGATCTTCTGCATGAAAATGTAGTAAGCAGTGATAAAAGTAGAGCAACTGACAGTAAGAGAGACCTTATATGAATTGTAATATTCATTGGTCTGAAATACTAGGAATAACAGTGCAGAAGAGTTTCATCAGGGGCTCTAGCACAGTAAAAGTAGAAATTGAAGGGGATGGCACTGCCTCAGGAAGGTCTTCGAAAGTCAGGTTTGTCTCGCTACACGAATTGCCTTTTTGTGACTGTCCAGACTTGCCAAAATCTTACCACAATCCCTTTATTTATTTCTAAGAAAATTGACAATAGTTGCTTGTGAAAAGAAAGAAACTCATTCATGCTTTGGAATCCTGTATGATGTTCCTAAGAAAAGAGTTCCCACAAACATCACCTGATGGTGGATGCTGTAGTGTGAAGAGGCTCCAGGATCCCTTTCGCTTTTCCCCTCACCTTCCAATCACTTCCTTGCTATCCTATCTATCTCCTACACAGAACAGGTAAACGACCTTAACGTAAGCAAGCATTAAAAATAGGATTAATGCTTTGGGTATGACTTTATCACATATGTTTAGAACCATATTACTACTGCCCTTGCCCTACTACTGCTCATCAAGTGTATAGCTGACGCACAGAAAATACTGAATTCTTCAGCAACAGGTGGAAGACAATGTCTAATATGTGGTACTTTGCACAAATGCCTGAATTTTAGCCTAAACAAGCTAGCAGAGACATAGAAAGCAGGTGAACTGAACCTGAATGATATTCTACCTGAGCTACCTTACTTCTTTTTGAAATTGCCTAAAATATCGGCACATAAAGTGAAAATGTGCAACCCCCACTTAGAAGTCCAGGAGTCATCTGGTCAAGGTTTTTTTCCTAAACGAGGATGAGGTGTCTGACACACCACTTCCCACAGGTTCTGAACTCCAGGAAAGGCATACCTCAGTGGGGGGATATGTTGAACTTCAAGTTGATACCTACCATTCGACAATTGAGACTCAAAGACCGTTCATTAAAGATTTTACGTGATTTTTGATCTTGCCTTCTACTCCATAAGCTTCTATACATAGGAGGTAGAACAATTACATGCAGCTACATTTTAGGCCTGACAGAAAGGCCTACGCAAGTTTTATGGTGAATGAAACAAAGGGCAGCTAAACCTGCAGATGACAAGCTGTCTTCAAAGAAAATTGGCAACATTATTACTGAAGCACAAAGCTATTTCAGGGTAGAAAATAGAGGACCAGACATGGGCCTGTCATCGGCAGCTTTCATCAACAGCTGCTTGTAGAGTCACAGCTGTAACAATTGGAAATAGCACTCCACACACAAAAAACCCCACCCACCCCCAAAAAGAAACCCCATACCCTACTGTTAGATGGTCCTGAGAATAGTACTTTTCTTTTTTCAAATAGGTATGAGCAACAGGTTCCTGTCCTGAATCCCAAACTATCTCCATCTATTAGATACTACTCCCTCTATTCATTTCAGAATGCACAACACTCAAGGCCAAGTTCAGTTTCTCTGCATGCTTCCCATAGCAGCAGACAGAAAACAAACCCACTTTCCTAACATCTAGTTATCTAACAAATAATGTGTCTTCACGATACAGTTAATATTGCTACTTTTTTCTTCTGTTTCCTTTAAATCTTGAAGATAGTAACAAATGTGAAAAAAAAATGATGGCAACGTAAATTAATAATAAAGAAAACAAAAATAAATTGTGGTGCCATGCATCCATTCCTCGTGTCAGGTACTGTACCAAAGACTAATTACTTTGTGGCATTTGTTTAGGTCAGAAACTGACTCCTAACAAAATTTACTGTACGTATTAATCCCTACAACTAATCCGTGTGGGATAATCTCTTAAATGAATCTCCATTCAGCCCAGAGATCTATCTGTACAGATCGGCTTGTACACTAGGTTGTCACATTTCAGGTCTGAATTAAACCACTGAATTGACATCCCTGTTTATCACATACCGTGACTTGCACAGTGCTTTCGCTTAAACCTTTTTCCAACAGTCTGCTATGCAGGTGCATGAGGAAATCTGAAAAGAGACTTCTGTTCAACTGTCAAATGTTACTGCCAGTTACGATTTCTGAATATCATTTTCACAAAGACTAAGATTTGACTGAATCGCTAAAACTTGCTAATCATTCTATCTGTTTGAAACAGACAATAAGTTTCACCTCACGCATTGTATCTGTGTTACTGCTGCAATATTAGCAGGGGAGAAAACCATCCAAATTTATTTTTCCTAACACGCTAAAAGGAAATAAAGAAAAATGTATGCTGGCAGTATATTTCAAGAAGACATTTCCACTTTCAACTAGTAAATCTTCCCAAGACACACATTGTAACTTTTTTCTTTCAAGTGGCATCATTTCAGCGTACTTGTGAGGGAGTAATTGCAGTGTGGTTCAGTTCAGAAGCATCTGCACTTACAGGATCATATGGCCACAAAATTAATTTCTAGCAAGAAAAACAGAGACCCCAGTTGACAATTTTTTAACAAACGCTGATACTTTCTGACTGCGATAGCATTTCTTCTTGTGACAACACGTAAGACGACGTAACACTGTTAACTTAGGCAGTCCATATGCTGCAAGCTCATCTTGTGCTCTGTTGTTTTTGATGTCAACAGGCAACTACTCAGGAAGCAGCCCTTCCTTTCTCAGAAATAAAAGGGGAAGGAGTAAGAATTTATGCAGAAGAATTTTTGTCCTCTGATGCTGTCACACTGCCCCCAGAAGCCCTTACGAAGTCTCTCCGCATTCTTGTGGGCTACACAGCTATACACAGCCTGTTCCGCTGCAGCAGAGGAAGAGACTGTTAGAACAGAACTTGTTTCTTGTCAAGGAAATCTTTCAAAGATGTGATTTAAATGTGCATCATGTACGCTTGCGTGACTGGCACATGGCTGACATACTGCTCTCGCAGCCAGGACGAAGGCAAGCACCCGGTACTTCCATCGCGTGGCGCGCAAGGGGTGAGACAGACTCACTACCTTTACCATAAAGCGTAGCAGCGTAAGGATGTGCACAGAGGTGGTTACCGTCAAAGAGCTGACATGCTGCAAGTTTACACCCTGCAGCTCTCTATGAATCTACCCAAATCAACGTGCCAAGTCTCACAATCCCTCCTTAGAGGAGGGCAGGCTGAGTAATCACACAGCTGCCTGCTCAGAGGTGGCTGAGCAGGGAACTTGCACAGGGAGTGTATGAGCTTGCTTCCACAGCTGTGAAGTTCAATCATTTACAGCAGACTGCAAACGACTTTTGAATTCAGTTCATTAGAAAGGATGCTTTTTTAATTGTTTGAAGTTTTCATATTTCCCCCCACCATCACATCTCTCTCACAGTCAAAGCGGGGGCGAGGTAGGAAATAATTCCTGTTATCATCTCTTTATATTAAATTTGGCAGATGTTATGAAATAAGGAATTTTAGAAACAAGATGATACCAGTTTACTGTACCAATAGAATGTTTAATCAGATTCATTGTATGCCACGCACATTTTAAAAATCTCAAACAAGTGCCCATATTCAAAGAAATGAATAGTAGGTCGGTCTGCCAAAGTCTGCCATTAATCAGCATGAATTTGTGTCAAAATTGTATTCCATTAAAATAAGAAAAAAATGGAGAAGAGAGAGATGAATCTATAAGGCCAGAGAACACATTCAAACCTAAATTTATCTGGATTTCACTTACGGAGAGTGGATCTGTTCTACAAAACCAATAAATTACCTACTATATTAAATTATAATAAAAAAGTTTGCTATTGAGTAAAACTAGTTTACATTATTTAAATCCATCTGCTCCTATGAGATGTGTATACAGTGTTTAAAATAATGTTTTTAACATATTGGCTTTGGTTGCTCCACTGCATAAATACTTTAATATTTGACGAGAGAACCATATTGGCCGATGTTTCTCATTAAAGAAACCTCTAAGCACCTTTAATGGGCTTTTTTAATAACGTAGGTTCTCTCTTACCAAAAATATATCCTATTTAAATGAAGCACGTCTTCTGAAAAGTTCACCTTATTTAAAGTCCTCAGATTAAAAAGATGGGTTTGCAAGGAAGTATACCTGCTGTATCAGAGGGCACAATGGAGACCCTGCATTGTGCCCTACCTCAATGGACCTTAGGGTCCCTCTCCTACCAATAAGGGAGACATGGCCCTCCTGGTAATGACATGACAGGGAGCAAAGTGCTGCTTGTGTCAGAATTAGGGCCTCCAAGTCTTCCGCACTCTTACTGCAGCTGGAATGGGTAAGGTCCAAGGGCGAGGGAAAGGCAGGGAAACTGCTGTGTCTTGGATGTCAGAAATACAATAGAATCAGGATTGCATGAAATCAAACCCCATTAAACATCCTGGATGACATGTTAATTCTGATGAAGTCAATGCTAAAGCATCCACTGCCTTCAAAAGAGGTCAAGAATTCATCCATCAGTTTAACGGGAAGAAAGAAACTGTAGACAAGGATCAGAGTTTGTAATACGAAAGCGTATTTTAATCACCACTCAAGTAAAATGTTAAAAATCTACCGATTCACTTCAAATTTGCTGAAAAAGTCATAGTACTACAAAACTAAATTTGTGGTTTTCAGGCAAAGACACAAGCAATTCTAGCTAGTATGACTGAAGTAGAAGAAAAAGGTCTGACCTATGGTTATTCTGGGATGAGAGAGATTGCTGCTCTTAAGGCTGTCTCTGGCTTCTTGTCAATCACCTTGTGTTTAAGTCTGGTAACATAACGCAGCGCCTTCCTTCCAGCAAAACCAAACAAAGCAAGCAATGGAGTGCTCCTTTCTGCAGCAATATCTGAGAAATGTAGGCAGACATTCTCAGGCATCATTAACACTGATCAAAACAGAGAACATGCAAGACAGTTTACTCTGGGGTTGGCCATAAAACAAATCAGAGTAAGTGGCTTACTAGCCTACTACACAAATGAACAGATAAAAGCAGTACCTGGCTTTGAGGGCAAGAACATGGTGCTTGCATTCCACAAGAGCTACCAGAGGGTTTCAAAATCTGTGAAAAAGAAAGATACTGCTGTTTATTTCTATGACATTTACAGAAACAGGATTTTGTGTATGTATTTCATAAGCAAAAGCACGCCATTAAAAATATTCCTGGCTTGCATTATAGATGTTTTCCTCCTAAGTACTGCAAGCCAAGTACTGCCAAACTCCATGGATGATAGGAGCAGAACACAAGTTACTGGCTTTGTTTGGGAAACCTGCAGGTCTTTTTCAGTAGTGACACGACCATCGGACTTTTTCTTTCCTTTTGCGAAGTGCTAGCAAGTGTGAGGTGGTCGTAACTCCAGCAGGGCTTCCCAGGCTGACAGCCACCAGGATTCCTGCCTGATCTTCCTATGGTAGGAAGTGCTCTGATGTTAGCCTGTGCTCTGATGCTTCACTGTTCGTTTTTGTCTTGCTCTGTCTTGCGCACTTGAAGAGCATGCGCTCTCCCTCCACACAACTGGAACCTCCTCTTCAATTGTTTTTAATTCCTGTTTGTTTGAGTACGTGCATTTTAGCTGTAACTTCACTCTGACACAGCCTCCTTCGGAGACCTTAGAGTGTGCAGGGAGACACGCTGATGTTCTAGGTCTGAAAGTCATTAACGGGCATGATAAATACAGATACATAGGCAAGAGAATGGAGTCTCTGCATCATTTTTCTCCCTATTTAGAGCATTCTTTGGAAGACTGCAACAGCATCCACAATGTTTTCATTTCTACAATTGACTCCTTTCAAGAATCATGTACTTCTTTCTGGCTCCTGCAGTCAAAATCCCCCTGCTTTCTACACTAGACATGTCTAACAAGTCTAAAGGACACTGAATAACCTATGTCCTCCTATGTTGGTCTCTTCAGAAGAATAAAACACCCCTTTCTTGGTAATCTATTGCTCATGAGCTGCCCTCTGCAATTCTTGTCTTGAAACACCGATTTACCTTGGGCAGTGGCTGGCTTTTTGTTCTACATCTATATTTAGTGCTACATCTGAATCCGCAAGTCAATATCCTTCCTTTTTAAACCTGTACTAAATACAAAAGCTCTTTTCACCTTCTGTGAATTTCAATTCAATATGGAAACAAGAGTTCCCAATTTGACCCATAAATATATATACACACAATACCCAACAATATCCAAATTCCACAGATTCCAAACTGTCAAGTTTTTCATTTATTCAAACAGATCATTATTATCCCTGTTAAAAAATGTCACTGTTATTTATTTCAAATAACACTTACATAGAAAAAACCCTTAGCTGTCTGTCTGCGAAGCTGCCTTCACATACCACATCAAACGACTAGAATGATCAGAAGCAGGCAAATACCGCTCTTTATCCTCAAATGTCTAGGAGATGGAAACGTCTTGCTCTGATACACTGTCTTCCTAGTGCTACTGGCTTATGTTTTACTTGTATCAATATATACATCTATATAATGCTTTACCACTTACAGAACAAGCTTTGATTTATGAGTAGTCCAATTCAATTCAGTGAGATTATTTATGAACACAAAAGCATGCCCGGAAACTCGAGGTCCTAAAGCCTTGGTCAGTAGTCACAAGTGTAGATTAGGACGCATCACAGCGCTCGCTACCTCTTGTTCAACCAGTAGCTGAAAACTAGAACAGCTGAAGCTATTCTGGAATGGCTCAAGAGACAGCGATAGGAAATCGAAACACTAAAGGCGACAAAAGAGCTTGAACACGTGGGTAGGATTTAGGGTTATTTAGACAGAAAAGGTGAGGTGAAACATAAACGGGAATGAACAGAGGTTTTGCACTGGAAAAGGGTTATAGGAGAAGGAGAGAGAACACAAACAAATAGGCAACAATCAGTTTTGATGTTAATGAAATAACTTGCAGAAATCCCATCTGGTAAGAGAAAATATGAAATTGGGAGGTTTCTTACATGAAATGTGTTTGAGTTTTTTAAAATGCCCGCATATTAGCTCCTTTATGAATAGAGTGCACTGCGTTTATGCAGTTTACACACGTGTCCGTGCCACCTTAAATGGGGGTGTAAATGGGGCCATAGACCCAATCCTATTCACTTCTTACTAACAGTCTTACCTAATGAACAGGGATTCAACATGATGTTCCAAACCTCTTCAGTCTCTTTTAAAGACACCATAGTTGCCTCTGGTCAGTGATCACAATAAGGATTCAGCATGAGCTTCTTCAGATCCCAAACCAATTACAGTTCAGATCCCACAACACCACTTACATGCGTTACAAAATATTGAAAAAATCCAAATTAGTCAAATCCCAAGTTTTTTGTGGTCAATGTGGTAGAAATCTGTGACAATATCCACGTAATCTGTGCTGATCCAGTGTAACATACAGGAAATACTATTATTAAAAACCAGGAGTTCTGACGAATTTCCTAAGAAAATGAATAATGTTTGCACGGGGGTTTCTTATATCTCAGTTAATGCAAGATTAAAACCCGTTAGCTCTGTCCCGTCCTTTTTTTAAGCTTTAATCATGTTACAGAATTGGGTATAAAAACACTCAGTGGTCATTACAAAACCTACTGTAAGAAAGCTGAGGGGTTTTGCAGCTCTCTGTGACAAGCAGCTGCCTTGTGTCCCCAGAGAAGATACGGGAGGCAGACAGGTCTGCAGAGGAAGCAGAGTAACTGGATGTTAAAGGGAGAAGTGTAAAACATTTGATACAAAAGAGGCTATCGGCAATCTCAGAACGCAACGCTTCACCTTGCGAGCAAACAGACCATGTCTACACTAGTTAAACCCTGTTCTTCCTTGGAAGTGTTCCTTCCCAACCTACAGAAATGAAGATGGGTTATTTTGTACAGTATCGGTGACACCGAGGAACTACAAGTTGACTGTCTCTCAACAGCTGCATAAACAAGCCCCTTAAGGATGGACAACTGGGCGGGCACGTTTCCTAGCCCCTGAGCACTCTGAGGGTGCAGCACGGGTCATTCTAGAGGCCCACACCCCCTAATCACCTGCCTTTAAGGTCACACTTCACCCCATTCACCGGTTTAGTCTCATCCTATCTTGTCCCAAAAACATAAAGATAGGATTTATCAGGACTCGGGTATTATGGGTTACAGGTTAACACAGACAAAAATCCTTATTCTAAGGATTTTCCCAACCAAATACAATCTTGGTTGATGCAGTAGCTCTCACTCACAGGCCCCGCGGCACTTCCAAGAGATGGTAAACTCAGGGTGGTGTTTTCAAACAGATAAAGCTGATGTAAACTGGGGCTACCGTGCTCCCTTCCCTTGTGCTGACACTTCTGCCGTGACCCAGATAAGAGAACTCTTCTAACCAAAAACCAGACCTGAGGAAAAGGAAGGGCTTTCGGCAATTCAAGATCTTTCTTGGTCAAACACTGTGTGATAGTTGGCATCCTGTTCTAATGACTAAAACCAAAGAGGAGTCATACACTGGGGATTTCTTTTGTTTGTTTCCCTTACATAGTTCTTCCTTCTCCCTGACTCAGAGAGACACATTCTGAGAAACTTACACATCTATAAGGTCCTGCAAAAAACTAATCACCCAACATCTATCACACATGCATTCTATTAAACTTACAATGGCCGGTGCTGTCAAAGGCTAAGAGAGACGGAACACAGTATCTTTGTACACAACACATCGTAGCACTCAGAAAGAGTGGACAAACTTACACCTGCCTTGGACGGTAAGCTGCTGCTCAGATCACAAGAAGCAATGAAATTCTGGGGGAACGCTGTAATAAAAGCTACTTGTATCATATTTGTCCATTTTCATATTTAATATATTGTAGATAAATACTTACAGTATCACACATACGGAAAACTGTTTCATTTCTGCTCTGTACAGACAGCAATTCATTCACCGTTCAGTTGTGGTTTAGGCCCAGTCAGCAACTGAGCACCACACAGCCGCTCACTCACTCCTCTCCCACCCTCCCCTGGTGAGATGGGGAGGAGAAAATACAAGGAAAGGCTCATAGGGCAAGACAAGAGCAGGGAGGCATCACGCACCACTTATGGTCATGGGCCACACAGACTTGACGTGGCAAAGAAAAAAGAAATAAATTTAATTGGTTACTAATAAAATCAGAGTAGGACAAGGAGAGACAAAACCAGAACTCAAAACACACCTTCCCCCACCCCTCCCTTCTTCCCAGGCTCAGCTTTTCTCCCCATTTCTTTCCCTCCTCCCCCCGAGCGGCACAGGGGGACAGGGAACAGGGGTTGTGGTCAGCCCATCACACCTTGTCTCTGCTGCTCCTTCCTCCTCAGCCAGAGGGACCCTCACACGCTGCCCCTGCTCCAGCGTGGGGTCCCTCCCACAGGAGACAGTCCTCCACCAACTGCTCCAACGCGAGTCCTCCCCGTGGGCTGCAGTTCTTCACGGGCTGCTCCACTGTGGGTCCCTCCCGTGGGGTGCAGGCCTTCAGGAGCAACCTGCTCGGGCATAGGCTTCCCACGGAATCACGGGCTCTCTGGGCACAGCCGCCTGCTCTGGTGTGGGGCCCTCCCTGGGCTGCAGGGGTGTCTCTGCTCCTCCGTGACCCTCCATGGCTGCAGGGGCACAGCCTGCCCTCTCCCCACAGGAT
Source organism: Rhynochetos jubatus (assembly GCA_027574665.1). Taxonomy (NCBI): domain Eukaryota; kingdom Metazoa; phylum Chordata; class Aves; order Eurypygiformes; family Rhynochetidae; genus Rhynochetos; species Rhynochetos jubatus. The sequence continues at coordinate 39,366,558 of CM050650.1, forward strand.
GCAGGGGAACGTCTGCTCCGGCCACCTCCTCCCCTCCTCTCTGCACTGATCCAGGTGTCTGCCTGGCTGTCTCTCACATCCCACTCCTCTCTCCGCTCCATTCCCCAGCAATTGTTTTGGGTTTTTCCCCCCCCTCTTAAATACGTTAATCACAGAGACCCTAATTGGTGTGGCTGTGGCCAGAGGTGGGTCTGACTTGGAGCCAGGGAAGCTTCTAGCTGCTTCTCACAGGAGCCACCCCTGTAGCCCCTCCCCCACTAACAAAACCTCCACTGCACAAACCCACACAGCTTCTTTTTGAGAAGAATGAAACACGCAGATTTGTAGAACTCAACTTAAAATTTATTTTTAAAGTAGTATTATATAAAATAGTTGTCTTTGCAAATAATTTAGAAATCTCATTTCCAAGCAATGGATTTAGCTTTACAACTTTTCAAGGAAGGTATTTTATTTTTCTGGATATTTCCAGCTGCTACCTTATTTACCACGTACCAGGTGCCTGTAAAACCGCACTCCTATAAACTGCCAATGGAATTTCAGAAGTATTCCGTATTATCTGAACTATTCTCCCACTGAATTCAAAATCTTGCTATTGTGGTGATGTTTACGATTGTTTTAAAGTTCTTGTATTTTGCTTTCTGCAGTACACGCATCAGGAAATTCACACTCAATAAATGAAGTTCCTTCATATTCTAGATCTATCTAACCAGAGTTGAAAGCACTTGCTAGTCTGTGCGAATGTACCAGTCGTGACGACATATACAAATATTACGTTACAATGTTCTTAATCTCATTTTTATCATGATAAAAAGATTAATGAATGTAACAAAAATAATTAAGGGAAATTTGAACTGGAAAAAAAAACAAATTTAAAACCAGTAATAACAAGCAACAAGCAGGGATCAATTACATTAGCACACTGTTCAAATAAAATTAGGTATGTCCTAAGTGTATAATGATTTCCCTTCCTCCTAAACTAAGCTGACAGCATTCTGGAGAGTCTGAAGTGCTGCAGATGCCAATCGTGTCTGGCACAGTGATTCTCAGACTTTTTGACTATGGCACTATCAACACCCAGTATTTTTTGTGAGCAACTGTACATCTTAACATCAAGTTAAAACTGAAAAATGCTCTGAAGATGCTGTAAATAATCAGGAAGTAAAATTAATTACCTTGTATTGAATATTTAAATGAGATTAATGTGATAAATTTCAACATCTTATTGTTTAAGACAGTTCTGTAGGAAACATACAGACCAGTTAACCATGGCCCACAGACCACTTTTCTGCAACCACTGTTCTAGTGTAGGTAAGACCTTAGTGTAAAATATGTTATTACAGCATTGTCATGGGCAGAACCAATTTTAACAGAAAACTTGTACCACGGACCACATGCCCCAACATTTTCAATGCCAAGTGCTATTTCTTCCATCTATACTTTTCCTGAAACTCAGAAATTGCTTACTGTAGGAAAAACAGTATCAGAAAAGTATTAACATAGTTCAGTAGTCCTTCAGCACCATTAAGGAGTATTCATAAAGAGAAATAAATAGCACTCTGTGACCCATCAGCCACGCTGAGCATTAGCTGATAGTCCAGCTGGCCTTCTTGCTTGTTACTCTCCCTCATTCATGCTCACCCTCGATTTTCTGAACTATTGAAGTTTTTACCTAAATTCTCCTCTAAACTACTGTGTGTCATTTTTTAAACATACATAATGAGAACATGTGGGATACTTCATCAGAATAATTGAAAACGTAGGGATGTAACAATTATTTCACGTATCTCTTCAACACATCTGAATGAAATACAGATCTCACACTGCTTCCATTCAGTGATTATCTATTAAAAATTCCTGAGTCTCTTGCAATTTACTGGGAGGCAGGAAATGCAGTGATGTGAAAAGTTTGAAAATACCCAAATCAGAGTGAAATTTGTGAGAAACGTAACTGCCTCCGTTCATATCCAGCCAATAACATCAAACAGTTCGGAAGACAATACAACCTAAACTTTATCCATGTACACTTCTACCATGGGTTCAGTTTTACAAAGTTAAACCCATATACCAGCTTTCTAATGGCAGAAAAGGCAGTCACATGCCTTCATTCCTTGAACATAAACTTTACCCGCTTTGTGCCACCTCTAAATGCCCACCCGACCTCTCACAGAGCTGATTCAGCTTGCCCAGGCAGCATTAATATAGAGGGGAAAACCAGTACTATAACACTGCCTGCTCTTGCTGGTTTTCTTGCTTATAGTAAATGAACCAAAATAAGTGCAATTGGGAGCTTCTGCAGAGTTTTATTCTAAACTCTTACTTACACTACAGCAGATATCTGTTTCAGCAAGGGGCATTAGTCACCGGCTGTGTTTGTTCTTTGGTCAAGAGTTACCATGTTTTAGAACCGTGCCATAAATACAGCTAGTGAATCATGTCAATAAGGAGTATTTCATATCCTGTACAGTATCAGAATGAAAGCCTCTATTTAGTCTGCGAAGAGGCTGGAGGAATGACGGACCCATAGTACCATGTATACATAAAAATTCTAAACCTTGCAGTACCAATCTGTATCCATTAGCTTGATCTTCATTAAATTCTTACTGGTTTTCCAGAAGTGAAGAGTTCACAGTTTCCTTCACTGGTTCTATACCTACCGAGAAAACACACCAGAACAGGAATCTCAAAACTCTTCCACACCAAATAAAAACAGCCCAACAATGGATCCGTGTGCCTGAGACCCCTCTGGAAAGTGGCATTATGCTAATTCCACACTGCCACGACACTACAACAGGCTCAAATTTACTTTAAGATTCGAGGGAATATTTGTGTTGGCAACAGTGAGGTGTTAATATGAGTCAGCTATACTGGAAAATCGTATCTTGAAACATTAACCTAGGCCATTGTTCGGGGAGTCACGAGATGATCTACGGCCCCTTAGAAGTGAGTGCACTAAAACAAAGTTTGCCATTGTGTCTTGCTGACACAGTGTTGGGAGAAATTGGCATCAGCAGCTCCTTGTGGCTTTTAGTGACTTCCACAAGCTCTGCGCAGTGATGCAGAAATCATGGTTATGGTTTTTTTTTAGCACAAGCAGACAAAAATATTAATACTATGGACTATATCGAGTGCTTAAGGCACTGTTTGCTCTTTGAAGTGTATACACACCAATCACCTTGTGCTCAGTATCTTTGTATTGAACTGACTACTGTGTCATAGCATGTCTTTGCACTGACATTCAGGGTTTAGATATTTTCGGTTTGGGTTTTTTTCTTTAATGTTCTCTGTGAAGTCCATATTTAGTGTTCTGTTCTGTATCTCCCTAGCTTTACAAGACACGGTTAAACTTTTCCCCAGTGGCTTTTACAGCTCTTCAAATGCTTGGGTAGAGTACACCTGAAGGAGCAAAGAAGCAACAAAAATCAAACTCTACAACCTGCCAGACAGCTGCAGATTGTCGCTGCTCAGTGACTCAGGTTTTTGAATAGCTCTCCTAGCAATAATTACATCATTCAAATTTATGTCTTTTTAATAGCTACTTTAGGAAGAAAAAAAAAAAATCTTCCCCCAGGGGTGTTGATTCTGTGGAGCAGGAAAGAATGAAAACAGCCACTGAGACATCAGTTCCACTTCTAAACCCTCAAGTATGCACGATGAAGGCGTTCCTCTGGTATGGGTTTTTCCATTATTTTTTTCTCCCCCATGAATAAGCTTGGGGCCATGTTCCCATGTCTCTGGAGAAAACACCTCTTCCATTTATCCCCTGGTTCCACAAACACTAATTTACGTTCTTATCACCGGTAAGTCAGCAAAGCAACCACACAGGCAAAGCTGCGACATCCGGCACAGCCGAGTCTGCGGATGTTCCATCTGTGACAGGAGCCGCAGGTACGCCTCGCCCACCGCAGACGTGACCTAAGGGGGACCCACACCAGCACGGAGGCCCCCGGGCTGGCAGGGACCACAGGCACCCACGTCGGTTCAGGAGCTGTGCGGGGACACCTGCAGCACGTCAGGCGCCCCACAGAGCCAGCTCTGGGGGACGGACACACCATCCGCGGGCACCAAACCCAAGGCCGCGGCCTGAGCACGTGTGGTGCCGAGGCCAGGCCCGACGCGCGAAGGCCGCCCCCCCCCCCCCACCCCGGCTCCTCGTGGCGCCCCTCACCCCTTCCTTCCACCGCCACGAGGCGCAGCCGCCACCCAGCCCCAGCACAGCCAACGTTACCCGGTCGAGCGCGGCGGCCGCTCCCCCACCCCGCGCCGCCGCGGGGGCGCATGGGGCACGCTGCGGGGAACCGTCCCGCCACAGGTGCGGCCCCCGGGACTACGCGCCCCGGCACGCACCGCGGCCCGCTCGGCGCGGAGCCCTGCGCGCGGGGGCCGCGCAGCACGCTGGGTAGTGCAGTCCGGGCGGCGGGGCGCGGCGGAGCGCGGCGCGGGGAGCGGGAAAAGCCGCCGGGAGCGGCGACGGCGGCTCCCGGTTTCGGCGGGGGGAGCGGGGCGGGGTTCGTCTCCGCCTGCGGTCAGGGGTCTGCCCGGCGGGGAGCGGCGGGAGAGACCGCGCTGGCGGGGCCGGTAGGCGGCGGCACCTGGACGCGGCAGCGGCGCTATCCGCCCGCCCTCCCGGTCTGGGAGGAGGAGGCGGGGGGAGCCGAGCCGCCGCGCGCTGCCGCATGTGCCTGGAGCGGGGCCGGAGCGGGCAGCGCGAGCCATGGCGGAGCATGGCGCCCCGGCGCCCGCCATCCCCAACGGCGAGTGCGTCGCCCGCCTCCCCGGCAACAAGGTGACCGTCGTGCTGGGCGCCCAGTGGGGCGACGAGGGCAAAGGCAAGGTGGTGGACCTGCTGGCGCAGGACGCCGACATCGTCTGCAGGTGCCAGGTGAGGAGGCAGCCGGGGGGCGGGGGGAGGCCGCCGGTGTCACCTTGAGGCGGGCGTCCCCGCCGCACGCCCGCCCGCCCGGCTCCGCCGCCCGGGCACATGTTCTCGTCCCGGTCCTTCCCCGAGCGCCCGCCTCAGCGCGGGGCCGGGCGGCGGTGTCCGGAGAACCCAGGGCGGGCTGCGGGGCAGCGGAGCCTTCCCCGGCGGGGCAGGAGCCGCCGGCGAGAGCCCCGCGGCCGGGCTCGGCAGCCCTCCCGCTCCTCCTTTGTCCCGGCGCCGGGGCGGGGGGGAGGAGGAAGGCGCCCTCCTGGCCTCCGGCAGGAGGAATGCGCCCGGGGTCGCGTCCTCCCCCTCGGGCCCGCCGCCGCAGCAAGCACTCTTTGTCTGGGGGGCGCCGGGAAGGGGCCGCGCTCGGCGGTTCCCGCAGCATCGCTGCCGAGAGCGGGGCGAGGAGCCCTCCCCGGCGGCGGCGGCGGGGCCTAGGGCGCACCGCCTGCGAGCGCCCTCGCCGTGCCCCCGCGGAGGGGTAGCGCTGGCCCCGGCACGAAACCGGCCGTTCGTTGCGGGATGCACGTGAGGGTGGATGCACGCGGTCCGCAACGACTCGGCCGTCCCCGGGCAAAACTAGCTGTTCAAAGACTGGCCCGTTCCGTCACCGTTGTGTTGACGAAATCCCGCTTTTCTCGGTTTTCTTCGCTGGTACTGTACGGAACCTTTATTCCAGCAAAAGAGCCAAAAAAGTGAGTCTGGCCTGCAGGCATGGTACTCTTAAATGCCTGCGTTAAAACAGCGCAGGTCTGAGGAGGTGTTTTTCTTCACATTTCTAGTGTAGTAATTCTGTAGAGTACAACATCATGAACTAAAGCTACATACGGGTTTTTTCTTGAAGTTGAGAGATACAGCAACTTAAAATGCCTACAGCATGTGCAGGCGTCACGGAAGTGTCGTTATCTGTATGCTTGTGTTGAATGCACACGTTAAATTTGCTCTTAAATATATTTGGGAAGAGCATACCGTTTTCCCAAGGAGTACAAACACCGAAGCACTGTATTAACCAACGAGATCTGCGCATAAAACTGGTGTTTTCAAAGCCGAGTCAGTTGCGAAGCTGACAAATCAAGAACTTGAGCTTCAAAGACTTTAATTTTGAAGTAAAAAACCGTATTCTTAAGTAGGTGTTTTCACAATTGAATTATTTTTTCCCATGTGTCTTCTTTAAAAAAAAAAAAGAATCTGATGTGGTGCTGTGGCGTGGTTGCCTGGCTTTGTGGGTTATAGAACACAGTGACTCAGTTTGTCCTTTACAACTTTGTTCTTGAAACTTGAAGGGCATCTAGGTGAGCGTGAATGTTTAACGCTAAGAAATTTTGGTGAGGGGAGAGAGGCAGACAGTGAATTTCTGCGTGCACGTGTTTTAATGTGTTCGTTACTTCTTTCGTATCAGCTGAGTAAAAGGATCAAGAAAATGGAGAAATGATGATGCTGCCTCAGGCTTCAGTTTCACGGCCAGTTCTGCCATTTCAAACAGCTTGTTGCTGAAGGAAGGAGGTTTTTCTTCCTCCTTTCTTCCCTTTCCTGTTGATGGCCGTGCTGTCGGGGTCTCCTCCCATGCACTGACACTGGCACTTGAACATTTCTGTAAGTTGATTTAACTCACCAAAATGGCAGGAAACTATTTTTCATTGGATTAACTTTCTAGTGCTTTAGTAAATAAAGCTGAACTTAATTGGCTCAGAGGGCCTCGATGAAAAGAGAAACCAGGGACAGGGAAAGCACAAAGAACAATTTCTCAGATGAGAAGGGAAAATAGGAATAATCTTTTTCAGTGGTACTGAGCTATTACATCGTTTTGCTATGTATGCAAGCATCTTCTTGATGCTGTTGTTACTGCTGGTAAATTAGACTATGACCCTGGTGCTTTTCCTAGTGGTACAAGTCCAGAAAGAAACATTGTAACACACTTGGTCTGCCTCTGGCTAATATCAGCTTTCTGTAATTGGAGCTTCTGATTTCTGTTTCACCATTATACTCTTACTCATTCTAGGATGCTTCTTTCGGTTCATCATGCTACAGAGTTGCTAGGATGCCTGTGGATGAGAGAAAATACTTCTAGCATGTTCTTGTGAAAAATTTATTAGTACAAGTGTTTTCTTGGAGGGCCTGGGAAGTTGTTGTAGCAGGTCTAAGATGCCTTGCAAACTTGTGTTATATTTGCAGTGAAAGACTCTAGTGTGGCTTTTGTATCACTGTCTCTGGTTCTGTGCAGATGCAGAGCCTAAAAATGGCCCTGTCCCAGAAGCAAAAACTGCCTGTCGCTCACTTTTTACTATGCGTTGTAAGAAGTTGTGCTCTGAAATCTGTGGCGAGTACCTTCTTGTCTCCTAGGTAGCAGGTGTGCTGGTGACTTCGGTCACTTGTTTGGCTAGCTGATTGTGGCATCTGGAACGAGGTGCTTACTGAGGTACAATTGACGGAACGAGTGTGTCAGGAAATAAATTATGTTACGGCCCTGCTTCTTAAAAAATACTTTGTGGGGTGGTATTTACGTCTTGAAAGGAGTCTTGTGTTCAGAGCAAGAGAATGGTATTTTCTTTTCAGGAGACAGATTCACAGTTATCAGAAGTAGTATTATGGTTTCAAAAACTGTTTGAAGAGGCTAAAATTAAAATATGCCCAGGGACTGCATGTATGTAGTTGCTAATGGAACTGCATTGGCACCTCTGATAGCTTTGTCAGGACGCTGCTAGTACAGAGGGTTGGTTCAGATGCAGTTAATACAAACATATGTACATATCATACAGGCAAAGTATGTACTTGTTCTTCCACTGTTAAATGTGAATTGGTCTGTTTACCTCTAAGAGGTATTTGGTAAAATGATACTATTGATAAAACAAATGCATTTCTGAGACTTTTGCACTTAAACCTACATCTGGTGGTCGGTGGCTTACAGAGCAAAGTCTGTTTACCTGCTATCACGTAAATCATAGTCCAGACAGTAAAATAGACCAAGAATTGGTTTGAGATTCAGGAGTAGTTGCCAGAAAAACTGTACTTTTGTGGTTTTTTTTTATTGACATTGTTTCCTCTTAGTAAGCAGCTAGCCTTGCTGCCATCAAACTTGGAATTTTTTAAAAGTATGGATTTTATTTTTGTCAATTCCATAGGTAAGGAAAGTTAAAGGAAAACATTTATTGTTCTGATTAAGGGATTTCCTACCATTGCGGAATGGAACCAAATTAGGGAATTTAATTACCAGAGTGTCATTTGATAGTGGATATGGTAAGGGCAAAGTAACAAAAGCAAGTTATGTTAGATAATCATTTCATCAAAACAAATACATAGTGTATTTTGGTACTGTATCTCTTATATTAACAGCGCCCCCTCCATCCAATCTACTGGTGTATGCAGTACAGCAAGAAAAATGTAACGGCTGCTCTGCGTGAGTCTGTTCTCACGCATTTTGTCAGCATATTTTTGGTCACTTCCTGTTCTTACTTCTGGAGGTAACTGGTTTGTTTGGAGTATCTGACTCACACAAGTGAATTAAGATTTCTACGTCTTCACATTATTTTTCAGCCATGCTCCCTGTGCTAAAGAATCCCATTTTCCTGCTTCTTCCATTCTACTGTGCATCTTGTTACTGCTTCAAAACAGAATTGCAGCTTCTTACCGAACCCTCTCAGCTGATTTCCGTATGGTCTGCCCGTGACTTACCATTACGTCTGCCTGCAGAGAGGCCACGCGATTCCTACTCCTGATGTATGGGAATTGCAATGTGTGCGTTCTTCGTGCTCCCTTTTCCTCTTCCTCTGCCCAAACGACAGCGTGTATAGTGATGCCACTGCTGGTCACTTGATGTGTGGCAATTGCAGTGTAACAATTAGTAGAGAAGTTTTCAATGTGCAGATTCTTGGGGTTAAGCAGTTACCACCCATCAGCTGGTAACTGCCGATTGAAGTCCTCAGGCCAATGCCTAGTACCTCCATATCACCAGTCTGTATATAGCCATTTTTTTTTTAAACTGAAATCTTCTTTTCTTCCATTCACCAGGCCGCCTTACTTTCTTTTTCTAAATATTTTCATCTGAAAATGTATTTTAGTCTTTGCAGGCCATACGGAATTAGCAATAGCAGAATTAGTAGCTATTGCCATTGGTGCTTTTATAGCTGCTCTGGCATTCGATATGTGATGTCTAGCTAGAGGTCTCATTTTTTTTTTTTAAGTGCTGGGTGCACTTTTGGACCTTGTAGTGGTTGGCAGCATGCCAACGTGCTCTGGTGAGGAAAGAGAGATGGGTAAAATGAGTTCTTTGGCCTGCCCCATCAGTGAGTCATAAGCTTTACAGACCTGCTTTAGCGCATCACTGAGAGGTATCTCTTGGGATTGTAAACAATCACGCAATGTCTAGATTATTTCAAACTGAAGAACAGTTGAAATCCGTTTCTTCCAGTTCAGAAAGTTTGTAGCATTAACAAAAGAGATCTTAATAGCACTAAAGAGCAAATTACACCTTGATCTACTGGTTCTTTCAATCTTACTAGAAGTTTACTGTGTTTGGTTAGTTAAGATGCAGTACTCTATAGCAGCTTACTAAGATTTCAAATACCTTTTTTTAATTTCTGCTATACCACCTGACACATTTGGAAGGTGTTTTTTGTAAATACTTCCAAAGTAAGTTTTCCTTTTTCAGATCCTTTCTTAAATATTCCTGTGAAATGTAGCAAACATCGTCGGGGTTTTGTGCACTGAAGCGACGTAGTGCTGGACCAATATGTGCTTTCAATGTTTCTCTTGTTCCTTACCTGCCTGCCTTACTTGATCTCTTTTATCTTTTAGGAATAGGTTCGTCTTTATTCTGGGCTTGGATAATGAATCCTGTTTCCTACCTAACATATGTAGGCATTGCGACAGTATAAGGTTTCTCAGATCAGGTGAAACTAAGCCAAAACCAGCTCTAAAAGCCTTTCTGAATATTGTCTTTCAATCGCAGTTCCTCAGAACAAGTTCTGTCAGTATAGGGAAATGTAAAGATTTTTTTGAGATTAATGGACTAAAGTTAATGTTTTCTTTTATTTGTTAGGAGAAAACAGGCGAGTGTGTAAAAACAATGTGGTTATTCTGCCTCAAACCATGCGCTTGATCTTGTTCTGATGCAACAACTCTTGTACTACAGATTGAAAAATTTCTAAAGTCTAGCCAAAGTTTTAGAAACTTTTTTAAAGCATGTAACATGGCTCCTTGAACTAGGTTTAGATCTCACAAACATGAGTGGATTGTCAAGGAAGAGAATTGCTAGCTGCTGGATGTTGTTTATCCTGAGATACAGTAGAGTTTGTTAGCTGCTCATCCATTAGGCGTGGGGTGGGGGGAGAAATTGTGATTAATTTCTTGCTGTCTGGGATGTGAGAGAAAATATTAGTTTCAAAAACCTTGATTTTTCTAAAAATTATTTCTTTAGAGGGGGATAGTTTGCAATCTGAAATTCGCAAATAGATTTTTGGCAATGTGTATTGAAATGAGAAGCAAATAGCCTAGTAATTGCAAAGTTAGGTCTAGTTAGGGTGCCTCTCAGGGGTTCAGATTTGTCTTTTCACTAGACTGATCAACATTTTTTAAAGATTTTAAAGAATCTGATTGTGGCAAGAAGCAGCCTTTCTTAATTTCTTGTAAGTAATGGTAGTATCCGGCTTTTTTGATGTATTTTTGACTTTTCTTCTAAGAGTTAAATGAAAATGTTTACAACCATATGATGCCAAAGCAACATTGACTTGCTTTTTGCCCAATTTGGCAGTCACTTGTATAGCTAGCTCAGAAACAACAGTGGTTGCCCTGAGCTAAAAAGGAATGCTGGAATGTGGTAGCAATAAAAGTAAACTGTAGAAAAAATTATGCACACACACATCTGATGGGGAGAGTTGAAAGGAATGTATGGCTTATTCCTTAAAGAAGCATGAGATAACATCTCTTTAAACTAGACAACTGATTTCTGTTCTAGAGGAGATAACTTGAAAGACTTCTTTGCTCTACCCTGAGGCATCATATTTTTGAGATAGACAACTTGGCATGATCACGTCATAAGAAAAGGCAGTGATTGTCATCGTAGACTTTTTGGATAGATAGTTCTTAAATGCATATGTCAGTATTTCAGAGCTGCTTTAACTTCTGTATTTAGTGTTGGTGTAGAGAGCCATTCACAAAATGGTTTTAATAGAAATTTCATTCTGTTTTTCTAATGAATCTTTTCTTTTCCCCTATGCACCTCCACTGTTAAAGTTGCAGTAGCATGGACCCGTCTTGGCAGTTACAGGAGGAGTACTGCTGTAGGTGAGGTGTCAAGGTCTGAACTGCTCTCTTGTCTTCATGGGTTCAAAACAGATGTAGCTGTTCTGTTAGTATACTAATATCTAGTCTGCCCTTGACTAATGAAGATACGCTGTGAAAATAAAAGGCATATTTATCATCTTATATAGATCTAAACAGGAGAAAGATATGTTGTTGTTCCTCCATCTTAGTTGCAAGTACGTTATATTTTTTGTGTGTTCCTGCAGCGATTTCTTAATAGCATATTTTTACTTACGTATGTACACATGCCTCATACGTAAGCGTATGCTTCCTTGGCTAACACGTCACACATCTACTCCTGCTCTTTGCGCTCTACACAAAGGCTTTAAAAAGCAGATTATGTCTTACTGTCTTTTGTTTTATATATACAAGGAGTAGTATTTTTGCTTTCAGTTTATGAACAAGCAACTCTACTTCCTTTTTGGTTTTGCTGATTATCCAAGTCAGTACGTTAATGTTGCCTGATAGACTGCACTTTTTTTTTTTAAAGGGGAAAACCCCACAGTTTGAAGCTAGAATGAATTTAAGAGTAAGGGTCTTCCAGTGAATATGAGTATATTAAGTGTATACATTTTTCCTGGAAGAATCCCATGTGCCAGGAATATGGAATTTTGTATGTCCTTGGTAAACATTAATATTGGTGAAGTACATTTATGGAAAGCCAAGTAAGTTATTCTTGAATAAATGACTTCTTAGGAAGCATTCTTGTTGTACCTTCATGTTGAACAAAACCAAAACCCCAGGCATTGGTTATTTCAACCAGCTATTTCAGTGGTTTTAGCTGAGTTTTGGCAGTGGCTGGTTAAGCACTGTAAACCTGAAGTCTTACCTGATAAACTTTCTTGTGCTATTTTAATTCAGCAGGAAAATAACCTTTTTGTCTAAAAAGAACACCTCTAATCCTGACAGTACAGGTCATGATGCAAAAAAAGTTGGTGAAGTAGTCATCAATTAGACTTTCTGAAGCCAGGCATGTCATTACTGTTTTGTCAAATTAACTTCATTAAATTATCAAAACTCCTCTATAACTCCAAAAAAGATTGGTTCTTATTTGTCCAGTGAATCAGCTCAATGGATGAATGTTCCTTGGGGGTTTTAACTAATACAGCGATGCAATTCCTGAAGAAAAATAGCTGTTAAATATTATTATGAATGCTCCTTCTCCATACTTTATACATGATTTGGAAGTGGTTCTGCATGGACAGAATTTAAACTCTTGTACTATGGGAAAGTTCAAAGTGAGAAAGCTGGTCTTGCTTCGAGGTTGTTCATACATTCTTTTGAGTTTACCAGTTTGGATCCAGAATACACCTTTCTAGGAGTTACAGTTCTAAAAATTGTTTCAGTCTTCAGAGCTATAAGGGAAAAAAAAATCATGAAGCTGTAGTCAGGTACTTGTATTAATACTGTTTTGCTAGTTGTGTACTTTACCTAAAATATTTTAGTTGGCAGTTACTTAAAAGCTATGGAATGGAAGAGAAGCTGTTTTGCTTAGATAGAGGAAATGCTGAAATGATTTACCTTAAAATTATGATGTCCTATTAGAAATGGTGTTCAGTCAGTATGTTTAAAACGTAGTCCTCTGTGATACCATTGATTAGTATCCAAAAGAGCCTCATACTAGCTGCTGTGAAGAAAACTTCTTCTCGACTAAAACCAGCACATTCTTCAACATTCCGCAGTGGTACTGTCTGGACCACGGTACAGTACTGTGGTGACTGGTGTGTTTGTGTCATGTCCGTGAGTGTATTGTTTGTGGCAAGTATTGCCTTCCAGTGCTCTGATAGTGGTTTTTGGCTAGCAGGAGTTCCATGCTTGGTGTATTGACAATTCAAGCTTGTTTCCACTAAAATGTCAACTAGCAGATTATGACTTTTTTTCCTTCCAAAGTAGTATTTTCAGGCACTCAAAACTCTTGCAAAAAGGGTGTTTCTTAAGAATGTTTATCGAACGTCCCCCAGATGTGCAATACTTGCAGCTGCCTTTGCTATCTTATGCCCCCTCTGTGCACGTGTAACTGATTCTGTTCACATTTGCCAGGGTAGGTATGTTTTAGTATAGTTATCTTGTTTTGTGTGTAGTACTGATCAGCCTATCTGTATTGAGTACATGGATGCAGATTCTTGGGTGTGGAGCTCACACGGAGAAGGATTTTTAGGCTACTTAATCTTCTTTAGCAAGCTGAAGCAAGTCCCCCCCCTTTTTTTTTCTTAAAAAAAATATAATCTCTGAGCAGTTTACTACTGTAAAAGGAATATTTCAAAAGGGGCATTTCATAGGGAATTTTTTTTTTTAAATGAGCTTTCTAGAAAGCAGGAAAATACGGAGTTTTGTTAGCAGGATTGCTGTCATTCTAATAGTACTTGTGTGATAATTTGACAGATAGGTGCATACTAATAGGCAGAGTCCTCTGTACTTAGCTGTTCTACATGCTGAATAGCTTGGATATTTCAAGATTACCAGCTAGTGGTCAGGGATCGTGTGCTTTTTTTAAGGAAGTGACTTAAGCATACTGCACCAGTAAAATTGGAATAACGTCTTTAAAAGCTTAGGCATTTAGTTATCTTGCAACTATGGGTTTTGCTTAAAATATTACAGTTTGGGTAATGATCTTGTGCCTGATTTACTTTCACTATTACATTTAATAACTTAAAATACTTTAAAATTTTAAAATAGTATAATTTCATAGTGTCAGGATCATGAAAGGAGGGGAAAAAAGTATACTGTGACTTTATAGGATTTTAAATTGTTCATCAGATTATCAAACTAAAGAGTTCCTAAACTAAAACCATACACTGAAATGCATAGGTTCATGCTTGTTGTTCGTGATGACTTTTACGCTGCATCTCTAAATAAATGGAGTCTTTTGCATTCCATTCCAACTGGTACCCTTTTGAGCTGGATATTTGCAGAAGTTTAAAAACAAACAACACAACAATAACCAACCAACCCCCAAAATCCAAACCAACAACTCTGTTTAAAGAGTACTAAGAAACTTCCATGGCTGAGATGTTTTTTGTTTTGGTTTTGTTTCTTTTTGCATTAAGGCTACGATTAGAACAGTTATTTCTAAGATACCTAACTTCATAATTCCATGAATTGTTTGAACTGATGTTGTTGGGGAAAAAAATAGGTGTTTGGTTCTCCCCTCACTTGGAGAAAGCTGGTGTTTTCCCCTCTTGCCAGCACAAATGTCTGGTGTCACCCAGCGGCAGTTGCTCCTTCAGCATTGCTGTCAGCCGTGGAGGCAGCAACTGGTCATCTGAAAACTGGAGGCTGGCCTCAACCATGAAGCCAACCACGAGAACTTCGGTGTGCTGTACCAGAGTCTTGAGCAACAACAGTGCGCCTAGGTCTTGCCTACAAGGAAAAACCAAGAGTTATGGAAGGATAACACTGTATTTGTATTAGTTTGTACTGCAAAGGTCATGCTCCTAGCAGTTCAGAAGTTGGGGAAATTCAATTAGAGACACAATTAAACTTTGTAATTTGGTAAAGCTTTGGGCTGCTGTAGTGGCTGATCCCTTGGTCACCAAAGAATCCTTAGGGAGAGGAGAGAGAACTGTTCCAAATGCTGTGTTCAAAGATACGAGGGAAAAATAGTGCAGGAAAAAGAGACAGGACAAACAAACGGAATGCTTTTTTTTAAAATCTGCCTCAAAATACAGTGCTAATAAGACTGCTGACTTCTGAAAATCAAATTTTGAAAACCTTCAAGTATGCTAAAACTGCAGTGCTGTGCCGATAGGGCTGCACAAATCAATGGTGCTATGTCTGAGCAAAGTATGCTTGGGACTCCAGGAGTAGTAAGCCTGTGTTAGCCCCTTGATAGGGGTCTAGTGCTTTGTTATTGTTTCTTACTGCTCTTCCTTCTGGGTAGCTGCTTGGTTGCTAAACGGAGAATCTGTTTCATGGGCTGTTCTTAGCAAGGCATGCACCTATTTTTCCTAGATACTGTTTCCTGTGATGAAATAGGTCCAAGCCTAGAGACTGTTTTCTAGTGTGAAGAACTTTAGAGAAATTGTTCAGCTTTTTTTTTAATAGTGCTGTCTTCTAATTGAGCTTTAATAGAATTTAAGGGAGAAGATAATTTATATTCTTACTTAAGAAGCCTAGTAATAAACTAATCTAGAGAGATATTTCAGTGTTAAATAAGCAAAAGTTAAGCATTATGCTTATTAAATTTATGAAGTGCTTAATCTCTGGTGCAATATTAACAAGAACTGGGTTTTTTCTAATAATTTCCGACAATATACTCCCAGTTCACAGTATTTGAATGCTAAGTGATGCAGCCTTTTGGGAACAAAGATTTTTTTTCTGTGGTGTTTGTCTGACTTTGTGTCCTTGGTATGTTTCAGGCATGATGCTGTACTAAGAAAATTTTCAGTTAAATAGCAGGTACCTTTTGCCATGACTTCCAGAATGAAAAGACTTAAAAAATGTTGGGATGTTTTAGATTGTGTCTGTTGAACTGAGAAGGTCTCGGTGTGTAAGGATTCTGCTCTATGTATCCAAACTTGAAGGATGTATGCAAAAAAACCACTTTATCTCCTCTGGTAATTGTATGTATAAGAAAATAAATATGCACAGTTATTGGTAGGGTAAAAATGGCTTTTCAGTGATGATTTAATGTTTAGAGTATTATGAATTTTTTCTTATTTTTTAAAATTATATTTTTTTTCTTAATAGTTGTTTAAACTGACAGACATGTTTGGGGAAGAGAGAGGAAAAATGTTCTTAAATGACTTTTAAGAGAGACACTTAGGTTCAGAATTTTGATTCTGTTCTGGCAGATTATCTGAGGGTTTACAATACTGTACCCGAGCTTTCTTGCTTGTCTTTTCTGTTAACTATTTGTCTTTGCTGTCTTTCAGAAAGCCTCTTTTTCATAATTTTGGAATAAAATATTGCATTGCAATACCAAGCAAGTAAAGTCTGGAGTCTGTTAGACATTCCTGAGTATATCATACTATTTCTTATCAATTACCTGTCTTCTTTGGGGTTTTTTGGTGTGTGTGTTTTGTTTTTTTTTAATCCACTTGGTATTATTTCCTTATACTCTTGACAAAGCCATCTCTACCTTGGCAGCCTGACCTCCTCCATAGCCTGCATTCTGATGTCTGGAAGGGCTTCCTCTGCTACTGTTCCACAGAATGGGAAGAAGTGAAGAAGTTCCTTGTTCAGAGTGTCGCTAGTGCCTTCCTGTACCTCTCGTGTATAAGTCATCTTCCCCTGCCCCTCAATTCTTTTGTGCAATCCATCTATTTGTGCCTGAATCCGGAGTTGCACTGCCCTAGTGAGTGAGTATGTTGGCTATGGCACGCTTGGCTCGCCTGAAGGAAATCTTACCGTTGCACATGGAGAAAGGGAAAAGGAGCCACAGCTACATGCATGCAGTGTGTTCCACACTTAGCAAGAGCATCTCTTGGTCTTGCCACATACTTAGCCTCTTTGTGTTTGTTTTCACATAGCTGGGAGAGAACTCCTGTAGTTTGGTTACCAAGAAGGTTACTGAGATATGGTAGACTGATTGCTGTATTTAGTTAACTTGGGAGTATTGCCAGCCCCAAGAAATGACTTGGATATCTTAGTTTCCCTCTGGCAAAAGCTTTATACAACGTATTGAAAAATCATTTGGGCATGAACTTTGTTTAACTTACAGTGAAAATAAATTCCACAGTTAGTTCTCCATTAATAATGTTTAAACATTTGAATCAAAGGAGTGTTAGCTTGAATGACCTAACTGGTCCCATTTGGTTTAATGTGGTGAGGGAGGAGGATCAAGAAATCCAGATGGAAAACGTTGAAGCCAGGAGTGACTTCATCAGTTTATACCTTGAATTATGCCCAGAGGCAATAAATTGCTCACGTTAGGAAGATATTGGCATAATCCATCAGTTTTGGGGAGGGAGGGAGGAAGGAAGAGACAGACCAAAATACCCAAGCCCCATAACTTAACAACAACCCACTCTCTCACTCCACCACCACTAGAACTCTGAGTTCAGGTTTTTGTAATTAGGGTTGTTTACCGAACCCATGTTGTGCAATGTCTGAGCACACAATGTGTACATTTCACTGCTAGTTCACTGTAGGTGTACAGTGTGAACCATTCTTTTACTATATTATGATTCATAACTGTGTAACTGTACGCTTGTGCTTCTGCAGTTAGGGTGGAGCTTACCTGTAAATCAACAGCAGACTTTTGAAAACTGAATTAATGAAATGCTGCCGGTTTAATGCTCTTCTAAAATATGGTTTGAAATTAAAAATGCTTTTCAAATTGACACATTTTGACAGAATGACATCCAAAGCAGGATGAGGACTGACTTTTTACGTTCTACCAGACGGCTGCTATCAATAGCACTTCTGGGATTGAATCTTTTCATGTCGTAGGCATTGTAATATTGGAAACTAAATTCTGGGATTCAAATTTGAGTCCAATTTGAAAACAAGCATTTGGAAACCTTGAGAAATTGGTATGGCCTAAGAGTGCATTCACGTGGCAGTTCATCACACACAATGTCAAGTTTTCTACTTTAGTCTCTGGCAAAGGTATAACTACTGACAGTAAACATGCAGAAGTATGTATAACTAGCTTCCTTCAGATGAAGTATGAGCTGTGCATGTAGTTCAGGGTTTGAAAGGTAGAATTTAATTCTTATTTTGTCAGTCATAGGGTATTTTTCAACGAGCATGGACCCAACACACCTTGGCATCACTCAGCAGTGCAAGGGAGAAATCTCTACACCACCAAAACCCAGCAGTTATCTTCTCGTGATTAACAGTCTGAGTCTGTGTGCTCTACACCTTACTCAAGCGGACATGACCACTGAACACTAAATTACTCTGTCTGAATGGCACCAGTAGCTTGGCAAACATTTAAGAGACTAAGAATTTATTGTTAATCATGATCTAATCTCTACAATGGTCAATTTTTATTTCTCTATTTGACATTCATGATGCTAGAAAACATTTTAAAAATAAATTGAGAAGCAAAACATGAAATTAAAATGTTCAGTTAGTAGGGGTTTTCAAATGAATAGTCATTCATGGATCTTAGTGTTGCATATGGGTTAGTCCAGTTAGCTGCAGTGGGAGAGTTTGGACTCGTCTTCCCATTTGAAATTACTACTACCTCAGAACTTCGGTGTTGTACTTAGACCCATATATTGAATTTTCATTTATAGCACTTCAGTGCTCATATTAAATCTATCTAGACTGATATTTCCAATGGATCTAATGGAAAGGAATAATTTGAAGGAATCTGATGAGGATGGCGATAACTACCACTTTCAGCAGATGTACTCGACTGTAAATGCTGCTTCAATATATAACTCTTCTTTCTTCCCCAAGAAAAGTTTTGCTTAGATTCTCAAAACACAGAGTGGAAAACCAATGTCTTGTCTTACTAAAACCAGTTTGTGTGTTTTATGTACGTATATAACTTAACAGTTCTTAGAATATTATCTAGTTTTGGAGTAACTTGCAGTAGCTCAGGAGTATCAGCACTGCATTTCAAAAACCAGTTGTAAATTATTTACTTGCTAATGTAGTTAGTTTGCATCCTTTTAAATCAAAGCTACAACTGTAGTATTGGTAGACTGCTAAATAATCTTTCTGAACCACTACTGTTGAGGAGGAAGGGTGAGAGGAGGAAGGTTATTCCTGAACGTTTATTTTCCAAAAGAATAAACTTGAAAGGCTTGCTTTATTTACGCATTCAATGTTTCACATGTTGTGAATCGAAAATCTGGCTTCTCTGATTAAGTCAGATCACTTGCAGTGAAAACCATTTGCATCCACAAATCTTTACAGCTTTTTCAAGGTACTGGTCACTACAGGGAAAAACTCTACATTATGTTCCTAAATCATTTAAACTTTTCTTAAATCCAGACATTTCCTGTGTTGAGTGAAGGTTTGTCTTTTCTCTGTTTCCAAAGGAGTTGGAAAGACTAAGTTCTCAAGTAAATAATGCTAAATTTATGAGAATCTTCATTGCTAACTTCACAGAGATTATGCCTTTACCTGTGATATGTGTGTTTATGTACTATCACAAGTGTTTGATATCTAAGAATGTTCTTTGTCATGTCACATATATGGCTGTAGGCGTTGTATTCGTGCTTTGTAAATGTAGGAGTAGTGAGTAGCTGTTGAGTCCATTGCTTAGAAAAGATCTTCCGTGATACATTATTGTGAAATATTTCAGGTTTATAATTCCGTAGGTTAGTATTTCATATGGTTTCTTCTTCTTGTTTTCATATAATGCCTTTCTTCAGTTTGTCTTATGTTGAAAGAAGGCTTAGATTAAAAGCCTTTCCTTTAAGGGTTTCCTTCCGTGCAACAGCGTGTGTATTTCTGGTGCAAGGTGCCTGTAAAGCACGTTCCTGTAGTTACGATGAAGAGAAGAACCATTTTGTATGTAACCTTGTCTTGCACAAATGACTCCGTCACAGGAATGTAAGCTTATTTTCAAAAGTACGAGAAACAAGAAGTTGGGGATATTTGGTAACTATTTTGTAATCTTTTTAGTCTCCTAAGCCTATCTTGGCCCTCTTTAAGACTTGGTCACAGGCTTCTTTTTGTAGTTTAGACATATTTCACAGTTTAACAAATCTCTTAATACTCTTTGTGGTAATGAAAAAAGCTGGAAATGTTAAATATTAGATTGATGTAAATGGTTTCCTGTAACTTGCGAAAACACAATTTTCTGAGTTGCCTCTAGATTCGCTCCTTAACAGCATGTGTCAGGTACAAATGACTGGTACTGTTACAGACCTCTCTTATAGCTGAGGAGGTATGGAATGAAGAAGTTAACTTTGCTGCTTACTGTTAATAGAAAAACATTCAAAAGACTGTGCCCAAAATTCAGAATAACAAGCCTGCATGTTGCCAAACGGTTGGACCTGCCTTTCCCAATAACTGGACGGGTTTTATATACCTGGTGAATTTTTTTCTTTGCTAGGGTTGCAGTTTCACTTTTAATACTTACTCCCCATAACTGTAATAGGAACCTAGTAAAACTGATGATTGCTTTTAGAAATGTTTGCATGTTCTAGAATATTTATGCTTCTGTCCAATAATTTTTAGAAACATTTTAGTCTTATTCCAAGCTTTTGTACCCTTGATGAACCAAAATACTGTCCAAAGTCTATATGACAGATAATACTGATGTTGAAACTGTCGAGTTTAACAAAACAAGTTTGGCTGATTTCCTGGGAGAAGGAGATCTCTGAAACATCTTCTGTCAGTAACAGAAATGAAAGCTGCAGAATTGGAGCTGGAATCAGTTTATTCCATCTCTGTACAGTGTATTTGTTTGTCTTTAGTAACGGAAACTATTAACATTTTTTTTCTGTGTTCCCCTACCCCCCAGGGAGGCAATAATGCAGGGCATACAGTTGTTGTGGATTCTGTGGAGTATGACTTTCATCTCCTGCCAAGTGGGATCATCAATCCAAAAGTCACTGCATTCATTGGTAAGTGGGACATCTCTGACAAATAGTCAACACTATAGTTACAGACTTCTGACATATTAAAATAAAATATATCTGAGGGTATACAGAATCGGGACTTTTGTTCCTCAAATTCTCATAGGCCTGGAGTGCTCTACTATCTTGTTAATGTTGTCTGAATTGTGATGTTTGAATTACGGAGGTTTCTTTTATTGTCTTGAATAGTTCTTTGTTCTTACCTGTCCTTTCAATGCAAGCTAGTTGCCCGGCATATCTTCATTCTCCTATTCCCTATTATTTTCTCTACCAATTATTTCTTATTCTCAGATTTCCTCCTCTCTGTTTTAATCTGCAGCCCCGCTAAGTAACTACCAGTACCTTTTGAAACGTAGATCTTTTCTCCCTTTTCCATTGCATCGCGACACAAATGCAGACTCCAAGAGACTTCTGCACCATGTAGTTCTTACCAATAAGTCCTCTCAGAAGGCTTAGGGCAGTGGCCATACTTTGTGATGTCAGGATCTGTTTGCTTCCTGAAAGGGGGTTTAGGTTGTCCTGTCTGTTGTCCCTAGAATCCAACTTAGCCCCTCCCTCTCTTGACATCCTGTTTCCCATCTTTCTTTTTTTTTTTTTCCTTCTCTGGATTGTTTGTATGGCCAACCTACTTAATAATGTTGTGTAGCCATTACCTTCACTTCTGCAAGGAATTTTTAAATATAAAACATATCAACACAATGTTATAACTGTGCTTGTACTTGTGTGCTGTTTCACAGAGTCTCTGGATCACTAAAGGCTATGACCTATCAACAATTTCATCCTTCTTTTTTGATACCCAGAACTCCTGTCCCTTACACAGTGTACTTCTCCAAATCTCTGGTGCCATGCTCTTCCCATCCCTTCCTTCTTCCTTCATATCTCACTGCCTTGAGCCTGTGGTTTTAGCTTGGTACATGTGCCAAGAGTAAGTGGTCACTGACAGTTTGCTAAACCGCATAGCAACTGAAGAGCGTCTGTCGCTAGTTCCTTGATTCATTAACAGCACTTGCTGAATTCTTGGGTCCAGTTGGGACTGTATACTCGCAGTCAGCATTAACTCTTTTACATGATGGCATTTGTTGGTTAATTGCCTCTTTTCAGCTGTTACATTGTGACTTGATAGTGGGATAGTTTTGGATCAGCTTGCCCTCCCTAATTCTTCTACAAACATTGAGCCCATGGGCATGGAAATAGATTGCCTCTGAAGGGTAGATTGGGATGTTAATGCTTCTAGTCTTGAGGCCTGTGTCAGATGATACTACTTTTATTCTCTTTTGATGTGTTACTGTATTATGTTTCTTTAAAAGGTTATTGCTTGAAAACAGTAAAATAGGGTGCTCATTCGCCATGCTTTGTTTGGTGGACTCAGGGTTGAGTAGGAAAAATCCCATCCTTTAAAAATACAGTAGGCAGGAGAGAGCTTTTTATAGATCCTCTCTAGGTATTTGCTTGCTCTTCGTCTTGTCTGCTCTGAAGTTTGTTCTAGCTTCTTTTAGGTCTGCCTTGTGTTTAAAATTTTGGACGGGGAGGAAATATCTGGCTTAGGATTCCTCTGGAAGGGCTTATAGGTTCAAAGGAAAAAAAAATGACAAGGGCAAAATGATTGGGGTATTATAGGTTATTACTATTGATTAGGACTGTACCATGAAGGTTATAGTGAAGTCTTAAATGCTTCATGTTTGGATGTTTAGAATGCTTTTATCTATGTGAAATCAGGTAATATGCATATAGTTTCAACTGGCAGAGTCCCTTCCTTCTTTAGCTAGATGTTGTTATATTGATAGCTTTGGATCTACTGATCTTCTTACTGAGTTTGGTATGACCCTAGATGGTTCAGTTTTGCTATATGGAAATGCTCCTTCGTTAGGCATTCAGTGATGCTGGTTAATTGTCTGAGCTAGTAGCCTTTTTCTGAGCAATGTGATAGCTGTAGGAAAGCGAGCTTGCTTTTGACAGAGCTTTTTCCTCTGTTATTTTTGCTAGTCCGTTAACAACCCCGACTCCATATATGGAATATTCTGTGCCTATTTACAGCAGAAGAGTGCTTGAGGGGATGCTAATGTTTATAAGGACAATAGAAATGTGGTAAGCTTTTAAAAAACAATAGGGTTATTATAATGAAGTATGAAGAGGGAAGTTAATTTTAGATAGGAGGAAGAGGAAATTGCATTCTAGACTGTTCCACAATACTGTTTGTCCTGATCTAAACTAAAGGTTGTTGAGTTTATTCAAAAGATTCAATGCATGCAGTTAAAAATGCCTAACTCAGTCTCTTACTAACTAATTCCTAAGAATAAAAATGGCATTGTTTAGAAAGTTGAAAAACTTAAATAAAATGTTCTGCATACAAAACATGAAGTGTCTTTGAGTTGTTAAGTGTATTTTTTTTTTTCCCCATGCTCAACGTAATTAGTTAAATCTTGTGTAATGGTTTTTCTTCAGGAAATGGTGTTGTAATTCATTTGCCAGGACTCTTTGAAGAAGCTGAAAAAAACTTAAAGAAAGGAAAAGGTAAGAAAATTTAAGAGACTACTCTAACTCAAATAGTTTGTGGTCCCTCCTCAAAAGATTTGGATAGAGGATGCCTCTATAGAGGTTATGTACAATGTCTTTTTCCAGAACTCCATTTAGCTGCTAGTTTCTGACAGGAGTCTCGCTAGAAGTCCCAGCACCCGCATGGTAAGAGAGACTCTACAGTTTCAGAAGACAGCATGCTCTGAGTACGAATTATCTGCAGATGCTTTTCTTTGCATAAAGCAGTGAATTTAAGAAGTGAAACTACTGTTTAAAGTGTGTTACCTGTTCATAGTAATTTTGCAGTATAAGTGTACCGTTTGATACATGTTAATATAAACAAATGCTGTGGTAATCACTTCTTGGTTTGGAACCCAGTTTTTTTGATACTTCCTGTTATGTCTATGGCCATGCCTGGCAGCAGTCTGCTACAAGCGAGGTAAATCCATGGCCTAGATGATTGACCGAAAAGCTACTAATTGATTGCTGAAATTGAGGAACTAGTAGAATAGCTAGAATTCTTCCTCAGAATTTCTCAGCTTTGTAGGCTGACACCAAGTTTTAGTTATTGAAATCTACTTTTTTTTTCCCCCCTATGGAACATGATTGCTCCATCTTTGAATAGATTTACTGAAGGCTAAACACAAAAAGTATTTATCCTTTATACATCAGAAGACAAAAACGCTATACAAAACGTAATTTCATCTATTTCACTTTGTCTTTTAAGGTCTAGAAGGCTGGGAAAAAAGACTAATAATTTCTGACAGGGCTCATATTGGTAAGTTCCTGTTTGTGGTTTGATGTTTTGTTGATATTTTGTTAATATTTTTGTTTCCTCTGACTTTTCCATAGCAGTAAAAGTGTGACAATTTTTAGCCATCTCTATATATAGACATGTACTTTTCTTTGGATGAAGTCTCCATAGACTGCAAAAGTTTATTGAAAAAAAATTCAATGCTCAGGACCCTCCCAGCTTTATATTCTAGTGACTCTTTAATCCTATCCTGTAAGCATAACCTAGTCAGGAAAGCAAGTTCACTTTCGAAGCCAAAGGTTAGAGTTGCAAAGCACTCAAAAAGCAGCTCAGAAATTAATTGGCTGAAGGATTAGTTACCCACTTGGGTGTAAAAGCCGTGTTGCTTATATCAGTTTCTCTGCTGGGAAACCACATGACTGGGTGTGACTCCGAAACTAACGGCCTTCCTTCCAAGTAAAGTGCCAGGTACTTTGGAGAGGAGACGTTATGGGAAGGACTCAACAGGGATAGAGAGGGTGGCTGCCCCTCTCTTAGGGAGCTCATCAGTCGGTGACATGTATTGATTCCAGCCTATGTTCTAGACAACTCTGCAGTTCAGAGTCTGGAGTAAAGTAGCATTTAGAGTCCCAGCCACCAACAGACTTTCAGAGGCTCTTCCCATATCACTCCTAGGACATCTTTGTTACTTAAATTCATCCTTTAAATTAGATCTTTAGGTACTGTAACATGATAGTAACTGCATGTAGGAGGAAACGGGCTTATTGCTGCTCTGGTAGTCATCTTCCGAAGGTGCGGGCTTTTCAGGGTCTTTATCAGATAAAAGCTTGTAACACTGGAGAAAACGTTTTGCTTTTGGTTTTAGTTTTTCTGGTGTTTTTTTGTTTGTTTGTTTGTTTTTTAACTGATCTGGCATATTTTAGTGAACATGTCAGTTCAGAATAAATGTTTTTACTTTGGTGTAACTGCTGACTTTGAAATAATTGAGTAACTGTTCCTAAGTTACTAAAATCCTTTCTGAGAGTAGAATCACTGTAGGGAATTACTTGAAAATTAGTAGATTATTAGAAAAACTGTTCTGCAATTATTGTATTGCAATGACAATACTGTGATGTTTTCATAGCTAAACAGGTCCTGAGTAAATAGGAGCAGTTATTGTCTGTCACTCATAATCATTCAGCCTCATAACATAAATGAACTTTCAGAATGCTTCTGTTTAGAAAGCTTTGACAGTCTGGAGATCTGTTGCCGTGATAAATATGCCGTCTCTAAAATGAGTGTGTGAATG
Source organism: Rhynochetos jubatus (assembly GCA_027574665.1). NCBI lineage: Eukaryota > Metazoa > Chordata > Aves > Eurypygiformes > Rhynochetidae > Rhynochetos > Rhynochetos jubatus. The sequence continues at coordinate 39,391,823 of CM050650.1, forward strand.
ATTAGTCTGTAACAAAAGATCAACCAAAAATAGGTTCAAGCTGCTGGGGATAATCTAATAGTTTAAATTATAGGGATATGTGAAAATAAATTAGTAGGGCAAACAGGGACCACCGGTCTCGTCCTAGAGACACTGTTTCTGGCAAGTTTTCAGTCTTTCCTGTGTAATGTGTAGATAGTTGTTTAACTTTCAGGCAATAGTACTTGAGAAAAATAAACTGGCTTCTGTTAACCCGTAAACTGTTGCACCACTGTATTTGACATGAGTCTTGTCAGGTTTTGGTTTTATGATAGACAAAGAATTGATGCAAGGGATACTTTGCAGAATCTTTGTCATTAATAGTATGTAATGCTTAAAAAAAAAAAATCAGGGCTTGTGAAGATGAATTCTGTTGACATAAGACAGTTGGGAGCTTTTGTATTTCCAAAGGTGTTTTAATTGATGTTGCTTAAAAGATAAAAATAAAATGGTTTAAGAAATCTTTAAAATTAATGAAAATGTTTAATTAAAGTTCCCACCTTAAATTTCAGCAGTATCATGTTTTTTTACTGTAACCTTTTTTCCAGGATGTTTTTCAACTGCATGCTTTCTTTGTTTGTTGTCCATACATTCTTTTGGGCTACTACAAAGCTGCAATGGCTTGGTTATTTTGTGGGAAGTATATACACATTCTGCAAGTATTCTACAAAGCAAATTCTGAAAAACCTCAGAACTCTTCCCTGTGAAAAAATGAAATTTGTAAAAAAGGAGAAAAAACCCTTGTCATTTTATTTGCCTCTCCTCAGTGTGTATATTTTTGTTTTCCACACTGATAAATGGGACTGGTGTTGATTTGAAGAAATCATTACTGATGTAATTTTTTTCCCACAAATCTTCCACTGAAATTGTTTTTATTTTCTTAGTATTTGATTTTCATCAAGCTGCTGATGGCATCCAAGAACAACAGAGGCAAGAACAAGCAGGACAGAAGTAGGTATTTTGTCAAACACTGGGATGACTTAGTACAAACATATGACTTAATACATTGGATTTCTGTTATTGTTTGTTATTTGAGTTTAAAAAAAGTATTAATTATCCCTGTGACTGTTGGATGTGGAGTATGCAAGGATCAATTGTTTCTTACACTTTTGTTGTTCAGTGGCTAGCAGATTGTTATTAATGAAAGGGTTGTATCTTGATAGTTTGCCTTATAAAAATAGTTCCTAGTTCCTGATTTGCTTTATAAAAAGGGTTCCTGCTTCCTAATGTTTTAATTGTTTACTGTGGAGGTATTTGTTTCTGTAAAAATGTATTTCTATTTATGAAGATTGGAGGACCTCTTTGTCATCTCCAAATTACTGAAAGGTCTGATACTTTGATACTTCGGTATCTCATGATGCTTCATTGGCAGAAGTGCATATAAATGTTCACATTGTCTGCTGTATGCTGCCACTGACTTTCTGAAGCTTTTGAAACTTAACTAGCTGCTATGCTTTTAACATGATTTCCAAGTATTTTGCTAGTTCTTGGGGATGGGGAGAAAGCTGGCAGAAAGAATTGTGACATGTCTACAGCTGGAAAGTAATGCAGCACTATAGGCTTCTGAGATACCAGTAATATTAATCTCTCTTCCTGGAAGTTTGTCTCTGAGACCTGTAAAAGTTAGAACCTTTAAGAGAGTGTCTGATGTGGGCATAACTTGCTTCACGCAGGTTGCTATCGAGTGATAACTTGTCAATTATTATTATGCTGGGTCATTTTCACACTTAACTGTGCTATACCAGCTGTCTTGTTACCTGTTATTTCAGGAATTAAAAAATAAACAGGAAGAACAAGAAAACTGGGCGGGTGGACTTCTTACAAGGGCCTGTAGTGCCAGGACAAGGTGTAACAGGTTTAAACTGAAATCAGGGAGATTTAGATTAGACATCAGGAAGAAATTCTTCCCGGAGAGGGTGGTGACGCACTAGAACAGGTTGCCCAGAGAAGCTGTGGATGCCCCATCCCTGGAAGGGTTCAAGGCCAGGCTGGATGAGGCTGTGAGCAACCTGGTCTAGTGGAGGGTGTCCCTGCCCCTGGCAGGGGGTTGGAACTAGGTGGTCTTTAAAGTCACTTCCAACTCAAACCATTCTGTGTTTCTATATTATTTTTTGTGAGCCAGTATGTATATATCAGCTTTCTTGAATGTTTATGGAGCACAGGGTAATATTGCTATATGACAATATTTGCAATTAAAACCACTGTCAGTCACTCAGCTACTTGTGAGAAGGAACCACTTTATTAGTTAGTGTAAAAGATTGTAAGGGAAAGCCCAATGAAGAAATAACCACTTCAATAATTTATTTTAAAGAAACACAGAAAAGAGAAATTACATTAAAAGCTAAGAAATTTAGGTCACTCTTAAGTGCTGTATTACTTCTTTCTGTGGGTTCTTGAAATTCTGCAACAATCATAGCATTTTCAAGCTTGTTGAAACTGCTGATGGATTACAAGTATCTATCTATTTCCTTCTAAATTTTAAGGCTATCTAAGTGTCTGTAGTGGGGGAAGTACTACTACAGGCTGGCTAAGAAAAGGCTTTCATAATCTGTTTAGCAAAAGACTGTCCCCTGTTAGTTGTGGCTCGAGTGGGGGGTTGAAATAGCCTGTTAGTATGTCTAACTGTAGATTTGAGGGCACAGCATATTTGGTATTGAAATTCTTCTGTGCCTAACACTTCGAAGTTGATCATTATAAATTATAAGCTTATTTTTTGTTTTAATTGAATGCTTCTATCTGTTCAAATGTAGCTTAAAAAACAGTCACAAGTCAGGCTCATGTAGCTTCCCTTGCAGAAAGGTTATAGAAGAGGTAATCTAATATGGTATGTTTTACTTACATGATTGTTTTAACTTATATAAATACACTCTTCTGACAGCTTAATTCTTTTATGAACTGGCATGTCTAAATTAAACAAAATAAATGGAAACCAACTCCTTCAAATATTCTCTGTGGAGGATATGAGTTGGGGTGGAAACTAGAGTCAATTATTTAAGCTACAAGGTCTCGGTCTGGTTAAGTGATACTGTGATGCAAAGTGGCATAGGATGTCTGTCTGTTTTTGACTGGAGGCAAGCATATCACTCCCTGAGATTACTCAGTATTGAGTCTAATTGGAAGAATTCGGGTTTTTTCCCCAAGATTATTGTTTTTAACCTACTCCGTACTACTAATAACCAAACTAAAATGACTTTGTACTGACTGTGAACCGCATTTCAGTTCAGTCACATATCAGCTGCTATGTGATAAAGCTGATAAACTTTAACATGAAGTTTAGCAACGACCTGTACCTTCCACTTGAAGCGGAGTCCCTCTTGAACTGAGTTATGGTATGGTACCTTCAAGGCAGTTTGAAGAAATCTGGGCCACTCTACATATGCAGAATTTATAATTGAAGATAAGACTTTCTGTGTCTGCTTGGGGTACACAAAAAACCCCAAAGCAAACTCCCCTGCCCTCCTTCCTCCAAAAAAATCCAAAACCAACAACAACCAACCAACAAAAAATGCCCACCACCAATAACCCAACAACAACCAATCCCAAAACCCCCAAAACAGTTAAAACTAATTGCAAAGCTAAGCTTAGCGATGTACAGCACACTTTGGAAAATGCTGCACACCTGTTGAGTTCTCCTTAAAAAGTTACTTAATCTTTTGAGAGGGATGGAGGGGTGTTTGATAATCTGCCTGGCATGAGTGTAGCCTGTGATAGCTATTTAGGAGGATGGGCAGAAGACCCTTTCTGGACTAGCTGTACTTCTCTGACAGTGAAGTCAGTGCAAGCAAGTTGTGTCTTATGATGTCACTGATTTGAGCTGAAAGAGGCTTTTCGGGCAGAGCAGCTAGGCAAGGCTGAGGAAGAATTCAGGTTTTCAGAATCATCTACAGTGGCAAATCTGTTCCTGAACCCTTTCTAACGTACAGCATTTTGAGTAGCATTGTCACTTGGATGCTTGGCAGTGTTTTCTGTTTTCCTGGCTACATCTGAGGTGTTCAGAATTCAATGAAATATTTCTTACATACAGACTTGAAATCTCTATTGTTTGTGCTGTTGCACAATGGAGGACTTTCTTTAGAACAGATGTTTTAGGAAGGTGTTCTATTAGTTTCAGTTCATAGTACTGAAGGATGTAGTCTTGGTATTCAGTTCCTGAAGTATAAAAGTTGGGAATTGTGTACAAATAAGTATGTTGAGCTCACTAAAGTATTAAAAGTTACTTGTTCAAAACCAATAACTTTTGGTTATGGTATGAAGTATGTAGAAGATTAATATATTTATGTCTATAAACAGTGATATTTTGAAATTTGCATACTAAAAGTATCTCATGTTTTAAATGCTTGAAATAAGATTCTAAATGTTCACAATTAACAGAATTTCATTTTATGCTAGGGATGTATTAGCTTTAAAGAAAAAACACCTTGGTTTTATATAAAAAGTAACTCCTGTTCTCTTTTGAAAGTTTGGGAACTACCAAGAAAGGGATCGGTCCAGTGTATTCTTCAAAAGCAGCTCGAAGTGGACTCCGAATGTGTGATCTTGTTGCTGATTTTGATGAATTTTCTGAGAGGTAATTTCTGTATTTTAATGCACAGTTGTAAACATGGTTTTCAGTTTCCGGGTAGTACCCTGTGTAAGCAATTACGTCTGGCTGCTGCTACTTTTTAAATTTAAAGTTATTTTAAAATATGAAAATAGTTTTATTTATAGTTTTAAACAAATATCTTAGTAACTACAAATAATTTTAAAATCGTTTAATCACCAAATAATTGCAGATGGGTAACCAGTAAAACCTAAGGTTGGTGGGGGGTGTGAGGAAAACAAAAAACCCCAAAACCTTAGTGAAGCATTTTTGCCTTTCAGGTTCAAAGTGTTAGCCAATCAGTACAAAGCGATATACCCTACCTTAGAGATAGATATTGAAGGGGAGTTGGAAAAGCTCAAGGTAAGCCTGCTTCTGTCTGTCAAATGATTTTATCACTCTGTGCAGTTACTGATACGTAAGTCTCTTAGTGGCTGACACTTGTGCTTGTGTGAGGAGTTAAAACATAATGTGTATAGTGGGAAATTGATACCTATCAATTTTAAGAAGTCTGCTAACATCCTTAATGGTGCTTTTGACCTCGCTTTATGGAGCATTTCAAAAGAAATATTGTAAACTTTAAGAAAAAAGGCTTGTATAGGGAGAATTATTTTTTACTTCCACATGCTCAAACATACTGGCTTGGGAGGAAAAAACCCCCAAGACTGTAGTTGGGGAAGTTATGTTTCATTCTAAAGCAGAGTATTAATTCCTTGTGTCAGAAACTTAAGAACTGAAGTAAATTATTACTCTAATGAGCTGTAAGGAAAAAAAAAACGCTAACACCATAGAACAATGTAAGTTGATAGCAGCAGAACTAAAGCAGCCTGATTGCCAGCAAACTAGTCTTGTGGTTAATTACGAATTTTGAGATGTTTTCCCTGCAGTTGGGCCAGTTGTGAGATTTCTCACTGGTGTTAATTCTCTTATGCCTAATAGTGTGGTTTTTGCGGTGCAACCAAGTTTTTATTTGAAAAGCCAAGTGTCTTACCCTTACCCAGCCTCTTTGTTAATGTATTTTATAAAAACTTAACTGTAGGAGTTAGGTTTTCTTTACCTCTTAGAAAACTTTGACCAGATTTGATGAATTTTTTAAGACCATTGCGGAATGTGTGGAACAAGGGAGGGCATGTACAGTTACATGTTTAATTCTTGCAGAACGTCAGGCCAAAGAAATCCTTCTTGTGTCTTTTGTTGCCACTAAACTGAGTTTACGAGGTCTAGAATGGAGTATATGGGAGTTCTTAGCACTTCTGTTTGTCTTGCTTTAAATAATACCTGGTACACATTATGTTGTTATCAATAGGTAGACCTAAAAATTGGTTATAGTTGAGTGCTTTATAATGCTTTATAGTTTACCTAATACACATTAAGATTACAAAATATCTATCTGAAATGCATTTTTAAGGTGGAAACACAATATATATTTGTATCTTGAAGAAAACTATTTACACTTCATGTTTGTTTTATGGTAACGCACTTGATTAAATTTTGAAAGGCCAAGTGTTACAATTCACATTAAGTGAATCGTTAGAATGAGAACATCCATACTTTCTCGTGAGGAAAAAGACTGTGTACCAAGTGTTGATCTGAACGTTACTGGCTTCTTGGATCCATCTTCTCAGTGGCGTTCAGGCACTTGACCCTTAATTCCAATACATAAATTCCTACTTTTACTTACAAACATACCTGTACCTGTATCGGAGATTAGTGCTGCTTTACAATTGTGTGCATTTGTTGGCCTCAGATGGCCAAGTGGAACTCCTCCATGGTGATTGTGGGGGAGAAATTTTGAATACTTGGAAATGAAATACCAAGTCCAGTGAAGTATTGTGACTATACTCAGGCTTGAATATTTCTGAAGTGTTTCAAAAGTTTGGATTTTTTTTTTTACCTTCCCCCCCTTTTTTTTTTCTTTCCTTCTAGGAATAGCATACATGTCTCTTGTGTAAATCTGAGTCTAATGTTCTTCCTTTCCTTGTTCACATATTGTGGCATATTTAACACTTCTTTGTTCGCTTTTCCTTTTCAAGAGGGGAATAAAAGCATTGTTATGAGGGAGGAATAGCACTTGTACTCTGGCTGGCTTTATCATAATGAATTGATACCATCTAATAGTCTTTTGTATTATTCAGGGCTGCATTGAAAAAATAAAACCTATGGTAAGGGATGGTGTTTATTTCATGTATGAGGCTTTACATGGACCACCAAAGAAGATCTTAGTAGAAGGTGCAAATGCAGCACTGCTGGACATAGATTTTGGTAGGTATAACCGTTTTGAGATGTTGCTATATACTTGTGTTGTGAAAGAGGAGCACTAAATTTACTCTTCTGTACTTCATGGCAGAAATGTTTTGTATTTTGGAACAACAGTACTCTTTGACTAACAAATAATTAGGTGGAGGGGGAAGTATTTAATTAAACTCAAAAGGCTTTTGATTCTCCCAAGGTCAATTATTTGAATGACAGTAAAGATTCAGGTGACTCTTCTTAAATATAGTGTAGCTATTACTTCAGTGTCTATATATTTCACATGAGAAGAAAAAATTCACTTGAGAAGAAAACTGGAGAACTTTGAGAGGTAAAGTATATATGCAAAATACTTGTTGACTTTTTAAGGATCATCTTGCCTCTTTTAAAACCCTTTATATAACACTGTTTTCTACTGTTTCACAGTGTAAGGAAAGATGATGGGAATCTGGATTGCTAATGAGGCACAAGTGAAAAGGTTACCCCAATCAATTGGAAATTATAAATGGTGCAGTTTTCCTTAAAACACTGTGATTTTGATAACAATTACAAGGTTCTTGATAGAAACAGCTTTTTTTAAAATGAGATTATGATGTTTGTTATCATTATATTGTAAGGACAGACAAATTACTATACCTCTGTATATGTAATGTATATGATTGGCTCCTGCATTTTGTCACATTTTTCTTCAGTCTCACTAGCCTTGTAACTGCATCATTTTGATTGTTGGAAAGATGCTTAAGCCTGAAATAGAAGCCTGTAAGGACTACTGTCAAACAAATACAGAATTGGCATGTACTCTGCTTTCAACTGCTAGGAGTTGTGCTACTGGGCTTTTTCAAACATATTGAGTTTGAAAGCTGCCTCTTTTAAGAGGAAGATATGTCTAAGACTAGTCACTATAAGTGTAAGCACTAAGTTTTCCCATGGTAATCTGAATATTGGAAGAAACTTCCTTTTTAAACAAGGAAAAAAAAAAAAGACAAAAGTCTTCAAATATGCTTGTCACAGGGAAATGTTTGGTGTAAAACAGATATTTGCAGAAAACCCTATGAGGTTTGGGTTCTTTGTAAGTGGTGAAGATTTTAGATTTCATATGATCATAGGAAATGCAAATAGTCTGAACATCATCAGGTATGTCTGTAATGCGTACAGTTGTTTGGGTCACTGAGATTTTTCTCCTGCTGGTGCTGTGAGACCCGCACACAGAGACAGCATTCGCTCTCCGTAGATGCCATCAGCGCATCGGACACTTGGGTTAACAGTAGACGAGTCCTAGTCAAAAGATTTGACAATGCCAGATTTGATTACTGAGCATTCTGAATGAGGCTAGTTTCTGTGCCTTGGTGCACAGCAGTCTTAATGCTGAAGTGAGTTTTATGAATGTGTGTCTGGCAGCGAAGATGGCAGATCCCCAGCCTTGCAGTCCATCCTGCTTCTCTCGAGTGCGTAATGAAGCTCACTTGTGTTTGTGGGTGGGGACTAGGTGTGTGGTCTTCTGTGTTTTTTAAACACCGAGTGAGGATAAACCAGTGTCAGTCTGACAGACTGGGAGCTGAAAACGAGTAAGAATTGTCTCATTGACTCTCTTTGTGACATCTGCTAGCTGTATTTACCTGTCAGTAAAAAAAAGCTCAGCTACTGTGTCCTAAAAGATAAAGACTAACTAGTTCTTGCAAAGTGCTGTTGCATATCACCAGTAAGCCCATGTCTTTCACTGGAGAGACTTGAGTTAAGCAAAAGAAGCTAGAGATACATGAAGGTGGTCTGCAAAACCTCATGGATTTTGACTTCTTCAGTTGTCTGTATTGCTTGGTGTTCCTCTTTTACCCGTCTCTGGCTCTTACATCAAAAGAAGAAGATAGCAAGACATCTACCTCATGCTTCAGACTTACATGTGGTTACTGTGTGGCTGAAGCATTCGTTCACTGCTCAGATCAATTAAGGACTGGCATGCTTGGTTTCACCTTCCATTAATATATAAAAAAAAAGATAGTGTAAACCTTAGGATTTTGAGATGTTTAACTCTTTTATCATTGCTGCCCAGGCTGCCTTCTAAATGAGGACTGAATATTTAACTAGAGACAAACTCACCACTAATGAATTACACTGTATTCCAGGAGTGAGGTTTTTTCTTTAATTTTCTTTAATTGTGGAAATATTTTTTTCATTTGATTATGTAAGCAAAATTGTTCTTTCCAGAATTCTACATTTCTTGGCCATTTCTTATCCTCATACCGACCAGTTTGTAGAGCTTTTATTTTATTTTTTTCTTCCAAAATGAAAAACAGTAAATCTGTTTTTTCTAACCTTTAAATCCCATTTTCTTAAGAGTCGTCTTTCAAATTTTCACATTGTTCTATTAACGACCATATTTTGTATAAGACAGCAAGGCATGGTTTTCTGGTGTCTTATTCCAATTTTTGACTGGTATGATCATTCAGAATTGTTATACAGTCAACTTCTGCCTCTGTACTAGTTGAAGTAAGTGGTAAATTTTCTACCTTTTTAGATGAAGAAGGATCCTGACAAAGCTAAGAGCTCATTAAATACGCTCTTGGCAGCAAAATACATTTATTTTGTGGTTTGGTTTGGTTTTTTTGGTGTTGTGAAACCTAGGTAAGTGCAATGCAAGTACTGTTCCTCACTAGGTTAGATTTGTGTGTGTGTACATATATATAGTTTAAAACCAGTGTTTTAATAAGTTTATAAAACTTTCTTTTTAAATAGGCACATATCCTTTTGTGACTTCATCAAACTGCACAGTTGGGGGTGTATGTACGGGTCTGGGCATGCCACCGCAGAATGTTGGGGAAGTGTATGGAGTGGTGAAAGCATATACAACCAGAGTTGGAATTGGTGCCTTTCCTACAGAACAAAATAACGTGAGTGTTTTCAGCGTGACCTGTAACTGGGTGAAGTAACTTGGTCTGTCTGGCTCTACGTTAAATCAGTGCTACTGGCTAAATGCGAGTAGATGACGGTGTATTTGGATATCTCATTCTTCTGATTCTAGACTGAGCTTACTGGACTGCCTAATCTGATTGTCAGTTTCTAGACCTTCTTATGGAATAGAAGGCTAGAGCAAGCACAAATTTTGAGATTTATTCAAATAGCATTCTCTTGAATTAGAAATAGTATTTTGTATTTGTATTTTCACCCCGATGGATAACTTTGTGAAAAATTGTGGTAAGAACTTTTAAGGTAATTTACAGTATTGCAAAACATTATATATGCACCTGCATCATGTATTGTGTTTTGGGTGTTGTTTTGTTGTTTGTTTTTGGTTTTTTTTTTAAAGACTAATGTGTTACTCTTTGTTAGGAAATTGGAGAATTGCTGCAAATGAGAGGTAAAGAGTTTGGTGTTACCACTGGTAGAAAGAGAAGATGTGGCTGGCTGGACCTCGTGTTACTCCGATATGCCTACATGATTAATGGATTTACTGCGTGAGTTATTTTGACAGCTTTGCTGGCAACTTGACATAAAATCATGAAATGTTACAGGTTACTGTAAATTGTACATATACTAGTTAGTAACATTCAGACTGTTAGCAGTGATTTGTTGACTGTTTTGATATTTTGATACATTAACTGTATTTCATTTTTCCTAGCATTAAATATTTTTATATTTGACATTTTCATACTCCTAAATTTTTCTTGTACTTGTAGCACATCTTTATTTCTCATTTAAAGTAAACTAAGAAGCACTTAAGTTTTTCAGTACTTGGTGCTCCAAGCTACCCCAACCCCTGTCATCCCACCAAACCGAATCAAGTGCATCACAAGGGCCTTAAAACCTGATATCGTTTGGGGTTTTGCTTTCTTAGTTTGCTTTCAAAATAAGACAGATGGAAACCTATCAGTATCTTCAGCGGTATTGTGTCAATGTGGAAAATTTGGATATGACTTTGGGATTTTAATTAAAATGAAAAACATCTGTCTGAAACACAACTGGTATAAAACATCTGGTATATGAAACTGTGTAAATACATGCTTTACCTAAATTTTCCTGTTGTCCTTTGTGGTTTTTATTTAAAATAGGACGCAGCCAGGTATTTACAGAGCCAGTGCTTGATTATTTTGCTGCCTTCACTGTAGGGCAGGAACATTTGGCTGAGGACAGGAACAGACAGCAACAGGCATTGTGCTATGAAAGTCTCAAATGAATGGTCATAAAGTATCTTGGCATCACCCTGGTCAATTAAAATTCTAACACCTAAAGCTACAGAACAATCACTTTAATTGAAAAATACCTGTTCTTTGAATTTTGCCATTTTCTTGTAGTACTAAATCTAAGGATGCAACAAAAAGGCTATTTGTTTTTTAAAGTCATACCAGATAAATAGATCAGTGACACAGGAATTATTTTTCTGAGAAAAGACAATTAATTGCAGTATGCAGGAATACTTTTTTGTTTCGGTAGTTTTGCAACATGATGAGAGTTGTTGGAAATTGTTTAACTGGAGTAGTGTTTCTTTATAGATTGGCGCTGACCAAATTGGATATCTTGGATGTATTTCCAGAAATCAAAGTTGGTGTTGCATACAAACTAGATGGTGAAATCATACCTCATTTTCCTGGTAAGACTGCTTCTTTTTAGACTTTGGTGAAATGTGATTCAATACTTAAATGCATTTGACTTTTACAAGTACAATTTATGACAGGAATGTGCCGTGAATGTCTTCCCAGATGCACCAGGGATACCTTGTACCACACCTGTACCTGCAACCTAAAGACCTGTACTAGATACTGTCATTTGTCTATTAGAAAGATGCATAATGCTATATAAAGCTTCTTCAATGTAAACGTTGTTCCTGTTTATCCCTTTCCTTTAATACAGCGTGCATTACCCTCAAGCTAAATTGGAAGCTTGTTTCACAGTCTGAACCCAGTTACTCCCACTACTGTATTCATGCCCTCTTCTAGCAGGACAAGGCTTCATTTAAGCATGTGGTGAACCACATGGGAGAACTGATGCAGTTGAAAAGCTAGGTTTTTCTCCCTGTGTTACCTTCTAACAGTTCAGTTCCCTTTAATGGTTCACAGAGCAGCCAAAAACCTGTTGCCCCTATGCAATGGAAGAGAGGCAAAGGGCGTGCAGGAGGAACTGAGCAATTAGTTTAGGTGAAAGCAAGACTGTTTTCTAATAGGACCAACATGCATCAGTTTAATGTGATGGAAACTATAGCTCCTGAGGAGAAGAGTGGTCATTTTAGTGATCATTATTACTTGAAAAAATATGTATCTGCATATTAAAATACTCAAATGTCACAAAACAATGTTTTCATGGATAATACATCTTTTTAATTTTGCTATAGTAGAGATACTCTGGAACAAGGAAGAAGATTAACCAGTACTGAAGATTGGCCTTTCTGATTTCCTAGTGTGCACATAGATGCCTGTTTCCATTGTAATTGCTACCTCAGGGTTTCAGGCTGGTCACAGGTTATGATTTTTCATATGATAGCAGCAGAGAACTTTTGTGGGTGAGGAGATCAACTTTAGTAATCAGATACAACTCAGGCAGATTTATGTAGTGTAAAGTTGTAATTATGTATAAAGGAATAAGTGATGATCTGCCAGTAGTCCTTGAAAATAACACGTATCTGGTGGGAAAATTTATAAGGAATTAAAAATCTTCTGTTTCTGCATGTGCTGGGGGGAGTTCTCTAATTGATTTGCTCTCCAGTATCTTCAAACAAAAGTGCCAGTTACAGTCTGAATGCATGCTGAATGACATGGCAAGCACTTTTATTCAGGAAACTTAGTACTCATCTTGCTCTAAACCAGGGAATGCTTTTCCCTTTTTAAGACTGATATTCCCTGATTGATACCCTTATCAAAATATTAAGGAAATATTAGGTAGATGACCTTTGAGCCTAATGGATATTGCCCATTTGAATTCGGAGCTGCTCAGTAACTGCTTCATCTGTAGCCCTGTCATCTAACCTGGGGGCTCTTTTAGACTGTCTTGTGCTCAAGCCAGGAGTACCACCTCAGGCTTTATGTCATCATTAAAGATGACATAAAGAGGTGGCGATGTTTTCCATTACAAAGACTTCAGTGATTACTTTTTGGTTTTTTTTCCCATTCATTGTGTCTCTGGGATGGGAACAGCATCTTGTTACAACTTCTGAGGGTGGGCTTTTGCTCCCTGTGTGTGCCCAGGTAACAGGTAGCTGACCTTTGGTCATAGCAGCACAACCTGGCTCACCTGCCTAACTGTATTTTGCTTTACTATATGAGCAATTAAGCATTCTGGTAGAAATTTAGTAGAAGCTGTTGTCTTTGCTGTTGACACGCTGTCTTCCTCCAGTGTCAGGAAGGTGTTTGAGCTGTACTTCTGGTAAGCTGGAAGATGCTGTCTCTCACAGTGCCTCTGTGTTCCACACCTCTGTCTTTGCTATACTCCAACATTTGGCAGCATTTTCAGCACATATGCTGCAGGTTACTTACTACCCCTGCCCCTGGCATAAATAGAAAAGGTAACTTTCTTTGCCCTTGGTGTTTCTCAGGCCATTAGATTATTTCTGATGTCTACATCTTTTCATGCTGTGCTCTTGTATGATTTTCTTTTTTTTTTTTTTTTTTAAACCTGCCACTTTGACATTTTGAATTTAATTTAGAAGAAATCTAGTCTGGGAATCTCTTGCTGGCAGGGTATTTTTCTCTCTCCCTTCCCTACCCTCCCACTCTCTTGGAGATGTTAGTGATTTACCCTTCTTGTGAAATGACGGTCTCTAACTTAGAAACACACATAGTGCCCACCATCTCGGGAAAAACATGCCATATTTTATATATTGTTCCTTTTTCCAGCTGGATCAGAGAATCATACGAGTCTCACTCAAGTTTTTTTAGCTCTAGATTTTTGTGGGCATTTCATAACCTCCTGTTAAGAAAGAAGTGAAAATGTCTTGTGAATTTACAGCTGACTTCAGGTGGTATCATTGAGGCTGTAATCCTTTGCTATGGAGCTGGCCAGTATCTCCATTTCTGCCCAGCATCTTCATTTCTGTCCAGCCATAGGAGGTTATGGAAAAAAGACCGAACTCCCTGCTAGCTCCAAGCTGATCAGTTTAAAAGGAATGTGAAAGCCATGGCCTAGTTCTGCTATTGGCTCCTGTCGAAGTTCAGGGGTCAGAGTGACCTCAGCACAGACAGACAAAACCTCTAGCTCAGGAGACTTTGAAAACACAGATTCTTAGGAAATTGGGAGATTATTTTAGAGAAGCTTTACTTGATGCTTGTTTGGTTTTGTTTTTTTTCCCTTGTGCTCTTTCCCTGAGCATCTACTGTAGATTAAAGAGCTGGGACACTGTGCTAGATGTACCTTTGGTCTGACCTAGATGACCGGTTTTATGTTCAGTTTCTGGAAATTGCTGAAGGATCTTACACTGGTGCCAAGATCCCAAATTTCAGCTATTGTTTTTGAACTGGAAGTAACATCATCTCATTCCCTCTCCCAATTACAGTACCAGACTACCAGATATAATTATATCTGCTGTTATCTAATTCAGCTGTTAATAAGGAATATTCCAGAAAGCCTAACCGATAAATCCCCTAAGGGAAGAGCAGAGAGAAGTCTTGGTGGTGACGATATCTGTTACTACACTGAGCTCAGTTTTTAAACCTTATCTTTACCACACATCACCTTGTATCACATCTGCTGGAGCAATATGAGAGAATCATTTGAAACATCAAGAAATGTATCCCTTTTTCTTCCTCTCTTTTGGGGAAGTAAGGAATTGGACTAATACAAAGTAATGGAAGATTTTAGACAAGTTTAGACCATTCAGTTCCAAGTGCTTTCAGCTTTCTCCCAGCTAGGCTCATCAAAGAGGCTTCAGAGTAAAAATGCCTGTGGATGTCGAAGAGTAGGTGCTCAGTCACTTTCCCTCGTCAGAAAGAGGGAGGCTAGCGTATTATTCTAGACCATCTGCAATGCCTGGAGATTAGTCTGTGGTTTTGCACTTTGAATGTTGCTGTTCTGTTTTACAGATCACCTGGAGAGCAGAAACCTCAGTTGTTACTGCTCATGACATTAAAGAAAGTGCTTATCCTTGGCCTCTGCAACCCAGTGTCCTTAATGTGCTTGTCTGTTTGTCCTGATTACAACGAGTATTGATTCAGGATCATTTGCCTTAACTTGTGAATACCTCAGACCACAAAAACACGTGTTTCTTCACCGTTGTTAGGCTTTGAAGTCTGTAGAGCATAGTTCTTTCACCCTTGCTCAAAATGCTTGATTCATAAAGGCTGTCCTTGTAACACTGCTACCATTGAACTCCTGCCTGCACCAGGACAAATTGGTCAGTAGGCTGAGCCTGAGTTTGTTGGCTACACACACACTGCAGAGGATTAACTGTGAATTTGTATTTGTACCTCCCCTGTGCGGCTTGCACCAAAAACCCTTTCCCAGGTTGACTAGCTGTCTTTGCAGGAGCAGCATGCTCTGAGATATGGAGCCTACACAGCATTCATTCCAGTGCCCTTGGCAGAATCCTGTCTCTTTCAGGAGGGCAAGAATGCCTGACAACTCCCTTTTAATCAATGTATTTTGGCCATTTTCAGGCTGAAGGCTTTTGTTTCGCTACCCAGTGTTATTCCAATGTTCAAATAGTTACTGGAATGAATCAGTTCCAGAACAATGTGCTTACTATCTTTTCCAGGACTTGAAATAATCACAGGATTCATAGTTAATGGACAACACTGTAGCAAGTTACTAAAGGAAGGACAAAGTGAAATATACTCATTGCTTCTGTTCTGAGAAGTAATTGGAACAGTTGCTGTTCATACATCATGTGGGACTCCACAGTGGTTGACAAATCTGTTGTAGAGGTTTGGGGCAAAGGGTCTGTGAGCATCAGATGCCTGTTATATATAAACTGCATCTCACTGCTGTGTTTAGTAAAAAGTACATTTCTATGCCATTTTAAAATAAGTTTTAATTGCCTGATACTTACAAGCTGGTACCTAATTTTGCTTTCACATTACCAAATTCCCTCATGAAGGGGGAGTTGGATCTTGATATTTGTTCAGGGAAAAAAAATTAATGTTTTGGGGCATTACTTCTCCTGAAAAGTTGTTTTCTGAACTGAAAAAATGTATACATGTAACTGAGCACTGGCGTTCCTGAAGTCTGTCTTGATAGCTACTGGATTTTTTTTTTCTCTGCTTATGTTAACAAAAAGGGACACTTCAGCATCTTCAGTGATGGTATTATCTTATGAGTAAAAGAAGATTTCTTTGAAAGAAAATGTCTTTCTATAAGAAAAGAACAGAACTCTTCGATTATGTGTTTATTGGTAGAGAATATATCATCTTTGTAGACATAATATTTTTGTTCCTGTTTGCTTCTCAGCCAACCAGGAAGTCTTAAATAAAGTAGAGGTTCAGTATGAGACACTCCCAGGATGGGATACGGACATCTCAAATGCAAGAACGTTTGATGAGCTGCCTGTAAATGCACAAAATTATGTTCGCTTTATAGAAATGGAGTTGGGTGTTCCTGGTAAGTAAAACAGATTTTGCTGTTGCTGTGGTTTTTTTCCTGGTCCGTGAAGCCTATCTTGTACTTCAACTTAATGAGCACTTGAAATATTAAAAACTAGTTTGTAGCTGTGCTTATTCTGATGTACCTCGTGATACTTGTAACTATTGTTTTGCTACCTTTTATCTATCTATTTAGCTGTTGAATTGAAAATTTTCAAAACTTTTCATATGTAATCTTTGTCTCATACTCCAGTTCTTGTTCAACTGAGATTTTTATAACTCGCTTAATTGTTTTTCAGATTGGGTGTAATGGGCTTTTTGTTCTGCTGCCATTACAAAGTCAGTGGTACTACTGCTGTGTTAGTGTGACTAAATACATGTGACAGTAGGAGGTTCTAAACTAACTGATTTTTCTTGTTCTCCCTAATAAAGATGATCTTGTGGTTCTGTCCAAAGCTGGGAATTAGGAGATGATGCAAATCTTTACTTTTCTGACAGTTTCTATGCATCCTTTTTTCCTGGGATCTGGAAAACTGGATATTAGGGCAGTTCAAGACTTCCTGCTTTACTAAGCTAGCAATGCATTCTTATTTTGAGAACAATAGCCATAGTTATAACTTCCTAACGTACTAATAGTATATGCTGTGGTTTTTTTCGGACTGTGGTACGTAAGATCTTAAGCGCTTAAGAAGATAAGTTTGTATCTTAAGATACAATCTGATCTTGCTTTGTATTGCTTACAATAAAAGTTTGCTTTTCTCTCCTGCAGTTAAATGGATTGGAGTAGGGAAATCCAGGGAATCAATGATCCAGCTGTTTTAAAGATTTCAGATGCATGGAAGAAAGCACACTCCTCAAAAGACTGCTCATTCTTAAATGCATTAGTAGCCCGCAAAGCAAAGATGTTGGAAAGATAGATTTTTTTTTGCATGGAAAGAAATGCTAGAGTTGATACCCCAAATCAATCGCTACTCCTGAAAGAGACTCTGACATGAACCTGTATCAGTTCTTGTTCAACTGCAATTTCCAGGACACTTATCATTGTTGTTCAAGGTGCCATCAGATTTTTTTTTCTTTACCTAATATTTACTTCATAATGTAATTCCTGTTTGAAAATCTTAAGGTAGCATTACTTTCATGACTGTTTGTCTTTGTTATCCTCTCTCTGCTTTTGGCGGTGTTACTTCCCTGAAATTTTAGACAGTAAAAATAATGCAGTTTTGCACAGATAGTTTTACATCCTCATTGTTTGTATTCCTAAAGCTGTTGTATTCTTAATGGCTGCTCTTGTGAGTGATTAAAGAGGGAGATTCTGATTTTATAATGCTATAAATGCTGTCTAAATTATTGTGATCTGTTTTTTTAAAAAAAAAATGTGATGCCAAGTTGTTAAGAATGTCCAGTTTTTTTTAGCTGTGTAACACAGAAAACTTACTCTTTGTAACTCACAGAGGTCACTCAAGTGTTTACCAGGAAGTGTGCCCAGAAAGTTAGAAAATCGATATTGTAAAAAGTTCATTTGCAATTATTAAAGAACCATTCTGATTTTGAGTTAAATGCTTCATAATGTTACTCTTTTTTTTTTTTTTTCCCCTGGTATTTTAAAAATCATGCAGTTCTCTACTTCCAAGGCGCATATCTCAAACTGTTTTCCTAATTAGATGAGGTTATATTTATATTTGGTGAGAAGTCTAACATTTTGATGCCCTTTTAAATTTCTTTCTATGTAGCCAATAGAAGATCTTTCTGTGCTGAACTGGCAAAGCACAGACACTTCTGTAATTATAAATTGAAGATGCTTTAGAAATATCATTTCAAGTACTCAACGTGTTTGCTTTAGATGTAGGGAAAATAACAAGTATTCATCTCATGACATCTGATGTGCTTCGGATTATTAGTGTTGGGAAATGTTCTAGAATTATTTTAATTTATAACCATTCTTATCTATTCCAAAGAATCAGATTTGTTTTGACAACAACCCAATAGTTACATATTCCCTTTCCAGATTTTTTGAGAATGATGTTTTTACACATCATACTATGGAATTCACGTGCTTCCTTTTCACTTCAATAATACTTAACTTTATTTCCTGAAAACAAGTTTGTATCAGGGTGGGGCAGTAGTGTTAAATTTAGTTTAGTAGATTTTGGCTCTGCAGGTGAAGATAAACTTTTCATGCAAACTCAAAGGTACGAGGCCTTCCAGATTATGTTTTAGGTAACCACATGTTGCCTGAAATGGGATAGATTTGTTGATTGATGCTGCTGTTGATTTGTTAGCACAGTGTTTATATTCTCAGTTGACATAAAATCACTTATATGGGGAGGAACAGGAGGGTTGAAGGATAAAACTCAGATAAACTTGCTCTGTATTGTTGTCTTCCTGTAGCTGTAGGAGGCACCGAGGGGGTTTGTGCTGTCAGTGCAACTACCGGCCAAGGACTGGGGGCCTAGCTAGTTGAAGGACTGAGTAATAAATGAAGGCATGCTTTCCTTCTACGGAGAGTGAATAAATGAGGGCTTTCCACGTAGCTGTGTTTCAATCTGCCAAGCAGAGACCTCCGAGTTCAAGGCCTGTTTCAATTCTTCCACCGTTGTAACTGCACAGTACAAACTAACCTTGTGTTTCAGTTGAGGAATTCATATTCCCAGACGCAGCAGGATTGCTAAGCAATATAGCTACAGCCTTTAGGCTATTGTGATAGAAAGTTATTTGTGCAGTTAAAGAAACGAAACAGAATTGTCTTGGATGCAAGAGTGATTTATGCTCCTTTGCTTTCTTTAAGTTCAGCTGAGATTTTTCTCTTTGATTCTTCCACTCAAGTGCAGGTCTGGAAAGTTGACAATGTGCTCCTACCAGTACTTGTCCAGGTCATAGGTGGTCCAGGATCTGTTGATGTATATTTACTCTCATGACCTGGAATGGAGTTTTTTTTTTTCTCTTTCAATTTCAAGTGGTTAAACTTGGCATCTGTGAAGTTGATTACGTTGTCACTGAATGCCAGTTTCACTTAAGTTTCTTGGAGTGAATTCTTGGACTGGTGTACGCACACTTTCCTGGTGCCAAAGAATGGTTATAGAACGGCAACATCCTACCAAATTCTCTCCTCCCGCAGCGTTAACTCCTCCTACCCCTTATTTAATTTGTACACGTGGGGAAATGGGTTGGGGTGTGTTACCGCCAACCTGAATGTTGCGGGAACAATGGTAAAAGCTATGGAGGTAGTTTCAAGCACTGTCTGCTGTGCTCTTGAAACCGTGCTATGTCCAGCTGTGAAAGCAAGAGGAAGAAGAGAACAACAGCCTAATGCTCTGCCACAGGCTGTGTGTTTAGCAGGGGCAAAGTTAAACGCCTTGAAGGCAGTCGTGGTTTTTCCTCTGGCCAAAATTCAATCTTCTGCTTTTTTCTACCTTCGTTAGTCAAGAGCCCTTTGGCTTCAAAGGAACTGGCAGAAAGGCTTCTGGTTGGCTGTCGCAGGCCAGGAGTCAGCTGCCATCGAAGGAAAAACCGTCGTACTTCAATGACGAGCGTGTATTTCTCAGGCTGTTCCTGTGTACTCTCTTCCTCTGTTGCTGCCGTGTAAGGGGATAGCATGGCAGCATAGCCTAGCAGTTGAAATTGATTCTCCTCCAAGTGTCCCTTCCTGTTAATGGGATGTTTTCCAGAGGCATGGATACCTGTTAGACCTGACAAGTCTGATGACAGACGAGGTATTTTGATCTCGTGCCATTCTTGCCGCCACTGAAATATTTACGAGGTTGATTCACCTCGGCTTGGGCTGTACCGCAGCGTTTAACGGCCCTTCTGTCCCTGTGGTTTACTGAGTCTCCTTTGCTAACTAGCAGGAGGGGAAGTGCAGGATACTCCTGCTGCTTAGCCTTTCCGTTTGTATTCTGTATGCAAGTGGGTTTTGGCATGCAGCTAATGGACAAAACCTTCAGATGAAGTGGCAGGCAGATGATGTTGATGTAATTGCATGGCAGCTGCTTTCGTCTATCATCATCCTGGAAATCTACTTTCTATTAAAAATGGTTTCCTTGTGCTGTCACAGCCAGCTCCCTTAATGAAACGTAATCAAAGTTTTGGCTGGTTTAGAAAAAGTAAAAGGCAAAGTTGCTGGGAACATAGAGAAGGGACAACTCAAATCTGGTGAGTTTTTTTCCACCCACCCTTGTCCCTGAAACAGTGGAACTTAATAAACCTGATGCTATAGTAATTAAGGATGCTTTTGATGCGTGACATCTTTACCTGCTTAGGGCAGACTGATGCGCGTACAGACGTGCATGCTGACCATGCGTTATTTGTAGACTTAAAATTCCGTACTGCTCTGTGCTGGTCCGAGTGTTACAACTCGTTCAACATGTCATCTGTCAAATACCTTGCGGTAAACACAAGTATGTGCTTTTTGGAAAATGCACGTACTCCCCGAGAGCTGAGTTGTCAGTCGGCTGGGAACGGAGTTTCAGCTTTGTAGGTTACCGGAGCCGGTTGCGGATTTTACTGGAAGGTCTAGGCAGAAAGCATAAATCGTTCTGTAATCTCATGCTGACATATGGTATGTAAATACCATCATCCAGCCAAAGGGTAGCCGGCTTTATAAACGTACTTTCTAATCTCTCGCTGAAATGAGCGCCCGGGATAATGCAGCTGTAATCTAATAGTTATTAACAGCCTGAGAACGTACCGTAAGACCTTAATAATTCAGAATAGTTTGATTGGCTCCATCTGACTTGTAATTAGCACGATAAGGGTTGTGCCTCTTGCAGTCGAGCGGCTAACTGCGTTAGTTTAACGCTACTAGAATTTTTAAAGCTTTGCCTTCCTAACAGAAGTCGCCTACAACAGTTTAATTGTTTTTTAATTACGCATATTTTGAAGTTGATGTGCATTGTAAAAAAACTTTCATAGGAGGGAAAAAAAAAATCCCAGCATTTTCTGCAACAAACTCCATTCTAGATTCTAATATACATAATAATCGCAGGTCACGCAGCGCTCCTGAGATGTCCGAAACCTTTTGGATGTAGTTTTGGTTTACTCTGCCTGGATCCTCCCGTTCTTCCTCTTTTATGCCGAAGTCATAGAGAATCATTAGGAGTTGTTGCAACGTTGCCTACGACAAGCATGAAAGAGAGAGGCTTACTCCGCAGTTCTCACAGGTTTACTCTGGCGTGCAAGCTTACCCTGGAGCTCCTCTGGATGCGTGTGCCTTGTGGACCCGTCCTAGCTGCCGGGGACAGAATCCACGGATGTCCTTTCCAGGACGAATAACTGAGCTGGTGAAGCAAGCAGAAGATGGTGAAGGACAAGCGGGAGGCGAGAGAGCAGGAATCCCACACGTGCTGCAGCAAAGCAAGTTTCTGATACGGCAGTTACGAAATAAGTGTAAAATCCCTTAGTTTTTGTGGAGTATGACATGCCAGATTCCTACGAGTGATGTAAAATGTGGGGCTTTTTTCTTTGCTAAGGAGCTGCTGATGGACCCAAAGTAATTTGTGTGGCTTGAAGGTATTAATCTCCATTCTGTGGAGTTACCTATTTGGAGTCCCACCCTGGGGGGGGGGGGAAAGAAGTGTATGCATGTAAAAGTCAAGCTTCTACCAAACATTTAGATTTTGCAGAGCTGTGAGAGTTTCTAAACCGAGTTGCACAATATTAGTGGCGGGTTTTAAAGTAGAAACAAAGGTGGGAAGCAGTTAACTTACACAGGGTTTTGTAACTGAGGGCAGCAGCATGCTGCTCCGTGACTCAGCACAGGATTGCCTTGCAGGCTGATTCCTTGTATTAGCAGGTCTGATGGTCTGCTCGTTTGTCACAATTAAGTAATAATGCATTCTTCCTCCCGAAGAATGACATTTGGCTGCAGTGTATAAAACACTGACTCACCAGTATTTGGAAAACAAAGTAGATGTTTTCCGTGCTTTGTTGCCCATCAGAGTTGGTGAGTTACGTTTTGGCCTCTCCACGGCAACTACTTCACTGGAGTGTGCTTTACTATTACAGCTCCAGGAGTTTGATGGTAAAAAAGGTCTCCTCAGGGCTATTAGTCAGACTGTTGTTTCAAGTAGCATCCTGACACAGCCTTCTTAGAGGCTCCTTGAATACATCCACAGGTCAATTTCCCCTCCCCCCCCCCCCCAAACTAAGACCGTTGCATCTTCCACTTAGTTGTAGAGCGCGATGTAAAAACTCCTTATCCAATTCAGCCTACAAAAGAATGTATTTTCATGCTTTAGATAATTTCAGTCAATCTTGGAAAATGTAGCTATACAACATACAAAAGTGACAACTCCAACACTCACACACAATATGAGCTGTTGAGAATCACTGTTATATTTACCAACATTTCCATATCCCTGTCAGCCAGTTCTGCACAACTGTTGTCCTCATCATAGTCAGCAGCACCAACAGAGATTCCTCTCCACTCCCCGGCTCCTCCCCAGGGGTGAATCTTCCCCGGCTTTACCCTCAGCGTGGCTTCAGCGGGAAGCGTTCCTCATCCCTCGTCTTTGGGGTATGGGGGACGTTGCGTTTTCCCTCCTCCGGCAGGAATTGTGTGTTCAGGTTGCCAACCCAGCTACCTGAGACCGTGCCAGTAGTGGCTGTGTCTTACCATGGAGTTGACAAACCTTGGTTGCTTACTTATTCCATGATGCCTTCAAAGACCCTCATCTCGGAATTTATCGTCCCTCCTGGATACATCCAGGAATATTTTTGAACGTTGCTGCGTGAATGGCTGGGTTACAGCTTGCTATCGCAACTCTGCACGTAAAACTTTAGTGACGAGTATCAGAAGATTTGTGAGACCCCATCTATTAAAAAACCTCAGTGTACTGTGAACTTAGATATCCGGGAGAAGCTCTTCTCGGAGAGGGTGGTGAGGCACTGGGACAGGTTGCCCAGAGAAGCTGTGGCTGCCCCATCCCTGGAAGTGTTCAAGGCCAGGCTGGATGAGACTCTGAGCAACCTGGTCTAGTGGAGGGTGTCCCTGCCCATGGCAGGGGGGTTGGAACTAGATGGTCTTTAAGGTCCCTTCCAACCCAAACCAGTCTGTGATTCTGTGGGAGTGGCTTTGGTCTCAACAGACAGGACATGGAGCCCAGGAGGAAGCCTAGGGCAGAGGTTAAATGGTTCATGTAGGGGCCTGCAGGTAGCCTGTGACAGACAAGGGACAGCAGCACATCCAAACGCTACAGCCATTAGAACTGCGGGACTGTCTGTAATCCACCTGCTCATGTTAAATAATAACCATGCATTAAAAACATCCTAATCTTGGTTTTGAAGCTTATCTAACTCAACACACTGAAAAAGGATTCTCTTTTCCAGGATGATGCCCGTTCTGCTTTCCAAAACCCGGGAAGCCTGCACCAATGACGTTTCTTTAACTAAGTGGTATTTCTGTTTACAGGTTGGGCGAAGACCGAGGCTGTGACGTGAGCTTACCTTTCCTGGTTCATGCGCGGTGGGGTTACAGACAGATCAATGGCGGAAGGAAGATCAGGAAAGGCAAAGCTTGCAGGCGCAGTTAGGGCGTCCCCCAGAGCTCCCTCTCCCTCGCTAAGCTGGTTCGGGAGAGCCCCTTGGCCTCACTAAGCCTGGCCTTGTGATGGAAAGGCTGGCACTGAATGGGGAGCGTTGTGGGTGCGTTTCTGAGTGCTGTTTGAGCCAATTCACTAGCGGTGCTGTAGGTGACTATGTACGCAATAAATGAAGGAGCAGTGTGGTACTGAAGAGGGAGCCTAAGGAGACTAAGAGCTAGACGGAAGGGGAAAAGATAATCGGCACATCCCTTGGAAACTTGTGCCCCCACACACCTGAGCCATCATCCTGAGGGCTGCTGCACTTCAAGAAACGAGACCGCGGTGTCTGCTAGTCCTCAGGTTGCACAGTCCTTGAGTTACTCCTGCATCTGAGAGCGGGAGCATCTCCTGCCAGCGGTGAAGTTTGAAGAAAGCCAGAGGGCGAGGAGAACGAAAAAGAACTGACACAGGAGCAGAGAGTGTAGGGTTGAACCTTTAAGAGTAAACCTTCTTCTGATGTTTTATTGGACATGCTCTCCGGCACCTCTCACTTGCCATAGACAGAAAGTAAAGCTTTCTTTAACCTTTCTGGAGTTAGAAACGTAGGCGTAATTTGAGTCTGGATTTTTTTTTATGCACCCTTCTGTCATATGAGCTACGACCTACATCTCGGCACTGAAAAAGGAGCCTTCGGGGAAGATGAGGTGGGGCAGGGAAGAAGGAAGAGCTTTCGTTGCTCCTGACACAGACCCCTGGAGCCAGGATGGACCATGATGGGCCTCTAGTCAGTGGGGCCTGGGATGGGAGGAGGGGCTTAACCTTCGCTGATCCAGACAGACACTTGCCTAACCTCCTACCCTGAGACTCCACGGCCTCCCTCATGATCTGCTCCAGTGTTTCACCCTTAGAAAGTTTCTCTTGCCATCCACTCGGATCCCTCCTGCTGCAATTGAAGCTTGCTGTTCACTGGTCTGTTTGCCACGGACAGGGAAGACAAATGATTCCCTATTTCTCTGCAGCACTGTTTTGGGTATTTACTACATCCCAGTTGTTCTTTCCTCAGGCTGACCAGTTCTCTGAAACTGCGTGGAGGTCATTTTTGGAGATCTCCATGCTGTTTGCGTGGGTTTTTTTTCTCCGTCACAGGGGAGTTGGGACCTGAATATGGTCACAGTTCATTCACTGGTGTTTGCAGTGCTGAGTGGAAGGGACAGATGACATCATGTGTCTTGCATCAGAAAATCAAATTATGGATTCTAGTATGGTATTTCCCGCCTTTCCTATGGCATAGCTTTGCTGATTTATATTTCGGTCCATTTTGCCTCTGCTGTAGTGGGGTTTTTTTTTGCTTACAGGTAGAGACTTGCCCACAGCCTTACTGCACTGCAGCCTCTTTTTCTCAGACCATTTCTCCAATTGGCTAAAATCATTTTGAACCCTTATCCTGTTTTCTGATGTATTTTCAGTTCCCCTCGGTACATTCTCTATCCCGTCGCTGACTTCACCAATGAGAATTTTGAATTGTACAGAAGCAAGACCCGTTCACTGAACACATTTTGCTGTTTTGATGAATCACTTTCCAGGGTGTGATTTATTTTCCTCCCCACCCCCCCCCAATCCCTCACTTACCCCAGAGCAGTTTTATCTCGATCACATTCCTTCATTTACTTATGAAAACATCCTGCAAGCCTGAACGTGTCACCATTTGAGCTGATACCGGCAGCTCGCTATCGCTGTCAAGAAAACGTCCTGATCTTCACCTTGTGGTTGCTGAGCCTTCTGCCAAACCAGTTCGCCTTGCTAAATAGGCAGAAAACAGAACCAGTGGAAGATAAGCCAAGAGGTGCCTATGGGTTCAGCAGGTTGGTTTGGCTCAGCGCAGAGTCCAGGGAGCAGCGGAGGTGCCACCGGGGAGGAGCTGACGCTCACCCACCATGGTAACTTCACTCTGAGCCTTGCCGAAGCCCGGAGGGGGTGTTTGCTGCATCCCATGAGGAGAAATGTTGAGTTTACCTGTTGGATAAAGAATCGGGAGGCAAATAGAACCAATGTTTTCCTTAATTTCTAGCTAATCGTAACTTAATCATAACTAATGATTAAGTCTAATGTGATTTTAGGTAATCATCTTTAATCAGATTATTTTTTTGGGCCGCTTTTTTTTTGTGTGAGAACACCCTGAACATACCTGTTCAGTCAACCACAATTCATTAATTAATATGGATGACAGCTCTGCATACTGAATCACTGAAAAGCAATTCCAAAAAGGACACACGTGTCTCTCACGTGCTCTCCATCGCTTGCCTCGGTATCGAGCTCCCTCCACAGCAGGATGGAAAGATGAGTTTTCTTCGCGTCGACCAACCGGCTTGCTCCAGGCTTTGGCCATCCCTGCAGGACCCCAGTCCAGTTCCCACCCGGAAACAGGCGTTGGCAGTCGCATTCAGTCCCGACGTTTTGCAACCCTTCTGTGTACACGTTTTTTCCCCTCAGACAAAATTGTGTCAACCCGCTTGTCTTGGCGCGGGCAGAGACTTGTCGCTGGAAGAGCGGCCTGCGAGCGGCGGGGCTGCACAGGGGCCGGGAGGCAGAGAGCGGCAGTGGCAGGGGGATGGTGCAGCCCCAGTCGTCGCTGGGTTGGTGGCTTAGAAGAGAAAGAGCAAATCACAATTTCAGCAGAGGGAGAAAATTAGACACAATAAATAAAGAAACCTGCAAAGTTATTTTTATAGTTGTTCTTGAGGGCAGAGATGGATTTAAAAGCCCCTTGCCTGTGATGCTGGCCCTGCTTATGGCCACGGTCTCTGCCTGGTAGCAGGTGAGTGGGAGGTTTCATTCCTTATTGTAAGAAATCCATCTCATTCCCATGATATATATATTATTTTTTTTTAATAAAGGGAAGAAGCGAGAAAATTTGCCTCTTCGCTGTTGACCTTTCCACTCAGACGTTTCCCAACACCCCACTGGCGTTGAAGCTCACGCTAAACATTTCCCTTCGGATGCTGCCCTCTGCAAAGGCTTCCTGGAGGGCTGAAGTTTGCCGAAAGTGAGCACCTTTGCCACCCAAGAGCCTGGCCCGGCCCAGCGCCAGGCGGCTCGCCGTTCGTCCGGAGACAAAGGGAGCCGCATCTGAGCCGCGCTGAGGCTGCGCTTGCCGGAAGAAACCTAACAATTCTTATTTACCAAATTGACAAAATCCTATCATGGCAATTAAGGGGATATGTAATTAACTGTGTCTTAATTACAGCAGCTGCCACTTCATCTGAATGCAGCAATTTGTGGAGAAACCGGGGGAGATGCTTTAAATTCGTGTGTGTAAACAGCGCAAGCACAAACAGCACGGCGCGTGTGACTCCTGGGGGTGCGATGCCCGGTCCTGGGGGGCACAGAGTGAAGACTGAGACTCGCCCACTGCCAGCCTGGCTGGCCGGGGTAGCCTTCAGATGGACATGCTTTTCCACATCTGGCGAGACAGCATAAGGTTCCCTGTTCTAAGGCAAGAGCCATGAGGGCTTAGTAGGTAGGAAGAGGGTGCTGGTCCTCTGAGACCTCTGTCCAGCTCTGCCCCCCAACAGTGTCTCCTCCTGGAGATCATGCTGAGGAACCATGTTACCCCTCTGTGCCTCAGCTTACCCACCAGTAAGAGGCTCACAGAATTCGCTTTATCTCAGCATGCAGTCAGTGTTTGTGCCTCAGATACAGCTCACAAATACTGAGCTAAGCCCAGAAGGTGCTTATGGCTGAGCTGCAGCTTGGAAGGAGCTACGACCTCCCCTTTCTCCTGCTAATAACTGGGATTGATGTTACAAAGGCTGAGGACTGCGCTTGCTGAAGTTGGTAGACATCATTTGGGCTCCATAACTCAGCTGCATTGGTTTGTTGTCGTGCTGCTTTCGGCTGGGGTAGAGCTAATTCCCTTCACAGCAGCCAGCATGGGGCTGTGGTTTGGGTTTGTGCTGGAAACAGTGTGGATGACACAGGGACGTTTCCGTTCCTGCCCAGCAGTGCTTACACAGAGCCAAGGCCTTTGCTGCCTCTCACCCCACCCCACCAGCGAGTGGGCTGGGGGTGCACAAGGAGTTGGGAGGGGGCACAGCCAGGACAGCTGACCCCAACTGACCAAAGGGACATTCCATACCATGTGGTGTCATGCTCAGCATATAGAGCTGGGGGAAGAAGGAAGGGGTTGTGTGTGTCATTGGGAGCGATGACATTTGTCTTCCCAAGTAACCGTTAACATGTGATGGAGCCCTGCTTCCCTGGGGATGGCTGAGCACCTGCCTGCCAGTGGGAAGGGGTGAATGAATTCCTTGTTTTGCTTTGCTTGTGTGTGTGGCTGTTGCTTTACCTGTTAAACTGCCTGTATCTCAACATACAGGTTTTCTCATTATTACTCTTCCCATTCCCTCCCCCATCCCGCTGTGGGGAGTGAGTGAGCGGCTGTGTGGTGCTTGGTTGCTGGCTGGGGTTAAACCACAACAGTCCTGTGTGTTTCACACATGAAATAAAGTTTCCTTCAACCAAGTCAGCACAGGAAGGGAATCCTGCTCATTACCAGCAATGCTATTCCAGTTTCCTAATGGAAACCTAAACTATTTTCTGAGTATTTCAACACTGTGCAGCATCAAAAAAGTCTGACTGATTAATATGCACATCAAAAATTTGAAAAGATGGGAGGATGACATCCCACCACTATTTAAATGATGACACAATCTCCCACGGACACTGATGTGACCAGAATTTCACCAGCTACCACTACCCAACTGTCACAAACTATCCTCACATCACGTTGTGGACCTCTGGGTTGCAGTCAATGGCACTTTGAGAAAAAGAAAAACACAGTTAAAGCTTGTTAAAACTTGTCCATATTAATCTTTTAAAAAGCACTTGGTTGTTGTAGATTTACCTGCTGAATGAGGAGGCTTCATGGAGAACTTCTGAAGTACATTTCTTTTTCTGTCTTCTCTGGGACGGAGCACTACCTGCATGGTGTCTTTAATGCCAGTTACATTTGCATGGATACATGTCCCTTGTTTCATTGACCTTTCCATTTTGCTGCCCACATTTTGAAAGGTAAAAGAATAGAATATTCTGACTCAGTTATTTCCACGGCACTTGTCTGTGGTGTCACTGGCTGTGCTTTGGGTATGCTCTTTGCAGGAGAAACTAAATAAAAACGTAGATGAAAACAAAGCAGCCTTTCAATTTGTTTAACCGAAGCGGAGCGTCTAGGCAGGAGTGATATAATTTTCATAGCTGCTGAGCACTTTGGCTTTCACTGACATCATTTGTGGGCTCCCGTATGGGTGCCAGGCATCTAGCTTTCAGTAAGGAGATTTGGAAATGCCACTCAGAAGTTCCCATTGCTGTCCAAGTGTCCTTAGCAACAAGCACAACAGAAATGCAGAAAATATGAGACACCAGAAGAATGTTTTTCCTCCACGTTTCCCGTTTGGTAGGTGCAGGGTTTTGTCATGCCCTGCTTCCACTAATGTCTTCATAGGAGGAATGAAAGGCTGTCAGCACAGTCACCCACCGAAGACCTCCCTCGCCCCTGCTGTGGGCTGAGGGAATGAAGTTGGTGCTCCCACTCCTAAACCTGGAGAGACACATGGGCGGCTGGTCACACTTGGGCGGTTTAGATCTGAGCATCTGTTACACAGTTAAAAACGTGGTTTTGACATCCAGGTGTTTGGCAGCAGTGAATGTCCCACACACAGGAGGTGGTGTGGCAACGCTGTGGGTCTGTCACAGCTCTGGCTACCCCACCCCTCTTGTCTCAGCAGCTGAGATCCCTGGCTTAGGGGGACTTGCTGCTAATGCGCCCCCCCCCCGACCCACACCATCTCCCTCATCCACATGCTGGCCTCTCTCTGCGGGAGGCAGGCGGGGGCCACGGCTCCATCAAATCGCTGGGTGTGAACGAAGGACTGCGAGGAACTGGAATGAGAGCACCAAATCCATTTGATTTATTCGGGATTTGAGCCTAGGTCTTCTGGGTGAAAGTGAGCGCCTTAACCCACCGTGGGAGTTAATTCCTTGCCTAGTCATTATTCAGGCATCATTAAAGTATGCATTGTGCTGGAGGTCAAATCAGATTACTCTAAAGAATTTGGAATGGGAAAAATGCTGGGGTGGGGGGGTGGGTGGGGGGTATTCATCAGCCTAAGTGTTTGGTTATCTCAGTGTTTAGCTATTTATATTGTGCCTGTCACTGTGGCATGTCACTGTGCAAACAAAGGGTTGCTCTAAATCTCTTATTATTTTAATGGCATTAATGTTCTTCAGCTGGGAAAAAAAAAAAGAAAATAATTTCCCCCTGGAAGATAACGGAGTAAGTTGTTTAACGTAAACAGCGGCTCTGGGAAAACTGCTCCCACAGGCTCAGCCGGGCAGAAGGGTCCCGCCGTCAGCTGGCACCAGCAGCGCCCTGTCACACCCGGTGATGTACCTGCACCCTCTCCTGACGCCAGGGACAAGGCCCCACTGCTGCAAGAAGCAGCAGAAATGTGGAGGGGGGTGACAGCCCAGGTCTGCTTAACACTTAGAGAGAGAAAGGGGAGAAGCACTGCACGACTCTCGCTTCTCAGGCACGAGCGTAACTTGGAGCAGAGCTCCCCTCGGCAGAGGTAAGCTGGGTGCCTTGGATAAATCCTACACCCTGGCACCGGGCGGGAGAAGCGACACATGGGCTGGATCAAGGAGTATTCGTTTCTTGGCGATTCACAAAGATACAACCTGCAATTGCAGATCCAGACATATGCTGCCCTGATCACGGAAAAGAAAAATGCTGGGATAATAGCATCATGCTGGAGGGGGATCTGCGAGGCAAAACCAGGCGCCGACAAGGGGCGCAAGAAGTTGAATCCCACCCACGGAGAAACCTGTCCGACTTTCTGGTTGTGGCAGCAAGGGGAGAGAAACTGGAAGCAGCTTGAAAACCAGATCGAATTGGTCTGCGACTGTAAAATAAGATGGGGCCTCCCTCGGGACCACACGAACATGGAAGCAAAACGGTGAATTGCTAAAGGGAGATCCTCAGACAAGGGGTAACCCTTGGGGTAGGACACACAATTGTAGGGATCCAAGCTTCATACGTTCATTGCCCAGCAACACCTATTTGTTATTCATTTCAAACTGAATCTGACATTTCTGGGAGTTTCTCCATCCAGGGACTGACACACATCCAGGTTCTTTGAGATCCACACAGAAACTTGTGTCCTGAGCACGGGACTCGATGCAAGCCCCGTACTTCAGGAGTTTCGGGGACGTTGGAGCCGTACTGAGCTGCACGGAGATGTACTGAGCTGCTGTGCCCAGTCAGCATCAGGGGACAGGACCGGGTGGCGCACAAACCCAGATCCAGGAGGGGCTCCCTCCTGCCGTCTTTGCCACTCTGTACGTGTAAGGGGGTGGAATACACTGGAAGTCCTCTTGAGGCACTTCCAGCCCCACTGGCTGTGAACTGGAGCAGCGTATAGCCAAAATGCTCCTGGCCGGTGATGCAGGGAGCAGAGAGCACTGAACACCAGACAAGGGCCCAAGCTACGTCATTCGTGTTTCAACCTAGCACACGGAGGGCTGGCCTGGTGCATTGAAGGAGAGATGCGAATTGCTGCCTCTGTTTCTAAATATCCTGTTTTGAGCGTTATCTTCACCTTAACAGCAATGGAACCTGGAAGCACAGCATAAGAACAGCCTCCCAAGGAGGAAATTATTTGGTGCGTGGTGTGCCAGCGGTGAAAACGGCTTTGTGCTGTGGCAGGGATGACCCTGCTCTTGCACACATCTGGATTTCATCCAAGACTGGTCTGTGCTCAAGGAGGGAACAAGAACCATCTAGCAGCCCTGAGCTTCTGTAGACTGAAACATGCAAAACTGGGGGCAGTCACGTACTGGAGTGCCAGGCATCCAGGTATTGGGGAAGCCTGGAAAAGTGTCTTTTGTGGCTGCGTTTGCCTTCTCCTCAGATTCACTGGGACCAGCTCCTCGTTGCCTACCCCTTCACTGACCTAGTGGCATTATGGCTCCCATATCCTCCTTTTGCAGTGTACCGTCAGGAGTCTCCTAGTCTTCTTCCCTGTGGCCTGTGATGGCATTCGGGCTGGATCTCCGATGGATGGTGGGATGGGAGGGTTGTGAGCCAGTGCATCCCTTTGGGGCAGGGCGCCTAACATGCAAATACCAGCTGATCCGCGTGGCTTTGAGTTTCCAGTAGCGTGGACTTATTTTGCAAGGTGAACTAGGATGACTGCACTCCTACGGTGTTCAGCCTGCCTGCTCTGCCTGCCTGCTCTGGCCTGGCAGGCTGCTGGCGTCCCGAATTTGGCAATAGTTGGCCTGTAGTGACTGCAGGAGGGCAGGAATGAGAGACGCTGCCCCATTCTCCAGTAGGGGTGAGGCTGCCTGAGAGGACCTAAATGCACTTGATGCTGGCTGGGTGTACCCCTGGGTATGTGGAGGCCAGGATCCCGCTGACAGCCTGCCCTGCACAATTGTTGGGCCACTCAGTTTGTTTTCAATGTTAAGGAAATATTACAAAAGAATGGCATGGGGGCTTGCTAATTTAACCTCTGATGGTGCCTGTTTAGCACCTTGGTGGAAGACTGTGATGCTTACCTCTCGTTCTCCAGTGGTAGCAGTGCCCAGTGATATCTTTTAAAAGACAACTGGGGCAGAAGTGATGCTTATGCAGTGAAATAGGTCAAACGTGATGCGACACCTTATCCGTTTCGCTGTGAACCCCACCGTCGCTACTCGGCCTCCGTATTGATTATCTGATGGGTTTAAAAGGCTCCTGAAACCTTTGCCTGTCGCCTCGTATAATTGCATTAAGGAGTAAGCACTGGCCCTGTGTCCTTTCAGCCCGGAGGATCCAATTATTGTTTCTCATTTCTGAGGCCTCGGAAAAGAGAGAGAGGGCTGCCTTAACGCACAGATGGCCTGTGATTTACATCAGGAGCCATGGGGTTAGGGACCGTCCCAGCAGAGAAAGCGCGCTAGCCTTTCTTTTATTGAACTGTCTGCAAATGATGTGTAGGCAAAATCCTGGCCACCTGTGGCCATGAAAAATCCAGTGGTGCTTTTGGCAGGACTAACATCCATGTCCTGAACGCATTCGAGGAGGGGGGTGTGTGTAAATACACTCCAGCTTCCTAAATCCTCCTTCCTGATTAAATTGCAAGAAAGAGGCATTATCTCTTTCCTGCCCTGAGTTTTCCTGTAATGTCATTAAACTGCAGGCAATCAAATAGTTACTGCATATGGCCCCAGAGCTGGGAGCGTTTCCGCTGTGAATTCAGGAGATCCAAATGTGCCGTTTCAGTTTGTGAAGTGCCTGGGAACAGCAGATACTGCCTCGAGAAGAGCCCTTCAGTCCTGCAGGCATTTTTATGAGGCTGTAAAATGTCCCCGAGTCTGCTAAAGACTGAAATATTAGCAACATTAAAAAAAAAAAAAGGACTTTTAATCTTCACCTTAAATCATTGGATTTGTATGAAAGATTAAAACCGCTGTGGAGGAGACGGCTCTGACAACAGCAATGGTGCAGCCGTGCCACGAGTAGATGCTTCGTGGTGTTGGATGCAAATGCCTGGAAGACACACCAAACACAGGCGGGCTTGTTCTTCCCCTAATTGCAGGACTTTTGTTGGGGAATATACAAAATGAGCACTCAAAATTAGACTCTGAGAGCTCTTGCTTAAACGAAGAGACTGTCAATATTTGCAGAGTGATGCTTGGGCTCACCCAGACGGTATCCGAGTACATCGCACTTGAATGGCTGAATACATGGAGCACTCTCGTCCCTTTCTCTGCTTAATGAAGAACAAAATGGGGAGAGCCTGATTTTGAGTTTCAGATTCATTGTGTTCACGTTTTTTCCAGATGCTCCCCAACTTGGTCTTGACTTTTCAGCAACTACTTCAAACAGCAGACTCAGCACAAAGGCATGTTAGTGGCCTAAGACTATATGAAGCACAAAACAAAAGGGGAACCACCCCCACTTCTTTTTCCCCCAAATGTTGTAGATTTCTGCTCCTCTAATCTCCCTTTCTCTCTGGGTTGTTAGCTGAGCAGGCACTGGTTCCGGAAGCAGAGCAGGAGTGCGTTGCCTGAAGGCTGAATTGAATTGTAACATGGTGTGATCCTGCCAGGATGGCTGGGTAAAGCATCCCGTACAACACCCTCATTTCTTACACTTTTATCACAAAGAAATAATAATTTTGAAGCTGATGGGCATTACCATCCCAGGTGGCTTGCATCTCTTTGTGAATTTTTTATTTTTTCTTTGCTGGCATAGCAGGACACGAGAGCCTGGTCCGAGGCAATTTCACGCTTCTCAGGTAGGGCCAAACTCTGTTGGATACGTAGTGCGGCAAGCTCAAAGTAACCCCAGTGAAGGCTTCTGCCTTCTAATCTTTCTGTGCTCAAAGCGTTTCTTATCCATCCCTGACCTCGGATCCCCTTGGTACCTCTGGCTTTTGTGGGCAGTTAACTGCCCTCCCTTGCAAAATCTCCTCTTTCTTTGTCTCCCAGGTGGTGGGGAGGCCGATTCCCACTGCAGGGGGTGGAAATTCTTGTGCTCCACAGCAAGCGTGGCTGCTTCCCTGCCCCCTTGTATCCTTCGCCCAGCACACGCCGTATTGGGTACCCCCGCTGGTGTTGGGTATCTCCGCTGGAAACAGCAAGAGCATGGGTGCAAGTTCACATCACAGTGCTTCCCACCATTTCCATCTAGATCTCCATTTAATAAAAGTCTTGTAAGCCTCTGAGTATTTTATAAACCAGGCTGCATATTATTATCTTCCCCACACAGCTGGGGAAACTACAGCTCCAGTGCTAGCTGGAAGTCATATCACATGAGGACCTCGGTTTCCATTTTTCTGAACCCATGTCCCGGCCATGGCACCAGGCATCAGTCAGCAGTACCCCCATTCCACCACACAGCACGTCCCCGGGTGCGAGGAGATGTTCCTCATCCTGGGAAGACTCGCTGGCCCGTCCCTGAGGTCAGGGGATACCATTTCCAACCCTGATTTCCTGGAACAAACCAGCCATAAAAGCAGAAGTATCTGACAAATTTGGTCTGGCACAGACTGTTCAGTGCAAATCTTAATGCAAATAAGAGAAATGTCAGTGCTAAAAGAAAAAGAGTCTTTTGGGGGAAAAAAAAATAAAAAAATCTTGTACTGTTTTGTGGCATTTGTGCATAAAATAATGAGACCAAATATATCACCATTGGATTTGAGCCAGATAAGTTCATAACGTCTAATCCAGCTGGTGGATCATGACTCCCTTCATTATTTAAAGCAATGCTGTGGGAAAAGACACACAGCAAAGCTAACAAGATGGTGCTTGAGCTGCCATACTCCTGGCAGCCGAACAAATGCAGCGTGCGTTTTCTCACACCAGCAGGGAGAGGGAAGGAAAACGTGGAGCTTGCGAGGAGCCCAGCATTCCCTCACGAACACAGACAGAGCCTCGCCCACTGCCATCTCCCCTGCAGCCTGGCTGCGCTCCTCAGGATGTCCCTGCTCCTGCTGACCACAGTCCTGAGGCTGGCAAGATGGTGTGAGGCCCAGCCGGGACACGGCTGTGCTAGAGCAGAGCGGCCCACCTGGCTCTCCAGTCCGTCCCTCCGATGCCGGGAGCCAGGCGGCAAGCGCCTACCTCGCAGTGTGTCCCCTAAGCAAGCCCCTCGGCAGCTCAGGGATGGAGCCAGAGGTGGTGATTGCACATAGACCGGCCCTTCAGCAACTCATTTTCTTCTCCCAAGTCACCCGGTCTCACATGCAAACTTTTTGGGTCACGGGGTAGGTGTGGAGATCATATTTGGGTTGCATCCTCTTGCGATACCCTCAGCCGTCTTCTCTCCTGATCTCCGCATCCCTCCCACACTTCTGCCTCCTTGCTTGCGCCCCCTCCGCGACTCGGCTGATGGGGCCTCCCAGTTTTCGGCACTGCAGGTTTGGGGACAGTCTATAGGCCACACCACAAGCCCATCCCTGCACCAGTCCCCCTGCCTGTCCTCCGCCAGCCCCACAGGACCCCCTCACAGGAGCTGATAGACATTGTCCCAGTGCCACCAGCACGTCCCCATCCTCAAATGCCACCCAAGTGCCTCTGGCAGCTTTCAGCTCTGAGAGGCGTCTCGCTGCCTTGAGTGTAAGATGGTGTGTTTTGGCTGTGAGCGCTGTGGGTCCAGCACCGCTGCCGGGACAGGGAAGGCACGGGCACTCTGCATAACCCAGGGTGCATGGCTTGGCTCATGGGGGGGCCGTGTGTGTGTGCCTGCATCTTTCTGTGTCATTGTGGGGAGATTGATCGGGGTGCAACGGCACGACTGCTTCTCCTCCTCCGTAATTAGGTCTTTCAGCTCTTCTTCACCTGTTGTGGAAGCGGCTTTCTGTGGAAAAAATAAAAGGACACCTTTGCTCCACCGCTCACGACGTACAGCTGCTAGGAAAAAACATCTTTTATTTATTCTAGGTAAAACTAAAAAAGATATCTTGGTCATGACATTTGTTTTCCCTCTGAGGTTCGTTTTCCAGGAATGTTGATTCTCATCTCGGAGAGCTCGTCGGGCACCTTGGAGAGCTTGGCACTTGTCAGCGTGGTCCTTAACTGATGCATCAACAGGGCTGTCATGTCTCTCAAGCATCTCCCAAATATATGAGATACACAGATATAAACAAAAGCTTGAGGGACAACCAAAAGTAGGAAAATATGATTAAGTAACTTCCTTGGAAATCAATTTTCACTGCTTTTTTCCTCCTCTGTCTCAATCTGACAAGCTCCTCTGTCATCCACTCAGGCTTCCAAGAAAAAAAGCGGGGCAAGACAAACATTACCTTCTACGGTGGGAAAACAAATTGAGCCCTCTTTATATTGTAGGTGAACTTTCCCAGTGCTCCTTTGCACAAGACAAAGAATCCAATGTACATCAGCATCTGAATCTTGGAGCTCAAACAAGGGGAGACAAAGAACAGGAAACAGAAATAGCTTTATTGAGGTATGGGGTGTTTCAGCAGACAGGTGGAGAATGTGGAAGGACCAGAAGGGTAAAAGACCCAGAAACAGGTGGGATGCTTTCACCGCGTGCTCCACAGCAGCCTGGGGATGGTTTCCTTGGAGGGCAAATGTTGGCATCCCGTGGGCTGAGCTTGGGAGGCAACAATTTTGGGCAACGATTTTGAGTGGAGGAGGCAGAGGCCAGGTCTGGACTGTGGGGAGAGTCTGAGGGGCAGCAGGGCGGTGCCTACTTGGAAGGAAGCTGAGCTGCTGGCTGGGCACAGCTCCGGCACTGCAGTTGCTGCTGGCTCTGCAGCTCTGCTGGCTGTTTTGCTGAGGCAATCTGGGGGGCCTGCCAGGCTGCCACTTTCCTCAGGCTCCCCAGTCTCAAACCACACAAACACTGAGGTTCTCCCCAAGAACCACAAAACCCTCACAGGTGCTGTCCAGAGGTGAGTGGGTGCTCAAACACTGCTGCTGGCCCATATGCAAGGCAGGGAAACCTGCACGGAGAGCACTGGCACATTTCCCACCTAACAGGTCTTGTTTAAAAGCCCTTTCCCTGGAAAAGGGTGAGCCCAGTAAACACCTGCTTGCTGAGCTGAGAAGCGGCACCTCTCCTGGCGGCACCTTCCCTTGCTGCTTCCCTCCCTGCTTCCAACCAGCATGGAAAACTACCTCTTGTTGTCCTCCTTAGCGTGTCCTCCCTCCATCTCCTCATTTCTAGAGCCAACGAACACGATGCCATGGGCCGTTCCTGGAAAGGCGTGTTTTCAGTCAGGCCGGTCTTTCTGGTGGCTCGGCAGTGGCTGCTGGCTGGCAGGGGCTCACCGTTACGTGATGCCAACGTCCTGTGCTGAGGTTCTGCTGCGGCCTAGCCTCGCGCTGGGATTTGGGAAGAGTGACATCCTTGCACCTGGCTGCCGCAGCATCACCCCTGCAGTCCGTGGGTGGAGGTTCGCAGACGCAGCCTGGCTACCCGCTTGGGGGTTTTCCTTGAAACCCCTCCACTTCTGCCCTCCTGCGGCTTTGCATGCAGCCCCGGGGCATGGGTGGCCAGGCTGGGGAGGAGGATGCATCAGGGAGCGGGCAGGAGGATGGAGACGGGGACAGCGATGGGGACGTGTGGACAGGGATGAGGACAGGGATGAAGCCCAGCAGCACATGCCACAGGGGAAGGAGACGAGGCCCCCGGAGCTCCTGCCACCAGCCCCCCGCAGCACGCCCTGCTTTGTTTCCTGGCTGCGGGCACGGGCTGAGCGTTACAAGTGTCGCAGCGCGACGGCGGCTGCCCCAGCACAAACCCTCCCGCCGTCCCCGCGGAGAAGAACGAGCACGGGCGTGGAGGTGACGGAGGCCGAGCCCCGGTGCTAACGGCCCCGCCTGCCGGTCGCCCGTGTGCCGGGAGCGCTTGTGCCGGGCCCCGGCAACCCGGAGCGGCGCGGGCGGGGCCGGCGGCCGGGCGGGCGGCAGGTGGAGCCGCGGCGCCGCGGAGGGGTGCGGGCCGGCCCGGCCCCGGCGGACGCTAGAGGTCTCTCGCCGCTCACGGTTGGGCGGCGACGGGGCCCGGCCGGCGGAAGCAGGCGGGTGCACAGGGCCGGCGGCCCGAGGCCGCCGCCGCCGCCTTCCCCCCATCCCGGCCGGGGCAGCGTTTCCTCTCCCGCCGCGCCGAGCCGCCCGCTGGGGGGTAACAGGGGCGTTCGCAGTGAGTTAATAGCTAAGGCGTTAATGCGCTTGGAATTTCTTCCCCCTCCGCCTCTTATACTCTACTGCGCACGGTAAATGTTCCGCCGGCTGCTCGGCGGGACAGGCAAGCGTCCCGTGCCAGCAGGGGTCCGCCGAAGCCGCCGGTCAGCGGGGAGGGGCTGCCCATCGCCCCCGTCCCCCGGCCATCCGCTCCGCGTCTTTGTTCGCCGCCGCGAGGCACGCGCCACGCCGGCGCTCCGAGGTGCCCGCACCTTGGAAAGGCAACGGGAACGGAACCGGTTTCAAAGGGGGTTTCGCTTTGCTGGCTGATGTAGGGCTGTGATGAGTCCAAACTGTAAAACCTGACTGAGAGCTGAACGACAATCGAGAGTGCAGGAGGGTTTTTTTAATATATATTTTTTTATTTTTCCTTCCCCCAGAGACTCTGGGTTTTGTTTCAGAAACTTCATAGGCGTAGGAGCTGGCTGCAAAGGTTGAACCAGATCTATTCCAAGTTTTATCTGCCTCACAAAAGTCATTTTGGCAGCCAGGGAACCGACAAGACCTGAATCCAAAACCCAGCAGAAGTTCCCCTGTTAGAAACTTTAGAGCAGGAAAATGTCTAGCACTTCGAAACAATGTAGGCTTTCATGTGAAGCTCTTTGCAAAGTTACAACACAGTAAAAAGTTCTTGGATTAAACCCCGTTTACTCGCATCGCGCGCCGGTGCCAAGTCCAGGTTCCTCCACCCGAAGCGAAGGGTCTGCGAGAGTGTGCAAATTTGGCACTGGGTGCGTGTTTGTGTATGGCACCAACACAAAAAAACCTCTGACAAGCAACTGAATGAAGTAAATGCTTTTCCTACCGGAGTAGTTCAGTGAGTGCATCTGAGGCCATTCCTCTTCTCCTTTCTAGCTTGACATTTTCCTGGCCCTGTATGCTAATGGAAACCATCCTAAATTAGCAGGTATCACCTGCCCCTGCAGGGAAGCAGCATCTCCCTCTCCTAGTACTTGCCACCAGAGAAAATTTCTGGAAATAAGTGAGAAAGCTGAGTTAAAAGGCTTTATCTTGCACTGGTAACACTGCTGCTGAATGTGATACAGACCGGTGAGGATCTGAAACTTACAAAACTGCCATTCGGCATGGAAGCAGGTTTCTCCAGCATCACTGACGTGTCCCCGCATCGCCCTTCTCAGGTCCCCGATACGAGGCTTTCCTCTCACAGAAGTCCTCTCAGGTGGGGCAACGACTGCCAGGGGAGGAAAAAATAGCCAGGGAAAGTGTTATTAGCCATAACACAGACAGGGCTTGTGTGTCACTAGTTCCCCTTGAAAAACATGTTCATTTTACTGGTGATCTGAATTATTTGAATAATTAAAAAGGCAGCGTGTTCGCCACTTGATTGCGAGAGGAGCAGTGTTCTTCCTCAGCTCATCAGCCTGGCTGTGGGGAGGAAAACCTGTTCTGATGGGGACTGAAGGCACAGTAATTCACAGGAAGAGGTACTCCCGGTTTGTGGAACACTTAAGGGTGTCGTAGGAGGCTGCAGAGCCAGGAAGGCAGTTGTGTAAAGGACAATGCTGCAAAGAAGAGGACTGGAGGATATTGGCTATATAGCTTCGTGCTCACCAAGCCATTTGATTAGACTGCTTGCAGTCTCATGGGACTGAGGGTGTGTGATAGCCATCAGTAAGAAAGCTCCGGCTGTGTGGGGACATCAGGATTTTGGAACTGACACCTGGAAGCTATTAGGCTTCCTATGAAAAGTTCTCCAAGCTGCTCCAGGAAGACCACCAGTTAAAACTAACATTAACCTTCAGCATACATGCCCCATGACTGTCTGGACATGGTAGCTCTTACAAGAACATCCTTGGTCTTAATAACATCTTTTACACATCAAAACACCCTAATATGTGATCCATGGTGTATGGAATAGTGGGGGAGTTAGTGCAGGCAGGGGTCCCAGTTCTGAGGTTGAGGAAGTCTCATTTCAGTGCTTTTTCTAGTAATTTAGTTACTTGCTTATGTGTGCCATGTAAAGTGCACTGGGCCATTTTAATCAGAATTTCCAGGAGGTGTTTCTTGCCTGGGCCTGAGAAACCTTGTCGGTATCTTGTTTTCGCTGTCCGTCTTGTCCTGTCTAACAGTTGTTGTGTTACAGAATTTAGATTTGAAAGCAGGAATACTGCACGGACAGATGACCCAGAAACTTTCAGGAAGCACGATCAAGGCAGACACATAACTTCTTTGATGACTTTTTATGTTTAAGTGCTTTCCTGCTCTGCTTTATTTCTGGGTTCACAGCAACAGAGCTTTCTTATTTATCTACTTCAACTGTGATGTCTCCTTCAAGGGCTTCTATTTAATTATTTTCCTGTAATATGCATCTGGAAGCATTGTAGTTTCTTTTCTCTGTATTGCACTGCATGTGATTTGTTTTCTTGCTGTCCAGCTGGATCATGCCTTTTTATAGACAGAGATTTACTGAAGTGAGAATCCTTTCTCCAATTAAACACTCTCAGTTCAAGACATCATTCTCATTTTACATGCAAAAGGATGTTGGAGCTGATCCAGGCAATACAAGGTAATCGATATTTCCTCCTTGGTGAGGTCTTTTCCAGTTGTTTGTGCTGTATCAGTGAGAGCACTGCATACTCAAAAGGTTATTCGTAAATAGTGAACATACAGAAGTCTTGGCCACCAGCTGAAATGAAAACAGAGGGAGGACTAGCCCACAGCTCCTCCTGGGGCGAAATGTCACTGTCAACATCTGCCCCAAGGTGCTGGCAGTCACGATGGTTTGGCATTTTCGAAGAAGGGTGCTCCTGGGCATGGGGAATCTAGACCCTGGTGCTTTGTCCTGATGGGCGCATCATCCCTGCCCCCGCTAAGGTGATGCTCTGCCCACACCGAAAGGCAGAGTTCAATTTTAAAGGCAAGAAATCCCTTTAGTTCAGTAATTTGGGGAGATGTCAAAAATGTGTGGATGCTGGAGCCACTCTTTATCATTTGAAGTTTTTCTTTGAGAACTGTACCTGGACAGCATGCGCTGAAGATGAAATGTCAGCTCCATCATTCTTCAGTGAGATGTTGTTGCAATGTTTTTTTCTAAAGATACATTTAAAGGGCAACCAGGTTGCATAATATTTTCATATCCCCAGTCTTAAAAAGGCTTGAGGAGCCAGGACTGCAGTTGAAATCTAATATTCTTACCTTTTGCAGTGGCAGAGGGTGGGGTAAATGTCATTAAAAAAGACTCGATTCTCTTTGTAAAAAACATCATGTAAACAGGGAAAGACAGTCAGTGAAGGGTTAAAATAGTAAATAACATTACAGTTTGGGAGTTTTCTATTGCCTTACCCCAGGAGTTTACTGTGGGTTA
Source organism: Rhynochetos jubatus (assembly GCA_027574665.1). Lineage (NCBI taxonomy): Eukaryota > Metazoa > Chordata > Aves > Eurypygiformes > Rhynochetidae > Rhynochetos > Rhynochetos jubatus. The sequence goes on from CM050650.1 coordinate 39,433,760, forward strand.
TCTATATGAAACGTAGTGGAATTATTGTGAAGATGTGTTGTTTAAATATTAAACATTAATATTCTTCCTTAGATGGTGAATCACAGAATCATAGAATCGTTTAGGTTGGAAAAGACCTGTAAGATCACCGAGTCCAACCATCAGCCTAACACTGTCAAGTCCACCACTAAACCATGTCCCTAAGCACCAAGCCTGCACGTCGTTTAAACACCTCCAGGGATGGCAACTCAACCGCTTCCCTGGGCAGCCCATTCCAATCCCTGACAACCCTTTAGTTGAAGAATTTTTCCCCAATATCCAATCTAAACCACCCCTGGCACAACTTGAGGCTGTTTCCTCTTGTCCTGTCACTTGTTACTTGGGAGAAGAGACCAACACTCACCTCTTGCAACCTCCTTTCAGGTAGTTGTAGAGAGCAGTAAGGTCTCCCCTGAGACTCATGGAGGCTAAACACCCCCAGCTTCCTCAGCTGCTCCTCTCAGGACTTGTGCTCCAGACCCTTCCCCAGACACGCTCCAGCACCTCAGTGTCTTTCTTGTAGTGGGGGCCCCAAAACTGAACACAGGATTTGGGGTACAGCCTCAGCAGTGCCTAGTACAGGGGGACAATCCCTGCCCTAGTCCTGCTGGCCACACTGTTCCTGATGAACTCCAGGATGTCACTGGGCTTCTTGGACACCTGGGCACACCACTGGCTCATATTCAGCAGCTGTCAACCAACACTCCAGGTCCTTTCCCACTAGGCAGCTTTCCAGCCACTCGTCCCCAGGCCTGTGGCGTTGCAGGGGGTTGTTGGGACCCAAGTGCCAGACCCAGCACTTGGCCTTGTGGAACCTTCTACTGTTGGCCTCAGCCCATTGATCCAGCCTGTCCAGATCCCTCTGCAGAGCCTGCCTACCCTCAAGAAGATCAACACTCCTGCCCAACTTGGTGTCATCTGCAAACTTATGCCCTTGATCCCCTTGTCCAGGTCACTGATAAAGATGCTAAACAGAACTGCCCCAGTACTGAGCCCTGGGGAACACCACTTGTGACCAGACCCCAACCAGATTTAACTCCATTCATCACAACTCTGTGGGCCTGGCCATCCAGCCAGGTTTTTACCGAGCAAAGAGTACACCCATCCAAGCCATGAGCAGCCAGTTTCTCCAGGAAAATGCTGTGGGAAATGGTGTCAAAGTCTTTACTAAAATCTAGGTAGGCAACATCCACAGCCTTGCCCTCAGCCACTAAGTGGGTCACCATGTCATAGAAGGAGATCAGGTTCGTCAGGCAGGACCTGCCCTTCATAAACCCATGCTGAGTGGTCCTGACCACCTGGTTGTCCTGTACGTGCCATGTGATGGTACTCAAGGTGATCTGCACCATAACCTTCCTTGGCATTGAGGTCAGACTGACAGTCCTGTAGTTCCTCAGATCTTCCTCCTTCTGGCCCTTCTTTAGATGGGCATCACACTTGCTAACCTCCAGTCAACAGGGACCTCCCTTGTTAGCCAGGACTGCTGATAAATGATGGAAAGTGGCTTGGTGGCCACTTCTGCCAGCTCTCTTGGGTGGATCCCCTTTGATCCCATAGACTTGTGTGCATCTAAGTGGTGTAACAGGTCACTAAGGATTTCCTCTTGCATTATGAAGGCTTCGTTCTGCTCCCCATCCCTGTCTTCCAGCTCAGGGGCTGGGTACCTGCAGAACAACTGGTCTTACTGAGGCAAAGAAGGCATTAAGTACCTCAGCCTTATCCTCATCCTTTGTTACTATGTTTTGCCCTGCGTCCAATAAAGGATGGAGATTTTCCTTAGCCCTCCTTTTGGTGATAATGTATTTATAGGAACATTTTTTATGGTCTTTTACAGCACTAGCCAGATTAAGTTCCAGTTGGGCTATGGCCCTTCTAATTTTCTCCCTGCAAAACCTCAGGACATCCTTGTAGTCCTCCTGACTTGCCTGCCCCTCCTTCCAAAGGTCATAAACTCTCCGTTTTCTCCTGAGTTCCAGCCAAAGCTCTCTGCTAAACCCAGGTTGGTCTTATTCCCCTCCAGCTAATTTTCTGGCACATGGGGACAGCCTGCTCCTGCACCTTTAAGAGTTCTTTCTTGAAGAATGTCCAACCTTCCTGGACATCTTTGCCCTTCAGGACTGCATCCCAAGGGACTCTGTCAGCCAGACTCCTAAACAGGCCAAAGTCTGCCCTCCTGAATCCAGTATTAAACCCCTTAATTTTTCATTACAACACCTAAAGCCAAATTTATTTAAACTTTCAGTTTGCTGTCATCTTCATAATAGAAAACACCAAGTAAAAGCCCTACAGACCTAAGAATAAAGAGAAGTGAAATGTGGGAGCCAGCTACAGGCTTCCTTGCACGGCAGTGGGGAGATGACGGGGAAGAGAGGAGCAGCAGGAGGGGAAGGAAGAAGAAAAGCGTCTCTGGGAAGAGAGGATGAGGGAGGAAAAGATGAGCATACACAGAGCAACAGGAAAGGGTTTGTAAGTATTAAACACAGCAGTACGGTGACAGCGCTGGTGCAACTTCTGCTCAGCAAACGGCATAAGCTGGTGTTGATTGGAGCGGGGTCAGCGTTGGGGGAGGCCACACGCCCATGCAGACGAGCCTTCGCAGGCAGGCGAAGGACGTGGGGTTTCTGATCCCAAGCCGGTGCCCTTGCAGCATTGCTGGGGTGAACTAAACGTCTGAGTTTGGCCCAAGGTGTGTTATTTTATCTCAGCGTGATGGCAAGATGGGGAAGTCATCTCCTGCTCGCTGCTCCTAACATCGAGGGCTGCACCGGTAAAATCACATCCAGGTGGGAGCCTGTACCTTCACCATCGTTTTGTGATCACCGACAAGAAAAATAACTGATGAGAGGTGTTTGTGTGTGATCCTTTGGAGCATAAATGATTTTAAGCTGTGGTTGGCGGGTACGGTAGTGGCTGGGCAGGGAGATGGAGTAGGAAGCGCTGGATGAGGCTGCGTTTGCCAAGCAGGGAGAAGGATTTTACAGTAATTGAGATGTGAAATGCTGAGAGTCTTGACAAGAGTTTTAGCTGTACAGATGGGTAAGGAAGGCCATATCTCAGAGATGTTATGCAGAAAGAATCTGCAAGTGGCAGAGAGCGAGCTTGGATGTGAGCCCGGGGGAGGCACCCGCAGGAGACGCTGCCCAGGTGACTCCATGGAGCGACAGCGTGGAGTGACGGATGAAGGGATGGGTGGAGGGATGGGTAGAGCGATATGGTTGTGCTGAGCTACCAGAAATGGAGGCATCCTCAAGAGGGAGAGGGAAAAGCTGGGCAGATATGTTATAGTCCTGCTGGATGCAAGCTGATGGCTGTTTGTCCGCGTGAAGCCAACAGAGCTTCACGTTTTGGTATGGGTAGGGGACAGGTCTCCAGTGAAGCGCTGGATCTGGGAGACAAAATAACCCATCCCCAAAACAGATCAATGAAAACATCAAACACCTTCTGATTCTGGGGTATGAGGATCCACCCAAAGTCCTGCTAGCTGGATCGGGACACACAGAGGTGGTGTTTCTCCCTCTTCATACCCCTGCACACATGTAGTCCCCAATGTCTTGTATGGCTGATGAAGCCAGCATCATGCCCTTCATCCAATGAGATTTCCAGCTACACAGAGGACCAAAAAGCAATCCTTTAATATTTAATACAAGCTATTTTATTAGAAATAATAGGGAAAACAGGCCCATATTTAACTTTGGTAATTGGACTCTTTTCTTTCAAACATCACTTTCTGTGGTTTTAACCAATCCAATTAACTCTGGGGGAAAGGCCCATTTGATTTAATAATGACAACATTGACAAGGACTTACAGACATGTTATCAAATGACCACAAAATCTGGGGGGTCCTGATAGCTGGGTGGCCTAAACTGAGCTGTCGGCACATAAGCACCAAAGTAAAAAGATGATCTCTATTCACAGAAATGCTGTGACTGTGGGATACGGTCCAGACAACAAATGGGGTGGTGAGCAGGCAGCACTGTTTTCTGTTGGATTATGTGGGGCAGCCTAAAAAACTACATCTCTGCTGCTGATCATATTTTTCACTTGAATTATTGAAGCCCTTTTCTGGAAGGGCCACCTCTGTGTATTCCTCTCCTTCGCTCTGTCCTTCCCTCTCTCCCTTACGTGTCCAGCTCATTTGCAACATTTCTGCTGCAATCCCGCCGAGATTCATTTTCACTTTTTTATTGAAAAAATCGAAATCTTTGGAATGAAAAGCTCCCAATATTGAATTTTCAATAACAGGTGAAAATTACGCTCTGCATGATGATGAGGAGAAGGATGCGCTAAGCTGGGAGCGTGGTGACACAGGCACCAGCGAACTCACATTTGACCCACACCAGATGACTGGGGAAAGTATTTAAATAAAAGGAAAAAACCAAAGGTCATTTGGGAAACTCAGTGGAAAACATGGGGGAAGGAAGTTTTCCATTCGGGGCAGGGGTGGTGGGAGGAGGAATTTTCCTGTCGTTTGATTGCAAAGACAAGCAGAAGCAGGGTGCAGAGTTTTTCGGTGCCGGATAGATTTGTGGAAAAGCATCAGGGACTTGAGGGCTCCCTTTAGGGGAGAAAGAGCTTCATAGGTTCCCCTCTGGCTGCTCCCAGACATCCTTCCCAGGAACCTCGTGCCTGCAGATGCCTCGCTGTGCCCCAGCGCGTGGTGAACAGTGGAAGGGCGGTGGGTGGTGGCAGCGATGGGTGAAGCCCTCTGTTGCAGCAAGTGCAGTGAAGCAGCAGAGGCCGTTTTCTTTACGAAATCTTCCACCGCTGAACTAATGCAGATGCAGCAGCAGCAACATCGCCAGCTTCACTGGCACCCGGCGTTCCTTTAATTACCATCCAGCCTTGCTCCGAGCGGGGTTAAACAAGGCCACAGTGACACTGCCAGTACGTGCTGTGACTGCTTGTCCGGGCTCCCACCAAGGTATTTGGATCTCGTGCTTTTCTGGGAGCATCCTCCTTCCTTTGTGGGGCTCTTTGTGGCCACCCAGACGTGGGCCCAAGCGAGAGGCACGTGTTTAGAGAGTGGCTGCCCTGGAAGCCCCATGCCAAGGGAGCGGACCCCGTGTGTGCTGGTTGGGCCGCTCCTGGCCACCTTCACCAGAGGTCGGGCCTCATGCTGGGAGTGCAACTGCTCACGCTAACCAGAGTCAGCCCCTTCCCTGGCTGGTATTTTTGTAGGTTTATTTCTTTTTAATTTTCTCTTTCTATTCAAAACCTCGCATTGCTTTTCATGTATCATCACAGGGGATGCAGAAGCAGGGCTGGACAGCTTGGGAAGGCAAGTGCAGAGCTGCTGGGGTGACGGTTAGCAAGTGAAGAAGAACAGATGAAGTAGTTCCCTCATGGCTTCAATCATGTCACACATGATTTTGCCACTGCCTCCCCAAGAGCACGCTCCTGCTCAAACGCTGCTTCCTTTCCTGCTAAGCTGTTGTCACGGATGGGAACTCTCAAGATGTGGAAAATCATGTAGGTCTGAGTTACAAGCTAGTGAGATACTCCAAAATTAATTTGGAAGAGCCTTGCTCTGTTTCTCCCCGCACTGTCCCACCAGAGCCCAGCCCGGCTCCCTGCAAAGTCAGGGGGAAGTTTTGTTGCTGGTGTAAAGCAGCTTTGTGAAAAACAAACCATGCAGCAAATCCCACAAGCGCCTGGGCCAGGAAAGCAGCTGATAGCCAGCACCGAGGGCCTTGGCTGTATTATCCATGTAGGAAGCCCTCCGCAGCCTGAAAGGAGCTACTAGGGATGCCCTGGCACTGGGGCACAGCCCCAGGCCCTGAGTGAGTGGCCAAGCACCGCCTGGCCCTGTCGGGCTGGGCACCCTCGGGCTGCCTGAGCTGTGAGCCTGTCCTGTGTGTGGAGGCAACAGGAGGAAATCAATTAGGAGGCAAAGTGTCGTTTGACAAATTTGCTGTGGCTCCCTCCCTCCCACCAGCCCGGGGTCCTTTCCCAGCCGGCCCCGGGGAAAGCAACTGGCAGCAGCACGTGAGAAGTGCCGCAGATGGATGGTGTGTCACGGGCACAGCTGGACGGATCTGGCACGCAGGTGTCGGTCCGGTGCCTGCCAGCGGCCCGGCCGCCGCCAGATATTTGTGGCTGAGGGATGAAAGGGGAGAGAAGTCTCCCTCCTCACTTGGAGCGCAACGAGGGAGGCAGCCGTGGCTGGGGGGAGTGGGGGGAAGGCAGCAAACCCTTCCCACAGAAATCTGTGGGGATGGATCACACTGCTGGCAAGGGCACGGAGAGTCCCAGGCTGGACGTGGGGTCTGTTGCCTGGCAAAGCAGGCAGCCCCCGGCAGCCCCGCAGGCACTGCCAAACTGATCCGGCATGGCTGTGTATAAGCAATGCTGCAAGCACAGGGGCACCTCTCCTGCCGTGTCCACAGTGGAGGCGGGTGGTCCCAGTGTTGGAAAAGGCCATCTCCTAACTCGGGTGGTCCTGCTGCCATCCCAGAGGGGTCCTGCATCAGATGCCATCTTGAGAGACGGAAAAATTAATCACGGACACAAAAATTGGCAGTTGCTTAGGTACAAAATGATTGTGACCTCATTTTTTTTGTAAAAAAAAAAAAAAAAAAAGCTAAAACCCAGTACTAATTAGTGACGTTTGGTGCTGGAGAATATGGGCTGAATACCCTGGGAGAGAGAACAAGAAAAATGTTAATTGTTATTGCTGAAAGATATATTCTTAAATGCCCAATCCCTAAACTCAAAGGCTGGAGAGATTATGCCCAACCTGATTAGAAGGGAATAAAACTAACTGAAGTTATATGTATGTATTTCTGAAGAAACCTGAGCTTGTATGGGTTACGTGTGGGGTGTGCATACATACGCATGTTTGCATGCACACATAAAAGGAGCTAGAAATCCAGTAGTAAGGGGTGAGACACTGTGGAGTCTTCCCTGGACACTGGACGTGCACACCAGTGGCCTTCAGGAATGGCCAACAGGAGAGGTGGGCTTTGTGGCTTCCTTCCAAACTTTGACATTTCCATGTTGATCAAGTGTCTGAGAGTCTCAGTTTGTGTCACGTGGACACACATACAGCTGCGGGAGAAAGGGAAGTGGATTGCAGTGAATATTGCCTAGAAGCAAGGAACAGTAAAGGATGGGTAAAATAAAAAATAATGGCTTATTATTACATAAAGTTATAGTTACAAGCAATTAATGTGTTTTTCTACAGCATACTAGTAGCACAGGAAACCTGAATAATGGTGTATGACTAAATGGAAATCATAAACCTGTCAGACAAATGTTACACAAAAGGTCTTTGCAATCAGTAAATATTCCTCTTGTGCATTTGGGAATGAACTTACGCTATATTTGCATTCCAAGGGGATGAAAATGATGGGGATGCCTGGCTTTGCAGCCCCATGCTGTCTCAAGGTGCTGTTAGGGACAAGCTCCGTCTCCGCAGGGTGCTGGGCAGCGCAGAGCCCCAGGCAGCCCACCTGGGAGGCCAGCGTGCGGTTTGGCCAAGGACCTCCCCAGCAGCTGCTACTGTGATTGGAAAATCTCTGGGACTATCCCCCATGCTGGGCAACCACAAAAACTCACCCCCCTGCCCAGGATTAGTCCTGCCTCCATCCCTCTATGCATATTTTGTCAAGCCAGGCTTGCACAGACCTGCTGGAGGGTGGTCTTGGGAACAGCAGGGGGTCCCTGCTAGGGAGGGGACCAACCTCCAACCTCCTCCCTCCAACCTTGCTCTTCAGACTGAGCCCCTCTTTCCTCTTTTGCCTGGACAAAACCCACCAGTCCCCCTGCAATGGGAGAAATCTCCCCAGGCCATCTGACTCTGGTTGTCCCCACCAAACCAGGGCAGCACACCATTTAAGGGCTGCCCTTTGAGGACTGTTCTCTCCCTGTGTGCAGTAATTGTGTTTACCATTAGTCACTATATTAATGGGACCCTCAGTGAAGTTTTTTTTCTGAAGTGCAGCTTGTAAAATAAACAGTTACAACAGACATTTCAATAGCTTCCATTACAGGCTCAACTTCACCCAACATCTGAGACAATCTCTTGAGATGACGTTTATTATCTGTTTTCTGCACAAGAAGATGCTCAGTTGGCTTCCAAAGAGTCAGCATGCAAAAGTTATTCCTTCTCTCTTTAAAGAGGCTGTCGGAGGCTTTTCATTTTTCATATGCCATTAATGGAAATGACAAAGAAACTTAATTTTGGTTGGTTGGCTCCTAACTGTTAGATGAAATTAGCTTGGCTTGGCTATGAAACCCTTGTATCTCCGGCAAGACCTCCTTGTTCTGCTAATATCCCGCACACGACGGCCTCAGCCTGAATACACAGAAACATCCCAGTGCCGAGCTGGGCCCTTAGACATAGTATTTCCATCCCTCTGCCCAGCCTGTGGTGTTCACGTGTTATCTATTCCCATCACACCACCCGCCCTGCACTTCAGAAAGTTGGGAGATGTATGGTACCTGACAGCCGACGATTAAGGGTTCAGCCGGGCCGTGTAGTGATAGCGCCTCGCTCTCCCTGAAGGATACAGGCTGTCTTCCTTCAAGAGGGCTGTTGATGTATTCAGATTGCTTAAGTTTGTTTTTCTTTATGGAGAAGGTGGGTTTTTTAATTGGTAAGTTCCTTTTTCTAACACGCTGGAAGCCGGAGTAAAGCAAGTTACTATATAGTTTAGCATCAGATGTGCTGCTCTGCTTATTCCATGGATTTACTTCCGACTATCAAAGTGACCTAAGACAATAAAGAAGCATTTCCTTGCCCTGCCTTGCCTTGCCTCCCCCGTAAGCACAGGACAGATGCGTGCAGCCCAGAAGTACTGACTCTCACACTAAGTGTAATCTGGGGAAGTGAAGGTAAAATCTTTGATGTGACTCAGCAGAAACCCGAGGGAAGACTTTTCCGAGTGGCATGCTAAGAGCAGCAAGGCTGGAGGGAGGCCCTGCAGGAAAGGGCCTGGGCCACGGGGTCCCTCCCCTGCTGCTCTTGGCACCAGGTGAAGGGGAGCCACGCCGGTGCTGCCAGGGGACAGGGTGAAGGGCAGCACCGTGTCGGGGACAGAGGCATCGGGGAGCAGTTCGGGCCACGTGCGCAGGGGTGAGGGGTGCTGCTTTGTTTGCAGCACAAGTCCCCGTGAGCTGGTTAAATGAATTGGGCACGTGCCGGCAGGAGGGCCCATGGAACACTGCTGTGGCCAAACCACCCCTTCACGCCTAGCTGGGGAAATCTTGGTGGTGGTGACAGTTGAACAAACAGATGCCCACTGATCATGTTGGATGGAAAAGGTGGTTTTGACTCCTGCTAGGACAGGGAGAGCGAGCTGCCCTCCCGACCCTCTGGGAGGGAAGCCAGCGATGGCTCGGAGCAGCCTGGAGCCAACACCAGCCCCCGCGGTCACACAAGTGGCAGTTCGGTCTTACCGTATCAAGCACCCACGGGTGCAGCCAGCGCTCTGCTCTGAGCCAACACTCCTGCAAAAGGAGTGTTCTTCTCTGAAGATTGCTCACGTGGGCACTGTCCATCCCACTTGAGCTCAAGGGTTTCAATAGGGCAGAGGAGGAACTCCATGGGGTCTCCTCACCAGCTTCCAAAGCTTCCCTGACATAGCCACACAGGGCTCTAGCCACCGCAACAGCATGGCACCCATGACGGGCCCTTTGCCCCTCTCTGTTAGGGCGCTGGGAAGCCCACGCTTTCCCATGCCACAGGCAAGGCCCTGTTGTGGCTTGCAAAGGGGGCCAAGCTCAGGGCCCTGCTGCAGGAATGAGCAGAGGGCTGGGCGGCAGGGCCGAGTGTCTTGGACCCGGTTTTGCTCCTGGATGGAGCTGGGATGCAGCTGGGGGCCAGCTTGGTTGTTTCATCTCCTCCCCAGGGATTTCTTTGGGATGGCAGCCAGGGTGCAGGGACAGAGTCCAGACCTTAATCCTTGCTTTTGCAAAATTCCCATTTTGTGAAATTCAGTCCAACCTCAGTGTTGAATGGGGTTAAAAAAGAAAAAAACCCTAACTCATTACAGCAATTGTACAACAGTGGCATTGTCCCCCCCAAGCCTATGAAGGGTGGGCCCCAGGGAGGGCTGACCTCAGCCGTGGGTTGGGGTCTATCAGGTGGCCCATCTGTGGGTGCCTGGGGGCTGCAGCCTCCCTCACTCCTGCCCTGTGTGGGGGCTTTGAGGGCACTGAGTGCCCCCGCCAAGGGGAAGGGGCAGCTGTGGGTGGGCACCGAAGGGGAGAAGGGCTAAACTGCTGCTGGCTGGCGATGCTGGGATAAACACCCCTCACCGGCTGCATCCGCGGCGCTGCTTTGACTCTCCGTCTGAGGGGTGGATGGGCAGAGCGAGTGACCTATGCCTCCTATGAGCTATCACCATGCAGGCAAATAGGGAAGAAACTGCAAACTTTAAAAATACCATGAGCAATTTGGCTTTACCGCGTGCCCCCCTCACTTTCCCTCGTGCCAAGCTGGTGCCCTGCCTTGCCTTGTCCTAACCAGCGGGATCCCTCCCAAGGGCCTCGGCGGCCATGGGACTGCTCCCAGGGCATTTAACATCACTGCCCACTTCGGAAAAACCCCTTGGGTTAGTCCAATAAAGAGGATTAGGAATAAAATTTCATGTTTCCCCCCGCTTATTTGTACTGCTTCCGCTATGTTGATAGTGGCGATTTGTTACGGTGATCAAACGGGGCTTCACAAGGCTCATCGGGAGAGGGATCTCTGTTGAAGGGACTCTCCCCTCTCCCTCCCCAGCTCCGAAGGGTGCCCCGCCAGATCTGGGAGAGGCAGATACTGGGGGATTAGCGCGCGGCGCTGGAAGGGCTGCAGCCGGAGGGGAGGCTTGGCACCGCCGTCTGGATGAGAGCTCGCAACAATGGCGAGCTGCAGCCTGCCAAATCTCAACACAGCAGGCAAGGCTAGGCTCAGCTCTAGCTAAACGGGAGCCGTGTAGGACCCTCCATTTTGGAAGAGCGCTAGCAAGGTCTGGCACTTGGAATTCTTGGCATCCACAAGTGTCTTCACTCTTTCTTATCCCCTCCTGTTCCCAGTAGATTTTGCATCCTTTACAATGGATGAATTATACATGCAGAGTTTACTCTCCTACCCGAGCTTTGAGAATACCCCAGTGCCAGCCAAGGGAGCTGGTGCATGGGGGAATAGCCAGGAATGTTTAAAATAGTCTGTCCATGTGACTGGGGATTGGAAAAGAAAAGGAAAAAATCCTTTCCCCCAGCGCTTTAAAAGCAAGAGAACTTTTTTTCGCAGGAGAGAGTCATGAACTGGTGATCTGTGCACGAGTCACGAGCCAGCAGCTCCGGTTTCCCTCCTGGCTGCAGAAGCGGCTGTGTCTGGGCCCCGGGGCGAGGCACGCGGAGCCAGAGCCCGCACGAAGGATGGCTGGATCCAACCTGGGCCGTGGAGGAGGCAGCCGCCGCAGGGAAAGCGGGAAGGCGGCAGAGCGCTCCCGTCCCTCCCTCTTTGGCTGGCGCTGAATGATTAAAACTGAGGGCGGGTGTACCTGCGCTTGTACATACAGCTTGTTCGGCATCGGCTCTTTGTCGGGAGAAAAACCAGCCGTGAAAAGGAAGGTGTGGATGATGGCAGATCCCAGTTTGCGCAGGGAACCGTCTGGGAGAAGTGGGTGCTTGGCCCCATGGACTCCTCCCTACCCGACTGCCCACCTGCCCCCTCTTCGCCCATCCCTGTGTCCCACTGCCCATGGTGGCACTCCCTTGACCCGTCCTGTCCTGCCCGGTCCCAGGAAAGCCCCATTCGCCTGGGGATGGGGAAGGAAACTGGGACGGTGCTCCTCGCTCCTCCAGTGGCTCCCCACTGCCACCCACTCTGGTGTTCAGAGGACAGAGGGGCAGCGGTATTAATGCAGCTTTTAACGACCGCTACCGGCTTGTGCTACCAGCATCTGAGTCTCATTTGAATTCAGGCAACTTTAAGCTCTTTTGGCAGTATAAAAGGGCCTGAAAGTGGATTCCAGTCACATGTGCACTTGCTTTTAGACGCCAGCGCAGTGCCAGCATGATGTAAAGGGGCCTCCGTGAGCCGGAGAATCAGGCCCTGCATATTTTACACTCTTTTGTAGCTTACTGTGACTCTGCTTATCTCTAACAGTTAAAAACCGAGTGCCAATGGTCTACACGCTGGATACGTATCATGCAAAACCAAATATAGCACGGCTCAAGAACACTCTTTGCATAATGTACATATGTATTTCATTTATTTTTGTAAAAATTCTGCTTAAGCATATGGAAGGGAAGGAGTGATAACACTGCCTAGAGGCAGATATAATGTGGTCAGGCAATGTGCAAGCTTCCTCACACAGCTCGAGGAATGTGCCTGAGTTTGAAGTTGTTACATGAGTCCTGGACAATTCCTTAGCGGGGAGAAGCAAATAGGTCATACAGATGATTTTGTGACAGGGGTCTTCCTTCACATCAGATGGCAGAGAGCCTCCAAATGCGTTTCACCTGGGGCTTATGTTTCCTAACCCAGAACTATGGATGTGCAAGACTCTGGCTGAAAATAACCGTGTAGATCCATATTTAGGAGCCTGCATGCATGAATTTCTCTTCAAACTTTTGGCTTGCCACATCGACGCTGTCCTACCAGTAATTCTACAAACCCTCTGGCTTATGTTGCATGGCACAACCACTACCACCAATTCCAAAAAAAGCCCCCAATCAATCACCCCAAAAAAAGGCAAGACACTAACAGAAAAAAATAACTACATTTAATAAAAATTAAAGCTCCTTGTCCTCCCTGGACAGGGACAGACAGACAGAGCTGACCACAGTGCCCAGCCCTGAGAGATGCTGGGCTCCTCCTGCCAGTGCTTCAAACAAGACCTGAGCTTTGTTCATCCCAAAGCGTGCTTCTGTCCATGCTGCTGTTTCCTACTTTCCTTGTATGCAGAAAAAATGTATTTTTAAAAACCAGAGTGGCTGCTGCTACCGACTGGGGTAAACCATGTGTCGGCTTTGGCTTGTGCATTCATCTCTTCTCAGCCACAATAAGAGCTGCTGGGATCTTCTTGACATTGCATTGTAAGTCCCAACTACTGGATGCTTGGCCAAAGCCAACCCCAAGCCTTCCGGGGCCCTTGGGCAAACCTCACAGCCTCGCTGTGCCAAAGGGATCTTCCCATCCTCTCACCGCTCCTGGCACGGCTGTTTGCAGGTGGGGGCACCCGTGCTGCCCTTGGGGCAGGGGGAGAGCTGGAGATGGCTAGTGTCTTGCTTCTCCTTACTGATCTCTGCTGGATTTACCCCTGAGTTTTGCAGGTGCAAATGACAGGCCAACCAAGCACACCAGCATTAGCTGCTGTTTGCGGACCCAGCAGCATGTGAGGTATTTTGAAGCCGGCGTGCAGAAGGCAGCTGCCTGCACCGGGGGACACACTATTTACAGCTGATCTTCCAAGCTGGTTGCACCTTGGATGGGGAAGATGCTCAGAGATAATAGTGAGTTCATGTTTAAGTTCATCTTATTCTGGAAAACACCAAAGCACATATTTAGCTGTAAGTGGATAATTTAGTGTGATTCTGGATAATTTAGTGTAATTCAACTAAAACATGTGCTTCCCTAAACAAGGATCTTCAGAACACACCTAAGCTGAGCTGGGTGTGGGATTTACTTCTAAGCAAGGTTAGCTGGTGCCTGAAGCACCAGGATCAGGATCTAAACGGTTTGATGGAGAAGGGAAGGAAGAAGAAACAGAGATTAGAGCAATACTGACATGTGGTTACTCATGGGCACAGGCGCAGGTTTAACTCATGGACATGCATTTTACCTACGCATTTGCGTAGATTTTAGCTAACGGGCTTTGTGTTAGAAGTTGGGGGATCCTTAGGCATGGTGTTATCTTACTGGCATGCCAAAACTTTCTGCTGAGAGGTGTTTTTGCAGAAGGAATTGGAAAGACTGGTCTGAGTGAGAAGAGGTTGGAGCAGAGATGTGTTAAGAGGACAGAGTTGTCAGGGTATGAACGAAATACCTTTTTCTGCATCGTGATCTCCCTTTCTATCCTGAGCCAAATCTTAATCTAATTTTTTTACTGGTACAAATCGTTTTTCTTAATACAGTCTTATGCAGCTGTAACTGAGAATAGAATTAGACCTTGGTGTGCTAAATGGGGCCCTGACCCAGAGGAGCAGTTAAGCATACGCTTAGTGTGAAGTGTGAGAGCCGCTCCACCCAAGCCAGCGAGAGTACTCCTAAGGTTTAGGTTAAGCACCATTCCAAGTATTTGGAGCACACGGTTCACAAGAGCAGGTATCTAACCTCCTCCCATTCCTGCTTAGATACCTCAAACCTCCAAACATTTTCATGTTAAAATACCAAGTGTTTCAAAGGGAACTATTATAATTTTCTTGCCTTCCTTGGAGGAAAATTGCCCTGCTAATTAAGGGGTGAATTTCAATTTAGGAGAAGTGGAAGAGTAGAGACAAAGAAAGACATCTGTCCTTTGCTGGCCTTCATCTCTGTAGCAGTGGGTATGCTTGGTTGCTCCTGCAGCAGAGGAATTAGAGAGGGTGTTTGTAGGAAAGCCTGTGGTCCACTGGCTTGCAGATTGTACAGTACAGGAGGACTAGATTTTAATTTAAACTATTAATTTGGAGGGAAGCAATAAAACAGAAAAGCATGTAAAGATTTGCTTGCCCAAAAAACCTCTGAAATGTCTCCTATTTTTAGAATACTCTGCAAATGCTTTTCATGCAAATGTACATACACCTATACATACGTATGTATATCTCTGTTATGTAAATCAGCTCTGGCTTCTTATTCACTGTGTTAACCAACTTTGAAAAGGCTTTGTAATTTCCTTTCCTTCGAAGGGATTTTTGTTTTTAAAGAAATAATTAAACCCGTATATCATAAAGGTACTTTTAAAGCAGCCAGAATCCAATGGCTGTATTCAAGCTAAACACAATCTGGTTGTGCAAGTAACTTTTAGTCACTCACTCAAAGCTGATGCTGAAGTACCTGGCAGAGTTGAGGCCTCATCCGGCGAGGTCGGGTGTTCGGTCAGCACATGGAGGGCCAGTGGCCAGCCAGTAGCTTGGCAGCACTGTACCGGTACGTGCCAGGTGAGAACGGCTCCTTCTCGCTTTCCCGCAACCCTGTGCATGTGGAGCTCTGCCCTGAGCATTGCAAAGTGATAACATTTCACAGCGCGGCGTTCGTCTGATGAGATGAATGCCCTGTTTTATCCCTGAGTCAGAGCGCAGGCACGAGCCTGAGTAGGAAGACGAGGCACTTAATGGGGTCGGCAGGGGGAGGAGTACGAGGAGTTGGCTCAACCTCTCTGACCTGCCAAAAAGCACAGACTTTGCCGATGGAGCCACGGGGCAGCCTTCACCTGCGCTGCACGCTCACACTGACTGCCATGTCCTTGGTATGCCTGCTGCTGCATCCACATCTCCAGTGACAGCACCGGGTGGGCAGCTCTGGGTGGGTGGGGAGCATGGCACTCGCCTTGCAGGGCATGTCTTTTGGAATAAAAATTCTGTTCCTCAGTTCTCCTTTTGAATCTCCATCTTGCTGGCAGTGAGTCAGGAGATGACTACTGTGGACCCCTTCAGTGCAACACCACATCTTATAAAGTCATCAAAACCCAGAGGAAAGCCAAGAATTCCTGAGGCTGGATTGCATCCCAGTGTCCAGTAAGCAAAGATGTACATTACATGTATGCCTAAAATGGAAACGCGAGCTGGTGCTTGCTTCTACAGCTTCAAAGGCAGCAGCCAGCAAACTCTCTCTGGAGCCCAAATGCTTGTCCCAGCAGACAGCCCACCATACTGGCTGAGAACAAAGGTGAGTGGCAGCCCCAGCCCGCAGGAGCTGGAGCATCTGCACAGCAGCAGCCAGACCAGGCTGTAACCAGAGGGTGTCTGCAAATAGAGTGGCTGGGTCCCACCGCAGCTGGGAGAGGACTAAAACGTGCAGCAGACAGAAAAGATCTCCGCACATCAGGGTTTTCTGCTGTAAATCGAAGGATGTTTCTTAGCAGCTGCTTCTGCCCATGTCCGTCTCCAGCTGCTTTGTGTGACTTCCTTTTTTCACTGTACTGAACGCCAAAGGAAATGAAGCGGGATTATTTTACACCCAAGTCATATATCCCCATAAGAACGGGAGCACCCTGCTGTGCCAGCTAGTGGTTTCCACACAGCGGCAATGCATAGAAAACAGACACTGACTTCGAAAAGTAAAGCTCTCCAGGGAGTCAGTCGCTGTCCTCCTTGAGGAAATACCATTTACAGTGCACCAGCTTCGTTTGTTCCAGGGACACTTCTAACTTGTTACCTGGATTTTAATGCAGTTCAGGTTGTCACAGCGCACCAAGCTATGAGCTGCCTGTAGCAGGTAAGAACAACGGGCTCAAAAGATTGGGTTTTGCTGGTCATGAATATTGTTTATTTGTGAGGATTAATGAAGGAGCAGCTAGTATGGAGCAGTCAGGTAGCATCAGGCACTGATGTCCCTTCCCTGCAGGCAGCCCTCCTGGCATATCAGGGACAGGAGAACCGATTGCCCCCTGCTCTTGGTTGCCACTGGGGTCTGTCTCAGTGCTGAGCTCCAGCCAGAGAGGTGAAACCAAGCAGTTTCCATGCATTCCCTGAATATTCATACCTCCTTCTCAAAAGGAAAAGAAATAAAAAAAGGGCAGAAGAAGAAAGCAAGCCTCACATTTTCTGTGGCATCTCAAGCTGGGGGGAAAGGCCGAGATAAATGGATACTTTCAAGGTCATTAGCTTGTGGAGCTCACAGTTTGTATCGCCCTGCCAGAGCTCCGCTTGGAGAGGTTATAAATGTTTTTAGGCTGGAGCAGGGAGTTCATTGTTGGAGTTTGGATCCTCTGCTTGGCTGACAGTGAAAAATCCAAATTCTGGTGGAGCAGGGCCCCCTCTCCGCCTAGGAGGTCTTTTGTCTATTCATCTGTAGCAAAAAACACAAGGAATTAGACGTGCGGGTGAAGATACTGCAGTGCCTTGCCAAAGTGGATGCCACCACCCAAAAACGCCTCTGGGTGGCTGACCTTCCTGGCGGCCCACCAAAAGAAAGGCGAGGTCAGGTGCTGCTTGCTCTCCAAGAAAACCACCTCAAAAGGATGTGCAATCCTCTCCAGCCTCATCAGCCAGCAGACCCACGGTCTGTGGACAGGAGACAGAGGGTGAGACAGAGTCAGAAAGCTGGGGCCTGGGGCGAGGCACCATCTCCCAACCCTGTCAGACCGCAGGTTTTTGGGGGCACCCTAAGCTGAGGCAGTGGTGGGCATTTTGCATTGCTTTGTCACCCGGCAGCAGTGCTGGGCACGGGGAGGGTGTGTGCTAGGCCAGGCATCCTCCACTCTCATCGCCCTGCCCGGAAGGTTGCTGCATGATGCTGTGCAAACCCAGAGGACTTCCTTCCAAATTGGGTCTTCTGCATTCACCCAGGCAGGGGCTGGGTTTGCTTGGTGGATTGATGCTGCTAACGGCATCTGAGGCCCCATGGGTTCCAAGGGACTCAGAAATGGTGCAGATAAATTGTAGTTTGGGGTCAATGCCACAGACTGAAATGGATAGAAAATTCCAGCTATTTGGTGCTCAGTCAGGCCAGATGTTTTATAGCCTCTGGTGGAATATCAGTAGATGTATTTCACAGCGGTAAAGGTCAAAGATGGGCTCTAAAATAAGTGGAGCCAGCATTTTTGATAGGTCCCAGACTGGAGGAATATTTACTGGCAGATAATATCTGCAGAAGAAAAACTTCTCGCTCAGGAACAGGAGAAGGGTTTTAGCAGAGACTGGGACCTCTGGGAACCATCGGGTCCCCCAGACCTCAGGCTGGCATGTAGGGTCTGCAGTGATTTTGCTGTCTTCTTCCAGGGCATGAAAGGCAGCCTGATAAACGGAGCCAAGCCCCTCTGCCCCTTGACTCTGCACTGCTGAAGGGACTCCCTTGGTGGCTAGCCACAGGGATTTCTGTTCATCATTTCTAGGTCATGACACTGAAGTATGGGGAACCTGGGAGCCGCAGCCTCCAGAACCTGTCGCCTCTCCTTCCCTTTACCCCACCAAGCCCATGGATCTGTCTCTTCTGCTGCCTACACTGACTGGGTAGCTGGAGGAAGATTACTTCTGGATGTGGTGGGGAGAAAGTGCTTGGAAAGACAAGTCCCAAGAGCCTCCAAAAAGCTGCTGCTCTGTAAGGATGCCTCAGCGTGGAGCAACTAACATTTATTCCCACTTACTCGCAGCAGGCTCTGCAGGACAGCCGGACCAAACTCAGATTTAACTGCCAGGTACAGGTCCATTTTGCTACTGAATTTATCCCCAAGCTAATCCACTGTGGAAGTTTTAGTTTATATAAAGATCTATCCCCAAGCATGTAGGAGGTGCAATAATACAATTTGAAAGTGGACAGGGCATGAATTAGCAGTGCTCTTCCAGAGATATCTGTGAAATGGCACATGGAAATACTAAGAACAGATGTTATATTGCTTTTAGAGGACAAAAATGTGTCAGACCTTATAGCAGAGTTTCTAACTACTACATAGTCTCTGCTGTCCTATATTTCCTCAGATTACAGCAGAAAACACTAACTTTCCTGCTCGAAGTGTCCCAAACCCTGGGAACAGTTTGTCTCCTAAATCGCTACTGATGGTGCCCTGGTGTGTGTGAGAGGAAGGTCTGCCTTCCCGTCTGTTGCCTCCAGAAAAATAAGTGGTCTCCATATCTGAATCAGGCAAAAGTAAAGCAATCAGCCCAGATGTCGCCTTCCTAAGATTGAGAATCTGGGGAGCAAACAGATCCCAGGAAGTGTGGGAGGAAGCCCAAGTGGCCGTGAGTGCCCTGGATGCAGTGCTATACCACGGAGGGGAGAACTAAGTCTGGTGAGACCCAGCCAACACCAGGCACATAGCACAGACCTGGCAGCTGCGCAGGAGCCGTGCTGGGTCTGGAATACAGGGACGGAGAGGCAGGTTGTGCCTATAGCCCGGTCAGGGCTGACCTTGGTGGAGGTGGAACGGATGGATAGCCACGAGGCACGGGCAGGACCTCCCCGACAGACAGGCCAGCCTGAAACGTGAGGCCTCCAGGCGGGAGCCAGATCATTTGCCACCGCCTTGTCAGTGTCCTGGGATGACCTGGACACTGAACCACTTCAGGCTGATTCGATGGCTGGAGAACAAACATCCTTGGACAAAAAGCTTACATTCACCTTAACCTGTTCAGTTTGGGTAGCAGAAAACTACAATTCAGTGTTTTGGGTTTTTTTAAAGGTTTGAGCTTTTTTTCAAGTAATAATTTTCCATTATGGAGGCTCTTCCTGAAGAGTCATTTGATGCTTGATGGAAAGTGAGTTTCCCTGGGTAGCAGTGGTTAAAAGACACACTCGTCTCCTCTGCATATTGCCAAGGTCCGTACCGCTCCCTGCTGACTGTGGGCAGTCACAAGTCAGCCTCTGGCTGTAGTAGCCAGAGAGCTACAGGAAAAGGAAAAAGTATGCAGGGGCAGTGTATCAGTGATTCCTGCTAGCAGGCCCCCAGGACAGCAGAAAGCAGGTAGTGACACTTTCACTCCATGGAAAACTTCAGCAGAAGCCCCCCCCCCACCCCACACAGCCCAGGCTTCAGCTGCAGCATCCTCATCACAAAAGCAACTGGGACAGGAGGGCTGTGATCCACAGGCATGGCAGAAATCCCAGACAAGCTGGAAGAGAGAGGCCATCCGCCTCCCTGAGTGTCTGCAGAGCTGGGGCAGGG
The DNA here is from genome assembly GCA_027574665.1 of Rhynochetos jubatus. Taxonomy (NCBI): domain Eukaryota; kingdom Metazoa; phylum Chordata; class Aves; order Eurypygiformes; family Rhynochetidae; genus Rhynochetos; species Rhynochetos jubatus. The sequence goes on from CM050650.1 coordinate 39,453,515, forward strand.
CTGCGGGGACGTCTGGACCTGGCGGGGCTCCCCTAGCGCTGGGGGTCACAGCACGATGGCTCCCAGCCGGGCTGTGTGCTAACTGGGGCGAGCCTCGGGGATGAGCATCTCCGGAGCAACCAGGGACACAACGGCAGGAACGCACACCGGCTCCCACGAAGCAGGCTGTAAGTCAAAACAGGCTATCGCACCCAAAATCGTGTCAGGGGATTTGCTAGCACCAGTGGAAACCTTACCGGGTTTTATGCTTTAAATAAACTGACCTAAAATATCCGAGCCAGGTACCCGGCCAGAAAAATGCCAAAAATCAGCCAAAAGCTTACCGAGGCAGTCATCAACGCAAAATAATTCAGCCATTCAAAACCATTCGTTTTTCATGTCAGCCCTTGATTAATAGGCGCTTAAATTAAGTTTTGTTTGTTTGTTTGTTTGCTCTTCTGGGATTAGCCGTTTTGCTTTGAAAGAACACAAGCCCCTCAAAGGATAAATGGAGGCGACACGCAGCAAATGTCCACCCACCCCCTGTTTTTTTGGAAAGGCTTAGATGGCTTCTGACTCCCCTTCTGGGTTTCCACCTGCCTGGGACGAGAAACAGGAGCTTTGTGTGTGCGTGAGGTACCAACAGGCTCGCTGCTATGCTGGCCCATGGCGAGAGCATCGGTGTAGCCAGGCTTTGGTGACTGCTAATGAAGCAGGCAGGAGGTTTTGGGTCTTCCCCTTATCCTAAAACACCATCCCCAGGAGGTGATGCCAGGCTCTGGTGGAACGAAAGTTGGATGCACTGCCCATCTCAGTGCGAGGAACAGAAATTAAACTTCATGAATTCGAACAAAAGACTAATCTCTGGGAGGGGAGAGGAGAGGGAAAGAGAGAGGAACCACAGACAATTAGTACTCTACAGGCTCTGACAGAGTCATTAATGAGGGATAATATCCAATTATGAGGAGGATGGGAAATCTGGGGAATGCCTGTATATATTCCAGTAAATTGCTCGTGGCTCCTCCCTATTCCCCTCCCCAACTTTGATGACAGTCTAAATGGGAAAGAAATGTTCAAGTGAAATATAGTTGATGGAAATATTTGGAGCCCACAGGTAGGTGGCTTGCTGCCCAGATGTCCTGGGAGCACGTCCCCACTCACACACCTCGTCAGAGATGGATGCATTGAGGGGTGTGCGAGAGGGAGCCTAAAAGGTTCTGGCAATGATTTAACTCAATTAATATCTGTGGGAGGGTTCAGCTTCACATCATGAGGCAAACACAGGATGAGTAACTGATACAAAACTGAAAGGCGCTTTACTTGTGTCTTTTGTCTTTGGGATGGCAGGAGGTGGGTAATATTCCTGTGCTGACAACAGGCAGACTCTTGTAAAGCATTATGGGGTTTTTTTGCTGTCGAAAAGGTCATCAGCAGCTTGGAAATGCAGCTTTCCTTCCAGCAGGAAGTCTTTTTTTTTAAAAAAAAAAGAAAACAAACAAAAACCTTTCTACTCATCTCAGCATTTCTTTAAATGGAACTGTTAGCCCTGTTGATCTGACCTAAATCAGCAATGTCCTGCATAAGAACGAGAAATAACTCACAGTCCCCAGTGGCTCAGAAACACCTGTCTGGATCGACAGAGCGAGAGACTGTTTGCAGAGACTTTCCTATAAAAATAGGTGGTAGCAGTTTTCAGAAGTTTGAATTATTTGGGTTGGGGGGTTGGGGTGGGGGGGAGGGTTGGGGATATGGGGTTTTTTGATAATTTTATTTTTAAGGAAAAAACACCAAAACATTGATTATGTCAGAAGTGTTGTTTTTAATTTGGCACCTTCCTTAAAGTGATTCCCAAAGTAGTTTTGGAGTAAAGCTTAATTTGTCTTCGCATGTGCCGTGCAGGGGGACAGCTGGAGGAACTCCTAAGACTTTTCCAGACCTGTAGAGCTTTTTTGAAAGCCAACAAGTCTCTTTGCCCCTCGAGCTTTATGACTAAGTTCTCTCCCCAGCGTTGCTGCAAGGAACAGAGACCTTTACGTGTCCACGTTTAGAGATGGGCTCTAAACAGCGTAATCACCGAGTTCTCAACGCTCTGAAGAATGGGACTTCACTTGCTCTCACAGTTGCTCCTTTTCCCCATAAATATACATATACATACTTAATCCGCCTCAGCCCTAGTGTATGCAACCACTGGTTATTGCATCAGTGAATGTTACATATCCCATTTTTCCCAGGGCAAGGCCCTGAGCGTGCACAAAGGCACAACGCAGGGAAGATTAATACCAGCTTCTGCTTTGCCATTCCAAGCCCCTGCTAACTGTAAATAATATTTTAGCAAAGATCTTGATGCATCATGATCTATTGTGTTGCAGCGATGATGCCGCTTGTTATGTCTTTAGCAGTGATTTATCATCCTCTGCAATGACACAAATCACGGATGGCTCATGACACTCCAGGATGTATGATCTCTTAGTGGTGGCAGTGATGAATTCTGCGCTTAGATCATAACATTTTGAAACCTGGGATGTGGAGCTGATCCTTTGCTTTTTTACTTCTAAAAGGTACCTAAAGCAATAAAATCCTCTCTTTGTTAACAATACGTCAAGTAGCACATCTCCCACTTTCTCGACAGCTCGATACGGCTAATTTTGGCTAAGTCTCGAAGGGTTATCAGGCAACTCCAGATTACTCATTCCTTTTGCTTTTCCCCTACTACCTTCTAACCTTTAATGTCCTCCTCCTGCATTCTGGTCCCAGGGACATATTTTGAAATTCTGCTGCATGTATAATGAGTATAAAATGTTCCTCTAGGAGCTGGAGAAAGCTCAGATGTTTGGGTACAGTAGGCCCATTCCGACACAACAAGCCTACGCTCAAGCTGTGATCCCAACAGAGAAGAAAGCTTTTCAGGTCTGAGCTGCTCTCATCCAGTGAGCTACCGTCGTATCAGCTCTGCTCCGAGGAAGTGGAAGTACTTGCTTTTATTTATTTTTATCCTGTGGCATCGAAACTCCCCAGGTAAGAGTGTACAGACCGGGGAGGGGGCTGTTGAAGGTTCTCACTCTTCACTGCCGGCTCCCGGCTGCCGAAACAAGGTGCATTTCTTTTAGGCAACATGTGAATTATTGTGGGAAAGGTGTTTTTCTGGTTTCAGTGCTGACAAAATAAAGATGAATGTCAAAAGCAAAAAAAAAAAGAAAGCAAAAATAAGAAAAAAGCACATCCCCAGCAAATCACAGGGACCAAATGCTGCCTTTGGTGAGCGGCACCTGAGGAGCTGCTCTGGTTGCAGTCGGGGGACCCTTTGGGCTGCCATTGCCTTGGGTACGGGTGGGAACCCAGGGTGCAGGGCTTGCTCCAGCAGCCAACGCTCCCCCCGGGCTCAGGCTGGAGTGAAGGTTGCTCTGCTCCCCGCAAGAGATGGGGCAACCAGCCGTCCCTTCCTCATCACCCCCAGCCCAGGGAAGGCTTGGACAGGCCGCCAGCCACAAAGCACGGCTGGTGGCCACCCACGAGGGGCTGTGAGGCAGCAGCCATGGTACCCTGCGGTCGGGGGGAGCCGAAACCCAGCGCTCCCGTAACTGGGGAGGAGCTGAGGCATGGGGGGGCATCCCCTCGGGGGGCTGCAGGGAACCCAGGCAGGGCGGCCGAGTGCCCCACGGCCTCATCCGCACAGCCCGGAGGCTCCAAGGTGGCTCGTCACCGCTGGATGGAGCAAAAGAGGTGGGCGAAGAGAGCCGAGGAAGCCTCCCGGGATGCCGGGCTGGCTGCCTGCCTGCCCTGGCCCCGGCCCCGGCTCGGCTTCCAGGGAAGCTGTGAATAACCCGGAGCTGCCTTCCTCTCTGCTAGCGGGGACGGGGCCCCTCGGGGAGCTCCCAGCCAGCCCCCTCCGCCGCAGCTGCTGCCGCCGGCCCCGCTCCCCAGGTGCTCCACCGCCGGCACCGCCCAGGCGGCCACGCAGCCCCCGAGGAGGACCCGCACCGGTCCCCTGCACGCGTGTTCTGCCGAAGCGGCCGCGCTGGGGGACCGGGCCCAGGGTCTGCGCTACACCCCTCGCAACCCACCCCCCCCCGGCCGCAGGGAGGGACGGGGTACCCCGACCCCGGGGCCGCAGCTGGAGGAGCTGGTGGTGGCCTCGTGACAGCCGCTGTGTGACCTGCAGCCTCCACACCCCCGAAAGGAGATCTGTGATTTCAGCGCGGTGCCGGGGCCCGTGGTGCCTTGGCGCCTTGCACCCAGGGGCAGCAAGGTTGAGGGGACACAGTCACAGCACCCCAAAATGACGTGCGCTCAGGTCTGCCCAGAGGATTTAGGTGCTTGCCTCCTGCACATCTCTGCCATGCACAACCACAGCTGTAACATGGTCAGCCTCGGCGGCCTTTTGCTGATACACCCACCATAGTGTTACCAAACCTCAGAGGTTTATCCTGTTTTTTCTTATTCCTTCCATCAAAGAAGAGAAGTCCTAAGCCAGTCAGTTAACGTAAGAACTCATTTCACATGAGAAAATGGCCCCAATTTAAGGAAAGAGCTTCCCCCCCCCCCCCCCCCCCCAAAAAACTTAGAAAAACAAGAACTGTAATTATCAGCCTGAGACAGCCAAGCATCATGGAAAATTTTACCTCAAGTGGTGAATGTTCAGCCAAGTTAGGGTATAACAAAGCAAGATTTTAGAATAGAAAATCTTGGGCAATCCTGCTTGTGGTCTTCAGTGCTCATTAGTGCCTGTGTTATCTGGAATACTGTAATTCATTACATAATACGGTATCATGATGTGATGTTGCTGCAGTGTTGTACCCTAAGAAGAGAATTACATTGAGCAAGAAACAAATGTATCATAATACATACTTTTTTTAGGCTACACCCTCTGGAGTGGTCAGCCATAAAAACACACAGCAACCTTTCAAACTGAAGCCTGGCGACTACCCGTCTTAAATGAGCGGGTCCAGAAAGGGAAACATCTCTTTTTGCAAAGGTGGGAAAAACCATACACCTTCTGGTGGTACCACAGTTCTTCAGTTCCCAGTGCATAAATATGGTTGGCACCGAAATAATCTTAACAGTGGGGATTTTACGCAGGCAATAAATTCATCACCGATAGCGCTCCGTAGATATAAATACGCATTTGAAACTTAGAGAGATGCACCAAGAACCTTGTATCTTTTAGTGTGTAACACTTCACAATATACTTCTCCCTGCTTTATTTTCTTGCTTTACAGTAAACATATTTCCATACATCATATTTCACCAAGTAGTTTCAACTTAAGCTGCTGAAAATATTGCAAGGAGGACTGTGCAACTAATTAGGTTATTGAATGTTTGTATTGAAAGTATGAATAACTGGATTTGATAAAGAATTAAAATGGGTCAGACTGACCAAAATCAGACAAGAATTAAAAAAAGAAAACCTACAAGTGATTTGATTCAGGTAAAGAAAATGAAACATCTTCCTAAGCCAAAACAATTACAATAAAATAATTATAATTAAAAATATTAATGAGAGCCAGGGGATGTAAAAACTGGGATGACAGAATGGGGGAGAAGTGCTCCTGTGAGCCAGTATTGCAGCAGCCAGGGCAGTTTTGTTAATGGGGAGGGCTCAGGTTAAATATTCAATTTTCTCCTGTGCCCAACAGACATGTGAAGCCGCATCACAGCCCTGTTGAGAAAACACCCTGGACACGGGACTACAGGCTTAACTGGAGCTGGCCCTCCTTGTCCTCAGTTACTGCTCTAATTACTGTGCTATTGAATAAAAGGGGATCCCTTGTCCTTGATTTCATAGGAAGCCTCCTTTTTTTAATGGATGCCTGAGTATTTTGCCTATGCTAAATCAGCTATCAATGGAAATTATGGGACTGGTTTGTCTACCATGTTCTGTTGTATTTCTTTCAGCTGAAAGTCTCTAGCAAAATTGACTTGAATTTGCAAGTAGGTTTGAGCTGCCCTGAAATATCTTTTATGGAGCACTTAGTATTTTCCAGAATGATGATAAGAGTAATGATAACAGCTGTTATTGTTCAGGTAACTTTACCAGTATTTTCTTGCTTCTTCTTCTACATCACTTTTTTACTGCTTCCTATTTCTTTCCCTACCTCCAGCATATTATTTTGCATACATTTTCCTAGTTATTTTGCTTTGTCCTTCCCACTGCCATACGTGATGGTGGCCTCGTGGCTTTATACATCCTCAGGTGCACAGCCCCGTGATTTCTTTTTATGTTGCCTGGTCCAAATCCTTCACAGAGTTACTCTGCTTTCCCTGAGGTGTGGCATCAATGAAATCAAAGTTACATCAACACAGAGTTGTGCAAGCGTGGAACAGCAGAGCCCTTATCTGTATAACGCCTTGATCTATTTTTTTGTTTTGTAATGTCTTTCTCAGCACATATCTTTATTTACAGTTTCCTTTTTTATTTCTCTGCACCTCGTTTTACAAACCTGGCTTCTTTACATTCGGTAGCCATCACCGTGATCTATCTGATCTAGACAGCTGTGCCAAGGCAGGGGATTTTGAAATATTACTGTAAAAAACTGGAAGGTTTTTGCCACACTTGTATTCATTTTAGTGGTTATCACTGTAGCAGTTAACAAAAGACACAAAGACATCCATACCCAAAACACAGCATATGAAGATTTAATTTTTTTTAAAAAAATGGCACATACATTTAAATAGCTCCTACTTTTCCCATTTGGCAAGGCCATTGTTGTGGCTAATGTATGTATTTCTGAAAACAATGATACATTTCCAATAGTATCTTCCACGATTTTTTTTTTCAATGAGCAATAAAGGAGGTTGAGGTGGGATGTGTTTTATCCCACCACATTATATCATTCCTCTTTTTCCTCTTTGTTGGATGGCAATCAGGAACCCTCATGCCAAGCTTGGGAAGCAACAGCATCTGGCTCCTTGGCAGATTCTGCAGGCGGTCTTGTTGCCAGCCTTTAAGCTGTGTCTGGGTCTGCTGCATGGTTTGGCTGCAGATGGGCTCTCTGGGTTGCCTTGTGCTTATGGGTGCCAGTTTTGGCTTACCTTTGATTCTGAGGACTTTACTCATTTTTATTCATTTGTGAATAAGGACCCATCCAAATGCTTCATGAAACCAATATCAGAGCCTACCGATATTTAAAATGAAAAGGGAAGGAGGCTGTTTCCCTTTCCCCTCCCCTCCCCAGGATGAAACATTATAATAGCATCAGCAAATGGATCTGGATCTATCAGTATTTCCATTATAAATCAGAAGCTTAGAGCTTAGCCATGAATATTCCTCCCAGAATGAAATGCAATGCCGCTGCTGGTATCAAAACAGCACAGAGAGTTTTTTCAGACCACCTAGGCATTCCCACACTCGCTTTCCCTTCCTTCGAGGGGGATCGTTTTGAAGATGTGATAGTCTAACATTGAGCATATGTCCAGAAACATCTGCACGACAAGAAAGACGCTTCTTGCTGATGTTTCTGGACACTGAGGTTTGATACAGTTTTGGAGTCACTGACAAGAACAGTGCCTAGGCCTGGAAGAAAAGCTTTGAAATCAGAGCCGGTGGACACCTAGGGCCGTGTGGGTGTGAACACAGCCTTCCTGCCTCTCCGACCTGCAGACCCTCCAGGGCTGGGAGGCTGCAGCAGGAAAGCGCTGTCCCCGTCTCCTGCTTTGGCACCTGCCATCAGCTCCTGCCGTGCTAGGGGTGTTGCTGGTGAGACACGGATCGACCACCCTTCTGTCCAGACTTGGGTACCCAAACACCCCCCTGGCAGGAGCTGCCTTTCCTGGAGAGAATGTGGGGAAAGCATAGTGCAAGGAGGCTGTGCTCCCTAATCGGAGGTGTCAGGCTGTTGTCAGGGGGGAGCCAAGTGCCTCTGCCCAGCCAGCAAGTGCAGATACCGCTCGGCACAGATGGCCGGGGGGGGCTGCCCAATTACCAAATTAAGCCTTCAAAACACGATGTGACTCCCAGCATTTTGGAAAGAACCTTTCTGGATCCGGGACCCCAGTGCCTGCACCTCCACATGCCTGGCCGGTTCAGGAATGGCTGCTTAGAGTCACGTTGGGATGGGTGCCTTTGGGGCAGCTTGATTTTTTGGGAAGCAACATTACCACTGAGCTGGGGGAGCTGTGAGGACCTGGTGTCCCAGAGAAGTGGGTGGGATGGGGCTGAAGGGAGCGGGGGAGCCTGAGGAGCTTATTGGCACCCTCTCAGAGTGCACATACGGTAATATAGGTGATGGTGCTTGGGGACCAGGGGGCTTCCCCCGCCTACAGTTGGGCCCTCTTGGTAATGCTGGATACTGGGCGACGTTGGGTCACAGCTGTCCATGCTGATTCCCAACACGACCCTGTTTCCCTGCTGAGTGCTTCTAAGTGAGCAGAGCAGCCTCCAAGCAGCCAGCCAGGCACCAAGGACAATGCATGGCAAAACCTCTCCTAATTACAACAGGATCCACAGGCAGAAGTTTCAGCACCAATAATGACAAAAGAAAATTAAAGTAGAAAAACCAACAACACTTTTTCAAAAGGGTATTTCTATTTTTCTCTTTGCTATATGCAATGTAAAATACCACCGCACGAAATTTTATCTTTATGTATATGCTGAAGGAGTCACGTCAGTGACACATACTGTTACACGAAATCCCACTAAACATAATGCAACATTCCAAGCAGCAGTGTTCTGGTGTCCCTTGCTTCTTTTTTTAAACCTGTCTTTTCTGTATTTAGGAAAAAGGTTTCTTTTCTCTTCGTTCCATATTTCGCTGCAGTCTACAGACAGTCTCTGCACATGATTTATAACAATCTTTCTTGTGCAATCTCTTCCAAGACTCATCTTTTTTGCAGTCCTTTGTAACAATCTCTCTTACAATCTTACGTTCTTGCAGTCTTTCTTAAATGAATCAAGGCAGGTTGTCAAATACGGTGGTCTAATGGCTGGTGCCTTCCCTCCACCCCACCCCTTTTCTTCTTCTTCTTAGCAACGTGGGGAAAAAAGTTAAATCACAACAAAATCACGAGAAATTCTCTTTTGCAGGTTCCTTGGGGAGGGGAAGCGATTCACCTTTAAAACGAGGGATGCTCCCAGCTTGGTGAAAGGCTTGAGCACCTGTGCAGTTCTGAGTATGGGAGGAAGCTACATGCATTTGATGAAATTACTTGCCTTTTAAATTAAAGCGCTTAATAAGTTTCAAATGTCAGGTCCCATTTTTGCATGAAGGTCAGAACCTGGTCTAAAGTTAATTTCTTTTTTAGACTGGTAAGAGCACACATTACAGATCAAAATAATAACGAAATAACTGCTTAGGCTTCTTAATGTGAACCTCTCCCCTCTCCTGCATGAGCAGTAAAAGAATTCATCAGGAAATCACACACTAGCATTAAAAATACAAGCTAATATCTCCAAGAAAGACTTCAACATGACCAAAGGCTGAGGGTCCAAATAACGGAGTAGGTTAAAAGTGCTGGAAAACAGGACTGGTGAATATTTGTTTAAAATCCATTTGAAATCTCATTCCATGCTGTGTCTTCTGGATATTTACGAGATAAGTTAAGGTTGACTATTGTCGGAGTGGTTGGTTGCTCTTTGTAATGTCCTTATTCGCATAAAATCCACAAATGCTTATGTGTTTGTGGTGGTATTTCCTTGTTTACTGTTCTCTTTGACAAGTTTCACTTACCCAGAGGGAAACAGAAGGGGTACTGTGTGGCTTAGGTGATCAACTCAATACCATGAGGGGTGAATGACAAATAGGTAACTGTCAACTCAAACAGCTCATAAATAAGTCACAAGAAGAAAATCAAGAGTCTAAACCATTGACAGCCAAAAGCAAAAATACACCAAAAACTTAAGGACTGTGTTTAATGCTGGTCCAGCTGGTCCATCAATCATTCACCTGTAGAAGTGCTGCAACCACGGCAAATAATATTTAAACAAATAGTACCACTATTGCTAGCTCTGTTATGCATGAACCCTGTCTCAGGGAGGAGGGTTAGGAGGGGATCTCCTGCCCTGAGTTTAGACCATGTCAGTGATGGTCCACAGAGATGTGTACTGGCCCACTCTGTGTGTCCAGAGCCAGGACATCTCAGGCATCTCAGGTTGTTGCTATATAAGCATAAAAGTACGGGATTCTGTGGTTGCTGCTGTGGATCTAGGCACAATGGCTGAGAAAGGCTTCTTTATTGCTGTCTCACTGTCCAGTTTCTAGTGGGCCAAGGAGCACGGCACAAAAGCTGTCACCCCACTTGGCTCTCATCGCCCTCATTTTTGGCACCGACAGCTGAGGCCAAAGGATTGAATGAACACAGGGGATGAATCCTGCTCTGATAGCTCGCAGATCAGGACTGAGGCATGTTGGAAGAGCAATGCGAGAAGCCTTCACCCCTCCTTCTTGTATGTTCCTATCCTCTGGGTAACCAAGGGAATTATGACCGCATGGGGCTAAGGGCTCATCTAACAGTTTTTGGCATTTTCACTTATGGTTTGAGAAGGTGGTCATGTTTTTAAGCTATGCTCCAGGAAGGGACACTTCTGGAGCAGACTGGACTTTGGGCTAAAAGCAACCCCTTGGCTTCTCATCCACAGGTAATTTTTTTAAGGAAAATTTGGAAAAAGCCCGTGTCAGATATTTTATCCATTCTTTAGGTTGTTTTGCAAGCCATACTTTGCCCTGCTTTGAACAGCCACCCATAGAGCATTTAAACAAACGCCTTCTTATGTTTTCAGTTGGGCCTATCTTTTAATTTCCCTTCCGTGGCATTTTACCTGCAAACTTAAGGCTCTTGCCATTTGCCAAGACACATCCTCAACTCCTCACTGGGCAACAACGCATGCACACATGAGCAGCAGCTGCTCCTTTATGTGCCTGGAACAAGCAAAACTTGGAAAGTCGGAAGAGCCGTGTAGTGCAGCCCGATGTATGCAGAGTCGGGGTATTTGCCGCACAGCAAGCCAGCTATGTACACACTGGCCCCGCAGGATGGCAGAAGTCTACTTGCCTCCCATGCCTGCCCACTTTACTCTGCTTTCCAGCTAGGGCAAGGCAGCCCAGCATGCGTCAAGTCTCCATTGTGCCCCCTTGGCCATCCTGCCTGGGGAACGGAGGGAGTGGACAAATCCTCTGTTCTGGCCCTGGTTCCTGAAGCAGAGACAAGCCATCCGCCAAGAGCACAAAGTAATAGAAGTAAATTTACAGGTTTCATTATTTTTTTTTTCCCTTTTCTACTGTGTAAGCTGTCTCTTTTGGTTTTATTTTCCACAGGTTTGGCAAACATTTTGCTTTTACAGCTCAAGCTTTACCCAGTCACTGAGCTGCATATAGGCTTTGCTTAACTTTTGACTTGTATGTTAAAGAAGAATCAGGAAATAAAAGACATATTATTAGGGTTTGGACTTTCTGGTTTTGGAGACAACAGGAGCTTTGTTGTCCAATCCTGGCGGAGGAGGTCAGAAAGCAGACCGCCTCCTGTTAACATTATGACCCAGTAAGTTTGCTCTTGAACTCCAAACCAGGTATGTGTTGCCCATCTGACCTTTCCACAGCCTTGCTCTCAGTCCCTGGCAAGAAAAACCCTTGTGTTACTGTTCAGAAGCAGCAGATAGGGTCCAGGATCTTTAAAACCTCAATACTTCCTGTTATTTTCTGACAATACCCAATTCATCGGGCCAAGATCTGAATACACATCTTCCTCCCACCATTTCACAAAAGGCTTGGATCCCAAGAATAGGAGAAACCACTGCAATACAACAAGGACGTATAAATATGAATGTCAAACTGCCCCGTCAATGAAATTCTTTAAAATGCAGGGAGTGCCATGGTGCAGTGGGCCACGGAAACACAATGAAATGATAATGAGGACAAGCGGAGATGAAGACCACCCACCAGTAGTTTTATGACTGTGACTTGGAACGACAGTTCTCAGCGGGGCCATTGCGACTGGATGCCATTGTCATTTTTAGCACATGCTAAAGTAGCAATTGTGCACGGACATTTCAACTGTTGCCTCTGACAAACAGCAGCCAGACTATTTATGAACAACCCCCAACCCCATTCTTGCACATTTGGCTGAGCCTGTAGGTAGGAGAGAATGGAAGACTGCTACTTTGTTCTGACAGGTTTTCCCATAGTCACTGTCTGCTACTCCTTGCATATGCTTAATTTTCTGAGGAAGAGGAATTACTTACTCTGGCCCTTTCCTAGACAACTCTCCAGCGTTAATCTTCTCTTACGCAAGCTTCTGCGCCACTTAAGCTGTAGTCTCCTTCATGCTCATTGGGTTTACCCTCTTTTCCTAGAAAAACCCTCAACATTCATAATTAGGACATCAGCGTAAACTTTTCTAGGGCTTGGTTGTGCACTTAAGACAAAACTGGGGTTTTGGCGGAATGAAGGAGACGAGTGAAAGTTGAAGCATGAGTATGTTCCTGATATGTTGGTTCGCCCTGTCAGGGTGGTGCATGTACTGTATCAGAGCATCTTCCGGGTGTCCTGGCTTAGATTTCTGCCTTTCCATCCCCAAACGCTGCCACTCATTTTCGTGCCAACTCTCACCAACACCTCACCTCTATCGCAGGGCAACAGGGTGTGCAAGCAGGGTGTAGGAGAATTGTCTCCCACCCAACTTCCATGTCAGAAACAGTTCGGCTCAAGATTCAGGTAAGCAACAAATCTTCAGAACGATAATCCAAATGCAGGTCTGTTCTGTTTTGTAATGCCGCTAGAAAGTTACCGAGTCACATTCAAAAAACTCAGCCTTTCAGGTTTGCTCACTCTTTCATAAGTATCTATAGATTTCACAGCACCCTACCAGCTTGCCTTTAAGTGTTATTGTATTAAGAAACTCATCTGAAAAGAAGCTGATAACTAATATATTCTTAATCCTTCACCCTTCAGATCCTGTCATAAAATGGGCAGCTGAGAGGCTGTTCACATTAACGTGCCACCATACCAAGTCATCACTCCCAAAGCATTCATCATGGGATGTCACTGAAAGGTGCCATCTTCACAGCCAAGATATGCCTAATTTATCCATTAGGCATTCCTTCAGTAGTCAATTAAAATGAACATGATCGGGGTTTTTTCATCTTCCTATGTTTTACCAAGAAGAGAGCTACAGCATGGCTCAGAAAATAGGCACTCGTGTTATTCTCAATGGCCTGTGCGGAAAAATACATTTGATTTGCATGCACATGACAGCAGAGGAAGCTGACTCAGCGCGAACAGTTGGTAACAGGTGTTTCTGAGTGGGTCAGGTTTAAGGGTATGCGGGAGCACTGAGAGGTCTCCGGCATGGACCAGAGCATTGCATGTCTGCGTGCTCTTCTAGGTGTTGCATAACCCCTTTATAAAAAGATGTGGAGTTATGTATTCATCCCTCAAAAAAAGGATGGAAAAAGAAGGGAGCTAGGGAGGGAGAAGGAGGGGAAGAGGGATGCATGGCAAACAGAAATGCACAGCTGAAGGCACAAGGAGACAGGTACAGGACACCCAGCTCATTAACCACTGCAGGGGTCATTGCATGTTCAGGCCTGGTTTTATCTTACCAAAGCTTTGGGAGAAGGCCTGAGACACCTCCCTGAGACATACCTTAGGTAACCTATGTAGTCAGTGGAGAGATGGACTGGAGAGCAGCAATTTAATGAGGCAGTTCAATAAACCTCAGATAAGAGTGTCTTCTGGAGCTATCCATCACTTTCTGTCCAACCTCCAAATGTGGGGTCCTACACTGTGACAGCAGCACAGATACAGAACAGATAGCCGATTTCCTTGGCTCAGGAAGTTTCTTGTCAAAATCTTCACAGCACTGACAATGGCAAAATAGGTGGTGGGAAGCTGAGTGGAGCAGCAGCTCCTGGAGGAGCAAGCAGGCAGGTGATGGCTGTGACTCTGCAGGGGAGATGTCCTCTCCCTCCATGACTCCCTGTACAGCTCCTGTGCTGGGCCAACAGCTCAGGATTGGCAGCAGAACTCTCCAGCCAGAGGACTGTCTGTGCAATCCAGACTGCTGCTTCTGCTGGTAAGAGAGCCAGAAAGGCCTGCACCATGAAGTTGTGCAGACCAGCTGCATGCCCAACCCAAACCCATCCCACCGCCGAGCAGAGGGTCCCCTGGACAGCAAACGTCATCTCCTGACTGAGCATAAGCTCCTCACCTCAGCTTTCCAAGGCATAATGTAGGGAGGGGTGTCCAGTGACTCTCTGCCGTGAACGAGATTCTAGTTTGTAGATTCTGGGTGGGAAACTCAGACTTTCTGTGCAGCACAACTTTCCAGCTATAGGGACGCTGGATCCACAGTGGCTGTAGAAGTGATTGAGAACAGCGTGGGAAGCTGGGATTTCCCCTCAGTCTTGGTCCTTGAACTCACCACTCCTTGCACCATCCCACGACTTCTCTGAAATTTTGATCAATGAGTACTTTGGTTTGCAGTGGAAATGTGGTGCCAGGTCCATGGCAGCGGTCTTTCATACCTCACAGGTTATTTGCTGTTGTGTAGAAACAAGAAGAGTCACCTCACAGAAAGTTCAGCAGACTACGCTTGGCAATAGTATTGACATTCTTTGCCAGGCGTGAATCCTCAGACTGATGTTTCCAGATCTCAGAGCCTCCGCTTTCTTTTCTGCCTGGTTAGTTAAAAGCTTCTCTATGGTGCTAGCCTAAGTGGGATCTCAGAAACACTCACCAAAGACACTCAGCAAGACCTCACAGTGTGGGCTGTCTGGTGTTCCCGCTCGACAGATTTCCCAGCCGGGGCACATGTAGGTGAAATGGCATGTCCAACGGCATGAAGGAAAATTTCTGTTGGAAATGGGAAAGGAACTCAGTGACTTTGACTCAAAGTTCCCTGCCTTAACCCTCACCCTTCCTTCCCCTTTGTCCTGCCTTCTACCCATTCTTCTTAATGCCTCAACACGTAGATTCAATAGGCCTTATCATACGAAAAAGAGGCCACTTGTGGCTGGAAAACGCTGTATGTCTAAATTCAGCATAGCTATGAGAACAGGCAACGAGAAATGGGATTACAAACAGTCAAGCAAGTTCACACATGTTAGTTATGTCCAAGGAGAGTTGCTCTCCTTTGTTACGGTGTGCTCCACTCATCTGTGCAGCTGTGCATCTGGCCTTTTGTTTCTCTACCTATTCTCATAGGTGACTGTTGTAATGAGGAATGACAGAGCCGAGGAGCTGACGAGCAGAAACCTCCCGGATGGGGTGAAGCGTGGGACTCGCATGAATAAGGCACTTGGAGCAAGGGAATCTGGAAAGAGATTCAAATATATATGAATACATAAATATTATGAGCAACACCGTGGTATGTCAGCCCCGCTTTCCAGCAGACCTCTGTATGCATTCAGCTCCGCATTGGACTCTCTAGCAAATCTCTGCCGTTTATTCCGTGTGCATCCAGATACCATGGTGGAGAGCGCAGAGTAGCTCCCTCCGAGCACCAGTGTGTACCTGCTCCCTCCCCTGGACTCTGCTGAGCTTCCCAGTGTTCGGTACAGCTTGCTTTCCGTGCCAAGCACAGGCCAAGCAGCCTACCGCTGTATTTTTCAAACTCTGCGTCTGATCTCTAAGTGGTGGGTTTGATACTTTGTAGGGGAGATTGGAGCCTGGCTGCCAAGGAATGTTTATTTTTGTGTTCTTGCCTAATCATTGTCACAGATGATTCAGCAAGAGCAGAACCACCACTCTGCCTGAAAAAAATTCTGCCGGGGCTTGCTCTCATTCAGTTTGGAGTGGGAATGAACAAAAATATATAAAAAGCCGTCCTTGAGCTCCCAGAGGGTACTTTTCTGCATTTTGAGGGGGGCATATTGAGCTAAAATTGGAGAAACTGCACAGGTAGAAACATTATTAACATAATTAATGGCTTATGTAAACCAGGAGTAATGTTGTCTGGGGGATGTTTTGCTGTCTGCAAAACCCCAGAGACCTAACAGGTACCTGCAATTCCACGTCTTGATGTTATTTAGCCAATTTTCTCCTGCCATGAGGAGGTCAGCAGTCATGTACCTTCTGTGTTGGACACTGTCAAGCCTTGTTTACTGTCATTAGAAGGTCCCAGGAGAAAGCTGGTGAGGTTTTGGCAGATTGTGGCAGAGGAGAGAGCTACAGCTGCAGAGCAGTTGTTGTCCTAACACCTATTCATCATTATCCCTCCCATCATGAATCACCTCCTGATAACCAACTCCCCTTTGTTCACATCCATCACCTCTAGAAAACCCATGCTTGCTTCCAGCAATCGCATCTCTACCTGGGAAAACTCTGGCTGGTTTTGTGCTAGTATTTCTTCCCCAAACCCAGAAAATTCTCGAAGTCTCCCTGCTGAGAGAACAGGGACAGCTTTTCAAATGTTTTGTTCACTTCCACTTAAAATGCAACCAGAGTATCTAAATTAGGAATGCTGCTACATTCCAGCTCAGAAAGCTGCAGTGTTCTGTTACAAAGAGGGGCTTCGTCTCCTCCTCGTCATCCAGCAACCCGTCTTTCTGGATCGTCTGGCCCATTCGCCTAGGTGGAAAGCTCGGTAGGGGGCCCGTGTTGTGCCCTTCCTTCTGTGTCTGGTACAGCGTGGAGCACCATGCCAGCGACGCACTAATACACAAGAATAATCAGCTCATCAAATCAGCTTCATTAGTTGGAGCTCGAGAGCACAGCTCCGCTGCCCAGCCCCGCAGACACGCAGCCTGCCTCGCCGCTCCATCTGCTGCAGCCGAGCAGGAGGGGTCTGCCCATTCGGCTGTTCACGCAGAAGTGCAAAAGCCCGGGACACCGGGGGTACCTCGAGCATGTGCCATGTTCCTGCCTGACACATGCCACCAGGGGACCATTGCTCCTCCCCGTCTCTCATACCTAAGACCAAATCCAACTCCGGAGCGCGAGCAATGAAGCCACTAGAGTGGGGTTTTAGGCCACTAATGATTTACCTCTTTTTTTAGGGGAGGGGAGAGGAGTCTGGTCCAAAAGATCTGCCTTCCATCCCTATTGCAACATGGGCTCTCAGAGTCCCCGCTTCTGCTGCTGGCGGGTGGCCCTGCAGAGGTGACCCTGCCTGGGAGAGGGGAGAGGCAGCAGGGCGGAGGCTGATGGAAGGCGGCTCGTCCCTGCAGCAGGCTCAGGGCGCCGCTGTCCCTGTATCTCGGTAGCAGAGGAGCGGGACACCAGCGGGTCATGAGTTTCACAGATTTGTTCACTACTTGGAATTTCTGAGCGAGAGTATTTATGGGTAGCTCTGGAGTTATTTTTACGGGAATGGCTCTGTAACTAAGCACTTCAGAAAAAAAACAGGCCACCATGTAGATGACAAGGCAGGTGGAGAGGGCTTCGCTTGAGGGTATCCAGCTTGGAAATGGACATCTGCAAACGCCTAGCGGGCGCTTGCTATGAAAACCCCCAGGGCCAGCTATCTTCCCAAACACTTTTCTTCAAACAATGGTGAATAATAAACACATGTACAAATCTCTCAGTCTTTGGTATTGCCAAGGGTCTGTGCAGAAGTATCTGTTGCTTACACTCAAGTTGTCTCTCTCTCTCTCTTTCTCCCGGTGTATTTTTAGCATGGATGGAGATATAGTCTCAGAAAATGTAATGACATGTGACATGCAGGATTCATATGTATCTAGGCAGTATGGGAATGTACCATGTAGGAGGAGATGTAACATACTGCTTGGCTTCTAATACCCATTACTTAAGCATAATAAGGCGCATTATGGAAGCAGATAAGGGGGCTCCCCATTGCGCCTAAGCATTAGAAGACATATGTTTATCCCATACCTGTATTTTCCCTTTGCTTTATGTCATTACATTAAAGTTGATTCATGCAATATTGACTGATGATTTACACTGGCTTGTCAAAAATGCTCTAGGTGTTTGTCTTTAGAAGATGATCAGTTTTCACAAGAAGACAATGATCAGCTTGATTCCACCTCTCCCATACCATTAACAAATATCTGCTAAAGAGTCCAGCCGGATACCAACACAATGCTGTGGCAAATCATCTCATGTTCAGGAGAATTTCTCTGCTGATTTGAAGAGAGTCAAAAGGCAGTGTTCTGTCCTGGAGTTACCTTTGTAACTCTAACAAGATGAGACGGTGAAGTTTTGCCTTGTAAGTGGTTCTAACAAAATGTTTTTCCAAAAAAAAATAACATGTTTAAGGAAGCATCTAATGTCCACAGTTTCTCTGCCGCTGGGATGAAGTGTCTCAAACAGAAGGGATCAGCCTCTTCCCTCCCCTGTTTTCGTGTTGCAACCTAGTTTTAACAGGAGCTGTAGCCTGCAAATGGATACAGAAAAGGGCTGGCAAAGGATCTTAATATCATAGTTCAAGCAAAAATGCCTATTTTCCTAACCAAGGTTTGAACTGCATTGTAAAGATAGACACTGGAACGGTTGACAGCTTTAACAAGAAAACTGTGACTGCAATCCTAGTGCAAACCATACATCTTGTGAGATCAAGTGGAATGCTCTGTACAGATGCCAAAAAGAGATGAATTTTTAAAGCCTGTTTTTTTATTAGTAGTTAATGGTATATATTTAGCACTGAAAAGATCATTTGACAGCACATCAGTCTTGCCAGATATATGAGTAAAAGAAAA
Source organism: Rhynochetos jubatus (assembly GCA_027574665.1). Taxonomy (NCBI): domain Eukaryota; kingdom Metazoa; phylum Chordata; class Aves; order Eurypygiformes; family Rhynochetidae; genus Rhynochetos; species Rhynochetos jubatus. The sequence goes on from CM050650.1 coordinate 39,472,077, forward strand.
CTCGAAAAAACACATTTGTGTGGGGTCTTATTCGTCTGAAATTTCAGGAGGAACCAACCTACCGGATGCGAACTCTGCAGAACTAGATGGCAAGACTGCCATTGGTTTCCACGGACTTTAGATCAACCATAAGGAGAGGAAGCAAAATGCATGCTAGGATGTTTCCTTGGTTATTTGCCTGTCCTTTTAAATGCTGTATGTGACATTTTGAAGTTCAGGTGTTAAAAAAGGAATGATAGCTTTATGAAGGGTTTGTCAGTGAACTGCAGAGTTTAGAAGGCTGTTAAAAATATGAATATAAATGTCTCTGTGCATACACACTACAGGGACAGAATTTAATTTAGCTGGAGCTGGTGGTACCTGACACTTTCTGCTATGAGAGCCTGTTTTCAGTTTTCTATAACTTTGCCAAGTTTTAACCATTCGGTGTCTACCTCACACTGAATATTTTGCATCTCTTGATTCCACCAGCAAGGTGATGAAAAGCTACCCAGTATCGCAGAATGGAGAAGGCAATCAGGGAATCTGGCCACACAGGAGAGGGAGTAAGTGACAACGAGAGAAGCATGCGGGTGGACAAAGGAGGGGACAAAGTGAAATGGAAGGTAAATCAGATGGGGGCAGCCAGACGTGAGAGAGAATGATGGGGTGGGGTGAAGGGCTAGGCCAGCAGGAGAGGCAGCCTGGGAGAGAAACAAAGGAAAGGGTGAGGAATAAAAGACCCCCAAAGCAATCTGAGCAGTAAATCCTTGAATCATGTATTCATCTTCTTTAGGGTGGTTTTTTTTTTTTTTTTGCTTTTTTTCTTTTTTCCCCAGGCTAAAGAAAATGATTTATGCAGCACCAAGCATAAGGGGGCCCCATTCTCCACTGGCTGGTAAGCATTGCTGAGAGGAACACAACGGCAGCAACAGCAAAGACAGGAGAAGATGCCTGTTGTCATTTCAAAAGCCCTGGGAATGACTCATTGGTCAAACTACTCCCAAGAAAAAGAGTTGCTTATCGCAATGATTTGCTTTCTTTTCCCATTGAGATCGCAGCTTTTATATTAATTTTCCAAGCACTAGGAAGAGGCTACAGGACCTCAGAAGGAGGAAGAAGAGCTGAGAGGGGAAAGGGAGGGCAAGGGCAGAGGGGGATGAGCAAAGGCACAGAGTGAGGAGGGAGACAAAGCACAGATGAGGAAAGAGAGCAAGTGAGGAGGTGCATAGAGGGGAGGAACCACCAGATGGGGAACAAAAAACCAAATAACAAAACCTCTCGGCATTTGTGACTCTACCCCAATGTATACTTATGTTCTCTGTGCAAACATTGCTTCCCACAGGTGCTTCATCTGCTGGGTAAAGGGATGGGTGCAGCATCAGTAGGAAGAACAGCTGGAGAGGTAGACAGTTTGGTGTTGAGCTGTCAGAGGATGTGCCCCTGTACACCACACGGGTAGAAATCCTTGAGGAAAGTCCCAATTCCTGCATGCTCTCGCTCTCTAGCTGCTAGGTTTAAAGCCTGATTTCCAGGAAAGCAGCACAGATTTCCTTGTGCATTGGCTGTGGGACCAGAGGCCAGCCCCCCGCTGGAGCAGGGTTAAAGTTTCCTGTGTTTAGGTCCACCAGCACGTTGCATATCACATCTGTTTTGTGGAGCTGTTTACGTGAGGTCCTGCTAACGTGCACTCTCCTTCTCGAGCAGCCTGTGTCTGCCTGTGTCCCTGATCCGCAGATTAATGGCAAGATTATGCTCGTGGTAGCTGCCTTGCTGCACTGCTGCCAGGAGACAGCATGTAGGCAAGGAGGTGTCCCTCATGCTCTAACGGCATGTACCCATCGCAGGCATTTGTGTAAGGGAGGTTATTTTGGAAGTGCAAGGAATCACACGATTCCGGCACAAATGTTTCCAGGAGATGTTGCTCTTCCTGCATCTGTTCCGAAGGGGAAAGGTAGAGGGAGGCTTCTAGCCAGCCCCATTAGCTTCTGCAAATGAATTCTCTAACAAATGCAGCCTTCTCATCACAGCACGAATTTTGCACACAGGGTGCACCAAATTCATGGGCATGGCCCTGTTCATAGCTGCCTGGCAAGGAATTTGGGCAAAAAAAGAGGAACACTTAAAAATGCCATGGCGGACTTGTCGGTAAACAAGTTATTTGGAGTCTTGGCTAATGATTTTCTCTAACGGATCTGCCACCCAACCTTAATGGCAACGTCTCTGTGTGTGGCCACCATGGGAAAAAATGTGGTTTGTTTTGTTTTTCCTGTTCAGAAAATATCCACACGCATCCCCTAAACATTTGCCGGGTCAGAGTGTGAGGCTTTTCCAAATGGCTGCAGAAGCCCTTCTGTGGCCAATTTATCCATGTGAATATTTATCTCCTAGCAATTATGCCATTCCCCTGATGGATGCAACTGTCTGGGCAGTTAGGCTGCTTTGCGCGACAGGACCCTAAGTGATGACCAAGAGAAGATACAGGTGTATGGGTGGAGCGGAGGAAGGAGGCTGGGCAGGGTGACTGCTGTGGTTTAAACACCCCCCAGTTGTGAGGAGGTCAAGGCTTCTCCTGCTTGTCCCATCTTTCCTTTCACAGAGAGTCTAGTGACTACAACCCACCACGGTAAGTAAATAAGGTCCATAACACCAGCAGAGGGAATCAGTAGTTTTTATTCACTAAAATATGCGTCGTTTTTTTTCTTTTTAAAAGCTGTAGTCACACAGCTGTAGTCTGGACTCCCACGTTTCAGCTGTTCGATCTGTCCACAGGCAGAAGTAATGCGTCACGTTCTGAATTGTTTCTTTAAAAAAAAAAAACTAAAAAAAATCAGTTAATCAACAGCAACAGTAACAACAAGTGGAAACGGTCCGTTTAGCTTCAGCCAGGAGAGATAGTGTCAACTACAGAAGGTAATAGCTGCGAAGCTCAGCACTGGTTTTGGCACTGTCCCCCCCTCATCCCGGAGGGCAGCTGGCCCGTCTGACCAGCACCCAGCGTCCCTGCAGCGTACGGGGCCATGATTCAGAGTGCCCAGGTCTGTCTGGGCACCAAATAGACCCAGTTCTGTTAAAATTTAAGAGAAACTCACACAGCCTATTCAAGCAGGCTGCCGCGGGCCGCTGGAGCCGCAGCCCAGCCGCAGCCGGGGCAGGAAAATGCTGCATTCCCGGGCAAGACGCACAGGATTTCCTGCAGCAGGTCAAGAAAACATACCTTCCCATTGTCCCTGCCTTGTCACAGGGAGTCCTTGTGCTCCGCTGGGGACAATGTCGATTCCTACCCTGGCAACCAAGGAAAACAAGGAAGGTTGTTTGGCATTTTATGCAAAGCTGCCGCCTGCCTCCCTCACCAGAAAGACCCAGCATTTCTCATGGTCGCTAATGAATGTCCCTCATCGGCTGTTGGTTGGACGCTGAGGTGGAAAATCTGTGGCAGCCCAAGGAAAAAAAGCTGTATTTGAGATAAACAAGTGTTTGGGGGAGAAGGCAGGGAAGAATGGACACCAGCCAGCTCCTGGAGATGCGGCACCGACTCCCGCCTGTGTCCTGCCAGAGTGGCAGGCAGGTCGCAGCGTGGCGGGTCAGCGTCTGACTGCCCAGGAGGAGCCTGCGAGGGGCATTTTGGGCCAGCAGCAGGCCCAGCTGTGCCAAGGGGGGTGTTCAGTGCTAAGAGTCTGGCCTGGAGGCATGGGAACCAGCATGGGAAGTCACCTCAATGCCCCACAGTGTGCCTGGGGCCAGGCTTGGATGCTACCCCTCCATCAGCCATGGGTTAACTGTAGATTGGGCTTCATATTGTCCATGTGCAGGTGTTCAGCGTATTTTCTGTTACTGTTGTATTTCCCCCATCCAGAATCACTTTAACATTAAAAGAACAGTCATAGTGAGGAAACTGCAGTCTTGTGTTCTTGCAAAGATCGGGGACTGAGCATTTTAATGGGTGTGGAGTGCACAGAAACCCTACGTGCCACGCTGGACCTCGGAGACGTGGCACAGACCTCAGCAGCACGTGTCTCCGAAGCACTCCAGGTCTAGGCCCTGTCAGCACAGGCTGGATCCTGACCCACTTTGGAGCTCCGTGATGGAGGTCAGGAAAATCTCAGCTTTGATGCTGCTGGGCTGGCACACCTCCAGGATTAAAGGCATTATTTGCTTCCTGTAATGCTTTCGTGAACTTGAGTTTGCTTTTTGTCCTAACACCAAACCAGTAAGTGCAGGATGAGACAGAGCACCTGGAAGGCGGTGGCAAAGATCATAAGAACCTGAGCATTTTACTACAGCTTGAAGAAAAGAAATTCTCGTTCCAATCCTTTAAAATAAGGTCATCTCAAAATACACATGGAAAAAGTGTAAATCAACTTATTGCTAAGAGCAATACATGGAAATGTTTTTGTTTTTATACTGATAGTAAGAAAATCTCTGAAAAGTTGACTCAAATAAAAGAATATCAAACTGCGAGAGCTGAAAAAACACACACCCAGTGCATAGGACATTACCTCTGGGCTCAAAAAACGACGTTTGAGTTTCTGGCTAGAAGACAGATTTTCCTTCCAGTCTTGAAAAGTCAGTCTGTTCTACCTTTCAGTGCCCCCTAGAACACCAGAATTGTTGTTTGAATAATACTGGTTATTTGCTTGATTAAGCTTTGTTAATAAACCCCAGCATAACGTGATGGTGAAAATACTTATAATACAGCCCTAGAGATAGAAGTGCACACAGGGCACGCTTCTAGTCTTTGGAAGTGCCCCTGACACTAAAGCAGGTGCAGACCCAAACTGCCACGAAACGGAGCTGTGTCCAGAGCCAGTGTTATTGTCTGGCACAGTCCATGGAGGGTATCGTGTACAAGGCTGCCCATTCAAAGAAAGGGAAAAAGGATACTTATAAAGAGATTTCAAACATATTTTACTGTTAGATAAAAGAAAAAAGCAAGTTGAAGAGTGTTTGTCCAGGAAGGGGGAACATGTGTCTTTAAATTTATCATAGATAAATGGGCAGAGGGAATAGCAGCCAAGATTCCCTTGTCTGAGATGCTGAAGCTAATACTGTCATCTGTGGTTAAGACCCATTTGTTAAACAGAGTATGCTGAGAATAAAGAAAATCAACTCTCCCTTCCCTTTTTAATTTGACTTAATTAGCCATAATTCTCCGTACTGAAATCAAGGCATTTCCAATTGCAGGACACATTTCTGTGCCCTTACTTTCAGTAAGGCAAATAACATAGCTCTGCATGCAGGGAAAGCAAAAGCCGAACAAATGTGCTGCAAAAACAAGATGCTCCACTACACTCACCTCCTTCCCTGGGAGAGGAGGACAGAACAAACAACACGTGGCAGATGTTAGCCACACAGTTCAGTGCCCTACTGGGAGGCATGCAAATACTATCGTGATAAGCAGGCTGGGAGAAGCTACATAGGGGAAAACAGCGCACTTGTTGTATGTGTGTCAGATTTGCCCCTCCATAGCTAGGAGGAGGCATGCACTCCTAGCACGGCAGTGAGTACATAACGCAATTATAATTGGGTGCAATATGTTCACAGCATTCAAAAAAATGCTGTCTTAAAAAACTGAGTGCCACGTTCAGATGGCTTAAATTCCCCATGAGCCCCTGTGCCTACTGCTTCCTACTGGCTGCTTCTGGTCCTTCAGCGGTGCCCAGCCAAGAGGAAACTTCAGGGCACAGATGGAGTTCAGGCTAGACAGTCCATAACCTTCACTGGATCCCGCTGGCATCCTGTGGTGCGAAACCTGCATCCCAGAATTACTTGGAGCAGTCGTCCTCCCGAACCCGATGAGCACACTTGCCTAAAATAGTCGCTTGCAAAGGTGTGGCGAGGCCATCCTCGGGGCTCGCAGAATTGCTGAGGGGGACTGTGAGCCTCAGAATATCCTTGTAATTTGTCTGTAACGTTAAACTTTAAATAACCGCCTTCCTCTTTCACTCCTTTCTACCTCAGCTAAGAAATGCGACATGCACTGTGCAAAGGGACTGTCACCAGCTGTTAATAAGAAAGCAGCTTTAGCTTCTCTCCGCTTCTCTTGTTCACACGTAGACAGTGTTGGAAATCAGTGAAAACGGGTGTAGCCCCTCTGCTACCACCACCGCCACCTCCCACAAAGAGAGCAAGTGAGAAAGGGAAGAGGAAAGGTTGAAGAAACGGGCTGACCTACTTAGGTACTGCGAAGGACGAGCACGCAGGCTCCGAGTGCTGGGATGGCTGCGCGCGTTTGTTCTGGGCACCTACTGTTACCCTGGCATCCCTCCAAACAAATGGCTTTACACCCAATTCCAAAACAGCTCCTTCCTCCTCCTCTTCAAAATATGCCCTCCCCACCGTGCACACTCTCCCTGTGATCCTTGGTTTTAAAACGGCCGCTTCCCCGAGCAGGCAGCCAGCCCCTGTCTTCTCACCCACCTGTTAATACCTGGCCTCCTGTTTGTCACATGGCAGCTCTGGGCTCTCGACCAGGATCCCCCCCTGCTCCTGTGCCGCAGCCACTGCTTCCGGCATGGGCCACCTGTCCCTCCTGCCTCAGCTGAGGAAGGACAGGACCTAACTGCGGGGTAGGTGGCTGTCAGCGCGCGGACCCGGCTTGCGAGGAGTGCTTTCCAGAAGCAGGGAGGAGAGCGGAGGCAGGTCTTCTTGCTCTCGGGAGCCCTGACTCAGACCCCTTCCCGTGTGTCGCACGCCACCCCCTCCCCTCCGCTGGCTCCCAGCCCCTGCGTGGCATCACTCGAACCCTGCGAGTTAGCCAGCCTGAAAATTATACCCACTGGGATCTGGCCAGTTTGCAAAGCCTAATATCAGCGATTGCAAGGTGGGATCAACGCGTTCAGGCGACACAAAGAATGCATTATAAACCCTTTTGGATTTAGATGGCAAACGATCCTTTTGCTCTTCAGTCGGTATTTCTGGCAATTCAGAGCAGTTACAATTGCTCGTCAGAACAACCGAAAGTGCTTCCCTGGCAGCACGGCATATCTTACTGAGAGACTGGAAGAACCTTCTTTGGTTTCTATATAAAACCCACTGATGACTCATATAGGACTCAGAAATTGTCCTAGTTAGAGATAAATGGGAAGATACACTGCAGATCTGGAGAGTGAAGCCTGAGTCACAGGGCTGGAACCAGGATCAGAAGGCAAACTTCCCCAAAGTTTGGGGTGTCAGGGAGACAAAGGGGTCTGTATGCATTTTTCACTCAAGCCTCACATTCGGCATTTCTTCTTTCTCTTTTCCTTCCCACTTCCACTGGGTGTGTTCCAGAATATGAGGAGTCTCATAGCCCCTTTTGTCTACTCCCTCTACCACCTTTTGTCTTGCCTCACACCAGTCATGTCTCAGAGGCAATTAAAAGAGGTTCCACTGAGTTCCACAATGCCAAGTCTGCTGCCCTCCCTTACCAAAGACTATACAATGATGTTACTCACACTAACCACAGTGAAAGATCATTGCTAAGGGTGACAAAATCAAGTGCTGAGAAGCTAGAAAAGCCCACTGCTAAGCTGGCTTGCGGAGCTTCAGTTTGGCCCCTCTGTGTGTACGCACGTTGCAGCAGTCTTTAATTACATGAGCATAATCCTGCGCTGTTTGTCCCGCAGAACCCCTGCCTCATCCAGCTCATGGAGCAGGTGGTGCTCGCCTAATGAGCAGCTATTTATATTGGGTCTGTGCTCAGCGCAAGACCCCGCGCCTTGTTCACTGAACACTGCGCAGACCCTGGGAGCCATTCTCTTTCCTGCAGACTCTTCCCGTCTACCTACTGCTGTTGTACCCGTGGGCTTCATTTTCACGATACCTTTCGGAGAGGAGGAGGTGGAATTTTTCCTGTTTACAGATGGTGAATTGCGCAGGGAGATAAGAAGGGTCCTGTTTTTTGGGGTGATCCCTGCGGGGCTCCTGGGCTTTTTGTGCTCCACGCGCAGGTTCCCACTTGCACGTGGGACCTCGGGACTTCTTTACAAAAGACTGTAGTAGGCAAGCTTAGTCTTCACTGTGGAAAACCTGCTTTCAATGATTTGTCTTATATCGTGTAGGATCTTCTGGACCCTTCTGGGATTTCCTTCGTATACAAATATTTGCCAGAAACAAGAGCGGGAAAGAGATTCTCTCAGCAAAAGTTTTACAGCTCTTGCACGCTAGTTATACAAAACAGGTAATTTTAAAATGTTAATCTCTCTAGGACTAATTTTATATACTCTTCAGTTATTTGTAGCTTGGAAACTGCTTTCACATCTTCATTTGATACAGATACGCTGCCGCACTTCTTTCCAGGTAGAACGAAAAAGTATACTATTTCCGCATCATTAGCAATGTTGGCACGCCCCACCTCCCTGCCCAGTAATAGGCTGATGCCAATTCTTTTTGCTGCTACTATATTGAATAAATAGTTCTTGGCCTTCTTGGTCTGCTGTTTCCCCTGCTCTTTGAACCTATTGTGCTTTTTTAAAAACTTGGTAAGTTATAATGCCTGTTGTTAGGTCTCTCTTGCCCTTCCATTTGCATTTTTTTCCCTAAGAGATGGAACTTCTTTGTCTCACGAATGGAATGACCATATAATGACCTGAGTATTCTTCTACACCCTTCCTGGTGTCTTTGCAAATTTTTACACCCGGTTTTCCTCACATTTCTTATCACCCTGAGGTATTAGCCCTTTTCTAGTGTCAAGTATACGTACTACTGGGGATATGGTCTTTGGTGTAGTGAGTACAGTCAGGTCGCGATAAAGGTCTGTAAGGGGCCCCCAACTTCCAGTCCATTGACTATTTGATCTTCACACACCATAAGGAAGTCGAAACTGGAATACCCCCATGCTGACTGCCTTGTCTCTTTTGTCAAAGCAATCTCATCTACAGTGCTCTCCTGCGAACACATTTCTCCAAACTGGAAATCCATTGGGCTCCCCCATAACAGTACAGTTGCTCTTTCCAGACACTGTCAGAAAGTCACTAAGAAATGCGCTCTGCTGGTCGTGGTTGGCCTGCCCGTTCCTCTTCATGCCTTGACCTGTTCTGTCTCCTGTCTTCTAAATGGTTTATGTCACAGCCTCTCTGCTCCATATTCTTGCCTTCTTGTATATCTTGCCTTCTAGACCTCAGACTTATTTAGCCCGGGCTCCTTACCTCACTAGATCTAGTCTTTCCCTGACAGCTTGCTCTCTGTTTTATGGTTTACACATTTTTTTTCTCATACTGGCCAACGTCACTAGTAAAGCTTTCCTGAGCTTTCTTTCCAGTTACAATGCTCCTCTCCATCTCCACTGTGGCACTTCTACTTCTTGTCCCAGGCCATCCTTTGTAACCACTTCCTTACCGCATTTGTCTTCCTTCCTCAGTTTTGTTTTCCACCTTCACTGGTCTGATCATCCCCTGTGACCCAGCCTCGCTCCTGCCCCAGCTCAGCAGATGATCTTGTTGTCTGCCCACAGCTCCTCTCCTGTGCTCGCCCACTTCAATACTCCATTGATTCCTGCCCTCAGCTCCCATCTCCAGCCTACTTGTCCAGCTAATCCCAACCCCAGCTGATCTTGCTCTCCTAGCTCTGGTGTCAACAGATCCCTTGCTTCAGTCTTGCCAGCCCTCTTCCCATCCTCATGCCAGTTGCTGTCTCCTCTGCATTTGAAGCCTGCAACTTAAACAGCCTCTGCCAGGAGCGTCTCAGAGGCAGTAAGTTGACTGAGCAAAAAGTACTCAAGGTTTTGTGATCTGTAGTCCTGGTTCCCTGATCATCTGCATCAGAGACCTAGACAGAGCCTCTCCCCACCCCTCTAGAAGCCAGCTGAGCGGCAACCTGATGAATACCTACCTACAAGTGTTTGGATATGCTTGCGGGTCCGCCAGCAGAAACATAACCTGCGGGTATGACAGAGTCCTGTACACTACAGATACGGCCCCTCTTCGCAGCGCTGGCTCTAACTCAGCCTGGAGCAGCTATTACAGGGCAAGGCTGGCTTCTCTCCCATAACGCTGGCTTCAGGCGTGCTCTGTCTTTTCACAGAGAGGTACATGTTCAGCCTCTATTGTCTCTTGGAGATGATGACAAGATGAGGAATGCTCTGTGACAGTAGCATTCTTGAGGGCTTTATCTGTTAACACGTATAAGGTTTCCACTGAGCAGCTATGAAGCAAGAGTTTTTCCCCTAAAAGCATGCGTTAGCCAAATGAGTTGGATTTTCAGAAAGATGGTATAAGGCACATCCCTGAGGTCGAGGCCAATCCCATGCCAGGTTTCAAGCCCTGCTTTAAAGCACGGGAATGCTACAATGGTTCCAAGAAAAAGTTGCCAGAACATTTAAATTTGGGCAAACCAACATATTTTTCCCAAACCTCATTCTTGGAAAGGCCAAAGCTGGTGAATCAGAATTAAAAAAAAATTAAAAAAAAAAAATCAATCAACCTGAACATTATGGTAAATTTAACTTCAAATGTTTAATGATTGGCACAGCTGTAAGCTGCCAAAACTGGGTCTTGTAATACCAAGCTGTGGGCAGTTTTATAGTAAAGAGCAGCCCCATATCACTTGTAATTATCCCCAGTTTAATTTCTGGTATGCTTCTGTCTTACCATCTTGTTTGCAGGTTACAGTGGATTTTCATGCATCCTAAAAGATCTCCTAAGGTCAACACTTCACATTAAAATACACGATGGAAATAGATGCCATGCTCTTACTTTCAAAAATCAAAATTACAACACAAAAAATAAGACTGGGAATTAGCTGTTTTTCATTCCACAAGCACACCTCACAAATGTCAAATTTCTTAGCCATGCAATCAATAAGTGAGGTGTAGAAAATCACTAAATATTTTTCATCCTGTTCTGAGTAAACATACAAACAGTGACTTATTTTCATGAAAATGCACAGGAGTGTCTCCTTGGCTCCAAAATTAATTGCCACATCCAAGACAGCTCAAAATTAAAAATTTGGGAAATGAAAAAGTTTTATGGCAACCAGTTTTGTGCAGCTACCTGAGGGCCTGTTCTCACTCAGTAGTCACTGACTGAAAGTGTCCAAGCTCTGAAAACAAGTGTCACCAGTGAAGCACTACGACTGTGTCGCTGCATCTTTCCCTCAATGATACGGGGTGTTATAGCTTGGTGCCTTGCTGCAGATGTTGTAGAGCCAGAACTTCTTTGACTTGAAAGTGGCTTTTCCTACACAGAGAATTTTAATTCTGATTTACTAGCTACATTTTTTGGTCTTGTCTCGGTGACTTTTCTTCCCCAACATGAATTGTGCGTTCATATATCTTCTTGAGAGTTGTCTCCTCGGGCTTCCGCAGGGCAGCAGAACCACTTATTTTCTTTCATGAGGTGGCTGAGCTCCTCATAAACCCTATTAAATACTTTTAGAATCAACATGAAATAATGTAGAAATCATCTGTGGAAAGTTGCAAAGGGTGGAAATGGTGTCGTCATATATTAGCAATGCTCAAAAATAAAATAAAATAGCTCCACAGGGCTTTTCCAATATTTGTGGAGTGGCACACCTCCAAAGCACACTCAGTAAAGACAGGGTGCTTTTGGAAAGCTTATTTGCATGCACCCGTCCATGCAAGCACACACACATGGACTGCAGGCACAGAGCTATTTAGCTGGCTTGGAAGAAGTCGAGTGTTGGAGAACACCGGTCAATGGGCTGCTGCCTGATGCCAGGCTGAATAGTGTTTCTCAGGTTTTTTGTACCGGTGGTGGATCGCAGCTGGGAAGAGCCTGTCTGGCCTGCCCGCAGCTCCTCTGTGACTCCCCAGCGGGGCAGGGAGGGTGAGGATGGCCAGCACCGGCATCCCCCATGGGAGACACTGCCCAGGAAGGTGCCAGCAATGCGTTGGGAGTTATGCTGGAGTCTGTGAGGGGAGAGTGGTGGCTGGAACAAGCTTTCATCCCAGGACAAAGCTGGCTGGGGAGAGCTTTAATCAAAGGATAATATTCACAAAATTTCAGGAAACTGGGTATCATACCCAGCAGAGCCAAAGCACAGTCCTTGCCGATGACAACCTCCATGCACAAATCTGGTGTGCCCTGCTCCCACCTCATGACGTTTGTAATGACTTTCATCCAGGAAAGTTGAAGTCTTAACCAGCTTAACTACTTGGTTTCTCCCCAGCCCCCTTAGCACGAGAAATGAGCCCACTGAGGCTCTGAAATGGGTAGACAAAAGATGACAGTATTTCCTGAGATTTATATGGCACATAAATATTTCGTGTTTGATTTATGCCGTGTTGATGCTATTTGTCAATTGCCTTATTAAAACCCAGAAACTTTGAGAGAACATCGCAGATGGGAGAATGGAAAGGGAAGTCTTCCCTCTGACACTGGAAATAAGGAAGAGTCAGGGGTCTACGTGTTGTGGGAAGAGAGAGCCACACTGTACTGCTCCTGATCACTGTGGAAGTTGCTTCTGGTTCACAGCCCAGGGGATCAGAAAGGATCCACTTCTTTTAACAGAGCTGTACAAACCCCCTCCAGGTAAGACCTGGTGGATGGGGAGTTGTGCTTCTTATTCTTCCCCTGCCGCTGGCTTAGAGACAAGGTGGCTGCGAGGACATTGGCGTGCAGTGAAGGCAAGGGTGAGCTCGGCTGCACACCATCTGCCAAGTGGGTGAGCGTGCCCAAAGCTGAGTCAGGGCGAGGGTACCTTTCGTCGTGTCCTGGGGGAGCAAGGCAGGGAGACCGACGTGCTCGCAGACCCAGAAACTTTGCAGTGGCTTTGCAGTCAGTAGCCGCTGCACCAGTCATCTCTGCATATTTTAAAAATGACAGGCAGTTTGGGCATCTGCTTACATCAATATTCTGTAAATACAAGGATAAATTGGTAGCCCAAAACAGTGAGAAAGCTTTGCATAGGTTCTGTTTTGAATGCTATTTATTACACAGCATGATATACACAGAACTCTTATTCATGTCAGTGGGAGTTTTATGCAAACATGGAAAGCAGAATGTGGCTCAAAATTATAACTTGATTTGCTGTAGACAGGCCTTTCTGCATGCAAGGCTGCGAAGGCAAGTTCTCTTCACACAAAAAAAGGTGCAAACCCGTTACCTAAGCCCAGCGCAACAAGCAGGCTGTGGTAAAGTGCGGAAAGGTCCTGCTGCCTGGCGTTATTTTACACCAATTCACACATCACCAACAGGAATGAGAGAAAGAGAGAAGGGAGCAATACTGGAAAATATGCATAGCTAAAATGTTTCCCTACAGAATTTGGTTATATTCAAATTTGCAACTGATTGTTCTTAAGGGATAAGTGTATTTCTAGAGATGGGATATTATTACAGGGAGATGGTAAATTCTCTGTAGGTAATGATGTACTTAGATTGCTGGTAAAAAAGCAATTTCTATCCCTCTGGCATCATCTAACCTAAAATGACCAACCTGAATAATCATAGGTTTATGGGTTTATAGATTTACTCTCTTGCTAGGTGTTTTGCTTTGTTTTTAAAAGTAGCATTGATAAGACCTGCCTTCCTGACAACATGAAAGTTTATAAAGTAAGGCTTTTTTTTTTCCTGATACTGTATCTAAATTTTTTCTTCCCCCCACCGAGTTAGAAATGTTATTTGTGTTGGTCTTCTTGCCCACTAGCACACTGAGTTTTGGATGGTACCGTAGTGACACTTAAATTTGAAATTTAGGGGAAGCGTCTGTCTTAAGTATACTTTAAAGTAACCAAATTTTATTCCATATTGAAACAAGTGGCCACAGGGTTTGTGTAACTTGGATTTCACAGATGAAGAAACACTGTCCATGGGAAAGCACAGACGCTTTGACAATACGGCATTAGTACCGTATAGCATTACAGCACAGATAAAGGTCTGCCACTGAAGGCTTGGGCATATTTATCACCCAGAACTCCTTCTGTGTTTGTAACTGTCACAAATAACTCCTGCAGAGCACATAAGCTTTGCACAGAACAGACTTTTTACCCTTTTCTTTTTTTTGCTTGGAATAATGATGGTCTCCCTTCACAAGCAAGATCCACCCAAGATGTTTTTGAAGAAAGTGTAGAGGAAGGAATCCCTAAAAAATTGTATATCAAACGCTTCATTAACACACTTGGGCTGTAAATGCAGATATGTACTATAAGGAAAAAAATAGTTTCCTATGTTGAGTCTATTTCATATTCAGTTTGGAAATTCTAAGATAAGACAAACTTTTCAAGATATTTGAAAATATACTTGAAAGATTCAGCCTTAGAGCTCTGTGAACCTAACTCTGCCCACTACTGATGGCATTATGTCCTATATATCACTGCAGAGAGCAGTGTACCCTATATAGTGAGGACACTATTCAAAGCATCACAGTACATTATGGCGGACAAAACCCTTCCAAGTACAGCAAACTGCCTCCTAGATTTGCGCTCCACAACATGGCATGTGTATCATACATGGGCTGGCTGGCGGGAAGGTAGCTTTATAGAAAAGGATCTGGGGGACACCAAGTTGGCACGAGCCAGCAATGTGCCCCTGCAGCAACGGTGGCTGATGGCCTCCTGGGGCTGCATGAGCAGGAATGTCTCCATCAGGTCAGGGAGGTGATCCTTCCTCCAGTCAGCACTGGTGAGGTTATACCTGGAGTGCTGTGTCCAGGTCTGGGCTCCCCAGGGTGATAGAGAGATGGAGGTACTGAAACAATCAAGCAAAGGGCCATAAAAATGATTAAGGGACTGGAACACCTCTCCTGCAAGGGAAGGCTGAGAGAGCTGGGAGTGTTCAGCCTGGAGAAGGCTCCAGGGGGTCTCATCAATCTATACAAATATGTGAAGGGAGGGTGTGAAGAAGATGGAGCCAGGCTATTTCCAGTGGTGTCCAGTGACAGGACCAGAGGCACTGGGCACAAGCTGAACCACAGGAGGTTCTGTCTGAACATGGGAAGCACTTTTTCACTGTGAGGGTGACCAGCACTGGCACGGGTGGCCCAGAGAGGTGGTGGAATCTCCATCCTTGGAGATACTCAAAAACCGTCTGGACAAGGTCCTGCTTAACCAGCTCTGGGTGACCCTGCTTGAGCAGGGACTTGGACCAGATGAGCTCCAGAGGTCCCTTCCAACCTCAACTGTCCTGTGAGTCTGTGATACTATTAAACATGCTGAGCACCAAATTTAAGCCTACTGACTAGAAGCGTCCTTTCCACAGATCCCTTTCTCAGGCCTATCCAGATATACCACACTGAAAACAACCTCTCTTTGCCAAATACACTACCTTGTAATGAAACGACTGTCCTGATTTTACCTTTTAAACAAACACTGACCAAGCAGTCTAGCATTTATAAACCTCCAAAGCAATTAGAAAGATTTTGATCTTTCATGTTGTAAAGAGAGCCTATGCACACTGTAAGGACATCCATTGTAACACTCCTGATGGAATCAGCTTTGATCGCGGAGATGTCTTTTATTATGGTAGCATAAAGGGGCAAAGTTACTGTGTGGGGTCTCACTCATTTTTTAAAACATCTACTGCTTGCTTTTTAGAACCTTTACTTTCCATTTCAAAATCTTGACTTGAAAAAAAAAGTCTTAATTTAAAATGTTGTCAGGTTTTTTGCAGTATTTAATCTGTTTTTGCTAATTCATCTTCATTTTCTGACCAGAAATAACTAATTTAACTAGTACTGCTATTTATTTTAGTAACTGATTTAGAACTGGTGCAACCTGGTGGGGCTGCTTGTGCCAACGGCATGATGGTTACGTCTGCAGCAGAAAACCTGGCATCACTGCTTGTCCTGAGGAGTAAAGAATCCAATTTGGAAAATCGTAGCTTTTTTAACCTCGACCTGCAAATCCAGCCTCGTGCACATGTTAAATCCCATCCGTTTTAGATATGTCCTGGAAATGTGCCAGTCCTGTCCCTGCAACACCATGTGTACCAGCAGGTCTGACCCGCAGAAGAATTTGCTGGGGAAGCATCTGTGGCTGCTGAGAAAGGGGGAAATGGAGAAACCAGGATGGGATGAAAATCCTGAGGATGAGGAAAAGGGGCACGACAGGAGCACCATGAATAGGGGAAGGTCCTCCCTGCACCAACCAAGCTTTCACCTCTATGTGCGTGTCCTGTGAGTGATTTTTGGTGCACGTAGCGTTCCTCATTCAAACCACTCACTGAGGCAAGTCATTGCCAAAAAGACCCCCCCCCAGGAGACTTCAGTCCTTCCTCACATCATATATTAGCACCTCAGATCTCCTGCATTACTGCTCAGACTAAATGTGCATTTAAAAAGAAAGAAAAAAAAAAAACCCCACACATTGCAATCTTCCTGTGAAAAAGAATCACAAACATGAGGATAACACCCCAGTCCCGGCTGTCGGGAAACAGTCTCGCTTTGGGGGGGATTTGCTAACTCGTCCTCGCCGTGGTGGCCGAACCACCTCAGTGCACAGGCAGTGGGGTGTGCAGAGCCCACTGAGGAGCGTGTCCCTTCTTCTGGAGTCGCCGCTACAATAGCCGACTCATTAAATAACTTGGAGATACACGGAGTGCTCGGTGACCCTCATAATTTCTCATTTCTTCCCTCAGATGGAGTGGTCGGCAAGTTGTGTTTATGGTAGTAGTCTGAAAGATGTAGGAGCTCTCGGATGATCTCCGCAAGATGTGCTTTCACTTACCCATGTGCATCTCTTTGTTTCTGAATTTAAAATGTGGTACATCTGAGTGAGGAAAACTAGGTTTCCATGCAGGCTGCTTCTTTTTCAGCTCAGAAGTAAAATATGTTGAAATATGCTTTTTGAAAAAACCTGCTTAGGGGCAGCAGGCTTTCTCTAATGATCAGAAAAGCTCAGAATGACCAAATTGAAGTAAAAATCCCAGAATGGTGGGGAGGAGGGTATCATTATTTTTTACAGATGGCATGTCTGAGCAGCGTTTGGCTTTGGTTCCTGGACCAATGCAGCATGTTCTTGCTGCCGGTAGTGGCAAATCCAGCCTACTAGAGATGGGGGTGCTGCAAGGCACTGCTAAAAGCTCCCTGGGATTATCCCTCATGCAGGGTCATGTGGCCCCTTCTCCAGCCTCAAAGATGCAAGTGTCAAAGTTAACAGAAAACACTGAAGGGGATATTGAGGAAAACCTGAGAGGTTTTCTGTGGGAATGCTGAGCAGGAATCCCAGAGGTGCATGGAAGAGTTTTTAGCCTGAACACCTGTGTCACTTAGGCATGTTTGAAAGCTTTACCTGCAGCTTTCATGCTCTAGGGCTGGTCCCTGGCACTGCAGTTTTGAACTGGAATTTTTTTGGCAGGATTTTATCTGCCTCCATCTCTGAGGATTTCCCATTGCAAGTACCCAGAGGTGCGTGAAGCCCAGGACACATGATGTGAAAGGGCTCCGTGTACTTTGTGGCTTTGTGGAGTGGTGGTGCAACCCAGGCGATGCAGCAGTGCCTCTGATTTCTGACTCATATTCTTCCTTGGAGAAATCACTAACCCTCTCAGCGACGTGGTTTCTTGGGCTACACGCTGAGAATGGTGGTATGTGCTTGCCCTCCGCTGTAAAGTGACCACAGCAGAGCAGGAGAAAATTTCAAAAGCACCAGATTTTTTCATCATCTTGGAGCTGCACAAATAGGAGGGGAGAGTTTGTGGGTGTTGAAAAAGCTTGGTCACGGCTTGCTTGTCTCCCCAGACAGCAGCAGCTATAGAGTGTTGGAAGCTCAAATGACTCAGAGGGGAAGGGGGAACCTGTGAAGTCAACGCTACCAAACCCAGCAACTAAGCGGTGAGGGAGGCTTTCTTGCTGTAGTGTCCATGAGTGGGACAAAGCACTCCTGGTGCCAGCCTGGAGCCAAGTGACCCTCAGCAGGCTGTCCTATGGGCAGGCAAGCCAGCTGCTTTACCACAGCCAGGTACATGGCTACGTATGCTCCTCTGCACCCCCAGACTGCTCATTTGGTTGCCGTCTAGACGGCAGTGTCCTGGCCCTCCCTGTGCTTTCCTGCCCTCCTTGTACACATTTGCTCATGGACTTCCCCATAGTGGGGGGCTCCACGCCTGCTGCCCACATCCCTAGGCTCCATTTGCCCCCTGGGACAGCAGCTCAAGCATCAGCTGGAGGGAGGGATTTGATGGTGGGAAGGAAAACGAGCAGTTTCACCAGGGTTAAAAGGCAGTTGCAGCAATTTTTAGGCACTGCCCAGTGCAAGCTAGCTGTTACATTGGCAAGGCAAGCTTTCATGGACTGTTAACGCCCTTTGGGCACGACCCCGGCGCCGTGTCTGATCTCCCTCACACGTGTGCGGAGCACAAGCGCTGCGTGGCAGGCAGCGCAGTCATACACGCAGAAGTGAGACAGGAACCACACTCGTCTTTTCAGTAGCCTCTAAATGCCACTGTATCCAAATGAACCTCTTCACTAGATGGGTGTGCAGCATGACTCCGGGCAACAAAAACAGGAGATTAACTTGTAAGGCAGAGGTCTAGCCATCACAGGGGAGGAATTATAATATCGGTGTAGGCAGCAGGCGCCCCAAATCTCCACTGGCAATATTCTCCAGAAAATGGAAGTGAGCCCTAAAATTCCAGGTCAGTGTCTTGTGGAAGCTCCCCCACCTCCTCCCCTCCTTTCCCCAGCGGTTTCCATTTCATTTTTTGAATTATTAAAAGATCAAATGTTGGAATGCTGGATAGCCTGAATTCATTTGTCAGATCACGAAGTACTCATAACATTTCTCAGCCTTAATAACACATCTGCTCTTAAAATGTGGTCTCTTGATAATAGCTGGCTGAAAGTGTCTGAATTTAGGGATTATTTGAGACAACAGATTTCCTTCTATTTGGAATTGAATGAGGCATCTGCTCCCTCACCGTCAGCTTTGTGGGATATTCTCAAGGCAATCATAAAAGGGCAGATCATTTTGTACATTATGAGAAGGAAAAAAGACCTCTGTTGGCAATTATGAGACTTGGAAGGGTGAATTTGGGACCCACAAAGTTACCATTTCATGTCCAAAAAATCTAGCTACTCCAACCATTCTGCCCTCTGCATAGGGTGGGATGCAGATTTATCTGATGAGGAGAGAAGGAGGGGGCAATTCTCCTGTCAAAGCCAATGTTAGCAAAAGGGAAAGAGAAAGAAAACAAGTCAGGACAGGATGTACGCACTCTGTCTTGGGTAACTGACCCAACAACATATTAGAGAGATTAGGACTCAGGATGGAGAGCCAGGCATGGATCCCTTAGAGGATTAATGGAAATTCTGCCAATATTTATGCCAGTTTGGTACGTTGGAAAACCAGGACAAAAAAAAAAAAAAGAATGCTTGCAAATTGTTCAACACATATTCATCATCAGAATCTCCTCCCACATATCAGCAAGAGATGATTAATAAAGAAGTAAAAAGAAAAGCAATCAGAGCTGAGAGGAGGCGCTACTTTGCACTTTGCAGGTGTATCATTCATTTCTGGATGTGAAGCATTCCGGGCAGCGCCCAGATGATGACATTTAGCAAGGCAGGACAGGAGGCATGCCCTGAACCGCCTGCCCTGCCGCACAGGCAGGTGGAGGCACACAAATACATGCATACATAAATATACACAACTACATCCATATATAGCATGTGTATGTACTTACATACATACACACATCTATACATATAGATGTACAGATATGTATATATAGCTTCTTAGTCAAGTGACGCAGACTGCTGCAGCTGGAAATAACACTGTCTGCTCATGAAAAGACAGGCGTGCACTTAGACTTATTTATGTGGTAGGAAATGTGTTCAAGGGATGTGAGCTGCCTCAAAGCCTTTGTCAGAGGAGAGAGGCGCAACCTGTGAGACACCTTGGCTGCATTTGGGGCTGGGAGTAATGATTTACCGTACGACTGATCCTGACATGAAATACCTGGAGGGGGACCTCCTGCTGCAGGAAGGGATTTGGGCAGGTGGAGACGTGTGACCCATGGCCTCACCATGCTGAACAGGAGTGCCCAGCGTGTGTCTTAAAGGAGTTGCCAATTATTTCATGCTGTCTGACACCCATCTAGATACCCAAAGACTGACTTAGGAGCCTCGTGTGAGGACCCGTTTTGAAAATCTTGGCTTTTCATTCTGAACGACTGAAATCCTAGAATAAAACATTAGGACTTCTCAGCTCCCTGCCCCAACCCCAGAACCCCAGCCGCAGCGCCGTAGGTGTTACAACCTCCCCCGCAAAATGGGGTGAGGCAGAAGATATACTGCGCATTCTCACTATAGAGAGCGTTTGGCACCTTTGCGCAGTCCGATGTACATAGGACCCTCCCAGAGGCAGAGAGGTCGCGTCTGGGCTTTCTACCCTGGGCAGGTAGAGTTGCTGTTGGTTCAGAGCAAGCACTGGGCTCACAGCTGGCGCGGGGAGAAGGAGAAAATGCAAATGCGCTGCATAATACATAATATACCCACAGGTCAGTGAGCATTGAGCATCCTGCTCTACGCTGTGCCGCAAAGTAGGAGTCTGCTCTCATTCTCAACCCAAGAGACATGCTCTTTAGCGAAAGCTGCAGAGGCTTATGCTGTGAAGGTCCGTGGTGCAATCCCTGGCCTTGGCACGGATGTCTGGCAGCACCAATGCCACCGCGAGTCTCACTGTGTGCTCCCCAGCTGCAGGCAAAAGCCTGGCCAGGGAGCTGGGGACACATCCCCATGCAGGGCTGAGCACGGCTCCCACTGGGAGCTGGGCTTTAGCATGATAATCCTCCAGGTGAGGGCAGGGTCTCTACCTACCGGGTTTTCATTTGGGGACAGCTCGGTTTCAAAGGCAGCTTTTTAGCACTTTGATTGAGGCCTGCATCAAGTTTTCATGTTTTATATTAAATATTGTAATTTATATTAGAAGAGATGTTTGAAGTTTCCGATTTTCCCCTTGGCCACCTTTAAATCTCATTTCTAATCCCTTAGCCCCTTTAATGAAGTTCTCAGTAGTTTACATTGTTATTAAACCTCTGTTTGGGGAATATAATTTTAATCCTCATTATATGCCAAATATAGGTATCAAATATTCATTGTGTAATTGCAATTAAAAAATATCGCCCCCCAAAGGATCTTTTATATTAATTTAAATTATCCTGCACTTATATTATGGTCGGAAATAACCTGTACTGCTGAAAATGTCTTCATTGAAGTAATGTCCGTAGTTACAGTTAGAACACTTCCTTGTTTTGGTTAAATCCTGTTCTGTGACACTGTAGCCATGCAGATACAGAATTACATCAGTATTATATCTGAACACTTTTTTTTCCTTCTTTGTACTTTAAAGAAACAGTTGAAACCACTGATTTTGCTTTCAATGTTAGCAAAAGTAGAGTAATTAATCCAAGCAGCTTTTATATGCATTTGACAAAGCTTCATGTCACATGAACTGTTTTCTCTTTGTAATCAGAGAGATTCTTTACTCCTGAGAAGCCCTTGTAAACATCAAGAGATTAATCAAGAAAAATCCCCATAGAACAAATTGAATGACTTAAAAATATGGAATTTACAGTTTCCATAAACATGGAAAAAACAACCTGTAATCTTTTGTGTATAGGCATCATGGGTTGGAGCACATTTGCAGTGGATTTCAATAAAGTAAACTGCTAGCACCTCACAAGATTATTCATTTAAGCTAGTATTTGTAGATAATACCAACTTAGATTTAACGTAGCTCTTTTTATTCTTATTCTGAATGCTCATTACAAGAAATAAAAAGGTTTTTTTGAAGTCTTTAGATGACAAAAGTTATATTTACAGATGATGATCTCTGTATTTGAAAGCTGTATTAACTGGCATCATCTTCAAGCAGAGACATTTAGGCATGGCCAAGCTTAGTGTTGTGTAGCAGGTCGATTACAAAGAAGGGAGTCCAGCCCTGACCCCTGGAGTCAATACTCCAAGCAGCCAGTACAACTGGATGGATTAGCCACAGCAAGACCCATCATTAGCTTGCAGTCTGCATTGACACGATTGCATATTTTTATTTAAACGTTGTGGAAGAAAGCATAAAAGGTCAAATTTCTGCCTGCCACATAGACCTTTTTTTTACAGCAGTAGTACATATTAAATGGAGAAACTGTAAGGCTAAAATAGAATTAGGATTAAAACAAATTCTTAAATCCAAATCCCACTGCACTTGGAGAACATTGGTATGTGATTTTTGCAATCAGCCCTCTGTTTCTGCAACCGACAAGTTCAAATGGGAGGGCCAGGTGTCAATTGTCAAATTCGGGCCCATCCCTGCTTGAAGCACAATCTCCAAGGGTAAGTGGTGGGAGAGGGGACAGGAATGGGAAAGCGATTTGGCACAGCAGGAGAACTGGAGTGTTCCCCACGCTTTCCTTCTAACAGCCGGCTGCGGTCACTCAGGAGGGCAAGCTGCCCCAGCAGTGTTTTCAGAGCGCACCAGCGCTCAGGCCACTTGGATGTTGCTAGAAAACAGCTTTTGGAGGCCAAATGCTCTTCCCAAGAAGATATAACAGGATACTCTTTGAAACGGCAGCTGCTACCAAAACCATAGTGGGAGTATTCAGACAACAGTGGGGGACACTTTCTTTTGTTCCAGCAGAAGGAAGGGGGAGAAGGAGGGAAAGTTAAACGGGGTCCAGGCACGAATGCTATGTTGACAATGCCTTGTGCCCTACAAAGACTAATGGCAGCAGTCTGGCTAACAAAGAGTTTGAAGCCAATTGTGATCCTTGGCACCAGTTTTGGTTGCTCCTCAGGCTTCCAGCTCTGAACTTGCTGGGCACCGCCCGTGTTAGAATGTGGACTCCCCAGCCCTGGCACAGGGCCTGGGAGTCTGGGACTCCTCTCTGACAATTCATGCCCTGGAAGTCCTATTGCCCTTCACATGTCATCTCCCCTCTTTCTTTTGCGTGTAGTCTGTGTGTCACCGATGGTGGCACACAGCTTGCTTCCCTGGCCACCCACAGGGCAGCTGGAACCAGGAGACTCCTCCTTTTCCTGGAGTCTCAGCCAGCAAAGCCAGGTGGTGCAGGGGAGTGGAACCTGGCTGCTGCAGGCAGGGCGAGGGGTATCGAGCTCACTACTTAAGCGGCGATTCTCCTCAGGCCAAGTGGGGTAGGAACGGCAGCTGTAGATCCATAGCATGGTGTTGCGACACATGAGGGCAGAGCAGCTGCTGACAGATGCTCTTGGCCCGGCCCAGTACTGCTGAACTGGCAAAGGCAGCCTGCAGATATCAGCGGTGCTACTCACTGAGAAAGCGGAAGAGGTTGGGGTCTCTCCGCTCTTCATGTAGATCGAGACCCTTAACTGGCAATTCAGCCATCACTGGGGTCATCTGCAATGCCATGACTCAAAGCTCTTGATGAGGTGGGAGCTCACCTTGTCTGTGCCTCCCCCCATCCCACAGCCGTGGCTGATGCTGTGACTGGCAGTTCTAGTGGCAATGGCCCCATTCGACTTGCAATTTAGCAGTACTGTGGTCCCTGGCTGTCCCCTGGGCAGACCCATGCAGGCTAGTTCGTTCAGGAATCACCCCATGGGGGTGAGGTAGAGCTGGATTTATGGTGATGGCCCTGGGGAGCATTTTTCTGGGGAGCTCAGGGGTGTGAGGACCTTCCTGAACTGGCAAGACTCGACATCCCTTTCTCAGAGGGCTGGGTTTCTGCTTTAAAATAATGAGCATTGCTGGTTCATTGTCCAAAATTGCACCCACATTTCTTTTACCTACAGACGTTTTATCTCCATTCCCATCGCTAATTCCATGCACAGGCAACCATTGTTAGTACTTTAAGAATTAATCACATACTGTTCGGGGAAAAAAAAATTGACATTTGCATTTCAAAACTCTTACCAATTCTAAACATTTATTCTACAAAACTTGGAAAGATTGTAGTTCTGTTTCAAATTATTCCAGCACCGTGGGCATTGCCACAGAATGTAAAATTACAGAACATATGAGACTGAAACCTGACACCCGTTCTTCCCTGTTGTGAAGTGCCGTTGATGAAAAATATACTAGATTGAAGAAAAAAAAATTATGTAGGAGCGTGACCTATTCCCAAAGCAGCTAGCCAAATTCATTCTTGTTTCAGAGGGAGCTGGGTATGTAAATAGAGTAGGGGACCCCTCTTCAAATACAATTATTTCGATTTAAAATAGTAAGAAAACATGAAATAGCTCCTACAGAATAATCTCCTGATGCTCTTGCAAGAACATTCAGAGTGTTACCAGAAAAGAAAAAGGGCAGGATACTTTCTGCAAGTGTCTCTCTTCTGGAACAGTGTAATCAGAATAACACAGAATTTAGTAAAATCGGTCTTTATGGCTATTCTATAATACTTCTTCCTTTAACCATTTTCCAACTCAGCGTTTTTAAGAGACAATGACTTTTGAATCTTATGAATGATCTACTCAGACATTTCAGTCCTTTAAAATTATCTAGAAAAGATGGTGAGATATAGATAGACAGGAGTATTTGTATGGAGACAACATGAGTAAAACTGGAATTGGAATATAAATACGATTGTATTTTTTCTAGCAATGTAAAGATAAGTATGTAATGCATGTTCTCATTCAGGAAAAAATCTCATGTGCGTATTTGTACGTATGCAGGTGTATATTTCGATGCACACACACTGGTGCAGCTATACGACATTTTCATCTGAAGACCACAAAACACTCCAGAAAGCTGAGTATTGCATTTTGCTGCTCTTATTTTACAGATGGGGAAGTTAAAGTGCAGAGGGGTTACATGTGCAAAGCACATTGCTTTCTTGAATGTAATAACCAGTAAATGAGTTCCCAGCGAGCAGAAGAACTGCCTCTGCCACCTTCAGCAAACCACCTGTTGCTTTTGAATGAAGAATTAGCCATTTTGGTCCAGGCATTTCATCTTCCCATTCCAGCTGCTAGTTTTCTCTCTACCTGAAGAAAGCATGGAAAGGCACAAAGAAGTTGTGACATGTTTCAAACAGAGCAGCTCGTTCTTTAGAAAAACCTCATGTGGTACAAAACGTTCATTTTCCTAGATCTGGACCAAAGTCCTGATTCTCACCCATGCAATGTTTAATTCACTTTCTAAACCTCTTCTTTATCCACAGATAGGTAGGAGTGTTATTTGAGTAAGGAATGAGCAAGAGCTGTAGGCTTTAGCCTTTGAGTTACAGAGACGGAATAGCTTGTGCTCACAATATGTTGTATTATTTGAAACAGGGAAATAATTTTTCTTTGTGAAAATTAAATTTAAAACATATGACTACAATAGTCCACATCTTTCACAAAACACTTGCATGTTCCTGAGGGCCCTGATTTCACAAAGGTTGGACAATTTTAGTTTGATTCCCTGGACTGTTCATTTACTCTTCTCTCTCTGATCTGTTTTGCCTCTTACTCTGTTTTATCAAATTACCCAGACAGATAAAAATGAGCTGTCCCACATAGATGGTCTGTTCTAGAGCATGTACAGAGCAAGAAGCCCTCCAAAATCCCAGGACTGCAGAGCTGGCATCCCTCCCCCTGCCCCCACCAAGATTTTATACATTGAATTACGTACATTTTCATATGACTGATCTGCCCAGCAGCCCGCTGAAGTGTCCGATTTTAAGACACGAGTTCGCACATTCTCTGCCAGCACTGGCCGGGGAACAGCGATAAAGGAAAATCTCTCCCCTACCCATATGGGCTGCCTTTGCTGTAGAGTGTAAAACCCTGGCAGACCCCTCCCCGTCTCCCTCTTCCTTCCCCCCTCTTTCACACCAAAAATGCTCTTGGAGAAATTTAATTTTAACTGTTTCTTCAACACATTGTAAAGGCTGTGCTGCTGCAGATTTCTGTGCTGGAAGAGCTGCTGCTCACAGCCAGTGCCAGTAGCAGCCCAGTAGCAGCCAGTAGCAGCCCAGCTCCTGGAGCTGGGAAGTCATTGCCTTGGGCTCCGGGCCCACACTGAGCTTCACTTCCCTTCCAGCGGGGTGGCTGGGGCAGGACAGGGGTACACGCTGAGGTCCACCTTAGCCTCCTGCCCTGGCTCCCCTCAGCCCCCTCAGCCCTCCAGCCTGTCTCTCTCTCTGCTATTTGCTTCTAGGGGCTTCAGCCTGGACTGCTCATTCCAATAGTCCCAGACTCTCCTGGTAACCCGGCTCCTCCACCACTTTTTCTTCACTGTTACCCACTACTCTTGTTTTCCAGGCTCCTTCTCCCAATCAGCTCTTCTTCCTGGCTCCCAGCCCATGTCTCACGAGTCATCTCCATATCTGGGATGAGCATGGCTGGAGCCTTGGAAGGATGGAGCAACTAAAGGGGCCAGCAGGACCTGCCCTATGGGTGTACAGGGAGAAAGATCTTCCAAAGGCTGGGTGGTAGCATGATTGGGAGAGCAGAAAAGAGGCAAGGACCTCACCTCGAGTCTTGCAGCAATCGGCAGCACCTTGCTACTAGAGATCATGAGCCAAACCATGGAAAGATTAAGGTTTTAACATGAGCCAAATAAAAAGCATTGCTCAGTCTCGTTATTTAAAATGGTGGATCTGTTGCAAACTGCTGGATTAGCTCAAAACACTTCTGCAAGACACTTCTGGTTTCATCCCCCGTACAATAGTTACACTGGGATTTTGCTAAATAGTATGTTCCTCAGTGGTGCATGATTCAGAGCCAGATTTATAAAGACATTTAGGTGCTCCTTCCCTCTGATTAAGGAAGTAAAAGCCTAAATTGGTTTAAAAATTTGCCCTTGGGAGCTGCCGTGTGTGTCTGGGCACCTGAAGCACTTGAAGATTTACTGCATCTAAAGACCCAGCGAAGATCAGAGAAATTCTTTGCCAAACACAAATGGCAAGGAGACATACTTTGAACTGTCAGAAGTACTGCCTTTAATTTTCTTTTCTAAAGATCAGTGTCAATGAAGAATATACTGAGTCTGGGTTTGGGGACCAGTTCTGCAAATTGAGTCTAATGCTGCTGCCGTGACACCAACTGCTGTCTCCAGCAGAAGCCAGATCAGATCTAAATGACTGACTTGGCGGCACATTTCAGTGATGTTTCTCCTGTTGAACTGGACCTTATTTGACACATATCTTCCCTGGTTTCTGTGAGTTCAGAGGAGAGGTAAGATGCCGTGCCCACTGCTGGATCCCAGCTAGCCTAGCACACCAGCACTGCTTCTTCAGCCTTTGACTTTCATGGTGAGCTTGGGCTTTTTCTGCCTAGCCGGTAATGCCGGGCTCGCTGAGATACACACGTTTGTTTCTAATGGGACACTGGAAGTGGAAGATGCTTGAAGACATGTGTGGGATTTTTTCTGTTTGATCTGATTAAACAGATTAGAAGATGTCACAGAATCAACGAGCAAAAAATGACCTTTTCAAACACATTTGATTTGTTTGACTCCATTAGGCTTACGAGAATAAATAAAACCTCTCTTAATGCTTCATAATATCAATAATACCCCAGAAATTATTCTGCACTTAATGGCTAATTTAAGAGCATTAAATGCTGTTAACAATCAATTTACTGGGTATTATTGTGCTTCTGTTCATAAATGTCTAATTATATAGGTCAGACTTGCTTGTAGCGTGTTACCTTTGGCAGCCAACTGCAGTCTTCTGACTCAACACCGTAAAACCCAATTGTTTTATAAACCGCTCCTAAAAACAACAGCAACACCGGCGTTCCCATACAGCTCTCTAGGTTTCTGCTTTGCCATCAGCATGTGTCCCCCATTGTCCCCCCTCCCGGGCACGGCCGCCCCTCGGAAAGCAGGTAACGAGGAGGGCAGGGCTGCGGCGGCGCGGGGAGCACCACATGCCTTGGCAAAGGCTTCCCATAAAGTTCTGTCCGCTAGCTGCGGATACAAACTCAAGCTGGTCGTGCGCACAACTCCAGCATGCCGAGCCCACTACCCCTCGGCACAGCCAAATGTTTCGGCAGCTGCCCCTTTGTCCTGTTTCTTAAATAAACAAAGAACAGATACAAATTAATGACCTAAATTTATGACAAAACACACTGCCTTCCCAGAGCAAATAGCCTTAAAAGAACAGATGTTAAAATAGCATTTTGTACTCACAGAGAGAGAAAACGGCTACTGTGCAAGTGTAAAAGCTCGGGACATACAGAGAGGAGTATCTAAAGCATCTAATTGTACTGTGCCGCCTCCCGCTACACCACAAACCCTGTAACCTTCTTGATGGTGCCTTGTACAGAATAATTATCCTCCCCAGGGCATTCCCTAGCCCTTCTTGCTTCCTCTTACAATCCCAGTAAACTTTCTCCTTTCATTCCTTTATATTCCTTTTGGAGATGAAAAGAGCAAAATGATCATTTTGCCAGCACGTTAAATAGCGACTGGCAATCCGCTGCTGTAATCCTCGGTGTAATTTAGCCTGGAAGAATTGTGCTCCCGCAACGCACCATCTCAACAAACCATTCCTTTGAATTACCTCTTTGTCTTACCCCGAAGGGCACATTCATTACGCAGGGGAGATTATTTCTTGCTAATTTTTTTTTTTTCCTGAGACTTATCTTGCCAACGCCTATATTTAAGCAATTGTTAATTATACCCATGTGCAAAAAACAAAAAAAAAGTAATTAAGAGGGACAGAGGCTTTGGGGAGGGGGTAGATATTTATTTATTTATTTACGTGGGTGCAAAGGCAGAGGGAGATGCGATCGCGCGCTGGAGGCGAACATGCCGTTCGATCAGCGAGCTGTCCCCGCCATTCGGTGCCAGCGAAGGCAGAAGCGAGCGGTGCCGGGTCGTGGCGAGAGGAATTAAAAGGCATCTCCGCTTTCCCACCCAGCGAGTGCATTCTGTTTATACTACACCACATTGTATTTCCAGTCTTACTCAACGTTTTAATATACATTTTCTTGTCAGGCGTCTTGGCAATCGGGTACACGACTTGCAAGATGGACTGAGAATTCCACAGGTGGACTGATTAGTGGGTGGCATTTCTGAGCTCCAGCAAGCTGTTAGCATTATGTCTGTTTGCTTTAGGTACAGATGTGAAATGATTTGACAGTCAATCTCAAAGTGTGTGCAAGTACTTGGGCTTCTTTTTTTTTGCTTTTTTTTTTCCCCCTTTCTTGGTATGTCAAACTCTTCTTATAATACAATCCTTATCCGTCTGGTTGTCCATTGAAAAAGCATCCCCCCCCCTCCTCCCGTAGCCAATCTGGATGTGTCATGCATTATTCAGGAGATATAATTTGTAAGTGTCAGAAGTGGCTTTGGTTTTTTTTCCTGTTCTCTCGTTTGAGGACCACAGCTGTCGCGACCAAGAGTCCTTGCGGGGCACGAGGGTTATCCCGCCGCAAACGCGAATTGTTTCCTTTGGGCAACTTGTCCGAACGCAACTTTCCTTAACAAAGCCGAAGTCGTAAGCAAATGGTGTTTGACAAGTGGAATTTTCTGTTGACTTGCTCATTTCATTTCCTTCTTTTGGCAGAAACACTTGGAACTTGATTTTCTTGCAGTTACTATGAGCCCAGAATAATAACTCCTAAATCAACACTGAGGAGGTGGAAAGGTACAACAACACAAACACTCAGTAACAGTCAGGACAGCGACATGGAAATATGAGTTGACATGCAGAATAACCACAAGTGGTGCATAATTTATTGATTGCACCTTGTCATGGGAATGATGAGCTCTCAGCTAGAGGAATTATATTTTATATATTTCACAACTTTGGGGGAAAATATAAATATTATATATACAAACTGCATATACAGTAACTAATGGATAGAGCAAGATTCCTATTTCCAGTTAGTGAAAAAGTTGTGTGCATCACAAGGCAATGCTGTCTGGAGCCGGGCAAGCCCGGGAGAGGGGAGGCAGGAGAGTGGTGAGGTGGGGGGATATGGTTCTGCAGCACCGCTTAGGTGTTCTTCAGGTGGACGTGGCTAGGTTAGAGCCACTCCAGTGTTAAAATTACCCCTGTTGGAAGGCAGATGTATCGTAAGCACTGAGGTTTAAACTTGTCCTAAGTTACGATACAATATTTCAGTTGCAAAATATTATATATGGGAACCTGCAGAAAACAGCAGCATAAAGAGCCATATGAAGAACAGCAAATTACCCTGGAAAAGTAGAGTAAAAGGTCTGAGAAGTGTCTGTTTCTTCACTCCTTTAAAGCTTTCCATCAGGCAGCCTCTCAAGCCTCACCGTGGCTAGGCACAACCCAACAGCTTTACTCTCGCCTCATCCTATTTGTTTCCAGCATCAAGAGAGCTGCTTGCTCCCAGGCTGCCCTCCCTTTCCAGGCCGTTGCTGTTTCCTCCCTGTTTTAATCACTGGGTAAGCAGGGCACCCGCTGACCTGGACTGTTTCCTTACTTGGGCAATCACTCAGAAGAGGAGCCACAGCCTCACATCTGCTGACGGACGATGGCGAAGTCTCGGGGTGGGTGGCTGGTGTCAGAAGCACAAGGAGGGGGACTGCCGGCTGCTCCCCCAGCAGTCCTGACTCGACTGGATGTTTGCAACCCACAGAATAAATGCACAAGAAATGCAAGAAATTTGCCCTATCTAGGTTTCACTCTTTAGGAGCAGGCTAATAGGTTAGCCAAATGAAAAATCTGTTTCCGCTACTTTCAGTAAATTGACCTTTCTGCATTGGCAAAACGTGTAAGCTCTTTGATTTCTGCCGATTACCTACTACAGCACTCGATTTACAACCCTGGAGTCAAAGCTTTCTCTGAGTAGAAAAGCTGTTTCTCCAAGTGCCTCTTTTTTGGTGCTATGAAGAAACATGTCAGAGGAGACACAGCAATGCACTCCAAATGAGAAACAGGGGCTCGGCTCAGTACTTGCTGCTATCAGCAACAGATTTGTCTATATCACCTTCTGCAGCTAGGAAAGTTACTGCCGTACATTTGCCATTTAAGTTGTGAGCTGGTCTCATGCTGCTTAAGTTGGAATAAAAGCAGCTTCATGGGAAGAAACCAGTAACGAAGCCTTGGGTACCATGAAATCGCAGCAGAAAGGTGCCCCTCCACGTTGCTAAGAAGAAAGAACCTTCGGCAGAGAGCTGGTGGGTCTCTTCCAGAAAACGGCAGCCTGGGCTGAAATGCAGTTTGGTTTAAACGTGCTCAGGGCCCACCCTGGTTATGACACACACTTTGCTTTATTTTCTCCCTCCAGGCCCAGAAATATGTTTACCACCCTGCTCCAGGCAATATATATCTCACCATTTCCTGTGATTTACAATTAAATCTTATCTCACAAGTGGAAATAATTTCTGAGCTGTTTATAATGTGAATGTGATGGAGACCTATGACTAAATATCTCATTTATTATTTTGCATTAGTCTTCTGACTTTTTATGAGGTTTCTGTATGTTAAAAATAGAGAACACTTCTGTTAAACACATATTTCGGGTGACCTTCTCAGAAGAAGAAATTACCAGGCTGAGTACACCCAGATGTGAATCATGAGGAGGGCTGTGAGAAGCAGCGAAGGCCCCTGTGTGGATGCTGCTGAGGGCTGTGGTGAGGGACGCAGGGCTGGAGGATGCTGCCTCTCCTCCTCCCCAGCTGCTGTGGAGGCACCCACCGAGCAGCCAGCAGTGGCCAACTCACCTGGGCGGCAGCAGCGGTGGGAGCACCGGGGTGCCAGGGGTCTCTCCGACAGAGACAAATTCCTCAGGAGAACCAGGTCTGCCTTCCTTAGAGCAGAATTATTGACCTCGGCAGCCAGGGACCTGCTGGGTAAGGAGGTGAGGGTGTCCGGGAAGGAGAGGAGCTGAGGGCGGCAATGCTTTACTAAACGCCCAAGCTTCGCCCCTGGCATCCCTGGCGTGGCTGGAGCCCAGCTCCCTCTGCTCAGCTCAGTCGTCTCTTGCTGTGCTGCTTATTCACACATCCCAGCTCGCTCCGTCTAGCTGCCTGGGTACCGATGCCAGGGAAGCTGAAACACCGCAGGCTCTGCAAGCCCACCCAGACCATAGGCTCCAAAGTGCATACTGCTGCCTCTTCCTCCGAAATTAATATCTCAGCTAGCTAAATTAAAGCAAGCAGGGTTTCACCCAGGCATGTTGTGATCACACCTCCGACTTGCAATATAGACTTACCATGTAAACTGCTAGGCAAGGTACAGTGCTCTCCCAGCAGGAGAAGACAATGTCTGCCTGCAAGGCAAAGATGCTTGGAGCAGGAGAGCAGGGATGCAGAGCCCTTCTCCAAATGGCTCTGGGACACCTGTCCGTACGGGCACGGGAGACCCGGCGCATGGAGAGAGGGCTGCATCAAGGAAGACAGAGGTATGAAAATCATTTATAAAAAAGGCAGAAATCACAACTGGGCAAAGTGAGGCAGGGCAGCGGAGCCACCAGGCAGGCCACCCCCAGGGCTGAGCCCCGCCGGCAAGCCCACCACCCTGCAGAGGAGGCTGTCCTCCCGTTCCCCAGCCAGCTGGCCTGGTTTATTCATTTGCGCATCAGCGCAGAGCTCAGCGTTTGCAGGTGGGTCGCCTCTCCTGGCCAGCGCTCTTCAACGCAGCTTCATCTGCGTTCAACGCGCTGGTGAGGCTGCTGGGTTTTTATTCTTTGCTTCTAAATCAGTAGACTTGTTACCATTTTTTAAAAGTGTGAATAGCTGCAACAGAAGCCATCAATTAGCACAAGCAGAGAGGGCCAAAGTCCTTCCTTCCTCCTCCCCCACAGCATATTGTGAGGAGAGCTGTGCTCTTCTACTTTGGAGGCTGCTGGAGAGGCTCTGAAGTTGAGTGGTCCCACTGCCGCCGTTGCATCTGCTCTAGGACGGACAGTACGCTTGACGCGAGGGAAGCAGGATGGGCTTTCAGAGCTGGCACCGGGACAACGGGAGCGAGACCAGCTCAACAGCAGCAGCAAAGGAAGGCAATTTTTTCCCCCTTTCTGTTCCAGAGAGCCTTCCAGGGCTAAGGGAGGTTGCCAGAGGTTGCCTGTTTTGTTTCAAGCGCTGTTCCCCCTTCCTAGTGTTCAAGAAGCTGCAGAGGGAAGCCCCTCCAGCAGCTTTGCTTAATTACCCTGATCCGTGGAGAGGCTAGAAAAGCCTCTCTGCTGAATAGTTTGCAAACTGGACCATGCCTGCCAGAAGATTTCTGTTGATTAGACGATGCAGAGTATTAATTAGAATATAGATTATATGCAGGGGCTTTACCATAAGTTTGCTGCCATTTGGTCTGGGCACATATATTTCCTGCCACATTGCTTTTTCTCCCAGAAAACCGGTCTCATGGAGCCAGCCTCGCTCCTAACACAGTTTCCAGCCAGCAAGGAGAAGGCCAATTGCATTCCCACTTGTGAGAGGAAGCACTGGTTCTTACCAACCTGGCGAAGGATGCTAAGGATTAGTGCAGCATTGACCAAACCCTACCAAAACGTGCAGCTCATGGGTGAGACCCAGCCCCTTGCCCGGTGCCACCATGCTGCAGTCAGACACCAGTCACCAGCCAAATCAGGCATGGGAAAGTTGGTTGGGTGGCTGCTGATTTAAGTGCCAGGGTGCACTTGGCATTGGCATAGTCCTTTACGAGCCACACCAAACGTAACCTCTGGGGCAGGAGGGTTGTTCCAGCTGCTGGTTGCTCTGTGTTTGCTGGGATTTGTGTGTCCAGTCCCCTTGGGCCATGCTGTGAGTGGCTCTTTCCAAGTGCAGAAGGATATCTGGGATGCAGGTACCACTGAAAAAAACGTACTATTTTTTCAGACCACAGGGCAGATCAATAACTTATCTCACCTGCTGCTCTTGCCAACAGCCACAGGTCCTTGAGAGCAAGGTACAAGAATCCTATATTGGGCAGTTTGGGAAACATGTGGCCCATGGGGGGACATTGCTTTCTAACCTTTGTTTGGCTTACTTCCTAAAGCATGAGTTATAGCTCGTTATCCATATAAATAACTAATTTTTTCTTACTGTAACCTTTTTACACTCTTCCAAGGATGGGTACCTTGTGTTGCAGAGTTCCAGTGGTGTATTATCCATGCTTGGAGAAAATTTTGTAGTGCTGATCATGTGTAAGTAAATAGAATTTACAGTCTCGTACAGAGTGAACAGGAGCACATGTTTATCTCCGCTGTGCTGTTCACTGCCTTATATACCTCTAATGTGCCCCTCTTCTTTATCCTATTTCTAAATTAAACAGTCATCCTGTTTTTCACATCTCTCATTATATAGAGGTCTTTCCATATGTCTAACATTTGTTTGAGTCTCAATACATCAGACCATGTAACATGCTGATTCACAGAAATCTCACGTTCTGTAATGACCCAGCCTTTGAAATCTGCCTGCATTTTTAAAAAATCTGGCTCAGATTTTGACCTATCAAATGTTATCTGACCACCTCTCTTAATCAGGAGTTGCTAGTATTGCTTTCAAGTCAGATTTGACCTCACACATTCACGCTTGGTTCAAACTCAAGTTTATTGAAAACAACAACTTTATTCAGCTCTTTAGAAGGCAGATAAACATCCCGCTGACGTGTTTGCAACTTGGAAACGTCTTGCCATTACGGCAGCTCACGGCTCATTTAAAAGCAGGCAAACCAGCCGCTGCCCCTCTGAAATACCACCTCCATGTCCAAGAGCTGCTATGCCTTCAGATGTTTCCGAAACCACTTCAGCATCATGCTCTGCAGTGTAGAGCTGTTGCCTCGTGGCATTAGAAGAGCTATTGACAGCCACTCGTTAGGTAGTGCGGGAGATGCCGTGGTGCGGAGGCAGGCAGCCGGGGTGTCCCTGCCGGTACCGGATGGCTGCAAACGTGGTGTTCAGTGCCGGTGGAGGTAAGTCATTGCAGGTCTCGTGTGAAAACTCAACACTCTGTAGAAAACCGGTCAAGCAAAATGGCATCTGTCTTGCTTCATTTTTGCAACAGGAGATATTCAAAAGCTGCCTGGACACGGTCCTGGGCAGCCTGTCCTAGGCGGCCCCGCTTCAGCAGGGGAGTCAGACCAGGTGACCCCCAGAGGTCCCATCCAACCTCAGCCCTACTGTGATCTGTCACATGGTGACAACACATCTGCCTCCGCAACTCGGCCGGTCACAACATCTTAATTAAGGACCGATGCTGTACAGCCGTGTACGCTGCAGAGCTGGCATGGGTCCTCAGCTCAGGTTCAGCGCAGTAAGGAGAGCTGCGGCCGGGGTCCTGCCGTGGGCTCAGGCTCTGCTTCAGTCCCTGCAGGGCTGCTGGGCCAGCAGGTCCCCCTGGGGCCGGAGGGCACCTCCTGCCCGGCAGGATTTACTGCAGGTCAGCACTCCTGGGCCAGAAAGAAACAACTCATCTGTCACATCCTCAGCCAAAAAACAGTTACGGCTGAACCTGATACACTTCAGTGTTACCTGCAGGTAAAAATATGAACGTGGCTTTTGCTCAGGTCCACACACACTGCAGCACCATGGTCAAACATTGATAGTACTGTGCCTGCAGAGATGTTTCTCTGACCCATCTTTGATCATGATATTGAGTCTTCCCGGCACAGTCTGGACAATGGAGATGCAGAGTGCCCTGGCCCGGAGGCCTCCCCCAGTATTTTCCATTGTGAAATTCCCCGAAAAATGTAACGGCTCATCCCCTTTACTTCTGACATTAACCACAAGGGGTTGTGCCCTCTCTGCACCGAGGCTGTACGTTCATCACCCTCTGTTCTCTGTGCCTCCAAAGTTCAGATCAGTGTCTGAACAAATCGATCCAAACCCAGGAGGTCTCCACAGTCCTCCAGCTACTCTGCAGTGTAACCCACCCTGCATGTACAATACCCTTAGTATCATTTCATCCCCTTGAGAGTTTCTCTACCTGTTGGCTCTTTTTACATTTCACATGCCAGTGGATTTTTTTCCTGCTTGTCTTAGCCCCACACCGTACTCATACTGAGCATCTCTTCCTTCCTCAGACACCAGTCCTCCAGTCTCATCTTAGAAATCCATTTGCTCTTTCAGAAAAAAGACTTCTCTGTTAATTAAAATGCATTGCATTCACTTTTACTGGCCACAGATTGCCCCGGTCACTGGCTTGGGTTCATCTTTATGTTCAGGCAACTAATTTCTATTGTACTGAAAGGTCCTGATCTCTTTTCTGGGAGGGCTGATCACTGAGCTCTAATACAAAGCTCTTGTTGAACGCTGTCCCTTTGCTGTTTTTAAACTGGAGAGTTAAGACTGGAGAGGGGATGGTTCAGTGCTCGGGACACTGAGTGACAATGCAAGGGACCATGCTGCAATTCCTTTTCTGGCACCGGCTTCCCACAATGTTTGGAATGGTCACTTGGTCTCTTTGGCTCTGAGTGCCCCAGGAAAGGCTCGCCAGCACAGCTCCACCACCCAAACGCAGTCACAGCCCACTGCAGCAGGCGACAGCTTTTCCTCAGCCATCCTTAAAAAAAACCTGCTCCCCATGCGTAATGATCTAACCCAGGAGAAGCATGTTTTACCCCTCTAAATGCAGCCCCTGTGAGGCTGAAATTAGCACAGGTACATGAAGGATTGCAATCTTCTTTCACCACCACCGCTTGCCAGGTTTGCATGGAGAAGTTTTGCTGGCGTAGCCTGGGCCAATGCATCTCCGAACCTTATGTACGAGGGACAATAGGCAATCCAGGCCTCACAGACTATTTAAGAATAAACTCCAGACTGTGAGCTGCTCAGACATCTTGGTTGTCGACTGCATATAGGTGCCATCCTAAAACTGTGAAACTGAATACCCTTAATTTAAAAATTCATGCCCAGATCTGTGCTTTGCCCTTCATCCTTGCATTTACAGAAGGCTAAATCGAGATCCCAGATTTTACATCCAAGCGCTGAAATGTTCACAATTCAGATTCCTGCGAAGGCTTACAGACAAGCACATTTTAAAACCGCATCGTGTAAACTGTTTATGTGCTGAAGGAAAGCCAGAGATTTTGTTAATGACAAAGAAATTGTTCTCTCCGCTGATAGCTGAAAGAATTCCTCTAATGACAATAAACCCCCTCCTTTGCAAATTTGCTTTGGGTGGATGGCAAGATTAAAGAACATCCAGCCCGGCTATGATTTTTCAGATCGCATAAGTACCTTAAAAAGACGCTCATTATCTAAAGTGACGCCTCTCCCCTAATTGCCATGCCACTATTATGCGAGATTAATTTTTTTCCCGAACCCTCGTGGACAGTAAAACAATGTTTTAGACTGGGGAGTGAGCCCCACTCGGAGAGGTAGCATTTGCTAACGGAGATGGGGGCAGGTGGGGGTCCCCCCTGACGGCTTCCCGTGCCGTGCTGCAAGGACCGCCCTGCTCCTGTCCTCGCCTCACCCCGCCACATCCAATCTGCTGCCCCAAATCCCAAACGGGAATAAAGAGGAGCGCAAAACCCTCGACTGGGAGGGGGTTACAGAAAAAGCCGAGGCTGACACTGAAAACCACCACAGCCTGGACCGACATCTCCGACAACTTGCTCACTCGGAGAAATGTTTGTTTGTTTGCTTTGCCTCTTGCTCCCTGCCGTTGATTCAGGCCTGGTGCCGTGCCAGGGCCCAGCCGCACGTCCTGGTAGGACAGGGCACCATGCCGGAGCGGGAGTGCCTGCGGGCCTTGCTTGCCGGCCGACACAACGGCTCACCGGCTGGAGAAAGCCATGAGGTTTGCCGTCGGTGCAACGGAGGCTGGAAGCATCCCTGCCCGGCTGCTGCAGCGGGTAGGACAGGCAGGGATCAGCCTGCCTGCACCACAGGCTTTCCTTCCCGTGGGATAAAGGTGGAAAGAAAGCGTCTTTCCTGCCCAGGTGCATCAGGTGTAATTGGTTCCAGAGGCCAAGAGGGCACCCACCGAATTGCTGTTAGCAGAGTGATCGCAACACCCCAGGGATGCTTCCCTCACCTCAGGGCAATAAGCGGCGAAGGCAGAGTTTGCACAGAGCCCCCCGAAAGCGCTCGTGTCTCCTGCTCGTATCCAGGGTCCCGGCTCCCACCAGCAGCAGCAACACGGGGACCCAAGGCTACCAGAACTTGCAGGTGGCCATCAGCACACAAAAGTGGCTCTGGAAAGAGACTTTAACTCCCTTCTATTAGATTTTCACAGCATCAGTATCATCAGGGCAAGAATTTATTGGGGTTCCCTATTTCGCTTTGAAATACTGAAGTGTACCATATGCATCCATACATACGCTTGAAATTTCTGGGAATTCCGTAAATCTTGCCATTTTAATCCCATTACATGGTTTATATTTAATTGATTGCTAGTCAAAGATGAAAATTTCACAGATCTTCTAAAAGAATGAATATTTTTAATCAGCTCATTTAGCTAGGGAAAAGGATATGCGTCCTCTC
This sequence comes from Rhynochetos jubatus, assembly GCA_027574665.1. Classification (NCBI taxonomy): domain Eukaryota; kingdom Metazoa; phylum Chordata; class Aves; order Eurypygiformes; family Rhynochetidae; genus Rhynochetos; species Rhynochetos jubatus. Next base: position 39,510,237 of record CM050650.1, read on the forward strand.
TCTAAACCAGCATTTTGCAGCGTCGCGCAGGTTCCAGCTACTGCAGGAGCCGGTTACCCTTCAAAAAAATAAAAAAGTTGAAAATTAATCCAAAGCTAAATTAGTGACATGATTGTATTCCCATTACATTCCACTTAAATGCATATGTTTACAATATCCGTTAATAATAATTATTATTAAACATAGTAAAATACTTCCAAACTTGGCTCATGGCATCATTGTACTTCTAGTGGAAAAAAAATTATCTGAAGCCTTGTCAATATGCCACTTCCTCCTCCCCCATCTTTTAACAGAAGCAGCCTCCAGTGAAATAATCCAAGCTGTGTTCAAGAAGTTGGCAAGTGGGTCCAATTAAATGTGGTTTTAGTGTATTCTGGCATTTGCATATCTAGTTTGCCAAGAAGTAATGTTTTAGAAAAAAAAAAACCACACCATCAAAAAAAAACCCCACAAAAACCCTGCGTCGGTCCAGACAGTGAGTGGATGGTGTGATACATTGCTGAACTTTGTCCCACGAATCACAGAGATTTAAAAAAATACATAAATAAGTAATTTTTGTCTCAACTATTGCCCCTTGTTGGATGACAGGCTTTACAATAATCTGTATGTCTTACAAAAGAAAACATACAGAGGGAATATTAGAAAATTAATGCAGCAAAAGAAAAATCAGCTTTAATATTTAGTGAATCATTTAAAAACTTAAATCACAATGACCTTTATTTCATGGAAATATTTAACGTCTTAGCGGAGCCATTCTCCAGCTAAACAGTGATTAAATAAAGCAGTCCATCAAAACAGTGCCTGTTCTCCAGGACGCAGAACTGAGAAATCAGTCGTCGTTAGTGAGCGATCGTTTACCGGCGCTGAGAGCGGTGCCTTGTTTTCAGCGGCTCCTTCTCCCCTCCTCGCTACAATGGCTGCCACCCCCTCTCCAGTACCCCAGCCCCGGTTCCCCTCTGCCAGAGGGTTACCTGCCAAGCCACGGGCGTGGGAGCTCTAACGTCCCAGTGCCCGGGCCACATCTTCGCCACCATTTGCGGGACAGCACTGAGGGGCCACGGATGCAATCCCTCACATTGTTCCCCCCTCCAAGCCTGAGCAACGTGGACAAAAACCCCAGCAGGAGAAGGATGTGGGGAAAAAACAACCCACTCCAAAACCCTCGCAAACCTAATCCTGCACAAGTCTAAGCGTAAAATGTTGTTTAATGTATACTGGCCAGCCCTCTCACTCATTTATTCCATAGCCGGGACAACCTTGCTACAAAGCAAGGAGAGTTAATTAATAAAACGAGGCAGCGTGGGGTTATATGGAATCTTTAAAGCCTTTATCAGTTTGCCAGTCCATTAGCGGGGCGGTATTCTCCGCAAACTCCCTGCTCCAATATGTGCAGCAGAGCAGTTAATTTCTTTTGGACTCAGTCTATGGCACCAAGCTGGCTTTTTTTTTCCCCATCTTTATCCAAACAAACTATTAAATAATCAACAAATAAGAATATTTAACCCAAAATAATGAGAAGAACGATCGCTTGCCTAAAAACTATAAATTAAAGCTATCCAGTCACAAAAGAAAGTTGAGTCATCCATTAAGCAACAAAGGAGAAGGAAAAAATAGATCGCACTCGGATGTTTTTGTGGCGTTGGTTGCCTCGCCAATGTATCTAAGGCCTCAGGAGGATGGACGGCTGGAGCCCGAAATTGCCCTGAGACTGTCATCAGGCAAGACCTTCTAAAATATTAGAGTATACCCCAAGAAACAAGAGAACAAGTGCCCCTCTCTCTGACCAAGGTGTAGGTGAGGACCTGGTGTTTGGAGCTGGCTGTGGAGGGAGGAGGAGCCTTCGTCTAGGAGCAGCGTGTGGCCCGGAGAACCACACCACACGGTTGCGGGATGGCAAAGCCTGGCAGCGCCGCGGACCAAACCACCCAGCATTGGTGCTGCAGCACTCTTGGCCTTCCCCAAAGGGCCCCTGAGCTGCTGCCACCCCATGGAGCCAGGAGTACTTCCCCTCTCCCTGCTTATGGGGAGAGCAATGGGGCCACAAAGATGCCACCAGCCTCCGTCCTGCCCATCACACCGAGACCCTACCCTGCATGGCGGATACAGGCTTGGGCAGCGGCAAGGCTTTCCACAGGGTTGTGCTGGAAAGCAAACCCCACTTTTGGGAAGCCTCACTCCCCTCTCTGTTCCTTCCTTCTCCTCCAGCCATGCAGAAGAACTGCATTTAAAAACATGTGTGGGGGGTTGCAGTGATTTCCAACCCTCCAGTTGTACTTCTCAGAGTAGTTGTCTTGCGGGTGCTGCGCTAACAAGATGCTTGACAGGCACCAAGCTGCGCCGCTTGCAGCCACGCCGCCGGCTGCCGAAATTCACAGCCCGCTTCTGAGCGGGACGACGCAAAAGCCTTCTTCGTAGTGTGTACCCGGGATGGCAAGATGATCTCCTGGGGAAAACTGGGCTGGGGAGGTGGGAATGGAACAGATAGGAGTATCCATATCAACTGGCAAAATGCTGAAGTCATTAGCCCCCTCCTTATTTTTCTAAATAAATCATGTGGACACAAACCAGGGGTTCCAGCAAGTGCCCACTCAAGGTCACCAAGTATCTCAGGAGGATTTGTGATGGAATGAACACTTCCATAATTAGCTTAATTTCTGTCCAGAACCCAGGGATGAACTTGTATGTAAGTATACACCTCCGGTGTTCTCCAGAAGACTTGAAAATGATTTTCTCTCACTGACGAATAACTCTGGGAGAATGCGTTCAGCTCGGATCAGCCGACAGCAGAGAGGCGCGGAGCCAAGCCTAACATCAGGCATCAAACATGGTGCACAAAGGGGCTGGAGAGGTAGCACAGAAGATGTGGTGAAAACACTCTGAAATACCAAACCCTGAATCCAGCCCCAGGATCAACAAGACTTTCACTTTTTTTTTTTTCCCCTCCTCACTCTTCTTCAGTAAGTTCAGTGGTTTTGAATGAGCCACATTGTTTTACCAGGCAGCGCTGACTCCCCGTCCTCAATATCCCCAATGCCTCATTCCGTAGGAGGGCAGGAGAATGCCAGGGCAGGGACCTCCGCTCCACGGATGCAGTCTGACCCAACGATGAGACTTCAAGTGTGGGCTTCAAAACCAGGATTCTGCCATCTGCAAAGTCAGGAGGAGGATACTTTCCTTTCTTTGTTCAAAAAAAAAAAAAAAAAAAGCAGCCTTTGAGGTGAATTAAAAATGCTTCATCCTTCAGAACTGCACCAGGAGTGAGGCTCACAACCTTGCCGTGGTATATTGCTTCCTTCCTATGAGCCAGCAAAAAAAAGGAAAAAAAAAAAAACCTCATAATGCTTTTTGTCCTTAATAAGAATCAAAGTGGTGTAGAAAAGAGGCTTTATACCTCCCATTCCCGTTGCCTGATTAATGTGCTCTGTCTCTCAACATGTGCTTTCCCTTAAACCTCATTTTTCTGTAATTTCCTTCATTCTTTTAACAATGTGCTTATCCTCCTCCTCCTAAAAAAAAAAAAAAAACACGTTATTTACAGATGTTCCCTCTCTCCTCATCACGTTGCAGTCCAAAGTGCAGGCTCCTCCTATATCTTAAAAAGGAGATAAGATTGGAGATAAGATTGTTTCAAAAGGTGAGCACTGATGTTAAATGTTAGCAATACATGCTAAGCCAAGGTCTTTGTAAATCACTTTTTTCTGCTTCAGACATATTGCTGCCTTGTTCTGGAAGTAACACCAGCTACCGGAAGGAGCTGGGTTTTTCCAAAATGCAAAATTTTGCCTCCATTCACGCACTCAGTTTTGGACCAAAAGGACCGAAAGGTTTTTGATAAAAACCTCCAAGGCATTAAATGATCGTGCTTTCATGTGGGGGAGCCCTGACTCTGAAGAGCACCAACCTAAACCGGAAGGCTAACATTAGGATGAGCGCTAGCCATCTACTGTCTGTCTCGAGAGTGACTCACGTGTAGTTCACCTCCAGTAAGTCCCAAACCTTAACATCTCTGCTCGCCCTCAGGCTTGTGGTCCCTTACAGGTCAGACCCTTACGTTAAGTATATATTTTTAAATCACATTGCGTTACAGCACCCAGACCCACAGCTCCAGACCATCCAGCGGCGTTGTTAGTTCAGAACATAACGCTTTAAAATCAGGTTATACCACCAAGAACCTCTGTGACTGGCACATCCCTCGGCCCTGGGCGGGCAACGAGCGCTCCCACGTCCATTCTCTGCTGAGAATGCCTTGCTTGAACCACTCCGTCTTACCCAGCATCTTTCCAGAAGCAATGCTTCAGTCATTTACCATTCCTTCAGCAGAAGCGTGCCCACAAACCTGCCGTGGTGTGGGGATAAGGTACCATTGGCTGCGAGGTGCTCACCTCCAGCAGGCTCGCTGGCGAAGGAGTGGGGAACCCTCCTCTTGGCCCTATGGAGAGCCCCCCCTGTTTGCCTGCTACCCTCACTCCAGTACAGCACCCCCAGGCTGGAAGGTGATTATGGATCTGCTGTATTTTCTCCGCTCGGCTGGAATCCCGCCTTTTCCTCCAAGCTGCAAACGTCATATTATATATTAGGGAGAGTAAAAAGCACATTAAAATTAGCACTCTGTTTAAAAAGAAAAAAAAAAAAAGGAGAAAAAACTTGATCTACTCTCATTTTTAACTGCGGGTTATGGGCTTTAAAAGGTCTCCTCGCCGAGATTTTAAAATGCATGCGTTTCTTGATGCAAATTTAGGCTAAGAATAACAAATTTCCTAAGTGAAGTGCTGTTTTATGCCATTTTTTGTCCTCACTTTTTTGGAAGTTTTCTCTCAGTGAGACTTTTCCAATCGTTACGAGAAAGAGACACATTTACGTTTATCACACCGAATTGAGCAAAACACATCTTTGTGTTCACCTGGTGTCTCAGGAGCCTTTTCTTTTAAGCACAGAGTAGCAGTATTGAGAAACCCTTGGAAGGAAGCTGCAATAGTCATCCAACAATTGCAGAGGTCGGTTGGTCTGTCTGTCAACAGGGAGCCCAGCATTCGTGTGTTCCTTAAATTACAACCTCGTAATTAATAGAGAGATGTACGACTCTCCATTTCTCAAAAAATTAAGAATTGCCTAGTTAGTCTCAGCTCGTTTAAGACACAGCTCTTTCTTAAAAGTCACTCAGTCATTTTAAAATAATGAAATACTGGTATTTATAGTGTTTTCAAGCTGTCATACATCTAAGCCGGAAAACCATCTACGAACAAAACTCAGATTCTGAATAGATGGTGCCAGTCAAACTACTTTAAAAAGAGAGAATAAGCTACAGAAAATGAAGACCTGGTAGCTATAGCCTAGGAAGATGGGATATGTTTCATTAAGATTTTAACCATATTTTATCTCGATATGAATTTCCAAAATTATCTCAACATGAATCCTCACTAAATGCAAATATGTGGCAAACGCAGTCGAAAATAAATCATATCTTGCATGATAAACCTCTATCAGTTTCAAGGGGTTTTATTTATAGATAAGGTACATTTTTAAAATTGTAAAATGTATATTGGGAACACATCCAAAAGTTTATAAAAAGTAGCTTTAATGCTAAAATTGAAGACAATTTGACAAAAGCCTAAAATGTAGCATCGAGGGTAGTTTTTATTTTCTTAATAGGTGTAAATAAGACTTAACCAAAATGTATTTTGGGAACGTTGTGAAAGAAATATTTAAATCCCTATCTAGATTTACATCCCTATACGGCATATACCATGCCATAGAGCCGTTTTGAGACAGTTAAGCCTTTTAATATATCTCCTGTAGTACTGAGGCAGTAACATATTGCTTTACCAGTTAAATCCTTTCGGAAGTCATGATGAACATGTAACTCGCTCTCCAAATATTTTACTAATTTAAAGCTGGGTTTCATGCACTGGGTTGTGATGGCTGGGGATGTGCTGTGTAAATCCCTGTCTGGCATGTTCTGGACGTGGCATAAAAAAAAATCCTTCTTGGTGCTGAGATTAGCACTGATAACTGCAGGAATCACAAGCAATAGGTTACACAAGACTACGTCATGCTGGCTGCTACGTACCAACACTGAACGCATCTTCTAAAGATCTTTAAGGAGTAACGGAGGCTGTGAGCTCGACGCACACCTAAATAAAAATTAGCAAGTTATTTTAAACTACTTCCTCACATGCATACACATATGTTCATACACAGTATGCATTTTAAAGCACAACACCGAGTTTGTGACATACCAAAACACTGCACATTAAACGTCCTAAAAAATAATCACCAGCTGTATTTTGCAATTAATCATTTATTTATTTCCTGCAATCCCCCAAATCCCCAATCACATGGAAATTTCAACTCCAAGGCTAGACTGCGTACGCTCTCCCTTGTAGCCCCAAGCAAATGCTTGTTAGAGCTAGGCTGTAACATCTCAAAAAGGAAGAGAAAATTTGGCCCCGCAGTAACAGCCGTGGCACGGGAAAGGAACGAAGTCTGTCCCAGGGAGGGGAGTGCTGACACGCAGGGGTGAGCGCTCGTGGTACCTGCTACAAGCGGTTAATGCCAAGGTGTTATCAAGAATGAAAACTGTCTATGTTCTGCACAAAGGCGATGGTGTATTAGCAGAGTGATCGTCTTCTAAGGGGAAAAACCGGAAAGTAAGAAATTGAACTAAAGCAAAAAGAACCTGAAGATTATCAACAGACAACCTAGGCAAGGTCTGTTAGTCTGAAAAATTACCAAACCCAAGAAATTCCAATGTAAGAGAAATACTAATGGTCAAACAGAGATTATTTTGGAAAAAAAAAACCAAACCCCAAAAAATCCAAACTTCTTCTTTTTGGCAAGCACCTCTATCCCTCAAAACGTCTGCAGCATTTGCCATCACTGTCACAGTTAGGGCTGTTCCACCTTCGGCTTCACTGCTGCCTGGCTGTGCAGAAGGCTCACCCCTCTCGCGCCGGCAGAGCTGGGTAAGCTGTGTGCTGTTTGCACTGGGAGCGTTTCGATGTGGCAATCGGTTAAAAGTAATGCTTCTTTTTTAGCCTACGAGACTAAAATGGATAATCTTGCCGAAAAGGACGTAATCTCTCATCGGTGAGACCCTTTAGCAGGTTTAGCTGAATTTTATCACACTAGCAGGAGCTGTTGGCCGCAGGTTTTAATAAGCAGGGCTCTTCTTCCTGTGACTATCTTCATTTGCTGGCAAAAGGGAATATTTCCATCTTCTGCCCAAAAGCATTCGCACATATAAAGAAAGAGCTCCTCTCTTACCATCTGGAAACTAATTTTTATTACCAAAATCACTATACTTCATGACATGATTAAATGTGAGTGAAGTGCAACAAAAATTAAACAAAGACTCCTGAAGTAGAACATTTTGAAAGAGCCCAGAAGATTTGTGCATCACTTTTCCCTTCCTTTAAAAATATCAGAGAGTTCAGTTAAAATTCACGTTTACTATCCCAGTAAAAAACCCTTAAGGCTTCGGTTATATTTCTTTAATAAAAGACCGTACTCTCTGGCGACATTTCAGTTTGGAAATCACATGGACAAATAGTGTTACTAATGTATAAGTTTGAGAGCCCTGCTACAGAGGACTGCAGGGAAAGCATTTTAGAATCTGTTTTCTAATTTTAGGGCATTTTTGCAGACTTGAAACGTATTTCACCTTCATTCTGAAGGAATTTGCATTGTTTCAAAACGAGGGGAGGGAGCAGGTACAAATCTTCTCCAAGTTCTCCACAGCTACAGACGGCTGCAGCATCGTTGGTCATAAAAAGGGGGGCTCAGGGTTTCGCTTTTGAAAGGACGGTGGAAAAACGTATTTTAAAAGTTATATATTAGGAGTCCATTAAAAAGTTAGAACATTTGGTTATTGTAGAATTATTTGGAGGGGTGGGTGGGGGAGAAGTCAGTCCACCGCCGGCAAATCACTTGATCCGTTACCGGTAGAAGGGAAGCGGAGGGTACGTCGCGGCAGGGAGAGAAAACGGAGGTGTCCTTCCCCAGCGGGTGAGCCAGCACAGAGGGAAAAGGGAATCTCTCCCTTTGCAAATGGATTTTAAAATTTTATTCAGGCCTCCAACAAGACAATACAATTTTTGCAGGGACAGGCTGGTCTCTCTTAGGCTCAGCAGCAGTACACGGGATTGTTTGGTATTCCCTTTTACCCTAACACAGGAGAGCAGGGAAAAATCAATGAGGATCCCTTCCCTTCCTTGGCCAGGAAGTTTTGTCTTAAACTCCTACCAAATTCTTCTTCAAATTGCACCTAGAACACGCAAAGGTCCCGGTAAGTAGACGGCCTGTAGAATGCTATATCTGATTCAAACATCTCTGTTACACCAAACCCCTAAGCTTGTGGTTAGAGGAATCACCCGTAACTGGAGAATATTAAGCTATCACAGACAGCGGTTAGCAAAATAGCCAAATGGCGTATGTAGCACGTTCCCTGCGAGTCTTGGGCTAGAAGTGCTCACAGCTAAAACAGTCGTGACTATCCCTGGTCGGAGAAAGTCTTCTGAACCGGTGATTTAGAGCATGCAGTTTCCATTCCCGCAATTTGCCTTCGACCAGCAAGGCAACACAAACGGTAAGGATTTCGTTACCGCATATCCTCAAGCCAAATAAAATGTTCTCTCACGCTTTGTTATCTAGGGGCTGTATTAAAAAAACCGAACAACCCAAAACAAAGAAAAAAGTTACCGCTGTTGAGGTCTGTCGGTACATTAAGCCTTATGGAGAGAAGCACCATACAGGAGTTACGGTTCATCTTTTCATTGAAGAAACACTTTGACGGCCAGAAGCAAGTGTGTGCGGCGCACGTATATCCCATCTAGACAACACCCGAAAGCGTAAAGGATATTTTGAATTATTTTGTCGTTAATGGCCGAGTTACGTTGTCTGTTCCCCTTCGGAAGAAGGGCTCCTTCTAAGTCTAATTTTATTTGGCAATCTAGAGTCCTCAAAAATCTTAATGTTGGAGAACAAATGGTCAATCTACCTAAAGCCACAGCTGAAGCCCACCAGCAGCACGGATTTCAGAGCTATTAGCCGGTTTTCAGTCTCTACGGTGCTTCAGACCGTCTTACCTACACATAATATGCCATCACATGAAAGCCTACAGAAAAGGTCTGCTGCTAGAGAAAGAGAAATCTAGGCACCCGAAGACACGAACATTGACAAAATGAAACGTTTTCAAAGTGTCTGTAACCACCCAAAAAAACCCAGGCCAAACACAGCAAATGATGCTTGAAAGGCGTTACAAAGAATAAAACAGTAAAAAAAGATCTTTCTGGCTAAGTACAAATTACCGTAGAGGTAGGAAGATAAGCAGAATAGCACTAGGCACTGAGATGCGCTTGGTCAAGGCGCAACTTGAGTTGTACTTAAGCAGATGACAAATTAAATGTTTAATATTTTTCCCCCTTCAGATTGGTGCTGCTGACTCTGTTCCAGACTTCTAATCTGGCTCTACTTTCATGTTCCCATTGGGTTCTGCAGTGCTGGTCTCATTCCTAGGGTGGAGCGGCCTCAAACAAGAAACCTGGGTATATCCTGCAACAAGCACCTGAACCAGGTTTTTTGCAAAGGTTTTGCTAAGCTTTGTTTTTCATTTTTAACGAAACCTTTAATCCAAATGGATTTAGGATTATTTCAATTTTCCTCTGTAATCCCCAGAGTTTTGATGTATTGGCTGTATTTTGGACATTTCGACTGCCAGTCGACGGCCAGTACCTGGCCAGTGCTTCAGATTAAGTTGTTGCCTTCTGCCCTGATGTTCTGATAGAGGCTGAATGCAAAAGAGTGAGCCCAAGAGAGCTCCTTGGGGTGAAATTAAGCCCAGAAAAGGAATTGTCTGTATGGATATTTGCATGGTAGAAAAATTCCTGAAATTTAATAGATTGCTTCTGCAAAAGTCTTTGGGGAATAATAATAACAAAAAAATACTTAAAAAAAAAAATCCCTCTCCAGAATGATCGAGAGCTACACACAGAGAAATGCTTTCAAAACACAAGCATTTAATTTTTTTAAACGTTAAGTGAAATGTAAATATGTACGTTAGCAACAAAGTGCTCAAAAGCATACTGAAAACATGTTCCATACACAGTTAGCAATAGAAGTCTGTACAAAAGTAATAAAGTTACACATTATAAAAAATACTCCGTAACTATAATTTAAAAGAGGGAAAAAAGACAAGGGAATTGATTTCTCAGTTCATATAATTTATTGCAGTTAGCACACAGTTTAAAAATTCACCAACACACCAATAGTACAAAACTAAACAGCATTATAAGTTATTCCCCCCTCAGGAAAATAAAACATACTATGATTGTCAAAGCTAGATGTCAGTCTAAGTTTTAGAACAAAAGAAGAATGTGAAACTAAGGAAAGGAAAAAAGCAATCACTCACGAGGACCACAAAAAAAATCCAAGAGAAAGTCCATTTTCCTCAGACACTGATTGTCTTCTCTAACTTAAGAATGTAGTTTTAAAACCTAGAAACTATTCAAGTAACTAAAGATAACGCTCCAAGGCCATTTTCACAGCTTTTTTTTGTTTTGTTTTAAATGCCATTACAGCCAAATTAACACACATTTGACCAAATATTTCCAAAACAGTCCAGCAATACACAATGGAGTTTTCCATTCAGTATCTTAAGCACAAAAATAGGCTATGTTTACAGTAGTTAAGGCGATCAAATTTTAAACAAAAGCAGAGAAAAAAAAAAACAAAACAGGAAAAAAAAAAAAAAGGAAAAACAGCAAACGTTTTCCATGCTACTCCCATAGACCTTATTTGTAAGTGCAAGACAGGAAAACAAACACTGTGCAAAATGCTTTTGACCTGCGTGTTGGTCATTAAAACCACACGTCAGGCTGCAGTCTCTGCTGCTTGGATACACATAGTCCTTCCCCTGCCCTCCCCCGGCCCCCCCTGTCATTCAGGCCTTCCCAGGCCTTTCAGCCCAGGGCTTTTTTTTTATTCTTTTTTTTTTTTTTTTCCGTGGTTTTTTTTTTTTTTTTCAGTCCACAGCCTCTTTTCAACAGGGGGCAAAAAAAAAAAAAAAAAAAAAGAAAAAAAAAAAAGAACGCCCTATTGTGGTGGAGCGGTGCAGCAGGAATCCTACCCAATGCTCATCTGGGGAAATGGACGCACCTCAGCTGGAGCTGGCGTGGGGTCTGTGCAGTCGGAAGGGGCTGGGGTTAGTAAATGCACACCGCACATGCAAATCTCGAAGCCTGGTTGTAAACATTCTTTTTTTTTTTTTTTCCGTTTTTCTTTTTTTCTCTTTTTTTTTTTTTCCTTATCATCGTAGCTAAATCGGCGACTCGTAGCTTAAAGTTCTTCTCAACTTAAAGACAGTGGGAAAGTAAATTTAAATTAGATAAAATAAAAACAGTGCATTTCTCTTCTTCGTAACACCGGCATTTTCAACGGTGCCTGTTTTTTTTTTTTTTTCTTTTTTTTTCCTAAGGAAATTAAATAATTTTCAACTCACTCGTTAAAGTTATACAATGCAAACAAAGACAAAAATATACTGAAACTCATGCATTTCTGTAGCGTTAATATTTACTTTTCAAGACTCAACTAAGAGCATCAACACAACCTGCCAAGTTCTTTGATACCTCCCCCCCCCGGCCCATGTAATCAATTACAGTATACAATAACAGTAATTCACATTTTTTAAACACACAGTTCATCACTGCTGAAGCTGCAATATCCTTTTTTCATCCCAAGCAAACCTTCACATAAGACAGAGTCCCAGTGATCCCAGTGTACTCTCAGGGTTTTTATGGGTTTTTTTGTGTTGTTTTTTTGTTTTTCCAGTGGGAACTGTCAGAAATCCAGAAGTTGCCATAATAAGTTTTAAGTCAACCGCTTGTTTAAAAATAGATAATCCAGCATTTCAGAAATTTTCCATTTGGGTCTAAAAGCATTCAGGTTTCCAACAGCTAGAAAGGACTCATGCAATTATAGAAATGTAAAGGAACTGACAAAATTGGGAGAGGGTTTCTACATTCAGATTTGAAGAGGAAAAAAGATCGAGAGCTTAAAAGAACACAGTGTTTTGGGGAGAATAAAGCCACGTCCAAATTTTTTTTGAATTGGAGATTCCTTAGAAGTAAAGTATCCGCTGGCTTCTATTCCGAAAAGGGGGAAAAAATATGCTCCGTAATTTGTCACTTTGTCGGATTACCTCTACAGTTCATTTTTATCGGAGTGCTAAATTAGTGAAATACTCATGCTGCCTTAAAGTGCAAAAACAAGCTAATAGCCAAACTTTCAGTTCAAGGAAACAAGATTGCTTTTAGACTGTACCACAACTATATAGATTTATATATATATTATTTATATATATAAAAATTTTATTTCCAAAGTTCTTGTGAGCTATCTTCTAAGGTCCAGTCTCTGACAGTAGGTAAGCTCAGTGCTTCGCTTTTGACAGACAATGAGTTCACCAACTCACAGTGAAACTTCCGAATGTGTCTGTAAAGGTCTCCGGACTGCGTGAACCTGCGTTCACACCACTTACAAGCATGAGGCTTCTCCCGTGTGTGAACCACGGCGTGGCGGCTCAGGTTGTGGGAGTACTGGAAGCTCTTCCCACACTGGGTGCAAGTGTAGGGCTTTTCACCTGAATGAGTCCTCTCATGACGTTTCAAGGTGTACATGCAAGAAAAAGTCTTACCACACAGCGAGCAGGTCGGGACATTGACATCGGTAGCAGGCTTGCTGCGGATCCCGTCCTGCTCTCGAAAGTGCGTGCTTAAGTGGATCTGCAGGATGTGGGGGCTAGGAAAGACCTTGTTGCAGAGAGGACACATGAAAATTTGGCCAGCGGGGCTGAGTATGTTTGACACGTAAGGGAGCAAGCTGCTGTCCATGTTTCCTTCCACCTGGACTCTCTCGTTCTCTGGAGTTATCATTTCGTCATCGCTTGCCTTGTCCTCTCTATCTAGCTCCCTCAAGACCGAATCTTCCCTCATCGGAGCCAGGTGGGCCGGCTCATACTGTACCCTGTTATTAGTGCTCACACTTTCCTTCACAGTGCTATGTTCCATGTCATAGTCATTAGTGCCAACATCACTCTCATCACAGGAAGCCTCTTTCTCCACCTTCACCTGAACCAGGCTGCTTCTAAGCATGTCCTGCGAAGAGAAATAAGAACTGTTCAAATTTTCAACTCCTGAAAGGCTGGACTTGACAGACAGGTCCAGCACGCAGTCAACATCTGCTGAATCCCTCACGGAGGTGACAGACCTCTGGGACAAAGACTCTGTTGAGCTGCAGGGGCTGGCTACTGTTTTTCCAGCTGCTGCTGCATGCGGCTCTGCCTCTCCGCCAGTCTGGGGAATGCCTGCTGAGTCTGAGGGCAATCTCATCCACATGTTCCCAGGCTCAGCCGCCAAGTCCCTTTTGCTAGGCAGGATGTTCAATTTTTCATCTTCTCCGTCGTCTTCATCGCTGGGCAGGTCTCCTGGCATGTGGCTGCTGCCGTCGGAGAGGCTCTCCACTTTGTCTGAGCAACTTGAGGCGTCTTCCTCCTTTTTTGTACTGTCTGCCTCCGTGGTTGCTTTCTCTTTCAGCTTCTTTTTGCAGACTTTGACAATGTCATACATGTGGAGATAACTGGCAGCTGCGAGCACGTCTTCAATGGGCAAGTCTTTGAACTGGAGCTTTCCTTCGTACATGAATTCAAGCAGGAGAGCGAAAGCTGGGGCTGTAACAATGTCGCTGTTCAGATGAACAATGTCCCTTTTGTCCAGCTGGTCCTTGTAAAAGAGGTGGAAATACATGCTGCATGAAGCCAGTACAGCTCTGTGTGCTCGGAACTGGGCATCTCCTACCAGAACAGTGCAATCACAAAGAAAACCCTGATGTCTCTGCTCACTCAGACACTGTAGCAAATGTCTACTGTGGTCAGGAAACTCCATACTGTCTTCATAACCTATAAGCGACAAGATTTTTAAAAATTAAATGGAGGTCAGAATCAGAGAACTTGCCAATCCAAGTTATTCCACTCTAAAAACCTCGCGTTTATATGGACAGAATTCTGGTACTGACACCACGCAAAGATTATTTAACAGGCAGGTAGGATGGCAACTCTTTCCCCGATCAACCACAGAACTTACAATTTCCTTCCCGTGGTAAACAAGCCATTCCAATAAGCGCATAGGTACATTGGTCATTTTTTTAAAGTATCGCTGCTGTTCATAAAATCTGTTCAACAGTTATTTTTTTTTTTTAGGGAACTTCCTTCAGACTGTATCCCTAAGAAGGCAGGACCACCCCCCTCAAAAAAAAAAAAAAAAGAATTAGATTTTTTTGTGAACACTAAGTTTAAGAGATCACAGAAGGGGAAGGAAAAAAAAATCAGATCTTCAACCTTCTTTTTAAAGTCGAATTGTAGTAAGAGAAGAGGTTCATGCATGAAGAAATGCTAATATACACAACCTGAAGGTCTAACATAAAGTATAAGAATTATTTACGGGTGTCAATTTATATAGACAGCAAAATCAAGGTTTTTAGAAATCTAGCTAGCATGGTTTTCTTCTTGTAGTAAGTACAGTTTCAGGTTTTAAACCTTCTCCATACTGTACAATAGAACTTGACCATTTTTTGCCAACATGCAGAATTTACAAAAGAAAACTAACAACCAAAACGCCAATGAGCACCGCTACCCGTGTGCAGAGGACACAAATTTCCCTCCCCTCCCACACCAGCCAGAGTCTGCAGTACCAAACTTTAAAAAAAAAAAAAAAAAAGAAGCCATTCAACATGGGCGCGTGTGCATATTTAAAATCCGTACCCCGAGTACTGTTCTTACCCAAGCATTTTTCTATTCACCTTCTGTGATGATACAGAAAAAATAAACTTCAAAGAAGTAGAGAAGTCAAAACTCAAATAGAAAGTAAAATCTCTTAAAAACCTGTCTTAATCTATTCTTCTTTGATTGATAGCAATGCTCTCCCAAACCATCTAAGCAGATCGTGGCTCTCCAGGCTGGCAGATATTACTGAAAAATCCTCATCCCTCGCAAACCCAAGATGTACTAAAACTTACAACACAACCCCTACTATATTCTGTAAAATACCATTGCTAGAGTAAAGCACGAAGATTTACAATACAATCACTTTAAGTGCCCCACAGCCAACATCAATCCTAATCCTTAAGAGGGCTAAAAATAAAGATTGGAGGGCAGCTCACAAGGTAGCTGTGATCAAATTAGGAGGCTGAAAGGACAGAGAGGGACGAAGAAGGAAGCTTATAAACATCTGATCCAGCTGACTGTGGCCATATGGCAGCTGCTGCCCAGATAAAGAGATTAAGAATAGAGGAGTGCGATTACAGCTGTCTGGCCAATTCAGGCAGCTCAAATCTACAAGTTCTAAATTAGTCGCAAATACAAAAACTCCTTCAAATAATTATTGTTATGCTGAAATAAAAGACCTCAAATGCTACATGCAGAAAGAAAAGAGGAAACCAGTCAAGCCATTCTCCTGGGTACAAAAGTTTTTAAACACATAACTGATTTCTATCTTTCAGAAGCACTACAGCTGTGTGCTACTACAGTTCTGAGCTGTTGGATATTTAACCGTGAAGTTTAATGAAAGACTTCCCCACAAACACATTTTAGCCAGAATGGTCTTTTTTTTTTAAAAAAAAAAAAAAAGCACACTTTTGTGTATTTCACTAAAACCTCCGAAAAGTCATTTAAAAGATGCAACACGAGACCCTAAAGCAGAATTCTTTTCAGGCTTTCCACTGCAGTTTTGGTCTCAGAAACGAAGAATGAACTTGCTCTCTCTCCTTCTTCCAAACCAAGACATTCTCACAATATACATTAAAGTTAATGCTAACAACGTGCCCAAGAACTGATACTCTCCAACTGCAGCTCAAGCCTTTTCACCAAGTCCACTTATCTATTTAATACTCAATTTCATATATTACCTCTAAACTTGGTTAGAAAAAGTAATGTGATTTTTTTTTCCTGAAATTCAATAAACCCACACCAAAACAGAAATATGCTGTATCTAATCTATTGCTACTCCTACCTTTAGTACACATAAACCTGATTAAGTCCTTTCCTCTGAGTCTTGCTGGCTCCAGGTCTGTTAGATCGGTGGAAAAAAAGCAGACTAGGAGAGACAGATGCAAAGTGGAGATGATGTTAGAGAGGAATGAGATACCTTCTCCACACACAGATCTGCACACACTAACTCCCTGTCTGTGTGTTAGAATAAAAGGCTGAGGGATGGCAGGCTGTCAGCTGCTCTGACATCATGTTCAGATGGAAATGCTACCTCCAGCTGTGCTCCTTTTAATGCCATATGCTACTCCTCTACACTCCTGCCACCAGCTTTTTCTTAGGAGAACTTTTCTCTTCTGTTAGTATAAACAAAATACTTCAAAGTCTCTTTTTTTCAAACTTTCTAACAGGGAGGGAAGAAAAAAAAAAAAAGGAAAGAAAATCCTAAACATATGGGGCTCTACTGTATCTGCAGCATAGCAACACTCCTGCCTTCGCTTGCGGGACCGCTCCACGCACTGACAGCGCACCCCGGCCACGGGGTTACCCGAGAAACCCGCACCAATTCGGCGCCCCCCAGCCCAGAGGTTCAGTTAAAAGAAGGCATGAGCCGAGCCTTATTTGCTCAACTCGCAGCTCCCCGCCGCTCCTTTCAGTTTCAACGCTCAGCCGGCGTGAGCGACACCGAGCGCCCCGACTCCGGCTCGCTCACACGGCGAGACAGGTTACCCCGGCCGGGCGGGGGGTTCAGCCCGACCCCTGCAGCGCTGGGGGGGGGTCGGGCTGCCCCTTACTGCACCGCCGTGACACCGGTCCCCAGCCGCTCGGCGGGGAGGGGAGCGCGACTCGGCGCCTCGCCCCGCCGGCGGGATCGGCCCGGGGTATCCACACCAGGGCCACGCTCGCCTCTACCCAGCGGGGCGATTCACCTGCCCGCTGCCGGGCGTGGGCCGAGCCCGCTGCCCCCCCCGCCCCGGGGCCGGGCCCTCAGGGGAGGCGCGGCGCCGCGGGCCGGCGGCGGCAAGTTCCCGGCGGGCCCGGCCCTCCCCTCCCCGCCGGGCGGCGGCAACTTTTCACCGCTCCCCCCCCCACCGCCACCCTCCGCCCCGGGACACCCCGGCCGGGGCCGGCCGGCCACCCCCTGCGGCGCGGGGGCCTGGTCCCACCGCGCAGCGCCGCCCCCCCCCAACCCCGACCCGGGGCCGTGGCCGGGCGCGCCGGCGGCCGCCCCGCGGGGAAGGAAGCGGCTGCCGGGCGCGCAGGAAAAGCCGCCCCCGGGTCACGGCGGCAACAAAAGAAAAGTAACCGGGAGCGGCGCCGGGGCGGCCGGTCCCGCCGCCCGGAGAGGGTTGCCCCCACCCCTCGCCCCTCCGCGCCCACCCGCCGCCAACTCCGCCCGCCCCGCGGGGCCGCACCGGCCCCGGCCCCGGCCCCGGTCCGGCGAGCGTGTGGGGATGGGGGCAGCGGGACTCACACTCCGCGGCGGCCCGAGGTCCCCGCGCTCCCGCCGCCGCCGCCCGCCGGCTCCTCTTCGCTCACTTGCCGCTCCGGGATCGCGTCTCGCCCCCCCCACCCCCCGCCCGCCCCTCGCGCCCGCTGGCCGCCGCACACCCCCCCCCCCCGGCCTCCCCCCTGCCGGCAGCTGAGGAGCGAGCGGGGCAGCCGGCGGAGCGAAGCGGGCCCCGCGCTCAGCGGCTCCCCATGGCACCGACGGCCGGAGACGGCGCGGAGCCCCGGGCCGGGCGCGGGGGAGGGGCGGGGGCCGGGGAGGGAGGGCGGGGGCGCCGGGCGCACGCAGCACGGGCGCACGCACGGCGGCGGCGGCGGCACAGCCGGGCCCGGGCTGCGGCAGACAGATGTTCGCCCCCTCCCCGCTCCCCACTTCGGACTCCGCTCCCTGACTGACAGCCCGGCCCGCCCGCGCCGCCGCCGCCGCCAACCGGCGCCGCGTCCCGCCGATGAGTGACGGGCTACGGCGGGCGCTGAGTGGAGGAGGGCGGCCCGGGAAGGCCGGCTGCGCCGCCAATCGCGACGCGCGGCGCGGCGAGCGGGGGGGTGGGTGGGTTGGGGGGGGAGTGACCCGGCGAGGAGGCGAGGCGGAAGGGGGCGGGGCCCCGATGGGCCCGCGGAGGGGGCGGGGCAGAGGGTGGGGCGAGCGTGGAGGGGCGGGACAAGGGGCGGGGCTTTTCTCCCGAGGGCGCGCGCGGGCCGCGGCCTCGCGCCGGTTGCTGGGGCGGGGGAGGGGGGGGGGGGGGGGGGGGTGGCGGCGCGGTGCACGGCGGGACGGTGGAGGGGTGGCGGGCCGGCAGGTGCGGCCGAGACCGGGGGTCAGGGCTGGCCGTGCCCCGGGGGCGGTCTGGGCCTGGTTGCCCTGCCCTGCCCAGCCCTTCCCTTCCTCGGGGGGTGAGGCCGGCCGCCGCCTGCGTGTCCCTGCGCTCTTGTCTGGTCAGGCAGGTGGTGGGGCCACCCGTGCCAGGCTAGGCCATACATGGTGGGCTGGTGTGCAAGTGTGCCCAGCCTGGCCTGGCAGGCCTTGGCAGCCAGCCTGAGGGCATTGCCCAGCCCCGTCCTCTCTTGCCTTGCGAGGCCTTTGCCCACCGTGGCCGAAGGCAGGCCTGAGGCGTGCGCGTTACTCGCTGGTCGACCTCAGGGCCATTCAGGATGTAAATCGTGTGATGTAGATTACTCAGACCACACAGCCGTTAGGAGCCCAGAACATTATTAGCATATAATTGCTGTGTTATTATCTCGAGACCCAAGACCTGGCACCCCCACCTACTAAGAACAAGCGATCGACTAAGATAAGGAAAGTTTTCCCAAAATTTACTGAGGGATCCATTTCTAAGAGAGACACAAGTTGCTGATGCCCTAAACTTTGCAGAAGTTGACAACAGAAACATCTGGATTAACAGATAAGCCGTGAGGATGCTGATGGATACTGCTGCTGCAAGACCTACTAGAGCTGCATTGCTGTGCCACATTCATGATTGGATAATTAGAAATAGGCATTAGTAGGTAATGAGGTGATTCATATCATACCCTTGTATAAAAACCCTAAAAAAGAATCTCTGGGATGTGCCCAGTTTGGCTGGGACACCTCATAGCATGAATAAATATTCACATTTACAATTCCATAGTTTATGCCCCAGCCTCTTTCCTCGGTCGGCACAGGCCTGTTGTGAATTCGTGATGAGTGTGATGGGGAGTATGCTTTGGCTCCTCTCTTAGTGGATTGCTCTGCCCTGGGCTAGAGTTCCCACCTCTAGAGTTGTGTTTCTGTCGGTAATCTTCATGCTTCCCGCTGCAGGGGGGTGGGCTATGAGGAGGGGTAGCACCAGCAGCACTAGCGGGTCGGCATCACTTGGGATGTTCAGGTGCCCAGGCCTGCTCGCCCCTGGGCAGCCAGTGAAGGACGGTGTCTGAGGGGAAAAGGAGCTCTCTAGACCTCACCGTGGTTCATAGGCAGATTGAGGTCAGTGGCTTTGGAGAATACCACGGCTTAATGGTGGGTTAGGATAGGGCAGTGGAGGCCAGGTTTGAAGAGCTAAGGTCTTCCTTAGGGAAAGACTAATCCAAGGAGTTGAGTATTTCCCCATCTCCCCTTCTGTTTCAGGTAAACGGTTCACACAGGGAGGTGTTTTGAAGAAAACAGCACTCACCAGGGGAAACTCAGAGTTTAAAGTAAAAGAACTCAGTTATATATTAATAACCAAAATTGATTGAGTAGATACAAAATTTGAAGGCATGTACTTAGTCTCCTTCAGTAATATGAAACTGTTATAAAGAAACATGCTGAATTCTAGCTGTGCCTAATTTATCTGACAGCACTGCTATGTATATCACACAGCAGCTAGCATCTAGGTGTCCATATGTTTGAAGCATTACATATGTATATAAAAAAATATAAAGTATATATATGTACAAAAGGAGATACCTTTCTCTCTCTCCTTCAGGGAACCGACTGCTCATGCAGACCTGGTGTGGGATTTTTTAACTGTTAACCTCAGAGCGTCTCAGTCCATTTTAGATGCTGCTACAATTCCATATTTGAGGTTTGGTTGGTTTTATTCCATTGGCATCATGTTCCATATTCCATTATACCTGGAACTCGATGGGGTTTTGTCCTTGTCTTCAAGGCACGGCAGCTAAGATGCTGACTCGTCATGTTTCTTGATTGTCTCCTCAGTGCTAATAATCACTTCGTCTGAGAAAAATCAGTACTCTATTCCCTGCTGCCCGTCATTTCTTGAACACCTTTCCCATAACTGCTAAGCTGCTTTTTCTTAAAATTGCAAAAATATATGTTGAAAGTATTTTAATAGGAAATATTGTTTAACAGGAAATACTGTTCAAAATAGTTTTAAAGGTTTTTATTTGGTTTTGCTTTTTTTTTAGGGTGGTTTATTTTTTTTTTTTGGTAATCTAAACCATACAAATAACGTATACACTTAGATATATTTGAACTGTCAGTGGATGTGCCTGAAATGATTATGTTAACTATGTTACCTTAGATCTGTAAACTGCACCCTGCCTCATGCTTCTTGGTATAAGCCACCTCACCAACTGCTCGGGGTCGGTTAGTAAGACCTCAGTTTATGAATGCTTACTTTTACAAGTGCAGTTTTACTGAGGGAGGCAGTTTAGTCATTCTCATGATACGAAACTCTGGGAAAAGCGAGGCTGCTTAACATGAAAAATATTCAAAGAATTTATTTGCTAAAGAGAACATTTAGCAAGTGGATTTTCTCAGGTCCTTACAGACTTGTGCAGGACCTGGAATTTAAAAATAATCTTAAAATATCATTTCATGGGGTTTTACTGTTTATACATTCTGTTCACTTGTTATTTCCTCCTCATACACATGATCTTACCTCCTTAGGTTTTAAGACATATGGAGAAAAATCTTGCTGTCCCTCACCTAGTATTTACAATGATGTTGTCTACTAATTAAATCAGGTTGTATTTTCTTTGCCATTCTATCACTTGACTATATGACCTTGGGCAAACCATTTTGTCCTTTTTGCCTCTTCAGACTGGTTCACCCTCGAGACTACAGGTTATTTCTTACTAGTTATGTGTAAGAGAATGATCTGCAATTACAGTTTATGCAACTCTTATAATAAACCAGGTTTTTACTATTTCTAAATAAGAGATGGAGTGAAACAAAAAATAGTGAGTGTAGGTAACACTTTGAGATTAAAAATCTTTTTGGCAGTGAGTCAAACTTCGTTGGTTTAAACCTGGAACTGTTGACATTTGTCTGTGGGGTTTTTTTATGTGAAAGGAACTCTTTTTTTTTTTTTTTTTAAGAGTACTTTGAGAGGCTTAAAGTCTTAGCATTATTATAAATATAAAAACAAGATGACAGAAAAGTACATTAAGAAAAAATCCTGCACTGGGAAATCTCACAAATACCCTGTAGTCCAGTTGATCCTCTATTAGAAAAAATGATATAAGACAGGCGTTCCGTTGGAAGGGATGGTGAAGCCTTGTTGTGAAGGGACATAAACATCTGGCAATACACCTGGTCTCTACACATATTTATAAATCACCTCAGGCATCCCAAGGCACCGTAGAGAACACACACAAAAACTGAACTAAGAACATTCATAAGCCAAAGAAAATAAAAATGGTCTTGGTTTAAGAAGGAAAGAAATGAGTCTCATTTACTACACAAACACAGTTTGGAAAGACATGATGCAATTTTGCACTTCTTGCACCTTTGCACCTGCTGACTTTCATTTATATCCTCCAGGCAACAAGCAAGCCTGAAGGCCTTTGGCTCATAACCAATGCTGACATTGCAACGTGGCGCTACTGGAGCGCCTGGAGCTCTGGTAGAGCCTCCCTGCTCGCCTCTGATCTGAGAATGTCGGGGTTTCCTGGCGTCTTTTCTGAAACGGTTTGTGTGGTGAATCCCCCAGTATTATTTGTTGCTGCTGAAGACTGATTAATACATCGTGAGCTGCTCTGCAGATGCCAGCTTTGCCTGCAAGCCTCGAAATGCGTTCGTCGCATCCGTTTCTGGAGTTTGAGTTGTGCTCTGTGCTCTTGGAAACTCTTCTTGAGGGCAGTCTGTCAGAAGAGCCTGAGCTGACAAAGGTCAAAGGTGGTGGTGTGATATTTGGGTTCAGAGCCATAGATTTAGGTGTTAACCCAACACAGCTGTGCTGTGGAACCTGCTGCAAATGTGTCCCTTAATACTTCTTTCTTATACCTACTGTAACGCAATTGTCTACATTTTCTTCAGATTGCAGAGCAGTGCTGTGCTAATTGCCATACATACCACCCATAATGTTCTCCGTGGAAAACAAGAAATTGGCAAGGAAAAATGCTCATCTGTACTCAAATATCCCAGGTTTATGCTCTACAGGTTATTTTGGACCAGATACCGTCACCCATACACGTTACTACTGCTTTTATTAATAGGACAATGGAAAGTGGGTAGCCCCTTGGTAAGTGAAAACTCTCCTGGAATGCTGTGACTAATAGGAGTAGAGGTAGAGCAGCAAACATCTCCAGGGTTGTGTACCCCAGAGAAGTGAAAATTAGGACTTTTGATCATGGCACTCTTGATTTTTTTTTAAATTGTAGTGAAGCTTAATGGCAGTCTGGTTTCCAGAAGAGGTTAGTATAGTTATTAAAAGTTATCTAGTTTCTGGAGCTGCCATCACACTTGAGGTTCAGCTGATGTCCCCATGGAACTGAGTTTTCTCTCTGGGGAATCAGTGTTGGGGAAGTGCCAAGACAATATAATACAGCCTTTGGATGAATTGGCTAAATGTGCATCTTACTGTGCCAGAGCCTGACTGGATCAGTAATTCTTACCGACCCTAGCTATGCTGGGTAAGCCACCAGGATGTGCTCAGCTAAGAGCTTGTCTTAGCACATGGGCCAAAAATGTCTCTCTCCTCTCAAATACTATCACGTAAAGGAGAAGGAACACCACGCACCGAGGTTTATCACCGAGGCGGCTGCTGACATTCAGGAGGCGAGCTGAGGACGGGCACCACTGATACACTTTCTCTAGGTCCAGCTGTCCTTTCCTGGAGCATAGATTTGTCTAGCTTTAAGCTGCAGCTTCTGCGTCACACAGGGAAAATTATGGAGATTGGTGACTTCTTTGTTGTGTCCCAAAACAATTTCAAGGCTCTGCATCAAAATTTGATCATAAAGAATGGAATTGGCCTTGTGGGTGTAGATGTGAACTGAAATTCAGTTGGATTTGTTTGTTGAGTATTAATGACATGCACACCATCACTGGAACCAGAATAGGAATGTTTTCTCTCAGAAGACAGCTTGTTTTGGATACAGAGGCATTGTCTTCATGTCTCTAGCCTAGGAACACCTGGCTGCTGGAGTCCAGTCTCCCACAACTCTGGCCAACCACGCACAGGACAGACCTACGCCGTGTGCTACCGTATGCTCGTGAGAACACCCAAGTATCTCCCCAAACGTAGACAAAAAAGCAAAACCTAGAGTTCGAATAGACAAGGGATGCTAGCCATAATGTACCGAAAGGAAGAGAGTGGGAGTGGTTGTTAATTTGTGCCCTGGACCCCTTCCACAAAACCTTCTGCAGTTCCTGCTGAGGTCTCGCAGGTGCGACTGAGTATTGTAGTCGCTGCAATTCTGAGAAAACTTGAAGGTGTGAAGCCTTTATAACGACCGGGGTGGCCAACACCAAGTTCTGTAGGATTGCCTCATTCAGAAGTTAAAAAATAAAATGCCAGCTTAGTTGGCTACAAAACCGTTTGCTGAATTTTCCTCTCTTTATCTGCTACGTGTGGATCTGTGTGCATTTGGAGGGTGCCCCTTCTCTGAGGACACACTGCAGAAACAAACTAAGTAATAGCTGCTATACTATTATTTCACTATATTTAAGGCAGACCTGAAAAATATAATATTTAACCAAAACCCAATTAAATTGTCTTACGCTTTTTCTGCAATTTCTTTCCTATCGTTACAGATTACAAAGACATTTATGCCTAAACAGAAGCTGTCTTCTTCCAATCAGCCTGCTCTTTCTGCTCAGTTCATTCACTAAATCATTTAATCACCCAAGGCCATATGTTACCATCTTGTGTAAAATGGGTGGAAGGGAAAAAAAAAAAAAGGCAAAAATCTCTGCACAAGAGTGGGTGTCAGCATCCAGCATAGCTCCCACTAGGAAGCACAAAAAATAAAACGTTAACACCAGCGAACGTGACTACGAAAATAAACCGAGACAGACAAAAGAAAGAGACAAGACATTGCAAAGAGTCTTTGAATCTCAATTTTGGGCAGAAAAGTTATGGACTAAATGTTATGTGTTAGTCCATGTGCTTATATCTCAATATTCTGCTGTTAATATAGTTGCTGTGCTCTGCTGTAATTAGCTTGGAAGGGCATTAACTCACGCTTACAGTCCCGTTTCTTACACTTCTTACGTGCATAAGACCCTGAACCCAGCTCGATTCCCTCTTGGCTCTTCTTTTTCTCTCTCTCCAAGTACTGGTGCACATTTTGTCCCAGGTATTTCCATGCGGAGTCATATGCTTTTACCACTCGGCTTCAGCTGCTGTTCCCTGTCACGACTACTTTGCGTTGTTTTCTCTCTTGGCACGTTTGGTGGGTGACAGACCCTCGGGAAACAAATGGCTCGGAGCAAATCGTGGGGTGTGTGCTCCCGTCAGGGACTGAGGAGGCTTGAGGGAAGTTAGAGGTGGAAAATCTATTATTTTCAAAGCCAGGGGACTTTCCAGTTTTATGAGAGGACCCGTAATCCACCCTTTCTTCATGCCTTCGGGAACCTATTGTGTGTATTGTTGCTGGTGAGCTTGTGACAGTGCTGCGGTTGGAGGCGGGAGAGCAGCTGACCAAGGGGTCTTCACTGAGAAGCCACTGCTGCTCGTGGCTCGCAGAGGCTCCCAAGACAGGGGCATAACACTACAGGCTTAAAAACACCCCACTCCTCTAGAACTGCATGGGCCAGTTTATCCTAAGACTATGAAAGCATAAAAGATTATATTTTCATTTGCATGGTTTGCTGGTTTTTATTTGGCAGCTACAATAACAACAGGCTACACTGAGCCCATAAAACAAAGTGAGAACAGCAGCTCATTTTTGTGGCAGAATGTAATGGCTATGGCTAAAGGGCTTTCATAATTCATCTTAAACCCTTATGCTTCTATTTATTGATGTTTAAATGAAAATTAAACTCTTAGAGCCATAAGGAGGCTTCTGGTATCTGAAACGGGATTTCAATGCCGATATTTCTATCTGACACTATGAGCTGAAAGCTCCCGTCCGTGGGGCTGGGAGGGGAGAGGGGAAGGGTTTGGCTGGGAAGCACAGCGGCTGGGCAGGGCTGGTTCTCCCCTCCCCTGCCTGCTGCTCAGGGTAGCACCAGAGCCCTTGGAGACCCATGAACGGCAGCGGGATTCACTGGCCGTACCTGGGAGTCCCACCTGAGAGGTTGCAACCGTAAGCTGTGTTTCCATGATGGGAGGATGCTCGCTGAGATGACCGGCAAGAAAATATTTACCACTTCAGCAAACTGAAAAGGTGAAGTAAATCTGAGGCGTCTGGTTTCCTCAAAGGCAGCTTTTGGTAAGAACAGCATCTCTGTGGTTACTCTTCCTCATACACGAGAAGACAAAAGATTCAGCTAACCATACTGTTAGGGTAGAGGAAGGATTTTTATTTCCCATAGGCTTTTAGAAGGTTATTTTGTTTGTTTCTCAGATTTTTCAGTGATGTATCATTTTTTCCCCCTCTCTATTCTCCAGAAGATAGAGCAGACTCAGGAAGTGAATTGCTGCTTAGGGAAGTGTCCTGCCTCCAAGCTGACTTATATAGTAGGACATATGGCATAAGTTATATTTGGACAGATGTGAACAAGTAGTCAGTGGATTTGATAAGATTCTTTATTTAAACTAACTTGCACAGTGTCACTGTTCTACCATCTTTCTCTCCTTCCTCAATCTGATCTTTTGCTGGTTTCAAGTATTTTAAATATACATTACGTCTAACTAGTCTGTAGTGCTTTAAATGCATTTGAGAGCATTCAGTCAGGACAAAAAGATCTGATTTTTCTCCACTTTGTGATTGACAAATATCTGGTTTTGGTGATAAAGTAGGCACAGATGATAAATTGTGTGAGTTGCGAACCCCAAGTGATTAACCAGTTTAAGACAGCCAAGCTCACTGCGAGTCACTTTCATTGATTTGTTGGATTTGGCCTCTGATACTTTTTTTTCACTGGTGTGGAGTTGAGGCACAGAGTAGCTCTGTAACACAGAAATCACACACAAAAAAGGATTGAATGAATTTCAAGAGATCGCTTCGTTCATCTTCCTGCCTGGGTTGCTGTCAGGACTATCTGTATCTTGGCTGTTTATGACCAACGCTGGTCCATCCTGTCCTTGGAAACCTCCAGTGAAGGAGACACCCCCATCCACCCAGGCAATCTTTCCCCCTGCTCCATTAGCCCTTCCAGAGATAAGATTTTCCCGATGTCTTCTTGCAAGTATTGTTCTAAGAAGCTTGCTACTTCTTGTCCTGCCCAGACTGGTCATGCAGAGGAGTTTATTTCTTCTGGACCCTAATAGCTCATGTACTGTCTTCTCTTCTTTAGATTAAACAGCCCTACATGTTCCTTCTAGATCACGTTTCTCACGTTTTATTTAATTGGTTTTGTTTTCTAGTTGGTCCACATCCTTCTTGGCCATGTCCTGGCTGCGGATCCTGCACTTACACAGGTTGTTATCCCTACTGAGAGAATTTTGCTTTCATCTTGTCTGCCATGCTCCCAGATTTTTTTGACCCATTTTCGAATCTGCCAGAACCATTTTGAATCTTTCTTCCAGTGTGTTTGCAGCTCATTCAAGCTGATGTCATCTGCAAATTTAAGGGTTGTCCTTTCAATCTGTTTATCTGTATTGTTAATGAAAAAATGGAGTTGTATCAAATCTAGGACAGCTACCTAGAGAACTGGACTCAATATAGCCCTTCAGTTGGGCAGTGAGTTTTTGGTAATGATCCCTTCTGTGTGGCTTTGCAGCCAGTCCTGCAGCCACTACTTAATTCTGGCCTAACCATGTTCCCTGGTTTAGTTACAAGAACATCATGTAGGGCAAGGTACACAGCCTGACTGAAGGCAAGACATAGTGTCGATTACCTCCCCCTTTCTCAAGGCTTCTTAACCTGTCTCAGAGAGGAACTGGATTTGTTCAACATGATTCATTTGTGAGACATCAGTGTGGACCAATGCTCATGTCCTTGTTGTCTTCTAGGTGGTTTTGAAATGTTTCATTATTTGTTTCTGTATTTTTCTGAGAAACTAAGTTTGATAACTGGCCCATAATTCTCTTTTCATCCTCTCTGAAGGATAAAATACCCACCTTGTCCTCCATGAGTTCTCAAAAACGACTGCTAATGATCAGGAGGTTGCTTCAACCAGCCCTTTGCTATCCAGATGCTGAAGGATAAGTACAGTACAGGTTAGGAAGTAACGAGCACCTTATCAATGTCTTAGTAGAAACTGGTGATGCAAAGGAGGGGTCAGGATGCAGCCTTTCATCTCAGCACACCACTTTCTCAGCATTCTCGGTGGAGCCCTCTCCCTCACGTTAGCTCCTAAACCATAACTCTGCAAAATTAAATTTTTCTAGCACGTTAAAACTCTCAAAAGATAGTGTGGGTGAAAACATACATTCCTCAAGGCTTGAAAATAGATGTAAGTAGATATTTGTCATAAAGTTAACAAAAACAAAAGCCATGGAAAGGTACTAACTGCCACGAAGATGGGTTTTAACTGCCAGGGGCAGTTCAGGACACAGGTTGATAACTTGGCCTAATGCTCACCTTTTCAGTACAGACATTTGCTGCTCAAGCATATGTGCCGTTTTCATTTCCATCCCCACTTTTTTAATGGTTAAAAGCTAATTAAAACATACAGTGGCATTTTGAATCAATATAGCGTATGGACTGCTGCAAATTCTCTCATCAGGCGTGTTGCCCTCAGGAAGCAGCATTAACTTCAACAGCAAAATAGGGCTGTGAGCTCATTAATCATCATGCTCAGAGACAGTCTGGGTGGCAGTGGCAGCAGCTTCGCTTGTTTCTGGGGGTGAAGATAGGATACAATGGTTAGATATGTGAAGTGTTGCACAAACATTAACTATTACAGCCAACTGTCTTTGCAATTGGCATTTATCATTGCAGCTCTTCAGATTAAAAAGCAGAGATGGACCAGGAGGAAGGTTATTTTTAGGGCAGTAAATAGGTGTCAGGCTGCCATAAGAACTCAGCTTCCTAATTCTGAAGTCCCCTTATTTCCCTGTAACAAGGAAGGGAAACCCCCCCAACAACACACACACCTGGAAATGTATGGGGAAGAAAAAACTGTAAAAGAAGGAGAAAAAGATATAGGAGGGAGGTGGAAAGAACAGTTGAGGTGAAGGAATGGGAGAAAAGGAGTCAGATATAGCTAAGGTTAGAAGAAATCAGGCAATAAATGGAAGGAAATAGGTTTATGCGTATAAACATATTCTTCTGTGCCCGTGAGAAATTTTGAGAGCATCTTCTGAGCTCTCTGCTTTGGTACCAGGTTCACAGACTCTCTTTTGCGCTAAAGCCTGCTCAGCCGTGGCAGTTTTGCTGTCCTTGCTGTGGCCAAGAGCTCTTCTTACCTCTTGTGTGGACTCTGATGAGCCACCTCCAAGACATACTGCTGGCATTTGTTGTGTGACCCCATGATTGACTTGTACCTGATTTTCCTGGGATGTATTGAAGGGCAGAAAGGAAACCGCAATGCTGGCTCTTAGGATGTAGATGCACAAGTTCCAGTATGGAATCTTTTTCACTGGGACTTTGTGTTTAGAAGAATTCAGATTTTCCTTTCCGTCAAGTCTTTGTTCAGCTTTAAGCTTTCAGCTGTGCACGTACTCTACAGAAGAAGCTGGGGTGATCTTCTGAGTGAGTCCGAACAAGCGAAGGGTGAACAGTCAAGCTGGGGTTGTGGTATTGCTGTTTGCCTTCCTCCTGCACTCGCTTTCTCCCGTCCGTCTGACCCCTCCGGTCCTGTGAAGAGAGCGCTTGGGGCGCCTGCGGGCTCTCACCGCGTGAGCTCGCCCAAACACGTAGCCTCGTTTGGGGGCATGGGGGTGCAACTGTGAGCCCATCTTCATAAAATCTGGCGACAGCATGCAGAAGCATTAGTGATTGATGAGGACTGAAAAGGTGCCAGGGAAGAGAGAAGCTTCCAAGGAAAACGAAGTGCTATAGGAGCGCAGGCTGCACATGTATGGCACTGCTGCTGCCTCATGGGGTAGGGCTTGAACTTCCCTCCGCTCGTCCAGAAGGAAATATCTGCACAATCCCCACTGTGTTACAACTCCTCACCAGCTGTCAGCAACATATTGTCTATGTGTTCCTTCATCTTTGTCCCGTATAGATCCATTGGTCCTGTTTTCCCACACAGCGGAGTTAATTTTTATGCCGGGCAGCGAGTTTCACACCTTCTACTTTCACCTCTGGAGCCATACAGCTTCTAAGAGCCCCTGCCAGGTTTCTCCTCCTTGAGGTGCTAGGGCCCTTGCTTTTGTTCTCTCTCTTTTTTAAGTGATTTTTGAACGGAAGATGGAAGAAAGATCTAGGGGGAGAGGTAGGCGCTAGAACTAGGAGAGCGGGATGATGCCTGTAGGACCTGGTGCGGTGAATCAAAGGCGCCTTATCTCAAAGTCTTTCAACAGGTTGTTTGGCTGTGTGCTGGGGCCAGGTACGACCTGAAGGCAGCTGCTCAAAGAGGTCTGTCCTGCAACAGGGAGGCTTCAGTATTAACCCTCAATTCAACCGAGCCAGCGTTCACACGGCCTTCCAGGCAGAAGAAGAAAATAAGGTAGCGTAACATAAGAGAGCACAGGAGAAGGATTTTGCTCTGTACTGGCAAATTACCCACTCAAAAATAACATAAAGAAGGGTGGAAAAAATTAACGAATAAAGTCTGCACATTATTTTAAATCACAGAAGTGTCAAAAATGGTAATGCCTATATCAAGGCTGCCCTAATGTAGCTTTAATTTGCATGCCATTGGCATTGATTTGATGTGAATATTTACTCTCCTATTCAATTAAGAAAATCCATAACTGCCACCATATTTTAATGTTAATGTATTTTTACACAGCTCTCTGTTTACCTTATTTTCTCTTCTATAACATTAACACTTTTTTTTTTGTTAAAAAATGTGTGAAAGATTAATTTGTAGAATGACGGGATATGTGGGTGTGTAGCACAGGCCAGATGGAAGGGGTGTAACATGACAGTTTTCTTCTGTGGCTTCGTTTTGTTTTTATTGTTGCAAGCGAGCAAAGTATAACTAAAATTACCATTTCTTCTCTGGGCAGAAAGAACTAAGTGGTAAGTTCCTCTTTTACTCCCCGCGGCTCTCGGTGCTCGCCATGCAGCTGCAGCCATGTTCAGCATAGCTGACAGACAGGTTGATGAGCATTTTGTCTAAAACTTCAGCTTATGTATTTGAAGACCACTGTTACTTAAAGAAGGGAATTCATACCTGGGGATCAATAATTCTGTATCGTGGAATAGATCTGAATGCAGATTTATTAATAAACAAGAGCAATTTGGGGAGACATTACTGTTCTCTTGGCTGATAAGGGTGAAAAATGCTGAAAAAAGAAAGAAAAAAGAAAAAAAATCTATCCAAGACAAACCCTTTCTAATCTACAAAGCTATCCATTCAAAAAAGCTTTTTAATTGTTGAAAGAGGACTGTTCCAAGGCCAAATTCTAATTTACACATAAGTATTGTAGGAGTTTGGTATAGTAAATGTCCTTATTGAAGAATAAAGCAATTAGCACAGTAACTCACTGTCATCTGGCACGTAAAGGCATTCCAAGAAAAAGTAAAGTGTTGGGGAAAGGAGAGAAATTCAGGACAGCATGTGGGAGAGGAATATGGAGGCTCCTTTTTATGCCACTCAGGAGAAAAGGAGGGGAGAGAAAACCCACTGCAGACTTAATCTGTTCCCTTACCTCATCATAAATTGACCCAAGTTTCTTCCCTTCTTTTAAGGGAAGGGGAAAAAAATCCTACCTAAGTTCTTGCCTAGAGGCTGAAATCCTGAAACCCTGGTACAATAAGCAATAGCTGTATGTTTTGCATCCTCATTCATACACAAATGCTTATTCTGCATTGTCAATGTGCCTGTGACCACACACACACTTCATGAGCTTCACCTGATCCTCAAGTCTTCCGTGTCCCATAAAAATGGTTACCCTTTTTTCCACAATACATCCACATATATCTGGGGGGCACATTTTAATGTCCTGCTGCAACACTTGGGGTCTTTAAACAGGCACACAGGACTTTCATCTCTCTACAGACACACACACAAAAATGCTGTCAAAACTTTGCACATCAGGAGACATTTTTACTTGCCATTTCAACCCTTTTCAGTATGGGTGCACGTTTATGTGTACCAGCAAAAGTGTCTGTGTCGGCCCCGTCTCTTGACTGAAAAAAAAAAGAGGAGATTTGCTCAAGTCTTCAAGCAGCCAAATTGTTTTGCTTTAACACTCAGCACAACAATTTTCAATCCAGAGAGGAAACTTCAGAAATGATAAAAGTAATGGAAATGGAATATTGTAATTCAAATAACTACTTTAGCAATAACTTAGTTTTATTTTCTACTGTTCAAGTAATAAAATAGAGCTAGAAAGATGGATTAACTTCTCCAATCCCTGTCCATCCATTCTAGTGCAGATGGAAGATTATTCCATTTTGAGTGTTTTGCCCAATCTGGGTTGCTGGGTCTTTATTGGGTGGTTTCTTAAGTAAAAAGAACAAGGTTTTTTACCAGTTTCTCTGGGAAAACACTGCTTTCTGTTAGTGTCATGGCATTAGTCTGGGGGTTGCTGCATTAAGAATCCCTTCTTCTTTTTCTCTTACCCGTATATTTTTCAAACCTTAGCAGATTTACACCCTCAATTTAATTGACACAGTGCATTTTTCCACTTTTCTCTTTACCATTTCCCTCAAAATGAGTCCTTCCAAACCTGTGAGCAGTTGTAGATTCTTCTCTGGTTTATCAACACTTTGATGTTTAGTCTCAGTTACATACCTATGGTTACTGGAGGGTACTCCAGAGCCGTCAGCCGTTTATCTGGTCTGTCTTGGGCTTGGTGTCGCTGGAGATGTTTTGCTCATACGTCACATTATAGACTCCTGTCTAGGACTGAGGAAGCGATGTAACTACGAGAAGTGAGAACACTTCCCGCACACCCAGGCGAATTGGAGAGTAGACCACAGTTCTTAGCATTGCACACCATCCTTTTACATAACGCCACTTGAGGGGTGGATTTGTAGAGTGCAGAGGCTTTTGGGTGCCATCTTCACAGATCCTACCCAGAGCTAAGGACATGCAGTGCAAGGGCGTCTAGTACTGTAGTAACCAGACCCACACACATTCACCCCAACATGGTTTATGTGGCCGCAGATGCCAGCCCTGTGCCTAGTGAGCCCAGTCCGTGTCCTGGTAGGTTTTAAGTCCACATTACTTAAGTCCACAAGCAATGACCACCAGCAAGACTAACTATCAGAAAGCAAGGGCTGCCCATTTCCAGGTAGTTGTGTGCATCCTGGCTCCTAAGATGGTGCTGGAGCTTCTTCCTCTATGCCCAACAGCTTCCACTCTCTCCTGAGGATATGGCGGGCATTGGATGAGGAGATAACCGAGCAGGAACAAACCATGTCAGCAGGCAGAAAGGTCTGGGGAGACCCTCTGCAAATCAAACTGGGCAAAGAAAGCAAAAAGAATAACACATAAAAGCTTATTCGGCCCGGGGAGTTGGGGTTGACCTCATACCTGAGTCCAGGCGGGGAGCTGAGCTGCCCCACAGACGTGTCTCCCCTGTCTCCCCAGTCACCTTGCCTATCTATGCTCTGACTCTGCCTTCCTTCAAGGAGGAAAGCTGGAGTTCACTCCCTGCTTAATAAAGCCACTTTATGCCATGTTAGGCAGTGTATGCTCTGCAGGGACACCTTATTCTTTCCATAGCACTTGGCTGGTTTGGGGTAATATTTCTTCTCCCCTTCCATCACACCTCCCAGCACTCACTTCTTTGGAAATACTGTGGTTTTGTTCCTGTTTAAAGGGGAGTGAAAGCTAGCTGGTGGGCCATGGGTTTAAAAACTGGCTCTTGTCAACATTATTTATGATGTCAGTTATTGGCTGCATATTTGTCTGTCTTGATATGGATAAGTACGTTTTAGTTTCCCACTAGTAATACCAACAAAAAAGACCTTCTTTTTCCTTCTTAAAAAATCCCAAGAAAAAATAAGATTTCATTGTTGAAAAATCAGCGGTAGCTTAAAAAAAAAAAAAAAAGATAACAACCAAAACTGAGGAATCTGTCTTCAGAGCTGTTAAGACAATCACAGTGACGGTTTGAGGATGAACAGGTACAAGCGAGCTTCAGAAAAAAAGCACACATTTCATCACTGTAAAAAAAATTAATAAACTGACAAAAATCAAGGTACTGGGAGAAAGCAAGCAGACTGTCAAGCTACATAACTTTGTCTGCTGCCATCTTCATACCTGATATAAGGGATTCAAATCAGTACTGAAAGTATTGATTACATACCAGTTTTTCCCCACTGTTTTCAGAAACTAATCTGGTTTTGGTGGGGTTTTTTCCTTTTTGTGTTATATATTTATGACACTGCAGCAGGGCTGTACTTGCTTCATAGGTCCAGCTGAGGATGCAGAGGGGTGGCTGTGTGCCAGCCTGTTCTATGTCATGAACATCTTGGAAGTGGGCAGAGGCCAAATCAACCTACAGCCTAACCTGGGCCACCCTCAGGGGGTGGGTGCCAGCTACAGCCCCCCGTGTGGGGGTCCCCAGCAGCCCAGATGGGAGATGCCTCTGGAGATTTTGCAATCTCTCCCTCTGCCTACACTCCTCAATCTCTCGCACTGCTCTGGATGTACATGCCTGGCAACAGGGCAGGTCAGGGAAACCTTCCAGGTCTCCCATATGACACGTCCAGTGAGGCAGCTCTTAGTGGAGAGGTTGGACTGTGGCCCAGAGCCAGGAAAAAATGCTTGGGTTTAGTTTTTCATGCAGATTTGTGTGGTTGCTTTTCATTGTTAGGTTGCATTTTCTTGCTAACAAAAATGACTCCCAGGCTTTTTTCTACTGGCTGGTCTTATTTTTTCTCTAGTTGCCATAAAATGCTAAAAGCACCACAATGCAAAAGTTTCTTGTGTATCTGTCCCGACTAGTAGCCAGCTTGACATGGAGCTGCATGTTTTCTCCAAGCACAAAAGTCAATTTGACCAATTTTAGCCAGAGGCTGAAAAAACATCATGCACATCTCTAGAAAATATTCTTTGTCCCAGCCAAATGAACAAACATTTCGCAAGGCTGAGCAACAGTGTCATGCTTTTAAGATATTCTCTGCCAAGGATTTTGTTCTCCTGATGATACTTAAGCCTTCTGCTGATGGGACAAAGCTCTGGGAACCGGCCACAGCCAGAGCTTTTCCGCTTTAACAAGTGCCTGGGGCTAGCAATAATTCCAGGTAAAGGTATGAACAGAAAGACTCCACTGAAATCAGCTTTAAAGAAATACATAATTTGCCTCTGTTCCTTTATTTAAAAAACACTAGATACTGGAACGTCACTGTTTCTTTCTTTGAGACTTTACCCAACTCCAGGGTGGGTCAGGGGGAGGTGATTACACCCTTACCCTACCATCCGCCCATCCCTCAGTGAGGTGGGAGCCAAGAAGCAGGATCTAACATGGCCACCTCATTTCTGGAGAAGCACTGGCTCCTGTTCTGCTGGACAGAGCTCTTGTGGAGTGTGCTTATTTGTTGATGTGCTCCATAAAAAAGTGACAGTCAGACTGCATCCTCTGTGTTCAGACTGGGTTTTCTTGGAATGGCAAGATGGGCCACAAGGAAGTCATGGGGAAGGTACTCCGTTTCAACCACAGAACCAGAGGATGGGTACGGTAGAAAGCACTAAAGCTACATTACCTGCCACCAGCTCACCAGCAAACCTATGTTTTCTTCAGTGACACGGATGCTTCCCTGTAGGAATCTCAAGAAGAAAGAGATCAAGCGGCTTAGGTTGTTGGGCTAGGACTTGAGAGGTGGTCCAGGCTCTGCTCTCAGCTCTGCAGCAGATCTTCTGTGGCATCCCCTACTTTGGTAAAGGAGGTTCAAATTACCAATGCTCTGCTCTGCAGAGCTCCTTCGGAGGTTCTCAGATCACACGGCAAATAGCTCTACAGAAAAGCTTATAAATGTATTAAATTTATGAACATTTACTGTACGCTGCACACTGAAATCTGCCAACAATAATCCAAAAGAATTACACATTTTAGGCCTGAACATAACATACTGTATGCAGTAACTCACATCAGAGCAACCCATATGCTACTGTTAATGTGCCAACTGACACATGTTAAGCCACAAACATAAGAAAGGATTGGATTTCAACTGCGTTTTTGTATTCCAGTTATTCCTCGGGTCCATTATTTTTATTCACCATCATCTTCTCTCCTCTCTCTACACAGCCTGCTCTCCCTAATATATCTTCCACTGCCCCTACCAGATTTCCTGCTAGGTAGAGGCTGCCCCGGAGACAAAGTGACTGACATAAGTACATAGGCCGAGAAGGACAGAAATAGAACCCTCCCGCAACAATCTAGGTCACTTAATAGCCTACTTTCAGGGTTCTCGGTGAACCCTGTACCCACTCCTGCTAGGCAAAGAGAAACCCTGAGAAGAAGTGGGTGGATGAGTAGACAGCCAGCCATCCCAAGTGTCAGATCTGACTCCTCAGGAGAGATGCGTCAAGGATGCTCTGACAGAATGTGTCTGAGCTGGAGGCAAATGTTTCTGTATTGCATTCATGACACAAGAGTTCTGCCACCTCGCAATATGTGCGCACTGTCGCTGCTTGATGGTAATGACTGGGTTTTTCCAGGGGCCAGTGAAAGCACCCTGATGCCGCTACAATAATTAGGTCTCAAGAAGATTTATCGAGCTAGGATAATCCTCCAGAAATCAGTATGTTTCACATACAGTGAGTCAGGAACAACATCAGGAGCCTCTGAGCACAAGTGTGCCCCATGTAGCAGGAAGGAATCTGCTTCTCACCTTTCAGGTTTGTCAAGGTGTGACACAGGCAATGGGAACATGGGACAAGGGACCAAACCACAACGTTTGAGCTTCAGTTCTCCTCCCCAGCTAGCCAAACCCATGGATTTGCGTGGGGTTAGTGACCAAAACGGTGCAAAGGATGCTATTTCATTATGTAAGCAGGAAGGTTTAAAAAAGGAAAAACAAAAAGAAGACAAGAGCAAGCACATGTCATCATGCAGATTTAAACCACAAACTTTCAGTTACCTTATCAGATAAATGCTACTTAGGAAGCAACTAATGTAATTTATGTAGGACAGCTACAGAAGAAGATCTGATAGAGATTTAAGTGATAGATTCCGCAAGTATTTGGCAACGCATCAATAACGTACTGAAGAACCAGACTCCCGAGTCTCTTCTTGATTAAAGAAAAGCAGCTGCTGGAGTTTCAGAGCTAGAAAAAGCGACTAAATGTGCTATGTGAGAAACCAGGATTTGGCTCCCACCTCTGCGAGAGCTGACCTGGTGTAAATTGTGAAATGAAGGAAAGAATAGCTGGTTTGTTTTTAAGGTAGGATGTGAGACCACGCAGTAAAAAGTCCTCCAGTGCATGGGTAGAGAGAGACCATATTGCACATACCCCCCAGCCTTTACTTCGATATATTCCTACGGATCATTTGGATCCTCTCTCTTTCTCTGTCCTTTTGGCCTGTGTGAGCAATGCAGTGTAACCCGTAGCGACACGTGCTCCAAAAGCTAATAATACCCTGGAGATGATGGAAATAGCATCCTTGAGGTAAGAGCTTGCACTTTAATTTCAGCACAGAGAAATCTTGTGGGATTCCCTTATTCAGAGTTATATACATCACTCTTTTCTAGAAACTTCAAACGCTTTTATGCTAAAGAACCCTTTCATCATGTTCTCAGACTAGCTTAATTAAATTTAGGAGAGTACTGTGCTTTTATAAAATAAGCAGAAAAATGACTACCATTTAAGTATACTACTATATTTAATTTTATTTTTAATCTTATTCTGACTTCCCATTTTATTTCCAACATGTATAGAAGATTTGTGTGTGAGTGACTGCAGAGCCTAAGCCCAAAGAGAGGAGGCATGTTGATAGCTCTGCTCATGAATCCCTGCAGGACATAGGCATTTAAGACAGTACTGAATATGACAGGGGGGTATTCATGAATATTAACTTTAAACTGATAAAGACGAGCTCCCAAGACTGTCTTTGTAATCAATGAAGAGGGAGGTACTCCCCTGAGGTCTCTTCACTAGATCTGCGCTCTAGAACCCTGCCCGACTCGGGGTCCAGGATGGGACCTTCCCTCTCCCCATTGCTGTAAGAGAAACATAGCAGAGAGTAGCTGTTGACCAACGTATCTAATGGAGGTATTCGGAACAGGCTAGAATGAATCCTTCCCACAGTGTGTTCAAAACAATGCCTGCTTTTAAAGCCCGAAGCCGTAGTTGTCCATAGAGGTGAGACAGAAGTCACTATGTGCAGTAAATGTTTGAAGTTCAGTAGCTGAAGTTCAGTAGTGGAAGTTCAATGGTTGACAGGGGTATGAAGGACATGAGAAGAGCCATGCTGTCCCAGTTCAAATGTCCATCAAGTCAAATATTCTGCACTGAGCAGTGACCAAAATATGTTGTGGGAAGTGTATAAGAGCAAGAGAAGCATGTAGTGAAACATCCCCCTGTAAGAGTCCAGCGATTTGCAACGCAGTGACCTTCTCAGCCAGAGGTGGTATCTTGGTGTTTGACTATCCTTGGTGGATTTTCTTTTCTTCTATCCATTTGTCTACTTGCTTCTTAAGCCTACATGAACTTTCAGCCTGTTGTGTCAGACCATCTGTAGCTAAACCACTGCTGTGTGTCAAGGTAGTGAATGTAATCTTATTTTGGACCTGCCACCTGACAGTGCAGTTCTTGTATCAGAACAGACAATAATCAATCCATCCCTATTCGTCCTCTTTACACCACTCATCTTTTCACAGACTCTTTGTCGTCTCCCCTTCTTTTCCAGGCAGAAGACTCCTGGTCTACTTCGTCATTCCTGATAAGAATGTGCATGGATCTACTAGTAACTAGTAAATTTTCATAAAAATGAAATTGTTTTGTTCAAAGGGTAGATGAACAGAAATGCTTAAGCACACATAAACAGGGGACCAGGAAAATGATTAAGCTTTAGTAGGCGTGGTACTTCTAGCCTGCGGCTCTCGCAGGGAAAGGCGGCTGGAG
The DNA here is from genome assembly GCA_027574665.1 of Rhynochetos jubatus. Lineage (NCBI taxonomy): Eukaryota > Metazoa > Chordata > Aves > Eurypygiformes > Rhynochetidae > Rhynochetos > Rhynochetos jubatus. The sequence continues at coordinate 39,548,666 of CM050650.1, forward strand.
CTCCTGTCTCAGTCCCTGCACGTGGTTCTTTTGGGCTGACAACATCCCTCCAGTATTTACCAGGAAAATCAAAACCTCATGTTTTCCATTTACCCTGTTTTCCCATCACAGCTGTAGGAAGCCCTGTGAGAAGAGACATCCTTCATGCTGTAGTAGCTGTGCCAGACAACTCTTTCTTTCCCTAAAACATGGTTTCCTCCCTGCTTCTTCTGTAAAGGAGCTAAACTGGAAGATTTCTTGCAGATTACCCTGCCGCTCCCCAAAGCTTCAACTTCTCAGGGAAGAACAGGTGCTTTCCCTGAAAATGATGATTAAGACTGTGAGCATGAGTATGGTGCCCTTGCGTTCCCGCACATGCACTGGCCTCATGGCACCACTTCCACCTGCAAGGAAGGCTGGGGGAGACACCCATAATGGGATGCTGCTGGCATGCCTGTGTGCTTGGTTAGTATCCAGAGTGAAGGTGTAGCTGGCTGGGAGGCAAGAAGATCTTTATGGATGACTCCTCCTGAAAGCGAATTTGGGCCGACAGTATTGTTCACTGCACACGTGAATGTCACCATGACATCTCAGACCCCATCCTATAGTGTCGCTTTGTCAACCCACACTGAAGTTAATAAGGAGAGCAGCACAATGACTGAATTTAAAACTTTGTCTTTAAAATGGCTTTAAAGCTTAGTGCTGCCTTATCACACCTGGCGGCATTACAGATGGAGGGGGGGACCAAGATACTGAAGGACTAGTGTTTCCTTAAAAATAGATTACGTTGCTAGTGACCTTCCACCACCATGTGTTATCTGGAACTGAAGTTGAATGAGTGAGTCGATGATTTCATTTCCATGGTTTGAAGCAATAAATTTGCGATGTTCGCTCTCCTCCTTCCCCATTCAAGCGAGAATGCAATCTTTGCAAAGCGCTGCTTTCATTTAGCTATACCCAGTTGGTACTTGTTGCCAAATGGAACGTGGATGTGCCTCAGAGAAGATAATTCTTGACTAATGAAATAGCAATTAGTTTATGCAACTTATTAGCATTAGTATTTATTTTACTTTACAATATTACCTAAAAGCAGCCTCGAGAAGTTTAAACTGCAGCATTATCTGTTCAATGCTATCTTTTAAATAAATCGTCCTACTAAATGTAAAAAGCTGGCATTTGTACTGCATGCACCTATGTTATCATCGTCGCAAAGCAGATGCAGAATGTAAGGCGACTTGAACAATCAGCACTGTAATTTGCACAGTAACATTGTTTTAGATCTAATTAGTGCTTATGCAGATCCCTTACAAAAATGTGAAAACCGCACCAGGATGTAATTGTTAATGAATTTAGTGCAAAGCACATCTGCATAAATTTCATTTCAGCAGGAAAAAAACCCCCAACCTTTAAGTTCAACTGCTATTTGCTCAAGAGCCAAAACACTGTGAATTGTGCCCACTATGTTTTAGCCTTGCTCTGCTGGCTTTGATATTTCAAATAAATACTACAAAGTTAAAGCCTCCAGCTGCAGACCAACCCATCTGTAGATGTTTGTTATATTTGGCAGTATTCAAAGATGATTTGCCTTCCTGCTGAAAAATAAAATAAAAAAAGAGGTTCTCTCAGCAAAAAACCAAAATTGAAATACTTATCAGCCAAAAAATAAAGTTTAAAAATATTCTCCGTGGGTCAAGTGGCAGAACTTTTGCAACAGCAGGCATGCATGTATACTGCACCTATTGCGTGAACCCTATACCTCTGTACCTCAGTCCACGTGCGCAAGTCCATCTGCGGTTGTCCCTCTCTGGTCTGCAGAACACATCCATGGCCAACAAGGAGAGCCGCTAATGAATGAAGTTAACTGATCTTAGGCTTCACACAACAGCTGTCTCAGAGGCTGCTCATCTGTCCTTCAAGAATAGCATCAACATCTACTCCACATACCTTTGTTTCTTCAGAGTTGTTTTCTGGGTTTTAGACGGGGTTCTGGAGTAGATCTTGCAAAAAAAACTGGGCTCAGAGGTTTTTGTGCCAGCATCAGAAATCTCACTCAAGGGTTTGAAGTTTGTCATGAGTGAGTTTCAAGCGGAGAGCATCTGTTTGCGGGGTCTTGGCTTGAGGTATGGCCTTTGTGTACGAATGTAACTCAGCTGGGCCTTGCAGCTACCAAGCCTTAAGTAAGCTCTTTGGTAGGCTTCTTCGTGCAAGTCTTGGATCCATAGTTTTCCTCCATGAATAGAGTGGAGACGGTTTTTACAAGACCAGGTAATATGATTGTTCTGACTGGCATTAGCTGATAACAGGGTTAGGGGAACACCAGAGAAGGAGTCAGACACATCCAAAACAGTGACTGTGCCTGTCTTCCTACCCTGCTCTACCTTAAAAACACCTTCTGACAAACTCAGGTCACTCAGAACAAATGAGTGACTCAAAATCAGAAGTTACATAGCGTATGATATTGGTGAGGTCTTACACACCAGCACACTGATACCTATAGACACAAGACACTTGAAATAGATTATCAGTCTTTGTCTTTGTTATTATTTTTTTTTTTTTAATTTTTATTTCTGGCATTTTTTCCCCCAAATCTGGCATTCACAGTCATTCTCAGACCCTTTCCCTTGGTTATCATTATCTGAAACATTTTTCATATTTGTAGTTTTTCAAAAATCATCATTTTAGTTTTGTATCCACAAGACCTGTGCCTTTTGTCTAAGAAATCAGAAGGGATTCACAGAAGAGGTGGGATGGTGGTGCAATTCAGAGAGCCATCTCTTACTTCAGGCTCTGTCACAGACTTCCTATGGGTGATTAAGTCAGGCAAGCAATTTAACCTTCCATACCTTCTTTCTCCACTTCTGAAAATGAGAAATGATAGCACTGGTTTACCTCGTTGAGACATTCATGATCAATGACTATATTAAAGATGCTGAGACATTCAGATATCACCTGATGGACCTACGTAAAAATCTTAGTATAATCTGGATTCTTGGATTGAAATGGATGGCTTCACAAGTTAAGTGATGAGTCTAGTGAAAACCTTCCTGAGATTGATATCCATAAATTTGTTAAAGGAGATTAGTAAGATACATCCTTGCGAGCAGGGTTCATGTTTCCTTTGGCCAGCAAAAACACATGCTGAATGCCTGAGGCACACAGCACTTCAAATTTCAGCTGATCCCATGCCAGTGACAACTGCTGTGTCAGCCCTGTGGAACCTTAACCAGCACCCCAAGCTGGAGTGCTGCTGAGTGGGTGTTCATGCTGCACCTTGACAATCTGAGGGAGTAACAGAGGAACAGGAGGGAACTGTAGTAGATCTATGGATCTAGAGTAGGGCACCGAACACCCAGTGAGACCACAACAGCATTGTGTCTTGGTTGTACACATGCGTTTCTCCATAGAGGTATGCACCACTTTGTACAGAAAATTCCCTGCCTTGCTGAGTTCTGCACAGAGGACTCAGAGACAAGACCTCCTGGTTGTATGTTTTCCAGTTTGAACAAACAAGCAACCAATTTAAACCAGGTTTTTCATCTCCTCCTCTTCTTCTTCAGCAGAACCCAATGTTTCTGGGACCAAAAGATCCCTTTCTGTCAAAAGGTTACTACTGAGCTTTTCAAAATGACAAGTTAGGCTGTACAGGGCTTTTTTTTAACATGATATTCACAAATGTGGAGAACTTAAGGGACTGAGGGAAAAAGCAAGATTCTGGTAGACAGAAGACCAGTAGAACATGATGACAGAAGTAGAGATGAGAAGGTCAGCCAAAGGAATAGAAAGAGGTGAGGAGGATGGGGAGAAGCAGGCGTCATTAAAAGGAAATGAGGAGACTAAGCAGACACGTGAACTTTCCAAAAGCCTTAAATCTCAGCAGTTATCTTAGGTTTCTGTTTTGTGACGAAAACTAAATACTGCACAAAGATGAGGGGACAAATTAATTGAGTAGCCACTTATGATGGCAGTGAGTTTTGCATGGTATCCTGGGGGCATTAGGAAACCAAAGAAAGCAAACCATTCAGAAGCAACCATTCAGAAGGTGGAAGGGTACTGTGGCCACCCAGAATGACTGTTTCCCCTTTTGTCCCCTCAGGGCTGAAAAAATAAAAATCTCCTAATTTTTGTGAATAGCTCTTCAAGTGCTTCACAGTTTCCAGCATCCAAAGCCTCATTTTACACACTGGGAAGTGAGGATATACACGAGTTAGCAAGGGTAACGGCAACTACCAATGGAACCAGTCTTCTCTCCTGACCTGCTCCCGTGTCACTGTCCTCTCCCTCGAACACACACCCAGAAAGATGTTCCAGCCTGAGTCGCAGTTAGTGCTTCCATCTTTTTTACTCTGATTGGTTTAGATTTTTTTTTCCTCACATTTCAGGCATTTCTCTGTACTCATCATCTTTTCCTGGAGATGACCATGTGCATCAGCTTTTTTTCGAGAACTAGTTCCTCCAAGCAGTTGCTTGTGCGACATGAGCGGCATGGGAGGTGAGGCACACTACTGGCCTGGACCAAGGAGGAGCCAAAATGGGAATCCTGAGGAATTCCAGGAGGGGGAAAGCCTCTCTTCCATCAGCACATTGGCTGAAACCTGGCATCTGGGGAGGACAAGCAGACATTTTCTCCCTTGCTCTGAGAGCCCTTTTCCTGTAAACTGTGCAGTATAGTAAATTCAGATTTTCCCCGTTCCCACAGGTTAGCATGGATAATAGAGGCACTTTGCTTTTTGCTTTCAGATATTTTCTAACCAGTTTAGATCCTCAAAACATTTATACTAACAAAGAAATTCCACTGCCTCCTTGTCTCCCTCCCTCCTGCCCCTACCCCAATAACTTGCTCTGTCTTGTATCTCCAACGATTTTTGGCATATATTTGCATACATTAGAAACGGAGAGAGGATTAAAGTTTAAGAGGAAATTGTGGCTAGTGTGAAAGGGGAACAAAAGGACATCTGTGAAGTAGCCCACAACTGGCAAGGAAAGCTATTCCACCTCCAGCACCAGCTGCAGGGGAAGTGGTGCCCACTACCCCAACAAGACCTTCTTTGTTTTGCTGCAAAAGCTGGGAGTGGCAGCTTTTAAAGTGACACAATTTGAGGTGAGGAGCTTCTCTTTTTGATGCTCTATTCCAATATTATATGGCAACAGATGTTTCCTAAGGAATTAATTCCTCCCACCATTAATCAAAAAAAAATCTTCCAAATGCAAAGGGAGTACAGATCCATGGTGCTGAGTCTCTCTGCACACGCAGGCAGGGAGGCAGGAGTTGCTGCTGCAAATCCCTCCGGGGCCCACCAGCCCTCCTAAACCTGCCACCTCCTCCCATGACAGTGGAGGACACTGTCTGGCACCGCTTGGCCATGCAGTAGCAGAAAGAGCTGTGTGGAGCACATGGGAGATGGGGGAAGGCGATGTGGGACAGGAAGCAAGCTGGGGTTGAAGGGCAAGCTTGAGAATAAAAGGACAAAAAGATGCAAACTGGAAGAAGAAATGTTGTGTGCAAAGCTGGCTGTGAGATAAGGAATTAAGCTTTTTCCAAGGAGGAATGGCAGAGAGGAAAGAGATGGTGAAACACAGGAACATGAAACCTATCCCGTCCAGTTGTGGGACCCACTTTTTAATTCTGAAATGGTGGAAGCTCTCCAACTGCATTATAAATGTCCTCCTAACACTCAGGGAAAACAATAACCCCAAAGCCTTGCTTACCTTCTGCTTGTAGGTCCCCTAGAAGATGTAACATGTGTTCAACCTCTTACTGGGGACCCCAAAAAGAGCAGTGTCTGGAGAGAGACTGGTCAAATCTCTCTCCTAGCATTTGCTTTTCTCAAGAGTTCAAAGTGCTGCAGCCAGTCACCCATCAATATTCCACGAAATCTAAAGCTTATGTCTTTCTTTCCTGGGTGTAAGAAAAATTTGGACCACTTGGCTCTATTCTCCTCTCTGCCTTAGCCATTTTGCTGTTCTCTTCTCCCCTGGTTAAATTCCTGCTTGGAGGCCTTTGGAGACCAAGAGATCAAAATCAGTCCTGCGTTTTTTCCTCCACGTGAGATTAATGGCAACATAACAGTGACAACTACCCAGTGTGTGCCACAGACTGCCGGGTGCATGCAGCTTGTGTGTTGTGATGAGTATCTTCCCAACAGACTCATCTGTACTACTTTTATCAGGCTGGCAGAGTCCTCCCTGCTTTCCACCACCATTAAGCTTTAATTAAAAAATAAGAGTGGCTCCAACCATCAAGCTTTAAATGACTTTCATGGAAAAAACAATCAGCCAAACAAACAAAAAAAAAAAACCACATGGGCTTTCATTTTAACATATGCAACTAAATGTTTTTAAAAGTCCCTGGAAACTCTCACGTGTCGATTTGATTTTCTGTAAATCACTCGGTAACTGCCAGGCTCCCTTCTTTCCTTGTGTGCACTTGGAAGAGGAGGAAAGGAGGATATCTAAGCTTAGAGCATACCCGGGAGGGGCAGAGCTCAGCTTTTTCAAGGTGTTTTTTTGTATTACTTGGGTTTTCAATTTGTTCCATTAAAACAGGGTGGGGTTTCTTCTTAAAGACGAGAATTATGGTTGGAAGTACTGACTAGTACAACTACCAGCTGCTCAGCTCAAGGTTGCGTATTTTTTAAGGACCCATGCAACAAGGACACATGGGGAAGTTTTAGAAAAAAGATCTTACTTCTAGAGGGGATTTTGTAAGAAAATTATTTTCATTCTCGAAATTTTAACCTAATTCTTGCTGTTGTTGACAAACCCATGTTTAAGCTGGTATGTTTCTAGTTGGGAAAGTCCCAAATCCTGGTCTGTGAGGGGAAAAGTAAGTGCTGGCTGCCACTAAAAGGTTTACATTTCTACCTATCAGTGTCCTCATAGCTGCTATGTGGAAACTTCTGATGAAAACTGACTAGTAAGATGGATATGAAAAACTCTTGTATTTATCCATACTGATGAAATACACCTGACAAGATTAAAAAAAAAAAAAAATCATTGTTAATGGTCAAGCCTGGCTCTTGTTAGTTGAAATAAGCTGACTTTGCGTTTCGGCCTCTGCTGGCTCTTTTTTCATTGTGGATACTACTGATCAAGTAGACCAAGTCTCCTTGTTTTGCCTTGTGTTAGCTCCAGTCACCATGGAATAGCCTGTGCGTATGTCACAGACAGCTGGACACTGCATGTGGAGTCTGAGGGCTAATGGTGATACGGCTGGTGCACCAAAAGGGAAACAGCGCAGGTGCCTGTTACATGAAAGCTGTCACTCTTCAGAACTTGCCCTCACAAAAAACCAGGAAAAATTTATGTTCACCACTAAAATGGTAGCATGGATATATCGGCAAAAGAAACAGATCTCAGCCATAAAAGGAGGTAATTTTTATATAGCAGTTTAAAGGCAAAACTGTCCTGAAAGATTGTGCATTGAGTAGACAAATAGTGCCAAGCTGAGGAACCCATTCAGAAGTTCAGGGTATGGAAACAGACAACCACTTAGTGTGAGAGTGGGTGGTTTGTCTCAGATTGATGGACCTGGCTCTGAGAAGTGACAGAATAGAATAGAATAGAATAGAATAGAATAGAATAGAATAGAATAGAATAGAATAGAATAGAACTAACTAGAAAAGACTAGACAAATAGTTCAGTTGGAAGGGACCTACAACTGCATCATCTGGTCCAACTGCCTGACCGCTTCAGTGCAAGCGGACTAGATGTTCATCTCTTTTTAATGTATTAATTTTTTTGCTACAGACCTATGTAGCTGTTGGATATTCTTCATCATGGTACGTGAAGATTTTGCCTTTATGCTTACTGGCTGATTGGAAAAGGAAATAGTAATCACAACAAATGCATACATTCCAAAGTACTGACAATATTGTAAGTTTTCCTCTATTTGCACAAGAGTGAGCTCTACAGTAAGCACAATTCCAAACGGCTATTCATGGTTCCAGCACTATTCTGTGACCTTTTTTGAAAGTACACAATCTAGCGCTGATTCAGGACGTTTTGTGCCATGTCAGCCCACCATTGGCAGGAGAAAGAAATGAAAGGATCCAACCCAGATGTTTCTCAGGACATTCTGATAAACTCAAGATTTTAATGGCATTTGCTACAATAGAAAAATAATGAAAAAAAGGGGGAGAAAAAGGCAAGTGGGAATGCTGGGCAGCCATGCAGAGGTGATCACTAAATGTCCTTTATGTACCCAGTTTGTTCTTGATACTTAAGGACACTGTGGTGCTTGTACATGAACTGGAGCTACTTGTCACTAGAAAGGCTGCCAGGATTAAATCAGCAAGAAATTGTTTATTCAGCTTGTTCAAACAAAAAATGAATTGTTTTGATGAATGAGATTTTTTAAATGAAGTAGCACGTCATGCCAGTAGTTTTTAAATGTAAAGCACTGAACAGTTTATTTTTTTTTCCCTTTCATTCTGACATAACTGCCCTAAAATAACTGAAGTATCTGGGCTCCTGAAGCAACACGTTACATTATGTATTCCAAAGGATATGGTTGCAACTGTAGGTAGACAAACACCACTTAAAAGAAATCTCAAAAAAACCCCAAACAAACCAACTCCTTTCATATATTGCATATATTCTGTAGTAGCTTGGATAACATCATCCTTATTTCCTGCAACAAAAGCCAGTGTTTCGGTTAAATGTACTTTCAGTGATGACGGATATCTTTATGTCCCTCTACCCCAGGGCAAAACTCTTCAGGTTCTTTTGAGAGACGTCTCAATACTGGTGATAAGTTGCATGTATCAAACTAAGCCCTAATCTTCTCCATTGTTTTCATGCAAGAAATGTCATTAATTTGGGATTTGAGACGGGAAACTAAACTTCCACTCGTGGAAAGCAGTGTGCCTGCTAAAGCTGAGGTTGCCAAGAGAAGGGAGACCACAGCCACACATTTACCTTGCAAAGGTCAAAAGTATCATCAATCCTCACTGGTTGCTTCCACCTTTCTTTTGCGAGGGGTGGAAGAGCTGGTATTCCTCCTTCTCCCCTGGTACTATGTGAGCACAAATCAGGGGTGAAGGTGATTTCAGCTGATGTGACTAACTCTGCATGGAAGCAGTTTGGGGTAATCCCAAGGCCATGAGCAAGTGTCCAAGAGGTCCAAATGGCTTCAGGGGCACAGTCTTTGCAAAATTAAGGTCTGTGGCCTTACTTTTGCTTGTAATTTAGCTCTTCAAAATGCTACGTGGATCCAGAAGAAAGTGTCAGTCCATGTGTTACTTAGTCTGTGTTATAACCCTGGTTTGTGCACAAAATAGCTGTGCAGAACGACTGGCAGCTGGGGTTTGGTAGAGACCTGGAACCAGACAGAGGTCTTGCAAGTAAGGATGGCAGGGTTTGGGCTGTGGAAGAGTCCAATAGATGCATTCATAAGGGGTAAGTTAAATTAAATTTTTGATGTGGGGAAAAAAAAGCACCAAACTCAACAACCCAAAATCATACATATGTTCACCTTGTCTATGTGAGTACTTTCAATATTTCAACTTCAGTTATCACTATTAGGAGTGAGATTACTCAAAATTATTAAATCTGATACATTTTCCCTGTTATTAGAGCATCCATGGCATTAGCATAAACTAGTTTACACACTGCTCTTGTGCAGGAATGTGAAGGTTGGTTCTGCTTGGAAGAAACGTGGCATCAGGCAAGGTGAGGTCATGACCATTGAAACTCGGACATTGTACCCATTTTGGCTGGAAGGGGCATGGCACCTGGAAAAGCCCGGAGTTATAATTAGCAAACTAAGCTTGCTCCAAGCTTAAGGCAGGGAATCTGGCATGGAAAACCTCCAAAAGCTTTTCCATCCCATTCCAAATTGGCCATCATAGTGAGATAATTAAGACAATAAGGATACTATATTTGGAAATACGGTGCTAATAATGAGTTACTTTATTTAAGGAACATCTCTTCCCCCAGTAAGTTTTGGAGATGCTGCTAGTTGAAAAAATGGAGAGTGAAGAGAAAATTCATTGATATACTTGGAAAATAAGTAACCAAAATCTAAATTACAGGTCAGAAACCACACCACCAAGTCCATTTTATTTTAAAGGCTTTCTCAACCCCTTGCTCTCAAAAATAAACCAACAAAGAAATAACAGATATAAAAAATTAAATAACAACTACAGAAATCTATACTGGTTGTCCGTCCTGCTGCCTTGATTGTTTTTTCTGTTGAAGCTATCATTTGTTGAAACAGAACATTTACAACCTGCTTTGACCAAATGCCATGACATGCAGGCCTGCTTCCAGGGCACCCAACTTCCTCATCTGATTCCCTGAAGTAACATGCCCTTCAGTAAGTTCCTGGCAAGACCTTCCTGCATTTTATTGTTCAACAGACTAGTTAATTAAGACAGCAAACTGGTAACGAATCTCCGCATTTTAGTCATATTTAGAAAATCTTAGGAAACTTTGCATAATCTCCACGCCTAGGTAGATTTATCCCTGTTAGCACTTGGATTACATTTCTTTGGTTAATCTTTCTAGACGGTCATAGCGAATGTTTACAGAGCTTTCACATGAGGAATTGGATTTATGTTACAGTTTTCACGTTTTTACTGTTTCTTCTGCCTATTGATGGAGCAGATGGACAGGTATTGGTGGTTTCACTTTACCACTAGTGGAATGAGCATGTAAAAGGCTGAGGAAATGTGGCCAAACTCAGGGTGCAAATCAGTGACGATGCTGGTACAGGAATAATTCCCCAACCAGTAGCCCTGAATGATGAACAGTACTCTCGCAAAGCTGCCCTCTTGCTTTCTTAACATATTGAGGGCAAGAAATCTTTCTGACACAGATGTGAATAAAGGGTAATAATGACCTTCTGATGGGCTGGTTTCGGGTACCCTGAACCACTTGGAATAACAGCTTGGTCAGTGGAGTTACTCATGGAGGGAGTGCTAACTAGAGCAAGGGTGGGGACCTGAAAGTCACCATGTAGGGCAATGTGTCTTTGCCACCTAGAGCACTCAGGCCTGGCGGTTCTTAACATGTCCACACCCCAACCCCATCTTTCTGAGTTTCTAATTCTGATGGCAACCGGGGCTTGTGGATCTCGCAAGGAATTAAGGCTGGACTCTAGCACCACCATCTCTTTCCCTTGACTGCAGCTGATGCTGCCTCTGGGTCTATCCGTACTCCACTTTCTAAACAGGCAAGTATCTGTGCTCTTACCATGGGAATAGTTGGTCCATCCCAACCAGACCTTCTCAGCCTTTGGTGAAATCTTTCTGGGACTTATTTCGCTTAAGCATGATGTGCAGGTGTTGCCTCTTGCTAGAGCCAAGCCTAGCATGGTGTCCCATCAGGAGGGGCTGTACAGCCTGGCAAGGGAGCACAGGGTGCCTGCACAGTGGCCCTCAGTGGGAGTTTCCCTGACTGTCCCTGAGCTCACAGTGATAGGACAAGCCTGAAAGGGGGCAAGCAGGAGAAAGCTACAAGGTCCTTTCCAAAAGAATGTTCACTCTTTCTGTTTTCCATCATATGACAACTGAATGTTCTCACCTTGATAGTGTTATCCTGATAACGAATACTCTGCTGTTCTTGTTTTGTATGTCACTGCTCTCTTAAACCTTCAGTAATGTATGTACACACACATACCCAAACCCATAACAAAATTTTCTGCTGATATTCCCCACCAGCTAAAAAGTGTTAGAGCCACCACCAGCTCTACCAATATATCAAAAGGTACAATGAGATAACTTCAGAGTCTGGAGCACTCTTTTACAAGTAATGTGAAAGAGTACCTGATAACATTAGGGGCAAGGTAGGAAGAATTTAAAAAAAGGATCTTTTTAAGGGTCAGGGGAAGATTAAAGACCCATATAAGTCTAGAGAAAAACAAGTAGCTACAAGAAATTTTATGGACAGAGGAAAATAATTAAGCAAAACTGAGGATCAAATGGACTAGGGGAAAGAGGAAGAATAGGGGTATAATGCTGGATCTTCTGCACTGTAATTTAGTTTTTCTTCTCCAAAGGAGCACATCTGGTATTCTTTCTGCGAGCATCACCTAAAAATGCAACCCCTTCCCCCACCCCTTCCCTGTGGCAGAGAATCTGCCATTTAAAAGGGAAGACTTAAATTTCTCCACTAGCAGTTCTACTTGTGTTTGACCTTCAAAGGCTACACTACTCTGTGAGTAATCCCCTGAGGAGTATTTAAAGCCAGCAGCAGCTTGGGACAGTCTCCAAGGAGGACAGAAGGAAGCTCGGTGTTCCCAGCAAGCAGTGTCCTCGCCTCCTCACCACTGTCCATAGTGGCCCTTTCTGGGTTTCACGCTGTGAAAACTGGCATGAAATTCAGAACTCTGAACTCTGAAATTCAGAACATTTCCCTCCCCAGGTAGCCAGTGTCAACCAAACTCATATAGACTGACCTATCTGCTACTTTGGGCTGTTTCACTTAGCTTGACCCCTGAATTTAGGATTCTCCTAATGCCCTTAGCTAGGATGGTTTAATGTGATGACTGGTAATGTACTATGTTGATATGGTGTTGGGCAACAATTCTGCTTTCACAGCTTTATCAAAGTGGAGTGGCTAGCAGAAGTGAATCGCCTTACACCGGGGATGAGCCCCTGTTCAAGATGACGGGGTTCAGCTCCCGTGAGCATTACTTCATTTTTTCCCATCTGTCCAACCACAGGCATAATACCTAATAATACCTAAAATAAATAATACCAAAGCAGCAAAACTCCATGTAGGCAGGGACATTCCTACTGACAGAAAAAGTTGGGGTAAAGCTGAGAGGATGCCCACTTCTCTTCTCCTTCAGCAGTGTATATTGAAGCCAGTGAGATTCCTCCAGCTTTGAACCAGTATATCTAAAAACCAAATCTGGTTCTGCACTTGGCAGAAGCACAGATACAGAAACATGATGCACAGCCAGATCTGCAAATAAAGATCTGCTAGATTAAAGGGCAGATATACAGTACATGTTTTGCTTTCCTGGTAGCCTGGAGAGAACCACCCAGACTTCTAACTTGTGTATGTATACTTTCAAAAGGGCAAAAATGTTGCTTTCATAAATTAATTTCACACACTTTACAGAGATAAAAATAATCACTGTGACATTTTGTTTGTCTTCCTTTTTTCCTGTGTGCAAGCAGCCAACTCTCAATTACTTACAGCCCTAAATTTGTTCCGCTCAATTGTGAAAAGCCCCCGCAATATTCAACAGGAGAGGAAGAATTCTGATTTGTGGAAAGTCATCATGTTTGCAAAGAAAGCAAATTTCCTCCTCTCCCAATATGCTGTATATATCAGCCAAAACAAGACTCTTATACCCAGTGCCAAGTGGTATGAATTCCAACCATTTTATGCCTTATATATTAATGTTATAAAAATATGCACCCCGATTTTTTATAACAAGAGAATTTGTTGTGGCAATATCTGACACCACTTCTGAACTGACGTAGACGTGACAGCCTAACAAAAACATGCCTGCCAGCATGATGGCATTGGTTATGGATACAGAATTGCCTCGACAATTCACGGGGTTCTGTACTGGCTTTTCTTCAGTAACAACCATATCTGACTTGCTGAGCTTTTCTCTAGCTGCTTACTACAATCTAAGCTCAACCAGGTCTAAAAAAAAAATCAAATATTGGTTATGTTTCTTCTTATATAATACAAGTAACAGAAACTGTATAGACACCAGTTTGTTGGGGTTTTTTTCTTTGCTGATGCCTAGTGGGTGACTGCCCCGGCTGGTTCAGCTGGATTCAGAGGAGACCCTTTCTTTTTCCTATGAAATCTCATCTCCGTTATCGTCCATGAGGGGAAATGTCTCATCGGAGACATCTTTGTGGTGTCAGCGTGGGATGAAGGACAGCATTACATAAAGCTCATGAGGGCTCTGGAGATCCCGTGTGTGTGCATGTGGAATACGCACAGACTGCACTGAAAATACGGGATCAGAGCACAGGTTTTTGTCAAGTTTGCCGAGTATAGAGTCAGGATACAACACTGGAGGTGATCACATGTGGAAGCTGGGAACAGGCAGAGAGGATAGGAGAGAGCAAGTGTTAATTAATGCCAAAGGCCTCTTTAGTGCAATCCTTGTCTCCTGGTTTTTGAGTATATAGGAACTTGGAAACTTTGGCTGATAAGGTTTCTGAAGATATAAAACCACATAATTATGTATTTTCTCATGTAAATCTGGTGGAACCTGCCTTATGGTGTTCAAATCAAGCCTGTTGCCAAGGCAGCGGATGTAAGTGGATGTCCTGCACCACAAGCAAATGATATACAACAGGCGTCAGTGGAAGAATGAGACACTTGCATGGTGAGTGCAGCCTAGTCCTGTCATTTTTCTTCCAGTCTCATGAATTGACTCTCCAAGACTGGCACACGTACTGATCAGTGGGCGGTTATAACAAAAGTAAATTAGACGGTCTATTTACATAATTACTAAAAGTTATGACAAAGCCAAACTCTACCCATTGTGAACATTGGTAGAAACAGCTTGCTTGGATAGGGAAAGTTTGCAGGGCTTCAGGCTGCAGGGGCAAGTGTTTCCCTGGGCCCACTGGGAAAGTCACAAGCGCCTTTTAAATTTCCCGGTTGGCAGCGCCAGGAAGCTCTGACTGCAGGGAGGGCTCCCCGGCACGCGGGGTGATGCGTGCCGGCCAGCTGCTGGCGGGGATTAGGAGGATCTGCCCCTGCCAGGTGCTGGTGTTCTGCCCCTTCACCAAACATTTTTATGTGCTGATCACCTCCCACGTAGGAGACAGCTGTTCTTTCTCCTTCTTATTCAAATGCTTACTTCCCTTTAACCTTTGGTTTCTCAAACTGCCAACTTCTGGGTAGCAGTCCTGTGAAAGAGATGATAGCCATCTCCTTCATCAACCAATCACACTGATTTCAAAGGGCAACCCCAAAAGTTGGTGTAAAAGACTAGCTGTCCTGAGCCTTTGATGGCATCCTGTGTAACATTTTTTGTTAGCAAGCTGGTTTTTTCCTTTTTTTCCCTTTCCCTCTCTGTTTCCTTTTTCCTTTCCCACATTGTCTCCCCCAAAAAAGAAGTGATTTTCAGCTATTTTCTGACAGACCAGGAAAAGGCTTCCCCCCAGGCTCTCCTGTTAGATTCTGCTAGATCACGTCAGTGCCCCACGGATTTTTTTCACCTTTCCCTTCCAGGGAACCTGCTCTTTTATGTTGGTTATAGGTACGAAATCATCACAGCTAGAGGAAATGAGTGGTCCCATTTTCTAACACCGACAGTGTGTGGAACTCAGTTCCCCTTCAGCAGCATGTTATCAGTATTCCTATTAGTATTTTAAATAGTAACTAACTGTGCAGAAGAATCAGAGCCCGAATCAGGACCCCAGTTTCAAGCAGGAATTCCTTAAAAATACACGAACACCTGAAAACACAAGTAAGAAGCAACTCCATTGTAGGGATGGCTACCAAATTGCCAAAAATGAGTAGTCACAAAGAGATTATTCTAATTATTCACGGTCTAAACATCAGCTGCTTTTACGGGAGTGTTGCAGATGAAAAGTCCAAAGAATACAGAGACCTACTGGAAGGCAGTGAAGCCTGATGTGTAGCCCTTCAGCACTGAGGGTTTGTGGCTGCAGGGCAGAATTAAACACAATTCAGCAACATCAGTGCCAGAAATCTCAATAAACTGTGCTTCATCCAAGATCCTGGTGTGCTGGGTACCAGAAAGTGAAGAAAAGAATATCCCAGTGAGACAAAACAATCATCATCTGTTTTTATCATGCTCTGCACTGCCATTTATAAGAGTGAGTGCATTTGCTTATTGGAGAAGTTTCCTCTGCAGGGTTTAGTGAGGAGAGGATGTACGAACCCTGCCCAGGCTCATCAACTGAAATGAAATACAGAGCTGTGCCTACTATCTGAAAAGAGTGAGAGAGTGCTGGAGCTGGCTTTCCACTTCACAACTTTGTATTCTTGGGTTACAAGTGAAAAGGGCCACCTACAATTCAAGTGGAGCCTGGTCGCGCAGGCTTAAGATGACAAAGATGAGCCAACGCTGAGACAGCAATGAGGCTGTCTTTCCCAAAGTAATCGCAGCTGAAGTGAAACAGAATCAGACTTCTGAGGAGCCAGGACATGCAGTTCTTCTGGACACATGGATAGACCCAAGTTTATATTTGGATTGGAAAGGAAGCTCCAGTCTAAACTGGAAAAAATACTGTACAGTTTTTGAGCATGCAAAGCCCAGTAAACCCCAAAGACAGAACCTGCGGAAACATTTGTTCTCTCTCAGACACATCCACATCAGAAAACCTGCAGTAGCCAATAAAAAGCAGACGATGTAATACGATGACTCTCACCCAGCCCTATATATCATTACTTATTTTATCTTCCAAGGGGAAGGTACAGGTATTGGGCCCTAGTCCAGGAAAGCACTTAGGGCTGTATTCTGATAGCATGCAGAAGAACAGTACTTTGCTCAGCAAACGGCACTGCTGAGGCGATTTATGGAGCTAAATTTGGGCAGTGTACAAGCATCAGCATAAGTTTCCTGAGCACTTGCGTAGTGCTAGCTCCAGTGATGCAACTCGCTGCTGGAGGTTATTCGCATGAGCACGTGCTTTGCCAATAGACCTAACTGATTACCCAAGACCACTAGAGAGAGGCAGACCTGCCTCTCCGACTCCCAGTCGAAGCCTGCCGTGGGAAAGGTCAGGAAGGGGCATCCAGAATTTGGGAATTTGCTGCAAAAGTGCACCTGGCTGGTGGGCACAGGCTGTTAATTCCTGATTATTTAACTCCATAAACTGTTCAGAGAGGAAGCCAGAGGTACCAGTGGATGAAAGTGCATATACTCTGGATTAATGTTGGACTAAGATAGATGAGGTACCTTTCCCTTTCCAGGGCCCCAGGAAGATCCCCAGTGTGCAGCTTAAACATCGAGACCAGTCCTGAAGAAATTATCTGGGGAGCAGGTAATCTTGAAAGTACCCTAATTCAGAGCCCATGGAGAATTCCATTGACCTAATTGAGTTTTGGATCAGAGCCTGAAAAAGCCTTGTCCAGATTTGAATTTAAGATCTACATAAAACACTGGAGGATAAAACTAGATGATTTTCTGATATGGCAAGGAAGTTACACTGCTAGATGAAGAGAGTGCTCATAATTTCAATGATGAACAGAAATCTGGTTAAAAATTCATTTAGAAAGTTGGATTAACTCCATCAACATAGGAATCAATTCAAAGTAAGGTATGGAATTACAGCAAAAACTAGTGCCATTCTGCCCATAAATGATTAATTGGTGACTGTTAGCTTACTGCGACTGCAGTGACACCAAGGCTCTGGGTGCTATACAGGCTGTAAATGAAGACACTACTCCTTCTATTCTGCATGTTAGACTTAGTGCAGCAAAGGTATGAGGAAGAGACAGAAGTAGTAAGATGACATTGTTACCCAGTGTGGGCACAGGGCTATTTTGACGGTTTAATAAAAGCTGTGTATGGAGTTTTTTGGAAATTGGTCTCCCTGGCTGTTGGGGCAGGCAGGATCAGCCACCTGTCCGGGGCACACCATGGCTCCCTGTGGCCGTTACGCCAAGGCTTCTGTTCCGCAGAAGTGAAGCAAAGGCAAGAGGATGAGTGGGTATTGGTGTCCTGTCCCAGTGAGTTGGGGTACCCAGCCAGACCCAGGAATTTGCAAGTTTTCCCAGGTTCAGACTCTAGGAACATCAGGGAGATGAAATACTTGCTCCAGGTTACACAAGAAGCCTGTGGTGGAGCATGCTTCTTGATCCTAAGCCAGCACATGGACTGGGAAAAAACGGGGATCATCGAGGCTGGTGCCTGAGCATACAAAGGGCCATTACTCATTATTTACTAACTCAATGCCCAACCTGTACCTGCTGTCGCAACAGTGTGTGCTTTAATCATATTAGAAAAATTGCACTTCTGTGTCCAAAATAATTTTCATGGAGATATTGCCAATATTGCCTCCATAATATACGGGGCCAGATCCTCAATAAGGCAATCAGCAGAGCTGTGTTAACTTTGGAGAAGATGTAATGATTCATATCTGCTGGGGAACTGATCCTCAATCACGGACTGTTGAGAGAGAGAAAATGTTGAGCTGTGATGACTGAGCAGCATCTTAAGAATGATTACGAGGCTTCTTTTCCGACGGGATGGGTAAAATGTGGTCTATGTGCGGAGAGGCGGCACCAGTCATAGACAGTAATTAAATCCCGTGTGACCTTTATTTTGAAGGTTTAAGTGGAATAAAAATGGTGCATAGGAGTTAATTTTATGATAGGCTTTGGTGGTGTTGGAACACGGTGGACTCAACTCAGAAATTTGGGAAGACTGAATGAAAATGCAATACCTAATTCAAAAGTGAAAGGTGGTTGTGTACCATGCAGGGACACCCACTGCACATACAAAGCAGGGGAAAAAACATCATGTCCATCATTACCTCTTTTCCATGCACAAATGGCTGCATTTTACTGTAGGACACACAAGGAGCAGGAAGATCACCCCGGGGTCAATAGAAATTTTCTTCAGGGTGTGTCTGCCGGCATATGAGGGTGGATTAGCTGCCGCCCCCCCAGTTGCCACCCCAGCTGGAATATCACACCCTGGCAGTAGCTCTCCAGGGACAGCAGCGAGCCAGCATGTGCAGCAACTGTTTGAAGGGGGATTAAAGCACATCGTAAAAGCTTGCGGCCAGAAGCAAGAGAGGAATGTTTTTGCGAGGCATCCGTAGGCTATGAAGCGCTGGGTGTGCAGACATCTATTAAATAGAAGGCAGAGAGGAAAGCACTCACAAAACACAGGAAACCACAGGTTTATTTCTTCTCAAGAAGCCCAGCAAGCAGTACGGCAGCAGCCCAGGCAAAGTCCTCACCTCCCTCCCCTCATGCCGAGCATTTAGGTTGGCTCCCGCTGCGGATCCACCGGTCATGCGTGGCAGGTAGTGACCGGCCAGCAGTGGCTGATGGCTCCGAGGGGACGGCTACGTGATCAGCCGTAGGGTGCTCCCAGTCCCTGCGGGAGCAGGCGGTGGTGCTGGCTGCGTGGCCACATCCAGGAAAGCAGGAGTGTTACCTGGGCTTGGCTTGAAGACAACAGATCTGTTTTAAATTACCAGGGTCAGCTTATCAGCTGGGCAACCTGGAAAAGAAAAGTTACTGGAGCTATGTCAGTATAAAGGACATACTCTTAATTTCATGGACATTTACAGACTGGGCTTTGAATATCATCGTTCCTGGTGGCATAGCTGGGGCCAGAGCTTTGGTTTCCTCTACTCCAAAGGATGCCCTTTTTGTTTTATGAGGGTTTAAGTTGTAATTATCACTTGACATAAAGTGCAGCGGACTAACTAGTGGTTTTGTACCGTACAGCGCAAGGTAGGGGAGCACATGACCAAACAGAGGACAAAGAATTGCTTAAAATGGCTGAGTACTAAAAACCTCTCCAGCCACGACAGTACATAGTTATTTGAGGTTTTTCAAGCTGTTAAATATTTTTCAATTCTGTATTTTTATTAGTTTGTCCTGGGTCTTGTCCTTTTTTTTTTTTTTTAATCCTCTTTCCTGTGAATTCACTTTACTAAAAATACCAACCAACGCTCTCTTTGTGCAGCAAAATCAGGTTGGTGAAAACTGGTTTTGTGCAAGCAACATGATAAAAGGTGCATTCAGAAATATATCCAACAAGTAAGTTCTCTGCAGGGTGTAAGTCTTCTGAAAAGGGAAGCCGAATCCTGCAAGCCCGTCCATTGCGGGCTTGTGCTGCTATTGAAGACAACCATGAATAAGGTTTTCAGGATCAGGCCCCAGAGTTCAGCAAAATTTACTTCCTGGCTGCTCTCCACAGCATTTAACAGCTGAAATAAAAGAAGGAATTAATTTCTGTTTTAAATCCTTGGCAAGCAACTTCATCTCATTGCTTATCTTTTCATGGGAATCAAAGGATCCTGCCTCGTTACAGCTACTCGCAGAGCAGGGGCTCAAGGGAGAGCAAAGTATTTGCTTTCTCAGATGAAAATCAGATTCTGACCAGTGGTATTTTCAATAGTGTTTAACAAAGCTGCATTGCTAAAGAAAAGGCAATATTGTGGCTTCTCCATTTTTTCATTCTTGC
This sequence comes from Rhynochetos jubatus, assembly GCA_027574665.1. NCBI lineage: Eukaryota > Metazoa > Chordata > Aves > Eurypygiformes > Rhynochetidae > Rhynochetos > Rhynochetos jubatus. Next base: position 39,568,749 of record CM050650.1, read on the forward strand.
CCTAAGTATGGTTCATTTTTCAGCCAAAGAGTTAACCACTTCTGCGGTGCTCACCCGGTGCCTTGCTCTTCCTGGTGGCTTCTATCAAACTCTGTTTTATTGTGAAGCATTGCACTTTTGGAAAATATAGCCCACCAATTTGGTGGTAAACAAGCCTTGGCTTTAAGACAAAGCTTGTTTTAATCTCCATGATCAGGCTACAGATCTGACCATGTTTTTTAACAAACCTCTTATGAAGAAATCCTATTCATGATTATTATCTATATGAGAATAAAAATGTCTAATTACCTTATATTAAATCTGTATTTATCAATTGTGGCTTTCTCTGGGAAATTGTAATTTGCAGAAATGCTCCACATTCCAGGCTGTAACAGTTGGAGGTGGATGTCCTTAAGGATGGGGAAAAAAGTTCTTTTTTAAATGGCACATTTACTAATTATAAAATGCTCTTATCTCTCTGCAGCCAAAGCCAAAATGAACATGTGCCTTGCACTAAGAAATCCCAGGATTGTCACAACTTGTGCCAGCTGTTGAGGTTATGACACCTGTGCCAGCATCGCCAGCTCTGCCCACTGTCATCTGTTCCAACTGTTCCATCTGCACTGTTTGTACCAATTCTCCCATTTCTGCATCTGTACCTTCTGCAGAAACGGGTCCAACAATGCCAGCTGTGTCATCGGTGCCAAATATGCCAGATGTTCTATTTGTCCACCCTGGGCCAAATCAATGTAGTTTTGTGCTCATTAGTTTTAGCTGGTAGATTCTATTTCACAATTTTTTGAGATGCACTTAGATCGAATCAATTCTAAATCACCACTACAACTGCTTTACATCTATCTCGCCATAAACAGAACTTTGTTTGCCATCCTGCGTTCGGTCAAAATTATTTTGATCTTATTAAATCACGCATGATGATACAGGTTTTGTCTGAATGACAAGATTTTTTATTTTTTTCCTGTAGAGGATGTAGCTGCAGAGAAATGAACGGAAAAAAAAAAAAAAAAAGATCAGGGTCATGGTATCCAGGCTGTAAATAATCCCCATGGTTACAGTAAAAATTGCCCACACATTGATATACTGACTGAGAAGGCCCTGGTCCCAATCTCTTATTCTACCACTGCAGATCAGGAGAAGCCCATCCAATGTCAATGCACTGTGTACATTAAGCTGCAAGGGACAGAGGAAAACAGAGTTCTGGGTGTGTACTGACCATGGGCACGTTTACCAGAGCTGTGCTAGAGGTCTGGTCTCTGCACCGTCATCCTGCTCATCGGAGAATGAGGCGTTGTGTTGCCAATGGCCCTCCACAACCCTCCTGGGCTGCACCCAGCCTCCATAGCTCTTCTGTTGGCAAGGTTAACCTGCATTGATTTGGGGGACTTGATTTGGTCTGCCTTTTCTGTGCTTCACTAATGACATAATATCTGAAAGCCAAATCCGTGAGTCACTGTTTATTTGGATTCATTGCTTATTCACAGGACTGTCCCAGTTTGTGTCCTTGGCCACATCCCAAAAGATCATGCTACATTCATTGAAGGTGGTTGGACTTCTGGGTGCGTCATGTCCTCTGGGATTTGGCACTCTGGGAGAGTAAGGAAAGTCAAAATTTGCTTCTGTCATCTATCTCAAAATAAAGTTCATGCCTGCATAAGGGATCAAGCCCAGGTTTTAATATCCCAGTCTAATACCGACCAAAATAGCTTTCACGGTAGAATGTAAGTAGGCCATAGATAATGCACTGTGCTGGCCCAAGGTCTGCAGGTGACCATGACTACACAGGTGTTCTTTCAGCACGAGTGACGAGCCCAGACCTGGTCCCTGCGTGTCTCGGCTCTGACCCAGCAGCTCCAACATGAGTTCTTGGCACCTCAGTCCAACCTGCAGGTTGTTGGGTGCAAGGAACCAGGCGCCATCAGCACCTACAGCCTGGCGTGGGCGCGAGCACGCTCAACAGCTTGGGAGCCGTACGTGGAATCCTGGCGTCCCGGACCTGTAGTGCTGGAGGTGTCACCCATGGTCCCATCCGCGCTCCCACGCCATGGCAGAATTACTCATCCTCGCCACAGACAGCAGCGTGTCACCGGAGAGACGTGGTTCTGCCATGTGGGGAGCCAGAAAACAGGTTTGCATAAACTCAGTCTGCCACTCCGAGCTATTGAAATGAGCAGAGCTGACAGCTCCTCGTCAAAGGAAGGCACAGATTAAAAAATGGCGAGTCAGTTAATTTAGGAAAGGGGTCTGAGGCAGAGGGAAAAGAAACATTTCAGGGAGAGGAAGGCAGTAGTCATGGAAGGAGGCTGGAGGTCCAGCAGCGACCTGGAGATGTGCACGCTGGGGACCTCTCACACCAGTGGCCGGGACCCATGAGGGAGACTATCCCAGTGACTTTGCAGACCACTTCGGTCCTGTCCTGCAGCTGTCAGGACAAATTTCATCCTAAAAGCTCCTTGAGCTCTAAGAGGTTACTGTGCACAAGGGCCGCAAAGTGCAGTCATGTCTGATTGTTTGTCCCTTTCTTTGATGGGACTAAGAAATAGGGAAAAAATGGAGAGAGAAAATAAGAAATGTTTTCTGCATCTGGTTTGGGTAACTGAACTGGCAGTCAAGGAGAGGGACAGATTACTTCTTAAGAAAAAACTCCTGCAGTTTATCAGGTAAATCTCTGGCTGAAATCCGTGATTCATTACTTTAGAAATTCCTTGGATTTCCAAACTGTGCAACTGGAGGGCACCCCGTCCCCTGGTCTGCAAGGTTTGCTGCTGTGGTCGGCACCCACCTGCCAGGCATCGTCTTTGCTCATAAGGCAAATGCCCTGAGATTTATTTTTATGCTGTTTACAACAGTGAGTCCCTGGCCTTCACTCTGGTCACTACAAACACCATCTGATAGTAACTACCAAATTATCCCTTCTCTGCTCCACAGTCACCCCGTGTAGGCGACCCCATCACCTCACTGCTGTGAAGCACTGCGAGGGCTTCAGCCCACCCCTGCCTCCTGAGCAGAGTTTATGGAAGAGTCCTTGGAAACCAATTCTGAAGCTGTCTTCCTCAACAGCTGAGCTGGAAAGATTTTGTCTTGGGCATAAAAAGGAACTTTTAATCTTCAAGTCAGGTTGGCTAGGACCTTTGGGGTATTTTTTGCCTCTTTCTGTCACACTCTCTGCTTCCTGCAGCCATCTGGGAGATTTGCTCGTGGCCCAGAAGGTAGGAGCAGCTTCTCTTCCCTGCTCTGTTGGCCTTCTGCTGGCTTTTCAGTGTTTACTGCAAGTCCTGATTCGCTACAGGGCTCTGGGCAGTGTCCAGTGGCTGCTGCTGTGTGGTGGCAGGAGAAGTAGGGTCTTTGGTTATCTCCTTACTGCTTCCTACAGCTGGCCTCAACAGCGCAGGTATTTCCTGCCAGCAGTGACATCCTACCGGGTGTCTCAGGCATCTTTGCTGATGCCCTATGACCTGTTCCCTAAGGGAAGGGCAATGAAGAAGGACTTGTCATCCCCACTGTTTCATCCTGCCCTTGGCAGTGCGTCACATACGGGATTCTTCCCATATTTCACTTGAAAAAATAAGAAGTTTTGCAGGCCAGAGAGATGGAGAACCAGCCTTTCCTTTAAGAGAAGGCGTTGTGGCAGAGCCCTGGAGATATTATCAGCTTTCAGTTGTGTCCTGAAGAGATTTATTCCCTTTTTCCTAAAGGCCATTGCTTCCTCCCCTTTCAAGTCTTCTTGAATTACATGGAGCTCCCCCTCCTTGTCCCAAGCAGCACAGCTGACCCTTAAATCACTCTGTTTGCCACCTAGCTAACAAATGTAAGTCACTTTTATTTATTAAAAAAAAAAAAAAAAAAGAAGAAGAAGAAAAAGACTAGACTGGAAATACAGAGCAGTTCCAAGTTTAGTTTGAGTTTAGCTTTATGCTTAAAAAGGACAGAGAAAGTGGCTGAGAGGTCTGTGTGTTAAACCCTGGCATTGTGGGGCACTAGCTATTTAAAAATACTCACTTTGCTGCTTGCCACCACTACCAATAGCATGAATGTGCACACATTCCCACACCCCCAAATGATTGTCTCTTTACTACCATGTTTGCAGGCAGCACAGGCCAGTCCATTAAAGTGCAACTCTTGAGTTCACTGGGCATCAATCACCATCAGGATACCTTTTCTTTCTTTTTTTTTTTTTAATAGCATGTCATAAGTAAACCAAAGAATTAAAGGTATGAAGAATTAAAAATACTTCATTTTCCATTCTTTCAACAGAGGGACTATCCAGAGTGACTTAGAGGGAGGACTTGCACACTAGTCAAAAGCAATGATATGCTCCATCCCAATTAGCTTCTCTGGCTGCCCTGATCTTGGGACTGGGTAAAGGTCAAAACCAGTCCTCATCCCACACCCACCCTTGGAAGCTCTCTCTGTGGAGAGGGATGCTTCATCAAGAGACTCTCCTACTCTGGCTGCCCCCACAGGAGAAATTCTCAGTTAGCAGAGCCCAACAGAGCAATGGAAAAGGGCACAATAAGAACTGAAATTGTGTTAAAGGATTTTATAGGGCTCCTGTTCTTTCTCAGTTTTCCCGCATCTTTCTGGTTTCATCTGGGCAATAGTAAGAAAATCAGAAGCATCCTGTTTAAAATCCTCCAGAACGATTTCACAAAAAAGGAATTTCCACAGCAAACTCTGCACATGAACAGCCCAATGGGTGTGACTGGAAAGGATTTTTCTTGCAGCAGAAAACACCCAGGCTTTCAAAAAGAATGAAACCACTTCAGTATTTTTAGTTTTTATTGCATTCATTTAACGAATGTCATTACTTGTAGCTTAAAAAATTACAGTGAGTTTGTGTGAGCTCTCCTTTTTTTTCATTATTCTGGTGGGCAGCAGGAATAGGCAGGGGAGGGAGGAGGAAAGCAGCTGGAGTGTGCCAAAAAAAGGGCGAATATCCATGCAGCAATAAAAAAAAAAAAGGTTTAGGTGGTACTGAAAAATTTGCAGCATTGAGCTGTGGTATTGGATTGCCTGTAGAAACTTTTTTTAAAAATATGAGAATAGCTCATTTGTTGAGTTTTCAAAAAATATCTGATTTCACACTGGGCTGCTATGAAGGGTGGAAATTTTCTTGAAAAATTGTCATTTTATACAACTCTAATTAGCAAACTGTTCATATAAACCCGCAAGCTGTGCAGCAGATTTCACTTCCAACATCTCCACAGACAAGACAGAATTTCACCTACTTATTTACTGATCATGTCGCAGCATCCTTTTGCTACTCGCTGATGACTGTTCAGTGGCTTATGTAAAATGTGCTGGTGATTTCACAGCGTATCCATTGGACAAGTGTCCACGTGCTAAAGCAAATCACCATCACTGGCACACTCTGGTTGGCAGTGTTGTTAGGCAGGGACCAAGGAGCAAAAGATCAAATTCTCTTTTCAACCCGAGAGATGGTACAACCAAAAGCAATTGAAAGATGTGCGTGGGGCTGTCTGGGGTCTCATGCACTACTCTTTCCCTCTTGGTATACCTTTTTGCAGCATGAATATTTATGACTGTACTTTGTCCTGCTACCGACAAAATAAGAGATGCCCAAGGGGATTCAGTCAATGCAAATAAAAGCAACGTTTGCAAGCATGAGTAAATCTCAGTCACGGTACTTGGCATTTTATGTCAAATACAGCTAAAGCGCAAAATTGCAAGAGAGAGAAATTATTTCAGGACAGAACTGTTGTTGGAAGGTCACTGGAAAGAAGTGGAGCCTTGAGCGAGTAGTCCTCCCTCTTTCAGGCCACGGGTCAGGCAGGGTTGCCTGTGTTTCATACGTAGCCACTTGGGGATCATTAATCCTAACTGAACCCTCTGTTTCTTTGAGGTGGTAAACTCACAAATACTGGCTGGATCGCTCGTTCCTTCCACAGCCAACTTGTAGCTTCCACTATTTTCTTATATGTTTCAAAATGTACATTTAACCCTGAAAAGTTTTTCACACTGATAAAAGTTCTTCGAAGCTACACTTGTCAGGCACCATGGCAGAGTTTGATGGGGAAAGATAATACCTGATTAAAATCAGGTAAATTTATTTCATTCTTACTTTGTTGGTAGTCCATCTGTAATTAAAGAAAAGATGACTGCAAGAAGGCTCATAGTCTGCAAGCATCTGCTCAGTATTCTAATAAAAAGTTTGCCTTCATCCTCTTATGGGGTGTCATGGGGAACAGAAAACTCTATTCATTTGATTCCACCACTTTTGTCAATATTTAGACATTTTGCTGTTGCGTTAACGTTACTTTAACTAGATGCATTTCATTAAAACTGTTACTGATAATATTTATTTTGCCATTCCTTTGTATGTCAATAAAATGAAATTTTCCCCAGTAGAACCAAGCCAAATGAAAGTCTCCCTACGCTCTTCACACATCCCTGTAAACTTAAAGCGTTCTCAGACATGGTGTCTTAGATCTCAAGAATTAGAAAGTATATAACGACGTGATATTTGTTCACTTTTCCTACAGTCATTGTGACTTCCGGTTTGAACTACACGGAACAATAAAATTACACTTATATATGTGTCTTTTTATATCTTTCATGTTGTATTTATCTGTGCAGGTCGTATTTCTTTGTTCATAGATATGCATTTACTTACAGAAAGTGACTACCTCAAAGTGTGCTTTCCCAGGTGCTCTATTCTCTGATTTTATATTTTGTTATTTGCAAATTGGAAGAGGCTTTAAAAACTGTTTTAAAGCTTTTTATTGTGTATAGTTATAATTTGTCTTAAATGTAGAACTCTGACAAATCTCTTTTGTTTATCTTTCTCAGTACTTGATAAATGCTAAACCAATAGTTCGTTTGTGGTTTATATATACTTATTAGAGCTTGGATTTTCTAAGCAGTGCAAGATATAGTCCCCCCACCCAAGACCCACCAAATCCCTTTGGACATTCAATTTATTTTAAACCCCAAGCTGCTTTTAAATACTAGCATAACTTAATTTATAAGCGTGACTCAATTCATAGGCATGAAATGTCTGTGTAAATTTGTATGCATTTATTTATTTTTCTATACTTTTCATTTCTTGAAGCTGCTATAAACTGAAATGTAAAAATAATAAGTAAAACCAATGGATCTCTTTGAAAGATAATAGCTGCAGGGTTTTATTATTTAGAGCTCTGTGGAGCATGATCACAGGTGTATTGAACTCACCGTCAGGTATTTTCTGACATGGCTTTGAGTCTGTACCTTTATAAATCAGTGAGAGACCTTTTATTGCCTTTCCCAGATTATTAATCAACCTTGCCTGATTATTCCTCTCCCTTGCAAAGTGCTACATTTTTCTGTGTGAAAATAAGGACTCCCATAGTTGTCTATTCTTCCTGTTTGACTTTACAATAAAGTCATAATGATGAACCGGTGACTCTTCAATTTTATCATCTCAGCAAGTCATGTAAAAACAGCAGAACAGATTCACCACAGGATGAAACAGAAAGAAAAAATGGTTTGGAGAATGCTTTTCTCAAAGGCCATTATTTAAAAAGGTATATCATAGACCAGAAGTATGCATAAAAATGCCTGTATTTGTTTTCACCCTCTTGCATTTCAGTCACATTTGGTTCACTATAGAGCATGTCAGCACTAAGTGGGTCGTTAGAAGCTTGTGCACAGCTTGAATTATGTTGATGGTTGTGTTTTGTCCTTCATAACCTGTCGTCTGATACAATTTGGGGCTCTGGCAGGTGTCCCGTTGTTTGGCCAAGACCCTTCCCTCTCACCATTGCTCATGGTCAGCTGCCGGGGTGGAAAGCCAGTCTTTTCTTTGGAAGGGAGTACGTCTGCAGTGAGAGCGCTACTGGGTTGATACTACTCATTTGTCTGCTCTGTTTCCAGTTATCCAGGGCCAAATGCCTAGGCCTCTACTCCTGATGGACAGTGATTTACTGGCTTGATGGGACCTAAATGGAAGAATAGTGCAGCACGTTGTGTGAGTTGCAGAATATAGTCAACAGAGAAGAAGAAAGAAACTATTTGCACAGTGGATTTGCCATCCTGTTTGAGAATCTTAATATTTCTAGACTTGCGCTGTCACCGGTGCAGTGACATGATTTAGACACGCACTGAATTCGAACCGTGAGAGAAAGTGGTAATAGAAGAACAAGTGCGGTGGTGAGAGGAGAGGCATGTCAACATTGAAAGCACAGATTTGCAACCGCATCTAAATTGTTCTTATAACGTATTTGAACTGTAGGAATGTGCATCTCTAGCAGTGCAAATCTGAAATGAGTGTAAGTACGTTCTTCACTTACGTGTATTAGGTACCTGGCAACACACATTCATTGTTAGTATTGGGTCTTTTCCATTTAAGCAGAGAATCAAAAGTGTGATTGCCTAATAAGGGCACAACCAGAGGCAGTTATTGAATTCCTTAATCCATTCAAATACATGCTTTCGTACAGATCTAGAGAAGAGACTTTATCTCCTGAATTAAATGTTGGCTTTGTGATAACAAAGCTCGTGAAAGATCAAGAAAGATTCTGACATCAAAACTATTCATCGCCAAAGAAATATCTGAAGGCTGAAACACTGAAGCTGTATATAATTATGCACTGTCAAAGAAAGCCGTTCCAATGCAGAAGACCAGCACAACTCAAATGGAGTTTAAAGTCCTTGATCACTTTATCAGAGGGGTTGTCATGGTACATAGGACTCATGCTGTTCATATTTTATAGGGATGATTTTTTCTTAAATGAAAGAAAGATTGGGTCAGAAGTGCACATTTATGACTATATTAATATGCCATTTTAAAAAATACACTGATTTTGTTCTATTTTTGTCATATGTATTTAAAATACTATATTTCGCTCTTCAGTTTTCCACTGTTTTTAAAAAGAATTTTAATATGCAAGCACCAACTTCAATAAAACTTGTAACATGAACAGCAATTAAAGGAAAATATTTGCAATTACTATGTTTGGAAGACAGGCTGTGTCACCTGGGTTTTACAAATAGGAGTTTTCTTGAAATGTTGCCTGACATATACTGTGCTGCTTTCTACGAAACTACAATGATGTTGTCATTTACCAATAACCACAATCCTCTTGGAAGCTGAACATAAATTATACTGTTCTCTAACACAGGAAGTATCCTGTAATGTCCCGTGTTGAATGCTGCTTCTTCCCCCAGTAGGGACCCCCCATGGCACTCGGTATTATTCAAAATGTTCAAGTCAGGAGTGATATCTAAGCAAATTGTCTTTAAGAAAAAGAGAGCCTGAGTGTACTGGGATGGCAAGAAAAACCAAGTGACAAAGAAAGTGAGGTATGGAGAGATGCTGGGACAAGGCTTGGATCTTTAGAGGCTTAGAGTTTGAGCAGGAAAACTCAGAGCTTGCCATCTGACAAGAAAGTGAAGAGAACACAGAAGAGTCAGGGAGGGGACATAAGAAATTAGATTTTACGGCATTGACTGTATCAATGAACTGGAGAGAAATCCTCATTTCTCCACAGGGAAATTGCAAGGGTCTTACATGAAAGACATAATCACAGGTAGTGTTTTAGAATTTATAAACCAGATTGCTTGTTTATTGTTTGACTTCCCTTTGCTGAAATACTGCTCCTGCACCTCCTGTTGCAGTGGAGATGACATATATTTTCTGTGTTTGGTTCTGCAGGTCTCTCTGGTGCAAGGGATGTGTTGGCTGTAGCACGAGATGTTATTGTAGTGTAGGTACAGAAGAAGGGGTAATGATGTAAACCCTTCTTTCAGAAGTTCAGAATCAATTTGCTAGAAATTTAGCAGATGCTAAACAATTACAACCTGCTCTTGCATGGCTTTGCTACAGGAAAAATACTATCACGATTACGTCCTTGGAAATGATAAGTTTTTAGGCAGTGCAGCAATTTCTTAATCTTGGTATTGATCAGTTCCCTTATTATCAGTGCTGTACAGCTTTGAAGAAATTTGCAGGCAGCCAGCCTAGACTCCCTCCTCTCCGGTCTCTGTGCTGCTCTCTGGACATAAGCTGGGCCACCTGCAAAACTGAAATGCCTGGCACCTACCAAGCCGCACCGGTCTTCTGCTGAGGAAAACCTCGCGAGTCCCACCTTGCTGTGCCATGGTTCCCCAGGCATGACCAGGCTCTGCCAGCTAACCTGGAAGGTGAACAAGATCTGCCAGAGGCCGAAGCAGGTTCAGAGGACATTCAGTCCAGTCCACAGCAGTGCCAGATGCAGGTCCTTGGGGTGCCTTCACCTTCAAGAGGGTCCTTAGTCACAGTGCTTCAGGCACAGTGTAGACACAGTCAGTATTTTGGATGCTGTGTAAATAGTAAGTCCTACATCCTGCAAATCCATGACCTGTGCTAGCATTTCAGTGGCTTGTGCAACCTCTGAATGCTGGACGGCATTGCATTTGCCAGCAGGGCTTTCCTTGGGGTACAGGGTGTCCAGGTGCTTCTGGGGCAACCAGCTTTCCATGTATCGGCTTGCTGTCTGTGGTCATAGGAGTCTTGCAAAGGACAATGATCAGAATCCATCATTAGAGCCCTGTGGAGAAAACAATGAGATTAAGAATTTGATATTCAATGTAGAGTTTGATTCGCACTGCAAGGGAGGCAAATTAAAGTTTCATGGGCAATAGTACCGATCCTCTTTCCTAACTGTGATTATTTGACTTTGCAGCTATAACATACTGTTAACATCTTAAAATGCCACTGTTGATTTCAGCGGAGTTGCACTGACTTGTGCAATTCTGTTGGACAGACATGATGTCTATTCAGAGGGACTTGATTATCAAGGTCTCCAACACTCTGCTTCCTTTTTTTTCCTCCTAGGAACTTCAGTAGAATTCCTAACAAACATTCAGAATGAATCACTCAGGTTTTGTGTGAGTAAAAAGAGCTGTAAATAGAACTCAGGGTGCTGGCAAGTTGCAGTACTGAGACATCTATTATTTGTAAAGTCAAAGAATAATTTATCAAAGAAATGTGAACACCATGACTTGTTACGCCAGTGATTGAAATAAGCACCCTCCAACATAAGAGAAATATCTGTTGCTGTACTTGTTCTGTATATTTAAGTGTCCCTTTTAATTTGAGAGATCCATCTCCTCTCCTTAACCAAGGAAAATACGTGAATGTTTTACCAGTTTGGCCTGAGTGTTACAGGCAGAAAAATCACAGCGTAGAGCCCTCAGCACATTGGTAGGCTGAAGACAATGCGTCAAGTGACAGAACGGTCTTAAAGGGCTAAAATAAAGAGAGATTTGGTGAACTTCCAGAAGATGGTTGAGCCAGGAGAGGGATTGTCTGAGTCTTTGCTTGTAAGGGCCACTCCACGCTGCTGTTCAGCGAGGGGCTTAGCAGGCAGCAGGTGTGGGATGCCTGTGGCCGCTGTAGTCGATGTCGCTTGGCAGGGGTTGTGATGGTGTGCGATCATATTTTGAGCTTCTTCAAAGGAATGAAAGGAATGAGCAGAGGTTACTGTAGTGCATTATCAACAGAATAACCCCCATTCTCCACTTAAAGTAATAATCCTCTCTTTGTGAGCACCAGTAATCTGCAGCCAGCATGCACAAAGTAATTTGTAATTTTCTTTCACTTCAGCACAACCTGCAACAGAAAAACACAGACGATACCCAAAATAACTTGGCAAGCTGTTTGCTTATGTGTATAACAAGCAGAAATGAGCAGGATTGCACTAAAAAGAACATTGTGAAGCCTGAACTTCGCTTGGTGGCCTCGTGGCAGTCTCATGGCATCGCACAAATTCCCACTTGTTAACAGATTCTTCATTTTTCTTTCTTCCTAAAACTTCAATTTAGCATATTAAAATGGTTTCCGTGAGCTGTCATCAGAAGCCAGAGTAAGCATGTTGCTTTTTCTTGGGCTAAAAGTAAACTATTACACTTTGCTGAGCCCGTCTTGTTGATGGCGAAGAACAGATTGAAGAGAGAGGGGCTTATTGTCTCGAGCTACTTGTGCAGAAGTGTTTTTAGAGCTTGTCAAAATTGCAAACAATGATGCACACATTTGAAAGTTGCACCGCAAATTAAAAAAAATGCAATTTCTTTTGTCTTTTGATGAAAAGGTGGAAATAAAAGACAACAACGGTTTTATGAATGTGTTAACAAATAACCTGGAATAAACAAGAAATTAATTATTTGAGAAAATCTTGAGAAACATAATTTAAAATCTACCAGTACATCCCTAGTCTCATTAAAATTGTTTTGGAGGTATCATGTTTTGTTGAAAAGACAGTATCCTTGACTTTTTACCTTAATAAAATCTGATGATCTGCAGTGCCTTCTTTATTCCTTTCACATGCTAAAGCAAGAAAATTTACAATTATGCTTTGTATTATGCCTTATATTCCTAAATTCAGTACATTATTATAAATTATCTGATATAAAAAGACAGGAGAAACACAGTTCATACCTGAAGTTAGAATTACTCTAAATACGCTACCATTAACAGCTGAAGACCAGAAGTATTAGCCTTCTTACTAACATGATGAGCAATGACCATCTGTCTTCACAAAGGATTCCTGGCCAAAAATTATTACCTCAGTCCCAGTAAACTCTTGAACTTTTCTGCATAGCTGTAACGGGTTTCATGAAGGAGATATAAAGCAAAGGCACAGACCCTCAAAGGTTTCTTTAGGTGTTTAACTCTTGTAGAGGCTCTCTCTTCCATGCAAATCTGCACTCCAAAATACTTGAAACAGTATACATAATCTGTTAGGAAGATATAAAACTACAACAAATGTCAGTGGAACAATTTTCTATAAAAACCTCAGAGAATCTGATCCAATTTCTTCTCTCACCTGAAATCTGAGTTAGTCGTAAATGGTTAGTTAGATTAGGTTTACCACAACATAATAGAAAAAGCAAAAATGTAGAACATGTTGCCTTTCTGAATTTTAAGTTGATAATGTAAGTCATATCAGGGTAACTCGCTACTTGAATGTCTGCTCACAATGCTATCTCAATGCCTGGTGTCAAGCATCTCTTGACTGATATAATGGGAAACAAACTCCCGGACTGAAAAGGTATATCTGTCAGTACGAGCTAGAAAATCAGTCCCCTATTGCAGTGGCACGCGAACCCCCATCTCCTCAGTGTACCAGCACAGGATGAAGTACATCTATAATCTGTGCAGAATTGCAGAACTTGACCATAAAATCAGAATATCAGTGTGCATCAGGATCAATATCAGCAAATAACTGCAGCCAGATTAAGGCAAACATCTGCAAGTGGAAACACATGTGTGGGTATTTGCATCCACACAATCCAAAAGAAATCAAAAAGCCCTACCCAGGAAAATGGATCTTTCCACATAGATCCACTTCCTTGGCAAAAGCCATAAATTGTTAGAATTAGGTGGTATATAATCCGAACAAGTCCAGAAGAGTCATGGCATTTCCAAAGGTAAGAGGACGGAGACCACTATCATTGAGAGAAAAAAATAGCACAAATTGTCATGAGTTCTAGATCAGTATTGGCAGGGACAGAAAGCAGGCTGACTTCTAACATTAAATAGGTGAAATTGCAAAAAAAATAAAATATATAATTTCAAGATACTACTATTTGGGATATATGTGGTGCTTTCATAGCTGCCAGAGCATTTCATAAGAAGGGATAAAACTCCTTCCTTCTGAGTCTGCAGCTAGGATAAGTAGGGCATAAAGGAACCGCATTGACCTTGCTGATATTTGACTTGCCGTGCTTCCATAACTACCAGCACGGGGAAGAAAAGATCCTAAGGGCTGTACTTTATAAAAGTAGTAGCTAATGAACCTATAAAGGGGGAAAAAAAAACCCAAACAAACAAACAAACAAAAAAACTCCACCAAAAAACCAAATCTCAGAAGAAGGAAATGAGGAAGAAAAGAATATGAATGGGAAATGAATAGGACCGAAGAGTGAATGGAAAAGAAAAAGCAAAATCTACAAGAGAATAAAAGGAGAGGGCTTGTACCAGTGTGTAAATATACTCAGAGATTTACATAGTACTTGTGAATGTTTAATAGGGGTACCTGGGCATCAGGCTCCCGCCACACGCACAGATGATGAATGCACCTGAGCTCCACGTGCAGGGCCGTGGCAGGGGGCCCCTCCGAGACCAGGCTGGAAGTCGCTCCCATTAGCATCACCTTGAAAACTGTCAGCCCAAATGGTGAGATGGGCCTTTCTGCTGACAAGGATGCAATCAGCTGAATCACTAAATAGTTCGACTTCCCACTGAAAAGCTTGTAAGTTAGTCCTATATTAGGAGAATTTTCTCCCTCCATATATATATATATATATATATATATATATATTTTTTTTTTTTAAATCTGTGAGCTCAAAAGTTTCTTATAAGGAAAAACTGTATGTTTTAAAGTCAGTGAAAAAATGTAGTACTCCTTGAGAGATTGGAAGCCAATGCAGACAGTCTGGGAAAAAAAGTGTTTCTAAGTATGACACTACAATGAAAATCAATGATGGAAAATCATAGCTTTTTGCTCAGCAGTTCTTAGTCAGCCACATTTGTTTGTTTTAAAGACAACAACTTTATTGCTGTTTGCTTGTGTTCAGACTGCAGCAACATGGTGTCTCATCAATAGATCAGTTTCCTCAGTTCTGATTGATTATATCTGTGCCAAGTTTTCAGAACCCTTCCTTCTGTGGCCTGATCTGAATCCCGTGGAAATCTTTTCCTTTCATTCACCTTGTGCAAATTGGCTCAGATTCACGAAGATTGTAGCTGCACAGATAATATTTAGAGACTGAATTTCAGGTTTGGAACCCTGTGTTGAGTGTAGAAAGAACTCATAACGAACCCCAATATGCCATGTTGATTTTTTATAGTTAGCTTATAGATGGTCTATTTTTTAACTTCTAAAAGAAGCAGGATCACTATAAAAGGGAAAAATGCAAGTGCCCTACTTAATAATTTTTAGAAGATTGATCTTTGGATATTTATAATTGATTTTATGTAGCAAGCTTTCTTTCATGACTTATTTCTTCATTACTATTTTTCGTCTATATTTCTTTAATGATTTTCTGTTTATAATTGTTTTCTTTAGCTATAGTGGAAAGTAACAGTAGAAGAGTATTAAATAGTAAAAAACATGGAAATAGTCAAATTCTCACACAGATGAAAAAAAACAGTGAAGGACTCAGAAGCAACAAAATAAAATCTGAGTGTTTAAACATGCATCATCAAAGCATAACAAAAACCTTGCTTATTTAAACATTTAAGCTGTGCAGTTATTTTATTTCCAAGTGGGACTAGTTAGACAAGAAATGGGATACTGTGGACCAAAGTGCTAAAAATGCCTAGGTCCGTATTTGAGCATCTGTGAGTTTTGCACTGCTGCAAGTTATCCCCCAAATGCCATTGGAACTGACCAGGTTCAGACCAAAAGAGCACTCCTCCTCTTTTCCAAAAACTGTGATTGCCTGGCAGTATTGTGTTTGCTACTGGAGAAGTCCCAGAATAGGATTTGAGTTATGTGTCCTAAGCAGACCACCTCCTAGATGACCAACATCCAAGATGTAAAGATTTCTTTAGTAGCTCATGGGAAAGCATAGTTGACCTATGAGAGAGAGAGAAGTACCAACTCCATTCACTTCACACAGTGCATAGGCTGTGACTAGCATGCCGACTTTTACCCACAGGAATGCATTTTTGTTGTCACTTTTGTAACTTTTACAATATTTGAGAAGAGTTCTCAAGATTTTCAGTTTGAGGAAGGGTTAATATCACTTCAAACTAGTAAGAGATTACAAGGTGTGGTGGGTTGACCCTGGCTGGAGGCCAGGTGCCCACCAAAGTCACTCTATCACTCCCCTCATCAGCTGGCTAAGGAAAGGCTCCTGGGGCGAGAGAGGGACAGGGTGAAGTCCCTCACCAATTACTGTCATGGACAAAACAGACTTGACTTAGGAAAATCAGTTTAGTTTACTACCAATCAAAATAGAGTAGGATAATGAGAAATAAACCCAAATCTTAAAACACCTTCCCCCACCCCTTCCCTCTTCCCGGGCTCAGCTTTCCTCCCCATTTCTCTCCCTCCACCCCCTGCGTGGCACAGGGGGACAGGGAACGGGGGTTGTGGTCAGCCCATCACACCTTGTCTCTGCCGCTCCTTCCTCCTCACTGGGAGAGATCCTCACACGCTGTCCCTGCTCTAGTGCAGGGTCCCTCTCACAGGAGACAGTCCTCCATGGACTTCAACATGAGTCCTTCCCACGGGCTGCAGTTCTTCACAAGCTGCTCCAGCGTGGGTCCCTTCCATGAGGTGCAGTCCTTCAGGAGCCGCCTGCTGCAGCATGGGCTTCCCACGCAGTCACAGTCTCCTTCCGGCATCCACCTGCTGCAGCCTGGGGTCCTCCACAGGATACAGGCAGATCTCTGCTCCACAACTATCCTCCAGTGGGACAGCCAGCCTCACCATGGTCTTCACCACGGGCTGCAGGGGAATCTCCGCTCCAGTGCCTGGAGCACCTCCTTCCTCTCCTTCTTCACTGACCTGGGTGTTGGCAGAGTTGTTCCTCTCACATGTTCTCACTAGTGTCTCTGGCTGCAATTGTGCAGCATCTTTTTCCCCTTCTTAAACCTGTTATCCCAGAGGATCTACCACCATCACTGATGGGCTCAGCTCTGGCCAGCAGCGGGTCCCCCTTGGAGCTGGCTGTCATTGGCTCTGTCAGACACAACGGAAGCTTCCAGCATCTTCCCACAGAAGCCACCTCTGTACCCCGCCACTACCAAAACCTAGCCAGGCAAACCCATTACACAAGGAATTCAGTACATCAATATTTACAGGCTTTGCTAATCCAAGTACAGCATGCTATTTGCTTACCTTTTATGATGGTTGTTTACAACTTGGCATTGTTATTTTGAAAGAATATTTCAGGTATATTTTTCGTACCAGCCAGGATGGTGTCAAAGTTTCTACTTTGCCCAAGGCCATAGAACTTCTATACGTAACATGGAGAAACTTCTAAGCAATATAAAATATGTCTAGGTGGGCTACTTTGAAATGTGGGGTCCCTCATGGAAATGTGCCCTCCAGGTTAGGGATTCAAACAGACTGTAAATGGAAGAAGGGGCAGTCCCCTAGATAAAGACATTCTGAAAACACAGCATTGAATAAGTCATTGTAGTGGAAAAAAAGGTCAGGCTCTCTGACCTAATGAATCCTGCAAGAAAAAAAATAAAAGCAGGAAAATTAGTCCATGGGCTTTCTAGGTCATGTGCCAACTACCACAAGACATGAGTGACTCCAAAAGATATACCAGGACCAGAGTAAACCAAGCACATCCCTCTCTTGAGAGAAGCTGGAGAAAGTTCTGGAGTTGTGTTATTGTTGTTGCTTCAGCCCCATTGGGTTGAGTCCTGAAGGAGGGGATATTTGAGAGGAAAGTTATCTGGATGTATTAAATAAATCAAAGGTATTTAAATTATTCTCTAAAAGAAAATTATTTACACATGTGTGGGTGGGGAAGGGCTGATACGATTCAGAGGGCGGGGAATAACAGCAGAAGGGTCATTTGGGGCAAAGCGAGGAGGATGAGCATGGTAAGCAGCTGAGGTGAAGGCTGGGTGGTCATCCAGTGAGACCCTACACCCCGTTTTTGTCGTTCAGCAATGCAAGGGCAAGATCAGAGACAATAAACCAAAGCAGCCAGGAGCCAGCAATGGCCAGGCAAGCCGTGGGTGATGGGGCAGGCTGGATAAAGCCGTAGGAGAGTCAGCCTGTGGCTCTGGGTCTCCCCAGATCAATGGGGTGGGCTGCCTCAGTGGTGAAGTAGCAATTCTTCGCAGGGTTGTGCCTTTGCCTCTGCTGAGTGAGAAACCTCTGACAGGTACATTTGTGAATGAAGGAGGGTACTCTTAACACTAACAGGTCTGTGAGCAAGTATTTGGAAAGGTGGAGTTTTATTTGAATAATACTAGGAACTGTGAGTCTGAGGGTTTTTTCGGTCATACAAAAAGTAGTGAAAATAGGTGTCTTTCATCAACACTGTATTCGTGCAAGTAAGTTTAAAGAAACTTTAAACAGATGTATGAGTTATGAGATTAATTTGAAATTCCCCAATGTTCAGAGAGGAGTTTCTACTGAAATTCAGTTACACAAAAAAATTCCAAACAAAAGACAAGTTGTTAATAAAATTAAAAGCTTGCTTTTCCAGTTGAACTGTAAAGGTATACTGGGTTTCTCCATTATCCCAATTCATATTAACTGAGTCTGAATGTGTCAGTTCCTCCTCAGTTTTCAGCTGTAGCTCCAGGATAGGACTATCATAAAACATGCAAATTTTTTGTCAACAACTAAAAGTGATGGGCTTTATGAAGATTTCAGATGACTTGTTCTACTCCCTCCTAACCCAAATGTACCAATATATACAGTGTATATATATGCTCATCCCTTTACATGCTGCTTTACACTTTTTTTTTTTTTTTACATTCATTTTTGTGAATGATTCTAAGGGTATTTGTAAATATACACATATGTGTACAAATGCATAAAGTATATAATAGTATATCTTTGCTTATTATTTCCACTACACCTTTAATTGATAAATTATCACATGAGAACAAAGTTCATGTAGCTTCAGAGAATCAAAAGGCCCTTAAAGCTTCTAGGTATAATGAATTTTGGACTCGAATTAATTAATTTTTTTTTTTTTTAATGGGGCTATTTATGAGTTTTATGCTTTGTGAAGAATAGCAGTGCCCTTACACTTACATTCTTTCATCAGCTTACCATTCCAAGGTTAGTTTCACGTAATTTTAATTTCAGGTGGAAATTTTTGGGAAAAACCTTTAACTTTGTTTGAAAGCAAGCAGAACTTTATTTACTGGGTCTTTTTTCTCCCTCATGTGCAATAATTCTTTCACCATAGTCCTGCAGTTCCACTTCTTTTACGTCGCATGCTTCTCTGGATTCAAGTTAAGGGAAACTGACTGGGAATTTTTACATTTGATACCCATTTATTATCTCTCAGAGAATTTTCTTACACGTAGTATCAGCATGTGATGTCAAACATCTACGTATACACGTTGAGGGCTAGAGTCAAGCCAATGCAGAAAGTTGTAGTGAGTCATTGCCCAACTGAGGATGAATCATCCCCTCAGCACCTGGGACTGAATCATCCTTCAAGCATGCAGCCATTGGCTGCTGCCTTTACAGACACAAACACGGTCTCATAGATAGCAGTTGTCTACATTAGGATTTTGCTTGGCGTTTTACTGCAAGCCTTAATTGAACAGAAAATAAATTGCTAAAAAAATATCATTTTTCATTCTGAAAGTCTTCCAGCCCACTTCTTCTATCCTTTGGATGCTTTCTCATGTCCTTGGAGGACACTTTCCAAACACTCAAGAAAAATGCTTGAAAATTTTGCCACTGATTTCAAGCAAAGAAATTTTGAGAGGTGCAAATATTGTTCACAGTCTCTATTCTACACAAGATCTCCCTCAGTTATAAACTACCAAGAGCCATCTCTCAGATCATCAGCCTTCTTGCTTAACCCTGCTTTGGGGTTTGACATCAGTTTCTCTCTGTCTATACTGTGGCATGATCTATAGTTTCCCTGTTGTGGCTTACTGATGTTTGCTTCATGAAGTTGGTATGACCTCAGGATTTCTGATTTAGCTGTCTGAGCCTGCCTTGATCTCTGGTTCTGGTTTGCCTATGACCATGAGTTTGGTATCCAGGTCCTGGACCAAACCACAGGACAATGATGTTCCTTACCGTGCTAGGAAAAACAAAGTATCAAAGAATTCATGCATAGGAGTAAGTAAGTTTCATCAGTTAAGGCAATAAAGTTAAACTACTTCTTGCATCAATACAGATTGAAAAAAGAAAAAATGGTGTTTTGGGATTAGTGTCGTCCAATGTGACAGAAAGCAAGAGGAAAAAAGGCCACTCATCCTGACTTATGGGTTAGGTATGATATATCTGCTATAGCTGCAAAGATTTAAACAAACACTCTGGCTTGCTGCAACATAAAAATGCATTTGGCCTCATCTTATTTCCAAAAAGGAGTATCTATTTGCCATAAGCCTTCAAGGATGGGATTCAGATACCATAGGTACCTACACCATTTTAGATGCCCTTGGTATGCTGCTGCTCCAGAACTGTAGAGGTCTTCTGCATGTTCCACACCTACCTCAAAAATCTTATGGATCTTAAATGTATTAGACACCTAGAGACTACAGCAGAGACCTCCCTCACTCGACTTAGCATCAAAACAAGCTGCTTTACCTCTCCGCCATAGAGTGAATGCTGCTGCTTTCCCCCTCTGCCAGCCTATTTCAGTTTGAAACAAGTTTTACAATAGTGGAAACAAACAGAAAAGTCTAGACTGCAGCTAATGTTTTCTGAAAATTCTCCTGTTGTTCATTTAGAAAAGTGGTTGTTGCATGAGAATGAAAAGACAGACTGCTATGGATGTAAAATAGTGTGCATATATAAATACAGATGTCTTCTTGGCCATTTCTGAAATGAAGGCCAAATTAGTCCAGATCTGCCTCAATAGGCAGGGCTGTTGCTTCATTTCTGCTGAATCTATTTTCTCTACTGAAACAGACTCTTCCCGCGAAGTCTATGCTGTGATTTTATCAAAATAAGGCTTGTCTCATATTTCTTTCACAATCAGACCAAGTCACAGCCAGTGGTCTTCACACCGAACTGGGAAGTGTCAATAAATTCTTATTACCAAAAAAATTATTTCAGATTTCTTTCAACTGACCAAACAGGCGAAGTCAGGAGATTATCCAGACGTGCAAAATGTGATTTCCTGTATGATATTATCAAAGTAATTTAACAGTTTTTCCTTCAAGAGGTGGATCTCAAAATGTTTCAAGACTCCAGAGATTATTAACAATCTCATTTAAAAATAATCACTTGCTGCAGTGGTCTTGGTTTGTTTTTTTTTTTTTTTGGTGGGATGCACGAGGAGTGCCCGGTAGAACCACGGGTGCTCTCCAAGGTCCTGAATCCTGGAACTGGCCTTCCAAACGTTTTCTTGTTAATTAGAAGTATTAAGATCTTAAATCAACATCTTCAAATAACTATTGGTAATAAAATATTTATTTAAAAGCTAAAGATTTAAAATCCAAATGAATAGGACCAGTCTTGGAAAACAGAACACTGATTTAAATGTATACCTGTATTTAGATCATATTTGGATTCTAGAGAGTACAAATGAGACAGCAAGGAAATTGAAGCTAAGCAACCCCAGAAATGTAAAATATCATCCTTCTGATTTAAAATATTTGGGATGGATTTTTTGTGGATGTTGATTTCCTGGAAAACAAGGTTGCTGAGATTTGCCAGAGAAGCTGAATAATATAAAGTTCTTGCTGAGCTCGTAGCTATCAGCATGTTCATTATTACAAACATTGCTGTTCTTTCTTTGCATATGTCCCCTAACATTTTTTAACTTGGCAGTGGCTTTTATATTCAGAAGAAATGTAACAGAAAAAATGTTATGACTATTTGTCCTGAAAATAGAGGCACTGCACTTATTTTCCATTTCCTTGTAGTGCTACCTTTATATATGAAAGAATGGTGTGATTAATATTTTTTTCTTTTTGGATTTATTGTCCAAAGTTGTAGAATAACCTAACTTCAGGGTAGCAAAGATTACATATACATTTCTATATAAGAGTACTGAGCTTCAGGAGCTGATATGGTGAAACACCAGTTCAAGCTTTGAACAGACGGGCAATAGTCCAAGTTGTTCAACTTATATTGCATATTTCCTTTAAGTTATGGTGGTCTTATTGCAGAAATATTCATTTTAACATCTAACCAGCTGGCAATCTTGCAGCCTTAATGAAGAGTCTAAGGAGCCTTAATGAAGAATCTAAGGACTGAACATGAGTGTTGACTGAGCTATCAGTTTGCACTTCCATGACATTCTTTGTATCAGAGCTCTGAAAGAATGGTCATGTTGCTCAGAAAATCTTGCTCTGCTGGGCCATGGATGTCTTTTTCATGGCTAACTAAATGGCTTTTTTTTTTTTTACCTACCTTTAATTTGATTTTTCTTATCCACTAACCTAATTAAAATGAATAGCACGGTATAAATTAAACTTGTATTACTCCACTACCTCAAATTTCAGGAAGAATTTATTAGTAAAGTCTCCTTACCATAATCCCTGAGAGGTAATTTATTTAGAATGGCTTCTTCACTTCTTACTGTGTTTTCTAAATTATATTTCTAAATTATATTAAGATCACATACAAACAGACAAGGCATAGTTACTGAAGCAGTGAAAATCAAGACTACAGAAGACAATGCAGTATGTCAACATTAAAATGTCAGGAAATACTTTAAAATACAAAGTAAGATGAAGAAACTTTTACCAGAATTATGGTTTAAGAAAAGTCATGTATACATTATAATCACAAATTAGTGATAGTGTTGTCACCAAAAGGAATGATTTTACAGGAGAAAAAGAAAGAAACTAAAAATATTTCTTCAGAGGTTCTTTATAATTTAACTACTGTTTTGGACACCTGATTCAAGAGACTGTATAAAGGAAGAATTAATTTAATCAACAAGCAATTCTCTAGGTACTTCATCAAGAAGAGCAGTTAACAAAGTGGAAAGACATTTCTGGACTGAAAGACATGAGTTCATTATGAGAGTAAGCCTAATCAGGCCAAAGTGCAATTAAAAGAACGTTCATTATAACTGGAAACAGAGAAAACAAGAATTGCATGATTTTCAGAAGTCAGTGAAACAAGCGTATATGTTCTATTTGAAAAACAGTTTCTTAAATACAGAATTTAACCTAAAATAGTAATAAAGACTACACCAAAGACTTCTTGCAAGCATGCCTAAACCAAGCACATGAGCTTGAAACTTAACTTTAAGAATATTATTCTAGCTGATTTTAGCAGTTCCAAAAAAATGTAATGCCCTTATGAGTACTTCTCAGATCGCCTTCTCCACTGCATATGCTGATGATCTTTAAGAAGGACTGCTGAACCTAGCACCACAAATGAAATGTAATTTTGCAAAGGTATAGAGGCTCAATACATACCTGGACTTTCCAAAGAGTGAACAAAATAAAACAGTGTTATGCCTCAGTGGGGATCCCTGTAGCTTCAGGAGCACACCTCTTGGGCAGGATATTAATCCACCAAAGAATTGGTCCCTTTCAGCCAGAGACAACTTTCCCATAGTTGTAGGGATGTTTTAAAAAGAGGAAGACTGGCGATCAGCAAATTCACTAGCCGCTTAATTGTGAAAGGAGATATGAAATAAAAGAATTGCAAAATCACTCCAGAGAGGTGTTGAAATTCTATTGCAGATTTGTTCATTTGACTTCCCAATGAATATTCTATCCCACACAATGGACTTGAGGTTTGGACTCAGTGTTTGAAGGTTGTGAAATACTGCTCACAGATTATACTTAGATGATGATGCAATTCAATTTCCTGGGTTGCAAGGTAAAGACTTAAGTAAGTATTATTTGAGATTGTTGAGACAAAGCTCAGGTGTTTGCACCTGTACCTTTTTAGTGCCGGCAGCAACGGCTACATCTACTTTTTAGTTGTTTCCTGGAGAAATCTCTTAGGTTATGATATAATTCCTTGTGTATAAAATAAAACAGATTTCCATTAGAAGATAAAAAGACACTGAACGTTACTCATAAAGCTTGTGTTGCTCCATTCCTAGGAAATTAAAAATATTGTTACCAGATGTTCCACATGGTCCTGTGTGCTGAAGCTGGGGAAACATCTCTATACTTCATTTACTGTAGACTGCAGATGCAGCGAAGGCAATGGTGCTTACAAGTATGAAGTGGAGCTCTGCTGCTTCACTGCCCTCTAAAACTTGAGGGCATCAAAATGTCATACTTTTTAGCCTGATTTCGTAAGGCTGATTTATCAAGTTGTCTTATGTTGTCATTGTCTGCTCATCTTCCAGTTCTGCCTAATAACTTTTGAATCCATTATCCAATTCCAGTCAAATTTGGCCAGGATATAGAAATCTCAAAAGTCTTATGTTTCTACAAATATTGTGAAAATTTGTAGCTAGGCAGGGATGAGAAGCACAAATAAATGCTTCCTCCCCCCCTCTAACGGATAAAAACTATAGTATTAAATTCAATAGTTATCTGTCACATTCTGTTTCTGAGCTGAAAAGATTTTCATACCAACTTTACGGTTTGCACAAATTCAGCTAAAGGCCCAGTTAGTACAAATTTAAGTCTTATGAGAAACTGCTTTCTGTCTTGTGGACCTGTACAAACGTTGTTTACCATCATTCCCAGTTTTCTGATTTATTTCCATTCAATTGCTGCAAGATTTGAATTTCTAGGGAGCACATGTTTATTGAGCATTTGGGAAGCAGATCACACACAGTGGGTAATACTGAAAGGGATTAAGAATAAAGGGTTTATCACTTCTTCTAACCTAGAGTGGCAGTGGTTTATTGTCAGGATAGGGTTCTTCTCTAACAATCAACTTTTTTCTTTTGCACTATGAAAAACAAAGAACATTTATCTTGGTGCAATATAATCTAAGAGCCAAATCAAGATGGTAATTAGCACAGCACCCAAACATTCTTTCCTTCTGTATCAGCATTCCCTATTATCAAATAATTCCTTAAAAATTGAAGAAAATGCTGTGGAATTGACAAGTAGAAGCAAGACAATATTCACCTTTTGTAACTTTAGACACCCAAATTACATTTTTGAATTAAAAAGCAAATCTGCTGAGACCACCCACAAAGTGAATGGAGACAGGCAGGTTCTACTAGAAGGTGATTCAGGGCAGGACTCCATTAACAACACAGAAACCCTCAGAGAATTCTCCTTCTAACTAGCATCATAACTTAGACTTCAAAATGTGCAGTTGGGAAATTTAATCAAGAGTAGAGATCTGAAATCCATTCTCATCTTATTCCCCTGATTATTTGTAACCCTATAGCCAGGCTCAAAAGTTATTATAGTAATTGTTAATTACAACCCTTTTGAAACAAATAAACCTACCAGTGGTTGCCAGGACTGGGACAGTTAAAAATATTACGTGAATTTTCACCTATAGCCTACGCAGAACTAAGCCCAGGCCTTTAGTAGGATACGGAAAGTTTTTCTAGCTTTGTTCACAACTCAGCAGGAAAAAAATAACTCTGTGGGAATGGCAGGCTCATTTGCATAGAACTGATTTGTACAAATGAAAGGTAGTGAGGAATAAATAACCTGAAACTGAGATCAATGATAAAAATTCTATGAAACTACAACCCAGGTGAGGTCTACTAGCAGTGCTATGTTTTGTAGAAGATTCAAGGGAATCAACTTAGAACTTGCCTCGAGAGGATAAGAACAACAATAGAGTTAAGTGCATTTACTCTGCTGTTTAAAGATGAGCGTCATATTTTAAAGTTCTACTATGCAGTAAGAGTCGTGAGTTATTTAAACATTTCTGTAGGGTTTTAAACATTCTGATGAATCATTTATAATTAGCTATGATTAAAAAGTGACTGTCAAATAGATAACCCCAATGAAAAATATGGTACAAGCACTTTCTCAACTCACAATCTTTATTTTTTTGTGTGTTAAAAAGTGAAAAGATTTTGCTATCAGTACAATCCCATATTACTGATTCATAAGGAGATGTTACAGCTGGAGCACCTGCTGATAGCCAGCCCTGTTGGCTCGTGAAGAGAGTGAAATGTTTCATGTTCATTTGGAATTTCAGCTTAGGACCATGCCAAAAATGTTTTTCAGATCAAAAGGGGACAAAAGGGAAAAGACTTCCAGAGGTAAAAGCTGTGTAATAGAAAAATATCGAGTATATGTGCACTTCAGATTTGTAGATCAAGTTACAAGATTGGCAAACAGATTTTGGCTTTCCAAAAACTCTCGGCGTTCTAAGTGTAACCTTCTTTTATTCTTACTCCTCACCCCGAAACTGTTGTGTAGCATTGGTATGTGCAGTGAAGCGAGCTGTCTTGTTCAACTTGGAAAAGACTGGATTTAGTCTGTGAGTAAAATGGCACTTAATACTCTGGCACTGTCATGTACTAGAGTACAGCATTGGGCAGAAGCATAGGATTTTGCCTAGAATTGATATTTATCTAAGCAGTCTCCGCCTCTTGAAGTTTCCATTAAAATTTATGATAAGTCAGGTAGATATGTGAGGACAACTTTTCTGATCATTTTCAGCCTGGTAACTAAGGAAACTCTTGCACTGTCTATGCCCATCTGCCTCCCTGCCTGTCCTTTCTCTTCCAGTAACTTTTTAATCTATGTTCCGTCTTCCAAACAAGTTTCAAAGAAGAGAGGTGGACATATCAGAGAGACTAAATTCCTAAAATTCTCATGAAAACTGTATACTGAGTGGAGGAGGTCTCTACTGTTAGTGTTTTCTTTATGGAAAACTCTGAAATATTAACTGGAGGAATTACAGTGTTCTTGGGCACATAGTGAAAACAGTATATTCTAGAAGAGGTGAGATTTTAGGGATCTGCAAGGCAGCTGGAGTCAAGAAGGGTAACAATATGGGAAATAAGACAGAATTAATCTATAAAGAATCCTAGCTTCATCAGTTCCACTACTCATGGGACATCTTATTTTTTTATTTACATCTATGTTTAACAGCCAGTATTTGTCTCCAGGTAACTATATTAGGGTTCAAAGGGGGGAAAAAAACCCCAAAACAACAACAAAAAAACCCTATTCACAAGCTCAGGTTTTAGGACTAGAAACGATTACTGTGATCATCAGTCTGGACAGCCAAGTTAATGCAAACCTCAGCATTTTCCTAAGTTCTTTATCAAGACTATAATTTCCGGTGAGCTGAACAAGTGTATTTAATTGTGATCTAAAGTAACAGAGACTCTAGCACACATTACTTAAATTTTTCCAATTCAATATAATTTCAAAATGTAATACTCCTTACTGCTAAAGCTATACTTCCATTTTTCAATTTGTCTGATCTCAGTTTTCATTCACCAGATCTTCCCAAAGACCCATAAAAAAGACCTTTGCCCTTATATGTTGAATTATAGAGTACTCCATACAGTACTCTAATTACTCTAGCATAAATTATTGCACAGGAAAAAAATTTATATGGTACAAAATCTTAATTCTTCCTTTCTCAAAGAGATCAGACTGTAATCTTTCACTGTAAAATAAGATTTCAACATCGGATCATTAATTTTCACATTCTTGTTAATTCTTTCAGCATCTTTTTAAATGTGAGTACTGGGTGGATAAAATATTCTAGTATTGCTTCAATGGATATGGTAATAACACACCTATCTACAATTATTAAAATTAATACTGCAAGTTTACTAGCCTTAATTCACTCCGAGCAGCTTATTGTGTTACTTTCATTTCAATCCAGTTGTCATGTAAATAAATATGATTTATTCTCGGTGGCCTCTGTGTAGATTCCCTGTTAAGGATATATTAAAACTATATCAAAATTCCTTGCAGTTATTTTGAATAAGAAAATTACTTCTTGAAAGGAGATGAAGACTGGTTCTATGAAGACGACATACTGACAGCTTACTAAAAAGTTCACCTTGAATCATCGATAATAATAGCTTTTTCTTGGTTTACAAGATGGCTAGATTATGGAATGAGGCAAGTTATGAATTCCTTACAACAGTAATAAGAATTCTTATCTGTTGTTCTGAAAGGGGAATTGCCAAGAGTTTTTAACATAACAAACAACCAATAATGTTTTTGACAGAAGGAACAGCTTCAGAGATAATATAAACCTCTGAATTCTAACCAGAAAATCCAAACCTCTACCTGAAGGAAGTTATCACAAAATATACAAATACACGTGTAACAAAAAGGACACGAAAATGAAATGCAGAATTTCACAGATCCTCCTGTGGCAAAGCAAGACCACAGAAAAGGAACTTCTTTTAGGCCATCATGAGCTGACTGGAGACACATTCTCAGAGACCACTCACAATTCTCAAAATCTGCTAACATCACGGATCACCTCTTTGCAAGCAAGAACAGACAGGGCTTCAGAATTTATGCCTTAGCTTTAGTAAGTAAACATCTGGTTCTCCTGGTGCTATTGTGTTTTCTTCCTACTTCCTGCTTTGTTCGGAAAATGTTATTTTATCATAATGTTTTTTTCTTGATTCTTTTTTCCATTTCTGTGGTATAAATTCAATAATTTCTGTTGGATGGAGTTCTGCTGCCTTCAGATTGGTGTTCCGTTTATAAAAATGCTATAAAAATTAAATCTGAAAGAAATTAGTTATTTGCCCACTGTCTAAATCTAACAGAGAGCAAGCTACTCTACAATACTGCATTTTAATATATTTATTGAGAATTCATCACTTCAGTGTTAACCTGAAATAAATCGCTACATGAAATCCTAACTATTTAGAATGACAATAACCTTAAAAACAATAAAGGAGATATTCCAATTTTTGCATTTTGCATAATAAAACAATTCAGGGGAGGGGACAATTTTGTTACAAAAGATTAAATACTTCCTGTCATTATGGGTATGACATTCTCAGAGAAATCAAGGACATAATCTTGACCTAAGAGTGTCAACAGGAAGTCAGAGGATTAATTAGCTAGGACAACAAAAGCAAATTCTTGTAACAAGAAAATTTCAGAGACAGAATTGTTATGGAAAGTACTTAGGACATTAAGATATGAATGTCTTCTCTACAAAATACACAACATTCTTGTTGCAGCCATTATATTCTTAACCACCAATTTATAACATTTACCTAAAGTTTATTTTAAGAGAAGCCCTGTTTTTAACAATCATCTTAAATCCTAGTAAACTGAAGAATTAATTAGCAAGCATGGAGGATCAGCAAACTAATGCTTTAGTCTGTTAAACCATCTGCTCAGGAGCACCCTGTTCAAATCTTGGCATTAGGAGAGGATGGGTGAATACTTTTGTCTCTTGCACTTAGTTACAACTTGCTATTCTTTGCTAATGCACATTTTTTCTCCCTTCAGCTCACAGTAAATGAAGTTAGAAAGAGGTCAATAATTGATCAGCTTTCTCCTGAAGTTTTACTAAACAGATTGCTAACAAATTTGGCAGAAAAATCTTACTGTAGCCATTCCTCTTATTTCATACCAGATTCCTGTATAAAATCAGTGTGTATGAAGGGACAGATTCAGTGTTATCTTTCGTTAGCTTTGCCATGTACAAAGGCAGATCTACATCCAGTTATGCCAGCCAAACTAGTGTAAGGTAACTGAAGTCTTCAAGGCAATCTGTCCTTCAGTTCCGAAGACTATTAATGAATACCCCATTAATGTTTTAGTACCTCGTTATATTTCATTATTAACAAGAACGCAGTTATCAGATCTGAGGAGGTCCTTGTTATTGCAATCCCAATCTGTCTTCGTTTTCTAAACTTTCATGCTAATTCTTCGGTTTCATGCAACAACTTAGAGAAAATGCAGATACTTTCTGACACGTATGGATAAAGGGTAACGCTTGGCAATGAAGGTAGCCAACAGTCTAGTCTAGTGGCATACTTTTATTGCTGACACTAAACCAAATTCCCTATACTTCAGCCACTTTCCTACAGACTGAAAAGGCAGAGGGCTATCTCAGCTGCACATCAGGTGATGGATACAGTAGGGAAGCCATCCAGCAAATCACACTGCAAAGTCTGCACAGTAGCGAGGGGCACAGGAAAGTGCTCCAAATAACACACTCAAAGGTTAAGGTGAACTGTACCCCTGCTAACCCAATTATTTGCCAAAGACAGAGGAACATTCTAAATAAAGGCAAACCTGGCAATAAGTGGGTTCCCCCCCACCTTCATCAGCACCCAGCTTTCCCTCAGCTGTTCCTTTCAAACTCTTCAGGCAGCCATGGCCCTCTCAGGACCATGTGGGGAAACTTCCTCAGTCACAAAACCTCCAAAGAGAAGACATTAGTTTTAAATTCTGTCCCTCTCTCCATTAAGTTTTACACTCCTTGCTTTACAGACCTGGTCCTCCTAACTAGCCTCAACTGGCATTTTCTCATTGACTTCAGTTAAGTGAGACCAGGACACAGATAAGCTTCTGTGTGAGAAATCACTGTACTCTGGTAATTGCAGAATTTTATTCAAAGACATATTTAATCTGTGTTGATGAAATTAAAATAGGATAGGAAAGAGAGGGAGAAAAACGCTCAGGCAGAAAGGCTGGCATTTCAATTTTTTTCGGGTTGCTTCTGTAGTAGATTGACCTCCCTCAGATAAATCTGTGTACCATGGAAACTATTTTCTCACTGAGGAAAAATTTCCAAGTTCAGCTGAAGGCCTATACATCAAGTTAAGCATATAGCTAAACTGTGCAACTGTGTAATCTTACTGCCCTCTTCCCATCCTTCCCTCCTGTTGTTTGTCATCCTTACTGTCATATCTGGTTTCAAAGCAGGCTAAGGTCACTGGGGTAGGGCACGTGCCTTCCTCTGTGCTGTGTTTGTAGAGCTCCAGTGCGTGGGAGTATGGGAAAGAAGGGGAAGGAAAACACTTTTTTAGATCTTCGGAGGATAAATAATAAAGCAATAATAACCTGCTGTAAAATAAATGCTATCAACCGATATTTACACAGCCTTTTATCTAAAGTCTCTACTGTGATCAGCATAATTATAGTGCTGCTTAGCAAAGTACAGGTGGACAGAATAATAATTCCCTTATTGCTATCTTGCCTTACTGCATGTTCACAGATAGCCTATATCCCACAGGTCTAATAGAATAATAATATGAATCTATATATTAGTACCTTCTGTAAGCACTCATGAACTGTGAAATTCTGTGGAAAGGAGAGCTTTCTGTGTCCAGACAATTTTTACAAAATATGTGGGAGCCACCCAGTAACGAGGATCAGCCCAGCTGGCCACTGACAACTATGTTGAAGCAGTTGCGTGGCACTGGTGGCATGTATAGAAAAACACAGGCTGCGGAGGCAACATCTGCAGTCCAGGTTGGTTGGTGGGGGTATTTTTTTTTGTTGTTTGGTGGGTTTTTTTGTTTGTTTTGGCTTTTATTTTCCCTCAACTCTTTATGCATTAGAAATAAATTAATGACTCTCTAATATTTTTTACTAAAACATATCACAGATATCCAGGGAAATGGAGTTGGATATTGCCCTCTGAGACAGACTCAGAGTCAGAAATGCCAAAACTAAATTGAGACTCAAAGAGATTAAAGACAAAGGAGAAAGAGATTAAAGCAATAAAGTTATTAAGAAGTGAAGGTGACAGAAAGGGAAAAAAAAAGCACTGTAAAATCCAATTGACCATGAGTAAGTTCTGATTCCTCCCAGTGTCCAGTGGATTGCAGCATCCCCTGCCCACGTTTTTCTTATGTGTCTTATCTGAATTCTGCAGCTTTACAATGAGGTCTTTCTTGTGTGAGGAATCCAATTGTCACAACAGACTGACTACAATGTGGATGGCAGTGGTTAAAGTCCTGAAGTGTCTGTGTGCCTATGACAATACAGAGAACCCAGAGTCACAGCTCAGCATAAGATGAACATGTTCACCTCTTGGAGTAGCTGAATTTAAACTCATTAATAGATATGTTTCAGCTTTTTAAGAGCTAGACATATATGTAACTCTTAAGCCACAATTTTTGCAGGCAACACCTTAACTTCACTATAACAAGATGTATAATATACATTTTTAGCATCACTTTATGTAGAGCAAATTTCATTGCTCTCCTGTCAGTCAGTTTTCACTGACTTGTGTGTGCTTTTCAAAGAATAGCAAGGCAGTCGGTAATAGGGAGTTTAAAACCAGAGATTGTCATCTGACCTACTGCCTTTTTTTCCTTTTTTTTTTCTTTAATTTTTACACTTCAAGGTGGTTTTTTGGTTGTTGTTTGTTTGTTTTATAAATATGCATTCTTAGATGGAAACAAGCTTATTAGCTGACAAGAGGAACGAGGAATGAAATTAAACTGAAGACGATGTAAGCCGTAGAGGCACAGAGAACTGGTGTTCTGCAGGCAGAATCTTCTCCTCTCCTATTTAACTATTTATTTTCAGGACACATATCGCTCTACTCTTAGACCCTATCGCTCTGGTAGCTGTACCACTTAACATAAACATGTTAAGTGAAACAAGAGGTACAACCTTTTTTTCCTCAGAATGGACAGAGATTATCTGCAGGTTTTCCCCTTGGTTTCTGTTGAAATCATGATTACAAGTGATCACATGAAAGTTTATCAACCTTCTTGGCAGTGCCAGTATAGATGACAATGAAAGGGTTTTATTTGGTTTGTTTCATGATTCTGTATTTGGAACATGTAGCATCAGAGGTTCCCATTTTTTCCTGAATTTATATGCAGTCCTATTGTCTTCTCATGTGAACAGCAACACTTTCTTCATTAGCATACGCTGTTAATATGTTCATTAAATTCATGTCACATTGTAATTAATCTGAAAATGATGTCATTTCTGCAGAACCTACAACCTCATTATGTTCACAGTATGTACATCACAGCCATGTTATTTCTGAGAGGTATGCCTCCATTTGGTTATTAATCAAGGGGTCGTTTCTGCCCAACATACAGTGATTAACTCTTTATGAGAAGTCATTCTGAAGCCTTGGAGTAAGATACTAAGCAGTAAAATTATGATATGCTGTAAGAGAAAAAAAAAAGTTGCATAGTAGCATTTATTTATATGGCACATTTAATAATCCATATAAAAAAGACGACAGGATAGATTCAGCACACCGAGGTCAATATATATGGCTGAGCTGGATCAAAAACTTAGGAGTAGCTAGTAACTATGAATTTCCAAACAGAGCAATGATATTTGATTTCTAAGGAGTAAGAGGACGGTGAAACTGATTTTAAAGTTATATTGAGCAAGAAAATTATTTGTCTGTGAATAGTTGTTCATACTGTATAGATAAAATTATCCTAATAGAGTATTGCTAAAAAAACACGTTCAGTATGCAGATCAGTATGACAGATTTCAGCCCACTGTTTCCTTTCCAGCAATTTCTAACAAAATAAAAATGTAGAAAACTATCTTTGCTTGTAGATAAACGTTATCCTCTCTAATAAAAATATTTTTACCTCAGTGCATATTTATTTTTTTTTAGATGCAAACAAATGTACTTTTATGTCAGATTTTCCAAGGTGACGTACACCAGGTATTTATTTAGACATTTAAGCAAACTTACTGTCATAATAAAAGAAGTATCTCATAGGTGACTTTTTGAAAATTAGCAGAAATAAAAGATGATGATCAACTATAAAAATATACTAACAAGAAATTTGCGATTGTTAGTGGCAGGGATTAACATACAGCAGGAACGAAACATAAATTCCCGACCCGACTGATATCAAACACCACAACTTTCCGTGGGCCCAGATTTCACACTCAGCATTTGGCATCTGAACAGATGATCGCCAGTCTACCAGCTACTGCCCATGCAGATTTCATGCTGCCTCAGGTCCGGGGTCCTTCGTGGGAACTGCAGCAAACAGAGGGCACTTTCCAAGAACTACACCTTGAGTTTTTCAGGAGCAGCATAGCAACAGCAATCAAAGGAGACATTAGCAAATAAACGTATTTTAATAATTGATACTATGGCTCTATGTAAATATTGATAGTTGATGAGATACTCACTTTAGCAAAGTGTTTCTGAGAAAGAGGAAGACTGAACGGTAAATTCTGGGAAAGGAAGTCATGCTTGGCAAGGTACCTTTCAACTTCTTTTTCAAAAAGATGGCGTTAATCAAATACATAATAAATTTTGCTTTTCTTCAGAATTAGGAGGATGGAGAGTTTAGGCTGCAGCCTGCTAGGAAGAACAGTGCGACAAACTGCTCAGAGAGGAAACTCAGCAGATTTATGAATGGGATTATTGGTGTGGTTGCCTGCTGCAGCAGGGAAAGGATTCACTGCCCCCGGAGGCAACTTTCCAGTCCTGTGCCAACTCATATGATTGCTTAGATCCTCTAAAAAGTCTCTCTGTAGCCCTGTAGCGGCATGGGGGAAAGGAGGACTGACGTTCTGAATGGTTGTAGAGGAAGGTAGGATGTGAAAAGGAAGGAAAACTGAAAAAACCCAAATGTGGGGTCCACCATAAAGAAACTTTCTGTTTGTTTGTTTGGGGTTTTTTTAAATGTAATTTTGATGAACGTCTTCATGTCCATTTTTGGAATAAATTCTGCACTGATGAAGCAGGGCAAGTGGTTGTATTTCAGGCAATCAGAACGATCCGTTTCTCCTTTGCAGTCACAGGTTCTGACACAAGTCAGTGTCAACCGCGCCTGGAATAGCTGCATTTATGCAGAAAATTAATCCGTGCGTTTTATTTAAACCACGAACGACAGAAAGCTTACTTACGTGCGCTGAACCCCTGTACGCACACAACCTGCACACTGCCACTAATCACCCAAGAAGGCGTTCGAGGGCACCATTCCCGCACCTCGCATCCTAATCGGAGCTGCGGGATCACGCCCGGCTGCAGGCGCAGCAGCGCGCAGGCCGGGCACCCCCAGCCCCCGCCGCACCTCTGCCCCGCAAGCGGAGCGCCGCGCTCCGCATCCGGCAGCGCGGGGCCCCGTGGGCACCGGGACACGGCAGAGGGTCACAAGCCGATGAAGGGTGGTGTAAGGGCTCTCTAGATGCTTATTTACCTACTGGGATAACTGGAAGTCTGCAGGTAAACGAGCAGTGTTGAGGCTGGTGCGTCCACTACCCACTTCAGCGGGGCGTGAGTTGCAGCTTCCTGCCGTGTAACCGGTAGTTTTACTGTCGGAAGAGTTGGCGGAGCTAAGCGGGGCGCCCCGGGTACCGGGGCAAGATCGGGGAGTACCTCGCCGCACGGGTGCGAGAACAAAGGAAATAAAGCTCGGGAGGTACATGCGGCTCTGGCAGGGAGGCGGGCTGCTGCCAGCTCCAGCGGGAAGAGGGCAGCGGGCGCATTTCTGCTCCCCACAGGGACACAGGCAGCTCCGTCTCCGCGGCCGCCGGCCCAGCCAAGGGGCAGGACCCCCCGGCGGCTGCTCCCCGGCCGCGAGCGGGCGAGCGGGTCGCTCTCCCAGCCTGGCACCGCCCGCCGGCACCGGCCTCACCCTAAAGGAAAGACCCAAGCGCGGCGCAGCGCCCGGTGCCGGCGGACGCCGCTGCCCGCATCCATCCTCCCGCTCCCAGCCGCGGCGGGACGGGACACGCCGCCCCGCTCGGCTGGGCTCCCGCCCCTGCGTGTCGGGCGGGCTGCCTCGCCTCCCCCGCTCCCCCCCCCTCCTCCTCCGCCGCCGGCGGCCCCCCGCCTCCTCCACCCTCACCTCAGCCGCCCCCCTCTGTCTGGCTCCCCGGCTCTGTCTGGCGGCCCCCCCCGTCCGTGCCGCGCTTCTCGCGAGAGCTGGGGATGCTGCCGCCGCCGCCGCCGCCGCCGCGGAGGGGGAGACACTCGGGGGGAGCCAGTGACGTCGGGAGTTTTCCTGAAAGTCAATAACGAGCCCGGCGGAGGCGGCGGGAGGAGCCGAGAGCGGGGCCCGGGCGGCTCCGGGGTGAGTGCGCCGGGGGGGAGCCGCCACCGCCGCCGCCCTCCTGACCCCGCGCATCGATGCTGCGGCCGCGCTGCCCGCCCGGGCGCCTCCCTGCGTAGCGGGGCGCGCAGCTCCATGTAGCCGCCGCCAGCGCCCTGGGGCCCGGAGCCGCCTCCGCCCGCCCCCGCGGACGCACCGGCCGCCAGGGACCGCCGAGCCCGGCGGGGGGACAGGGGAGGAGGCAGCGGCGCCCTCCCTCCCCTTCTCCCCCCGGAGCCGCCGCCGCCGCCGCCCTCCGGCTCCGCAGCAGCGCCCGCGGCGCCGCTGCCGCCTCTGCAGGTACGGGGAGGAGGGGGGGGGCGGGAGGGGCCGGGCGGCGGCGCGCGAGGGGATGCGGCGCGGCCGGGGGCGGCGGGGAGCGCGGGGCGGGGGGCGCCCGTGGCCTAGCGCTGGCGGGGCGGAGGGCGGCGGGAGAAGGGGGAAGGGGGGTTGTCGCGCTCCCGGCGGGGCGTTTCGGCGGGGAGAGGTTATGTAACGGGGCGGGGGGGGGGACGACACACACACGACAGGGGCAGGGCAGGGCGCGCGCCCGGGGGCGCTGCCTGCGCGGGCGCGGGGCCGGCGGTTCCCACGCGGCGGTGGCGGCCCCTCCCCGCCGGGCGCGCGCGCCAGCCCGCCCCCCCCCTCCCGCCGCTTTCTCCCTCTGCCGTGCGCGCGCGTGGGGCGGCCGGGAGGCGGGATGCCGGCGCCGCGGGTAGCCAAGGTTTCGGCGGCTGGGAAGTTCCGTGCGTGCCCCTGCGCCGGGGCCGCGGATGGCCGCGCCGCGCTCCCGCCGGCGGCGGCGGCGCTGGCTGCACGTA
The DNA here is from genome assembly GCA_027574665.1 of Rhynochetos jubatus. NCBI lineage: Eukaryota > Metazoa > Chordata > Aves > Eurypygiformes > Rhynochetidae > Rhynochetos > Rhynochetos jubatus. The sequence goes on from CM050650.1 coordinate 39,605,063, forward strand.
AACAAACCGCCCCCCCCCACCCCCGCTCGCCCTCCCGCACCGGCCATCATGGAGGCGGCGGCCCGCATGCGGGGGTGGGGCCGGGCCGGGCCGGGCCTGCGGCGGGGTCTGCCCGCAGGCCTGCCCAGGCCGTGTGTTGGGGAAGGGGGGGTGGGGAGCCCGGCAGGTGATGCCGCGGGGCGGGGAACACCGGGTGCGGTAGGGCAGGGCGGAGCGGGGGTGCCCGTGTACGCACGCGTCCGGAGATGCTGCCGAGGCGCGATGCGGGGCTGTTCGGCGGGTCGGTGCGGCGCCGCCGCCGCCCAGAAAGTTACTGGGCCGCACCGCTCCGTGGTGTAGCTCAGATGCGGATGGTCGCGATGGAAGCAGCATCGCAGGGCTAACGGGCTCTTCGGGGGCGCGGCACCTCTTCGTTTACTTTTGGATGGGAACCTGAGACGCGAAATAGCCAGTGATGTTTGTTTCACTTCCTCCCTTGATATGTTATTTAAAAGGTGTATGTAAAAAAAAAAAAACCCAAAACCTCCAAAAACCCCAACTTACAGCTGGAAAGGAGTAAACAATTTCATCTTTCTTGACCTTTATTCTAAATTTTTTTCTTTAATGTCTAGTTGACTGGCTACTTGTTTGTATCTACGTGGTCTCATCGCTTCTGTGGAAACATGTTTTGGACTTGATTCACTTAGCCTCTGTTTAAGAGTTTTGGTACGAAATTGGTGACATACCTGATACCTGCGTTGCCAGCCTTTGTCAGTACTGAAGAAACCGCACGCTCTCCTGCTCATGTTTGTTTAGGTTTCGCTTTGCTACAACTGCTCATAGGCAAACACGGTTCTCTGTATTTTGCATATAGAGGTCCTTATTACTCAAGGCAAGAAGCATGCAAATAAGTAGATCTAAACTTCCGACAAGTAACATTTTAAGCATGATCTCTTGTTGCTGCCAGCTTCTGTGTAAGCCAATTCTGGCTGTTCTGCACTGCTGTACATGTGATAGGGAATGAAGCTTATTTTGACTTCTAAAGTAAGTGCACTACTGAAGAAGATTCTGTTTGTAGGACTGCTATATGTTTGTTTTATTTTTCTCTTTTATTAGTAGGAGCCTTTAAGTTGACCCCAATATCTTTAATTGGATTGGTTTGCTAATTATAGTCCACGTGGATGTATTTTGGTTGGATGCAACCAGCAAGTCAAGTTCAAATAAGGGCCAAAGAAAAACTGCAGAGATAAGAAAATGTCTCTGCTTCCTAGAAGGCTCCACGTAATATTTGAATAACTCCTTTTTTTTTTTTTTTTTTCCCCTCTAATGTAAGTGTATACACAGGTAATATTAACAAGACTGCCTTGTTTTAGACAGTTTATCCTATGGTATATTCCTACTTACCCTAACGAGAGTTGAACGAATTCAATAGTCTCCTTACTTCCATAAATAGGTTCATAGAAAGCAGTATTCCAGTGTCTTAGTCCCTCCTTTGTTTTGTGTTTTGGGGGAAGATGGTGTGTTGTTAAGCAAAATGCTGCCATGCTGACTGAAGTCTGTAAGAATTCAGACAGGTGTGAGTATTCTGCCCCAGTTGAAGTAGATGGAGTTTCAAGGTTTGGGTGGTGGTAATTTGCACAAGAAAATGTCGACTTTCTGACACTGTAACACATTGTTTGTGAAAGGGAAAATAGTTCTGTGGGTTTTTCTAAGCTTAACCCAAAAATATTTACTAGCGCCCTGCTATTATTTATAACCCAAGCTTCTGTTTGCAAGATGTTACCAGAAACCGTATCTGTACTTTCAACTATAGTCTGAAACAGCATGTGTCTGAAGTTTGTATAATAACTGAAAGATTCTTCAGGCTAGGAATTTGTCTAGCACTGATTGATTGAGTGTTCTTGCACTTTCTGGGTGCACGTTTTCCCCGTTTAGGGAGACCTATCGAATAATCATTTCTGTACCCAAGAAGCATTATTTGCTAAATAACTTCGAAATTCTCAATTGTTTTGGAAGGTATGACACCATTACTGAAGCGGTTAGTGTTGAAATACATTTGAAATCCCTGTGGTGTTCTTAGTGTAAAGGAGATACAGTTTTTCATGACCGTGGTTTGGTTATAGTTTCATTTTGTGCTGTTAATGCAACAGGGGAGGTGGACTGGCCGATCGCTTGGTAGCCTAGCTTTCCTTCAGGTTTGCAACGGACACCCGCTATTCTCTGGCACCTTTTATGGCTCGGACATACTGCTGATTTTAAATGACACTGGGGAGTGGAAGGACATGGAAGTACACTGAGTGAAAACTTTGTTGTACCATACTTCCATTTTGATACGGATAATGCATAAATGACTTGATGTGCTTTAAAAGTAATGCACCATACTGTAACTGTATGCTTTGTAGGTATGCTTGTTGTCTATATACCAAAAGCCTTCTGTTCTCTTTTTCCCAGCTAATCCAATAAACATCCTGTTCAAAACGTGCTGTGTTCCCTTTGCGAACAACAGTAACAATTCCAAATGAGGGGAATAATTTAATGTGCGCATCCGTGAGATTTGTTTAACATGAAAATGTTGCTTTTATTTTCAGCGTTTGTATGTAATGTCCAACCCACTTACTGTTCTAAGTACTGTCTTCTGTAAGAGAAGATTGCCGATTGAAGCGCTCCTCAAAATTATTCTAGAATATCAGGTGTATTTGTGTCGTCTTGGATGCTCATTTTGTTAGGGTATGCCTAATGAGAACACCGTGGAGGGGGCAGGGGATACTTCCCAGCAAAGCATGTACTTCAAGGAGTTTCACATTGCTTGTGAGGAAAGGTGTGTTTTTGGTGGGAATCTCTTTTGTCATCCAGTAGGTTTCCTCTTGGTTGTACAGCAGAGACTTTCCCAGGGGCTCCTTGGTAAATGTGTTGCACTAGTTGCTCTTATTTGCAACAAGTTGGTGTGGTAGAGAAAAGATAAGTTACATAGTAAATGGAAAAGCTGATTCAAAGTGGTTTAAAAAAACCTCTGTTAAAGCCAGAGAAACGATAAACTGCTGGCAAATAATAAAACGTTGAATGTGAAAGCTAACTGTGTAGTGTTTTACATACTGTAAAAAGTCACCTTTAAAGTTTTGGTTTATATTTTCATCTTGACTAACTGTATGAACAGCATTCCAGGATACCTATAGGAAGAGAGGCATTTAAAAATGAAGCTTATTTAGACAAATCACTAATGTATGCTAATAAAGAAACCGCAGAAAATACAAGGGTGTAGTAGTCAATTAATTGGTACTTTGTCCTCATTCCATAGCTTTAGATCAACGTTAATTGCGGGCATGCAGGGAGTTTTGATGCATGCCATGGGTTTCAGACAGGTTCTTTTTGCCTTTATTGTTTAAAGGTGGTGTTCAGGTGCAGTAGGAAGTGTGGCAAAGTTAATACTTCCAAAAAAGCCTCCCTAAGATTGAATATCATTAAGTGCTACTGTCAAGGAGAGTAAGCATTTTTAGCTTGTGTATAGGAAGATGCTTACTTTTGGTCACTTCAAATGTTTCTTTAATTTTATATTATTGGTGTCAACACTTACTATGCTTAGATGAAATGAAATAATATATGTTGCATCCATCTGGACCAGTCCTCTTCTTCCATGTATTTCTATGTGATTGTCTAGGTGTGAGTCATACTGATCAAAAGCAACATTAAGAATAAGCTGTTTCCCTGTGATATTTTTTTTTCTCTCTAATATCTTCATTAAAGAACAGTAGTAGTTTTAAAAATTCCCTTAGGAATGCAACGGGGACCTCAGTATTTCATATGCCTGTCTGAATGACTTGACAGCATGGTTTGTCAGACTTGTCTGCGTTGTCCATGTGGTAAAGTCATTTGAGTGTCTCCTCAGTAGGAGCAGAGATGAAGATCCTGCTTCAGCTTCACAGAGATCAATGAAGGTCTTAGCACTGCCTTTTTGTAGGTGCGGAGTGGCAGTGCCCAACAGTCAAAAACTTCCTGAACAGCTGATTTAGCAGAGTCCCAGCAATCTTGCAAAACAATACCAACTCACATTTTTTTCCCCCCAATAATTTAGTGTGCTTCTTGAGATAGGTGATCAGTGCAGTCTGCTTTGTGAGATTTTCTTAAAATTATTATAACTTTTTCTAAATGTATTGATACATTTTTGAGTCAGAGAGTTAAGGTTGTACGTATGAGTTTCATGTAATCTGTCTCTTCGTATAACATTTGCCAAAGACCTTCATCTAGTGAGCTCCCCATCTAGCCTTAAATGTGTGTAAGGAGTAGTATACCTTTGAAAAATACACAATCTTCATGTATGGTAGTAGAGAATTCATCCCTGTCCTTAGGAAATTCATGTCTCAAGTCGATGAGAATAATGCATTTTGAAGGTGAACAAGAAGATCCAAAGGTTTTAGGTTAGAAGTTGGTTACGTTCTAGTCATATTGGAGTGTCAGAATTTGACAATTAGTAGGTTCAACGGTATTTGATCGCTTTGCAGGAAGGAATAGCAAAGCTTATCCCTATTTTGTTGTAAGGCAATTCAGAATTTAGTTTGTTCAATATCCATTTAATAAATCCTACTATAAGAGTTTAAAAGAAAGTTACTTGGTACACGTCATTGAACTTTTTCCATATTTTATATTAATAGTTTGAGAACTATTCAGTACTTTCCTTTTGTTGCTACCTTGGCACTTCATGTATTTGTGTTTTTTGTCTTAACAGTGTGCTCGGTGTTTTATATTCAATATGATGACGTGCTGCAGAAAATTTATTATCATACAAAAATATATGAGCTTAATGAAACTTTATTTTGTATCTCTTGAAGATTTCTTTTAAAATCCCCATCTCAGAATGAATAGGAATTTCTAGGTTCTTTGAACTTTTAAAAATTAGATTATCTATTTTTGGGTATTTTAGATATAGAAAGTAAATTTTAGTGTGTTTTAAAAATCAAACAAAATTAAACCCAGGTTCCATCCATATTATTTGAGTTGTTACTAAACCATTTTTTTTAAAGGGCTGAGAAACTTTGTCTTAAAAAGGCAAGAATTAGTATTCCAACATTAATCCTCAGCAGGTTATTACATGTATTTTGAAGTGTTGAGTGGAATAACATTATCATCGTGATACTCAGCTCAGCTAATCCTTGATTTGACTTCTTTTAAGTCTCAAAACTCTCGAGTTCATCGTCTCAGTAATTTTTTTTTTTTTTTTTGATGTGTAACTTCAACTCTTCCTTCACCGTTTCTACTTTAAATGTATTCTTTGGTTAAATTTCAAACCTGTACTTTAATAAGTTTTATCACTGCTTCTGTCTGGGTTTCAGTTATTTTTTTATGTGATATGGGGGAGTGAGGGGAAAGACTTAAAGCCTTTTTGTCAATAAAAACAACGCAAAACAATGGGTTGTTAATGTTTCACGTGGGATTCTAAAGAAACAATTTAGTTACTTTTAGAAACTTCCTTTATACCTTGGTAAACAAAGGCAAGGGTGGCTTTGTTCACCTTACTTTAATTATACCTTTGTCCCTTAAAATAACTTGCTTTGTCATTACAATAGTAAAAGGAATACAGAATGGTGGCTTCTTTTCTGCTAAACTTAATTGCAGCATCTAAAACATCTAGCTTGTATATTAATCTTTCCTGTGCCTGTAGTCTACCAACTAAGCTTATCTAAGCATATATTAGTTATGTGCAGCTTTTTGACATACTGAAAGTGAAAATAGAACACTGAAAACATTAAGGCATGAAGTATATGTGTAAGTGTTCTTTAAAAAGAGCTATTTATCTTTTCTGAAGTACATTGTTTTTCCTTACGACAAGGTTAAGGCAGTGACATTTTCCTGTTTTCCCCCTCATTATTTTAAGTCAAGTGTTATGAAATAAAGTTGTTAGGGGTAAATTTTTGACACCAATATTCTTAAAGACATTAGGACTTGTAGTATGAAATACAGTTTAAAAAATATTTGCAATGCCTCTCACGGAAAGAGAACTTGAATTTTTTTATATTTGTTTTAGAATTTGTAAAGTGTGAACATTTCTACTTAGAAAGTATTTAGGGATATCTTTAAGTGTCTTAATTGTGTGTGTGTAAAGATAACAGTTTTATGAATTTTGGATCTATTGTCTTTTAATAATCCTGGGGTTTTTTATTTCTTTGTCTTGTCAAGCCAGTTCATGTTCTGTTTAGCATTGGTTTGGGATTTTTTGTTTGATTTTTTTTTTAATTGATTCTAGTAGGTTGAACAAATACTATCTGCCTGCAGGTTCCTTTTTTTCAGTCCAAGCAGTGATAGTATTTGAATCAGTCAGTCCTCCTGAGACCGTAAAATGGGATATAATCCATTCTGCTGTGTTTGAAGTGTAACCAAAATTCCAGGATAGGTAGTTAGTAAAAGTCTGTATAAATACTCTATACTTTTTAGATAAAGCACTCAAATGAATGTGATTCTTCCATTAGCAAAGTAGACTAATTTGATTTACTAGGTTCTGTAGCAATTTCTGTTCTGCAACAGAGTCTTTGTGTAATATTTGATGTGCAATATATCCTCTAATTGTTTGACCAGACTTTTAGATAACAACTTTGGTAGGGGAAGAGGATATGCATGCGTTTTTCATATAAATAAAACTTGGTTCTCGGCTTCCAACCCTGAAGACAACTCTGTTTTTAGCTGGGAGTCTTATCTTTTGAATTCCTTGCTCTGCGATTGCAGCCGGCACTGGAGACAGAGCCAGCACTGGAGACAAGCCTGTTTGGTTGTCTTGGAGGATTCAAACTCAGATTTAAGATAACCTCTTAAGAGCTTGATCTGCTCCAAAAAAAGCCCCCAAACCAGGGAAACAAACGTGTGTGTGATGGAAGCTGCTAGAGGATGACTGAAAGCTGCTTTTTTTGGTAGCGTGTGTGCGTGCAAAATTTTTTCTGTTAGCTTTTTGAGAAATAAGGAGATCGAGATGATGAGATTTGGCTCTGCTTACGCTGAGGACCAAAGAACCTCAATGAGTCAGGCAAAGTGAATCAGAAAAAATCACTTGCTGCTTTTTTTTTTTTTCCCCAAAACATTTTATTAAACAAATGATTATTTGTAAAAAGGGAAAATGGTATAGTTCCCTTATATATTAAGAGAACAAGGTTGGATGAATCACTAAGTTAATAATGCTACAAGAATTTATGGGGTTCATCTCTGGAAGCACTGAAACTGATGCTGTTGGTATTCTCTCTGGTAACTTGAGTTGGTAGATGCAAGAGTATCTGTTTTTTCTCAGTTCCAAAGTTGTTGAAAGTAGGAGCTTGTGTTTATGAAAGTTCTTACAACAGAGACCTGAATCATACAATTTACACTGAATTTATGGGCACTGTCTTCTTTACTGAGCTGTCTCTTGTCATGGGGGAAATGGGAGGATGCCCAGATTCCAGGGGAGGTTGTCTGTTCTTACGAATTTCAATGGTTATTCACTTGCACATAGTGGTGGTGAAGTGTAGACCTGGACCACTGTTTTTAGTCCTGCTTGGAAGGGATTTCTTTTTCTTCTTCCCATCCACTGGGTCTGTGGAGGTACCTGACTGCTGTGATGGGCCTAAGCTCCTCCTTTAATTTAAAAATACAAGTTGAAGAAAAGGTGTCTTCTGACGGAATGCTCCATTGCTCATTTTAATGGTTGGGCTTACAATTCCCTTACGGTAGCATCGTGAAGTGAGCTGGTTCTTCTCTGTATTGCTCTTAAAGTTCAAGGTGAACACTGCAAAGGTGTTGGCTAGTTTCACTACAGCTTGGGAAAACTGAGCCCCGCAGAGGTATCTGCAACTCTGTTGCATGTAATAGGTTTTGCTTAGTCTTTGTTCAGAAAGATGCTTCTGCAACCTCTAAGCTAGGAACTTAGTGTAATACTAGATCTTCAGAAGTGTGCTGAATTGTTTCATCTAGCACTATGAAAGTGGCTTAGCAGCTTTCCAAAGAAGAAAGGACAAGTTTTACTATTTTTGACCAGATCAAAAAAAAATAGAGGTGTTTTCGTCACATGACTGACTGCGATGGAGTCAGTTCTTATTTCTGAACCATAAAGCCTGCAGACAATAGTTTCTTGTTTGCATTATGCATATACATGACTACTTGATACGGTCTGCAGGATACTTCTCCAGCAGTATATTGTGTGTATCTTCCAAGTTCTGTTTGATAATGGGGGGAGAAAAAAGCATTCCAGCCTATTCTCCAGTTGCTGGAACATATATAAAAGCAGGTCAAGTTTTATCCTGTAAGAAGCAGCTGGAATGCAAAATATCTTCAACTTCAGTTCTTACACATTTTTCCCCTATTTTTGTGGGTTCATCCTATTATAGTAAGGGAAACTGTAAAAATTATTGTATAGCAGCCACTGAAACTTGAAGCCCATTGGGAGTGCAGGTTGATTGCTAACAAGTATTTCAGTTCTATGCCAGCTGTGCAGAATAAACATTTCTGTAGCTTTTCTTGAAATAGTTGAACTACAGATGAGATGCTATTTTCATGTGAGAGTTCTTGTTCCACATGTTTCAGGCAACTCTTACATCTATAGACAATCATTTATTACATCTTCAGGGCAGAAGGTTTCTGTATGACTCTTTTTCATTAAGGTCAGTTTTTATCATGATAAGAAGAAGATAAGACCTCCAAAGTCTGCTCTTTTAGAGCTTTGCTGAGTGACTTTCAGAGTAAAGGAATACAGCTTTTAGAAAGCCTCAAAGGAATTTATTAAGGGATAGTACTACAGATGCTTACAAATGGCTTCTTGAAAGTGTAGTGGGAAGGTATAACCTTTATTTTCATTAGTCTTTTAATGCTTTGATTTATCTCCTTCAGCTTCCTATGTTATTTAGCTTGGCTTTTAATTCCTCATTAAGGGAGTGATCAATAAAACCATACAACTGTTGATAATCCTACTTCAGTTGTTTCTAGTAATATTGTGAAGCTAAACCAGAGATAATTCAGTTAGTTGTGTCACCATATTTATTTAATTTTTGTATTTTGGGGGTTTTGTTCAAAATTCAGTAAAGTGGTACATGCGATGGGTGGGACGCAGTCATAGTCATACACTTGAGGTTGTTGGGACACTGGCTGCCATGAAAATCGGTCATAGATCAGATTTTGATTGAGTGATACTAATTTAATTATAATCAGTGGATAGATAGGGAGCTTTAAGCATAAATTAATTCATTAAAACGGAGTGTGTACTGAAATCATGGGCTTAGTGATCAGCATGTGGACAGACAAGATTATTGCTACTTAGTACAGAAGTCTGTTTCTTACTGTTTATGTCTACCAATAAAAATAAATTATTGCACTTTTCATAAGCACACACCAAAAGTGGAAAGTACATAAATTTGCCCAAAGGGTAAAGCATATTGTAGCCTATGCCAGCCCAAGCTAAGTACAGTGCATTACATGGCTTCTTTTATCTTCATAGTTTGGAATAAATGTCACCTGTGATCACTTCTTAAAGAATACAACAGTCTTGTAGGGAAATCGAACTTAGGTTGGATATTTGGATACTAATGTGCAGCTGCTTTTAGGTCACAGTTGTTTGACACGCACCTCTGGCTTTGTAAAGATTGGCGTGTTTGTACTAAGAGTACCAGATACTGTGCTGCAGTGATGCAGAACAGCGGAACTGCAGCCTGCTTTCAGGCACGTGTCTCTATCTATCAGGATCTTTCCATGCACTGGGGACAGACTTGCTTATCTCTAGTTTGAAGTGCGCAAACAAAAGTTCTGATAATGTATGACCCAGAAAATAACTCTCACACTAGTAAGGTGAAGGATGTGGAAATGCGTGTTCTGATTATTTCTGCCATGCTGACTTACATTATACAAAGTCTAAACAGCTAAAGCTAGTGAGATCAATCAGCAGTAATGAAGCAGTCTCATGTCCTTCCAAAACCTGGCACATAACATTTGCTTTTAACTCTTATGAAAGCTTAAACGCTATTTAAATCTTAAGGCAGGGTGCAGTTCCGTAGACACAGGTGTCTGGTGTGCTTTTAGAAACAACGGTCCATAGACACAGGTATCCGGTGTGCTTTTAGACACAACGGGGTATGGTGCCGATGCAGAAGGCTCTGCATCACCTCCATAGGTCTTCCTGTCACACCTGCCAGTGCTGTGGACATGTCTCAGAGGCATTGTATTCAATATTACCTAAACCTTGCGGCACTAATGGATGTAGCATCCTTGGTTTTTACTTTTATGCAGCTGAAATGCTGCATGTTTTTTTAAAAAGAAAATAGTTCAGTGAAAGCCAAACTGTAAAATGGACACACTTCAGTGTTTCTGTAAAATCAGGTTGTACTGCATTTTTTGTTGCATACCACTTGAAGAAAATACTCATACCAAGTTTTATTCTGCAAAGCACGGCTTCCATACAGAAGTAGCCTTCCATCTAGCTGCTGTGCGGTGCAAATACACATTTTTCAAACGATAAAAAAGAAATAACCCGCATGTGTATAATGGTTCAGTTTTTAGCCTGTACTTGGTGGGATTAAACCAGCTTATTTCCCAGTCCTTTCTCCCTCCATTCATTCATTGCACAGATTGCTTCCAGCACAGCCGTATTTGTTTCTATCACGTGTTTACATTTGTTGGGCGGTCTACTAAATGGATACGTATGTGCTGCATTTGATAGCACTAAACTGGTGTGGGTTCCTGTTCTGTGCTAGCACTGTGTACAGGGATGCTCCTGTGTGTACAGCCATCCAAGGGTGTTCCTCAATCAGAGAAATGCCTTTTCTTGGCTTCCCGCCCTTTTCTAGATGGGCATTATTTGATTGCTTCTCTTTATTTTGAAGGATGGAGGGGAAAGGCAGTCTGCTGGCAAAAGGAAGCCTCTCCTGCCCTTTAGCTTCTCTTCTGTCTTGATTGTAGTGCTATTTATTGCTTCTTCACAGCTGCTAAGTACTCAGCACACTCTGGGAGTGAGGTGGTCAGAAGGTTGTGGCTTCTGAGAGTGGCATGTCCTGTTCCAGGGCTAACTTCCCCCCTGTCCCCTGCAAGCTGAGCTTTGTAGGGAAAAGAGCACTCTAGTCTCTGCCTGGCTCAGAGCCTTGAGAGGATGTGTGCTGCTTCTTTTCATAAACTAAATGTTGGCTTTTTTGGTTAATTTGTACTCCTAAGAAGTTGCTTTTCTGTCCATGTACTTGCAGATGATGTTTTTGAAAAACTTCTGTAACTTAAGGATTTGTATGGGCTATAATGAAGTTACAGTGGAACTAGGAAGAATGTTATATTTCTGTAGCCTTTGCTGGTTTTTTTCTTAATTCAAGTCTTAAAAAAACCTAATTGCATGGCTGGTGCACTGGCTACTACAGATTTTAACAGTTATGAGGATAAGCACATCCATAACACTTAAGGCTTTGGTTTTACGCTCCTTTACAGAACCTTTCCTTCCATTTTCTTGCACTCTCGATATGATCAATGTAGCCATAGTAGAGGAACCATTTGTCCATTGTATGGATTCTGACAAATGTGGGAACGGTTAAAGCTCCTTCAGGTTCAGAGTCGGACCTGTGAAGCAATACCAGCACCCTTCCGTTTAACAGCATCCTGTGCATTAGTACAGGGAGAATTACATGGTGTGCATTTTATAGAAGTGCCATGCGACTTAAAATTTAACACATTCTGCTGCTTTGAAGTGTTACAGTGTTCATGGAAAATGTTCTGTAATCTAGAAACATGATTCTGTTATATGGTTAATTAAAAAAAAGGCAGATTTTTAATATGAGCTCAGTCAGTGGAAGGCATCAACAGACTTTTTTGTTGGCTGTCAAGTGAGAAAAACTGAAAAGACTTAAATTCTTTCTCTAATATTTCCTTCCAGGCTGACTCATCAGTAGAAATTGGGAAGAGCTGCAGAAGAGAAGCCAAACAGACAAGCTGATAACTCAGAGAAATACTCTGTTGAGTTGGGGGTTCAGAGTGGAGCCATCATGAGCGATGTTACCATTGTGAAGGAAGGCTGGGTTCAGAAGAGGGGTAAGTTCTACCTTTTAATGGAAAGTTCTTGTGATGTATTGTATGCTGTGCGCAGTGGTATTACATGGTTACGCATATGAGCATTCTTGATTTATCTTCTGGTCTGCAGCAAGCTAATCTGACCATATGGAATTAATGGCCATTAAGGCCTTGGTCGTGTTAATACTTAACCCTCGTCACTGCCCCTGTTTATAGGGGTAACTGACAGGGAAGAGGAGGTTGGGCTCAGTAATTCCCACTTAACCTTGTTGCTGCAGCTGCTGTCACCCATGTATCAGACTAAGTAGGCTGTTGTGGCAGCTGGAAGAGGTAGTAATAGAGGTGCACAGTAGAAGGTTGCTTGGAAGCTGTTGCAAATGCAATGCTTTGTGTGAAACGGTTCCTAGATGCCAAAATCATTCATTGTGGCTAAGCTCGTATTACAAATGCAAGTAGTCCCCATAAAATCAACATAATACTTGCATAAAGCTCAGCATACAACTAATTGCTTTGCAGACCTGGAAACCATATGATTAAACAATATGTGCCTAATTATAAGGCAGTCTAAAGTATGATTTTTCTGTTACATTGGAATTCCTGTGAATTCTTGAGATGTCACTTTATAATGTGATACCATGTGACTTACAAATTTGGGAAGGTTGCTGTATGTTAAGCTATGAATGGGAAACCTCTAGAAATACTTGGCATTTGTATCATGACATGACCTTCGGATGAAGTCCTCCATGCTTCACGCTGCTCTGCTTTGGGTTGTGGTTGCACACATGATTATTTCCAAAAGAACATAATTTCTCTTGCAGAGAGAAGGTGTTCTGGATTATAGGGTGATTTATGCCATGAGCTTCTGTGATTCTAGCCCAGAAAAAGATTTAGACTGGAATGGTGGTAACAAAATTACCCTTTAATTTACAAAGAAATGCTTTGTTTCAATAGCAGTGTGTGAAGACAAAGAACATTATTAGCTTTGTTATTGCAGATTGACATTAAATGTCAGAGAAGCCAAGAGAATGAGAGAAAAAGTTTATTATTCTGTTATTATTCCTGCATAAATTGTATTTCACAATGCATTATGGGTATTGTAGACAAAATGGGCTAAACTATGTGAAGCTTAAGGCCTGCTTCCTATTTTTGAATATATACTTATATTTATTTATATATTATATATTATTATATTTACTTATATATTTATTAACAAATCAAATTAAAATTTGAAATTATTTTTCCTTCCCACCTTGCTGTTATTTACTGCATTTGGGTATCTGATTTCCTTTTTTAATTATTTAATATACATTTCTTTCAAATGTGTTAGAAAATTATTATGATGATCCAAATAATTTTCTTTACATGACATCAGTTCCTGCATGTAATATCGTTCATTCATTTTACACCCTGATATAAATTCTGTGAGCACTGGATGTGCATATATTAAGAACTGGGGTCCAGAAAAGGACAGTGTACAATGAAACTCAATGTTTTACTGAATACTTGAAATTCTGAAGTGTATTTTCCTCCTCATGCTGTTTTACTATCTATTAATTAAAAAAAAATGCCTACTGAGTTGACATTTTGATATCAGTTTTGTTAGTAATTATTTTCTTTACTTAGAAAAGATGTTTAATGACATACATTCTTCCTTATTGTAATTAACTTTGAGTATGGTTGTATTTTTCCTTCTTGCTGTAGGTAACTGTGTAGGTTTAAGTGGGATTCTTTTTGTTGTTGGATCTAATATTGTTCTTAATTTTCTGTGTCTGACTTACTCCGGTTGTTGGTGGTTTAAAGCTGGAAACAAAAGGAAAAGTACAGTGTTGTTTTCCCATGTCAAGAATTTGTAAGCATTTAATTCAGTGGTTATATATTTCATGTAATTACTACTTCTACCCTGACCTTGCTCTGGAGCAAGAGAATCAAAGTTGTTCTTGTTGCCAAGAGAAAGTATCCAACCTTAATCTAAATGCTGAAAGTTGGAGTATGCTCAGTAGAAACTTTTTATTTTGGCAGCTAATTATTCTCGGTCTGTACCAAAAAGCATTGTGGGATTGGGTAAAGCTGCCCTGCTTCTGCAGGCTATCATGCTATTGCAGTTTTAAGGCGAATTCTCTGATCATCCCCACTTGACACTCATGGGCTCATTTCAGAGGGTGGCTTTGGCGTAGTTACAGCGTTCCTCCGGGAGGAAGCTGAGTATGGGATCTCCTCTGCAGGCAAAACACTGAGTGAACTCCAGCCCCAGCAATTGGCCCTTTGGTCAGCCCTGAACCACGTGTGTGGTGCAACGTTCAATCTCAGGCTTCAGACTGAATTTAACTTGAAATAAAGCTTGTAAACCCTACATATGCTAGAAATGTAGGGGCCTGGGCACCACCAGCTTCAGATGACTGATCTCCTTCTATGATGCCAAATGGCTTGGTCATGTCGATATAGCCTATGACCTTTTAAAATGGTTCCCTTCAGCAGTCAAGGAGGGTTTGTGATACAAGGAGAAGAACAAAGCAATCTCTGCAATTCACAGCCCAGTCAAGGAGTTCGAGGATGACTTGAAAGTACTGGGATGCAGACTGGTTTTGAGGAGCTGGCTAATGAGACAGGCCATTACAAAGGCAGGTTATGTGAACTGGATGTAGGAATGAGAGGGGAGGACTGAAAGTTGAACTGGGGATCTCTCCGAGTTGAGACTCTGGTAGAGAAAAGCTGGGGAAGACAGGGTCTGTTAGGGCACAGTGTTACAGTTCTTAATGGTTGTGAAATGCACTGAGAAAATGTTCGCTTTATTATCCTTAGTGTTGTATCCATGTCAGTAATAGAGGGCTGAGGGCTATATATTTGTAAGCTTTTAACCCTGCTGTTGAGCACTGAAGAGTCAATGTGATGCTACACAATTGGCTTCAGTGCTCTGTTTTTCTATCTGTGCTTAAATGATGTACCCATTGAAATCATCCAGCAGTCAAAGTTAAGAAATGCCAGAATGAAGTTTATTAATTAAGGATGGTCACATTCAGGCTTTGAGTAGTCATTAGGAGAAGTTTCAGTGTGGTGAGAGTAGATGATATGAGAAAGAGTAAACTGTTTATACGTGAATGGTTAAACAGGCAGAGATGAGAGGCTGGAGGTGAGAAATTTGGACAACAGAAGACACCAACCCCAAGAGGAAGCAAAGCCTGAGAAGCTCAGTAAACCTCAGGTGAAGTCAGGTCCCATCTCACAGGTGACAGGAGACCCTGAATCACGGTGATGGGGCCTGCCTGAGCAAGTAATGCAGTCCAGTGAGAGCAGGTTCAGAGACTGGAGTAATTGGTGTTGAGGACCTGATACCTGTCTATGTCCAATGCACTTGCAAAGTGAGGTGGGTGTTACTTTGGACTGGCTGCTGTCTGCTCCTGTGCCCCTTTGGCAGGGGTAGTGCTCCTGGAGTGCATCTTGTGGTTTTTAGTTTCATCTGAAAGGAGCCGGGTTTGTGCGCTCCAGAATAGCTTCATGCAGCGAACGGAAGCGCGTTAACTAGGGTCATAGCAAGATTTGTTGCAAAAGTGCTCTCCTTATCTGAACTAAAGTCCTGAAGCAGATGTACCCTGTGAGACATCACAGTTTGTACAAGTGGAGGGTGAGTGGAGGGAGCAGCCTTCTTAGAGCGGAGTCTCTGCTTAGGCAAGAGAGGAGTGGGAATGTATTTTGTATGGAAGGTCTTGTGGTCGCCTGGGACTTACTGTCTCAGATCTAGTGATAAGAGCCAGCATCTCATGGCCTTATGTCTCTGCACTGCTGCAAAGGTATTTTTGCAATTCACTGAGTCAGTATGTTTTGTTTCAGAGAGGATAGGAATTTTTCTTTCTTCTTTCTGTTCTCCAGTTATTCCTGTAGCCAGATTAGGAAGGAGGTGTGTTGGTTTCTTTCATGGGTTTCCTTTTTAGATGACACCAACAATTTTCTTTCTAATGCATACAGATGAAAGGAAAGTGATCTTGACTGAAAAATAGGCATTAGAATGATCTGAATCTTGATGCTGAGAGGCAGAAGTTAAAACACGTATTTGATATTTATGCAGTTAGTGTAGGGACTCTGCAGTAATTGGTGAAATGACTTTCACATTTTGGATTGATAAGCACAGTGTTTTGCTGCGCGGGTTTTTTGTATTATTGTAAGAGTATTTTTAATTTTACTAAATATGTTTTTACTGTATTTAGTAAATTAAATTTAATATTTTATGGAAGGGGGATATGTGTTTAATGTATCAGTTTGGAAACGGCTGTTTTTTAAATGGATGAACATGCTTAGAGTGCTTTATAATTACGTACTTTATCATTACAAAAGTGGGTTTTAGGCATAGAATTCAGGTGGTATTCTTTCTTTAAAGCTAAAGTTTCCTGAGTTGTAGAGTTGACCTTGTCTGTAGTCTATAATAGTCACAACAATTAGATTTAAGAATCATTAATAACTATGCTTAATTGCAACCTAATTTCTTTATATATAACCTGTGCACAAGATTTCAATTAGTTTAAACATATGAAACGGTTTAAGAGTCTTTGTTACCATGTTATTAAAAGATCATTTGGGACACAGGAAAAATTGACACAGATGCTAACTTTTTTTAAAGGACCCAGTTTTGAATTTAACATGTCAGGTAACTTTTTCTTGAATTGAAAGATTTTTTTTTTTTTTTAAATCTGTGTATTGCATAACAAGGTAGCTAAATCATTATTTAAAGACAAAGCAAAATGTTCTTTAAGTGAGTGCTTCTGTTGTAATACTTCAATTACCATACCTCTGTTTGGGCTTACAAGTTCAAGAGTGTTACATTAGATAATGCTGTTCGTCATGGCAATCTTTACATGGCTTATATGATAGGTTTTTACCCCAATTATATTAAATAGATAATGTATCTGACTTGCTTATGTGGGTAACTTTAACATCACGATTTTTGATGTTCTCATTTTATCTCACAATGCTCACCTGAAGGACAGAAGTACAGGTATACCACTTTTATAGCGGGAACTGAAATGTAAAATTGCTGTGGCTTGACCATGATAATCTAAGAAGTTTGATGTAAGGAGATGGTGGTAAAAAATAGATGTCAAGCTTTCCTGTGATGAGATTGTCCTGTAAGCAGTGTATCAGTGAAATACTGTAAAACCTTTTTTCACTCACATTTCTTTTTTTCAAACACAGTCTTTTCATAACTTCTTAGTACCCAGAACTGAAGTTCCTGAAGTACTGTTAGTATTTCTAAACACATAGAGTTTATAGAAAAAGATGTTTGATTTACTATGATGAGAGTCATTCAACTGCTGGTCTCTTCATTTTTGCAATTTAGGACATGATGTAGGTATCGTAGGATTTTAAGAAATAACCGTGTGTAAAATATTTATTGTTGTTATCTTAGTATCAAGAAGAATAAATAGTGTAGTGGAATAAATCTGTTGTTCCAAATAAGAATACAGTTGTTGTTTAAAATAGAAATTATTTACAGTCCTAGGGTAACGTATCTTCCTCCCCCCCGCATCCAGAAAAAACACCAAGTAATTTAATTTAATGGACATTGGGTTTTACAGTTGAACCAAGACCAAACAGATGTAAGTTTTGGAAGTACACACTGGCGATTGAGTTTATGTGGTCCGGTATTCTTTTTTAAAATTTATTTATTTTGTGGGTGGAGGCAGGAATGCCTTGATTGAAAAATTAATCTCAGAAGTTATGGTACTAATTGAGTGTTATTCGCAACCTGTCAGAAATCTTGTTTGCAGATTGTCTGAATTATTTGAGTATCTTAACACACCTCTAACAAAGACAAATTTAAATAGACGATCTTGAACATCTGCTACACAAAGTAGAAGAAATTTGGACTATTTTTTCTAATTGTCTTAGTGAATAGTAGTTTATGGTAAAGTTTTCATTGATGAACCACTTGAAACTAAATAAGCCTCTTACTATAATCTTTCTACTCTAATTCTGTCTAATTAATGGAACATGTGAATTACTGTAAAGTCCCCATAACATATATGAATGTAAAAGAGGCAGCCTCATGAGGACCAAAGAGAGAAAAATGACAATGCAAGCTCTCTTACATAAATGTTTATACATCCGTATATCCAAACTGGATTTTTTAAAAGTTCTCAAATAGTTTGAGATTACTGTAATATGCATTCAGTGCAGAAATGGATTTAGGTAAATCTGTGAAGTTGCTTGCAGTTGGGGAAACCTCACACACTGGGGTTTTTTTGCTTCTACATAAACTCAGAGCAAGAATCTGCATATTTAGAGGCTGTTTTCCTGCAGCTACCCCACTAGGAGAGGAGAAGGGCCCGCTGTACCCTTCCTCTGTCCTATTCATTTTGTAGTTGAGTACCAAGCTCTTCCTTTTGGAGTAATTATAACCTTTTTAACCTTACTTGTCCCTCAAGGAAGGTCAGAACCATGTGAAAAGTATTAAACTTGATGTAACTAGCATGAGCGTGGGGTGTTCTCTTTGCTAAATAAGTGTTTATTCCAGGTACTTTTTAGGTAGTAAGTACATGAGTGCTATTTTTGCAGCTCTCCACTTCGGATTATTACTAGTTTCTGCAGGTAAAGGCAGTTTGCTGTAGTAATTGAAGCCTGAAGGTATTTTAAACAAACAGTCTCAGGATTTTTCTCTGCAATATCCTTGCTGAATGCCAGTTCAGATAATTGTGCATGGTTGATTAATTTTTTTAATGGTTTTTGGTTCAAGGTTGCTGTAATACAGCCTGTTCCTAGTTTTTAAAGTGTTGTACTGTTGTGATTCTGATTGGTAAAAATGACACCCTTCTAGATGGAGCTGTGTTGTAGATGATAGTGGTTAAAATTCTGTGCATGTTCTTTGAATAAATACATTGATTCCTATCACTGGTATGTCAGATAGAAAATGCAGTAATGTATTCAAAGGGAGGAAGGTGTTACTCCATGTTTGTATCAATTGGATGTTACTAACGTGGAACCTTCTTCAAAGTATCAACATGTTTGACCTTGGTGCTATTGGTTTTCAAATTTTTGAAAAGAAGTTGAACAAATTCAATACCTAAACAGAATCCCTGTTTATTATCATCCTTTCAGCTTGTAAGGCACATTTCTGGTGCTTATCATCTTGAGCTTTGGGCTTTCACATGTCCTGACTTTTATGGTAGAAGTGTGCTTTTGCTACTCCTGACAACAAGAAGTTGTTTGTTACACAGGAAAACACCTAGGCAATGGGATTTTTTTTGTGTATTCTGGACACACTGGCATTACATATTCTTGTGTGTCTGTTCATTTCCTATGTCATGAATTCTGCCTTATTGCTTACGTTCTGAAGATTTTTTCCGTTCATAGCAGTTTCTCTTGTTCATACCAGTTTGTTACCCATGAGGGCAATACTTTAAAGAAGGGAGGTTAACATTCTCTGTTGCAGGAATTGGGGGAAGAAGATATTTACAATTCATTGCCCTTTTCTTGCTCACAACCCTTTTGGTCTGGCAGTACTGCGTGACTGAAAGTATGCCGTTGGGGAAGACGTTGAGGGACTGTTGCCCAAATACATGTTTTCTGTTTAATAAAACTCCTACTTTTTATCTTAAAAATTAAATAGTCGCTCTGTGTAATAACTCTGGTGCAATGTAATCTGTTGATTAAACTTATTCATTTGTGTTTAGGTCACTTTGACACTGAAGATGTTATTGTAAGGATAACTTGCATGCAATACCAGGGCTTTGGATATTTCACTAAAAAAAATAATTTTCCCTCAATAGACCTACGTGCCAGTCCAACCAATCTCCCAAGTCTTTGTGCTTTCTTTCATTTCAAAGGCAATCCATGTACCTGTTTGTGCTGGTTTTTCTCACCTCAGCCAGGACAATCACTTTATGCTTCTGTGGGACTCACTTTTATACTACCCCTGCTGTAATCATCAAAAATATTAATAAGGTCAACATTTGTGACCTGAAACTAGGTCCTGAAGGAGTTTAAGGACTGGATTGAGAAGTCAGAGTTTTAGGGCATGAATACCAAAGAGGCAGTTGAGATTTGGATTTGAGATACTGAAAAATAAGCTTTGGGAAGAGGTCAGGCTAATGATGATTTGGGGAATGAATAGAAGGTGGAGAACAAGTGAAGAAGGTTTTATAACCACTTGAATGCTGTCTTTGTTGCCTTCTGTTTACTTGCGGGAACTTTTGACTCTCCATGACCATCTCTACAATTTGTTAACAAATAGAGGGTTTTTTCCCACCTGTGATTTATTCAACCTCCAACTTACTGAGAAGAGTTTGATCTTTCCTAAGTTGCAAGCAAAACAGTGTTGCTCAATTCCAGCTGCACAGACTTTGACTTGTGCTGGGAGAGTTTCCTGGGTCTCAGGATAGGTCTCCATTAGCACATCATACAGCACAAACGGAGTGAATCTGTTGAGAGGTGCTGAGACTGTGGTGTCAATACAATCTATGCATGTTTCCAGATCTTTGCTTTGAACTCCCTATCATGTCTCTTCCTATGGACTGAGCGCCTCTTGGCAATGGGAATGTATGAGGTGTGGTCACAGTATAAGCCAAAGCTTATAATAGGTGATAACTGGGAGATGTGCTTCAGGTGTATACTCCCTGGAATGTAGATGTACCTCCAGTCGCACTTTTTCCTCTTCAGTACCACCTCTAACTGTCCCAGCTGGTCTGGTATTACTTTCCTTGCAAATCAGGGCAGTGTTAGCTTACTTTTTATAAATCGAAGTGTGTTTCTTCAACTGACATCTTGTTTACTGTAAATTCTGAATTTATAGTTTGCTTTTGTACAGAGTGCTTTCATAAAAATGATAGGAAGGTAGGAAATGAATGTGTCAGATGCCAGCACGCTGATAAGAAAACCTGTTCCCTTTTTCAAGATAGATTCGGAAGTTCACTTTCAAAATGTTGGCTGTCTTGCTTTAGGGGGTAGTCTTCCCAAAAACGTTAACCGTGTAAAATTAGAAACTTTGCAGTCTCATTGGTTGTTGTTACCATTTCTACGCTGAAATTCCGAATTGCATAATCCT
Organism: Rhynochetos jubatus; assembly: GCA_027574665.1. Classification (NCBI taxonomy): domain Eukaryota; kingdom Metazoa; phylum Chordata; class Aves; order Eurypygiformes; family Rhynochetidae; genus Rhynochetos; species Rhynochetos jubatus. The sequence goes on from CM050650.1 coordinate 39,626,049, forward strand.
CAGTTATTCACATTTGAACAGTTGAGTGTAAAAATTTTACTGAGGAGAGCTTTCTGCCGGTCTTTGATGAACGTTGTCATGCTAAAAAAGTTACTGAAACCAGAATAGTGTTCACAGCTAGCTGCTTAACCAGGCCTAGGTAGTGAGAACCACACCACCAGAGAGAGATCCAGTTGCTAATTTGTACAAGTGCTCTGTGCTTTTGGTTGCGATAAACATGCAGGCGTCTGTGTCCATAGTGAAGACAGATGTGTAAGATGGTAAATTATATAAAGAATGGGGCCAACGGTATCTTAAATTTGGCACTCGGTACTGTGGATTTTAACATGGTTTTGTCCAAGTCACAGTTTCCCTCAGATAAAATGGAAATAGTATCGCTGCTTCCCTCAGAGGCTTCCTGAATGTGAGTTTGTTTAATCCCTGTGAAACTTTGGAGCAACTTAGGTTTCAATATTAATGCTCTTTAAAATGTAATGGTCTCTATAAGAAGTAGAGTGAGTCTAATAGTGGTTGAAGTTCAACCTGATGGAGCAGCAGTGGATTTTTATTCTTTTTTAGCCTCCTGACATGTTGCAGAGGAAGATGTGAAATCTGTTAGAGTGTACAAAGGCAGGAGTTGTTAAGAAGATGCAGCCAACCAGTTGTCCTTTATAATTTCTTAAGGTTAATTTTTTGCTAGATGTTTTCAGAGACTGGAGGAAACCCCTGAACAGCAGTCACTGGGAGAGTAATCCATTGGAACGTGACATCTCTACCTATACTTCCACTCTTTTGACTCGATGAAACTGTGCAGGTAGATTGGTGGTATAACTTCTACCACAAGTGAAAATACTTACAAAATAGTGCGCTTTTGTACAGCATTGATTGCATTAAGTTAGTATTCGCTCACTTTGTTTTGAACTGTGCTGGCTTTTATAGTATCATGCCAATTTATGTATGCTCACTAATACATCGGAAACTTTTCTGAACAAGTTTATTCTTATCTTGGGAAACAGCAGCAACTACCTTATTTTAATTAGGAGCTTGTGAACTTGCCCCTGATAGATGCAGTTCCATGTTTACTTGAAACTTGTGCCAAGTAGAAGCTGTTGCTGAAATGGGGGAAGTGTCATGTCCTCTTCTTGCTTGGTTGTGTTCGCGCTTGTACTTGTAATGGTGACAGCGTGAATCATACCAGGAAATTTTTCTGGCTGAAAATGAACTTATTTTTATTTTCCTAGATAAAACTTTCAGATGGATCATTTCCCTGACCTGACTCACCATGTAGCTGCAAAACAGTAGAGCTGGCACACATGGGAATGCGGGAGCGGCAGTGCACGAGGAGGGCAGGACAGCTCCCTCCTAGTGGCAGCCCCCATTTTTGCAAGAGTAAATGGGTTATAGGACTGCACCTAAAACCTAGGTTATCACTACCACTAGACTGCAGCACTAGTTTGCATTTCAAGATGATTTTCTTTGAGGTTTATGTTTAGGAAAGGGCCGTTGATTTACTCCCTGTGCCACTTGTAAGCGTGATTGCATTAAAAAAATGCCACGGGGAGGTTAGCTAGTTCCTGTTCCTGTGTGTTTATAGTTTTTTAAACAAACAGTGATCTTTAACAGAATAGTGACTTGGCTAATATTGGAAACATTAAGTGGTTCCTTAATTCAACTGATAGAGTAGCTTTGTAGTCCTCTTGGGTTTAGAGTTTGAAAGCTGTTTAAAAAGAGTATTTTAACAAAAAAAAAAAAAACCCTAAAGCTTATGATAGATATCCTTCTGAGGCTAGCGAGTTGTTGGCTTCTGGGTATTACTCAAGATTAAAGTCATTCTTATGGTTCTCAGAGTTCAGAATGTACATACTGTGCTATTGGACATTCAGTGAAACTTCAGATAATGTTAATTTTTAAGCCCCTTGAGTTTTACATAGGGTTTCTGCAGTAGAGTTTCCATAGTTTCTGCTACAACTGGTTTAGTACCTATAGAAGTAGATTTTGGCTGAAATCCATTCTTTGCAAGCTTCTTTCTGGGTTGGTTTGGTTATATATGAAAATTTGAAGAAGGGATCTAGCTTGCTCCAAAGGAGAATTCCTGTTAGTTGCAGCAGTGGGGGCAACCGTGCTGATACTAGACCCAATAGTTACATTTCATGGGGGATGAGTGTCATATTCTCCAGGCACATACAAACAACTTGTAGTTTCCTATTTGCCACAACCATAATGCTAGGTCTTTTCTCTAATAAAAATAAAATTATAATAATAAAAAGCCAAACAAAAAACCCCACAAAATACCCCCAAACAAACAAAAAAACCCAACCCAAACCAAAACCAAGCAAACTCTGAACGCAAACCAAAAAAGCATACCAAACCAAACAAACCCAAAATCTTTTTTAGGTGTTTCCCTGCACCTTCTCCAAGAAGATAGCTGTAGATATTGTTTGGTCTATAAAGAGAGAGTTAGCGAAACATTTATGGTCATAGTGCATTATTTTTGGTATGTAATAGCTGGTAATACATACTTACATATAAGTCTAAGTGAAGTATTTTTTTTGTCAGCCTCCCAAGTGTCAGTGTAGTCATTAATACACAATGCCACAAATGTTAAGTATACTGGTAGTGAGGGTTTAAATAATCTGCTGTAAATAGGCAAATAATAACTACTTCCTTTGGTAATAAGAGCTTGACCCACTCAAACAAGGTCACATTCTAAAATGTTCTAATATTAACAGATATTTTGAATGTTTTTGAGGAACATACTTCAATAATTAAACTTATTCTTATATAAGCATAAAATGTGAATTTGTGTTAGTTTCTTGTAAAGAATTTTCCTATAAAAGAGGTAACAAGTGGCTACAGCAGAGCTAGGTAAAATAAGGGAGAGAAAAAAGCTCGTTTTATTGAAAGGCAACAAGAGTGCAAAAGCTTTACTGTCTGGTCATCCATAGTGTGTCTGACCTTTCCATACAAACGAAAAATATGCCTATAATAAAGTGAGTTTTGCTGGATAGAAAGTCACAGGTCTTCATATTCAGTGAAATCATTGTCACTGGTAAATTGCCTCACAATAGGCATTTGTATTTTTGTAGTAATTAGGATTCTGCATTAGAGCCTTAACATGTTAATAGCCTTTCTTTTCTTGCAATCCACTTTATTCCCTAAAAGCCATCCATGGTTGGTAGGCTGTTGATGTCAATAGATTTATAGCTGTACTGTAGAAGAAAGTTTTATACTGATTAGATGCAGAGTTTATAAAAAGGGTGGCTTACCACTATTTCTGTTTTTGCCAATTGACATACCTAAAAATGCTCCAAATATCTTGTCGTCTTTGGAGTTTCTTGAAAATCTGTTTGTATTTCTTCACTTCAAGTGTGCATATTTCATTTCTTTAATACACAAAGCAAGAAATGAATCCATTCATTAACATCTTAATCTTTTCTCAGACTAGATAAATGTTATAAATTACTCTCTACTAAGATATTCGATGCATCATGATTTAACCAGTGCATGAAGAATGCATTATTAAATTCTGTTCAGAACACACCATATAGGAAGAGAATGATGTTTAAAAATGCTCCATCTTAAATACAAATGTTTCAGTGTACATAAAGCCTTATAGAGGCTTAAAATTGGAAAGATAGGACTCAACAAGGCAGGTAAAAATGGCAGTTTCCTTAAGTCCTCATTGTGAGAAAAGAGGTGGATCTTTTTTCACTTTTAACTGCACTGATGTGCCTTTTCAGTGGTGTGAGCCACTGTGGAGCATGCGATATGGACCAGGTACCGACAGCAGTAAAGATCAGGAGAACTTTCTTAGTCTATTGTAAGGATAGCCTCCAAGGAAATAGCCTTTTATGCTCATGCCATTCTGAAGAGCGCATTCGTATCTGACAGGGAAACATGCAGTGATGGTTCTAGTTTCTACTGTACGTAGAGATTCTGTTCCTGGTTTGAAATTATAAAAATGGAAGAGTTAGTATGCTTTACAAATATTTTCCTTTTGGTTCATACTGTAAGGGCTAATGGCTATTCCCAGTGTAAAAGTCTTTCAGTAGTTTTCTACACCTTTCCCTTGGCCACAGTTGTTCTCTGATCTTGTTTGAAAGAGTTGCTGGTAAATACTACTATTTTTGCATGGTTCTAAGCAGCTGGTGGGCCTGTTGAGGGTAGAGAGCGATTGATGAAGTGGGAAGGATACAGAGAATGGAGGCATTCATGAGGAGGGTTGGATAGGCTGAGAATGTGAGCAACTTTGGTACAGAAAGGAAGTAACTCTTGCTAGATACAGTAGCATCAAAGAAACAAAACAAAGAATGTTTAATGTGTGGATAGGGTTTCAGGGAAAAAAAATTACTCAAAGCTTGCACTGGAGAGACTGGTATTTTTTAATTACTTAAGAAATCGTGAGAAGTTTCTGTTAACAAAGAAAAATTCCATGGTGATTCCAGTAACTTTTGAGATGCTGCAACAAGTCCTTGTCCTCCAGTGATTAGAAAATGAAGTTAAATGAAAAGCATTATCTTTGTTTGTTTTGTTTACAATGCTATTATGCAATTATAAGGAAAAAAATATGGACAAATACAATTAATCCCTGGAAACTTCCAGTTCAATTACTACACTGGAAAGTAAAGGAATAAAAGAAGGGAATAAATTTATGTATCTTGGTAGTAAGGTGCCTGTCATCTGGGGATTTCAGTAAGGAGCTAGTGTTACAAATTGGCAAGGCAACAGATTCATTTACCAACTAAATAAGATATGGTCATAAAAATCCATGTTTTAAAGACCAGGGTGTGAAACTTCAACTCAGATATTTCTTTCCATCTCAACATATGGATGTGAAAGCTGGAAATCCAACAAAGGTACAGACATCTAAATGCCTTTGAAAGCAAATGCCTTAGAAAAATACTATGTATTAAATGGAATGAATTTATAACAGATGCCAAGATTCATTAGACAGCTCAAAAACCCCTTGGCTCTAAAGTTATCCAGAAAAGAAGATGGAATTATCATCTGGAACATATGTTAAGAATGAAGCCAGAGCATCTGTCATGGAAAGCATGCCACTGGGCAGCTGGAGGAACATGCAAAAAGCACCAACTGAAAGAGTCTCTCCTTTGAACAATGCCTAAGGTAAAAAAAAAAAGAATTGTGGGGCATTGCACTGGATGCTCAAGGAGTGGCTCAGTGCAGACAAAACTGTACAGGGCTTTTTGGCTTTGTGTTTGTTTGGGTTCTGTGCCCCACCCCCCCCGCCCCCCCCGCAGTGTGTGTAAACTGGAGAGGTTGGATTTTCGGTTAGGATTGCAGATAGCAAGGGATGATTAAAAATTGAAGGTCAGAATTATAAAGGACAGATTAAGTACGGTACTTAATTGTCATGTATTTTCATTTATTTTAGAAATTGTGTATAATTTCTTTAGCCATGAAAAGAGAAAGAAGATTGTGTAATTAAATCTTCAGATGCTTTCCCACTGATTGGCTTAATCTATAGCAGAGCTTTCAGGATTACTTGGATAGAACCACAGAATTATTTTATCCAAATAACCTACAGTTAATGATGGTACTATGGATTTCCTTTTCTCTGAGAATACTTGCTCTTGTTTTTTTCTACTTGTTTTTTTAATTTGGGTTGCTTGGATTCTTTCCCCTCGATACATCTCACTGACACCCAGTGTAACATGTGAGAATGAATGCTTCCTGTGAGAAGTCTCAACAACCCGTTCACCTTCTAGATGCATTTGATAAGTTTGAATAGTGAATCAAGACTGTTACTTCCTCTAGGCAGGGTAACAAGCTTAGACACAGTGGATAACTTCTCAAACATTTCAGAGGTGTATTGATAGCTGCGTCTTTTCTGTTTCTTCCACTTGTAGTATGATGAGTGTTATAGTGATTATTTCTTAATGCCTCATAAAGGTGAGAAAAGCTTGAAAATGCAATTCAGCAGCACTTAAAAGATCAACATTCATAAAGCACAGTTTCTTTTTACTTTTCTTTTAAAATATTTACAGATATTTTATCCCCTTTACACATTTGGTGTTGATCGAACTCAGTTTAGATGCCTTCCTCCCATGCACTGGAGGTAAGGCATCTAGCTATTGTCTGTCCTTCACGGCCTACATGGTCACAATTTTCTACTTCAGCAGATTCTGCTTCTGCTGTATTGGGTAATTAAATCCAGTTAGGACTGTAGGTAAAACTTTCTTTAACAAAAATTTATGAGAGGTTGTACATTCTGCCCAATTCAGAGCAGCCTTTGGTTATGTTATATGGAAAAATAAAGCCAGCACACCCTTGAATATCTTTTCTCCTTTTGGTTCCATAACTGTTTGCTCTTTTGTGAGCTTGGCAACTGAAATTTCTATGTATTCAGTTTGTAATAATGTACTTTTAGGGGTACTGAAGGCAGACTTGGAGCTTATGTCTCTGGAAATAAAAGAAGTGAAAAGAGGTTGTGTGGTATACTATTTCAAGTTATGTGTTGACTAGTGTTTTGAAATACAGTTGTCCTGTGCTCACTGCTAAAGATTTTTGCTGAACAGTGTGTAACAATAAAAAAATATGCAAGAGCTAAAAATACAGGATTAGTACATGCTTTGACCTGTGGTCAGTGAGTTGGCAGGAGTAGCCTTGTATTGTTTGTTCAAGGTTTGTTTGAAGAGAACAATTATAGGATGATCATTAAAAATATTGACATACTATTTTTTCAGGGGCAGAGGATTAAAAACACACCTTGAAGTAAGAGGGGTTTTAAGTATTCAGTTGGATTGCATTAAACAAAGTAGAAACACAAAGAAACCATTGTATAATTCGAGAAATATTGAATTCTGGTTATTGAGGAAGTGGTTGTTTATGGAAATTGTGTATTTTTCTGTGTGTTTTCCTTGCAGTGTTTTTAAACAATGTGCTACAAAATCTTGATTTAACAGAATCCTGATCTCTAAGAGTCACCCCCTCTGTGTAGAGGATCTCCAGTAGGATGAGGGAAGACCCTCAGTAGATTTTTGCCAAAGACTGAAGGAAGACTTCATCCCCCCATTTTGCGGCAGAGTCAAAATTAAACTAGACATACAGGGTAGTAGGTACAATGAAGAGGGGCTGCCAGGCAGAATGAGTGGTTCTCTGGTATAGAAATCTGGTTTGTGCGGCTGAGAGTGTGTGGATTCCCAGAGTACAGCTCTGCTGAGTTTGTGCCAGACTTTTCACTAAATTAGTTCTGTAATAAAATTGGAATGTTTCAGTCTTTGTTTTTCTGCTGTGTAGGGTCAGTGTGCCTGCGTTATTTTGTCCTTGTCCCTAACTCAACTTTATTCCTTTCATAGCTGGTTTGAGATGTTTTGGGAATTGCCTGTGAAAGAAGACTGACATTTCTTTCCACTTTCCCATGGGGAGGGGGTACTGCTGAATGTAGTCACTCCCTCCTCCCAGAAACTATTACCTGTAGTTAAAATTCACATGAGTAACAACATTGGGCAGCAACAAGCAAACAGGAGAGAGCTGACTTCTTCCTGAGTTGGGGAAATAGAGCATTGGGTTGCAATGTGAGAAGGGATGTATGGATAAAGTCAACTTTTAAATGTAATTCAGTTTAGGATTCTGGTTAAAGTTCAGACAGAGTTCACTGCTTCCCGTAGCTGTTTTTCTTGCCAGCCTGGAGAAGATATGACTTGGACTTTTCCTTTGTGAATGTGTCCACTTCGTCTAGTTGAAGATCCAGGTGGAATGAGAGGTGTCTGTATTTTCCCCAGTAAAACCGAGTGGAATAAGGAATGTAACTCATGTCCAGTTAAAAACAAAACAGCAATTCCCCTCTGAACTCACTTTTCTTAAAATCTAGGTGGTAATCTTTAGTTTTATAATGTTTGAAGGTAATCCTTGACTGTTGTCAAGGTTGTACGCAGGTGACGAGTGCTTCCTGTGTATAACAAATGTTTATTAAACAAATAGGCAGTTGCAGTTCAGTTGCAGTGTATATATGAGTCTTAGGAAGAAAATGAGGAGTACATTACTTCCTCATTAACCTCACTGAGCTGGGTGAACTACTACAGTTATCCTTATGTTGCAAATTACCTACCAAAATAACTAGTTAACTTCAAAAATATTGGCCTGTGTTTCCAACAAGGCTGCCAACTTAGATCATGTATTGATACATTTTTATTGGACTTTAAAATGTAGTGTTGGAAAGAGATTTTGTGTGTTAGCTTTCTGTCCTCTTGTTTTGATGCTGAGTCAACCCCCCCCAAAAAGTCCTTGCATGATGTTTGTCTGGGGTTTTCTTGAAAGATTCAGCGACTTTCCAACATGATGTTGTTTTGCAGCTTAACAAACTTTATTTGGACCAACTTTCTAACAATATGTAATCTAAATTTCCCTGCTGATCAGTTTTTGTACGGCCATCTGTAGATGTGAAGCACAATTAATCACTGTCCTCCTTATGAGACTCGCATATTTTAAGATTATTATATTCCACCTCCCACTTATTCCCTACCTTATTCTCTGTTCTAGGCTAAGCCCAGCCAGTTATTTTAACTGTACTTCGAATTCAGTGTTTTCTGACAAACAACGAAAAAACTTAATAGTTGTTTTGTTCTCTTCAGGACTTTTCTCAGTTTAGCTATTTTTTTTTTTCTTCCTTAATTTGGTAGTGCTCAAAATTTGTAAATAGTGGTATTTCAGAGCTTGTGTCTTTGCTTGATAGAGAGGAATAAATTCTTGTTTTATTTTTTTCCCTTGATCTGCATATAAAATCTTTGTTAATATGTAGCACAGTGATATTTGTCTCATGATAATTTGTCTCTTTCATAACATCATTGCATTTTTTGTTCTTCTGGGATTTTTTCAAAGACAATCAAACTTCTGAATCTGGATGACTTTTCTAAAGAACTCTTGATGTCTGGGTGTCTCCACATGTGACTGATTTGTGACCGAACTATCAGTATTTATTTATTTTGTACACCTTTTGGAATATTTGTCTTGTTCTTTATTGTTCTGTAGCTCATATGCTAAAAATATCCTTACTCCAAAGTTGGTTTTATGCTACTTTTTTGAGATGTACTTAACTGTTCTGTGTTGGTTTTATTTTTTGTTGATGTTGAAGATAAACACCTTTTCTCATTGTACCCAAATAAATTATCTCTTCAGTGTGGTTGTGACATTCAACTCACTGGTCAGTAAAAACAGAATTCAAAGAAGTAAGAGGAGAATTATTCTTCCTTCCATCATTTAAAATGTTGGGGGGGGGGGGGGGGGGGGGAACCGTCTGAGACAGGTTTAGTTAGGTTGGATTTTAATGAGTGGTGACACCAGAGTGATCCAGAATATTTTGTTTATTCTGGAAACTGGATGAATAATACTCAAATACTTTTTTAATCTGTTGATTTCCATCAACTGTGGTAGTGTTATTATAATCTTATCTTTTATTAACACATCCTATTACATTTAAATTTGCCACTGGATTGTTTAGCTAAGAATTTTTTGTTTGTTTTAATGTATTTTAAAGACAGTTGGAAATAATGTTTAACTGTTTGTGGCTTTTTTAATCTTTTGTTCCTTTCTGGGATGCTTTAGTAATCTTTATTTTCTAAAGAAAGAGATGACCTTTTAAATCAAAATAATGTAGTTTTGTGATGTTTACTCTCAGGAATAAAACCCACAGTTTCTGTTTGCTTATATAAAGCATACTGATTTGACCTGAGGAAAATAAATATAGTGATACTCTGATTTATCAGAGTTGGCAAAGATACCCTGAGCAGTGTTGTACAAAATCTTTGACCAGTGATCATCTTAGAGTTGTTTTGATGAAAGATTAGATGGCCTTTACTTGTGACCGCTACTGTCAGGTATTTTTAATTGATTCATACATCGTGTGAAGCTTACAGTCTCTTTGACAGTGGGGCTGTGCTTAGGTTTGATGTTACTTCAGTGCATTTACTTCTCTTTGGGAGGTTTCCTTTCAAGTTTCTGTTAGTGCTAATTTTAAGGAGAAAATGGCAACTTACCTTCCCTTTTTTTTTTTTTTGGTGTGTGGTTTTGTTTTTGTGGGTTTTTGGGTTCCCCCCCGCCCCAGTTTGTTAGCAGAAAAGGGCTGTCTGCTGTGACGCTGTGATAGGCTTGGGAGACACCTCATATTTTAGAGTTCAGGCAAGGTAATTCCTAGGAGAGCAGTCACAGTAGTTCACCTTGCTCCATTTAGCAGTCTGCGACGGGCTGACTGTACGTAGTACCTGAGGCCACTGAAGAGGAGATAATCGTTTTACAACCCAGAACGAATCCCTCAGTGAAGGAGAATTCCTCCAGGTTCTGCCCTAGTAAAAGGTGGGGGTTTCCTGCAGTGGGTAGGCATTTCTCCAGCAAGACAGCTACATGAGCAGGGATTTCTACAGCAGATGAAACCTTAACGTTGAGATTTTTCTTTTTTAAAACAGTTTTTCCCATAAAGCAGTAGTTTTTGCTGTTAAGTTCACAGCTTGAGCTTTTGGGTATGTACAGAAATAGTTGGGACTCCAGCACCTAGCAGAGAAGGCTTGTCCCACTGACACTCCTTTTCCTTTTCTAACCTTCCAGTTGGTGACAAGAGAAGCTCCAAAACCTGCAGACAGGCCAGTCAGGTTTAACTCGCTGATCACAGCTGCCCTAGTATATGGGTACCTAGGAATATGCAGCCAACAGTAAACACTTTCTGATAGATGTCTGTTCTGATTTCCCTTCTCACTCTCCCCACTCCCAGTGCTAGCTTTCCTTGATTTCCATCATCTAGGACCTCTGACATGATACATCGGTATGCACTTACTTTTGAGGACTTGGATTATTTTGGAGGTGGGAAGTGCTGTGTTGTGCTAGCTGAAGATGTGAAGTTTGGAGTACTTTTCCTGGGAAGTTACTGTACGTTTCAGTGTAGAATTCTACTTAAATTCAGTGCACTCTGTCCTCTTCTGATACAGTTTTTGTTGTAGTGTGGCATTTCACACTCCTTTTGTAGTTTTAGACTCACATTCCCTACTTATTAAGCAAATTGGGTGTTTTAATGTGGTGCTACAAGTGCTCATTAAAGCTATTTTTCCAACAGCTGATCATTATTTCTCCCTTTTTTGTTTCTTTTTTTTTTTAAATTTCCTTTTTTTTAAGTTTGAGAAAGCTAGCCAGCAAAGACTTTTATTTCATTTGTTCTGTGTAAAATAGTCAATTCTTTTTTCCATTCTTTGTTCTTACAGCTCTTAAATGCTTATAAATCTGTTTTCAGTTGCTTCAAGTAGCCTAAAAAAGTTTTGTGTCTCTTATTCTTACCTGTAGAATGTAGTTGGATGCTTTGTGGGGCCAGACACAGTAAGGACTCCATAATCAGCTGAATTATGCTTTTCCAAGTGGGCCAAATGTTTTGGGAGTGTGAGTCAACTTTCTGAAACTTAATTGTGATTTTTGAAGTCCCTCCTCCGAAAAGCATGAAACAAGGGAATAGAAGAAATGGGGCTGTGAACTTTGGTCATAATGTATTTCTAAACTTACTTCAAAATCAAGTTGTTTTTATTGGATACGAGTGTCCAGTGGCCCAGCTGGCATTGTTTTCAGCCATCCAGATACTTCTTTTTAATGTGTACATCGCATAAACATCTTTTATGGGTGAAAAAACCCAAACCTGAATATTACTTGAACAGTCTTTTCATGCAATTTAACATTCTAGATTTTTTTCTGTGGTTCATAAGTGCATTGATACATAAAACATCACTGAAGAGGTGTAAGATGGTGATACTGGAGCAATTTTGAATTGCAGCCTAATTCACTTTAACTCTGTGGTAGTAAATTTTGCCTTTTCTACTGTTAGAACTCATTTTGATAGTTGATTTCTTCAGAAAACGTACCTATGGGAAGAGCTACCTTTTGTCATTGCCTTCTCTAAAGTAATGTTTACTTGATGGAATATGAGGGATGCGTTTGTGAATTAGTACACTTGCACAAATTACAAATTGGAAAGTAAATTGTATTTTCAAATATTCACTTGTTTTATCATATCATAAAGATCCTTGTGGTTTGGTAGAAATGTCTGGACTGTGAATATGGTCCTTCTCCAGAGAAGTATTTTCATAGTTATTCTGCAGTACCTTGACTCGTTGCTTCATTGCCATTAGATTTGGAAGACGTATTTGACAGCTGACAGAAGTGTGGTGATAGACACGGTTAGGAAGTAATGCTTATAATTCCAGCTATCAATGTCTGGGGTGGGGAGGAAGGACCTAAATAAAGACCTATGAGTAAAATCTTTTTAGTTCTCATCAGAAACATGAATTGTGATTTGCACTGTGTTAAGGGAGTGTAAAGGAAATGGAATATAACTATTAAATATTTAACATACGTGTAATAATCAAAAATTCCTAGTGAATGCATTTAAGAAGTTCATTGTTAAGCTTCAGACACAGAAATGAGACTTCTAAGGCCAGACAGAAATTATGTTTAAATACCTGAGAGCTCCTGTAGAAATCTGTAGTATTGTTATATGTGAAAGTGTGAGCATATCTTAACATTTTACATGTACAGTGAAACATTGTGTAGATAAAAATATGGAAGCCTGCAGTAATTCAATCAAACTCTGTAATGTTACTGTATCACGTGGCTGAATGCTTATGTTCTGCAGGAGGTTTTGCCTGTTACGAGTCTTTGATATCTGTGCTGAGCCCTGTTGAGATGAATTTGAATCACTGCCAGCGCATTGCTCTGGTCTGTTACAGCCGTACTTCCTATAGTGGTAATTTCTCCTGAAAATTATAGATTCCAAGCTAATATGACACTGCATTTTAAATATACATACTTTAAGACTGGTTTTAGGGCGAAACAGAAGACTGAACAAAGGCCTTGACCTTGCAAATGAGCGTGGACTCTGCCTTCAGATTGTTACTGGCTTCCTTGGGGCTTCTTAGGATGCTCTCCCTCCTGTGGCTGGTGCACCGCGGGGATAGAGGAACCATGTAGATCCCTGCATCTCAGCAGAGTTTTGCTTAACTCTGCCTTGGTGACCTGTGCTGGTGGCTGACCAGGGAATCTTACATCCCTAAGGGTAGGGGTCCCTGTTTTTCTGAAGAGACTGTTTCCCTGCTGGATGTATTATGTTAACTTTTGTGGAGCCTGTGATGTTTACACTTTGGAATGTCTCCAAATATTGAGGTGCCTAAATAAGGAGTTAGGATCTGCCTTTAAACAATGTAGAATTATTCTTATGTAGCTTACTCACAAAATTATGAAGTTATGTGAATATGTACCTAATTTCTTTAATGTTAAAAATGGAAAAGTATTTTTAAGTCTGCTTTTTACATAATTGAAAACTCATTGAATTCAGACAAACCCATAAAATAATCTTAAAATCGCAAAGATGATGTTTTATTGCTTACTACATCCACAAAGGAATCTCGCAGTGCATTGGTGGTCTGTTTTCCAGAAATACTGTTACTCTAATTCAACACACCTCGAGAGCTGGTGATAAAAATCTTGATGTGAAACACACTTTCATAGCAGAAGAGTGCAGGTGCAAAATAGAAAAGCAAGCATTTTTTCAAATGGTATTGATTGTTTTCTCTGCAGTATGTAGGAACACCAGAATATTTTTAGATGGAAAAGATTAAAAAATTATCCATTGCGTTTGTAATAGCTTATATGTTTGGGTTAGTTATTTATCGTGTGAAATATCCATAATGCTATCTTAAGCATCTTAATTAGGTTTCAGCTTTTCATAGGGAGGCTGGAAGGCTCTCGTGCAGTTGTGGTGCTGTGGCAGGGTGCGCCGCAGCACAGCTGCTTTCTGATGTCAGTCGCTATTTCAATGCAACGAAAGTGGGAGAGGAAGAGCATGAAAAAGACAGTTTTTAAGAAAAAAGTGTCGTCAGTAAGCAAATTATTTTTGTCTGTGTTGTTTTGATTAGGATATGAAATAACAAGTAAAGTCTGATTGCTACAAAAGGAATTACATCTGGAGAGTTTAACTGGGGCAGTTACAGAAACTTTTTGGTGAAATGTGTTATTTTGCCCCTGCGTTTGGGAGAACTCTGGGTAGTCTTTAGCAAAACTCCTGGTAATACCCATATTCACCTGGCCTTCAAGCAGAACCCTCTCTTCTCAGTGCTGCATATTTGTTAGGGGTTATAGTGCTGTGTTCAGAGACACTGGAAAATCGGTGGCTTCCCTGTGGAAAAGGGTGAGATTGGTGCGTAAGGTGCTCAGTACCTGTTGGGCAGGATAAGCTTTCCTGGGTTGGTTTCCTCCCTCTGTAGGGAGTCCTTTTGCCATGCTGATAATGGCATGATATCTTGTGGCGTTTTTCTTGGGGGTTTTCTTAGTTTTTATAGGTGAGGATTGAAATAGACATGGATAATTTCTACTGATCTTTGTGCTCAAAGATCTTGGTTTCCAGAGTGAGGTGAAAAAGTTTCTTGGAAATGCTTCCTATGATGGACTGGCATTTTCCTTTCAGATGCAGCCACACTGGCACATGGCTCCTGTGGGAGGGCAAGAAAGGTGAATTCATTGGCATTTCTAGTGAAGGAACTAGGGTTTTTGTTTGTTTGTTTGTATTTAATAAAATCAGAGAACAGGTGAAGACTTTGGAGGGGTTGCATACAATATAAAAATATATTCTATATCTTATAGGAAATAGTTTTAAATAACAATTTTTATATTTCTAATGAATACAAGTTAAAAATCTATTAATATGAAAAAAGTTTTCGGCCACTAGAAAGCTGGACAATATATACTAATGGTTCTCATAAAGTCACTGATGCAGAAGTATCTCGACTTGCTTGACAATGCCAAACAAAATTTTGTGCTACCATTTAAAACACATGGCTTGCATACGAACTTTGGTTTGCATGTTCATGCACTTACAGCAGTCTGAATCACAACTGATTTTCGTTTGCTTGTGTTGTACCTCTTTGTGTGGCTGACCTCAAAAAAAGGGAACAAGGTGATGATGGTATACACTAAAATTTGCTTATAAAAATATATGGATATTCCTAGCACACAAAATTTCAGTTTGAAATTAAGTTTGTTAAAAGGTTTGGGCTTTTTTTTTTTTTAATGTAATACATCTACTTCTGTGTTATCTTCAAAGCACTTTAAGGACATAAAACATGCCTGTGTAAGAATTTCCTTTGAAGGTGGATATGATTTCTATCAGTGAGCTGTCACCTGCTTTTTTAGAACATTCTTAAGGAGATGTGAATCAACACCTGCCCATTGAGGACAGGGAAGCAACCTTCCTGTCTTTGTACCTGTACTGAAGTGTTTGGAGGCTGGTTATTAGAAAAATACTGTGAACTCACTTTTTTATTTCAAGTAGAAACACGCGTAGGTACCTCATTTTCATCCCAGTCTTTTTTTAGATTGGGAAGACTTTTTTTTCTAAGCGCAACACATAGGATGAACACTTTTGAAAATTAGCATTCTTCTTATGCTGCAGCACTGCCTGCAGATGGTCCAGTTAGTTAGTCCTTTGGTGTTGAGGAGTGTACACCCATGTCGTTATGCTCCCTAAGTGTCTAAGCTGCTGGGTGGGGTGGGTTGGGGTGGCCCGCGGGGTCCCCAGGTGCTGTGATGGATGGGACTTGGCCCTCTGCAGCCCTGTGCCCCACTGTCACCTGTGGCTGGTTTAAAGCTTGTTCCTGCATTTGTGTCTGTGTTTGACCTTTCCTGTGCAGAGTCTTCTGTTGTCTGATCACATATAATCTTCTAGTGGGATTTTCCTCCTGCCCAAGTGGTTACATCTCTCTCCCTGCCTTTGGCATGAGTGTCTGCTTTCACGAATTTTATGGTAATGTATCAGGGATGCCTGTTTTTGTCACACTTAGATGATATCAACTGCTGATTTTAAAAGGTTTAGGGGAAAGAAATAGAGTAGATACTTGAGCACCTAATTTCCTTGGTCTCTGTTGTTGGCTGGACTTGCTGCCAACACTGTTTCCTGTAATTCGCCTCATTTGCCTCTTTCGCTCATCTATTGGTCTGCCTTGTGAAAAATGTAATTCAACTGCAGAAGCTATCTCAAAGAGAAAATTGGAGCATATGTTGGCTGAACTGTAGTTTTCCTGAGACACCACAGCAACATCTCTAAATTTGATATTTTCTAGATTTCTGTTAGATAAACATAAAACTTGCATTTTGATGTTTCAGTGCAGAAGACATGTAGAAAAGCTACTTGTACTTATAATGTGGAATTGAACGAGTTATAGGGTGAGTGACAGTGGTGTCTTTCTGGTTTTAGAGAGCTTGTCTAGTGATGTGGTTTAGCCCCAGCCGGCAACTAAGCACCACACAGCTACTTCCTCACTCCTCTCTGGTGGGAGAGAATTGGAAGGGTAAAAGTGAGAAAACTCGTGCATTGAGATAAAGACAGTATATTAGGTAAAGCAAACCAAGGAATTCGTTCACCTCTTCCCATCAGCAGGCAGGTGCTCAGCCATCCCCAGGGAAGCAGGGCTCCATCACATGTTAACGGTTACCTGGGAAGACAAATGTCATCACTCCCAATGACCCCCTTTCCTTCTTCCCCCAGCTCTATTCGCTGAGCATGACACCTCATGGTATGGAATGTCCCTTTGGTCAGTTGGGGTCAGCTGTCCCGGCTGTGCCCCCTCCCACCTGCTTGTGCACCCCCAGCCCACTCGCTGGTGGGGTGGGGTGGGAGGCAGCAAAGGCCTTGGCTCTATGTAAGCACTGCTCAGCAGGAACGGAAACGTCCCTGTGTCATCAACACTGTTTCCAGCACAGATACAGACCACAACCCCACACTAGATTCTGTGAAGGGAATTAACTCTCTCCCAGCCAAAACCAGCACATGTAGACACTATATTTTTCTCTTCATTTTTAAGGTACGATATTTTCGTATTTTATTTATAGTTCAGCTGTACTGTTCTTTCTCATTTTTAATTCAGTTATGATATCATTGCACTTGGAATTAGGGTTTATTAAATGTGTGGTGGGTTTTTTTTTCCCTCTCCATAACTGGAAAAGATCATGTCTAACTTTGATAGCTTAAGTTTGTAACACTTATAGACACAATCATAGAAGTGACATAGCTATCTTCACACCTGTTGAAAAGTGTATACCATTTTAGTTTTTCTGTGTGCTCATGCATGTGTGTGCATGGTTTAATTTACATTCTCATAATAAAGGGTACTTTTGACATTGGATGAAGGGGTAGAAACCTTCCTCTGAGCTTGAAAGACAAAATAATCAAGGATTGAATTCCTACTTCTACTTTTTATGGTGACATGTTACATCATGCTACCTTAAGAAAAAGTTGGTTAAAACATTATTATTTCACCCTTTCTGTTCAAAGTCTTGATTATTGATTGAACCTTCGGTTGTTAATTCTATGCAAGGTTAATAGCTTTATAGTGTTGTTCCTCAAGAAACTCAAGATAAGCTTTTGACAGTGATGTAACCTCCTTATTTTCATATATTTGATTTTATGATGAAGTCCTAATTTCTTCAGAGCTCTGTACTGGTGTGCCTAATAGTCTTTAAGATATGAGGAAGTATAGATTGTAAAACTAATTTGTTTTTTATTAATTTTTGTTGATATCAAGACAGAAATTTCAGTGTTTGCAGTAAAAACATTCAGAATTTGTCTGTATGTATTAAAATAGATTTGTATTTCTTTCCTAGATAATGATTTATTGGTTAATTTTTAGAGTTAAAAAGTTGTGGGAATAACTTTTAGAGATTTTTTTGTTACTATCACATTAAAATAGATCAGAATTTGTGAATTAGATCTATCTAGACTGTTGTGGTGAGATAGGCTTGACCCCCACTACTGGGATGGTAGTTCAGTGTTTACTGTTGATTAGGTTATATGTCATTGCTTTTTGGTGCTGTATCCTTGTGCACCTTAAATTTTGTTTTGTTCTAAACCATGGAATGAATCAATTCTCATCACGTTGATCTTGAACATGAGTCTCGATGTGTTTTGTGAACTAAGGTGGCAGCTGAAAGTTGAGCTCTTCTGTATTGCTTCAGCATATTTGTATCAGCTGAGAGTCCCAGTCTTTTGTGTAAATGAATCACACTGTTTTTTACTGGAATTCATTCTCTTCGGTTATTCCATGTGCAGTTAAGGTAACTGGTATTTTAACATTGCTGATGTATCCATTCTTTGCTGTATAAAAATGATGACTGTCTTTGTAGCATTTTTGTAGTTGAAAATGTAATATTAATTTAAAATAAATGGTCTTTTTTATTATTAACTGTATATGCAAAAAAAGGAACATCTGCCTTCCAAATGTTATTCAGTGATTGTAATTAAAAGGTTAAATAAAAGCTGAGGCAAGCTTTGAATTTAGAAGCATTTGCAACAGCAAGTAATCTGACTTACTGCAGACATTTTTGTCAAAGTTGAAAAAGTTACAGCTAATTAATTTCTTGGGAGACATATGATGAAATTGTAGGTGTGATAACATATTTGAGTAACATATGGTCGTTATGGGGCACCTTTCTAATGACTGAGCACCAAGTTAAATATAGACTTTCCAGTTTTTCACTTCTTCTATTAGTGGTTCTTTGTTACTACCAATTTAAACTTTGCTTATTTTCCGTTGTGCGTGAAATAGGATTCTTCGTATGTTTGTAAGAAATTTAAAAAATAGTGCTAACTACCACGGTGCCGTTGTGCCTTGGCGAAATTTACTGAAGCAGAGAGTTCATCTCTCTTTGTTGTAGCCTTCTGATTTTGGTACTGGTAATTGAGATTATGTACATTTTGACCCATATTTTGTAAAATGTGAAACTTGCTGCTGAATGTTTAGGTGCATGCCCTTGAAAGTAGGAGCAAAAACATTTTTGAAAGATTGGTAGAAAAATGCATGTTGCTCCCCCCTATATGTAATATATTGAAATTTACCTTAATAAGCTATTGTAATTTATTATGACTTAAAAAGGAGGACAGAGGTATTTCTGGAACAATTTCTCCTTCAGTCTACGAAGCTGTTAATAAACTGTATCATGTTTCATGACAGGTGATTCTGTCATTCCTTAGGAGGCTGTATGTAAGGACTGTATTAGAATACATACATTTTTTCTTTTGTAATAAAAGTAATCTGAAGCTTTACCTAGTTTTAAATTTAATTTATTATTATAACTTAGAGCAAATTTCAAACTTTATTATTTCATCGTCAACAAGTGGAATGAGCAACCCGATATATAATTTAGTGATAATGACACACAAATGAGCAAGGAAATAAAAATGTTTCAGGTGAAAATGAGGAAGGAAATGGAAGGAGAAAAGTGTTTTTGGGGGAGGGGGACTGGAGAAAGTAAAGGATGCAGGAGAAAGCTGCTGTTTGTGGTGGGAGAAGGTAAAGGGTGCATGCCGATGAGGGCTAAGTATATGTGGGAACTGTATTATGAGTTGAATAAGAATTTTTTTGCAAGTCATAATTTTGTCTGTATTTCAGTATCAAATGAAATGAAAGATGTGGGGGTTTTATTGCTATAAAAATGACAGTTAATTAGTTTGGTTCTGAAGGAACTCTGTTGCTCATCCGTTTTGCATTGCTGGAGATGATGCTGGATGATCACAGAATCTGAATTCATGGTAGCTGCAGCTTCACTCTTGAAGCCTTGTCATACAGTCTAAAACTGTGGCTACAGAATGAGAAAGGGGTTTTAACCGTTACAAGAAGTACAGTAATGGTTATTACTTGAATGTGGCAATCCTTTTCTTACGGGAGAGTGAAAAGGCTGTGTTGATACTTAGAGAGAAAAATCTCATATTATTTGGAAGGAGCAAATGGAGAACTGTGGCTTGGTAGTTATGATATTAGTGGCGAGGAAAACATCCCGAGAAAGATAACACTGGGAGTGCCATTTTCACGCAGCCAAGGTGTCTAGCACTATGTGATGTCGTTTGGAATTTCTTTCTTACATTGATCACATTCCTTGTTTTCTTTTAGGTAATTTTTGTAAAAAGGGACCTTTAATATGTTTTCTGCTTTTTTGTATATGATGCTCAGAGATATTTTCTGGCAGGCTCTTTGGCCAGAGAAGAGAACCAAATCACGGTTTCTACTAATGAAATCGTGTTTTGCTGTTCGCTTTACTTTTGTTATGCCTGGCACTTATGCATTAAGAATTACTCATGAAAATATCTTTAATGAATATAGTAAATTTCAGATAAAGTTTCTTACAACCTACCTCCCCCCAAAACTGTCCAGCTGATCAAACTGTTTATTTACTTAAATACATGATCACAGATGGAAGGAAGTGGAAGCTTTTGAAAGTCTCGAAGTCTTACTTGGTTTAACACTGGATGATTCTGCTTTTTATTAGATTAGAAATATTTCTGTAATCTTTAATTGATATATTTGTCTAAATAAAATTAACTTTGTGAATAAGTTACTCTCCCAGAAGCAGAGAAAGATTGAGTACCTGTTGGCAATACAGATGGAGGGATGTGGGGAGGAGAAGGACTTAAGGTAGTTATGTTCAGTCCTGATAAGCTGTATACATGAGACACTTGTGTATTTTTATTTTAGCCTGTTTGCCTACAAGTGATGTGTATGTTTGTATTTTAGCCTGTTTGCCCACAAGTAGGTGTGTTTAATTCTGGAGTATTTGCATCTGAAATGATCAATAGTATACTTCCTATGCACAAATTGTGGTGCCAGATGTGATGAGATCAGGACTCAAGCTATTCGCACATTTCAGTTATTATTGTTAAAAATCGCTGAAGCCCTGAAGGGACTAGTGATCAGGGAGGAGGGTGGATGTTAAAAATCTAATTAAAAAAATAAGGAAAGAAAAAAAAGCATCTTGTGGCACATGATGAACTCTCACATCTAAGCATTTTTGGATGCTTTCATAGCCATCTGTAGAGGGAGGATCATTGATTATGCATCAGCCAGATAAAAGACATCATTCTGATGCATTTCTTTCTTCACCAGATACCATTTTACTGCAAAATACTATGGTATCTTAATCAAATGATAAAACCAATTTTTTAAGGCGCCATAATAAAAGCATGCTGTATAGAGAACGCAAAGTAGATGTTGCAATGAAAGGTTGAGTTTCTCTTAGTGGTTTCTGATAGCTGTATAAATCACAGGAGGGAGGAAAATCTCGATGAATCACATTTAAAAAGGGTCACCACCAGATCCCCTATCCCACTACTGGTGTGCTTTTCCTGCAGCTCCACTTCTGAGTTGAAACAGTGTAAAAAAGTTTTGACAAAACATTGTTTTCTACTAAAAACTTTGAATGTTCATTGTAGCATTATTTAGTCTTTATAACTTACGAAACTCATAAGAAAAAACCAAAAGAGGTGTACAAAATTGGTTGTTAGGAGAAACAAATTTGCCACGTATGTTTGTTTAGGAGGGTGAGTGGATTAAGCATGTGCATCAGACCAGTTAGGCTCTGTAACTTTCGGAGTGAACAGTAGCTCATGAAAAGATGTGAAAGAAAGATCCTCATAGTTTCATATGGGAGACTGACATAATTTAGACTAAATTTCTGTTCTGTTGCTGATCACTTTTAGAGGTGTTAGATCACAGCATAAACTTCATTTGCCTGATATGCGCCCCATAGTGATTTTTGTTATTAGGAATTCAGAATAGCAGAAAGCAAGAAAGCATGATTTTTGTATTCATTTGCTTGTTTTCTCTTTAAAACAGTCTTTCAGCTTCCAGTATTGAAATAATTCCAAGCATTCAAATGTTAAAATATCACATTTGGCATATGATATTTCTCATTGAGGAAAAGATCTGTGTTTATAATTTTTCTGCGGTTTTGCGTTTTTTTCTTGGGGCTGGGGGTAGAATGTGATAACCGTTTGCAAGTTTTGTGATGCATTTTCAAAAAATTTATAGGAATTTTTGTATTCCAGCTCTTTGTTACCTGTAGAAAAAATATGCAATTGCAGAAAAGAAATTAAGGAAATTATCCATTTTCTTTTTAGGTTTACCTCAGCACTTCAACACTGTGAAAGATACACACATGTATTTTAGATGATGTATCAGCTAGAGCAGTTTCTCTTGTTTTATAGTTCTCAGTTATTTCGTAAACGTGAGTGAATACCGTTATTGCAATTGCCACTGAGTTTGGTTTTGGTGGTGTGGCATTCTGTGTGTGGGGTTTTTTTTGTTGTTGTTGTTTTAGGGGGGTGTGTGGTTTTTTCTGGGTAGATCTCTAGATACAGAAATGCGAGAAAAATTATGGTGTGCCAATTAATTAGACAATTAAAATGTAGGTAATAATGTAACTTGGAAAATTCACTGCCAAATAGATACATATAAGATTAAAACTATATTTAATATCCATATAAGGTACTTCCTAATAAGTAAATGAATTGTAAGGGTTCTTGAGTTCAGTATATCTGCCAGAGAATTTGAACAGACAGTATGAAATGGACTTGGGGCCAACTCCGAAATAAAGAATAAAGGAAATACTGAGTAGCTTCTTGCTCAGTGACAGGCACAGAGTTCCCATACTAATGTGTATGTACATGAAATCACTGCGTAGTCAGCTTTAGTTCTGGCGTGTTTAAAATTTTTTGAATACTTGGTAACTAACTGGTCAGCCTTTTACAGAAGTTTGCTTTGGATGTGATTTCCTATTTAAAAGCCAACTGGAAAAGTAATTATAGCACGTGGAGTTATATCATCTCTCAGTTTGGGTTGCAACAGACATTTGTACTTGAAATACGTAATTGGTAGTTGTAACAAGCTCTTATCTGTAATGGGAACTAGCTACTAGAGGGGAATGAAGCATGCTTCCAGCGGTTTTCACAGCTGTATGCTGCCAGAAGAATGTAACAGCTCCAGACCCCAAAGTTCAGATCTTTTTGGGAAATGTAATTTATGACCTTGCCACTCACTTTTCTTTCCCTTTCCACTTAATCCCACATCCCTTTCCTTCTGTATTCATATTCTTCTCTCTTGATTGCCCTATTGCTAGTCATTGTACTTACACCTTCCAGATGTGGCCTCTTCTTTGTGTCTTCTGAGACCACCATGAGTCTCCGCTCCTGCTCCATGCTCCCAGCGCATTGATGTGACTGTTTTAAATTTCTCTCAGCTCCTGAACTTTCTAGCCATCCACTTGCCCATGCTGGCCACCTTGGGCTTTTTGTCTCCTGCTGCCCCATTGCCCCATTCAGAATTCTGCAGTGCATTTGTCACAACTTGAATTATTCCATGTGGATTGTTTCCTTAATCTCTATGCTACCTGAACATCATTAAAGGTAATATTTGGAGTGCAAGAAAGAGCCTGTCTGCTCCCATTGAGTTGTCTGCCACTGTTGTGGAAAATTGATTGTCAGGAGGAGCAATTGCAGGAAATGACCTGGTCAGTCCCTGTATCAGGGGAGAGAAAATGGTCTGTGTAACAAGCCTTTGGAGAATTGGGCTGCCAGACTCAACAACTCTTATCTCAGCAGGTGTGAAGTGATATATATATACACACACAGATATATATATATATTTATCATTAAAAAAAAAATATCCATCACATCTGAGTGGCTCTTCTTACAGACATCTCTGACATCACTTGAATCCACTGCCAAACTGCAAGTTCCAAGTCAAATTTCAAAGCCTAGTTACCAGAGCTTTTTGACAGGTTTACTATAACATTTTTATGCAATAGCATGACAATGTACCTTCCCCTAATTCCCTGAGAAATAACGGACTTGGGTCTACTGGTTTCGACTTGAATTCAACTTCAGTTAAATCATTGGAAGGACTCTAGGTAACATGGGAGTTGGCTCAGGCTTCTGAGGTTGCTCCCGTTCAAGGAGGTGGTGACAGCCACACTTGTGTCTGCTCTCATGCTTTGAATATGGTGATGCTGCCCTTTAGCACTCTCAGATTTTCTTTCAGAAATTGGTGGTTGTTACACTGCAAAGGAAGAAAGTAGAGAGTTTGAACAATCTTGACATATTTTTATCTGAAAAACCCAAGTTAATTTAAAGAATTGATTTGCATTATGAGGAAAAAATGTTTCCAAATGCAGATATAAGACTTAATTTTAGTGTATATAAACAAAGTATGAATATTCCATTTATTTGACACAAATAGGTAAACCAATACAGAACTCAAAGAGCTTTTAAAATGTAAATGTGTTTTAAGAGTATGCATAAAGTATATACATATATGTAAGTATATATTTATTTTCCCCATTGGAATGAAATTGCCTGAATTTTGATAAATCAGAGTCTTAAAATTATTGAACAGTCATAGTTTTGGAAAACTATTTCTAATGTTAGTTGTACAAAGAAATTGGGTAGTGGTTACTTCTTGGTTGCCCAATAGGTCCAGATTTGTTGGTGTGTCAAAATAAGATGTAAGGTATGACAGTGTAGGTAATCAGCACACAAGGGAGGAGTATGTCCAGCATCTTGTTTAGTACCCTTAAAGTCTGCAGTCCAGATGACCAGAGAATGATGTTTACAGTAGATGTTGCTTGGGGTTTTTCTATATGCAAGTGTAAGAAGAGAGTTTGTACTCTTGGTGTTTGATGTCTGGCAAGACTCTCTAGGTATGTGGTGGCAGAGTTGTTACTTCCTTTTCTCAACTGGTTCTATTAATATAAAAAGGCTGTAAGTGTAAAGTTAAAAAAAAAAAAAAAATCAGGCTAATGGGTTGGGAAGGCGATGGCTTGAAATGCTTGTGTATACATGCAGAATGTGCTTAGTAAGGAAGTACCATTTAGTGTGGTTATTTAAGCACTTTGCTCCCAGTAGAACTGTATTTCTGTTCAAAAGTGGTTTTTTGTTGCCAGAGCTCCAAAACCTGCACTTGTGATCTTTTTTTTTTTCAAATTCAGTACAAAAAATGTTTATCCCACTCTTCCACTGCAAATACTTGTTTAGATGTAAAATGTGACTAAATAGTATATTTCACGTTCATATACTGAATTTTCTAATGTCTCTTTAAATGCTCAGTTCTCTTTCATTTTGTTACTCTTATGATCATGTATTCCTTCAATGTCAGATTATCCACGTCCCCCCTTTCATGGGGTCAGCCCCTAATTATCAGGGAGTTTCTCAGTCGAGAATGATGAAAATAACAAGACCTAAAAATCTAGAAGGGGTATTATATTACTAATTGTAACTGTGCTTTTTGTGGTTTATAAGGATGATATTTATACTGGAACTTTATGGATAGAGAATTACTCATCAATAAAATGAAGCTGCAGATGTACTTTTTAAATGCACCAGTGGTTTTCTACCCCCACCCAATATGTATTTTTTGACAAGGATATTCTTGTATTGGTCAGATACTGAAATCCATATCGACTGTAGATAGTACTTTCTCCAATGTGTCAGAATATTTTTGTTTTCCCTGTAACTGCTGACTTGATATATGTGGAAGTTGGGCACCGAATTTAATATGGGTATTGCATTTTGAAGCAAAGATGGCTAAAGTGTGGTCAGCTGTCACTGAAACAGTATGTGTGAGCTAGGGTTCACGCAGGAAAAAGACCTTTCATCTGTCCATCTGTGCTTGAAATACTCATGGTATTTCATGTATGGTATGTACCCATGGTTACAGCACCTGTATCCAAAAGTTAAAACACACTAATTCTAGTTTTTGAGACACTTGGCCTTTGTGACCAAGGGTTTAGAGATCTTCATGTAGGTAGAGATGAGAATTTGAGAAAGAATCTATAAAACATTTTGTTATTGAATAAAAGAGTCCTGCCTAGAAGTATGATTCAAGAGAAGCCACTTAGAAGCAAACAGAAACCACTTAATGACATCCATCTCCAAACTAGATCTTGTGAGAGTGGAAGTCCTGGAATGAACTCAGTCAGGAGCTTAGGATTGACTCAGTTTGGGTCTGTCTACGGAACTGACCTGTTCTCCTGCAAATGAGCAGGGAAGTAAGAATAGAACCAGTGGTTACTCTAACACGTACCCTGTCTGATAGTAGCTCATCTTTGATGCTAGGGAAGAGTATAAGACCAGGGAAAGCTGTTAAATCCTTCTTCAGTTCTGACAGTTGGCTTTCCTCTTTACTACCCTGAGCAGCTCTGTATAATCACCACCTTAGCTTCACCACCTCTTACCTTCTTTTACTGGTCATTTATGACTGTGTGGGACCCAAGGGTAGATCACTGCAGATCTGCATTGATGACCTTGCTTTTCATTGTGAAAACTGACCATTTCCTCTGCCATTGGTGTGCCTGTTTTCTGACCCTGATTGGTTTTACTTATTTTATTTAGTTTTATTGTAAGGATCATCCCTTTTGTCCTGTGGAAGTTTACTTCTTTTAGGTTAAGGATATTGTTCAGTGTTGTTTGGAAACCTATGCAGTCTGTATTAATTGTTTTTTGTTCTAATGCACAGCCACTTGGGTAAAAATCCTCAAAAATGCGATCAAACTTGTAAATATGTAGTCAATAAAATAATTCTAAAATCACAAGTTGTCTGAGGAGGAGACAGTGAGTGTATGCATATGGGCCGCTGTAAAAAGGGCAGGAGGGGAGCAGTGGTGATCAGTAGTGGACAGTTACGGAATTTGCTTGTGAAGACAAATAAGACGTTCTCCCCTGATCTCAAAACATTGCAATGGTCCAGGATGCTGAAACACATCTTTGGACAATCTTTTTTTCCAGTGCCTTTTTTTTTTTTTTTTTTAATCCGAAGTTTTTGGCAAAAGATAGGAAATGTGATTCAATGGTAAACCCAAAAGCTGAGGGGATTGTTGTGCTCATGCGTGTGCCACACCTTGTGTTAAGGATATTCTCTTTCTCTGCAATTGTTTTTTAAGGAGTCGTATAGTGGACTTCTTCACATTGGAAGAAAATGTTGCACATTGGCTTTTAATGCTCCAGAAATTTGAATATGAAGTCTCTTGAGTTTGTAGGCAATGAGTTTGGGGGTTTGTTTTAGAGGCAGTTCTTAAAATTGTTAAAAGTACAGTAGCTCTGCGCTGACATGAAGTGAGTAAAAAGAGATTGAAATATAAGAACAGGGCTTGAAATAGAATTTTACAGGGTGCTGCAGGCTGGAGAACTGAGGAAGGGAAAAGGAATTTGAGAAAATATATTTTGTTTCTTTCTTCCTAAAAGAGCAAATCCAGATGAAGTTGCATAGATAAGGTGACTTATATGATTTATATTCCACAGAACAAACTGCTACTCTGCTGTGCTCAATATATAAATATTTATCACAGCAGGTATCCCAAAATATGTAAAAATCTGCCTTTTTTATTTAAAGTAAAATGTACTGTAACTGTGAGACACTGTCACACCTGCATGGCCTCTCTGTATTTCAGACATCAGATGATATTTTGCTAGTTGGCATCCTTTTGAAATTGTTACGTGTTCCAACTGCCGCTGCATAGTACGGAGTACAATGATTTTGTCTGTTAGCGGATGCGCAGGTTGTGGCCACGTATTGAGTGTGTTGCAAGTGATGTCAATATGTAAAACTGTTTCCCCTATGAGCACTGTGGTGCTGCCTGGGTACTGGGAGGGAAGGGAAAAGAGAGACATCAAAACGAGCAGTTACTTTTACCATGGCATTTTTCGTAGTAGGTTTCACTTAATCTATGGCTATTCCTGATGCCAGCCAGCAATCAAGTGTTGGATAAGATAAATTAGTCCTGGTCTAACACAGAAGCTGCAAAACTTTGAGAATTCACTTCTTTGAATATCATGGGGAATTCACCCTAACACGAGCACTGGGGAACTGACGGGATTACATCAAACTGTGGAGGAAGCTTTGAATTTCTTCTTCTGGGAGTTTGTCTTCCAGTGCCTTTAGTCAGATTCATCAGCCGGCTGTGAGCTTGGAGGTGTGTGTTGCTATGGAACGGGTATCAGGCATGTGCCTTTCAGCAGTACTGAAAGCATGGCTGAAGACTTTGAATACTTTGGGTCACGAATCGGTGCAGGGTTTATTGATTCTATTTTTTTTCATGAACGTATTGCTGCTCTTTGTGAAATTCATTGTGGAATTCATCAGATAGAGGGTTATTTTTCCGTGGTCACACAAGGCCTTCTTGATTACTTTGGAAGATCACAATACTTATTTGGGGTAGAAAATACCTCAGCTTTACGTAATGGAAATTTGATGTTTTGGCCCCAAGCCACTATTGATGTTAATGGTGATGCAATTTCAATTGCTGTACTGTGACATCTGAGGTTTCTTGTACAACAGTGACTCAAGAAGCATTTTGCTCAGCACTTCACTAGGAGGGAAGATTTCCACAAGGCCTCAACAGCCTGTGAACGTGAAAGAGTGAACAAAAGTTGGAGATGTGTCATATATAATCTAGAGGCTTCAGAGTGGAGCTTACTGATGTGAGACGTGCATACCATGTTTTGGAGACATCTGTGGCAGAAGTACTGGGGGTCTGACTTAAAATTTGGGAGGAAGATTTGGGAATATTTTCAGTGAATTTTGTATAAGTTTTGTGTAGGGTTGTATCTGTGAAATGCGCTTTCTGGCCAGGAATTAGTGTGAACACTGAGATGTGAGGGAAATGAAGGTATCGTAATGAAGGTGATGGATTGAAAAAAATACAAGATAATGCTTTATTAAATTCTTCCCTTAAAAAGATTCAGCTGTATAACCTAGTTCTCATTTCAGTATTTTTAATGCAGCTTTAAATATACTTCTGTATATTTATAAATATCACACAGAATTTTGTTTCGTCAATTACATAACTGTTACTCCGTACTGGTTCTCCCTCTTGCTCGCAGTAACATTCAGAATGAATGAATTACTGTAGGTAAAATAAAGGAAAAAAAGCAGCCTCCCCCTCAAGATCATATGCCAAAAATATGTCACTGAAAGTTCTTTTCTAAATGTAGCTATACAACGAATAGTTTGCAAGTTCAAAAACGTATTAGCAGACTTTCTCAGTGGGAGATTTAGCCTTGTTTCAGCAAAGCTGTTCTCTTAACTCTCTCTTTGGTTTGTGCTTTTATCTGACATGTTAATGAGCAACTTTGCACTTTTTCATTAGCTTTTGAACTGTAATGTCTAAAATTGAAATCCCTTCTAAAAATCTGTAGATACATTACAATTTTTCTTCATCTCATCTCTTGGAATTCTAATATGGTAATTACCCAGTAATGCAGGTTCTTACTAAACGTTCATTGAAAGAGCAGAATAATACCTTATGCAAAATTTAGTTGTCGTCAGTCTTCATCATCCTGGAAAGCAAGGCATCCTTTCTTTTGGGGGTTAATGAAAGATGCTCATGTGTAAGAATTCAGAGTGTTTAAACTGCAATTTTCCATGAAAAGAACTGAAGCTGAAATCACCAATTACAATGGAAAGGTGGTAAAACTGGGAATGTAAATGATATGGTTTCTTAGATTAGAGAATTGTCTCAGCTCATAGTTTTAGCTAAATGTTTACAAAAAAGTTGGCGTGCATTGTAGAGCTCATAAAACAAAGTTTTCACTGTTTACATAAAAAGCAGTAGTAAGGCACAAAAAAGTTAGCATTTTGTGTAGCTAGCAGATAATTATGTCTGCCTCTGAAAGTAGAAGTGATGTGAAAGATTGGAAAGGAAGTTACTGCTTCCTCATAACTACTGATGTTGCTGGATTATATATCCGTTGCTGTCGTAGAAGATCTGTGGTGTCAAAAAAAGAGAATTTCAAGGTGTTTATAATGAATCTGGGCTAACAGCTTTTTTGAACACTTTTTAGCCTGCTGCACTATTTATCACAGAATCACAGAATGGTTTGGGTTGGAAGGGACCTTAAAGACCGTCTAGTTCCAACCCCGCTGCCATGGGCAGGGACACCCTCCACTAGACCAGGTTGCTCAAAGCCTCATCCAGCCTGGCCTTGAAGACAGCCAGGGATGGGGCACCATCATTATCATGATTTGCAACAAAACCCAGAAGTTTTAAGTATATGATACAGGGCTTGTTTGACTGACTGGAAGAAAAACTGGAGAATCAAATAGTATAGAGCCAGTACACCAGTGTTAGAGTGTGTTATGGCAGATGGGACCCATTCTGTATTTCACTATTAATTGTTGGTAACCTGGTTAATTCAGTTTTGGATATGTGTGTTTATTTGATTGATTTCAAAGTAGTCTACATCCCTACCTGTCCTCTCAGGGCTTGAATTTCATTGGTGATGCAGCGAATGAGAGCAAAACTCAGAAACAAACACAAGCAAAACGTGCAGAATATATTTCTTTCTGCTTTAAATAAAACGCAGTGACAATTGCACCTGAAATGCTCTTTGCCCAGTGTGACGCTTGAAGGAAAAGGACCGTGTTGTCGGCCGTGTTTCTCTGTCTCTTAAGCTCACAAAAGTAGCCCAGACAGTTCGCTGACCTCAGGCAGACCTTTAAGTCTCTGCCGTGTCAGACCTGAGGGGCATGCTCTTAATTGGCATGCAGATCACAGGCAGGCGCTGGGCTCCGCGCATAGCCAAGTGCTGCTTTAGGATTTAGACAAAGCCACTCTGGCAAAACATCCCAGTTGTCAGGGTAGCTGGCGGTTTCCTAAAGAACTGTTACATAATGGAGAGACTGGGAAAAGCTTTAGGATGCAAATTTTTCATTTTAAAAGTAAAAATTAAAGGAAAAAA
The DNA here is from genome assembly GCA_027574665.1 of Rhynochetos jubatus. Classification (NCBI taxonomy): domain Eukaryota; kingdom Metazoa; phylum Chordata; class Aves; order Eurypygiformes; family Rhynochetidae; genus Rhynochetos; species Rhynochetos jubatus. The sequence goes on from CM050650.1 coordinate 39,656,563, forward strand.
AAAAATAAAGTGGCGGTAATTTGTGAAAAGAAACATCCCCCCCACCCCCCGGATGATCTCATTCGTTGTTTCCTCCTTCTGTTTAACTTCTCAGGGTCATAAATGTAGTTTGCTGTTTAAAACTGTAGTGATGTCACTCCAAAGGTATTTTGTGGAAGAGGGGACGGGAATTATCTGAAAGTATTTGGGAATCAACACTTAGGGATTTATTGGCTTTGCGAGGGGTCAGCTATTTGCATTTCTTCTCCTTTGTGCTCGGTGTAATGTAAACTGGGAATTCGGCTATAGAGTTAATGTTTACATTTGAAACATCCCGTGGAACAGAAGCGAACGTTGTGTTTATTGCTACAGCTGCCTCCTCGGGTGCAGCCCACATCCGAAGCCTCCTCGCTGGTCCCCCGCCAGCTTCACAACCTGCCCCCATGTGCCGGTCCCCCGGCGCAACGCGCGGGCCCGGCGCTTCCTGGTACCGTCCCCCCCCCCCGCCCCCGGCGGTACCGGTGACATCATCCCGGGCACTGCTCCCAAAGCCGCCTGCGGCCCCTGCCCGCTCTGGGAACGGGACAGGAGAGGAGCAACGGCTCTGCACTCTGCTGGGGGGGTGGAAGTGAGCACCACAAAGGCCGCTTCCGAAGAGTGGCCGGACTGCGGTTGGAGTGGCGTGGGGGATGCATCCCCATCACGATGCGCTAGCTCTGCCGTGGGTATTTTGGCGTAAGCAAATTTCATTTAGTCAGCCTTAGCTGGAAGTGCCTGATAGTGTTTGAGTTGTAATAGGGCCCAGTTTAACTGACTGCTGCTGAAAGGGTACTTACTTTAAATATTTGTACAAGTACTGCCTGCTGTCTTGTTCCCTTGAAATACCATTCCAACCACTAGACATTGCTTATTTGTTAAACAGCAAAGGGGCAGAGTACTTTCACCCCATCTGCTGAAGAAGAATTTCAGAGAGTACGTACCTTTTCTGTAACCATACGATCTTGTATGGGTTGGATTTGGGGTTTTTTTTGGAGGAAATACGGAGGAATGGGCTATGGAGGCAGCCAGAGAACACAGCTTACAGCAGACGTTTTTGTAGGGAGAATGTACTCGTTCCAGAAGCTTGGTCTTTGAGGAAGGGTGCCATTCCTCTGCCAAAAGCCTGTTGTTAGGCGTTTGAGGGGTCCTTACAGAAACAATAGGTCGCCAGCTTTATTTCTTACCTAGAAAACCAGGATACTAAATTCTGCTTTCTAGCTGACCTGTGAGCTGTACTTTCCCCATTATGGCAAACCATTAAAAGGAGTAAAAAACAATGGAAGATCAGTTTGGGAAGTCTGAACCATTGGTAGCGGAATGCTAACAGTATGAGTAGTCATGCCCAAACCACGTTGGGAGTAGTCGTGACTGAGATCTCCTACAGCTATGAGGCCTTGCTGAAGTGGCCTGCCACTGATCTGTTCCTCTAGTTGTCTTTCTTCGTGGGCTGGGTAGTTCATTGGTACCAGTTGCCAGGGCTGTATGAACAGTTACAGCTTTAGGTGGTTGCTGTTGTTTAGGCTTTAGTGCTCTGGAAGGTTTGATTTGAAGACTGTACGGTCCATGCCAGGTTCATTCTGACAGCCTTTTTAATTGCTCCTGCTGACTTTGTTCACTGCTAGTCATTTCCGAAACTGGGATGGTGTCTAACTGCTCCCATTAGCTACATCTCTTAGCTTGCTCTGTCACCCAGTCTGTTAGCTGTAACTCCTCTATTACTTTGGATCTCCTCTCATAACAGCTCCAAGTGTTTAATTTTTGCAGTAGATAGTTGTGTACACAACCTGTCTAGAGTTGTCACGAAAGGGAGACTTTCTGAAAGGAGAGTTTTCCTTTCCTTACTAACAATTAAACAAACTCCTACCTGATTAAAACCTTTGGCTAAAGTTCAGTCACCAAAGCTTACAGGCTATAACCATGGGCTACTTACTTTGTTTGAAGAATCCTAAACACAGATTGCTCATGCTTTCTTCAGCATACCATAATTTCTCTGACATTGCAAATTGTTTTTTCATAACAGGAAGGCTTCAAAATACTTATGAGAAGTAAATGCAAGACTTGTGTAGGTGTGATGCTTTGGCCTATGCTAATTACTTGACTTTTCGTTGCTGATGGATGCTAGTAACTAAGTACTCTTTGGAGTCCTGAAAGGAAGGATTGATCGGGAGTCCCCTTCAGACTTTGCCCTGCTTCCTTACCTGTGCTTTTGGAAGGAGCAGCTGGTTCATCCTACAGATCCCCCATCTTCCTAAGGAAACCCAGCAGTCAAATCTGACCTACTCAGATGTAATGCACTTGTAACCATTATGTAGTGTTTTGCAGGAAGAACATGGTCTTAAGACAAAAGCCTGATATGAAAATTGCTAGGAGCATCAGCTAAAAACATTAGCTTGATACAAAAATTTCTGTCCTTTTCATCTGCCCAGCTCTGTTTTTAGGAAGATCTCACCTTTCATCAGAACATATGCAAAAAATGAGAAAATCTGGATGCAACATTCAGGGAAAGGGGATTTTTAAAAAAAGAGTGTAATGAAACACAGTAAATCAGAGGTAACTGTAACGCCATAAAGCTCAAAATGGTTTCATGTTAAAATTGTTTCTTTCTTTCTTCTCTGGAACCCATGGCTCATTAGTATATGTATATATTTAATTTGATTCATTAATTAATTGCAATTTCAAAGCATTTAGAATGTTTTCCTGTTGATCTCATGTGAGTGCTTAAATATATGCCCTGTAATAAAGTAAGCGTAAACTTGCACATAGACTTTTCGGGTGGCTCCTAGTTTGTAAAGCTTTAATACTTTTATGAACCAATGTGTATTTCTTTGCAAATGCTGAGTGACCTGTTACGTACTCTTCTTTTTCTCCCTCTCATAGCTTTTTCTTGAAATACAAAACCAGTACATGCTTGTGTGTGTAAACGGGATATCAGGCTCTAAACTCCTCCTTATGCTGGAATTCAATACGGTATTTCTCCTAATTAGTTGCCTTTGAGTCTCACAAAGAGTCTTAAATAAACAAACAGAAAGCGGATGTGTCTGCATGTAACTTTATGCGTGGTGATGATATGAATGAGTAGTAAACACCCTTATAGTCATATATTGTTTAGCATATAGCTGACTTATTTGACAATAAAATAACTGAACCATATTTGTGTATCTACTTGGAGCTGCTTAAGCATTTCACAGCTGTTTGTTCCCCCCTTCCAACCCTGTTATGTGGTGACAGTAGAAGTTAACTGTTCCCATCCAAAATTCTGTAACAAATTAGTAACTCTTTGTCTGTTTTACTGCAAAATCAGAAAGGTTATCTTAAACCATTACATATCTGTTCATGTGCCAGGACAGAGACACTATGATATACTTAGATTAGCTAAACTAATGTCTGTGCCTCTCTAGAAGTGGGAAGAAGGGGCTGCTAACTGCGACCTTTGCATATGCTTTTCAGCTCCATCTTTTGGTATAGCAGCAGTGTTCATCTAAGTGAGCAGTGTTGGTTTAAGGAATTAAACTGACATAAAAAAATAACCTGTACCAAAAGGTCTAGCTCTGTGAATTACCTTACTGCAGGTCAGCTGAATGGTGGTGATGCTATTCAATGTTTGCATTTTGTTCGGTGGCTGGATGCTACTGTTTTTGTGAAATTTGATTTGGGATTACGCAGTAAGAGCTAGGAATACAAATCACAAAGATGACTCTAATACAAGACAGCATTCTCTAATTTACAGCTCATATCATTGAATCATAGAATGATTTGGGTGGGAAGGGACCTTAAAGACCATCTAGTTCCAACCCCCCTGCCATGGGCAGGGACACCCTCCACTAGACCAGGTTGCTCAAAGCCTCATCCAGCCTGGCCTTGAACACTTCCAGGGATGGGGCACCCACAGCTTCTCTGGGCAACCTGTTCCAGTGCCTCGCCACCCTCTCTGTATTGTACATTAAAAGCTCAAGGTAACTCTGAATCCGGTGTTTCTTCATGTTTGAATATACATGCTATAGGTATTGCCTTTTTTTTTTATGACTTGCAAGATTTTTCTGCTTGTCAAAATAGAAACAGCAGAGAAAAAGAAATGTCCATGTCATTGTGGGGATTGCTTGTACAATTGAAACTGCTGGGTTCACTGTATACGTCTGCTATAGGAGCTAACTGAAAATGAGGTCAATTACTGGTTTTTCATCCTCTCTTTGGGCTTCTCAAAGGATAGTGTCTCTGGAAGAAGCCCCAGAATTAGCTGTGCCTGTATTTTTCTAGACATTTCCTGCATTCCCTGCATATCTGTGGGAGGTTTTGTAATATTACAACTTTGTTTTAATCTTTTTGGTCATGCTTTGGTCTCTTAGAGAATAACTGCGCTGAATACAGTGTATTTCTCAGCTGGCCCAACAAAACTGAAGCTTTGTATAATTTCCAGCTGAGCAGAAGTTGATGGGAAGAAAGTAGTGGACATTATTAAAAAAATTGCAGGGCTGTTTAAATCAGCCTGTGTGGACATCCACAAAAATCGAACCCTTCTTTTAGATGGAAAAAGCATTAGAGGGACCTCAGGTACATTTTGATATTGGTAAAGGATGTCAGATTAATTTGTCAACAGCAGGCTGTCTCCCAGTCTTGGAAAGGTGCTGTATCATAGATTGTCCTGCCTCTTTCACCCCAGGTGACAAAGCATCTTTCTTTCTATCGCCTGTAGCCTGTCCTTCTAGCACAGTGTATTTATCATCTTCAGCCCTTCCTCACAGCTGTGCTCTTACTCCCTGGGCAGTCCCCGTCTTTGCTTGTTAAGCTTTTCAGTTGTGAAAAAAAAAAATCTTCTCTCAGCAGGTGCCGAATATGGAATTACTCAGTTCAGTGGTCAAAATCTGGCAAATCACAAGGTAGGAGAATCGGATTTTAGCTATCTGTAGGTGGCACTGCCAAGCTTATGAAATTAGCACATTAGGGTTTGTCTTTGGAGAACAGACCACTAGACGTGTTTATTGTTCATGTTGAACTCACCTATAGAAATGCATCACTGCAGTGGAGCATTTGGAACTGCTGAAAAGCAAGAGCTGTGTAGGTGCAGGAGTGGAAAGTCACTTTAATACATCATTTTAATAGGAATAAAAAATAATGTAAAGGTGCTTTGTATGTATTTTGTGTTCTTTAAAGAGAAGTAAGTATGTGCATTCTGACCAAATTAATAAAAAAAAATAATTTACTTGGAGCATATTAGAAGGAGTAGCTGTCTACAAGCAAGACTTCTCACCACCCATTGTCTGATAAAACTGGAAGTAAAGTTCTTGTGATTAAAAATAAATCTTGTTAGTTCCTGGGGACATATCTGTAAAAAAGGGAAGTCCTGAGCATTGAAGGCTTACTATTTTTATGGTGCTATTTTGGCAGTTGTCCTTGTTTTTCTATTCCTGATGAGTGACCTGACATTTGTAGGAGTGTTATTTAATGCAAACATTGTCTTATAACTGGTGGCACTTTAATGAGAAGTATAAACTTACCATAGTGCATACTGAACTGAGAGGATAGTAATCTTTAAACAGGAGGCTGGAACCTTAGCTTCACTTGAGTTTACAGATTGCAGCCAACACAATACTGAACAGGTACAGGGGAAAAAACCCCAAAGTGTAGGAAAACAGCTAATTATAGTAATTGCAGCTGGTTTCAAAGTACTTCTAACAGTTTGTGCATAATGCTTACTTGAAAGCATCAAATGGGCGCTAGTTGTGAAATAGAACACCTGTTTGTTGTTGAGCATGTGTTTATGCAGATGATTTTTGTTGTCAAAGCACCTTGATGTAGAGTAGTCCTGTTTACATTTACATTCTCCCCAAAGGATTAACAGTGTTCTCTCAATAAATTTGCAGTCTATTCTCCTCTCAAAGGCTGCTGTTTGGAGGGTGGTGTGAACGAGGCAACAAGTGCTTGCTAATCACTTGAATATACATAATTAGCGACAGTCTGGTGCACTGGAGTCTTTGTACAACCATAACAATACTGATTGGCAGCAGCAGATAACAATAGTCGTGGCAAGGTGCTGTTTGTTGAATATTTGAAGGTGTTTTTCTTTTATATTTGCAGTGGGCATTCTGAGTTAATTATGCCATTATTCAGGAACACTCTTACTATGTTGTGTTAATGTCAGAGTTAAAGATCAGTCATCTGGCCTGTTCTACACAAAGGACTAAGACCTTCAGTAAAGCCTTTGCTTCTTTTGAGACTAAACGGGATTATTTTTTTTCTTACTTCATAATTTTATGAGACTAAACTGGATTCCGTTTTTTTTTTCCCCTTACTATTTTCATATAACCCAAAGTCAAACGGGAAGATACATCTAAAAATTTGGGAGATGAATGTGTGTGATGATATCCTTCTTTAATTCTGCAGTGATCAGTTTTACAACTGGCTCTATTTGACAGGTTCAGTGCTTTAGAAAACACATATGAAATAATTGATGATAAAATGTATCAATAACATAGACTGTATGTAATAAATAACACTGAGAAAATGATCTGGACTGCTTTTCCTGGTTTTTTTATGTTCAAACAAAATGTGTTTTAATATGGCAAAACGCTTAATGTCAATTTAACCTAAGGGAAAGTACTATAACCAGTAGGTTATTTGTGAACATCTAGAAAATAATGAGATGAGTCACTGTGGATTTGGCAAGCTTAAATTGTATTAAACTAGTCAAATTTCTTTTTATTGACAAGGTAACAGTCTGTGTACAGTACAGAAGCTTTGCAAGTTGTATCTTAAATTTAGTCAGGCTTCTGATATTCTGTGAATATAATTTTCATAAGGAAACAGGAGACATACATTAGACGAAACCGTGAAGCTTGTTTCTAAGAACAAAACTTTTAGAAAACTCTGCTAAGTAATTATTAAAGGTTCTTTTATGAAAATGGAAGCAAATATGGTGTAGAATTTTGTTATGCCACTTGCTGACGGCTGCCTTAGACAGTACTTTCATTGGTGAGGTGAGTAATGGAAAAGAGAATGGTTATTAATGTTTTGAGACATCTCCAAGATGAAAGGGTCTGCAGGTGTGCTGCAGGGTGGAATTAGAATTCACACTGGTATCAGTGACACGGAGAAGTGGTGTGTGAAGAGCTGGAAGCAGTTCAGGGGAAGCAAGTTTGAGATGCACTCTAGAATGATCTGCTTAACAAATAAATGCACGGTGAACGGGTGGCTAGCTAAGTCACTCAGAAGAAAGTCCAGTAGGTACTATGGATCACAAGCTGGGTATCAATTCTGTCTCACGGTTGTGAAGAAGGCAGACACAGGCATGCATGAACAGTGACAGAGCCTGTATGATGCACCTTTCTGCTCCACTGAGCACTTAGGGTCTTAGCTGGACAACTGCATCCACATCTGGATACTGCAGTTCAAGATCATAAAGACTATAAACTGAGACCAGCAATGAGAGAGATCAGCGATTTAGGGAGTGTGACCTATGAGTAGAGGTTGAATAAATTGCGATTACTGAGGCTAAACATGAAAAGTGATAATATAATCTGTTCTGCATGTGTACAGCAGGGAGGAGAAGAAATGATGGTTTTAAATTGTTGCAAGGCTGTTGGTTTACAAGCCAGGAAAAAACTTCCTGGGAATCATAACATAAGGAAAAGCCTGTTGAGTTGTACCAGTGGCCCATCTAGCCTAGTATTCTGTCTGCAACAGGGATAGAGGAGGTGCTGTTGGGGGAGAGCTTGCAAGCTTGGCCATTTTTTTGCCTTTCACTCCCCTTGTACTTTCCCAGCGTTCAGAACTGTTGTATTTGTAAAGTTGGATGGTGTATCTCTGAGTGATCCTTGTAGTAACCATTTATGGACCTGTTTCACCAAGTGGCCTATTGTGCTATTTGGTGAACAGCAGTTCTGCACTTACCTGCTGCCTTCATGATTTTGTAAACCTCAGCCTTCTCCTCTCCAAACTGAAGAACTCCTGTCTTTTCATCCTCTCTTAGAAAAGGCAGTTGTTGCATCCCCTGGATCATTTTGGTTGTCCTTCTCTGGATTTTCTCATAATTCCACTCCATTTTCCCTGAGATATGGAGGTGAGACTGTACAGGGTAGTGAAGATGTGGGCACAACAGCGTTTCCCATATCAGCAAAATGACATCCTTTCTCTTGTTCTCAGTATCCTTTCTGACATGCCCAACATTTTGTGGGTTTTTTTTGGCTGTTGCTGTACATGAACTTAAGATTTCATAGAGCTGTCAGTGGTGAATCCAGGGCTCAACTAAACTCTGATTTGTGGTTCTGAGATACTGTGAGGCATTCTTTAGATTGTTCTTCCCTCGCTACATTACCTCACGTTTATGTAGCTGATGTTCATTTGTCACCTTTGCCCACTCAGTTTTGTGAGATCCTTCTGGTTTTCCATGCCACAGACATGGTATTTGACTGTTCACTGCAGTGTAATATCTGTAAGATTTAAGATTTCATGGATCACACCACTGTCCAGGTCATTGATGAAGATGACAGAAATAATCCCAGCATGGATTCCTGGGTGGCCTCCTGGCTCTTATGCTGAAAAGTGACCTTGGTGAGCCTTATGTTTTGTTTCCTCTTCCTTCCCCAACTTTCAGACTGTATAAGAACCTCTTCTGCAGTCCTGTGGCAACTGAATTTTTTCAATAATATTTGGGGAGAAACCTTGACAAATACATTATACCTACTGGATGCCCTTTGCCCTCATGTTTATTGCCCCCCTTGCAGAACTCCATCAGGTTAGTGAGGCAGGCTTTCCCTTCACAACAGCCGTGATGGCTCTTTCCCAGCAGATCCATGTCTTCCTATGTGCTCTCTGATCTTACTCATTACAGACTCTAGTGATGTACCAGAAACAGAAGTCAGGCTCTCTGGTAGTTTCTGAGATCCTTTCCGGAGTTTCTTTTTGTTTGAAGTTGTGTTGGCAATCCATAAGTCTTCCGGGCGTGTGGCCATATGTAGTGAGGGGTGATACTTGGCCAGCACTTCTGGGCTTTCACCCTTCAGTTCCTTCAGCACTCCCAGCTGAGTGTCATCCGGTATTGGTGGCTTACTGACATCTGATAATTCCTGTGTGTTTATGTTAAATTATCTAGCTTTCACTTGTCTACTGCAGGGAATGGTCTGGGCGTGGGTACCTTTCCAATGTGTTTAGCAGTAAGAGGGTGAGTAACTCGTAGTGCTCCTCTGCTGTGGACTTACTATCCTTGAGTGTCCGTTCTGTGCTTTTGTTACCTAGCAGTCCCACTGTTTTCTTGTCTGGCCTTCTGGTTTTGATGACGAGCAAAAAACTCTTCAAATTATTTTCTATCTCTCTTAATTTTGTGTTTATGTTGCCCTGGCATATTTTATGGTTTTTTCTTTTCCTCTTTATTTGGGTTTTTCATTCTTAATACTGACCTTTTCCCTGTAATCACCTCTTTAACTTTTCCATTAAGACATCCACGTGGATTTTGGGTGCAAGGAGGGAGGGGAAGGAAGAACTGCTTTATTTTCTTTTTGAATTATTTTCTTTTTTCTTTGTAGTAGCCATTTTTCCTGGCCTTATAGTATTTTCAGTAGTCTTCTACCTCTTTGTAAGGTTTTTGAACTAGTCCATAGCCTTTTTTTTAATATACTCCTTTTCTTACTTTTACCTATAGTTTTTCTGTTGATGTTGAATATTTGCATATCAGATTTACTTGGGCAGCTTTCTTCCACCCTAGTGCTAAACTTACTACTCATGAAGCTTTCAGATAGATTCCTGGGAGATGGAGAAATCTTCCACTAGAGAAGTAGTAGTAGTTTTAGATAATAAGTTAATAGTACTTAAAAGTAATAATAGCAGTTTTCATCCTGTTTGCAGATCCAGGAGGATCTCTGAACTACTTTAGATTATACAAAAGGTCACTGAAAAAAACCCAGTCAATTTGTCCCAGGTATAGGACATAACACTTCTTGGTATTCAGGACTCCATGTTTCTGCTGGAAAATGTTAGGGTTCCATGAATCCTAAAAAATTTTGCAACCCATTGAGTTAAATAAAATCTTCGTGTTCATTAATGCTGGTAATTCTTGAGAGTTCCTAGTCAAGTTCTGCAGAAAAATGGTTTCCTTGCAGTTTCTCAAGATACACACTAAGAATACAGAGAAGTAAATTATCATAGGGAGATGGGAATTATGAATTCCATTCCAGTTTCTCTTTTAATATTTAATATTAAAATGAATATTTACATCCTGGAGAAATAGTAGAGAAGAAAAATGGTAATGTTTTCAGCGTTGGAGAGAATGACTTTAGAACATGAGATTCTGAGAACCTCTGTGGATATCGAGCACATGGGATTGCCTTGCTATGAGAAAGAACTGTAATGGGGAAACCTTAAGAGCTCTTTAATACATCAGCATGAGGAGTAATGCAGTGCTATGACTGAATGTTGAATCCAGATATATTCAGAACCAAGATGAGAGTGACTAAAAGAAAGATCTGAAAAATACTAAGGAGACCATCTTGATACCCTCAAACCAAGACAGCATGCATTTCGGAAGATAAGCACTAAAGAAAATAGTACTTTTTTATCAGTATATGCATAACAGGAAAATCTGTGGCCTCTTTCCTTGAAGAGGTCATACTGAAATGATGAGATGTTCCTTTTTGTCTGAAAATATATAATTCTCTGAATAAACCCCACAAAATGTGCTATACAGTTTTGCACAGGAGATACTCGGCTTAGCAGTGAAATGTGAACTGGCGGAGAATTTGTCTGAGACTTTGTCGGAGTGTTATTCAAATAGAACAGTAAAAATCCAGTTGCTCTTTGCGGAGGTCCCTGCTGACATGCTATTTGATAAACACTATCAGTATTAAAAGATAAAATTACTGTAGTTCCAGTGTGTTTCATAGTCTGTCTTAGATGGGTGGTGCTCTTGCCACCGGTTTGGCACTTCCGTACTCAATACCGCAGTTAGAGCTCTCTCACTGAACACGGAGTGTCCACGTACTTCCTTTGCTGTGCATCTTTATTTTCTGTTTAGACTAAGTTAAACCCATTAGTCCTTCATAATTTTCTATGTGAAGGTACTGATTCACTGTAATCAAGCAATTTCTTAATATTGTTTTGACATGTTAAAGAAATTAAATTGTTTAAAGGCACTTTCCCTAGCGTGTGGGGTGTTGCTAGATTAAGAATACAAATGTTGTGTTTGTGGTAGCACAAATAAAGACTTAGAGAGAGAGGGCTGTAAGTATTACGTAAGTCACTTAATTTTCCTCCTTAGATGAAGACAAGAGTGTTACTGTTTCTGCACTTTTATCTAAGGAGCAAATGCACGTGAAGGATGCAAGCGGGCAGCAAGGGAGGCTGCAACAAGCTGTACGTTGTCTGTTTTGGTGCTCGTGGAGTCAGCAATAGATGCCCATACAGCCCTCCCATGTGTTACATAACCAGGTCCTTTAAAGAGATGCCCAGTGTGTCAGGGGGAGAGGGAAGTTTTGAAAACAGTATCCAGAGGATGCTTTCTTTTTACCTAATCGTATCTAGTGGTATGCTGCTAATGGGAGGAGGAGACTCAGATAGACCCTGCTTGGAACATAACCCTCTTGTCACCTTGTGTTGTGTGGCGAAAATATGACTTGCCAGTTGATGGGGTCAGTTATATGATCTTGCAGGAAACTGTCCTATTCCTGCCCTGCTGCCCCCCCCCCCCCCCCCCCTTTTTTTTTTAAATTTTTTTATTTCCCATTGGACTAATGAGCTGCCTAAGTGGCAGACAAGGAAGACCATTGGGCTGTGGGACGGGTAGGAGGCAGGGTTTCTCCTCATTCTTATCAGCTGAGGTACAATGAAAAATTGCACCTGGAATCCTTTGAGCGGTTTTGCTGGAACTAGAGGAGTCTGAAAACAGACTTATTTCAGGAGAAGGAGAAACCTGTAGAGGACTAGAGTGTTTCTATAGCTTACTGATTGTTGATCCCTTAACCTCACCTTATTCTGCCCCATACAGAGTTAGAAAGTACATTAGAGAATGGCCAGATCTCTGGGAAATGTTCCTCCCCTTAATCATCACAGATTGTCTGAAGAGGGCTTGCTGTCTGTAACCAATAATCATGTCACTGAATTTCAGTCACTGCCTATCAAACTGTGATCTGTTGGTACAAGATCAAGCTGTCACTGCAAACTAAATAGGCTTGGTATAAAATTTAACTGAATTAAACTGTAGACATCCAGAAGAAAAGCTTTTGTTAAACCTGTTTCAGCTGTACCGCTGATGCTTGCTGGTCTTACGTGCGCACTCGGTAAACAAAAATATATGGAAGACTCTTAAAGGAGATGAAAAATTTGTGTCACTTCGCCCTTATGGGGAACTCAAATTCCCCAAGGAATGTCAGCATGGAAAAATGCATCAGCATCATAACGGGCACTCATCTGCAGCATGACCCCCGGAAGACAAAGCAGCGTTTTACCTCTCGGGATTAACAAACATGTGTCAGCTTTAGTACTGCTGTTTGGTAGTCAGGTGATAGACTGCCCATATGTCCTCATACCTCATTCTGGCATGAGATGGTTTTTTTTTCCTTCCTTCCCTTTTTTGGAATTTGAAGTAAAAGCATAGCCTTATTCTTTTGTAATTTGTTCCAGTTCTTATGTCACAGATATGAAATTTTACAAGATGTTTTAGGAAGTTCTGTACCTGAATTTACTTTTCTCGCTCTAAGTCTTTCTGGGAAAGGCTTCCCTCATCAGTTATCTTTACTGGGGACACGCAGAAATAATTATAGAACATAGATGACCTGCATCAAAAGAAACTTAGGTATGTAAGTAGTTATGCTATAAATGCTTTAAATAGGAAGGTGGATGTTTAAGAGTTCTTCAGGCACCTACACAACTCAAATCCCGTCCCACAGTACAACATGCTCCTTTTGGGAGTGCCATGCTCCCAGATTGCACAGGGAGAAAGGAGAGAAGCAAATGTTTTTTTCAGACACATAACAACTTGCATCTAGGTGAAGAAGTGTCCCCATCTCTTTTAAGTCTCTGGGATTTGGACCAGTGATGTGAGGATTTCTTGACAAAAGAAAAATAATTGCTTTGTAGTTAGTTTTTTGCAGTGGGGAGAAATGGAAGGTAATACATGTCTTTGAAGGGTCATGTAGTTAAAAGGTTTAACTTAAAAATAACCGCAAGTTTGGAGAAACTGTGTTTTCTGTCTTGTAGTACTTTATCACTAGCATTTTAGTACTCAGGAAATAATTTGTAGTTCATTTGAAGCAAATTAGAAAATGTGAGTGTTACATCAGTGTTATGCAAACATCATTATTAAAGGTTGATGGAAGCATAAAGTATGGCTTTTCCCTCACTCTTACATGGATTTCTACATCCATTTTAGATCAGATCCTTATATTTCGGCTATTTAGATTTTACTGAATTTATTATTTTCAAAGGGAGTTGCAACCATGATTCTTAAGGAATTCTGTAATTCATAAAAATAAAAACAAAATACACAACTACCTCTAATAAATGTTTTAATTAAAATGGACATTTCTGAACCTTCTACAGACAATACCCGCTCAGATGTGACAGCATTTGTGACATCACCAGTACAGACTTTGGCAAGGATTTTGAAGTCAGTGTTGTAAGTCAGTTTCCATTTTGTTTTTAATAATTAGAAAATTGTGCTGTTTACTTTCTAGAGGGAAAAAAAAAATCCACTAATACAGTATCAAATTTGTTCCGTTAACTCAATAGTAATGCAAATATATTTTCTGAAAATTACAGTTCCTTATTGGTCCCTATTATATGGTGTCACAAATGTCAACTATTTGGTGAAAGTTAATTATTTTATGTATAATTAGAAATTCAGAAACGCCAGAAGTAGGAGGAGATTATCAGTGCTTTCTCTTGTACAAAATTTAACCTCTGCATTGAATGAAATAATTGTAGAGTTTGCTGAGATCTATTTAAGGTCATCCTGTAAGTTATTAGACTGCCTTTTGCATCAAAACTATTTTGGTAGCTAAGTCATTAAAAACTTTTCAGTAATTCACATTAGGGAAAAAGAATGTATGCACTTAGTGGAGAAACCACAAAATACGTGTCTTAGCGGAAAACCAGTAACAAACCTCATCCTGAGATTGGCTAGATAAATTTTTGTGTCTCACCCAGGTCAGTCATCTTCCAATTCCATCTTGTGACTGGAATTTTGGGGTTCATGATTTATAGCTCTGTTTTAAAAGTTTTTAAAGTGACTGAAAATGAGGCAAGAATTTTGTGCTAGTAAAATTGCAGGGTTAAGAATTTCTCATTTCTGATTAACAGTTAAGCTTTCTTTTAATTCAGAGGACTGGAGAAACTTGAAGCAGAAGACTTTAACACCTCACTTGCCTGATTGTTTATTACAACTGTCATATAATAAAATCATACAAGATAATAATACTGTAGAATATGTATATTGAAATTGAACTGTATTATGATTCTTACGTGAGTGTTACAAGGAGTTTTATGCATTTTAAGAACATCATATATTTTAGAAATACGTAGAATCCTGAGGTTAAAAACTTGAGTTGATTTTTTTAGCTTTTGTTAATTATAGTCCGCCAGTTTAAGAAAATACTGACCAAATTGTTCTTACTTTCTTGGCACTGTTTCTGGTGTGGAAAGTACTGCACGGCTAAGTTAAAGTATCAATTTAGATTAGGTTCTCTGTGTTGCTAAGATTTTCTTAATATCATTAAGTTGTAATAACTGCTTCACAAATACATGTCAAAGAATTGTTTTTTCTAGCTTTTTTCAAATTGTGAATTTTACGTGATTTTTTTAAAATTATTTGCCAAAGTGCAGAGATTTGTACATATTCCTTATAGTTTACATATTTTTTTTTATCTATAATGCCTCTACATATGTAAAGAAAATGTTGTCAGAATATATTCTGGCACATGTCAGAATATACTTTGCTTGTATAGAATGTGATGTTGCATTAGGGAAATTCCCGGTTTAATAATGCATCAGAACTATTGTGGCATTGTTGCTTAGAGATGCAATTGATTTTAGAAATTTGAATCACTTGAACCTGATTTTCTAGCTTAACTGAAAACGAGAATTGCAGTCACGTGGTGGACCAGCAGTCGAATTGATCACTAAGTAATCTTACATAAGGTCATGCAGATGCCCCTTTTCCCTTGCATCTTTCTTGCCCCCAGCCAGTTATTCCCCGTCTCTCCTTTGTGCTGGTACTAGCTGTATGGCGAGCTGAAATTGTTTTGATCTCGTCAAAACCAGTTTTCTTGGGGTGTGTTTTCAGTTAGATCATTTTGTAGACCTGCCTCAGCTCCATGGATGCCACTGCTGCCGCAGTGGAACGGGACGTGGAGTGCACAGCGCACTTCCTTCGCAAGTGTTCCTCGCCTTCCCAAGTGCCCTGTGCTCGCAGTAGATTGGATTTAAGGTGAACCAAAGTGACCAAGGACTGGGACCTTAATTCACCATCAGTACTCCCTGGCTAGTTCCAGATTTGTGCTAGGACGAAAATGCATTACAGTTAAAGGAAGGACCTGCATATGTTGAGTATTTACACTCAAATTTCCTGAATGTGAGACTTTAATTTCTTAAGAAAATGTGCTCACGCAAGTTTGGAGTTGCCTCACAGTGTTCCAGAAGCGGCTGCCTTTTTCTAAAGGTGCTAGTAGGTGTTGGGTGCCGAGTTGGTGGGAGAATGGCTGGCATATTGCCATGGTGCACACTGCTAGTTACACGGTGATGTTACAGAATGCAGCATGAACTGTAGATGCTGGATATTTGAAAATCTGTTTCTGAACTCTTCTGAAAATGTGTTCCTGTGAGATGACTGATACTCTACTATTGGCCAGTCGTGACGTTAAATCCTTTTGTCGTAGCCTGCCCTTTGCAACTGAAGCCTAATCCAGCCTTTCTTTCCTCACTCTGCTTCTAACTCCAGTTATTTTTTTGTGTGTGTTTTGTCTCTGAAGAACTTCTGTTCTTTTATTATAAAATTATAGTTAGCAAAATGGTAATTTATTTGTTTATCAGGGAATAATAATATTTTCAGTGTTCCTAGAATTACGTACCTTTACAAGTGATAATATTTAATTCCCTTTCTTCTCAGTACTGCGTACTTATGCAAAGGTTACAATTAGTTGCCTTTAGTGGTTAATTTAAAACTAAACACAGTGTGTGTGTGTATTTCAGGTTATTCCTCTAAGTGTTTATTAATTTGAGTAATTCTTCACTGGGTTTCATCTGGTGTTTCTCAGCTGACTAGCATAGCTTTGCCACTCTGAAATTCTTCACATTCTTAATAAACTTGCAGTGTTTTACTGCCTTGCAGTACATGCAGTGGTGATCCCAGATCATTGTTGTATGTATTAATTAAAAAATGTTCCTAACAGAGAACTGTGGAGCATCACGGATTGGAATTTGACTGTGCAATCCTATTTTGCTCTCTTCCTTTTACCCAATTTCCTATTTCTTTTCTGTTCCACCACACAGCTTTTTTCTTCCACAAAACTACCGTTTCCTTAAACTTATTAAAATCTTTTGAAAAGTTGAAATAAATTGTATCAGTCAGTTTTTATCCATTTTATTTACTTAACATTCTTAAAGAAGTCCCATATGTCTGATGGGCATGATTTTTCTACTCATAGGCAGAGCTGCCTTGTTTCTCTTATGTCAGTTTGCATTATTGAAGTGTGTGGTTAAAACAGAGTTATAAACAGTTTTCTTCCATTGCCATCCAGCCAATTGACTTGAAATTTTCAAGTTTTTTTTTTTTTTTTTTAATTAAACTTTTTTTACTTCTTCTTGGGTGGTGGGTTATAATTCTCCTTTTGTAATCCTTCCGTTTAACTGTCATCATTGAAGGGTAGCTGCTTTTTGGCTGTAGTGTTCACCTCACTTAATTTTCTTAGTAGTTGTGGAGGTATTCTGTCTAGTTTTGGGGCACCTTAGTACCCAGAGCTCTGCTCTGATACCTCCTTTTTGATCCAGAGACACTGAAAATATTTGCCTGTTACCTGAGGCAGATTTCTGTTGTTGCCCTCTGAAGACCGGTAGAAAGAAACCATTCTGGCTCGTTGCAAATACCGTTGTTCTCATTGCAGACTTCGTTTTATCTGCTTGTTTTTTCACCAAATTTTCATCTTTTATTTTGCTTGAGTTTTTTTTTATTTCCCTTGCTTGGAAATTCACTACATCTTATTTTCTGTAAGCAGTACTTCTAAGATACGTTAATTTTGCCATTTAACTACAGTGTTTCCTGTATTTAAAGAAGTCTACATTTTCTCAGCTCCACTCAACTGGTTTCTTATCTTCTGGGATTCCAGGATGATTCGGTGGCACGAACAGGGTGAAAAGCTGGAATTATGTGGTTGAGAACAAGCAGACCCTCTGGGTTGGATGGTCTATTTTCCAAATTTTGAAGGTCCTTATGAATGAAGCATTTGGATTGCTAACAAGAACACCGGAAAATACGATCCGGGAAGAAAATGGGGGTGGAGGTGGGGAAGCGGATTTGAAGTCTTTGTCTCCCTCCCGTGCTCTGGGCTGAAGTTCAGTTTCACCTTTAAGTTTATGGAGAAACTCCTTTCCCAAGTATGATGGAATGGAAATATTTTGCGGTTGCAGTTAAATGGTTCTTGAATTAATTCCTCTATACCGCATGGATGAAAAGGAAAATGCTTCCCGCCCATGCGTTTTAGAGCCAACAGTATCAAGGAGTGCTAGTGTCAGTGAATTACTTCTCTGAACTTTGTTATGTGTGATATTTAGCCGGTTTGAGAGAAATAAAAAATCCTTGAAGTGGACACTATTTAGATTTGGGGGCATGGGATTTTCTGCAATTAACTAGATTGCTATGGTAGGCCAATATATTAAGCTCAGGCAGTTTTGCTGCTAATTACACACAACTTCTCTGGAGTATCGGATATTCAGATCCATTTTATGAATATGGTAGAGAGAATAACAACTGTAAAACAAAGCACTGTGCATGTAAGTGACTGTTAGCGTGTATTTCAGAAGGGATAAATGCTCACCATATGGTACAATTACTGTGTCCAAGTTTTCAAATTAGCTTCTCTCATCCTCCTTATTACTGTCTTTAAAAAGAGAGGAAAAAAAACCCCAACATGATTTATCTACTCTGCAGCAGAACTCTTGACGCAAAACAGCAGCCCAGTTCTGTCCAGTTTTTTTTTCCTAGCATAATAGAGGCTGTCGGACTTTTTTATACTAATTACTGTGTGAGCCTCAGATGAACCCCCTTCAATTCACAGGGCTTTGTTAAGGGAGGAGCTGTCAATGTGTCTGCCCGTTTGCAGCTGTGCTGTGGCTTTAGCTTGCTTAACATTATGCTGCTTTTTAGACTTGACAGAAGGGATTTTTTTTTTTTTTTTTTTTTTTATTAAGGCAAAGCAGCCTTGTAGCGAAATGGTTTAAGCAGCTGCATTGTGGGGAAGCACAAAGAAGTTATTATTGTGTCTGTTTAGGGGGGTCGGATGGAGGGGGGAGATATTCGGCTGCTGTTGATGCCGATTGTTGACTTGCCATCTGCCAGATAGGGAGAAGAAAAAAATGACAGCTCCAGCAGGGTGTTCAAGAGGTTGTTTGGAGAGACGCATAAACATGTGCAGATGTCGAACTGAATAATGGCAAGAACTTGAGACGGTTTATGATGCTGCTGTTGTGTGTGCATATACAGAATGAATGTATGTGGAGATTTGGTTAGGAGGAGGGTACATATTAATTATCATTGTCCCCCACCGCCTCCTTTACTTCTGTTAATTAGTTCAGGAGTTTAATATCTTCCCTCCCTCTGTTGTTTATTGCTAAAAAGAGCCTTTTCTTGTAGGGAAGAAAACTTTTGATTTCTTCATGTGGTGGGTTGAAAGAAAAACAACCAACAACTCGATAAATTTTTGGTACTTGTGGAAGTAGAAAGAGTAATGCAGTTATTTCAGTCTCAGACATTTGGTGGACAGGTGCTGTACAAGTTCTTACATAGCTTTGTCTGTCTACCTCAAGACTGATATGTTGCATACCCCTACTATTGCATCCTGGGCTTTTCTTATGCAGAAAGTGCCAATCGGTGATTGTCTGGTATTATATAGTAGACAAGTAAATGCTAGGGGTTAGAATGAGATTAGCAACTAATTTTCTCTTTCGCTTGATCTTATTTCCAGTTCTGTCTCCAAAGGCAAGGAGCTGGTCAGGCATAACATATTTTCCTGTTTGACAGTTGCACATAAAATCAATTTTGATTGCTCTCCAGGAATATGTTTTTTTTCCTTCCACTAAAATCCTTTCTTATTTTTTGATTTCTGCTGATTATGAGTTTTCAGGATAATGTAAAAGAAATGTGAGAAAGGATACAAGCGTGGAGGGAAATCAAGTTAGGCTAAACGAAAGCATTGTTTTACCCAGGTGATCTCTTACTTTAAAGATAAAAATGGAAACTTAAAAATAATGTGTTTTCTTCCTAAATATTGTGTGCAAATTCAACATTCTGATAGCTGTATTGAATTGAAAAAGGGAAGATGAACTAGTGGCTGAGGTTGTAGGCATGCCTTCCAGATAACAGCGTATGTCAGAGTGTTTTGGTCAGTCACAGTGTGACTTAAATACTATCTGAATGAACCTATCCACCCCTTCCCACCAACCCCTCACCAGAAGTGAAGGAACCCCTTTTCTTGCCTTCCGTCTTCATTCTTGTAAGCGTCTGGTCTGTCTGTAGGTCACTGGTAACAGTAACTATGGATTGGAAGCATTTGATGTCGCCTTTTATCATCACCGTGACAGAGTGGAAAAACTCAGTTTCTGCAACTGAGCCTGGACAGATGTCAACAGCACTGCGAATGGAGAATCGCTTTTTGCCTGGTTGGGTTGTTGTCTCCTCCACGGAATTGTGCCGTTTGTGTGTTGTGTCATTGGTGGTGTGACGTCCAAGTTAACTCCGGGGAGTGCTGCGTTGCTGCTTACCGTGAAGCGTTTCATGCAACCCAAGAGTTCTCCTGATGTGTGCAGCAGTAGTGGAGCTGTTCTTTCACCTCAAGCTTCTGCATATCTCAGACTGATTGTTTGCAAATGAAGTGGGCTAAATGATAAAGAAAAATGGTTGACTTTAGCCGATGTGCTTGAGGAAAACATAGGTGAACAACGTTGGTGTTAGCTTTTTGGCACCTGGCAAGGTCTGGGGCTGGGAGCACACCTAGTGACAAGGAGAAAGTTCAGAGGAGCTATTTCAAAATTATTGCAGTGTGCCAGTTTTAAAAGTGAGAGAGTTTGCGAAAACATGCTAGCAAGTATACCAGTTTTAAGTGGAGAAAGTCACGTAATTTTTGACAACACATTAATCTGTCAAAGAAACTCAGCTGAATGATAATGCTATTGTCAAACTTACACTCTTTTGCAGACAGTGGAAAGTTTCAGATTTCTTGTGTAAACTAGAGTTGGCTGTTTCACAAAGAAGTTGTAAGTAGACTATATTAAGATGTTTAATTCACGTTAGCTACATGTAAAACACATAAAATGTAAGAATCTCATTTAATATTTACATTTGTACATGAATTTAAATTGTTGCTTCTGTAGCTGACTGTCTTATTCAGCGTAATTTATAGATGAATATTTGTATACTTGTCCTACTCTTAAAATATTTTCAAACCCTGAAAATGATCCTTTGGTCTACTAGCACTTGATGAAAACAGAAGAAAGCCATGTTTTTTCTGTTATATGAAGTACCACTTCATGCTGATAGTCCTATATAAAAGATTATAAATATTTAAACTTACTGAGAACATGAATGTTTTTAGCTATTAAAAAAAAAAGTGAGATGATATTCTATATATAATTTTTTTTTTTGCATTTATCACAAATACATCTCAGTACTACTAAAAACTAAAAAACTGATTTGAGAAGTAGCTAAATAGGATAGCATTTTGGGCTTTGATCCGATAAAGCCTTATGCAAAAGAGAAATTTAAAAAAAAGTGACCAGTGTCCCTAAATGTTCTGGGATCTAGACCATGGTTTTCCAT
Organism: Rhynochetos jubatus; assembly: GCA_027574665.1. Taxonomy (NCBI): domain Eukaryota; kingdom Metazoa; phylum Chordata; class Aves; order Eurypygiformes; family Rhynochetidae; genus Rhynochetos; species Rhynochetos jubatus. The sequence continues at coordinate 39,677,585 of CM050650.1, forward strand.
TCCTGAATAGCAAGCATGTTCAGAAAATATTGATCACCTTTGTTGTTCAGGGATGCTGATGCAATACAGGACTCTCTTATTCCAGACAGCCTGTGTTAATATCAGCTTTTATTTAATTTTTTTATTGTTCTTTTTCTTATCCTTCAAGAATGAAGGGGAAGTGAGAGTGATGTTGAAACTGGCAAGTTTTTCTTCCTGTTGGCTCCAAATGGACACGGTAAAGGTCAATTCACAAATTTTTCAGGATGTCAGCAAACTCAGTATTTCTGGTACGATTTTTTTAAATGGCCAAAAGTTTGTGCACATGAAAATTGAGTACGTGCGGTGAACATTTATTTTTCACGAGGTGCCAAAACACATCAGTAATTTTGTGTGGATATTGTAGATGCCCAGTTTGAAAACTGTTGACATTTGAATAGCATTCTCTCTCTGTTATTGAATGTTTTCCTCTAGATTTTTAGATATTTTGGAGGAAAGATTATTAACGCAACAGTAAATGGCTGAAAAAACAGCAGGAGCTGAAGTAGTGTTGCATTTATGCAAGACACAACCCACAGTAAGGGCAGGGAAAAACTTCCCATTGAGGAGGTTGGTCCTCGTGGTAGCTTTAGCTGCAGCGGTGCATGGTGAGACCCTGGAGAGCCACCCTACGGCTTCGGCCTGCCTGGTGACTCCACCTCTGTGTCTGGAATGACCCTGGGTTACTAGTAAGAGCCCTGTCTCTGATTGCTACAGGCCTCAGGAAAAGAGATGCCATCGTTTGCCTGCTCTTCCGAGCATCTCAGCTGGCACGGAGGAGCGGGTTGTCCGTGCTTTCCTCTCCCCTTGCTCAGCTGAGGAACTTGTAGAGGATGTTCTGGAGGCTGCTGGCTGCCTTCTGCAGAACCTGAACATCTGTGTGGCTCTCAGTGGATCCTGGCCACACGGCTGCGAGCAGCTCCGCATAAGCTGCGCTGGACCCTTCCGATGTCATGGGCAGTGAAGGGCACTTGGACTTTCTCACCTTGATTCCCGTTTGTGGGAAACTTAATGGAAGCTCAGCTGTGGAATAAGCCAATACCCACAGAGACCATGAAATGTTTCCAGTTTCCCAGTTGTGACTGGAAAAATTCATTTGTCTAATCTAAGTACAGATGTGCTCAAAATGTCATTTAGCATTACTGGGAACTGTGGGAAAAGCGTTAGTATAAATAAATAATCACTGTCTCACAGTGTAAAAGACAGAATCAAAAAGCGTTAGTTCCCAATCCTGCTTTTCTTTGAACTGCCGGCAAATACTTGGGAGGGGGTATGTAATAAAAACAGCTTTCAAAATGCTAAGGCACGATGGAAAAAAAAATCACAATTTTACTTCATTTTTTGGTGTGCAGTAAGATTTGGTCAAGTCTTTTGCGTGATGTATAATTGCACGTTGATGTTACGTTGAAGGATATTTATCGAATCATGAGGACAGGTATACTTTTTAGCTTTTTTAAACGTTTATTTTGTAAAGTAGCTTTGAACTGTATGGCAGTGTATTACTGTGAAATCAGAAGTAAGTAAATACGTAACAGAAGTGCTTCACATTTACTAGCGTCTCCTGACTTAATCAAATAGTCTGCTGATGCTTCTAATCGTGTGTTAGGTAACACTGCCCTCAGAGGGCCAAGGTAAGTAAATTCAATCTCAAAAACCACTGGCATTACTTCTCATATTTTACTTGACCTGACATTAATTACAGTTTTTCTTTTAAAGAAAAATTGCATATGCTTAAATTATTTTATTTACTTCTATATAATTTTGATTAATACTCCTAAATAAATTCAATACACCCCCCCCATCCCCCCCCACCCCGGTTTATTAAATGTTAGTGTAGGGAAAATGGAGATTGATTTAACCAAGAAGTGCCTTAAAAAAAAAAAGGGGGGGGGGGGGGGGAGAGCAATTTTTGTGTATTATTTCAATTAAATCCATTTTGGTGAATTGATGACACAAGACGAGAGGCAGATTTTTGGTGTTCTCTGCTTGTAGGGGGTGGTGTGTGTTGGTTCTTTTTTCTGCTGCTTTTTTTTCCTTCCCCCCCCTTAAATCTCACTTATGTCTGTGTGGCAGCTGTTGCTTCTTTTAAGTAAGCAAGTTTTTGAACTCAGGTTTCTGTTGCTTATCAGCACTGTATATTAAAGACATTTCCTTCACACCTCTAAAGCCATTTACATAATGAAAAAAGTAGATGTTTTGCAAAAGTGATTTTTTTTAAAAAAATACAGTTTTTTAATAGTAAGATTAATGTTAAATTACTGAATAATTTTTCAAGAATTGCTAAATTTCCATATGCCTAAGGATTACAAGTGGTGAGGCTCACAACAGCAGCCATCAAATCGGAGGTGAAATATGTGTTTGAAGAGTTTAAGTTCTGAGGTGAAGCAGAAAATTATGAACTTCTAGTGATACATTTGTCTAACACTGATTTGTTAACTACTGATCCGGTTTCTTAGAAAGCTCTTCTTTGTGAAGCTGCTCAGCAGCATCAAACCCACAAACACTGCATCACTAGAATAAACCTATTTTGTGGAATGTCCTGAAGGCAGGATTCTTGTTACTAGCTGTCAAAGGCAAAAAAGAAAAATCATCAAGGTTGCAGCACAGAGGCAAATGCAGAGCCAGCCGCGAGGGTCATGTTCTAAACAAACCTTCATTAAGCATTCTTTGTTACTGTTGTTAGCCAGTGTATTATTAAATACAACATTAATTAAAGAGTTGCATGTTGTGGGGGTGCTTTTTGCGTGAAGATCAGATTGCATTTTCATGTGCTTCAAGGACGTACTGCTGTCTTATTTCATCTTTCGGGTGTGTTCTCTCAGTGGTTATTAAAAAAGCAGACCCCAGCAGCCTAAAACAGATTCTAAATTCGTATTTTGTGTGTGTATATTTATTGCCTGTGTATATCTATGAGATATGTGTTCTAGTGCCACTTTTCTCAAGTAGCTTTAAAAACTTTAACTAGAATTAAAATGATGTAGGAATTACTTTCTTTGTTGCAGTGGTTCAAATTAGAGGCCTCTTCTTACTGTCTGATAAACAGATCCCAGAAGAACATGTTTTTCAACTTAAAAGAGTGAAAATTCAAGCAAAATAATAATTTAGCTTACATTAACTCAGCAGGAAGCAGGGTAGAAACTGGTTAATTCTCTATGGCAGATCCACTGCTTTAAGTACTGCAGCTCCATTTCATGAAATTGTCAGGATATCTCGTGGTTTGGTTAGCCTGCCTGGACTTCTCCTTTCTCGTGGAATTTCTTTTCACTTGAATTAATGAATTTCAGATGTAAATTTCCTGTTGTTTGCTCCAAAATTTCCAAATATCTTTAAAGTAATTTAATATTGCTTATACTATAAAATATATATTTTTTTTTCAGTGTGCGGCTGGTAAGTTAGAAGACATGTGGAAGCGTTTTTTCTTTTCAAATACTCTGCTGTGTTTTTGTATGGAGGATTTCTCTTTCAAAGCAGTTCAGTAAGCACATGTCTGTTAGGAAGTGTGGACTAAAATGTTTTTCTGTCTTTAAGCAGATTATGTAGAAGGAATGCAGTTACAAGAGAGCACCTAGAGTGCATCTTGAGAACCATTAAACCACTTGAGCAGCTAAGTGAACTCTTCACTGATACCACTGTTTACTTTAGTCTTCAAAAGTGTTCACCCATTTGTTAATTAAATTACAAAATAAATAAAGGGCAGATGATAAATATTCATGTATGGGCCTTGAAGAGGGATTGGAATATTGGTCATTTCAAGACAAAACTGGGGGTGGTTTGTGTCTATTCATGTTTGTTCAGACGTCTTGAAAAAGTAGTCTGACCATGATTCACGTTGTGGGAACCATTTAGGAGAAATAGGTGTGTGAAAGGAATATGTGTATGAAAGAAATATATGGAGCCTTGTGAAGCCATAGTGTTTTGCAGTTGCTTTTAAATTACACATCCTGTGTCTGGCTATAGTTTGCAGGGTGAAGACAGAGGTACAGCTGTGCTCATGGATAAACTGGTACTTCCATGCCATTCAATATTTATATCTTCTTGTGATTATCTTTTGTCTAAAGTCACTAGCTCTCTTCAGAGGAGCTTGGAAGTGCTAGTCATACTCTTCTAATGGTTTTTCTAAATGCAGAACGTCAACTGCGTAACTCAGTAGATGTTCAAAAATCTGTTTGGTTTTCTAATTAGGGAACTCCGAGTACCCAGCAGAAGTCCAATGCAGTCTGAAGTGTTAAGATGAGAAGAGGGAGTAAGTGATCAGGGAAATGTGTGCAGGGTCTGTAAGGGTACCTGCTGGAATGGTCTCCTTTCTACCGGTTTAGTTCTGGAGAGTGTGTATATAAGTAAGCAAAGGCTTCTGCTCTTTCCTGGGATGACTAATGAGTGTACCTACCTTACCAGCTCTGAGTCTTAGAGCAGACTCTGCTTTTCTTCCCATCCAGTTAATTCCTTACCGAAAGGAGGACTGTCTTTGAAACCTGAACTGTTGGATGGCTGGCCTGTTTTAGGCATGTTGGCTTTCACTCCAAGCTTGTCATTGAGCTCCTCAGCAGTTTTAGGTGCCTGCCTTCCAGTTAACACATCTTCTAGATAGGACTCAGATCTTGATAGGTTTTAAATGTACTAACAGCCACTTTCATAACAGTCAGTTACTGTTACAACTAAATAAGATATAATTTCTTGGAATTATACAGAAGATTCTCTTTATGGTCTGTTTAAGAAATCAGCTAGGATGTTAATATTTTTAAAACTTACATTGGATGATCCGGTACATAAGGTTTTGTTTTGGCTTCAACTTTTGAATCTAAGCAGATTTCAGCAAATTTCTTGCAGGGCATATTCTAAATGTTCCTAAAATATGAGTCATACCTTTACTTAGGCCTGTAATTTATTGCATTTTCAAATATGCAACAAACTTAATTCAGTAAATGTCTTTACCTTTTCATGTACTGATGATGATATAGTTTTTGCTGTTGTTGTTCTTGAAGTTAACACATTTGTTTCCCCATACTGCACTTGTATTTCTTCTCCAGCTTACACACATCTCTTACCTGTTTATTTGGTTTTGTCTGGGGTTTTTTTTTATTGCTTGCTTTTATGTTAGCTGGGGTTTCCCAGCGAGAAACCAGTTCAGACTGGCAGTGTCAGTAGGGATGTTCTCAGCTGAACTAGCGCCAGAGATCTGAGATAGAAAGCTCTGAGTCAGTACAAATGCAACTAGCTCTGTATGTGCTCTTACTAATTCTGTGGTCAAATTAAGGAATACTTTGACTTTTTCAATTTTCTTTCTACTTATATGAAAATGTCTAGATAACAAAACCAAGCAGGTATCAGCTGTCTAAAGCAGGACTAAACAGGAAGAGTTTTGCTACCGAGACCCAGGAAATATAAATCAAGATGGTTAGCCTGGTCTTCATTTTTCTCACTCTTTCCTCTTCTCCATCTCCTCCTCCCCACCCCGCTTCTGTGCTTATGTACATGTTGAAAATCGGAAATGTTAGTGGCTGCAGTTAGGGAAGCCATAGGGATCATGAAAAGCCTTACAGGTTGTGATCAGGTTTAGCAAGGCCATATTCCCATGTTGAACTTCAGTGACAGTTGATTGCTGTGATGGAAAGGTGAAGGTGCAATTAATGAATTTTTAGATTTAATGGAGTGTTCTCGATGTAAATTTCTTTGTGACCTTCGAGTTGTCTAAAAGCTATGTAGCTACAGTTAACAGGGTGCTGAGGTGGTGAATGACACTAGAGGGCTGGGTTTAGCCCAGGACCAGTGCAGCCCCTGGACTGGTCAGTTCTGAGCATTTTGCAGATGGTGAAAAGCCCTAGGCACGGCTGGAAGTTCTGCGTTGTCACGTACACTCTTTTTTCTTTAAATGTTCGCTTGTATTGTGATGGAACGGTGACTTATTTAACGTCTTAGTAAGTACTTGTGCATACGTTATTTACTTTGCAGAAGTGATAGAAATCAAAGATTGGAAAGTTGGGCAGATCTCAACTCAGCTGTACTTAAATGAGTAATTACACTTTAAAAATGAAATTGTTGCTGAGATTTTAGTGTGGCATTGTAAAGTATAATGCTAGTAAAGAGATTTTTGACCCTTAAATAGCAAATAAGTGGCATTAATGCGGGTATTGTGTCTTTGCTGAGCTGTTCTGCATGTTTCTGGTTCTGAACAGCTAGCAGAATGTCCTGCTCAGACTGGGGTAGGGGGAAAGTGGAGGTGGTGGGTTTATTGGTGGATTTACCTTTTAAAAGGTAATTGACTTCTATTTTTTTATGCTTTTTACTTTCAGATATATTTGTTAAGTATATTTTGTGTAGGCTTTTCCATTACCCCCAATCTTCTTGTATTTGCTTAGCGTATGTCTTGTGGAAATTCGTGGGTTTTGCTTTGGGTCAGCAGGATAAATGTTCTACCTTGTAGTAGTTTAAATTTCATGTTGTTATTAAAAGTCAAGCTGTGGTGCTTATTTTTGCCTGCAGCAAATTTTGAACTGTTTGTATGTGTAAAGATGTAGGCTATTGTATAGTGTGATGAAGCTTAGAGTTGTAGAGCATTACTATATGGTGCTTATAGCTTCTTATTCCAGAGGCGTCACCATTGCAATTCCATTTTCTCTTCTTTTAGAGGGAATTAAGGTTTCCTCTGTAAACTGAAAACATCTGAAAAGATTTTGGTATAATTAATGTTAGACACTGATAATATGTTTTTTAATATCAAAGCTTTTCTTCTGCAGTACTAATGAATACTTTTTTTTTTCTTCTTTAGGAGAATATATAAAAAACTGGCGGCCAAGATATTTCCTGCTAAAGACAGATGGCTCTTTCATAGGCTATAAGGAGAAGCCTCAGGATGTGGATCTGCCATATCCACTCAACAACTTTTCAGTGGCAAGTACGTATTTCCAGTATTTATTATTCTCTCGGCATGTTGACAAAATATCTGCTACATAGTGCTTTGTGTGTAGGTCTGAATTTATTGGTAACACTGGAGGTTTGATGCCATGTGTCAGACTAGTGCACCACTAATCTTACGTCCAGTAGGACAAGGGATTTTTACAAGAGCGTTTACCATGGGTTGTGTTTTGAATATTTTTGGAAGTCTAAGTTCTAATTTGTGTGTGTGTCTGAAGCATCTGTAACAGTAACATTTGACAAATGATTGTTGTGAGAAGAAAATTCCTGGAAAGCTCACCTTTATTCCAATCGCTGACCTCTTTTCTCTTTTTCAGTAGCATCTCTGAATTCACTTGAAAACTCAAATTAATTAGAAAATTATCTAGACTGTCAAATGACACAAAATCATGCTAAATTATTTTTCTCTTGGATAATCAGGTAATCAGCTCTCCAGCCTGGTTAATCAGTAATTTCAAGCAATCAGACAATTTGCATATATTAGCAAAGCTACAAAGTGTGTATCTGTTGGATAAAGTGAAGACATTTTGATTTCTTGTTTTCTAAGAATGTTTCTAAAAGACAAATCTATAGGTTTTTTTGATCTGCCAAAGCGAGATTGGTAGGAGAGTGTTTCTGAACAGAAATGAAGGTACTTGAGGGAGCAAAAGATCTCTCTGAGTATGTCTCGTGGATATCATAGCTAGAAACTTTCAAAGGAACACTAGAAAATTTACCCAATTTCTTTCAAAATTGTATTATCATACAATAAATGGGGGTGTTTAGTTCTGAGGAGTACTGAAGCCACAGGAGTATGTGTACTTAGGGAAAGGGTTCTGCATTGCTGAAGATGGAACAAGTGCTACTGAAACTGAATTTACCTGTTTTCTTGAGAAAATTGTTCTTGAGATTGGCTCAACCTTTTTTTACAAAGTACTTTGGATATATTATTGGATAAGAAAATAATCTCATGTTCCAAGCCCATGTCTTGTCCCACAACTAGAGAAGGAAAACTTTGCATATTCTGATTGTGACAGGTCTTACAAATGATATTGGGCATGCAAGCCTTCTAGTAGTATTAGAGGCTCATTTTGCCTTGTTGCTATCCAGCATAAAAAGCAGTGATGTCTTTAAGTTGTTCACGTGAGTGTGGATTGAATAGACCATAAGCTGCTCTTCCTTAGTTTCTGCCCTAAATGTCCTAACCTACTCATTTATAGCAGTAAGTCTTTTCCTAGATATTTTTTTCCCAATGTGCAGCAGAAAGAACATTTGTAGAACCACAGCAGGGTTTTTTTTGTCCTGCTTTAGTATGTTGTTCAGTGCATATCTAGTCTTCCTTTGCTGCAGCAACTAGAAAGATGATCCAAATGGTAGTTTGGTCAGTGAAGAAATGCATAATTAGCAATTAATTCCAGTGTGTTGATACTGGTGTTTTTTTCTGTTTGTTTGTTTGTTTTGATACCCAGAGGTCATTTTATGTAATTCTGATAGGAGAATGCTGCCCTTGAACTTTTCCTTGATGGAAACTGGAAGTTTTCATATTGTTCTCCAAAGTGGCACCATCACCGCCATGACCCCAACCCCCAATAAACAAAACACACACACACACAAAAACTCCCCAAACAAACAAACAAAAAATCCCAAAACAAACCAAAAACCAAACTCCAAGAAGTCCATTCTGCAACAAGCAAACCTCATAGGTGTGATTCTTAGGCAATGTAAGCTAAAGGAACAGTCATGCAATATTAGAAGGAGTAAAGTTCCAGTAAGCAAGATGAGTTTTTCTGTTTTCTGTCAGGAAAAGGAGTAATTTAATCAGAAGTGATTGTTGATCAGTGCAAGAATAGGGAGATTTTCCACTCAATACTCAATATATATGAAGTATCCCATAAAATTAAGTGACGTACCTATGTAGCATTCACAGGATGAAAAGCAAAACAGTATGATGCTGCAGTCTGAATTGCAAGGGACTGTAAGTTTTTTGTCAGCGGTTTTAACTGTCTGAAGATGAGATCATCAGTAGGGCAAACAAAACCCCAAATTCGCTATACGAATGAATCAGATCTTATGGGCAGTACCTGGTAAATGTCAAGAACGAGTCTGTTGGCCTCTGATCCAAGAGTTCCTGAGCTGCTGCAGTGGGTTTGTGGCCACAAGCAGTGCAACATATTTTTCCTGTAATAGTGAAGTACGCTTTTCATAAATTGCTAGCCAGGCAGATGGAGTGTGAGATCACTGTTAATACCATCTTGATTAGGTTGGCAGGGACATAAAGATATGTCTTTACAGTCCTATCTTCATGTAATCTTTGTAGCTCTCTGTAAAGTGAGAGTGTGGTTTCAGTCTCCTTTTTGCTCTCCAAATGATAGACATCTTTGGCTCTTGCTTACAGCTTGTTATTTAAGCAGAAAAGGCCAAGGCTGTGGTATTATTTTCGTAGTACTGTTGGAGTTGATCACTGGAAAGTTTGCACAGTTCTGCTTTGTATGATACTTGTTCCATAGTTCAAAACTTTTATATCCAGCTCTGTGAAACTGGTTTCTTCCATCGTATGGATATTTTCCCACCAGTGTCCGCTGCCTTCCACTCCTGCGACACCAGCTTTGCTTTTGTAAAAGGCTCTTTCCCAGGCATAGTATCATTCTCCCTAGAGTGGCTCCCTGATTTCTTCCAAGATAACTTTAAAGCCCCACACCTGAGCATTACTCTTTCCCAGGCCTTGTGTTGTCTGCCTCCTCCATCAGGAAGGCCAGAGAGAATGAAGGTTACATACTGCCAGCAGTGTGTCCAGTGTCTTTATGAATAAAGCCTTTCTCATTGGGTGATGTTTTGTCGTAGGATGGAGTGTTCAGAGGCCATCCCTTTTCCTTGGAGTGATCTGGGAGGAAATGTTGGGGGAAGGCTTTGGAAAGCATGTGTGTCAACAGGTAGATGCTTTACACAGAGAGGGAGAGCCTGCGGTAGCGCGCTCACGCTTCAGCCCATTGCTGTCCCCCCCCAGTGTAGGGGAACAGCGTGGGCATGACGTGGGGGTGAGGGATCTCTCTTCCTGGGAGCATAAGTATGTCCCTGAAGGTGGAACAGAGTTTACTGAAGGATATGACAGCAGGGCTGGAGCCGTGTGGGAGGATAAAGGACTGGCCCCTTGATGTCCTGGACAGGGGCTTCACTTCGTCTCCCCGTGGCTGCTGCTCTCCTGCCGTTGGGCACAAGCCAAAGTCAGCAACGAGCACCCCGTGCTGCAATGTGGGGCTTCTGCGAGGGCTGAACGAACCAGCCAGCTCTGGTGACACTGGATAGTGTGTAGGAATCGCACTAGTTTCTGTCCCGTGGAAGCACCTTATTTTACACCACGCAGCACCTCTTTTTTTTTTTTTTTTAAACGTGGGGATTGAGAGAGCTGTGTATCTGAAGTACCCTTTTAGTTCCTTAATGCTCATGCCTCGGCACTTAGACTCACAGAAAGTTGTGCCGTGGTATCTAACCGTACACTTAACGATAAGTGAAGGTGATGTAATTACGTTGGTGGGAAGTTCATTGTGGAAACTTAAAACTGGTTGATACTGGTTTTCAGAGGTAAATTCAGAGGTGTGAGCTTACTTTAATTGGCTGGTTCAAAATCAGTTCTGCTCTTTTCAGGTAGAGGCAAGCCGTTGCAAGTAATCAAGCTATTGTAGCTCAAAGAGATACTCTTGATTGACTGAGTCATGGTAACTGAGTGGGTGTGCATTCCTAGCCCACTTCAACTGCAAAATAAAATATGTTAATGTAAAGTGCTTTTGCTTAGGCATTTATGCAGTCAAAACCAGTTTAAAAATAATTTGGATTCAATTGGTATAACTTCTCTGTACGAGCAGAGGCCTAAAAAAAATTGTCCTGGCTTTAAAAAAACCATTATGCTTCTGTGGAACAAAACTGGTATTCTAGGTGACAGCACCCTTCGTGACACCACCCCCCACAGCCAACATGGCTTCACCAATGCTGTTTTTAATTGGTCCAGTGTTGCATAAGTAGAATCAATGTTGCTTTGTGTAAACCACTTTGGTCTTTGATCATCATCGCTATTAAGGAAAGCAAAGTGGGGAAGAATTCTACTTCATTTCTATTTAAGGAGCGTTTGTGGCTTTACTGGTAAAAAAGTACTTCTCACATATGTGATGAGTATGTAGGTAATCACAAAGCACATTTGGGATGAGGTATCTCTAAGAATTGGCCCTTTGCCTTCATTTTGATCTTTACGTGAGGAATAATTGGGAAGAGCTGTATCCCTTCACAGTAGCCTTTGAGCTTTGGCCAAAAATGATGTCACCTGGAATTTCTTTCCTATCTTGAAAGATAGTACTTTCTAAGCACTCTGTGGTACAGCTACCCTTTTCCTTGTCTTTGAAAAGAAAAAGCAAATTTTAGTTAGTGTGAGAAGGTAACCTTTTATAACCTTTCCTTTATTTTATTGTTTTTCTCTGCAGAAATGATTACTGATGAACCTTTGGTGTTCTAAATGGAGAAACTGTGCTCCTTTTTTCTGATCTTAATCTTTCAGTGGGCCAGAGACAAGGTTTTATTATTTTGGGGATCTGGAAATCTTGAAAACATGAACATTGAAAGGTTTCAGGGGAATGATGTTAAGGCTATAAAGAATTCTGGAGACACTCTCTAAAGAAATGGGTAGGAAAATATATATGTATACTTTAAGTGAGATTAAATTATGCCTCAAAATACTTTGGCGTTAGACATGACCTTGTGTGCAATTCCACAATTAATTTTTCAATGAGATTAAAGTCCCAGGGTTTTTTTAATTGTCACAAGACTGAGTGACATGAACCCAGAGATAGGCATGTAACTGTATATACTTAGAATTATAGTACACACTTAATTCCAGAATAATAATGGTGCAAGTGAATGAATAATGTTCATTCAACACTGAAAATACTTATGGGGAGAAAAAGGCAATGTATGTGTAATGTACTACATATGCAAATGCATCTATGGAAGTTTGAACTCGAATCTGACGTGTATAACCAATATGACTGTCTGTTTGGATGAGGAAATGTTTGGCTTTCTGGAAAACTGGACCAGTGATTTTCTTTGGGAGGGTTTCATACTACTGTATGAATGGTTTATAGGTGGTATAGTTGGTATTCTGTCATTTGACTTAAAAGTTTGGATTCAGTTGTTGTCTTGGGTCGTGAATGAAAATGACTTCCGTGGTCTCATCCTTCCATTTTAATGGACAGGGCTTTCTCAGACACTGGTATAGCATACTGTAATTTCCAGTTATCTCTAAATAGGGCCTGATATGAGCATGGCAGGTCAAACTTTATCATCAGGTCTGAGGGGTTTTATGCTGGTGAGATACACACAGCTGCATAAATAAAATTGAGGTGTTTGCAGAAAGACAGAGAAGGATGTATAATTTTGCTGTCTTCCGTGAAAAGAAACTGAATCCTGGGCAAACCCCAACAATAACATGCAGAAATCTCCCATTTCTATTCTCCCCCTTTTCATGAAGGGAAAATGGCAAACTAGACGTGGATGCTACTTCGATACTTTTTGGGGCATTGGAAATAAAAGAATTTGCAGCATGATGAAGTGAATCAAAGATGATATTTTTCAGCTTCAAGGAATATGTTTAATATTTTTGTCATATATGTTGTGTTATCATTAAAGTACATATAAGTACTCGTCATAAACCAAGCCCCACAGAAATGGGATTTCTACACGTATAGAACAAAAAGTCAGTCCCTGCTCCAAAATACTAAAATTCCAAATATAAAGCAAGGGACAGCAGATGGATGCAAACAGATGGGGGGAGTATGAGAAAACAATGAGACAGTATTAGCCTGTAGTACAGGCAGTGGTCTCAGCACATCAACAACTAATCCATTGTCAAGGTTAGATTTTTACTCTTTCCCCTTCTTTTCTCTATTCCTCCTTCCCTCTCTCCTGTTTTTTAAGACATGGTGAAGGAGAGTTTTAAGGAAGATTTAAGAGAACCAGTATGGCAAACAAATTAGAAAAGCTTTTGAGAAATGGTGTTGAAATGGGAACAGTAGAAGGATGGGTGGCATTTGGATGCTGAATAAAGAGTGATACCAAGGATGAGGGTAGACTGTGGGGACAGACCATGTTGAAGAGCTACCTTCACTTGATGTGGTAGGGCTGGGTAGGAAATGAGGAATGCAAAGAGAAGAGTGATATGATCAAAAGGACAATGGAGAAAAATCATCTGTTCAGTAGTTTTGGGGATGGCATTTTTAGGGGAAAACTGCATTTGTTGGGATCAAAGCAGGGGTATTGTTCACATCTCTGTGTGACCAAACTTATTTTTAGGGTCATATTCCGCATAGATAAAATGTAGTGAGAAAGGACAGAACCTTTTGGAAAGACTCAGCAAAACAGGTTTCCTGTGGAGCATAGATAAAGAAGTGGGAGAATCGAGAGAGGACCAAGCTAAGGCTGTGTGCAAACACATATGTAAAAGCCATGGCTTTTCATATGTATATGAGAAAAAGCATGTGTATGTGTCTCACTAATACTGGTGGTGTATATACTTAGTGTATTAGTTCTGCTACTTGTCTACTACTTGTCTAACAAAAAAAGTCATCAAAGTGTGTATTTGGAGCGTAGAATAGCAAGAATGGAAAAAGGTATTTGTGAGCTGTGTGTTCATTACATTTTGACATGAGAAATTAAAATTGGGAGTAGCAACTGAATAGGCAAAGATTGGGACAAAAGTGTTTATCTTATGATTGAAAGACCAAGAAAAGAATAAGAAAACAAGGTTGAATTATAATGCAAATAGATAGATACATAGGTAGATGCAGATATCTCTATATAGATAGCACTTCCTATATATATTTAAAAGTGCATATATTCTAAACAATGCAAGCAGTGGTTCAACATTTTTTCCTTTATATTGAATAATAATCACAGGAAGTTATCTTTTGTGCTAAACTCAATCTGTATTAGAAATAATTTCTCGAATATTCAACCTTCTGCATATTATTTTAGCACAATTTTTTTTATGGCTGCTTTTATGTTTAGTGTCCTTGTCTAGCCATACCAACAAAGGCTGCTGAAGTTGAAAGCTTCCATATATGAAATAATAAAATGGTATTATTGTTCTTTATGTTTTTATGTGCAATGGATGTATGTAGGAAAAGAACACTGGTGATTATATGGTTAAAGTTATAGAATTCAAACTTTAAACTTTTTAATAAAATCTGAACAGATGATCTGTGCTTTTTTTTTTTTTTTTTTTGGAACTGGCAGGTTTCAGGCCCTCTAATTGGCTTCCCAGCTTTGCAGAGTAATTACAGCTTCAAGCAAACTTTGTCATCTGTGGTTCAGAATGGTGTAAAGTAAACAGAACGTTTTGAAATACAGTTTGTAGTTAGAGTTGCTCAGGAGAGTTTAACTAGCATAACTACTTAATTTAGATAGTAACAGATATTTGAAAAAGATAACATTTTACAATTGTCAGAATGTTTATGGATATGGAGGTGAAAGTTAACCTCTGCTATGTACCTGACATACTGGTTTTTGTTGTAAAAAGTCAAGTTAAATACTTGAGAAACATCTATTACATTTCTGTATACTGGTTTAATCTATTTTTTTCCCATTTTCTGTGTAGATCCAAAAATGGCCAAATGAGTGCTACAGACTTGTTGGAACAGTTGTTGGTTTCTCTTACTGATTTTGTATTTTACTGCTTCAGACAAGTGTTCTCCCCCAAGGTTTTTCATCCCCTCTAATATTAAAGGGGAAAATTCTCATGACCGATGTTTAACCCCAGCAAGACAGAAAGCTTTAGGATTAAAATGTGTCATTCCAACTTGTAGATGGCTAGCGTACAAGAACACAAAGTTGAGTCTGTCTGTTTACTGGCTTACTCATCTTTTTGAATGATAATTTAGACTTCCAACTGTTTTGAGTTGAGATTCAGCCCTTTAATTACATATGTTTATGTATAGTAGCAAACTTGAAGACATTATGGTGGAGTGTTCTCTACTCTTGGTAATGACCCAACTATCACTCGAGTGTTCGGAGCCAGCTCTCAGTAGCCAGTTTCACTCATTCTTCTGTGCTTTTGTACTTCCCAAACTATTCTGTCTAAAACTACTAGTTTTTCCAGTAATTAGCAGTAAAATATTTTGGTAATTAGCAGTAACTGTGTATTAGAGTATTCATCTTAATAGATTTTTTTTGTTTTGTTTTGTTTCCTAGCTGTAGGTGAAAGACATTCACAAACAAGTTTTTATTCATGTTGCAATCATGACAGGAATGTTGTTTATCCCATACATTTGTATACAGCAGCACATGAAGCATGTGGGTGTGCTAAATATCAGCAGACTTCAGTTACTTTTATGTACTTGAGAAAGATGGGTAGTGCACCAGTTCTAGAAATACATTGTTCTTCCAATTCTTTCTGAAACTTTTTGATTCAGAAGAGAAGGATATGAACATACTCATTTTTAACCTTCCACAAGGAAATTAAATCTTTAACCACTTTTAACAGAATATTAAAAAAAAATTACATTTTGATAGATTTATGTTTTAATAGCATCCTTCAGTGATAGTGAAATGACATTTTTGTTGAGGTCTTTTTAAATGTTTTTAGTGCCATTTTCAATTACTAAGATTATTTTTTTTATTACCTTCAATTGATTTAATCATCTGTAATGAAAATTCAAGAGAGTAAATACTCTTTGGTAGTTACAGAGCTTGGAATATGTGTCCATATGATTTGTTCCTGTTAATAATGTGCATCATCACTTTGAGGACTGTTTGAAAAAAAATATAGATAGTACAAATAATACATCTATCTATTGGATACAGATTTACATAATCTACATGCTAATATGTAATTATTCTATTATATATAGTATGCAATATATGGGTAAAGACCATATTACAGAGAGCACTTGGACATAGGTTTAATTTTGTTAGTTCCGATTTTTGCATGCTTGAGTTGGCACGCTTAAATTGATACCGTTTTAGTGTATGCCTTTTTGTATATATTTTGTGTGTATATGCAATCAGAAAATGAATGGTGGAATTACATCTTTGGCTCCAAAACAAGCACTGGAGAGGATGTGCTTTTTAATTGGTACAGACATTTTTGCAGGTTTGACCTTTTTGCCTTCAGATTGCCCTAACACAGTCACCTCCCTTCTCTGTGTCTGGCAGCTTCCTTTACCTTCCTTCTCCTGAACTACCTACTGTAGTCCAGCTATACTGTTGCTATCCCTCAAGTTTTCCTTTCTCACACAGGTTCCAGTCTTTTTCCTCCCCCATTTCCACTCTTCTCTCTGTCTTCCCTGGTCTTTTGTTCCTGACATCTCTTCTGTAAATAACTTGCTGTATGTCGTCTTTCCGTGTTGGATTTTTGTCTCAATGAGGAGTTTTCTTTTCCATATTGTCTGAGGAATAGGATGAGGCATTATGCTTATAGGAGAAAGCGCTTTCCAATTAGCAGGTGTAGAGGCAAGAGATAGCTGTAGCCTCTGGATTATACTCAGTGCATAGATTTTCAATGATTTTATGCTTTAGTGATTGTTATTGTAATTTTTTACCCTCCTCCCACTGCACTCTTATCCCTCCCACATGTAGTGTGGCCAGATGCCTTACATTTTCACAGGAATACTAAGAGGATATCAAAGGTCTTGGTTTGCCAAGTTTTAAGTCTCGTCTCCAAAAAGT
This sequence comes from Rhynochetos jubatus, assembly GCA_027574665.1. NCBI lineage: Eukaryota > Metazoa > Chordata > Aves > Eurypygiformes > Rhynochetidae > Rhynochetos > Rhynochetos jubatus. The sequence continues at coordinate 39,694,199 of CM050650.1, forward strand.
AGTATTTTCCAGCAGTGTGCAGCTTTAGGCAGACACCCAGGAAAGAAAATTTCAGCCTACATGATTGAAGTGTGATAGGATTAAAGATGAGAGGATGGTTTTGTCAGGAGTAAGATGGGAGAATCTTAGAGAGACAATGCTTCTAGTCTCTTCTGTTATGAAGGTGGCCCAGCATATTCCTTAGAGCTACAGCTGGGGAAGTTAAGAATACAAATAGCCTGTTAACACTAGCCTCACCGTCATCATGGTCATAACTTGGTCTTCAACCATATCCCTGGAGATGAGTGTTTCTTTGATCTTGTGAGTAATATCTGTGCCCAGCTACCAGCCTGGTTAAGTATCCTAAGCACTTCATCATGCTCCCCAAGTTCCCGTCATCTGCTCCTGTCTTCCTTGTTTCTTTTACAGCTTTTGTCTCTTCCTGTGTCCATCCTGCAGTAGCTCTTTCCTCTAAATGTTGAGGATGTCTCTCATGCCATCCAAGGTCCAGATGAGTTTATAAAAGCAGTGAGGTTGGATTACTGTTTCTCTTTTGAGTCTCCAGAGTATATGCAGGTTTGTTAAATATAATGTCGTCTCTTTGATCAGTCTGACTTACATAATATTTTACAGATGTATGGTGAACGTAAAGGTTTATGCATCAAGGAATACACACTGTGTAGTGCAATGTTTACTTTATTGCTCTCTTGTTTCTTATACATGTGTCATTCCAGCTTCCGTGGTGTTCTGCTAAGCTGCAGAAAAAGATCCTATCACCAGACATCCACTTCCACTCTTCTGTTCCTTTTTAAATAAAAAAATTGTGGTGTGCACCAAAGTTCTTAAATCAAGGCGCCCTCACAAGGATACTCCCTGATACCTGTTCTTTCATGCCTGCATTAAGGATGGTCCAGTATAAGTTGGTCCGCTGATAGTTGCTGTGGCTTTGTGTCATGGAGACAGAGGCCATTTCTTAGATAATCGTGTCCCAAATTGTTTAGGTGTTCAGGCGTACAAATCAGTGCCTTGAACCAAGGCTTTAAGCTTGTTATGAGCTAGTAATATTAAAGAGAATTGCTTTAATGCATTTTCAGTATACAGCTGCATTTCAGAAGAACAGCTATGAGTACACATCTTGAACAATTAACACCAGCAGCAAAGGCCTAAGGGAGCGAACAAAAGCAGGGTAGAGGGTACTTACCTATTTTGGGTGTTTAGAAATTTGCTGCTTCTGATGCAATTCCTTGGAGAATATTTAAAATGCATTCCTATAAAATTGTAGATGATAGTAGAGGTTTCAGGACCTTGAATTTGTGAAGAAAAATACGTCAAGCCAGTATAATTTATTTCTGTGAAAGAATAATATGCCTTATGGAGTGGTACATGTCATATAACATGACTTCTGTAAAGTGTTGACATTAACTGGAATAAATAAAATGTAACTCACCAAGAATGAGCACAAGGTTTTATGCTAAAGAATAGTCAACTTCATCAGTGAAAGGTGTGGGTCAACTCTAGGTTGTAGCTCTACCAAAAGGATGTTACAGTAGATACTAAGTGAACAGGAATCCTGTGGTCATATTAATTATTGACTGATTTATGAACCTGATAAATAATTTTAGATCACACATTTGATCAGGATCAGCTTTGAACAAGTGATAGCATTCCAGAACTTGACATGTGATGTTTGTGTCTATGTCATTGTAGCTGCAGGAAAGCAAATGAGGCTTTTGACAGGCTAACCTTAACTTCACAAAAATGTTTAAATATATTTGCATGAATAAAGAGTTCTAGTTGGTCAGTGTTTTGCAGATGTAATGTTTAGTGCAGTGTGCTGCATTGTAAAATTTAATACACAGTCTCCTTGAACCATTGCCTGAATTACTAGTGTTGTGGTCTTGTGACAAAGGAGTAATAGGCAGTCTACTGGGTGTCTAGAATTGTGTGACAGGGAAGATCTTGGATCTGAAAGCACAACCTGTGAAGACAGATTGGTTGAACTGATTTACGCCAGGGAAAACTGGAGAGAGATAAAATAGTGTTCAGATGTCTAAAAGGGATAGCTGCTGAAAAGATATATTAGTCAATAGGGCAAGAAACAATATGCTTAAATAATAGCAACAGTTGCATTAGATGCTAGGAGAAATTTTCCAACTGTAAAAATAATTCATTTCCTTACAGTTGGAAGGAATAGTTTGCTTACAGAGGTTTTAAAGTTACTACTTTTGGGGGATTGTAGAAAGAGTTTGGAGAAATACTAGGAGAAGTAACATAGGTAGAACTGATTCTGCCCTGGGGCACAAGGAGAACTAGATGATTTCCTGGGGCAGCCCCACTCTCTCTGTGTGTGGTTTATCTATATTTAATAATTAGACTAGTTTCAACATCTGAATTTTCTCAGATAGGGTATTTTACAATAAATCTAATCCCAAGATGACAGTAGTGTGGGTAATTGTGGCACGGTTACCATTGAAGGGAAAATGTCATATTCCTCCTGCCAGGTACAGATGGAAAAATGTGCCGGCGGCTACTGCTGTTACGTTGGCATACTAGAGCGATGCAGGATCGAATACTCTTCTTACCCTCCTAACACAGACCTAGTTTGCAAATGGAGATCGCACTCCATCTTTGGGCAACAGTGCGAGTTCCATCCATTCCTGTGACTGCTTTCTTCATCTTACGATTATTACCTGATACATTTTTTTCGAGTCCATGGTTATATTGCCATTTTGTGTTTCCTTATATGTGCTGGATACATGCTGGGTAGGTGTACATAAGCTTGTATGTATTTTATGTAGGTAGTTTTATTGGCCCTTCACCCGTTAACTGGCAGTGTATAATAGAGACAATGTCATGTGTTTCTCTAGAATGTCAGCTAATGAAAACAGAGCGACCAAAGCCAAACACATTCATTATCAGATGTCTTCAGTGGACCACTGTCATAGAGAGGACGTTCCACGTAGACACTCCGGAGGAACGGTGAGGGTTTATTTTTGTTTTGTTTTCCATGTTCTTTACGCAGAAGCCTCGGGACAGTCTCTGCTGGGACTGCACAGCGATCAGCACTTGCAACTGTGACATTCTGAGCACATCTGAACAGTTCTTTGAAGAATTTATAAGTCAGCTTCTGTAAAATATTTTCTGAGCTCATAGCTAGTGTAAGAGTTGCCTACGAGTAGGTGGGATGAGTGTGTTTAAATAAGACAAAACGATGTCATTATATGTCTCTGAAGTGTTAAATTTTGAACAATAGAAGCCTGCACTGAAGTATATTCCAGCCTCGCTGCCTTAAATTTTCCTTTTACTCCTCCTAATATGCTCCTTTTTTTGGCACAGAAAGCAATGTTTGTTATAATTTATTTTATGTTTGCTTATTAGTTTTTCTTGTTTCAGTAAACATACACAAACTCATAACAATTCACTTTTTTAATGCACCAAAAGCGTGTAGGAGACAGGGGATGGCGTACCTTACTGAAACGTCCTATACTGTGTCCCTGGTTACATGCGCTGAGTCTTCCCGCTGCGGGCATCTCTCCTGTTGAGACTAATACTGTGATTTGGCTTTATTCACATCGTTTGTATCAGTAAATAATCAACAATTTTGCTTTTTCTGCTGTTTCTGTTTCATTAGTATATTCACTTTGAATATTTTTTTATTCTACCTTGGTACTGTTTCTCCATCCTGTCTTCTGCATATGGAACGTAGTGCCTCCTACTGCATTCAGTAGTACCACCAGACTCCTCCGTATCCCTTGCTGGCAGAGCAAGAAGGGGCAGGTACCGCACTTGGTGCGGGGCTGTGGAGTGCTGATGGGCCAGCCGGTGCATTGGTGCCAGTTAGCCATCGCACAGAACAGCCATGGACTCAGTGCCTGCCTCTCTTTGCTTGTCCCTATGTGGAAGCCCACATCTGGGCATGCCCCTCCCTGCAGCCACTGGCTTTCACAATGCTTGTAGGAATTTAATTATTTTTGAGGGCTTCTTTCTCAGCAGAACTTGAAATTAGCCGACAAGTCGAGTTTTAAGAGGAGACAGACAAAGAGTTGAACACATGGTGTGGCTTAATATATCATTTATTATCTGTGAAAATGTCTCACAGGGAGGGATAATAACAAAAAGTCTCTTAAAAATAGCAAGTTATTATCAGGTAGTATTGGATAGGAGATGACATTCTGCGCTCTGAGCTGTATTATACCTGGAGCAAATGTTTTCAAGTTTTAACTCTTAAAATATTCACAAAATCAGACACTGGTAATTCTTGGAATTAAACCTTCATTGATCCTTTTTGGTGCTGGTCAACTTCACCACCTTTAACAGTGCAGAATTTGGAAGGAAGTTGAAGTGATTAATTTATGAGTCTTCTGCTGTGTAACATGAGAATTGAACATGGAAGCAATGTAGCGTGTGAAAAAATTATAAACCATTTATTTACATGTATTTTATGAGTTTCTAATAGGGATGTTGGCTTGTTCATGATAGGGAAGAATGGACAGAAGCAATCCAGGCTGTAGCAGACAGGCTTCAGAGGCAAGAAGAAGAGAGAATGAACTGTAGTCCAACTTCACAGATAGACAATATAGGAGAAGAAGAGATGGATGCTTCAACAACCCATCATAAAAGAAAGGTAATAGCATAAAAAAATAACTGACAACACTTAATATGTAAATAACTTTTGTAGGATGGTCTAGTTGGGTAAAACAATATACAGGAAATAGTATTTCTACATAAATTTCAGTGTATTACAAGCATAAAAGAACTTACTTGTTCCATTTCAATAAAGTGGAGCTGCTCTCGTTTTATTTATTTGTTAGGCTATCTGATACAGCACTTCTGAAAAGCAAAGTTCAACCGTTCAGACACATGCTAACATTCTGCTTATTGTTTGGTTTGAATATTATTTTGGTCCTCTCCTTTCTGTTTGTTTACTCTTTTAGAAGTATGGTAATAAAATATTTTCTTCAGACAAGATTTGCCCCCTTTCTCATGCAAATAATACCCAGTACAAATTAGATAATTTGCATGAGAAAGGCTAGCAGGATTTGGCTTTTAATGACCTTGGATTTTTTGCTATCTGGGAAAATAACTCTGCTTTAGTTTTCAATGAAGTAAGAGAAAACAATGTGGTGTTTTGTGTTTTTCTTTTTTTTTTTTTTTGTAGTCCTTCACAGCTTTTGCTGTAGGTAGGAGTATGTACATTGTTGGCTACAACATACTTGTATCTCCAGAGTGAACAGGATAAACACACAACTAAGAGCATGTTCTAAAGGTTCAGTGCCACAAAAAAATTTGCTTATTATTTTGTTTTTCCATTTTGTCCTATGTTTCTGTGAGAACGGACTAGTCTTGAAGAATGGATCATTCAAATGGATGTCTTGCATTTGCTATACAGGACTCAAGAAAAGCATTGAAATGGCATGAGAAATAATAACCTGTTTCTATAGGACTGGCTTCTTTCTTTCTAGCTAGAAGTGAAACCTGTAGAAAACTAAGTGGAAGTCTGCTGATGGAGCAAAATAGTCTTATAGCTAATGTAATTGAATGCCTTTGAATGAGGAACAATGAAAAGAAATGGTGAACATGTGCCTTTACTCATAGAGCATATTGTGTTCATTGCACTATATGAAGCAAGAATCATAGAAAAATCAGTGGCTGAAAACTATGCCCTTATGAATATAACAAAGGTGTCAAAGGAAATCTTAGTTCTGTCGTGTCCTAACTTTGGAGAACTTGAGTTTCCAGTGCAAGCATAGTTCTTTCATGATGTTTCATTGTATGCAATTTTTCTAACCTTTTTCCACTATAGAAAAGTAAAAACTAATTATATACAGCTGTAACAATACTCTCATCGTGCATTGTCAGGTTGGCATTGAACTTTTAGCCTTGCGGCATAGATGTTTAATGATTGTGCTCCAGGGTAAAATATGGTAAGTGACAGCAGGACAGAGGCAGCGTTCGAGATGTCAGTCTTCCTGAGAAGCAGTGCGATTATGTGGAAGGGATTTGGGTTTGCTCTATGAAAGATCTGAGCCTGTGTATCCTCTTAATGGAGTACAAAACCACTGCATAACAACAAGCGTTTTCAAGGTGTCAAAATTAGTGCTGTCTAATATAAGTAGTTTATCTGGAATGTGTGCTTTCCTTGTTTGCAGTGCAGTGCCTTTTCCCATACAACAAAAGGGGTTGTGGGAACAGGAGGAGAAGGAAGATCAGTTTTGTTTCTGTCTCGCTACATACTCTTTAAGAAATGCTGAGATAAGATGCTGGGACAGTGCGTGTGCAGTGCTGCAGAATATTTAACGGCTTTGGCAACAAGCCAAAAGCAAACTCCACAAAACAAAGGTGAAATGGAAAATGGTCATATTCAACACCTAATAATAGAGCAGAGTGGAGTTTTGTAGCCAGTGAAGGGCATACTGATGGCTGCAAGGATTTTTTTCACCAAAACTCAAAACTCCCCTGGAGATTTCTGACTGCTGGAAAATTTTAGTGAAAGGTTCTCAGAAGTTATTGGAATCAAAAGTACTAAGTGACTATAATGATGGGGAGCTGTCCGTCCTCTGTGTCAACTGAAATTGGGGAAAAAATATATTTTTAGAACTGTTTCTGTTTTATAGAAATGGTTCTGGAAAGCTTCTGTTTAAGCTTTTGTAGTTAATATAATCACAAACCATTTCTGCCATAATGACTTACTGCATTTTTATTGGGGTTTTTTTTTGGGTATTGGATTTAATTTCACTTCATGGATTTTTTTCAGTGTGTCCTACAAGCTTATTTTGTCACCTGATTTTTACATCTAAGCCCAGTGAATTTTGCTTGTGCATGCACCAGATGGTATACATATGAGTAGAAGAGCATAATCAGATTAAGAAACGAGACAGAGGGGAGTGGGCCTGTTCATCTCTAAAAAAGTAGCAAAACGTTTACGAAAAAACAGTCTTTGAGATGTGGAACTTGATTCAAACAGACATGAAAGCAACGTTCCTGGCCAGATTAGCTGGAAGAACCAAAAGCACTTTTTAGTTTTTTGCAGTTTTTTTAATGGTGTCAATGCATCTTAAATTTTACAGTAACAGCATCACTGAAATTTGGAGCACTACACATTCTTAGCAAACTGCTTTAGTTTCTTGCTGGACTATTCCTTGTAAGTAGAGTTTCTTCCTGATAAAGTCAGAAGAAAACTCCAAGTAATATAATCTTTGTGCACATCAGGAATTTTAAAAATCTAGTTCCTTGTTAGGAATCCTGAACACCTGTAGTAGGATGCATTCCTTGGAACAGATCATCCATAGGGGACTAAATAGGCTTTACAGAAGGCTGAACATCATACTGTTCTTTCTTTAGTGCAGTTTCCTGTAGCTTCAATGCTTTTCCTTTATTTACAAATTTGTTTTGCAGGATGAGTAAAGAATATATTTTTTCAGAGGAAAACAAGAAGTGATGTAATGAGGAAAAAGATTCAATCCTCAGAGTTTGGTAGGGATGAAGAAGGTGGGAAAATCATCAAAGAGAAAGAATCCAATCTTATCGAAGCCTCCAAACTTGCTTACCAACCTCCCTCAGGTTTAGGAAGTGTTTCCACTTTTCCACCCGTTTTCAGTGTGACCTTAGCGGTAGCATCTGTGTTTTTATCTCCCAAGGTCTTGTCTTCTTTGGCAGACTTCTTGAGTTACCTTGCACTGCGTACCATGTCTAAGCCTTCTGCTGAACTTCTAAAGAGTATGAGCATCAGGAGACTTCATTCTTACAACTAACACTACCGCCATTTCCTGCTGTTAAGCCACGGCTCAAATATTGCAAGCATATTACCTTCCTCTTACACATATATTTTTTTAGCTTGTTGTCACTGATCTTACAGCTAGATTCATGACTGCTTTGATAAATGTTATGTAAGCAAATTTTGAGCAAGTGAGTCTTTCGATTTGTCTGGCTTGCTGCCCTTAGCATCAAACCCATGTCTGTGGTAATCGAGCCAAGATCCTCCTGTGTGCGGGCAAAGGGCTGCTTTTCTGAGCTGGTTTTTAGACTCTGATGGTCCCTCTCTTAAGTCCAGCCTCTCAAAAGAGTATCAGAAGTATGGGAAAAAGTTACCACTTTGAGGCTGCTTATGATCCCATAAATTTTTGACTGTTAGAAGTGATAAGTTATTGTGATCACTAACTCAGTATTCTTTATCAATAAAGCTGTTGGCAATTCTTTCTTGGGGAATGCAATAGCTTATGATTGAAGGTATGGAGGATTCTGCCCAGAATTACTCTTCTGCTGCCTGAATTGTTTTGAATGCATTTTAGGTTTTTTTCATGTGTTTTCGTCAATTTTCACTGCTTTAGCACAAAGAGGTTTTTTTCCTTGATGGTTATCATAGGACTATTGAAGTAGATAACCTGACTTTCCAAAGTACTGACTGTGATATTGAAGAAGTCTTACCTCTTGTTAAGTGCTAGTAGCCACATAATGTTTGGATCACAACTTTACATACTACATCAGACTTCACTAGTTGTAACACATTATATTAGTTTTTGGAAAAGCTGAGGATTAGTCTGTGGTCATAAACTTTAACTTTACACTCACTTGTGTGGATGTGCTTTAGGTAAAAAGTATACTGAGCCTCTGAAATCTCTGTTAATCGTATTTCTTACTGGGATAAATGCAGTTTTGTTCTTCCTGATGTGAGGGGGTTTTGGCAAACAAGATCTGCCAGTGCAAAATGTTTAAGTATATTTACATGTAAGCAAAAAATGGAATTCACCAAGGTTAGTTTGCTTAGAAGCTACCCACCTACCATTAAATAGGAAAAAAGATGTAATTCCTGAAAGGACTTCCTGAGAAAAGATGACCCTGTGCATTTGCTGCATTCTCAGTACGATGCTGCTTTTTCTACATCCTCATCTTTACATCTAACGCATCGGCCATAATGTTGATGCTTCTGAGCTGGCTGTGAAATGAACTCGCAGAACTAAGATGATTATTGACTCAATCTTTGTGCTTATGAAAGTGGCTAAACTGCTTTGGAATCTGAAGTTGTCTGGTCATACTCTTGTGGTGTGTGACACTCCAGTTGAGCTGATAAACCTACTGGACTCAAATTGCCTGTTGGTGAAACCATCTTTTGGATGTACTACATTTAACCTGCAAAACTAGAGTGATGCTAGATGCTTGAATGGTCACTATAATGGAGTCACATGAAGGAGGAAAACTTGCCTTCCTTTTCAGAGACAGATTGATTAATGTAAAAGCCGTGTAATTGTAATCTGTATTCAGATTTTTAAAAGTCCACCTCTAATGCAAAGACCTGTTGTAGAGTCTTACCGGTATAACACTGCAGTGAGGATGGTGTACGTTTCAAAAAAGCCATCAGTGCAGTGGTTGGTGTTATACAAAACCTACCGATATGCCACTTTCTTATGTCCCTGGTAATACGTGAATTGATGAACTTTTAGATGTGGAGCATTCATAAAATGCTGATACAGGCTGAGACTTTGTTCTGTGTGTGCTTTGTAAAAATAACCGTGTGTGTGTGTAGTGGACTGTGCAGTGTTTGACTTTAGAGAACTATAATAACAGTATTGAACAGTGTATCCTAGTGGTTTAAGGATACAGTTAACTATTACGAATTTGACTGTAGAAGTGTACCTGTTTTTGTAAACTGTTCTTCTTATATTGGTAACAGCATTTGGTTATATGAGGACACACTTGTGTGCGTATTGGAACTGGGTAGCGTAAGTTTTGCTAACCCTTATCCTTTGCTCCTTATAGACAATGAATGATTTTGATTATTTAAAACTACTGGGCAAAGGCACGTTTGGCAAAGTTATCCTGGTTCGAGAGAAGGCTAGTGGAAAATACTATGCTATGAAGATTTTGAAAAAAGAAGTCATTATTGCAAAGGTAAGGAAGGATATAGTTTTAATGTTGGGTCATTTTTTTTTAGAATGGAATAATCAGTATCTAATACACAAGTTGTATTGGATTTTTGATGGTAACTGAGTTTGATAGAAATATGTGTGTATTTTCAGAAAACAAGAATACAGAAAAACTATGTGTATCCATTTTGCATGCTTTTTTCCCAGTGTCTTATAATCCACTTTTGAATGTGTTGATTGGTTTCACTTGAATTTGATAGAGGAGTAGAAACCTCAAAACGATTATATTTTCTTGAGTTTCATTAAAACCAGCCCTGGTGCAGGGGGAGAGACTTAAATTGATGTTGTCAGCAGAGAAGAGATTGACCAGAGACTGACCAGAAAGAGCAGAGAGTTCTGTGTGCCCTTAGCAGCTGCCTCGCATGCACTGACAGGCTGGTCGGGATGTACACAACTTGGAGTAGCAGCAACAGAGTGCCCTTTTCTTCTTCATAATCAGGAGATACAGAAAGAAAAGAGCGTATTGCTGCTGCGTTCTCCTGATTCTGCATGGGAAGGAGCATCTCAGTGGCTGTCGTGGTTTAACTCTGGCTAGCAAAATACCACGAAGCCGTTCTCACAAATCCCCCTCCTCTTCTCCAGTGGAGGGGAAGAATCAGAGGAAAAAGAAATAAGGAAGCTTGTAAAATTGAGATAAGAGCTATTTACTAATTAAACCTAAATCAATATATACAGATACTACTACTAATAAATACTTAAAATAGTAGAAAATAAAACATATAATACAATATATACAATATGCTACAATTTCCCACCATCCACTGACCAATACACACCCAGATGTTAAGGGATGAAAATCAGACCCCGAGAGCCCGAGAGCGATCGCAGCCCGGGAGCTGGCGCAGCAGGTTCCGAGCGAACCCGATCAGCAGTAGCGTGGCTAGGGACTCCAAACAACCCACCAGCTCCCTCACAAATGAGCCAGCCCAGGGGTTGGCAAAGCAGCTAACGCAGGAGGGTTAGCAAGTGCCTGGGAGTAGATGAGCAAGGGAGTAAGGGAGAGAGTAATGGCTACTGGACCCCCTTCCCCGCCCCAGAGACCGGAACATGACACACTGTGGGATGAAATACTTCCTTGGTTAGTCTGGGTCAGCTACAGTATCCGAAGCGGACAAAACACCTTGAGTTCAGTACAGGCCATCCCCAGCACCAGCTGAGGCCTTATCAATGTTTTCACTTACTGTACAGGAACATAGTTTCTTGGCAACCAGAGTAAAGGGAGTTAGCCCTTTCCTGACTGAACCCAGCACAGTGGCCCTTCTTATAAGACTTTATAAATGGCAGCAATCTCTGTGGTTTGCCCTGTGGGTCTCAGAGTCTGTTTGCTGCATGCTGTGGCCCAGTCTCCAGCCTGATGTCCTTCCCCAGGGCTTTGCTCATCCATGGCACCCAGGGAGTCATCAAGGATGTCTGAGTGCTATCAGCTCCTGTTCTGCTGCTGCTCAGTTACATACCCTTCCAGCCTTCAGAGCGTATCAGCTTGTTTCTTTGTGTTAATAAAATAAACCCCACATTTTTGAATCTTGGGTGGTTTTTTTGGTTTGTTTTACTTTGCTGACGGCTACAATGTCACTGCATTTTCAGAAGAGTTAAAGCTGATTTCTCAGATAATGTTGTTTCTCTCTGTTGGGCGAAAATAGATGTATGTATAAAGCCAGAGAAATTTTGAAGAGATCAGGGATGCAACAGTTGATTGATCTGTTTACCTGAAAACAGAAAACTAGCTCAGTGACAGGTTGGGCCGAACCTGGCACTCCCTGAAGGAGACCAGGGTCTGGTTTTCTACTTATTTGTAGACTAACAAGATAAAGCGTGTGAGGAAACATCCTGTGATGAAAATGGGAGCACCTTGGTCTTTTAAATTGGACTTCCTCAGAACTGGAATTTTGTTTTGAAGGGAGTCCTTCTAAGTTTTCTTTAGTGCAGTTGTATAGTGATAAACTGATGAAAGAATAACAGACTATGCTTAGATCATGTTTTTTTCCCTATAATCACCAAATACCAGATTTTCCATTCCACCCCAAACTGAAAACAAAAGCACACACTGACTGGGCTAGACAGCTAAGTATGCCATGGGGATTTATCAATAACATTTAACACTGAAGATCAGTGCTAAGGATATGGTCACTAGGTAGAACAGATCTGCAGTCCCAACTCGACCTGTAATGTGATACACTATAGAAGGTCATACCCGTAACAGCATAACACGCAGCTGAAAAGTAGTGCATTGACAGCTGTATCTAGAAGGCTGTATAGCATCTGCCCAGTTCAGACTAAATCTGTTGATTCTAAATTTTCATGACAGATTAATACTACACTTACCAGGGAATTGCAACCAGTATTACAAACTTCTGAGGCAATGCCAGAAAAACTGGCCATTGCTAGCTTTTTATGCCCCATATGTGGTGAACCATTGAGGCTTATATATAAATAAATAAAACTTTAGGCTTGCTTTTCTCCTTGAAGTGTTTTTTGGTTTTCCCCTGGTATGTGGTTGCAGCGTATACACTGTGTTGCACTGCTGTTCATCTAAATGGCATCATAATTTGTTACTATCAATTCTGTTGTTATCGCTGAACTTCATATTTTGACAAATTTTAAAGTCTAATTTAAAACTCCTGACATCTGTGTTTGCTTTCTAGTTTAATAATACCTTATCTTCCAAGCATAGTCCGATAAGCATGTGCAGTGCAATAATGTTATATTGGTATTATTTGTAGCAATAGTAGAGTATACCGTGACTAAATATATTTACTCCTGTAGGGTTGTGGTTGAAATTTAAGTTCCACTAAGTTAGTCTTCAGTTCTGTATAATACTCAGCAGCAGCTTAGTGCTACAGAAGATGGCAAAACCAGCCCAGTGGCTCTCAGGCATTTTAGGTCCAGCCCCTGGTAGTAGCTTGGGGAGGGGGCATTCCTGGTGTGTACTACTGGTAGAATTGCGTGAAATGGCCGCGTATACATAATGCAAACCTCCTAAATGCCCTGCATTTCTCCCTAGTCTGTAGGAGCTGCTCGCCATTGCAGCACAGGGCAAGCCCTCTTCCTGCCATCCTCCTGCCCTCATGGACTGCTTGGCCCCTGCGCTCTGCAGTCCTGGTGGCATGAGGGGCCATAGCCCTGCCCCTGGGGCCTTGCTGTCACCCCTCCAGTCTCCTCCTTGACCCCGGTGTGCCCCCTGCCCTGCAGCCACCCAGACAGATGAGTGTGGGTGAGCTTCCTGGGGCACACAAACACCCGCAGTGGCTGGGTTAGTGCCAGCCATTTTCTTTGGCCAACATACTCTTCTCTCCCTTTGGCACAGAGCTCATTGTTAACCTACCTGCTCAGGCTTACAAAGAGGAGAGTGTCACTGACTTTCTCTTAATTGCCCTTATCTCAAAATCTGTCTGGAAACGGGGTCTGGGTGGACACCTCCCACCTCCCATGGATGAGGTCTGTGTCCTAGGGGGGAAGGAGGTTGGGCCTGCTCCAAGGAGCACTGCTCACCTGGCCAGTTAGGACAGCCCTGGGGATAAGGAGGGGGTTTTCTGTGGCTACGTTGTTTTAAAGAAAACCAAAACAAACACCATACTAAATGAACATTTAAAAACCAAAAAACCTGTCCTAATGTTAGGCTAGATTAGACTAGGCTTTATAGATGCCTGTCAATTGCTACCTGCGTGTGTCTTGCAAATTAACTCAGTTCCTCTGTAGATAGGTTGTTCAGAACATTTGTACCAGAGCTGCAAAGTTGTGATGACTGTATTTTTAACCTATCAAATCCCATAGTGTAATTTATTCTTCCCATGCATTGAATTTAAAGTTAAAAAGTTCATTTTCAAACAAGAAAAGAAAAAAAAAATCAAACGTTAAACTGTGTTTTGCCAAACTGAATTTTGTTCCAGAACCTTTTCTCAAAAAATGTGAATTATTTTTCATGTTTCTTTCAGGTTCATTCATCTTCCAAAACTGTACTGTAGATTTCTCTTTTCAGGAGTGTTGACTTCTTCCTCGTAATTAATTACGTAACAGTTTAAAATCTTAATTCGGACCTACTTCTTCTACTCTTTATTTCTCAGGATGAAGTGGCTCATACACTTACAGAAAGCAGGGTATTGAAAAACACCAGACACCCTTTTTTAACGGTAAGTATTAGGAATTAGTTTTTAAGTACATTAGCAGGTAATTTTCAAAATGATGGGTATTTCATTATGAACACTGCAAACAAATTTTGAAGTCTTTCTCATGATGATCTGTAACCAAACGGTGGCTATCTGGTGTTTATGATATCCTTTATTGGAGTATGTATTTAAGAGCTCAGAAATAAAGATTCTAATACTTTTGTAAAGGTTAACTGCACTGATAACAAATTTAATTGTAGAATGTAACTGGTGTGCAATTTTTGTATATGAACACTTTTTTAAATAAAAGTTACTGATTTCACACAGTGTCAAGAAAGTAATTTTTACCAAGAAAGATTAATTAAGAATTCAATAAACTGCTAAAAATAACTGTTTAACATAAGTTGCCCATTGAGCAACAAAACTCAAACCCCACTACTTCAATGTCTTTGTTTTCATATGGTTAATATTTAATAAAAACAAAATATTGCAAAGAAAATGAAAAACTTGAGATTCATGACAAATTGTGAATAATAGTTTTAATTTTACAACTGACTTTCTTCTGTAGAAATAATTCTGATTCCTCTCCTTAGAGAATATATTAGAAAATATTTTCATCAGTTTCAAGATAATTAACATGTTGTATTTTAAGATAGGGGAAATTTTTTTTCTTATTTGTGTTAAAATATCAAAGTATAATGTGGAAGCTTTCTTATTTATAAAATCATACAGAAACCGTTTAGAAAGCAGGGGGCTCTGTTTGCATTGCTCGGCCAAAATACTGGAAGTTCAGTCAAGAAAAAGGAGGTCCCCCAGAGCTTCTTAAATTACAGTGTAAAGATAAGCAAGAGTAGGTGTATTTCCAATCCAGTCATATGACAATGTCACTGCAGTAGTATCTTGATATCTTTCTGGTATTATTAAACAAATATTTTAAGGAGACATGCATTATTTAAGTCATGTGACTCTCCTTATGCTTTTGTTTTGTGTAGTTCTCCTGCATTTCATTTCTTTTAGGCCAAGTCTGCATCTGTAGGTTTTCTTTGGTATTATTTTTCCAAGCAAAATCCTTAACCAAGTTAACGTTGATAAGTGAAAAATTTTAGTTAAGATGAAAACATTTGTTACACTTTTAAAATTATACTTACGTAAATATATTCATTTGGCACTCTGTTTTTAAAATTGCATAGTGTGTGAAGCTAGAGAGCCCTTGCTTTGAAAATGAAAGCAAACTGGATCACTTCTAAGATTTTATTTGGGAGAAATTAAAAAGAATATTGTAACTTCTGCCTTCATGGTCATTGTGGAAGTGGACATCATAAAATACGATGAATGAGAAAAGCTGGTATCGTGTATGGCAGTAAGACATGCACTAGAAACTTGTGTGTTTTAGCGACTATTTAGTATTTTGTTTTAAAAAGCATGGCTTTTTCATATCAATGTCAATGTGGCAGAGATAAGGGAAGACATGGGGGTTTTGGTGTTAATTGATCTCAAGCTCCAGATAGGAAGTTACACTTTTAATTACTCTGAAAGTTCTCGCTGAGTCAGAATCGTTTGCTTAAGAGGGTAAAATTAAATTTTGTTACAGTTTAAATGCAAGAAATTGGGTTAATACAAGATGATAACTGGTTTGGTTTTGCTGTTTTCTTTGCAAGTCCTTGAAATATTCCTTCCAGACAAAGGATCGATTGTGTTTTGTGATGGAGTATGTTAATGGAGGAGAGGTAAGTTTAAGGAAGATGTTCCGCATTTGTAAGGGTAATGATGTCACTGGGTTACACTTTAAAGGATATAGTTTTACTTGCCTTTTTTGCTTTCTAGTATCTTTAAAGATTTTATTTTAAAAATTGCTTTATTTTAAAAAAATGTAGATGTGACTTATGCTGTCAAAAGTAGTTCCTCTTCTTGAAAAATTAGGGTATTGTATCTTAAAGGATAATTTCATGATAGAGAAATAATTACTTGCTCATTGTTTTTTCCTCAAACATATTATAGCATGTTCTGGTATGAAACAGACATAATCTAGTGCAAACAAGCAAAAATGATGTTGACTAGTCTTCCTTCTGCCCTAATGTGAAGTATGCACTCTCTTCTTTGCTCTTTCCATTGCAAATACCTATAAGAAGAGAGTGGAGTGTTCGCATTTTTCACTGCTTCTGTCCCCTTCACTTGCTGTCTACTCTGGAAGTTTCAGTTTAAGTGCTAAACTTCTTACAATGTCCTTAGCCTTTAAGCTGTTGCTGTCCTCCAGCTCTTTACTGAAGAATGGCATGTCAGAAACTATTCCGTCAAATGGAATTAAGGAGGATTGCTATCTAAGAGGAGGGCTTTTATCTACCTTTTAGGAGCTGTTTGCTGTTCAGACTGGACCTCATTACAGCACTAACTAGGGATTTTTTCCTTATTTTGTGTACTACATGCTGCATAAACCTTAAAGAACTAAGTGTTTCAACTAAGTTTTTTCATTAGAAAACTGGTTTTTCATTCAGGCATAGTTGCAGCATGATGCCATATTTAGCGTCATCCTTTTGCTGTGTTCTCCTACAATAAAACTGTCTTCAGCTACAATCCCAAATGCCTAAGCACCCCCAGAGTGCCAGCCTTGCGTTCATTGCCCTGATGGTTGTCAGAGGCCCATTTACATCCTAACTTGTCCATGGCTGTCATCTACCAGCCACGGCTCAGCATGGTGCTTTAGGGGTCTCATACAGGAGGATGGCTTGTGTAACTCAGTATGTGTAATCCCAGTTCTGGACGTCACAAGCGTTGAACCCTTTTGGCTAGTTGAACTAGACACAGAAAACTCCCTCAGCAGTACTGGGATAATGGCTTTCTCTTGGACACTCAGCTGGCTTATTTGACATTGAACTTACATCACCAGTATTAAGTCAGTGCTATCTACAATGAGTTTTAAAAGTGATGCCTTATAAACTAGCTAATTCTTTTTAGTTTTTTCTGTGTGAGACCTTACTGCACTATGAAAGTACGTTTTTAACTTCAGCCTGTCACTGAGATACTTGTTGTGTCAGAGATACTTTGCAATATTCCTTCCTGTCCTATTTGAATGCAGAGCAGAGGCCACAGAGGATGTTTTCAACTCCTTTCTTAAAACAGAGGGTACTCTGATAACTGTGTTTCGATCAGACTTGTGTCTTGCGCTCCTCTGTGCGGGGCGATGCACCTTCGTGGCGCCTGCTGTAAACACCTTGTGCCGTGGGGTTCTTGGTGGCAGCCTGCTTTTGCTTACTGAGGTGTGAATGATTGCAATGCACTTTGCTGAGAATGGGTCGTGCTTTTCCAGGTAGGATGCTCTCGTTTGTCAGTGTTGCTCATGTTCTTCGCTGATGGTTCACTAATTCAGTGGAGCTAACCGTGAATTTTCACCAGGGTGGGAAATAATGGCAGTTTTCTTTGAAGAAATTCTCCTGATTTGCTTATGTGCTTCTCTTTGACTAGAGATCTGGAATAGAAGTTGAACAAACTGTCCTTTATAATAGGAAAATCTTTAATCTTAAAAGATTTTTCTGTGAATTTCAGACTTCATTGACTGTCTGCTAAGAAATATAAAGGACTTTGTATTTGTAAAAATAGCCTTGTTATTAACTCAGTACTACTGAAGTTTCACAAAGTTTAGCCAGCATTTTAGCCATTTGTAAGCATACCTCCTATACGGTACACAGAATTTTTAATTTTGCTGCCTCTCTCTACTGTTCTCTTTGTGTTCCAAGGAAGTTTCATTTCCTTACAGTGGTTTCTCACTGTTGAAGGTATTGAAAACTCATCTTTTCATTTATCCTTCCAGTGGGAAATAGACTGTAGCAGAACCATATTGGGTTTGGTTCTCGCTAGAGCTGTGCTACCTTCAGTGTGTTTCTGTTTAAAATTCCTTTAGATTAAAGATTTCTTTTTAAACAGTTGTGCCTGAGTTAATTGCTTGGGAGTTTTCATGGCTTATGTCTTTTAGGAGCACTTTACCCAAACAGTCCTCCTAACGAAGGCGTTCTTGAAATTGGTATCCATATTCTTGTCTCTCGCCCAGGTGAAAACAAGGAAATGCAACAATCTAGGCCTCCGCCCTACTACAGTATTAAAAAGTGTAGTCAGTACAAGGAGTCTTCAGTTCCTCTTCAGTGATTAGGAGGGAAAACAGTCAAGGGGAGGGGTCACTGAATTTCATTCTGGAGGAGAAACGGTTGTGTTAAAATGATTCTAAGTAAGAATTTTCTGTACCTGTTAAAGATGTAGATCAATGTAACCTGTATAATTTTAGATCCATGTATAATTATTATTATTAACCCTTATAATTTTGAGTACTATGTGATTGCCATATGTTATTAGTACATTACATTGTTCCCTGAACTTCCAGGACACACAGAATGGCCGAAACTATGGTATAAAAAGTGGTATTCTAAGAATGGTTCTTTATTGTTGGGGAATACTTTTGGGGTGTATGTTTCCCATTTTTATTTCTAGTATGTTGCTTTAAAGGTTGAAAAGCTTTAAGAATTAAATCTATTGAGTATATTACTCTGCAGAGTACACTGATTCATCTCACGAATACGTTGTTTAACTTCCTTTGCACTTTCAGGATGTTTCCAAATTGCATGCTTTGTAACAAACTTAATTGGTAATTATCTGTATAATAAAATTAGACTTGTTCAGAGGGTTTGTCCACACCAGAATTCTGAATCTCTGTTCTGCTTGGCATTTTTTTTTCCACAGCTCTTATTTCAGTTCATTAGGTGTGAGAGAACTAAATGGTTTGTTGTAACTGAACAAGTGCTATTACTCTCTCTAGACAAAAAGGACAGGATTTGCAACCTACCTAATGAAAAATAACTGAGTATTGTTGTGAGCTTTGTTGTTTTTATCTCTGTTGTGTCCTGATTTGTTTTCCTAAGCTCTAAGTAGCTGAGAGAACTAGGATTATGACAGTCCAAGATACGGGTGCTATATTTCTTTGGGTATAGAGTGTGCCCAGAAGCAGTATAAAGTCTGAAACAATAAAGAAATAATTCTAAGTTTCAAAGCTGCTACTGCAAATGCTTTGCAAGGGTCAAATATAAAATGTGTTTAACTGCAGACCTGAGCAAGCCCAATATACAACAGCAAGAGCCAGTCATGCAACTTTCAACATGCTGTATAGGTCACCAGCATGTGTAGAAGTTTAACATATCGATAAGGTGGTGTCTTTTATATATTTGGCACTCTTGGACCTGCAGTTGAATGTACTTTTATGTTTGATCTTTGTTTTCATTTGTTAAAATTCTTCCATGAAAATTTTTTATTAGGAAAAAACCCCATGGCAACATTGTTGTTCAGTTTTTAAATAAAGGCATACCAGGAAATTTATAGCTCTAATCCTGACTGTAACACCCTCATGTATGCCATCAAAAACGTTATGTGCAAAATGGCTTTCTTTGTGCCAAAGCTATTTCTGTTGCAATTCCAATGACTTTATAGCACGTATTTAATAACTGTAAATCAATAAATAGTGCAAATGTGGGAAGCTTTTTTTCATAACGTTCCATCAGATTTCTTCTTTTCCTTCTCTAACTTAATAAATCCAGTCTTCATGTTCTGACAATCAGAAATAGAGCCTGGTGGCATAATTCTTCCAGAATAGTGAACCAACTAAGTAATTAGCTGAAAATAATGCTGTAATCTCACTGAATTTGATTTTTCTATTATAATTTTAAAATTTGCTTTACTGTCTTTAACATCTCTCTGAGGGTATGATTCACTTTTAGCATGCTTTTTTATAGCTAAATGTACATTCTTCATTCGGAGCTAGCATGTATGGGTTGTTGACAACTCTGTTAGGTGCTGTAATAATATGAAGAATGCTTATGAAGAGTGACTGTAGTGTCATATAACATTAAAATAAAATGACTTGGAAACTCATAGTCTCTTTGGCAAACAGAACTGTTGCGAGTAGTTTCTAACTGGTCATTTTACTGTAAAGTTACTATTTTGAATTAATAACAAAAATATTTTGTTGGAAATAAACACTAAAGAAAATAAATTTCTGTTATGTTAACTCCTCAGGTTATCAACTCTCAGATTCAAATTGGAACATACTTAGGGAAATCAGTACACCTGTTGCTGATAAGTATGCTGAGGTTTTAGAATTTTCTAAATTTAGAATTTTTTGCTGCTCAGCTGCTGGACTCTTTCATACAGAAAATTGCAATTATTCTTTTGCATAGATGTGAATGTAGGGCTAACTGGAGGTTGTATTATACATTTTTGCGATGTGTTTGCTATTTGTATACATTAAAAAGTGATCTGAAAGTTGGCCTTTATTTTTAATTACTTTGAGTCCATCAAAACAAATAAAGTTCTTAAAAGTGAGTGGCATGAGCTCATTTATGAGAAAGACCACAAACCAGACATAAATGCATAAATTACATACATTTTGTATTTTGCTTTATTTGGATGAAGGTCTACTTAGCAGCCTTTGTTTCCCATTTAAATCTTGCAACAATATATGGAAAAGATCTCACAAATTGAGAAATTTATGTATCCTTTTCCCAATTTTATAATATGTGAGGCACTTCATGAAGTTGCTTAGTCTGCATGGGGGTTGTGTTGGCGTTGGCAATGAAGCAGTCGTCAGTAGGGAAAGCAGGTCACTGCAGGGAGGGCTGATGTCACCTCCAGGGATTGATGCTCAAACAGGGAAACGAGCAGCAGAGCAATTGAAATACCTACAAAATAATGATCCTCCTTGTCATGCAGGTATTCCATTTTTATACAGGGTGTCTTGAGAATTCAGAAAGAAATTGGAAGGGGAGTGCAGATACGGGGAACAAAAAGGAAACATTCTTTTTAATTCATGCTGCAGTTTGTTTTCTGTGAAGTCTCTGCTTATACAAATATGTGCTGCCAAAAGGCTCGGTTTAATGGGAAGTTTGTTTAGGTTCAGAAGAAAGTAATGCACGTTTCTTGAAGTACAACTGTCAGGGAAGAAGTTCATGACATTTTGAGAAGTCCACACGCTGAAAACAGATGTAGGAATTCTTACAGTGTCCTGTGTCCTGTGAGCAGTGTCGATTTCCTGCAGATGTAAAGTCGGACCTGGTGATGACAGATTAAACACAATATTGATGTTTTGGTTTGTTGGTCTGGGTTGGGGTTTTTTTGTACCTACCCCGCCATCTTAGAATTCTCATCTACTTGATGGTTTTAGCAGTGAAAATGAAAAAAAGACATGGTTGTTACGGGTTTCCTTGCCTGTATTTAACTTTTAACTAATCACATTTTCTGTATTTCTGTTTTGTTGATGGTTAGCTCTTGTGGTAAAACCAGAACCGTCATAACTTGAAGGAGTAAGGCAGGTGGCCCATTTGGGCTTAAGCAGAATGCTGCAGCGTACTCGCTAATCTCTGCTTGAGATTTTCCCAAGGTTGCTCACACAGTAAATAAAACTAGCCATTTCAGAGAGTGTTTGAATTAAATAGCCAAGTTCTGCTTTTTTAGGTGTAGTTCCAGGTTCTGAGGGTGATGTTTTCTTCAAGAAGGTGCAGGCAACCTTACGGAACTTCACCTTATGCTTTGTGTTTGCAGCTGAAGTTACTGGCACTACGTCATGACTGATACATGTCACTGTAAGACTTCGGTTGAAAAAGTGTCTGCAAAGTGCTGCTACGTAGCAAAGAAATACACTAAAGAAGTAGATATGTTTTTATAAGTCCTAAGCAGTTGTTGGCTTGCTTTTTCTAGCGATTGTGTTGTTGCTAGCAGTAAGAATGTGCTGCTGTTGTAAAATGCCCGTTCACCTGTTCAGTCCAAGTCTACTGAAGAACTAGATTTTTTTTCAGTTTAAAGGAAAGTTACTGAAATATCCAGATCATGGTTCCGCCTGAAGTTTTTCAGTATTTCGGTGATATTTCTCAGTGACTTAAAATAAAACTCCGAGGAAGTGGTGGAGGGAGAAGTGCAGGATGCTGCTGCTGCATACTTCTCTTCTTTTTTTTTTTTTTTTTTTTCCTCTGGTAACTGAAGGTTAAATGAGTAGCAAGCAGAATGCCTTAAACAAGATTGGTATATTGATTAAAACGCTGATTTAACAGCTCGCTTTCTCCCTTTGGAAACCTGGAAAAGATAAGCCAGCTGCTGTCTAAGAGTGCTGAGTGTCCACTGAGAGTACACTATCTATCATCACAATATGGTGATGAGAGGTGTTTTATGTTTGTGTTAATTTCCCCCACTAAATCAGTAATTATTACAATCCTGTCCCTGCTGTTTACCCTGCAGCTGTTTTTCCATTTGTCGAGAGAGCGGGTGTTCTCAGAGGACCGCACACGCTTCTATGGTGCAGAAATTGTCTCTGCCCTGGACTATCTGCATTCTGGGAAGATTGTGTACCGTGATCTCAAGGTAAAAAAAGGGGGGGAAAAAAAAGTAATCAAATTTTTGTTTTTGCAGAGACTATTGGGACAAACACAAAGTAATTATAAAGTTGCACTATTCAGAGCTAATGGGAAAAAAAAAATCAGTGCTCGGTTTAAAGTTGTGTGTGTGCTGAAGGAAGCCATTTAATGCTGTCATCTGTAGATGGGTACATTACTTTAACTTGATTAAAAAAAGAAACAGCATACCTTAGTAACAGCACTTGAAGGAGATTTAAACTTCTGATCCTTTTTTTTTCCCCATTGCTTATAACTTAACTTGGATTTCAACACAAATCTCAAATATAATTCTCTATTTCCCCAAACAAGGCGAATGGGGAATTGGGACAATTGACTGCATTCTGTTTATCTCAAGAGTGAGCTCTTGTACACGAGTTCTTGTATGATTTGAAAACATTTAAAACAATTCAGAATATTTGGATAGGTAAAGCATTTCAGCCTTAATTTAAAAATTATTTTGTCTTTTGTAATCTTGGGAAAGATTCATAATACTGGAATGTAATTTGTCTTGAATTTCCCTGCATGTACAGTTGTGTATCCTCTGTTGCCTGAAGCTCCAGGTACTCTGTGACACAGTATGACCACGTTCGATGGAAAATAACCTCTGATTTCAACAGAAACATTTTCTAACTTATGTGGAACGAACCTCTCACTTCCACAGTGAGACTATTTTATTTCTGTGACAAGCCTTTAATTTCTTGTAGGGGAAATTGTGCTTTCCCATCATACGTGTGCATTTGTGGGCTCCTTTGTACAGGAACCAAGGAGAAGGAGGCAATGGTAGGCAAGTTCTCTCAGGGAGGCAGGCAGAAAACAAAACACTCGGTTACCTGTTTGTAGCAAATCTGAGGTAATAACATGAAATGCTGTGACATCTTGGAAAAATATGGAATTGTCTGGTCAAGGAATGATAGGTCAGGATTTTTGATTGAAAGTGTAAGTAATAAGGAAAGAGGAATGTGACGTCGTGAATACTCTGTATCGCTGGTGTCATCTACTTTGCAGCTTCTGTGTGTGACACGTAGACTCAAGAGGAACGAAATACCTCTGAATTGTATTTCAGGCTTTATGCAGACATAGGAAGACAGGGCTATGATGCCTCTTTTGTTGGTATTTTCACTACACACCTTACAGCTGGAAACTAAAAACCTTTGCTGTTTGAGAAAGGTTGTTCAGAAGTTTGTTATACTTTTTTTTAGTTCTACCTGTATTTAAAGTATTGCTAATAAAAAGCTTTTGAGAAAGTCCTGTTAGGCATGCTTTTGTGAGATAGTCCACAGTAAATATTGCAGTAGTTTTTGTTCCTGTGCTTTAAATACTTTATAACAGGCTATATTCTGTTTTCACATTTCAAAGAATCATGTATTTAAAAAGCAGTGCAGAGCGTGCTGAAGTACACATACACAATTCAAGAACAGTGGCCTTTGCAAGTATACAAGGAAGAATTTACTTCAGGTTTTTGTTTTTATCAGTAGCTTCTCTACCCGCACTTTTGTCTGTTATTGAAAAGGTTGTGGAGGATGTAGATAGTATATATCTGTAAATCCTTAAAATGCTTTGTGACAGTATAGTAAAATGTGTCTTGATAAATGAAGGTCATGTTACAGCAAAGGAAATGTGTGAAGTCTTAACAAATGACATCCATGGTTGTAACCTTCAATTACTTGATTATATCTTGACAGTATTTAGAAAATTATTTTGCTTTCATTTTATAGAAAATGCATGAAACTTGTAAAACTTCAGAATGAAAGTTCACGCTCTAATTGACCTGGGATTTATTATTGTAAACTATATAAAAGTATTAAATAATTATTTAAATTTTATAACAGTAAACACTCTTAAATGCTGTAATATAATAGGTGCTGTTAGGTTTTCTAATTACAAACAAATTAAATTCTATTGCAAGCAATAAATCCGAATCTTTTTTTTACAAAATTGATGTAATACATCAGCCTGTCCTGTTAAGAAATACTAAGGGAACATCTTTTTCCTCAACACACAGTTAGAAAATCTAATGTTGGATAAAGATGGACACATAAAAATTACAGATTTTGGACTTTGCAAAGAAGGAATCACAGACGCAGCAACTATGAAAACATTCTGTGGTACTCCAGAATACCTGGCACCCGAGGTATGATTTAGAATCTATTATTTTAATACAGTATAAAAATTTTAGTCTTCATTTAAGTTTAGACTGTAATGTTTGTATGCTGAGAACTGTTCATTGTAGTAAAGAACTGACAGTCTGCCTGATTAATACTGTGCAGTTGTTATTCAGAATTGTATGTGCTACTATTCTTTGTAGTGACTGTATGTATGGTGCTGTACTTTGTAGTGTTTGAAAAGGCCTACAACATGCAGTTTCCTTCTTATGTTTGCCTTCCTCTGTTAAAGTTTTTGTCTTCCAATGATTTCTTCAAAAATAATCTTCCATCTGTCTGTCACTTGGAACATACGATCCTACTTAACTGAGCTGTATAACTAGCATTTATATAGCCTCCGTGGAGGCGAGGGGGAATAGGAAGGTACTGAGTTTGCTGGGTTTTATCCGAACTCCCCAGTTGCAGGGAAAGGGAGCTGAAATTTTAGATATTTCTGCTAAAAACAGTTGAGTGTATCAACCTCAGAACTGGTTGTGTCGGGCACCAAAACTCAGCTGTTTCCTAGTGTGTAAGCAGAAGTGGCATCCTGGAGTATGCCACCCCATCTTTACTGTTAGCGAGCACTTGGAGTGCCAAACATCATGCCTCTTGAGGATTGATAAAAAGATGGACACGAGGATGTTGTTTTGATTTCCTTCGCAGCTCTGGTTTGGCCACTTGAGAATCTGTTGTGGAAGCTCAAGTCAGCCAAGTGGTCTGCTCCAGTATTAGTGCTGACGGCTCTGCCATGGATGGCTACTGAAGAAACGCAAGGGAAGCGCTCTCAGAATTGTGGGTTTTGTCCCGTCTGGCTTCAGTCAACAGTACTGATTGTGGCGCTTGGAAACGTCATCCTGCCCCTCCCTGGGGTTGCCAAACACAACTTCATTAGTGACGTGAAAGGCAGCGTTATTTCTTTACTTAATCCAAGGATGCTGAAATTGCCCTTATTTCCATTCTTGTCAGCATTCAACATTGCTAATTGACATAGTGCACACCTGATACTGAGACAACTTTCTAGTCAGCCAAAAGGACTTTACAAGGCACTTCAGTCCTAGCATTTGTTTTAAGGAGGATTCTTCAAGGTATTCCCCACCTCTTGCAATAACTCAGCACCACCAGAAAGTCTCTATTATGTATTAATGTTGAAGAAGAAGACGCCTTAGTTTGAAGGCATGCCAAGGAAACTGGTACACATCACCTTCTGGATACTGCTGGCTGGAAATTAAGATCTTAGAATGGTGAGATTTGTGGATTTGGGAGTCCGTCTAAATCTCTTAAAGCGAATGTGAAGTCTTTGCCATTTTGCACTCAGGGAGGAAAATGAAACTGCTAGTAGTTGGTTGTAAGTTAATATGGTATGTAGAGTAATGAAACCATTCTGAATTATAGCAAGATCATAGAATCTTAGAATGGTTTGGGTTGGAAGGGACCTTAAAGACCATCCAGTTCCAACCCCGCTGCCATGGGCAGGGACACCCTCCACTAGACCAGGTTGCTCAAAGCCTCATCCAGCCTGGCCTTGGACACTTCCAGGGATGGGGCACCCACAGCTTCTCTGGGCAACCTGTTCCAGTGCCTCACCACCCTCTCCAGGAAGAATTTCTTCCTGATATCTAATCTAAATCTCCCTGCTTTCAATTTAAACCTATTACCCCTTGTCCTGTTGCTACAGGCCCTTGTAAAAAGCTCTCTGCACCCCCATCTTCCTTGTAGGCCCCTTCAGGTACTGGAAGGCTGCAATAAGGTCTCCCCGGATCCTTCTCCAGGCTGAACAAGCCCCATTCTCTCAGCCTTTCTTCCTAGGAGAGGTGCTCCAGCCCTCTGAGCATCTTCGTGGCCTCTTCTGGACTCGTTCCAACCAGTCTATATCCTTATGCTGAGGGCTCCATAGCTGGAAACAGTACTCCAGGTGGGGTCTCACAAGAGCAGAGTAGAAGGGGCGAATCACCTCCCTCGACCTGCTGGTCACACTTCTGATACAGCCCAGGACACAGTTGTCTTTCTGGGCTGCCAGCGCACACTGCTGGCTCTTGTTCAGCTTTTCATCCACCAGTACCCCCAAGTCCTTCTCCTCAGGGCTGCTCTCAATCCATTCTCCACCCAGCCTGTGCTTGTGGTTGGTATTGCCCTGACCCATGTGCAGGACCTTGCACTTGGCCTTGTTAATCTTTTAATACATTCTTTTTCTCCAACTACAAAGGAAACATCAGTATTCTTAGGAGCCACTAACTTTCTCTTCATCATCGTGTTCCATCTTCCTAGATTGTTTCAGCAGTGAAGAGACATCTGAGCAGGCGTGCTCTCACACTGCAGGCTTGGAGTACCTAAATAATTTTGGTTGATTAAGTGTGGTCATTTCAGCTGTTTGGTGAGTCACCAGCTGCTCTAGCTATGAAGACAAACTCACTGTTACCTGCTTTCCTTTGCAGAATCCCATCCTATAGATTCCAAGGAAGACTTGGATGGAGATTATTGCTATCCTGTTTGGCAGTTTCTGGCATCTCCTTTGTGTTTACTGCAGGGATACTTAGCAGTTTAAAGTTTCCAGAACTATTCTTAGCCTGCTTTGAATCTTTTATGGCTACTCTAGAAGGTGCAGATCCACCTGTTTGTCTTGGTACAGTGGCCACTTCTCACGTTCCACACCCAGAATCTGTTCCAGCAATGTGAAGAACACGAGGGATGTTGCTGTCATCACTGGCAGAGACTACAGGTGTCATTGCCAGCTCTTACCTCTCATTGTCTTCTTGTCAGCAGTCTTGAAAACACTCTCAAAAAGTGCAAATATTCTGTTCAGTTGCTTTCATCTGCTTCTCCATCTCTCACTTTTGGACACTTTAGCTCTCTTCCATTGAACTTGGCAAGGGATCATTCTGGGTTTTAGACACTTAACACAAGTGACTTGATCCAGTTTTCCTTTCTGTTCTCTAGTAGGCCCACTCTTCTCCACATCCCATTATGAGTATTTTTGGAGACCCACCCAGTACAAATATGTCTTGAAGGAAACTGACTCTTCATTAACCCTGGGAACCACAGAACTCATTGTCTTTTACCTCCGAGGTAAAGGGTTTAGGGCAAGCAACATAGGCAGGTTACTGATACGGCATAAGAAGGCTGAAACCTTTATCCACACATTCTTATTTAAAAGGGTGAAGTTATATGGACACCATTGCAAAAAGGAAACTTTCCCTTTGTACTCTCTGCTGCTGCAGTGGGGTTTACCAGTGCATTGGCTGGGTAGTTGCTCACCTGAGACAATTGTGTCTATGTTTATACCTGGGACAGCTGATAAAGGGACCGTCAAGAGACTGGGTCCTCAAGTCTATTCATCTGCATGTGTTAGAGAATGAGTGTGCAAAAATCACTTCTTGTTGCAGTTCAGGCCACAGAAATCATTACCAGATGCCAAAGACTTACTATCTTTTGACAAATGGCAGATCACGAGAACCTAATGTTACAGCTGGAACTTAATCCTGTTACCACGGTGAATTCCTGCTTATGTATTCCAAGACAAATGGCAGCATATACTTAAGTTTTGCCTTGTCATGGTGAGTGTAAAGGCAGATATCTTTTAGCCTTTCTTTAGAAGCAAGATACTCTCCAGTTACATGGAGAAATCCATTCCGCATCTGTCCTTTTAATAGTACCCCTGCATCCTCCTCTTTCATCTAGGTCAGTTGGGATGGGCGCATCCCTTCTGCAGGCCTGTTAGTTGTTTCCTCTGTACTTGCTGGCTGGTGGTGGAGGACACTAGGACAGTGTACTGTGTGACACGCCGGGTAGCCTGGGTTGCTGTCTGCCAGCCAGGAGACAGTTGACCCAGGAGCCTTACACGGGCAGTAATCTATGCCTGGCCTGAGAAATTACTTAATCTTTTCTTTTCTATTAACTCAGTGTTGTGGATTCAGTTCCAAACAAGAACTTGGGCTTGGTTCTCCAATTGCCTTTTGGACCATTGCTTGAGGCAGAGTCCTGCTCCCTATTCCATTTTTTTTCAGAAACTAGGTTGCAGGTGCTTCGAGTAGGAAAACAGAGAAGTATCTAAGCTACAGTAAGGTGGGTTTTCTCCTTGCATGACATTCTTTCAGGTGAAGGTGTCCTTATGGATCCATAGGGAATTATTTCCCAAGGTGATTTCAGTAAATTACACTTAATCAGAAAACAAGCATACCTGTTGCTGCATTTCCCCGCAAACCTTGTTTCTGAGATCAAAGTAGTCCTTCCCACCCTCTGTTGAAATGGCTCTTTCATCTCTCATTGATAGGGCCTGACCTTTCATATAGTACCTGAGTCTGACTGTGCTGATATCTGGCAGATGCATAAAAATGCCCCTGTCCCTGCAAAGGTCAAATGGTTTGTGGGCCGCAGGAAAAAAATGTAATGAGATTGCCAGGGTGGAGCCAACTTTCATCTTCGGAGCTAGAATGGCTTTTCTGGACCATCACTGATTTATTGTTTGTGGCACCCACCTGAAAGTTAGTGTACCATCACCAAGCACTGTGCTGTTACAGCGGTGTGCAGGGCTTCCAGCTACGTGGTCCACAGCTGCGTTGCCTTCCTGTTATCCTCTGCTAGTCATTCCCTGTTATCCAACAGCAGTATTCCACAGTTTAAAGAAAACTAAAAGAGCGTTGACTGTGCTTGCCTTACGTAGTTGTGTGCCAAGCATAAAAGATGGTAGGGTACGAATGTGTCCTCTAGGAAGGAAATAGTTGCCACTGACAAATAGCAGGGCTTATATATGTTTGCAGTACAGATGTGCGTATTGGTCGCAATTATTGAAGAATGAGGAAGTAACTTTTTATTTGTGAAATTATACAGTCTTTTGAGAATAATTTGGTTTTGTGATAAATAGTGAAATTCCTTTATCATCTGCAGTAGAACTAATGCAAGCCTATTTTTGTGTGTGTGTGTGTGTGTAAGTGTATTGGTAATACTTGGTATTTCCCTCTGCTCTAAGGATCTTTGGTATTCCCCATTTGAAAGGTATAAAATATTTTATAATTTCTCATTTCTTAGTAGATTTTCAGGAAGAATAGACTGTTTCTTAGAGTCTGTTTCCATTGTTATCCTTTAAAGTAAGCTGTCACATTACAGATCATTATGGTGTCAGAGAATAAACATAGATCCAATGAGGAAAAGATGAATTATGATCCCATTTAGGAAACACAGATGTATTCTTCATTTTTTCCAGAAAAAAAACCCACAAAATGTTTCTTTTGCGGTTTTGCAGTGGCAAAAGCAGGACAGGACCATATGTCTTTTCCAGACAGTATCACTTGCTTAATAAAGAATGCATAAAACTGAGAAAGTACTTGTACTTGTAAGTATACCTGTGAGACATTTAAAAGCAGTTTGGATTTTGATAGTTTCCAGTTGATCATCAAGGATCAAAGACCTCTACAGACTTTCTGTAATAGAACATTCAGGAAATGAAGCTACTTGGGCAGAGAAATAAAAGTTCTTGCAGCTCTGATCATTTATAAGGGTAATTTTGTACATGAGATTGCAGTTTCTGGCTGTCTGCATTTTAGTTCGAGTTCTTAGGACTTAGTTATAGTAAGGCAGTCACTGTGGTACTAAGTTTTGGTGTCATGGGAGATACAAGTATAAATACCAGAAATTCATTTTGAAGCTTTTAATCTTTTTAATATCAGATGAGAAGATGTTTTGGCTGTGAAGAAGTCTGAAAGGGACTTCGTGGATGATCATTCAAATTACTCTTCATAGAAGTTCTGTTATATTTAGGTATATTCTAATAACAGGGAAAATGGTAGGACCTCGTTAAGTTTTATTAGCGTAAAAGTACAGACTAGATGGATGAATGCTTTCCTACTAGAACAGTAGTCTTTTGTTTAAAAAAGCAAGACAATTTCAATACTGTTTATGCAGTTGCTTAAAGTTATGTGATAGTAAATAAAACCAGAGCAGATTCATAGCCTTTGTGCATAGACATGACAAGATCTGCATGTCTTGTAGCTTATTTTAAAGTGAGACCAATGGAGATGAAGGGAATATTTTATGATCAGTTACACAGTGCTTGTTTGGAATATTTTTTTTTCTTGGTGATTTTTCTTTTAGAAATGGGCGTGAGAGAGAGATCATGTGCAATCAGTTATTTCACTGAGTTTCACCTCAGAGAAATGAAAGGTAAAACTCTTTTATCAAGAAGAAACTGCTGTCTTTCCTCACTCGTCACTTAATTTCTTTCTTACAGCTTTTCTTTTTGGGAAGGATATGGCATTGGTGTAGGGGTGACCCAAAATCTAGGACTTGACCATCGAAGTTCAGCGGCTGAATTTCCGCAAGGGGAAGCATGTTACCCTGTACTGCAGGCGAGGTTGTAGCAAGAAAAAAAAAAACGCTTTTCCCATGTTCACAGGAACAGAAGTTGAATTTTCTAAGAATGTTGTAGTATATGCAGATTATAAAATGTTGCGGTGGAGGCAGAAAAAGCATTTTGTCACTGGTGCAGCTATACATATATTTCATTCTTTTAACACTTGCTTGTATTGGACCAGGATATTTGCCAAAGGCAGCCTGGTAAATTTTGGGACTGAGAATACGATGATCTGCCACACAGCTTGTCTGATACGAGCTGAAACTAAGTGGTATGTAGGCAGAGAGGGAACCACTGGTATGCACTGAGGCAGGCTAGCCTGGAAATCGATGCTTTCGGTTCTTGAAGGCATCATAGCAAAGCAGCGTTTTAAACAGGGGTTTTAATGCAGATAGAAGCTGTAACATGAATATTACAGGAGAACTTCAGGTGTGGGGAAAAGCATCAAGGTGCTTGTTTACAAAGAACGTGTTTAAAGTAGCCAACATCATGGATGTTGACTGGCCAATTGAGAGAGATTAGCTAAGGTGAGCATGTAAAAAGACCAGCATGTTATACTCCAGAGAAAATCGAGTTGCATGGGTCATACAGCCAAAGCCTGCCTGCCTTTCTGTCTTTCTGGAGTAAAGAATTTGAGTAAGACAGAGGATGGCAAGGGAAGTTAACAGGAGGTAAAAGGAATTGATGAAAAGAACCTAATGATCTCACAGGTAGATTGATAGGCCAGAAAACACAACTTAAGATATAAGAAGGTTTTTCTTACGGGGAAAAATGTGGTTGTGGGCATGAAAGAGAATATGGACTAAATACAATTTTGTTATTTTGTTAATCTTCTCTTAATGGAAACGAAATTTTTACAGAGAGGCAGGAGAAATTGATGAGCAACTTCGTGAAGAGGAGCTCACTGGGGTGTTGTTTGTTTAGGAATATAGAGGAACTGAGGGATGGAATAATTTTGTTGTGGCTTATGCCGTTTCCTTTTTATCTCCTTTTCCTTTAACTTTCATTTGAATTTAAAGACAGTTGAGGCATCAAAGTAATGTGCTTTTTGAAATTCAATGCAACCTTTATATAAATAACAGATATCTGCCATTATTTTCCATCTCTAGAACTACTGGATAGAAAAGGTAAGTAAGGGAAAAGGAAATTTGTGGAAAATGTCTAAAATTTAGGGGAAGCAGCTGTTAAGATGTTTCTAGATGGCATCTGCATTCACAAGTCTTTAAGACCAGTATGAACTTCTAAGATTTGGAACAATACTGTAAAGAGAGACAGTGGAAAAGAAACAGGATGTTAGGTTTGGTCTTCCATCATGCTATAGAGAGCAAGTTCTTACTCATATTTGCTTATCTCTGGGGAGCATTAATGAAGATTGATTGTCAGTGGCTTTTTGGGTTTATTTAGGGAAAAGGGTATTTCATGTTATTATTGAGGTTCTTTCTATTTTCTTCACTTCTGTTAATTCCTTTTTTAAGAGAAAGGATAACAAGACACTCCAACAAATTGTCTGTGTTGATATAAATATATTGGTATTCTGGTTCATGGTGGTTTCACCAAAGACCTGAGAGGCCTGTAGTGGTACTCTAACAGGACTGTTTCGTATATGAAATTCTCTTAGCGTGAGGTTAATGTATTTCGGAAGGGTAGGAGGTAAGTTTCATTTCCTAGCTTTAGACCTGTTTTGTTCTTTTCACATTAAAACTGTGTTAAGAAGTGTATTTTCAAACACAAATGCTGCACTGAAGCATGATAGAGTTCTGGAAACAGGTACCTCCACCGTTCAGCTTTTGTGCCTTGGTAGCAATTTTAAGTTACTTTGCACCTAGGAGCAGTGTCTGCTGCATTGTTAAGGAATTGCACTGCATTTCTGTGTGTTCCTACCCCTGGCTTAGTGACTTTGCTTATGCAGCATGTCCATGAGATTTCATACGCCCTTGTAATTATGACTGTCCTTTATTCCTTGTCCTGTGGTAGCTTGAAAAGAAGACACAGGCTGCGACTGTCCAGAAGTAGGCTGTTTGTAGCATCTTATCCTGTGCCTCAGGCAACATTGTGCAGACAGACTCAGTCAAGATGGATGTGTGAACTCGTGTGGATGTATTTCTGGGTTTTGTTCCTCTCTTTGAATATCATCTTTTTAGAGCTGAGCTAATTATGTAGTCTCAGTTTTACTGTTGAGTTAGAGTACCTGATCAACTTTCCAACTGTAAAACAGTTTGAAAATCAAATGTAGCTTACATGCAAGACCCAACAAAATTAGAAGTGTTAAGTACGTTTTGGCAGTTCACTTTTATTATGCCCAGTCCTCAAATGTACCAGCAGACAATCATCTGAATGTTAGTTATTTTTCACATGCTTATGTGATCACACAAAAAGTACATGCTAAAAAGAAGCAGATGGTGACAGATGGGGAAGGTTGAATAAGGTGGTTTTGGAAACCTAGAAAAATGCACTTCTGTAATAGTGTAAAAATAAAAATTCTTTGATCGCCAAGTTAGAATGAACAAAATAGAGTGCTCCCCCCTCCCTGTCAAGAAAAAAAACCCCAAAAAACCAACCCACCCAAAAAAAACTTTACTGATAAAAAGAAATGGAACCTACGAGTGTTCAATGTATATTTAGGAAAGTATGTTAGATAGTGTTGTTTTGTCCTAGGATAGACCATGGTCAAAGAATGCTGTCAAAAGGGTCATTCTTTAATACCACATTTTGGCAGTGTTGCAGGTTGTGATGATGTTTTTCTTCTGTTGTCACAAGAAAGACTTTTACCCTCTTATTACAGTGGTGAATACATGAGTGGGGATGCCCGTATGGCTAGTGCTAATCGGTAACAGGCAGCATTACCTCTTTGTCATATAGGTAAACGTAAAGCTAAGGAAGCAGAGAAAGTATAATCACCTAAAAAAATACCATCTTTGAGTGGGCCACCACATCCAAGGACCTGCCCTACTAAGAGGTTTCATTTGCTTATTTATTGGCATTAGTTTAATGGAGTTTTAACATTCATGCCTATAAACAAAAAAACATTCCTTTATTAAAAAAATCAATGAAGAGGTGTATTTTATTCCATAAAATAAAAAGTATTGAATCGGATGAATAATTAATTGTGAAGTCTCCTACCAACACTGATACCGTAATTATGTTTTCTTTTAATATTTGAGTAGGTGTTTGTCTTAACCTATAGTATGAGACATTACTGCTTCCTGGTGAGGCAGAATGCTTTGCTTTTGCCTGTTAGCTTTTGCTGAAAACCGAAAAGCCTCAACCTCTGGGAACTTGTGCTCATTTTCGTGAAAGTATAGCTAGTTTGCTCAGTACCCAGACACTGTAATTATGTTGTTGTGCTTTGCTTAACTAATTTTCTTTTGGCTTCAGAAGGATAGTTCAAGTTTATTTACTCTCTGTTTACCTAGATGCTTCATGCATAATCTGATTCTTAGCAGAGGCACAATAGAATTTATTTTACCTGTGGAAATGTGGTTTAGTGTTGGCGTGTGCTCCTGAACAGCTGTCTGTTGTGTATTTGGCTACATTTTATTTCTGGGTGAGGACCAGTGGGGGTTGTGAGAAGGAATAGCCTGAAAATGTTTTCCCTTCTGATTTATGGGACATTAACAATATGGAATGTTCTCTTTACACTAGATTTCCAAATACCAAATTATTTTTTTTACGTGGAAAGGAAATGGAAATGCAAAAAAAATGTTTTATCTTGAAATGCCAGCATCTCTAGAAAATTGAAATGTGGTCTTTTTCTCTGTTTTGTTATCACTTACGATATTTTAGTGTACCACATTGTGTCATCTCATGCTCCTAAGTCATCAAAAATGCTACTGATTTGAATTTGGGCGTTTTTGTCAGCTCGGCATTGCCACCGGGGCCCTGAGATGAGCATGATGGAATGTGGACAAGGCAGGGTATCCAGAGCAGAACATCATTTATTGGCAGTAACCAGAATCCAGATCAAAAGATGGGGAGCATTTAGGTGGGGGTATGAAAGCATTGCTCAGGTACACATACAGAAGAGTTGCTGCAACAACAGATAAATTAGCACAAGAGCTCGACTTTCTCCTGAAGCCAGAGAGCCAATGGTGTAACAAGAATTTGAATTTTCATGGAATCTGGTTAATCTCACCAGACACAAAAAGTAATTGTCCACATGCAGTATCAGACTTCTCAAGGAGACAGATGTAACAAATAAGCAAAAATAATAAAACAAACAAAAGGCTAGAAAACAGATTAGCTCCACATTGCCCATAAATAAGCTGTTGTATTCAAACCAGAACTTTCAAGCAGAGAGCAATTTTCTAATAAACCCCACATTTTTTTTGTAAAACAAGTATGACAGTTCTTACAAAGACTATCTCAATAACATGCTTGAAGCTTTTTTTTTCCTTAATTTTCATTTAATCGATGCAGTCATTATTTCCATCTCAGCAAAAGCCTTTAGTTTTTCTGAGAGTAATGAAGCATAAACAGAAGCTGAACAAATGCTGTTTAACATCAGTAAAAATTCAAAATAATTTCAGGAAGAATGAGCAACCCAAAAGAAATAGAATAGTATTATCATTATTTATTACTTCTTACACATCTTGCATCTTGTGGCAGTACATGTTAGGGAAACTTCTGCTAGTGCAGCGATAATTAATACAGATGTGAACAGGTCTGCAGATTTGCTGTCTTCTATGAAAGATGTCTGGTTTGGGTGTTTTTTTGTTTTGGTTTGGTTTTTTTGTTTGGTTTCTTGCTGTGGTTTTGTTTTGGGGGTTTTGTTTTGATGTTTGGTGTTTTTCATCTTGCCAGGGTTGCCATTGGCTTCTTAGAGTCCTTTCTTAGAGCACTTTTTTCCATGTTCAGTAACAACTTTTTGGGGTTTTTTTTAGATTTTAAATTCTACTGGAGTCAGAGACCCTTTGTAGGAGGGCTCTTTACTCTAGGAGGCTTGCGTGCTCTTTACTCTGGGAGGCTTTGCTTAATTCACATTTATACCAGAATGTACCATTTCTGATGCAGCACAATGTATGCCAGCAAATTAAAACATTTTAGTTTGCTATTTCTTTAAGATTTCTTAACAAAAATCTAGGTAAGATGGGGAAAATCTCAAACAAAAATGTATTAGGAAGATAGTCTGCATTAGGACCAGAAGTAAAACAGCAGTGCAAGCCAGATACAAAGTGGAGAAAAACTACTTGTAAAAATTAGGGCAGTAATAGAACACTTTCTTCCTTGACTTAATTCTCAGGTATCTGTTTCCCATCCTGTCTATAGCCTTGAGGTTTTGTCTTTTCAGCTCTGCATAATAAAAGCAGTGAGTATTCGTCCAAGTGTGATTTTACTATGGACGTATCAGTGCTTTCACTGTTCATACCAAGGTACAGGTAATAGTAACTAAATTTGCATAATACTTGGCAAACATACCTTTCTGCAGGAAGAATATTCATACATCTGAATAAAAGTGAAAAAAAATACGTATTACCTCTGTTCTTCATTAGTGTTAGATGATAAACTTTCTCGTTGTTGAAACTGTTGCCACAAGTGATAGAAAGTTCTAGCGAATATACTTTCTAACTTTTGTTGTGTAATACGTTGGGTGAATATTTGTTAGCGGATCAACAACTGTAGCAATAAAAATGTGTGAAGGGCTACCAGGAATGCTTAAGGAACATACACTCTACCTGAACTGTAAGGTTAATTGAAAACAGTTTTTTCCCCTTAAATTAACAGTACCATTGGTGTATCCAAGTTCTCAGTTTTCTTTCACAACATAGGTGTGCAGACAGTTTGTTTAGATGTTTAAATATTTTCCCATCTGTTCTGTCAAAATTATTGATTGAGCAACAAGCTATTTGTAATGTCCTATCAGAAAGTCTATATCTAATATAATAAGAGAAACCATAACTAGGTCAAAATGTAATTGCTTTTCCAATAAGTTGCCTTGGTTATCTAGCACAAAGTATGAAACCAGTATTTTTATACTGTACTTTTAAAGATAAAACCCAGTGCTGACAACCCCTTGTAGAAGATTGACAGTGAAGTGTGTGAAGCCTTTTTGTGCTCAAGGTTGTCGCTAAATTTGTCTGTGTTTGCAGAGCCCAGAAGTTCCAGCAACTAACTACCATTTAGAGGTCTGTGGGAAGTGCATTTCTTGGTTGTGTGGATTTTTGCTGTGTCACCAAAAATCTTCCAGAGGCTGCTCATCGGGGACGTTTTGTTTTAGGAAAATGCAGTAAAAACAGAATTGAGGGATTTTCTACATTGTTTGGGTCTGAGGCAAGCACACCTTGTCCGGCATTCTGTGATTAGCGAAGTATCAGAGAACCCCAGTTTCACTGAAGGCAAGGGGAAATACGTGAGTAACATAAGACGATCACAGACTTCACCTCTTACACCGCTGGCTAACCTCTAAAAATTTATTTTCACAGAACCTTGTAAAAGCACTGCATGTCTTTGTATCGACTTTTCTTTGGCTGACTCACTTAATTGCCTGCTTCCTAAGCCTGCCTCAGCCCTTGTCAACAAGGGTTTGCAGATGTGTTTCGAGCTGCTGCCTCCCAAAGAACTTTCAGCTCTCGCTACTGAAGTAATAAGGAGATAATAAGAGATCTTTTCACTGTTTTTCACCATAAAAATTAAATGGACGTAAAATTCTGTGGACTGTACGATACGCTCTTAAAGGAGTGACAAATCTAAAGCAAAGGACACGTGGAGATGTATTGGCTGATAAACATAAACATTAAAATCTACAGCCACTGGTGGAGTAGAGCAGGAAGTCTTTTTAATGGATTTTGTTTTCTGGGAAAGAGAAAACTTCCAGTGGTACTAACAATTTTTATTAATATTTTCGAGTGCAAGACATTGGACTTTTCAGCAGTAGGGAATGGTATTAGAAGATTGCTTTTTTTTGTTAATAAATGCAAATACACGAATATTTTTTTTTCTGATCTGCAGTTACTTGTCAGAAAAGTGAAGTGTTATGTGTGAGGGGCAAACACAGTGGAATTACTGTGGTCTTAGCAGCCCTGCAGTGTGATTGTGTTGTCTTAGTCACCACAAAGGCTGTGAACTGGATTTTTTAATTTTGTGTGTAGGGCTTGATGGTCTTTGCGTATGAAGCGCAATCCCATTCTGTACTTGGTCATTGCTGATAATACTCCTCAGAGACCCCCGAGGGTGCAGAGACAGTGGAGGCACTAGAGAACACTTTGTTTTCCCTTGTTACAGATTCCTGCTATCTCAGTATATTTAAAAAAGAGTTGAGTTGCCTTTTGACCATGATACAGATGAAAGTTTAAGGTAAATAAATAGATTTCCCTTAGCTGAAACTACAGTATTGTCCAGTGCCTCTAAAACATCCATAAAAGCACTAAAGTACCTGCACATGCCTGGACGCAGCTGCCTGACTAATGTTTCTTGCCTCTTAGAAAGTATGTTACTTGACATCTTGCATATTAAGTGTTACTTCACCTCTTGCATATTTATCTAAGACTGGAAAAATACAAACTTCAGTAACACCTCTGCAGCCTTTTTCAAAGCATCCGTGTATAAACCCAGGCTGTGTCCTCACTGCGGGTGTAGGTGTGTTAGAGGAGCATCAACACCTGTAAAAGCGGCAGCGGGTTTGGTGCAGCAACGAGTTTATGCCCACTTTGGAACCCTGTTACGCTGCTGGAGTGCTTTAGGGAAGTACAGGTTGGGAAGAGAATCAGGCCCTTAATCTTCCCATGAAGCGAGCACGGCCGTTGCAGCTGTCTCTGTGTGCAGGGGTGACTGGCAGCGTCAAGGTAACTTTTGGGGTGTAACTTCGGGGCAGGGTTTGACAAGCATTGCTTTCTGCAGTGGTGCCGCATCCGATGCTGCCTGCCCTGATG
Source organism: Rhynochetos jubatus (assembly GCA_027574665.1). Classification (NCBI taxonomy): domain Eukaryota; kingdom Metazoa; phylum Chordata; class Aves; order Eurypygiformes; family Rhynochetidae; genus Rhynochetos; species Rhynochetos jubatus. Next base: position 39,732,967 of record CM050650.1, read on the forward strand.
TTCTCACTTGTGCTACTACAGCTGTTGACATGGCAATTGAGTGGCTCAGGTCAGAAAACTTGATTCAGGTGACAAGTAACCCAGGGTGAAACTTTTTTTTCCATTTTCTTAATACTGGTCTACTCTCTGGTGTAGCGTGTCGCACAGTTTTGGCAAGGTAAGAGAAGCTGTGGTGAGGGAACAGAAGCAAGAGTGTGGGTTAGGCTGGCACTGCCTCTGAAAGAAACAGTTGTTGAACTAGAGCCCTAAAACCGAACAGATTCCCTCAAGTAGTAAAAATGATGGTCATTTTTTTGAGTTTCCCATAATGTACGGTATCGTCCAGACTGAGCTGCCGTCAGCCCACCTCCTGCTTTACTCAACACGGGGAAGTACCTGGGTAAAGTGATAATGTGAGGTGTAAAACAGGGGTGTTATGTTATCCACGCACCGAAGTCGCATCTTGCTGGAGCTCTCCTAGAACCTCACTTAGATCTTGATGAGGTGGCTTGGGATTTTGGCACCCCACACGCGCCATAGATCTGAATGATCTGACTAAACAGTTTTTGTGGAAGAAAGCATAGAACTTCATCTTTACTCTATGCAAACGCACATGACTGGCGTACGTACTCAGCGTAGCTGTTCTTTCTGTAGCTTATGAGTTCCATGTGATCATTCTGTGTGATACCCCTAGAAAATACGGATATGTTACTTTAGAACAGATGCCAGAGTGATTGAGCCTGTGCCCTTTACGATGGTTTTGGTGGGCCTGCTGCCTTTCCTGCTGTGACCTTGAAGGGGCTGGGTTTTTAGGACAGTGTATTCTCTTAAAGACAGGTCTGTGGGTCCTTACAGGAGGGGACAAGAATTGGTTGGAGTTAATGGAGGCAGTTTTTAAGGGCAGCGTATGAAGTCCAACAGATCAGACTTTCCACTGTGTCTGTGCCTGGCGGGGTGCTTAGGCTGGTACCCCCCGCATACAAGAATACCCCACAAATACTGCAGCGACAGCAGTATCAGTCCTAGCAGCCAAAGGAGGTATTTCTAAAAGCAGGTATCCACCTCATGGTAGGCAAAAGATTGACTTACTCCTAGGTACAAAGCCTGCAGCTGTGTGTCGTGTTCATTTTAGCACTGGGTTGAAGCTTTCTTGACCTGTGTTCAGTGTAAATAAACCCAAATCCCTCAAATCCAAGAATTGTTTGGAAAGGATTCTGTAATGCTAAGGCAGAGTGCATAGACATGTTCTCATGCCTGCCCTAATTGTATGGATTTGGTTGTAGGAGCTGCCGGACTCCAGCACTTCCGTTGATTTGTCACAGTCTACAAATCCTGGAGTTTCTTAACACCGTGAGGAATAGAAATGACTTAAAGAAAATAATGGCCTGTATTTACTGTGACTGCATTATGCACAATTTTATTACATTTATAATAAAATAAGTTGAGATGCATTTTGCTTTATTTACACTATTTTCAGGCTGTTTTCCTTTTGTCTAAATGAAACCCTTTTGATGCTCTTGCTTGTCTGGCTGGCTGTAAACCAGGTATTTAAACAAAAATAAAGAGTTGCCAGTTTTGCCAGCTGGGGATGAGAACCCGGCTGGTGATATGCGGGTTCGGGAGGCAGTTAATCCAGCTTTTATGCTTTTTTATGATTTTATGTAAAAAGAGGTTAAAAATCACATTTGGCTCTTCCTTTGTACCACTGTTTTGTTGCTGTTGTGGGAATGCAGCAAAAGGTTGCTCATACTTTTTATTATTATTAGGTAAAGTCCTGCATAAATTAGGTAAAGCCCCAGATACAGTTTGCTTTAGCTATTGGCCATGTGATTTGCCTTGTTCAGAGAGTGATAGGTTTTGTCTTCCCGTTGCCTTCTTTTATAAATCACACATACAAATAACACCTCAGCTTGTAAAAAGAATCTACCACTGCCTCACAATTTTGTATATTTTATTAGCTTCCAAAGAAAAGAGTAACTGACTGTACAGATAACAGTGCTAATAGATATAGGAGAAAAATACAGCATGCTTTTATTCGGTGGTAGAAGAAATGGTGATTTAAAGACGAGCGTCGCAGATTTCATACACGGTTTTTCAGCAAATAGCTTGCAGTATGCTCAAACCCATGAAACATTTAATTGATTTTAAAATGCGGGAGTTATTTTAGTTAGTTTTGTCATATGTACTTATTCAGATAATTTGTTGTATTTTACACTTTCCAAAATTTCACCCTCTACTTGGAAATATCAATGATGTAACGAGTCTGTGTGTTTTGGCACAGTTGTAAATAGTATGTGTTAATGTGTTAATATTTATGATTTTTTAATCTTATATACACAAGAGGGATTTGTAATCCACTTCTTTTCATCGTGTTTCTACTACTAATCCTTAAGGACAGTGAAAACTAGGAATATGAATGCATTAATTACTGTGTGATTGTCAAATTTGCCATACTGGATCAGATTGCATTTTGTTTCTGCTAATAGCACGTACCAGATACTTCAGAGCAGGCTTGGATTTACTGGGGGAGGAAAAGGAGAGGCAGGTAAGCGAGCTGACACCCCTCGCTAGGGCTGGCGAGGGTGGTGCACGTGCCCCATGATGTGGTCAGGGCCACGTAGTGCCCCTGAGTGGGTGAGAGCTGGGTCTGCCCTTGCTTCAGGGGAAATGATTGGAAGTCATCTTACACTTTTTAGGTAATCACAAGATAATGTACTCATGGAAAAAAGTTACTTCCAATTTGCTAGAGGTTGTCTTATTATACCTGGAAGGTTTTACTACACATCACCAGATTTTCACTACTGTGTATCTGTGTTCCTGTGTGCCTACTTACAGTTTGAATCTGGGTGAGCTCTTTGTGGTGGCAACTGCGTGTGTCTGTGTGTAATAATATGTATTTTGTTCTCTGTGGGTTAGTTTGTTGTGGCGTTTCTTTTTTTAAATCAGTCATGCTACCTTTCAAAATCTGCCTTTTAATGATACAGAAACATTACCTTCTAAAGAATTAATTAATTCTTTGTAATTATAGTCTAACTTTTATTAGTTGCATTTCTTTGATCTTTCTAAATGGCTATTGTTTAGGTCTAATTTATTGTTCTAAAGTTTTTGCCTCTTTGTTCTTTCTGCAGCAAACATTGGCAGTTTGGCTCATGCAGTTGTAGCGCCGTCTGTATTAATATTTAGTAACTTCTAACTGTTTGAATGAAAGGATATGATCTTCTAGAAATTCACAGAAATTGTAATTATATGTGTATATGTTCCATAGCCTTCAGTTTCCTTATGGTTTCATTATGGGTGTCTGCTGCTTTTAGGTTGTCTCCATTGGTACGATTTAATGTGAAGATGGATGTATTAAGGCCAAGACACACTGCTTAGGTTCCTTACTCTGATTCTCTGGGGCTGCTGGGAGCAGGTTGTTTTTAGGGATGTGACACTGGAGGCATTACGTTAACAGGTTATATAAACGGTACCATATTTCTGTGATCATACAGTGTCGTGTAAACAGAGTATCGTGTAAACGTCGTTGTGTTTCTTTGCACTAACACAGTTCAGCTGTTGGACTATTTCATGGAGCGTAATGAGACTGTCAGGAGACGTGTTGAGGGCTTTTAATATAAACAGAGATCATGAAGAAGCTGAGCTGTCTTAGTTAGATTAAGGTGTTCCTGAATTTGAGGCTTTATTCTTACAGATGGGGTAAGGAGAGAGGAAGCGACTGAGCAAGGAGATGCTTCACCTCTTCTCCCAGAAGAATGCTCACTGAGGGAGTGCCCGTAGAGAGTGTCTCTTCCTAGAGCTGTGTGCATTATAAATGGGATGGTAGATGACATAGGAAAGGGGAAAACGCAGTCATCATAATTTTGAGCAGTTCATCCTTAATTTTTTGTTTTGCTTTTAGCAGTACCTGGTGTGCCTGGAATTTCAGTGAGCTCGGGTGTGTGAGTCAGTGCTGCAGTTGCATGGAGTGAGCCACGTTCTGGGAGTCCTTGTAGCACACTGGAAACTAAAGTCTTGCAAACACATTAATACAGGGATGGATCAAATAGGCTGCAATGATCGTATCCGAAATAGTGCATGGCTTACAGCTGGCTTTGGTTTTTGTCTTAGGTGTTGGAAGATAATGACTATGGTCGTGCAGTGGACTGGTGGGGATTAGGGGTTGTCATGTATGAAATGATGTGTGGAAGATTGCCGTTCTACAACCAAGATCACGAGAAACTGTTTGAACTGATCCTAATGGAGGACATAAAGTTTCCTCGAACTCTGTCTGCAGACGCAAAATCATTACTATCAGGCCTACTGATAAAGGATCCAAATAAGCGGTAAGTGAAATTACTTGGGTATACAGGCATAAGAAATACTCTAATTATACTGGGTAATGCAAAAAGAGACCAGTGGTGCCTGGTCTTCCTGGCTGAAGGACCTGTCAGTCACAGGAAAGGGCCGTATGCAGCCACACAGTCTCAGATTTCCACTTTTTCAATACAGCAGCAATATACAAGGTGAGTTTAACAAGCAAAAGGGGAAAATCACGTGGAAGAGAACACTTCCTTAATCATTCACAGCAAACACAGGGGTCTTTTCAGGCTTAGATTGTGTACAAAGGGAAAGCTTTCAATTGTTTTTTGGAGTATGACTTAACCCTGAGTTGGCTCTAGTGTCTCATGGGGACTACAGCACTTTTTCTTGGAAGTAATTACTCTAGAAGACAGGTCTAGGCAGCCACAGCTGAATTTTATTTGGGCACGTAAATAAATCACATATTAGACCATGTAAACTAGTAACTTGTTAAAGAATGTATCTTCTGAATGAAATTTAAGTGCAGTGGTTTGAAAGCAAGTATCACCCAGTGGCTGCCTATGGTTCTAAAACAAGTTTCTGTCGTGGTAAATCGGTGACATTTGTCTGTAGGTGCCCTCTTCTCCCCAGTCTCTCTGTCCTTGCGAGTCTTGGCACATCAGTCTGTCTCTTTTCTCCAGTCCTTCTTCATCCTCAGTTGGTTCTCAAGAAGTGTTTGGTAGTGGGCACTGCTCGCTGGCACTCGGGCAGGACTGGTTGCTGTGTCTCTGGGGGATTTGCCTGCGTGCAGCCAAGTGCAGCAGCCAGGACAGCACAAACGCTCAGCCTTTCTGATGCTGCTGCCCAGCAGTGCCTGTTTCGCTGAGCTTACTGTAGGCAGTAAAAGCAAACTGTGACCAACTAGCCAAATACATGGAGAGTACAGTAAAAATCTGTTCCTGTAGCAATTCCGAATGCATTTTAACCTTCAATCTGACCCATCAAATGTATTAACCTTTAGAACTGAAAAGATATTTCCTTGTGATTAATCTTTGCAGACAGTCGTGTTTATTACAGACTTACATTTACAATCTTATTCAAGTTCTGCTACTGGCTAAATAGGGTGAGAGCACAGAGGTTAACTGCAACTCAGTTTTACTCTGAGCAGCTGGATGGGAAGATACTGAGAGAAGTCTGGAGACTGCAGGCTGACTGGGGTGCTTGGCAGAGACACAGAGAATTTCAGAATGAATAGTTGAGGAACAAAGAGGAACACAGCTTGGAAATGAGAATAACATTACACCCAGTTACTGCAAGCCTGAGGTGGTAGTCCAGGATATTTTTGTAATTTGGCAGCAGGGTAATACCAATACAGATTTATTTTTTTTCTTGGTTGTGGAGATTATTGCTCCTTGCAATAAATGCCTTAGAGAGGAATTTATCTTACTTTAAAAGGTTGCTTTTAAATTTTGTCTTTGTGTCTTTAGTAGTTCCTTTTACTGAAACATGAACTCCTCGTGTCACTTTTCCTGTCGATATCTAACACGTATGGGCTGCCTGTTCGGTTAAGATGAGCTTTTTTTCTGTTGCAACTTCTTTCTGTTCCACTGGCAGGATAGCCAGGCTCACAAAGAAGTTCAGCGAGAGCTGAGCAGTCCTGGAAGTCGACGTGCTGTTGAAAGGGGCAGAGGTTCCCTTTGCTGGCTACGTAGTTCTTTCTCCACCAACAGCAGCAGCTCAAGGGAGCTCGCTAAATGTGTTGAGTCAAATTTGACTTCTGTTGCTAGCGCAACAAAAAAAACCCGGCCAGTTCCTCCTCGGTTTCTCATTGCGGAGTTAGTTTTCTTCCAGGTTAGTGACCTGACAGCCCACAGTCATCAGTGGGAATGCTGCAGGAGAAGCAAGTGCGAGGGGAGAGGTATGAGCAGGGGTGGGACCCTCCTCTTCTGGCAGAAGCGACCACTTTAGTGAGCTCACATCACCTTGGGCAAGTTCACCTAAAGTAGGTGGAATTCACTTCCTAAGATGATTTACCAGGCAGGGTCTGGCTTTGGCAAGCTATGGGCCACAGTGAATAGTGTGGTTATTTACAATGGCCTTTCAATAACCTTCTCAGCAGGCCTACAATTTATTAATTTATACTAATTGACTCAGATTGAGACTATTTTATGGTAATTGGTTAATTGTTACAGCACCCAGATGCAACAGCAGTGAACACTGTATAAAAACGATGTGTGAGTCATTACTGATTCAGTGCCTGGCACCTCCTCGGCAAAATTTTATGTCAGCGTTGTTGGGTTGGTTTTGGTTTTTAATAGTGCCAGAGCGTTAGTTGGTCTTCCAAGAAAACTAAACTTCGGTATGTTTTTAAAATGAATGAATTATTCGAAAAGCTCATCATGGACGGTAATGAACACTGTAGTTGGAATAATTGAATAGACTATGGCGTGGATGCTTCTAGTATCAGATTTTCTCGTGAGATCACCTGATCTCAAGATACTGAACAGGTGAGAATTACGTTCCCAGATAGTCAAAACCTTGTCGTCACTTTTCCTACCACAATAACTTAATCTCCCTTTAAGAGTAACGCTTGTTTAATATGATTTTTTTTTCCACTCTCTTTAGACTTGGTGGAGGCCCAGATGATGCAAAAGAAATCATGCGTCATAGTTTCTTTGCTGGAGTAAACTGGCAAGATGTATATGATAAAAAGGTATGTCTTTATATGACATTGAATTATCTGGCTTGTGCAAGGTGGTCTCAACCGATAGTCATAGGACTGCTGCGCTCTGAAGTTAGTCAGGATTTTCTTCGCATCTTTTTTGTGTTAATATAAATGAATAATTATTCTGAACTAGGTGTACTTCATCTTTTTTTTTTTTCCCCCCAGTAATAATTTCTCAGTGGACCAAAAATAAATTTTGCAAACCCACCTTAAACTCCGTAAAGATTTTTCTTTTATTATGTAAATATCTAGGTATTTTCCTTTCCTTTTTCTTCTTGGACCTTCAAGAAAAAAAAGGAGATGTATGGCTCAAGATACTTATGTGAGAAAATGTAGTTGAAGTTTATCCTGAATTGTCTTTTTATTACTGCCTTTTATTGACAAGTTGTTTTATGGAAAGAGGAAAATGAAGTGATTGGAAGGGACTCATAGCAAAACTCTGCTTTCTGATTGTTTGTGCTTAAGCAGAAATCTTTTTCAAACTTATTTCTGAAGAGATAGCTGAGAAAATTAAAATAGCGTTAAAACACTGAGCCAAAACAGCTTGTGGAGAAAGCGAGCACTGGGAATTCAAGTGGGACAGTTTTCTTTAAACCCAGTCCTGTTCCTGTAATGATCAACACTTTGGGGATGATTTTAGAAAATGAATTTATCTTACTCAGTAGTGAAACGCAATTTGACTTCAGTTGTTTTATATACAGAAGCTGAGTTTCTCTCAGTACTTGTGTAAGAATTTACTTGTTGCTATAAACCCCATCTATTTTGATAAAGTCTTTTTTTTCCCCCCAACTGTTTTACATTGTTAATCTGCCAGTTGAGCTGCGTAATTTTAAAATATAGATTTTTCTCCTTTTTTTCTTGCTTTGTTCAAATAGAAGGAAAATGGAAGACATACGAATGAGCAGAACATGTTTATGCTGTAATGTCAATGATACAAACTGTTTTTTCAGTTGTTGTTGAACTGGAATTTTAAAAATGTGTGGTTGTTGGTGTGGTACTTCTCTGACAAATACAGGCATTGAAATAAGAGCCTGTATATGACGATACAAAATATGGTACTCTGACGTTACTTGGTACAAGTGTGATTTTTCCCTGGCAGTATCATGAGGTTTCAAGAAACTCTCAAATAAATAATTAGAGCGAGTATCCCAGTCAGGATGCTTTATGAGCTCAACCACTGGTCGGTTATGTAAGGACATTGTGGAGGAGCTCTTTGAGGATAAAATCTAAAAATACAAGTTGAGGACCTTTCTGGAGTTTAAAAAAACACACTGGAATTGGTTGGATTGCAGTGTGCTAGGAGTGGGTGAGAAAAGAAAAGCTGTTACATTCCTCTTGCTCTGTTGAAACAGATTTCTTAATTATTTTACATTAGAAATAGAGCTCTCAATTCCACACTGTGTTCAACGTGGTATTTAGTTAAAAAAAAAAAAAGATGCTCTTAAATTTTTAAGCGTGCGCTTTGAGTCTTTACAAATCAACATGGCAAATGTCTTGCAGTCAAGATCTTCTTCTGAGCTATTAAAAGTTATATATATAATATATATAAATATTATACCTGCACATTATATATATAAAAATACATACGAGTATCTATAAATGCAGGTATTTTACTTTTATGCTCACGGAGGTGGAGATGGCTTATTGGAGTGTTATAACTGGAGGCATTGTAGTCATTCACTGTTTACTCTGCCCACTGTTGCTCTGAGAAACTAAATTTGCCAGTAAAAAATCAATTGAATTTCCTCAGTTGAACAGTTAACTTCAAGGATCGTAGGAATTGTTTTTGTGCAGTATTGGCACACAGTGTGTTCTTTGTGGAGAAATAACTCACGAAAATGACTTCTGACAGTCTGTTTTTCTGTTTAATTAAAAAATACTTTTGTTCCTGTTACAAAGACATTTGTCTGGTTGGTTAAAATACCCAGTTGTTCCTGCTGTGCACACAGGCTTACCAGTTCTGAAGTATGCGGAGTGTGAGACTGTGCTCTGAAATACGAATTTCAGACCTAATAGTAAGGTTAATGAGCTTTCACTGAGTATCAGAATGCTTCCTTAGGTTTTGGTATTCTAGAATAACTCGGGAGGAGTGTGCATCGAACAAATTTGATTTTCAAATAGATTTTTTTTTTTCCTAAGCCCGCTTCTGTTGCGGTTTATTAGTAGCAGTATAGTCTTCAGCAGTAGGGTCACTTGATGAAATTGACAGTTGATATAATTATTTGCATAGTAAAAACATTTCACAGTGTTCTTGCCTGAGGTTTATGCACCACAAAACTGATTTTCTGGCCGCTTTTCAGGAGTGTATTTCTCTTAGCAGCGAAAGAACTGAAGTTCACATTCAGAGCAACGTAAACCTCACATTCAGAGCAACGTAAACCAAAAAAATCATGTGTATTCCAGGTAGTTGCCGTGGGATAGTTTTGTGCGTGTGCACAGTATGCTCCCGTGCCACTGATTTTACCCTTTTTACTAGAGATTAAGTGCGTCTCTGTACTTAGGAGGCTATCGCTTTACTGGTGTGATTAGAGATACACTGTGTGTATCTGTAGACTTTGGCATTTCCCGCAACAAACTGTAGCGCTGTCAGGGCAGAGCTGACCGAACGGATCCGGGTGGTCAAATGGCGTTATTAGCTCTCTGAATCTGCTAACTAGCTAAACTGATTTGGTGCGACACAATGATAATAAAATGCTGGATGGCACGCTAGAGCAGAGAAGGTCGTTGCCTTTGAATGACAAATGTATAGTAGTTAGCGTTTGTGATCAGATATATTTATTTTTGGCAGGAAAACCAGGAGGGCATATGAAAGAGAGCAGCCTGTGCCAGGTTCTTCCTGTGATCATCTCAGCCCTGATGAGTTTTTATCTCTGTGCCTGAGTATGAGAAATTGAATAGTCTGGCAAACTCTGAAGACTTCAAAAGCCCATATACTTCTAAATAAGATATTTGGTTTATTTTTAGCTAGAATCAGGAAGCTTTTTGAAATTGCTGTTACTCATTTAAGTTTTAGCATGCTTTTATTTGGGTCGCAGAAATATTCTTAAGTTGTCGGATGTTCTGTTTAGGGTCTTTCACCAAACAAAAACCACATGGGCGTTAATTTAAAGGTAGGAATTTGGGTATGTCTTAAGGCTGGCAGCTTGAAGCACTTAGGTAGCCTCGTGGCAAAGGAGATCCAGACCTTTTAGGGAAGCCTGGATTTCCTCCTGCCTGTGATAGGGATGAAAGAAGAAAGAAACCGTATGGGAATCTGGGCTGAGATAGATCTCTCTCTTTCTGATTTCTGATAACACCTCCGATGGCTCCTGAAGCAAATTAGGGAGCGCTCGCAAAGGTACCCGTTAGTGCTGGGAAGGGAGTGGGGGCCGGTGGCCGTGAGGGTTAAAGCTGGGTGCCCGACTGTGCTGCAGGCTCAGCGTTTGGGAGGGCATCCACCTCAGCACGCGGGCAGCGACGTTCACACCGAGTGTGACCGCTGCACGAAGCTGCTCCTTGCCCTTCAGCTCCGACTGCCATTGCTCGGTTTAAGGCACGGCAGCAGCAGCAGATGAAATCCCGCGGTTGAAGCCCTGGGTTCAGGCCTGGCAAAGTCTGCAGTACAACAATGCTCTTACATGTGTGTTTGAGTACTTTCATGTATCAGATGTTAAGGGAAAGGGCAGGAGGGAAAAAGGAAAGTACCAACATCTGGTTATAGGCTGCTGCTGAGTGAGCCATACTGTTTTTGCACAATGATCTGCCGTGCAACAAAGCCTGTAGAAATGACCCTCGTTACTTGCTTTTGTGCTGTTGCCATGCAAGGCAGTAAAAAGATCAGAACGCTACTAACTGGTCTGATCTTTTCGTTGTGTTTCCAGTGACACTTTATATGGGCAGAGGTAGTGGTTGGTTACCACCCTTTCCCCCAGCCGCTTGAATTTACAGCGAGGAAAATATACGTAAGGGTGTCTGATTCTTAAATTGCTGCTGTATTCCTGGGGGTTGTGATTCCTCTCTGTCCCTTGTATCAGCAGTTATCACTTGGAAAACCGTGTATGTCCATGGGTAGCCTCCCAGCTGAAGCCTGCCTTCCTGCGGGTTCGTGTGGTGTGTCCTTCCACCACTGAAATCCCAGCTCTTCCTCCGCCCCTTTACGACCACTGCACGCCGTGTCCTTACAGGGTCCGTGGCGCGTTCCCAGCTCCTGGATGGGCAGTGGGCTGCCTGCTTCACGCTGGGAGTGGGGATGAACCATTCCCTACAGGAACACTGGCTCACTGGCTTGGAGCTCAGCCCAAATCACCATCTTTCTCTCGGTGGAAACTCGAGTTTGGGGGAAGGACAGGGATGTCATGGCATCATAGAATGGTTTGGGTTGGAAGGGACCTTAAAGATCATCTAGTTCCAACCCTGTGGAACAGCTGTGGGTGCCCCATCCCTGGAAGTGTCCAAGGCCAGGCTGGATGAGGCTTGGAGCAACCTGGTCTAGTGGAGGGTGTCCCTGCCCATGGCAGGGGGGTTGGAACTGGATGGTCTTTAAGGTCCCTTCCAACCCAAACCAGTCTATGATTCTATGCAAATAGTTCTTCCTTACGAATAAAGCCTGAAATTGAACTACAGTGCTCACTCTGTAGTATTTATATGATATGTAAAGAATTAGTGTGTTTAGGTATTTTGAGATTATAATCTAGTTACCTTTTTTATTTAAATGAATAATTCAGTGGGGGGTGTATAGCTGCTCTTCTTATTCCTTTCACACTGTCTCAGAGTACTATTCAGCTGCAGTCTGTTGGTGGATGAGAGTCTTATGGTAATGTTAATTTTGAGTTCATTGGATGGAAAATTCCCTTTAAATTAAAAGGAGAAGGAAAATCAGACTGATGTTCTTAAGCATCATATTTTTCATTTGGCGGATCAAGCGCATCACAGTTACTGTGAAGTAGCTTCAGCCGCTTCCTCTACAACACCAAGACAAACGATTCCTGTCAGATTATCTTTGAGCAGGCAACATTACGTATTTCCTCTCTCACTGGAGTGTTTGTGGAGCTGTTCAGCAAGCGTGAGAAGGCTCGAGGTGTAGGACGGAGCCTATCTGTTCCTCTCTGTGTGACTGTTACAGACAGGTACTGTACCTGACCCTTTCCTTCCCCTGAGAGCCGGGTGGCAGGTTTCCCAGGTCTTGAACTGTGGAAACCCAGTGGTGTTTCTCACAGGCTGCTCTCGATGGATGCCAAATGGAAACGCCATTCACTGCGGGTAATAAAGACGCTGAGAAGTTGAAGTTGCTTCTGCTGTCGTTTTTAAACGACAAGCCTTGGAAATGGCAGGTTCAGCTTGACAGATGGGTGTGAAATTGGATTTTTGTCTTGAACATCAACTCTTACGGTCACTTAACTCGCAGCGAGTTCAGACTGCTATTTCTTTATTTGTGCACACAGAGACATATCCGTGTGTATGTGCGCGTATGAAGCATACGCGCAGAAAATCTGTATTCCTGGTCCTTAGAGTAAGCTGCTGCGTGCTGGAGGTGCGGTCTCCTGTCCGGTTCGAGTGTGTTCTGCCCGAATTTGCACACACTGCTAGAGGAGGAAAGTTGTCCCCAGCTAAAGCTTGGCAGCCGGGACAGGGCAGTGGGGTTCTCTCGCAGACTGACAAGGCTTGTGCTTCGCAAAAGCTCATCGTCACAGAGTGGTCGGGGTTGGAAGGGACCTCTGGAGATCATCTAGCCCAGCCCCCCTGCCAAGGGTATCTTACTCCTTTTGGACACAGGTTACTGGGTCGCATTACTCTTGGATTTTCGGACTTCTCAGGTCAGAAGTGGGGAAAAGCTGTGGTGGCAGCAGTCCCCAGACAGCGATACGTCTACCGTAAGGGCAAGTTTTACCAGCTGGCTTACTGGATGTTACTGCTAAACAGTTCTCTATTCAGCCTAGCTACTGAGCATCGAATTGGAGCACCAACTTCCTCCCATCACCTGTGATTCAGGAATTTTAGTTTAAAGGTGCTTTTTGTACCTGATTGAAAGTATTATTGTAATTATTTGTTCCTTAGAAGTAATTTAGTACTGTGATTCTCTTCCTAAAATTAAGTTTTCAAAGTATTTTCATAAACATTACTGTTTCAGATAGATAGAACCAAGGGGGTGATCTGAATTCATAGTGAGGTCTGTTCATTTCAGTGCACAAAAAAAAAAGGAACACACCCCCCACACCCTCCCCCCCCCCAAATAAGTAAACCCATAATTAGCCAGTAAGTTTTTGAGGAAGAAATTTGTCAGCTACTGCATTATCTTTTTCCTCTCCCGTTGCAGATCCATACACTGCTGTGTATTACAATCTTACCCTCCCCTTCCTTTTGTTTTTCATTAACTACTCTGACCTAAATCACAGTCGTTAAAGACTGCAGAGCAAGCGTTTTCTCCTTCTCTTAACGTAGTTGCAGCACGACAGGTCTCTGGTGTACTTCCTAGCAAGGGCGGTGTGTTCTGCTGGGGCTGTGCCTGGCACCACTGGCAGGACATCGTTCCTTGTCCTTGACTTGAGAAACAAGAACATTTTTCTTCAGCTTGTCTTTTCATACGAAAAGTTTTCATTCTTGTGAAATGCCATTTTCTGTTTCTTATATGGGAAAATTATCCCAATGGGGGAAAGTAGTAAAATTGTTGTAAAGACCTGTTACCTGATGGATTTTTTCATGCTGACTTTACCTGATACTGACTTCAGTTGCTGAGAACTGTGAAAGTGTCTTATAAAAGGGTGTGCAGCTGTGGGCACTTGGGCACTGTGGGCACTTGGCTTTGAGTAGAGTACGTTACTTGGCTCCATGTAATCTTCTTTTTTTGACTTTTGGAGTGTTTTCTGAGACAGGAAGATAAGAAAAACGGCAGCTGGGGTATTCCACTGGGGTAACTCTGTGCTTAGGAATTGTGTGGCTGCTTTGCTGAGGAGATACAACTTTGGAAATCTGCTTGAATAGTGCAGAATCGATTGGGATGGCCAGGATGCACACAAAAATACTTTTCATAGAAGTGGAGGAATTTGTACAATAAGCCAGAATACTTTGTTCCTAAACACAGGATGTAACTGGGTTTATACCTGGAAGATTCTTACGATGTTGAGTTTACAGATGTTAGCTCCTTCAGCATTTATCCTACAGTGCCCAAAACTTTTCATCAAATACCCCTTCGGTGCTACTATGTTTTCCACGCAGGAAAATGTAAGGGAAAACTGGATTTAGTTTTGTAGAAGTATTAATCAGATTTATTGTACTGTTTTAAGTACATGTAAGTGATAAATCTATTTTTGCTTAATCACGGCCTGGACTGTTACTGAAGATTTGGATCAGATAAACCAGAGCTATTAGTATATACTCAAAAGGACAAACAAACTGTTGCCGGGAGAGAAGAGTCAGATTGTTGGTTGCAGGGAAATGCTGGTAGGTGTATCCTGGGAGGGATGGCAGCCGAGTCTGGTCCCGTGTCCAAAGAACCACCGGCGTTCTGGTGTGGCTCTTGTATTGCAAAGTACAGCGAAGGTGTCTTTCTCCAGGTGACGTGGCTTTCCCGTTACCAGCCGTCAGCGTACCATGTCCTGTGTGAGAGGGGAAACGGGAAAAGAACCGGGTGGCAGCTTTCAGCCGGGATTTGGGACAGCGGGGGTTTGCGCGTGCGTTTGTAATGGTGATAAAAAACGGAGAGAGGTTTTTATGTGAGTGTATGTGCCCCCACGTGCTTTTGCTTAGTGGTTTTTGCTGTCATCTCGTTGTTCAAGTGCCCCGTTACGTGCGCTTTGCCACATTTTAATCTTCCCTGCCTCATCCCAAACTGTAAAGTATTACGAATGAATAATTTTCTGGATAGAGATCTACCGTGAAGAGCGTCTTGCTGAAAGCCGCCTGCCCCTGGCTGGTTGTGCAGCGCTGCGCACCCACACGGTCTCGTCCCCCTAGGGCAGGCTAGCTTTTTCAGGCTTTGGGTGGTTCTGGTTGTGTGTTGCGTAGCCTCCTTTGGCGAGCCCCGAGATCCGGAGCTGCTGCTGACATTCACCTCCTCACGCAGATCGCGCCAAGCCGTGCAGATAAAATTTAGTCCCTGTCGTGGTTTAACTCCGGCTAGCAAAATACCACGAAGCCGCTCTCACAAATCCCCCTCCCCTCCTCCAGTGGAGGGGAAGAATCGGAGGAAAAAGAAATAAGGAAGCTCGTAAAATTGAGATAAGAACTATTTACTAATTAAATCTAAATCAATATATACAGGTACTACTACTAATAAATACTTAAAATAGTAGAAAATGAAACATATAGTACAATATATACAATATGATACAATTTCCCACCATCCACTGACCAATGCACACCCAGATGTTGAGGAATGAAAATCAGACCCCGAGAGCCTGAGACCCACAGCCTGAGAGCGATCGCAGCCCGAGAGCCGCGGCCTGAAGGCCGGAGCCCGGGAGCCTATGCAGCAGATTCCGAGCAAACCTTATCACCGATAACACGGCCAGAAAACTCAAAACAACCCACCAGCTCCCACACGAAGGAGCCAGCACAGGAGTTGGCAAAGCAGCTAACGCAGGAGGGTTAGCAAGTGCCCAGAGAGACGAGTAAGGGAGAGAGAGAAGGGCAGAGTAATGGCTACCGGACCCTCTTCCCCACCCAAAGAGACCGGAACATGACGTACTATGGGATGAAATACTTCCTTGGTCAGTCTGGGTCAGCTACAGTATCCGAAGCGGACAAAACACCTTGAGTTCAGTACAGACCATCCCCAGCACCAGCTGAGGCCTTATCAATGTTTTCACTTACTGTCCAGCAACACAGTTCCCTGGCAACCAGAGTAAAGGGAGTTAGCCCTTTCCTGACTGAACCCAGCACAGTCCCGTGCATGGAACGCAGGAAAGGAATGAGGACTCTTACTGTTGTTTAAAGTTACCATCAAAAAGAAGAGTTTCTGCAACGTTCGTTGCGGGTCGTACGTCGCGCCCAGCGCGTGGGACTCGGCGAGAGGAAGGGGTTTAACAGCAGTTCCGGTTCCTTTGCTGTGGGGTAACTGAACACGTTCGTTGTTTGGTGTTGGTGTTCTGGCGTTGAGGGGGGAGCTGACAGGCGAGGGGCAGCCCCACGCAAGCTCTGATGGTATCAGGGTGTAACCGGCTGCACAGAAAGGGACGGTGACGCACCGTCTTCAGGCTGCGTGTTTTTAATTGCATGAGAGGAGATAACACCAAGGGCTCCCAGGTACGACCCAAAACGTCGCCACCCTCCCTCCCCCGGCCCCGTTTGCGGCTTCCTACACGCAGAACTGCTGTATCGTTTGGGACTGGCACCATGCCATGCGATATTCCGTACGGGACATGCCTTCCAGATTAAAGGGTTGGCCTTGTAGGCAGCTGTCCCCGGGGAGGAGGTGGGCAGCGAGGCTGGTTGACGGGAGGGGCAAGGAGGTGCTGGGAGCAAGTGCTAGCGGGTTGCTGCTGGGACACCCTGCGCTGCGCCGGGAAAGCAGTAGGCACGACTAGATCCAGCAGCTCGCTTAACCATGGACTGGCCTTCGTTTTCAAATAGAAAATCTATTTTCACAATCACCTCATTTTTCCTAAAGGTACGTTCAGATTTGGGCCGCAACCCTACAAAAAACGCCCCAACCAAACCCCAAAGCGTCGTGCTTACTGTGCTCCCTGGGAGCCCTTTTTGCCTTGGCTCTTTGTACCGCCCCGTTGCGGTGAAGCACCTGGAGGTGCTGTTGCCTGACAGCGATGCGGGTAATTAGAACGGCCTGGATTGTTTCTAGGTAATTATCTTTATGCCGCTCAATTTATCTGCAAGGCGTGTGAGAGTGATACCTGGAATGGAGCCGAGCTGTGCTGCTAGCTAGGTTCTGAACTGGCATTTCTGGGATCGGCTCTAATGGCTTCTGTCTCTTACCAAAGTTGGATGCTCCCCTGCCTCTCCACAGACCTACCCGTTTGGTCTGGGGTGTCGGGGAAAAAGAACAACATGCTGTTTTCCTGCTAGTGGTTTATAAGAGTAAACCTGCTGGTTTCAGGTATAGTAATTCCATTTTGTTTCTTGGTCCCTTTCAGCTTGTACCTCCTTTTAAACCTCAAGTGACATCTGAGACAGACACCAGGTATTTTGATGAAGAATTTACAGCTCAGACTATTACGATAACGCCGCCTGAAAAATGTAAGTCAGCGACTACGCGCGAGCTAACGGAATCAGTTTACAATAAAGCACTGCGTAAGGCTGCTTCTGTTTGAATGGAAGAGAGGTTTTCACCGTTACTAATTAAAATCTTCGATTGGAAGTGCGTAAGAATAACTCTCGGTTACGGTGTTCTTTTAAAGAAGGAGTAGGTATGAAGCTTAGACTATTAGATGACTCTGTGCTGGGTTTTGGAGGCTTTTTTAGTGTGTGTGTGGGGTTTGTTTGTTTCAATTTGTTTTTCAGGTGTTGTTTGCTTGTTTTCTTGTTAACTAAGAGGAGACACCAGATTCACCTGTTTGCCGGTTGGCAGTAGAGTCCCGGTTCAGCCCAGTACGCGGAACACGGACCCTGCTCTAGGCACGTGGACACGGCTGGTGCCTTCAGCGGGTCGTTTAGGTTCAGGGAGTTTGGCGTATTTAAAAATACTTCGAAGACCAAAAGGGGAAAAAAACCCCAGCAGAGCTGCCAGAGACAAGTGGATGTCTCTTGTGTAGATACCAATTACTTGAAAATGAAATTTCCCATCAAATCCCGTGCTTCAGCAGAGCTCTTAAGGAAGTTATTAATGTAGCAGTAACCGCCGCGCTGCGCCTTGCACGGAGTTTCTTTGTTGGAGCGAATGTCCGCAGTTCGCAATTTTGTCATCTTCTGCCACACACGCAGAGGAATCGTGATCTCATCAGCCAGGCCAGGGCTGAGCAGAGTCCCTTACCACGGCAGGGCAGTTAAAATCTTGCTGCCGAACCAATTTCCTTTCCAAGCGAGGTTTATTTGTAATTTTTACGTTGGAGGCTGGGGAAGGAGGATCACAGAGATGTAGACTACAGGGGCTAGAGTTAAGGTGGATTACCCTTTCGCAGAGCTAGCTCCTTCTGTTGTGTGTTAGGATTCCCAGGTTTAGCTGCCGCTTTTTGTTGGTGTGCACATCCGGAGCGTTTTCTGGATTTTGTGGGGTTTTTTTAATGTTTGAACACAGTCGTTTAAGTGATTTTTAAGCCTTCCAGCTGTGAAATTAATAATCCTTTCTTCTCCCATCTATCCTAATAAGAATCGGTTCATATTTGTAGTTTGAAATCCGTTGGGGTTGAAGCAATACGGCTTAATCATAATAAAGTGGGGGGGCGATGGCCAGCAGCAGCGCAGAGGGCAGCTGCGGCGCTGGGAGGTGGCAGGGCTGCCCCAGCTGAGGCTGCGGTAAGCAGCATCGCCAGCAGCACACAGGGGGATTTGCTCTTGTGCCAGGTAGAGCTGGGAAACTGCTGCCACTTTTGGTGCCCAGCGGTGGTTCAAGGACCACGTGGGGTTTTCCCTTCTCTGGGAATTGCGACAGGAAGCGAGTTAAAAATTATATTTCTTCTAAAATCTACAAGTAATTGTGTTGCCTACAACAGGGTGTCACCTCTGCCTGATGTGACTATGCAAAGGGGGGTGTGAAAGGTGGTTTAGGGATGGAGGGTTGGTGATTGTGTATCAGGAACTTACTGAAGATCTTTGATAGTTACAGCAGTAATTTTCGTAACATTTAGGCCAGTTATTTAGATATCAGAGTTTTACAAATCACGCTAAGTGAATATTGAAACTATATCTTGTGTCAGACAAGCGAGCTCTGTGCATTAACCTAATTTAAACTGACAGCGTAAAAGGGAGATTGTATTTGAAGTTCCGGAACCGAGAGACGCTGGAAGTCAAGCAGCCTACTCAGAGCAACAGCTCAAACCTGTGCTGACTCCAGTTTTTATATGTAGAATAGCTGAAGGTACAAAAGAGACATGATGTTGAAAGGCTGCTTATAAATATAGTTACAATCAGAGTTTCAGTACGAGTCTTTGAGGGTAGCATTGTTGAAAAATCCACGTGAGAATGCATTGTGGTTTAACCCCAGCTGGCAACTAAGCACCCCTAGACAGCACCCCCCCCACCCGCCCTGAGTGAGAAAACTCGTGGGTTGAGATCCAGGCAGTTTAACAGGTAAAGCAACAGCCACACACACAAGCAAAGCAAAACAAGGAATCCATTCACCCCTTCCCATCGGCAGGCAGGTGCTCAGCCATCCCCAGGGAAGCAGGGCTCCCAAGGGTTACTTGGGAAGACAAATGTCATCGCTCCCAATGTCCTCCCATTCTTCCTTCTTATTCCCCCAGCTCTATATGAGCGTGACACCACGTGGTATGGAATGTCCCTTTGGTCAGTTGGGGTCAGCTGTCCCAGCTATGCCCCCTCCCAACTGCTTGTGTACCCCCAGCCCACTCGCTGGTGGGGTGGGGTGAGAGGCAGCAAAGGCCTTGGCTCTGTGTAAGCACTGCTCAGCAGGAACGGAAACATCCCTGTGTTATCAATGCTGTTTCCAGCGCAAATCCAGGGCACAGCCCCACACTAGATTCTGTGAAGGGAATTAACTCTATCCCTGCCAAAACCAGCACAGAATGTAGATCCAATTCTCAGAGTTAGGCAACATCTGGTGCCTGGTTTCCATTGGCACTGCAGGAATTATGTAAATAAAAATATTTATGAATTTGGCTTAGCCCGTGTTTCCTCTGATCCCAGTAAATACTCTGAAAATAAATAGTTTGCTAAAAATAATATTTAAGAATGGAAACACATAGAACCTGCTTGAATTATTCATTTTGTAGCTGGTTTTCCTTTTAATCCTCTTCAAAATGAAGGAATATTTAGATGTATCTACAGCAAGATAATAATTTCCTGAACTCTGCTGAAGAAACAACGGAAACTGGCTGCTTCGATCCGCAGTCGGCTTCTGTGCTGCCAGCGGCTGGATGTGCTGGCACGTTGTGATTAGCCTGTAACAGGTAGTAATGAGGGTAGTTCTCAGGTGCCAGTCACAGTAAACCAAACCAACCACTCCGCCCTGAAATAAATGGTGACTTAGGGAAAGGATATCCTTCCTGGGAGCATCATTCCGCCGAACGAGCAAAGCTTGCGGGAATAGCGTCTTACGTTAACTTCAGCACCGAGCCCTGAAAGCTGGACTGCGCAGCAGGTGAATAATAAAATTCCGTTGCAAAACATAATGACGTTTTGACCTTCTCCCTTAACACAGATGACGAGGATGGTATGGACTGCATGGACAATGAGCGGCGGCCGCATTTCCCCCAGTTTTCCTACTCTGCAAGTGGACGAGAATAACTCTTTTGTTCTGCTGCTTCACTGTCATCTTAGGTTTATCACTGAAAATGATTCCTGAGCATCACCACCAGTACTAGATACTCTTTAAGATAGCAGGGGCACTTTCAGAGACCATTCCAAATTGAACAAGTTTCTTCCCCAAACCTACCTAAAATCCATTTTGGTTTTGCATGAAATCTGAGGGTTTTTTTCTCTCCCGCGCTCTCCCGCTGTTGCTGCTGCCCACGGTCCCGGTATAATAGCAACGTCCCGAAGTTACTAACCGTTTCTCTGAAGGTAGACGACTCGACTTCGGCCTTGTACACCTGGTGCGCGAGTAGTCATCTGTTCTTCCTCACAGCGGAGGCCGAACGACAACAAAAAAAAAGGGTCGGTCCAGAAGATGACTCAACATTGCCGTTAGTCTAAAAAGACTGGTCTCTAGCATCTTCTCGCATCCGTTCGTGCTGGGTGAAGCAAGGGAACGTAGGGGTGGTGATGTACATACGCAAGGTTTCTGTTAGGCATATCATTACTTGAAGCAGGTCTCTGTCATTAACATCTGGCTGGAATTTGGGAAACGTTCGAGAGAAGGACTTAAACTGTTGATATATATAAATATATATATATATTATTTTTTAATTACTGTTGGATACTACAGAAGAAGCAGAAGGGCTGGGCTCACCCAGCCTGCCACTTAGAACTTCCAGGTTCACGTGCAATCATGGAGACTCGACCATTACACATGCAAGAAACGAAGGCGTAAAAGCAGCAGTTGAAGTTGTTTAAGGAAGGGGGTGGGTGGGGTGGGTGTCTTATAATTTGCACCAGGTAACATCTTTCCCATGCTTTTCTTTTCCTTTCATGATTTACATCACCTCTGATGGCTGAAGAATGTAGACGGGCATAACGGTATTTGCTTTTCACCAAAACGTGTGCACCAAGGTGAACAGGAGTTTGCCTTACTCGTTTTTGTTTGGAGTTTGTGAATTAGCTTTTCCTTCCAGGTGTTTAACTCTGAATATCCTTTTTTTTTTTTTGGTTGTTGTTATACTGCAGTAGTATTTATTTTTAGAGATAAGGATTGTATGTGTCATGTTTGCAAATGCTGCTACTTCTTAGGTAGAACAGGCTCACGGCAGTTGATTTTTGTAATATATGGAAGGACTGTACAAGCTGAAGGGAATAATGCACTTTTCTCCCATGTGGAAATTTTAACAAGGCTCTGAAATTGTACATACCGCTTAGAATCCAATCTGTGTGAAAGAAATACTGTCTTTTAGTTGTTTGGCAACGGAGGGGAGGAATTCCAGCTTCACGTGCCAAAGGGTTAAAAAGAAACAGACAAAAAACCCCCCCAAAAAAGCGCTCCGTCCTGCGCTCCACCGAGGATAAACGTAACGCGAGAGCCTGACAGCACAATAGAAAATGTCTGTTCTGTATGAAGGAATTGCATTTGAACAACGAGACCACAGTGATGACAAGAAAAGCACTTTATTTTAAGAATGAAAAGAATAAATTCCCGGGATCAGCCGTTCTCAAGGGAGGTTTGCCCTCAACCAAAAGAGTCCCAAACCCCGGCGTGTTAGGTGTAACCGTGGTACCCGATCGACTGAATTTAAAAGATCACGAGAAAGGCTCCGCTGCTAGGAGAACGTCTTTCCGTTTCCGAAGATCCCCGTCTAACAGCGGCACGCGTGCATCCACTTCAGCTGTGATCTTCAGCAATGATAATCGTAACCCCTTTGGTGCTAGGAGTCGGGACGTTAGGCAGAGCGGTGGTGGCGTGCGCGTGCCCTTGCTGAGGACGTCCGAAACCCCTGACTCCGTGGGATTATCATTTCGAAGCATCTCCCCGTTCGGATCGCGTTAGCTCCCACGAAGGACCTGCGATGCCGCGGAGCGTGACCGGTCGCGTCGTGGGAGTGAGTAGACGGGTGCGAGAGGAGCGACGTTCCTCCGCGGATGCCCTAGCCTCTTGATGCGGAGAGCCGAGTGCCCGGGCACGAGGCCCACTGCCGGCGGTGCACGTGCTGGGACGGTCAAGGGGTAGGTGGGCATTTTTAGCGAGGCAGCTAAAGACGTAGACAATTCTTCACGTTTCGTGTTTCCTCTTTAGTAGTGGATGGATAATCAGTCAGAACTGTATCCCAGTGTACATTCGAACGACACAGGATCCCGTTCTGTCACCGTGTAACACTAAACACGCGCAGAGGTTGCCCCTCTACGGAGAGAGAGAGAGAGAGAGAGGAGCACAGCGAACGCGTTGCGGGTCTGTTCCGCGCCGGTAGCGCGGAGGCGTCGGCACCGCCACGGCGAGCGCGTGACTGAAGTAACGGAGTAGTTGACGGACGGGCATTAATTGGTTCCCTGCAAAGGCCTCGCGCTCGCAGACTCAGACTGCGGTGAGTCAAAAACGTGCGTTACGTGCCTGCGTTTTTCCCCCCGCGTTTTCAGCTTGTAATAGCAATAAGTTTCTTGACGCAGGGCACCCCTCGCTGACCACCAACGGGCGCCGTGCCGCCGGCACGCTCCTCGCGCGGAGCCCCGGGGTTAGCTGTCGCCGTCGCGTGGCTAGCTCCGACGCGGTTTGCAGTAGGTGTCTGTCGGCGAGTTATCTGAAAACCTGTGGAGACGCCACTTTGCGTTGTAGCCGCTGCCTGCCAGCGCTTCCGTGACCGAGTTTACGCTCCGGAGAGGGCCAGCGGCCGCTCCGTGCTGCCCGGGGTCGGGGTTCTCTCTCTCACCGGTGTTAGAATCGGAGGAAGGACGCGTGGGCGCGGGGTGCCGAGAGAAACCGTTGAAGCTCTTCTCTTGCCGTCGGCGGTTGGGGTTGGATTTGGCCAGGAGGTGGTGGCCGGTTACCTCGGCGAGCCGTTCGAGCACAGTACGTTTCAGGCTTTGACTCCAGCTTGTACTGCCTTCCACGCCATCCGGTATGCCCTCTTGTACTGCAGCCATCTCGGAGGAAGTAGGTCGTTTCTGTTTGGATTTCGGCAGTTTTGCACACCGCTTCGCTTTCCACACTAATCCATCTTCCAGTACATTCCTGTTGCTTAAAGAACATGTATTCCGGTATTGTTTTCCGTTTGGTTTTTTTTTTTCCCCATCTTTACTTGCGGCTTCTTAAAGCTGACTGTTCTTGCAGGGGCCATGTGCTTCTCCTAGAGTACAAAAGTAAGGTCTTTCCTTACTAACTGCAGGGTCTATATATTACACCTCAATGTACACACTTTGCTGCTACTGTTTGTACTGTCTACAGTAGAATTTCCTTATCTTGCTCCTGGTAGTGCATTACAGGCAAGCATGAAATGTAAAGTATTTATTTAAATAAAAACCTCTAAATTGGTAATTGAATTACCTCCCTGTAGCTTTAGAGTTTGTGACATTTCTTGACCTTGCTAGTTCTTTCATTAGATCCATGCAAGATCTAGTCATACGGTTAAGGATATTAAGCAGACACGACTACGAACCCAAGGAACCGTATTACTGTTGGTCATACTTAAACTGTTTATTTCCTTAAGTCTATGACCCACAAGGATGTGAAATAACTACAAGAAACTGTTTTTGTACACTGTACATCCTTAGTATTTTTACACGTATATGATAGGGATGCACATTATTTTCCTTCGTACAGACAGCTTAAATAAAGCACTATGTCAATCTGCTACTTCTGTGGTTTTTAATGCTAATTTCTTCTGGAGGTTTGTAAATATCTATATATATATATATATATATGTTCAAGCTTGCCACAAAGGACGTATTTTTTTATACCTGCACATTACTATTAAATATTTTAGAGGATAAAATTCCTAAGTTGTTCTGTGTCAACAGAAAGCGAAATTGAGGCGGCTGTATCGCAGGTGACGAGAGATCTCAAGTTTTGGGTTAAATATTTACTTCCTATTTTAGAGTAATTTTCTATCGGTTAGGTGTTGCAATCCTGAAATGCACAAAGAATTTACTGAACTTCTTCTTACAAGAAAATGTAGATGGTTATTTTTTTATCAGTGTATATAACGACCTGTGCACGTTTAGTTACGAGGTTCATTTGCTGTGAAGCCCCAGCGACGGCTGTGACGTATTGCAGATAGCAGGGGGCTCAGTAAACGATGAAGTTACAGTCTTGTCAAAACTAAAAAGCAAAGAGGTTTTGCTGACTCAGCGAGACCTACCTGTGCTCTGGGCCCCAGGCTGTTTCCGTACAGGTGCTTCGCCTTAACCCCGCGAGCTGCGCCCCGCACTTGGAAATCTTGAGTTACGCTTCTCACGGGATGCTTGCACGGGGCTGTCGGAACACCCCCGCCAGGTTCGAGGGACTTGTCACCTAACGAAAGTCCTAGCCTTGGCATCCCGTAGGGAGAGGCAAAAACGGGAAGGCGGGCACCACACCGTGGGACTCCGTGAAGCCCGCAAGCTGGCCCGGGGCCGTTTGAACCGGCGGGTCAGGAGGGCTGAGTGTCCCTGAAGCAGCCGGTCAGCTGGGTTGTAGCTGGGTTCTTGGGTGCGAGCGCTGCCCTGGGGCAGACGTGCTTCAGCCGCCTCTCGGGTTTTTTCCTTCTTTTTTCCTTCCTTCTTTTCGTTTCCTTCCTTCTTTTCGGTTTTTTCCTTCCCCAGCTCTCACAGGGCTGGCTGGCTCGTGCTCTTTCCCGGGTTCAGTGCCGTCAGGGGATGGGTGACCAGGAGGGCGGTCAGGCTGTGTCCCGGGATCACGCTCCGGCTGTGGACGCGGGATTTCCTGGGTTGGATCGCCTGGTCTGGCACCCCGTAAAACGTTGTGAAACGGAGCATTTTGCGCGTAAGTGGGCGCGGGGGGGACACGGGCGCTGGGCAGGCCTGGTGCTGTCCGTGCTTAAGGACTGATTAATTGCTACGGAATAGAGTAGCTGCTGCAGGGAAACGGACTCCTTCTGGACTCCCAGCGGCGTGAATGGCTTGAGCCTGCGCCCGGGATGAGTATGGAAACCTCCTTCCAGCTGCGTACAGGGGCAGCCCAGGGTGCTCTGTCTGATCAAAGACGTGCGGGCGGCTCGGCGCGCAGCCACTGGAATCCACCCGCTAAGGGAGGCGGGTCCGGAAAGGCTGAGGGTCTAGCTGCGCCTCGGGAGGGGCACGGCAGCTCCGGGATCTCCGTGAAGCCCGAGTGGTGGCACTGGGTGCCCGGGTTCCTTTGCGCCCGTAGGCTGTAGGCACCGGCTCCTGCGTAAACCCAGAGCGATGCTGTGGAATAGTAAGAGAAACACATTAAAAAGCAACTTGGCGTATGCCTGCATTTCTAAGTGTATATTCTCGGCTGCGTACCCATCCGGGCAGTAGTGACGCTTCACAAGGGGGGCAGCCTGATTACTGTGGAAAGCCCCGCGTTGGGCCAGGGAGGACTTACGTCCCTGCGTCAGGCTTTCTCGGCCCTGGAGACCTGAGGGCGGCTCAGGCGTGTTTATTGTGAGGCAGTTCGGGGAGGCGATGGGATGTGTTTGGCAGTTTAACGCGGCAGGAAATTGGAATAAGGGAGGAAAAACCACTTCTTTGATGTTAGGGCTCTACCACTAATAATTCCTAAAATACCAGGGAAGGAGAGCTGGTGCCCCACGGCAAATGGTTAATGCCTGCACGTGGGGTTACTCCCTATTTTTGTTACGTTTTATGCGTTGGTGCTGGCGGAGGTGGCTTTCCTAGTGGGAAACAGGGCTTTGAGCTTTATTTTCTCCCTTTACTGGTGCGATGCTAGAGCTGCTCTGAAGAGAACAGATGTAGAAACCGTTTCCTTACTTAGTTGTTTACCCTACACTAGTTAGCAAAAGACTCCTCAGAGAAATTCTCGCTGAAACGGGGTGGGATTTGGAAATTAACTTTTCAAGCCACAACTGTGCAGGTTACCAGGAAAAAAGCCCTCAGGGTGGATTCTCCCAGTGATGTGAGTTCAGTAACCTGAAGCCGAGTGCCGCTGGTGCCCATCCCCAAGACTGCCAGAGAGTTGCTGGGGGAAGAGTCCGGCGTCACCACATCAGTGCCGGGACCAGGCACCTCCCTGGAAGGCTCTTAAGGGCTTGGTCCGGTGAACGGTTTGAAGGAAAACCTGCCCTGTGGCAATTCCACGTTGTGTGGAATATATCTTGGTCATTCCTGCGCTTTTCTGGTGGACGAGTAGTTGTTGGGACTCCGGCTGTTGTACGAGAAGTGACAGCTTGTGAAAACAGAGTTCCCAGGGAGGTCCTGGCAGCGGGTTTGTGAGAGGAGCACGCGCAGGGCTGACACGCCGTCCCCTCCGCCCCACGCACACACTTCCCTTGAATTCAGGACAGGAGGAGGAAAAGAAGTATCCAATTCAGTTTATTGGTATTTCAGGCTGTAAATAAGACATCCATGTTCAAATATAAAAATAGATAAAAGCATTTTATAAACAGTTGTACAGATTATGAATGAAGTCCACGCTAGGTGAGAACTGGCTTGCAGGCCTAGTCCTTCCAGGAAAGCCTCAGCCATGTTCCTGGGAAGGGCGGGAGGCTGGTAATGCCGCAGAGGATTTGGGATTCCGTAGGTAAGTAGAAGCCAGTTGCAGCTGGCAGCCAGCGTGCCACCCGGCGCTGCAGAGGTGTCGGGGCGAGCCTGGGATAGGGCCAAGTTCCAGCCGGGTGCAGAGCAGACCCGAGAGAGAACGCGAGGCGTGCACGGCGGGAGCCTGCGGCGCGTTGCTTGCGCGCGTCCCTTCAGCCTGCGGGCCGGCGCTGGGAAGAGAGATGCGGGCGCGGTTAGGGCTGGGGTAGCGCGGGGTAAACAAGCGCGGTCGCAAAGCCTGCGCTTCCCGCAGGCCTCGCCGCCGCCTGAGCTCGGAAGTCTCGCAGGCAGCAGGAGCTATTTGCTTTCTGAAAAACAGGATCTCCATGAGCTTTAGCCAGCGTGGATGCTTAGCAGTAAATAACTGAGCTCTTGTTTTGGGGCACGTCCGAGATCCTGCCCCTTCTCCTCTCCAGGAAGGAGGCGGCAGGTCTGTGTTTACTGTGAATCGTGTGTGCAGGGCGGGCAGCTGCAGCAACACGGGATGCTGCTGCCCGCGTGCCGCTAGGAAACCCGTGCTGGGAAGGCGAAGCCGCAGTCCGGAAGCTCCCGCATCGCTGCTGTTTGTGCTCCCTCGGTAGCACTTCAGGACCCAACGACGAGCGAGACATCAAACCCTATGGGAGCTGCCTAGAATTAAGCCGCTGGAGTTCTAAGATTGGAACCTAAGAGATGTAAAAGACCTCTGGAATGAAAATAAACTTCCTACTTGGCTGGTTTTGCATTAGGGACTGACGGGTTTGGCTTTTTTTTTTCCTTGGCTGATAAGGCAATTAGGGCTGAGTGAAACCAGGAGAATTTATGAAGCTGCAGTTCAATAAAGAACTAATTACAAACAAGAACATGGTGCTTTTTTCCCCAAAATACCTGCACCAACACCACCTGCTACAGTTGTGTCTGTGACCAGTGCAAGGAGCAAGGAACTACAGCCACAGAAGGCCACGGGGCTGGAGTTCCGTGACGGTGACCGGTAAGCGACAGCCGGGGGAAACTAACCCGGTGTCAATCCAATAATAATTGGTGTAAATCCCAATAATAATTAAACGTCTGTCTACCTTTCGGTGGACCCGAGTACGCTGTGCCATTATTAAATGTCAGTGCCAGCCTTAGGTATTGGTGTAACGGGTGATACGCAGCCCGTGCTGCGACGTCAGGCCACGTTATCACGCTGGTCCTTGGGAGCTCTAGGAAGATGAAAATTGCAGTGTGAGCATCTTCATCACGCTGTAGGCAGGTGGTCATTCTGAACGCATACTGAGCTCCTTTCACTAACACCAGATTTAACATTATTATTTTAAAAGCCTGTAACTCACTGCTGAGAATGAGAAAGATGTTTTCCATAGCTGCTGAGGAGTAGCCAAGTACCACAAGGATGCTAAAAGCCTTTTAAACGCGTGCTGCCTGCATGGGAATTCAGCAGGTAGCAGGATCGGATAGTTCTTTTATGATGACTTTTCCATTCACTTTAAACCCCAGAATTTTCCTTGCAGTGTCGATTGAGTTTTCCATGAAACACAGACTCTCGGCACACCAGAACGTAGTTGGATGTGGGGACATCTTCCCCTTCCCTTTCTTTCTTCCCTCCTTCCCCCCTACAGCACACACTAACACTAGAAATCAGAATTGCAGTGGAAGTAGCCTGAGTGTTGAAAACAAATCCTAGGAAGGTGATTGCTTTGGTTAGTGCTGGTTTTTGGTTTTTTGCTGTAGGTCAGCTGGATTAAAATAAATGATGCGGTTTTAAAATCTGGGAGTTGTAAATTGAAGTTGAGTAACTCTTACAAGGCAAGAGGAACAGCTACAACTAGGTAGCAGAATTCTAACTCCAACAGCACTGCTCCAACTGCAATTATTTATATAGAGTTTCTGTCATCAGGACACAAAGTTTTACGATTTCTTGCACAAGAAACTGTAACCTTTCTGAAGAAATAGAGAGGATTCTGCTTCCTTAGAAGGAAAATAGCCCTGGAAGTGACAAAACTACCCAATTCCAAATCAAAACACAAACACCCAGTGATTATGCAGACCCAAAAGTACCTCTGGTAAAATCTGAGTTGTTCTACAAGTTCCCACCTTTCCCTCTAATTTCAGTATTTCACGTTTTACAAAATTCCGTCAGGTCAACCTGTCTTTGCTGCGGGGTGCTTGTCCTGAATTTTTAAGTGCTTAAAAAAATCCCAAATACAAAAAGCTCCAACAATTTCAAACCCCAAAGTGTTTCAAGCGCTTCCTTCTCCCTTTTGTCTTGAAATGTTTGCCAGATTCATCCCACATCTGCAAATAGTTTTAGTCCTCCTTTCCTCTCACTCCCCTCTCTCTCTATATATAGGATATAGAAAAAATACCTACTTCTGCTCATTCCTCTTCATCCGTCCAGGTTTTTACTCGATTCCATCTGTGTCCTGTTTGAGATCTGCATCCCCTTTTTTTCCCTGAAATATGCAACTGCAGTTAGCCGTGGCTCATGGTCCAAGATACAACAGCACATTCAGGCTGGTGTATTTTACATCATTTTTAAAAGGTTAGGTATGATTGCTTTCTCCCCCTTTCCTCCCCCCCACCAAAAAAATAAATTGATTATAGAATCACGGAACAGTTAGGGTTGGAAGGGACCTTACAGACCATCTAGTTCCACCCCCCTGCCATGGGCAGGGACTCCCTCCACTAGACCAGGTTGCTTATAAAGGAGAACTGTTGAACAACAGAGTAAAATGGGGAATATGACATCACTTTCACCTCTGATCAACACCGATCCTGCAGCTGAATTTTTTTTACATGTAAGAATATATTTCTACCCTAACTATATGCAACTTTCCCCCATTTATGATGAGCTGTCCTTTAATTTTCTTAAAACAATTGTCTGATAATGTAGGCAGCTCTTTTGGGCTGAATTCCAATTCCCAGAGAACAACTGTTGCTTTAAATAGCTACAAGTAGATTTTTAGGACTCATTCTGTAATAATGTTTTTACATTGTTCTCCTTTTCTGAGTGTTGTCAAGCTAAGGAATGTCCTCTGGAGCACAGTTAACTTGCCATGAATGTAAAGAAGGAAGCTTTCGCTTGATAGCGGTGTGACATCTGAATCGTTTCTCCCTCTTTTGTATGATTTTTGTGCTTCCGCCCAACTTCATAAAAGCACGCTCACTTCCAGATAAAATAGATTATCAGTAACAAAATCCCCGTGGACCATGTGAAGTCTGTTCACATTACCGAGAGTGCTTCCCTTAAAACGGAAGTTTTAATTTTCTTAACAACTACCTCAAACTCCCTTTCGGAGAGAGCACTATGGCTGCCCTGAAATCTGCCGGTAGTTGCTCATCACCTTACGCTATCCTGAGCTACCACGTTTGCCTGCTACAGGAACTCCTATAAAACCGAACACGCTGACGTGATTAAAGGCATAGCAAAGTCTGGGTTTTATTCCCATGGGTTAAGCATTTACTAAGTTCTACAGCTAAAAAGCCTACAGAAAATAGTATGGTTTAAATATTTTAAGGTTCTAAGACGCTCCCCTGTCCTGTTCCCTGGTAGGTGTGCTCCTGCACTAAATTCCCCACAGCGAGCGTGTTAACAGAACCTCCCGTTACCCTGGGCAAACACAGTAGTTTGCAAGTTAGAAAACATCACGCTATGGTTGAAATAGTTCATTCACTTAGTCACAAACCAAGGGCTTGATTATTTCACGGTTTTACTGAAAACCTCACTCTGTGTTTGTTAGTTCTTTTTCTGAAACAAGTAAATGAACGACATCATAGTAAAAGAAAACCCAGATCACGCAGTCCTCTCCCTTACTTGCAAAGCACTGACCGACCAAAGAACAGTGGCCCAAAACACCAGCGCCACCAGCCCCTGAGAAGCCAGAGTGCCCAGGAGACCACTGGAAGCAGTCCCGTGAGAGCTGGAGGGCAGTGAGCAGTGCCTGGGCAGACTGGCGTCACGGTCTCTGTCGCACTCGGCTGAGTGGCCACGGGACAGCAGGCACGATAAATGAGTTTTAAAACTACGGGGCAGGGGGGAATCACGCGGTGGTAGGGGGACTGAGGTCTGACAGACGTCAGCAAAACACTCCAACTAACATCGAGCTACTGTTGAAACGTTAATGCTGCTAAGGAACGGATTTCCCTCGTCTCTGAAAAAGGAACTGTCGCCGAGAACAGCTCCTGTCTTACTGTCACCTCAGACCCTTCCTTCAGTTCAGCTTTAAGCGGGACACAGGTCCAGCTTCAAGTCCCTTTCCAACTGCACAGATTTTTCATGTTTCTCGTTATTTCAAACGGCAGCAGTAACAAACCCCAGCAGCTGAAATGAGACTGCTGGCGGGTTTCTCCGCTCACGCTGCAGAATATTCCCCTCGGAATTTCCTTGCGGCACCGCACCTGTATTCGCAGAAAGTGCACCTCTTCCGTCAGCAGCTGCTTCTCTTTGAAGAGCTGGTTCTGTTTGTTGAGCAACTCCACTAACTGCTGGGCAGTGGCCTGGCTGTGCTTGTCAAGCTGCTGTAACCTGGAAAAAAACCAGATAAAAGGGTTGCAGAGCATGTGAAGTTGGAGTTCAGGGTAGCAGCTTTGATGTTTGCACCGGCGGGTGCAGCTCCCAGATGACAGAGCTCAGTCTGGCGGTTGGGCTGAGGCTAAGTCTAACTCCTAGGATGGGCATTTTCTCTTCACACTTCGAGAACTTTTAAAGGTCTGCACTTCTAATTTAGAAGCCTTATCGTGACATGACAGGGACTTCGCTTTGCCATTAAGTGACACCGGTAAAGCCGGCAGGACTGCATCCTGGTATCTTGCAGCTGGCAAGCTGCACACACCGGCTGCTTCAGTAATCGTCTTCCTGAAACACACACCCCCCAATATCCAAATATCCCAACCCCCTGACAAACTGGACCTAGAGTGACGAAAACCTTTTGTCCACTACTCTTTGCGGCCTGGTCAATGCCCAAAACTCATTACAGAACGCAACACCTATTTCAAGTAAGTTAATTAAGCACGTCAGCGTAGATCCTTTAATAGCGTAGCAGGGATTGCTGGGGAAGGATGTAAAGAGCCCGTCGTTCCAAAGGTCCTCCTCCTCGGGGGCTGCAAGACAGAGGGAACACGCTGGCGGGTGTCGCAAGGAGCACGCAGAAGCTTTTTGCTTCGCTTGAGAAACAAGTGCCTGAGTTGAGACGGCGCAAGCGCACCTTTACCTCTGTAATCACAAAACCTGCTCTGGCTTGTTACGTCCCCAGTGGCTGCTCATTACTCCTGCCATGAAACATGTAAAAAGGTCTGCTTGGGACCTGTAGCGAGGGACATAACCACAAATAAGCTGGAAATTGTGTTTTTACACCAAAAGCATTTCGCTCTTTAAAAGGAAATGTCTTTAATTAGAAGTCCTTTCGGATCTCTTAGCAGCTTCTTGTCCTTAAATAACAGGGAGAGAAAAACCTACACATCTAACAACTATGCGCTTAGGGAGCATGGAGCGGCTGTTTTTGTCACCGTTAGTTCTGGATCTAAACTTTGCACTTGCTTTTGTAAACTATTTCTTCCTCAACATACTGAAATACAGCTTCAGCTGAACAAGGCTTCTAGGCCGTATCTCCTACAGGCTGCGGTTTTAACGGAATCAGTTGTACGCTTACGATGAGGCACGTGATTTTCTCAATCTTTCTGCTTTCAGCTCCATGTGGTAGTTTTGACTTGTACAGCTGTTGTAACTCAGCTGAACTAATCACCCTGCATATTCACGTTCTTAATCAGGATTGTTCAAATAACTGCATTAGTAAACACCCCCAAATTTCTCCATAAAAAGGCTAGGAAAATCTAGCTGAGACAAAATTGCAAAGATCTATGTTGAAACCAGTATTTACTGACCCGTATCTGCCAGCCAACCTCTTTGAAACCAAGCTGCAACAGTGATGTAGCAAACGCTGTGAACGCCCGTATTTCATAGCGCCCTGTTACTCTGCTAACGTTTCTTTGCAAAAGGGATTTGAGGAGCTGCAGGAGCATCTCCTGGGGATCAGAACAAAACTAAATGCAGCTAGCTGCAAACAGTGACAGCTGGTTGTAAGCATCCAATGGAGCAAACAAAGCCACCGCTTTGATAGCACAGGATAGTCTACTAAACACACACGCGCTGCGTGTCTAATTTCACACTCCCTATACCTTCCAAACCATACCATGTTGGTACAGGAGCTGTTTATGCTTCATTTCTTTACTAAAGGTGATTTCATGGGGGGTGGGATGTCAGAAAACACAGTAAAACTCCGCGCCCCCCTCCCCCCTCCTCCCAAACCCCTGTACTATTCTTTGTTTTGAAGACCAGCTTTTCCACGAGCATCTTGCTCCCGAGGAGTTCAAGACCAGCGTTGGCCTTGGCTGGAGGCAGTTCTGCTCACTACTTGGCCATTGGACTTCCTTTAACTTGCGGATATGTGACCTTACTGCATTTCTTGAGTTGTAATAAAGACATCTTCCAGTCCTTTATTTCTAGAGTGCTTGTTACTTTACAGCATTACTGGTAGGGAGGTGTAACTGGAAAGTGATGTCTTCCGACAGCCAGGGGCAGAACTCCGTGTTGCCCTACCTGTTTCAAACGCTGAGGCTATAAAACACTCCTCACACATGACAGCCCAGACTCAACAGCTAATCAACTCCACTCTGGATTCTGGCCCTCAGAATATAAGTTTCTTTTGACTTCTATGTTCAGTTAATAATTTACCCATTCTGCTGGTGTTTCAGTCTGGTTTAAGAACACTTACGTGGTCCAGCATAGGGTCTGCCCTGGGCTGCAGGTGGGTCTCTGCTCCACCATGACCCTCCTTGGCTGCAGGGGCACAGCTGGTCTCACCATGGTCTGCACCACGGGCTGCCGGGGAACCTCTGCTCCAGTGCCTGAAGCACCTCCTCCCTCTCCTTGTTCCTCTCACACATTCTCACTCTTCTCTCTGGCTGCAGTTGCTATTGTGCAGTAACATTTCCCCCCACCTTAAGCACATTCCCCCAGAGGCACTGCCACCATTGCTGAAGGGCCTGGCCTTGCCCATCGGGCGGTAGGGCCCACTCTGGCTCCAAGAGCAAACTGCGCTGGTGCAGGCCCGAGGAAAGGCTTCCCTGTGTGTCTCCCCTCACGGGGAGAAGGCTCCAGCTGAAGAGCCATCGCTGCAGTGCAAGGAACTTCCTCCAGTTCTAGCATCCAGAGACATGCCATCTCCAGCTCATGGGAATTTGACACCAGAACACCACCTTCTACTAGGTACTCACAGGCAGCCCGTGCAAATTCCAAACCGTTACTGGATACAAGCCTCACCCCCCTGTATTGGATAGTTCTGTATCCTTTCACGTCATGCAAAGGGGGATTCAGATAACTGCTGTAAAGAGAAAAGTCTTCCATTATGGCAAAACTACTTAATTACTACTGTTTTGTAACTTCACCACCCACCATGTTACATTTAGACTGTCCTCTTGAGCCGAGGAAGGAAGACAGCACAGACGCTTGAGCTGGGCTTGACTAGCACGCCACAACTTTACTTTTCATCATCTGTATCTATCTCCAGTGCTCGAGTACAGGATTAATAAAGTTCCTTTTTACAATTCTGGGTCACGATGGATAAAAAAGGGAGTAGTTCTAGGCAGCGTAGATCTCAGTCTGTGAATTCCCAAATTCTGTCTACCAGTCTGCTCTCCCAAAACTGCTGCCAAGCTGGCCCCTGGTCCACACGCTGGGGCTACCAGTCTGCTCCAGTGCATTTAGCTCCTGAGGACAGGCTCTGGGCCCTCTCACAGTATCTGCTATTACGTGTGACATGTGCAGCACAGCCACACATTCCCATATGCATTGTATCTGGCCTGCCTGCTGATCTCGTAAATGATTCAAGATGAGAAATGAACAGCTCCACCCACATTCACTGTACTTCCCATATGTTACAACTGCACATCGATGCCTGCCATCATTTTTACAACTGGGTGACAGAACCTTCTGCACATTTTGCTAATACGAGTGAGTGAGGTTGCACGGTCGCCACGTTCCCTTTGGCAACACCACCTACCAGGCAAACGTGTACTGTGTCCTGAGCATCTGACTGACCACCGTATCCTCGCCTTCCATTCCAAATGAGATCATTTTTCCACCAAAGCGGCAAGATCTGTCCAGTTGGGATGTCGGGCCGCTGCTCCTCCTCAGCCTGGGAGTGCTGAAGGGCAGGAACTGACTCCACACTCTATCATGTTACTTCAAGGTGCAAGGTAAGACAAGTAGCTCTTGAACCCTGTTACATATGGACTGCTTCCAGGACAACCTGGCACTAAGGAGTAAGCTCCCATTTAGTAGTACTGGTAACACCCTTCAAATAATTTTCCATTAACCACTCTAAACCAAAATTCCTATTTCTGAATGGAGGAAAGAGGCAGCTTCGTGAGACAAGCGGTTCCACAGAAGGAGAACAAAACTGAGGCATCACAAGCTGTAATGAATACTTCAAGGTAAACACTTTGCTTTGATTCTCACTACTTGGAGCTCGTATGTAGCTTCATGTTACAGCAGCTCCAGGCTCCCTTGCTACTTCGTGCAGCTACCACCTGCAGAAGTCTACATCTCTCACTCCTTACAGCCCTAATACTTCAATCCGAGACTAGGCCGTATCCTAGCCTGTCCAGAAATGAAACTGAGAGGGATAGATAGGTTTTGCTACATTTTGACAGCTGTGGGTAGACAACCACAGCAAGAACCTACAGAAACAAGGTGAAACACGGAACACAAAGCAGGTGAATTCCACCCAGCAGAATAAACTTCCGCTGCATCCAACACCACCGAGCCAGACTAGAGCCCATCGGGTGACATTTAGACTGTCCTTTGTTGGTGGCCTACAGACACAAAGAAAAGCCGCCTCCTTTTCTATAAAGAGACATCGCTGAAACGGGGGCACCCACGAGGCTCTCGCTGCAAGCTCCCTGCCCCGAGGGACTCACAGGCCCATTAATCCGCAGGCAATCCGCAGTGAAGGGAACAGCTGATGGAACCTGTCAGCCCTCCCCTGGGTTTTCAAGTTGATTTCAAAGAAATTACCATGCAAGGATCTGTGGGCCGTGTCCATTCCCCCTGCAGTGGGGGGTCAGTCCTTGACACAGCAGAGGCATTAAAAGGTTATTTACTCTTTCAGTACAGTCAGGGTAGGGATGTAAAACGCTTTCCCTCCACGGAGCTGAATTTGCTGAAATGGCGTGATTGGATTGCAGCAACCTGCAGCAGCTAAATCACCAAATCCAATAACCACGCTGCATTTACTGGCACACATCTTAATTAGGTTTTAATACAAGTAATCTGATAACTACTTCTGGCTAGCCAACACAGAGCTGTCAGAGCTGAAGGGGCTGTTACGGAGCGGCTGGTCGGGCCTGCTGCTGCCCCCACCGAAGCCCCCCATCTGCCGGTTGCCACGGTAACGGAGGCTCCAGCCGCCCCCCAAAACGACCAAAACCCGAAGTCACGAGAACATGCTACTGTGCAGCAAAATGCCCTTAAAAAACATTTCCCTTGTCAGGCCCGGATCCGAGTGCCAAGCTACTCGTGTCCAATGTCACTCCCGCACGGCTCGTTTGGCTGTAGGTGGACGCAGCAATCTGAGGCTACAAGGGGGAAAACTGGGGCAATGTCGCAGACTCCCACCCCGCTGCGGAGGTGCAGCTGAAGGGGACTCTGCCCCGACATGAAGGCAGCGCCAGATTCAGTCATCGGCCATTTGCGAATCTCAGATGTTTTTAACACACCATGAATTTTAAAGGCAAAACTCGGTTTAAAAACAAGCCTGTCACAGAGGGAGCAAGCCAGTTAGAAAAGCAAGCAAAATGCAGAAAACTTTCCATCAGCAAACTTCTACCTCCTGTTGTAATTTTTTTCAGGACATCTGACAAATTTGCTGTCACGTACTGAAGCAACAGGAAGCGTTTAAATTGCGGTACTTAGTAGGCAGTTGTACTACAGCACATCAAAGGATGTTAAATTTGTATACTCAAATAGTCAAGGGTTAGGAAACACCAGGGCGAAGGCTGTCTGTGCAAGTCCTTCCCACCCTGGCTCCCACCTCCCCTCCTGTCTGGTCCCGCTGCTCCCTTCCCAAGGCAAGTACCAACCAAGACCCTGCTGAACAGTTTCAGCCTAAACCTCAGTTGTTGGCAAGCCTAATGAAATCCCAAAGAACTGCAGTGGTGACTTACAAGAAGAAGCATCATCACACAACCTTAAATATAAACTCTGGTGATCACAGCTAGTTCCTGACACAGGCACTGCCTACGGTAGCCTCCTGCTATACATAAATCAGTGATCAGGCTTGCTTTGCCGATGAGAGGGTCTCGGAAAGCCAGACTTGCTGCCATGCAAAGAGTTAAGGTGTAAGGCTGGTGCTCACGGTGAGCTTGCTTCTGCAGCCACAACTGCTCCAGCTGCTGTCACTCCTCACCCCTCTTGCAGAGACAGCAGTACAGGTCACCCCTGCTTTCCACCTCAACTCTGCTACCTTTCTGTCTTACCTTTCCATACCAGAAGTGATGTCTTTCTCATCCGGGCAGCAAAACTTATAATCACTACCTCTTCATATCCTGAATCAGCTCTGTGGACAGCTAGGACATTTAAACCTGTAGTAAAATGAGTTCTCGTATGAACAACCTGCATATTTGTTCTGCTTTGCAGCACTCACAAATTCACACAGTAAATTTTGAGGTAACTAAATAAGAATCTATAAATTTAGAAATGCAGACAAAGAGCAAATTATCCCTCAAAGTTTCACTACTGTCCTAAATTGCTATTTACTTCAGATCTTGAGCCGTAGATCAGGATCTGGAAACAACCTTGAGTGATAAACGTCTCGGAGAAGTCCCCATACGCTCCCAAAATTTAAAGAGGAACATCTATACTGCCCACCCTTTAACTGAACTCCATCCTCCCTGTTTCTAGCTTCAAAAGCAAAGCACTATGATCAACCTTTCTCATATTAAAAGAAGAAACAAAACAGAAAAAACCCCACACAAATGAAAAAAAGAAGCAGCCGTAACAGTGAGTGGGAGCTAAAGGCAGTCAATGTGCCTCCTCATCTCTGTCCCTACCTGGAAATCCTGACTTCTAACAGCACACAGACAGGGAGACAGTTTAGGACACATTAAAGCAAGTTTCTGTGGCATTTCCCACCCTCCGAAATCCCCATTAAAATACTGTTGCCATATAAAAGGCCCAGAATGTCATTTGTTCAGGCAGAAAAGGAATGCAATCTATACCACTTCCACCTCAGTGAGGTAAGCACTTGCCCATACTACAGGCAGAACAAACTCATCCAACTTATGGTAACAGATGGCAACTAGAGGTTAATAACCCTTGCACAGTTTGGAATCAGACACCTAAGAAGAAAATGTCCACATTGCACAGTGAAACCCTTCACCCAGGTGGTTCTTTATGACTTAACCTTTTTTTTTTTTCCCCTTTGAATGTGTACTGGACTACCTCTAAATTCCTTTTTACTGAAGGAACCCTTAATTTTTCCACTTGCTTTTAAACAAGTGCTTCTAGTACATCACCTCCAGCGAGATAACAATCTTTGCATGCCACAACAACGTTTACAAATAAGGATTAATTAGAAGTTTACACAGGAACAGCAGCTCCCCCTTTGTTTCAGATGTCATCACTGACTATTAGAATGTATCTTCACTTCCACAGCTGGTCCAACAGGTTAAACAAATAGATCACGTCAGAAATCTGAGCCTGGACCTATTCCTGGGCTTCTAATAGCTCCTGTCTAACATGCTGGAGAGAGAACATTATCAGCCTGCTCTTCAGTAGGGGGGTGTAGCAGCTGGGCTTAGCTGGTGTGATGGCCACTTTTAGCCCTCCTGGGTTTCCACAGGAAGGAAACAATGACAGAGAACGGACGGCAGGCCGGAACAGATACGGGTGAAAGCTTCGCTAACATCTATTTGTGTCGGAATCCCTAGGCTAAACGTGAGGATTTCCCTCCTTCAAAGGAATTCAAAATAATATGATCTATGATAAGAATACGAACTCTGGATCACGTTTGGTCTAGAGGAAAACTAGTTCTGGTTACTATTTTCTGCCTATAGTTGGAAAGTGTTTAATAAAACGATTCTTCAAATCATTAGGCTATTAATGTAGAATGCTGTAAAATACCTTAGGGGAAAAACGGGGCAGGGCTTGCAGAGACAATGCTAGAGGAATATAAAGGATCTTATAGTCAGGTTAATTTTTTTTTTTTTTTTTAAAGATGTTCACCTCTGTCTGATTTTGTTATGTGCCAGGTAGAACAGATTTTGCACAATTTCTCTATCAGGAAACAGAGTCTTGATAACGTAAGAGACACATATCCTATCAAGGTTTCAAAAGTGGCCCCCTCATGTTTCTAGGGATCATGCTGCAAGGTACATATGTACATTACTGAAATTATTTTTCCTGCTCTTGTCTTACTAGTTAGTTACAATGATTTCTGTCGTTGGTTTACTTTTATAAATGTGGTTCCATTTTTCCCACTGCTTACTCTGATTCCTCTTATTTCTTTTATTACCAACTTTGAGCAAACTGCTAGTTGGTGTCCACATAAAACAATTACTATATTTGAGTCAGAGACACTGAGAATTTTTTTAATGCAATCTGCCCAATCCAAACTCTTTCCTTCAGAAACACTTCGCCTTTAGAAAGAAATTCCCAGCATGAACCTCATCAGAAGCGACATGTAACAGACAGTACATGTGGTGTTTGGGCAGGCAGCAGAGAATTGAAAAAGAAGGCTTTACTTTTTCTATCCCATGACATGTGCAGAATGTACATGTGGCCCAAGCTGACATCAGGCATTTGAAGTAAAAAAACCTGCTAAAAGCATCAGCTTCTGTTAATTTACTTTGTCAGACATTGTTTCAATTAAAAAAATACTACTGCTAGAAAGGGTGGTGCAGCTGAGCTACAACTGCCTCAGTTGTTTATGACAGGCGCCGCTGCAGACTAACCGAACAGCTTTGGGTTCAGTCCTGCTGTCCTCACTGAGCCCAATTTCTATCTGCTACCAGGAAGGACTGCAGGCTCTGTAAAGCTTCTGTTTACATTTATAGCTATTTGTACCTGTGTTTGAAAGGTAAAATGTCTCTTATTAGTGACCTTGCAGGCAGGAGCTCAATGGTGCCAGGTACAGCACTGGTTCAGTTATCTGCAAGGGAGTCTTCCCAGTTCAGTAACCATACATCATAGTCCTTCAAAAATGTTCTTCAGCATAGCTACTATACTGTATAGTTTGAACACTATAAAAATAAGCCCTAAAAATATCAAACACAAAGTGTTAAATATTTACATAGGCATCACTCATTAGTTCCTGCGCTTAAACCCCATCACCCTTATTTTCCACAGCAGAGGTGCAAATATGACCCTCTTTCCAGTTCATTTCAAACAAGTGATTTTGCCTGTAAGCACTGGCAGGTGACACACATTTGCTTATTTTCAGGGTTCAAACAGGGTTAACTGTGGTTTTCATAAATTACAGTGAAAGTAATGAAAGGTGTAAGATTTGTAAGGAGTGTAGTTTTATGCTTGTGACATGCAAGAGGAAGAATATGACTTTAAATTGGTGACAGGGATTATTTTTCCGTGCAGCATATTTAGATAGATGTTTTCCATGCAAGGCCCCGTTGCTCTCTCCACACAGCCCAGATTGCTTCCATTTGCGAACTTACCAAGTCTGGCCCACTCCCCTTCAAATACAGCTCTGTCACACATGTCTCTTTTCCCAACTTAGTCTGCCTAGGAAACAAAAATGCGAATAGGGGACACATACGGAGTGAGGATCCAGAGAAATGGCTGGGAAGCAGGTCAAGGTGGGCAGAGGGGCCTAGGATGTGCACGAGGCATAGGGAAGAGCTGTGCTCACATGCACGTGGATATACCCAAGGGACCTGAGGCGGCTTCAGCCCGTTTCCTCGTTAGGGCTGGTTGGCCACGCAGGCGTGCTCCCACCTCACAGGTCACGCAAGAAAGATTTTTTTTTTGCATTGACAAGGGCTGTGAGGAATGGAGTTTCATTCTGAGACACCAGAGGTTTTCCAGAAAATGAGAAAAGCTGGAGGATCTGAGCAGTACTGTCAGCCCACCTTCACGGAGCTCAGCCACGTGGTGTCTTGGTTTGGACTACATTAAAAACACTGTGAATCTGCACGTGAGGTGGCGAAAACCGCAGTTGCTTAGAAGCACTGAAGGAAAGCAACTTACGATAGTCCAACTGTGCTCCCAATTTACTGCATCGAGCCTAAGGCCTGAACTCAATCATCGCTATGAAATAGAGGAATTTATTCCTGCTTTAGAGGCAAATATCATTACAGTTATCTTCAGAATAACCATTAACTCCTCCACAATAAGGAATGTGACTGCAACGAGGCAGTTTGGAGGTATCAAGGCACTCAGATCACAGCCAATGGGAAGGGTCAATTATGCCTTTCTGGTGGCAGCAGCTGAGCTTGTTCCAGTGTCTCCGCAATGGCAGCACGGGGCTGTCGGGACCACTGTGCAAAGTGAGCAAGAATGTCACCCCAGCCCAGCTCTCCCAGGTCACGGCTCAGCACATCAATCAGCAGTCACTGACCCTGCACAGCCTACCAGCACCTTCCAGAAGAATTCCTTCTGTCCACAACATGTGCATGCACAGACTCTTCCCTTTTCACTGTATTTTAATTATTACCAAATTTCTAGCAAATCTATCAGCCTTTTCTCTGCTACAAGTTGAAATAAATGTTACTCATTTTCTTGACACATCTTCAGTGTAACTGTAAGAAGACAAGAGTACTTTTTTTTTAGATTACATCAAAAGGTCTTGCTTAGTTTTGTTAGGTAAATTATGCTTTTCTCCTATTACTTTCCCATGTTCTAGTCTTTCAGTGGTAAGCAATGGTAACAGCTTTACGAAACAAATGTTTAAACAAGAAAGCTCAGAAGTCTTGATAGGCTCTTCTGAGCTGAATATTCTCACTCACGTAAGTAGTTGGACAATTAAAATTAAGTACCTGAAATCACTAGTAGTAAATTAAGAAAACAAAGCTGTGCCTCTCAATTTAAAAATACAACCATATTTTTTGTTCTTCTAAGGAGGGATACAGAAGACAAACACATATGCAAAATGAGAAGCAAGAGACCCACCTAGTCAATCAATCCATTACTTATCTCTCTAGACTGGGTAACCTCAGATACTACTGCTGCAGCACAAATACACCATTACTCAAAATTCGCTATTGGAAAACCTACAGAGAGAAATGCACCTTTCTGAACGGAACGCACGCTTTTGGTAAGACGCACCACAATGCTAGCCAACTCGTACACTAACACGGCGCAGAAAAGATTTTTGAGAAGACACTGAAAGCCCAGCAGATGCCCTGAGAGAGCCCGAGGTCCCCATGGGGGCTCACTGCTCCAACCCCACCCCTCCTCAGCAGCCACCACAAAGCCTTCCAGAGATGCTGGTGGTCTTGGCACAACTTCCCACCTCACACCTGGCCCAGCCTCGGCTGAGGCGAGGCAATGAACAGGCCGACAAAATGAACCCAAGTCTAGCTCCCGAGGGAGGCTACTTTTGATCAGTGGTGAGCAACATATGCAGGCTTGAGCAGGGGGGCACGCAGGCAGCTTAGGAAGAAAGTGTGTGCCGCTGTAACTGAACTGCAGATTAAGCTGAGGACTGCTGTTCCCTGTGTTCCAGATAAGGAGCCTTCTGGAGTAAGAAAAACATTAAAGAGAAAAAAGGGCAGTAATTGCACTTTTACATTTAAATTATTGTGAATTTAGGCTATGTTAGAGCAACATTTGTCTTGGTTTAAAGTAGTATACTTTTCAGCAAAGATACTCAGTAGGGAAGATGCTTCTGTAAGCTAATGTTTTGTTTCTAATGTCTCTGAAACCATGTTACCTGCTCAGCAAGTATTTACCTATGAATGAATACTTGGGCAGCCCTCATGTTATCTCCTTACATAAACCTTGTGATATGGGATCATAATGCACTTAAAGTCTCTTCAAGTAAAATAATCTAATTTTATTGAACTCCTTTAATGCAACATCAGATTTGTAACCTCCTTTGAAACAAAGAGTATCGAGGAGATGAAACTGCACTTACAGGTGAACTAAGAGGCCTGATTTTGTTGAGACATACACAGAAGTTTAGAGTTCTAAACTCTGTGTGACGATAGAGAAATGACTGAAACCTGTTTCTGTTACAGATTTGGACACAAAAGCTTTCATCCTGATCCAGAATAACTACCATGAGCTGTAATGTGGACTACAGAGACTCGTGTAAAGCCCACCAAACCCCACCAAAAGCCCAATCCTGTGTTGCTAAAAACAAAAGGAATTTTGCCTTTAGTAGGAGCAGGCCCCTCGTCTGCATAAAGAGCAACTTGTCAAACTGAATGCGAATGCCAAGCTGGTACGTTATAGCCACAAGCGCAATAGCCCCAATCTTGTTTTTAACTAAGCAAATCCCAGAGTGAGCAGTTTTCCCCCAAAATCTGGGCATCGGCTCCAGATTCAATGAATTGGTGTCTCAAAGTGTTCACGAAGGATGCAGGAAATGTGCAGGAGGGCACGAGCTTCTCATTTCAAAGAGAGGGAAACTGTATGCTTTCATTATAAAAAACGAGAGTGTGAAAAAATCCTCACCACACAATAGCTCTCTTTCAAGAATAAAGTTCAGCATTAGATCTCCCAAGCCTCCCGTACGTTAAAAGAAGAACACAGAATAACGACATAAAAATCCTTCACAAAAAACCAACAAGCAAGGATGAAGCAGTACCCGCCTGGGGGCCAATTGCCTCTCCAGCAGCGGTAAGGCTGTTACTAGGCTTGCAGTACCATTTGTTCCATTACACAATCTCCTGAAGCCTTTTACAGAGAGCTAAAACAACTGCCTGTACCAACACGACACATGGCTTTCCATCCCGACTCTTTGCTAATCCAGACGCTCCAACCATCTTTCTTTAAGATGCCATATGGTTGGCAGAAGCCTGTAGATCTAGCAGCACATCTGCTTGTATGTTACTTCTCCCCTCCAACTCCCCCCTCCACACCACAAAAGAGAGAGCAAATAATTATTTAACATGTAACCAGTTAAACTGCATTTAAAGAGGACGGGGATTATTTAGCTCTAGATATTTTAAAAATATAGATTGTTACAGAAGGGCACTCGTCTCAGTGATTTGAGAAATACAGAGAAACAAAACAAAGAAATGAAAGGCACGTGGGCAAAACGATCGCTGCATTTGAATTATTTAAATGACTGCCATTTCAGACCTTGTGCCCGAAGATTTATTTCCCACATTAGCGTGCCACTGAAGAAGGGACTGAATT
This sequence comes from Rhynochetos jubatus, assembly GCA_027574665.1. Lineage (NCBI taxonomy): Eukaryota > Metazoa > Chordata > Aves > Eurypygiformes > Rhynochetidae > Rhynochetos > Rhynochetos jubatus. The sequence goes on from CM050650.1 coordinate 39,777,168, forward strand.
TTCTCTCTGCTTTTGTCAGAGGTGAATCAGACAAGCAGGCTAGGAAACTGTAATACACGAAACCATGCTTTGTTAAGCAAGCAGAGTGAGTCTGTATGCTAATGACTCTGCAGGAATACACTGACACACTGATTTTTTTGGTGTGATGAGCAAAGATTATTGACACTGTTGAAATCCTGGCTGCACTGGCATGCAGGCATCCAGGTTGTCTCTTTAGAATCCAGACGCTAGGAAGACAGGCTGCAAAAATAATTTTGTTTGTGATGAGTTATCATTTGACCATTTATGACATAATTGACTATAACCGAAAAGAAAATATACACTTTGGAGCCTGAAATAAATGAAAAAAACCCAAACCTAGAACACAGAAATTATAAATAAATGGTCCCATAAAACTCTCGACCACTCCGTGATGAATAACCATCTCAGTTAACGAAGGACAGGCAGAGATGGAAATGTGTAAGGACAGACGGCACAATTTTGCATTTCTGCCTGCTGAGGATTTGCAGCACCTTTTGTTCAGAAACACTATTTCCTCGTTCAACTTTTCATGCATCAGTATAATAAGACATCAAAGAGATAACAGATAACAGTTATACCTCAAATGCTGCTCACATGTATTGTTCATGTGGTTATCTGGGCAGAGAAAAGCCGTATGCAGCATATGGACCATGAAGCACATGTGTATGTTCTAGCATTTTTCCAGCAGCATAGAAACTAGACACGCATTTGCTCCAAACAGTCTCCCCACATCAACTCTCCATTGCAATGAGCACAGAACGTTCCTCTGCCTTCCCGAAAACAGCTTTCCTTACAATATGGGAATGCTTGTGTTCAGCTAGATGATGTACAAATTGTTTTTTCCCCTCCGCTAGGGAGGGAGTTAGAGTTCCTAAACCAACGATGGAGAGACTGTGTCCTACCCTCACAGAAAGAGCCGACCAGTGTTGAGGTTTTGGTTCAAACCAATAGCTTTCAGGACACAGTAATGGGTTTCTAAGCTGTTTATTTATGGCTAGTACTCTCCCCTCTTCTCTGTCTTAAGGCTATTTTAAAGGTCATCAAAATTATTTTTGATAGCTTTATATAAAAACAAAATTAAAAAGCACCTTTCTCCTCCCATAATTCCACTCTTTTTTTTCCTCTTTTCCTTAAGAGAAAGATGACAGAAGTTCAAAACACACTTGAATTTCAAAATGTAAAATGTGGCAATGTATTCAATGACGTAACAGTTTAGCTCAGTTTAAATTGGATAGGGCTTGATCTACCAGCTATAATAAAGAACTGCGTAGAGGGTGTTTACAGTAACAAAAATGTCTAGAAATAACTACAGTTTAAGATTTTAGTTCTCTGCATTCAAAATTCAAAATCTAGAAATTATGAAATTAGGTTAAAAAAAATCAACAAAAATTCTCTCACCCTCTTGGATTAATCTCTTCCACACCTTGTGTGTTTTGCACACATTTCTGATCATTAATCAATTTTCATTTCAGGTATTCATGCCTATGCCTGGCCCACCTGCCCCCACCTTTTTAGAGGACTCTGGGAGATGGGAGAGAAGACTTTTTTCAATCATGTGATTGTACACATTAACTTCCTTTATTTTCCCTATATGGAGGGTTTTTTGCATTTTCCTGAAAGATTCTCAATAATCTCAATAGCATGTAATGGGTCTCAAAAGGCCTATTTTATCCATTGGGCTGTTTTCTGGGTTGTTCAGTAAAAGCCCAAAAGCCCACCAGAAACAGAATTTCAGAAACAAAGGGGTTGGCCAGAAGAGGTTGTATATGTGAAACATGCACTGGATTAAGCATTTCAGAATTTAAAATTACCGTTTAGGCAAAAAGTGTGGTCCTAGATTTAGATATGAAAAAGAAACAGAACTTTGTATACGTGCTCTATCTTCTTGTCCCAGAACAGGTGAATGGAAAGAAACCATGGGTTAAGTCTTGGCCAAGACCTGCTGCAAACTGACTACTGTAGAAATAACGTAAATGCCACATGCTTTCTTATTGCTTGCAGGGTAAGAAAAAAAGAGAATATACTTTATTCTCTTGACAAGCAATGGAAAATTATGAAGGTGCAGTGTACATCCCTGACTGCAGAGTGTAATAGCACTGCTTCTTACATATGCTCACCCTAAACGATTTCTGATCAGAAGTGCCAGTGAGTTACTGGTTTGCAGTTTGGACCACGTAAGAAAAAGACTGGGTCTGATGAATAATCCACTATCCTATCTTGGTCATAGCTACAAATGCAAAACAAGTGGGTTGTGTGTGTGTATTTGGGAGTTGGTTTGTTTGGGGTGAGCAGTTAAAGTTTATAAAGAAAAGACAGTTCTTATTATATGGAATAATCAAGATTATAAAAGCAGGTTTAAAGGTTGTGGTATTCATAATAGCAGTATACCTGAAATGTCTGGTATCAGTAAACAGTAATTGTAAATCATCTACCTAGTTTTACTGGGCACTTCATTTGTAACTTGTGGAAATAACAGAATTTCTACATTAATTTGTAGAAATAATAGATTTCTTTTCCTCTCTTGAGACAGAGAGACATGGAGAATTGAAAGGAAAACCCCTTCAGTTTGACAATGACTACATAGGGAAGTGAGGATATTAGCAAGGGAATTAATTTCTTCCTTCATAACCACATGAATGACCTTAGACATCCATTCTCAAAACAGAAAGCACAGAACTGCTACATTGAAAAATGACTACTCTTCACACTGGCATTTTTAATTCTGCAACTCCTCTTCTGGTATAATTTCTAGTTCTGGATGGTGACATCATGTACTTAATTTTAAGGATACAATAAGAAAATACACCTTAGAGAGAAATTAAGTAATCAATAAGGTATCTGAAAGAATTCAATTAACATTTCTACAACTTTCACAGTACTCAAACTTTTCTAATGTAATCAGTTTTTATTATTCTGACTCTTAGGTATTATCTGATCATATTTTAATAACCAGGGTGATTCTTCTGAATTGCCCAGAAGCTTTGCATATGTGCATTAAACAATCCCAAGTACTAACCTTGTTGCCTCTTATTATTAAGAAGCCCAGCAAGTCTGGCTTTTGCTTGTATATTCTAAAGCTTAACATTAAATTGAAAAGCATGTTTACAGATTAAACGTGAGAAAACACAGAAATTTCAAGAGTGTCCAAGATGTTCTGCAATACTGAAGTTCCAAATTTCTACACGTGTCAGAGTCCCGGAACCATTATTTGGGTTTTTAAACTCTGCCTTCCTCATCTGACACACAGGTCATGGAAGCATTCATCCTCCACGTTGCAGTTTGTAACACACAAGTGCACATGAACAATACATTCCCTGATGAACTATGACATATATTTTACCTACACCTATTTTATCATATACATGTATTGTGACCTATTATTGCAAGTTGCACTTGCATTTATTTCTACAGCTTTGTAGCTTTTTGACTGCTGAATTTTTCCTTGCAATCTGATGCCTCCTCTATCACATCAGTGTTATAATCAAAATTAATAGGCCAAGATAGTCTTCTAAAATTAAACTCTGATCTGAAAGGTACATTTGAACATTTGGGGATCTCTCTTCAGATGCTGACAGGGAGACATGTGAGCGGATGTAGAGAGAATCTGGATATATGGTTCACATATGGGCCTAACAAGAGCAATCTCTTCATATAAAGACACTATTTCTCATGCTAAGTCTACCTTGTTTTCTAATGTCAGCTGAAAGGAATCTTGGAATCTGGGACAGTTTCCCGCATCAGAGTCTGTTACTTAACTGCCTGATATCAGAATTATTGTCTCTTTTCATACGACCTCTGTAGTTTGAGGGGTTTGTTTTGCTGTTTTGGGTTTTTTTGTGGGGGTGGGTTATTTGTTTAAGACTACCAATGCTACACCCTCATAGGAACTCTAATTTTTCTTGCTTATTCTTCTACCCAAAGCACCCTGGAATTATTAAGTTACCTCAACTGATAAGGGATTTTTTTTCCCAGTGTTGCATTAGAACCATGAGATTACCACCAATTCAACTGTTACAAAAGAAATTTGGTATTTGGGATTGTCAAGAATCAAATGTTTGGAGCACAAATCCTTCATCTGAGTCTAGATCCCAAAACACAGGTCCCAGGCACAATGCCACGCTAATTATCATTTAGGGCTTCCTTCTGTAGAGCACAGAATCCAATACGTCAAGACAAAAGCAATGAGTAGAAGTGGAAAACAACTCTTGGTTGCTTAGTTAGCCTGTCATATAGTACAAGTTAGTCTGAAGGCACATACCATATGACCCAATGGTTCATTTTGCTCAGAAAGCTACAGTTTAGTTAAGAAATCTAGTTGCAGACATGCAGAAGGTAGGAATTGTACTATCGCTCGGCGTAGGAAAATCTATGACTTAACCCTGATTATAGTGTACAGCCATACCTGAAGCACAAACATTTTTGTTCAGAGTGGTCTGGAAGACCCACATTCATTAATACCTAACGCTCATAACACACAATCATTTCACAGCGTTACCTTAGAAGATGTTAGGAAAGATCAGTACAGCATCTTTCCACACAGAACACAAGTGACCTTAAACCAGCAATGTCAGGAGCAGTTTTACTCATATTGTGATACGGAGACACAGCACCTGGAGAAGAACTGCCATAGTTCAAAACAAAATGCTCAGAAGCCTCTGATAGCTGCCAGAACTCAAAGCATTCAGAGGATGAAGAAACATCCAGAATTCATGTTTTATGGATTTAAATAACTGAGGAAAACTAAATACAGTAACACCTCCAAGCTGTGCTAATCCTAAGCAACGGCATCGACTGAGAAAAAAAAGCACTGGAATAAGGAAGAAAACACGCGAGCCTGCGAGGTGCTGTCAAAGCTTACCTTCACTTAGGGAATATGCTCAGGAAAGGAGGTTGGTGGCAAAAGTTGCCTCTTAAGAGCTCCTAAATTATTTTGCAACTAAGTCATTACAGCAACAAAGGGGCTTAATAGTTTGCAGCTACCTATGAGTCACAGGGTTCACACACAGGTCTTCATTTAGCTCCCCACACCCAGAAGAACTGATAAATTCTTTTTAATTTAGGGTCCTAATTAGGATGATAATTGGAAGAAATCCCAAACTTTCACACTTGACAATAACAACCTACGTGTTTTTACACCCGGACTCTTGTAGCGGATTGCAGGGAGAAAACTAAAAGTACACTAAACACATTACACTACCTTATCTAGCTGGGGTCTGAACTTGGTTCCAAGTTTTGAAGAAGTCCAGAGCTTTTGAGGGAACTCAGCCAGCAATTCAGGCAAAGATTTCTTCAAAGGATAAAGAGGCTTGCTTGGTTTTTTTTGCTTTTTCTTTGTCCTCCTCTTTTCTTTTTCAATAAAAGCAGCATTTCTGATTTGTGAGCACAGAGTTTTGAAAGGAAGGGAGAAAACACCATTACAAATAGCAAGCAAAGCTTTCAGTTTATGAATCTACTATTTCATCCGTGAAATATCCAGGTTGCCTTCATCATCATTTCCAAAACACCACATTATATAAGGCAACAATGGAATACTAGGCTGGTCTGTTTCCCATATTTTTAGTTGGCTCAGCTGGGAAGTGAATCCAGGCTATTGCCCCAGGATGAGTGAATAATTTAACTCAAATGCAATTTTGCACAAAATTACTTTCACAACTGGAAAGAAAAAAAAAAAAGCATGGCTAGTCAGACTTCTTGTTAAAGCTTAGAACTTGAATTCTTCCCCTAACTAAACCAGTATCATCCACAAAGTTCAAAGTTTACTTTAACAGTGTTACTGTTAAATAAACGAGGTATAAATGTTGACATCCAAACACCAAGATTTCCTGCTGTAAGAGTTAACTGCCCTTGCACAAAGTGTCAAATACAATACTTACGTGTTACGTCTCAAACGGTACTGCACTGGCTTGAGTAAAATCTCTGCTCAGGAGTAAAATTTATGCTCAAGTAGATGCAAGACAAAATCCCCAAATTGTACATCGATATGTAGAAGAGGTCTGTTGCATGTGGAACTGGTTTTGATCTTTAGATCATAAACTCCTGGAGGCACAGATCTTCTTTAATTACATGACTACAAAGCACCATGTGTTTCCATTATGCTATTTAAATAATAGATTTAATTTGAATTTACATTTGTTGATGTAAACATTACTGACTGTAACATTACCCTCCAATCTGACGCAGAAAGTCACTGAAGTATTAGGAAGAAATTCCTTCCTTTACAGATTACAAAGGAAAGAATCCCCAAATGTGCGATGTGAAAATATGAATAGAAATTAGCTTAATAGGAGATAGTAAATTTTAGTGGAACAGAATTTTTAAGATGGTATTTTCAGACAAATAACACTAACATCTCAGGTAACCCTCATTTTCAAATCTGCTCTACAGTTATCTCTTGTTTAAGGGACTGAAGGAATGCAGACATTTCCAGCCACCAAAGTTCTGGTGATTATTAAAAGAAAAAAAAATAGCATGGGAAAGATCACTCATCTTGCAGCACTGCTTTAACAGAAGTGGAACTGGAGGCTCTGCTAATGAATTTAGCTATCAGGACTCTAGTCAGTTAGATTTTTACTAACATTAATTTTACCTCTTTTGCAGAAATAGTCCCTGCCATTTAAAACTTTGGGGTCACTTCTTTCCATCAGGTGGGGCTCAAACAGACCATTTTAACACAACAATAGAAGCTTAACTTTGCACATGCACTTTCAATAGGAAAAGAAACCCTTGACTATTGCTGAATGAAAGAGATTTTAATCATGTTTTATAGATGACCTGCAAGCACTTATAATAGTTGCCATAAGTTTCCCTGTTTGGGAGAACCTATGCACGAAGAAAAACATTTATGTACCATATAGGTGGAATGTATTGTTTAGCTTATGCCATGTTTATTAAAAAAAAAATTACTTTCAAATAGTGGAGCTTGCAAATTATATCTAATCTAAGCATTAAATAACAACGACGACTAAGTCGAAAATTTTCCAAAACAGAAGCAGTTGGAAGTGGGAGCAGATAGCTAAGACAGAGTGAAAAGTAGTAATATTCTGTGAAGATTGTACTGACTTTTGGTTTTTATCATATAGCTCACAAGACAACTGAGTAAACAAGAAAGTTGCATGAAAAATTTTGAGCAAGCAGCAGTTTTTGTTCACTTTGTACATTCAAAAATTTTTTCCCAAAAGATCCAGAAGTCTTCAGAACATTTTTATCAGGAAACACTACTTCTATGTGTAGAGATGGAGTACCTGAAACTACCTTAAATGAAGAAAAGCATGAAATCGTAATGGGAAAAGAACAGCAAACAGCACTGTAAGAGTCTTTTTCCTTCTTTTGTCTTTAAAAAAGTGTTTTTCCATGTTACTTAATGGATTTTTTTGTCTGGTAGTATGTGATCCCTTCTGACCCATTCCTTTTCCTTTTGTCCTTACACTAACCTGCAGAAGGAAAGAGTAGAAATACAGGACCTTCTGTCTGATCTAAAAATGCATAGGCAAAAAAAAATAAATCCTGGACTTAAGTAAAAAGATAATGGCCAGACAAAAACAAATGAGTATTTGAAGTGCTAGATTTGACAAAAGGAAGTCTCCTTATTAGATCCAGACCACCATAAATAATCCCAACAGTGGGAGCATACGCAACACCGTAGGTGAGGGATTACCTGGAATTCATATAATCTTGGTTTTTTGATCACATCATTAACAAATGCACGTACTTCTGGTAAAGCACTCTGGACTGCAAAAATAAAGTGTAATAAATATGTGAAAAGTGTAAGATTGACAGCTTTCTTAATACTTTGCACATGGGAAAAACGCACTATAAATTGTTTTGTTCTTGATTTTGTCCAGTCCTCCATCCCTAATTCTCACTTGCGCCAACTATAAGACAGTAAAACCCTTGGTAAAAATGGAGTTTTCTTTAGATATTTGCAGCTTTGGAGTCGTGTTTGGAAAAAATGCAGTGGATCTGTCAAATTTATCATGCTGTGCATGAAGGTACAGGCCTCCCACGTGAAATTACAGCATCTACCTAAATGATTCTAACAGAGGCTAACCATTCCCTATATGTAATGCAGCACAAAAGTAAATCTCCCCTTTTGGAGACGGGGAAAAAAAAAAGCTTTTTAAGTTTCTTGAAACATTCAGTTGGTACATGCACATGTTCCATCAGATGTTAAACATTCTCCTTCTACTGCAAGTGATTTACACAGGTTTATACAAAACTGGATGACCAAGTCATAGGCATTACTTTAAAAGGTAAGCTCAGACCTTAGCAGGAATTGTTCCAAGATGGTCCTAGTACCTATTGTTTACTGCAATATTTCGGTCACCTAGTAAATGTCCAGGCAAGTCTATACAACTACTCTTTTAGTCAAGCCCAAAGGGAGGCAGAGGGCACCTTTATATATGATGGAGTCCTTGCTGAACTAGGCTTCCTTTAAAAATGGTGGAGTCTTTCTCCCATTAAACTGAAACATGAAGGTACTAGTTGCGGTGCAGTAGCTGTGTCACCAGCTGCTGGATTAGTTAGAGGAGGACTAAATACCAACATTTGGCCTCCCAGATTATAACATCCTTACCTATATTCATATTACTAAGCAAAACTAAAAATAGTATTTCACAACCTTTGAATATATTTCAATTTAGTGTCTATAAAGAGAGAAATTCTAACATTCCTGTATACGTGAAGAAGTAATGGAGTAATCAGAGTATTGATTTTACACATATTTACATTTAAATCACTGTGTAAGCTTTTCATGTAGCAGTAGCTTTCTTAGAAATATTACAAAAGGTTTTGTTTCTTTGATACAGCTTGAAAACAATCCCATAAATACTGAAAAAACTAATAATTTAACATCCTGTTTTCCTCTTCTCTACCTCAGTACAGAACACCCAAATCAGTATTTCAGTAGGAATGAACTCCACAAAGTACTTTTTCCCAAAGGAACTTTCTGCTTGTAACATTTAGATTAATTTTACATTGAGATCATTTCATCGTCCACTAGTTTCTTCATCTATTTCTTTCTTTGTCAACGGCAGCATCTTCTAGGCTAGGCCAAGCATGGCTTTGTTCACCTTTACCTAACAGAATATGAATTTGGAAGCACTGACCTTCAAGAATTAACTTTCACAGAACATGGACCTATCCCAAATACACATAGGGATTAACCGAGAAAAAGCTTCCAAGGTTCTCCTACAAAAGACTCGTAAGCATTTACCAGCCATACAGGGACAGTGCTGATGAAATAGAGTCTTCTCCAAGATGGACCACACAGAGTGCGCGGTGAAAGGAAAATACATCTAAGACGTAGTGGCCAAAGCCGTTCGCTTACTAGAGGTGCCATAGGATTTCTAACACTTCAGCAGAATGGAGGACTTATTTAAAAGGGGTTGTGTGTGAAAGACTCAAATATTGTGTATTGCACAGTACTCCATTTAGTCAAGTCACAAAGGTAAACTATCAAGCAGACTTTACTGGGATTTGATTCTTTTGTTCCAGAAAGCCTGGAATTTCAAACACAAGCCTTGGGTAACTAACCACCAATACAATTAAGAAGGGCAAAATCAGTGAAGATGAGTGTATTCAGCTTTAATATATATTTTTCCATGTCAACTACAACTGCAAAGAGTGAAGGAGGGTGTAGATGACCCTTGCCCCACAGTGATCATTATGCTGTCCTTCCATTTCTAGAGACACTGTCACATACAGAAATATTGGGTTTCATTTCCAAGCTGTATTGTCTTACACAGTTATAAACTCCTCCTATAAAACAAGCAAGGAACTATACTTTGGTCAGATATCTCACAGGCCACTATCACAAATAATTGCCCAATACAATTAACCTTTTTGGCATGAAGCCTGGACTTCTTTATGCTGTATTCTAATTCAGTGGCTTCTACTTCTTTATTCACTACCAATTACTCTGAACCCAGCAATGTCAAGAGGTCAACAATTACACTGTTCAGAATACACCATGAAAGTAAGAGTGACCCTATAGTATATCTTCATTTTTCCCCTTCGATCATCCCTTTATTTGACTGTATTTCAGTAAATTATCCATGTAGTTTTTATTTTGACAGCTCTCTTTACAGCAGTAAAACAAAATGTGTGCATTGCAAATGGCAAAGATTCAAATTTCAGCTATGTTTATCCAAAATAGCACTGAACTGCTTCTGTACTTATGCTATACTGCCTACAGCCTTACGGAAGGGGAGACAGATGGGATGAATTTAGCAGGGAAACAGCTGTGGCTTGAAGAAGAGACAAGCAAAAGTTTTGCTATCAGGCTTCATTATGTATCAAGGTACCAGTAAAATGTGTATCCGTAAGGCAGCCAAAAAAGTGTTTTTCATTTGACTAGTGATAATTACCTTTTCTCAACAGCTGACAATGTTCTGAACAGCATTAAATAGGTATAATAATTAAGCAATAAGATAAGACAGGCAGTGCCTTGCTGGGGATTATTGCTCGCCTCGGGTGTGTTGCAAGGCACAAGGCTGAAGGGTGAGTGACTTCAGCCACCCGAGAAATGCAATAATCCCCCAGAAATGCACTGCCTGGAGTGTCTTCTTGCTATTAAAAATGGAAATTTTAAAAAGACAATGTGTTAGACACATTTCCTGTGGATTTTATTGACGTGGGTTAACATTATAGACAGTCAATGAAGAAATTCCATTGCTGCCCAGCCTATGAAAGCCCTTTCCCAAGGATACATGTGCCTCTGCTCAGCTTGTTTGTGCATTTTATTCATAAAACTGATTTGGGAAACACACGTATTTGCATCAGCTAACACGTGCAATAAGGCACAGCAGATTACAACAGCCTTCATGATGGTAAAAGTTACTGTCAAAGTGCTTTTAAGTCACATGCTCCCAAACATTTATTCTGTGCAATTGTCCAGGCTTGGTATCACTTTACAGATGAGCTTTTTTTAGTTCGGAAACCGTGTGTGTATATATATGCATATGCACACACAAGTATTTTATTTTAAATGTATATTTATTTATATATAAAGGTCAGCCCCTCAAGTGATCCAAGCAGAGGGAAAAAACCCAAACAACCCACCTCAAACCTTCAAAGTTGGTTTTGACCACATGCAAGTCACACAGGTAAAACTAAGGCTAAATCCCTGGAATTATGGGAAGAGCTAGTGTAGCACTCAGAAGGATTCTACCACTTTACGTAAGCAGAGAAAAGATTACTATAATTTCAGCCATGCCTCTGAGACAACCTTTTGAAACCGGAGACCTGGAAGTATTTAGCAACCTTAACTTGAATCAAATCAGCATTCTAAAGACTGTGCAGGACCAAGTCCTAAGTCATGAGATCTCATATTTGGGACAAGGAAGTATTGCCGTATGTGTAAAGGTGAAATTGGGCTCTGTGAGGTTAAAAACCACTTAAAAAACCCTAATTTCCCCTTTCTTTCCCTCCATATATGAATTTACTGTTCACAAAGAATATGTTAAGCAAACAGAGTAACCCATTCCCTTTTTCCATTCCTTTAATATTTTCCATTGTCATTACTTTATTTCAGAACAAAACTGAGAAGCCCTGAGCACACGTAAACTGCCCTGCGTGCAGAAATGCAGATGCTTCATAGCTCTTATCATATGGTCTTTCCTTAAAGCCACTTCCATAATCTTTATTTCACTACAACTTCTGCCATTAACAGTTGAAGGATAACACATTGAAGATGGCAACTTAAACGTGCCAGAAACGAGCAAAAAGCCTGTTAATATTAGGCTACCACCAATTAGCACTATCACAAGGCACAATAAACACCACTACTTTTCAGTATTTGATTTTTTAGCATTGCATTTCTTTTTTGGATTACACTCTGAAACTGATAATGAATGACTGAAGCTCTAGAAAAGAATAATAGCTTAAGTGAGACAAGAAATAGGCAAAAGAAGATTCTATCTGTGTTTTAGAGAAGAAAAATAAGTCTTCAGTCTCATAATGCAAAACCAATAGCACTTCAAATTAGTTTGAAAGATGGAAAACAAAAATAATCAAGGGAAAACCCCCACTTTTAAGTGCAACATTGGTTATGGAACTACTAGCACAAGACACATCAAGGCTAAACACTCAAAGATTTAAAAGCAGGTTAGACTTATATATGGAAAATGAGAGCAACCACAGTTATATCAACCTCCATAGGAGCAGGACCGGACCCTGCAGAAGCAATCCAAACACTGAACTTATCAGGAAAAAACTTCATTCCAATAACCTTACAAAAATCAACTCATTTTATTAAAAACTGAAATCATGATTAGCTTTGGTTCTCCTTCTCTAACAACAGTAACCTTGAAAGCAAGGCAGGTGCACAGATTTTGTTATGGAGCTGGTAAGCGTTCATGACACGCTTGCAAAGTTGTTTAAATGTTACTCATCTGTCTTCATTTTCAGTTCCCCATTACATGGGAACGGAGGGTTTTAAATAGCCTTAGTCTGAGAATCTCAGAGTTGCACACAGAGATCAAAACCGGAAGGAAAGCTGCTACTGCTTAGTTTGCCAAATGGGTTAATAGTCAGATTTTACTATTATTGTGAGTTTACTTAAGGCCCAAGAGTAAGATCTCAATTACTGTTAAATATCCCAACCAGATACTTGCTGCTGAACTACCGCATAGTGTTATGCTCACAGTGGCTATTTGAAAAGATGTATTTTTTTTTTTTAATGTTCTGACATGTCACACAGAAATACAGTACAGGAAAATGAACTTTAAAAATGCAGATGCAACACAATATGGAAGAAGGAAAACAAGGGTAACAGTCACGGATTTCAACAATTTATTTTTTTAGATGGTACAAAAAAATCAAGAAGTGCTAAGGATTGTTAAAAGGCATGTATTTCTAGAAGGAACATGGGGAGGATTGTACTCCATACTACAATGGAAAGGATATTATCCTCAATGGAAAACTTTATTCTGTAGCTCTGGATACCTTTTAGCAGATATATGAACTGTGACATGCTTTTTGGTGCTAGTTGTTGCCATTACACAACCATGATTTTACAAACGTGCCAGCAAAGGAGCACTTTGACCCAGCCTGTGCATTTTTTAACTCACATCTGTAGGGAAAGGGGTGAGGATGACTGGTCCATGACTACTACCATGGACCAGAGGTGCTACTACCAGGCACTGAAGGCCAGGTGTTTCAAAGTAGAAGACATGGTAGTGGTTAAGGGATAATTGGTGGATTAACACACATAGCACCACCAGAAGTAAGCCCCAACCAAATTAAAACAGTTGCAGGTATGTAGCAAGTGTAGGAGAATAAAATGGGGTTTCACTGGAAAATCATGAGTATACTTCAACAACGCACATCTTTTTCAGCATCACTGCGATGATCTGCACAGGGCCAAGAATTTACAGATCTTGTCATATCAAGGAGAGTCTGGGCTGAGCTGTCAAAGGCATCACCTTTATCCACCTCCATTTTAGAGGAGGGAATCAAGAATTCTTCGTTAATGCTAAATTAACATTTAAATTTGAAAACCAACAACTGTGCTGACAACAGAAAGTAACAAGAACAGCCTGGAACCTTATGTTGTGCTGTTTTATGTCACACATATTTCAGGGCTTTTTACATTCCCGGTAGACAAGAACACAAGCTTACTACTAAGCTGAAGGCTCTGACTCCTAGAAGTTGATGGCATGAATAAGAACTATCCCTGTGTCTGTTTCGGAGAAGGCAGACTACATCAAAGCAGTAGTGTAGAAGATATTCTCAGAGTGGACGCTTACCAGACTCTTAGCAGAGGGGGTGTTAGTCAGAGTGTTGATAGCTGTCCAACACAGAGGCAAGAAAAACTATTTTTTCACCTAGCTTTTCTTTGAGGCATCGACTATCCCCCAAGTTTATCGTATACCTTTCCCAGATACTATTTTTCAGTTTCTAAAACACTGAAATTGTGGTGGCCAGCTGTCTTGATGTGCGAAGTGAACCCAGACATTGTTTTTTTCCCCATCTACACCTTCTTCCCCACACTGACTACATTGTTAAGCAATCAAAACAGATGCAGCATTAACTAATCCTTAAAGAAAGTAATTATCAGCCCATTAGCACGACCTCAAACGCATGAAAAGCCTACAACAAATTGTGAATGAAAAAGAATATGTAAGGACATGAAGGTAAATGAAAAACATGAGAAACTAAAACATAAGTTAGGCCTCTCGCTACAAGAAAGACATTGAGGTGCTGGAGCATGTCCAGAGAAGGGCAACGGAGCTAGGGAAGGGTCTGGAGCACAAGTCCTGTGAGGAGCAGCTGAGGGAGCTGGGGGTGTTCAGCCTGGAGAAGAGGAGGCTCAGGGGAGGCCTTATGGCTCACTATAACTGCCTGAAAGGAGGTTGCAGAGAGGTGAGTGTTGGTCTCTTCTCCCAAGTAACAAGTGGCAGGACAAGACAAAACGGCCTCAAGTTGCACCAGGGGAGGTTTAGATATGATATTGGGAAGAATTTCTTCACTGAAAGGGTTGTCCGGCATTGGAAGGGCTGCCCAGGGAAGTGGTTGAGTCACCATCCCTGGAGGTATTTAAAAGATGTGCGGACTTGGTGCTCAGGGACAAGGTTTAGTGGTGGACTTCATGATCTTAAAGGTCTTTTCCAACATAAACAATTCTATGACAGATTTATTGATAAAGGATATGCAATAAATCTTACCTACATCAACTTCAGCAAACATGAAATATCATGCCGCATCAGAAACTATTAACTAGCTGTTGATAATTGACTAAAATAAAGAGCACAGCCAACGAGAACAATTGAACGCGAGGAAGAATTGTAAGTGGATTTCTTTGAGTTTAAACAGATTTTTGAATATTTTGAATTATGACTCAGCACAAAAAGTGGGAGTGGGCCCATAAATTTAAGAGATGTCAGCAGCTTAGAGAAGGTCTGAGATACTGCACAAAAAGAAACAGAAAGATGACTCAGAAGATTGGAACAGCAGAAACTGGATGAAATTTTATAGTACAATGTCTTACACTAGGGACTTAACACATTCACAGTTCATAGCAAAAGACTCTGCTAACAACTTGAATTTACTTGGGAGGAAGAGGTCCTGGATGTACTTCTTGGATAGAGAAGAACTATCAGCTGCCAATATTATGCAGCTGTCAAAAAGGCAAACATGATCATAGGATCCATCAGTCAAAGAATTTCCAGTAAATACATTAATTCCACCATACGATATAGTCAAAATCCAAAGTCCTGTCAACAGTTCTGATTGCCCATATTCAAAAAAGATCAACAATCAGAAAACTGAGGGTGATGGAGAGCTTATTGCAAAAAGAAGAACAAAAGACGAAGCTTCATTTATTAATCAGAAGTAGTACTGAATAGATACAACCATTGTCTATAATTATCTGCATTATCACTACAGATAAAATAAAAGCAGAACAAAATAACTACTTACCCCAGTTTTGGGTTAAGGACAAGTAGGTAGAAGCTGAACACAAATAAGTTCAGACCAAAAAGTAAGAAGGATCCCTATCAGAAGATCAGTGGTGCTGGATAGTTGTTCAAACTAGAGCAGTGAGGTCTAACAACTTCTACAAAGGAGCTCGATACATTCTCAAAGGAACATATATACACATTATATAAACACTTATACTTTTTATATATATATATATGCCTTTTATATATACACACACACTTGGAGATAGCTGCAATAAAGGAACACGGTACTCAGTGACCTAGAATACATCTTACAGAACATTATTAAGTTCTCTAAACATCTAACTGAAAATTGGGTATGATATTTTCCTGATTGCCATTTGCTTCTTCAGAAGGTTAAGAACTTATCTGCATACTCTTTTGCAGTGTTTTCTGAAGATCCTGTATTTCATTCTCAGTATACATTTTGAGGTTTTCTAACAACTAACTTTTGCTTTATGGGTCTACTGTTAGGTAGTTGGGGAATAGATCTTTAAAAACAGTATTTTGGGGGTTATATAATTTTATATAGCTTTTTAACTATTTGGAATGGGAATATTATACATATCAAAGCATAAATATACACACTGTATATAGACATCTATTTAAATGGGCGGGGGAGAACAGACAAATGTATATGCATTAAGATAACAGTGAACTGGAGAGGAAGAGGGAGAGATTTCACACTTTCAGTTTATATTCCAGACCACCTGAACTGTGTGCAAACACCCAAACATTAAACAAAAGCCAAATACACTTTCAGACTCGGACAGGACATGCAACATACATGTGTGTATGTGTATATACGCCATCTGTTGATTATTTCCTAATAGTATTTTCTCTGAAGTATACAATTCTCAACCTAAAATGTGCGTCTCTAAAGTAGTAATAAAAAATTAAGTAGTAGTGATAAACCCAAGTTCTGGGCAGAGCTGAGAGTTTTATCTGGCAGCACCACAATGCCGGACACAGTGACCACAAAGCTCTTAAACTCCTTGCATGAAAGGCTACACAAACAAGTCTGTCTCCAATTGTTACAGGAATCCTGTTCCAGTAAAACCACACAAAAGATATGTGAGTATGAATAACAATGCTCAGGAACAAGTGGAGCACACTGCCTTTAAACATTGAGGCAACTTTACTATCAAAGTTGGTGCGGACACTACATAGGGATTAACATATTTTCAATGCAAAAATTAATGCATTTTAAACTGAAAAGCCACAATGTAGTGCATTTCAAAACTGATGATTGATCTAGTAAAAAGACAGTAACAACTGCCTCACCATTACTTAAAAAAATACTACCCTAACAGTAAAACAGAAATAAGGAAGACAATATATTCAACAAAGAATGAACTGGACTGAGGAAAATAAAACGCTGTTTTAGGCAATAATTGAAAAATGAGTTCTTCCACTTATCACTGTTTCTTGAAAACACACATAAAAATAATGTACAAGAGCTTTAGGCAGAAAATGCAAATTTGAAATGTAACTTGACTGCCCCAGTTATCAAGAAATAATTTTAATCAATTGTTCTACTGGAGATTTGCCAAAGGAATCCAAAAATCTCTATTCAGAAGTGTAATAGTGACAGCAAGGCAGATACTGTGATTTAATGTATCAGTTACTTGAAACCGCTGGTATGTTCCTCAATATGTATGTCTCAGTTCTCATATATATGTGTTCTTTCATGCATACGTGATCTCTCATACACTATCACTTCGTAACACAAATAATTTAATGGTGGGAAAAACCTTTAGAATCACCGTCAATCTGAATGTCACGTCTGTCACTCCTTGAGTGGTCCATTTAAGAATCCATTTTAGCCACTCTTCCAGATAAGCTTATCCATAAGGATCATACATTTCCCCATAGGTAGAAAACAAATATAATTTGTCACATGTTGTGCTATACAGACATTTCTGCACAGTTGCTGCACTACACTAGAATGTCTGAAGGGGAAGACACCCCAGGTAGTTGGCTGCAGACACATCGCAGCAACATGGCACGTAGTTACGATTTGACACATAGAGTCTTTATAAATCCAATGTCTATGAAGTCAAACAAATCTCCTTCTTATTTATAGTAACAGGCAAGAGCAGATCTCTGCCGTCTTGTTACACAGATGGTTGTAACATTTTTATAGTTAACTTACAACCACTGATGCCTGAGGAATAGACACACATCTGCCCCAAACTGCCATTCCTGTAGGCTCTTCTTTTTAACTTTAGCTACCAAAAATACAGTCGAAATACAAGCAACACTGTCACTCCCAAAAAGCTACCACAGTAAAAAGCCCCAAATTTGCATAAAATGTATTATTAGTGTTAATGTTACACAGATTGGACAGTGATCACACATACATTACAGGAAAAGTAACAGTAACACCAAATCTCATCACCGAAAGTGAAGTTTTAGGGAAAATTCGTAGCCCCAGATCCCATATTCTGAACTTAGTTTGGAAAAAAAAAAAATTAGAAGCTTCTAAATTTAAGTTTTATTAAAAACATTTCAAAAATGCCTCATACTTTGTAGAAACTACTTTCCATATGCTCTTTTTTGCTCCTTGATAAAAAAGCAAAGGCACGGCTGGCTCGTCTTGAACTAAAGGAAAGCAATTGCCTAGGATTTTCTTCCCCTACTTGAAGTCATTACTCCATATTTGCTGTATTTCCACGCATCATCTGGGTCTTTAGCAGGAAATGTACACAGCAGAGAGCTAGCTATATTAAATTAAATGCTTCTCATTTTAGACACAGGCTGTCCACAGAAGAACTGCTCTAAATAAATGACTTAAAATCAAATGCCTGCTTTACGAGAAGAATAATAGATGCAGAATAAAAAAAGTCGTAACTGAACTTTTTACCTGTGAAACTAAGTTCAGGGAAAGCTTAAATAGCCCGATGAAATCCTGACCCATGGCAGTTTGGGCAAATATCACTTATTCATAAATATTCACAGAGTGTTAGGGGTTGGAAGGGACCTCTAGAGATCATCTAGTCCAACCCCAATATGTTCCATCAATAATAGATCTAGACAGATACTTGTCTTTTTCTTCTTGCTCCCCCATCAGAAGAGTACAGAGCCAGTGAGAAAGTGGATCTGCATTTACAGAACTGGTTTAAACTACAGAGGTGAAAATGCACGCCTTGGAATTTGGTTTGAAAACAGAGAGAGAATGAACCAACGTTACATGTACAGTTACCCAATTCATTTGATTTTGGATTTTCCTTCCTCTGGAATCTTTTTATTTTGTGTGGAGAGGAACACACAAGGAGCATAAGTTTAACCTTGTATTTTTGCTACACATTCTTTTTATTCTGGGCTAGTTTTCTATCTTTATAGTGGCCTTGTAAGAAATTCTGTACTTTCTGATACCTGCTAATTTCTATTATGAACACATACTACAGAATGGGAATATGAAGAATTTAATAATCACCCTAGTCTTGCAAACCATACATCTTTCAGTTCAAGTCTGCCCCAATAGCATGCGTTAACGCTATCATTTAGATGAACATATACCTTTAACGCCGTATTTCACTCAGCAAAAACATAATGAAAGGGATGGATATTTGCATTGCATTGAAAGGACTGATTCAAAATAATCTTTAAGATTGCAACTTCAATTAATCTGTCTTTAAAACCTGCTTATATCATTTTGGATTATATTCATCTGCAGCATGTATTCAGACGGAGAGATAGAAATGGCAGAGAAACAGTAATCTTGTTCACTTTCAGAATGAAACCATCACAATTGCCAAAATATTGTTGCTCCAAAAATATTCCGATTGATCAATTAGATCTTGCTCCTTCCCCAAAATAGTTATATCAGGGCCCGTCATATTCTCCTAGAACACAAGTAGTGACAGAGATTTCTCCTTAAACAAATACCACAATTCCTTAGTATTCAAATGCAAATGTTAGGTCCCAAGTTAAGTCAAAATCATACAAGAAACATTCTAAAGAGAGACAGAATAACAACAGTTAGAAAATGAGGTAAGAACCCCCTCTGCAGTGTTGCAAAAAGACCAGTACTGTTTGTAGCTGCACACAAAGGGGAAACATTGTGTTAAGAAGTAATAAATTTGCTATGATTATTATTAACTGAGAGATGAATGAAAATCTGAGGCAAAACACATTACTATTATTATTTATTATTCTACCTTTTGCATAGTCAGATCTATATTTTCAAAATCAGAAGAGAAAAATCACCATTTTTATTTCGTGGAAGTCCTTCAGCAAAAGAAACTTGGAGGCTTATTTGTTGTAGTAGTTGCATTTTCTGCTTTTCATCACCTAAATCTGAATACAGCATAGCCAATTTATAGCACTGGGAAACTGAAACATGGAAACTAAAATTATATTATACTGAATTTTTACAGCAGTTTATCATATCAGCCATGTCACTTATTTCCTGGATTTTAAATGAATATAGTACAAGATCATAATTAAAAAATATGTTAAAAGAGACCCCCCTCTTAAAATGCGGGTAAAGTATACTGTTCATGATTCAAGTATGTGACAATGTCTGCCATATTTGCATATTCTAAAATATTAAAGACGACAAATGCTATCACTGTCCTGTTTTCTCTCCTTGTTGTCAGCAAAACAGCAGCAGAAGGTAAGGCACTGCCTGAAGCATGACCACTCTGCTTTCAAACCACTTTTCTGTTCTGGATTAATGCTTTCAATCTTTTCTAGTGTATAATCTTTGCTGCTGCTGCAGAGAATGAGCAACATTTTCCAGTAGATCTGTTCGGTTCAGACATGGGAAAGGTTGTCCTAAAAACTTACAAAGCAGTCTTAATTTCAACTAGATACTCATAATTCTACAGTAGAACAGCTAGGAGAAAAAAACCCAACTTTACTGTCTTTTTTTCCCCTGAAAGTAACCCCGAGTCCACAGTGCATGTCCCTCATATGCTAAGAATCCACCACAAGTAAAGAAACCACAAGGGAGGTGAGATAAACAGAAAGATTATGTGGTCACATAGACTAAGGACAAAGTTTAGCATTTTTAATTTCTCTGAACTATAAAAGATAACTACAATCCTGGGTTACAGAAGAACAGGATGAGGTACAGACATAAATGTGAAAAGGAAGAGGAAAGAAGGGGGTCTGGAAAACTGAAAAGAAAGCATGGAGAGCTTGCAAAAAAGCTGATACGGACAGACAAAGAATGAAGAGATGGCAGCAAAAAAAACCAACCAAAAAACAACATCAACCTCCCCCCAGTATCTGAAAAAAAAAAAGAGCATACAAAACTGGCTGCTTCAATAGATACAACCTCTGTTCCTATCAAATCGTCAGCGGTCAAAAAAAAGTAACCAGAATTTTGCCCAGCCAGGACTATCTAGTCCAAATGAAGTTAAACAGCATGTTGCCTTTCACTAGTGACAAGATGTAGCCTGGCTGGGCCTCTCGGTCATCTTCCTACTCTATCTACCTCCCCAGCCATGCCTAAGCTCTTTTCCCGTGCCTGTTCCACCGAATGTGGAGTGGAAAACAGAACAAAAGAGCACAGATGAACTTTCTGGTACCAAAAAGAGAAGTCTCCTTGGTGACTTTTTAAGGACAACTAATCTAAATCACAGCGCAAGGCACTATCACTCTGCACACTCTGGCCAGAACAGTCTACTGGTATCAGTGGAAATATTCCATACAAGTCTTGCTGCAGCTGCTCCCTGCTCTCCTGAGGATGTCGCTGCTTCTCTGAGTGGCTAGTAGTGCCTGGAAGCTGTTAATAGTTCTTTGGTTACTAAGATCTTGAATAAGATTTGTCTGTTTATACAAGTTAAATATTACTGAGAAAGGTTAAGATGGTAAACACAAAACCCAGACCTATGACATGGCACAACAGAATCCACACCTGTACTCTCCATTCATATTACTGAATAACCTCTTCTCCCCTTCCTCCTCCCCCTTGCCCCTCCCCCCCCCCCCTTTTTTTTTTTTTAGTACAGTAAGACAATTCATCCAAGTTAGAGCAGAGAACAGCCGAAGCAGCCCACACACATATGTACTAGGCTTAAATTCTTTGGAAGACTATGTTGTTCAAGCTTTCCTTTTATTTATCCAAAATGGCACAAGCAAAAGATGTTATAAAAAAACTTGACAGAATGCTTGGGGAGGGGGAAGGGTGGTCATAAGGAAAGAATATTACTTTCAAACAACCTAGTGTCATTTTTATGTTTACACAACACAACAAGTACAGTAGAGCATACCACATACTGACAGATTAACAGGACCTCCTACCTCGACTTCATCCTCTCATGCATTCTCCCATGCTGGATACATTGTTGGTCCAATTCATCATTCCGTTTCTGCATCTTCTCCAATCTGCCATGAAGATACTCTTTTTCCTGACTAAGCTGGTTGACTTCAGATCTACAGAAGTAAAACACAGTGATGATGGATGTTGTCAGATTTCATCCTGCAGCGTGCCATCAATATGTGGCTTCAGCATTTATAACATTTCATACATATATAAGTTATGCATAAACAGGCTATTACTAGAACTTACAGAAACAAAACACTGCTTTTCAAATATTCTTAAGACAAAAGAACACGATGCTGAAGGGTATCTGGTAATGATTGCCAATGGCAATCACTCAGTCATAGGTTGGCTATGCTAATTTCAGCCTAATTTAAACAGGCATGTCATTCGACATTATGCTTGGATGTTAAATAAGATCAATAAATTCATACTTGTTAAGCAAGAATTTGGCCAGCATTTTGAAAACACACTTCAAGTTCTTTATTAATAGAAGATAACATCAAATTAAAAAAAAGGCTATTAAAAATTTCAACCTGTACTGTACAGGTTGAACTCTCAACTAGTGGTACTGTTTTAGAAACTTTATTAACCTAATATGCCCAAAATACCATTACAGAGATTAAAAAAGAAAAAAACAAAACAAAAAAACCCCCAACCATAAAAACCCACCACATCAGAAGGAAAATTAATAAAACCTTAAGAAAAAAAGAGAAAAATCATACAGGCACACCCTAATCTACATAACTCAGCACAGCCTTTAAGAAAATTAGTCACTTCTAGTAATTCTTATTCTTCACGGGTAAGCAGAGACACCCAGATCCATGAATGACCTGCGTCTGCTACTTGCTACATCTCTAACCATCAGCCCATGGAGATACAGGCATGAGCTGTTTCTTAATATCAGGAAAAGATCTCAGATTAAATTGTGATAAAATATACATTATGCACTTGTACAGTTTAACTCTTTGGAAAAGGTTAATGAGAACATGTCAGAATCTGCTTTACCATCAGAAAATAAGAATCAAAAGCAAGCAAATTTGTTTTATGGCATCTGCCACTCCAGATCTCGAGGTTAAAAAGCTTTAGAGATATCTTTAAATCATAAACTTAAATATGCCGCAGTTACAGCAGAAAGATACTTTACCTTCCTGGCTGTTACAGAATGCAACAACAACTGACATTCTGAAAAATACAACAAAGTGCAGGGGGGAAGGAATACTCCTCCCTCAAAAACATGTTGTTACACTGACAAGTCAAATCTGGAAATGACAACATAATCTTTCCATGTTTAAATAGAGAACAATACATGATATCATCTGTGAATCTAAAACAACTTAGCAAGGGAAACTTTGGAAGAAGACTGTAATTGAATTCAGATAGGGAGTTATAGCTCTATTAAGGAACATCACTGACAAATACATCAGAATTGTGCTGATGTATTCGTACATCAAACTTAAATGCACAAGAACTTCCTGGACAGGGACATAACAGTGGGCAGGATGTTACAGGAAGGTAACTGAAGTCGAATTGTCAATCATTTAACAGCAATACTAGTAACTTAAATGTCAGCATTAACGAAGCAGTGTCAGTTGGAACAGTTGTTATCACACACACAGCATGAATGCAGTCTGTACTTGATGCTGATATTGTAAGAAAGATAATCAGTGGAGAAAAGCAAAGGTCCATCACAGAGTGGCTCAACAGAGACCTAACGCAACAAAGCACAACGAAGCAGTAACAGGGACTAAGCTCATCTGCCATCTTGCGTCCCATTTTTGCCAACAAAATGCAAACCCAGCATTTGCCACGTGGGAACACTGTAAATTGTTGTGTTTGTAGGGTTTCCCAATTGGGGGATGCTGCTTCTTTTTCTGTATTTATATATGGCGCTCTCATTCACAGAAACAGCAAAAATCTCAAAGTTTTAAAGGGACTTACTAATCTCCAGCACATTTGAAGGTGCCTGAAATCTTTCTGGAAAGTTCAAAGGATTAAAATTAACCAAAACATTACTGAAAATTACGATTCATGAAATGAAAGAATGTACCGAATTCACTGAAAACATGAGTAGTGTTATCTCTAGTCTCTAAAATACAGCTATAAACGCCTAATGCCTTGAACCATGTTATTTGCGCTCTCTTCTCCTAAATCATCTTTTGCAATTACAGTTGAACTGAGAAAAAAATTAAATAATTCCAGTTAAAAAATATTATTTACACAATGTCCCTTCCAAGTACACATCTAAGAGTCTGACCACCCAGACTTAAGTGCACTGAAATTTTGGAGGACAGCACATACGAAGGGCTGAATGCCTATTAAGGTCAATGTTAAAAGGTTCACGTGTGTCAGCATTAAAGACAGAACATCAGTCCCAATACAAGACTGTACACCAAAAGCCTCCACTATCCCCTGACAAAAATTTCTGTTGCATCTTTAAATATACCACTCATCCACATCAGTTTCCAAAGATTAAGACAGAACAGTTAATTCTATGTGATATTTAAGTAACTTCAAAATTGTTGGGTTAAAAATCCCCACAGAATGAACCACACTGGTAATAAGCTTGAGCAACTGCATTGAACGTGACAGCACATTTATAGTAGGAGTAGCAATTCCATCCAGGCAGGGGCAGGACCGTGTCTCCGTAAATGCTCATGAATCGCTGTGCTCCCAAGCCGTTGCAGCAGGGATGCGAGAGAGAGTGGGGCAGGTGCCAAAGTACACAGTCCCAAACTTAGAGATAGCCCACACGTAATGACAGGGACAGAGGTAAATCAGAAAAATCTGTGCACTGAGCAATGTGTCTGATGGATCCACAACAGCTAAAGGACACAGCACGGACATGCCGATGCTGCTCCACAAGAGCTACTCTGGGTCCAGCAGAGCGAGTAGTAAGCCGTGGCGGACTACGAAGAAACTGGAGCATGCAGATATTTGGAATGCCGCCATCTGAGCTGAACTCTGCATGGAGTTGCACTTCTGCAGACTCAGGCTGGCCCCACAAGTCATACAGTCATGTTAACATATCTGTGTGTGCTTCTGAGACCTGACCGACTTAAAAGACCTGTATGAAATCGGTATTATTTCAAAGCTGCACAGAGCAAAGCTACAACCTCATATGGAAATAAAAATGTAAAATGCATGCTTGTAAGTAAATATTGCCAAATCTCATTTACTCGTCACTATATTAAAAAATAATTGATGATGACTGGAGGGGGAGGACAGGGACAACAAGAACAAACCCCTGTATACTTCTGGATCCATTCAACTACCTAAAAAGCATCAACTCCTATTTAAAGAGAAATTTAAGTTTTTATCCTCCATCCCTGATGAAAGAGTCTTGGAAAAAACCCCCCAGGTCCCTCCAAAACATTCAGATACTGGAGGCAAAAAACCAGCAAATGTTAGATAGTCACAATTCAAAGACAGTCTTAGGATAGTTTTGGGATGAGCTGATTTTTGAATACAAAGATGTCAGTGCTGCCTTTACTCCTCTGAACTACCTTTTGCATTGCAGTGCTTTTTAAGTGCTGCCTTTTCCTACCCTTAAAACCAATTGCTTACTTGTACAGCATTTAAATACATGGTCTAAAATATTTTCTGCTGACACAGTTTTACTGCATATAATTTTACTGACTGATCCTTCAGACAGACTGTTTCACATCTTCGTATGGCTGCCCTCAACAAACATTTCACCCCTGGTATTGAGTGCAATGACTGCAGTCAACCAAACATGCAGAGAAATAGTTCAGCCGGGTGTGTGTTCTTTACTTCAATTAAACTCACACAGTTGGATGCCTACTGTTGCCAAACCAGTAATATAATTTATACATTATAGTCCAAACAGTAAAACTACACTAAAAGTCATTTAACAATATTTATAACACCATAAAATACAGTGTTAAAATATATGAACTGCAATATGTACCAAAATTATAAAATTTGTTTCTCATCATCAGTGATTAAAACCAGGATCATTGCTCTAGCTTCAATACTCACAACCCTGGTGACAGATTAGAATTCAAATCTTAATGATCAATTTACAATTAACAAGATAGAAGTGAAACAAATTAAACCAACCATTATATATAACGAGACCCAATGGACTCCCATTGTTCCCCTTAATTACAAAACGCAAATCACAAATACACAGTGGGTAGTGTTGAGCATTAATCTACAACCTAGAAACTCAGTGACAATCAGAGAAAAAAAAAAACCAACTAAATAAGAGAGAAGAAATCAACAAAGGACTATATTTTTAAACCTGCCTATGCATACAAAAACCTTCACAGACACTGTCTTCTTTCTGCACAGCTTGAGGGGTTTATCATTTGTCTGACATTGTCTTTCTGAAGCTTTTCTAAATGCTGTGTAGGGGCTAGCTCACAAAAATGGTTCCAGCTTACAAATAAATGAGAAAACTTCAGCTTAGATTTTTCAGAAAACCTGTATTAAATATAAAAATATAAGTGCAATTCAGAGGTATCCCACTGAAATTGTGCAGACATGTAGTTGTCACAGATGAATGTGAAATTACTCTTATTACAAATGGGCCCTTTACTTCCTGTAAAACCCTCCAAATTTTATAGATTCTAGATGTATAGCAAGAAAATATACATCCAGGTCCAAAATTCAATTTATGATATGGCATGGAAAAAAAACACATGGAAAAAAATCTTTCCCATGAAAACAGGAGGCACTGCTGTTTCATGATCTGCTTTTATTAATGTAGATGACAACTAAGTTATAGAATCTTCCAAAAATGATTACTTGTTTTTCAGAAAATAAACCTACAGCATTCTGTCCCAGATTTGTGATTTTACACTCTGTCCAGTGACAATGAGCATGAAGATTGCCTACTGGAGAGATGCTACGGGAAGATACATACTGATCATGCATTTAGAACTTTGCCAAAATTATCTTCTGCATATGAACCCCTGACTTTTACCTCACTTTTTGAAGCCATCCACTAGGTCACCATTTTCTACCATCCTCAGTTCCACCTTTCCATTCTCATTTTCACATGCTTCCTCTGTCCCTAGCTATTTCTCCATTCTTGTTCCTGACTGCAGCAGCTCCCACTCCCATGAAGGCAAGCTCAAGCTATTTTAGGGTCACTTCTCTGAAGTGCCTTCATACATCCTTCTATACCGTTTCTTGTGCAAAATATACCACTTTGTGAAGATCCAAGAAGGCTCCTTTTCCCTTTTTCAGGTTCCTGACATAGTCAGCTAATGCTGCTAGGTGGAGAAACACTTGGCAATCTCTGGTATTTATTTTCAGAGAATAATGTGTTTTCACAGTATGTTTTCTGTCTTTCCTTCATCCTTTTACAGTTACTAGTCTGTGACTGTGAGCTCTAGCAACAAAGTCTGTGTGCATTTTTATTGCTGGAATAATAATATGATTTGAATCTATTTAGATTTTGTATTACTTTAGCAGAGGAGCTTTGCTTTTTCAGAAGAAAAATTCTCGTTTTCTTCTCTCTCAATTGCCCATCACAACATTTGCAAGTTCATCTATATTACCTCAAGTTTCTCATTTCTTCCCCAAATGTTCTGGATGGAGATTCATCTCCCTAGTTCAGCCATTTAACGGCTAGTTATATTTATATTATTTATTTATATTCAGTGGAAAGTAGGATGGGCAGTGGAGGCAGTACTTGTGGGAAGCATCATATATTTATGTATGTCAGTCATCTACTTATATCGTTCCCCTTTGACCATTCCTGGAAACAGGATACGGGGATAAACGAGCTCTTCCCCTGAAGGAGTGTTGCCCCTGTTATGTTACCCCAACAGAATGATTAAATACTCCCAGCAGAAAGTCTTATCTTGAAAACCAATTTTACCTTTGCAGAGTGTTTTCCTTACTTCACATAGGCCATGAGAGATGAATCCTTAATTACCAAATTCACTTTGCATGAATTTTACAGAAGTTGCAAAATGCCAACTCACCACTCAAGCCCTGTTTACTATTCTGAACATGAATGCTGTGCAAGTTTTAACAGAGACTATTTTCACACTTAAAAATGTAAAATCAAATTATTTACAAAGAACTACAATACATTTAAAAGACAGTCCGGTCCTATGAAACTTTTAAATAGATACCTTCATACTTCGGTATATATTTAAACCAGTTATTGCTTCCAGGTTTCGTTCTATTCCTCAATTTTTAATGGCTTTGTATTTAGACCTGCTATTGATTTTAACAAGAGTACCACATAACAAGCAGCAGCAGAATCAAAGCTTCAACGACAAGCAATTTTGATGACAATCATTTCAGAGATAATTATTGAGTGCGTAGTATTGTGAATGGAGCTTTAAGTAAATAATTAAACTAACAGCCTACAGTTTTGAAAACTTAAATATTTAGTGTTTTTCATATAATTTCAGATAAACTCAAATTGTAGTTTTGTTAACAAAAACTCTTCATATTAAGAATATAAACATCAGGAAGAAAATAGTATATATATGTAAATAACTATATATACTATTTTTACATTAGAATTGTCTAAGAAATTTGAAGAACAACCTGAGAAGTGGAAAATCAGAATTCACCTGGATAATAATCCATCTATGTTTCTTAAGTGTCATATACTGTATTGAGAGAATCTGTAATAGCTGGGACAATATGAATAATAATAAATATTCAAATACAAATCAAAAAATAACAAAGCATGTCCTAACAATAACAAGGACATGATAAGTAGAATATACTAACCTGTATTTTTCTGACATTTGCTCCAACTTCCTTGCCAACATACAACATTCTTCCTTCAATTTTGCTATGAATGTATTCTGGGAGGTCAGCAATGAATCCAGTTCATTTACTAGAAATGACAAGATTATAGAAGTAGAAATTTATTTTATGATGGTAAGAATGTATAGATAATTTAAAAACAATTTTCTATATTCTCAATTTCTTTCCTCTAGATCCTTCTGGTTTTCATATGTTTTTTTAAATTTCAGCTACTTGAACACAGAATTATGACATCATCATTCCCCAAATAAAGGATCTATGTTAGAAAAAGCTACCCTAAGTGTTAAATCAATGTTGCCACTAAATCAGTTCTTGTATGAGAAGAATCACCATAAAGACTACATGTCTAATCTGGCAGTTTTCCTTTTAAACTGGAAGTTCATTGACATTTCTGGGAGGAATAAAATTGGCAAGCCATGCCTTAGCAGCCTTTTGCTTGCTCAACTGGTGCAGAGGATACACTGGCAACCTAAACGCTCACACTGTAGACTCATTTTATTCTCTCCTTAAAAAGGCAGATCTTTTATTTACTGTGTCCTGCACTTACTATCCTTTTTTCTCTGTAATGATAAGATAGAGACTTACTGTCCAGTGACAGTTGCAGTGAAAACCATTTTATAAATTTAATTTTTAGTTATTACCAGTTTGGGCTGCACCAAAACTCGTGACCAAGAAATCAAGCATCTTCATTCATTCAAAAGGAAGATATGGTAAAATGATGTTTCTTAATTTCTGCTTTTAAAGGCTGAGAAAGAGACCAATGTTACCCAAATTCCTTGATTATGTGTAGGGTCAGGAATACACAAGGGTTTCTTTATGTACATAATAAATGACTATCATTTTCAACTCCTTTTAATGCTACTAGAGAACTATAAAACAAAACTCAGCCATAATGGTGTTTCATTTTGTATACTGGGACAATTTATGCACAAGAAGGGTACATAAATTACACACACCTCTTGTGCAAAATTACACTTGTTTGTATGCAGATGTGCTGGATAGAGTGAGTAGGGGAAAAATGACTCTGAGTGCTTCTTTTCTTTTCCTACTGTGTAGACAGCAGCCATAACGTAGCTGTTAGCATTCCCTGAACACACACAAAGGTCTTCTAGTACTGCAATAATGCTGTAAAAAAGGTAGAAAATCAGATGGCAGATGTAACTGTGCCTGTTACCTCAGATGTTATCTGACACTGCTTAGGATTAATACATACTACATCATTTTTGTAAAGGTATTGCAGGACTGGTGGGTAAAAATGATATTTTATTAAACATATGAAAATACCATGTTCCATAAGAGCTGAAGCTCCTCCTCCTTTCCATACTCCGGGGTTAGAGATTTCCTCTGTAAAAATTCCTTTTCGTGTTGATAATATGCACCTTTATTAATGCTGTTGGCACAGTACTTCACAATAACAAAAGGCGTGCTTTGTTTGTTTGGAAACCCCATTTTACTTCCAGATTAAAGGTTAGAGGTTATTGATCAGCTGAGTCAATGCAATGAAGTCTCCTGTTATGAGAACCTGAAGTATGCAAGGGATTAACCATCTTTCTTCTAGATTGAGGGTATGTGTGGGGGCACATGGTAATGCTAAAAATGTTTGAGGCTGCAAAGATTAAATAAAGGAACATATCAATTTGGAGCCAGTGAATTACATCCAGCTGCGACAGTGAATTAAGAACCGATTAATGGCTAAAGCTTTTCTCCAGTTTGGATGCTGAAGCAAACTCATTAAGCTTTTAGAGTAGCTATAATGTGTGTACTGTGGGAACTGTTCAATGCTATTCAGGAGACTTTAACTGTAAGCTCAGAGCATTTCCCGCAGAGCTTCTGATGCTATTTTCTTTATATAACATGTGTGCCTGAAAATCCAGCCAAAAACAAGCCCTTTGTTTTTCTACTTTGTTGTGGTCTCTCTCAGCTTTACGTTTCTTGAACACAGGTAAATAAACTCATAATCCAGATGGTGCAACAGATGTGAGAGCAGCACTCTGAAATCAACAGACAGTGGGCAATACTTTCCATTTTCTCTTTTAAACGCTAACTAATATGTAATTCGGAATCTCCGGTGTAGTTAGCATCTGCTCCCTTCGGCCAGCCAAAGGTTACAGGTGTTCCTGATGTCATTTCACAGTAAGGCGTGGGCCTGGCTTGTGAGTGAGTGCCCAGGCTCTAATCTTTCCCTACCACCTACCAGTTTTCTCATGCTGGGCCTCCATTTGCTGCATCTTCTGTGTCAGCTCCTGCTCTCTTTGCTGGGCCTGAAGGGCTCGGGCCTTTGCTTCATTGCTAATGCTGTTCTGGATGCTCTCTTTCTCCAATCTATTAAAAAAAACCAAATAGAAAATAAAGAAAAATAAAAATTGCACATTGAAGATAAATTAAAAAGGCAAAGCAGATCATTCAATTAATAACAACAAAAAAAAAATCTGGCCAATCTTTTCACATGAAACATTGCCCTCCCACTTCAGGTTGTACAAACTGACCTTCCTCTTACAATGTCAAACATTCTCTGGTGACTAGTAGAAAATGGATAAAACCCACGATCTATTTCCTGAGTGAAAATTAGCCTTTCAGACAAAACCAGGATTTTATTTTTAAAATTTTTAAGCACGACTTCTTTTCCATAAGGAAGTTCCCCACCATCCACTTTGCATCAAACAGATTATTTTAATTTTCTTTTAAACGCTATTTATTTAATTCTGCAATGAAGCTTAGGGACCTGACCCCGAGATGGACTGGTTCCCAGTGAACCAGCAGGAGATAAGTCAATGGGAGCGATTGCCACAATGCTCATAACACAGCTACTCTGAAAGCTTAATGAGTTTTCTTAAGCAACCAAACAAGTTTTAACTATTAATTTATGTAAATAGGAGATGAATGCATCCATTACAATAGAGAAGACTGTTAGCACCACACGGACCCAGCCCCTTGTGGTTCTGCTCACTGGGGGGTTGTACAGGAAGGTCTAAAGCCCGGCACTATTATCGAAGTACGCAGGCAAGAGAGCAATTTACTTGACCAGATATGCAAGATGGGGCAATCTACTCCTGAGGCAAAACAAATGCTAGACTACCACACTCCATTGAAGCATTTTATTTAATGCAAGCCAAGCAAAAACAGCATGGAAAATAAAATCCCAAAAAGATATATGCATATAAATTAGAAAAGGTCCTAAACTGCAAATTCACGTCGAGACTTTCCCAAAGGTCGTGAATATTTATCTGGTGCACGGTAGGATCCAGATTCACAATTTCAGTGAGTTCACACACACAAGGACTGATTTCTAGATTTCAAATTATATATATGCACACACTTTTCTACTGAAAGTACATTTAATAGCTAGGGATAGGTTTCAATAAAGTCTTATAAACATGTTTTATTCTAGGAATAATATCTATTTCAGGAGACCACAAAACAGAACGTGGGCATAGATCATGTAAGGATACAGCCACATCTCATGTGGTTGCTGCACTTAACCTTTGGATTGGTGCCTAATAACCCATCCGAGATATTGCAATATCTCAGCATGACACACACAATGTTAAATCTTCTCTCTTAAATTTACCCCAAAGCAATACAAATGGTGGGTCACATTACACTAATTCCTGGTCCTGATGTTGTAAGTGCTACCTTAGGCAAAACTCCCTTTGAAATCACAGGCAGTTTCTTCTGAGGTAAGACTGAGACTGATTTGATTCAGAGAATACGTTTAGATAGCAAGAATATTATAGCGTTAAGGAAAAAGCACATTTTTCAAGGAAATTTCATATATTGAACTGCACTTTATCACATCATTCTCAGTAATACTTCGTAACCATATTGGTTCTATCCTAAGGAGCGATGCTTGCATCACTTCCTAAGTGTAAGCTCCAAATATGGAAAGCATTACTATGAAAAATCTTTCTGTATTTGTCTGGAACCAGTCTATTTAAACCCCTTTCCCCTTCCGCATGCCTTTTCACCTTCAGACTGTTGTCATGAGCACCGAACTGCTCAAAAAATAAAAAATCACACCAGCACATAACTCATCCCCCAGACACTTTCAGCTAAAGAAAGTATCAGTAGCACAGTATTTTATTTAATAGTGTCTCATGTGAGGTGGCTGCGTGCAGCTGGGTGCTGTGCAGTCATCTGGTGCACAGCTGGCTGCCTAGCATTCTGCTGGGGGTAGCCTTTGGCATGTATCAAGCTGCACCACTCAAGCTACCAAGGCAAGCCTGTAAAGGTCCATTCCTCATTGCTAGGGTCCCTCCTGTCCAGCACATGCTAACAGGCAAGTTCAAAATAAATGGAGCATCTACTGCCACCAGAAACACTCTCTTGCTAAGGGGACCCATCCAAAAAAGCCAGTCACCTGTGCTACTAACTGTATAGAGCAAACTAGAAGGAGCTCAGAAACCATGGGTGCATGGTGAGTTCCCTATGGCTGAAGTGTATGTGGAGTGGGTGAAAACAGGTGAGTCCATACAGTGGGTAAAAGCTCAGCCCTAAGACTAAGAAAACACAGGTAAATCTTATGCAGAAGGGTAGCTGACTAGTCTAAATCTTAGCACCTAGAAAATTCTGGGATTGAGAAACATCCAGCGCCTCATTAAGAGCAGTGTCTGAGGTGACTAGAGGTGTTGAGGAATGAAAAAATTCCCTGGAGCCAAAGCTGTCTAACCTGAGTGGCAAGTCTTTCACCCACACCTTGACTTGACACCTTCCCTGCTCTCTAAGATCACCTTCTCTGCCCTCCTACAGAATATTTCCCCAACACATTTAAGTATACAGAGAAAAAAGAAATAAAACCCTCAAAACCTCAACAAAACCCTATGGATAAAACATGTTGAAGATGGCCCAAGAGATTTCAGGAAGTATCGGTAACATTCCTGCTATAACCAGCCAATACTGCAGGAGTTTTAGAAGGTGTGACACTGTCTGCTTATTTGCAATTACTCTGAACTGTGAAAGAAGGGGAGTGTGAGCTACAGACTGTAAACAGAACGAAACAGTTAGACCCCTGTGTGAAGTTATCAGAAGTTTCCTCATACAAAAACTTTGGAATTTCTCGTATTGATGAAAGGAAAGCACAGATACAATGGAAAGCAAACCTACAGCAGCCTAAATTTGATGACACAGGTAAGATCTAAATCAGAAGTGACAGTTAAAGATTAACTGTACCCGAACTTTTTAAAGTACTATCTACAGGTATCAAGAAAAAAAAAAAAAGGAACAGCGTGGTTAAACTGCAGCAGCCTGTTCTCCACTAAAATGCGGGCACTGAATCAAAATTGGAAACAGTAGCAAAAATTCTAGTTCATTCACATTGTATCTATTGTAAAAGACTAAATAAATGCCTATCTGATAATAATTCTGGATTTGGTCATAACATTAATCAGTTTTACTAAAGCAGAAGCATTGAACTCATGGTGACTCATTTTTTTGCCATGAAGTCAGAAGCAACCAAAGACTCATTCACACGGAGGCAAGCTGAAGCTCTCCTTGAGTCCTAAGTGCAAGTTTTCGACAGTGGTTTTAGTTCTAAAAAATGACGCTTTCGAGCACGAGTCTCAAACCTCAAAGCCTACTTAGTTAACTTGTTCACATATCTTAATGAACTGGATATTAGTTTGCAGTGACTGAAAGCTATGTGTTTCTAAATACTCGTGACAAAACCAAAGGCATTGTAAACTGTAGCTTACAGCACAGGATGAAGAACAAAATTGCCATCACTTGAAACTTTAAAAAATCCCTTCTGAAAATGAAATGGAAATTCACTTTGGCCTCAAAGAGAAAATAGAATTATTCTGGCTGAATTTGAGACACTGAATTTAACAATTAAAAAACCCCACCTTTCTCACCAGTAACAAAAAACGTGGATCAAAGATCCATTTTCAGTAGAAGACTGCTCTCTGCTAAATGGCTTTGCTGTAAAGAAAAGAGAAGGATGTAAAGTCTAGGGACGTGAATGTCACAGTGACATAAAAAATAGCTCATCAATTTTTGACTGTAAAAGAACAGAACTTAGATTGATAAAGCTTTGAATTTCACAACGTAGTTCAATAGTTGGTATTTCTGCAAGAGCCTTTTTGCTTTGGTAACAGTAAAAATACAAAAAGAAAAAATACAGCATGAGTCTCAATGTAGCATTAGGCCTCTCACTGGAGGTTGCCTAACGTTGCTTCTGACAAAGCAACTATGATGTGAAGCAACCATGCTTCCTATATTGACTATTTGATTTTTCCATGAGATCAACATGTGGCATTTTATATAAAGCTAATGGATCCATTAGGAAGGACTATGAAGTTAATTGGACAAATTAAAATAGCAATTATCTCAGTTCAGTGGCACACAAGAGGTTACCATAATGTTATTTTTGACATCTTCATTTCTTATTAACTATAATTAAAAAAGTAATTATAAAATATTTTAGGCTTTCATACATACTCACTTTAAACTGGACTTCATAAATTATTACGACATTTAGTGTTCCAAATGCTTGAGGTATCTGAACTAGCAAGACTGTTGGTCTAAATAATGACCAGTCCTGGAACTCAGCACCAACACTCCTACTGGGGCAGCAAGAGGACCAGCAGAACCCAACACTGATGCTTTTACTACATGCCTCGGTGGTTGAGCACAGACCTATTCCCAGGTAACAGGTAGCCAAGCGGGCCAGCACTGTGAACTACTGCACAACAAATCCTGTGAGAAGAGGGAAAGCACTTGGCTGAGAGCTGTTCCAGAGGAAACGGGCTTCCTCTCCCAGTACTTCTGAAAAATTAAAGGTGGAGCACAAGCTTCTATATACCAAAGGGAAAAACAGTTTTGAGAAGGTACCCAAGCACCTTCCCAGTACCTTCAAAGTCTGGCCTGTGGGCACTCAAATCAAATAGAACCCTTTTGAAAACAAGGCTTGAAAGCCTACGTGTATTTGGGACTCTAAAGATATTATTAGCCAGTAGCTTTGGGTACAAAGCCCGAGCAATGTTTTACGCAGTCTACTCAGCAAGCCTTCCACGATACAGATCTAGTGGATTGTCCATTATAAGCAGTTTTCTGAACCATCTTCTCATAGGTCATTTCATATTATTCTTTCAGCTACATCAGGGAAGAATGGACAATCACAGTATATCCTTGCTCTTTTCTCAGGCTATGGGAAAGAAAAACAAAACCACAAACGCCCACACAACAACATACATGGTAAAAAAACAAACAAACAAACAAAAAAAAACCCACCTGAAACCAGAGGTCACAATATCTACCTTATTCTGTAAGGAGAAATATAAGTAAAACATTTGCAGTCTTTTACTTCACTATCAGAAAGCATTCAAATACTGCAACGATTAGGGTCATGAAAGAATGTATATAGAATACGATCATATGCCAGGTCAGAACACTTCACAAATTTCTTCCCCCTGTCCTCCATGTGTATCTTCATAAGTATGCCATACACCAAAAGATAAGGGCTGAGATTTTTTTTAGGTCAGCAGACAAGCCTGAAGGTTGGTCTGCAGATACAGGGAAAAAAATACAATTTACCAAGAGGTCATTCCCCCCAGGAATGTTCTTAAATCATTTTCTCTATTAATGTAAAACAACTGAAACTGCTTTCAGACCTGCCTTTCAATGTAACAGCACTGCAGTATCCTATTCAGCTATTTATAACAGAGAACATATTTACAGAGCTTTCTGTTATGCTGTCCGAAGTCTTGGTATTTTTAAACATTTAAGTAAGGAAATTTGGGACCCCAAATTCTGCAGGGAAGTAAGTAAATGCTGGGTTTAAGTACAGCCATGTTTCAAAACTATTAACTTTCACACCTTCTAAATTAGCAGAGTTTTAGAGGATGTACCTTGCTCATATGTTTGGATCAAGTCAATAATAGAACCCAGGGTCACAAGATTTCGTCTTTTCCTTTAAGTCAGGCTTTTAGGAACCTTTTGTTTAGCATTGATTGACTTCAGTATCTTCCTTTGTAAGGCCTGTGTATTTTCACCTAATAGATCCTTCTTAATATCTAGGATTGCTATGACTGAGGACATAGCTGGAGAGTGTTTCCTGGTTTTTCTTGTTATAAAACACTGTAGATTTTTTGCCATCCATTTTTTTGTAATGAAGGTTTTGATTTTTTCAGTGAATGTGTAAATCCGCCACAGCATGTTTGGGCTGGCTAGGAGAGGCATGAGATGAATGTCAAATAAATAAATAATAATTTAAAAAAAGCACATATGCATGTTTGTGCAAGAATTATGTAGAAATACCTTTTAAGAGCATCATGATCAAGTCATTTCTTTAAACCTCTCCAAGGAGCTAAAAAACTGTCCTTCCTGTATCCCATTGTGGGAATTACCCACTGAGTTGATCTTTATGTCTGTTTTTGGGATGCTGATTCTGGAGCTGGCTGCCAGGTCTTCGCAGCAGAAAGCTCAAGTTTCTGGAAACTGCCCCAGCCAGCACACTGTGTTTGGTGAGCTTCAGCACAATCTACATTTGCATGGGCAAATTTTGCGAAAAAATAATCACTACTTTAATTGGTAATTGGAGGACTGTGTCATTGTTAAGGATGCAGATGCTCCTATTTGTGAGAACTGAGGCTTAAATTTAAAAAAAATCAAACAAAAAAACACCACCACAAAACACCCAAAACTTAATTTTTTGCTTTTTACAGTGTAAGGTGCCTAGTTGAAATAGTTGAGAGATATAGGTTTCTCAAGTAATGAAATGTCAGAGTTTTCTTCTCATAACCATGTGACGTGGAACCTACTACAAACAATTAGAAAGTTATGTAAAGGTCAAGGGTTTAAAAGTTAAAAAATTAAGCATTCAAATTGATTCAGCTCTTTAAACATAGATATGGAAGGCTAGATGTTACAGAAATAACTTTGAAGTAGAAATACCTCTAAAGTACGTTAGTGAACCAACCAACTTCAATTTTTTACCACCCTACCCGAGATGAAAGACTGGAAAAGACAGCTCTGCCAGGCTACTGCTTCACAAAAACACCTCAAAATAGAAGAAACACTTTTGAGGGAGAAAACAAGAAAAGATTAAGGTTTGTCCACATTCCCAACTTTGTCAAGAGACTAACTACATTTGTTTGACAAATTAGCTTGAAACTATTTTCCCCACAAATAGTTAGAATAGTTATAATAAATAATAATTATTATATAAATTATATTTACCATATTAATACATTAATTTTAATATATTATTATATTATTAATAATAAATAATTAGCCAACTGTATCCTCATTCCCAGAATCCAAGTAATGTCAACTTGGTTTACTACATTCTATTTTTTTTCTGAGAATTTCAATTTTGTGGAAATGGAAATTTTTGCGCATGACTTTCTTGTTCCCACTGAAATTTTTTCCTGTTTTCTGTATTTAGAATGCAGCAATATCACTGGAACCACCTTATATCTTTTTTTTTTTTTTTTGCACTTTATATAATAGTAGGAGGTTTACAGAAACAATAAAACACTAAAACTTCCACTTTGCCCTTTACACCCTACCTGAGGCATGAGAAGATATATGTTAATGGCAGTGCATGAGAAGATTCCTACTCTATTTTTGAGTACATTCTGTACTTGAAAGCTACTTCAAAATTACCACTGACTGGACATACTGATGGGCATGAGAAAGATAAAAAGTTGTAGTGGCACAGGAACTGAGACAAGCACAGTTTTACTCCTGTGGAAGTTTATACAATACAAGGAAGCTTGAATATACTTGAGTATATACATAACGGATGCTATATTCCATCTCAATTTCCATCTTCTAAATTTTATAACAAAATGGGAGGGTTGGATTTCTTATTCACTTTAAATTCAGGATAAAAGAAAGAATTTGCAAACACCTAACCTGTAACATTATTTTTTTCTTTTGATGTTATGCCTTCAAAACACATGTACAGAAAACCACCAGTTCCTCAAT
Organism: Rhynochetos jubatus; assembly: GCA_027574665.1. Taxonomy (NCBI): domain Eukaryota; kingdom Metazoa; phylum Chordata; class Aves; order Eurypygiformes; family Rhynochetidae; genus Rhynochetos; species Rhynochetos jubatus. The sequence goes on from CM050650.1 coordinate 39,815,589, forward strand.
GTAAACAATAACAACTGTTCAGCCTGGACAGTTCTCTGTATATCAAGTCACAGCTAAATATTATCATTAATTGCCCTCTATTTCATTGTTGGAGAAGAAAAAATGTGTGTCTAACAGGAAGTAACATCTCCTATTAGGTCAAATATACTGACTTACAAACAAAATCTATTTTTTCTGGTACTATGAGTCTTGCCAGTAAGATACATACCTTGTAAGTAAACACCCATCCTGCAGTGGTTATTACCATCAGATTGTGAACTATTTGGCTGATAAGTCCCTATAGAAACAGACAAGTAGAGAATAGGAGTTCCACCGGAAGACGCAACATAAGAAGAAACTATTTTTGTGAAGTGTTAGTATGCAGTCCTAAGGACTTCACAGTACTGTGCCCATTTATCTGGAATATTCTTTGTTCCACAAGTCACTTTTACAAATGGCTTAAATGTTTGCTTACCATAGAAGATTTTTACCATAGAAGAGTTTTACAGATTTTTACAAGATATTTGCTCTGTATACACTATGTTATTTTAATTATTTTCACTATATTTAAAATAAAGAAGTAATTTTCTTGGTTTAAGGTGATTCTTGAATTTGGCACCAGCAGTCTCTTACGATGCAGTTTCAGGACAGATCTAAGCCAGTCTAAGGCGACATTGCCCATACAAGAAGCAGTCCCTCTTTTCATCCTCTTACGAACTTACTCTGCAAGAGCAAACTATTCTTTTTCAAACAGATTAACTCCCTGAACCACCTGAGCATAGAGGTGCCTTTCTACCAGTGTCAGCACAAGCAAGGGCCTGGCAACATGTGGTCAGACACAGCCACATATTACCACCCTAGGGATTTGTCTTTTCAGCAGGAGCACAGACTTAGCTCAAACAATTGTAATTCTGTACTCCAAGGCTCAGCTTGCTAATGCAGTAAATTCAACTGTCAAGCTCCCAGTATTGAATCAAAAAACGATGCCGCTCAGTGACGCAGATACCTGATCTGCTATGAACTCACTCTGCCAATTTAAATTTGTTCAAAAACCCAATGTTTTTGGTACGTTAACTTTGTACCAGCAAGCTTTATGCTGAATCAGGTATCATCTGTCCTACCGCAGCTGGCATAAAGTCAGCATAAACACCGCATTGCATGCTCTAGCTAATTCGAAAGGAAAGTGCCTGTGTGCTTACACCTGATCCAGATCAGATCAGCACAGCTGAATGATCCAGTAGATCACAGATGCGCTATGAATGACTGCTGAACAGTCACTGACATTTTTCACAGACGTTAGGTTTGGACATGCAACCTGCAGGTAAGCTACCACAGGCCTGGTAACACTCCCCAACTACTGCTCAAATTGAGAACAACTGAGGAACAGTTCTCTGCCCCTGAAAGACCAAACCTCACGTGAAGAGCTTAGGAAGAAGCAGAACAGTTTGACAGAACAAAGCGTTCTTCAGAATGACAATTTGAAAGACAATATTTGATGTGGAGGGAATTTGACCTAGGGTAAGCTAGACTTCTTCCCCGTCCTACAGCCAGATACCACGTATTCCAGCAGACTGATAAGCTTGTGACCAAAAGCAAGGAAGATGAGAAATACTGTGCTAACATTACATTGTACTTGACTGCTGTTGATTTGCTGAGATACTACAGAAACATCCCAGTAAAAGCCACGTTTACCTACCCACAGATTGCAGGAGGTAGATAGGAACAAGGTGAGTTGAAAAGTAAAAATCCAGCCCTATATGCCTTTTATTGGTTTGTTCAACTGTGGCATAATTTTAGTATTATCCTGATTTTAATTGTCTGCACATCAGTATTAGACATAATGGACAGACAGTGTAACAGTTGAGGGTTGAGGTGGTGCTTTTTTTTTTAGGTCAGTTGATAAATCTCTCTTTCTACTGTCAGGAGAGAAACATATTTCAATAGCAACTTTAAAACAAAACTCACAAATTACTACCATTATGTTAAGTGCTAGATATCCCACTGTGCAGTTTTGCTTTGTGAATTTTTACCTTCTTCCATGCACACTTTTAGCCACTGATCGCACAGCCTTTCAGTGTTTTCTGCCTTTTCCTTTAAATAAACTGGCTCTGGCTCCTTCCATCTGGTTCCCCTTCCGTCAGCAACCCTGCACCTGTTCACACCTCCTCTCCTGTTGGATTCCACTGAACATTTCCTCCTCTGCCAGGGCTATTCTGGCACTCGCAACCTTTCTGTCATTCAATCCATCTGTCAGAAGTGAACTTTGTTTACCGCAAGCTTCTGCTTTCTTCTTCAAGAAGCAAAGCCCCTCAAGGTCATTGTCAAATGAACTGTCGGTGTGGATTTAAATCCACTTCTGCTAACCAGCAGAAGATGAAGTTCTTTACAGTCCTGTGTTTGTGAAGATCGGTTTGGGGTACAGGAGAAATAATACACAAGCGAAAGAACAGATTTTAATCATCATTTGTTAACTCCAAATGGGTTTGTACATGTATGTATAGCTGTACCTTCTTGCAAAGACTAGCATAATCTGGGAAAGACTTGAGGAGCTATGCAAAGAAGTGGCAAAAGCTAATGAAAATGTTACAATTAAAAAAATAAATAGAAGCTTTTGATTCTCATTTTAACTCTGTGTAACAAAGATACTGACTAAAAATGCAAAGAGAAAATGAGAACAGCTGAATGAGTAAGTTTACAGTAAAACCTTAAAGCGGCCAACAGCATTCACTGTAAATTATTTCATCTGCAGCATCTTTCCTCCCCCCCCCCTTTTTTTTTTCTTTGTAACTTACCTACTGATGTTTCAAATACAACACTGTGTAAGGAAAAAAAAAATCCTGAATATTTTTTTTCCCTGTTCTCAAGCCTTGTAAAACACACATATGCAACTCTTTGTTAAAATACTGCCTTCCACATTGAGATAAATTGTTAAGATTCTTTGTCAGGGCTGACACTAAATTCATATTGTCAACAGGATACATTATTTTTAGCAATTCCTGTGCCCATATTTCTTTTCAGGAATACATTCTGATAACCACAAGCTCCTGAATTATTAACTAACCTCCTCAACAATCACATTCTTCTAAAATACAAAATACTTTTCCATTTCACTACATACCTTGGGTATCCTTTAAAAAAACCAAAATCTTTCACCAAGCTTAAATACAGTACCAAGAAATAAAATACATATTTTAGGTTTTGTAAGCAATTACAGTGAACCACCCATTTTATTACCCTTTTACTAAAAATTAATTTAAAGTAAAGCTTTCTGGGAGAAAATCCAGGAGGTAATCCAATCTCATTAGCAGAAATGCAGTTACACTTATGTTAGGTCTGAATTTGACTCTAATAAAAATTGCATTGACAAATACTGCCCAAGTTTAGCTGAACAATAACTTAACACTGATACATCCCTTATATAGGGATTAGTCCCTGCATTTTTTTTTCCTGATGCTATGACCTTCTTTCATAGGAAATGATGCGCAGGTGAACAAAAGCACTGCAAATAGAAGAGGAACTCTGGAAGAAAAAGAATATGCAGCAGTGTCCCATCTAACTACAGAGAAAGTTTTACTCCCCAGTTTGATTTAATCCCTGTAGAAGGCAGCTGAACAACAAGCAGCAGCTAACCCAGAACAGTTGCTCCTATTTCTACAAAAACATAGTTTGATGCTCAAAGCACCAGGAACGCAAGGGCAACCAAGAGCGGCACGCTATTAAGCTTGCCACACTGCCAGCACAGCCAAGGGAAGGAGGTCAGCCCTGTCAGGAAGCCGACAGCAGAGGCTGTGCTCATCTGCTCACTCAGGACCAGTATCTCCCATCTCCCGCTTTCCCCCTGCCCAGTCACTGGCACAAGGGCGCTGAGCAAGGGGTGAGAAGTGCAGCCTGGCAGCCAAAGCAGGCGCACTCAGGTGATTTTTCTTCCTTCCTCCATAGCTACATTCTACAGAGGTGACAACCTATAGGCTGATCCTCTTCGACATCAAGTTTGATAAAGTCCCCAGCTGAGGGGCCTCTGGGTTCTCTGCTGAATTTTTTTCTAGGCAAGCATTGCAGGAGCAGAATATTGTGCAGAAGAAAAAACAACCCCAAACCAACAATCACAGACTGCACAAAATAAACTACTTAGACTATACATTCGAAAGCACAAGGCAGCTTTTTAAATTGTTTAAGCTCACAAATACCAAGTAGATAGAAAAAGTACATTTTAGCTTATTGTAAAAACAAGCTTTCAGATGTACTCGAGAGAAAAGCCCTAGAACAAGTCAAAAATAAAGATAAAAATCAAACATTTTTCCAGTAGCAAATTCAGAAAAAAAAATATCTGTCAGCCTTGACTACATGTCTGAAAGATTTTTATGGTTCAAAAGAAAAAATCATTATCCTGTTGTCATTAGTCACACAAATAGAAACCTAATTTGAATGAGATCAAAGTAAATATTTGATACACACGCACAAACTTATTACTGTTAGTGCTGAATAATAACTGTTCAAAACAAAAACCTTCTAAAGATGTTTGTTTTCTACAGCAGTTAGTCTCTGCTGTATTTCATGTGAATTCACTGCTCGCTCCAAAGCGCTTTAAGTATCGTCACTGCTCCTGAACCACACTCTACATGCAGTAGCAATTTGGCTGCCTCAACAACCTGATGCGATGTATAAAAGATGAAATCATTAGAGAAATTTGATGTGACCAGTTGCAGTTTAAATGCCATGGGGAAAAATTTAGATGAATCTAAGATTAAAATCTGAAAATGTATTACTGCCTTTTCCTGGAGAAATTTGTATTGTAGAACAATAAATTAAATTGTCAACCATGCTTAAACTATAAAAAAATGAACAAAAAAAAATAAAAAGGTGATTTTTAAAGACTTTCATATTCAAAATTAACACACGATTTTGGATTTATTCTTTACCTCTTCACTTGTATTTTCTTTCTTTCCCTTTTAAACTTCATTAACGGCCTTCACATTTGCACAATCATCTTAAATATGTTTAAATTATTAAATAGAAAGATATTTAAATAACTGTATTATCGTGACACAAAGTATATCAGTTTCAAAATGTCTACAAGGCACTGCCAGAAGACGACAGAGCCGATTTATTTCAAATCATTCAGTATCAGTCTTCGTAAAGCAGCATATGGTCTTATCATGGCAGGTAAAATATTTTACCTTCTATAATAACGCAGAGCAGCTAATTTATCTACATGCTGTATAATCAGATAAACAATTTCAGCAGCACTATGAAAACCTGTAGCAAAGGAGAAATTTACCCCTCACACACTTTATTGATTTTTCTGCCTATACATTCATATAATTGCTAACAATGGAGGTTTATTATCTTTCTTCCATCCCAGTCTTCAATTACCTTAAAGCAAGACTTTCTTTTCAGTTGTGGAAATATTTGCAGCTTCTACAGCTGCAGGACAAAGAACTGAGACATTTTCAGAGAGTTGCTCGGGGGAAGAGGGGGGGGGAAACCCCCTTTGCGAGATTCTATTGCAAGTAAAGCAGAGTGAATGACAACTTTCAAAGCTACCACAATCATTTACTAATGTGCTGCTATACCAAATAAGTCTAATTTTTTTTGACAGCACCAAATTAGATTTATTGCAGAAACTGCTGCATAAATAGCATATGGCTATGTTATACCACCTATTTCAAATCCCTGTAATGTTTCCTCCCCTCCCAGCTCAAAATGAATAATCGAGCCAAGCTATAAACCTTCTGCAGACGAGAGAGACACAAGTTCAAAAAAGCAGATGCAGGAGACCTAGATTTCTCGGTTGGAATCGTCCAAGCCAGTATCACGTATCCCGAGCAAAAACACCCGGGCGGTGACAGGTCAGGGCTCCCTCTCTACCCTTGAGGATTTTATTTTCCCCTTTCCTTGGTAAGATGATGTTTTCCTTTCTCTTTCAAGCTAATGGTCAAGGTGAAGCACGAGGGTCCCAGCCCCGCGGGAAGGTGCTGACCTACAGCTCTTTCACCCCTTTCCATGGACTCGAAAGTTTCCTTACGGGTTTTGCTGGACGGGTCCCCGGACCCACGTGCCTTTGTGTTTCTATCGCTCGCCCCATTCCGCGTTCAGCACGCGGCTGGGATAACTCGGGGACACACGCGTGTCCTTGTCACACGACATGACCGGGAGCGAGTAGCCCGCCCCCCCCCCCCCCCCCCCCCCCATCACTCCCCTCTCCCCCAGCGCTGGGGCTGCAGCCCCAGCGCTGGGGGAGAGGGGAGTGATGGGGGGGGAGGGGGGGGGGGGGGGGTGTGCGCGCGCGGAAAAGACATCGCAAGGTCTTCGCTCCGAGCACACCGCTGCACAACATCGCGGAAGGCTGCGGCTACCCCGCCGCTTCGCCTCTCGGTGGTCAGTCCTCCCAGCTGCCCTATCCGTTACTGTCTGATTAGCTCTGCGAAGGAGCCCCTCCCCGGCCAGCTTTCCCCGCCATCTGTTCCACACGCCATGGCTGCCGCCCAGCAGCCTCGCGCTGCCCTCCTACCTGGCACCCGGCTCCCGGCCTTACCCCAAAGTGCTAACACAGGTTCTCGCTGCTGGCAGAGTCAGGATTTCATTACTACTACTTTGACAAGTGCAGGGTTGTTTGTAATTTCTCTTTTATCCTGATTTTGATTGTACAACCACCTCCCACTGATTCAGTTTGCTTCAGTTTTGTTGCTCACAGATTTTACTCTCCACATTAATCTCCCTCTGGCATGTTACCGCATCTGTTCCCTTTTTTATTATTAATTTTCAAATTCCCACCATTTTTGACAAAAAAGGAGGTAATCTACACTCTGCTTCTGCCCATTTCATTTTCTTTAATTTGGAAGATAAGTATGAAAGCGTGCCAAAGAAGTTAATTCTCCGTTAACAGTTTATTTTCTGGCATCCCGATGCCTTTGTATATGAAAAACAGATAGAAATAAATGTTGACTGAATCACAACAACCTAGTCGCAACCGTCCCTAAATTTAATGAAAAGTAAACATACGAAGCAGAACCTAAAAAGTTTATTAGTTAGCGCAGTTGTTTCATGTTATCACTCCTCCCTGCATTTTAAAAATAATGGTTTTGTACAAGATGAGCAGAAAATAAACTAAAAACCAATTACTGCTTACACTTATTTCTGCTTCTCCCCTCTTCCCCCTCCCAATTTAAGTATTATTGGTCCTTTCATCACTCTGGGAACGTAAAACATCTCTCAGTCATTTAATATTACTAACAGCACTTCTTTGAATGTTACCTCCTATCCAGCCCTGACGATGGACTCTTTTTGACGTGCTAAAATTGTTTGAAAAAGCACAAGCGTGCTGCTAGATAATACATACTACTAGAAAAAAACCCCAGTAGATAATACTAAGTGCTGTGCAATTCCCTAGAAGGCTAGCGGTAACTACCAAGAAGTTAGTTTACATTTTATCATTTAATAGTATGGCTTAAATAGGGAGATCAATCTGTGAGGCATGCTGCAGTTCTAACAAGGAACACTGGTGACGACATACAGCTCAACACCAAAGCTCCAGTGACTAAACAATGCCACAGGAACCCGGAGGTGGAATGATAGATCTATGTGCTTTATTTATTATACATGTAAAACAAATTAGCGTTAATGCAGCCGTTGAAACCAAGCAAGAAGGACTGATGCACAGTAGGAAGCCTACAGCACTGCTAAACCACACTGTACTCCCTCAAATGCCACTTTCTCTCTTATTTTTCAAAATGATATCTGGAAAGCAGCATATCTAAGAAAAGAAATCTCACAGAATGAGGGGAAAAAAATAAATATCAAGGCCTACTACACCCACTGACTCATTGTAATATAAACTTTTATCCTTTAAAAGAGTGACACAGGGATTCAGGGTAGCTCGGTGGGTCACCTGAACCTGGAAGCATGGGTTCTTCTACTGTTTAGTAATATTCCCCCACCTACAAGTTGACATTCAATACTGCTTGCAATGTTTCTTACAAGCAAACATGAAGAATAAAAAATTAAACTAAAACTGCTTCAATTCCACTCAGTTGCATCTCCCAGCAAATTTTAGATGACATTTCAGTCAAAAATATCTCGAGCTGTCTACCTGTCTCTGTGCCTGAGAAAATTGATGACGGCATTGAAAAAGTTCAGTTTTGAAATTCAGTGATCCTCTCACTTCTTAAGATTTATTTAACTGCTTGGGCATACGCAAAGAGGAACCACATTTGAGTGCCATTGAAACAAATAATAACTTCAGATTTGTTTTGAAATAAAAAGAAAGATTTTTAATGACGATTCTGTTACAAAAACAGTGAAAAATTTTATGAAATTAGATATCTGGACAAGTTGTTAACATCTTGCTTCTTTTATGTGATCTTTTCCACTACCATACTGACATGATTTTTAATGATTATTCTCTCATGAACTAAGAGCAATAGATGTATAGGTCTTCTACTCGCTGAAGAATGGATTCAGATGTTTCATTAGCAAGACCCAACCTTGCCAAAGTAACAGCAACTTAACATTGACTTCAGAAGTAATTTCATAAGATTCATTTCATAAGATTCTCCTACTGTAGTAACACTAATACAAATAAACACAAAGCTGAAACTAAGGTAAAAAACCCCAAATAACCCCATTTAAACAAGCACAGTCAGTCTAATAGCATGGTGACACCCACAGAGTTACATGGCTGATAATCAAAAATACACAGCAAAAGTTCTGTATTTTCCCAGTTATTTGAAGACATACAAATTAGAATTACTACCTAGTCAATAGTAGGAAACGCATGTCAATAGCACGGATTTCTAAGCAACATATTGCTCCAGGAAGAAAGGTGACAGGAAAAGGCAAATTTAAACTTTGTGGCAATGATTTAGAATAGCTAACTGTAACCTTTTTCTCGATTTTTAACAAGTACATTTTGTTAACGTAGAAGCTGTTTAGTTGGTAATCAATCAACAGTGTCTGAAAACTAGGATGCAGCAAGAGAAGTGGGACTCCTGGAGAAGAGTGCAGTTCTGCAGAGCACTTTCTTTTTCTCAATAAGACAGACTGCATGCTCTTTGTCATTTAATCCATTCATATATTTACCATCTCATTTTCATACATTAAAATCCGAAGTTCTTGTACTCATTTTTAGTATTCTATTTACTTACAATATCAAAACTTCAAATCACTGAATTAGTAAAACCTTTTCTGACCCTCCTTAGTAATATACCAATTCATATAAAACAAAGAATTCTTTCTGTATCTCCCCAGATACCTGTAATTATTTTGCCAGAACAACCCAGACAGGTCATGCAAGGCAACAGAAAGGCTATCCACAACCGTGTAACAGCAGTACAGACCTCCCTCAAATCCAGTGTTGTGAGAAGACTTGGAGTGGACCAGCTGGTCCTCTCCTGGAAAGAGGGAAATCAGCAAGACGAGGCCAAGGCCAGAATACCCAAGAGATGCACTAAATCAGTGCGATTTCAGCACAACCTCCCACAGGCAGGACACTAGAGCTTAAAATCTGTTTGCCTTGGCAAGTACCACAGTGAATGAGTCTATAACCCCCTAGGATTGCTGCTACCACTACCCTTCAAAGTGAGCATTTCACTGGCACAGCTGCCATTTGAGGTGAAGTGAATAAAGAATGAAAGAAGGCAGACCGTAAGCCAGTGAAGTTCACGTGCAACAACTATGGTTGTACCAATCCATTAAAAACATACTGAGTTCAAAATGCATAACTAATGCCACTAGAGACATGTAACTTTTATACCTTCCCTAATACAGAAAACCTGTTCTGTCAGGAAGTGATCTGAGAGGAAGAAAGGGAGCACACGCTAAGGAAAAGTTTCATTTCAGTAGGGGATCCTTTCCTCTGCCACTCAGGGAAAACAGATGACTGACTGAGAACATCTCTAACCCTGCCCTTCCCATCTAAGTACATGGGCACAATGAGTTCAGGAGCCACGAATCTCTCATTGCTTCTGTTTTCTCCCCCTTCTTCACCCACGACAGCAACATCACCTCATATTTTCCTGGAAAGCAGACACACTTCAAAGATAAGGAGAACACAAACAGAACAAAGTATTAAAGAATTTAGGGAATATCAAGGACAAAAATTTGAACCTATTTCCCATGCTTCAATCTACACATCTTTCTGACAATTAGATGTCAGCACAAAAAACATTTCACTGCTAGCAAGCATACCTATGAGCAGAGGCTGTAACATGAACACAAGGCATAAAATATACAGTAAAGATTAGGACAAGAGTTGCTGCACTAGGTCAGACAAAGAAACCGTGGCAGTCCAGCATCTGTCTCAGAAAGCAGATGTCTGAAAGTGTATGAGAACAGGGCCAGCACAGAGCATTTCTTGCCCAAAACACTGCCCAGCCTCCAGTGATCTGCATCTCAGAAACTTCCTGAATCAGACCACAGATTGTAAAGCTACCTGAATCATCTGTATATTAGGTATCCAGTTTTAACTATCCCGCTGTGTGAAAGTAGGCAATAGTCCTCATTTTAACAAGTTGAGTATTTTCACAAATTAAAAAAAGATTAAAAAAATTGGCTAGTCAGAATTCCTCCAAGACATCCAGAGCTTCATTGCATATAATCAGCCTTTTGCTAAAAGGAGCGTGGTAAGCCATTTGGTTAACTATCACAACAAATCATTATTAATAAAGTTCTGCTAAATCCAAACTTTAGATATCTTAACAACTCACCCAAAACTTTTTTCAAGTTCATTAACCTCTAGCATATTTTTTCTCTAAATACAGGCTGTTAGAGTGGTACTTACTTCCATCTGTTAAACAACCGTGCTTTGAATTACACAGAAATGTGGCTGAATAAAAAAGTGATTCATTGAATTTAATAGTTTAGGCAAGGCTATATTTTATTTCCAGTTACTCAATGGCAGTATTCTCACAAAGCCCGAGGAGTAAAAGACTTGGATAAACATGCAAACTTCTGTTAAGCAATAAAAATCTGAGGCTTCCACCCCCCCTCCTTCATGTAAAATTTAAACTAACTTAACTTCCATCCCTCAAAGACTGAGCAAAAGCCACCAGATTCGTTGGATGTCTGCCGCTGAGGGGAGCAGGGGGACAGAACAAAACAAAAGTCACACAAACAAAAACCTGCAAACAGTCAGTCAATAGCACTTCCTGTGGCAAAAGGAAAAACTCCTGCAGTTACCAAAACTCAAGATGCAACGAATAATAGGCATGTTAACCTTCTGGTGATTTCCAGAAATGTGTAATGAGTAGTACAGTAAATGGTTTTGGAAGCTATATCCAAGGACAGAATAAGCTCAGGCAAAGTCTCTCGTCACACAGTGTTTGCATTGTACCACATCTCCACTGAGCAAGTGACCTAAACACCTTCCTCGCATACCTGAGCTGACCTCCTATTCATAGACAGTAACATTACCTTTTGATTGATTAATCTTGCAGTTAACATGATTATGATCTTTTATACATCCCTGGTCATTCTGCTGCAGCAACGTCAGGTTACTGATCGGAGAATTCCTATGCTCAGATGTTCTGCTGCACACTACAGCGTCAAAAGACATTTAAAGTGTCTTTGTCCTACCAAACGCAGAACAACAGAAAGAGTGTAGCTGCACTTTTCCCTCCTCTTCTTCCTGCCTAAAAGCATGCTACCTCATCACTGGAGCTGAACCTTGCCTTTTCTTCACACCAGTAATTCACTTTCATAAATTACAGTTCATAACTAATTTCAATCTCCATTTTTAACATGACTGAGGGCTGCCCATGCAGTCAATGACTGCAAATATCTAAAACAACCATGGGGAAGCCTGTGGCAAAAAATTAGCAGAATGAAATTGGTACTACAGCATGTAATAGGATAAGGGGTACCTGGTGAGGTGCAGTTGGTGCTCAGATTTACTCAGCAGTTCTGTCAGTTTTAGGCACTCCTCTCTGGCTGCTGTCAGATCCTGCTGGGCTTGTTCCAAACGCTGTTTGTTTCCATTCAGCTCTAATCCTAGTTTTTCTATTTGCTTAGAAAATTGTAGAACCAAAGAAAGTATATTTAAGAAACGCATAGAGATACATTTTAAGACGATAAATATTAGTGTGATCAAAGCTTCTGAAAAAATAATGCACACTTTAGTTTTTAGACAAAAGTAGTTCGTTGATGAAAACTACAAAATAAGCAAATTAAAGTATTTGAAATTACGTTCTTAAGAAAAGCCAAAATGCATATCATACTTCATATTAATACACAATCAATGTTATTGTCTACACGCAACTTAAGAGATACACATGTTCAATCACCTTCCGATTTTCTCATGTGAAGGCTTCCATATCTGTGTCACGAATTCACTGTGTTAGAAAGCCAGAAGGCAGCAGAACATCGGCCATCTTCAGAAGCTGCTGGACATCAGTCAGCTCTTGTGGTCATTTATTTTGCTTATCTTCTACATAAGCAATGACATGTGGGAATTTAGCTTTGCCATATTCACATAATATTATGCAAGAGAATAAAGGTCATTTCATGATTTTACCATTATTGAAAATAAGTTATTTATGATTTATAAGTGAACCCTAAACATACCAGCTGCTGTTAATCCTGTCATTTTCTTACCAACATTAGTCCTTACATGTCAGCTAAACCAAGTAGGTAAATCTAACTCAGTTGATGACTCAATTTATTTTACAAATAATGATAAGCAAATTTGCATGAGCAGCATCTTTGATTCCAGCGAAGCATACTGGACTTACCAGCTGCAACTGAATCACACTGTCAACAGTTTAAAGTTTGCACAAATATTCTCAGAAGGAATATATTTTTCTCTAATCCATATACAACATACAAGTACCTGTAGGAATACATCTGTAACATAATACAACACTCTGTCCTAAGGATGCTTTTAAGGAGGCCAGTGGAATATGGAATAAGGTAACAATGTAATTTTATCTTGTAGTAACTATTCTGCACTAACTCCCTACATAAATATTTACTTGTCACTGGGGCTGGGGGGAACTTGCATGTTTTTTAGTCAACTAAGCTGTGAAAGGTCATTCGTAGTACAGAATAAAATTGTTCATATAAGGAGTTAGTGCTGAATAGCTATTATACTTTAAATTCATTCCATAACTAATTTTGTGATAGCTTCCTCATGTAGACAAGCCTCAATATCTTCATCAGTTATTGAAATTATTCAAACGTCCTACAAGAACAAATGAATGTAATTCAGTCCCAATATTGGCACTTGAAGCATCTTCGTAATAATGTTGTCTCTTTTCCTCCTATGAAAACGTTAACCTAAACCATTTACAGTAAGTCATGGTGTTACAAACACAATCTCTTCATCCAGAAAAAGGTTTCACAATATTTTTCATATGTATTTTTAATTTTGTTAATTACCTAACTACACTTTTTTCTTCAAGAATACTCAAGAAAGGTTCAAGAAGGAAATTTTTATTAGAATTTGAATGTCACCTTGCTTTATCACATAGACCACCTACGAAATTAAATCAGTAATTCCTATTACACTGTCAGAACATTGTTAAGCCAGGTGCATAAAGCTATGCAGTTACATATGCTTTGCATTTTCACTTGTTTCCAGAGACTTCTGCATATTTTAAATAGAACAGAGGTCTCAGCAGGTTCTTTACACTCTATTCTTCTTAGCAGCAGTCCATTAATGTTATTTCTCCATCATAATAAAGATGAGACAACAGTTCTTCACAGTCTTTACAAGTTAAAGATAGGGAAGTTCTGCAACACACTTCAAATTTGCTTTAAGAATACATCCATTCAGCCTGTCTTTAAGAAAACTAAACAACAAATTAGTCAAAAAGCATCAGCTAAGTATTTGAAAAAGCACAACCACAGCTGAGAACATAAATACACTCTAGATCACTCCTTCAGGGAAAGGTTTCAAGGAACAGATGGGCTTTACACCACTGCCTCGAGTTAAACAGGCTCAGTCAGGTTTTGACACAGGCCCACAGAAGGAAGCAAATTCCAAGTGCAAGAACCTCTGGTAAAAATATTCTGCTTCCCCCAGCCAGATGTTGAACCTGCAGGGTTGAACCCAAGAATACATCCAGAGATTTCCATTGTCATGAAAGTGCAGAAGGAAATCCTCAGACAGTGACTCCATGACATGATCTTTAAAGAGTCACAGGAGCATTATGATTTCTATAAAAAGTATCAAGAAAGCAAGCATAGGTTTTGGAGGACAATTTTATTTCTGCTAATTTCATCAGTAATTCCAAAATTCAGAATCAGCTGCTTACACACACAGAGGTGTGTGTGTGTTTGTGCATGTGTGTAGGTGTATATAGATATATATATCTTAAAATATCAATATTTAGAGGTACTCACAGTGTGAGACATAGGAAGAGTAGGAATTCTACACAAGAATTCTGGCAGTGACCATGGCAGAAACAGCAGACAACCTAATAAGAAAGGGGTGGCAGAAAAATGCCACCCAAGAGAACATGCTAACAGCAACTTAGAAACCAGAAGCATCAAACCCAGGTATATTTAGGGATAGCAACAAAATTCTTCTTTTTGAAACACTAGAAAACATTCATTGGAAATAATGTGGTAGCAGTCACACATCATCATGCTGAAAACACACAGCCCATACTCTGAACACTACATGTTACTCAGGTTTAAAAATTCAGATACCAGTCTGAAACATAGGAAGCCTGAGAACTTGAGAATAGATCATACAATAAAAACCAACACACTTCCTGCAAAGAATAATAGTCTCACAAATGTATACACGCTATTGTGAAATATGTCAAGTCCAGTCCATCACTAGGTCATCACAATATATACTGAATTTAAACTACAGAGACATTACAGAACCAATGAGTCTTCTTCACTGATCCTGCAGGGAGCCTTATCAGGCAGCATCTCTCCAAAACTTTTACTTTCTTTCCCATTTCTTCTTACCGGGAAGCTGCAAGCAGTTCTGTAGTTGCTATCTGGGCCCCAGCGTAATTGTAGGGAGAGAAACAGCAACAAACTACCAACCGAAGTATTTTGCTGACAACTCTGCTTCTCATGCAGCGTTAATTTGATCCCTCAGTGCCTATCACTTGTGATCCAGCTTTTTACACATGATCAGAGAGTATTTCTTCAAGGTACTTAACTTTTCAATGTATGTGAGAGACAAGAGATGGAGCACAGAACTGCAAAAAGACAGATG
This sequence comes from Rhynochetos jubatus, assembly GCA_027574665.1. Classification (NCBI taxonomy): domain Eukaryota; kingdom Metazoa; phylum Chordata; class Aves; order Eurypygiformes; family Rhynochetidae; genus Rhynochetos; species Rhynochetos jubatus. The sequence continues at coordinate 39,830,740 of CM050650.1, forward strand.
ACAATCTTGCATTTAAGAAAATCTGAAACAGATTTCCCGTATAACAAGGAACAGAATTACCATAATGTATATGTACAACAAGACTACATTAAGGTTGGAACACGCAACTTCTGGTGCTTAATTCCACAACCTTAATATTCTTACTACTTCTGCACATAATTTAAAAAGTTCTGTTTAATCTGTCTTGCCCTGCAGTTGCCTGAACTCCCAGGAATATCAACAGGCACTTTGCCATTGAAAGATGGCAGGCTAAACCTCAGTAAGAGAAACGTCATTATTATTAAGTTGAAAGGCATTAATACCATTCCGCACGCATATCCAATTCAGTGGCAACAAAGAAGTTTTACTAAACAAAAATTAAATCACTGGTGAAACATCAAGATTTTATTCTAAATCAATTATTCTTTTTTTCAGTATTACCACCAGCCACCTTTTATATTTTAAGTTCTTCACTTTGAAGCGTATAGCACTCTTTTTCTTGAAACACTTAAGCATTTCACTTCTCATTCACTAGCTTATGATGCATTTACAAATTATCTTCTGATTTTCATATTGCACTTTTAGGTGAACACACTGGAGATGCTTATTCAGTGACATAAATGCAACTTACTGTAAAACATAAAAGGTGATTCCTCAAACACTGGATCAATGTTCAAGTACCCTCTTCATAAATGATCTGAAACTATCTCCACCTAACAATACTTCTGTATGTTGTAAAAATGTGCTGTTTAATTAACAAGACATCTCTTTATCTTTACAAATTCTGATAAAATTAAATAATAATTTCATTTAAAACAAGCCAAATTAAAGATTTAAATAATTGTTTAATTCTTTTCATACTGATGCTGATTCTATTGTATGCAGAAAAATGCAACTTTAAATTCCAAACCAGCAGATGTTTTTCATAGAATTTTAAATAGCAGCAAACTGACAGAAAAGACAAATGCCTTTTTTTTTTTAAAACAAACGAGAATGATTAATCAGTGATAAAAGAACTCGTACTCTGAAGTAAATGCAAAACAACTTTAGAAGACTTAACAAAATCAAAACCATACTAAACCCAAATGAATTAATAAGTGATTTATGACATTCACTGTTTTACCAGTGTGCTCACACATCAGTTAAGACAACATACAATATAACCTGAAAAATAAATTCTACACTGACTATACCATTGCACAAATTCTGCAGTAAATAAATTCTGGAGGGGAAAATATTTTTGTGAATTTAAAGTACTTTCTTTTTGTTTCATACTTCATTCTCCACCATTATTAAAAGATTAAAGGAACATAAAATACAAACAAATACAGAAGAACAAATATAAAGAAGAAGTGAAATATAATTACTGTGGTGGTTGGTATTTACAGGCACATCCTCAAAAGGCAATCAACATATATAAAACCACATACACTTCTCATTAACACACAGTAAAATTTTAGAGGCCCTGATGCTCCCACGCTTAGTTTCATTTACTAATATAGCCCTTCAGAGCAATGAAATCAGTCAAATTGCACAGGACTGAAGCTATAATTAAGGTCTTTTTAAGAGGTGCCACCAGTATGGCCGTTCATACACAAATAATATATATAACAGTGACAGGAAATTTTTGCACTGTTTAATACTGACTTCAATCCATGTTGCCTTATTTTTTAATACACTAATTAATTGGGGACAGAACAATCATACCCTACTGTAACACTAATTTAGTTTTTATTTTTTAATTTTAAAGCCCCAACAAAGCAAGACAGGTTTTTAGTGAGGTATTTTAGTTGGAGGAAGGCTGACTATCAGTCCACATGCAGCAGGGGTCACTTGCAGTCATTTCTATCCTAATCCTGATATCAATCAAGCAACTCTAGGATCTGAGTGGTCTCTAAACCTCAGACCTCCCAGGCATGGCCATCTGACATAGCATATTGCACCTGAAGAACTATCCAACTTTGTAAAGAGAGTTAGGGCCATCACGAGGTTAACCCCTGCCACGTCCCAACAATGGCTTTCATCCCTTCTGCACTCTATATGAATTACTGCTCCTTCCCATTCAAATCTAAAAGAGGATACAAAGCAGTTATGAAAACTAGATTTGATTTTAAAGGGGACATTTCCATTCTGGAAGTAGATTTATTATAAAGCTATAAGAATATACAAATTAATAGTAAGAAATACAATGTACACAAGACTTAAAAGAGTCCACAAAGACCACCTCTTTTGAAGAGGTCAGTTCACAAAAATCATAAAGACAACTGGAAATTCTACACATTATTTAGCCCAAAACCTTTCATGTCATGAAAGGCAAGTAACATGAGCAGAAACACAAGAGAAGGAACCCCAGTAAACACCCACAGTTCCTTTGAAGGGTTTTCCCTACAGCTGGCTCACAAACCAACTGACCTCTAAAGACCAGAGGGGCAAGCAAAGACATAACCTAGATAAGCACTGAGGGCTATAATATGTTGGACAGCTATTATTCTACCCTGATCTGGTGGGACTCTTGAATTCCTTGAAAGAGAAGTAGTTTTGTGACCACTGTCACTTGTACTGCAAAGCAACGTAACAGCACCTGGCAGTACTGTGGCACCCCGTGTGCTCCACTAAAAGGCAAGGGCATCGAGATGAAAGCCATTGCCTATGCAAAGGTCAGCAGCCACAAACCCTCTACTCCCAAAAAACATCGAGAACTACTAGAGACAGGGCACTGCAGTTTACTAGGAAGAGCAGGGGTGCTGGAGGAAATTCCTGGGAATAGCATGGCAGGGGTGTGTGTGTGCTTTTAAATGCACGCTTCTTTAAATCCCATTGAAGCAAACTTCCTACCTGTAATGGTCAGCTGGCGCAAGAGAAAAAAAAAAAGCATGTTCCTAAGTATATATTTATGAATACACACACACAAAATGTTTTAATTAAGCAATAATCTTAGGTGTCTGTCCTTGTGCAAACTCTCAAAGAGCAACATGGCCCCTGAATACTGTGGCTAAATATCCTGGGAAACAGACATGAGTGAATGGCTGAAATATGTTATACAAGGATTTTACCTCATGATTTCCCTGAAAATATTTGCTTTTAATTTGCCAAAATATTTGAACTGCAATACTATTTCAGGAACAAAACTTCCAAACCCATAGTGATTACTACAGTCACATTTTAACAAACAACATAGCTGTACTAGATAGAGATTAGCTCAGCAGCCACCAGCAGAGATAAGACAGTGATTCTGTTCCACAGTGGAACAAGACATATATTTTTTTTCTTAATGGATTGCACTGAGTGAGGGACAGAGACAGGGGGAGAATGGGGTAGTGTAAAAGAGATGTTTTGCTTGCTGATAAAGGAATTTCAGAAAATGCAGGAGGCATGCCGGAAAAAAAGGAAGGGGAAGATTACTCCTACTTCATTACTGAAAACCAGGAGAGAACAAACTTGTTCCTTTTATCCTTTCAAACACATATTTGAGATTACCGGTGTGGGCCTAGCTTTTTTTTTTTTTTCTTGGACAGTATTAAGGAATAGCTAGAAAGAAAACCTATGCAGTAACAACCGACAAGTGATAGTCAGGGACTTGTACACTCTTCTGATTGTTGGCACAATGACTATTGATAAAGCAACCATTCTTCTAGTCAAAGAAGAACAAAAGACCCAACAGAAACCAAACATTTCTTTAAATGTAATGCACATACACACTATACCAAGTGCTATGCAATTCTTTTCCTACTCTGAATAACGTTTAATGCACACAAATTATTTTCTCTTTCCATGTACTAATGGGGTGGCATCACACTCGATTACAGAACATGGATCAAGGTTACTTACATGGGCCAACTACACCCAAATACAACAAACTCCTGATCACCAACTGGTCATTTGTCTCAGCAGGCCAGCTGCTTAGGGGAAACAGACCAGTACAGAAAATACAGACCAGTCAATACAGAAAGTTCTGCTACTGATAATCCCAGTCCCAGGGATTTTTCTTATGGAAAACACAACAAAGAACTTAATGAAGGCTGCTCATACCACTGATCCTTGAGGAATGGATGGCTGACAGAGGAAAACAATGCCGTAACAAAGCAGCAGTAGCCATATCATAATTGTAATTAAACATTTCAGGGTTGCAGATCAACATTTTTCCTCAAAAATCTTTGAGAAGAGCTAGTAAGTTCAGTTCTAAAAAACAATGACATTCCTCCTGAACAGGTCAGGTAATTCATATCAAACCAAGGCATCAAGTACTGTATCATTTACTCCCTCCTTATTTACCCATTTTCAGGTTAGTGCACTGGATGCCCAAAACTAAAATTGATACATTAAAAAGAGTTCAGCTACAGCAAAGGTTATCACGTTTTCCTAATGGCTTCTTGTCCAAAAGCAGATCAGTTTTCCTGCTTTTAAGGCCATTATAATCAAGATCAGACCAGGTAAGAAAATTTGATGCTCAAAGTTTTAGGTTGTCTGCTAGGTTTTGTTTTTTTCCTCCCTGTCAAATAGTATTCAAGCATGTTTACTGATTTAACAGAATTTCTCTTCAGAACAGACCTTCCAGAGCACTTTTTTAACTAATGAGGTCACAGAATCTCAGGTATGGGACTGTTACAAGAACACACAAAACACATAATCCTAACCTATCTCCACCAGTGTTATTGAAACTTGCAATTTCATTGTTTCAAAACATCTGGTGATATCCTGAATGTCCCAGCTGGTGAAAAATCCAGTATTTTAAAGCCTGATGCAGGGAAGCCTGATACCTATTCATAAAAGACATTTCAGTGAAGCAGTGACTTGAGAAGGTTGTACTGGTCTTGCATCAGACACTCTGCAGCATTTCCAGGATATATTCACAAATTCTTGGCCTGCGCTGTTTTTGATGAAGACAGAGTCAGTAATCTCTCCACTTACAATGTCTAAATTAGGTTACTATAAATCACGAGTTTATGACAAATGAGATAAACATTCCCAAAATACCTTTTGGCAAAATGCTTTTGGACTGCAATTTTGCCAAATTTTTATTTGTCTGCAAAATTGTCAGTCTATAGTGTACAGAGACATCGTTTAGGTTCTGTCATACTACACAAAAATGCTTTGATGTGTAGCGCTATTGGTAGAGGCTGTGCATATCAGTGACTCTCAAGCTCCTTTTTATTTGGGCTCATGAACTTCCATATAGGCAACTCTTAAAAATCTCTGGGTTTTGGTATATAACCTCTGGAGCTTTTCATTCTGTCACCACAATAAAGGCAAGAGAATTCTGTAATCCTCTGCTTCAGACTACATTTGCCCCTTTTTAAGGGCATCATTAAAAGAATAGGTTTTACAGGTTAAGATTACTGGCTTGGATTTATTTCTACACAAAGTATTTAGCTGATTCCTCAAAACATGGTAACAAAATTTAAAACCTCCAATTAGTTTCTGAACATGTCCTATTGCTTTATTACAAGGAGACCACAAGTCCCAGTGGTACAATGCTACCGGTAAGAACTATCTAATAATCGTGACGCCCAAATTGGCTGGGACTGCATAAACCAATTCTACCAAACTGTTTTCACTTCTACATGCTGAAGCTTGTGAGATTTTATAAACCAAATAAAAATGATTTACTGACAAAGAGAAAGCAAGTGATTAATAGTGTACTTCATTTTTATAATGCAGAGCAGAAAAGAGCAAGTGATGCTAATCTGAGGAAACGATTTCATAGTGTGTCAGAAGTATGATTTCTATTAGAAATGCACAAATTATGCCATGCAGTGCTTCCAAATTCACAGAAAAATTATTATAAAAGTGAAGACCTGCTGTGTCAAATATGCCACACAATTTTTGTTCTGATAAGAGCTATTTAGGTTAGGGCGTGACTTTTCTTGGATATAGCTGTGCTAGTACAACCCCTAGTGTGGGCAGAGTTTACTGCCATGAAGGCATTATATCCATATAACTTACAAAGCTTGCTCCTAAGAAGGAAAAGTATTAAGTGAGACACTTATTTCAGCACAGCTACATCCACAATGGGAGGGCTGAGAGAGAAAAAGAGAGGGCAGTAGGTTATGCTACTTTACAACATGCCGGGCCAGATGAACAGATGCAGTTTTTGTGTACAGAAACTGGGTGGTACATGTCCTTCTCCACCCTCCCTCCATATTCCTAATGTTAATCAGGATCATGATGGATGATATTGCAAAGCACTTATTCAATTTAAATGGTATCACTGCTCATTCCTTCTTGATTTTTATTCCAAGAAATATTCATGTCAAATATTAATAACAGGTAGGCAGACCAAGGTGCCAATACCTTAACTACAGATATGGAAAGAGATATTAGAATGAAAGAAAGACCAAAGAAATATACTGTCTTTAATTATCCTAAATGACACAAATTCAGTTTTGAAGAACTTCATAAACATCAGTGTATGATAACTACATATCTGTATTTACTGACATGTAAGTGTATGTATCTGATGATCCTAAATTGTACAGGCTGATTTCTGCCTATTCTGACACACCTGAATAACTTCAATCCCTTTTTAAAAGCCACTATATATAAACTAAAATACACCTTCAAAACTAAAATTTATCCACAGCACAATTAAAAATACAATCATACCTTAAGAAACAGTAAACTCACTTTCAATACAAAGATATTCTGAAACAGGATTCTTTGCTTTTAAAACAGAAAAATGCACCATTTAATATAGAATAGCATGAAAATATTAATACATTATTGTCTCTCTACTTTTAGAAAACAAATATGTATTTATTATGAACAGATGGTGGCCAAGGAAGGTATCAACTCCCTCTCTTAGCCAGAAGGTCAGGTCATGGATGAGAGACCAAAGAACAATTACTATCTGCTATTCAGTGCCCTATAAGATGAAACATTTTAGGGTTTTCTTCAAATACAAAGCTAGATGTAATTGAGCTGTTTTCATTTCATTTAAATTAAATAATTTCAGTGACTTATTAACATTTGTTAAAATTTGATTTAAAAAAAAACCCTAACACCCACCCCTTCCCTGTGTCCCCCACCCCCCCGCTGTCCCCCCCCAAAAGAATCCCCAAACCTTAAAACATACACACGCTCTCTTTGGTTGCCTTTTGACATAATAAATAATATTAGGACCTATACAGAACTTTCTTGGTTACTACAGCCACAGCTATAAAACAGCTGCTATATGCTGAACCTGAGAATTTCAAAATCGTTCGTATTCCTTTTTTTAAGGAACCAACAATCATATTTGAATAATATAACCGTAATTACATAATTACTGAATTGCTCTAATAATCTTTGCTGATAGGAACTGCTCCAACCGACCCCCATCACTTCACTTTAATTATATCAAATTATAAATCGCCACATTTTGGTGTATTCATTCCCACACTGAATAAAATACCAGTATGTCGATATATGAGGTTAAAATATTTTGTGAAATTTTGCAATTTGTTCAAAAGGCAATCCTGAAGAAGTTGGAGAACAGGATTTAAAATCCAAGATACTTCTTCAAATATCTTATTAAACACATCCTGTTTTATCTGTATGCCAAGATTATGCCAAGTCTCTTATCTGTGATATCTGTCAAGACACAGACGACAAGCCTGTTTTTTGTTTTTTTAAAAGTGTCCTAGGGCCTAAAGGATGCAGGAGTAAAAAAAAAAAAAGCCAACCCTGAAAACAAAATGCTCTAGGGCCCCTGTTATTCTGCGCTGTATGATTTTTCTATACATATTGAAGAGTTATTACATCTAATACCCTTCTCTTTCAGATTTTACACATCTTTTGATTATAATTTTAATTTACTTCCAGCAAAAGCTTGTGCTTTATTAAGTTAATAAACTTACTGTCCTACATGAAGAATTTGGGGAACTGGTAAATAAAAATATAATTTTAGAAATTTTTCCCTACATGTATTCTTACACAGGGACAGATTTGTCCACTTATTTACAAGAAAAAGAATGATTTAAAACCTGTTGGATAGGCTGCTTTAATAACAAAATGCATATAAAAAATTATCCTCATGTACATCTTATACATCTGTGTATTCAGAAGACACCCACTCTCATGTGCAAATCACAACTTATGATGGAGTAACTGGAAGTTTGAATACCTAGAGAAAAACGGGTAGAACCTCAGCAAAAAGGGCACTTTAAAAGATGCAGATTACACCTGTTCAAGCTGTTTGCCAAGTATGTCGCAGGTTACTCTAATAATATTTCCTGCTGCATGGGATGTTTGTCTCAGACTACCTGTAAGGCATATACTGGTTTTCATGTTATTGCAAAACACAGTTTTAGATAATCAACAATTAATGCTTACTAGATTTTTTTTTCCCTAGAAGGTTATTTTTGTTTTCGTTTTGGGTTGTTTGTTGGTTTGTTTTTGTTTTTTTTTTCCCTTAACTTTTCTATGAATCCCAGCATTAATTACCTTGAACCTTTAAAGAAACTAAGATAAATGACTTTCATTTTTGTTTTAGTTAGGTTATACTCAGAGTCTTGAATGTTTTGTCAGGCTGCATGTATACGTAATAACGTGTGGACTTATTTGTGAGAAAAAGTGTATAAACATATGTATACAGTACATACAATTTAAGTACGTTGTATGAATACATATGATAGAGTAATTCTATATGAAAACATGGGATGAGTATTATGTAAAGCGGAACATACTAGGGCTGCAAACAAGAATAAGATAACCAAGAGGTATTTATTTAACACTAATAGCTGGCTTGCTGCCATTAATTTAGAAACCATTTAACAGTAATAAATGACCACTATCAGAAAAACGAATCATTCCAGCTTCCGAAATAACCCTACTCAGACTTCTAATAACTGCAAAGTTAAGCAGTATTATCTCTTACCTGGTCCTTAATTTCAAGCTCCCTTATAGTTTTTGTTCTGTACTCTCTGAGCTCCTTTTCTGCCTCATCCTTCTTCATTTTGGTTTGATTCAACTGATAGCGCATTTCTCCACACACCTGTTAGATTAGACAGACAAGACGAGCTGCAGCTTGAAGACTCCAGAGCCCAGGGTTTGCAATTAGATCTTTTGGTGCCCTCTAGAGGTTCTTTTAAATGCAACATAATTTAATTCCCAGATATTTTAAGACTACATATGGTAAATGTTTGTATAGAAAAAGGTGGATCTGAATTCTTTATATAGTCATTAACTTTGAAATATGCAGTGCCTTCTAGATTCAATTCTATTTGGATTGAGATTTTGCTAAGTATAAATATTTATGTTGTAAATATATGTGCTACTAAATACAGTTAAACTACAGTTGCTGGTTTTATATTCTTCTCTCATTCTCTCTAAAATCCCAAGGAAGTCTATGTCAACACTTTCAAAACCTACAAGTAAAGGAACTATCACACTCCTATATAAGGGCATAATTTTCTTATCAAGCCAATTTTCCACTGTTAAGAAAGAAAATGTTTAAATGTTAATACAATAATTTTCAAAGTCAGATCAGAACATTAAAGCCTTACTACAAACTGAAGATAAATTCTTTAAAAAGCAATGCTTAATTCAAATATATGCATGGGCCAGAAAACAGGGATTAAAGCAACATTTAAAGAAAGCTAGTATCACTCCCACGAAGGAAATAATTATTGTCTGCTGTTGGGATGTTTATGATATTACCTCTTCTTTCCTTCCCACCTGAAGGCAGCTCAGCTTCAGAGGGTCTGGGAGCAGTTAGGGGAAAAAAAAAAAGTAAAAAGTCTCCACACTAATTCCTCCCACATAACTTTCACTACTGCTATGAAGGGATGTTATTCTCCCCTTTCCCAGTCTAAGGCTTTTAAAAGATTCTCTTTGATCTTACCCATTGGAAATGGAGAAGGATGGTGGACAAGATGTCTCCTTTTTGTCCTTATCACCTGCAATCACCTCCAATGTGTGACAGGTCATTTTACCTTAATTAACCAAACAAATACAGGCACATTCTCTAATGAGAATGCAAATGCGTTTACTTGCAGCTGCTCTTGGAGAACTTTCTTTCTAACTCTCTGCTTCCCTGCTCCACTTCCATACTTTGACCAGACTTGCTTCCTAGATGTGCACACTTCTGATTTGCTGCTACCGTCCTCCGTGCTTCTTATCCACCTTCTCATACACATTCTACAACCCAAATTAATTTCTATTTTTCAGTCTTATACCTCTTCTCATTTTCATTACTACTTTTTTTTTTTTCCTTCTTTAAAAAAGGTTAGGGTAAACGTAAATACGCATATTACAATCAAATCACCTTAGGAGAAAACAAAGCCAACGGTCATAATTTTCAGAAGCAGCACCACTTAGAAATTCACAGGACAGCTTGTGAATTTAGCCCTGTTGTAAATAATGCAAGGTGGCAAATGCTCTGAAGAATGGCAGAGTTCTAAAGTATCATCTTTTTTTAATACTGAAATATCCTATGCAACTAAAAAATCCTGATGCATCTGCATGGATTGTCAACCCTGTCTTTCTACCTCCTCCTTTCCTTATACAAAGGATGTAACAAAGTGATACATGTTATTTCCTCCAGCAAAATAAGAAAAAAACCATAGCCATCCTTGCCTTCAGCTCCCCCATACAACCTACAAAGTGAATAACGCAGAAGAATCAGCAGATGGTGCTGTCCTAATAATGGCTTTTTCAGTCTCCCCCTAGTTCAGAATGAAGGAAAGACTCTTACTCCAAACTTTTTCCCCCCCCTGTCTTCTGGTCCATGCAGAAAAAAAGATTTCAGATAAAACTTAAAGGGGAAAATGATGCTATTTGCTGTTTTTAATAATGGCAAACTGAGTTTGGAAACAAGGAGTCAGATTGACAAGCAGGCGTAGATGTCACTTCCATAGACAATGAAAGAGGTCAGTGTGATGCACATAGTCCTGACAGCCCAAGTGGTCAGGACCTTCCTTCAGGATGTTTGAGACGTCTCAGTTCAGAACAGAGACACACATGCAGTCTTCCTGTCTCTCAGGATAGTGCAAAAAACCCCAGCATAGACTACTGCAACATGGCCACCTATTCAACTTCGTAGTGGTTAACAATAACTGAAGCAGGGACTGGAATGACAGTGTCACCTCTCCTAGGAGATTGTTTCAAACTGATAGGCTATAAATTTGTTCTTTCCGGACAAATGGATATTTATACCTACTATGTTCCCCTTACCCTGTAAGTGGCATTAAGTTAGCTGTGAACCCAGTCCGAAAAAACCAAAAGTGTGTTTCAGAAATGGTAAATTAAACCATTTTGACATTCTTAAAATGCTCCCTTATTTGTCTTTCAGCTGAAATTGAATCAGATTTTATAAGAAGTTTGGATCACTTTTTGCTGTAACTTTTCTGCAATAGTTTCACCTATTTTTACTGTCAAGAGCAGCAAAGGAAGGCAGGAACTGATAAAAACCTCTCCAGAAGTCTGTAGAGGCCTAAAGAATGAATTGCTTGCCAAAACCTTGCTGTTAACAACTGGGACGGTAGGACTTGCCCTAGGTTTACTGGTATGTTACACAGCCATTTCAAGAGGCTGTAACTAATCTGAATTCTCAGATTGCCTATTCTATAGAAATTTAGCATCCCCTCATCTTCATGAAGTTGAAGTTATTTCTGTAACAAGTGAATGATGAAACTACGCTAATAAAAAGAATCACTTTAACAGTGTGTCGTCCCCCAGCGTAAATTCTGGATGGCAACTGTTTTTTCTTTCTCGTGTTATGACTCACACTAAGGCTCTACTAGTTTGAGAAACATATTCAAAATAAAGCTTCCAGAAGTGATACACATACATAGATGTTAAGCTATAATTCTTAACTGGAAGAAAGATCTCTCTGTAAAATGCATACCATCAGTATTAATAAATAAAGCAGTACACCCCATACAAATTCTACATAAAAGTACCTGAAAAGCAGTGATTTGATACAGCTCCTTTTATTTTAGCACTGCATACCCCAGAGTTAGCAATTACAGGGTAGGGTTAAATACTATGTTGTCTCATTCATACCAAATGAAATTTTTAACGAAACACTGGATTGCAGTTTTAAACAGTGATTTAAATTGTGTGCCTAGGATTCAGATGAAGTTTACATTTATCACATATTCTTTACCAATGCAGAAAGAAAAAAAAAAATCTCATCTTTCAGGTCACAGTGGTAAGGAAAACCAAGCTCAATTCTCACTTATAAATGTGCCTACCTTATTCATCTCCATATCATGAGACGCCAGCTGATGTTGTGATTCTTCTAACTGGTTAACTAGGGAGTTTTTTTCCCTTGTAATTCTCTCTACCTGAGCCTCCAACTTGGCCACGTTCTCAGACACAGCCGTCACCTGCAAAAAGCCCAAGAACATTATCATGACACAATTTGACCTACTAACCACAGGCCTAAATCTTGTGGGACTTCCTCCTTGAAAGCAACTGTATGTAGCCAAAACATGTATCATTAAAAAATATCATAAAGAATTAAATATATACAGTAAAAAATAAAATAAAAATATAACAGAATATTGCTAAATAGCAGTAGGTTCATTAATTTGCATTAATTTATCATATAGTAGCTTATTTGAAACTTTTCATAAACCACACTAGTCTCCAGGACTTGTTTGTATGGACTAAGTGTCAGAAGCAGCTGGTTACATTAGTCTTGCAGCTGTAGGAGTACTATTTAACACCTTCTTATCCATCCTCATGTAGATTGATTTAAACCAAATCATGTCCCCTCAGCTAAAGAAAACTGTCATCACAGCCACATATCTTAAATTGTCAAGTTCCAAAAACATTTCAGCACTATAGATCGAAGCACGATACTGTACAAAAAACATATAGAAATAGTATATTAAAAATTTGAATGTAATTCAGATCAAATTTTGCTGAATGGTGAATAAATGTAACAATAAAACAGAGAGAGTGACCCTTCAGCTACTTAGCCCTGAGGCTTACTAATATAAGTGGAAATAATGGTGTCTGACAGTTCTAGGTTAATTTACAGGACTTCAAAGCCAAACCTAAAGGATTATATATTCATAATTACTTTTCACTCATTATAGATCCACCTGATTTATGTATCAGACAAATTCTCTCCTTCAAAAAAATCACTTCATAAATTACGTGATAAAATATTCATATGGAGGTTGACGTGATGCACAGTATACCATTTCTACCATCTCATAATCCTGAAGCATAAAAAGCAGTTTATCATACATAGGTGTAAATCATGCATATAGATCATAGTTTTCTAAAAAGTCATCCCATATCTTTAATTACCAAGCGTGACATCATCATAGTGTCACTATATGTTTTTTAACGTGTATGTAGGAATTTGAAAAAGGACTCCAGCTACTCAAAGTGGGAATCAGTTCTAGTAAAACACATCTCAGCGGGTGATGAAATAAAGTGATGTGGTGACACTAAGGGGTGAATTATTCTACCAAAAGAAGACATGAAAAGCTTGTCTAATAGGCTGTATTTTAGAGTGCATACTCTTCTGTAAATGAAATCTGTAACTAAACAACTAAATGCATGAGAGAGAGCTTCCAATATGTAGCAAGGATTTAAAGATGGAATTGCTTAATAATATCTCATGGTCTCCAGTGTAAGGTGATTTTTTTGTTCCTTCAGTTTACCCTGGCAACATATTTCTAATGATCACTTACAACAGTTCACTTGCTTAAATATGACTTAGCCCATATCACTGGGCTTAAGTTCTATTTTAATATCTAGAACTGGAGTCAAAGGCTTTGACTTCCTATAGCAGCTTTAGAACATTATTCCACCATCTCATAATACAGAAACAGAACCATATCACTGTGATTCCCTATGTTAGTAGCTGTCCAGCTATTTCACAAGCAACACTACTAAAGAACCTCCTCTTCTTTTAAACATTTAAATTGTGTCCTGTTCATTCTGTGCTCTCCGCATTTTATAAACTGTATGGCTTATTTCTAAAAGGAGCCCCAAAACATGAAAAAATCCTACAGTCAGACTGGAAAATCACCATATTGTTTCCAAACCTCTGCCAGAATAAGGGTGAAGAGGTTAAACATCAAACAAACACGAAAACCACTAATTCATGGAGCATTTCTCTCCCTAATCTTCTTCCCATTTCTTTCTCCAATCACCTTAGAAGTGCCTCTTCCATCACATCTCACAGGCTGACTGCTGTTAACATGAGGTTTCCTCTGTAGATTCCCTGGGCGGAAAACTCTTATGTTTTATACTCCAGTTATACTAGCATCTAAAGATGCCTAAAATCTAATGCAGGCTAAAGAAATCTACAACAAGATTACAAAGATTCTGTTGTAATGGTCACAGTATAAATGATGAGACAGATTCTTTCTCAAACAGTTTATAAACATCAGTAAAAGTGAGCAAACAGATTCCAACACATTTCTGCAGGTGACCAAATTAAGCATATAAGACCACTCTGAAAAATACTGTATTAGAATGCAATTATGAAATTTTAAGATTAATATATATGTAAGCTCAAAGCAGCTAAGAATCCTAAATCTGACATGCGCTAACTTCTGAATGCTTGACTTGGCAACCTAAACAATAACCTTTACAAGAAGCTAGGTACAAACCTTGCATCACATATTACTTAACCCTTTCCTGCTTTGGCAAAGTGCGTTAGAAAATATTACGCAAACTAAAATAAGTGTATGACATCGACAACTTAGCGTGTATCTAGTGATGCAGCGTAAACCCCAATTACACAAACGCAAAGGCTCACTTATCTGCCGGTGCGATAAAGCAATGGTAGAATTTACCGAGCTCTCAAACACAAAACTGGTACAAAATGAAAAACAATATGATTACTGCAATGCGCGAATAGAGAAAACCCAACTCATACCATTGCTGCCAAGTCCTCCTTTTCCTTCTGCACTTCTTCCCGCAGTGCTGCTTTTTCATCAGTCCTCTTACTTAGCTGGGCAGCTAACTCCCTTTCAAGACGATTCTTCTGCCGTTCCATCTCGCTTTTCAGCTGCTCACACTGGACTAGAGCCTAGAAAAAAACATTATTTTAAGTGGAAGAAATCCAAATTTTTAAACAGACATGCTATTTATCTAATGCCATCAGAGAAACCAATTTTCTATTAGAAATTATATTTTTTTTCATAGCTATTATGATGTTTACACATGCTCTACTACGTTAACATATACAATAGGACTAACAAATTGAAACCAGACGTATATGGTTGTATATTTACACATGCCCTGCCCTACTGTAATTTATAAATCTATTGGATTTTAAAAGTTACAGCGAAGATGGAAGCATTTTATGACGTTTATTTTCCAAATAGGTAGCTGTTCTTCTAAAACTAGGATGATTATTTGCCTTGCATTTAAAATTCACCAACGTACATCATTAGAACCAGCCTCCAATATTTAACTCATTGGAAACACTGTGGTTACTGCCTAACTCCAGAGACGAAGGAAAAATAAACAAACAATATATGACTTCTACCTCCACACACCCCAACCCCTCCCCTTGCAGTTAATTACTGAGTGCAGCAGGCTAAGAAGAAACCTGGAAGATGTAAGTAAACATTAAAAAGAAAAAGAAGTTTATTTTTAAGGTTCAGGTTTGTCAAATAAAGAAGACTAGATCTACAAAAAAAAAAAAAAAAAAAAAGCCAGAAGTGCCCTGCTTAATCTGAAGTGCTAAAACACTGGTTATATGTGTATTTTCTATCAGACCAGAAGAAACAAATTCATATGCATAGATAGTAGAAACTATCTTTTAAAAAAGCTAGGGAAAAAAAACAATCAATTTTTGCTGATGTATCCCTCCCAAAGGGATAGGAGTGGAGTGTTATGTCAATTTAAATCAGAAGCACACTACTCCATTATATAAATAGAAGTATTCAAACCACCCTACAAGCAGCTTGCTAGCCCATGAGCAAACTAGATTTCATTTCATTGATACCCAGCATATCCTATTTCAAAGAAGCTAAACTCACCTCCTTTTAGGAATCCTTCCTTATTACCTTTAAAAAAAAAACCAAATTAAATTGAAAATAAAGTGTTGGGGATTTTTTCTTTCACTCAAAGTCAGTCTCCTACATGCAATTTCCTCAGTGTTGGGCTGTTCATGGAGGAAGCAAATTACACAATAATTTTTAGAGAATGCTCTAACTGTCTCTGATAGTTGATGTCAGTTCTGCAGGACCCTGCTTATAGTCTCTTTCTTATCACAAGCCTATCTTGGTGAGGGAATCCCTCTGTTGTTGCCCTGGATGCTTTTCTGTAGGAGTTTATCATCAGCAAACAATTGTCTGAGTAAGACTGGTGGAGTTTGGTAGACAGGTAAAACAATGTAACTTTACAAGTAAGAAGTTGCAAGAAGAAATGTGTATTTTGTTAGGTCCACTGCTTTGACTATGTAACATGCAGTACAAACAATTATTCTTCTATGATATTCATGTTGAATATAAATTCCTGGGTTTGCTTCAGCTATAAAAGTTTACCTTACCAGGTTTCCTCCTTGCTCTATATATAAGGCAAGAGGCCACCAACTACTGAGACAACCAAAAGACAAGGGAAAATGGTGGGTTTAAATGACAAACACTTGAGGTTAGACTTTCTGGAAACAGGGTGATGAAATTGAAATTATAACACATTGGGGTCCTCACTTTTCTTATGTGGACTGTTCTACTGGGTTCCATGATAACCGCAAAAGAGAACTTTATCTTATGAGAAGAATAGGACTGGGAAAATAAAGAATGGTTTGTACTTACCAAGAGAAATAGCAGTACATGTAAAAATGCTAAATTAATGCAGCATAAGTAAAAGATTTCTTCCTGTTCCTTCATATTACAACAGTTTTTGAGTATGGAAAAAACAGACTACTTCAGTCTTGTATACAGACAGCACTTCATATTTCCTTGCTGCAGTGAAGAGGGTGGCCAGTAGATACCCTACAGAGCTGCTCTCTTTATGCAGCAAAAATAGCATAGGTACAAAGACCCATTTTATTAAAGGTTCTACTAATTTGTCTTACTAAGTTTCATTCTTAGGCCACAATTCTAACATGAGCTACACCGAGTAAGAATTCATACAGATTTTCTTTTTAAATATTGAAGCTAAGATTTCCAATGCCAAATGAGAAAAGATCAGATAACTTCACTTCATTGCACAAAATACTTCTCCTTCTTTTATGCATTCTACCTTTTACTTAAATAACAGTAAGTGAATAACATTTCTAACAGACAACTGTAAAACTGACCACCAAAAAAGTAAACAAGTAAGCAATTTAAAAATTTAACCACTCAGGGACAGGATGTGACAGGTGAACAGTCGGCCCAGAAGGATTCTTTCTCTTGCTTCAATAAAAAACAAGGAGCTGTAATACTCTGAAGTTAAATTTAACAAGTACCCAGGATTTCCAAGTCTTCGTTATTTTTTCCCCCTCGTTGTTTAAAGACCCTACACACACACAGTTACAGCATTGGGTGAATAATACCAATTTGATCAATAGAACAATTATATCAAACTTGTCCACTATTAATAACAACAGCATTTCATTACACACACAAAAAGCCATGAAAAAGCCCTCTCTCCTTTCCACAGTAATTCACTAATAATACAGTAGATGTCACTAAATATCAAGGAAATAATTTAGTTCAATGTCAGGTGATTGTATGTAGTAACTAGGGCTAACACAAGCATCAGATCAAAACCGGTTTTATCATTATTATTTACATATTACCAAAAGCTTCCTGTAGGCAGCATCAGACAGGACTTACACCTTCAAAGAGTTCTGTTATCTAATCAGTTCTTGCGCTGCACTCATCTGATGCCGAGGAGTTGTTTGTAAGCATTTTAAGTTTCCTTTCCAGAGTAGCTCAGAAATATGATGAGAAATATCCTCATACATGTCACGAATGCCTTTGAAATTTCTACCATTCAATTTCTATCACCTAGCTGAGAAACTAGATCAGAATTAATACGATAACCTAAGAATAGAAAATAGCCTACAGCCTTGATGAGAATTTAAGAACTCAAATACACAGTTCATGTTACTGCTCAGAAACAGTCACACATTGCAATCCTTTTAAATCTACATCATACCAACATGTGATAAAAGATAAAGGTCTTATGTACAAGTCTGAGGTACTTAATGCTTTTTTGCCTCAGTCTTCAGTATTAAGACTGGTTGATCTCCAGGTACCCAGCCCCTGAGCTGGAAGACCAGGTCAGGGAGCAGAAGGAAGCCCCCATAATCCAAGAGGAAATGGATAGTGACCTGCTACACCACTTAGACTCACACAAGTCTATGGGACCAGACGGGAATCACCCAAAGGTACTGAGGGAGCTGGCAGAAGTGGTCACCAAGCCACTTTCCATCATTTACCAGCAGTCCTGGCTAATCAAGGAGGACTCAGTTGACTGGAGATTAGCAAGTGTGACATCCATCTACAAGAAGGGCCAGAAGGAGGATCTGGGGAACTACAGGATGGTCAGTCCAATCTCGATGCCATGGAAGGTTATGGCATAGATCACCTTGAGTACCATCACAGGACATGTATGGAGCAACCAGGTGGTCAGGCCCACTCAGCATGGGTTTATGAAAGACAGATCCTGCTTGACTAACTTTATCTCCTTCTATGACATGGTGACACACTCAGTGGATGAGGGAAAGGCCGTGGATGTTGCCTACCTAGATTTTAGTAAAGCCTTTGACACCGTTTCCCACAGCATTTTCCTGGAGAAACTGGCTGCTCATGGCTTGGACACATGTACGTTTCGCTGGGTAAAATGCTGGCTGGATGGCCAGGCCCCAAGAGTTGTGATGAATGGAGTTAAATACAGTTTGTGGCCGGTCACAAGTGGTGTTCCCCAGGGCTCAGTACTGGGGCCAGTTCTGTTCAACATCTTTATCAGTGATCTGGACGAGGGGATCAAGTGCACCCTCACCAAGTTTGCAGACAACACAAAGTTAGGCAGGAAGGTTGATCTGCTTGAAGGAAGGAAGGCTTTGCAGAGGGATCTGGACAGGCTGGATCGATGCACCAAGGCCAACTGTATGAGGTTCAACAAGGTCAAGTGCTGGATCCTGCACTTAGGTCACAACAACCCCCTGCAATGCTACAGGCCTAGGGATGAGTGGCTGGAAAGCTGCCCAGGGGGAAAGGACCTGGGGGTGTTGGTCAACAGCTGCTGAATATGAGCCAGCAGTGTGCCCAGGTGGCCAAGAAGGCCAATGGCATCCTAGCCTGTATCAGGAACAGTGTGGCCAGCAGGACTAGGAAGTGATTGTCCCCCTGTGCTCAGCACTGGTGAGGCTGCACCTCGAATCCTGTGTTCGGTTTTGGGCCCCCCATTACAAGAAGGACATTGAGGTGCTGGAGCATGTCCAGAGAAGGGTCAACAGAGCTGGGGAAGGGTCTGGAGCACAAGTCCTGTGAGGAGTGGCTGAGGGAGCCAGGGGTGTTCAGCCTGGAGAAGAGGAGGCTCAGGGGAGACCTTATCACTCTGCAACTACCAGAAGGGAGGTTGCAGTGAGGTGGGTGTCAGACTCTTCTCCCAGGTAACAAGGGTAGGACAAGAGGAAGCAGATTCAATTTGAACCATGGCAAGTTTAGATTGGATGTTAGAAAACAATTTCATCACCAAAAGTGTTCTCAAACATTGGAACAGGTGGCCCAGGGAAGTGGTTGAGTGCTGCCCTGGAGATGTTCAAAAGCCGTGTAGATGTGGTGCTTGAGGACGTGGTTTAGTGCTGGACTTGGTAGTGTTAGGTTAACCATTGGACCTGATGATCTTTAAGGTGTTTTCCAACCTAAAAGATTCTATGGTTCAATTCTTTCAGTACCATGAAAACTAAACATTTGCAGTAGATCCGAATACAGAAAAGCTCTCATTTTGAATTTACCTTTGTTTTTTCTAAATTGGCCTCTTCTGCCATTTGCACAGCTTGTTTAACTTGCTCACAAGCATTAGATTCTCTTTGCTGCATCTCTCTGATGTTTTGTCGCAGTGAAACAAGTGCATCCATCAAGTCATCTCTTTCTCTGCATATAAAGAAAACCCACATATTTATTCCATTATTTTTCTCAAGAGAAAAATAACCCAAGAGGTATATCAAACACAAAATGATAACAGATAAAAGACACAAGGATGGTAAGTGTGAAGTGACAGCAATTGCTGGCTTGGCAGATATTAAAAATATCATTTGCTTGATGACTAATCTGTCACTTCAGAAGGATAGACCATGAGTGAAACTGCCAGTAATGACAGCAGAGCTCAAATCATAAATATAGTGAAGCTGAGCAACACTCCATTGGCATTGCAAAACGGGGAACCAAGCTAAAACCAAACCAACCAACCCACCCACCCACCCAAAAAGGCAAGTCTCTGAAAAGAGACTGAAGCAATAGGAAATTACACTGGTTTTCAATGTAAAATAGGGAGAAGAATATAAAAGGAAGCGTTAGGTTAAACAAATAATTCAGATCACTAAGTACATGAAATGAAAATCAATAGCCCTTTGCTGCAAACTAGAATGAAAACAGTAAGACTTCTGGATTCTACATCCCCTCTGAACTTTTGTTTACTATGAAACCGAGATCTACAGCAAACAGTGAAGCACAGGCAGTAAAACTCTAATACTTAACTTCACTTGTTCATTATTTTGATATGTTGAAAGCTTTTAAATTAAGAGTATAATTGCCTGTGTTTTAGGTGCAATTAGAGTTTCTGGGCTGAAAGCTGCTGTGGGTTGTTTTTGGGTTTTGGTTTTTATTTTTTCTCTGTGATGTGTGGAATGGTAACACCATTTTGCCAGAAAACTAACAATCATATTTTGAAAATTTATTTCAAGAGGATTTGGACAAAATCGCTTTAAAAAAAATCCCTACCAATATATCTTTCTTTTTAAGAAATTGCATCACAGGAACATGTAGCTTTCACATGTTGCTAAATCTCAAACTGAAATAACAGTTTAAGAAAGGTAAATGGGTCAGCTCAAATCTTTTATTTCAAAGTGCATTATAATACAAGATGACAAGAACACACCGATTTACAGTTTCTTCATATTTTCCAGTGCCTATGACAAATCATTTTTTGAATTTTTGAAACATGACTTTTCAGCAACAGAGAGCTTTCCAAGAAAAGTCTTGGACTTGACAATAGAAAAATACATAAATCCTGGCAACAGCCAACCAATGTGTAGAGACATTATCTGTTTGACAGACTATATGTACTATGTCCCTTCAGCATTCTTGCTTCTAATTGACCCACTACATCTCCAGCAGGCTCATTCTAAAACTTTAGAAATCCAAAGCAGCTTTGGATATCTGACAATAAATAGATGTCTGTTCAACAAACAGAGAAAGCTGTAGTATCCTATCATTTTACTAGAAAATAGAAAGGGAGAGATTTTTGAAGACTAACTAGCAGAATTTCTTTAAGAAAAACACCACAACAACATTTTAATGCTGCTGGAATTTCTGAATTATATGTATTATATTCAGCCTGTATAGCTGGTTTTTTTATAATCATTTAAATAAAACTTACAATTAAAACAAGGCTGCAGCAAATAAATTAATTTCTTTTTCTCCAAAGGAACTTTCTTCCCTGACTTACTGTAATTAAGGAGGAAAAATGCATCCTATCCCAAGGGGGGCAGGGCGCGGTGTGGTGAGTGGAAAGGATTACACTGGTGATGTATCCTAGAAGTTCCCAAATGTAAAGCAAATAAAGTGGAGCCAGAAAAACTTCCAGCTACAGAAAGGAAAGGAACTTTTGCGGGAAATAATAAATAAAAATATATGGACTTCCATAATATTTATTCTGATAGTAAAGGGTCTGCTTTCATAAAGTGCAGGAAACAGTGCTAATTATCTGAACAGTACAAGGTATCATCATTACAAGATAATGACTAACATTCTTTCCCAGCTGAAAAAAGTATCAAAACCATTTCAAAGTGGTTGGGACCTACACTAATATTCTGCTACTGATTTTAGCATTATAACTTCAACTTGGGAGTCCATTATTCTGTAAACGCACATCTCTCTATGGGTGTAACCCAACACTTTGAAAGTTACATAGTTTAATGTAAGCAACAATACTATCAATGAGAAAGTAAATACCTCCCAACCTACTTTGTTACCCTCTCGATGGTCTGCATGTGAGCATTAGAATGAGTCTGTGCAAGAACTGCCTCGTGTTGTGAACATTTCAGACACAGACCACCAACCCGGTTAGAATCTGCAGCTGAAACAAGTGACTTCTGGTGTTTTAGCCTTCCTTCCAAGTCTTTGCATGTCTTCTGAGATTCTGAAAGGTCTTTTCTAGAAAGAAAAAATTAAAAAAATATTATTTGAGCAATCAAACTTTTCTACAAGTTATATTTATATGCAATATATAATTACAGATGCAACCTAGAAAGTCCTGTAAGAGACTGTAATAAACGTTATTTTACACGTCAGTAGGCTAAGGAAGACGTGAACAGGGAAATAATAGTTGAACTGACCAATCAAAATTATTAATATAACATTGTTTTGTATGTTGCTTTGTTCCTTCCCTCTGTAGTATCAGAAAATAGTGAAGTTATACAGAAAATCATTAGATAAAACTTGCAGGCTTCTTACATAGAGTCTGAAGAGAATAAAGGATTCGTTATTAGCAAGAAACACTACCATCTGTATAAATATTTCAATACACTAACACTAACTTCAAATTTCTCTTCTATTCTCAAATTAACTGTAGTTACAATATAAATTCCCCTATGCTCCCTAGACAAAAGCCAGATGTATTCAGCACATTCACTCTGATCCAGCAATACACAGAAACCTGAGGTACCCTGACTTTTTTGGAGACGTGCTTGACTTTTTTCCACTTGTCTCTAGAATTTTTACCATGTGCTCTGAATAATTTTCTCCAGAATTTCTAAGCATCTGTCAGGCCAGGAAAAGTACAAGCAGTAGGAATGCTGACATCAGGAAGTTCCACACAAACACACTGTGCACGTATAGATTAATGTGACAAATTGTGCAATGCATCCAAAGCTTTTGGTTTGTTATGCAGGCCATCTGGGCAGCACTCACATAGTAAGTCTGACACATTCTGGTTGCATTGGATTTCCTGTGCACATATATATGCTGCATGGATGCTTATTTCCATCTGGGAAATCTTCTGTACACTTCTTCCAATTTTAGTAGTTGGTCTATTAAATATGATCCACTATAACCTCAACAGAATTTGCTCTGTTTATATCCTTAGACAGCCATGGTCCAAAAACACCCTATTGCTGGGAAATCTTGGACAGAAATCAGCTAGTCCTATGTAATTTCATGCTTAAAGTTAAAAACAAGGATAGTCCCACTGAAAGCAATATAATTTGTCACTTCAATTAAAATTTAGCAAATGCTCAAGTGTTTTGCAGAACTTAAGAGTCTGAAAGATCATGCCCCTTAAGAGAAATCAAAAGGCTGAATAATATACTTGTGGAAATTTTCAAACTATTTTAGCCTCCAGTATTTATATCTGATAATATATTACACTTAAAGTCAAGTGGGGAAAAAAGATAATGGATTATGAATCTGATATTTAAGATCCTCCTTTACTTTCAACAGCACAACTGGCTTTGCATGTTAAAGACTTCACCACTCCAGAAGTCATATATAAATTCATCTCACTACTGGTAACTCTTTTTACACATACACAAAAGCCTTAAACTTTCAGATATCTTTTTCCCTAAATAAATTGTGGCTTCATAATGAAACAGAGTCAGCAGCAGTATCATGAATGCAGGTATGGAGGGGGAAGTCTGCTCCTGAAAACCAAATCCTAAAGTGGTTGCTCCACCTCTGTTTTTCCATGGTTTGCTACCTATTCGAACCCTTAACATTTTCAGGAGTACATGAGGACTTATTTTCAAATACTTCTGTGCTTAAAGACATGCAGGTCACATGACTGAAAACACTGTCTGCATGCCTCAAAACAATGCTTTGCTGCTCCAGAATCATTATGTGGCCTGAACTAGTTCAATGCTTAATACTTCTGAAATTTGTAACGTGAAATAATAGCAGAAGAAAACTCATTATGGAAAAGCTCACAAGTTAAAATTCTAACTTCTCTTTTTTCTTTGATTGGTCTACTTTAATAGACATGATGTTTCTATAAAGAAAAAGGGTAAAAGGGATAAAGACATTTTATATCAAGTTGTAATTGCTATAAATACAACAATCCATTTGAACTTATATATTGCTATAGTGTTGCTATGTAGTAGCAGTACATTCAATTTTGCTACGTTCATATTTGAGAAAACTTCATGTAGAATCAGGTTTCAGGGCCACTACCAGAAAACATGATATTCAGGCATTCTCTCCCCTAAATTCAAATTGAGTGGTTCATGTTGTTATGCAGTGATAATTTATTAACAATAATATTAAGAACAAAAGAAACATTTCACTTTACCTTAGAGACTGTATTTGAGCATCAAGGATGTTTACTTTTTCTTGATAAATAAGTTTTAGTTTCTCCTTTAGAAAAAAATGGCAGAAGAGTTGTTTGCTTTCTTCATAACAGTCTTTACAAATAAATCTAGACATTAGCCACATTCATTCTTGTCTCCTGAAGATATAAACTGGTTGAAGTGATAGCATCAGGAAAATCTAAATATTTCACACTTGTGTAAGTCTTTATTTCTACACATCCTGCCAAATCCTCATATGGTAAATTGCTTCAGTTCCAATTGCAGACCTCTACAAAAATTGATGATCTCATCTCAATTTTCCTCTTACTCTCCCACAGGTCAGTAGAAATAAAAGAATTTCTGAAGAACTTCAAGTAGACAAGCTATTTTTTCATAATGCAGTGTGTTACCCTTATTACTTGCTGAAGCACTAGGCACCACATCAGTGTTAAATACAATGGGGATAACACACCAGATTAACCAGAACTACACTTCTGGGGCTTTAATTCTGACACTTAGAAAGAAGTCACAATCAAGATGATTCTCGTGTTTTAAATATGGTAGATGAAGTTGCAATTACTGTCAAAACTAGGTTTCAAACGACTGCCGGCATTAGGGATCACTGAAGAGGTTTTCAGTTCTAGATGATGCACTAACCAACAAAAATAGATTTTACTGGGAAAAAACCCACATATAATTATCCTGAAGAATTAAAGCACTCTTTAAATTCCACAGTAGACATATATACATGGATAAAAAACTTCAGTATTTCAGTCAACCATGTTTTTCCCCAAAAGACAGCAGTGCTGCCCCATTAAAGAGAAAAAAAAAAAAATTAAGAATATCTTTCCAAACTAGAAATACAGGATAGAGACAACACCCTCTCCAAATCACTGGGGGTCCTAGGTATGCAACAGCATAAAATGTGTAATTCAGCTGAGGGTAAACAGACTGTTCAAAGCTACTTTTTTATCTTACTGAGCCTGCACTGCTCCAGGAATAGAAAGACTGATTGCAAAAGAGCTTGCCTGGAGGGCTACCTAAATTACACCTGCTAGTTCCCACCAGCTTGTGCACTGTCTAACTGTTAAGAAACTCTAAAGTACAGTGGAGCCATCACTGACAGGACATTCTTAAAAAAAGACTTCTCTGGGAAGTCAGTATCTGCAGATACAACCTGCCATCTGTGTCTAACAGGATAATATTAATTAGAGTATAATGAGAAGATAAGGTTTAATAAAATTTGACCTCAGATTAATGTTCAGTCAACCAAAACTCCTCCTGTATGTCTTTTACAAAATTAGTCATGAGAACTGCAGCAACAACAAAGCATTGAAAGGTTTTGCAAAGGTATGACTCTGCAAAGAAAGTTAATACCAACCAGTTCTACAGGCCATTTTTCTATTTCTCCAACAGCTGCTGAAGCAAAAGCCTGATATTTATTATGTGCTGGTGATGAGGCGACAGGCTGATGCATGCTACAGTCATTACCACCTACAGGCCAGGAATTCTGCGTATTTCCCTAAAATAAAAATATTAATGCTTCAGTTATAATTATGTGGGCTGCTTTTTAAAAAAACGTTACTTACATAAGAAGTATTTAATCTCATAATTGTCATTACAGTAGAACCAATAACCAAGTTAATTAGGTTGGCAACCTACAATGATGATGTTATCCACAAAAGTCCACATTTACAAACTCTTACTAATTCTTGACTAAAACTCATTTTGAGGATAACCATTTATATAGTGTTCCTTAAAAAGAATCGCAGAATGATGATCACAGGGACACAGAATCACAGGGACACCCTCCACTAGACCAGGTTGCTCCAAGCCTCATCCAGCCTGGCCTGGAACACTTCCAGGGATGGGGCATCCACAGCTTCTCTGGGCAACCTGTTCCAGTGCCTCACCACCCTCTCCATGAAGAATTTCTTCCTGATATCCAATCTAAATCTCCCCACTTTCAATTTAAACCCATTATCCCTTGTCATATCACTACAGGCCCTTGTGAAAAGTCCCTCCCCAGCTTCCTTCAGGCACTGGAAGGTGCTATAAGGTCTCCCAGGAGCCTTCTCTTCTCCAGGCTGAACAAGCCCAACTCTCTCAGCCTGTCCCCATAGCAGAGGTGCTCCAGCCCTCTGAGCATCTTTGTGGCCTCCTCTGGACTCGCTCCAACCGGTCAATATCCTTCTGATGTTGGGGGCTCCACAGCTGGATGCAGTATTCAAGGTGGGGTCTCACAAGAGCAGAGTAGAGGGGGAGAATCCCCCCCCGCCTCAACCTGCTGTCCACGCTTCTCTGGATACAGCCCAGGATATGGTTGGATTTCTGGGCTGACAGCGTACACTGACAGCTAAGGTCCAGCTTCTCATCCACCAGTACTCCCATGTCCTTCTCCTCAGGGCTGTTCTCGATCCATTTGCCCCCCAGCCTGTACTTGTGTTTGGGATTGCCCCGACCCAGGTGCTGGACCTTGCACTTGGCCTTGTTGAACTCCATGAGATTGGCAGAGTTCCACCTCTCCAGCCTGTCAAGGGCCCTCTGGATGGCAAATCTCTGAACACTGAATAAGACAATAACAAAAAAAAAAAAACCAAAAAACACTTACTGAGGCATCTAGAAGAGTTTGTTCTCTCAACGTCTGTTCCGCAGTTAAGAATTTCAGTTTCTGACGGAGGTCCTCGTTTTCAAGTACAACTATTTGTATTCGATCTTTCATCCCAGACAATTCGTCCTATAGGACACAGAAACTGCATGTAAAAGGCTCCTTGAGATGGCAATCAATATTTAAATACATCTTGAGACCATAAGTCTAGATTAACATTCTCAACTATTTTAACCCTTTCACAAAGAATAAGAGTACTCCAGAGACAGATACCATATTTGTGTAGCTTGAATTTCCATGTACCTTCTTTAAAAAATGGCTTATGTGTATTTGTGATAGTATGTGAAGATGTCTTTGAAGATCCTTAACCATTACACAGGTACCAAGACACATGGTAAGGCTCGGTATCTACTGAACTGCGTTTGGCTCAGTTTTGGTCATGATAACAATCCATCTCAAAACTAAGTGTAACCTGGTTTTAAAGCAATTCCTCATATTTAGGGGATCAGGGTTTCAGTAGGTGAAATATGTCATGCAATACCTTGCAAAACTTCACTTCTGCTTCTAAATGGTTAATGTACTGTGACTGATCACTGATTATAGGGACAAGATCAGAAGGGGCTGGTAGGTGTCCAGTTGCAGCTTCTGGGGGTTTCTGAAGGAAGTAAAGAATAGCACATGTTATTTTCTGGCTTTACGTTTATTACAGTAAGATGTTGCTTGCACACAGAACACTACATACACGCTAAATAATGTCACCAAGTACTAGATCATAAGGAAGGCAGAAACAGTGAGAACTAAAATTCTTCAATACAAACAGTAAATATGTCGCTTCTGTCAAAACGTGCAGCTGCTTGATTAAGCACATCTTTAAAGCAGGATTAAATTAGATTCACAAACTGATTTGTAAATGAACTTCATACTGCTATTTAAGTGTATCATCCATTTTAGACAAACATAGGGGGGTATTATCTTTGTGAAATTAATATGAAAATCTCTTGAATTTATACCTTCCAATAGATTTATAAATTAGAGCAGGGCATGTGTATACCTTGAATAATTACCATAGTTTCCTACAGACTACTGCCTCTCTTTGATCCTATTAGCAACAAACAGTCCCTGTCAGTCTAATAAAAAGGACTTACTTATAACAAATATTTTCAAGTAAAATAACTTATTCAGTTCTAATGAAGTATAACATACTTCTAAATCATTTTAATGAAGTATTGAGCACAAATAAATCAGCCTGCAATGAAACTGCCTTTGAGTAATCACAAAAATACTTAACAGAGTCGCTGCTTTACAAGTTTAGAAAAAACAGCTACTATCAGATCCTCACTTGTCTTCTATGTATTTCAATATTGGTTTACTATCTTAGCTTGATATTCCAGTACTGCAAACTTATTTTAATTCCTGAAGCTAAAAGAAAGTGTATCAGTGAAAGCCACAATATTTCAGGCTTTTGTGGGGTTTGGGTTTTTGTTGTTGTTGTTGTTTTGGGTTGTTTTAATTATTAAAATTAACAGAGTCAAACCAGGACATGTCTCTAAGCAGAACATATCTCCCCTCACACAAAAGATGTCTGTGTTTTTCACCAATTTACTGAACAGTTTTACTCGCATTTGTGAAAGTGTGAATCTCCATTCTTTGGATTTTTTTCTGGTAAGGATACAAAATTCACACAGAGTTGTGAATGAAGTCCTCTCAGAGGAACAACAGGTCCATTTCTAGCATTAGTTCACTATTCTGGAGGAAAATAAGCATCTTCATGCCAATCCCTAGCTAATTTTGAAACTGATACAATTCTAACTCTGTGATCTCTGGTCAGAAAAACACCTTTTTTGTGCAAAAATATTCCACGATATGCTTCTCAGGTACTTAAAGATCATTGAATTCATTTTCAGGAAGTAACTGAACAGTCTTTTCCTCTGATTCTCCTCTCCATTCCACTACAGGAGGGTGGAGGTGAGCAAGCGGCTATGTGGTGCTTCGTTGCTGGCTATGGTTAAAGATCTGGTATTTCATCATAATTCAAGGCAAAACGTTAAGGTTACTCATAATCTAAGTTTGGTTTTCTTGATTTTTGGAGAATATGATTCTTGTTATCCACGAAGCATTTATGCAGTGTCCAGCAAACCACCAGACAAACTTGTATTTCATAAGGGTTTAGGGTTTTTTGGTGTGCATGTGTGCATTTTTGTACTTCCACATTTTCTAACCTTTATGCTTGGTCTGTCTTCGGAACACTTACACATCGTGGTTAGCAAGCAGATGGAGGACAGCTAAAAAGGAGAATAAGGCCTCTGCTTCACAGAATCCTTCTCACTGGAAACTTCAGAAAGGAAGAAATGGGATAATGCCCTATCAATACAGTAAATCCCCATCTTTTCTCTATTTACTCCTCCAACCTTTCATACACTCCCTGAAAGCACTAGCATGCTTCTTAGTAAGAGTATCCTGTTTTCTGAATTTTTGCACTCCACTGAAATTTCTCAGTGTAAGTAGAAAACTTCGACAAAGATGGATTAAAAGAAGTTTTGCCTCCCTTCTAAAGGCTAAATACAAACGGATACTGATTCACGTCATGTCAAGATTAACCAATGATGCACCATTTCCTTCAGCTAATTCCATCCTGCTTCATTATGAGACAAAAGTACCTCTCACGACAATCAGACCAAACTCGTGTATTTTACAACATTCAGAAAAGTTGAACTTTAACTAAAATTTCTCAGTGTCAGAAGAGTAGAGCTAGGCTCACTACAAAGGTACAAAGCAACACAGAAGGGATATAGGCTTTAGACTGTTCTGCTGCTACCTCAACTTCGACAGCAGAGCTGCTTGTCTCATTTAGCATAAACCAAAATAGTCAGTGGAGGCCATCACAAGATAAAACTGGAACAATGCCTTGGAATTATTTTCCTATAGGGATACAGAGCAACTGCTAGATAGTAGTAACAGCACTGTTCGTTGCACATACTTTGGTGCAGTTCTGCTGCAAGAAGGCTAAACCTGAGAAGCCCATGTAAGGGTGTACACTTTGACAGAGACTACAGGATTTTGGCAGAAAGCTACAAAACCTGTTGTTACATGAACATCTCTAATCCTCTGAAGAAAAAGCATAGTTAGAGCATGAGAAGGCTTTTGAGAATAGTTAAAGTATAGTCAAAGGAAAACAGAGGCCACTTACACAGAAACTTGCCCATGTAGTTGATCCCAACTGTTTCCAAAACAAAAAGTATGAACTTT
Source organism: Rhynochetos jubatus (assembly GCA_027574665.1). NCBI lineage: Eukaryota > Metazoa > Chordata > Aves > Eurypygiformes > Rhynochetidae > Rhynochetos > Rhynochetos jubatus. Next base: position 39,860,970 of record CM050650.1, read on the forward strand.
TGGCAGAAACAGAAAGATGAGAAAGGAGAAAGTAATGTGGACTGTGACCCACACTTCACGGTCAACAAAAGAAGACAAAAGTCTAAATCCTGTATTGGAGATCTCTTTTTCTTCCATTATGGTCATAAGCATACCAAGTTCTGGCCATAGCCTCAAGAATCTCCTATATTTCAGGATATAAAAATGATTTGGTGCTTCTTTTTCTTCCTGGATACTAGAAACTTGATCTCATCATGCATGCCATTCACTCAAACACAAAAGAAACAAGAACAAGAAACATACACAGAATGACATCTTCCTGCTCGGAGAGACTTCGCTTTCCATTCTTTCTTGATGTTGCAACAAAATTTTAAGTTGATTAACTAGGAAGAGATTAAAAAAAAAATTATAACAAAAAAAATTACTTTTTGGTTCAAATTAGTACAATTTCTAACAACTTAACTATTTGGTTTCTGAGTAATCTTACCTGCCTGGCTGTTTTGCAGCTCCTGCCTGGCTGTGTTCCCGCTGTCATCACTGCCCCTGTCCACATCATCACTGCCCCTGTCCACAGAGCACTGGTCAAATCCAGCTTCACCCTCATCCTCTGCAAACTGTCTTTCTTCTAAGGCAGATTTCAGTTGATGGATGCTTTCATTAGCACGCTCTGCAAACAATCATATCATTTGCCACAATAAATTACATTAAAATATCAGTCAGTAAATTCTTTTATTTAAAAAAAAAAAAAGGAAGAACCAAAAGCATTCAGCGTCTGTCTGGCTTGACTACTTGATCTAAACTCAGCCACTGGAAGCAACGACTTGATAACAGTTAAAACAACTACTGTGTGTCCAAATTAGCAGAAGAAATATTTAACACATTTTCAGAGAAGCTATAAGTAGCATCTTAGTCTGTCAGTTCATTAGGACTCTGCAGTAGCACAAGTAGCTACTATTAGAAATGCCCAGCAGAGACAAAGTTTCATCTACTAATCATATACTTGACCCAAAATATTTCCTAGCGTACACAGTCTTGGTAAGTTTTCAATGAACCTAAAGCTCATGCTATACTTCATACAATGTGCAGGATCAGGCACTAAGAACAGCTTTTTTGTGTACACATGATAAAGCAATATACAGCACGACTGAAAAGTATCTCAGTAACTTAAATAAAAGCTCAGCAAATTGAGTCTACATAAACCATTATGTTTCACAATATGATTAAAGACCAATAACCCCTCAACAACATTGAAAAATAAACAACTCTCATTCTGAGGAAAAAACCCCCACACCCAACAAAACCAAAAACCACACCACAAACAAAAATTAAAACCCCTCCTTCCAGATGACTTCAAGAACCAACCAACTCACCAGGAAGTGATACAGGAACAGTCTTTTCTCATTTTCAATATACTTTTTCTTCGTTATTTATTTGATTCAGCTGACTTCACAACAATCAAAAACTTTCTAACCATAAACGCCGTATATGCCAGCATAACTGAATACTTCCGATATGCCAGAAAAGAAGAGATTTGCAGCTGAGAGATGATGATTTGGTTGGAAATCAGAAAATATGGGCTCAGTTTGAAATAATACTGCCAGTTCACACTGTAGGACCTCAGACAATTCACCCATTACTTCTTTCTTTCAACAGCCTATGTACAAATGGAGATGAGCATTCCCTTTCTCTTCCCTTTAAGCAGCATATATACTAACTAGAAAAGACATAGCAGTAACCTAAGTCACACAGCTTCATGCAATGCTCAAAGGAGGATCTCTAGGTTCTACTATAATACCAAGGGAACCAAGAAAATAACCCATATGTCAGTCACACAGCTCATGTGCTCGAGACAGTCCTCCCATCACCATTCATAGCCACTTCATCAGGAATATAAGATGACTTCCTTCTTCACTGTAATACCACTGTCATTTGTGACTACCAGTCAAAACTACCTTGAATCAGAAAAGCTTCATGAATAGTTACTACTAATAATTACAAAAACCCAAACAGACAAAAACAAAATCCCAAGCTCTCAAACCTTACTTTACTTTCAGAAACATAAAATCATAGTTGTTTTCTTCATTAAGCCCTAAACTCTTCAGAGGTTTATTCTCCCCTAGGACTACTGCAGACAAAACATTTAGGTATAGATGCCCACAGAACAGGAAATTATAAACCCTGTCTCACAGGACTCAAGGTAACATCTTTTATTGAAGGAACTGTTACAACTATAAAAATGACAAGCTTTCCAGCATATATCTTCATTCTCTCTTCTTGTGTCTGTAAGCTGTAAATTTATATGATGCATAAGTAGCTAATCAAAATACTTCTTTGCATAGACAACAAAAGCTTAAAAAAAAAATTCCACAGTTAAGCATTTGCTAGGTAGAATCCAAAAGACATGCCTCAGTATAATATATGCTGCTGGCTACAAATGTTAATAGCTCCTTTCTTCCAAAATGGAAGAGTGAATAGCAGTTCAAGTCAGAGAACAAAAGCTACTTATGTGTTTGTGCCTCCACTTTATCTCTTTCAAGCTCAGATCATCTTGACTGAAGATGGAAAATCGATTCTTTTCTCTGCTGTAATGATTTTCCCAATCCTTTTCAGTCTTATTCTCTGCTTGGTTGTAACTTACCAAAAGCTTATAAAATACATATACCCCCACCAATGCATGATATGTAAGAACATAGTTCTCAGTCCAGTATGCCAGCCACCACTCACCTTTTAGCAATGCTCGTTTTTAATAAAAAACTGACCCGCTGCTGATGTATTAATCATCTCTGAGCACCCACTCTTAAATCTTACTCCTCTTACGACTAGCATTACCTCTTGATTTTCAGGCACTCCATCCTTTAACCAAGTTAATGTAAAATAGGATATTAAAATTACATTTTAATTAATCATAACTTACAATAATAAAACCAAATACATTTCACGTGGCAATGACTCAAATTGGGGTTTAGATCAAATATTTATCTATCCACATACTTAGGGTGGCGGTCACTGCAACAGGCTCCCCAGGGAAGCGGTCATCGCACTGAGCCCGCCAGAGTTCAGTGAGCAATCTGGACAACGCTCTTAGACATATGGTTTAGTTTTAAGTAGTTCTTCAAGGAGTAGGGAATTGGACTTGGTGATTCTTATGGCTCCTTTCCAACTCGAGATGTCCTATGACTCTACTTAAGTTATTCCATCCATTCTTGAGCATTCCAGGATGCTGCGAGAGCGGGACATTTAATTGAGAAATTGTACAAGTATCACACTGATGTAATAGCTTAAATATTTAGCAAACTAGGCTGCAACTAGTTGTTGCCAAGAAGTGTTCAATGTCAGTTAAGGTACTATGTTGCATGTCATTTGATAGCAATAAACTTTCTTCATTTCCCCATTCACTGTCAGAGAACCCTGGCATCTTGATATTTGTTTCTATAGCCAGTGAAGAACAACAAACCAAAGCAAAACCAAACAGCCCCATATACAGTTTTTTTCCCGGAACTTCACTCTCTTTGCAATATTACAGCTTCTAATCTCCAAACTACTACTTTATTCCAAAGATAATACAGATCATCTTATCCTATGTCCTCTTCTTCCATAAATATACTGGAAAGTAGTAGTGAAACCCAATAAAATCATTATCAATGGCACAATGATATCTACTTTTCTTGACTACACTTTGCTACTTCATCACACAATTGCCATAGTTTCTGAAAAGCTTGCTGATATCCAATTTACAAAAGTTGCTGCCGTAAGCAAAACATGCACCACTGGGAAACTGGGAGTCAGGAGCTTACGATGGGTCTGTCTTTACATTCACAAGACAGCAAAGAGCTAGCATGTACTTCATTAAGAGTTGAACTGCACATGTAAAAGGCAATAAATACATTTTAACTTTCTGTTTTTCCTAAATAAGGGACATAATTAGGAGCATTAGGGTAAAAGACAACTCACTACTGAGTGGAAAGATAAGCATTTGGGTTTTTCTGCCAATATAAAAATAATCCTTTTAATTATGAAAAAAGTACAAAGAACCTCTGTGGATGCAAACTATTGGACACCAAAGAATCTTTGCTTAAAAACAACATGATAATTTTAAAAATTAATAACTTAAGTTCATTACAAGTGCTCACACATTCAACTCAACTTTTCCAGTTAGGTTATTTCTGTAATAGTACATTTTATAGAAACAAGGCCTTAGTAAAAACAGACTGCAGAAAACTGAGCATGCAGTACTGTGATTTGACTATCTAAAATTCAATCAGCATTTTTCTTTCCTACATCTTAACAAGACTTTAGGAATAAAATCTGAACATACGTTTGTGTTCTATGACAAAACTTTGCTGATGTTTTACTACCTACAGGAACAGCTGAGGACTAGATTTATCTGGATTAAAACTTAAAAAAAATAGGTTTTATTTATTACAAAGCTCTCCAGCTTTCAGTGTTTAAAGGATTTCAGATGATATAAAAAATGGCAAGCTAGCGACAAAAGCTGATGGATCAAACCCAATACAACAACAACAACAAAAAAAAACTGCACCACAAAAATGCTGTCAAGTTGTCAACTATCATGTATAAATCACAGGCAGTACTTGCCACAAGGGACAGGCAGGTAACATCTACTGCCTTAGCAATCACATAGCTGACCAAACACCTAGCAGAAAGAAATATGTTACTGCTTATCTTTTCAGAGTCAGAAGCAACCACGGATCCTAACCTGGGATCAAGATCATACCATTCTAGGTACAAAGATATTCCTACCCTTCAATTCATCTAAACGTGAACACCACATCGGACAAGATTAAGTTCAATTAAGCATAATGCTTTAGACAAAACCAGTATGGCCCTGACTGAAACATCCATTTACATTCAAAAAGCACATGCCATATATTCTACACTCTAAATAAAGCTACTTCTTTGTCCTGAAAGAAGCATTGATAACTCTGGTTATCTTCAGTACTCACTGTAACTATAAAATCTAAGTATTAACTCCCTGAAAATATAGTATAAGTGTCTTTTTTCCCCAAGAAGTACTTTTGTGTAATTGGTAGAAGGTTTTGTTATATGCTAATGTCAATACTATTACTCAACAACAACTCTTTTTTTGTTGGAGACACATTACATATCCATTCAACTTGTAAAAAAGCCAAATTAAAATAAAGTCTGGAAGCAAGACACTGTAGTAAAATACAACATGGAAGAGGTAGCTGTATTTCCCGAGTAGTAATCAGCCTAGAGGTAGGAGGGGGGTGGGGGGGAAATCATTTTAAGAACAATTTGCCACTGAAGTGAAAACAGAAAAAACAGAGAAGGCATTGAACCATGTTTGCATTGCTTATACAAAAGATGTTTTTGCAGACACTGTCCAAGACTGTCTATAAAGAGCACTCCTTTAAATGAAAGCACCAAAGCTACCTCATTCATGAACTCAGAAATGCCATAGAAAATACTCTGAGAGCTAGTGGAGAGCTAAGCAAAGGAACCAACCATCCAAAACAATAGAATGGCCTGAAAGACAGGGAAAAAAGCTCCAGCTAGTAGAAGTGTTATGGCAACTTTTTCATACAGTTGTAATTTGTTTTCTTTAATTTATGTTGCTTAAGTCTGTCATCTAAAGCTACAGTCCAGTGCTAATAATGTTGACAGGAGGATGACTAGAATACTGAAAGTATCCTAGCAATCACTACCTGTGCTGCTAGGATTTTACATGTAAACATTAAACAAGTGATATCAGGCTGTTCATTAGCCAGGCCTCAAGAAGTCGTAAGATGTGTTTAACACTCAGACATGTCAAAATAATGAACCACGGATCCATTGATTTGACTTATTGGTCCTCATAATTTCTTGGCATTATATGATAAATAGGTGGTTTTCAACACAGCTTTTAGCAAATGATCTTTAAGAAGAAACTGTTCCTGTGACTGCAGCATCCATCGTCTCAAGTTTCTAAACCAGCCCTTTCTGCATAGCATAAAGCACATGGCAACAGTCTAGAGACCTGCACATGTGAGAAACTCCAAGCATTTCCCAGTTCCTTCTGACAGATTCATGACCCTTAAACGAACGTTATGTGCTCTGTTGAGCAGAGCACGTAGAAACAATTGCCAAATAAAAATATAAAGCCTAAGCCAAGTATTTGCAACTCTAGATTACCATTCACATAGTAATTCTTAGCTGCTTCAGTGTCCCAGCTAACTTGGAGAGCAGGTACCTGGGCCACATACTCATGTTTCTTTGCACAGCTTTGACTTCTCATCTCTCCTACTTTATTTTTGGAGTCACATAAAACAGCCACAAAAATCAAACTTTATTTGTACAGGTCTTATATTTTTACTTGTTCCTCTTATAGCTTGCATTTTCATTCTCTAAAATTACACAGGACACTGCACTCAGTAATGCAGTGCAATACAGAACATAATTTCCACATTTTCTTAGCGTAGATTTACAAGATGTCTATATCAGACACTGTGCCTAAAAGGGACGGTCTCCCCACCCTCCTTTGCTCCTCTCCTCTCATACCAACTCTGGCCCAAAACCAATCCAGTGCTGCTTACTAAACTGGCAGAAAACTCAACATAAAAAAAAATATGTTAACAGTTCTCTGTCCAAGAAACCAGGTGAAAGAAGCTGATGAATGCGAAGCTACCACACTTTGCTCTTGGCACTGGTGTAGTAGCAGGCCTATTGGACATTGACATTATGCGTGCCAATTTTTGGTTATTAAGTTGAATACAACAGCACAGCACTTATTCTTCTTTACAGAATACTTCTATTCCTTTGGAAATAATGTTTTCTTAAAAAAGGTTATTATATCATGAAGACTTTGAGGTTCATTTGGAATGGTCTCAATCGTGTGAAAGTTTACACAGCAACCTAATAACCTCAACTGTACAAATACCACCCTCAAAACTCCGTATTACACACAACATTAAAGACTTCCATTTTACAAGGTCTAGACTATTCAGGAAAAGCCCTGTTACAGGACCTTTGTTATTTCATCACAAATTCTCTGTTGGGCTCCAAGACCAGTTACGTCTTACTCAGGTTTTTTTGGTCCAGTTTTCTGTCCTCTGGCCACCAGACTCAGTTTACTGAGCATCTCGTCTCCCTGCGTACTAGTCTTCTGAGGGGTTTCCCTTTACAACAAAGGATGCTGCACTAGAAATAATCAATTACTCTTTCAGAACTTATATGCCCTTCCATCAAACTCAGTGAGGCTCAAAAGTTATTTTTCTGATCTCCAGCATAGGTGGTGATAACCTGTTGCCATCTCTCAGCCTGGGTCCAGATAATGTCAAGCATTACAGGCAATTTAAGAACACTGTATTTCAAAAACATCAAATAATGCTCAAGGTGTGCCACCTGGAATTACAGAATCCAGATAACAGGAATGATCTGAATTTGTAGAAAAATCTCAAACTGTATAACTAAATTAAAAAAATAGGTAGAGAATTAGATTTGATAACTTGGGGAGTAACAATGATCTGTTTGTCCTACAGTAAATTCCTAACAGTAGTGGTTATGATGTGAGGAAAAGCTGTACAGGTCAAAGGAGTTAAAAATTGGACATCACTAAGAAATAAAGAGGTTCACTGAGAAAAATAAATGGTACTTATTTCGCCCTCTAGTATTGGGGTTACGTTTGTGATAATACACTACTGGTAATCTACTTACTGGAAGGCACCCCTGGATGTATGAAATCAAACCTATCTTGGCATTGTATGGGAAAAGTGCACATTTCCAAGAATGGAAAGGGAAACAGCCACCAGAAGGTCACATCCTAAAATTATTTTAAAAAAACATAATGGATCCAGTGTAAGGGGATCCAGTCAGAAACAGATAAAATGAAAAGAAGTTGTAGGAACAGAATACCTGCATCCAATCACTCGATACGGTGAGCTCTAAAATTAGACTTATACATACACAGTTAAGGAGCCTAAAATATATAATTCTTAAGAAAGGCCCTTTGTAGATATGACGGAGTTAGAGGACAATTACAATGCCCAGATAACTTAGTACAAAGGTATGCTTCAAAAATCCATACATCAAAAGCCTAAAAGCTCGTCACAGGTATGAAGATATCGTATATATGACAGTCCACAATCATTCTGACAGATTTTCTAGTTGAAAGAGAAATTCCATTGGAACATTTAAAATGCACAAAGAGCCTAAGGCAAAAATCAAAGATTGAAGCTCTGCTGCAAAATGCTACGAAAGCATATTTTCATGACAAGCCTGGTGTGAGTCAAAGAATGAACTATGAAGTCCTTACCAAACTTACCAAACTACACACACATGAATATTTACATAATGAAGTATTAAGCACCCTGGAATTACCAAAATACACAGTAGGCCTGGAAACCAAAGGTCTTTGGCTTCACCTGCTGTTACCATCTAAGGAAGCTGAGAAGATTGCATTCTGCAGGGAATCTAGGCAGGTCAACATAACCACTATATCCAACTGTGGTTGGATGGATGCCTCAGCAGGATGGATATTGAGTACAGCATGACACCTGCACACTCCAGAATTTAAAGACATCAACACATCCCATCTCCTTAGAAATCTGCCTTGTCCGCTGCTCACGTGCCATCCATTTGGACTTGCCAGTAATCCAAGCGCCAACACTGACTGGCCTTCCACTGCCTAAAATGAAAAGGTAGGTCAACCACTGAGCTGTCACAGGAGAACATGAATTTATAAAATGTTTTGGTAATGGCGTAATCCACTCCCAGATCTGCATAAAAACAGCAAGCACACCTGAAAAAATACTCTAGGTAAAAGATAATCTCAAGCACTAAAAATAAATATCTTGTGAAACATACCAAATTTTCAAGGTATTGGCTGAGCTTGTACTTATGCCTATAATAGCACAGCAGAAGTTAACAAAAACCCTGAAGTGTGGCCCTTCTAAATGAAGCTATGTCTCCGAGTTATGTACGTGTTCAACTAGGTTGGAAAATCCTAATTTATCACTCCTGCCTTACCAGTAAAAGTCATAGAAGAAACCCTTTGCCTCCATAAATGTTCAAATCCAGTTCAGGAAAATCATCTTGTGGTTTTCCATGCTCATCCACAGAAAAGTTACTAAGATGACCCATGTCTGTGTATGGTAATTCATATGTTTTTATTGTTTTTACATATCCCAGAAGGAACTATATGCGTATCAAAAGACGCTCTGATACTGGTCACTTTAACTGTTCTACCTGCAAGTGCCAAACAGCATCTACATGCCCATCTATTTATTTCTCCTGTATATGACTCTTCAGTGTTCCATCCACCACCCACCATCCACCCTCAGCACAAAGAACTGATGCTATTTTGAGAAGGAAATAGAAAAGACTTGCTAAGAATCAAGTAGCTATTTAAAAATATTTACATTGTTTTATCTTTTTGCAATGATGCTTCCTATATTGCAACTGTACATTTAATTCACTAGTGATGGGACATATGATATGTGGGCACTGTATCCAGAACCAAACTTTTTGCACCCAGTGGGGTGACATACCTGTAAGTTATCTAGCGGCTTTCTCCAGAATTTGGACACTTACCTTGTCTAGTCTTAGACAGTGTGAAGGCTGGTAAAGCGCAGATGTCATAGCTAAGAGATTAAGATGCTCCCTGTGAGGCTATATACACAATGCTTCTTGGATAAGAAGGCAAGTATGAAAACAGTTCATGACATGGGAAATAATTACTCTCATAAGAATAAATTTGCACCCCCTTCTTTACCGCCTGTCTAGAGTTGGATGTTTCAATGACTGCTATAACTCTTGCAGGACAAAACAAGCCAAACAAAACACCCACCGAAAGAGGCAGCGGCCCTACCAAAACCAAGTTATGATCAGATAAGTACATGTGACAGCACTAACTCCACCAGCGACCCGGTTTGGGTAGGACCAGAAGCGACTTCACTCTTCCCGCCAGCTGCGCCGAGAGCGGCGCGGGCCGCGCCCCCTCAGCCCGGCCGCCCCGGAGAGCCCCGGGACGGGACAGCCCCGGGACGGGACAGCCCGGCTCCCCACGCCCTCCCTCCGGCTCCGCACCACCACAGCGGCGCACACGGACACCGCAACGCTGCCAGCCGGCCCGCCGGGCGCTCAACGAGGAAGGGGACAGCTGTGTTCGGCGGAGCCCTCCAGCAGAACCGGGCACCAGCTGAAACGATAGCCACCGGCGGGAGAAGCAGCCTGACCCGGTCTGCGGTGGCGGTGCCCACTCACCTCGGAGGCGCTTCTGGTACCGCTCCAGGGACTCCTCCAGGGCTGGCTCCCCACGGGGCGCCCGCATAAGGGCGCACCGACGCCGGTGAGTAACAGTAGTTTGACCCGCTCCGCCTTCCCGCGCCCCGCAAGCCGCCGCTCCCAGAAGAATCACAACTTGCACAGCGCGGGCAGAGGCTCCTCAGCGCTGGCTGTTGCTGGCCGTTGCTAGCCGCCACAGCGGCGCACGGCAACGCCCGGAACCCGCCTCGCCCGCCAGCGTGTGGGGATGCGGCCGAGAAAACTCCAGGTCCCAGCAAGCAGCGCGCCCTGGGAGGCGGAGTCCCGCAGCGCGCCCGGCAGCGGGAGAGGGACCGCCGCAGCCTCTTCTTTCCCCTTTGTTGTGGAGTGCGACTACGCTCGCGCCTGCGCACAGTGCAGCTCTTCCGCCTACGTCCCCGAACCCGCAGCGGCTGGGTATAGCGCAGGTCCAGTCACGGCCGAGGAGGAGAAAGTGGTGTTTACCTCCCGCCGCCGCCGCCGCGTATTCCGGCGCATGCGCAACGGGCGACCAGAGCGGCGACGGCTTTTGTCTGCAACTAACGCAGGCGCAGCTCCTCTCCGCCGCCGCTCGGCGCTTGACGCCTGCGCATTTCTTCTCCCGCCCCCCCTCCCCTCGCATTGTGTGAGCTTGGGCGGCGCCTGCGCAGTGCCGTGCCCCTCTCTGCCCGTTAGCCGCTATGTGCAGGGAATAACGTTGGAGCCGTTGCCGGAGGGATACCGACCGGAGCGCCCCGCCCCCGCCCCCGCGGGAATGCCGGCTCAGTGAGCACCGGCGGCACCGCCACCACGAGGGACGGCCCCTCCCTGGCGCGGTGAGCCTCCTCGAAGGGGTGAGTGAAGATGCTGCCGCCCTGTCCGCGGGTCGGCGGGAGCCGGGACGGGGACCGGGGTCGCGCCGTTTGTCCGCCCCGCGCTTATTGTGTCGGGTGGCCCTCGTCCGTCCGGGACCTGGCGCCGCGCAGCGGGGACTGCGGCCGGCGAAGGGGGCGGCAGCGCGGTCCGGGCACAACCCCCTCCCCCCGTCGGCTCCGGAGGCTGCTCCGCGCCCCCGCCTTCTTTCCCCTCGTAAACGCGGCGCGGCCGGTGGCGGGGGGCTGCCGCCGGCCCGGGGTCATCGGCGCAGGCTGGATGCGGACGGCGCTGGCAGATGCCGCTGCCCGCGCCTCCCTGACCCTCTCCGCCCGGTGGGGCGCCCGGGCGGGGGCTGCCGCTGCCGGCACACCCACCCGCCTCCCGCCGCGCGGGCCCTCGCAGCCTGCCTTCCCCTCCCGCGGGAATTCCCTGCTTCCAGCGGACATTTCCAGAGGTTGAATTTTATTTTTTCGTTTGCCCCTGTGTCACGAACAGCCCCGGGCAGGAGGTGGCGTGTGTCTCCAGCTTTAACAATCGCGGATGCCGTTCATTTGCGATGCGGTGTTTCCCCCCGTCCCCTCACCACGTTGTCTGAGAAGGATGATGGAGAAAATCAGTTGGTTTTGCCTTTTATTGCGTATTTTTACCTCACGAGGCGGGTCTTCTGCATTCAAAAATACTCTCCCGGAGGCGTGATCTTTCGTGAGGCTCATCCCGGGGAAAGCACGGGATAACCTTTGTTGTTCCCGATGGCGAGAAGCAGCGCCGGGCCCCACTTTGTCTCCCTGGCGCGGACAGGAACGGGTTACAGCGTTAACAAAAACCCGATGGCGCTTTTCGAGCAGAAAGCGCGTTGCAGCAGAGGAAGCTCGCGTCGAGGCGCCGGCGGAGGGAGGGATTGATGGGAGGAAGCGGGAAGGATGGAGGAGGGTGGGGGGGGGCGGCTCCTCGGGCTGGCTTCCCGGTGCGCCCCGCAGCCCGGCAGCGCGGTTGGGTGTAGCAGGTGTTGGGGACACGCCCGGGGGACCCGCCGGTGGCTGGAGCGGGGATGGTGTGCGCCAGCCTCCGGGGCGGTGTTTTGGGCGGGTTTGGGATGAGCTGACAATTCGTGCGTCGGTTCTTACGGCTTTACGGACAAAATGAGATGTAGATGCTATGCTGGTGAGTTGAAGATACATAGGAATGGCGCTCTTAGGGCAAGAGGTTACACATGGCATCCACTGATCGGCACTTTGAAGAAATGATTTTCTTCCCTGTGAAAGCAAAAGTACTAATAAAATACATAACGAGTCTGAAAGAATAAAGCCTGTTCTAGCACTGCGATGGTCATCTCTTCAGCTTCGGAATGCCATTCAAGGCACTGTGACAGTGTTCTTGGCCCTGGGTTTGCCTGTGTAAAATGATATGTGGGACGGGAAGGTTTTTGTAAACAGAACTAAGACATGATTAAATATGCTATGATTTCCTATGATTAATTTCCCCTGGGAATTGCTTTATGTCCAGATGTTGAGAAGTCTGTCTTACTGGAACTGAACTCTGTTAGTATGGAAGTGCCTCAACTTTTAACTTCTTCCCCTGTTATATTTTATTTAACATAAATACCACAAAGAATCTCCCCTTGCTCTTTGATATATTTTTTTTAACACTTTGTTACTTCCATGTAAATGTTTTGTTGTTTGCTTGGGGGTTTTGTCTAAAGGAAGTCAGGAAGGCTGGCTGAAGAGAGAGGCTAGTGTGGCTCAGGATACACAGAATTTTGTAGAAGTCTTAAGAATCTGAAAGTTACTTGTAATGGATCAGATGTTTTCTTTAATTCCTTTAAACAGAAACAATCTCTGACATAAACATTGTTACCACACCTAGTTTATCATGGTACTGCTTTTTCTTTTTTTTTGATGGGTGACTGATTCCCATATTTGTTCTGACAGACTTTTGCAAAGATGAATGGTTTCTTGCTATATTGTGCTTCATCAGCTGTAACAGACTTGGCAGGCAGATTTTTTTAACAATTCTGTTGATAACGTATAAGCCAGAAGAGAACCAGATTGTGAAAGTGAACTGGAAAAATCTACGTTCACTTGTAGATGGGAGCTGGGAACCTTCGTTGAGTGACTGAAATGAAACCTGAGACATGGGTGGCTGCAGAAATTGATTTTGAAGTACCATTTCCAGTTCTTGCAAATGCAGGAAAAAGTGTTTAGTGTATATTGATACCACAGTACCTCCTTGAGTCTTCTAAAAAAGACAGTTTCCATGTCAGCGCTGTATTTCTTAGATTTGCAGGCAGAATGGAACATTTTTTTTACTTAGCTAGAAAGCCAAGAAAATCTGTGACGTTCTGGTTTTCCTTTAGAAAATTTTGAACAGTGGAGTCAGGCATTGAATCCATGAAAATAGCAGAACTGACTTGCAGAGGTTGCACTTGCGAGGTAGTGAAAGGATGCAACAGCTATGTACTTCTGCTCGGAAGAACATGCTTCATAATGTAGTAAAAACTCATATGGTTGTGACCAGAAAACTGGAATTTGAGAGATGAAGGTTCTTTGTTACTGGGAGATGGAGCTTCATATTTGCTAACTGGGATCTATCTTTTCTAAGATACACATCTTCACAGTGCTAAGTGAGCCTGTGGGGGCCTCTCCTTGTCTATTAGGCTTATAAGGCTCTTACCGAATGCCTGCATTTCTTCCGTTCTAGTATTGATCATTGTGTATCTAGGCATTTTCAATGGACCGGGGGGCAGCTTCCTTCAGTGCACAATGATAATGCGTCCCTGAATCAGAGTCCATCCAGTGTGGTGAATGAGGCAGATGTCCTTGGAAAAATAGTATGTCATCACGTCACTTAGTAATGTAATGCATGCAAACTAGGGTAGGAAAAGAGTACAAACTGTTTGTTCAATTAACTTTGCATACTTGTCTATTACACAGTTATACCTGTTGAAAAATATTAAAATATTTCCTTCACTCATAATTTAATTTCTCCTGCTCTACCCCCTGAAGGCTGGGAGGTACAGTTGTACTTAGAATGACCTTTCCAATAAAAATTTTGTTTGACCTTCAAACAAACATATTTAAAATTAATATATGTATTTTTTTTAGCATGTATTCTGTCAAAAGCAGCTCGTCTAGAAGTTTCAAATAAAACCCACAAAGACGCTGTAGTAGATTGCTGGCATGGTTTGATTTCAGAGAGGGAGACCTGAGTTTGGGAAAGCACTCAGTGCTGTATCACTGAAGTTGAAATATATCATGCAGGCTCTTAGGTGGTGGATAAGAAGGAAGTCTGGAAGTAGGTGAATGTTAGAGAGAAGACTGACTGGCAGGTCTCCTATTTTAATGCTTCTGCATGGAGTAGTCCCAGTTATCCCCTCTCCTCTGTTTTTTGGTACAGCATGACTGTACTGCTCTGTCACGGCACCTCTGGTACTTGGCTAAGTACATGAGAAGTTGATTCACTCGACTAACCCAGCAGAAAACTATTTCTTTTCTTTTTGTTTTTCTTGATATTTTTTCTTTTTCCCCTCCTCCCTTGGGTTAGCAAATTGAATTAACTTATTGTGTGGTCAGATAAGTGCCAGAGCAAGTATGCAGAATGGGGACAGCAGTGTCAATCCTGGAAGAAGGGAATACTGCCTTTTCCAGTAGCAAAAATACATTTGGTGTGCTTAACTGTCCTGTCTGGCCGTCCCCTGTGCCACTGTAGACTACTGTGGTCAGAAAGAGGATGGGTTGTGTATAAATCCAAGAAAACAAAATAATCAAATTGATACTGGGTTTGCTTTTATTGTTAGCCTTTCCCTAATATGCTTGATACGTAAAATGTCCACAGCCACAGACTCAACATTCAGAACATATCACTGGATGAAAAAAATGTTTCTCTGCAAAGCAGATAGGAAAAGAAGGAGGAGCAATGGTCCTGTTAAGTGGTGTGGCCTTTGTACAAGGAAAAGCAAGATTTTTGTGCCAGGCTAATACTGGCATCTTTTCTGTCACAGAATTGAAGGCTGTAAGTTGTTGAACATTTTCACAGTTTTTTTCTTGCTTACTAGTCTTGAAGTGTGTGATTTTTGTGAATTGTAGAAAAGTGCTATTTGGTATACATTAAGAGAAATTGTTTTATTCATTAAAAACAGGGATATGAAGCATCTTAACTCTTTTCATCCCTTGAATAGAATACTCAATGAAACAGGATAATTTCCGGTGTGAACCCAACATATTTGTCAACTTTGTTTCTCCTTTTTATCTCCTGTTAGAAATTGCTACTGAAAATGAGAATTTTCTTTAGCTAGGTTCTTTTGAGAGCTCCAGCATCATCCTCTGGTGGGCCTAGTGAGCTGATTTGGGTCCAACAGCTGCAGCCCTCTTACACTGTATCTTCTTCAGTTTGTTCTTGTTTGTTGCAAGGATCGTTTTTTCTGTAACAGTGTCAGTAGTTGTTTCTCTTCATGTGAATTAAAATGTTTTATATTCTGGTCTTTTGCATGAAACTAAGAAGGTATCTTCCTTGACAAAGAGCTGAATCTTCTGAAGCCTATGTGATGGGTTTTTCAGATCTCTCCGTGGTTTGTACTTCATTACAAATGAGGTTCTGGTTCTGATCATTTTGTTTCTTTTCAAGAAGAACTGTAATTATTGATTTTTTTAATTGTTTTTTTTTTTTTCAGAGCAATAACAACAGAAGTGGTGCCACTCTGATGTTTCCAAGATGCTGCTTTGTGCACAGGGTATTTTGTTAGTCTTCAGCTGTGGTATTGCATGAAGAACTTGTAATCATTCCATTAGCTAGCCATTATGGTCTGAAAGCAGCAATACACTGAATGCACTAAATCTGATGTTCTTACCACTTTTCCCTCCAAATGACATGCTTAAATAATTTTGTTTATGATCTTTCTATTGAATTGCAAATATTTGGCCATCTAAACGTGCATTCTGTTCTGCGTTCAAAACCAAAGCCTCTTCAATTATCTCTTATTTGTCTTCTCGTTGTGGAATACACTACAGGATTTGGAAGAAAAAATGCAGGAAGTTGGAAGGTCATGGTATCTTTTCTGTTTTCTCATGAACACAAGGGTTTTTTCTTGCTTTGATTAATCTCGCCTTCTCTCCCTTGCCCCCATGACTTAACTGATTATTTAGTCCTGTGGAAATATATCATTGCAGGAACCTTGATATAAGGAATTATTGTACGTGATTTTATAATTTAATTTACTAAATAGAAGACACTTAGTGGGCAATACTGTAGTTTTCCTTTGGGTTTTTTTTTCCTTCGGAATTTTCCTAAGAATGGCCACATGGATGGACCTTTGGTCTGACTCAAACCTTCCATATTTTCTATAAAAATAGCTATAACCTGGTGCCAAGAGAGAGATAAGAAAGGTGCACGCATATATGGTATTTTCTGCCAAGGCATTGCTAACCTCCATCTATTTTTTGCTTGCATCTTTCGAGTCAGGTGTAGTTTCTATTAAGGATTATTCCTTCCACTTGATCTTCATTTCTTCAGCTGTGTTTTGAAACAGCTGTTCAATAAAACAGTCTTTTATATTTTTCAGACCTTTACTTCTAATACAGGTTCAGCTGCATACCTTGATTTCCTACATATTTTTGTTACTACAAAAAAGCCACCCCAGTTTTGTGAGGGCTATTTCTTTAAATGATGCTATTTTCTTTTTATTGTATTTTGTTTGCTGAAGGGGTAGTCATGTAATATTAGGGTCAAACTCTTCCTGTAAGAAGTGCTTTTTGAGGTGCTTCACAAGTCAAAAACACAGTTTGAATTTCAGCTTTAACTTGACTGTGAAACTGCCCATTACATATATTTTATTTGAATTGTAAGCAGAAATTATTCAGGAAGCTCTTGAGGAACAACTGCGAATGCGGAACTTCCTTTTTGTTTAGCTTTTGGATTAGCCAAGAGTTTTGAAGAATGATCACAGCTGGTTGATATAAGAATTGTGGAACCATTACAGTATTTTCATGTTATAGGTGATACTGTCCTCTGTGGTCATTTGGTGTTTGGTTTACTATTACAGGTCTTGCTGATAAACCTAATAAAAGGTCTTGTTCAAAATCTGCTTTTCTTCTAAATGCTGCTCAGTCATCACGCTCTAATAGTCCTTTAAACATCACACTGATTATTTTATTGGGCCATATTGGAGAGAACTGTGTGCCTTTATTTTGGCAAAGTCTGCATTAACTTGAATCATTAGCAGCCTTAGTGAAATTACTTACTTCTAAGTCTGTCACAATTTTTGTGAAAATAAATTTAGTTTTAACTATTACCATTTGGATCACGTATTCTGTAGCATATTTTTAATTACTTGAATCTTAATTCATCAACTTCTAAATACACCTTGTGAACTCTTTTTAGACCAGTTGTAGCCCTAATATGTTGCAAGGGATCCTGAATGTAACTTTCTCTTACTGAAAAACTAAAAAAACCCCTGCCAGTCTGAACTTATGCTTTGGCATCGGTTTTTTTGTTTGTTTGTTTGGGTTTGTTTTTTCTTTTTCAGTTCAGCAATAATAATATTTGAAACATGGTAGCCATCGCAGAAAATGTCTTGTTTATATTAACCATAGTTTGTCACCTGGAATTTATTTTGCATGGAATCTTCATGCCCTGTTTATTTTGTTGCTTCTTTTTCCTCATTCAACGTTTTGGTTTTGACTTCCTTGAGCATGGGTAAGTTGTCTGTATGCCCCAAGTCTTGGTGTCATCGCTGAATCTTCAGGCACTGCAGATGACTTCTAGGTGTGGCAGGATAAGGTTTTACACAACAGTGCAGGGCCCAACATAATGCTATTGTGTTGTGGTCTTTAGCTTGCTGTAGGAACTTTATTGCTTGGCACCATCCAATAGTGTCTTTTTCTTTTGTCTACAATAAATATTTCTTTCTTCAGTATTTGGAACTTCTAAATCATATATAGTCTTGTATACTGTATGTGTGTTTTTTTTCTGTCTTAAAGAAACACACCCCTTTGCTTTTTTTCTATTTTTGTGACCCGATTGCATTTTCTTCAGCATACTGTGTTGGCAACTTCACCTGTCGAAGTTAAATGTGTTCAGGTGTTGCGTTGCTGAAACTGCGAATAGCAACACTCAACTTCCCCCTTAGGGCAGACAGATAACTCCAGAATCTGGTTTGCGTTGACCTCTTGCAGGATTGTCATTGCAAGAGGATCGTTTTAAAATGCTGCCTGGTTATGTGCTTTGAGGAGATCAGGTTTTGTTACAGAGCTAAGAACTAGATTGTCCAGCAGCTTCAGTTCCTGATGTCAGAATCACATGTCAGTACCTGCACGTAGTAGGAATGGTGTATTCATTGTGCCTTGAGCTGTAGTTTGTTAAGAAGAATGTAGGTGTTTTTCTCCTAGATCTTCTGACGTTGCTTTCATGGTCTCCAATTGTATTTACCTGCTTTGTGTAACCTACACAATAACCCTTTTCAGTTGGTCTAGTTAATGTTACTGGATATTTACTTAGGTGTCTGACAAGTTGAGCGCATTTTTGTTGTTACGTTGTCTGGGCAGACTGTAGCACATGAAGTCCTTTGTAAGGTGACAGTAAGACAAAAAGCTGAAACATCAGTATCAGGACATGCCAGTGAACCAGGAAGTCCTGAGTAATTCCTTGCCCAGTTGAGGCATCTTGAAACCTTTGATTTAGTTGTTAAGAAAAACCCCAAACACACTGTTATTTTTAGTGCAAGTCATAAAATTATTTCAAACAGCACTTTGGGAGAAGACTCGATTTAGTAGATTAAAAACCTTGAGTTCCCCTATTTTGTGGGTCTTTCCCTTGGTGCAGTTTCATTCCAAAATCAAGAAAAGCATTATGCTTTGCTATTTTTATCTATTGCACTTTGTGGGGGACAATGTCATGGCCTTAAAAAAAATGTATTCAAAGAAATTGTGTATTGTTTTATTCATATAGTTATTTCCCTAGGAATTTTTGCTTTCTTTTCAACATACTTCTTCACATTTGGGGTCACTGCTCTGAGGCATATTTAGAAGAAAGACTGCATTAGACTATCGTGAGGTGAGAGACTGAAGATTTAATAATTGGATGGTGACGCGTTAGAAAAAAACGGTTGAAGCAAGTGGAGAAAAACCAATAAAAATACACACTGAATCTATTTTAAAAGTACATAGCTTTAATCTGTAGTGGCTACATATGAAAAACTACTTCATATTTGAATAATAATTATTGTATTACTATTTCTTATGGTTACTACAGGCCTGTCTAAATAGAAGAAGCCCTGTGAGGCTTAGGTGGGTTTGGTGTAATTGACCTGTGTTCTCATAAAAACCTAAGCAGAATTGACTGCTAGCTGTCTTGGTCTGTCCCTGTTTTTCTTTTTTTCTCCACCCTTAGGTTCACAGCCCCACTCCTTTTGGTTTGGTGCTGGATTACTGTGTGTTATCTTCTGGGAACCATTCATTTGTTGGTGGGAGTGAGGAAGAGCACATGAGAAAGTCTGTCATAGTTGAACATGCTGAAGTAGCTCAGCTCAGCTGAGTGCTGCACTTACGGCAAAGGGAGTAGTTGGGACTTTGTGGCTGGAGTAGGGCAAGAGAGTTGGGATCCTGACAGCAGTGGGGGACTGGCTTTGGCTGATGAGGAGCCACAGCTTCCTCAGTTTAGCATTTATATGATGAGGGTTAAAACTGCTCAGTTGCCTGTCAGTTGTCTTCTTGAAAATAAGTAGATACAGTGATGTTCTGGACGTTTAAGCAACTTAGGACAGGGTAATCTACATATTAGCTTTGTATGCATTAGACTGAACATGAGACAACACAAGTAGGTTACTTGAGATTTGCTGCAGTGAAAGTGTGGATGCAGGAGCTACTAATAAGAAAGAGGTGCTATATCATAAATCACAGCCTATACTGCTGTCCAGTAAACTGTCCCTATGTTTAGATCTTCAAATTTAATTAAGCTGCTAACTTCTCCATTTCAGCCAGTAAAACTTTGGGCACAGGCTGCTCCAATCTCATTATAAATTCTGAATACACTGGAATTTTATCACTTTCAAGATACTAAAATTTGTGGGAGGATTTGGAAATAAAATGTTTTTGCAGGGTTGATTCAGAGAGAAAAAAAAGCATCTGAAAAGCACTTTGAACTTGAGGAGAAAGTGGGAATAAAAGTCAGTCTTTGGAGCTCTGTTGTTCGTAGAGGTTTTTCTTACTACTGAATGTTAAAATACAAATAATAAAGGATAATTGTTTTGTCATGGTTATTCAGTATTCTTTTAAATTTCAACTGCTTTTCTGTTTGCAGAAGATTGCAGATTGGTAGTTACTGGCATATTCTAGAGCATCATTTCTTAGCGGTAGAGTTTGACTTCTGTGGATATATTGGCTGTCATGGCTGGGCCTTTATTAGTAAAGCCTCTTCTGTTTAATCCATCATGGTGCTTGTGTGTTTATACTTGCGATACCATGAGAAGGCACTCCTTCTGTTAAAAATGCTTGTGTGCCTGGATGGGGTGGCCCTCAACCTGCTCATCCTGTGGACCAGTTACAGGGAACATGTTTCTATTTCGTCTCTCTCCCTACCTCTAACCTGTAGTAATACATGGTGCGTACATCAAGGCTAAAGGGAAAATACCACTTCCGAATGTCTGGAAACCTTGGGAAAGCACTTTGCATTTGATTCAAAGTAAAGCAACTCTATTAGGATAAAATGGAGAGAAAAGCATATGCAGGAGAACAAGTAATGTCTGGTTTCTCAGGGATGCGTCCTGTGTCCCAGACTGTGCTGAACCTCAACACGCACATGTGCTTGCTCTTGTCTGCTTGGTTGGCAACCAGCAATGTTCTGTGGGGAAAATAACCTGCGTGGCAAGCCCTGCAGTGGCAGAGCCCGGAGGAATCAGGCGAGCGCAGGTCCGCCAGCAACTCTAAGAGCTGGGAACTTGCAGTACAGTGTTTCTGCCAGTGGAATGATGGACTTGTTCTTTTGAAAGTGTTCTGCTTAGTCTTCTGTTCTCCCAACACTTTGAGGAGCTTGGTATCTCTGAAATCTCCAGCTCTTTAAAGCTTGCTGTTTGGAGTAGCGGTTGGAAAAAGACTACTTAAGCTCCAATTCCTCGGGTAACTAAAAATGGTTTCAGTAAGACTTTTAATTACTAACTGTGTGGTAAAAGGAGACTACAGTTAAAAGAACACAAAAATAATTTGTTTAAAAAAAAACATATTCTTGCTTGAAGTAAGAAATGTGCCTTTTGAAAATATGTTGGTGGAGATAAAATGAAGGCTACAACTGGGCTATTTTAGATTAAGCAAGAGATAGTATTAGTCTTGTATGTAACAGATACACTAAATAAATAATTACCATCTTTTCAATAGGAAATATAGAAGAAATAATGTCCAGGAAGAGCTAAGGCAAAATAAACAAAGTCAGAAATACAGCACTAATTTAGTTTAATAACTAACACCTAACATCTTAAAGTATTAGAAGTGTTGCTCAGTAGGTACCAATAGTGATAACAACTTTTATGCCATGGAAACATAGAGTAATTTAAAGAATAAAAGATATGAACTGTTCCAGTCTTTAAAAAGGAAACTGTTGATGATCTGGTTTAATCAACTTCTTATGCTTTTGTCCATATTTAGTTCCATGTTAAAATTATTTAAAATATTTTTGGTAAACTGGCAGATTGTTTCTCTGTTGCAGCAGCATGGTCAGTGTTGCTTAATATACCTTTTAGTTATGCTCAGCTGCATAAAATAAGTTTCCAGTCAAATCTTTTTGTTGGAGACATAGAAATTAGTAACTGTGGATAGTTCTTAAAACAAAACGCCAAAACCCAAATCCCCAAACTTGTTCACTAAAGTGCCTACGAAAAGGATGACTCGATCCCTTTTTGTGTATGGGGTTATAGCATCATTTCCTCTTGTTTGGATCCATGCCTGGAGCAGTGGAGCAGTGTGGGCGGAGTTCAGAGCTCGTCCCATTTAGCCTCCCTCTACATGTCTCTTTGTTTCCTTTTTTTTTCCCTTTTTTTTTTTTTGGTTGTTTTTTGTTAAGGCAACAAAATTATTGAACTTATAAAGGAAAATCTATATAGATTTCCTTCCATACAACTACTTGAATTCCAGATTTCTCTTTATTGAAAGACACAGTAGCATTCATTTAATACTCTTTAATTTTTTATAGTATGATACTAATAAAAGCATTTTCTAGTGGCCTCTGAGTGCTCCAGATTTTCATTGCAGTTTTCTGCAAAACATATGCTAATGTTGTACCAAATCAAGTTTAAATCATCAGTCATTCTTAAACCAGCTTATAAAGGTCCACCTGAAAATATTATGCTTATAGCAATGAGGGCTTCTGGCTGTGATTTAGCTGAGGGATTGTAATATACCTGCTCAAACAAGTCCACGCATGAAAGCATCAAGCTGCATACTGGCTGTATATGTTACTTTTGAAAGTGTGTAGTGACAATTTCAAATGTAACTGTCTGATTATATTTAATAAATAAGAGGTAGCGTAAGAAATAGAATTAAGATTTACCACACTAGTAGCTATATTCTTGTTTGTTGGCAGCATACAAGAAAGAAGTAGGCGCCACAAGCAAATGGGGAATAGCTTCTCTCCAGGGAAGCCATTTGCTGGATACTAATTACAGACTGCTTTAAAAATCTTTGCTGTAAGTAATACTAATCATTAAAATCATGGATGTTCTTGTGGTTTGTGCAGATGTCTTACCCTGCTTTGTCTTGCTAAATTCTTAATGCTGTCTTTTTTGGCAGCTGGTTTCATGTGATCAAGCATTGAGAAAGTGTGTGTTGTATTTGTTACCTTTCAGTTTCATTTTACGGGAAGGACGCAGACATGAAAGAAATACTATAATCTAATCTGCAAGTCTGGATTTCTGTTGAATGATTTTTGATTTGAGTTGAGAACTGAACAAATAGATAAAATATAAGGCATATTAAGCCTTGTTCTACTCTATTTTCATATGAATCTCCAGGAAGAGGATTTGCCATCAGGAAAAGATCTTGAAAATCAAGTCCAATGGTTTTGTCTGAGATTGGAAAATGCTGAACATGAAGAGAACTGCTCTCTTTACTTTACAGCTACACTGCTAATTTTAAAAGAATTTTAGTTTTAAGCTTGTCCTGATGTTAAATACTTTGTAGAATACCCATGTAGCACAAAATAATTGTGACACAGTATCAATGAGCTTTTCTTACGTTCATGTACGCGCACACGCTCTCCCTGTCTTCAGACAATGAAGATTGCCTAGAGCAAACATCACTTATAATTATAAAGCAAAATTTTGAGCCTTTGGTTGGTTTGTAAAATAAGTACATCCAACTTCCCACCCACACACAGCCCTTGTAGGGCTTGTGTTACTGATCTTGGAACAAACAACTTAGTGTATTTCCAAGACAAATACATCTGTGGACTTGGCTTTTGAGAATAATTGTAAAAAGCTCCAAAGCATTCCATAAAGGAGAGGGTAGAGTGTATTAAATATTTTGTGTGTCGCTTACCTTGGAATGATAAATGTTCTTCATGTTACAGTGAAGGTGTAGCAAAGAATAATAATTGAATACCTTTTTCAGGTTGTATATCTGTGAATGGATTTGGAGATCAGTAGCATTGATTTCAGTGATTGTCATCTATTACTTCCAATTTATGTTCCATGTACTTATGCATTGTGTCAAGAAGTGAAATGGAATTCAAAACTGAAAGATAGATATTAAAATTACTTAATTACACGTTTTTTCTTTGGAGAGTGTACTTATCTTCATACCCTCAAAGTAAATAATTCCCTACATTAAAGAAAAAAAAAAAGCATTGTCGTCAGCGTAATTTAGTCTTACTAATTATGCTGAGCCATGAAATAAACCCCATATATTTCACAATTTTGGGGAAAGTGAAATCACCGCCCTTGGGAGGTTAAGTTTTAGGGTTTTAAGTTTTAGGTCCAGTTTTATTTGCCAAGTGGTGTTTGTCTTTTCAGTAGTGCTCAGGACTGTGGTTGGTACTTGGCCAATGCAAATAAAACCTCCACATCGTACACGGCCTACAAAATCACGATGGGGACAGTGAGAATAGGAAGTGGAGGAGGGGTACTTGACTGCTTCTTTATGATTGCATTCTGCCTGAATGCAGTGCCAGATTTTTATTTAGTTAGTTAGTTATTTTCCTCTCTGCCTATGTTGGCAATAGTATAGTCTGATAATATAGTCTGATAGGGAGTGGCACAGTGGGAAGGAAGTATTTTTGTAGCTTTCATTAAAGGAAGCTTTTTCCCAAAAATAATTTGGTTACAGTTTCTTTGGCCTGCTTACCACAGACATTTCTAAGGGCTACTTATCAGATGTACTATTTTATTAGAATATTGTGCATGATAATCACTGTGTATCATAGAATCACAGAATGGTTTGGGTTGGAGAGGACCTTAAAGACCATCTCATTCCAACTCCCCTGCCATGGGCAGGGATGCCTTCCACTGCACCAGGTTGCTGAAAGCCTCATCCAGCCTGGCCTTGAACACTTCCAGGGATGGGGCATCCACAGCTTCTCTGGGCAGCCTGTTCCAGTGCCTCACCATCCTCTCCATGAAGAATTTTGACCTTATATCTAATCTAAATCTACCCTCTTTCAGTTTAAACCTGTTACCCCTTGTCCTGTCACTACAAGCCCATGTAAAAAGTCCCCCCCAGCTTCCTTGTAGGGCCCCTTCAGGTACTGGAAGGTGCTATAAGGTCTCCCCGGATCCTTCTCTTCTCCAGGCTGAACAAGCCCCATTCTCTCAGCCTTTCTTCCTAGGAGAGGTGCTCCAGCCCTCTGAGCATCTTCATGGCCTCTTCTGGACTTGTTTCAACTGGTCGATATCCTTCTGATGTTGAGGACTCCACAGCTGGACACAGTACTTCAGGTGGGGTCTCACAAGAGTAGAGTAGAGGGGGAGAATCCCCTCCCTCAACCTGCTGGCCACCCTTCTCCTGATACAGCCCAGGATATGGTTGGATTTCTGGGCTGCCAGCGCACACTGCCGGCTCACGTTCAGCTTTTCACCCACCAGTACCCCCAAGTCCTTCTCCTCAGGGCTGCTCCCAATCTATTCTCCACCCAGCCTGTACTTGTGTGTGGGATTGCCCTGACCCAGGTGCTGGACCTTGCACTTGGCCTTGTTGAACTCCATGAGGTTGGCAGTGTCCCACCTCTCCAGCCTGTCCAGGGCCCTCTGGTTGGCATCCCTTCCCACTAGTGTGTCAACCGCACCACACAGCTTGGTGTCAGTGACAAACTTGCTGAGGGTGCGCTCGATGCCATCATCCATGTCACCAACAAAGATGTTAAACAGGACCGGTCCCAGTACCAACCCCTGAGAAACACTGCTCGTTACTGGTCTCCACTCAGACATCAAGCCATTGACTACAACTCTCCACCAAGCCAGTTCCTTATCCACTGAGCGGTCCACCCATCAAATCCATGCCTCTCAAATTTAGAGACAAGGATGTTGTATGGGATGGTGTCGAACGTTTTGCACAAGTCCAGGTAGATGACTCTCCTGGTGACCTGCAATTCTTTTCCAGGCTTTGAGCATCTGTTGGTGGCACTAGTGGTTTTTGTCCCCTTCCCACTTCAAACCTAATTTAAAGCCCTGTTGATGAGCCCTGCCAGTTCATGGGCAAGATGTAGATGATCTTGTTTGATCATGGTGAAATAGGAAAGTGTCAAAATATTTGAAAGATTAGGAATGCAAAATGAGCTGCCTGTTTAATAAATGCAAAATATCCATATTGTCTGTTATCAAAGGATAAAATAGGTTCACTTCTTTCAAGTCTTAATAGCTTTAATCTAGTGGCTAATAACTGAGTATGCCCTCAACAGTTTGAAATCTAATGTTTAGACTGAATTTACCTTAAAACTTTAAAAAAACTCCCCAAAACAACACACTCCAGGTACCCCTGATTATGCATATATTTTTCTTACAATAAAAAGACTTATGATTGTTGTGTATTTGCATGTATATACCAGTCTCATGCAAAGTTTTATAATCAGTCTTTTAAGAGTTTGTGTGTTTACCAGTATTCTCTGTAAAGATAACCCAGTATTTTATTTTTTGTCAAGTTGCGGAAATCTTCATTTCAGTGTGCTGTTCTTAGTACAATTCGATATCCTAGCTTCCACTAGGAATTGCGGTGTTTAAGGTTTTGGTTTTTTTCCTTGGTAGCTTCTTAATCCCCTACTCCCCTCTTCTTTTTTTTTTTAAAAAAAAAAAGCATGACTGTTATGACTGTTTTCCTAGTTCTGTAACATTTCATTTCCCTTTCTTAAATGCTTTAAACGGGAGATTTTTTAGTTTCAGTTGTGCGACTTTACTTAAACCTGGTATAATGCCTTAGTGTTGGATTTCCTATTTGTTGTAGACATCCTGATTGTTTATTCATGCAAACAGTATCTTTTTGCTCACTGTGACACTCAAATGATTGATAACTGTCAGGTAAGCATTCTTTCTGTACATTTATTTGACGCATCTGTATTGTGTTACTGATCATTAATAGCAAAGGAAAGTATCTCAGGATTACTTTTTTAAGTCATTATTACATCAAAACCAGAGTACGGTATGGTCTTTTAAGTCATTGTCCCTCCAAATCAAAACCCCAAGCAACTTTCAGTTCAGCTGCGCTGTTGGCAGAAAAAGGGGTTTATTTCGGTTGCTGGTCTCACAGCTATTCCTGTGTGTCACAGCAGTAAAATAGATGTAGATCTAATTCTGACCTGGACCAGAGGGAGTGGATGCTTGTGCAGCCTCACAGCTGTAGCCACATTACAGGACAGATTTGCTGACTGAGGGCAACAGCCTCCTGAGCTGCTTTCTTGTCCTTACTCCATCAGATGCATGGGGGCAATCTGTAGGGTAAGAGCATCATCTCAAGCTCTTTGACTGCAGGAGGAAAATCTCTCTATCCTTAGTAGCATTCGCAGCTAGAAGGCTTTTATGTCTTTTTACAATTAAAATATGAAGAAGAAATGCTTCTTCCCACAAATGCTGCTGAGGAGTCTGCTGTGATAATTTGACCCTAGGGCCAGATAACAGGGTGCCAAACTGTACCCTCCAGCTTCATCACTATAAAGAAGAAGCTGTGAGTGTCTCTCTGGGGTTTTATTTGTTTTTCTTTCTCTTCCTTTCTCTCCTGGCCAGAGACTGCCTGCCAAATACATTGCTGTTGCTTTATTGACCTGATAGAACTCTAAAATCTTCTTGTTTTAGTTAGTCTTATATGATAGGTAATATAGGTAATCTGCAAATCTACCTGTGTTGGATGTGTATTACTAAAAAAAAAAAAGGCAGGCGGCATGACTCAGTCTAGTCTCCTGATGCTTTATAAAGGCATTTTCTTGCTCTGGTTCACATTTCTCCTCTGTTTTCTTATAGTTAATTGTTTTTGTCTTAAGCTTAAAATAACTTAAAAATATTTTTTTTCTAAAATATTAAATCTAGCAGACGTTGCAAGTGAACTATTTTCTCTGTAAACAAAAGACCCAGATGATTTTGTAGACTAAGGTTCAAGGAGGTTTACGTACTCCTTGAATGTATGTTTTCCTCCTTTCCTCCTTCATTTCTGTGTACAAATAAAAAAAGGATAATAAAAGGGGGGAAGGGGGCAGGCACAAGAAGTGAGGAGAAAAGAGCAGTTTTGCAGGGTAGGTAAGAGATACTTCGTTCTCAGTGGTTGCTTTGTTCTGTATAATTTAGTCATGGCTACATCTTTCAATGGACACTGCAAATCATGTATTTTAGATGTAGAATAAGGCTTCAATATGATATTTTAAGTTTTTTCCAAGAAATAGTGGCCAAATTTGGATATTTGAGCTAAGGTGGAACCAGTCAAATGCTTCAGGAGCAGAATGAGTACCCAGGGCTGTCATTCAGTTGCCTTGTCAGGTAAACCTTAAGAGATAAGCCAGTAGATCAAGGAGGACTGCAGTTTTTCTGAGTTGTTTTGGTTTAGCAATAGGGACAGTCGTGCTAAATGTACTCCTGTTCCCCATTTGAACAAGGAGTTAAATTGAACGGATGCTTCACTTTTCTTCCCTCGATTTTCCTATTTTCTTCCACATTATCTATTTGCATGCTTACCATCCAGTTCTACTCCGTTATTTCAGTGTAACTCTGGAGTAATTGCATAAAATCTTCATGAACTTTATAAATAATATTTCTTTATATCGAAGTGAATAGGAACAGTTTCTTGTTCAAGGCTGTGTATAGCATCTGAATGTTTCTAGAGGGATGTGTTCGAGTGAATTTTCCAGTCAATTAAATATTCCATGATAGGAGTTCTTGCTTGTTAGACAACTTCTGAAGATCTAGGACTGTTTCAGTCAGTTTTACCAAGTATTTGAGCTCGTCTTCTCTGGTGGATGGTGATGAATATTTCCAGTGGTTTTAATTTACTTTATTGTGCTTCCATTGATTTTATTTTTTATTCATTTTTACAGCCTTTAAAGGGTATATTTTATGGATTTTGGATATTATTTACGTATATTGTTATGACACTAACCTAAGCTTCAAAATGAAAAGTATTGTCACTTGGCAACTTGATCCAGCTTGATTTGACCAAAGCATTACTTGGGTAGTGTCTTTCACTGTGCTAAGCTTTATAGCTGTATCTTACGTTGCTTGGCAATCAATGGCCAACACTGAAATTTTCTTGCTTCCCCTTGTGAAGTACACTGTGAATTCAGAAGGTCCATAAATCCTTCAAGAAATATTTTTATTGATCATTAGCCTAAACTGCATTAATTTCAATGGGCATTTATTTACTTAAGATTTTGAGGAGCAACATTGCGTCCTTACTGCCACCATTAATTTAATTCCAGGCTGAATGAAAGGTTCAGCCATGCATGAGTGTTTTTCGTTGCTTGTTTTTTCCTGCACAAGATACTAGCTTTCTTAACAAATTCATTTGATGGACTAGCCTTAGGAATTGGTGAAGATAGTTTCAACCAGGACGCTGTTGTCTGCAGAGCCTTCTGTCTCTCCATTTCTGGGATGACAGCATGAGTAGTGAAAGAAGCAGGGGATTATGAAAGCACCAGGGATAGTTTCATGACTAAAACATTTAGAAGCTACCCTAGAGTATGAATTATTTTCTTCTATGTATAGTCCCTATGATGATAGATGAGCAATCTACCCCCATGCCTTGGAAAGGTCATCCTAATTTTCTAGGCACCCAACATTTAACTTTAACCTACTTGAAAAAGAATTAGGCATTCAGTGTTGTAACAGAAATAAATGAGACTGTTTGAGTACCTGTAGTGTTGTGTAAAACTAGATACTTTAAGATGAAAGGCTGATGGTTTTGGAATGTAGAGATTCTAGATTAAGATACTTTAGAGTTAAAAAGTGCTCTAATACCGTTCCCCATTTATAATAAAACCTTTATGGAGATTTTGTGGAGATTTTACTGTAAGTCTTAATGGATTTCTCATGCTGTGGTGATGAGCATGTCTGATAAAGTCAGAAGGAAGTTAACTCCAGAAGGTTTTCAGCGATGGTAATCGATTGATGAGGAGAGGAGGAAAAAATACACTGATTAATTGACTGTTCAGCTTTTAGTTTTAACCTGGGTAAGTTAGAGGTCCTGGTTACCGTATTATGTGGTGGTGTAGTTAAGGGTTATTTTCTAATGTATGTATGTAAGTAGGTTATGATTGCTTGTGATACTGGTCAAGTACAGAGTGTTTAACAGAGTAGACAATATTATTGTGATGTTTTCCACTTAAAACTTACTATATTTAAATCTATTATCTTTAAAGATTACTTTTTAATATCAATTATACTGATAGAGTAATCTTCATGGGGTTGGAATTACCTTCACTTTGCTTTTTTCCTTCTATAGCATAGATTTCTCTGCTTCAGTCAAAAATAGAACTGCTTGCTGCTTAATTACATTGGATAGGCAATAAGGCAGTCATGCTAGGTACTTTTGCTGTGGGCATTGTTTGCTGACAGAATTTCTTTGTGACTTGGGAATCAACATTAAAACTTCAAGTCTTCTCCAGTCATTACTGGCTTCATTAGTGCTCTCTTAATTCTGATTTATCCCTTGCCATGGCTTACACCTGATGTTTTCTTTTTTCATTCCTCATTCCAGATTTTGCCTTGCTCCAGCTCAAGTGTCTTGTCCAAGTGTGGTGGTGTTCTCTTCTTCTGGGTCTTCTACCCTTGTGTTTGTTCTCTACCAGTAACAGTGGATGAATTGAGAGGACTGAGGACAGGTGCCCTGGTTTTGGTTCTAACTGGCACCATAACATTAAAACTGGGTGGTTAAAGCAAATTGTGGAGCGTGCTCTGTATAAACAGATGTTGAGAGAATTTGTCTGTGTACTTGAAGTGATACACCCATGGAAAGTTTTCAAAAGTCTGTTGTTTGTCTGCATTTGGATAGATTTGCACAACAGCAATAGTAAAAGGTACAAACTGATAGTAAGGTCTCTGTCACATTTAAATTACCAATTTGCATGCATGAGGCACTACTTACAATTTTTTCTAAAGGTAGTAACATAGAATATTTTCCTCTAACCTTGTTTTGGAAATGTTTGAGTCATTTCGTCTGAAGCTTCCTCAGATATACTAAGCAATTGTATGAGAAGGTAAACTTCATTTTAGGAAATTTTTTAGCAGCTGGAAACAGGAACTTATAAGGGCAAATCATGGGCAGTGCATTATCAACAAGCTGTGTCTCTGCCTGATGCAGGCTTTTTTAATGTTATTTTAAAATGTTCTTAAACTTCTTATACAGTAATAGGATAATTGTGTACTCTTAAAATTATAGTACTTTCAATTTTAATATGGAGGACTGTGATGCTTAAAAGTCAGAATTTCAGGGGTATATTATGTTTAGTTTAAATTTTAAATACAGCTTTTTGTTTCTCTGTAGGATCAGCATATGAGTACTCCTTAATAGCTTAGTTGGAGGAAAGAGTTGGCTGTTTTAAGTTGTAGGCAAATACAAAAATGTAGACTGTAGATTGCTCAAATGTGAGATTATTAAGGATTTTTGCTTACAATAACATGACTGTATTAAAACTGTTATCTTGGCAGTGTTTCTCTAGTCATACTTGAAATTGGTTACACCCATCTTTTGGATACATAATGCAGGACTTTAGTTCTTGGGACTGAATTATGTTTACAAGGATGATGCAGCCAATTTCCCTGCTGCTTCATCATTTCTATCAAATTACTTTTTACCCATGTGTTCATTCTTACACACTGGTTTACTGCCTTAGGAAATTTGTCGTCCTTCACCATCAAATGGTGGTTTTTTGCAGACAAGAAAATGTTTTGCCATTGCAATATATATCTCAGCAACTGACTTCGGGTATGTAGAATGAAGTGGTGCTTTCAGTGATTAAGTCTTAATGACAACATGCTTGCTAGTTTGTTTAAAGATTATGACACGATACTGCCATATTAGGAAAGACTAATGAAACAGGGTGTTTCAATAAATCATGTAAAATTCATTTTTCTAGGGAAGAAATCATAATATTTTTGGTAAATACTTCATCTAAAAAGTGTAATCTGTGGTGGAGTAAGACAGGTCCATCTGGGCCAGCATCCTGTTCCCCAAAAACAAAGGCTAGGTAAGGAATGGAAGTTAACAACTAGGACGATACCAAGTGAAGCCTCACTAGAGCATGCTCCCAGCCTCTCAAAATACTCAACTCTTTCAGCTCCTGGGCTGTATTGGGGTCATTGCATTTAATAGGCATGATAATTTCTTTTTCTTCCATGAATGCTTATTGCTTTATGAACCCAGTGTAACCTTTAGTATTCATAACATTTCACTGCAAGAATTATCATGGCCTAAATTTATACTCTGTGAAGAGCCACTTCTGATGATTTTGCACCTGTCATCTAGTAATTTAATTCGGTATTTCCTAGGCAGTGAACAAGCTTACATCCTTGTATTGTTCAGAGTACTACAGCCAGAGTACTTAATACAGCAGTGTATTAAAAACAATGTTAGCTTTCATGAAGTTCTTGAGACACACTACAATTATCCATATATTGTCTATATAATTAAGCATGCGGTTTCCTTTCAAATTTTTAATGCACTTTTTTGTTCTGATATTAAGCATCTGTTGCTACTGTATCCTTTTTT
Organism: Rhynochetos jubatus; assembly: GCA_027574665.1. Lineage (NCBI taxonomy): Eukaryota > Metazoa > Chordata > Aves > Eurypygiformes > Rhynochetidae > Rhynochetos > Rhynochetos jubatus. Next base: position 39,893,210 of record CM050650.1, read on the forward strand.
CAGCCAGTTCTGCTATGTGGAATTTCAGCATAGTTTTGATCAAAGGCATTGGTTTATTCTAAAGAATACTTTAAAATAAAATATGTATCTAGGCTGATGATTCGTCGCAGTTGAGACAGCACTGTTTGAAAAGAACAACGTTATTAAGTTCGATAGAAATGGTGACGGGCTTTTAACTGCAAATGTGCTCCCAAGCTGTGTGGCAATGATTGCTCTGTGTAATACATTTTTAAAAATTATTTCAGATAGCTTAATTTAATCTGTTTGTTGTCAGGCTTTATCATTTGTGGGAGGTTTGGGGTTTTTTCCTAGCTCAGTAGTTGTTGACCTACTTGTCTGTTTTCTAAATAAAAACAGTTTTTCTCCTTTATTGACAGTCTACCTATGTAAACTGAAAGCCAGTATTTGAGCAATAAACTTGCTCAAGTAGCTTATCCTCTTGGAGGTTTTCATACAAATTTCCAATTAGAACAGGAAGGCCAAATGGTGTGAATGTTATTATGGTAAGCAGATGGGAGATGTAAAGGGCAGTAAAATATAAATGGAATAAGGAGCTTTGATACTGAACAGCATGCTTGCTGTAAAACATCCATTTAATTTACTTGTTAAAAGCTGGAACCTTAGGCTGGCCATTTTTGATACTTCTTTTGCTTTCTTAAAATAAGTGGAAAAAATGTTATTTGATTGTCCTAGTTTATCTTCTAATTTTAAACTAGGTTAAATTAAAAATACAAATGTTCATTTTCTTCGAAGGTGCTGAGTAAACTCTCTTAATTATTAAAATACTTATTTAGTAACTAGATGTCTTGAAATTTGATTTAAGCAAATTATTATTGTAGATGTAATTTGTAATTTCATATTTTCTATGAATAAAGTATGAAGTGTGACAGAGATGCTGTATCACACACTGAGTTGGGCAACATTAACTGGCCATAATTTTAATTTGAAGAATGTGTTGTGATACAGCTGTTGAAAGATAACTATATTGTAGGTATCATATTGGCAATGCATACTTGTTAAGTAAATCCTTAGCTCATTAAATCTGTCTGATTTCTTCCATTTGAAGTGCTTTTTTGTTTTTAACTGGGTTGATGGCTCTGCTTGTTCATTTTAGCACCTGCCATGGTATGCTTTCAGCTTAGTTTTTGTAAATGTCTGTTTTGTCATTTTCAGATGCAGTTTTGTCTTAACTCAGCCCTCTTTATGTTTTCATACTTTATGGTGCCCCTCCTTGATTGTAGTTGGCCTAATGGGGCAGTGCTGGCATTGTTGTCTTAGTCAGTGTTACATCTTAGTCTTGGTTTTGAGAACATCACTGCATTCTTGTTAATATGCAGATTATGCTCATCTGCTACAGGCTTATGTCTACTTATAGTACATTTGCTTCCCTTGCATAATTTCACAAATGACATGTAAAGGAGGAGAGAAACGCCAGCTATTTGGTATTGAGAGGAGTGCAAACTGGTTGCCTTTTATTTTCTTTAGCTTCTCTTTTAGTGAATACAGAATGGTAACGAATGAATGATGGCTTGGGCTTGCTTTTTCTTACAGAGAGTTTTGGAACACTTCTTAAAGGTTTTTCCAAGTACCAGTTGTTGAATTACTCTGGGGAGTGCTTTTAATCATATTTTGTCCAGTGTCAAGTAGGCCGTATTATGTGACAAAATTTTCTGTAAAAGATTTTATCCAGTTTTAAGATTTTGTTTTCTTTTGTATTTTATGACATTTTAAATAGCTGTGGATTTTTTTTCTGTGTAAGTATGTAGCATGTCATCTTGTTTATTGGAAAATTAAGGTATAGTTTTGTAGGAGCACTTTCATTTTTTTTTATAAATAACTTCTAAAGGGTTCATTTTGCTCAGCTTTGTTTATAATTCTAAATGTACAGTGTTAAATTTCCAAGGTAAAAGTTTTATTGAGAAAATCTAACATTAAATAAGAAGCAAAACTTCCTTTAATTTAAGCTTTCACTTGGTGCTGTACAGAGGACCTGAGCTGAAAACCAAATGAGGTAGTTCTTTTTTGCAGGAAAATATAATCACACACATGCGAGTTACTTGCTGTATTTTGTGAACAATTGCCACGTTGTTTATTAATTCTGATAGTGAAGCATTAATGCCACAATTATCTTGATTGTAAGCAGTCTACTATTCAAACCTTCCTGACCATTTGCCGTACGACTTTGACATTAACTAGCTACTTGTTCATTTTGGAGAAGCTTAACTCTGATTAAATTTGCCTAGTTTCATGAGGCTGCTCAGACTATGTAAATTCAGAGCCTGTCACTTCCTGTGGTTGCTGGATTCAGTGGATGCTATTGAGAATGCCGTATTTTCAGAGGCTTTATGTATTCTGCTCACAGTGTTTGCTGAGCAGGAACTGTAGCTAAAAATAACTGAAATGAATTTCTCTGTCTGTGTTTCTTTCTCGCTGCAGGATGACGTAGCTTTGCCAAGGATTTATCATCTAAGCAGAAAATGAGCTTAACATCCTGGTTTTTGGTGAGCAGTGGAGGCACCCGCCATAGGCTGCCACGAGAAATGATTTTTGTTGGAAGAGATGACTGTGAGCTGATGTTACAGGTAATTGCATCAGCCTTCCATGTGCAGCTGCTCAAATCGTGAACTTGATGCACCCGTTTTATGTTCTTTTTGCAAATTACATTCCCCAGATGTTGGGGAGCAATTGTTTTCATCAATCTTTTGTGTTCATAAAAAAAGTTAGTTTAAATGTATTGCTGTCAATCATACACTTAAGTTGAAGTGCAGAGGGTCACATTTTCTTTGTATAAATCACATATAGAATGCACAAATAAAAGATGGAATAAGTTTTGTAATATGATCAGGAAAGTAAGTAGACTGTGTGCTTCATAAAGTGTGATAATGGCTAGGTGCACGGGATGCTTTTCCTAAGAGCTTTATTTTTCCTGCAACTTGTAATCTAATTTAGTCACATGATTTGATGTAACTCTATCCCCATGTCCTGATCTTGTTGTGCAAATGTAAATTAAATTAGTAGAGAAGAGTATTTCTCTATTTCTAAGGAAGTTGAATGACTCAGACTCAGTAATGGTTTCAGTGGAACTGTAAAAATACTGTCAAAACAGTTTGATAATTCAGTAGCTTCCTCAACTTTCAGGATCGCTATGCGGAACTCTTAGCGGTGTGTAACTGTTGTTAACTAGCCATGTTGCATGTGCTTTGCCCTGTCCAAGCTGTAGTTTTTGGAGTTGCTTCATTCAAGTATAAATATTTTTGAAATGGTAAATGATAATATTTTGGGAGTTTCTTCTTGAATTCTTGTCTTTGGTTTCTTTGGTTATTGTAGAACTCTTAAGAGGATTGAACTTCAAAACTAACGGTCTCAACCCTTCATAACATACAGAAAAATATTTTCTTTTGGGGTTTTTGTTCCCAAGAGTAATACTTTGTCATGTTAGAAAGTAGTTGAAAATAGTCTTAATTTCTCTTTAAGGACAGGTAGTATGATGTCTTGGTGATTTATGAGGGAAGTGTTAAAAACCGCAAAGAAAACAACAAGCAAACCCAAAAAATCCCCAACACCCAAAACAGGCAAACAAAAACCCCCACGCTGTTGGTTCCTGCCCAGAAGATTATAATCAAAAAGTGTTTTTATTTTGCCACTAGCTTGTTGTAATGGGTAGTTGTCTCTGAATATGGGAGCCTTTTCTTCCTTCTGTCTCCCCTATGCCATCTGCTGTCTGTGGCTGATCAGTCCTTAGAGTGAAGAGGAATGCTCAAGCATTTATTATTTTGTGTTACAAAACTTCACTCATTATCACCTTGGAAAGTAGCTGCCACTTTGGTTAATTTTGTGAGTAGTACAAATGTTATTTGTTGTGTAGTGACTTCAGAGATAGGAAAAAGAACAAAGGGGCTTGGTGATTTTCAAGAATATTCTCTTTCGCCTACTGTTATGTTAGTTCTACATGCCACCATGACTGTAACACCACATACTGCTGAAGGGGGAGGAACATAACCAAAATAGAAGCTAATAATGTGTTCTTGTTCAGTATGTATAGCTCTTTTGTGCAGGCCTTTCCACTCTTGACAACTTCGTTGTTCTCTTACTGCAAAACATGTGGACAATACATGGTAAAGAAAGCAGAATTTAATGTTTTTATTCATAATCTGTTGACAGAAGATGTGTTATGAATGCCTTATTATAAAGCATTTCGTCTCTGTTGCGTGCTTGGTAGAATTAGACCTCAGATCTGTTCTTCTTACAGAGGTTTTCTTAATGTCTGGAAACAGAGATTTGCTTTAACAAGGTTATTTAGTAAATATGCTCAAACATAGTGTGCAGTCTTTGTATTTAACTAGCTGCTCCAATGCATCACCCTGCTTGTAACTAAATACCATGTTTTGCCCTTCTGTCACCACTGTGTTTAGAAAACTTTCTGAATCTTCATGGGGCAATCACCTAGAAGTTCAAAAATTCTACATTATTCATAATATCCAAATGATTTTTCCAAGATTAATCCTCTTATTTTCTGTATTCTGAACTTTTTCTTAGGAGTCTGGATTGGATTGAAGAGTCTTTGTCTAAAATATTCATTGTTACAAATTTATTTTAACTTAGCATGAAATTTTCCTCTTTATATTCATGCTCTTAGCACAATCATTCTGTGATTTTTATTATTTCTGCAGTCATATATATATATCTTTTTACTGGGTCTGGCTGGGATGAAGTTAAGTTTCTTTATAGAAGCTCTTAGGGTACTACTTTTTGCATTTGTGACCAAAACAGTGTCGATAACACAGCAATATTTTAGCTGTTGCTGAACAGTGTGTGCACAGTTTCAATGCATTCTCTCTTTCTTGCTCTGCTCCTCCTCCACACGTGACTGTGGAACACAACCAGGACAGCTGGCCCAAACTGACCAAAGGCATATTCCGTGCCATATAATGACATGCTCAACCACAAAAACTGAGGGAGGGGACTTTGAGGAAGGAAACCCCTGCTCAAAGATGGGCTGGGCATTGGTCTGCTTGTGGGAATTGGTCAGTGATTGCCTTTGCATTGCTTGTCTTATTTCTTCTTTTGTCTTACTCTTCCCTTCACTAGTTAAACTATCTTTAGCTCGACCCATGAATTTTCTTGCTTTTGCTCTTCGTGTTCTCCCTATCCCACTGGGACAGGGGTGAGCGCATGAGCAGCTGTGTGGTACTTAATGGCCATCCAGGGCACCACAGTCTCATAGAAGGTAATGTTGATAACACTTATATTTGAATGGAAGGCTGCAGTAACAAATCAAAAGGAAAAATGGCATTTGAAAGGTTTGCACAATCTTTGCACCTGTAAAAATCATCTGCAATGAATAAAAATGTGTCCAGTTATATGCAAGTAATCTGAGTCTGAGGAGAGCTGCAATGTTCTGCAGAATGTCAGGTGTTTAAAAGTCAGAGTTGAGGAATGATTCTTACCATTTCAGAAGATATGACAAAATATGACACTTTAAGGATCTTCTGGGTCATTTCCATTTTAAATTATTTTTAACAGGAAGTAGCACATAAAGATAATTAAATAATTGATTACTAATCCAGTTTTTATTTGAATAACATAACTGAAAATAGTTCAGAAATTTTTCCCATAACCTAAGTAAAGACAGGGTAATTCTTGTGCTTGCATTGCTGAATCAGTTCAGTGTGGAAAAGTGTAATCTCAGGGTGATGTCATAGGCTTAGCAGAATACCCACATCAGTGAATTTGATTTTACTGAGATAGTTTGTTTTCACTTGAAGAAAGGTTAGTGAGTTAGAAGAAAATGAGCTATACTGGTATATATCTTCATCTACCACTAAGAACACTTAACTGCTGTAGTATACTAGTGCAGCTTTTCTTGGCATGGATCTTGTTGTTCATTTGTATGTCTCTTCCTCAGTTCTACCTCCCTTTTAATATCCTGGTCCCCCTTCTGTACCCCTCAAGACTGCAGAGCACATTGGCTCAAATGAAAAGTCTAAAAATATCATAGTAAGTATAAGCAGACGAGGACTTATTTCACTACTTTGAGGAGAAAGCAAAGCAGTCAAAAGATGGCATGGAAAGGAAGAATAAGGAAGTAAATTGAAAAGAGGGAAGGAAAATACTATTAGGAAGTCTCAAGACATGAAGAAGGCATGAGATGATAAATGTGTGAGAAGAGAAAGCATTTCCTTAGGAGTCATGATTGCATGGTCTGGTGCCTTGAACGGGCTAAGGCACCAATGGCCTGTGACTCCTAGAATGGACAGACTGCAGGCGCTGGTACAGAAATAAGCACACAAGTCTCGGGCAGAAATTTACCATTCTCAGTGCTATATTGTCCTGTACAGTGAGTTGAGTGGGAAGGATGGAAGGATGCAAACCTGAAACTGGGAAAAATACTGTTGGAATACATTTGCTGCAATACAGTTGGTTTGGGACAGTGCCCTGGCAGAACTGCCAGCTAGCAGACTGAGATGAAGTGTGCACAGCTGGGAAGGATGAGTGGTTGGCTCCATCCAGTTGGGAACTCTTCTGGATGCTGACCATGTGCATTCGTGAAGGAAGCATACATCCAGCCCCACCTCTTCCTTGCTTGAAGTCAGCACCTCAGATTGCAAACACTTGGCCATGGGCAAGTGCTAGAAGCGGGATTTAGCTGTTAGAGAGGTGGTGTTCTCAGAGACAATAGTAACAAGGATTGTTCCTGGTTTATGGGTTGATGTTTGTCTGTGAAGTAAATAAATGCTGAAGTGCTTAAAAAAGGAAAAAGAGTCAGAACTGAGGGGAGTAGTAATTCAGGAACCACTCAGACATTTCATGGAGAGGCTATAGCTAATTTGTTTAGGAAATTGAGATCAAGGAGGAACAGTTTGTATGCTTGTATACTATGTTAAGTATCCAAGGCAAAATAATGGAAAATTTACTGATGCATGACAGGAAACGGTATGTTTCAGAGAGAACAGCAATGCCTAGAAACATATTCATGTTTGAAAGATGCATGTAGTTAAGGAGAGGAAAAATTAAGGTGAAATTGGTGCTGTTGGATACTGTGGTGAACTGGAAAAAAAAATACTTTTGGATAAGATATGGCTGGATCTGACTTAAAATCACATTGAAGAAACATTAAGAAAATAATAGATTATTGCTGTGAGCACCCAGGACCAGACTTGGGTATGGTCAGAGATTGTTTTTTTCATATGTGGGACTAATTTTTTTATATAATTTGAAGAAATGCTATGTAGAAAGAAAACAATCATACTACTCTAAGAAATAATGATAAATGCTATCTTGATCTGTTTTTGAAATACTCTCTTCTTTTTTTAACATATATATATATATATATGTTTTAGTCACGAAGCGTGGACAAGCAACATGCTGTACTTAACTATGATGCCTCTACAGATGAACATTTGGTGAAGGATTTGGGCAGCTTGAATGGGGTAAGTTAACATCAGAAAAGGATGGCTCTCCGTAGTCTTTTGCATGTTTGTTGGAGGGTTTTTTGAGCAAGATGAGTATGACTTAACAAGTGTACATTAATATCTTTATTTAGTGCAAGATTGGAAAAGGGAGGAATATTCAAAAGGAAAATGTAGTTTTTGCGGGGTTTTCCACTGCACATTATTTAAAGGGCTGCAGTAAATTCCCCTAATATGAAGGACTTTGCAATAGAAAAACCTCAAAAGAGTGAAAAGGAATATGTTGCTCTTCTGTATTTCAGAAATGTAGGAAAACAAAAATAATCTTAATTCTGTTGTAAAACAAAGAAGGCATTTTGGCTCTGAAATGTCTGGCAGAGAAATGGATTTTATTTCATATGCTATTCTTTTTTTTCTCCTTTTTCATACAGAAAAGAATGTTAAACTGTAATTCATATGTGAAAAAAAATATGCAATAACCATGTTGCATGCAAAACTACTTAACTAATTATTTAAATTTAGTTTTTCAGTATTCTTTGTGTCAAAAGGTCTGTGAACAGTGTGTAAATGTTAAGTTAATACAAACTGATACAGGAAGAGTGTAAAGTTGTGAGCAAAATTTTCATATGTCATTTTGCGTTGTAAGGCTTTTGTAGGGATTACATATACAGTATCCTAGGTAAGCTTCACTTTTATCAATGTTTTGAATGCTGTAATGGAATATTAAAAACTTAGTAACTTTGTCATAATTTTGTAGACCTTTAGATACTTCTTTATGCACTGTTTATATACAGTAGGGGAGATTGTTATTTTATACAACTTCAGGTGTTTGGCTGTGTCATGAATAGGTACAAAATAAAATTGTGAGTTGATCTATGATAGCTATTCATTACCAGTAGCTTTCTAAATATTAATCCAAATAAGCATTGTCAAACACTTATAAAAAAATAGAAGCTGAAGAGGAAATCACAAGTTTTTGCTTGTTAGCATTGATTTAGCTTTTGGTGTTTGATCTTGAAGTGCATTTCAGAATAAAAAGCTCATTAGTTTGTCTTTGTTAGCTTTTATGTATTTTAAGGTAACTAGCTCATCCTTACAGAGTCAGTCTCAACTCCGTATGAAACCAGTGTAACCCAAAGGGTTCTTTCCTTTGAACAGTTGCAGACACAACTGTGTTTTGAAACTCAGTGCACTGTTTCAAAGCAGTGATCAGAAACGCATAGTAATTTTTTGCTGAGCCACTTGATTTTATTCCCTAATTCTGTTATCTCTTCAGTCAGTATGCATAGCTTCAGATTCGCCTTGCCTTGTCATAAAACTTGAATTTAACAAAAAAAAATGTTAAAAGGCTTTCCTTCAACTCCTTCCTTTGCCTCTGAAAAAGAGCTTTCAGTTATTTGTGTCGCTTGATCTGGTTCATTCTCCAGTTTGAGGTGTCAGTTGCTCTGTAGCTGTTTACCCAGAGACATCAAAGGAACTCTCTTCCCATGGTTTTGGAACAGGGAATATTAAGTCTTAGGAGTTCAGTCCTTGCTCTTTGTCTTCTCAGTGCTTCTCTTATTATTTCTTAACTGACCTTTTTTTCAACTTTCTTTTTCTTACATACCTCTTACCTGCCTGGTTTCATGTTGAAACAGGAAACCATAATTTTCTAACACCATACTTAAGCCTAATTGTGTGACAGAACAATATACACAGTGCCTCTGCACCATGTGGTGAGCTACTAAATAGGCAGTAATTCTTTGGGTCTAGCTATGATTTTCACTGAGAACACCACCTCCCTAACAGCCAAGTCCCTCTTTTCGTGCTTCATCAGCTTCTACCAATTCTTATTTTGCTTGCTTCATCAAGTGTAAACATTTATTTTGGGTCTCCCTAATTAGTCCCATTTCTTTGAAGAATAGATGTATACTTTTCCTGCTCTACAGGACTGCTCTGTTCCTGATGTAATGCACTTTAACCATGCAAGAGAACTCAGAGTTCAAGGCGAGATGGCTACTACCAATACACAGGGCTTTTCGTTTGCGTTTTATGAGTCCCAAATACTTCCATGTGATGAACTGTGATTGCACCTGTAAACTTCAGTCAGATTTACACGGTGTGATAGTTTTATTTCCAAAATAAAGTTTATTTCCATTTTATTTCTATCATGACTCCTCCTGGTCCTTCCTGCTTATCTTTTATACAGAAAAAAAAAAAAGAGTAAGGAATTAAGAGTAAGTAAATTAAGGAATTTATCTTTTCTGAAGAAAATGTGTGCAGTTGCTAAGATATGATTTATTATTTCACCAGTATCAACAGAATTCAGCTTTTTTTCTCTTTGACTTTTGACCTGAAAACATACCAGAAAAATTATCAAGCACCTATGGCCCCATTGAATTACAGACTTCTCAGGGATAATTACAGGATAATGGAGACCTTTCGCACTGATATTTTAGGACTGGATTGTGAAATGCTCAGCAAACTGTGTGATGGCCTAAAGAGAGTTGACTCTTGCTATTTAAAGAATAAAGCTTTGGAAGTCATATGAATATATAAAAATGTGTATTGAGTGATTTAAAGGGGGAAAAGGATTCCTTATTTACATAGTAACTAGCTTTTTCAAGTTAGCTTTGCCTTGCATCCCAAGACTTAGTTGCTGGATGTCTGCAGACTGCACACACTGTCTTCAGGCATTTCTGTCTGGGGTATACGGTGTGCACGTGGTTTGCAAAACTCTGACCTCAGAGGAAAAATACATGCACATGCATTCATGTCCTCAAGGCAGCCTAAATTTTGATGAGTCACTAAAATTGTGTCTGCCTTGAGGATATTCTTCATTTTTTTCTCTGGACTCTAACAAAGATACAGCGGAATAAATATGCATTAAACACTACTCATAGTTTCATACTTCCAAATAGTGGTGCCTTTAATTCTTGTTTCTCATGGAAGATATTTTCTATGATGTAGGTAAATAATCTTGTAAATAATGAAATAAACCTTATTTTCATTTAGAAAAAGAAAATAAAACAGAGGATCCTTGTACAATTTTGGGGAAGGGCATTGTTTCTGTCTTTCTAGACTTCATCTTCAGTAATAGAGTTAGATAAGCAATACAAGCATTCAAAGATTCAGATTGTTGGCATACTTAATTAATCAAGATTTTGTGTATGTGTGTATTTCCCTAACTTCAGAGTGCTTCAAAAATGGCAGATTTCAGCTGCTGCATTCCTTAGAAACATGTACACGTTCCTGTAGAATTCTTAAGTTTGAAGTAGGAAGATCCTGTGGGGTTGCGATACTTTGAGTCCCCAAACTGGCACAAACCAAGAGTAAATGTCTTTCAGAAAGACACCCTGGGTTATTTCATCACCTATCTGTAACGTTAACGTGTAGTTGTTATGAAAAGTAAAAATGAGCAATAAGCTGTAACTTCTGTAAGGTATGGGAAACTGGTATAACTGATAAATAATTCATAAACTAATGCAACAGTCTCATAGCAGCAAACCCATAAATTTTTTATTTGCCTTGAATTTACCCTAAATTAAGGCATAACTTTGGATTTTAAAAGAAGATGAAGGAAGTAACACCAAGGAACAAGAGACTGATCACATATAACTGATTATTTGTGTTTCTTGGAAGGAAGATGCTACATTTCTACAAGTTCAGATGTTACATCCTTTTCGATAAAAGGAGGGGAAAGATTTCAAGAAAGCCAGGGTTGAACGTAGGACAGAGGAACTTAGAGTGTAAATTGTAGCTTCTTAATGCAGATTCGAATTGAGCCTTGAGAAGTAATTTAAGGCAAGATGCTGTGCAAAAGTTTTTTGTCAGCTCACACTGTGGACAGATTCTTAAGGGATCTGTCACTCTGAAAGTGTCTTAAATATTATGCAGAGTTAAATTTACTGTTTTCTTTTTCCTTTGTAGCCTGATCTTTACTTTTTGTAATTGAGAGGTTAATATTCTATTCTGCTAGACAAAACATGACTTCACCCTTTTATATTTCTCTATCACTGAGTGAATTTAGAAGATACTGACCAAATACAGAGTTTTCTCTGAAGGTAACAAAATCGTTTTCATGGTTAGAGATTCAGCCTAATTTGGAGAGTTTGAAGGGCTGTGGTATGACTTGGGATGAGCAGAAGGATCAGTTTGAGAGTGAAGTAGCAGGTTCTAGAAGTCTCTACCTGAAGGTTTAAACATCTCCACCAGCAGCAAAAGAGCAAGCTGTGAGGAGAACACTCGGCTCCTGATGCCCACTCCTACTTTAGTATGTTAACATCCTTGGTTTCCAGTATCTGAAGTCACCATGTGCAATTTCAAGTCTTGCTGCTGTTAATAACCTGGGGAGTTTGGTTGATGCTGACAGCCTACCTTCCTAAGACTGAAAATCAATCTTTAGAGGTGCATATCAGTTCCAATGAAGGAATAAGCCCTCTCACTCCTTCTTTCCTCTGGTTCTTACAAGGGCTTTTGTCTGTTTTAGAATTTTATGTAGGTGACTTTCTAGAATTTTCTTTAGGGCTTGAATAGTCTAACTTCAAGACCTATTTATGTTATTTAAATTTTTTTTTCCCACAGAGTTGAAATTGTTTCCCAGCTCTTTGATTTTGCAGCTCTGAGGACCATTTTGAATTGAACTTGTATTATTCTTCCTCCTTGCTGATGCTGTAATTAGTCATTGTACATATCTCACATGTTCTCTTGAAATTTATACTAGCATGTTCTTGCAAATTCTTTGTTATTTTTTGCTGTTAGGTTTAATCCGGACCTTCAAACTGTAGTGATTGGTAATCTGTACTGCCTTTAACAGCCAACTGATATGGCTGGTAAAATTGGGCAACTTTCAGGTACATAAATCCTTCTCTAAATCACTGAAAGCTGGTCTGATTTCTCCAACTATGATTCCATCAGTGATTTTAAGGAGCAGAGGATTACTTGATGTACAATAACTGAGTTTTCAAAAGGTTTTCTCAGGCCTATGGAATTTGCTCTGCTTTGCTTCTAGCTTGTATAATAATGCTCTTTCTCTTTACAAATGTTGTTATACCTACTCTTTCAAGGGTCACAATATACTGAATTCTTTATTACTGCTATTTGGAGTTACTCAGATGCACTAACTTGGTCCATTTTTCCTTAGTCCTTTGACAATATTTAGAAATTATAAGCTACCTCAGAATGTACAAATGTACATAAATCACTTCTGTCAGCTAATTTGGATCAAAAAAGCAAACTACAAGAAAAATAATGAGTCGAGGTGCTAATTTGAGGGAACATTAATCAACAGTTCAGTAAACACTGCTAACAAGATTAAACTTGTAAGAAACTTCAGCACCAGTGTGATGTCAGTAGCCTGGTTAGTGACCGGTGTTTAACCTTTCTTTTGAAATATTCTGTGAAGCAAGTGGCAATTTGATCTAATAGTGTAATTCCCCAGTGAATCACCAGTAGAAAATTTGTGATGCTGAAAACTTTATTTTAAAATTAGTTAATATTTTATCAATTTATTATTTTGAAACTTAATAGTATCTCTTTCTGTCCTCATTTATTTCTGTAGACATTTGTGAATGATGTGAGGATTCCAGAACAGACATACATCACTCTGAAGTTGGAAGATAAATTGAGATTTGGATATGATATCCTTGTCATAAAAATGCAGTGTCAAGACATACTTTCCTTGTTAAAAGTATGATTGTATTAAATGAAGGATTCTCAAACTATTTGAGAAAGAACTTTGAAATATTTATTTCATCTGTTACTAGAAAATGTCTATATAAGAGAAAATGGCAGGTTTTAAAAAATTGTACCTTGGTCAATTGATGAGGTGCATTTCATTATTTCTCACTGCAAGAAGCCTCCACTTCCAATTACTATTTAATACCTAATGTGTAAATTCTGTGTTGCAAAGACACATTACTTTCCTTTGAGGCAAATACAAAGATATTTGTGCCATATGAGATTGTGTACAAGTAGAGAAGATTGCAAGTAATTATTCAGCAACCTGCCAAATCTAAAATAAATTAAAAAAAAGAAACTGATATTACAACATTAAGGTATCTACTCAGTGTTCTATTTACAAATAGTAAATAATTCTATGGTGCATTTGCTTTGATGAGTATGATTGTACATGCTAGTCCTGAAGGGTGACATATTTGCTGAAGTGTCACTGTTCCAGGCTACGCAACTGTTGCTTTTCTCTTGTGAATCAAGAAATCTTTCCAGTATTTTCTTTAGCATTTCCTACATACTAATCTTTTTACTGTGGTCAGGGGAGAGATGAGAGTCCCGGAAGAAGCACTTAAGGTAATGTGCAGTTCCTACACGTTCTTCTGTCATTGTGTAGTTATTGATAACATAGAGCTGTTTCTCTACTCTTTGAGGATTGTTTTTTCTCTCTTTAATGTCATATAGCATGAAAAATTCACCAGCCAGCTCCAGTTATCCCAAAAGCCTTCAGAGGCAGAAGGATCGAAGCAAACCAGCTCCAAAAGCTCAGAGTCCAAGGTAACAGACTCCACATCTGAAGTGCACCACAAAACTACGGAAGCACTGAAATCTGAAGAGAAATCAATGGGTAAGGCTCATTTTTGCTGCAGAAGCGCATAAACTTGGAAAGGACATTCATTTGCTGTGGTAGGATGCTTGTGAAATTCTGTACATAGTAAAAACTCCACATATGTGAAATTTTAAACATACTTCAAGTGTAAGTCATATCTTTGGGAATTGAATTTCTGCCTTTTTTTTTGCTTAGCATCCACATGTTAAAAAACTTATAAAGGGACATTTAATAAGCATTTATTAGATTTTTGCGTTTCCTGCCACAAATGCTGAAAGTTTGTGATTTTTGGAAAAGACAAAGTGCTGGGGTTTTGGCAGTTTAACTGCCAAAAAAACCCATTTTTTCAGGAACAGCTTGTACTTCTTACCACCACCATTGTCAAGTACTCTATTTTTTAACTTTTTAAATGGGTGGTGGTTTAGTTTGGTTTTTTTCTAGATATTAGCATTCATTGTTAGATGCATCAGGAGAGAATCTGAGTGTTCTATCGCAGTATTAAAAAAAATTGTAGAAACAAGCTTCGGTGTTGTTGCTATCTCATGTTTCATGTTTATGTGATGTGACACGGTGACTCTGCTGCAGGTGTCTTCAGTGTGAGGCTTACTCAAGTATATTGTTCTTATAGTTACTCGCTGTATTACCCATTGTTACAGCAGATAACCACAAGAATGAGAAAGGAATCTGGTATTGTTGCTTCCTTAATATGGAACTGACTAGGTCTGACTCCTTAGGTCAAGGCTGTATAGTTTTGTTTAGGTTTAATCCATTCTTCTGGACCACATGCTTCAAAGAATTCTCTTCCCCAAATACAGGATTCTGTTGTATAACTGATTAACCTGTTTGTTCTGTTGGCTGGTCTAGTGTCCTGTTGAGGGTACATAAAGCCTATCCAGTACTTCAGTGTTCCTATTCAATGTGGCTTTTCAGTATTTGGGTCCTCTTAAATTTTCATGAAGTAGTACAGTAGGGTTTTATATCCTCACCTTCCATTTTTCTCCTCACTCTTCAAGAAAGAGCAGTCAAAGTTAACGACAGGGATTTGTATTTGAGTGCAATTCTCAGAAACATTTGGGGGACTGATTCTCTCGTGGTTGCTGTATGTTATGCATAGCTGTTTCTAATTCAGTGTGCAAGCATCAGCTGTCAAATTTATAAAAACAAATTCAATATTGACTAATGTGTGATCCTGTTTAAAAAAATTACTTAATATCTTCAAATCATATTGAAACTTCTGGCATGGCTATGAAATTACATATCACCTTTGGAATGGTAGTGAATAAAGCATTGAAAATAATGTTGAAAGTCACAATACAAAAAAGAACAGACAAGCTCCTAAGCTGGTTTTGAACAGATGTTATTTTATATAAAAACTGTTTAAAATATCTTCAGAACATCTGTATGATGCTGGAATAGCTAAATCTCAGTAGGGTGAAGTATTCTTCCAAGAGATTAGGTCACAATTAATTCAGTCAATTTATCATCAAGGTCAGTAGGTTTTTTTTCTTATTTAATCTTTATGTATAAATGTATTTAAACATGTGTATGCATCCTGTATAAGAAATAGCATTTTTAATTTTACTGTAATTTAACTATTGCCTTTTTAAAAAGTAAAAAATACGGTTGTGCTCAGTAATGTTTCACACAAGGTAACTTTCAGCACTCTGTAGAAGCTGTCAGCAGTTTGGAAACTTGGCAACATTGCAAAATTTGATCAGTTTTTCATGCAGTGAGTTCAGATTTCATTAAAAGGTCACTGTGGGTAAAAGTGAGAATCTTCACACAGAAATAGCAGAGGACAGCTTTTAGGAATGTACTGCTGTGCTAGAGACTTCAAACTGGAAGCAGAAAATAATGTTTACAGATATATCAGGGTAACAATAAGAGATGTCAGCTGCCTTTGCATAAACGTTTGTGCCAGAAGTTTGGGTCAGGCCATTAGTAAGCTTTTATATTTAGAACCCAGATCAGTTATCCAGCCTCCAAGTTTGTTTTGTATTTAGGCAAATGCATGCAACCAAATCACTTCAGTTTTCAGGAGAAACAATCCAAGCAATTGACTCTCTCTTCATGTTGCTTTAATCTAAATATCACAACTAAACAGAAAAGTAATCTCCTCTGCTTTGGGCTGATGTTATAGACCTTTCTGCCATGCCTCGTGGGACACCTTTGTATGGACAGCCAGCCTGGTGGGGTGATGAGGAAGCTGATGAAAAGAATGGTTGTAAGCAAGAGAGCAAGCATGAAGAAAAAATGCATGAGACAGGGGCTTCAGGTAAGTCTGTTGTCTTATTTTTGTGCATTTTTTTTGCTCTTTACTAAAGTATATATGTTCTTAACTAGGGAGCTCAACAGATACTCTTTAAGAGTTTCATAGACAGTTTGCATAGATGAAAACCTATTAAAATTAAGTTAGTTTACAAAAAATAATCTGTGCGAAACTATTCATTTCTAGCAACCAATTTCACATATAATGTCTCCGTTTTCTGGTGTATAATACCATTTGTTAAACACAGAAAATACTGTTACCTGAACCAGTGTGTCTCATCTATCAATTTAATCCATATCTGTCATTTTATATTCTCAAAATTAGAGATTGTATAGGGATATTATATTAAAATGATTTCTAAAAATAAATGGTGCTATTTTAATTGTGTAGTCGACTTATAACTGTATAAGGTGAACTATGCTAACATTCTTTCCTGTAAATCAATAATGCTGCTTTAGTGGGAATTCTATTTCATAGTTTTTTGCAGTAAAGATTTTGTAATCTAAAGTTAAACTGGTAATGTTTATTTCAGATTTTTTTTTCAGTTAGCTTGTTTATACACAGTATACTTTGTCAAAACATAAATTTCAGTGTCTATAATTAGGCTTTGAAATCTAACATCAGGCATATAAATAAAGTGACTGATATTCTAATTAAGAGAATAACCTTAAAACTTGGTCAAGTTAGGACAAAATTGTACCATGTTGGTTCAGGTTGGAACTAGATGATCTTTAAGGTTCCTTCCAACCCAAACCGTTCTGTGATTCTGTGTTTGTTTAGCTGTATAGATATGCATTTAAGGCCCAAGAGTTTTAAGTCTGCACTTTAAAATGGTACATTAACTGAGGTGGGAGTTTCTGTCTTCCTGTGGTAGTAGTTGCCTTGGTTATCATGAATCCTGTATTGCAGGAAATGGAGAAAACTCTAAAACCATGTAAAATCAAACCAAACTAACACTTCAGTGTAATGAAATCAATGTCTTTGGAGTTCCCTTCTTGTCATAGTCTGTAGTGACGTTTTTCCTATTAGTCTGAAGTTGTCACAACTCAGACAGTAAAGTCAGTCCCTTACGATTTGGACTAGTAGAATGAAACAAGGTGAAAACATTTAAATTAGTGGCAGTTTTCATGCAACTTAACTTTGTCATGTATAAAAGAACCATCATAGTGCAGTACAGTTATAGAACACTTTCTTATTTGATTGGGTTTTGGTGAAAAATTTCTCACTGTACGCAGCATGAGTATGATAAGAAGCCTCCATAGGAGCACACAGTAAGTTCAGGTTTAATATCCTACATTCATAATCTATAACTCTGCAGTTCAAATCATGTCTAGAAATGTGTTCTTCAAACACTTCTAAGCATTCCTAGGGAACACAAATTTTGTGTCTTGTGGCAATAATAATGAGAGACAATGACTACTATAAGTTGTTCCACTTCCATTTTTCTCAGTTCAAGGGAATAGCATGTATATCTTCAGTTACAAAGAAAAAGAATCCAGTCTTTGCCCTCGAGTCATGCCATTGATAGACTTGCTAGACACATGATTCTCCTTGCTTTCCAGATTACAGGAAGCATGAACTGTTGGCTGGGAAATCTGTGACTCTGTCTTGCTGTACATGCCAAAGCAGGGATCATAGAGTCTAGTACCTGTGTTTTTACTGCTTGGATACCAATCTCTGTAGCAAATTAATATAACAAAAACATGAATTCGTCAGGCTTTTTATAGTCACACATACCTAACTACATTGTTTTAATTTAAAAAAATGCACATTGTTTACCCTTATAAAACGTAGGTTTTTAAGCAAGTAATATCCAGAAGACTGTGGTTTTGATGCCATGCCATTAACAAGATAGGACACAAGATTACAGCCTCTGTTTAGTAGCATGCTAATTCTTATTTTTCATAATCTTTAGTTGCTTTTTCAGAAGCAGTATTGCATCAAATGGTTTACGTGCTCTTGTATTTATTTTACCAAGAGACTTTTCTGAAAGTGGTCAGTGCTTCTTAGTTCATGAGTTCAAAGAAAAATAAGTTTCCAACTTCTTCTCAAACTAATGAAGAAGGTGTAATCTGTTTCAGTAGTAGATGAAGATTAGTTTATTCTAGAGGGAACATAAGTAACATGCTTTGCCTTAGTGAAGTCATCATAAGGTAAATGAGGTACAGAGAAGATAGTCTAATATTTTCTACAGTGTTTAACTGATTCTGTTTGTTATTTTCCATATATATACACTATACATAAAAAAAAAATTTGCTTTCATGGCAAATACAACGTTTCTTATTTTTAATGTTCATATGTTAAAGATCTCTTTTGTTTATGTTGTTATTTAATCATTAATTTATCTCCTATTAATAGAATGAATCTGAGTGTAGGAATAGCCTATAAACTTTCTGTCCTCAAACTGAAGACTAATAAATCTGCAGGAATGGAATTTGGTTTGAACAAACTCAGACTAAACAAAACCTTATGTGAAATGTATAGGAAGACACTGCTAGGAAAAAAAACACAGAAACTGGCATTTTTACAAAACAATTTAATTTGGGAGGATATGGAACTAAAATCCCATATAAAGACAATTACTTATTTATCTTGGTCACTTAATCTTGAAGTAGACGTTAGTCGTATGTTTTACAAGTCTGTTTTTGGCTGTTGTAGATGGTTATTAGTAGTGTTGGCAGAGATCCTGCGAAGACAGGCCAGATAAGAGTTGACATGTGCCTCTCTGGACACACCTCCTCACTCTCAGAACACTGTCTGTGTAGAAGTGGGCAAAAAAATATCCTGAATAATTTCATACAATTATAAAATAAACACATACACTTTTTGGGCCCCTTTGGCCTACAGTTAAATTCCATGAAAACTTTGTTAATTATCAACAAATTAGTATGTGGTTCTTTTTCTTCATGCACTTCAGTTTTATAACATAGATTAATACAATAATTGGAAAGCAATATAAATAAACACTAATGAAAGGAAATTGGAAACATGTGACTGTCATGTTTGGATTTTTTTTTTTTCAATAAAAAACATTGATGCAGTTATTTGTTCTTTCTTGGGCTAAATTGTATTGAGTATTTAAAACACCAGTTTGGAGAACTATTCTTAATATTAACTGCCTAAATCTAAGCACATTACAAGTAAATTCGCGTATGTGAGCTCTTAAACCTTTTGTTCAGTAACTCCAATTGATAAAGCCTGATAAAATTTAATGAATTAATCCTGTGAAGAATCTGCTTCATGCTTTAATGATTTGGTACATGAGTATTCACTGGATGGAAAAGGCATGAATTATAACAGATGGGGCAAGGTTTAATGAGGAGATTGAAATGGGAGATTTGTTTTTGCTAAGCCAACTATAGACAATTAGTCTTTACAGTCTCAAGTTAATAAGATTATTGCAGTGTTACTGTCTTTCTGTTACAACAGAAACCCACTAATGGGAATTATTTTCAAACACAGCAGAATAAGAAATAAGAAAATAAGAAATAAGAAAATAAGAGAAGATATAAGTCAATTTTTAAAAAGTCTTTAAGAATCTGAAGTACTTTTTTCCATTTGGCATGAAGTATTTTTCAATTCTAGCACTGCATAACAACGTATCAGATAAAATGTTCCTTACATCTAAGAAACAGTGTTAATTTAATGTAAAGCAGGCTGACTGTTATTTTAGAAATCTCCTACACATATGATTACACTGGAATTACGTATTTAATCACTAGTGTTTACATCAAAGTTCCTATAAGTTTGTTGTAGAATTTTGCTGAGTTTTGGCTGGGATACGTGAAGTGCTGCATACGTAAGGTGTGCTTTGCAAACGTATAGCGGCAAATGCACGTTGTCATGGGGAGCCTATAGAAATTTTAGAGTCATCATAGCAATGTATTTAAATAAGATTAGTTTTTCACTTTTTTTTTTTTTAACTTTAACTCCTCTAAAGCATGAAGTTATATATTATGAGATGTGGTGATTTCTATACAATATTATTTAATATTGTTATTTAGAGAGAGCAGTTTTGTTATTATTTCGTAAGACAACATTATGACAACATTAAAAGACAAAGAGCCTATTTAATACTAGGTGAATCATTACACTTTTTCACAATCTTGTCTTTAAATAACAAATGAAAAATACTTCAGCCATAAAGAAAAAAATAAAAGAACTTAAAAAGTAAGTGGGAAATAAAAGTAGTAATATGGGGAGGAGAAAGAAAAAAATGGTTAAGCATTTGATTAAGCACTAATGTCTGCTTTTTTTCATTAAACATGTCATATCACAGTACCAAATATAAAGCTAACATTACAAGATATTTTGAGGTATTGTGTAAATATAATATTTTGGCAGCTTCTTGTACTTTCTGTAAATAAATATTTTGTGCCAGGTTTACAGACATCTTTTCAAGAAGTGCTTTGTAAATTCCAAATTATTTTCTTTTACAAGTTTTATTCTTAAAATTGTATTTTTAAGGCAGAAAAAAACCACATTTAAAAAATCTGAAGACTGCAAAATATTTTCAGAGGCTTCATCCTATCTTTGCAGATGATAATGAATTCATATGCATGTGCGATTTCTGTCATATCTGATAGATTGTGTTGAATAGTATAGAACATCTGCCACTTCTTGTGCAGATTGGCAAGTAAAATTTTAAGATTGTGACTATATCTGTGTGTAACAGATCAAGAAATAAAACTTTTTAAAAATCCCAAAGGTCCTGGGAAAAGCAGTAATTCTGCTCATGTCACAAAGTGAATGGTGCTTTTCTGATGATAATCTCTGAGATTGTTTTAGTAAAGAATCATCCTCAATGTCTGTGTGGTTAAGACTGTGATTTTCCAAATATTCCATAGTTTCCCTCTTAGCCTCTCCTAGACTCATTGTTTCGTTAATAGTCTCACTACACCTGTGTAGCAGCTACAGTTATTGCTTCCTTACTTGCCTTGTAGAAGCTGTTGCACAGTTGTCTTTTGTAGTTCTAGATCTTTGTAGAATGAGAGCTCCTTCTTTACAGATACCCTGGTTCTTTTCTGCCCCTTTCCTTTCCCTCTTGCCAGTTCAGAAGAGATTAGAGTTCACAACCCGTCCGTCCCTTCGCTTTCCCAAAGCATACTTTCAGTTCCACACAGTTGTATATTTGCTGTACAGATACTGTGCTTGTTCTGTTCAAAAATCATAGAGCTGTGCTGATCGCTATTTCAGTATTTGCTGGAGGGTTTTCTCTTAAAGCTATCTGTGGTTAGTCTGATACGTAATTTCCTTCATCTTGGCAGATGACTTTTTATTATAGGATTTCAAAGGTAAGGCTATTTTATAGATAACTCTTCGTAATATTTAGAAAGGACTGTAAGGACTTGCATTTAGAATTTGGGTGAAAAATTCCAAAGGGTGGTTCAGATCAGGATCTGTATTAATTTTTTGTTTCCGCATTGTTTTCAATTCCATATTCTAATCAATTCTGATGTATTTAACTCTTCTAAAAATGCAAGTACTACAGACTGAACATAGGATTTGTAAGTAATTAACTTGTACTTCAGATACTTTTCGTTATATCATTTCTAAGAATTTTTCTAGAAAGTTTTACAGTTTATTTGTAGATCAGTTTCTTGTTTTGATTAAACTAACTTGTCATAATTTCAATTCAAATGATAGCATTTGTTTAATCAAAAATATTAGTATCAAATATTGTGTATATCATTGTAGTATAAACAGTTGATTTCAGATGTTAAATTTGGTGCAGGCAAGTTTCACAGTGAAATTTTTTTTACGAAATTGTCCATCAGTCCTAACAAACGCATGTTATTGATCCCTTCATCCTCAGGCTGCCATACATCTGATGCAGTTTGGCTGCAATCTTATAATTCTTGAAATATTGTGATGAACCAGTTATTTCATATTTACTGAAAAATATTGTTTGTTGTGTGGCTAGTCAATTGCTCTTGCCTGACCCAAAAGTAGAAATATTTCTCGAAACATACTGTAGTAGCCAGTTATCTTTTGAAGGAGCATTATACACTACATCTTGCTTAATTATTGGTTACAGGAATCGTAGGCTTGAAGCTCTGAATAGAACCATAGGAAAAAAAATAAGGTACATATGAACTGGCTCCCTGGTAGATTACTCTCCTGTGTAGTGACAGCATTGCATATTGTACGGATCCTGGCTCTAGATTTGGTCCTAGTAGAGCTTGATCCATTGCAGCTTCTTAGCTCGATGAAACAGAGTGGTGGTAGTTCACCTAAAATCTGGGAGCTGCAAAGGGTGACTTCTGTGTATTTCTGTACATTTTCTGTCTAAACATAAAAGCTTTTTAATGACAACTGACAGTGCAGTGTAAAGCATTAGCTGGGGTATTCTTGGAATACAACAGCACAATATAAAAACTGTTTGAATTCTGACCGGCTTTTGTGTTTGCAACAGCTACTTTTAGAGAAAATAAATTAAAGCATCTGTGCTAACTGCATCAGAGAGATTTTTATCCTGTTGGTATCCAAGCATAGTAATAATGAATGTGTACTCTTTTTGTTATCACTTCATAACATCTCCAGCTATTATGCTGTCCCTTAATTAGTTCTGTTTCTCTGTATCACATTACCATGTCTTTATTTTTCAATTCTTAACCTTTTCCTAAATCTTCACAAGAAGCATGTGTTTGTGACGAGCAGCATAGGCACATTATGCTGTCCTGAGTCCTTCACCCCTTGAACTCCCAACTCCAGTATAAACGTTTCTGTCTCTACTTTATAGCATAATAGTTTCATACGCAAATGTTAACTGTCTCAGCTGATGTAGTGTGGCTATTTTTAGCACCAGAAATCTATTAATTACATTCTTATTTCTTTACTTGGCAACCTAAAATGATTTCTTAAATGTCTTTATGTGGTTCATGATAAATCACATGGGAACTGTTCAGACGACTTTTGCTGGAACATGACTTGCCATTGCTGCAAACATCTCAAACATCTGTTGCTTATAGCAGATCTCTACACCAGATATTTCGGCTAGATTACTAGTTAATGAAATGCAACCAGAAGCCTTGTTTTCTTAAAGGCACGTTGGTAGTTTTGCTGCAACCGCAAGAAGCTTTAGCCTTTGTTCAGGCTATATGGTGGGTCAGTTCCTACCCCGTGCTTTCTCCGCATTCTGCTTTCTTTACCCAGTTAAAGCATAGTTTTCTGTTCATCTACCAATTATGGAAACAAGTAAAGTAAAAGCAGATGACAGTAGAATTTAGCTCAATTCTTTGGTTTTATCCTTTGTGGAAACACAAAATGATTGAATTCCAAAACACTTTTCAATGCCTATCGGTGTTAAACTTCTCAAACCGGAATTCATGTTTATCTTGCATTAATGTGTCAATTGCTTTTCCAAAGAATTGTACAAAACAAAACTATACCAGCAATCCACTGCAGGAGATGGAAGCCAGATCATTAGCATTTGTTCTGGAGGCACCTTGAATTGATGTTTTTCTGATAGATTGGAACTGCAATAATGGTCATCTCAACAATTACTCTAATGTGATTTGCTCTAATGTTTTCCATGTCCTAATAACTCATCTGATGTTTGCATCATCTAAAAATTTTTGGAATGCAAATTTCCTTTGACAAATTCTAAGTGAGCTTTCTGCCACTTTACACCCCTTGCAGCCAAAGCTCGTGATGTCTTTTCAGTAATGCTTTTTACATGTAATTCTGGAATTATTTTTCCAGAAATACATTGCTCAATCTTCTCCACAATCTTACTGTTTATTCCAGAAACTACTCAAATGGCCTTTACAGGAGTTCAGAAACTTCTTGAAGAACCTGAAGTTCTCAAGTATTGTGAAATCTATTTTTTATTTTTCTTAATAGGATGCAGTACAGATACCAAGCAAGCCGAGGAGCCATCTGCAGCTGCAAGTGAAGAACTTTATCCTTTCTGTAGGGAGCCAAGTTATTTTGAAATCCCTACAAAAGAATTCCAGCAACCTTCACAGGTAGCAGAAAGCACTATTCATGAAATTCCAACAAAAGACACCCAAAGCTCCCATGCAGCAGGTGCAGGGCATGCTTCCTTTACCATTGAATTTGATGACAACACTCCAGGAAAAGTAACGATCAAAGATCACGTGACAAAATTCACATCGGAACAGCGTCACAAGTCAAAAAAGCCTTCTTCCTCCAGTGGTCAGGACCTGCCTGGGCTTCAGACGGTGATGATGGCCGCAGAGAGCAAAGTAGCAGATTGGCTAGCACAGAACAATCCTCCTAGAATGATATGGGAACCAACAGAGGAGGATTCCAAAAGTATTAAGAGTGATGTTCCGGTGTACTTGAAGAGACTGAAAGGTAAAGTGTATCATTCCAGCTACGCTTATTTCTGAAAGCAACGATTCCTCACCAGCATCCAGTGAGTGGATCCCTGAGCCCTTGCGAAGTTCAGTTGAAATCACAGATACTCCGCATGTGCACAAGGATCTGTGCTGGGAAATTTTATTGCAGTATTAAGTCTTAAAAAGAGGATAGAAAATCAAATCCTAAATCAGCTTACAATAAGTACACTAATTGGAGATATTCTGGTACAGCTGAAAACATCAGATTTAAAACATTGAACTTGAAAGGGAAAAGGAAAAAAAATCCCAAATATTAGTTAAATCTTTTTATATTTCACTTTTTCTTACGCATTACTTCAAAAAGCCGAATTGACTTTTGGAATCAAAACTCTGAAGTTTAAATTATGCTTTTAGCAACTCTTTCAGTATGGCAAAGAATACATCCTATATTTACTCTGCGTTAATAGACCAAAAGATTCAATTTCTACACTAAGCTTGCGGAATATTGTATTTATAGGAATGCTGCTGTTAAAGGGAGTTCCATATGATTATACGTGTTCATTTACTGCAGACAGTGACACTTCAAATAAATTTAAATCAGACGTTAAGCATGAAAAGTGTACTTTCTTTTGGATGCCACTTAGGAGACTAGAGAAGAAAGTATTTTTGATGTTCAGATGAAGATTCCAGTGACATTCAAACTTGCAGAATGAAAACTTCTGAAGAACTTTCTCAGGTCTCTTATTTTCTGTTTTTAATTTCAGCAGGTTAACCCTGCCATTCCCATTTTTCTTGATCTTGCAACATTATCATGTCTAGCAATTAAACCAGCTGCAACTGGGTACAACGTGCTTTGTCTTACTGATCATAAGTCTGCTTTTTAAGGCTGACTCTTCCAAATAAAGATTAAAAACTAAGATTTTGAAAACAGAATTATATCTCTATGCTAGCATTAGAATACTAGCATGTTTCTTCTAGGGTATCTCAGAGCATTCTTTGATCTTCATAATACGGTATTACACTCATGAACATTCTTTTAAATATTAGCCGTGTCACTTTGATAAATAGGAAGGGCTCTATTTACAAGGCCTTAGTGTTTTCCTGGCAGAAACTCCTCAAAGTTTGATAAATTTTCATCTGACAGACGTATAACTTACGGGGTGCCTATGGCCATAATAAGTATCCGAATTTTATAATCATCTGTGATCTGTTTGTAGTCTCACTCACTAGTTGTACTTTTTCAGATCATAAAGTAGAGAATATACCTAGCTGCTTTGAAAGTTTGATTTAGAAAAAAAAGAAAGAATTTTTGGGATTTCTCTTCAACTTTTTCTTCCAATATTCTGTACTGAATTCAAACTGCTAAAATTACTATTTTCCCTGTGGTGGTGTTGTACTTCCAAATAATAATATGTATGAACCATCATTGTTTTTTTAGACACTGTACAAAGAGGTAGCAAACAGGAATGCAAGTTGGGATTTCAGCTGTGTGTTTAGTGATATTAGCCTGATAAATAAGGTTTCCTAATATGTGATTACTATTCTACTGCATAGTAGCTGCATATCCTAACTGCGTAAGTGAGAAAACCTTAAAAAAGCTATCCTCTTGAGAATAAACAAAATCAATAAATTGTACATTCTGTGTATACATGAGTAAGACTTGATCCAACAGAGTTCAAAGAAGGTAAAACTGTTCCTACTCAAGAGCTGAGCTAAAACTTAAAAGTGTAGACACTTTCATAGCGCATGAAGTTGCTCAGTGTTAAATGTGACTTACTGTGTATGAGTCCAGCCTCCCATGCATTTTGAAGTGTCGTTACAAAGCATATTTATAGGCATATATATGATTTATTGAATGTGTAATCCTTATTCATAGATCTCAGAGTAGTTTGTGGAATTAATAAGTAATGACCACTATTTTCTGTGCGTACATCAGATGCTGAGGGGAGTGAATGATGGGAAAACTCATTGTACTTCTTGGAAAGCGTAATAAAGAATTCATTCCAATTTTCAGTAGACATTTCTCATGATAAACTCTTGTAAATGTGTGAAGAATTCAGCAATAGGAACTGCGGCTCTCAGTGGATATTTTCTGCTACCAGAAGGACTATTTTAGCTTTTCTTTTTTCTCTTATTCCTGCCTAGAATGTTTCAGTAGTCATTTGTAATCAGCTGGCTGTGTAACAAAATTAATATAAGGGGGAAACATACTACAGTGCAGCTGGTAAAATACTGACTATGATAAGACACTGATAAGTCCTCACAGATGAGAATATTGGTGAAAAGGGTCATTCAAATGCACTGCTGTTATTGATCAGTTTATGAAGTGTTTGACTCATAGCAAGTTGAATGCATTAGAAGGAGCTGTACAAAATTGCAGAGCCAGGTACTTAAAGCTGTTGGAGTTTGAACACAAAACCAATTTAAAATTCTTTCTTAGTTTGCCAGTTTCTTTTGTATGTGTTGGATTGTATTGTTTGTTTGTTTCATTGTGCTGTATATCCTTCTGCTTTGCTTGTAGGGAATAAGCATGATGATGGCACACAGAGTGATTCAGAAAATGCTGGTGCACACCGGCATTACAGTAAGCGGGCAGCCCTTGAAGAACACTTAAGGCATCATCATACAGAGCTGAAGAAGGCACATCAAAAAGTCCATTCCACAGAAAAGCAGCAAGAGCAAGCGGGTTTGAGTCAGACTGCCTTTATGATTGAGTTTTTTGATGAAGACCATCCTCGGAAGAGACGTTCTTACTCTTTTTCTCAGAATGTAGGAGCTCTTTGCCCAGAATCTCCATCTCCAACGCCTCATGTGCGAGCTGAGAGAGTGAAACCTACAGCAGGAGAGAAAGCAGCCCCTTCATCTGCGCAAGGTAGCTCATCGCATCACAGAGCAGTACATGGTGTTCATGCAAAACTTCTGAAACAAAAATCAGAAGAACCCTCTGCTCCATTACCTGTCCTACAAGCTGCATTGTTAAGGAGTTCGGGAAGCCTTGGCCATAGGCCTAATCAGAACCAGGAGATGGATAAGAAGTTGAAAAGCCAACATATTTCTGCTGCTACTGAAAAGGACAATGAGGATGACCAGAGTGACAAAGGTACTTACACTATTGAGTTGGAAAATCCCAATTCTGAAGAAATGGAAGCCCGTAAAATGATTGACAAGGTGAGAAACCTAAAATGTGTACTGATGTTAGTAGTATGTGATGCGTGGGCATCAGTCTACCACTTCAATTCTACTTACTGAAGCAGCTGCAATAATACAAGTATTTAAGCCAATCTATAATGATGAAATAAGGAGTGTCATAAAAGCAGCAGCAGGTATTTGGCTAAAAAATATTCCTCTTTGATACCAGTGTTCTTTTAGTTTCATAGTTTTAACATGTTTTGAAAAGATTTAAGTACCACAGGAAAACTAGGCAACAGAATTCAATTAACTGGTATTTTTATGAGTGTTGTTAGGGTTGAATTTTTATGTCCCTGTGGAAACTCACCTGTTCTTAAAATCCTGTGGTATCTGTAGTTTTCAGTATATAAATTGGTTCCATCCAAATTATCATGAAGAAATAAATATCATATAGAAATAAATTCTAAATATTTTCTGTATTTACAAATAACTGTATTCCATAACAGTGACTTAAATTTCAACATGCATTATAAAGAGTAAGTATAAGAATGCTTTCGTTTTCCAAAAATGTTTATATGATAGCAGTGTCATTTTCCTAGTTTGAATATAGGTATATGCTTTGTTAGGCTTAGGAATCTTTCTATGGCCTAGTAACTTTTCCTTCTTGGTAACAATATAAATACCAATACAACTTGTATTTGCAGTTAAATAACTGCAAATAACTCTTTCTTTGGATTCGAAGGAAGATATGGGTAGGAGAAACTATGTTTAATTATTTGGCTTAACTGTCTCTTGGAGAGGATTTTTTTCTGTTACCGATGTGTTTTCCTCAACAATCCATTGTCGTAGAATGCTGCCATCCAATTCTAGCCAAATTTTTTGCCAGTTTAACAGAAACTTCATTGCTAAGGATTGATTTTGTGTGTCTAAACCTTTTTCAGAGCTGAATACCTTAATACATTTAGAATGAATTTTGGCTGAATGTTGAAAAATACATTTTGAAAGAAAACCTAGCTTCACTGGGTTTGTTTTGTAGAAAAATGCTGACAGTGTGTAAATGGGAAATTTTATTTAATAAAAGGCATTTATGGAACATGAGGGTGGTGGAGGATTAAAATAAAGAGAATTGTCTTCAATAAAATCATAAAGATACTCTTACGGATTCTGAACAGGAGACTTGACTCTTTTGAGTCAGTCTTCAGAGAACTTCTGAGAACTAAAAATATTCCAAATGAAGCAAGTGAATATTAAAGAACTTCATTGCTTTGACTTAGTGACTACAAATATCTACGTTTAATTCTTAAGTTACAAATCTTGAGTTGAATTGCATTAGAAAATTGCTAAATGCAATTTAGCCCTGTCCTTGCTAAGTATAGTTGTGCAACAGGGTTTATTTGGAAACCTGAAAAAATAGTAACAGTTGGAAACAGGCAATTCATGTACTTTATAAAAATGTTAATACTGTCTAATGTCTAATTTTTAATGTACCTTCAGGATATCCACAGTCATTTTTTTGTTCGAAACAAATCTGTCCTAGTACACAAGATATTCAGGAATAGGAGGTGTAATTAAGTGTTAGGGATGGTAGTAAAGTATTGGTTAATATTGTTAGTGTTGTATAAAAAGCTTTTGGATATCATAAATACCCCTTACTACTAACCTAAAAAGTGTCACCACTAGAAGTTAAAGATTTATTAGGAAGTAAAGCAGAGATGTTTTTCCTTTGAGGCCTTCTGTGTCATTTCACTGAGCGTCTGTACTGAAGTATTACAGTGAATTTTACACCCAGTTCAGAGAGTCCTGCTGCACAATTCTTATTTGATTTGGTAATATGAAATACATATGATGTTATTTTTATGAAGTGCAGAAAAACAGTGAAGAAAATCAAAACCCAATGGAAGCCAAAATTTCTTCCTCCAGCTGAGCTCAGCTTTGCTTCCCTCCTATTTTAAATTGCTAATGCTGTGGATTCTGTAACTTTGCTAAAGGTGGATAAGTGAGGAATAAGACAAGGACTTTCATTAGCCTGTTTACTGCTGTGCTGCTTCATTGAGGATTTAAGAGAATTATTGGTATACATTTTCTCAATAATTCCAGTATAACCTGTCTGTCTTTGTTTGCATGTCAGTCCTTCCTCTGAGCAGTTACGATGCCTGGTCAGTTGAGTTTCATTTAAGAGTGTCTGTTGGGTCAAATAACAGATTCAGAAGTTCTGTTGGCTAGGATAGGGGTGGAAATGCACTACAAATAGCAAGGATAACTTTCTAAAACATTTGCACAAATAATGCAATCTTGTCAGTAACAATTTACATTAGAATGCTGCTAAGTTCTGTGTCTCGTGTACCTGCAGAATTTCCTATTGAATAAAATACTTCTGGTTTGGGTATTTTTTCCCTTTTACTGGAAGAAAGGGTGAGAATGACCACGATATTCAAAGATTACTTTCAGTGTGACTCATTCTCTTGGAAAACCTTAGTGTTATCACTGTAGGAAGTGTGTACTCTTTTCGCTGGACAGGACCGTAAGAGCAAACTACAAATGCGAGAGTGGCATTAACTTGTCAAAAATCAAGATGTGATTAATAATGTTTCTTTGAGTTAAGAACTCAAGAAAGGTGTGCAGGGATTAAAAGTTAAAATTCACAGAAAAATGGAAGAAGAAATCTCTGTATGATGTAAAAAAAAAAAAAAAGGGGGGGGGGGGGAGGAGACCTTAATGTTGAGCTGTATTGTTGCCTTCAAAAGTACCATTTTTTGCTCAGTTTAGCCTTTTACTCAAAATTCTAGAAAATGGATTCAAGGAAAAATAGATACTTATATGAAATTATTTAAAAATCCAAAAAGGATCCTGTCCTCCTTATTCAACATCTTGATTTCATTTAGATTGCTAGGAATCCATTTTTTCCTCTGCTACTCTTTCAGTCTCTTAAGGAAACAGTATTGTCTCTACAGCAGGAAAGGAGTAGAGTAACAAACACACATTCTTTTTTTCTTGATGAGCTGGTTTTAGTTAAAACACGACACTTGACCATTTTAAAACCTGGCTTTTGAAAAGAGAATGTGAGAAAGATACAGAAATAATCAGAAGGAAAGAGGAAGACTTTTTCTTAGTAACAGACAAAAGATTTTTAGTGAGATGCTGTTCCTTGATGGAGAGGTGTAATCATTTCTCTGCCATGTTAAGTGTCTCGGAGTGAATGTCTGTCACTTACTTAAAATGAAAGATTTCAAAAGTGGTGTTTTTACACAACTTTCAACACCTAGATGATTTACTGAGCCAATGAAATTCAAATCAGACAAGGTATCATTTTGTGACAGGCAAGGTCACTGGAATAAAATCAATTTGTATAAATGCCCATAGAGAGTGAACTGAGTAGGAAAGGAGAAATTTGTGAAATTGTATGCAAATTTGAAAGATATTAAAAAAATAGATTTGATTTTTAAGGTGAAAAAATGAAGTCGTCACAAAACTAGTAAGCAGGTGGTTTTCAGTTGGAAGCATAAAATAAAAGATGCAAGACCTGTTCTATGCCTGGAGTCCTCCAAAGATTGCTCCTGTTTCATTTGTATGTCAGTTAATGATTTGGACTGATTGTATTTTAAAATCCTGTATGCTTACTTCAGTCATGATAGGAACTGATGTAATTACTTAGTATTTCAGGAATACTAATAATTATTTCTTCTGTGCTGTTATTTGAATTTTATTCATAAACCTTTTACATACTGTCAGGAAGAAAATATCACTTCATTGCGGCCAGCTTTTGGCAGGTTACTTATGTTTACAGTTGGTGTCATGTTTCTTAGAACAAAAACGACATCTTGGAAAAGAACTTAAAAAATAAATTTTAAATATTAAATAATAAGGAAAAAAAACCCCCACCATAACGTTTTGTAGAAGTCAGGAGAAATCTCGGGCTATGTTACTAGGCAGAGTCAGAGATGCAGTCATCATAAGAAGATTTCATAGCTGTTTATATTTAAAAATATAATACCTATGCGTGTACATGTCCTGGACAAATGTCAAATCATGAAACTATCACAGAAGGAAAATGGGTATGGCTTACGGGATTTTTGGTTTGCTTTTGCTTACGCAAATTAAATTTCATGATACTTCTGAATGGAAAGATTTGTCAGAGTTGTAGAGATAGTGGTTATAATTTTCAAACAGTTTTAATATTGAGCTCTTGCCCACTGTAACTGCTGTCTCTCCTTAGTCAATCAGCTGGTGAGAATGCCAGCTCCACAATGTTCCTGTGCGTACCTAGGATCCAGCTGTGATTTTCACTAGTAGCACAAACTCATGTCCACAAAATCCGTCTTGTAGAATTGAAATTTTTTCCAAAACACGTATTACTAGGATTTCTGTCTCATTTTTTAGTAACTTGACATTACTACTATTCCTTTCAAATCCTGTTGCTGTTTTGATATTATAGATATTGAGTGAATACTGCCAGTATTGATGTGTCGTGGACTAACCCCAGCTGGCAACTAAGCACCACACAGCCGATCGCTCACTCCCTTCCTCGGCAGTGGGATGGGGGAGAAAGATAGAAGGAGAAAAGTGAGACAACATGTGGGTTGACATAAAGGCAGTGTAATAGGTGAAGCAAAAGTCACACACACAAGCAAAGCAAAACAAGGAGTTCATTGACCCCTTCCCATCAGCAGGCAGGTGCTCAGCCATCCCCAGGGAAGCAGGGCTCCATCACATGTTAACGGTTACTTGGGAAGACAAACAGCATCACTCCCAATGTCCTCCCCTTCCTTCTTCTTCACCCAGCTTTATATGCTGAGCTTGATGCCACATGGTATGGAATGTCCCTTTGGTCAGTTGGGGTCAGCTGTCCTGGCTGTGCCCCCTCCCAACTGCTTGTGCACCCCCAGCCCACTCGCTGGTGGGGTGGGGTGAGAGGCAGCAAAGGCCTTGGCTCTGTGTAAGCACTGCTCAGCAGGAGTGGAAACATCCCCGTGTCATCAGCACTGTTTTCAGCACAAACCCAAACCACAGCCCCATGCTGGCTACTGTGCAGGGAATTGTCCCAGCCAAAACCAGCACATACGGGTAGGGGAATGTTGTACATTTCCCTTTTCTGTCACTAGTTTACTTGCATTTTATTCTGTCATGTTTCTGTATGTTTCAGTGTCACATTTAGTTTACAAAAACAAATTCTAAGCAAGATTGGTGCTCTTCCTCACATACTCGTATGTTCTTTTCAATGTTCTCTGCAGTATAAATATATGGATGTATGTTAATGTTCTTCATAGAGAACACTTTAAAAATAGCAATAAACCTTGCTTCCTAAAAGGCCTTCTATTAACCAATGATATTTCTGCATCTAGGTGTTCAAGTGTCACTTAAATTCATAGAGAAGTATGAATTGGTTAGTAGACAAACAGGTTTAGAAAATAACTTTCACATTGTTAATATTTTTACAGCTGAATAACAGATGCTGGCTCTTTTTTTATACTTTTAGAGCTCTTTTTAAAATCACCATTGAGAGCAATTTCATCAATGTGTAAAGCAGAAAAGGTGCTCTTACATACCACAAAGACCACCTTGAGCATATCTTGCTTACAATATTCTCTATTCAAATAGCTTCAGAAAGCCACATTTCTTTCTAGCAGAATAATACTCTTACTGTTGCAGCTGACAGCTCAGTATAAAATTAAAGAAATAAGGATTTTGGTTTGATTTAGAAAATATTTTCAGTGTGATTTTTAACACATAACCCAAGTAAATGGAGCAGAGTTGTAGGATTTGTTCTTCCTTTACATCCAGCCGTTCTGTCCTATAGATATGTTCACTGCTTTCTTCTGTTAACACTTAGTAGTTGCTATCTGTTTTACACTGTTATAAATTTTCTTTCTGTTTCACATTTTTTAAATAACCAAATTTGTTCTGTTTGAAGGAAGTTGTTCTCAGCAGTCATATTAGGTTAAAAAAAGTCTCCCTAGGACACAGAAAAGGTAAGTCTGTCAGTGGATGAAAAAATTAAAAATGATGTTTCTGCAGTTCATCTTTCTTTTTGTTGATATAAAAAGACTTCAGATTTGTCAGACTAATGAGTTTCCTTTGCAGTAAAGCAAAATACTACCAGTGATAAATTTTAATAAAAGAATATGCAAATAATTCTGGATGTGTTTGGAATATTAAATACTTTGAGGCTTGTGCGGTAAATAAAAAGGAATTCAGTGAGTTTTTGCAAGCTCTTTGAGGGTTTCTCGGAGGTGAGGGAAGGGATGGGTCTTACTTATTCTGTTTAGGGTTTTTTGTTGTTTTTCATCAGCCAATTTCATTTCAGGGTATTTCTCAATGGAAATACTTTGTAGAACGTGCTATAGCATAGTGAAACTATTCTATGCATGTACAGGAAGGGAAGGAGCAGAATAGAAGGCTCTATATGTGTGTTTCTGTTGTCATCGGACTAGCTAACCAGCAAATCTAGAACGTTGTAGCAGCACATAGGCATCTGGAAAAATTGGGATGAGGTAAAGTTTTTTCTTTTTGGTCCCAAAACTTTTTTCTTCAATTATATCTATTTAAATTTCCTGATAATTTTTTTTTTTTCATCAACAGAGTTGAGTCAGATTCAGCATTCTGATTCCCAACCATAGTAAAACTTAAAAAAAAAAAAAAAAAAAAGTACCAAAATCAAACCTCAATCCAGTCTTTGCCATCTTCAAAAAGATTTACTGTGACTATTAATGATTTTGTTTTCAGTGCCAAGTTCTTCGTTTATACAGATAGACGGTCCATATTAGTAATTAGCCCATAATAGTTTTTAGTCTACATGCTATCATCTTTAATTTTACTTGGGTTTATACTCTGCAAACAGTACACATAAAGTATTATTCCATTGACTCAACCTTCAGAGATTATTTTTTCCTCTTTAAAAATTTGCAATAAGTAAGTATTTTGGAGGGAAAGCTGTGTTGGTGTTCACATAGACACCAGGTTTTCAATTTTGATTTTGTGCAATTTTTTCTTTCTGTTCATGATGATAGTTACCTTTCAGTTTGGTTTGACTTTTTTTTTTAAGTACGTATATGGATGGGCATCTGTTCTGAAAGGTGACTAATGAAATGGAATCTCTTTACTCATTTTGCTCTAAGGGTATGTCTCTTCACACCGTATTACATTACTGGCTAATGTGTTCTTTGAGGCCTGCAAACTTTTGAATTATTGTTGTTATTGCTCTAAGTGTTCGTAAAGTTTGTTTACCAGATCTTGTCTTTTTTGTTGCAAACCTTGAAGTTTTATCAGTACTCTTGCAGACAGATGAAACGTTGTATTAAGCACAAAATAATTGCTGAATGAAGAATTATGGACTGACAAGATGTATGTTATTCTGAATATTTTGGAAGTGAGAATGACGAAACTGTTAGGTATTTTATTGCACTGTTGCATTTGTATATATCAGTCTAGTTGTGAAACACTTAACATACACGTTATTATAACTTCTTGTTATGGAGTTAACATACACGTTATGGAACTCCTCTTGACAAGTTTTTGCAATATTATAAATGACAAACTATCTGAAAAGAATCCAGAGACAGAGAAAAAAAAGTCTGCATATTTCAATGAGTCTTTAAGGAACCAAGACAGTTACATCTACTTTCAGAAAATTATTTCCAGATATTCTGTCTTTTCATGCCCTTCGAGTTTAATTGCTTTTACCATTGCTTCAGCAATGTCTTCTAGAAGGAATGCCTTTTAGCTCCAGAGTGTCTTGGTTGCAGAATGACTGTATTTTATGAATACACTGCTGAAAAAGCAGTAGAACAGTTGAAGCCTAGCAAATGATCTGAGCATATAAATTATGTCAAGAGTTCAGAGGATGTTTGTAATCTATTTTCTTCTTCTGAGG
Organism: Rhynochetos jubatus; assembly: GCA_027574665.1. NCBI lineage: Eukaryota > Metazoa > Chordata > Aves > Eurypygiformes > Rhynochetidae > Rhynochetos > Rhynochetos jubatus. The sequence continues at coordinate 39,928,728 of CM050650.1, forward strand.
AGGAGTCTTACAGTCTCTAAACTTGCTTTCTTTTGAATTAAGAATTCTAAAGAAAATTAATTCTTCAGTAAACAGGTACAAAATATGTATGCATGTGAATATGTAACTGGTGTCTGATAAGAGGAAGTTATGAGACTTGGCATGTTGATCCTTCTCAGTTCCTTAAGTAGTTTTGGTTTTTTTTATACCAGCGCATCTTACATCTGATGCTGTATCTTCAACATATAGTTAAAATGACATAAACAGCTTCTGTGGAAATTCATGGGTGTTCATGAGATATGCCCTGCACAGAACACAGTCTATACACCTGGGATGGCTAGGATAACTGCCAAGAACAAGCAGAAATTATTAAAATCAGACTTCTCAGAAGCAACTTGGTTAAATAGAGCAAGAGCTTAGGCATTGTACTCTGGCTCCTCACACTTTCTTAAAGGTGGGAAAAAAATGTTTGCCGTTTGTCTTTTCTGTATGATCAGTAACTCTGACTTTTAACAACCAATTTACTGGACATTATGAATGCCTGGACTACCTTCTCTAGAATAACTACAAGGAGTTCAGTCTGAATATTAAGCACAGCATTCTCAAGGTGGTCTGTGATACGGATCTGAAGACTTCCATTTCCCTGCTCTCTGGAATCCTCTCTTCAGTTCCTTATCACTAAAGCTAGCTTGTGTTAAAGCTGTGTTTCATCTATTGTGACAAGCAGGTGTGCTCTGAGTCATGAGCTGTTTTCACAGGGAAATGCGTATGGCCTGCCGAAATAGATTACTTTGCTTCCTACAAAATTAGCTCTTGCACAAGAGGACAAGGCACGTGCCCAGATCTGGTCCCATAGCTCATGCTGACTCCAAAAATACGCCGGTACTTCTTGCAGTGGTTGTGTCTCGTTTGTGTTGTGTTACATAGATTTTGTTAGTTCCTGTTTGTTATTAGATAAATAACTTTTTTAATTACTGGTTTATGTAGATAAAAGCTATATTCTCAGTTTCAATATTAGAAAAACTTGCTGAGATAAAGTGATGGAATTTATTAAGATCTTCATCAAGCTGCAATTGTTTTACCATCAGTTGTTTTGTACTTCTACTCTGTAAATTCCAGGCTGAGTTTGCAATCCAGCAGGCAAAAGCATGGTGCTTTGGGTCTCGCTATATTTTTAGCCTTCTGGTTTGTCCCTTTGTTTGGAACCACAGAATCTAAGTAGAGCATCACAGGGAGAACTTACCATTCGTTGCTTTGAAGTTGAAAAGCGTGTTTCAGGAACTCCCTTTTTCCTTACTGATTTAGATGACTCCATTACATGTCAGCCATAGTGTTGGCAGTTCTGCAATTGAGAAATTACTGGGTTTCCCTTTGGTCTTTCTCAAGCCTGACTCTTTGAGCTAGAACGTTGAACTGAGATGCTGAGTTACTATCTAGTATCACTGTTATTAGGATCATAGCATCACATAAGCTGGAAAGGACTTTAGGAGGTCTCTAGCCCAAGCCACTCTTCAAAGTAGAGTCAGATTTAAGGTGCCCTGGACTTTATCCATTTGCATCTTCCCACCCTACAAGGACAGAGAGACACTAGGCAACCTTCCTTGGCTGTTGTCAGAGAGAAAAAGCCTTTCTTTATAACCTGTCTGAACCTCTCTTTTCTCATCGTATGGGAAATATCCTTGCCCTGCTGTGCACCCCTGTGAAGACCCTGTCATCTTCATATGCTCCCCATACGGACTGACAGGCTGCTTTTAGGCACCCCCAAAGCCTTTCCTTCTTCAGACTGATCAAGCCCAGCATCCCCAGACTCTCCCCACAGGGCAAGTGCTCCAGCCTTGACCATCTTGGTGCCCTCTACTGAGCTCCTTCGCGTTAGACAGTGTCTCCCATGTACTGGGGGGACCAAAACTGGATGCAGTGTGTCTGTCACCTGTTGATGCATTTGCTTAAGAGGTCAACTGGATTGTTGGTTAAACAAAATCATGTTGACTACATTTTATAAAGGGCTTGACTTTCTACAGCAGTGTTGCTGCCTTTCCCTTGCCACTCAAAATATCTTGATTTGCAATGGAAATGGTTTCATGCTTCACAACAATAAAGTCATTTTTTTAAACACCGCCACCACAGTTTATACGATGCTTTTGACAGTTCCACCGTTACACCTGTGTGGCAGAAACCCTGCAGGAACCCCATGTAACGGTGTAGATTGGTGCAGTGCCTAGATTTTTCCATATCAGTTGGATTTCAGGGATTCTGTGAAAATTAGGATAATTTTTTTTGTTTTGTAACTTTATGACACTTAAAGCATTCAGGATGAAACAATCCAGTCTTTCTGCTAAAATACAATTTCATAAAAATAATAATAGGACAGAGCAGGGCACAGAACTTTAACTTGCCAGAATGATTGCTTAAAGGATGCTGTTAGGTTGGAAATATCTTTCTCTGGTAGTTTAATTTTTAAATGGTGTCTCTTAAAATCAGCATTATTATCTGTGGGTTTTTTGTTTGGTTGGTGAAATTTTTTTAAGATCTCTAGGAATTGTTTTCTTTGTGGTACATACAGCTGCATAAGTTAAAAAATGAACACATTACTCCCCATTTGCCAGACTCAAAAAATGCAAGATTATGATTTTGTTAAAGTTCTTCTTGTTTACGGTGATATAAAAAAAGAATTAGGGAACTTCTTTTTGTCACTGGCAGCTGTGTGCTGGATACATGTGATTTGAGATGGTTAGGAAAGTTCTTGAAGTCATAAATGAATGCATAGACTCACTTTACCTCCTTTGTCAAAAGTAAAATGAAGAACCACATTCTTCTCATTTTAGAAAAGCTGGCCATGTCCAAACCTGTACCTTGGAGTATGGCTTCATCTTTTTCTCCCCCAGAATGCATCAAAATACAGATAGCAGTTGCTTCTCTTTAAAGCTGTAGCTGCTGCTTCTGATAAATACAAGCTTTATAGAAAGAAACTTAGTCTCTGTATAAATAGATAAGAGATGTAGCGATGGGTGTCATCAGCAGTAAGCGTGATTAAAATTAGCGCCAAGCCTTCCCTTAAATTACTTTGAAATCATGGAGATATTTGAAGAACAGAAATGTCTGAAGAATTGGGAGCCTTGAAGAATGTCATTCAGTCTTTATAGGAAAATACAGGTACTCTATCCATTCAGGCTTCAATCACAACAGCCCACTGTTTGCACACTTTATCATAGCAACCAATAAGGTACATTTTTTCTAAACGGTAGAGAGATGCTTTCCAGCAGAAACCTTCAGGTTATTCCATAGCTGGTTCTGTTGAGGGTATATTCTCATTATTTGGTGAACAGTGTAAGTGGATTGATTAATCCTGAAATTCTGGTAATATTCATTTTCTGCAGATGTATGACAGGTGTGTAAGTGATATGCTAAATTTTGTCAAATTCCAAACACGAGTTTTGTCTTTTGCCTAGTTTCCATATTTAAAGTCTTAATTATGTATTAATGGCATTGTTTTCAAAGAGTTTTTTATGTATCACAGTTCTGAAACTTAGTCTTTGGGCTAGATCATACTTGTGTGTATCTCTTCTTTCTGGCTAGGAAGAGGAGCTTTACAGTTGTGAGGCAGTGGAACTTCAGCAAGGCAGGTCATGCACATACCAGTGCTCCTAGATGTAGAAAGAATGTGTAGTGCAAAAATATACATTTACTAAAGATGCTGCTTTCCCTTTCTAATAATAGTGTCCACAAATATTTTGCTTATCTTTTCTGGCCTATGATATCCCCACGGTATATACAGAGGGATCATTAGGTATGATTAGGTATAATATATCATTAGGTATAGTATTAGGAGGTAGATCTATTACTTGGGTCTTATTGCTACACATACAGGTAGCATATTCATATAGGCAATATACAGATTTGGTTTTGCAGTAATTTTGGTAATAGAAGAAAAAGTTTGCTTAAATACATCGTAGATACTAGAAAAGGTAAAATTGAAAAAAGAAGCCTTAGGTGCTGCTGTGTGTGATACAAGGAAAGAAATTTGACATGGTAAATGAATGTGTCACCAGATAATACACAGCAATTTACTCCTGAAGTCCTGATTAGATATGGAAGTGTCGAATTCATACTTTGCTTCAGGTGCTTATGTGATGAAATCAGAATTTCCTTTCATTTAAAAGCACATGTAAAACTCTCTACTCAATGGAGTACATGAAAAAAGGAAAAAAGTGGCTGCAGAATAGTGATATATTTAAAGCAAGGAGGTGGTGGATGATAACTGGTTTGTACCTTCAAAAGGTGCTACAACTGTACAGATCAAAAGTATAACACTAAAGAGAAAACTTAAGTAGTATCACATTTCTTTTGAAAATAAATAGGTATAAAATAGTCTTAAGCAGCGGGTGCATAAGTGTGTCTCCACATAATTATGTTTTAATTGAAAATTGGGGAGCATTCCCTAATTTTAGAATTGCAGAACAGGCTTTTTGCACGAGAGCAAAATACAAATCCAGTGCGTTTGAAAAAAAATTCCTCAGTTATAAATGCGTAAATGCTATAGCAACATCTTTCTGGACATTTTAGAAGAGCATAAGCAGGAGTTGAATGGCAGGGAGCCAAATTTTGTTTTATTCATCTGCTTCTCAGACACTAAAAGCCATGGTGGTGTGTGGCCATCTAGTGGTGAACCCATCCTGCATGCACCAACCTTGTTCAGAACTGTCATGACCCAGTCCTCTAGCTTTGCTGTGCACAGCTGAATTACAAACAGTTGTGGGGAAGAAATAAGTCTGTATATTTTTGCTCTAGTAGTGTTTTTTACAGGAAGATAACATCTGTGAAGTTTATTTCCTCCTTTCCTTTTCCTTGTCTTCAGGACAAAACAATTTTTTTTGCTAACAGTTTTTTTTCAGCAGCCAATTTTGGTGTGTGTAGGGTTTTTCCAATTTTATTCTGTAATTTTTTTGAGTGTCCAAATCCTTAGTAGTAATGATTTCATTTCTTAGGCAGAAATTTATAAATTTTATGTATTATATGTTTCCAGGATACAAGATATTCTCTAAATTGTCTTTGAAGTATACATCAATTTTGGAAGCAATTCGTATTCCTTGGTATCTATGCCTTATGAGAAATTTGACAGAGCATATGCTGTCTCTCCTGCTTAAGTCCTTATTACTAAATTGCCTTGGTAATAACATTTTTTCTGGTATTTTTCTCTGAGCAATGACTTTTACAGTGTCATGGGAAAATTATTCTATCACAAGCAAAGGGATTAATATAAGCATCAGTAGGAAACAGTGTGGTAGAACCACCACAGCAATTCACAACTTGAATGAGATGAGACTATGTGGTTTGAGAGACTTGGTGGACTTCTGACATCTGCTAAGTCCCTTACAAATGAAAAACTGAAGTTTTCTTTGTATTAGAGAAATAATTCAGTAAGTGTATTAGTAGTAGATACAAGCATTTGTATTTCTTGCTTTCACTAAATAATAGCAAAAATCTGAAAATTTGGTGGTTCCAGTTACTGGGGGCTTTTTCTTAATTGGGAAATGGACTGAAAAATGGTTTTTGCAATGATTTTGCCATTACCCTGTTTCTTTCATCAAAGTGTCATTTTTTCACATCTGACCATTCCAACTAGAAGTTCCTTGAATTTTCAGTGTTGACATAGACTTCTGCTCTTTTTAAAATTGCTGTAGATATTTCTTTTATTTAATTTGTAGATTTCATCAAGATGACAGATAAGCATAATACCACAAAAAAACCTGTTTAAACTCACTCTCCAGCATGCCACCATCCATCCATTAACATTGAACATTGTATCAGGATGGTATTGGGTTAATGTATGTAATGGTTTGTTTCATTTTCAGGTATTTGGAGTGGATGACAGCCAGGATTATAATAGGCCTGTTATCAACGAGAACCAGAAAGATTTAGTAAAAGATTGGGCTATAAATTCTGCTACAGTAGTGCTGGAAGAAAAAAGACCACTGAGTACAACTGGATTTCTTGACACAGAGGTAGAATTTAATTTTTGACGGTCTTCTTTTTTCTTCCAATAAGAGAGAGCACTAATAACTGACCAGTAAGTGTTAAACAGCAAACAAAAGCTCGCCTAGAAAACATTAGGTCAGATCTATAATTATTTTATTTTTCTTAGGTTATTATTGCATTATCCAAACTTCTCTGTCAGAGATTGGCACATTACATTGTGAAGGTGTGTCAAACTTGGCTACCTTTCTGTGTGCACTAACACCAGTGTACTGGGAATGTAGCAGGAGCTTCCTTGCAGCACTGTATTTGCAACACTATGCACTTCTTGTAAGCTGTTCAGCAGAACTGAGGAAAAGCGGGTTGTGTTATATAGCCCGAAGCAAGTAACTGTATTAAAATTCAGACATAAGGTGTATGCATTTAATGTGTGATACAAAGTCAGCTAAGAAAAAAATGGTGGGTAGGACATTTCAGAATTCTTTCCGAAGTCAGGTGACTTCAAGTTTTCACGCTCACGGCTGGAGTTCTCAAGCGAGAGGCCGCTCATGAGAAGTCACTAACGCTAGTTGCCTCAGAAGCAGAGTAACTTAATCAGTTGGTGAAAGATTAGGCAAAGGAAAAGGGCTGTTCTTTATATATGACTCAGAATATGCACACAAGCTAGATGTTATTTCATACTGAAATCTTGGGAGACATTCTGATACCGTTGTGATGGATAAACGATAGCATGAAATGTGTTGGGAACAGAATGGGCTCACACTGGAACAGAATTAATCTGGTAACAGTAACAAAGCACACCACACTCAGTTCTACTTGCCATGGCAAACTGTTTCTGAAGTGTGAACCTGTAAATTAGCAAACTTTATAAATAAGAATGTTTTCTGAAATATAGCAAGGCTTAAAGTATGACTTTGTGTGCCTGCCATGCAAGTGCGTCGGGTTTAGTATCTAGGAATCTGTTTCTCCAAGAGAAGGTGTGCTTTATCATGCTTGTATTTTAGCTACTGTGCAGTCTTGATACACCAAATACGTTACTGTACCTAGATTAGTATCTTTGACTAGTTTCAGTAAGGTTACTGCTTCAAGTAAATTATTGCCATTCAGCATGGGCATATAGTGTGGAAGAATTTGACACTTTCACCTTGCTGCTTTGCATGAATCTATAACTACAGTCTTTCTCTTATTTTTCATGCTTTTTGTAGCATTCAACTGTTTTGCGCCGTATCAGTTTTCAGGGTTATTAAAAGTATTGATATTTTTCCATTTCTATAATTCCATAAGCAGCAGAAGATGATACAATTTATTTTATGAATATAATTTAGCTTTCCAGGTGTCATGTTTTGCAAATAACAGGGATTGATTTTAGAAGACTGAGACTTCTGCAATCATAGGGCAGGTTTAGGAATCCTTATGGCAATGGGATACTAAAACTCACTTTGGTTTAGGTTGCAGTTACAAGAATGATGTCTTTTTATTACTGTGGATGCTTTGCTGAATAAAAAGGTCTTTTTTATATTGGGAAGGGAATGCATTATGTAGCATAGTCTTAATTTACAAGATTATTATGAGGCATGATAGGGGCAAAAATGACAATTGTTCAGTAGGTAAAGGAAGCACAACGGACATAAGCAAAGTGGATATAGCAAGAATTAACATAAGAAGACATGAGGACAGATGAAGGCATAAAAAAGCCTACCAGAGAAAGTTAAAAATAGAAGTTTGTTGATATATATGTAGAAGTAGAAGAGAAAAAACAGGTGTGTTTTGGAGTAGCAACTGGAAAAGAATCATAACTACTGAGAGAAGATAGTAATATTTGAAGTGTTATTACCAAAACTTACACTGAGTTTGTTTTATTAGGAAAGGGAGAGGCAGATATGTTTGATTTGTAAAGTAGGTGGGTATAATGTTTTCATTATATACAAACTTTTCTGCTTGTGGTGTTTGGAAGACTTGCTGCATTACTGAGCTGTGGATCGTAAGTTCATAAACCTAGTGAAGATCTTGGCTAAACAGTCAGGTTACCTCAGGGTAGCTCAGTGTTTCAGGCTTGCACCCACTTAGATCATGGGTGGGCCTTGGTCCAGCTGCCCATCACAGCTGTACCTTTAGATGATTTAGCAGATGAGGTGAATTCAGAACATGACTGACATAGAAAAAGCAGAGAATAAAAACTTCAGAGATTTCAATTCAGAAAGGTGGAAAGGATGGCTTGGGAAATTATGGGAATTTTATAAAAGCAATTTTGGGGTTGAAAGATTATTCTGAACTTTGCAGGGCTTGTGAAGTATCATGAATAATGTGCTTGGAAATGACCTGAATAATTGCTTTTCTTATAAAGAAATTCTCAGGTTTTCTTTTGACATGACACCCTTCAGTACTTTAGAGAACCGTATGTCATGAGACTAAATAACATGCAGAGTGAGTGTCTGATACAGTTGGATTAAGACTATATAGTGTTCTTGCCTTTTCAATGATTGCAGATAGGCAGTAAGAATACTAAATCCATCCATTTAAAATATTTAAATATTTTTATTTTCTATATTATAAGCTGCCACTTGCCAACCAAGGTAAGTGTGATTAAAGAACAAAAATTAAATAAGATACAGAGCAAAGAGAATATTATATATTATTGTTATTATTACTATCCATCCTTACTATGTGAAGTTGATTAATAAAAATACTGCAGATTCTACTGCTATGATTTATCCACTTCATTTTCAGTGACCAGTTATCTCTGCTAACCACTGTTCTTAAATAATGCACGTGGTTTATAAACACTGATGTGCCTCTCTAGGACATACCTGGTGTTTGTTTGTTTGTTTGGTAAAACTTCCACCGAAATAGTGGCACTAGAATTGTTACTAGTCTCAGTTAAGAAAGATGAACACAAGAGTAGAGTAAGTACAAAGGGGTCTACTCGGATTATTAAGGAGTTGGAGATTTACCTTACAAGGACAGATTGATGTAATTCATTTGGTCTAGCAAAGTAGTAGCTGAGGTAGGTATAATTGCTGGGGTTTGCTGTATAAATGGAGTAAATGCAACAGAAGGAACAAGAACTATTTTAGATAGATGTCAGTGTTGTTCCAGGAACAAATGTGAAGATGTTTCCTAGAAATAAAGTGAGAATGGAAATTTGAAAGAAGATCATCACCTCTGGAGGAATACAGTTCTGAAGCTGGGGTTGGGGGGGCAACACACTAAAAGAACTGCTTTCAAGATGGGACTTCAATTTATGAAAGGATGGAATAATACGATTCTCACAACATGAGATAATTGGCCTGTGTGTCTCAAAAGATGTCTTTTTTTCTTTTGATTCTCTTGTTGAAATAAATTTTTTAAAAATATTATTCGGCCCTGAAATGCCAAGTAGTGAAGATGCTTCCAGGTGTCTTGTGTGTGCACCGTGTGTTTTGTTTAAGATTTGAAGCCTGAAGCCCTACATTTTCGGGTTGAATAATACATCCACAGAAATTGGTACATTTTCTGAAGACCTATTACTCCCATGTAGTTTGCATAGTCAATAAGCATAAGGGAAAGCAGATCTAACATGAAGTTAAAAGGATAGTATCCCTTATGTAAACTCAGCCTTTCTGAAAGAGTAGGAAATACCTTTTGGTATTGAAGAGAAGATTTGGAGGATTGCTTATTTGAGAGCCTGCAAGATGCAAATCGATATGAATTACAGGAAGAACATTAGGATAATTGAATGTGACTTTTTTAATGTGTGTTTTATAAACCTTTCATCTTTTGGATGTGCTTAAACTTCCATCAAAAGAAACTACTTTTCATAGCTTTGTTGTTTGTGCTTGTATATTCAGAGAATTGGCAAAAGTAGAAAACATTTTTTTGGCAGTCTGCCTCCTTTCAGAGAAAAGTAATTGATCGTGCTGTTTTACTGAAGTTCATCTGCACAGTCTTCATATATTTCTCTATTGTGAAGTGTAATTCAGATGTCCGATACATATTATATCTCTACCTCTGGTTAGGTGATACACAAGCAACTAGTTGGAGTTTTCTGTAGCAAAGATAATTGGTACATCTGTCATTTGGGTTTGGCTGTAATTAATTGTTTTAGTAGAGATGGAGGTTCACTGGTATGGACAGGAAATAAAGGAAAGCAAGTTTAGACATATCAAAGAAGAATGAGGCTTCAGCAGTAGTTGTCACTGCATAAATGCTGCACATATTTGCATAGGGGGTTTGTAATACTCTTTTTGGCACCCCTTTTCTTGCATTGTGTTCAGAAATGTCCATAGAATGGTTGGGGTTGGAAGGGACCTTAAAGACCGTCTGGTTCCAACCCCCCTGCCATGGGCAGGGACACCCTCCACTAGACCAGGTTGCTCAGAGCCTCATCCAGCCTGGCCTTGAACACTTCCAGGGATGGGGCATCCACAGCTTCTCTGGGCAACCTGTGCCAGTGCCTCACCACCCTCTCTGGGAAGGATTTCTTCCTGATACCTTATCTAAATTTCCCTGCTTTCAGTTTAAACCCGTTACCCCTAGTCCTGTCACTACAGGCCCTTGTACAAAGCCCTCCCCGGCTTCCTTGTAGGCCCCTTCAGGTACTGGGAGATGCTATAAGGTCTCCCCGGAGCCTTCTCCAGGCTGAACAAGCCCAACTCTCTTAGTCTTTCTTTGCAGGAGAGGTGGTCCAGCCCATTCTATGATTCTGTGATGATAAATTACAGAATCAATCAATTGCATTCCTTTGCTGTTATTAGACTTGAATTTTAAAACATTTTGATTCTAATAAATGTATTCATACTGTGGAAATTTGTGTAATAGTTCAAACAAATGATTTGGTGCATTTCTGACTTACTACATTCATAATATTCTGAAAGAGATCCGTGATGTTGCACTTGTTTGCATTAATTAGGGTCATTCATTTAATCAGGAGAAATTGAACAGCATAAACTCAAGTCTTCTCAGATGTCTAAGTAACTTTTGAGAGAAGGCATCATACACTAGATGACATTGAAGTCAAGATTTAAACAGGCAGCAGAGCTTCGGCTAACCTTTGAAATAGCTCCTACAAGTTTCCTGAAGCAGCAGTATCTCTGTGCCCTTCCCATCTCTTTTGTTGTTCTTGAATTGCAGTTTTGCGTTTGACTTGCCTGTGGTTACCTACCTCCTTTGGAACTGTAGTCAGTGACTTCTGTCATTTGCAGTCCTTTATCTTTTGAGTCCAGTAAAATAGAAACTTCTACCAGAGCCTTTGATAGTGTACAGCCCGTGTGTGTACGTGCATGTGCACAAATGTATGCATTAACAGTTGCCTGCTGTCGTTTTTTGGAGATGTGAACAACAGAGACTACAATATATTGGATAAAACATTACTGTTTCATTATATTTTAAATCAGTTGTTGAAAAAAACCCCAAACCTTAAGATACTATAACAATACAGCATAAGAAGATGGTTTAATTTTATTTATTTATTTAATTTTAACTTTAAAGGTTTCAAAATACTTGCCGTCAAGAAAGTAAATTAATTTTCTTTCTAGGTGATGAGATACTGATTACATTGACTTCACTTTTACTCAGTAGGATGATTTAAACTAATCTTTGCTTCTTTTTTTGTTTAGGCCAAACAAATGATCCGATCTTCCTTTCCTTTCCATCATAAGTTATCTTACTCTTTGAGTCCTTAAGGTAGTCTTTCTGTAATGAAGTAAATACAGTATTTCATCTGGACAAGAGGGTCTTCTAAACTGGTAAAATGTCACTTCCTTGTCTTCCAGAAGCACATTTTTAACTTCTGAACACACACACCCCTACACCCCACGGGTTTTTTTCCTGCTTTTCTGAACTGAGGACGGAAATAAACCTGGATTTAAAACTAGCACATTGTCTAATGTATTTTATATAGGTTTTGATGTTTAAAAGCTGACTGCACTAGGAGGTGCTGTTTATTCTGTACTGATTCTGCAACTATAGAGATTTTGTTTGTTTATCAGTCTAGAGCTGGTAACTGTAAAATTTGTTGAGGTAAACTCCTTTTCCAACTTCCTCCAGGAAAAGAGTGTCTGACATACCTATTCAGGAAAAACCTGGAAAGAGGACATGCTTTTTATCAAACAGTTGTAATTTTTGTCTGCCTTTTTTCTTCCTTAGGAAGGTTCTGCTGCCCCTGGAAGTAAACGTTGGGTATCACAGTGGGCCAGTTTGGCTGCTAATCACACACGTCATGACCAAGATGACATCAGATTGGAGTCATCTGTGCCCGCTCCATTAGAAAATGGTATTAAAAGCTGTGCTTGTTGTCAATTTCTGCCAAAGAAATCTATAAAAGGGAGAAAAGTGTGATTACATGCCTACACAAGCAGCTTTCTTACTCTTAGTACCTCATCTTCACCTGAAATTCTTTCATATCGTTGAGAAGGAAGAACGTAAAAATGAGTTCAACAGTAGTATTGTTTGGCATGGCAGAAGAGTGCCAATACTAAACTGAATGTTACTAAAACAAAAAAAATACAGAAACTGTTTAATATTAAAGAAAATTTCACTTGACTGCAATTTGGGTTGGTCTGCATAGTATGTTTCTTTCCTGAACATCTTTCTCAGTAGTGGCCCCAAACTACTTTATTGGATTGATTGTTAAACAGGCCAGCCTGACACTGCATTATTCAGCTGAAGCGTAGCCTACTTCCTTATCTTTGAAACACGGAAAACCTTCTGTCTTTCTTGAAAACTATAGAAACCTTCTCCTCAGCAATGACGAACTTCATCTCGCTTTCTTGTGAGTGCCAGATGTTCAGGCAGTGTCTCTCCTTAGTTAAATTATTCACATTTGTATTTTACATGGTTTGTTCCTTAAGATCTATACTCTTGACTGTAATGGAGTTGCTTACATTACTTCTGGTTTTTTCTTACACTCTATTTCACCTTAGAGTTGATGATTTAACACAGAATTCTAGTGTCATTTTTATGCTGAAATTTGTGTACTGAGGTAGAGTTAATGTAGCTCTTCCTTGCACAATTGACTAACTACAAAGGGATGCCATATTCATGAAGGCTTCATATTCTGAAAGTGATACACAGTTTAGTGATCAAGAAGTAACTAATTATCAGTCTACTACTTGATACCTTTTTGTCCTGCAATTCCAGCATTTCCTTTTATTACAGCTGACTGACATTTTCAGCATCAAAACCAAGTTTAAAAGATTTTTGATTAGGGAAAAGTGTCTTAGAAGTAGAAATTATTTTCTGTGTACGCCACTTCTGAAGATACACTACCATCTACACAACATGTCCAATAACCTCTTGTTAGACATTCGTGAGTAGAACAAATTTTTTTTCTATAGCTTTGAGCATCTTTTTAGGATGTTTTTTTCTGGGGTTTGTTCACACACACACACACACACACACACACAGAAAAAAGGTTACATTTACAAGTGTAATGTGTGTTTCCTACTTCTATTGCTGAAAAGCTGCTGTTTTTTGAAGAAAGCTGATGGCTTTCTTCAGATTTTCAAGAATCAATGTCTGATACAGTTTCAAAGTAAGCTACATCTTTGACCTATAAATTAGTCTCTCAGAAGACTGCATTTTCAACTGATGAAATCAAGTCTTTATGTCTTTCAGAGCAGAACCCTGTGGCTGTCCCTGCTTAGACTGCAAACCTCGTCCCAGCACTGCCTAGCAGTCAGGCTTTCTGCACATAAAAAATTGCCTAGTAATAAGTTCTTTGTTTTTTCACTGGGTTTTGGGGGTTACTTTTTCCCCACTACCACCACATTGGCTTTTCAGACTAGCGTAGAAGTGTAGTGACAGAGATTTCTCTAAAGGGTTTATCTGTTCCACATGACATAATTAAAAAAAAAAAAATTGTCCATATTTTTTCTGCCCAAATTTTAGGTTTCTTGGTAAATTTAGATAAATCCCTTTGTTCCTGGCCCAGGTTAGATGAACTGAACTATTGTCTGAACTGCTCAGTTCTGAATCCCATTGGCCATAACTGGGTTTTTTTGTTTGTTTCAAATTCCTTCTATTTCTCCTTAACTTAGTTGAAACTAATATATGCATTTTCAAAATGGATTTATGATAGATTTATTTTACTGCCCTCAGATTTTATGTAACACTAATAATTCAGATACTTTCTATGTTCTTCATAGAGATCTTACCTTTAAAATTTATCCTTTACTAGAAAAAAGCCAGTTAGCTTTTAATTCTGTGGATCATTCTGGCACAATGAAAGGAAAAGAAAGAACATGACCTTTAATTCTAAATTAAATAAATAACATGACGACTACTCACGGTTTAACCACAGCCAGCAACCAAAGCACCACACAGCTGCTCGCTCACCAACTCCTTCCCCTAATGGGATGGGGAGGAGAATTGAAGGAAAAGGCATTAAAACTCATGGGTCAAGATAAGAACAGTTTAATAATTGATAATAAATTAACTCAAACAATGATACTAATAATACTAAGAATCATAGAAAGATTTGGGTTGGAAGGGACATTAAAGACCATCTAGTTCCAACCCCCCTGCCATGAGCAGGGACACCCTCCACTAGACCAGGTTGCTCAAAGCCTCATCCAGCCTGGCCTTGAACACTTCCAGGGAGGGGGCATCCACAGCTTCTCTGGGCAACCTGTTCCAGTGCCTCACAAGGAATAATTTTTTCCTGATGTCCAATCTAAATCTCCCCACTTTCAGTTTAAACCTGTTACCCCTTGTCCTGTCACTACAGGCCCTTGTAAAAAGTCCCTCCCCCAGCTTTCTTAAAGGCCCCTGTCAGGTACTGGAAGGTGCTATAAGGTCTCCCCGGATCCTTCTCTTCTCCAGGCTGAACAAGCCCAACTCTCTCAGCTTGTCCCCATAGCAGAGGGGCTCCAGCCCTCTGAGCATCTTTGTGGCCTCCTCTGGACTCGCTCCATCTGGTCGATATCCTTCTTATGCTGAGGGCTCTGCCTGTTTGTAGCAGAGCAGGAGGAAAGGATGTTCTGCCTTTCTACTCTTCTGAAATTACTCCTTCCCTTTTCCTGCAATATGCTGGTTTTAGGAGTACACTTTTGGAGTATGACTTCTTCTGTCCTGGTCAAAACTCGGTGATAAACCAGAACTGGTTAACTGGAGTAATTCTACTGCAGCCTTTTAGACATTGCTTTGATAGACACATGCTCTATATCAGCACTTCGCATTGTGTAGAATGAACTGTTCTTTAGTATGACCCTCTTGAATATTCTAGTAACAGAAAAATAATTTTTTGATGTATGTAATCTATTTAATCAGGAGATGCCTGATCTAAAATTACGTTAGCACATGATTTTGTTTGGGTTTTATTACAAAATGTATCGCAGCAGTGAAATGAAATAATATAGCTAGTTATACATAACTTTCTTTTTTGTATTTTGGAGGTAGTTAATGTCATTCACAAAGTTTCCACTCTAATAGGAGGAGTGTTTCCACTCTTTCCTGTAAAGAGGAAATGATGCCTAATGGGAATAGGACAAGCAGTAATGGGCTAAATTGGAGAATGTCCAGCTCATATTAAAGAAAATTATTTTAAGAGTTATTTACCCAAATAGCTTACAGAGATAGCGAAATCTCCATCAACTTAGATTTTTAAGAACTTGTTCAATTATTTTAAACGTATGTTTGTCTAAGTATAATTGGTCCTGGCATAGAACAGAGGGATGGACCAATTACTTTCTTCAGTTCTGTTTTATGTTTTTCTATTAGTCTTTCACAGTCTTAAGAATTTCATGTTTCTGTTTACCTTGCTGCTGAATGACTTCTCAGCTATTTTTTCCTTCTTCGTTTTCAGACACAGACATCAGTGAGTCTGGTATTTCTGTTAGAAGCACTGGTTCAGCTGCTTCTATGACCAGCCAAGGTGAGCGAAAGAGAAGGACACTTCCACAGCTTCCCACGGAGGAGAAAGTGAATGAAAGCTCAAAAGCGAAAACTACATCTCATCAGAGATCAGAAATAGGGGAAAAGCAGGACACTGAACTTCAGGAGAAAGAAACTCCAGGTCGTGCCTCAGATGCTGACAGCAGAAGTATAGCTAAGTCGAGCAGAACAATGAATGGTCTTTCACCCAAAGCTACTGGAGACAAAGTTTTTTCTTTCCCCAGCTCTTCCACTAAAGAGAGAGTTGAAACCGGCAGAGAAACTTCCGTGGTGAAGCAAGCCTTAGCAAAAATTCAACAACAAGAAAGAAAGGAGCAAGGACACTGGACACCCTCAAAATTATCCTCTACAAAACTTGCTGCAAACCAGGTTGAGAAAGGTAGGGAAGAGATTGCTATGTCACCCAAAACTCTGGATAAACAAGACAAAGCTCCTGGACATGTTACAGATAAAGCAGAAATGAAGTTGGCACAGAGTGAGGGGAAAAGAAGAAAAAACGAGGAAACTGTTAAAGGACAAAGTCCTAAAGCACCTGGAGGAGAAAAAAAGGAATCTTCAAAACCATTAGTGAGGCAGGGTAGCTTTACTATAGATAAGCCTAGCACAAATATACCTATAGAACTTATTCCTCACATTAATAAGCAAAGTGGATCTGCTGCACCTTTAGCATCTGCCAACAGGATACGTGACAGAAGTGATTCAATGGACACTGATTCCAGTCTAGACACAACACTTATTTTAAAAGACACAGAGGCTGTAATGGCTTTCCTTGAAGCTAAATTGCGTGAGGAAAATAAAACAGATGAAGGACCTGAGACTCCTAGCTATAACAGAGATAATTCCATATCACCAGAATCGGATGTAGATACAGCCAGCACAATCAGTCTTGTTACTGGTGACACTGAAAGAAAATCCACGCAGAAACGCAAGAGCTTTACAACCTTATATAAAGACAGATGTTCCTCTGGTTCCCCTTCAAAGGATGTTTTAAAATCTTCTGCAACAAGTGCCAGAGAAAAGATGGAAAAGAAAACTAAAAGTCGATCTTCAGATGGTGGGTCCAGAGCCGATACTCGCAAAACTGTGCAATCCAGTGGAAGAATGAGACAACCGTCAGTAGATTTGACAGATGATGACCAAACTTCTAGCGTACCTCATTCTGCCATTTCTGATATCTTGTCATCTGACCAGGAAACCTACTCTGGCAAATCACATGGAAGAGTTCCTTTTGCCTCAGCAGATGAACTTTTACATTCCAAAATGGAAGGAAAGTCAGCCAAATCAAAAACCTCTCCTGTTGCACTTGGCCAATCTAGTAAATCTACCACTCTTCCAAGACCTCGTCCTACAAGAACTTCTCTCCTGCGCAGAGCACGGCTTGGTGAGGCCTCGGATAGCGAGCTTGCTGATGCTGATAAGGCTTCGGTGGCTTCCGAAGTGTCCACTACAAGTTCTACATCAAAACCTCCATCAGGGAGGAGAAGTATTTCCAGAATAGACTTACTTGCTCAACCTCGCCGAACTCGACTTGGCTCTTTATCAGCACGTAGTGATTCTGAAGCAACAATAACTAGAAGCACTGCCTCGTCTCGTACCCCAGAAGCTATTATCAGAAGTGGTGCGAGGTTAGCATCAGCAGGAGATGGCAGTAAAGTTTCTGCTAGAACTCGAGCCAATAGCATTTCTCGACTTTCAGATTCAAAATCCAAATCTTTGGCTTCAGCTCATAATTCTCCCTCAGGTACGTGGAATTATTTAAACTAGTCTTATACAATACTGATGTTTTGAATATGTGGATTTTTAATTATTTGTTTGTTTGTTTTTTGTGGAACAGTTTTTATGAAAAATTTGTTAAGTTTTACGTGATGCGGTCTCTTTCATTGGAGGAAGAGGCTTCCTTGGCAGGACTTGTGGCTGTTTCTCACTTAAAATCACAAAGAGTATAAATTGTAATCCTTTAACTGTTTGGATATTTTTTTTAAACTGGGAACCAGTAACTAAGAATTGCATGGAGGCATTAATACGTGGCAGCACTGATTTGCATTCGTACAAAAACAGAGCAGAGATCTCTTTGCTCAAGTCACCGTAGTAGAAGTTCAGAAAGTCAGCAGCACTTTTTACTGTGCTGAAGGGAGAATATTTATTTGTAAAGTAGGCTTGTAAGTACGCTGAACAGCAAGTTTTCCTTGAGGTATGCCCTGAGCATCTGTAGGATAATTATAATTTAAGATTACCTACAAAAGTGAGATTTGTTTGTTAAGAATAGTAACAATGAAGTAACAAATGGAAAAATGAAACACAAACAGTACCTAACTAAATATCGTAGTTTATATTAAAATGTTTGCCTTGCCTTGGAGTACTTCCTGTTCTCTGTTCCAAATCATGATGATTTATGATTTCATCACAATTTCCAAATCATTTTGATCCTCTTTTGTGTGGTAGTTCCTTTACTATAATATTATCTTATGCATGGAAGGAGAAATCTATACAATGGATTAATTTTAACCTACCATTCTGTTACCTTCCATTCTGTTAAAAGTGTTAATGTAACACTTTTAAGTGCAAGCAGTGTGAAAAGCTACTAGGTTGTTTTTTTTCCAAAAGCAATATGAAATCAACCAAATTAAAATATCGTAATTCTAAATAAGTCAACTTTCATGTGGAATGAATGTCTAAAATTTATGTCCTTTTTGAAGTAGCATACCACCAGCTTGACCTCATCTGAAGCCAATTCACAGTCTAAGAAAAAATAAATAGAATAGCTTCCAGTGCTGCTACTGAGATTATATATTCTGCTTTACTGCTTCCCGTTCAGTGTTGATGTAAACATCTGTGATACTTAAATTTCCCACAGTCCTATTGCCCTTTTGTTGCTTGCATATAAAAAATGAGCCGCCTTGGGTTCTTAGCAGTGTTTATTCCCCAGACAGGTATCTTTTGGCTGTGTCATTTATTAGCTTAATAGAAATTTCTGTAGAGATACAAATGAGATGTTCACTGAACCGTGAAGTTGAATGTTTAATATTATGACAGGTATCTATAGAAATAGGAAAAAAAGGGAAACGTAGAGAAAACCTCAAGGTGAAACGTAGAGAAAAACTCAAGTCTTTTCCTGTAAGATGTTATTGGAAAAGTAGTGTGTTTTCATTTTTAATCAAAGTTTTGAATTAATTTGTGCAGACTGAAAAGTGGTCACACATTAGGTCAGGGATGAGTACAGTAAAGACCGCTTCTATACGTTTATTTTAATAATTAACACTAGTTCACATCATGATATTACTGATTTTTGAAAAGGTAAACCCCAGATTCTACTTGAAACTTGGCTGCTTCTTGTGTTTTTCACAAATCTATACACGGATTTTGAGTGTTGTGTCCATGTGACCTATTGCATGCTTCCTAAACCATTCCCAGGTTGCTGCATTGAAATGGTTTGCTGCTTCTCTTCAGGGCAGTGGATGTATGTTTCTCTTCCCAGCCTGCTAGTCTATCAGTCATCTTTGTTTGGTGTTCATTTCATGTACCTGCGTTGCACAGTCAACGTTCACTGTAGCTTGTATAGAATAGTCTGTTTTCAAGAGAGAAAAGATGCCATCTTCCCATGAGCTACCCCAACGTAATAAGCCAGGTGTTTTTAGAAGACCATTATTAGAAAAATCTGCAGTAGATACAGCCTCTGTCATAAAAAGCTTTATCAGTTTATATATCAAAAATCAAGCAGAAGCCCGTATCAATGTAAAGGCAAAGATCTGAAAGTAATGAATGAAGCAGTCACTTTCAAAACAAAACCATGGCTTAATAAATCAATGAAGTCTTGTTACTATGTAAGTAAAGAATTATGACTACTGTTGAGGATTTGGAGGTCTGGATTTTGTCTGTATTGGTAAGCTTATTTTATGATTTTTGCACTGCACTATGTAGAGTATACTTTAGGAAAATCTGAATTGCTTTAAAAGTGTCAATAACCCCTCCTTTTACATATAGGCCACCACTCAGTACATCCCCATTTTCCCGTTAGCATGTTATGAAATAACGCGAATAACTACCCAACACGTCAAGTTATTTATTATTTTATCCTTAGAGCAATGTGTTTAAAATGTCTTTGAATAGGATGTGTTACATGAAAATGTAATGTAGCAGAAGCTTTTAGATCCAAAAATATAATTTCTGAATTTAATTTTGTTTCTAGAAAGTAAGCAATTCACTTAAGTTTAGTCCTTTCAGAAATTACTAATGCAGTGCCTGACACAAGTGCCCCAACTTCTTTGAATGTGTTTCACTTGGGCACATTTAATCAAGGCATAAGTGATGTATTTTTCTTATCTCCCTTAACCTAGAAAATCTGGAAAATGAATGATCATTACTAATATATAGTTTGGGGATTTTTTTTCTTTAACCAGAAGACTGGTTGCTATCGAAGTGTTAAAAATGTTCCCAGCATCTTCTCATCAGAGTTCAGTTAACGTTACCACATTTTAGATCACTAAACATGGGCAGCAGAATCTTGCGTCTGAAATCCAGTGTACCAAAGAGAAAATTACTCACGTATTTCCCAGGTTTTTTTGAATATTCAGACATACTTGCCTTCAAAAAGGGAGGAAAACAGCTGTAGTCACTGGATTTTTTTTATTGTCTCGTACTTCATGTGGATGAATTGCAATATAAAAGCATCAAAATTGTCAGAGCTGTCAGTAAGTCCGTAATTTCAGAAATCTTTTAAGCCTTGATAAAGTGTTGCTTACTTTTAAATGAAAGGACAAGCAGGTAAATGGACAGTCTTGAATGCAAATTACCAGCATTAAATTAATTACCAGGGTGTTTCTGTTAGGAGGCTTGATAATTGACAGCACTGAATACATGTGAAGCACAATTAGTAATTTTATAGCACAAGCAATGGAAGATTTAATCGTGGCACTAAATCATCAAACAGTACAGTGTGATCACTAAAAACAGAGAAGACAGGCCTTTTTCCACAACTGTAGAGGAAAATCGAAGATGATGTCACAGGAGGAGCTGTGTATTGGGAAAATGAAGAACAGGATCAGATCTAGTGCCAAAGTGCTAAACTGCAACTGTAAAATTAAGCATTGAGTCAGAGGAGAGAGACCTCGAGCAGCTAGTTGTGTTTGGCAGCGCTGCTGGCTTCCTGACCTCTCTGTCATTGCAAATAACTAGCAGATAGGTTTATCAACGTGTTGAGGTATTGAGGTGGGGGGAGGGAGTGGTTTGAGCATGGAGGGAAAACAAGCCTTATTGAGTGCATTTTGGCATTATTGCACTACGGAGCACCAAATCTCGGGATCTTTGAAGTGGATGAACCTTGAGAAGGCGATGGATCAATGAGTATTTTGTATGGGATATGCTTAATAAAGTCTGTCCTCAGATGGTAAAAGTGAGATTATGGTGCCCAGGTCATTAAAACTTGCCAGCTTAAGTTGTTGTCAACACACTGTACTTCTCAAAGAGTAGTTGCCAAATTAGCTTTGTCTGCTGATTATTTTAGCCAGGGTTTTGGAGGATTTTCTAGTTACTGGTGCTGATACTCAGAGTCTTTGGTATCTGAGATAACATGGTAACTTTCAGAAGTCTACATAAACTGCAATGGCATTTGGGGCTGCAAAATCTGTGACTAGTATTAAAAGCATATATGTGCAAATGTGTAGCTAGGTTAATGGGAAACATGCTTGGATATTGCTTATCATGAATCATGAAACTGAGATTTTTACTGTTATGCCTACAATAACTTTTACCAAATACTAAGGAGAAACCCATTGATAATATATAAATAAACAACATTTTAAGGCCTTAAAATTTAATGGTCTAAAAAAATGTAGAGGGATTTTATGGTACTATTTATTGATGTCATTTCAGTTAGTATCTCTGAAATGTTTAAGCTTTTACAAAATTCACTATTTTTGATTGAATGTATAAATTCAGAATTTTTTCCTAAAAAGAGAACCTAAGACTAATATAATCAATATATTTTATTTAAGCAAATGCTTCTAATCTGAATGTTTTAATACGAATTAACATGATAAAACACTATTTTGTACACAGAGAAATCCAAGCTTCTCCCAGACCCAGATCCCGATGTTGAAACTTACAGTGGTAGAGTACTAGAAATCAAATCTGTTTCTGATATTTCACTTCTCATTCAATTTTTAGTTTTTGAATATATGACTACATATGCTCATTGTACAGTGCTGAGTTGCTGGACTAGCTCACTTCAGAGATTTTTAAGATAAATTTTGTATTTATTTTTGATGCATACAATTTTAACTGGGACAAACAATTTAAACAAAAATTGATGATAAAATGTGGGCCCAACTCATAAAGCTCTTTGGACGTCGGTCACACATTGCTTGCATGCTACTCGTGAGGAATTGTGCTTTTTCTGCTTATGTTCTACTTCCCTAAGATCAAAACAAGTTTGAAACCTCTAAAAAGAGAACAGTAAGTGACTGAAGAGACTTTTTTATTTTCTTCAGTAAAGTTAAACTATTAAAAATAATTGGTAGAACTGGACTTGATTTGAAGTCCACATTTAAACCTGAAAAAATTAAACAAGCGTATTTTTGGTTTCATTGTATAAAAATTCATTATTTATATGAGGGAAGGGATGTAAGCTTATACACCAGTGTTATGTTCTACATTCTGTAACCTTTGAGAGCATTACACCAATCTTTTCTCAAGTAAAAATTACTTTTGTTATTTGTTACTTAAATTCATGTTGATGTATACTTCATTTGTGATGTCTTTTTTAATGTTTCAGGAGAAATCATTCTTTTTGCATTTTTCTTACACCAAGACAATATGGAGTACTTGAATCTATTATTTTTAAATTACCAAGAGGTGCTCATGCACTTAAAAAAATTTCTACCGTAATTACAGAGCCTCATGGATGTCAGTAAGTTTAGGAGATTAAATCCCCTGCAAGAATTTAGTAGGTTGTTTGGATGAGCATTCCTTTACACTTAGCGGTCTCTCTTCCCTTCCTGGGAACTTGCAGACAGCATACCTGAAACGCTTTTTCTAGACTTTAGGAATTGACAGGGGGATGAGAGCCTCACGCTTAGTTGCAGTTCTATAACTCAGGCTCTCGTCAGCAACGTGGTTGTATGTGCTTTATGTGCTACAAGTGAGAATACATGCTTTCTGCTCTGAGGCTGTTTTTTTTGGTGGATGTGCTGCTGATATTTGTAACATAGTATTAACTTTAAAATATTTTTTGTGGACGAAATACATAATGATTCATCTAGGATTTTTGTGCTTTCCTTATATAAGCATGCATTTCAGGCTTGGTGCCAGCTCCATCCTTCCTTCATGGCTCTTCATGGTTTTTTGTGTGTCATGTAAACCTTGAATGGACGGGGAAAAAAATCTGCAGAAAAAGTGCAATCAGACTATATACTTAAATGTTAATGAATTGGGCCCTTGTTTTGTAATACAGTTTGCTTGACCTCATATACAATAACTGGCTTTTACATCTTATTTTACTCATCATTATACAAAGAGCATCCGTTTTATGTTTTTATTAATCAATATTTATTATTTAACACAAATTTTATAGCTTTCTTTTCAAGATGTAGTAAATAAATCTTTTGTGAGGTATCTGGGGCTTGATAATGAATAGTTGTGCATTTTTGTGATATTACTGAAATAATACTGTTTTTTCTTATTAAAGACGCAATAATAATTCTTTTTTAATAATTAAACTAATTTAGTAAGTGCAAGATGGAGGCGCTTTCCTACAGATTATGCTTCCACCTCAGAAGATGAATTTGGATCAAACCGTAATTCCCCTAAACATACCCGTCTACGTACCTCTCCAGCCCTGAAAACCACACGACTGCAGAGCACTGGGACAGCAGCTCAAAGTAGCAATACATTCAAGCACAGAATAAAGGAACAAGAAGACTACATTCGTGACTGGACTGCTCACCGAGAAGAAATAGCAAGGTTGGTTTTAAAGGAGCGCCTCTAAAATAACACAGATTGGTACCCAACCAGTTGTACAGATAGATAAATGGATTTTCTGTATTGCTCTGCTTGGTGTTTTCATTCGCTATGTGATTGGGTAATTTAAAATTCTTCTTAGGAGAAGCTAGCAGACAGAACACTCCTGTTACCAGCACATCTCTTTCTAATGGAAAATTATAGTAATTTCTGATTCACAATAGTCAGATCCCAGAATATGAGACAACTTCGGGTTGCATTAGTGGGACTTGTGGAGGTACTCTGTGTATAGCTTTTGGTTGCTAATGGTGTGTTTCCTGGGGCTGAAGTGTATCTCATTTTGTACTACTTTTGCATTCATATTGAGGTAACATTTCAGATCAATGCATAGGTGACAGAGAGGAAAAAGTGATTTTGGTAATGTGAGAGACCATGTTCTCATTTTTATTTTTGGTTTATCTAGACATTCTTTCATGTAAGGTATTTTCTGATTTAAATCATATGTATTCATCAAAAAGTAATTTATTTTGTTGTGAGTCCCTGAGACTAGTATAGCAATCCCTCCATTACTGTTAACAGCACTTGTCCTGTATAAATTAATCTTAGCACTGTGGCCTTGCAGATGTGAAGCATTGTGTTCGACTTAATCTGATTATTTTTTTACTCCTCTTGGTAATATTTTTCAACGTTTGTTTTTCTTTTGTGGCCTGTGCAAAGGGCATATAATTAAGGGATTCTGACAGCAGCTTCATAAATCATGAAGTGGACATCTTCAAAGGCATCTTCCTAAAACATCTCTTTCTTTCCATGGATCTAAAGTTTGAGATGGGTATAGAGAGGAATTTGTGTATATGAAGAACAAAACTGAAGATAGCTATAGCATATTACTTCCTCCTTCTAAAAAGTGAGGCTGAACCTCTACTTCAGTGAAACTTCCTGGTATATTTTGCTCATCTAGAAGACATTGACACTGGAAGGAATTGATGATTCAGTCTCATTTATGGTTAGGCTTGCAGGTTTTTTCTTCCCTTGGGCTTCTTAACATTTTCTTCTTTTAGATACTGGGTTTAAATTTGTTTTGAAGGCTATGTACTTGCCCTACCTTTTTCAGCTTCTTGTATTTCCAGTGGAAGTGGTGAGAGTCTCAAATTGGTATTGTCAAATCTGTGATTGTGTATAGAAATTTCACTCAAACTGCATGAAACAGGCAGATTTAAGGTTAAGGCAGCTAGCACTCAGCAGCTGAGAAATGCCAGACTACTGTCATCTGTTGTCACTGCTTCCAACACCAGTTTCTTTGGTTAGCCACTGCTGAGCTCCCCTGCTCTGGGTCACTGGTTAGTCCCTTCTGTGCATCCATATGTCTTTGCTCTGATTCACAGTATTGCACCCTTGGCTTTATGCTTAACTTCTGCCCTTTATAAGATAATTTCTGCCTCTGCTCCCTTTGCCTTGCCCTAACCATAGTCTCCCCTCTATCACTGCCTACCCTGGTGGGATTTTTTCCTTCACAGACCTCAGTTCAGTCTCTGTGAGGAGTCCCTTGAAGCCTGTCTAGAGTTTTTTAAAGTATTATCTCATTAAAATTGGTTGATTTCCTTTTTTTTTTTGGTTAGATTAGACAGGTGTAAACGTAAGTATTTCATAAATGTGCAGCTGAAAGGAGTGTCAAGACTGTATGACAAGCATTTCATCCGTGTTACCATCATATTGTATTTTAAGTGGTCTTCCAAGATTGATCCAATTTGCACTTTTCACAGACTGCAGTTTGCAGTTGTTAATAAAACTGAAACTTGGAAAGAGGTGTTTAAAAAAACTTAATGTACAACTAAATTTGTACAACTAAACCCACTTTGGGCTGGTGAGAATATACACCCTCCGAATAACAGGACCTTCACATATATATTATTTAAGGATTTTAAAGTATCATTGCCAAATAAACTGACACAGTGTAGGAAGTGTGACATAGTAGACTAAGCATAAAAATGGGTTTGGTAATCCAGCTGTTCAGAACTATTACAGGTATCTTAGAAGTATTCCAGTTTCACTGTGGTTTTTTTCTAATACTGTGAGTATTCTTTCTCTAGAGGTAAGTAAGAACTAGAGTTCCAGGCTGTTGAAAAAGATGGCCATGCTTTCCCCATCCCAAGCCCTATGTTCTCACATTTTCCCTTGCATTGGAAACTATGTCTGTCCCTTATGTAACTGTGTGGGAATCTGCTCTCTGAGCAAGTGTAATAGCAGTGTTTGCTGAGCAGGTGGGGGGTTAGGGAATTTGAGGTTTATTTTAGTTCACCCCCTTGAATTGATTTGCCATGTGTCATTGCTAGGTCTCATGCAGTTGAAATCTGCAAGGCAATCTACAGTTGCAACAGAGTAAATAGCGTGTACCTAAAGCTCAATTCTCTTGTCTGTTATTACACAAAACATACTCCTCATACTTAAACTCTGTTTTTAAAAGTTAGTATCGAACTACTTGAAAACTTCAGAAGAGTCAGGCCCAACTCTGCTGGTTTCTGATTTTCTTTTTCCTAATGCTTTTTGTTCAGCACTATTGTTTCTCTACACGCTATTGAATACTGGCTGTACCTTACCATCACAGTGAAACTAATTCCAGATTTAGTTCACTTGACTAGTGTTTGACTACGATGATTGTCTAACAAGTTGCTTGCCATCCAAGTTAGAGTTGTACACTATGATCTTTTCTGGATTCATTTGAATTCGTTCAGGGTTAAGTCTTAGTTGATTGATACTACTTTTGATTGTCGTGTTTAATGACATTTGTCTTCTGGAGGATTTACTGATAATTGAAATTTCCTGGGTTTTATTTTCTTCTTGTATTTTTCTTCACTATTTATTAAATTTGTCAATTTAATAAAAAATTTGTCCTAGAAATTCAAACATGATTATTAGCTACTTCTCTGTTTAAGAAAAAAATGATGTGGTTCTATGAAACAAAGGATTAGGTGCTCCAGAACCTCTGCTACTTAGAATACTAGCGCAAACCTAGGTGGTTTAATCTATCTAAATATATCTATATAGTATATCTAGTATATCTAAGAACATGAAATAGAAAGTAAAATAGACCCAAAAGATGTAGTAATTAGGTTGACGTAAGTATTGTAATAATAGCACCATATTTTAATTTATAAAACGAGCAATATAGTTTGTTTCTGCTTTATTGTTCCTATCTTTGATATTTTGAATATTTTAAACTATACTTTGATAGTTTGAATTCAGTAATACTGTCCTGAGTGGTCACTGATAATTGCCACATATTCTTCTACAGCCTTATCCCAGTTCTGTGTGTATCTCTGCTGCACAAGGTTGCACTTTTTTGCGGGATTGCTGACGGTTAGTCACAAAATCCAGTGTTGGAATTTGACTGGAAATTTCTCTCGTGATGCATGTCTTCCTGGTTTAAATTCTGCTCACTCAGTCCTAAACTATCTCTAGGTCAATGCTGTTCATTCTTTTGCACTTGAAGACACAGTGAAAATAAAGAGCAGAAAGAAGCTCACCTCTGCCAAGCACTGGCCATCACAGTGGGCATCATGCTCACGTGACTCTGCAGCTCCTTCCCCTGAAGTGGGGGGGTTGCTCTTCACAGAGTCCTTGGGGTGCAGAGTTAGCACTGTTGACTTCTTTGCCTTCAGTCCTCTCAGACAGAAGTGTGAAAGGGGATCACTTAGTGGGCTACTCTGAATTCTAGGTCTTCTGAACTGCCTGATCCAAGCTGGAGATTCAGGGTGCCATAGTTAGTTAGGGGGCTTTTAGCTTTTGGGGTGGTTTTTTCCTTCCCTCCTTCCTTTGGGGTGTCCTGCAGAGGAGTAAGGTAAGCAGAGCTGGGCAAGCTTCCTCCCTGTGCTGAGCAGAATAGAGAGCAGAGCTATTTTGTGATGTGGTAGATCAGAAGAAAGGAAAAGGAATCTTCAGCTGAGAAGTCAGGTGTATTTGTGTAGTGCTAGCATATCCAGGTTTTTACAGGCATGTTCTGTTTTTCCAACTAGAAAGCTTGTCTTGATTAAATTGGAGGATTTTGGGTACTAGTCTGGAGTTTCAGGCACGTAAGCAGCTTGATCTGAGCAAGTTGCAGGGCTGCTGGATAATCAGAAGTCCTGAAGACGTTCTCTGCAAGTAGGAAAACCGAGGTATAAATTAAATGTGTTCTGGGCATCTCAGATTTACTGCATGTACACAGGTCATCTGTGCAGCATTTTCATTTTATTTCCACTGCATCCCATGTGTGCATGTTGCACAACTCTGGGAATCCTAGGAAGAAAACAAGGATACTTTGTCTTTTGAGACTGCCTTCTACCTTCTTCTTCCAGAAAGACCTGTTATTGAAAGCTTCAGTTAAAAATTTGCTTTTATGGTTCTACAAATAAGCTGTCAGTTTATAAAGGCATACACATTTTCATAGCACAGTTATCAGGAAGTAGAACTTCGAAGCACAAAGGCTACAGGTTGGGCTCTGCTGGTCCAGAAGTATTTGTAAGGGAGTATGTAACACTGTCTTTATTACTAGGATCAGTCAAGATCTGGCTCTCATCGCACGGGAAATCAACGATGTAGCAGGAGAGATAGATTCAGTGACTTCATCAGGCACTGCCCCCAGTACCACAGTAAGCACTGCTGCCACCACCCCTGGCTCTGCCATAGACACTAGAGAAGAGGTAGGAGATCTTCATGGAGAAATGCATAAGGTTCTTCCTTTTCTTTATTTCTTTTGCTTTTAGCATTTTGCATAGCCTTTTTAGTTACTTCCACTCAACCCGTGTGCATGATCTCTACATTGTTTTTTGATTTCAAGTTCCTTTACGTTTCAACACAGAAATTTTTCCACGACCACAGCTTGTCAAAAGGATGTATACTATCTGTCTGTCTCTTTTTTTCCACGAAACACGGGACAAGATAGTTATTTGTTTCTTGCTGGTCTGTAGCCTTGGATACCATTGGATAGTATCTAAGTGCATTTAAAGATACTAGTTTGTGTGCACAAATATATGTAAAAGTATACATTTAATACATTGCATAGCTATTTAAAAAGTCCCTCTCTTCACAGGTGACATTATATTTTTCTCTTATGAACATAGAAATACTTAGGTACCATCACTTAACAATAACTTCAGATTTGCTTTCTTAATAACATTGTCAAAAACTGCCTTGAAACAAGTTTGCCTTGTGCTTCTAACAATTCTTATTTTCTTCAACTCTCTCTGGTGTGCTATTCTATGAATATATTGACTAACTTGTTCTAGTATCCATCACAGGACTGATGCTGGTAAACATGTTAATCTGAATTTAAATCATCATTTTCTACCATATTACAATTCACCCTAATATGTTGTAAATGTTTACTGCATTTTTTTTTTCTTCATAGTATTCCTGTCAAAATGTGTTTATTCATTTTCATGTGCATAAAGTTTGGTTAATACATTGGTTTACTGTGCTTAGTATAATACTGTCATTTTCTGTGGAAAAAAAGATATAAACAGTAAAGAATCTGAGTTGTGTACTCAAAAAATTGTAACCACTCACAAAAGTTTCAGGTTTAATTCTTGTGGATTATGGCTAAACTTTAAAGAAGTAAAATGCTCATTTTCTCAGATCTAGTTAGATCACTCTGATTTTTATATTTCTAAATAATTACTTTCTGCTTAAAAAAATACTGTACAGTGTGTACGTACTACTGCAGATGGCAGTATCTCCTTTAAGTAGGTATAGGTGTTTCTGTAACACTACGACTAATCAGGAAAAAAACCCCTACATTTGATAGTACTCTACTTAATCCCACACATATATTCCATGAATTGAAGGAATTAATTCAACACCAATTTGTAGGTAACTGTTATGTTACCTGCCGTAAGCAAAATTTCTGTGGGGTAGCCTAATTTTGCCATGAATGTCTGGTATTTGGAAAAAAAAAAAAAAGACCATTTTTACAAGGTATTGTTACATAAGAGATGCATCATTTAATACTGTGCAAGACAACAGAATGATTTTTATTTGATAGTCTGCTTGTAAACTGTTTCAGAAGGAAATAAAAAATATTAATCTGCTCTTGCATGAGTTCAGTAGGTTCATAAACGCCCTTTTTCTTTACCCTCCAGTTGGTTGACCGACTGTTTGATGAAAGTCTCAATTTTAGAAAAATCCCTCCGCTAGTACATGCCAAACCACCAGAGGGGAATGGTCGGCCTAGTGATGCTCGACCGCAGCTAACAGAGGCCCTTGATCCCCCAACCATTACCCGGAGAAGGACTTGGAGCAGAGATGAAGTGAGTACGCAACCGGATGTTGCACATCTAGCAGTGTGTCTATTTTAAGCTTTTACAGTTGTCTCCCCACTTAATATTCTAGACACTACCCATTCTTACTTGTAGAAGCTGACATTAATACTGAAAAAAAAGTGTCCTATCTAATCTGCAAAATGTTTAAATATGTTTGTATATGGTGCTGTTTAGAACACAGGTATGATTTTGTTAAGTTTTAAAAATGGTTTCAAAATATATGGAATTGTTTGCATTTAATTTCCATTAGACTAATAATGTCCTTTTTTATTAAAAACTTATTGCAGGTTATGGGGGACAGTTTGCTGTTGTCCTCAGTCTTCCAATTTTCTCGCAAGATAAGACAATCCATAGACAAAACGGCTGGCAAAATCAGGTGGGTTTTGAAAAATTATTATTACTGAAAACGTCCTGCGCTCACCAACATTCCTAATAGTAGGAGAGATATGTATACTACAGATTATAGAAGTGTATTTAGAAGCAGCTTGTGTTACCTATGGCCTTTTTAGCGTTCAGAAATATTTGGCATTAATAGTTTTTAAAATATCAGCAAAGTTTACGTGGACAGAACAAATTCCAACATACTTCCGGCCGAGGAGCTGCTCCAACACATGCAAATGTTGTGCGAAATCTACATTTCTGTGCAGGTCTTGTAAAATTCCCTTCTTTAAACGATAAGGTTAAAATGTTGCCGAACTGTAAAAAACAGGTCCTGTACGTTTGCCAAGTTCTTGTAGGTATCATCTGTTTTAGGAAGAAAAACAAATGGTGCAGAGGAGAGCAGTTTCAGTAAATCCTTCTGAAAAAGAGACAGTGTGGTCACTATTGAATTTTTAACCATCTGTCATTTTTAATTGAAAATTTCTGCTTAGGTTCCTGCATAACATGTCATAGTAGCTAACAGGAAGTGTCGGAAATGATAACACGCTGCTCTACCAACAGTTCCATTTAACTTGAATGAGTGAGTGTGCATCCATTTGTTGACCACTTGCCAACAAGAATGAATGAAAATTCTAAACACAAAATTCACGGTTGTATAATTCACCTGGCCGCCTTCATGTCTTTGTGCAGTTAATACTAGAGTTAAAATAGAGTGCAGTAAAAATAAGAAGGTCATTTGGCTGAACTTAGGGTATAATTTTCTGAATGTGAGAAAACGCTGTAATTGATCCATTTGTCTAGGAATCGTCAGGTGCAGAAGTCTTAGATGGATGAGAGATTAGTCACCAAATCACAAATTTATATCAGCACAGGGGGATGTAACTAGTAATAGCAGCAAAATGATAACATACCTAAAGGTGGTATTTTCATGGGAGTACCAAAAAAGACTTGACCATAGAAATCAAGAAGAAAAAAAAGAAAAAAATCTTTATAAACCAGTTAAAACTGTAGTTTATCTGCCATTTCTAGTAGGAAGAGTATGACTGTGTGAAGAATCAAGTTGTTAAAAGCTTGCAGCCCATTGTTGTTTTGTTCTAAGGTTTTTTGTGTGTTGTGGTTACAGGTAGCATTTGTGGGTGTCTTATTTCCACTATCTTGGAACATATCCCTGGACTGACATTCATTTCTCTATTTCCAACTCACCGTTTTGAGGCTGCAGAATTATAGTATCGGAAATATCCTATGTGCCGCCTTTCCCTCTTTGGTTTCCTCAAATACATTATTTATGTATC
The DNA here is from genome assembly GCA_027574665.1 of Rhynochetos jubatus. Classification (NCBI taxonomy): domain Eukaryota; kingdom Metazoa; phylum Chordata; class Aves; order Eurypygiformes; family Rhynochetidae; genus Rhynochetos; species Rhynochetos jubatus. Next base: position 39,960,469 of record CM050650.1, read on the forward strand.
GTAATATTTATTTGAATATCCTTAAACAAAAGACACAAATGTCTTCTGCTATGTAAATTTCAGATACAAATGAGTTTATGACATGCAGGTGTACAATACAGTTACTCTCAAAAGCTGTGCCAAATTAACAGAGTTCAACTTCATTATGCAGAATTCATCACGAGTTATGCAAAAGTTCACAAATACTCAAGCTTAATCAGCCTCTGAGTGCATGTTGTCATTTACTTTAATAGCTGATCTAAAAAAACTGTGCAAATAAATACATGCAGAGAGGTAATTAAGCGTGACCATTCTCTGAAAGTCATCTTCAGAGGCATTTGAAATTTGGAAAATTAAACAAAATACTACATTGTTTTGTTTTTATATAATTCTCTGGGAAAGTACAGTTCCATCCATAAGGAACTCAGCTTACCAATATTTTTTTTTTTTCCTTTTAAAGCTGCATTATTGGAACAAGAATCTTGCTTATTGACTGACTTATTTGTGGTAGGCGTCTAGGATGATACATATCTTAAATTCCTCAGAAGTAGATAGATACTTATCTTTTTAGATAGTCTACTCTTTTCGCCATGATGAGTTTTCTTGATGGTTGGCAGTTTCTGATCTGTAAATACATTGTTAGCACAGCTGTAGTTTACTTAACATAAAAAAACTCAGTTCAGTACAGTGAGTTAAACTTTTATGTATGCAAATTCATTCTGAGAAAAGCAGGTAACTATAAAATCCAGTCTTACACTTTTCTGATTAATTTTCTGGGCTTAAAAGTTAAGTCAGCTACATGGTAATGTATGTAATACTGATGTGATCATGTATGATATTATAAATATTGGCATACCCATAAACATTTTATTTACTTTTAAAGAGACTAGTATTACATAATTGTATAAAAACAGTGGAGAAACTTTAATAAGCAATTATTGAGCATATTCTCCAGAGCTGTGATCACAGCTTCCTTTTCCTGCTACTCTGAATGGATTTGAATGCTATGATGATATTCATCATGTTATTAGTATTTTGAATCAGAAAAACAACAACAGTTTTAGAATTGTTTTTAGAGATGGTATAGGGCAGCTAGAACCTATTATAGATTTTACCTTATCTTTGTTTTGATGTACGTCAGTTCAAGCAACTGGTGGCCTTCTATTCCTTTTGCTGGCGTTAAACCAGTTAAAATTTATGCCCAGAACAGATACAATGAGAATCAATCAGGATTTGTCAAGCTACCAGTTGCCTATTTTTCCCGAGTACTTGAACCTGAAAGGAGAAGTTTATAGAGGCAGCAATAACAGTAAGCCAGTAAGCCTGGCTGTGTTAAAGTCCTCTCTGTAATTTTATTGTTTGCCAATGTAAACCTCTTTCCTGAGAGCACAGACAGTATAGGGCAATTACAGTCCCTACAAATTGCGTTGTGTATATTAAAAATTGCATCCTGTCTGGGTCCAAATGGAGAAAGACGGTCTTCCTGTGAATGTGAACATTTTATTTTCTGTTATATGTTAGTTGCAATAGCTAGCTTTACAAAAAAGATCAGTTTTGCTTTGGCTAAAGTATTAAGAACATAAATATTTTCAGTCATTCTTGACAAGCAGGTCTATCAGAAATTAAAATGAGCTGAAATCAATCATGAAACTAAATTAATATGAGGATAAAAGCAAATGTATATCTTTTTGCTTGAGTAGTTTCTTCCCTGCTTCATTAGGGCTGCCTTTTCTGTTTTCTAATTTATAGATAATATTCCAGGTTTCACTGAGTGCTGTCATCATTCCTACCTTTTATTAAGAAATAGGATCGAGAGAAGCTTTTGATGCTGTATTCCTCAGGTAGCTTCTCTCAGTACTGGCCAAACTGTTATTTTTCCCCAAGTCCTACCGTGGGGTTCAGACTGAACCGGATTCAGGTGCCTGGTTATTTCCTTTCACCAAATTCTCTTTTTCTAAAGAATAAGGTCATAGCTTGGGTATTTCTAAGTTACTTTATTATAATTTATTTTTATTCATTACATTGTATAATCACTTTGGTTCCTATCTGCTTTTGTACAAAAAACTACACTATATTTAAGAATTCTGCAACATTCTTGTCATATATATGGGGCCTACCAGGTAGATGGGGGTGGGGTGTGGATTTTTTACAAGGGCCTGTAGTGACAGGACAAGGGGTAATGGGTTTAAATTGAAATCAGGGATATTCAGATTGGACATCAGGAAGAAATTCTTCCTGGAGAGGGTGGTGAGGCACTGGAACAGGTTGCCCAGAGAAGCTGTGGGTGCCCCAACCCTGACTGTCTTCAAGGCCAGGCTGGATGGGGCTTTGAGCAACCTGGTCTAGTGGAGGGTGTCCCTGCCCATGGCAGGGGGGTTGGAACTAGATGGTCTTTAAGGTCCCCTCCAACCCAAACCATTCTATGGTTCTATGATATATCCTATCACCTATTCTTTGCTAACAAGTTGTTCTGGCTTCTCAGGAAGCAAATATGCAGCTTGTTTGCTTGCTTTTCTGTCTTTTATATGTTCTAATGACTTTGCAGGAATTTCCAGACATTATGGAGGGAAACGGTAAGTAGGTTTTGCAGTGAGATGACCTGTCCTGTTGTATCAGCATTCTGCAATGTGAATGCAGTGTTACTGGCTTTCTTCGAGGCAGGAAAGTACCTTGTCAGTCAGGCAGTACCTTGGCAAAGCATTCAGGTCAGTGCAGGTACTACTTGTCCATCTCTGCAGTTTGCTGTGCATCCTGCAGAGTGCAGTAAAATTAAAATGGGGACTGAGCACAACTGAATAAGAAAGTTCAGTCAGATTTTCCCCAGAGAGCAGGACTGGGAAAGGGAAGTGCAGAAGGTGGCAGGCGTTTACAAATAACGTTCTTTTTATATAAAGGGTATGGTTAGAAAGAGGAAGAGTAAAGGAGACAGAGGTGAAGACCCAAGGGAGATTTAAATGTACTAAAAGAAGAATGAAAAAAATGTTATGAAAAGGATATAGGCTTCCTAAAATTATACCAGAACCAAATTGGCCTGTCCACTTTATAGTGGAAACAAGACCATTCTTTAAATTACTGTTTTCATATTTTTTTCCCTTTTTTTTTTTTTTGAATGACCTATGAGATGGAGATCTTTCAAACTGTAAAAGAGGTGAAAAAAACATTATCCCTGAGAAAGTAAGACTGAAAACACCACATACACAACCAGTGCATTAATCATATGCATAAAGATAAAAGTATTATAACATGAGCAAGAAGGTAAATGAAAAAAACAAGCAGTCTCATTAATATTTTCCTACTAGTGCTTTTTAGTGCTAAATAGAACCTTATTTTCTGTGTTCTTGTTGATTTCCAGAGCGATATAAATGCTATTAAAGTCCAGAAAGTATAGCTGTACAAGATTCACGGTATAGTGAATCAAAATATTTACAGGTGTTGCCTGTTTTTTAATGTAAGATCCTATAAAGGAGTTAACTGGCTCTGCCTTTTATTTATTTAAACTCCTTAGTGTCAGGCAAGTCCTAAATTTTCCTTTACAATTGGACTTTCTGGTGTCCAGGTTTGCAGTTGTATGGCTTTGCAAGCTTTTGCACTCCCTTTCATGACATAAAAGCAACCTTGCCAGATCTCTGACACTCAGCTTTGTTACAAGATGATGGCACTACTTGAGGCTATTGTGTGTTTCATGTTTTCTTTACTGTAGTTTTGATGACTCTTATTTTTTCCTTCCCCAAGAAGTAGTATGTATTCATGTTTGCTCTTTATACGCTTTGTGCGTTCATACACTCACTTGCAGAAGTGGTCATTTGCCTCGATCCCATGACGTCGTGTCATGAGAGTAGCACTTCTTCTCAGTGAAACACCTGAGTAAAACATGTTCTGAAGCAGCAGCGAGTGAACACCTCAAAGACAAAAGAGGAGTTGAAGCGGCTTCTGCATGGGCTGTCTACAGACAGCTGTGTACTGATCAGATAATACCAGGTACATGTTTGGAAAAACTAGACTTTCTTGACAGGATAAGAATAGAGAGTGGAATTTTCCATAGGGTATAAATAACTGAAGAGAGATTAACAGAAATGCACTACTAAGTCTCCCAGCTTTCTTCCAAATTCTTAGTCTTTATGAGATGCAAGGTATCATGAATTTCCACCTTAACAAATATTTCCTCCAGGACCTACCTACATTATAACTTCATTAAAATGTACCACTTCTGGTCATGAATTTAAATTGATTTGTTCGTTGGCTTAGCAGTTTTACCATAGCTATTTCTGTACTTCTAACTCTGAAATACCAATTAGAGAAGTGGATTTGGACTCCTCTCTCATCATGGTATTACTTAAAAAAAATATATACACAGATGTTAAATATCTGCACATTCCTTTTCTCCCCCCAATATTGTGCAAATGTAGAAAGTTTTAAATTATGTTTATGATACGTCAATGAAAACAGAAATTATTTATCCCAGTAGGGAAGCAAAACATAAAAAATGAGGACTCTCACAGTATGCTTTAGGGTTTTACAAATAATGGAAGTGACTTATTTAAACATAAAATACAAGTGATACTTATTACTATATCATGTACATACAGTTTGTTGAGACTTTGCAATGAAAACTTCTTGTATGTAATACATTTTTCTTTTAATTTTCTGAAATGTTTTATTTTTCATTAAATTAATAGAAAATACAAGTGGAAAATAGTTTATTTGCCATTAATCTTTCTCTTCTGTTTTGCAATTATTGTAAAATGCAGTGTTAATAGGGAATTCTCTGACTACTTGAAAATAGTTGGATTTTTATAAAAATGTCTCAGTGTTGGAGGAAAGAATCAGCTGTGTCTTCAGCAGCGTAAGCAAGTATTTAGCTATAGAACTGCCATTTTAATGTCAGTAATAATGATATTGCTGAAACTCTTTATGCTTCCTTGAAAACTTAAACTGTGTGGTTGGATGCTGTCAGTTTTCAATATTTCAGGTTTTATTTTTATTCAGTGCTCCCTGTGCTGCTTTCTGGTATCATGTATCTAATCTTTCTGGTTTCGTTTGTTTATTTTTGTCTATTTTCATCGTACTGTTCTTGAATTTCTTTCTCCTAGAATATTATTTAAGGACAAAGACAGAAATTGGGACGAAATTGAAAACAAGTTGCGAGCTGAAAGTGAAGTTCCTATTGTGAAAACATCAAGCATGGTATGAATAGTTATCTTTTCTGAATGAACCTCTTTTCTAACTTACAAATACTCAGTAGAGGAATGTGTTGTTTTCAATTACATAAAGGCAAAATTCTTTAAAAGATTTTATGTAGACACTCAGTATATTTCCAGAATAAACCTTACCTTGTTTAATAATTACAAAGGCTTACTATCTTATAAAGAAACAGTCTTAAGTAATTGCTATGGGGAAATTCTCAGCTAAGGAATGCAGTAACAGAGGTTCAGACTGTAGATGGACCATCAGTATTTCTGTTTAACCAGAGGTAACAACCATTAGTTTGAATGTTGGATTGCTTTTGAATGAAATTGTTTTACAATCTAAAGATTACTTTATTTACTGAGTATTAATACCTAATATTAATATATAATGAGCAATACCATTAATATTGTTAATTTTTAGAGTAATAGTTGTAATTTGCTATATGTGAATGAAAAGTATATGTAGACACATTGCTGTAAAAGCAGTCTTCGCTCTTCAGTGTAAAATGATCCCGTTGATTTTGTGTGGAAGTGATAACCGTAGGGTACCAACTACAACTCTACTTGATTCACGTAGCCCTCTACCAATCAGGGCCATTTCATGGCCAGACTGTGTGACAGCGTGAGGGAGCAGAGGACGCACGTTGTTTCCTGGTGCACTTCTCTGCTTCTAAACACACAGCATAGGGTTTGAAAAACATCTCTGCATGTGAGGGCAGGCAGAGAGTCTAGCTACATTGTCCCGTGTGGAGTATCGTGCTGTTAATGTCAATTTACAGAGGCAGTTTTCTTTTCAAACGGAAAAGTGGGAGAGGAAACGCCTCGCATATATTTTCACTGGACTGCTCAGACGCAAAATGTGAACGGATTTCCTTTGCTATTGAACTGACTAGCACATCTCTGTTAGCTCATCATGAGTTATTAACCTCATCAAGATGGATTTTTCCTGGAAGTATTAAAGCCTTGGCCCATAATTTGTGCAGAATGGTATATTTTTTAGGAGCAATCATTAGTAAATCAGTGTTCTAATTTATTAGATACACTGATGGGGAGGGGAGCAGGGATAAAGTTTAATTAAGCAAATTACTCATGGAGGTTTCTAATTTTAGAAATATGATGATATAAGGACTTTCTCTTATCCTGTGCATTTCCAGAATAAGGTCAGAGTTTAGTGGTTTATATTCTGTATGCCATGATATGGGGCTTTAAAGCATTCATTAAAACAGAAAAGATAGTTGTATATTTATTCCAAAGTTCAGCATTTTACTTTTTTTTCAATGCATTAAAGCATCTGGCATTGTTTGAAAGTGTGTGGGAGTTTTTTTAGTCTATGCTCTGATTTTCAAGTTTATGTTCAGTTTTCAGAGCAATATATCGTTCAAATGCAGCGCTTATTCTTACCACAGAGTGTTACTAAATGTTCAGAGAGGACAGTCGTAGCTGATGTTTGTTTTGTCCTTGGGACATTTGTGTCCAGCTCAGATGTGGAATCTGCTTAAAGATAATGACTTTATAAAATTCAAGGTAATCAGTCTCTTTGCTACCCACAAAAAAACGCATTACTTGGTACAGAATGGATTTCTGAAATGGGTTAAAAGGGTTTCTGAAATCAGTGCCTTTGAAAAAAAAGACCACTGATGGATCTCCTCAGCAGCCGGATTAACAGCGTTTTTCAGTGTAGGAGCCTTCAGTTGCAGGATTTACATATTTATAATTTAAGATGTGGTGCATCTAATGATTGTTGTGTTTCCGAGCGCGTCACTGTGGCCGTGTCTGTGTTAGCAAGTAGTACAGCACAGAGGAGAAAAATCTGTAAGGCAGAGTGCTGAGGTTTCGCCACAGGTGTGCTGCGCAGGGTCTCGCGGGCACAGGGCCCAGTCATCTTGTTGTTCTGGACTCGCATCTGATCAAGGTTACAAATCACCCTCTTCCATTAATGCTGGGCTCAGACTGTACCTTCCCTTTCAAGGTTTGCTGTTACCTTGCCCCATCTGTACAGAGCCGTGGTGTCTGTAAGTCCGTGCTCAGGCAGGTGCGGGAGGCACGGAGTGAGGTGTGGTTGCGCCCTGCCATCAGCCGGGGCGGCGGAGCGCTTGATTTCCCAGTAGGCCATCCACCCACAAGGGTGTTCTTGATACCAGGAGGGACAACCCAAATAGCATATTGTGAGGGTTGGAGAGGGGGATTGTTTACTGCTGATGGGTAGAATCACAGAATGGTTTGGGTTGGAAGGGACCTTAAAGATCATCTAGTTCCAACCCCCGTGCCATGGGCAGGGACACCCTCCACTAGACCAGGTTGCTCAAAGCCGCATCCAGCCTGGCCTTGAACACTTCTAGGGATGGGGCATCCACAGCTTCTCTGGGCAACCTGTTCCAGTGCCTCACCACCCTTTCCAGGAAGAATTTCTTCCTGATATCCAATCTGAATCTCCCTGCTTTCAATTTAAACCCGTTACCCCTTGTCCTGTCACTACAGGCCCTAATAAAAAGCACCCCCACCCCCCCCATCTTCCTTGTAGGGCCCCTTCAGGTACTGGAAGGTGCTATAAGGTCTCCCCGAAGCCTTCTCTTCTCCAGGCTGAACAAGCCCAACTCTCTCAGCCTTTCAGGTAGTTTGAGTCTCTCTTTCGTTAATGAAACATGTTTGTTTCTTTCCTAGGAAATATCGTCAATCTTACAGGAACTGAAACGAGTTGAGAAACAGCTGCAAGGTACAAATCTTTTTTCCCTTTTCTCTTTCATTATTCCTTCCTTTAAATTTGTTTTTAATACCTGTCTCTCTATATATGTATATCATGAAACAAAATCATCACATTATTTTAAAATACATTCACAGTCTCACTTACGTACATTAATATCGTGTAACAGCTGGCATATTCGGTAAAGAATTAATTATTGTAAAACAGGAAAGAGATGATATCTTTTTATATGGGTGAGAAAAGGCTCAACTAAAAATGAAAGAGGCCAGAGAATCCTGAAGGAATTATTTGTGAAACATTCTTAATAGAAATATTTTTGTGGGTAAATGTTGAAGCATAAGTGATAGAATCCTGAGATTAGGTTTTATAACAAAGCCTTTGCACATCAGTAATGCTGTCACATGTAGCGCAACTCAGTGTAAGGAATGCACCGGGGCCATAATATATAGGAAATCTCAAAAAAACCCCAAAAAAACCAAAAACCAACCACCTTTATCTGATACAATAAAATCAAACTTTAGGATTAGCTCTTGACATCTTCCCTTCACACTGCTTGAATCCATTCTTGGTAATTGCGGAGCCCACAGCCTACAAAATAGAAAAGTTACTTTGCTTTTCACATGCAAAAACTTGCCTGTGTATAAAATGGAAGGAAGTATGTTGTGCTTCTAAGGTCTGCTATTTAGACATATATTCCATATATCATAATTAACTTAAAAACTGATTATATTTTAAAGAGAATCTGCTATTTTACTTGTGTATTGTTTATACATAGATTATTGTTCAATTTGGAGCGGTCAAATGGATTAATGGTCCGTGCTTATATATAATCATTGTATTTGTTGTAAACTTCCTCTGTTTGTTATTTTTTAGTATTCAGACTTAATCCTGCAGTAAGATGTGATTTACAAAACAATGTTTCAGGAGCAATCATTAGCCACCTTTACAGATAAATCAGTATTTGTATCATGCTCAGCTATAATTAAAAATGTTACTGTATTACAAATTACAGTGTTTAAAGTACGTAGGAAGGCCCAGAGAAAGAAGCCAAATGATTTCGTTGTGTGTGCAGTGGTGTTTGAATGCATGTTAGTACAGTTTGGGAAATAAAAAAGGGAGAGGTTCTGTTAAATGTGGCAATGTGTTCATAGTATAGCAAGATGAGATCGTACTAGGGACATGGTTACGCATTAAAAATTATAAACGATTGCTCTTGTGTACCGATTTCATTCAGTCATGGAATTAGCAGCTATGGATATTTGAGGAGTGGGGTTGAATGAAGCATAACATAATGGTAATATTAGAGGAAAAGGCCCTTAAGCATGACTAAAAATCCCATCTTTCGGTCCCTATAAGCTAATCAGAGATGGTTTGTCATCTCTCCTGTCCACACAACAGGCAGTGTTTAGTTTGTGCAGTTTCATGTCATCTAAGGTTTTCATATAAGTAAATGCTTTTAAATGAATGTATCGGCTGTGTGTATGTTGAATACACCACTCCTTTGTAGTGGGCAGCACACATAAAAGCTCATGTCTGTCATCATAAAAATAAACGTGTAAGAACAGGATTGTCTTATTTTTTATGGTAAGAGAAAATTGTGGGGTTTATGGTTTCTTCCCTATCCTTTTCATCTTTTCTTGATTGCTTAGCAATTAATGCTATGATCGACCCCGATGGTACCCTGGATGCTCTGAGCAACTTGGGATTCGGCACCCCCATCTTACCATCTCAGCCGAAGCCGAAGTCCAGTCCCGTTTCCCAGAGTACCCGCCCTCAAGTGCAGCCAAACTGCCAGCCTGAAGCTCGGGTTCTTCGACCCGCCGCCGGCCCTGTTGCAGCTGAATTTGAGAACGCTGAATCCGAGTCAGATTTCAGCATACATTTCAATAGGTTTAACCCAGATGGGGAAGAGGAAGATGCCACCCTGCGTGAGTGACATCTCGGTGTTGATACAAAAACCTTTCATGTGGAATGTTTAGGAATAAAGGAAAAATTATAATATTGGTTTTATAATTAAAAAAAAAAAAAGGCTTGGTCAGACAACGGTTGTTTTATTAAACCAGTTTTCTTTAACTGTGAGATGCTTTGATTGTCACACAAATCCTTTTCAAATCATAAAGATACGCATAGATACCAGTGTAGGAAAGCAGATTGTGGCAGGTTTGCCCTTTGTGGTTGTGTGCTTTGCAAAAGAACTATTATATCGGCAGTTTTCCCTGAATAGATTTCTTTCTTTTCAAAAGCCATGCAAGCAGTCTAACACGTAATGTTACTGAAACCCCAAATCTCTTTGCCAAGCTGCTCTAAAGAATGGACTTCCTCCACTAAAGTTTGTACAGAACTGTTGAACAGTTACATTTGATTCTGAATTAGATGATTTATATAGGAAACGTTATCTTTGACTACAGCGACACATTACTGCGAAAGGTAAGACAGATTTCAGAAAGCATCATTCTTGTGTACTGAAAATCTCAAACAGTTCTGTGGTTTATATAACCTTGTTGCTGCGTAAATTGTCTTGGGGTTTACAAAGGTCACACATTATCTTTGCACTAAGATTTGCTGGGAGTGGAAGGTGAACATATCGATATCATTAAACAGCAAGCAGTGTTTTGGTGTACATAGAAAACTGGTAATACTGTACTCGTATTATCATTGCAGTGTTTTAGTCCGCTTTCTGAAAGGACTATTTGGCACTTTTTGATCTTCTTCAAATGTCTTTTTGATGTTAATGAAAGTAGAAGTATTTCACATCTCATTTCTGTCCAAATGTTTGTTGAAACTAGGAAACAATTTCAAACATACAGCAACATGGGACATCTTAAAGCATATTGAGGCAAATGGGTTCTCACCAGTTCAAATGCAACATAAGCTTACAGAAGAAATCACTGTTCCTTGGAATGATCGAGAGATGTAAAATTTTCTTTAGGGGACTTGGAAATAGCGTTGTCATAATTTGCTTGATCGATAGATGCACTTCCAAGCAAATGGTTTTATTTGCTTCTGTATATTTTCCCGTAGTCGTGCTAGTAAAGCTGTCTCTGTCTTACATATTTAAAAGGATTCTGGAAGACCACTGCTAACATAGACATTTTGCTTCTACCACTGAAAAGCAAGTCTATTTAAAGTTTCCTATATAAGCCTATTTTCCTTATAAGTTGTCCCAGTAACTTAACATTTGGAAATAATAATGAAAATAAAAGTAAATTACTTTGTATTTCCAGAACACTGTAATTTGGAGGAATGTTATTTCTGTTAAATGTAACTAATAGACTGGAATTTTCCTAAGTTTGCATCAGTCTCTATGTATTAAGGTTAAAGATACAGTTTTGCAGCTTTTATGAAATGGTCTTTAATATTTCAGCAATAATCCTATATGACATTTGTTTAAAAAAAAAACTACTTTCTGTACACTTTTAAATTGTACAGGCTTTCAGAAGTCAGTAAAAGTTGGACCAGTTAATAAAAATGCAAAAACTTTTTTTGTAGAGATGTAAAAACAAAACCACTAATCTGTTGTATAATGGATTTCATATTTTCTTTAAAAAAAATTAAAAGCAAACAGCCTTCACGTATGACTCAATATGCTCTACTCCAGCTAACCATGGAAGCCTGAACTACACTAGTTTACAGAGGCTACAAGGAAACTTTTAGAAGGTGCAGAAGGGCAAAAATGAATCGAAACTGGAGCTAGGTATTGAAAACCGAGTGTACCAAACCATCACCATAATTCCTTCTTTTGTTTAACGCTTGGAAACATAATTTGTTGTGGACTCAAGTGGAAAGTAGGGAACGGTTAGGAAGGATTAAAGGTGCAGGCTCTTCGTGCGAGATTCTGTTTGTGTTCTTTCAGGCGTTTATACCTTTATGTTCTGTAATAAGCATTTTGCATTACTCTGTTCTTATTTTGTATGAACATGTTCTCCTTATTTATTTTTGTTACATTTATTATGTATGTTATTTTATTATATGCATTTACAACTCCATTTTTAAATAAAGTGTTTCTGGAACTTTACCCACGTGTGACTATGTAATTGAGAGCTGGGAAGCTCGCACAGTCTTCCTGTAGTCTGGCTTCCCTTTACTGAAGTAAGAAATCACATGTTTTCATCAACTTCTTTCCTCCAGAAGTTGTATTACTGCCGCTGCTGCATCATTTGTTCTGTGCTGACAGCATTGGCTCACTTTCCTGTACCCGGGGTCGTTGCCACACTCGAATGGATTTCTCTATGCAAAGCTGGAGGCAGAAATAATCCCGGATGCCAGTCACCAAAGAGTTGCCTGTGCCTCCCTCTGTAGAATGAAAGTAAATGAGTGTTAATGCACCTGCCAGGCGCAACAGTAGATGCTCCTCAGACTGCTTTCCTTCTGCGTCACGCTGAGGAACTTTACTGAACGGCCTGGTTGGCCCCAGACCGGTGCCTTTTGTCCTTCTGTCTCCGCTTCTACTCCATACCTACTTTCCTGCAAGACTAAATCTCCTCTTCCGTAGCTAGAACAAAACGGTGAGTTTAGTATAAAGCTCCAAGAATCCCTTCCCAGCTGCCGTGTTGCCGAGCTTTGCCGTGCCCCGGCAGCAGCCAGCTCTGAGCTTGCTTCTGGGCGCCTGTTGTTCCTCTGTGTCCCCGCTCTGAGGGCGTTAAGGCTGCACGGGTGGCACAGCGTAGCTCTCCAGAGGGCTCAGCGGGAGGTGTTTACTCATGTCCAGAGATGCCATTTCGGTAGAGTCAAAGAAATGAAACAGAAGGGCTTTCTGGGTGCTCGGGACTTTTTTATATTCCCCAACTTCACTGGCTGCTCTTGTTTCCCTGCCTGTTGGCAGTATCCCTCTGCCTTTGCAGAAGGAAGGGGAATGCATTTCTGGATTCATACTCTAGTGCGCAGAGCCCCATTTATGTAAGCGATAGCGTAGCATTTTGTTATTTCTTCCTGCTTCATGCTTTCATCTAGCCACTATGCTTTGGGTTATGCAGGGATGTTTTTCAGCAGTACTTGGGAAATCCAGCCAGATTGCATCTGTCCCCTGCTGCCTTTTGACATCAGCAAGCGGGGCTGACGAGCAGTGACGGAGAAAGCAGAGTTCAAACCTTTTCTGACCAGCACTGTGGGTTCTTCCCTTGGCTACATGTGCTGTTCTAACTATGCACCCAGCAAATACTTCTCACGACACTCCCATCTCGTTGCAGCGTACAGAAGCCATGCTAGGAGTATAATTGGCGTGCCTGACCTGGTGACAGCAAGATGGTGTCTCACCACAGCACGTGCATTCTGCCAAAAGCAACTGGTGCTTGAGAATGCCGCTTCATGCCGAAAACTGAATTTCAGTCGATGCCTGTTGGAAGGCCCTTGTGATTTTAACTGGGAAGGGTTCAAGCACAGGAAAGACCTACAGTTCCTGCTTTGACTCGCAGCCATGAAAAGAAAGGGTATGCAGGAATGCATGAAGCCTTCTGTGGAATTGTGCCTACAGTAGAAGGAGGCCACTCACCAGGTGCCAGGGAGATTTTATGCCACCAAGTCTTTTGTTATCTGCAGGGAATTACAAGGAAGAAATCTTGGCTGCTCACCTTACAAGTCGCTTAGCTTCACCTTGATGAACGGTCAGATTTGTAAAAGCGCAAGGATGCCATCTTTGACTGCAGGTGGAGCGCATCTCTAACTGCAGGTCAGTGACGTGGTCACAAACCTGGCAGTTCAGCCACGCTTGACGGGTACTAAATGCATCCGACAGTACCCATCTTGGCAGCGTTGCCCAAGGACAGTTGCCTAATGCTAAAGAACAGCATTTCCAGCTGCACTAGCTCAGCAATTCCATAAAACAGTTTTTGGTTTCGGCTTGATGAGCCTGACCCAGTGTTGTTCCTGCAAGTGACAGCCAAGGGAGAGGTGGTTGGGCAGCAAGGCTTTTCCTTCTCTGATTGTCTTCTCACTATTCGTACATTTCTGGAGGAAAACATCTAGTTAGCAAACAAGTGGGATTATAGCCCTGGCAATACTTTAAAGCAGGATAAGATAGCTGGAAGCCTGCTATCAAAGATCTTGATCTTCACCTGTTCCAAAAGCAGAGCTGAGGGTGAAAAAATAAACCCAGTGCTCACTTCGTCTTGCCAACAACGTCACGAGCAGTTACTGCTTTGGAAGTTGTTACCACCCTTGCCTCACCCCTGAGGGGAGCTCTTAAAATGACAGGGTATGACAGAGTGCCCTCTCCGGAGAGGCTGTATTAAAACAGGAGCTTGTAGTTAGTGAATGTCCTCATGGGAACGCAGGACAACATTTTCAAAAGTTATACTTGCAGAAATCATTCAAGCACTAGAGCCTTAAGGGTGGAGTGAGGGAATAGAGATTTGTTCACTTCAGGGATAAACCCTACAGCTTCGCTTATCGATTAACGTGTGTCCTTGCTAAGTTCTGTTGCTGAAGTCCATCAGTTCCTTAGGGCTGTCAGTTTTAGACCTGTTTTTAAAATGAATATGCGTGTTTATAATTTATAAGGCTTTCTGCTCGTATGGAGTAGCTAAAAGCACTATCGGGACTCTAGAGGCCTTTGTATTATATTAAAAAATAACAGTCTAGCAGCAGCGTGACATCCCTTTCAGGCAAACTGTGATCTTTCCTAACAGAAAAAGCTGAACTAATACTAAGGATTTTTTTTTTTAAAATGTGCAACATGAGGTTTCCAAGTTCTGCACGTCTATTCGTGCACACGTGGATCTGTATGAATCTGGGCGCAAAGAACAAAGGATTATATGTAAACTTCTGGAAAGTCAACAGGAGACTTCACATTTCATTCCCAGCATCACCTCTGAGGTGATGTGGCATGGTTTAACCTCGGCTAGCAATGAAGTACCACACAGCCCCTCACCTCCCCTCCTCCTCCAGTGGAGGAGGAGAATCGGTGGAATAGACAAGGAAACTCATTGGCTGAGATAAGAACAATTTAATAATTAAATATAAATAAACAAACCTGTGATACTAATAATCCTAGCGTTTTGCCAGTTGACGGGGATGACAGAAAGGACACAGACACCAAATTAAAGTTAAAAAGAGAAACGTTTTACTCCAGTCTCAAACAGCAGACGGCATAAGCACGGTAACACACCTCATTACTACACAGAGTTAGCGATAGTGATTAAGAAATAATACATCACCAGTTGCCCTAATACTTTACCATCCAGACCCGTACATCAGCTGGGGAGCCCCGTTACAGTGAAGGATCGGAGAACCTGTCGCGGCAATTGGGAAGTCCTGTGCAGCGCGTCCACTCGTCGGTGAGGCTCCAACTTCGCTGTGATACGGTCCCGCTTTTATACAGTTTAACAAGCAAATTGTGTAAAAAAACATACGGAAACATCTGGCGTCCCTCTCCCCGCTGGATTCCACCCAAAGCCTGGCCAGGGCCCAGGGTGGAACCCGAAGGGGTTTCTGTATCTGTTTGGCTTTGACCACATACTCTCAGACAAGGCCGGACACCTGTCTGCATGGCCTTGACGGTCTGCCCCTAAACAGATATTTCATCCTACTGATGATTATATTTTATCTGAGCTATATCTTTCACTAATGATCATACATATTTCACTAATGATCAGCAGATATTCTCATATTCATACTGTGATGATGCTGGCTGGGAGATTCACTCAGAAGTCAACTTTGGTTTGAGGCCTATGATTCAGGCCTGTTTGAGGCCTGTAATCCAGGCCTTTTTATATCAACTAGCAATACTAATGATAGTAACAGTACTAATTATAATAGGGAATGAAAATAATGGAAAATAAAGCAAATTATACAATCGCTCACCACCAGCCAACCAATGCACAGCCAGGTCCTGAGTAGCAAGAGCCAGAGCCTGAGAGCAATCGCAGCAGAATCCGAGTGAGCCTGAGAGAGATCACCCCAGAGCCTGAGCGAGCCCCATGAGCGAGAGAGTGATCGACAGAGCCAACCGACCCACCAACGCACTAGCCAAGGCACAAGCAAACAGGCAATGAAACAACAAAGCAAGCTCTGCCCTCCCGGCCCACTCCCGGATTATGTACTCAGCATGACGTGCTATGGAATGAAACACTCCTTCAGTCAGTCTGGGTCGGCTGTCAGATCTGTGTGTCATTGTCCACCCTGCTGCTTGTAGTGAGAAAATTGGGAACAGGGGTGCAGTATCAGAAGCTGAAAAACACCTTGAATTGGTACAAACGCTCCATAGCACCAACTGAAAACACCGGTGTGATCAGTGCTTTGCTCAGGCCAGATCCAAACATAGCCTTATACTAGCTACGGTGAAGAAAATTAACTCTGCCCTGACTAAAACCAGTACAGAAAGCACCCTGGCACGTAGAGTCTTTTAGCTCCTAAAATGTTATTCATAAGTTAAGAAAAAATAATTTTAAGAAGCATTTTTCAGTGAGTTGATTGTGAGCTTTAACCCGATGCTGCAAAAGCAATGATTTTTAAATTAGTAGGTAGAAATTCATCCTGTCTGACAGCAAAGATTTCTTTTAATTGATATTTAAATTTCTCCAGACTAGGAAACATGCTGGAAGTCATCTTACTGCTTAAAATGCAGCGAGCCAAAAAAATGGAAAGCATAGGAGAATAGAAAAAACCCTTTAAAGCAATAGGTATGATTAAAAAGCATAGCTGAAGGAAATTTCTCATTAAGGATTTTCTCCAGGGAGACACAGTGAAAAGCTTGATGCTAAACGAGCTTTGGAGAATCACCATAGATCAATGAAGCAGTCTCGCTACTTTCCGGAGCCTCCCAGGGCAGCACTGAGGACTGGCCCGGATAATCGTACCAACCTCAATATTGCTTGTAGGCTGGCGCTGCAGTACTGAAGCCGAAGAAGCAGTTAGAAGATTTTACCCTCCAGTGGTGCTTTCCTTCTGAAATCTTTCAAGCGCTTCACAAACATTTATTCCATTAGGAAATTTCTGTGAGGAAATAGCTTCATGCTGGTCTTACGGAGGGGAAAATAGACTAAAAGGACTCATTGTATTTGCTTTCTAGAAATTGCTGAGGCAAGGCTTTGCCACGACTGAAATCTCAGTAAGTGACAACACACAGCCCAATGGTAGTACTAATGCACCGCTTGAGCTGCCAGGGCTCGTTTTTTAATATCAAAGTTATCCCTGGCTCCTGAGTGCCTGTGACAGAGCCAATGACCTGTGTCTTTCCAGCCAGATCAATGTTGCTTACTTCTCCCTCTCCTTGCCCTGCCTGGGTTCCTAACAGCGCTCCTTGCTGGCATACTGGGGGCTGCTGAGATGTAGGTACGGCTCCCAGCGAGCTGCGTCAGCATGCTGGGCTTGGCCTCCGCCCCGGTGGTCGTTCGGAACAGGAGGCTAATTTGGCATATGGGGACAGTTTCTCCTTTCTGTTAAAGATGGCACTGTCACACATGTAATCCTCAGTGTGGAGCATATCCCAGAATTTTCACAGATCTCCTGAAAATCTATTTTTCAGGTTTATCCCTGTTTCTGTCCATGAGACAACGCTGAAGGCAGTGACATGTATCAATTTTCTTTAAATTAATACAGTCTGCCTGTGCTTGAAGTGCTCTAAGTCTCCATGCAAATTGTCTTGATTTATGTGCATATATTTCAAAGTGTCCAATTTCTTTTTAATCTTAAGGTTTAATGAACTAACAGTTGTTAGCCGTTTTCAGCCAGCGATACTTGGGGCTTTAGATTTGCTGCCAGCATTGCAGCACTTCAGAATCATGGAATTTTGTTTTAGTTTTCTAATGTAAGGATTCCATTTCTAAATGTATGCAGGGTTCTGGAGGGTTCTGTAGGAACACTCTGGTCTAGAACCTCAGTTACTGGTTGCGTGTGTATTGTCCACGTATGTTAAATGTCCACAGGATCGTGATTATCGGTATTTAGAGTACGTACAGTTCAGGAAAGATCTAAAGCCATTCACCTGCCTGTCAGTTCTTCAGGAAGAAAGAAGAATGTGGTGATGGACCTTGTTGAGCACATGATTACATCTGGAAGAAAATAGAAATCTGAAGACTCCAAACTTTTCTAGTTAAGCTGCCTTTTTCCCAAAAATTCAAATGTTAAATTTACTATCTTGAGAAACACCACATAGCCCATTCAATCTGCCTTCCTTTGAAAAATTATCAAATTTCCTAATTTTGCCATCAAGGCTATCACTGAATTACGTGATAATTCAGTGACATATGTGACAATTCATGACAAACCAGAAGGGATTGCGGATCAAGCTCTCCTTTTCCTCTGGGGTCCAGAAGGACAGAGCTGAGTGGGTGATCCCACATTCTGTATGAGGTTTTTTGACACTGCTGTCAAAGGAGAAACCAGAGGAGGAGGAGGGACAGTGATCGTTTTAAGAGTCAAGTTCTCCGTGGCCCCTCCTGGCTCTGGCTCTCCTGTGTCTCTCCTGTAAGGAAATCTCACCAAGGAATACGCTCTTTTTGTCTCACTGCTTTTCTCTCTGATAGAAACCGGTGCGCCGAAGTCTGACGAGCGGATAATAAAGACAAAGCAGAGCTGCTTTTCGTAGCAGCAGAGCTTCTAAGGGAAGAAATCGTGGCCCGGTACTCCTGATGGACCAAGGTACAACCAATACTGCACAGTCTCAGGGAAATCAAAGCTTCTCAAATGCATTACCATCAGGACTAGAAATGCCTCACATAAATTGAATGGGGGTGGGAGCAGAAACTTCCCAGAAAACATTTTTTTTAAAGGATTTAAGTTCCCCAGAAAGAAATAAGGAAAATAAAGCTTTGATTGGACCAACCTCTATCAAATTTTAACCCTGCAAACCCAGCTACAACTTTCCCAGTCTGGATTTCAACAACTAATAGGTCACGCTGCGCAGAAATTTAGAGTGTCGGAGATTTCTGTGGAAGTCGATTGCCTGGCTGGAAAATGAGGCTGTCCAGAGGAGGCTGTCTCCTCACCCAGGAGGACTCGGGTAAGAGAGCACGCTGTGCTTTTCTACCGCCTTAATTTTCTAACTCAGGAACAGTGAGGACCGCAGGAGCTAGCATTTGGCATTTCTGCCGTTCTAGGCCTTGGGCACAGAGACGGCAGAGGCAGCCAGAGCAGCCGTGGGCTGTGTCGCTTGTGGGATGGGGACAGCCCTTCCAGCAGACACAGAAGAGGGAAACACCAGTAAGGGCTGTGGAAAGCAAGTCCTCTCTATCTAATTTACAGGATAAAAAGAGGATGCTGACCTTGTTCATTACGTTTTGAACCCTTTTGAAGGCTTGAGTAAATGCTTACATCAACGAGTGAAACTTTTGGTAGTGCAAAAACGTGGGCAGATGTTCAGTTACACGACAGATCTGTGAAACGGTGAGTTTTACACAGTGTTGCTTGAAGTAACTAAAGAGAATGCCTTGGGGGCTTTGTGAAACCCCTTGAACCCTTCAGAAAACATGAAAGGGGAGGAAAGGGCCATTGCTACACTGAGATACCAGAACCACTCAGGTGTTGCTGAATCTGTTGTGTTAAAAAGTAATAGGCATTTGAGGTGTGAATAGGATCCACAGCAACAAGAAAAGCAGGAGATGATTGCCTCAAACACAGAATTTTGTTTCCCAGCTGTACAAATAATGCTGACAGATGGAGAAGCTGAGATGGTATTGCTTGAGGTCATACAGGGAAAATGACAGGCAAGTCAAGATACTAAAAAACAGAAAGCTGGATCCTAAACTTCAGGCAAGAAGTCTTATTACCTGAGCTGGTAGAGTGCTAGCAACCAGTCAGGATTTAATTATGGGAAGTAATTGGAGAAAAATTAATGCAAAGGTATCTTGAGAATTCCCTGCATGGAAATTCCCCTGTTATATATGGTCCAGGCAAAAATAATTTTATTCCCCAAATTTAAAATGCTTCTGCATTTCAGAGTTTCTCAGGTTTTTTTTAACAGAAGTTCTCATGTCAGACCTATAATTTGAATAATTCTGGCTAACTTACACATGACTAGCTTATAATTTCTGTGTTTATTTTTGACTTTCTGGGAACTTGAATAACGAATATTTTTATCCCCCCCCCCCCCCCCCCCCCCCATGCCAGCATGTGACCTGCGCGTGCATAACAGAGTAACTTCAGCCATTACTTACTTCTTGTCAGTCCCTTTTTTTGCCTGCTGACAGCCAGAAGCAAAGTCAGTGATGTATGAATGAACACTTTCCAACGTTTACCATGAGGAAAGACTTCTCTTACAACTGCAGGTCGGAGATGGCCCCATCAGTTGGTGCCGTTACATACATCCCCCAGCATTCTGAGGGATTAAAGCTGCCATTGAAGCTCTACAGAGTATCCTCCTCATTCTCCAGCTGAGTTTATGAAGATAAAGCACAACGTACAGGAAGAGTTTTGAAGAGCCACCACCACTGAAGTGGTGCAGTGAAAGCCAACGGGACCACCCCCACAGCGATGTGTTTCCAGATGTGCTTGGGTGACTGATGGCTGCTCATGCCCTCCTCGAGCGTTTGACTGCCCTTGGCCCAACAAGCAAGATAGAACACAGTGGAAAAAAGCAGCCTCTTCTTCTCCCACCAGCAAATGGGATTATAGGGATTTATTACTGTTAAATCCTGGGGAGTAAGGGAGAAAGATGTTTATATTTCACGGTTTCTCTTCCCTTCCTCTCTGGGCTGCTTGTTCTGATTTATTTTTCCTAGTTTTAACAAAGGAAGTTCTGCTTGGTGAAAAAAAAAGATCCTAATATGCTTTGCAGAGAATTCAAATCAAAATAAAGCTGATAATCTGGGTATCAAATCCCTAATATTAACATTACAATCAAGTACATAAAACGTTTCCCATGGCCTGCACAGATCCGGATTAGAATGATTTCTCTGGTCCTTATCCATCATAGGATTATTCCAACACTTACAGCTCCTGCCCAGTCAACCATGACATTCCAGTTTTGAATATCTCTGCATTCAAAAGAATTTCACCATCTTGGGAGCTGTTTGAAGACCACTTCATGGGCCTTTCAGTACCCTCACAGTCTTCCCCTGCTCTGCACTGGTTTTTGCAAAACGTGTTTCTGATCGCCTTTTTGCAGAGAACTAAACACTGAAGTGACTAAACAACGCTGCACATAAAGGCGGTGAAGAACGACAGTGGAGGTGCTCGGTGGGTGGAGTGGAGCACCACGAGCTATTTAAGATGTAGACACAAATAGTTTCTCTGTAGAGGAGATAGATACTCTCAGAAGGCAGATACTCAGCAGGAAGGAGTATCAACCAGCTGCTCCCTAGGGAGTGATAGCTGCAAGGTGAACGCACAATAAAGCAAACCTTCCTGTCTCTGCTACACTGAAGTTACAGGAGGTTGGCCAGATTTTCACCAATAACTTGATCTGTATCTTCCTCAACTTACTACATTTTTACCTAGGCCTGAAATAATTAATAATTCTGGTGATTTGTAATGGGAGGAGCTTATGTCTAAAAGCAAAATCTGTTTTAAAAGGTTAACGAGAGCTTTCCTTGGCTGTTTATGTTGTTTAAACCATAGCCCAGGATAACACAGATTAGTAATTTATTTTTCTTTTATTATCAAGCAGCTTTCTGAAGAGCAAAACAGGATCACATTTCTCCATTTGGGTTTTTAAAGAGCTCTTGCTAAACACAGAATCCAAGATAAATTAATTCTTATCCACAGGATAGAGATGGATGTAACATAATTCTGCAGTCCTCAAATTCTGGATGTGCCTACCAACTGCATGGTGCTCCCTGAAGCGTTTCTGTGGAGTCAGAAAAGTGGCTTCTAATGCCAAGAGTATTTAACATTCTGGGATTGTTTAACAAACCAAGAATTCCTGTATCCTATACAATGAATCTTGTAAGTTCACTCTGTCTCAAATCAGTCAAATATCGAGAGCTGGGAGTGTGTTGGCCAGGCTGGCATCTACACTTACAAATTAAATTGAATAATTAAGGGTTTTGTTTACTCCTAAAAAAAGATGCAGAGACATCTCAAGAAGACTAAGAACTCACTGATCTTGATTTCACACAGAAATTCCCACAGAAACAGAACAGAAGCTGTGAAGATTTCTGTCCCAGTGAGGCAGGCAGCTTCTGGGACATGCCACCTTCTCCTGAAGGAGGTCAGGAAAGGCGCTTTGAGCTGGGAGAGTATCGGGTCCATTGGACACCCCCTCCAGCATTTGCTATCACTCGACAAAAACAATTTGAGTTTTTACTGCTTTGTTATTCATCTGAGATCAATCATGAGCATCCAGGGCTCTCCTGCCTTTGCCATCTGGTGTGTAAAGCAAATCTTCTTACGGAGTTGACCACAACAGTAATGGAAATGAGATATTTGGACACAAAAACCCAGAGGTGGGTACCTAGGAGCCTCTCGTTTGACATACTTCATCTGTTTGCAAGTTGCTTCTATGTGACACATTTGCCAGCAGCTTAGGCTCTGTGTTTTCTTGCAGTTTACCATCCTTATTTCTCACTGCTTCTCTCGGTCACCGGCAGCTCCTCTGGACAGCCAGAAATGGAGCTCCTCAGGATAACTGCTTCTCCCACAAGTTCAAACCATTTCCTCTGTCACTGCAACCATTACACAGGTAGTCACAGATACTGCATCCCACTGACACCACACGAGAAGCAAACCCAGTATCTCAGGTTGATACTTTTGTGCCTGTACTTACTCCCTCGGTCTCTGTAATGTTTTCCAGGGGTACCTCACTAAGAATGAATGCACGGCAGCTCTGCTGAGCAATGTAATTCCGTGCTCGTGGTGAGAAGCTAACCTGTTGCTGCAAAATGCCGTTTGGTACTTACCTTGGTTTCTAGATTTGTCATGCTCTCGGCAACATGTCTTATTGTTTACACCGAAAGGTGAATCAGTGACCTATAACTCAGCTTTCAGAACTTATGCAAATGAAGAGGATAGGCTATTTGACTATTTCCCAGAGTGTGAGTTACCTGAGCAGTGATGAGCAACAGCTCTTCGGTAAGCAATGAACAAGCAGAATTAATTTAAGTTAGCTTGGGATTGCTTTAACAAACCGCTATAAATAAGCGATTTGTGCTGTGTAATCTCAGCAGTGGAACGCATGAAGAGATTCTGCATTAAGTACATAAATAGTGACATTATTATTGCTACAGCCAGATGCTTGCGGGGGCTAAACAACAACTCCTCGTGACTTCAGTGCAGCTGTGGGGAACCAGCTCCTGGAAACACCCAGCTAGTGAGGATTTAGACAAGTCTGGCTCCCTCAGGGAAGAGTGGCTGTAGCAAAGGCCAGGCTTTGCCATAGCCAGGCGGAAGGCTGGCCACCACCAGCCAGGTCGCGTCACAGAACTCCTGGCGCTGCATGTTGCCGTGCTTCTGTGCGCTTTGGGAGAGGTGGAGGAGGAAGGCATTTGAATTTGACGGTCTTGAAAGAATTCTGCTCCAGGCAGTCAGGATACTTACAGTCCATGAAATGAAAAAGTTAAAAAAATGTAAACCAAACTACTTCTCCAGCCTTGAGACGGAAAGAAGCACCAGGTTTTACTGCTGGTTTTTTGTTCTGCCTCCACCATTTCCTTTTTAGAGCAAATTGAACCTTAAATCCTGGTATTTCTTTCACGTGTCAGCATGCCTGGAAAGGTCCTAGATATGTTGTGACCTGTTCAGCAGGACTGCCTGGTCCGGATGGTCTGAGAGTAAGCAATACCGTTTTATATGAGAAGATGAGAGTACTGGGTCTGTCTCCTCGTCTGGCTTTCCTTCACTTAAGACATGGCTTCTTTGCAGTCAGAGAAGTGAAACCAAGACAGTTACATCTACCTGCTGTTTGATACCAAACGTTATAATCTTGATATCAGTCACCTTTGATTCCTGGTATTGACATTTACACTTCAGATCAGTGTGACACAAGTAAGTTCACTGTCTGATTCTGAGTGTGTGCTCTCATCACCTACAGGCTACTTTATTCTTTGCCTCATCTGTCTCATGACAATTTACTGAGCTGGGAGAAAAGAATCTGATAAAGTGGTTTGTAAGAAAGCTATGGGATTTTTTGGTAATAACTCCTCAGACATCTTCCATCATGCAACAGAAGGATTAATTCTGCCTTTGTAACATTTACATTTCCCATGCACGTTTGAGAAACGGCAGACAGAGAGGGTAACAGGATAGTTATCATTAGGGAATTCAGCTTGAGGCCATGAGAAACAGCCCTTAGGATTTCAGCATTAGTCATGGAGCACTGTTAATGATATCAAATTAACGTTCAGACTACAACATGGCTTTTCTCAAATGGCATTAAACCCACCTCCTGATTCACATTAGCTCCTGCTAAATTTCAACTCTCCTGTCTCAACTCACAACCAAATATAGCAATTCAGACAAAATTAATGGTGAGACTGTGTAAATGGCTGACATAAAAAATAACTGGTACCTGTGGCTGCAAATTTGGGCTGTTGTATTCCTTTGGGCATGCAAGGTAAACTGACAAAAACATTTATTTGCTTTGCGTTCAGTCCCGCTTCCCATATACACTGTGAATTTCTGACAGTTTCTTCAGGTTTGCTCAAGTAAGAATCAATTTATTGAGGAATAGAGAACCTCTCTTATCTTTCATCCTGTTTCTTCTTTTATGTTATGTACTGCTGTTTGCCTTAGCTTTATGAATTTTTTTCATGACTAGGAGGAATTTGTAGTGAAACCCTTAAAACAACTTGTGACTTCTTGCAAGTAGCTCCCTGCAGCTTTGCCAGTGAAATTGGATGATAATTTGTAATGTGTGCTAGGACTGCAAACCATATATACATATATATTTCTGGTGCTAAGGAAGGAACCAAGATTTCTGCTAGCCGTGAAAAGAAATGGAACTTATCAAACTCATTTCACACGTGACTGGCATCTGGAGATGAAATGAGTCTGCCCCACTTCTGAGTTAGTGATTTAAAGCTTTAGATTTTTATTCCATAGACATTTGGAATATGGTGTATGTGGTTAAGAGAAAACTTGTGAAATCATGTCTAAAATAATGATTACCAATACGATATGAAATCATCATTTTAGATTTTTCAAATCGAAGGAACTTGCAATTTTTCCATTTCCTCATTTTTTGTTTCCCTTTAACTGCTGCTTATCTCTGGAGACTAAGCTGCGGCACAAAGCTGAAGTACAAAGTGATTAGAAAGATTTGTATTATATTGATTTACCTTCCAGTACTTAAACCACAGGTTCACACCGCCCCGTTTCAGCTGTTTACCCTTCACTGACACTCACTTCATTACAAGGCATGTGGATAAGTAGAACTGCTGAAAATCGGGTCCGTCATTCTAGACGGAGTGCCTGCACCGCACTCTGTCAACTCAAAACGTTATCCGTGTCAGCCCACATTTATCCTGAGCTTTTTCTAAACATTTGTACGGTTATCCTGCCTATTTACCTTGTCCAGACTTTGAGACAATTGTCTGTCGTGACTCCTGGCGCAGACTCTTGGCTGTCTCTTGCTTCTCGATCATTCCCAGCCCAGCAAGAGGGAAAGCCTTAGAAAATAAAAGCAGATGCTCAGGTTTTCTGTTTTCTGTGCCATCCACTACTGCTGTTCAGCAACTGTTTCTTCTACAAACTTTTCTATCTATCTCAACTCCACACAAGCTGCTCTTCTGCTCACTTTCTACACATCACCAGATGGCAAACTAAGGTGCTGTTGACTTGGGAAAGAATGAATGGGTCAGGTCAGATTCTTTAAGACATGTATATTGATGGAGACGTTTCTACACTTATTTTCTTTGCAATGCAAACATACCCGGAACTCAAATGTTCATTGTAACTAAAACGGGGGAGTCAGCAGACCTTGGGGTAGCTGCCAGGTCTCTGTCCCCTCCGCTATGTGCATCTCACTGGCCCAGGCTCTTGTTTCTCACCAAATCGCTCAAAAAAGCCGGTGCACAAGTCTGAGACACATCAGCCACCCCAGCTATGCGGCTGAACGAGCACCTGGGAGGTGCTGAAACAGGATGGTGTTGAGGGAAACAGAGGGGCAAATATGAACTAGAAAAGACTGTGGAGGTTTAATGCCTCTGCACTCATACTCATTCCCTTCTCCCCGACTCTTTTTCTTTCCTACAGGAAAGCTGCACCTGTCAACCTTCAAATCAGGCAGTGTGTGACACAAGCCATCCAGCTGTGCGGCAGATGGCTGAACTGTGCTTTGTCCTATATACATCCAGGCAGAATTATTTATGAGCATCAAACTTGATAAAGTGACTCAGCCCAGTTTTGCACTTGGTAGCTGGATTGTTTGGGGCTTTTCGAAACTGTAAAATCGTCTTGCTTGACTCAAACAGACAGCACAACTCTTGAAAACAGGTCTTGGGTTGAAAAGCCACTGAAGCTGCGGTTTGTGTAGCAGTGTTAAAACGCAAGTGCTGCCTCCCTCAGGCACTGGAGGCTCTGGTAGGATGATGCCCTAACTGCAGCAGCCGTGGGGGAGTGGAACAGAAACATCATTTGGGGTTGTAGCTGCTATTTGACAGTGTGCTGGAAACTGAAGGAGCAGAAGCACTGCCACGTACAGCTAACACAAAGTACCCTTCAGGGGTGCACCAGTCCTGTGTGATTTAGGGAAGCTGGGGACCTGCACTCTGTGATGCACTTGCCCTGGCTCAGTCTGTAGCCATTATTATTACATTTCGCTGTGCTATCAGGGAGCTATCAGACATGCAAATGACTCCGAACTCCTCCATTAGCCTCCAGCAGAACTCAGCAGGAGCTCTGCTGTTCCGTCTGTACACCGTTGGTAGTTTCATAGTTTTGGGTAGGAGAAATCACAGGGGGAACCTGAGGGGGATCTGACCAACCTCCTAAAGACTGATCCAGAGTGCCCTCGGAGCCTCGGGATGCTCCTTGCAGTGCATTACTTCAGCCTGCAGAGCACTGTAGCTGAAGAAATACAAATCAAGCTGCAGTGTTAATGGGAGTGCAGATTTTACAATTACGTTAACATGAAAGAGGAAACTGGTGTTACTACCTGAACCTGTGCTATTGAAAAAGGTGCTTCCCAAGGGGAAACAACCATACTATGAAATAAAAGGAAGTCTGACCTTCACTCTTGTATGTCTGCATACAGATACATGGCAGGCTGCGTAGCTCTTTCACTGCTAGAACTGTGATTTGCTGTAGTAATATCCGAACCTCCTCTCCAGCTGTAAATTTTCCCAGGTCTACGTCCTTTCCAGCAGAGGTATCAGATGTAATGAGGTATCCACCTACATGCTGCTCGAGTCAGGTTTAGTAGCGTGCTGTTATCAGTCAGTCCTGTCCTATCACTCCTTGAGAGAGGAAACCTGAGTGAATAAAGTGAGAGGAGTGGACTGGTCCACCATTGGATCTGAACTCCAGCAAAGGACCTAGTTGAGACCATGAGCTGTGGCTGGCTGCTACCTCTAGACCATCACAGATCAGGGAGAGAGGCTTTCATGCTGACCTGGACTTTCACAGCTCCACAGAAGTCATGGTGTACCCCATGCTTGATAAAGACAGTGCTATCATGACCGTTTCTGCTTATTTTCCTGCTCATGGCTCTGGAAGAAGAGAATTTCTGTGAGCCTGGCTGTAAAGCTGTATATCCTGTGACTGCAGTAGGCAGACTGGAGACTGAATCTTTGCAGTGCTCCCTTTTAGTGCTCCAGATCATCCTTGGGAAGGGATCACTGTGCCTCTATAGACTATAGATATATTTCTGTATCTTCACTGCTAAACATCCTCCATGTAGAAACTTCAGCTGAGAAGATGAAACAATATTTCTTCTTCCTTTAGGAATGTTGTACCTATGAAAACTTGAGAGAGAGCAGTTCTGCTTCTGATCTACTGCTTATCTAGCTGCAGGCTTGGAACTGGATGACTCACCTGTCATCCCAAACAGCACCCTGCACCTTTTTTTAAAGATTGATAGTACCGGCTAAGAAATGATAGCAAAAGGCTGCGGCAAACCAGGCAAGTCTGGCCCATGATGTTTGTTGTAGAGATGCAACAATTCATCAGGTCTATTTTTACAAGTTACATGTATTATTTTTTTAGAATGATCTGGGGATTTGAAAATTCTTCTGCTGGTTGTACTGGATACATGGCTAAAAGAACAATGTGTTTACAAAGATGGGATTGTTTAGCGTATTCAAAGCTAAATTTTGGTTATGGGGAAAAGTGGCATATTAAATGGTGCTGATCTGTACCCTCCCCTCTGGAATCAATGATCTCAGCCTGAGAGCTGTTTAGGATTGGCACCTAATTTTGATTTCTGAAATCAGTAACCAAAACTCAGTGGGAACATGAGTCTAATTGAAAGTAGCTATGTAGTTCACCAGAGGGTGAAATTTTCAAAAACGACAAGGCGAGGGTACATTCAGGTATCAGCTATGCAGTGCATCCTGTAAGCTGGAGTCTTTGGATGCCAAAATTAGATATAACCAAACTCACTAGTCACTTTAAAAAATATGCCAGTAAAAACAGTTATAATAGTCACTTCTTATCTCTAGAATGCGATTTTGACATTAACCTAGATGAATTAGTTTCGTTTTTAGACAAAACAGCATCTAAAATGACAACTGCATTGCTGTGACAGTGGCTGACTGTACATTTTTCTCTGTTGTTTCTCTTTTTAATTGTCTGTTTTTTCTTTTGAGGTCCGCAAGTACTTTCCACTTTGGATCAGCTCTTCTGATCTTGTTCTACTTTTGTAGCAGCAGAGTGAGTAACTTCAATTTTTTTAAAAAAAAGTTTGAATAGTGATTATCTCCTGCTTACAAAATGATCGAGACAGTTTACTCCTTTTCTTGTCCTTTATTCTTGCTAAAGTGTGGCCTACGAATGGCCTCTAGCCACGTCCTCTGTTGGTAAACTGTCCTGGTGCTTTGTGGTCCCAGTTCTGACCCGTGTCAGCTGTCTGGTAGAGGTATGTACCTTGTACTGCTGTGTTCTGCCTCTCTTGCGATCACCATTAGAGACCTTCACTCAAGAATTCTTGGGAGTAATTCATCTTTATTTAGACATTAATTCGACATGTCTATTTTTAAACATTTATATGTATGTTGATATGTTTAACATGTATATAACCCACATACAACTAGGTTAAGAAATGTTTTATTTAAAACAAAACCCTATGCAAGTCATAAAAATGCAAAATTAAATCCGAGGTCTTCTGTCACCTTCCTTGTATCTTCTCGCTGTCTTTCAGGTACGGTTGCAGTTCAGTTGATGATATTGCTCGCCTGAACGGTCACCTCTTGATAATACTTAAATCATGGGCATTTTTCAGATTAAAATGTTAACCTCTCCTCCCTTGTCTGCTTTTCCTACACCAATTTCCTGGCAATTGTACATTTTCAAAAATAAATGAACCCCATTATAAACTAATCAAGCTGTTCTAACTGCAGGCAGCGAAAAGAGAAAAAGAGGAAAGGACTATTTATGTCCAGTACAGCATCTCGAATACCTGGGAGGCTCTTCGACCACCATAAAGGAGGCCTTTCTAAGAATGTAGGCAGTAAACATAACTTCAGATGCTGGAGAAAGCAGCTATGACGTTGTCCATTGCAGGCTAAGACTTGTTGCAAAATAAACACACAGGTTTTTGTGGAAACTCAGGATTACAGAGTCCAAAGCTGCTCCTGCAGCACAAAGTAAAAACCTGGAAGCATAAAACCCCTCCAAACTGAAGTGGGCTCATGCGGAGTCAGTGATTTCCACTTCAGATAAGATGGTAGAAAGAATCCCAGTTTAGTTTTCATCATCTGCATTGTCACTAGATGGCACATCGGTCTAAAGTTTCAGAACCATCACTGTGGTGCTGCTCATCGTTACAGCTACTGCCTGGACCAACAGCACGTTATAGGTGGGAAACAGCTAGGAATGATGCATGTAACTGCTCTGCGTGTGTGCGTGCATGTGCCGCGGTGTGCAAGCCCCGGCATGGGGGTGCACACGTCTACGGCAGTAGAGTTGTGCGGATGCCTTTTCGGAGGCTGCTGCTCTGTGTATAATACAGTTATGTTGGAGAGAGAGACCTGATGTTTGGGTACTGGTATCCAAGGTAGGGGTGGGGAGAGGAAAAATCAAGACGTCCGTCCGACGACCACCTGCACGTCCTGGTATGGTTTGTACCTGGAGCAGGTGAAGGTCAGGCCAGACTGTACACATCAGCGCCTCTTTGAAGCAGCTTTTGTTATCTAGTACCACATATTTGATAGAACATGCAGAAAGCTTAGAAACTCCACTTGTCAATGACGAAAATAAGTGGCCTGTGGAGGACAGATAACAAGGATTTTTACATTAGTTTGCAGATAGAGAGGTGTATCTCAAGTCCCTCCAGTATCTCAATCAGGTGCTTTCAGATGTTATTTTAGATGTCTGTTTCTGAATTTTGAAAAAAAAAGGCAGTGAATCAGAGCCCAGCGCTGTGTGTTGTCTTTATTTTAAGCCATGAATAAGTGCCTCATATGCTTAGCTACTGTCATTTCCCCCCCACCCCCAACTCCTACCCCCTCTGCCCTTGTTCTCTGTGAAGAAACCATGTGCCTGCTTTGAGGAGCCCCCTGCAGCTTAGTGGAATAGGCAACTTCAGCGTGAATTGCTGCAATGCACTGTGTCTAGCAGCACATTTCAGGGGTTTCTTTTCTCATTTGTGTGTACCTTCTTTTCCAGAAATTTCCAGTGCAGTCACCTTCTTTTCCAACAATTTTATGCCTTCTTGAGGAAGTTACATGCAGGGATTACCTTGCATGCTGTCTTTTGCTGATGACTGTCTTTCTCTTTACCTGTTTTCTGCTGTGGTTTACCCCATGAGATTGGTATTCGTATACTGAGAAAATGCTCGTGTTTGAGATTTGAGACTGCTGGGAGCTTTCATTCTCAGAAGTAATTTCAAGTTCTGGATTCTCAAAAGAAGGCAGAGGGCTAATAAACAGTAAAAACACAGGACTAAGGTCTAACTTGGAGAAGAAGCTGCACTTCCTTTATTAATTGCGTAAGCATTCAATTTACCTGAACCCTTCTCAGCTCACCGGGAAAAGCCAGGCAGGTTTGGAAGCTTGCTAAAATAGAGTAATAATTTTCAGTCTTGGTAAGGCTGTTCTGTAATGAAGCAGGAAATCCACGGGAGAATCAGCACATCAGGTTCATTTTGAATTCTATTGTCCTGTAAAACTGATACTGAACTTTGATGAATTAAGTGTCTTTTCTATTCCCCCCCCCCGTTATTTTTTCCTTTATGTATTATGCATTGTTATGCATTAAGTATTCTTGTCCTGAGGTGTGGGACTGGCCATTTATAATAGCATATATTAAATGGAAATTCAGATTCAGTTAAAATCCATGGAAAATGATACTAATTCAACAACTGTTGGGGTTTTTTTCTTTCACGTTACAGAAACTGATTTTGGTAAAAGACCTTTACAATTGGTGCGATTTGAAAATTAGTGGTGAATCTTTGTAATTGGATTCATTCTTTTCTTAGGGTTCAATCCCAGTTCTGAAATACGATTTGAATTTGCCAAGTCTGGGAAAGTCTTGAATTTTTAACCTTCAGGAATGAGCAAGCAGTTCTGCTGTGACCTTTGGGCAGGAATTAAAAGACTGCTGCTTCTACATGGGATGTGGCTGCTTCTACAGCCATGTAGGCTGCTTCTACATGAGATGAAAAACGTGTATGTCTTGGATAAGTGAGGCTTCTTGTTCTGTTTGATGGAACAAAACTAGCAGCCAGAAAAGAAGAAGAAAATCTTTTGTCAATAAACCACTAGGAACCCTGACAACATGGAGACAATCTGTCTTCTAGGGCTGTTCATCCATTTTTTCTTTTAGTCCACAAACTCTCACTGAAGTCAGTGGAAGATTTGGGCAAGGAATCAGGATGTTTTCTAAAATACATTCATCTGATCCCTCTTCAGGAATCTGAGAAATGGCACGCTTACAATTTTGTTTTGATTACTTTTAGATAATAGGTATTTTCACTCTGGTCCACATGTCAAAATATACACCTTCACCAGTAAAGAAAAATCCGGAAAGATAAAGAAAGCACCCAGGCAGATGAGAAGCATAATGGAGGAAAGACTCAGTGCCAGTGCAGAAACCAGTATGGCTGAACACGCGCTGAAGGTTAAGGGAATTGTTTTGGTTTGTAACTTCTATAGGCAACTTAAAATATTGGAAACTTAAACCTTTCTCATGGATGATGAATAACGTCAGACCAAATCCTTTCCAAAGCTATTATTTGGGAATTAGATATTGAATATATCAGTAGTTTCATTCCAGTACCTTTCATTACTGCAGAGTTAATGGAAAAATTATTGATTGGTAGTTCAAGCTGTACAAATTAGCTTTGCTGAATAGTAGCACACAGAGTTTAACTACCCGTGAGGAAGCGCTTCACTGGTATAGACATTCCTGGTTTAGGTATCACAGCCACAGCAATATCTTTCCCACTATGTGTCCTACTACAAGGTAGGCTTTGTTGACAACATGCCTTCTTCAATCTGCAGCCCATGGAGTGATGTTACTGGTGTGGACCACACCTATTTTATTGTGAGGAAAGCGTTTGTCATCTCTGTTGTGTGGAAAAAACTCCAAGTCTTTAACCCAAATATCTCCAAGAAGGTTCAGACTGGAGGGCAAAAGCCTACACATTCAGAATGCCAAACGTACTCCATGTAACACCTTTTCGCTTACTCTTCCATGTGAATAACTCGCAAAGGCGCTGTGTGGCTTACGCAGTAGCTTGTAATAATGTGCTGCTGGAACTCATTTTTAGGCAGTAGCCCAGCTTTGTAGCTGTCCTGTCATGTCAGCCTGATTAATTATGTGCAGTCCTTAATGGTGGCATCCATATAAGTAAGGAGCTCTGGGAGAAAAAAAAAAACCCACCTTACATTTCTTAGATTCTGAAGATGATTTTCTAAAATCTTAGTATCAGGCATATCACCCAAAGTATTGGCAGCTTCCCTTCTGTACCTAAGGAAGTGACCTTCTGTGCCCACAGAAGTGAACTCAAATATATTAGTAAGGTTTAAAGAAGGAAGAAAGTGAAATAGTGTCTAACGCAGGATTTCAGAAATCTTGCATGTTCTTCAGTTGCATCAGCCTCATTCCCTCCAGCCTGCTTCTTGGAGAAACTGCAACAGTGAAATCATGTGAAATTTACCCTCCTGCTCCATGTTTTCTTAGGAAAACCATGGCAGTGTTCTACATCAACACACTTATCCCATTTAAATTGTCATACAAACAAATCAGGTAAAACAATGAGGGCTTTGCATTCTAGGTTTCTTTCTGTCTTTCAGGAATGCCCAGAGTCTGAACTGACATCTACAGAAGAAAGAAAACAGCGTAGGCTCACCAGCAGGCCAGCTACTTCTAGTTTAACAATATAGCATATTTATCAGTCGATCCTCTTCTGAGCAAAACATCTACTTCATAATATGACGTAGATTATGTGACATTTTAGGTGACAGTTGATTTAGAAACACAGCTGCTCAGCCAAATTTTGTCTGCTGATGTTTGGCTACAACATTAATTTTATCTTTCCTTTGAGCTGCTTATTACCAGTTGGTCATTAATCACAGATAATGACTGATACCCCAAAGGTTAATGCTTGACTGCATTCTTCTAAAGCTGAAAAATGTCTCTGTGTTCAAGTGTATTCCAGTGCCACGCAACATGGAAGCAAACAAATGCCGCACTCCTGTTGTAAGGGTACTGCTGGTGGATGTATAATTAACATACTCCAGATGTCAGCACTATTAAAATCTGTCACTCATCTACATAACTGCTAATTTGTAACATAATAAGCAAAATACCTGGGTTTCAGATAGCAAGTTTTTTATTAAAAAAAAGTTACATTTTCATCCTTGAGCATAATGCATACCAGCAGAAGAATTGTACTGTCAGTAAGATTCATTCTATCAGGGAAACTTAGTGTTATTCTA
This sequence comes from Rhynochetos jubatus, assembly GCA_027574665.1. Classification (NCBI taxonomy): domain Eukaryota; kingdom Metazoa; phylum Chordata; class Aves; order Eurypygiformes; family Rhynochetidae; genus Rhynochetos; species Rhynochetos jubatus. Next base: position 39,994,242 of record CM050650.1, read on the forward strand.
TCATCTACTTACGTCAAGAAATACTTGATTTGTGTTTCAACACTACAGAGCCTGGCGTTAACTCTCTCCTTGCTACCCCACGTGTTCCAAACGCTCATTTATTAACAAATATTACCACCCATAAAGTATTCATGCTTCGTAGCAGCAGTAATTCATTAATCCTCCCCAAATAAATGCAGTTAAACCGCCAGCCAAAGGCCTTCTTGCCCCCAGTGACTAGCTTAACGTAAGCTTTATTAAGATGTCTTGGTACACGTTCTGTGCTATTTAGTGATATCATGGCAATGTTTCAAGCTCCTAACAAGGCAATGCACATCAGGAGAGCGAGGTGGAGGGATTATCATGCTGCCTCATGTGGCTCCGATTTACAGTCTGTCATGGTGGAACCCACTTGCAGACTCGGCATGCTCCAGGACACAGCAGTGCTCCATCTTCTTTCTATTGACGGTACTACAACCTCCAGAACTTCTGGAAGAATCTAGCAGATTATTTCTCAGCTATGAGAATAGAAAAATACAATGAAAACCAGCTTTAAGATCTGTTTTCATGCCATAGACTTGAAAAACAAAATTAAATTAGCACGGTATGTCAAAACTTGTCACACACTCAACGAAGGGTAAACAAGAAACTTCAAAGATCAGCAAGCAGAGTATCTTTAAATAGCTGAAAGGTGGATGAAGTAAACAGCTGCTGATTAAATATCAAAAAAATCTAGGTCATTAATAAAAGAAGGTTCTTGAATTAGTCACCCCCTTTCTGTCTGTGGGATATTAAAACAGTTGCAGTGCAACCGAGGATCAACTCTGATTTGAGGCACGCTCAGCCGCATGAGCCTCAAAAATAAACAAATACGTAAACACAGTGGAAATGTCCCAAAGGGCTGTTGGGTGCCCCCCCCTGATTCTGCCCTGGCTCACAGTAGTTTTATAGTGATGCAGCTCTGTTGAAATTTTATCTTGCGTTGGCTATGATTTATGAAGTTGCATTCACAAATAAAATCAGGAGTCTCCTTCACTCCAAAGTACCTTGCTCCAGTGAGCCTCTTCCTGTATATCGTTGACTCCTGACAACAGACTAGGATGTCAGATGGGGAGATGGCCTTATCTTAACTGAAGTGAACTTGATTCCAGTTTTGCTTCACAGAACTGTAGGTGAAATAACATTTATCAGACCAGAAGGGAATTGAAATTATTTGCCACAAAGAGAGTAATAAATATTTACAGTTTCATATGGGTTACTGTTCTGCTTAAAATATCTAAATGTTGACAGCATGCATCTTTTCACCCCCAACAAACTAAGGTTCCCAAAGACCTGGGAGCTGCTATAGTTACTTCTCTACAGAATTTATCTGTAAGGTTTTATGAGGTTATTTTCCTCCTCAAAGTCAGTTCTCACAGGAATGGCGTGGATTCCACTTAAAGTATGCCAATAATGGAGCAACGATGTTTCAGGCGCTGTCCTGAGGCTTTTTCCTCAGCCCCGAGGTACATGCCAGGCAGTTACTTCTGGCCTCTCTGTGCTTTCAGCTCGCAATAAGATTGTCACGAAGATGCAAGTGACAGCTTCGAGTACAGACGACCCCAGTCCCTGTTATCCCTACAGCTTCTGGATTCTGTGTCTTCCAACCATTCTGTCCATCTACTTACTGGAAGATGGATGGCATTTTAGAAAGCCTTGTTCAGCATTTAAGCCTTCATTTTTCCTCCATGGCCCTAGCAGAGACCTGCTGATTCCTGATGGCCAGCTAGCACCTGTTACAGGAAGCTACAATGTGTTCCTATGCAGATAATTGCGCAGAGAGGGATACTTGTATTTTGGTGAACAGATGAAGAGAATAGGCCAAGCACCATAATTTTGACTTCAGTAACAGAAGAATTAATCTTCATAATGCATTTTCACTACGCTGGGCATTCATAGGTTTGGGTAGCAAAGCCAAAGGAACAATCACGAAAGACAAAAGGCACTAACCAGCAGTCCAGTAAAGCCTCCCATTTGTGCAATTTGAAGATGTGATGGACAGAGCTCCCAGCATCTGATCTTGGGCAACGTTCCCGACTGGCCGATGATGAAGTAAGGTTGTTACATTTATGAAGCAGTACTACGTTTAGTGCTTGGACTGTGCTTTTTCCAGTTTCTTTTCATGTGTGGAGTGACCACCTTGAGGTGGGTGATGCTGAAAATCCGGTGCTGGGAGAGAGATGCAGAATAATTAAGCCAAACACACCTGGCAAAATGCAACATTTCCCTTTTGAGTGCATTCAGTCCAGGAAATCCTTCTCTCTTTCTACCCAAAATGCTTTGAAAATGGCCAGAATTGCTGGCAGGATGACGCTTTACCACTTCAGCTCTTACAGGGATATATCCATTTCAGATGTTTGAATGCAGCTGTGATGGGAAAAGGAAGGGAAGGGGAAGGTTAAGTGTTTGACATGAAGTTTGCAGGGTGAAAGAAACAATGGGACATGGCTTTCCCATCCATTTTTTTATTATGGGTTGAAGCTCGATTAGTGATTGAAGTAATTGTTAATATTTTGCTAAGTTACCATGTTCAAGCACACATTCTCAGTGCTTTAAATGCAAGAAAGAAGAAGCCACTGATCTGCAAAGACACACACAAAAGCTCAAGCAATTTACATGAACCAATTAAATGGCACCCCGTGTCCCTAATGAGCCAGCACAGAGATACAATTAACTGATATTTTATTTGTTAAATGAATCGACCTTTACCAAAGCAATCTATAAAATCAATTTGCATACTGTAACCCTTGCAGACTGGCAGTCTGTTCACATCAGGAGTCTTAAAATATAAGCAGAACAGGCATTTCAATACCCTGTAACATATCATTAAAACATGTCCCAAGGTACTCCACAATCCATAAAACAGCACAAGCATTAGCAATCACTTGCCCATTACAACCACCACGCATGGCACACGTGTTAACTTGTATGGCATCTTAATTTCCCGTGACCCTAGCTCCATATTGCTTGGGAGAGGGCACTTGTGCAAGCTGGTGAAAGAGTCCTTCAACAACGGGGAACTTTAGTGTGCAAAATACTTCTCTTCGATTTGGTAGATGCGGTATCCTGGTGTGAACTTGCACTTCTGTGCAGTGTTTGTAACATTTACACCTGTGTGCTTCTGAATTAAGTGCCACTTTTCCTCCAGCCTCTCAAACAGGCACTCCACCACCAAATGATGAAAGCATATTTCAATTTCTTTCCACTCACATGGTTTGTATGCAGGGTATTGCCATCAGCTGGGAAAGAAAAGACAGAAAGTCCCAAAATGAAGATGGTCAAAAGCATCTTCGTGACTGCTTCATCATTGGCAAAGTCAAAGAATATGAATGCTGGATATTCTGAGAATCCTGTGCTGCCACATGCCAGTGCCTTGCAGTGATGTTCATGCGGTTTCCCAAATCCATGACACAGTGCTTCTCTTGCTTAACATGCCTATTGGCTTCTGTCTGAGCACAACCTACATGCATCTGAGTTCTTATGCTACAGTTGGAAACGTACTTTATCTGGAAACCAGACTTAATTTCAGGTACATTCTTAAAATAAGAGTTGCCAGTTGGCAACAGCAATGTAACCCTTCATCACTAGCACGAGAGTTGCTTGCCAGTGGTTGGATAGCCATGCCACTACAGTGCTCTGGCGAAGCTGTATCTTAGCAATAGAAGCCCACATCTATATGATCGTGGCCACCTTTATTTGTGTGCTGTGGTACAAAAGGTCTTTTTCAGACCCTGTAGCTTCGTCTATGTTGTGAAATAGATCTGGGTTAAGCCATGGGATTGAGTATCATTAATCCTTCACGCTGCTTAGCTCCTGACACCATTTTGGTCTGTGCCAGCTAGTGTTCTCTGAGATGATGCCCGGGAACGGTCCAGGGAAAAGCATGTGCCAGAGACCATTTCCAGTAAGTTGTGTTAGCAACTTCCAGTAAGTTATGTGAAAAACAAAGTAAGCACTGGGCTTACTTCCTTCGGCCCTTCCACTGCCCAGCAAGCTTTGTACGCTCAAATGCTCCTACCTGCCTTCCTGTCACACTCAGAGAGGCAAGAAGGGACACATTTTGTCTCATCCTACAAAAAAACCTTTCTGAGAACTGAAAATCGAACTCCCTGTAGAACGCAGAGGAGAATGTAGATCAGGTGCTACTCAGTGGGGATGTAGCCCATGCCACTTGGCTTCAAGGCCAGTGAACCTTTCACTGGCTTGGTTTTATTAAGAGTATAGAACATAGTCTGACATCTGCTTTCTTGGAAGAAGGAGCTACTCTTAGCCAAGTTGTGTGTGCACATGAGCATGATTCCAGTATGCTGCAGTTCTTCAGTGAACAGACACATTGACAGGACAGGGATTAGTACTTATACTGTTTTTCAGGTCTGTTTTGCAAAGTACTTTAACGACTTCTGTGTCCATTTTCTTTCTATTCTGTAGTATTAAAGAACCCTTTTATCCATCTGAATGATTACTCCCACAGACTGAAATTTTAAGTGCTTGAGCAGAGTATCACCAAAAGAAACCTGGTTCTGGTCAGGGAAATACCCTCAGTACATTAAGTCAAACAAGGTCCACACAGTTGATGGCGGACTGAAATAACATCTGACCTAGGAAGTTTTCCTGTTCAGGAAAGAGTACACACACCAATTTCTTGAAAGGCCCTGTACTGGGTTTGGCTGGGAGGGAGATAATTTTCTTCCCAGTGGCCCATTTGGTGCTGTGTTTTAGATGATTGATCAAAACAGTGTTTTAGCTATTGCTGAACAGTGTTTACACAGTGCCAAGGCCTTCTCTGTTTCTTACTCTGCCGTCCCAGTGAGCAGACGGGGGGTGAACAAGAGGTTGTGAAGGGACACAGCCCCAGGACAGCTGACCCCAGCTGACCAAAGGGATATTTCAAACCATGTAAGATCATACTCAGCAGCAAAACAGGGAGCAGTTTTTCCAAAATAGCTGTTCCTTGGTGACTGGACTATCATTGGTCTGCTGGTGGTAAGTGATTGTGTATCATTTGGGTTTTTTCTTCTTTTTTTTTTCCCCTATCACTTATTAAACTGCCTTTATCTTGACCTACAAGGTATTCTTCCTCACTTTTGCCTTTCTTCCCACTGGTGGAAGTGAGTGAGTGACAGGCTGGGGGCTGACCTGCCAGCTGGGGTCAACCCAGCAAAGACATCATTCTCCCTCTGTCTGTCCATCTTTTATAAATCCTTTAGTTTTGAATTCTAACACCGTTCAGAGAATGCCAACAAGCACAGAATGGGAACAGGTGAATGTGGCTCAGTTACATTAAACAAAACAGAGAAGATGAAAGAACAGCAGTTTGCCTCCTCTGAGTTTGCAGACCACACACCTGAGTATGCAGATACTCATCCCTGAAGCTTACGGTTCCATTCTGTTCCTGAGTTTAGGAATACCTACCTGGAAAAAGAAAATCTGGTCACTATTAGTGAAAAGGATGCAGGTATAACAAGGTCATTTAGAGGGAGCCACAGTAAACTTTTCACTTACAGTCTGGAAGAACTGTAAACTCTACAGATTCCAGTCAACAACCTCCACAGAGTCTTATGGAGCATCATAGCTGCAACAATGCTGGCAAATGGAATTTTTATAAGAATCCTGTGGCTGTTTTCCAGTTTGGACAGGCATCATGCTTTGAAAAATTACCCATATCTCAGTGAAGGACAGCCTGAGCTATTCTATACTTACCAGTATTGGCTTGTGGAATTGAAAATGATGAATTGCTCAAATTTGGTTCCATTCATTCTTAACCATATTTAATAGTGCTTTTAATCAGAGAGACTTGTTATAAAAACTATGTAAATTTAAGACAGAAAAGAATCTTTAGAGAGTAGGAGAATTATTTATTAAAGACAATCTGGGCATAGTGCCAAAGCCTATTAAACTAATCAATATCGTTTTGGGGGAAGTAACTGGGGATATAATTTTGTCATCCATACAAAGTTTGGGAAGGCTGCCATCTTGATGACAGTAGAAAACATGAAGTTATGTAAGTACTAGAACTCTCCAGGTCTACAGTCCGAAGTCAGTGATGTTACTCTGACTTATGCTTCAAAAGTGATATTAGAATTTGACCTAATTTTATGGGAAGTATATGCAGACAAAATATTTTTTTTTCAGAGATACCAAAGAGTATCTGTAGAGTAGTAGTAGTAGTCTGTAGAGTTAAATCATCTTCCCCCAACTGGGGGACTCTTGCTCAGTGTACAGCCAACCAAGATTTTAAAAAGGGCCTCTAGCTCCACGTGGGAAGCATTAAATATCGCCAAATCATAACAAGATTTCAAAATGCAGAATATTCAACGTCCTCCTATTTCTTGTTTTGTTTTTCAAAAGCATATAGCTTGTAGAGAGACCAAAGTAAAAGAAATCATATCAGAGCAGTGAATTAATTTATAGTAAAATAATTCAGCACTTCATCCCCAGCTTTCCAGATAAGAGTGATTAATACTGAGTTTCCAAGCTACTGACTTTTCTAATGTCAATAATAGTTCCTGGTGACTGAATAGGCCATGAATTAATATCTTCCTGTACATATACAGGCTCTGTACGAACAGCTAAGAACAGGAAGAAGAAGTGAGAATGACAACATGTAACTGTGTATTGGTCCACATGAAGCACTATGAATATACTAAGCCAAATTAAAGAAAACCAGACTTCGATGTAGCTTTTATTTTCACCACAGATCAGATCACAGGGAGGGCTTTGAAGGCAGGTAACCAGGTAGCTTTGCCTGTTGTCTGGGCCCAGTGTGGGCCAGCTGCTCCCTGGCATCCCAGGGAAACAGGAGCTGCAGGGCTTCCTGGGCTGGCAGGGCAGCCATTACCAGCCTGGGCCTGTCCCACCGCCCCATCCAGAGAGCGGGGCAGGCCGGGGGCAGGCAGGGGAAGCCCCAGCCCTAGGCAATGGGCACCTCCCTGGTGACAGGCTGAGGCCAGGGTGGGCCATCAGCCCACAGGTTGGGGCCAGGGTCAGGCCTGGTGAAGGCAACCAGGGTGAGATACAGCCTCAGAATGGTGACACGGTCAGGCTGAGGCCAGGCCAGGCAGTCAATCCGTGGGTCAGAGTCTGGGTCAAGGGGATTCATGGCCAGCCACATTGATGGCTGTGGTGCAGCAGGAGCACTAAGTAGCTCAGGTGATATATTGGTAAAGCCTCAGCTTCCAATCCCGTGGCAGGGGCTTAGGCCTGTCTGAGGTCTCCCCCAAGTGCTGCCTGGGAGCCAGACCTCCCAGAGGGGAGATGCTGCCAGGGCTCTGACACATACATTTGAAGAGCTCTTTACACACATAATATTGGGGCAGGATAGAAAGTGTTCAGCTGCTTGTATGAAAATGTAACAGATGGGCTCGTGTTATTGGTAGAGGTCTATGTTTCAGTGGTGGAAACAAGCAGTGTGAAGATTCATCCTTCTGGTACTCGCAAGGGAAACGAGGTCCTTCAGTCTGGTGAAGGAGGAGGAACCAGCAGGGAGACAGGGAACTGAGCTTCCCTCAGAATTTCAAGTGCACAAGGGTGGAGTAAAATGTATTTGTGAAAGCCATAAAAGAGGAGGCTGCAGTAGATAAAACAGAAGATTAAGAAGGCCTGGATGGGTGGTGCAGAAGTGGAAAGACTTTTTCTTAGAGATATCATGAAAGAAGACCTATTAAAGCTTTAGGTGGGACCCAGCTGAAAAGTCAGAGGAAGAGCCCAGTCATGGGTGATTACAGAGAAGCTGCTGAACCAAGTGACAGTGACAAGGCTGCTGGTATTTTTCACTGCTGCTGAAGAAAGGCTCACAAGCCATTACGAAAAGCTGCAAACCATAGCAATGGTTTGCTACAAAACATTGAAAGGGTGCATACTTTTTAAACGATTGCAAATCGTCATACCGATAACAGAATTTAATATCACTTAGATGCAGGCTGGCATTTTTCTGTTGTCTGTATATGCAAAGACAACTTAGTTCCAGACATCATCAGTTTAAATTCAAAGAACAGGACAGAAAACAACTGTCTGAGATCAGTGACTGTCATTCTATGGAAAGTGGTAAATACCTTTCCCTTCCAAGAAACTGTTTCTAAACAATGTTTTAATATCTGTATGGAAAATAGATGCAATTCATGGCTCCCTCCTACATAAAGGACTGACATTAATTTGTTGGTGTTTACAAACTTAGAAGTTGTTTCTGATATACTCCAGTGTTAAGAAGAAATCAGATGCGTTAACAGCTTGAGACACATGCAAATGACACATTTCTCTTGATGGTAGCAAACAAACATTTTTTAAATAAGTCTCCATACTAATTCATTCTCTAAAGTAACTTGATTTTATCAATAAAGCTACAAAAATTACATAAGCCTACATTCTCATTTATATCTGTGGCAGGCAAGTTTAAACAGTGCTATTCAATCAGAACATTATCAGATACTTCACTTTGCATTGGGGTAGATAGGTACAACTGATATAAGATGATGATGAGTTAAGTTTGTGCATTTATCACAAGCTTATCTGTCAGAAGCAGCCTCTAGGACTGATGCTGAAGGAAGCAAATGAGCTGACAAAATGGCAAGAATCTGGAGTAACTGTCGCAACACTGTCTGGTTCTGTTAAAAAACATCAGTCAAGGGAGGCTGAAGTTTGGAATTAGAGCTTTTTGTTTGAGTGATCATAGATTCAGACACTTGGATTATGTCTCTTGTGGGGTTAAAGTTTCAGAATGCCTTGGCTAAATCACTGGCTTTAAAAGGTCTTGGCTTCAGAAATGATGACCACATTTACATTGAGTTTTTGAGATACAGTGTTGACCTTTTAACTTGCTTTCTGGCTTCACTCAGACATATAGCCAAAGGCTGTCTCAGGAATCTGATTCTTCCTGGGGCTCTTGTTATTAGGTGGATTTAGGTGCACAGCTATAAATCAAAGTGATAGTTGCTTCACTCCTCTTTTCTTATCATATATAGATTTTGGCTAATCGCTTAAGCTCGGTGGTTGTTTCTTTTGTTAACTTCAAAGGTATATTGCTGGATTACAACAGTGCTGCTTATGGGGCTGTTCACTGCTTTCTGCACAAAAGAACTTGTTACTGTTTGCTTGTGTCATTTACAGTTTGAATGGCAGATGCTTCAAGGAACCTTATAAAAGATAGGAACTGGAATGGTTCTGCCGCAGTACCATTCCTTATTATCTGTATCCCCTTCCACATTTGTTATTATTAAAGAAATGTACTGTCTATGTGATCATCTTATTAGCATTCAGCAAGTCCTGATGGATATTTCCTGCCTGAAGTCATGACCTGCGCATTACAACAATTGAAAAAGAAACACGGAAAAATAGAGATAAGCAGCAGTTTTAGACAAATTCATGAGAGGTTGCTCAAGTTTCAAGTTATGAATATTTTAGAGAGGCTAAATGTCAGGACTTCCATTGTATAATTAGTAATATTTTCATTCTGAACGGAAAAGAGTTATAATTCAAAGCATGTAGTTTCAAATATGTGCATTGAATTAGTAAGATGAGCCAAAGGGGCTCTCTGAGGTAACTGAGAAAGCTATCTGCATATATTATGTTTCTGCTGCACAAAGTTCTGTTACTGTGTGAGTCATCAGCCACTGGGAGGTCTTAAGAAGACCTCTAGTAGATTTTTTTCTTGAAAGGGTGGGCTGGAGAATTAGAGAAACATAAAACCTAATTAAACGTAGTTGAGGCAAAACTTAAGCATGTTTCAGCATTCAACTAGACCTGACTGGAATGAAGATAGTGTTATCTCAGAGGTAGGATGACATTTTCACCATCATATAATACAGAGATTTATGCTCATTTTAAATAAGCTAGTCTGTTTTTTGGAAGCAGTTGAAAGTCCTCTATTGTAAGGAACATTTCCCCATCTTGGTGTGATTTATTTTCTGTAAATATTCTATAATTTATTTCCTACTCTTCTTGAGGCTTAGCTGTTAGAACTGGACACATGACTCCAGTGGCATTAGCATGGATACAAAAAGTAGTAATGTTTTAACTAAAGCCCCTCTGCTATGAGGACAGGGTGAGAGAGTTGGGTTTGTTCAGCCTGGAGAAGAGAAGGCTCCGGGGAGACCTTATAGCACCTTCCAGTGCCTGAAGGGGCCTACAAGGAAGATGGGGATGAGGACTTTTTACAAGGGCCTGTAGTGACAGGTTTAAAATAAAATCAGGGATATTTAGATTGGATATCAGGAAGTTCTTCCCGGAGAGGGTGGTGAGGCACTGGGGCAGGTTGCCCAGAGAAGCTGTGGATGCCCCATCCCTGGAAGTGTTCAAGGCCAGGCTGGATGAGGCTTTGAGCAACCTGGTCTAGTGGAGGGTGTCCCTGCCCATGGCAGGGGGGTTGGAGCTAGATGATCTTTAAGGTCCCTTCCAACCCAAACCATTCTGTGATTCTAACCTAATCAACCCTGAGTTCCAATATGTGCATGCATCATTTCCTTATTGGTCTTGGTCACAGCTTCACAAAGAGCATGATCACATTGGTCTGACCTTACAGTGCAGGGGACAGTCATAGCATATGTCCTGTAAGTAAAACTTCCCATATTCTTTTGCTGACTATGGGCTGTTAATCTGGTTGCTTACTTTTTTTTCCCCTCACTTATGGACACTTTACCCAGTAACATGTTTTGACTTTTGTCAGTAATCTGTGTTTTTAAATACTTTCTAGCTCTCCAATCTCAACCTGTAAATCTTATTAGTGATTTTATATGTTTTAGGTTCAAAGTTTATACTTCTGAGCAAGCGATGAAAACCTGAAGAAAATTCTAAATGTAACTTCTGTATCCTGGCTTAAATGTGAACATTCTATACATGTAATTTTAATTCTGTCAAAGATATTTTTGATAAAAGTGTCTTAAAGCAATTTATTCAATCAACATTTTCTTTTCTGGGGAGGTGTATTTGTACCCCAAATTGTTATGCCATTGAACAATCAAGTTACTGAAAATATCCATTGCTTGTACCCCTGCTGTTTAGCTTTAATTACATTGTCATCATTAATTCCTCACTAATAGAGTCTTTTCCAGCCATTCTAGTCTCTTGGCCAAGACTGATCTCAGACTTACAGTCTCTAATAGATGTTTTTAATATTGTCATAGCATAAATTTTCTTCCATTAGCTAGAATTTTGCCATAGTTTCAAGAGTTACCCAATGTCAGCATTAATGATTCAGAGCACTCACAGCATCACAGAATCACAGGATGGTGGAGGTTGGAAGGGACCTCTGGAGCTCATCTGGTCCAAGTCCCTGCTCAAGCAGGGTCACCCAGAGCTGGTTAAGCAGGACCTTGTCCAGACAGCTTTTGAGTATCTCCAAGGATGGGGATTCCACCACCTCTCTGGGCCACCTGTGCCAGTGCTGGTCACCCTCACAGTGAAAAAGTGCTTCCCATGTTCAGACAGAACCTCCTGTGGTTCAGCTTGTGCCCAGTGCCTCTGGTCCTGTCACTGGACACCACTGGAAACAGCCTGGCTCCGTCTTCTTCACACCCTCCCTTCACATATTTGTATAGATTGATGAGACCTCCTGGAGCCTTCTCTTCTCCAGGCTGAACACTCCCAGCTCTCTCAGCCTTCCCTCACAGGAGATGTGCTTCAGCCCTAATAAACAAATGTTTCCCTGCTCTGCTTCCTCTTTTAAGCCACATACACACTGCCATTACTGGGATGGCTCTGTGCTTGAAAAAGTCTGTGTTTATAGGATAAATACGTTATTACAAACCTGAACAAAAGAGGTGATGATGAAGCTTGTAGGATTCCATTTTGGAGAAGCTGCAATGTAGTCAGCTTTGGATGAAGGATTACGCCCACACTTGAACAACTTATCTTTGACTTGTGAGAGTCCCAGCAAGCATCCAGAGCCCTGAGCAGTGGTGAGTAACACTTCCTGGGAATTCCTGTGGGCTAGGAGACTTTTCTCACTTTGAAGTAATAACCTGGCTTCAGTTAGTCATGTTGTTAAGAAACCTTAAGTACTCAGGAAAATCTGCCTGTTGCAGCATGGTGCACTGTTTCTTTTCAGCAACATAGCTTACACCAAACTCTTCAGATCTGTTCACTCTCCAAGGGGAAAAACTGCACCCAAGGTCAGATTCTTATCACTATATAATTCTATCAATCAGCTTTACTGGGAACTTTTACTTGTGTGAAAGGACAATTAGGTTCATTGTTATTCAGATCTCTTTCAAACATAATTATCAAAGGGAAAATTGTGACTCTGCATTTAAGAATAATTGCTACAACAGATTCAATTATGTTTTGCGAGGCAGAACTTGTCTTACAACAGTCCTGAACTTGCCCTCTAGCTTCGTTTTGGTGTCAATGGCAAGAATCAAAACTGTGCTATGTACCTCTACACAGTGTCACAGTTAACACCCAGATAGTGTCAATTCCAAACAGTCCGTTTTCTTTGTTTGATTATGCAGTCATGTACAATCTCATTTGCTATTTATCTTATTTTGCTGAACATAGCCATGTTTACTATCGTGTCTAGGGACTTCAATTTAAGCCCTGACATGGTTGCGCTGTGTGCTGTACAAACACACAATAAAAGCCTGTTTCTCACAGGGGCTGCTATCTAACTCCAAACAACAAGCAAATGTTCTGAAGGGAATGAAAAGCATGTGGTGCAAGTTGTCCAAGGTCATACAGAAGATTTATGTGAGAGCTTGGAACGGAAGTCAAGCTTGCAGTGTCCCTGTTTTGTTCTCTGACGGATCCATATGCCTCTCAACATAGGTCAAAAACTGGGAGGAGATTAGGTTTTTCATCATGATCTCAGTGTATGCTGCTTTGTATCAAAGGCATGAGTGTTACAGAATGCCGTCTGCCTGGCAGAGACAGACTATCCGTTCCTTTTTCTTTCGAGTTAATAGTGGAAAAGGACCAGAAATCTTCAGTAGGAGAGCTTTTTAAAGCTTCATATCCAAATCAACCAGGAGAATCCTGGTTGCTTAGGATTATTGTTTTGTGTTGCCCTGTAAAGTGCTTTTATATCTTATTTGATTCATTGTGAGACCTTCATTATCGCTTTGATGGAACATGTTTTGACTGAGCACAAATTTGGAAAACAATCTTCTAGATTCATAAACAGCATGACATATCAACCTCTCCCAGTATGCCTAACTGAATACATTTTTTTTGTCAAACACAGTATTCTACAAGCCAGACGGACTGATTCTTCATCCTTTCCATTCTGAAATAAAAGAAACCCAATTTAAGGAACTTATTCTTCTAATGGAAGAATAGTAAAAGCAGATCTAGTAAGTTGTTTGTTGCTTTGCAAGACGTTAAGCTACACCAGACAGATTTTTACTGTCTGGTACTGATAAACCATTTTGATATTCATTACTCACATAACATCATTCACTGATAGGAAAACCATGATCCCTTTATTTCATAATGTTATTCCTTTTGCTGTGTACCCAGTTTAAATATATCTTCCCATTCCTTTGATTTAAACCCCTTCATGATCATTATATCAAACCTCCTATCAAACAAGGCAAAGTTCTAAGCAAATATTGCATCTCATTTCAGTAGATTTACTTCAACTGCTTGTTCTCATTAATGAAAAAAATACAGGTCCTTGTAGAATCAAAGTCTCTGTGTTAATCTTCTGGAAAACCATTACTGAGAGTAATGTATTTGTGTTCACTCGAAGCTTATACTTGTTATTTTTAACCTGACATCAGGATCACAATAATGTCTTTTGCTTTTGAATGTCTGTATCAGCAACATAGAAATTGCCATAATTATTTCAGCTAATTAATTGTTAAGACTGAAAAGTCTGTTTTCCTCAGTTAAATTCTCATCTGCCTTATGTATTTTCCTTTTCTTTGGTGGTGGAAGAAACAGAAGTATGAAAATAAACAGCTTTCCCTGATTTGGTATTGCAGCCCTTTTTACACATTGGTCTCTTACACAGTACAGGGTCTACTCAAAATTCCATTCTCTTCAGTATGACTAATGTGCATAAACCTAAGCCTGAGTATGTTTATAGTATCTAGGCCACAAGTTTCAGAGCTGCTATTGATGGACAAGAAATGGAGGCATGTAGGCAGTCACTGAGTTCTTCCAGTGCTTTGACTAATTTGGCTTCTCGTTTATAAAGTAGAGAAGATAAACCTGGAAAGTATTTGCATATGGTACCTGCTTTCAGCATATGATTCAAACCTATTGACTTCAGTTGTTCCACTAGAATCGGAAAGCAGACTGTAAAGTCTGGCTTATTCTCTGGTCTAATCTTGTTTACTTGCATAAAGTCATGTTTCTCTAAACACAGTGGGACAACTGCTTTATTTCAAAATCCACACATCTGTCCTACCCTGACCTCTACAAGTGATGTCTGTGCTCTCCATTAGTCATGCTTGCAATTGCTGCTGCTGGCTTTCTCCTTCAAGCCGCACAAGCTGCAAGCCGTGACCCAGAACCCTTGCATCTGCAGTCACTACACCCATTACTGACTGCCATGATTTAACCTTATCTAGCAATTAAGTACCACACAGCTGCACGCTTACCTCTCCCCCATCCCCCAGTGCAGGAGGAGAGTAAGGTAAGCTTGTGAAGTTAAGAACTATTTCATAATAAAAATTAACATTATAGTGATACTAACAATTCTACTACTACGAAGTAATTAAAATAATAGAAAACAGAACATATGATACAGTCACTCACCACCCGCTAACCAACACACAGCAAGGTCCCAAATGACAAGAGTCCAAGCCCAAGAGCCAACAGAGCCAGTGCCCCAGAGCAACAACCAACCAGGACAAAAGCCAGGCCCCCCCCCCCCCCCCCCCCCCCAGCCCACTAAGGAACAATCTGCTCCGCTGCTAACTACCATGCCAAGAGCTAACAAAGGACCTAACGACCCAGCTATCAAGCTAGCCCCAAGTCTTAAGGACACCCCCACCCAGGCCACTTCCCACCTCAGAACTGCACATGTGCCCTGAGCCTGACAAACTATGGAATGAAACAACTCTCTGGGCCACTCTGGGCCAGCTGTCAGCTGTGAAGAAAAGGAGCTCTTTCCTGCTTGAAAGCAGCACACTGACATAGATGGTTCTCTGCTCTGGTTATGCAGCCCAGTGTATTTGGGCTGTAGCTCCCATTTGTTGTTCTGATGACAGAACGGGAATGGATTGTTCCAGCTGAGCCAGAAAGTGCTCGTGGCATCCACTGGCCTCAGTGAGGCTTGTAATGCACCTTGGATCCCAAACCACACCCATCTTCCTGCCTACTCTTACTAGAATTTTCTAGGACAACCTACATAATTCAACTGCTTGTGCTTAATAAAAAACCTAGTTCTGAACCAGGTTCTGTCTGTGACTGAACACTTCACTCAGTTCCTCTGTATTCCCTATATATAACATAAAGATATATACTCTTTCTCTTTTGGGGATTGGTATGGGAGCTTATCAGTCTGACCATTTCTGCATAGTGGATTTCATTGAAACTCTACCAATATTTTGGAGAACTAGCAATATCAAAACAGTTAGTAAAGGAAGATGTGCAGTGGCTTCTTTTCAGTGTAGGAGGAAGTAATTTGTACATGACCCTCTAATCTCACATCCTTCTTGGTGGGGGGAAGATACGAGTCCTGGTGTTTGTCCAAACAACTTATATACGAAAAAGCTGTAGGATAAAATGCATGAAAAGTCTTTAGAGAAGGGACTGGACCTCAGGTCTTCTTCCTTTGATCAATTCTTCTAATCATAGAGTCACAGAATGGTTTGGGTTGGAAGGGACCTTAAAGATCATCTAGTTCCAACCCCCCCGCCATGGGCAGAGACACCCTCCACTAGACCAGGTTGCTCAAAGCCCCATCCAGCCTGGCCTTGGACACTTCCAGGGATGGGGCAGCCACAGCTTCCCTGGGCAACCTGCCCCAGTGCCTCACCACCCTCTCTATGAAGAATTTTTTCCTGATATCCAATCTAAATCTCCCTGATTTCAATTTAAACCCGTTATCCCTTGTCCTGTCACTACATGCCCTTGTAAAAAGTGTGTGTGTGTCCCCAGCTTCCCTGTAGCCCCCCTTCAGGTACTGGAAGGCTGCAATAAGGTCTCATTTGCAAAGTCATATCCACTGTGTTTTCCAGGTGGTTCTTCAGTTAGTTTTAAAAAAACAGAGCAGTTTCACTAGTGGGTCTTGGTGCTCTCAACTGCAGAAATCCACATAACCTGAGAGTTGGTGTGCTTTAGGGACCTGCCAGGCAGCCAGAAAATAATTTATCTATCTCCGGCAACTGTAAAATCTTACTTATTTTGCTGCTGTGTTCAGGTGACCCATTTCTGCACAAACAATCTGACAATATTTAAGTCCAAAAGCGAGATCATGGCTTCACAGTCAGGTGCTTGGAGGCACTGTCATGTACCTTAGATTTAGGTACCCAAATAATATAGAAATAACATTTTCATGGCCTGAAGTTGTAGGCTCTAAAACTGCAAATATCAGTTCACTCAGAGCTAGTATTTCTACATGATACTGCCTTGAACGGCCCTGTACACAGTATAAATATATGCTAGGTGGATGCTGTAGTGTTCAGGATGGCAGCACTTAAGTCTGATGACAGCACTTCGTTCTGTAAGACAACCTAAAGAGCACATGCTTCTTACAGCATGAACTGAACAAGGAATTAAAGGTTAAATGTTCTTTGAGAGGATGGTGGTTCTCCAGCAGCAGTAATTCTGTATCTGCGCAGGACAGGTATACAGTAGAGTACATTATGTCCAAGGCTAAGGGTTGGGGTTTCGAACAGCAGGCAGCGAAGAATTTATGGTTATGGCTGAATACTGCAAAGCATAAAGATGCTGAAGGCAGCAAGACAATTGCCTCCTGATGAATTTTGAGGCTAAGGTTAAGGCTAGTCATTAAATCCTGCAAGATACATAGGAAAACAATGAAAAATGGTACTGCAACTCAATGGGCAAAAGCTTTCTGTTGTGAGGTAACACTGGCTAAGGCCGAGATGGAATAAGCTAGGGTAAGGGCTAGGCTGGAGAATCTACCAGATCCTGGTACTGAGAGACTAGTGGGCACCTACTGACCAGATAGGCATGGAAGTCTGTGCTACTCATACAGCCCGGGATGTGCTTAATGCAACTGAGAAGAATTGTTTCAGGTTTCTTCAATGCTCACTGAGCTAGATTGTCAGCTGTTGCCAGCAATGCACCAGTACCCTGCGACAGCTGGATTCGGGACCTATTGCTGGATTTTGGATCAGCGAAAGGTTTTGCCTGAACTTTGTGCTAAGACTTGCATTTTGTTCCAGGTTCCAGCAAGACCTAGACGGCTAAGTTTAGGACCAGTGACAGAATGGGTGAATTCCCTCCCAACAGCATGGTAAGGTACAAACCAAATCTGAGGGCCGTGTTTACAGTTGGGTCTCATATTAAGAGTTCAGTTACGGATGGAAGTAGGAGTGAATGAAGTTTTAAGTTAATTAATGGGTCATGCAAAATCCCCATCAGTAAACTAAGAATTAGCAAAAAATAGCCAATGATTTTTATGTTTACTTACAGCATGAATATCTATTACTGGCCCAGAACATAGACTTAGCTTGAGTTAGTATTCACAACAGTAGGGACCAAAAGGCTTGCTCTTCTGATCGATTCTGCAAAACACCTGAGTGTTGTGATGAGGTTGAATCAGTTGTAGAATAAGTAAATAATGGTCTTCTCAGTAGGTCCATGAGTATACGCATCCATGAAAACTGAGGCCTAAATGTACTCAGTCTTAACTTTAACCAATCATGAGCCACATCCCCGGACTTTTACAGTCTACATCTTGCCTCACAAATACTGCAAGATGCAACAGCAGTTTTGCCTTTCACTAGCTGTTACTCAAACTGGCTGTTAGCTCAAACTCAGCTAGAAACTGCTATCCTATCATCAAGCTGTAGCGTAGTATCCCCTATCTGCTTCAGAAATATCCACAAAAAGTTGCTCATGGGGGTATCAGCCCTCATCTTTGTTGTCTTTGTTCAACTAATCATTAACTGAATCTTTATCATCTTTCTACTAATCCCAGGTCTAGCCTACACTCAACTTGAATGGCAGCTCAGCAGCACTTCAGAAATAGCAACAAGTTGTTTGGCCATACAGGTTGCCGTGTTCATCTGAGCCATTCTTAGGATGATGACTGCAGATGGGGTTAAGTATATCAAAAAAGGCTAAACCCCTTGTTTTTTCAGAGCATCCTATGAAGTGAAGACTAGCTATGAATTCCTGCTGCTAGCATATGACAATACTAGTACTCTTCCTCAAGTCAGCCTTTTCTTGTTGCAGGATCCAAATTCAAATCCTAACATTGCCCACTGAGAACTTCATAACTATTTGAGAACTAACCTTAAATCATTCATAACAGACACTATGCTGCCTATGCTGTAGGTCCTTCAGGAGCCAGAACTAAAGCAAGTTCCTTGTCCTCTTCTGTTTTGAGTCAGGACGTTAGCCCTTACATTGGTTGCAGTCCTATGCCCAGCTGTGGATTTAGCCAAAACGCAGTGAACTGTAACAGCCTAAAGCTATTTGCTCATTTCACATAATTTTTCCTCCCAATAAACCAATCTCCCAGTCCTGCCTAGTTTTGAACCTTGGCACCACCTTTGCCATAATCCAACAATTGGCACCAGTGCAATGGCTAATTTTAAATTGCATGCCAAAGCCATTGCCAGCTAGCATCCTAGACCGGGGATCTCACACAATCTAGCAATTTAATTCATGAATATGGGTGACAGTACTATAACGGTAGGATAAACTGCGTTAGGTTCTGCTGAGATAAGCCCAGACATAGGAATTGGAAAACACCAAATGACATCCTTCATAATTTATGAAACAATGGCAATTTTGGTTCAAGTATTCAAATATCTATTTCACTGGATAGTATTTCTAAAAAGTGAAAAACCATCCATTTTTGTAATAATTTTTTTTTTGTTTGTTTTTTTAAATATGCAAACATCTTATGTATGCAGAAAAACTACACAACAAGCAATAACTTCTGAAGAATGGAGTGACCAATAACAATTTGTAATTTTTTTCAGCACCTAGTCAAACCTAAGTATTTCCTTCTTTCTGTATACTCAAATACTAAAAAGTTTTTGGGTCCAAATTCACTGCTAATATAATAGAATTGGAAGACAACAGCAGGATTAAAGCAACTGTAACTCTAAAATATTAGCTGTCTCATTTACCCTATCTGACTGCTAAGAGGGGAAGCTGCCACAAAATGGACTGTCCATGTTGAAACTCATGAGAACAAGGACCATGGTCGCTGCAAAGACTATAATGAAAAAGGTGCAATAAAGTAGATGATAGGTCAGGTCCAAATGTATTGAATTTATTGCAAAGGAAGAAGAAACAAAAGCTAAAATGTGAAAATACTAAGTATTTGATTCATGGAAACTCACATAATCTCAGAACTGTGGTTAGATTAATTTTCTTGCAGTTGCTAGAACTAGTCAGTAGGCAAATCAGGTAAAATTCAGTGGAAATAAATACAAATTGTTTCACATGGAAAAAGATTTGAATTTCACATGTAAGGTAGTGGGCTCTGAGCTAACCTTTGCCTTTTGGGAACAAGATCTAGGGATTATGATAGAGGGTTCCAAGACTGTGTCTGATCAGTGCTCATATCAAACAAAAGAGCAAATCAAACTCTAGATTAGTAATGTGTTTCTGAAACCCTGTACACCCATGGTATGCTTGCATCTCAAATCCTGCAAGGCATGCCTCTCTTGCCCCATCTCAGAAAGGATGCAATAGCAGAGGTCTGGAAAAGGGCAGGAAAAAAACATATGGAAGAGATATGTTTCGGAAATGACTAAATAATTCAACTGTAAAATCATGAGCAGCATGGAAACATTGTATGTCTCACTTGTGTACAAAAACCAAGGACATGAAAAGAAACATATAGCAATCTGTTTGCAGATACAAAAGGTGACTTTTTGTGCAGTGGGTATCTGAGTTATTGAGTTAGAGGTTGTTTTGGTGCTGAAAGTCTATGGGGATTTATAGGAGGATTAGTCAAGTTCATGGATGAGAACTCTATTAATGGCTACTACAAACATAAATGTAGTCCCTGAGCTGAAAGTGGGGAGGGGCTGGAAGGTGGAGGAGCATTCTTGAGAAGTAGCATCTTGGCTTGCCTTGTTCTGCTGCTGCTGCTCGTGAGACATCTCTCGGTCTCTGTTGGAGTTCGTCCTGGGTCTCGTCTGACTCTATGTACTTACACTATTCCCACAAAGTACCAACTCAGAAAATACCTACTAGTAATACTCAAATCTAAGTAATTTTTGTTAGCAAGTCCACAGAGCTGTTGAATTCATCATTTTTTTGAATGCAATTAGAAAATCCCATAGAAGTGGTTAACTGGGCCAAATATAGAATGGTTTCTCAGGACACTGTTTATGGAACGTTAATTGCTTGCACTTTCTGAGGAAACTTCATGGAAACAGTGAGGCTGATCTATATGCCTTAACTACCTGAAGTAATTTGAAGGTATCCTAAGATGGTGGCAGATGGTGAGTTAGGGAGATGTTCTTGTTTATTTTTGTTCACTGGTAGGCTTTTCTGTAGCTCTATCAATTTAGTAACAGTGTGACTCAAACAAAAATTAATGAACAGAACCTGACAACAACCTTCTGAGGCAAGGGAGTCCTATGATGTGGGATCTGCCGATCTCTCAGGTGCAGCTTTACCCCCCATCACCTCCAGCTACAGGCGTCCATCGGTTCGCACCGAGAAGCATGGATTCTCTTTCACGTTCACAGAGAAAAGGGCATATAGGGCCTAACGCTTTTTCGGTGGACCTTGCGGGTGAGGTTGGCTTCCCTCAGCTGCACAAACCTGAACGTGCAAAACACCGATCCCAACTTTGAGGTGATCCGTACGGCAGAGCTGGTCACATGCGGCTCCTCCAGACTAGGAACTAGCTTAAGGTGCATCCCGACGTTGCAAGGCAGAGGGGCAGAGTCAGAGATGTATTGATTTATTCTCTATGGTTTTTTGGCACTGCCCTGCGAATAGACTTTCATTCAGTCTTTCTCGCAGGGCCTTTTACCACGCGAGGCTGATCAGTTTAAATCCCCTTACACAGAATTAGAACCCAAGACTACGGGCCCACCCGGCAGGCCAGGGAGTCTGTGACGGCAGGCCCCCGAGCCGCCTAACCGCACCGTTGCGGCGCAAAACAGAGGGGTTTGGTGGCCACGGGCAACCGTGGCCTCCCCTCCCTTGCCCTCAGAAGAGGGACGCGGCGCCTGACGCGAGCGAGGCAGCCGCTGCTCGCCCCTCCCTTGACTCCCTCGGGCCCGGCGGCCGATGGCTGATAGCTGACGGCCGTCAGGCCGCGGACCCCAGCGTCCTCCTCCTCCCTCCGCTCGGGCTGAGGGGTGGGCGGCAGCCGCCCTGCGCTCCCTTTTGTGTCCGGCCTTTGTCCGTGCTCGCTCGCACCGTTGATTCGTTTGCGGTTAAATGACGAAATGAGCGTAGGGAGACAATGACGTGTCCTCTAGCACGGAGAGAGCATGAGGTAAATGGGCAACCGAAGGGCTGGTTAGCCTCCAGCAGCCATGGCAAGGAGCTGAGCGAGGTGCAGGCGTGGCCTGAGTGCGGCGGCGGGAAAGAGGGCTGTGAGCTGCCTGGCCGCGGCTGGTGCTGCCTGGGAGGCCCTGCAGGGTGGGCTGTGTTGTGGGGAGGACGCAGCTGCCGTTGTACTTCCTAGTAAGGATCTGCCTCGTGAGAAGCCTTATATACATAAGCCATAAAAGTAGGTGATGTGTTAACATCTGCCTAGGCCATAGGGGAAGTTTTGTGACTGGATACACAAACGTTCATAAAGCCGAAAACTCAGTTCAGAGTTTTATTTTGGCTTCCAGTGAACTGTGTAGGGAAGGAAAAGTACACATTAAAAATATGGCCAAATCTTGCTTAAAAATATGGCCAAATCTTGCTTAAAAATATGAAAGACTAATACCTTTGACACGGATTGATTTGGGAAAGCAGAATGTTAGTGTATTTTAAATAAATCACTACAAACTTTTAAAAATTAAATCTTCTTTCTTTAAAATAGCACAACAATATGTTCTTAACACACAAAGCGAAACAGCAGTAACCATAAAGCAAATCTGCGGTCTTTGGATGAATAGAAAGAATACGAAGAGTATGGGAATATGTAAGTAGATTCTGATGTAAGACCTCGCCAGTTATTTAATGCTAAAATGTAAAAAAGCATGCCTGCCAATTACATTTATATGACAGGAAAGTCAAAGTTTGTTTCAAAAGCAAACCTATAGCTGATTTAAATACAATTATTATCTCATACATCAAAGTGTCTGTACATGCAGTGCCCCCAGGACCTGAACAGAGTCTAAGAATGGCTCCTAAGTATGTACCTTCGAGTATTAAAGTGTTCTCAGTCTATGTATCCAGATTGTGCACAAAGTACAAAATCAAACAACTAAATAGAAGTTTAGAAGCAAAATGTTTGGTAAGTTTAGACATGATTGACATGAAAACACAGACTTTGAGCTGATCATTTTAAACATTCACGCTTGGCAGAGTGGGAAAAGAAAATAATGTGTGTTTATACTAGGCATAAATTATGGTATATAGCATTACGGTTCACTGAGTCATTTTTTTATTCACTTATTATTTTTGCTGGTGCATGCAAAGTATAAATCAGGCCTGACTTAAAAATAACAGGGAAGCATTTGTTGAAGAGCCACTTTGCATTTATGTAAAAAGAAAAAAGAAGAATGGGAAAGAAAAATGAGCAGAGGGACACAAGGAAAGACGCTACGAGTAACTGTTGTCCTACATAATGTATTACTGGTAAACTGTGCTGGCTAAAATTTGAAGGGGACTTGTTCTTCAGGCATCTATCAGACAGAGGTTACTTTCTGACATAAGTGCATATTCATGTGTGTTACAGAAAACGAAACTGAACATAGAAGAGAAATCATTCCAGTAATTTTTCCCAAGAGCTCCTTTAAAAATGTTAATAATTAGTTATTTAAGAAGTGGGACTGTTTTTATGTTAGTGCTTTTTTTAAGACCCTTTATTCCTAGGTCAGCTAAATAATAAACTTTGCTGGTGTTTGGTAAAGCCAAGTGAAGAACTGAATGGGAATAGATTTTTATTTCCCAGTTGACCCTTTGGGCTTCTCACCATCAGGAAGTGAAATACATCTGCAGGGCATCACAGATTTTTTCTTTTTGTTATATCTATACTGTAGTTTTATGTTAATACACAGCATTATTCTTAGGGTATGTTTTTATTATTTGAAAAATACTCTATGGGTCTGGACGATTGAAGCTTCTGTTGAAGAAGGGCATGGCTCCCTTCCTGGCTGCATATCTAGAATTCAACAGCAATAAAAATGCGTAAGGGAAAAAGGAGGGAATTGAATGTCGCATTCTTTGAGCTTAACCTGATAAGAAATCTGTAGTTGTGACGGACTAGGAGTGGCTTTCAGCAGACTCAGGGTATGTAGGTGCTTTGGTTCTGCAGATGGGGCACAGTGTCAGATTACTAGAAGGATACTACCTGAGTATCAGGTGCTTGGACAGCACAGACTACCAAATGCAAATAAATGTACCTGTCATGATCCATTATTTTGATGTGTGAAATAATCTCTCAGCTTTTATCTGCTTTTTTTATTCGCTTTCCTCTCTCATTTCTCTTCATTTGCTGCTTCACCTATTTCTGCCTTCTATTTTCTGTCCTTCTGTTTTCTGTTGTCTTTTTCTCTGTATGCCTGATGTCCCACTTCACCTTGTGCTCAGCGTGCGAGCAATGAAAATAACTTCTGCCCAGCATTAACAATTGCCTATTTTAGCTTGGATAATCGTTGCTATTTCTAATTTTTAATCCAGACCCCCTTGCATTAGCAGGAGAGTTTCATTAACTATTGGAGCAACTGTTCCCCTGTAATGCCTTAAACTAGACTTCCTTCCCTGGTTCACAAGAAGTCTTCATAATTGCTTCTACCAGTTCTGATATGAGAATTATATATACCTGCAAGAAAAGTGAAACCTTCTGCATTGTGTGTGGACTTAAGAACTGGAACAATTTGAAATATGTATGCTTTGTTAGGAGATATTGAAGGAGGAATATGAGTGGGATGTTGTGTGTTTCCTGGGAGGTTATTCCAGTTGTTAATAGGTGGCCTAAGGAGTAACATAACCAAGAATGGGTGAAAAATACAAAAGCAACAAACTGAAGGGGAGATGACAGAAGACAAGATTAACTGGGAAATGATTAATAAGATCTTTTGCCTCAGGAGAAAAAGAGAGGAGGAGTAATTTCCCCTGCTTTGTATGTTCAACATTTAGGTGCCTAACCTGATCCTCTGTAAATAAGCTTGATGCTCAGACAGCTGGACAGACCCTTAATATATAATCTCTTTCAGGGGGTTGAATTTGGATGACCAAAAAACACAGGCAAGAAATTAGTCATTTGGATATACTAGATCCTTATTTTTGAAATGGAGAACAACAGTACTAGTACTCCACGGTGATGTTGAACAATACTGGCCATGCATTTAATTTTTCTCTGACCTAATCCATGATGTAACAGGTCCATTAAAAATGAAGTTACAGATTTACACCAAGGTTTATTTTGTGCTGTTGCTCCCAATCAAACCATACAGATACAGTTAGGCATTCTAATGAACTGAGCACTGATATGTTCTTTGTGAGAATAAATGAACTTTGCTATCTTAGACTTACAATAAGTAGATAAGTTATGATGTCAGAACATCATGATTTCTGTCTGATTCATATCCTCTACAGCCTTCTCCCCCTAACACCTACAATAATTCCAGGTTGTACCAATACTCCTACCTTCTTTTTGTGTGTGTACCTATTCCCTGGGCAAAAAGATGCAGTGACTCTGTCACAATTCGATAGATGCCTAAAAGTCAACTATCATACAGGCCTTGAGAGAGAAGCTTTCTGCTGCCAAGGAGTTGAACAACAGCTGATTTATCCCCATGTTGTATTAAGAGCATTGCTTTCTAACCAGTTATTTTTCCTTCAACCAATTACCATTTTTCTAGATTTTGTCAGAACTTTCCTCCTGGAAACTTACTGTTCTATTGACAATTTAGCCCACGGATTTAAAAGTTACCTGGGAGGGAAAAACCACCACCATGTTCTATAAATCTCATTTCATGAAGGACTAGACTAAAGCTAGATTCAGCACCATATTTCAGAAAAAAAAAGCTTTCTTTTCAAATACTGACATCAGTAAGTTAGTCTTTAGTTTTATAATAGCCATGCATACATAAAGATCCATCAAAAATAAAGCATTTCAAGCAACTTTGTGATTCGCAAGCGCCCTTTTGTATGAAATGAAAGGTATTAAATGGTGAGGGGTGATGCTATTTTCTGCTGTTGAGAAGACTCAGTAACTTAAAAATTATAAATGTATTGTCAGAGATGTGATTTTGCAGTGATAATGTTCCTAAGAATCTGTATAAACATACCTGAAGCAAAAAATCCATTGATGACCTCAGTGCAAAACATGGTAAAGCTGTCCTCTTTTTTATGCTGATCTTTCATTCATTCTTTTAAAATTTCTTTTATTTCTTCTTTTATTGAGAAGAGAACATACAGTATTGATGGGTGCGTTGACATTTTCATTAAGTTGGCATACTTTATCTTGCCAACAGAGGACAAGCTCCACAGAAACAACACCACATCATCTTAATTTGGGACAGTATCAGCAGTGTCTGCACATCTGGTACCTCACAGTATCTAAAGAAATCAGTCCCATAACCAACCTTTCTCTGACACATACTGCCTGAGATGGGGTGCTTGGGATACGGCTGAGTTAGTGCTTTTGGTATTTTGCCTTTCTCTCCCTCAGGCAAGTATGGTTTCAAAGAATGAGAAAAAGAGCTATTTGGTTTCTTACATATTTTTTTGAAGAGCTTAATAAGATTCTAATGAGGTGCTAATAAAGTGCAGTTTAAAGTGCAGTATAATTCTCAGCGAGCTAAGAGATATGCATATTGCTTATCAATAAATAGTTTCAAGTGAGTCATTAAGCTTCCAAATTTGTGCCAATTTTTCTAATAGAATATTTAAGAATAGCGGTTCAGTAAGACATCCTTTCAGCATAGAGAATCCCTAGGCTGCTTAGTGCTTTTGAACTTACTTCTCTCCACCCTGCTTTTATGGCACAGTAACAAAAAGGTATCGCACTGCTGAGAACACCTTCAGGACACTGTTCAGCATAATTTAGGCTGCTGTGAGATTGCATAAGTTACGCTGGGGACAAATGCAGCACAAACCTATTGGGAGAGAGAGAGTAGTTATGGATACTTCCCTTTTGCGGTATCTTTACTTGCATCTAATGCTCATGGGGTGAAAGAATTAAATGCTGTGTCTGTCAACTTCATCCAGCTACAATCCTGGGTTTTCTTCCATGTTGTTACAACAAAGCCTAATTTAGGCCAGGGAGTACAGGAAAATAAAAAAAAACTAGAGAGGTTGGAAAAAGAGGTCATTGGTAGTGATCTTGCTTCCTTTAGACTCAGCTCTGAACTTGCTCCATCTTCTTAAATGCAATTAGACAACGATATAAAAATAAATAAAGATTACATGATTAGTATGATGCAAGTATGAAATGTGCATGACCCCTGTTTAAAAGAATAAGTTAATTGCATCTCTGGAAAAGTAGACATTTTTAACTGTTGAGAATATAATAGGTTATGAAATTAAGGGGCAAGTGAAGAAGCCTCTAATTGTACAACAATGTAGCACACTAATAGATCAAAGTCTTTCTACAGAACAGTTCAATATTAATGCCGTTTGCCTACAGATGAAAATGAAAGATGATTGGAAAATCAATCAGGACATTGATTTTTCACCATTAAAAACTCTGGAAAGTAGGAATATTGAATGAGATCACCATTTAAAGAATCATTTGATTGCACTAGTTTCTAAAGAGCATGCAGTTTTTTAGCCTAGCTTGGGCTGTGCTTCCCTGTCTCAGTAATTGATGGATTTTATTTCTTTTTTTTTTTTTCTGTAGAGGACCTCTGTAGGAAAAACTCTTCAACATGTGCTGTAACAGATGTTTGGTTTTAAGCATGTGAGTTGGTGATACCAATACATGCCTCAAATTAAGCATGGGTATTCAGTACAGTGCTCATCTGTATGCTAAATATTTGTTCCCTGGTGAGAACATATATGAAAGTGTGGCTGTTTGATAGAGGAAGGTTGAGATGATGACTTCTGAGTTCTCCTCCTGCCTCTGTCACTGACGGGGGTTTTATTTCTGTAGTGTGTAGAGTCTCAGTGCAAAGGTGTTGCATTCAAGGTAGTCTTACCAGCTATCACAAACCTCAAAATTTGCATTTGGTGTGAAAGGAGAGGATTCTAATCAGAAATTAAATGAAAATTGAGGCACATATTGGCTTAGTTTACTAGAAGGCAGGCAGAGAATTAGAAGAATAGGCCTCAGTTATCTTGCATCCCCTACTTTTAAGTTTCTGAATCCTTTTTCTAGCTCAACAGTATAAAAGGCATGAGGGACCTGATGGCTAAATTAGGAGATGAAAGATGGATCTTACATTCTCAAGAGTTGTATGTCTTTGCCTTCCGACACAAATTATTCCACTGAAATTGATACTACATGCTTAATGCAACACAAGGAAATGCACTTCCTTTTCCTGTGAGTTTTTTTTCTGTTGTGGTCGCGGCGGTGGCCGAACTGAGTGCTTATGCTGCTAGTGCTTTTTCCTTTTAGAAAAGGATTGATCTCCACTAGTATAAGCACCTTTACACAAGAGACCTGCATCCTTGGTAAAGTCTGTGCTTGTATATCTCTGTTAACAAGCATAACTACAGAAACAATAAACCTAATACCAAAATGTATAGACCTGGTTTTAAGCTCTTTCTCCATATATCCTTATTAGAACTGAAAAAAAGCTGCCTATCATTACAGTCCGATAGGCATGTTAATAGGCATATTAGTATTGGAGAGTTCTGCAAACTCTTGAGCAAACCCTTTTTTGAAATGGTTTATTTGGAATATATTAATTTTTTGCCCACTCAGTGTATTTTAGGGTACTTTTGTTTATTTGTTGACAATGAAAGATGACATGAATATACCACTTCTAATGGAGTTTTACTTTTCTTCAGTGTAACAGTAAGGCCTTTGGAATGGAAAGCTTCTAACAGGGAGGAGTGTTTCTCTTCATCTAACTATAAAAACAAATGATATAGCAATATCGAAATGGTTTTCCCTTGTCTTTGGTCTCCTTGAGACTGTTAACCTTGTCCTTAATTGAGTGAGCTACTGGGTTTTGTCTTCTTTTTTTTCAACTTTTATTGAAAAAGGAGTGGCACAATTGATGAGGAAGCAAAATTCTCCATGGCCAGTGAGGACAACATTTTCCTAACGTTTACAAAACAGCATTCAGATGGCTGGCTTTTTTGGAAACTAGGGAAAAATTACAACTAATCTTACTGGGGTGCATTATGTCTAAAGTGAGCTGAAGTGTTCCCTCTGGTGCTTCATAAAGCTATTTTAGTTTTATGGTGTAAGACTGAATGTTGAACTAGAGTTCAGTGAAGTTCATCTGTATGCTCTTAAACAGGAAATAGACTTCTCTCTCTGCATTAGTAAAATGTAGTTCTAAAATATACTGGTATTGAAATTTTTGTGGCGTGCTAGATCTAAACAGTTTATACAATTTACACCTGTGAAAACTTCATATTGAGGAAGTAGCTGGAATTATAACAAATAGTAGTATAATTATTACCATATGTAAACAAGCATTTTTGGAAAACCAGAGCCATTCTTTGCTTAATGTTGCCCAAGCCACAGAGCAGTCAGGCTGACAAGATCTCTGAGAGTTTATTTCACTATTCTTAATTAGTGCAATTTTAGTTCTGTAAGCTCCTTTCTTAAAAGAAACATACTTTCATATATCAGTCTATGCTTTTAATTAGTCCAATCATTTATTAATATCTTCATACATATGGAATGAAAAGAGATGGTGACAGAAATTTTTGTGACTCCAATAAGTAGTTATTAATGTCTGTACTTGTATCAATTTATCCTATGAGACATATAGCATGGAAAAAAAAATAATTAATAGGCTTACTTTTTCTCTGTAATAGACATGGAGTTGAGTGTTTATGTCTGTTTTAATGATAATGTATGGCACCAGCTTATTCCATGTGCAGCTCTTTTCAGTTCTTGTTATTACTATTTGTAATGCACACCAAAAGAAGAAATATAAACATGTATGCACACAATCTTTTCTCTGCAGGACCACTGCCTTTGCACTCAAATTTCTTAGCTTTTTGTCTTTTTCTGGTACTAGAAAAAGTTGTAATTCTCTTTTGGTTATTTTTCACATGGAAAAAAACTCCTCCTGCTATCTGCTGTTGCTCAATATATTGTAAATTTTCATTTCCAAAAGCACTTTTCAGCACAACCTTCTCTAAGAAATTGCGTATAAGATCTGGTGGCAGATGAAGAGCAAAACAACAGGAGAGAGCAGGATCTATGAAACAAAGAGCTCTGGCTGAGGAGGATGCTTTGGGAGTCGCTATGATTGGGGAGTGGCACTACAGAAGCTGGAATGTCAGGGCATGTAGGTGTTGTACATGTCATGTTAAAGAGAATGTGAATTACATTGCAGCTACCTTGAGCCTGAAGGATAAACTACTGTTTATTTTATATTTAAGCAATTGAGCTACAGTCTGCTTGAAGCATGATGCATATGACTAAGTGGGGGTTTCGGCCATAATCTGGGGAGGAGCAAATTATTATTTATTGTTATTGTACAGCGTAGTGTTTCAAACAGGTCTCATAATACAGGAACATGTGCTGTACTGGGCAGGGCTTGTGAAACAAGCACCTGTCCCTGCTCGGAAATTCACGCTTAGACCATAATCAATGCAAAATAGCAGAAATTACAGATGGCAAACGATGTAATTTATGTGCAGTAAGCTAGGAACAGCACTGTTGTATCTATAGAAAGAGGAGCCTGATCTGTGTAATGTGTCAGTGCAGCACGAGTGTGTTTGGAGAACATTGCTCAGCATGAGGCAGCAGCCGAACAGCTGTGCTAAAGCAGGGCAGCTTAATCGCTGGGATTGCTTTTAAGAGACAGAAGTGATTGTGCTGCAGCTTACTCAGGTAGACATATGGCATACCCTGCCAAAGTATGGCTGTGCCTAACGTGGTGTCATCGGATACGTTTTCAGGGTAAAAAGATTATTCTTAAAGGAGCTGCCTCCTCAATCTATAATCACTGCTGAGAGATCAGTATTCTACTATTGTCAGCTGCAGCTCTTTACGCCTGAGCTGGTGCAGGGACTAAACAGTACCCAAAAGTCTGCAGTGTGCCACAGATAAATTTGAGATCTAAGGGAATATTTAATTGCATTTAGAACTTGTTTGATTTCCCTTGTACTCAGGTGTGATAGTACTTCTTGGCTCTAACTGTTCAAAGGTGTATAGATGTCCTCTGCTGCTCTTTCTCTGCCTTTATTTCTTCCCTCCACTTTGGGTGACACTCACAATAGCACTTGTGTGCACAAATGTGCCAGTTACAATTTGGCCTTCTTAACATTCCTCAAATGCCTACTTTGACCCTGTCTAAATCAGATCCAGTGACCTAATCAGGATGTTTTGAGACTCAGAACACACGCCGTAGTACTCTGCCTTGCTGCTGTGTTGGTGCACTGCTAGGCACCAGCTGCAGGGTTAGATCTGTCTAGTTTATTGGGTTGGAAGTGTTTTCTCATTGCCGTAGGAGCATCTGGAAATGGAAAGACATGACATGGAACGTATTGTTTTCGCTTCTATTTCATTTTTGAAAGGACTTTGGCAAAGAAGAATTAACATGATAGCTAGAGGTTCATTGCTTTAAGCAAAATGGTTGGCTAACTCATTAAAAAGGGTGGTGTGTATAAAATCAGTTTAGTGAGACTCTAGAAGAAAGGAAGGTCAGCTGCTTAGGAATCCAAGTGAATTTGCAATCAGATGAGAGCTACTCTAAATGCCAAAGCAAGCTGCATGTCCTAAGATAGATTTCTTTCTTTTCTCCTCAGTGCAGATCACCACTCAGTTACTTGTTTGCTTAGGTGTTGTGAAGCTGCTGAAGTTATAATCTACAGTTTTTTAAATGGTATATAGGAAATGGAAATAATACTTTTAAAATAGCAACTAACGTATGTCAATGATGCCTTAAGGTGCTGTGCAATAGTATAAATACTTTTGAGGGTTACCAAAACAGCAAACCTGATTTATGTTTCCCTGAAATGATACTATGTCCCTCTATCCAGAAAAATCTTGTCCAGAGGCACACTCATTGCTAATAGGATAGATGAGTAATAGAAGAGCGGAAGTCTGCTGGCCTCTCTCTCATTAGCACTCCAGAAGGGTGCATGTAGGTGTGACAACAGGGCACTCACACAACCTCTTCATCCTGCTTGTATCTGCTTTTGCTGGACCTACCCCCATGCTATGTTAATACATATTACTGTTTTCATACTGAATGTCTAACAAGTTACATATGATTTCTGGTGACCAACTTTCCTTTTCAAGGCAAATGAACAGAGAAATTATAGAAAAATCCTTATTACCTGAACGCTGTAAGAACCCAGTATCTCTCCTAACCAAACTTCTGGCCTTAATACAGAGACAGTTGTTACTCTGGAAGATTATTTTTTTCCAGTAGAAAAAGATAGTACACCCATATTCTGGTGAATTTAAGGTGTTTGATGCTGTTCTCTACTGGAAATCTTTTTTTATCTTCTGGAACCGGTTAAGTAATTGGGCAACTTGGAAAGTTTTTGTCCTTTCTCTTGTAGCAGACATACATACAAGTTGAGTTTCCAGCTATGTCGTCATAAGCAGCTACTGTTGTGAAGTAGATCTGTAGTGAAACAGTTATGATATTCAATGTCTTTCAGGGGTTTATTCAGACTAGCTCTGCTCTGATCCTGTGAAACGAATACCCAATGACATATCTTCCACTTCATACTTATGTTTGGAAGTCTTAGCCTCAGTGGGATCAGAAAGATCAGGAAAGAGATGTATTTAATTTGACAAACTATACATTCCATAATTTCTATAATAAAATCACATTCAAACATAACAGAATTATTTTTTAAACAAGTAATCAGGTATTCAAAATAGTTTTATAGAATTGTATTTAGATTTTTCCGATTATTAGAACTACTTCCTTATCTTCCAAAAAACAAAAGTAGAAAAATCACTATATTTTCATGCATAATTTGATGATTAAACATAAAAATAAATGAGTAAGATATCCAAGTGTTTTCAAGAAAATTAACATAGTATTTTAATCTGTTGAAGTCAGAATCACCAGATATTGCACAGGCTTTGTGACTCTCACAATGTGATTTTTCCATGTTGCCTGTAATATCACTGTTGATGTGCATTCAACTATCAAAGATTCTTTCAAAGATCTGGATTCATCTTTTATCCTGAATGTCCCCAGTAACTGGAATTGAATGCTGAATTTTTAGAAGGTTAACGGTCGTGCACGCAATGCCAGGCTACAAACGGAAATGTGCTGTTGGCTTCTCTGTTAACTTTCTGATTTCCCACTGAGAGTGGTGCAAGTGGATCTGCTGTCGCTGCCGACCATTCCAGTGTTTCACCAATCGCAGTAGTGAAAGGTGAACTACTTGCCTGATGGTGATAAAGCATTTCAAGGTGATACTTGAAAGTTGCTGTCATTTAGGACAAATTCATGATTCAAGCACTTTTTCTGTGAGTGGTGGAGCAAGGGAAACAGACAATTTGCACATGGGATTAAATTGGACTTTCTAACAATGCACGTCTATGTCAGGACCCTTGGTGCCCTAAGGACACTGCTTGATATCTTGACAAAGTTGATCCTTGCTGCGAAGATAGTCCTACACCTCCTCTGCCACTCCCATCTGTCCATACTTGCAATCTCTTTGGTAATTACACTGGCTCCTGCCTGACCCTGTGATGAGTTAGTTCATGCAGCTAATCCAGCAGGTAGTCATTCCTGAAATAAATCATTATTTTGCTGGCTGTTTATTTCCTTGCACCAAGTTAATTTAGCTGTAATGTTAAGCTAAACTTAAGTCTCCAAGTTTGCTTCCAGATACATACAATCTGAATTATTATTCAATGCAGTTGAATTCCTTCAATTATGTTAGCTTTTTTTTTCCTAACATGTATTTTTACAAGACAAGAGGATTTTAAATATCTTGGAATATACTGTTTGCTTCATCAGCCAATTCAGCATTATATTATTTACACATTAAGATCTTGACATTCTTGCCACTTTTCCTGTTCTTCAGTTTTTAATCTCAAATTTCTGTTTAATACTTTTTTTGTAACGTTTGTGACCCATTGTAAAAACTAATCCCAGATATATGGAATAGTAGGTGTCTGGATTTATTCTTCTGCATTTTCAAATATATTTGCAGAGAGGAAAAACTTGCGTGTCCTTTCTTAATAAACTGAGCTGTGTTAGTTAAAAAATTAAATTCTGTGGTCCAGGATAACAATGAGTTGATTTCTTAAATGGTAACTAAAATACTGTACAGCAGTAGATCCAGTTATGATGAACTGAAACCAAGGAATAAAAGAAATTATTAAGAACAATTACCATGATGAGTTCTGAGTGAGAACAGGTCTAGCTAAGAGCAACCCTCAAGGGTTAATTATCTGTCAAACTTAGAGTTTATCTTTGCAGAGTTCTGGAGTCTTTGCAAGGCAGTGATGGAAAAAGAGACAAACCAGCTACATACACCTCTGGTCTGTGAGAACATCATTAGTTCTCAGTGGTTTTATATGATCCTGATATTTGGCCAAAAGATGAATGTTATGGTTGTTTGGAAAGTGTATGTGGTGAGCTGACCCTGGCTGGAGGCCAGGTGCCCACCAAAGCCACTCTATCACTCCCGTCCTCAGCTGGGCAGGGGAGAGAAAATGTAACGAAAGGCTTGTGCGTCAAGGTCACTCACCAATTGCCATCACAGGCAAAACAGACGTGGGGAAAAAAAATATTTTATTTATTATCAGTCTAATCCGAGTAAAAGAGAACTAAAATCAACTCTTTAAACACTTTCCCCCCTCTGTCCCTTCTTCCTGGGCTCAGCTTCACTCCCAGTTTCTCTATCTCCTCCCTGTGATTGGCAGAGAGGGATGGGGAATGGGGTTGTGGTCAATCCATCACACGTTGTGTCTGGCACTCCTTCCTCTTCAGGAGGAGGGATCCTCACACCCTTCCCATGGGAGACAATCCTCCGTGAACTGCTCTGGTGTGAGTCCTTCCCACGGGCTGCAGTTCTTCAGGAATTACTCCAGTGTGGGTCCCCCACGGGGTCACAAGCCCTGCCGGCAAACCTGCTCCAGCCTGGACTCCTCTCTCCATGGGTCACAGTCCTGCCAGGAGCCTGCTGCAGCAGGGCTTCCCATGGGGTCACAGCCTCCTTGGGGCATCCCCCTGCTCCGATGTAGGACCCTCGCTGCGCTGTAGGGGTGTCTCTGCTCCCCCATGATCCTCCATGGCTGCAGGGGCACAGCCTGCCCTCTCACCATGTGCTACACCATGGGCTGCTGGGGAATCTCTGCTCTGGCACGTGGAGCACCTCCTTCTCCACTGACCTTGATGTCAGCAGAGTTGTTCCTCTCACGTCTTCCTCTCTCTCTCTCTGCTGCAAACTCTCCTGTTTTTGGTGGTGGTTTGTTTTGGTTTTTTTTTTCCCTTCTTAAATGTGTTATCCCGGAGATGTTACAATGGTTGCCAATTGCTTTGGCCTTGGCCACCAGCAGGTCCATCTTGGAGCAGGCTGGCATTGGTTCTGTCAGACATAGGAGAGGCTTCTGGCAGCTTCTCACAGAAGCCACCTCTGTAGCCCCCTCTCTACCAAAACCTTGCCATGCCAACCCAATACAGTGTACACTGTGGATCATATCTTACCTTTAAGAACTTGGTCAGCGATGCTGGAGGCGGACATTTCATTGTAAAGGTTTTCAGTGTACATGCTGTAGGCCCTGTATCCAGAAGTGAATCACATCCTAAGTTGGGTTGCAGAATATTCTTCCATTATAGGCAGTCCTGTGAGTGGAAATGTATATCCATGAAGGTAATCATGTTTCACAAGTGATGCATTTGACACACCTGAGGGATAGGATGCCATCCAGAGGGACCTGGACAAGCTCGAGAAGTGGACCCATGGGAACCTCATGTGGTTCAACAAGGACAAGTGCAAGGTCTTGCACATGGATCAGGGCAACCCCTGGTATCAATATAGGCTGTGGGATGAAGGATTGAGAGCATCTCTGAGGAGAAGGACTTGGGTGGACTTGGGTGGATGAAAAGCTGGCCATGAGCTGGCAGTATGCACTGGCAGCCCAGAAAGTCAACCATATTCTGGGCTGTGACCAGAGAAGTGTGGTCAGCAGGTCGAGGGAGGTGATTCTCCCCCTCTACTCTGCTTTTTGAGACCCCACTTGGTGTACTGCCTCTAGCTCTGGAGCCCTCAGTACAGGAAAGACATAGATGGCCATAAAAATGATCAGAGGAGTGAAGCACCTCTCCTGTCAGGACAGGCTTTCCTATGAGGATGGGGTGAACTTTTTGCAGCCATTCAGTACTTTAAAGGGGCTTATAAGAAAGAAGGGATAGACTTTTTAGTAGGACCCATAGGGGTCGGACAACAGGTAATGGTTTTAAACTAAAAGAGCATAGATTCAGTCTAGATATAAGGAAGACAATTTTTATGATGAGGGTGGTTGAACACTGGAACAGATTGCCCAGAGAAGCTGTCGATGCTCCATCACTGGAAGTGTTCAAGGTCAGGTTGTATGGGGCTTTGAGCAACCTGCTGTAGCTGAAGGTGTCCCCGCCGATTGCAGGGTAGTTGGACTAGGTGACCTTTAAAGGTCCCTTCTAATCCAAACCATTCTATGATTCTTCTCTCCACTTCACCCTCTTTGTCTCCTTGTGGGGAATTCAACGTGGTTAACTATGTGGATCTTTATTCTGCTGTTGAAAATTAAGATGACACAATTCTAAACAAATGAGTGTGTTTGTTTCAACTTGTTTATTTTTATTAATGCTATCTGACTTATCCATACTCAGACCTTCATTTCAAGAGATGTAAAAAAATTTTTATTGGTAAATATCTGCCAAAATTTTTAGCCTGTAACTATTACAGAACAATTAAGGAAAAAAAAAATATTATGAGAAATGTGTTTATCTTGAAAGAATAGTGAGTATGTGTTGAACATCACACTGGAATTGCATATGAGAGCTATAGTTCTATGCATTGTGTTACTTTAGAAACACACTTTCCTTACCCCTGTTGAAAACTGAATAAAGTTGTAAAAGCTGTAGGATTTTTGTGATTCATGAACAATCTGAAATTTAAACTATGTAAAAGCAGGTGACATTTAACTTGTGGTTCCTTGAAAAATTATGCTAAAAATGACAGTGAATATACATTGCAGATACATAGCCACTTTCATATAGAATATATGAAAAGGGAATGTGGAAAAAGAAGAAAAGAGAGATTGAGCTAGGCAATTCAGAGTTCACTTTCAGTGTTCTGCTCTGAACCTCTGGTGTTGCTTTATGTGAAGAGATTTTAATCAAAATCAGATTTTTCCTGACATTTTCCCTTGTGGATTTACTCTTCATTTCCACCTGACAGATTCTTTGCAGCCCTGATTGATAGAGCTGAATTCTGAAGCAGGCAACTATAATCTAGATGGAATCTCTTTTTTTCTTCTCACCCTGCTGCCTTTCTCCCAGCTGTGCTGTCTGGGGCATTTCTGCAGATGGACCATCTCAAGCATTGGAATGCAGATCTGCTCAAAGGCAAGAACAGAAAATGACAACTGGCTGATCTGCTTTCTCCATGCAGCCTCGATATATAAGGAGACTCTTTTTCTCACCAGTTTTTATGTTTTGTGAGGGAAATATTTACACTGTTTGGTGCTAAGATTCCAAGTTAGTGAGTGAATCATTCTTTCAAGGTACTTAACTGTTTCCATTCTATTTTATGGAAAATTTAGGCTCCTGCAGTGGAGTTCTCTTGAATATATCTTAGGTACCTACTTTAAGAAAACAGGTAGGAATGTATTAGAGGTATTAGCACCTGTGCCTCATCCTTTTGCCCAATGCTGCTGGCCTACCCTGGGATTCGAAAGCTTTTGGTGCAGTTTGTATATTATCACCTTCAGGTGTTGAATTATATTGCTGTATTTCTGAGTATATCTCTAGAGTGACATATTATTAGGGCTTTCCTAAAAGTATCTGGAGATTTGTGTTAAAATAATAGTTTATTTTGGGATTTTGGATTGCCAGGTGCATTATTTTCCTGGTGAATATTAGGGTCAGCTTATTTTCTAGCATTGCTTCTACATGTCCTTGAAATAGACCTTTCCTGCAGTGAGTCCAGGTGTTTCTTGAAACATTTTACACCCCCTCCCACTCAGGTTGACTTTGAGTCTGCAGCTGCAATTCATATTGTTTTCTACATCACAGAGTGATGGCATATGTTAAATAGCAATGAGTATAAAAAGAGACACCTCCCAGAATGGCTAAAAGTGTAACACAGAAGACCTCAGAAATAATGGAAAGTTATGCAGTTAATTTCCATTTATTATATTAAATTCACATGTCATGACCCATCTCAATCAAAATCTCAGATGGTTCTTTATTAGGCAGTTTATTAGTATCTCCATGAATACCATCTGAATATGTCTGAGTGCAAAATATCATGAAGCAAAATTATCTTTGAGGGGAAGTCAAGACCATTACATGGACAAAAAATCTTTGCTGAGGTAGGTTTTTGCTAAATTCATGTCTTCCTTGCTGGCAGCCAAGTGGATTCAGAAAGCAAATTTAAAAATAAGTTCTTTAACTATAAAATGGGACTGAATTCCATGAAGTTGAATTTGTGGTTATATTAGTTAGTTAGTTATAGTTAGTTAAGCAAAACAGTGGTAGCAGCTATGAAGAAACAGGAACATGGAAACATGCTGTATGATTATTCTCTTTGGTACAGAGGCCCCTTGAAGGCAGTCCAGTTTGAAATGAGTTAAATGTACTGAAATAGCAATAAATTTCAGCAAAAAGGGGACAGGCTTAAAATAATTAAAAAAAACCCCCAACAACCTGCTGTTAACATAGGTGTGTGGAAATATTTTTAATTTATGTACTGTGCAAGAATAGGGTTGGCATGCAACTTCTACTATGTGTAACAAATACAACTTGAGTGAGCAACACCAGTATCGCCTGATTAAAGCAGCTGGAAACCAATCACTTTTTATTAGCCAAAACCATCTATGTTACTGGTATTTCCAACATTTTTTCTGTTGCCTGGGGAAAAGCAAAGTAAGCACGTTGAAAGTGTATTCTCAATTTTCATCACTGTCCCTCTTTTTTCCTGCTTTAAACACCGAGTGTATGTGACAATTTTCAGTCTATTCAGACTGGTTCTGAAATCTATGCCTCTACGTTGTTTCTGTGATCTGTGTATGAATTATAGTCTGAAAGGATCTGTGTACAAGGATGTCACCTTCAAAGTTTGATCTCATAGGTGGCATGCTTTTTGTTGATGTTGCTTTTTACTAGATAGTCTCTCTCTCCTTAACAGGATCTTGTCTCAAATTATTCTTAAGTGATAAAATAATCTTGATGGGGTACAGCCTTTGAGGCTGTGTTGTCGTAGACCTTTATGAGCTTTAGGATTAGGTTTTACTGAATGTTTGCTGTAGGAACTGTTGGATAAACTTCCCACTATAGCTGGGTGAAACGATGAGGAGCGACCCATCACATGTCAGGGTTTTTTTGGCAGCAGCATTAACCTGTCTGTTCAAGAGAAAGTACTACTGTCACTGGTTGAACTCAGGGCTTCAACAGATGTCAACCTCTTTAAGCGAAATAACTTGTTCTGTGAACACAGAAGTCATTCCTCTGTGGAAAACTTAGCAGCTTTTCTAATGTCAATAATTTTAAAGGCTTTCTTTTGGTGCTAGGCACAGCCACTGTTTCTCCTAGTAGCTGTGATGTAACAATGGACTTAAGTTGCAATTTTGAATATGTATCTAATGGATGAGAAAACAGTTTCAGGCCATGGATTACACCTTGGCAGCCCCGGTATTAACATGCTTAAATTTGTATCCTTAGAGCTTCAAAGAGAGGATCAACAGCACTGCAGATTTCAGACCCAGAAATACAACGTAGAATGTGGCAGTTTGCACTGCAGACTTGGTCCTTGTCACGAGGGAGCCCTGCCGATTGCTGTACATGCTTCTAGTTGCCCTTCAGCGCCTTGGAATAGCTCTTTGCGGCCCGTTGCTTAGGAGGCTCTCTGCATAGGACCTCGCCAGGCCTTTGTTCTTACTGTCAGTTTCTGTAGCACAAATATTCCTTGCTTACTGCAGGAGGTTTATGGACCGCATCATCAGTCAATTGTGAAGTATGTTGGTATGTGAGGATTCTGAAAGAATGGCATACGGAATAGTTAGAAGGCTATAAAGAATCTGAAACTACCTCTGCCTGTTTCGGTTGTGCTGTAATTTAATTTTTCAGTGTTGAATGGATTTACAACTACTTTAGGTAATCTTGTTTGTTTTTTTTTCTCAGGGATCAGCACTATTCCTTTGCATTGAGAGGGTACAGAATGCAGAACGGATGGGGGGCGGTGGGGTGAGGGGCAGTGAGGTGTGGAGTGAAACCCTGTAACAACAGACCCTGCACCTTCAGAAGAATGTGGCTATGTGGAATTTTACAGCTGGTTCTGCTTCTGGCTGTGAATTGCAGGCTATTTGTTTGCTTCCAGCACAATGTCTCCAGTCAGTGAACCAACTGCAATCTTCTCCAGGAAATTTCATATCCAAAATAGATCCAGAATGCTTGTTCAGTGATGACTGAAGGTGTAGACTTTTCTGCTGTTTTCTGAGATGCAAGAAGAGGGGAAGACTAGTACTGCACTG
This sequence comes from Rhynochetos jubatus, assembly GCA_027574665.1. Lineage (NCBI taxonomy): Eukaryota > Metazoa > Chordata > Aves > Eurypygiformes > Rhynochetidae > Rhynochetos > Rhynochetos jubatus. Next base: position 40,034,266 of record CM050650.1, read on the forward strand.
AGTACTCTTTAATGTCTTATTACCCTAATCTGTTTTTTAGCATAATTGTTATATACAGTCATTTTTCCTGGGAATTCCTCTTTCAGTCCTGCTCTTCTCTCAGTCCTTGTAAAAGGTCTTCTGTTCAACAGCAGATTTCTACATGGAAAGCACGTTGGGAGGATCCTTGCAGGACATATTCAGGAGTCTGGGCCTTGTTTGAGGCAGCTGAAAAGCAAATATCAGTAAGATTGTATAAGCTGCCGTACTGAGAAAAAATGGTGAGGGAAAGGTAATCAAAATGTGAGATCTGCTGTGCATTAATGTGTCACACAGTGTAGAAAGAATGGTCTTATTAAGGAATTTCAAAGGGACTTATTATGGAATATTGTAGCAGTGAGACAAGTTCCAGAGGGAGGGAAGAATCCTGCTATCCTGTCCTGTGATCCAGCATGTAGGTAGACTCATGCTATGGGATTTAGAATTTGAGATGTCTGTGATATGTTAAACATACTACTTAATGGTGCAATTGAAGAACTGGCACCACAAAAGAAAGTGTATATCCAATTTATATGAACCCACTCCCCCTAGAAACAACCCAAAACATAAATGCTAGATTCAAAATCAGAAATAAAACTGAAAAGAGCATCAGGCAATCATGACCTGCTCATTAGCTTAGTGAGTAGCAATTTTAACACGTCAGTGCAACATCCTTGCCTTTTAGCAGGTTCCATGATTCCTGGTTTCATTTCCTCCCTTAACTGTTCACTTGAAGAGTAAAACTGGAGTTTCCTATTTCTTTAACCACTTACTGCACTCACCTGAAACTGTATCACTTTCTAGACACATTTTATGGGACTGCAAGCACATCACTTAATCTATTCGGGAAATGCCATGAGATACTGCAGCTAGCATTCTGTGCAGTCATATGGACCGGCCTCGCTTCACCACTTGTTTTATCCATCTAGTTGCAACTTACTTACACATGTGACCTCTCTTCTGTCTCTTAGAGCTGTTAGAGTGTGCTTGGCTTCAGCTGACATTCAAAAAATGACAACAAGCAGCTACTTAGTTCCATAAAACCATGGGGTTTCCATTGTTACTTGTTTTAAATGAAAAATGACTTAAAATTGCAGCTGAAAATGAGAGGTTATTATCTCCAGACACTATTCCATGCCTTTTAGTGGTGATTCGGGACTGGAACCTGTGACTAGGTGGCTTAGTCTTGGTGATTTCCCACCTCACTGTATTCCATTTGATGTGGGTTAGTGTGTAAGAGGACAAGTTATTCACAAGTACAAGAATTCTTACCTTAAATAGGCTAGGAATACTCTGCCTCCTATTCTAGAGATGTTCCTTAAAGTTATTTCTTTTCTCTTTCTGCTACTAAATATCTGATAGAAAAACTCATTCAAATGGCAGAGAAATATCTTGTCTCCAAAAATACCGTATTAATCCCTAGCAGCTTTGGCAAGCATGAGTGCAAGCAGCGATAGATTGCACACTTTCAGCTTTTAATAAACAGTGTCCAGCTCTGAATTTGTTCACAGCAGAATATAAACAATTGGCTTAACAACTATTGTCTCCTTTCAAGTTTGGCACAGAGATGCTATTTACCCCTTCAGTATAAACCCTGAGCCACAGCAAAGAACTTCTTTTCATCTCTGTCTCAGGATTCAGATGTGTACATGACCAAGTGGACCACTCATATACTGAAGGAATTGTACTGCATTTTCATGAGTAACATGAATAACTAACTTGAAAAACTAACTTAGAAAGAAATTTAAAAATACAAACAAACAAACAAACACGCAAAAAAACCAACCTAAGATATTTTTTCTGAATGAGTCTGGGGGGAGGCTGGTAGAGTCACAGTTACACATGTAAATCTGCATTTTGATCTGTAGGATTAAACAGCTGATTGTATGGATTGTCAACCAGGTTTAGTCACTTCTTGTACACAGTGTTCATGCCAATACTTAGAATATATTTTTGAAAACTACATTCTGCATTCTTAATAAATGAATGAGAAGATAGTACTCATGGATACTGTAAAAAAAACTGAACACAGTTGAGGCAAGTGTATTGCAATCTTTCTTTAAAATTGCACTAACAGTTTCTCATGTCTTAGATCTTGAGAGACTTGGGGAAGTCAGCTTGGTGCCCTTGTCCGTCTAAAACTCATACTCTCAGAAACCTACAAGTAAGGAGGCAAGTCAAAAAGAAGTATAGCATTGTTTTTTGCAGTGAGAATGTCCCCTGGAGTCTGAGCTGTAACAAACTTATTTTCTGTAGGTCAATGAACCAGTAGCCTCCTGGTAAAAACCTCCGTGTCTCATGACTAATCCTCTTTAGTCCTTCTCTCCAAGTTTATCTCCTGATAGCAGCCAGAACAGAAGACAGCTGAAAATAAAAATAGGTAATAGTAAACAGCTACAGAAGCATAGGTGTTCTTGCTACAGGTACGAAAAGCTGCTATGGAAAAAGGGTTGGTTAATCATTAATTTTTTTCCATGAATACCTGCAAGAAAAATCAATCCCTTGTGGTCCCGATTAAGATGGGCTTAATGCAAGATGCAACAGAAATAACAGAATGCCATACCTAGAAGGACTTAGGATGACATAGCTATCTAAGCTTTGGAAAACCATCGAGGAGTAATGTGAAGCTGTGCATGTACCTTGAGTTACACTGGTAGTTCTCTTTAAGTGTGTTAGCTAAACAGGTAATGGAATAATAGGGTTCGGTGGCAAGCTGCCATCCATATCTGCCTTTCCTGTATTATATACTTAAATGGGATCTTACAATAAATCTTTCCATTCTGGGTAGCTGCCCATGAGTTGGAAATGGTTTTGTAAAAAGAGCATTTTAGTTAATTAACCCTCCATAAGTGAATCTGCTATCTCATGACTCTTGAATAATAAAATGTATGAGTAATGGAATACGCAAAATAATTATTCCAGTGATTGTTTCTTTCCACAGATGTATTAAGTATGTGGCAATTAAGGGAAATTTTTAAATAGATCATTATATTAAAATTAATATGTAATCCTGGGGTGAAGTGTTATTAATCTTTCACTACATGAGTATGAGGGCACAAATTTATCATTTAATTTAATAATGAGAATGAAATTCACTGGAAAGCTTTCCAAAGGAATTTTAGATTGATTTGGGCTCTCTGTGCCTGGGTTGTCAAAGGTTAATGACATGGGATATGAATGTTCATGTCACACAGGGGACACAAAAGTGCAGCTATAATGGCAGTGAAAGTCTACTTAGTATTCAAAGAAATTAAGTGAATAGAACCCAAAATCTCCCCATTTAGTGGAGGTAATACTATTCTCTGAAATGGATTTGGGTAAGACTAGAAAAGATGGCCCAGAGAGACTCTTGATGCTGTAAGGAAATGTGATTTTTTCTTATTTTGAGGAGTTGTTTGAGGAACCCTCAGCCTCACTGAGTGGGGAAATAATTTAAGGATATAACTAATTCACTCATCCAGGCTGAGGTTTCACACTGGAAAATTTGATGTCATGACAAAATCCACTGGATTCCTTCTTAAAACTGTGGTATAATTTGTTTTCAGAAGGAGAAATAGATTTGTTATAGAATACTGATGAAGTGGCAGGAAGGAATAACATAAGGTGCAGTTAAATAAGGAATGTGAAATAATGTGCTACCTAGGGAGAGGGTGTGCAGCTTCCTCATCTTGCCCCACTGATTCCATTACAGGTGCTTGAATTGTGCACATTGTTCACTAAGTGTTCCTTCCTAGTGTCCCAGCTGAGTCTCAATGGTATAACTGTATCTTCAGAGCTGAAAGTTGGCGCAAGCCAATGTTTCAAGCACAGTTATTTTGTTACCAATCGTGATAACATACAAGCTGTGTAACTGATCCACAGAAAGAGTGGTAAGCTAGAAACCCAGACAGGAACGTATTTATGAAATGATTACAAAGAAAATGGAGCCATAAATTATTTTAAATATTTGAGTGCCTGAAATACACGCCAAAGATAATATCATGTATCTTGTATTTGCTGTTTATTTTTTGAGAAACTCTACCAGCCACTTATAGCTTAGAACCAGAAGTACAGAGCCAAGCATTCAACTGGTGTGTACTTACTGCTTGTGTGCTAAAAGCCCACCTGACAACAGCCTGAGTCTTCTTAGTGAACCTAGAAGCCATAGAGTAGCTGTGGAGAAAGATATTTGCAACTCGCCATTGCCAAAAGCCAGTGGTCTTACTACAAGGAAATCCTACTATATTCCCATGGCACCGTAACATCTAGAAACAGCTACACCAGGGGGCTGTGCCTAATGTAGAAAATCCTAGTATGACGGATTTGTTTTTATTTCCCATTCACTAATATTTTCCTGTCTTTCACTGTAAAATATTGTGCACTTTAGCTCTGTAAGTAATTGAATACCCTTACCCGGTGATGAGAAAAAATGTTGTTGCTGTATCTGCAGGATGTATTCTGGAAGAAGAAATAAATGCTACTGTAGCATTCATTACCCCAAGGGGGTATCAAAAATAGAGTATATACACTAGGTTATTTTGAAAGACCGTTTTAAAAGTAATTTAATATTCCAGCTAAAAGACTCATGCAGTGAAACTCTACTCCTTCCTTTGGGAGACTTACACTGCCTAAGAGGTCTGAACATTAGAAAGCTGTTTCTGACATGAATACTTAAATAATCTTTATCTTATTTAATCCTGTTACTCCTAGACACATTCTTCTTTGTACCACACTGATAATTTTCCTCTTTCACAGCATGTTTATCATTATTTCTATATCAATTATGCTGGCTTTTAATTATTCATTTAATGTAAACATTCTTAGTTGCTTTAATATTTCCTCATATCTAGATTTCAGATCAGTAATCATTTCAGCTGTGTGTTGCTGAATTCGTCCCATTAAAACAAATGTCATGATTGCTCTCACTTTTCTATCTGCCGTTGCAAAGGATCCATATTACCAAAAGACAAGGACCTTCTTACTGAGATTGGTTTTGGTATGAAATCAGAAACAATCTCTGTCTCATATGTTCTTGCCTGCTTGTGTCTAATTTGCTGTCAGCTTTGTCTGAAGACTCTTGCTGCTTTACCCATTTAACTCTTGCTGCATGTTTTTTTCCTTCCCTTTGAGTGTTAGGGTCTCACATTATTTTCCTTGTAGTTGTGCTTGTAAGCATTTCCCTACTGCGTCATGTTTTAAGAGTCCATGTGAGGTAGTAGTCTGTGGCTCAGGAAATGTGGACTCCATTTCTAGCTCTACCACTGGCCTGCTGTGTGATCTGAAACCTGTGATCTAATTTTCCTCTGTAAATGGAAGTGTGGACCACCTTTCTTCTGGAGTCATAGGTGAAGCTCTCTGGGGAAGATAACAGAAACACAAGCCAGAAAATGGAAAGAGAAAAGATTCAGAGTTCTAATAGAAAATCCAAAAGGCAAAAACTGGGAAAAAATCAGGCCTTCTCTCTCAAGCAGTTAAAGGAGAATAATGTAAAAGGTTGCAAACTTATATTTTTCATGTGTATTATTTTTAAATACTGTCTGGTCCCTAATTTCTTGAAAGAGTGGTATGTATATGTCAGAATATTGCTCTGAGTCAGGGATGAAGAAACATGACTGATGCTAATTATAGTATCTGATTTACGAGAGATTCTGTAACATAGGTTTCCTATAAGGCCAGCAAATACCCTTTTAAGAATCCTGTTTATGAGTATGAATTTCACTTTCTACATGTGTGAAATTTGTTGTTTACACCTTTGCGGTGTAAACAACTGAGACCCTTATGCTATGACTGATCTCAAACCAGTGGGGAGAGCTGGAGGGTCAGGGGCACGATAAGCAGGAGACCATCGCGGAGACGCTGTGCTGCAGCAGGGGCCAGTTGTACTACTGAAACACACAGTGGGTTATTTACCACTTCAATCTTTCACTGCTGCTTACAGATTGCCAGAGGTAGGAAATGCTCTTTGATATCAAGTTTTTCATTAAGGGTGTGAAGTGTAAGACCACTTCTATAAGGCCTGATTTGAACTAATGTGTAACCTTTCTAGCTTTTCTGTTTGGATACTTTTCTGGTTGTTTAGTTGCTTCTGGGAGCAAAGAAAAGATGATTCCTTTAGCTGATCACAACTCTATTAATTATTTGCTCTGAGCTTGTAGTAAAACTGTGCGTACTACTGAAGAGAGTACACGTTTTATTTTGTACGTATCTCCATGGTTCGGACCTTCTTACAGAAATACATTGCATTCTTTATTAGCTAATATTCTACTCATGCAATTATGGGTTACGTGATATTGTTTACCAAATAAAATAGACACCTGGCAGAACATTTCCATTTTCAGTGGAAATTTTGAAGCTGAGAGTTTGGTTCTAGCTCTTCAGTTTTTGCAAGTGATGATGTAAAAGTGGAAACTGGCCACTTCCGCAGGAAAATAAAATGGGAGACTAATTTCAGTTGTCAGATTAAAGAACTTCTAGAAAGGTCTTGAGTCTGAGTGCTGATTTGTCAGCTTTAAGCCATAGGCAGGGTGGACTTGGTTTCTCCTCAGTTTGGCAAGGTGCTGAACACCTTCCATTTTAGGGGCTAAAAGAATCTATGTGCCGGGGTAGCAGACCCTGGTTTGCGCTGGTTTTTAGGCAGGACAGAGTTAATTTTCTTTACAGTGGCTGGTATGAGGCCATGTTTTGGATTTGCCTTAAGAATAGTCCTGATAAGGCCTTTTTTTGATTGGTGCTTACACTAATTCAACGACTTTTTCAGCTTCTGATACTGCACCCATATTCACAACTTTCTCATTGCAAGCAATGTGAGGGACACACAGTTCAGACAGCTGACCCAAACTGACTAAAGGGGTATTTCATTCCGTAGCATATCATGCTCAGTATATAAACTGGGAGTGGGCCAGGGAGGGGCCAGAGATTTTTTGCTAGCTTGTTTGTTCACTCATTATCTCATTACCTTGTTTACTCATTTGTTTCTGTGTTAGTTAGCAAGGGTTGGTTTGCTTTCTTGGTTGTGCTCTTGCTCATAGGACTCACATGGACCCTGCTGTGATTGCTGTCATGCTCTAGCTTTCGCTACTTGGGACCTAGCTGTGTGTTGGTCAGCAGATGGTGAGCAATCATATAATACGTTTTATTTGCTTTTATTTTAATTACTTGTTATTAGTAGTGTTAATAATATTGTTAGTATCACTATTTTATTAATTTATTTTCAACTATTAAATTATTCATATCTCAATCCATGAGCTTCCTTGTTTTTTCCTCCAAATCTTCTCCTCCACTGGAGGAGGGGGGAAGTGAGTGAGCAGCTGCATGGTGCTTAGTTGATGGTGGAGGTTAAACCATGACATATGATCATGTAGTTCGACAGTAACTATTATTTCAGAAGTACAAATATGTATTATTAGGAATATTTCAACGTGCTTCAAAATAATAGAAAAATACCTATTCTATGTTTAATTCTATGTAGATGTTTAAATACATATAAAATTGTAATTTAAATGTATCGGAGTATAATAGATTAGAGTTTTAAAGATGAAATACAGACAATAATAGGTAGCAAAAGCAGAAAATATGATGTTTATTTTTCCTTGCTCCACAGCAATTATCAAATTCCTAATCTGACTGCTTGGAAGCTATTTCAGAATACAACCACCCTGAGAATTGCTAAATTACACCAGTATTACCCTAACAGCCCCTCACTTATCATAGATAGAAGAGTCCAGTGTAGAAACACCCATTTATATGTCTGAAAAGCATCCCAGCACAAATCCTTCTCTTTGATTATCATTGTTTCTGTTTTCTTACCTTAACCTGCCCTCTTGGCAGTCAGAACACAAATGACTGGTGATATCATCTGCAGCAGAAGCAGGCATAACCATTGAGAATACAATTTACTGTTTCTCTAAGCCCTGGGAAGCTGATGAGCATATTTGCGTTCCCTGGGTAAAAGGCTGCGATGGGCAGCCTCACAAACAGTATACCGAGGGCTGGTTGTTCACATAAACAAGATGGAAACCAGGTAAATGAGTACTTTCTTCGTGGTGCATTTATCTCTGAATCCTCTAGTAAATATTTGCTAATTCAACTGTCAATTGGGAACTTAAGGTAGCAATCTTAATTGTTTGCTTTAGGACAGAGGCTTAAAGGAAAAAAGTCAGTTTTGAGCAAGTGATTCTCTTAAGTATGTACTTGGGCCTGTTGCTTTGAATGTTTAAGTTATCAGCAAATGTACACAGGTCAAGGCTTGTTCTGAGTTTTGTGTTGTCTGAGAGGGCCTTGGCATCCTGCTGCTTATAAGGTCATGTCAGGACACCTCACCTCTCATCTGGCTGGGTTTTGCTTTGGATTTTCTTTCCTGCTGAGCAGTGATTGTAATATCTTCTTGCAGTCACATACAGGTTTATCACTGCTAAAGAATAGCAATTTCAGTTTGAATTAATCCCATTGATAGCTAAATATCAAACAAATATTAATGCTTTACAACATATCTCTGAAACAATGAGTTCTTATTTCTGCAGTAAAGATAAGCATTTGAAGCAGAGACAGAAAATTGCTATTTTTTGCCTGTGCTTATGCAAGTCTGCAAACTTTAAAGCACCTCTAGCTCCTCTTTCTACAGTTGGAAGTGTTTGGAAGTTTTGGAAATAAGGTCCTTTGTGTTTTGAGTTGAGCAGTATTATACAGGAAGTTTGGGATAAACCATAGCTCTCTGGCTGGCGCATTAGTCACAGGACCATCATTTCTTAAGATGTAAGACTGAAGAGGATCTCAGGTGATCTCATTATGCAATCTGTTTCATGAGATGATTAGCCTCCATCTTCAAATTGGTTGGTTATCTCTTCCCTTTCATCATTCCTTTCCAATTTCCATAGAGGATCCTGGGTAGCAGACGTGTTCTGCTCTAGACATCCCTTCCCTGGTAGTTAGCACCTTACTAATTTCTGGTTGAGGTGTTAACTAATACCCACCTGGATTTTTTTTTCTTGCACACTTTGTCCTAGAAGTTTCTTTATTGATGTTTGATCTGTGTGAGTATATGCAGACGCTACAACAGCTTACCTAATTTCCAAGCTCTTTCTGTCGTTCACTTAGAGTATAGAATTTCAATTCCTTTGATTTAAAGTAAGAGCTTCCGTCTGTGCCACTTGTGTTAACATTTCATCTGCTTGAATGAGGCTAGCCAGAAATATACACCAATGTGCTTAAATGTGTACCTTATACTACATACTGTTAATCCCCTGGATCTTTCCTAGAAAGACCTTGCAGGGGTAGAAGGTGCACAGTTCAATGTGAATACAGGCTGTCTATCTGGCTCATTTATGGTGTGGTTGCCTGTCCCAGCCAACTTTTTCTCCTTCGCTGTCATTCCTAACTAATGAGTTTTTCAACACAGGTATATTTATTGATCCCTAACAATGGGACCTTGCATGTGTTAACTGTTTCCAGATGTATTTGCAGTTACAGCCTCCGATGCAGTATTTGTCTTTATATAAGAAGGCTTGGGATTTGTTATATTTCGATTTCTTAATTTTATATTATTTGGTGTGATTGTTTTCAAACTTGATTCACCATCTAGAAATTTTAGTTTTCTAAACTGCAAGTTTATGATCCCAATTATAAAACCTCTATTTGGCATTTTCAGTATTTCAGCTCAAACATCTGTTCTGTACACTCATTCCATGAAGTAGGAAGCTCCAGTTCCAGCTGCTTGCAGATTACCAGAGATAACCACAGTATTTGGACTCCTGGTTTGCATATATGCTTTCTAACCTAACTCAGGATTTTTGGATTCTGCCTTTCTTTTTTTTCCCCCTTCTGGTAAACAAAATTATATAGGGTAAAACTGAGACTGTTAAAAGTTCTGGTCTAAATCTCTCAAACCATACATTTAGGAATATTTTGACACTTCTCTTGCTTTTGATAGCATGTTAACCACCAAATGCTATCAGGAATCTGGACCACTGTGTGCATGTCTTTGTTCCCTATTTTATTGCCTTTTTGAAGTGAATTCATTGCAATAGGTCCGTTTTATCCATCCCAAGCACAGAATTCAGAGGTGTTCATTCTGGGACTTAGTTGGCAAAAACTGTTAGAATAAAACATTTGTGTGTAGTAATGAGAATCTGGGCTCTGTTCCCAATTCTCCTAGAACTGATCTTGCCCAACTCTCCTGCCCCAAACACTCATTATCTCCCAAATGAAGGGGCTGTGACTTGTCTACCATTTCAAAAGAGGTCAGAAGATTTTGTGCAGTGGTGGAAACAGAACCTATTGAACACTGAACATTATAAGAGGTGACACAGGGCAAACAAACACATACTTCAACCAAGTAGTAAGGATGCTTCACAACGTGTCAATAAATAAAAAAAAAAAAAAAAGGAAGAAATCAAAATATGTGTGTAAAAGTTCTTTGTCTCTTTTCCCTTCTCCTTGGGAGTATGTGTTAACATTCATCCCGGTTCATTAGGCACTTAGGTACATCATTGAAACATTCTCTAAAAGTAAGCAGATTATGAAGTGCTTCACCAAACCCTGGCTATGAAGTTGTTAAAACCTGTTTTCATCTTTGGCTGATTATTTTCAGTGCCGCTTTTGAACACAGGAATCTTTTTGTCCAAGCCAGGGTGATTTCTGAATTGATAGATGGAGTGTCATTGTGCGACAGCCAGAATCCCATTAGGATGTAGCAATGCTTCAGGTTCTTACAAATGTGTTTTCAGTAACAAACTGAAAGAACAAAGGTGGTAAGCATCAGTGTCATACTCTTAAAGACATTCTAAACTGATGTATGGAGGAGTTATACTTCTCTGTTCTACAGAATAAGGTAGAAGCAGGCAGAATAGCCTTTTTAATGATCAGTGCTGTTGGCAATAAACCAGTAGTGTGTCATTTTCCTTTATAATAAAACTGATGTACTGGAAGATTTTTACAGCTAAGTTTCCAAGTGGAAATAGCAGATTTCTGCCTTATGATGCTATCTTCTATCATAAGCTGAACAACTCCATTGGGATGCTCATTAGTATCTTAAACTTTCAAGAACAGTTAGGCAATAAAACAAAAGCCCAAGGGAAACGGCCAAACTAGCCCATTCTAGGATACATACACATTCATTAAAAGTGAGTTAGGTTAAAAGAAACCTGTTCTGGCACAACAGAAAGATACGACCTTTACTTTCTCAGTAATTCTGTAGAAATGGCTACGTGAGGATCATGACGTCTTATTTATGTGTTGTCCACGGGGAAACTGTGACTCTGAAAGGACCTGTGAATTCAAAAAGAACAAACAACTCTCAGAGCTCTCCCAAATGCTCTAGTGACAAAAAGACCTAATAGAACATGGGCATCGAGAAAGTAAGGAGGGAAGTGATCTTACTTCTGTATATGGCTTTGGTGATAGAAAACTTAATCTGGTTCTTGATTCCAAATTTTAATATGGATTTTTAAAAAGCCTGTAGTGAATACAAGAAATCAATCTGACGTGCGCTCAGGATCATAGAAGGTGTTTCACAATGGGCCTTTTGGAGCTTTGTCTGCTTAGTTAATCAAAAGAAAAATTGAAATTTGTCTAAGTTATGCTGGGTGAGAACTTGTGCAGAGATAAAATAACAGGTGCAAATGAGGTGGCCCAGAGCCATGTCAGAGCAAATATCCAGAAGTTAGAGATTAAGCAGGACATAAATGTACATTTTGGCTAGAGAGAATGATATTACTAGTGGAATATAATTGTAATAATTAAAAAAAAAATATCCTTTTTGATCTTATGATCTGTTTAACTCCAACAGAAAGAATAAACTAAGGGTGAAGAAAGCACACTTACAAAGTTCTACCCAGTGTATAATACTGAACTTGTATGTATGTATATTTTTATCTATGCTTACCAGCTTGGCTGTTTTTTTCTTGTTAGCCAAGTATGAGCTCTTCAAAGTCCAGTGACTGAGTACGAATAGTAAAATGAAGGGTATTCTCTTGCAGCTAGTGTCAATGTCTGTTTCTTCTACTCTGCTCTTCATTGTCTTTTTGACTACTTAATTTATCAAAGAAATCATTGCCTTGGGCTCTTTTCTGCAAGATGCTAGACTCCTTCTTTCCATTAACTTTAGAGAGGGCTGAGGATATGAAATATTTGCAACAACCATCCCTAATTAATCATTTTGAAAACCATCATAAAAAAGGTTATGGTGTCATAATATCACGTCTGCATGAAGAATATATTTAAATGTTGAACTACTAGGTCATAGAAAGTATAATGTGGAAACAAATTATGTGGAAGGCAGGAAACCATGAACTGAATAATGGACTTGCCCTTAGTATAGTGACTGTGAAGTGTTCGACATCAAGCTAGGGAATCTTCTTAATACTTTCTGTCTTAATTAGATATTTCTGGTATATTGATTGTAGAGTGGTTTTATGGGATCATAGAAGTGTATGTATATAACTTTAGATCTGCAATTTATTTTGGTATAGCATATCAGAACCAGAAGAATGGTTAAAATACAGTAAAAAAACCTGAGAGATTACTTATCCAATAACACTCTCTATGGTCTGTGGCACATGTATTTTCATTTTTAATGCACACCATCTTTGAGTGAACCATATTTTTGGATAACAGTGAAGATTTTTCAATGGCCTGATTGGTGCCCAACAAGGAAGTTATTTCCTACACCTTTAATAGCATTAAACTGAAAACACTTATTAAAGGGAAAAGTTAAAATAAGAGTTAGTCCACACTAGACCACCGGCACTGTGTTCATTATGGCTGCCAAATGACAAACTAATCCTGCTTCCTTCAGGTGGGTTATAAAAAACGTTTACTGGAGGGGTAGAGAAAAAAGATGCGAGATAATTAAGGTGGAAACATTCACTATTTCACCAAAGCTTTCCTTGATTCCAGCAAATGTACTAGCATTTCTGACATTTGTGGTGATTCTGCTTTATAATATATGGATTCTGCTTTATAATGTATGGTGGACAGGACTGTTAGGTTAATGGTTGGACTTGATGATGTTAAAGGTATTTTCCAACCTAAAGAATTCTGTTCTATAAATGAGGCTGGGTTTTGATATTTTTCCTTTTTTTTCACCTTTCAGTTGCTTTCCTGCATTTCAAATAACTGATGAAACAACCTTTGCAATTGTTCTTGCACATATTGATTAGTGTCTAGTTAGAAAAAATCCCCAATGTTTTAAGTTAAAGTAACTGAAATGTAGTGGATGTTTCTGAGATGTAGCAGTAGAATTTTGAAATCTTCTCCTTTTGTATGAGTTAGAGTTTGTGTGAGGGAGTAGGCTCTTCGATTATGCATTCCTGAATGTTCTGCTTTTAATGAAGTTAATTCTGATTTTACTTTACAGTGTAAAAGGATACAGAGTCCATTTAATTTCAGCTCAGTTTTTGAATTGTGTCACTTGTAAAATTCTCAGCAACAGATGTGCAATAGTACTTAGTATGCTAAGTATGCTAAGCATAACTACTCTACTAGTAACTGCTAGCACTGTTAAAATGTTATCTTTGAAATATACTTGAAACCTATATTTCAGTCACGCACTAAGAAGTCTGAGATCATTCTTTACTGCAAATTAACTCTAGCTCAGTTTCATATATCTTGTTTATAAATATGCTGTGATAATGTGCCATCTACTTGCAAATAGGGATTACTGCTTACACTTGGAGCTACAATAATCACTGCAGCCTAACAAGTTACAGAATATAGGCTTTCAAAAATTTGTTTGATAGAAAAGATTTATTTCATGATCATGAGATGGCCACCCCGTCCAAGGGAAGGAAGGTATCCAGAAGGATTTTCTAGGATTTTACATACAGCTTTAAATAAAATGCTAATTATAATTACCCAACAGTACACAGACATACTTTAGTTCAGTTCCTTTGAAGTATTCTTAGCATCCTGTGTTGTGCTGACTGTTCAGTCTGGTTGTTAGCACATGACCTTCTGAGGTCCAGATGTTCTCCTTCGCTTGCCAAACATGAGTAATTGTTTATCTGTCTTCTTCTTAGGACACCCTGCTTATGTCCCTTGTCAGGTTTGTTACCTGGCAGCCTAGGCTCAGGGATTAACTCTTTTATCAAATACATTGTCTGAAAATGTCCACAATGTTACAGACAAGTAGTTTTTTATGGACTTGTAGAAGTCTAAAATAATTCTGAAGTCACAGAAGTATTTAAGAAAAACAAGTCTGTGTATACCATACAGTACTATACAGCACATGTGGGAAACTTCTAAGAAGGATTTTACACTTTGTGGATGGATAAAATGTACCATTATAAAAACAGCAGAAAAAAGAGGGAAATCCACTTTTTGAAGGCATTAGTCACTAGAAAAAGGAAGTGGCTTGTTCAAAGGCTTCACAGAGCACATAATTCTGCTACTAGAAGGCACTTAATAGTAATTTGGTCCAACTGTGTGGTGTCGTATTCACAGCCTCTAAACTGCCTGCGTGCACATAGATGTCCTTCTGCCCTGGTCACCCAGATCTCAGGTGCACAGATCTGCTTTATCTTGGTGACAATTTCCCAGATGAGTTTGAAGGTTTTATTTGCTAAGCTTCGTTATTCAGAAACAAATTAATGGTACTGCCATGCCATTAGAAGATGAAGAGGGAGCTTTCGTAGGTTGCAATCAGAAATTTTCATCCCACCTCAGCAATTTATGTGACTTGAAAGTTTCCTTTGCTGCTGTAATTGACTTCATGAAAACAGATGTGGAAACACAGACCTATTGACATTCTTTCTAACTGTGAAATATTAAGCTAACCCCCCAATACTGCTTTATCTGAAAACTGTGCAACAAATAAGATTCTGTCTTAGTCTGATTAGACTGACCTGTGTGACCTGCATATATGAAGGTCACAACTACATTGAACAACCAGAAACAGTCTGATTATCAAGAGCAAAAACCAGTTGTACTGCTTTAACGTCAGAACACAACCATAGCAAATCATTAATTGCATTTTTTTCTTGTATATGCTTACATGGGAATGTCTTTTATTAAAAATCTATTTTTTGGGTGTTCTTTTTAGAAAGTAGTTTCACAAAGTAAAAAGATAAATATCAAGCTTTGCATTTGTCAGTCTTTAAGTCCTCATCTTAGATCTTCTGAAACTACTAGGCGATTTGTACCATATCTACCAAACAGCTGTAATTTCTTTTTATGAGACTTCATTTTGGTAGCATTTTATTGGAATAGGTGGCTGGATAGTGGAAGACAGTAAGTGCATTCAAGATAGGAAGAACTACAGCATGAGTTGTTAACCTGGGCTTTGTAACAAAGCCTCTGCATGGGAAGAGATTTATGAACTTTTCTACCACAAGAAAAGTTTCAGCTGGATCTCACACCTTTCTAAACAGCAGAGAATGCAACTGTGAAAGAGAAATAGATCAGAACTCTACAATTTTTCAGTTAAACTGCTCAGGTAACTACTTGCCCTTAAATATAACCTTATATTTTCTTTCTGGTATACTGTCATTCTTCTTGTTCTGTTTAGGTTGGGTAAAGTCCTGTTAAAAGGGAAGCAGCTGCACTACTTCCCATATAACAGTTGGGAAAGTTAAATGCCCAGAATGAGTTTCTCTAGCATTTACATTACACTCATTAGTAAAGTGACAGAGATACACAGCTTTGACAAAAATTGGTCATAATACAGCATGTGACTTTGCTAGAACTTGAGGCTTCATATGAAAATGTGGGACAGAAACTTTAACATTTAGAGTAAACTAAAGATTTTTCCTAATAAGCTTGTGACTTTTCCTGTTCCCTTGTTTTGTCCAGCAGCACAGAATACAATAGTTCTATTTTATTAAACCTTTGTCCCCACAGACTTGCCATAATGCTTTATTCTGGGATATCTAATATATGCCATCCTTTTTATTGTAATACCGCAAATCATATGAAATAACATATTCTGATCTCTCTACATTTTTGAGTCATTGTGATTAGCATATTTATCTTTTCTCCTTGAAAATACTTCATTAAAGTACTTTGTCACCTCACAACAATTGTAATAACTCATTATGTTGGGTATTATCATAGACTGTGTTTCTTTCTGTTATGGTAATTCACAAGAATGACTACAAATGGGCTCCAAATGCTGGGTTCTTTTGCCTGATTAGACTGGGACTTCATTAGGAAGATTCAGTGAGTATTTTGAGGCCCATTGCCTTACAGACTCAAAATATAGAATAAAATCAGAATGCTCTGGTTCAGGATAATAGTTTTCTCCCTCTAGAAGTTGAGAGAGGAAGAGCTCAAAATCTTCAAAAGACACAGGGGTTGGGTTTTTTCTTTGATTCCTCAGTGAATCCAGCTTGAAATTTTGGCAGGTAACTGATGGCTACAGGGCTTTGTTGTTGGCAAATACATTCCACTGCTTGGTACATAACAAACAGCATTTTGTGCCTCATTGTATTATGTTGCTTATCTACTGCCATTTTTTCAGGTTGCCTTGCTTTATTTAGCTGTTCTTAAAAAAAATAAAAATCTTAGTATAAATCTGGTACTGATATAAACATGGCTTACACAAACTTTTTCTTTTATCTTTGTCATAATTTTTACTCCTTTTCAATGATTTACTTGCTCTCTTGAGATTAGAAGATGCTAACTTTATTGTGTAAAATTTATCCAAGTTTTTAATAGCGCTTTTGGTTTCCATTGGAATAAAAACTGCACTATGAATTGTTCGAAAACAAGTTTGATGCACGTACATCTGTCAATATTTATTTTGCGCTGGAATAAGTAATTATGTAAAATAGTGTGGATTTAATGTGAATTTTAGTTGTGTGTGTATGTGTTTAATAGTTTTTCTCCCCCTCACAAAGTTTCACCTCTCTGTTTCAGGGACATTCCTTAATCTCATAGCTTTCTGAATCGGACAGGTGAAGGAGTCAAATCAATATTATTGATATCCCATATGAATGTTGGGAATACAAGGCTGAAAAGTATGATCATGACCTCTAACATATCTCTGTGATAATGCTACTCTCTCTGTACCTTTCCTTCTCTCTCTGGCCTTCTCTCTAGGTTTCCTTCAGCAATATTTTATTTATTAGTTAAATGAATATGCCTACAAATAACCATGTACCCAGAGGAGAGTGGGAAGACAGACAGGCCTCTCTCCTTCCAGCTGTGGAACTGTATACAGCTTCAGTGAACTCGCTATTGAAGCCCTGTGGGGGCACTTTTTGCAGAAGCAGCCCAGTGCTGAGAACAGTTGGTTTTTTTCTGCTGTTACCTGAGCAATTCTGGAAAAAATATGTATTGTACAGGTTCGAAAAAATACGTATTTTTTGATCACTACTACATGAAGTACTGTCCAGAATTTGAAGCATATGGCACCATGAAACCTTATTTCCTCAGAATCATATTCATAGGCATGCTGATCCATTCTTTTATCATGACCTGGGCAATATTAGAGTAATTTCTCATTACAATGTGTGAACAGCATTTATATTTGTTATTTAGCATTTCTAGCTGTAAATACTGGAAACTACATCTGGGAGAGCATGAAGCAATGGCTGGGATAACTGGGGGGCACTGTGAATGATTGATGGAGCTAGCCGCAGTCATTTCTGGTTTTCAGGCTTGTTTCTTTTTAGAATTTGGTACCCATTTCACTAACTGTTCTTTCATATCTTCTCTGCTTTTGCTCCCTAACTAATTTCTTCTTTGCCATCTTTTAATCAACTTTCCCTGTGCTACTTTTAGATTCCTTCTTGAAGTTTTGTTCTTAGAGAACATGTTTGTCTGATAGAGTCTGTTTGGCAGACAGAAGAGTCCCTGTGCTGTGCAATAACTTACTTCCCTTCTCAGTAACTGGATGGAGTGGGTGGTGTTTCAACCCCCTTTCTGACTGCCAGCAGCTCATGTTATGGTGCTAACAACTCTAACAGATGCAGTTGGTAGTACAGATAGTGACCTGCTGGACAAAGAAATATCTGCTTAGCATGGTGCAAGAGAATCTGTCTTGGTTGTGATCTCTCTGGCAGAACCTCGGGTGAGTTGCACTGAATGTAGCTTTTCCAGGTGTAAGAGCTGTAAGGACAACTGTGTGGAAAGGCATCTGAACATTTCTGTGTAATGAGATGAAGCTGACGTTTTTCCACTCTGGTCAGTTTGAATCTATTAATTGGATGGGGGAAGGACTAAGACAAGAATACCCTGCTGTCCCAGCGTAAGCTGAAGCTGTTCATGGAATTTTTCTTTTCTGGGAACATCAGCATGGATCTGTGACAATGAAACAAGTGCTAGATTTCATATTTGTGGCTCATACTGTGCAGGCTGTGATGTTGGTGATTTTGTGGAGGTCCCTCAAACTTTCCCTCTGCCTTACCCTGACGTCACCAGAGCTCCAGCTCTCTGCAGAGGCTGCTGCAGGTCACTGCCCTGCCTGTTGCCCCCCTGCAGCAGAGGGCAAAGCTGGGTACTACATCTTTCAATCCTAATTTTAAAACCAGTAGAATCTGCAATGAGTCACTCTTGTAGGTAACCTTAGAACCTTATTTTGTTCTGACCTTTCCCTTTATTCTTCTTTGCTGACTGTATCTGTTAATCTTGCTGTCTTTGGAATATATATGTTGCTGTCACCTCGTTTTGCCAGGTGATACATTATGAAGTTTTATTTTATTGTCCCTTTAACATTGCTATCTGAGCTGCAAATTCCTTTTCCAAGACTGACCTCTTTCTGTAGCATATTTTTTGTGTGCCCGTTCTTCACCTCTTTTATATTCTGATGTGAATATATCCTATATTTACTGTAAGATCTGAAGGATGGATCTCTTCCAGGTGTCATAGATGCCTCTAATAAACCTAGTCTGTTGTTTTGCTAAGAGCATTAATGTCATCTTAGTCATGCTGATGAGACCAGTATTCCAGCATCTACAGTCCACCATTATTTCTTTCCTGTTTGTTGTGATTCATTCTGCACACTTGCAGATTCCTTGTTCAGTCAGGTGAAGCCTCTGTTGTTGATGGTGATTGTCTGGTTTAAAGAACTCTGTTATAATTAGCTCACACATCTGTCGGGAACATTTCATTTATTACTGAGAAAACACCTCATCCTCTGAAAGAATAAAAAGGTTCATTAGAAGCACTGTGCTTTGAAGTAGTAATGCGCAACAATACATTCTATTACAAACTGTAACTTTAAATATTAAACATGACACAGTTGAAGATGCATTTTTTTTTCTTGTGAAAATTTACAGCATACCAAGATTATGCATTTCTTAACCTGATGGTTTGGGTGACCTTGACACGGATTATCAAAATTTTTCTTCAGCAACATATTTTGCAATCAAGAAGCAAAATCAATGAAAATGTCTGAATATTTAAGTATGATTTTTTTTTTCTAATCAGGGAATAGAGGAGAATGAAGATTGGAAGGGAAGGCATACATGCAGTAATTGTCCATCTCTGCTGCTCAGCTAGTCAGCCTGCAGCGTGAATGAGAAAAAAAATTGATTTGCAGGTGCCTGTTATGCAAATTTAATCATAAACCCTTTGATGGTCAGCTTGCTGTGATTTTCAGTTATTTTGGGGGTGTTCTTTGAAAACTAGATTTTTAAGATTACCTATAGAATATCCTCTTCCATCACCTTCCCTAATTTTTCACCAAGCATTCACAGATTTTCATTTGTAGTTCCTGTCTGTATCAATAGAATTTAAAGATGCTTGCAGATGAATTGTTAAGGGCAGCTTTCTGTTCCCATAGATAGTCTCACTAACCTTGTCAGATGGCATCACGTAAAATTCATTTCAGACATCTGAAATGTCTGTAGGATCAGGACAACAAATTGCAACTCAGGAATTTATTTGTAAAAATAATTGTTTGGCAAGAGAGAGTAAGAATAGAAATCAGCAGCAAAAGGAGTCATGTCTCCTATCTTTTCTGTTCAATAATTTTCTGTAATGTCTGCTAAACAGAGGAAATACTCTGCAAACTACGAATCCCATTTCCAGTGAGATGCTGACCTCATTTATTTCCCTGGGACAGGAACAAGAGGGAGAACTGGGTTGCTTCACCTTGAGAAAAGGTCAGGTGCCTCTGACGTGAATATTCTAAGAATGGAGTGAAAAGAACCAGTACTCTCCCAAAAGGAAAGAGAAACGGAGAAAAGTGTGTCCAAAGCAGACAACCTTTATATTGATTTGACAGAGAACCTACCTGCTGCTGTGAAAGCATCTTATTAAACTACCCTGAGCTTCCTTCTGTGGGAATGTCAGATTAAGAACAGTCATGAAAATGGAACAATATTTCTTCTCCCAAGCTATGCTTTATTTCAGTTTCTGTTTCCAGTTTTGGGTAATACCTTGTGGTCCTTGACAGAACAAGTGATTTTCTAACATTCAGAAAAATAAAAAGTGAATGGTGTGATGTACAAAGCCAGTCCTTTTTCGTCTGTTCAGCTTTGCCATATGAAGTCCAGCCTGCTCATGCCTGTACTCAAGGTTGGGGTAGGATTCACAGTCCTTCTCACTCATTCTCTTTTCACCTAACTCTTTATAATGAATACTCTTTCACTGAAATATGTAAGGATACATAATACATGTCTTTCTCCTTCTGTCTGGTACTCCATACTAAAGATTTTCAGGGGAATTTTACTCCTCTTGATTCCTACAGACTCCTGCAATGGTGAATGCCAGGAGACGTATTTTAACAATGGTTTTCATGGCAACACCAATAATTTGCCACTGCTGTTCATCTGATCATATTGTTCTGTCCTAATGATTCCACAACATCTCTTGGGCAAATAGCTCTAGACGCATCGCTGGAAGTCCGTATCATCAGAGTTGTAGCTGACAAATGTGAACAAGCAAAGTGACACTCCTTGCCAATGTTGCATGTAACTGACAGTGTGGTCTCGTTCTCTTTAAGCTCCAGTTCTGCCTGTTAGAACTGGTCATCTCCAAATCCTGTTCGAAACAATGGGATTTTTACATTGCACATAATATACTGTGATAATAAGAGGATTTCTTTTTTTCTATTATGGCACTTTCAGTATCACATTGGCTAGAAAATAGAATATTTGATTTTACTACTCTGAAGTGATATTTTGTTATTTCACCCCCAAAATACAACAAACTGGAAGACATTATGCTTATTTTTTAATGTAGTTGTGTAAAAGTAGGCCATGATGGAACATTAACATTAGTGATTGCCAGTACAAAGGGTACAGGGATCAGCAGGCTCCGAGTTCTGTCTCTTGCTGAAGAGATCACCATCAAGAGGTGCATTCAGGTGTTCTGGAAATTCCCTTGCTGTCCAGGACTGTTTTGGATGAAGTCTGTATGCTAATCATTTTTATTCTTGCACAGCTTTTTCATACGTTTCTTCTTCTCTTGCTATTTTTGTGACTGAGCGAGCCTTTCTCCCTGTGCTGGCTCCGTATCTGCAGGTATAATGGAGCAGATGGAATAAGCTAAAGGTTGGTGCAACAGAAAATCACTGTTTCATGTTATGATAATGAGTAAAAAGGTTTGTGGTTTATGGTTGCCTTTTTTGGTGTTTCATAGTAGCAAGGTTGGAAAAAACATTCTGTAAGCTGCACAAGCTCTTGAGTCTGAGCTCATGGAAGCTGGAAAGGGATCTTCCCATTGATTTAAACAGTTGAAGCTTCACATTTAAGTTAGTTGTGGCATGAATGTTTTAGAAACATCTAATCTGTTTTATTTAATTAAACATCTCTCTATTCCCAATTGTTCTTTTTATGTCCATTATCTTTCATGAGAAGGAACTGTTATACGCTTACACACTCTGTTCCAAGAAACCTATTATGCTCAACTACTTTATAGAGTTGTACAAAGTAACGTATTAGCCACAGGTACAATACTGTGCTCCTTTTAATTCAGTCACCAGCAAAATTTCTAGTGGTGGTCTATATTTTTTTTTTTTTGCCCAAGCATATGTTTTATTTATAATGTTTTTGCCCGAGTATGTGTTTTGTTTATAATATTCGTCTAGGTCTGTATAAACAGCTCAGCACAGCTCTGTTACTGTGCCTTGCATACAAAGTTAATCACAAAAGTTTTCATTAGGTTCCATCAAATCAATTAGTAGCAGAGTTTAAACTAGCAATTCAAATTATTTTTATGGGTCTGCAGAAGAAGGGATGATGAGTTCCATGATTGTCTAAAATGTAGTGCATTTATTAGTATTCCAATATATAATTAACTAATAACTGAATAGAGCTCTACTGAACCTTGGAACTGACAGCAAGTAGTCAGCATACTTCTTGCATTCTGACACTTTCACTAGCTCTTCGAAAATGTACTTATGTAATCATAAAAATACCAATTGTGTGCTGCTGCAGATATGAATCTCAAGGGAAGAGCTAGTGCAACGTATTCATTCCAGTTCTGTAACAATGAGCAGAATGACTGACTTGGTTAATTATTTCACTTGATTTCCTGAATTCATGTGTCTTCTGGTCTTGGTTTTGGAACAAAGAACAAGAAATAATGACAGATTTTCCTCTAGATGTTGCTTTAGTATGTTCATATGTGACTGTAACAATCCAAAAGTTATGTAGTGCCCCATGCTTAAAACTGTGAAATCAGCTAGCTCTGTGAAGTACTTTGTCATTTATAACTAAGGATGATGTATCACTTTCAGGTATCATCAAATGTTACAGTAGCAGTTTTTTCCTGCTTTTTACTTTTACTGAACTTGCCAACTTACAAAGGTTTATTTGCTCCAGTTCTCTGGAATGAAAACAATTCTTTAATCTATCTCTTGCATTCTTTGCAGTTCAGGACTCATAATAACGGAGCAGCAAGTCTAGAACAAGATTCCACTGCTGCTCCAGAATGTCTGACCTGACTCTGTTCAGCACTTCACAATCCTCCATTTCAGAAATGCTATGAAGTCAGGATGGTAGCAACAGCACCTAAATCTTGTTGCAATGAAAAAATGCTCAGCTCACATGTTTTAAGTAAGGACTGAAGCAGTTTATTGATTTATTAGCAACACATAATTAATGAACAATCATTGAACTCTATCTTCAGGATCAGTATCAATAATGCAGTAGATAAACCATAGAATCACAGAACGGTTTGGGTTGGAAGGGACCTTAAAGACCATCTAGTTCCAACCTCCCTGCCATGGGCAGGGACACCCTCCACTAGACGAGGTTGCTCAAAGCCTCATCCAGCCTGGCCTTGAACACTTCCAGGGATGGGGCATCCACACCTTCCTGGGCAACTTGTTCCAGTGCCTCACCACCCTCTCCATGAAGAATAATGCTAGATACTTTAAAAATATTAAAATACATGTACAATTTTCTAAACAGTTTTCTTTGTTGAATCCTATACAGTTCTAATCCCTGCCACACTCACTGCGATGTGAATCTAACCCCAGTGGAGCGCAGGTTCCCCTACTTACACACACCTCCTCCTGTAGATGTGGATAATCCAGGTTTATGTGAACCTCTGCCAGTTCCTACAGTCCCCTGATGCACACCTGAGGTGTGGGTCTCTACTAGTTGCACTCTGTATTATCTGTCAGTTATCTGAGTGCAGGCTGCTCACAGCATCCAATGGGAATGATTGGAGTCTGTCTGACCTACATGGAGAATGCATTGCAAGTGTGATGACTTCACATGAAGTTCTTCACAAAACCAAGTCCTGAATATTGCTTTGTTTGCATGTGTCTCTCCTGGCGGTTAACTTCTTTTGTAACTGTTTACACTCACACTTTTACCTTGCTGACCATTGTTATCTAGGCCACATTACTAAGAATACTGAGGGGGTTGTACAGACTCACCTAAAACCTGCTTTGGAATATGTGGCAGGGACCAAATTTGTTGGCATCTATAGTCTGAGAAGTATTCACTGCTTAATTATTTATGTTGGAGTCCAATTGTAGGACCAAGGACACAATTTACTTGAGAATAAGGCTATACCTGTTGGTCCCAAATTTTTTAACAACTCCAGTTGCAAAATCTCGAGCCTATTCCCACTGGCACATTCAGGTTCTGTTCTGGGCTTATTGCCCTCCTTCATTTTATACTTTCTTTTGCTAATTGTATTGAGTAGTATTTCTGTTCTTGCAAAACCCAGGAATTGTGTGACTGTACTACACAGAGGTGTGAGCTCCAGCAATGTAATATACTTAGCACCATGCTGAGTTGCTAATCCTGCTGCTTCCCTGTAGTCAGTGGTAATAGTGTCACATAACAAATCATTAGAATGAAACGTTTTGGAATGTTTCATCCAGGTTTCAGTATGACCTGTCAATAACAGGTGTTTTAAAAGTAGATGAACATTTTACAGTCTTTATTTTCTCAACATCTTTATCAGGTATGAACATTTTTTTTCTCCAAGTGATACTCTGTGTTTGCATTTATCTTCTTGGCAGCATATGTATACAAGTATTCATATCAATTTCTAGCCTTTGTAGTGCCTACAGGCATATATTCGTACTTTACTTCCTTCCTGTGAAGTATGCATGGTATAAAATGTCAGGGTGCTGCTCCAAAGCCTCCAGCTCCTTTCAGTCTTCTGGATAATTTTAAATACTTCCTCTGACTTACACAGGCAATAACATATGATTCTACAGTTTTTGTCCACTTTTTTCTTATTTGAGGAAGTTTTATGTTTACTGAGGTTTATTTTAGGGGACAGTTCTTGTTTTCTTTGGGTTTTTTTCTTATTTTCCTTGGAACCTGCAAGTTCCAAGTTGTGCTCCGCATTCATCAGGAACCACAGGCACTCTTTCCGTAAATGATGAAACTCAGTGCATGGTCTAAGATAGCCATGTATTCTGCCATCCTCTTCTGACCAAAGGGACTTAACAAATATAAGCTATCTGTCCCCTCGCACCTCTTTGTTGGATGATTGTAGGGTGCACTCTCACCTTTCCTGGGAGATAAACACATTGCAATTGTCTGTGGAGTTGGCACCCCACCTCCTCCATGTTAAACTGACTGCTCCATCTGTAGCTATCATGAACTGCAGATGTACTTGGCCACCTAGGAAGCAGCCCATTCACTTTAGAGAATCATTCTTGTGGAATTTAGATCTACTGACACATCTATGTGAGGCCTGAACTTCTTTCTTTTACACTTACCCATGAATGGAGAGCGAAGTCTGCAGCTCTGCTTAGGGAAGGTGAGAGGTGAAACATTGTTGGAATCTGCCCTCCCTTCAGCACGTATTGTCAGAAGACTGTGAATAACCTGAACCTCACATTCAATTTGATCAACTCCAAGCATTCTTGGGTACTGTCCTAACTGATGTGACTGGTAATATAGGAGTCCATAGAGGTCAAATTTCTTCAGAAATTCAAAGGAGACACTTCATTCATTGACTTCATGATCCATGCTGTTAGGAAGAAGCATGTGATTGTTTCTGTAGACATGAGTATGACAGAATCGTCCACATGCCTAATTACATTATAAATAATGGAGACTGGGAATCTAGACCTCCTTTTTAGAAATCTGTCACTGAGTTGATGAATCAGTTCATAGAAAGATAGATGTGAAGACAGGTAGACATATACAAACATTTTTTTTTTTTCAATTCTTTTTATCATCTACAGTTTGTCAAAACCAGTAATTAAGCAATAACAAGTTTTTTAAGCAAAAGATACTCTGTGGGTTTTTTGGGTTTTGGTTTTGTTGTTTTTTCCTTAAGTATGTGCTTTTGAAACTGGTACAAAGCAGAATCCTTAACTGAATGCAAGTATGGAATGCTGGATGTTCAGTTCTGGCAGTATTTACTGAGAGGGGAACAGTTCTGGTCCATTCTTAGGCTTCTGAAGAAGGTTGTTAAAGCGATAAAACTGTCTCCACTCTTTTATGTCTGTACATAAAAACTGCCAGACAATCTAATATTTGTCTGGAAGGCCAGAACTATGAATGTGAAGAAAATTTGTATTGCTCTAGGGACATATGCATTTTAGAGCAGGAATGATAGATTTCTATCCCTGTAAGCCTCAAATGAATCTCTACAAACTCAATTAAAGTTCCAGAGAATGAAAGTCCACAGAAGCTTCTTCTTGACTTTGAGATTTGGTTCATGTTCAAAGGATGACATGGCCATATATTTTGGTTTAAATGGAATTTCTGCTTACACAGGACAAATTGGGACTCCAGAAATATCTTTAGTAAACATACAT
This sequence comes from Rhynochetos jubatus, assembly GCA_027574665.1. Classification (NCBI taxonomy): domain Eukaryota; kingdom Metazoa; phylum Chordata; class Aves; order Eurypygiformes; family Rhynochetidae; genus Rhynochetos; species Rhynochetos jubatus. The sequence goes on from CM050650.1 coordinate 40,060,385, forward strand.
GTGTCTGTGTGTGTTTAATTGCAAAATACCTGGTTACAAATATTTACTTATGGTTGAATTTTCACACAGTGAAATAATGTTTATTGCACAAAAAGCATTTTGAGTGAATGCTTTGTAGTGAAAAAAAAAAAAAATCTCCCTCTTTTCCTGAGATATTGAAGTCCTTGGTAAGATTGTTGTTCAAAACAATATTTAGTAGCAGTTGGCTGATGCTTAAACTTAGTGACGACATTAAGCTGCTGTGAGGAGAAGAGTCATGCGTATGAGACTATGATTAATCTAATGTATGGCATTCTAAAATTATCCCAGTTATTTATTTAGGTAGAACAATGACAGAAAGAAAAACACTGCAATTAGTAGTCTAGCACTGTAATGAGGCTTGTGCTTGAAGGAGTGCTAAGTAGTGGAAAGTTAAATGTGAAAGAAACTATACGGACATTAATAGAGAAACCTGCCTGTAAACAGTTCTTTAACATTAAGTGAACCAAAACCAGGCTGACAGGCTGAATAAACAAACACAAACTGAATGCACATTATTCTGTGCTTCATTCATTACACTAGACAGTTCAATTACAGTCTGAAAGACTTACAGACCAGTTAACACACTTTTTGTCCACTGACTTTATGAATATATGCAAGATGGTCTTTTGTTGATAAACCTGTGTGGCGGAATCTCGAATAAGCTAAGAAACATTTCACGTCAATGTAGTTTCACCAACTCCAGAAGAGTGACACCATGCATATGTCTGAACTTTTACTTGGTTCTTTGTGCAATTATTCTCTAAGATCTCTTGGGTATAAAATGAAAATTCACTTCTTCAGGAAAATTAATACTTTTTTGCTGTGGAAATATGATTTTTAAAGCCTATGTGCAAATGCAGAATGGGTTCTTTAGTTGCAAATATTCTCCTATTCTGTCTTTAGTTCCTGTTTTCAAAATGCTTATAACGTACTCTTAAGTAAGTTATATTTTGGCCGGGGAAGGATAGATGTGTCAACACTGACTCATGTGAAAATGCACGTCTGTTACATTTTATGCATTTTGCATGAAACTCTCTCTGACACTTCCGGTGCGTTCCTGGTTTGGTGTTGTCAACCCCTCTCATTGGCAAGGCAGGGCTCTGCACCTACTGCCTGGGAACCCGGCTGCTTGGTGCAGCTTGTGGGCTCAGTTAGGTCTTACTCAGGTTGGAGCGTGTGTTTCTCTAGGAAGACTTCATATTGAAAGAAGCAATATTAAACTCCTTTCATCTTTGAGACGTGGCCCTATCCCACTACTTAGCCTGCTCCCCAGAAATGTCCTAACTCCCTGATCAGAAATAAACTCTTTTTCCATGCCTTCTTCCTTCTCCACCCCTGACCACATGATTCTTTGAACTGGATAAAAAGTAGTTTTGTAGATAAGGGAAATTCGTCCTTCTCTTTTCAGTAAAAGGCAGGTTACATCCCAACAACTGTTAAGTTCAGTTACAAAATATATTTCCTCTGGACATTGTGGAACAGCTCTGAACTTTGCAAGTTTGTAAAAGAGAGACCCAAACTTATTTTCATTAAGTCCTCCAACCTGAGTAGTAAATACATCCTATCACTACAGTAGCTAAAAAATTTAGTAGTAAATATTTGTAGTAATGCTATAAATATTTATTTTAGTAACATTGCCTGACTTTTTATTTGGAGTATAAGTAGGAAAGGATTGCATGTATATATTGACAGAAATAATACCTTTCACTTGGCCAGCTGATATAGTTAAAAACAACTGATAACCTTTGGGACAAATGATCCAATTCATAGTTTACGTGATACTTAGTATTACTAATGTGAGTGAAAAGTCATTATCAATTCTTCTTGATTTGTATAGCAAACGGGAAAACTATTGGTGGTATATTAATAAATGTCGAAAGCTAGTGATGACAACCTGTCATTGCATTTCATGGAGATCTCATTGCTGTTGTGATTCAGTGACATGGAATAGGCCACTGAAGTCATACATAAGATAGCCAAAATTTGGCTCTAGAAATAGCGCCTTTACCATCTAGGTTTGCTGAGGCCTTCTTAAGGGTTCTGTGAAATAGCTATGTATGAAGTCCAGTTTTATTGCACTTGTCTTAATGATTCTTTCAGCATTGTGGAGTTAGATACCAGGCTGATAAGACTGGGTGTGACTCTGGTTGAAGTCCTGCCAGTTTTAATTATTCATAGGTTGTTAAATACAACAAAAAAATGCATATGAGCATTTCTGGCTGTAAAGCAGCTTAATTTTCACACAGAACTCCAGAGAACCTACCTAGAGTAGAAAAATGTGACATTTTAACCACCATCATTTCTATCATCACTGACAGTTGCTATAAAGACATTTGAGTGAGATAATAAACAGAAATACTGAGATAATTTTTAAGGTCTCTTCTGACATAAATATTTTTGCCATAGTTTTAATTTTTACTGTTTTATATATGGAAAAAATAAAACAGAAAAAGAAATGTTTCTTGGAGTTGGGTGAGGATGGTTTCAATATAGACTAGTTTGCTCTTGTGGGAGGGCAATGCTATTTCTGATAAGATCTACAATCCTGAGAAAACTAAAGTGACTGAAGCCTGAGTGATGCTTTTAAATACAGAAAATTTAAGAGTTGTCTAATAAGGGATAAAAACTCCATGATTAATAAGGGTATTTAGTATAAGGAATCAGTTCTCAAAGGGAATTAATCTGAAACATGATGAAAAATATGAAACAGTCTTCTCATAACTACACTATTTTTACAACAGCCTTAATTCCTTATTCACCAGTAACTGTTCCAGAATTAAATACCCACCTAGCTCTTGGCAAATAAGAATATATTAGCCTTTGGAATTAATCTTGGGTGAATTTAACACTGGAGAGTTGTAACTTTAAATATACTATATGCACTAGAGTGTCTTCTTAGTAGCTGGATTAGTAAGATTGGTTTTCAACCTGTGAGATAGTTTCTTGTGTGTCTGCTTCTCTAAGGAATGATCTGATTATAGTTATGAAGTTACAAAATTATTCACATGAGGCTTCAATGCCTGAAAAAGAGCAATCTGAGAAAAATATTACAGACCTGTCTATGTCAAGCTTTGAACAGTGAAGTGTAATAAAATGTTTTCTTTTTTCTGCTTTTTGGTTTTGCCAAGAATTTTTTTTTTTTTAACTGGAGTTTGTGAAAACAGGCCAGTTTATTTAAAATAAAGTTTGAATTTAATAGCTTTATTTTTAGCAATATTTCAATTCTATTTTCAGAACAATTGAGCGCCAGCTTGTTAAAGAGGTCCTGGAACTTGGAGATACCAACAGGCACCTCACAGAATTCATACCTAATAGGACATCTGCAGCTCAAGTCACCTTCCAACTATTCAACTGTTTCATGGTTTTCTAAATCAATTAAGGATATTTGACAGCTTCACATACAGAGTTAGAAATTCTGTCTTCCTTATGTACAGATTCAGTTCATATTCTCCACAAAACTTAATCTGGACCAGTTAATGTGGTGGAAATCCCCAGAGTTAGCAGCTCTGCATCTGCTAATAATTTTTGTGGGATATTCAAGGCCCACGAGTGGCTGACTGAAATCCTCAGTAAAGTGGTTGCATAATCATTTTATTATGTTTGGAATAATGGGTAGCTACTACCATTGTTAGATGGATTTCAAAGAACAAATCTCCTCCCTTGAGGTGGCTAGACAATTTCATTTTATCTCAGCAGCAGGATTCAGCTTTTCTATCAAAGTGTTATGCTAATTCCAGTAGGTGAAAAATCATCTGCAAAGCAGCTCCTTAGAACATCTCCTTCTTTGAGGTCTTTGCCCTAGTGAACATTAGTTCCCATAGATGAACTTTTAAAAAGGGGAGGCAGTCTGTTTATACAGTACACAGAGACAATGAGCGAGGGGATCTATGCTGACAAATATTTTTTATTTTTAAATAAACAGAACAGTTTGCCTTATCTAGTTTAACTTTATGGTAGATACTATCTGCTAGTCCTCTGAAGTAAGGCTTGTCTTAAACTGCTTTCATGATAGGTGCTCTTTTTCCATGATTGATATTTTATCTGTTTCAGGAAAATGAATGAAACAGAGATTAGCTTAAATCCCAGACAGGAAGAGGTTTGTACAAATAGAAAACCAAGTAACTGTGACTTTTCTGTAAAGTGTTTCTGTCCTACTTCAGAAATTGAAATAACAAGTATGACAGTGTGTTCTGCTCTCTTAACATTATTGTGGACAGGCAAATGTTGACAATAAATAGAAAAAAGCAGTGGTCTGTAATTTCATGTAGCGCTAATATTCCTGGAATACTGGGAAAAGCACTTAGTCCGTGAGACAGAGGATATTTACAATCAAACTTTTAAGCCTGTGGAAACTTGCAGCAGGAGGATTTCTCCAGCCTGAAGTCAAGCATTATCCTGGCCAAAGACTTCATGATTCTTATGAGTCTTCTGGGTTTGAGTTGTTTTGGTGTTTGGTTTTTTTTTTTTTCCTACCAGAGATGTACTGAGGACACTATATTGCAAAATACTTACCTTCAACCAGTGTAGATTTTTCACATACAGGATTACAGCAGTGGCTATTTCTTTTTCTATTTTATTATATTGACTGTGTTTCTGATCAAGTCCTGGGCTGAACTCTCATGAAGTTGGATGAGGAATTTGGATACAAGCCAGGCTGTGGAGGCTAGTGGCACTGATGAATTATTTCTTCCTTTTAATGCTCTGTAGGCAGATAGTTGCACTCATAAATCCTGAGGACCACTGCACATTCAGCGCCGATCATGAAATACTGCTCTCATATTTGAGGGAAATGGAAGGAGTCTAGGAGTGTGTAGTGAAGCCCTCTGACTCATTCTGCAAAGAGGGCTAGCCAGGAAGAAGTGATGGGAAACAAGGCACTAACTTGTAATAGAATTCTGGTTGCTCTAATATTTTCAATAAGCACTTGTATCCTTTAGGTAGACTGTGCAGATAAGAAGGCTCAGGTGCCAGAAATGCACAGATGATACTCATTTCTACCATGTTCCTTTTGTCAATGGTTCATTACTTGGACCATGTACTCAAAATCTGTTTCTTGGTGAAGAACAGTAGGATGCAGTACTGGAATATCTGAAAGCGCAGCATAGCCTTTGTTTGAAGGCGCATATCTACAATTCAGTTCATATGTAAAGAGTACGTATGCATGCCTTCTTGATCTGAACTTTTAAAGAGGCACAATTCCCTGTGGGGCCTCTCTGAGAGACAGTATTCAAGCAGGAGCTGCCTTGTGACTCTAGAAAGAAATACCTCCTGGGAACCAAGATTATTAAAAAAAAACCCAAACAACTAAACAACCCTCATGAACTTCTGCCTCAGATGTAAAGATGATACTTTGATAGTGTGTTCTCCAAAGCAAAGAAACAGCAAGTGATATCTCTGGAGGGAAACTTAATACCCCCACCAAAGAATTCCCTTGCAAAACAGTGCAAAACTCTATCACAACTTCAGTGTATAAAATTTCCCCAGAAAAGAGCTGCTAGTATTGCATGGCGCACAGGATTGGAATGTACCCTAAATTTGTACATTAACAGAAGTGGTATGGAATAGTATCCTACTTCCCTCCTCCTTCTTTTCTGTCTTCTGAAATTCTTTTCCTGTCAGCAGATGAAGCTGTCATGAAGCTAGACCAGACATGTTACTTGTTCTGTTTTATTTCTGGACTTACCGTTTCCAAATATTTAATCACTCTTCTTCAATTTGTTGGTGGGGTTTTTTTGGTTTTGTTTGTTTTTGTTTTTTGTGACCACATCCTCTGCAGAAGTTTTGGAAAGGAAATAATCAATACTACAGTCCAAGGCAAGACTGAAATGGAAATGTTTTGCCTCCAAAGGGAGCCTGACACAAGTTATTTTACTTGTGATAGGGCTTTGAATTTGGATGTGAAATACTTGTTTTTGGAATGTTATCACGTTGGCTTAGTACGTTTGGCTGGAAGTTGTAGGCAGTACAACTACTGTGAATGGTGCTTAGGATTTTACAGTCAACATCTTTGAGGAGACCCTCCAGAAAGAATCAGGTTCTTTTTTCTTTTTTTTTTTTTTTTTGGTCAAAAGTGCGGTGCCAGTTATACATCTATCTGTACAATGCAGGTTTTTGCAATATTCCTGTTTGCTGTTAAAATTTTCACACAGTTATATTGCCAGTTACCTCATGAATTATTGTTAGTTTGGTCAAATAAATGCCTGGATAAAGTTCAAACTAAAAATAAGAGCAGTTCAGTTGTTACACTTGACAGTCAAGTCCAAGAATGCCTTCCATTTCTTATGTTTGACTACCTTGTTGGTTATAGATGCTTTTTATAAGCTTCCTAAGGTTCTCGTTGTTGTGAAAACTGTCCTTTCCTCCACTTCCCCACTGTAGCTCTTTCCATATGAGGTTTACATTGCCAAGCATGTCCCTTGATTTTCTGTCAAACTTCATTTAGCCTGCTGTGTTTGGCTCATGAAGACTGGGAATACTATAAAAAATATCTTGTATAATATTGGCTGTCAGTATACTGTCACTGAAGAATATTAGCATCTCTACAGCTCAGAAGTACTGGAACAGATGCTATAAGATTAACTTCAGTTTATGATCTCCTACAAGAATTTGAGGGAAAATCCCTTGGATCAAAGACAAGGACATGCTTAAGAATGGAGCTGTCTGGCTTGATTCACCAAAGACATCAGTGTGAATTATTAGTGATGTACTCATTTTGGAAACTGACATAAGGCATACTCATTTTCTCAATAGGATTATTGTTCAATGTAAAATAAACTGTCAATGAAATTATAAATCAATTTAAGTAAAAGTAGAAGATGTAAGCATACATTTTTGCCATCCTCAACTCACAAATTTGTCCTTTTTATATAAGGATAATTCAGTATTTCTATTCATATAGACTTTTTTAGCCTAGTTATATTAGGCTTATGATTAAGTTTCAAATGGGAGATAGGCAGTTATATCCACAGAGAAAAAACATCTGATCAACTAATTTATTGGTGGAACTTCTGGACTAAGTAGTGAGTGTGTTGACTTTTGGCATAAGTAGGCTACGCAACTTAGAAAGCAGGATTGTCCTAGGTTCCCATGGTTTATGGCTAACAAAGTTCATGCTTAGTTGAATAATAAGGTAGACTGAATATCATCATTTTTTAATTACAGTAGTACTCAGAAGTCACAAATGAATTTGAGTGTCCGTTAAACTAACATGGGACATGTATATTAAAACATTCCCTGCACAGAAGAGCTTAGAGTCTAAATAAATCATGCAGACTAAAAGTGAGGCCATGATACGGGTCCATTCTAGAGATGGAGAAACTGTAGTGTGTGATCTAAACCAATCTGTTCTCAACTTGAAGACCATAGCAGAGCTAAGAATAAGCTTTTGAGCTCTCATTTGGTGCAGTTACTATACATGCATAAATTTATGCAATTATTCAAAAGGAGAGAATATTTTTAGCATTTGGAAAAACTTGATTCAGAGGATAGGAGTCCGAGAAACCTTCATTTAATTGTTTTAGAAATGTTGTGAGCCATAGAGATAACAGTGTGGAGCTAAAAATACAATGTTCAGCACATGAAAAAAGGTAACCTTCATCAACAGTTATGCTATTCCAAACAGTATTTTATTCTATTTGGATTGGTAAATTGTTAGATGTTAGTTAATTGGGTAAATTGTTTTAAAAAAAAATCTACTTTAAATTTTTACCTTTTTCATAATGTTTAATGCAATTTCATGAGGGATTTTTTTTTTCCTGTTTCAGCTCATTGTCTGATATTTGGTTAATCATGAAATTAAATTTCTTTGATCTAGGTTTTGCTTGGGGAAGGATGGTTAAGCAATTTTCTATCCAAGATATGGAAACAACATGCAACTTAGATAATTATATACTTTGATTTTTCAAATATCACGTGTTATTGAGAATATGTAGAACAACCTGTGTATTGCAATCTATAGGCTGGAATTCATTTGCAAAAGCAAATAAATCAGTTGGCTGAAATTGTTTCATTACAGGAAATCTTAAATAGGAAAAACTAACATTTTCTAATTAAATTGTTTGAAATAGCTTGTCCAGCTCTGGAAAAGGAGCTATTTTCTCTCCACTGAGTCATGAAGGACTCTTGAAATTTTTCCTGACAATATTAGTATTGTTGCTTTCTGTGGCTTGCAGCTTTTTCTATTGTATATTTCATAAAAATGAAGAAACATTTTTGGGGAGGAATCTTGACCCTTTGAAGGGCTGGAATCTAATTCACTTTTTTTTCTTGCACCTGAAGCTATAAAGAGCTTCTGGGACAGTTCTTCCTTTTGATTACATGGCTGATAGGATACTAGCCATATGGTTTATTCTAGTACAGTGAGAGGGAAGACAGTATAGATTTCCCTTGTACTTCATCCAGGAATTATTACAAAGCTTTGGTAACTGATAACAGGGGAAACCATATAACCTCTTATGTAAGCTCTATGTTTAAAAATGGAGATATTTTATTCCTCATGTCCAGCAGAATTCAGAGACTTGGTTAAAGTACAAAACAGTATGAACTGCAGGGATTATTGTTCTTTCTGTTCTCTGTTATAAGAGAAGCACACTGCATTTTACATTTCTCATTTATCTCAGGGGCTGTTTAAGTAAGGCATGTGAAAACAAAACCCCATCATCCTCATAAAGACCTATCTGACCAATGTAGCCATCTAATTGGGCCCTCTGCCGTTTTCAGATACATAACCCATATTCTTTGCTTCTGATCCAGCTTATGAACACAGGGGAAAACATTTAGTTTCTCTAGGCACCTATCTAAATTCAGACTGCAACTGTGGAAAATAAAAGGTAAAATTTTAGTTGCATTGTGGGCAGCCATGAATATATATTCTGTCCTTTACATTGTATAAATGCTAGGAGCAAATTATTTTCTTTGGTATAGAACAGAGATTGTTGCGGAAGCTTATCTGTAACATGCTTTCTGAAGTTAAATAGAAACCAAGCAGTCTTAGTCCATAGGATTCTCTTTGTAGAATTTATAACTCTTGTGTTTCCTTTTTTCTTTTTTCTTTAATTTGTGGGGAAAACCAAATTGATTTGTTGAGCAACAGCAGTGTTAAATATGGCCCATGGTATAGAAAAATTATACTGTGTTTGATATATTGATTTTATGTCTGGACATTTGAGGCATTATATCACAATCTCAGTAATGTTTGTGTCTTGTGGGCAATATTTTATTGCTGGAACAAGACATTACATATACACAGTAATATTATTTATTGTTCATTGAACCATAGAAGTTAGGAACAGAAAATGACCTATTAGATCATCCAGTCTATCTCTCCACAAAGGAAAGAACATCTCTGCAAGTGCAACTTGATGACAGCTAGATAGATAATCATGGCAAGAGTGCTATGACTCCGGAAAGGCAAATGTACATTCTTAACTCATTGTCCCAAAGCATGTGACTTTTTTACAAGTTTATGCACTGTATTGACCAATTGAATTATATATATAGAAACTCAAATGTATTACTTGATGTTGAATTTACCTTTGTTTATCCTGTGAAAATATATGATTCAATGTCATTTAGATGATTACCAACTGGAGAAAAATGGATAAATTCATCACCTCGTATTTGCTTCTCTGGAATAATCTTGGAGCAGATAAGCAACAATTTTTCTGTAGGGTCTGAACCAAAAGCTAACTTCTGCTTTCCCTTACTAATGAACTTTATTCTCAACAATGAGGACTGTAGATAGTATTAAGTTATAGTTTTAGTTGAGGATGCAACCAGTATTTAGTGCATGGTAATTGTGTGTTTTTCTTAAATTTTCTTTGAACGTCTCTTTTGCAGTAGGCAAAATGAAAATGCTGATACAACTCCTGTTAGAACAGGATAGATTTGCACTGATGTAAGGAGGATGGATGCCAGTCTTCAGAATATCTGAAAAGTCTCTCTCCACAGTCATCAACAGAATGGTAACAGTAAACAAAAAAGAGTTTTCAAGTATGAGAATATGTACTCATCTCTCCTTCAGATGGGTCTCTCCTCCTCTACCCCAGACTGTAGACACAGCAAGTCAGAGAAGAAAGGCAGCATATGCCCAACTTCCAACGTAGTCAACATAAAAAATTACTAATTAATGTGTGCTTGAGGGAAACTGTCATAAAGGAAGAAAATATCAAAGAAAAAACTAAAAGACTGAACTTCCAAAGTATTCCTGGAGTAATGACATATGTCACTGTAAGTGAGTGAAAGTGCTCTGTTCTTGGTAACTGTGCAAGAATTTGTTCTCTAGCAGTAAGAGAATTCTGATATGAATAATTTTTTTTTTTTTTTTGTTCTGAGAAGTCTGTCATGGCTTGTATTATTTATAGAGTTGTTCTCTTTATTTAGGGAATGATTCAAGAATTTCACTCGCTTTGAATAGAACTTTAATCTGTAAAATGACCTGTTTATGTTACCAGGATAGTATATACAGCAGAGTATTTCTCAACGTCGTGAGGTTGGCAGAACCATGGCCTTGTTAAGCATAACGGATAACTGTTGCAGCACTTCTTGTGCTATTACTTTATTATTGGAGACTAACTAGAATAAAGTAGCTACTAATAACCCACTGGTTTCAAAAGTAATGTTTTCAGACAATTATTTCTTATAACAAATAAGTTGTTGCATTTTTTATCTTTGTTGCTGTCTGATATGAAAAGGTCACATAATTACTGATACCATGGATGAGGATGGGATTTTTCACTGATTTCGTACCAAAACATGTTAGTGGATGAAATCCCCACTTTTATATTTTTACTTAAATACTTTTTTAAGTAAAGTAAAGTTAATACAAAAACCCCCCATTTTTTGCAGAAGATTTTTTATTTCAAATGCTTTCACCCATAGAGAAAGGCAATTCTTTGAAGCTATGTCTTCAATAATTGCTCTGTATCCCTCCGTTTTATACTTTGCAATTGCTAATATGCAAAGATGTTTGTGCAAACATCTCAGGGAGACAATGGGGTGTCAAGGAAAGCATAATCTAGACCATATGGGGTCAGCTGGCATGTGTGGCTTCAGCACTTACAAGTGTAAGTTATGGTGCTAAGAATGTGTCTCTCACTTGTTGTTGTGATAGTGGATAACTATTTGCAATTCTAAGATGGAGGATAAATCAGAGAAGAAAAAAAAAAGAAAAGAGCCCTTGCTCCCCAAATTCAGAATTTTGACACACCACTCTTTGATTTGTCCCTCTTTTCTCACCCTTTCTACACCTAGCAATTTTTTCATTTTAAAGTAAAATATGCACCATATTAAAAGTAACTGTTATGTAAAACCAATCAAATCAAGCCTCTGATTTCAGCTATGTTGTCTGCTTATTCATTTATATGTCATCATCTTCTTACTCATTTCTAAAGAAATCTCCTAGCACAAGAGCAAGTGGGAATGTAATTGGAGATTTGTATGCACGATGACTGGAAGCTCATACCTTATCTTGAGTTTCTTCCAATAAGCTTAATGAATTGAATTTGAATAGCAGTTTTAAGAGTCCCCCTTCTCCTCTCATCTATCTGCTTGAAAAATATTTGTCAACTCAGTCTGGAAGCTTGCCAGCCTTCTTGTCTACAGGCACTGTTTTTCAACAGTGGCATACCTTTAGTAAGCAAACCTGGGCAAATAATGGAAAATAAATGCTCTAAAGTTTACTTGAAAATTTTTTTACCTACTCTTTCTCTTTCTCACATATGATACATTCATCTGTAGTTGAAATTTGAGGAACAGTATTAAATATTTGTTAAATCATTTATGCCAAGGATTTTGAATTTTTAGAAAAATTGAACCATTTCTAATTTAAATTATGCATTTCTTCACAGTGTGATGTTCAAAGGTCACCTACATGTATAGATCTTATTTAAGTTAGCACTGCAGAAACCATCTAATTCAATGAAATTATTATGCAGCAAAACTTCAATGTCTCATGAAAAATGAAAGTAATTTTTTCCATTTTACTTTGGTAGAAAATTAACTACAGCTCATTAGGATTTATAGGTTAATCACTCAAAAAAATAACAAACAGCAAGATACAGAGTCTAGAAGTACCCACCAGACAGCAGTAGCTGGTGTTAAATACCTGATTTTATACCTAGGAAATATTGTAGTACCTGGTATTTATGCATGAGATACTGTAGAGGAAAAAGTCACTCCATATTTACTGTCAAGGTCCTGTTTTCCTAGAAGATTTTGCCACAGCTCTGGTGGCATGTACGGTCTGTGGCATGGAGCCTAATATAATCTGGGCCTATTGATGCTACTCTTACACAATTGCACTTCAAAAAAAGATGAAAGGGAATATCCCATATGTACAAAGTTCTTGCTATTATCTTTGCCAGTTCATAAATGTATGCATCTCTTGTTTGCATATTAGAGGGTAAATCTCTAACTCCTAATTTTATTTGTAATTTCATGTGTGGTCCATAGGAAGGGAAAGCACAGAAACAAAAGCTGGGGTGGGACTTTTTACAGGGGCCTGTAGTGACAGGAGAAGGGGTAATGGGTTTAAATTGAAAGCGGGGAGATTTAGATTAGGTATCAGGAAGTAGTTCTTCCTGGAGAGGGTGGTGAGGCACTGGAACAGGTTGCCCAGAGAAGCTGTGGGTGCCCCATCCCTGAAAGTGTTCAAGGCCAGGCTGGATGAGGCTTTGAGCAACCTGGTCTAGTGGAGGGTGTCCCTGCCCATGGCAGGGGGGTTGGAACTGGATGATCTTTAAGGTGCCCTCCAACCCAAACCATTCTATGATTCTATGAATTCTAGTATGGATATATGAAACTGCTTATTAGCACATCTCCCCTTGGTAGATAACCTGAAAAAGCATAAGACCATACCCTCATATTTCTCCAAGCTATTGATAATCTGGTAGTGGGGTGTTAGTATGACCCTCTACTGGAAGAAATTAAATACCACACTTTCAGAAAAGACATTATAGAAACTGCTTCTGTCTGCCCATCACCCTTTAAAACCACCAGTTTGAAGAATCAGAGACCCAGCTATACGGCTGGACATGAGCACCTAAATTAGTCTTCTGTCTCTAGCAAGGTGCTTCACAAAAACCCAGTCTAATGCTTAGGGAACCTCCTAATGTGTAGGCAACAAGTGCCTCAATCTTCACCAGGAACCTGTTGTTTTCTTCTTGCATGTGCCCAGTTGGACTACCGTCCTGGCTGAATTGCTCAGTGGGAAACTTCTGTGTGCAATTCTGGCATTAGTCTCCAAGAGAACTGCACTTTTCAATCTTAATCTTGTTATTTTAATGTCAGCTTTCAGACATGTAATTTCCAGGCTAAACTAACAAACATGCAAAACTGAACTGAGTTGTTTGACACAGCACCGTTTTAACAACTACCATCAGCAGGGCTGAAACCTTTTCAGACCAACAGCCTCTACTTTAGTTAATGAGGTGTTAAGAGCACCAGCTGGGTGTTGTCTTTCAGGTAGACCAGAAAGTGGTATAGGGCGTGTGCTCCTGCATGGTATGTAACAGATCTTTGCAGGTCAGAATTAGAAGTCTTGATTTCATGTAATTAATATACTGTAGTTGCAATTCCCATAATTTGTTCAGATTTTATGTCTTTTAGCTTGCTTTTTTTTGACTAACTTTTGAGTCCAAATTTGCTATTAAAACCCCAATATTCTGTCTGCTAGAAGAACATGACTTTCATATCTGAGGCACCTCATGCCAGTCCCAGTCTTTCTGTGCAGTGATCATCCTCCTGGCTTGGCAAATGGAATGGATGGAATATATCCAGGTCCATCTTTAAGTGTAATACAGGTGCCAGACTTAAGAGTGTAATCAGCATGGACTCTCTTCTGTCTAGTCACTAAAGAGAGAGACATCTCTAGAGGATGATTAAAATAATCTAAGAATACTTGCAAATCTTTGACTGTATAAGGAGCCTGAAGCAATTATACTTCTAAATGAACAAATATCTCTGGTTAGAAGGTTCAAATTCTGGCTAGAGGCCCTATTTACTCTATTACTTTCCCAGTACACTGTTCTCTCATTGTTCTCTCACTCACCCTTCTTTATATTGCCTGAAGTCCTGAAGAGAATTCACTGAAAAATGAATACACGATAAGCATCCTTTTTTCCTGCCAGTTCAAGAAGCTGGCCTGGAGTGAACAGTCATCACAAGAAAAATCCTTCTGTGTGCATACAAGTTTGATTCCAAAACCGGTTGCTTTATAAGAACAAAGCTTCCAAGTACCGGAAGAAACAATGTCTGTGGAAAACGGTAGTCTTGTCTGTAAGTTGAATAATGATCTTCACTTCTCTGGGGTCAGTGGGAGAAAGTAAGCCTAATTAATGCAAGCTACAACTACAGGCATCAGAATTTTAACCTTTAGATTAAAACCTATGATCAAGGCAGCACCTAGTGTTTGGCAGGTAAGGTTCCCATTACAACAGAAATATAAATATATGGAATTTTCAGCTTATATAAACAACAACGAAAGGAACTTGAATTGTGAAAAAAATCATTGAAAATTCTGTGCTAAAATCACCTCAGCATATATACTGAGCATTATGTAAATCTAGTTGCTTAATTGTACCATTTTTTATGTGACTGAAAACTTGCTGGAGGCCTTATTTAAATACGCACATCAATTTTTGTTACCTTTGCAAGTGACAAGGGCCTATGCAAAGCCATAGGAGGTGATAAATACACTACTGTATTACATTTCTCAGTATGTATACACATATATCATCCAGGGATAGAGCCATGGCACGTCCTTCATGATTTTACTTCTAGCTGCTGTCATAAATATTCCTGCTGAGTACTAACAGCAGAGAAGCCTGAGCACAATTCATTGCATCTTCCCAGTCATATAGGAATTTCCCAATTGCAGCAGATCCAATTAGTATCTTAAAACCTCTGATGTATTTAGTGCAGATACTGCAATCTCTGCACAGCTTTGAATAACAGCTGTGTACTGTCAGTGGTGAAGCCTGATGCCTGCGGACTCCAAATGTGCAATAATATTTTGAGGCATAGTAAAATGTTGCAACCACATTCTGAAGGTTTCTATTGGTCTGGACGTCCAAGACTTCACTGGACAACAAGCAATGCTCTGTTATTCTTCAAATCATGGAGGAAAATGGTTTTGCTTCTCAATCAGTGCTTTGTAAGCAGGAATCATCTTGGCAAAACACTGTTTAAACAGGAAATAGCAGAATCAAATCCTAAAAGTCTGACATCCCCGGACACTTATTATCTAAAGTGCCTACCTACCTAATGACAAGACTGACTTTGCAATTTATGACTTCTACTATTACACAAATTAAAAGGGAATAGCTTTTATAAATCTATAAGTAGTATTTTGGCATGGCACATTTGAGACAAAGATTCGGCTGAAAATATGAACCTTCTTACTACACAAGTTGAGCAAATAATTCAGCTATTCTTTAGATTACTAAATATTTTCTTTAGCATTTCTTTTCCTTTTCTCTGTGGTAACATCCTATTTAGTTATGATACTTTGCCAGTATTTCCATTATAAAAGACTCAGGTTTTGGTATGTTAGATTTTAAAACATTTGCTTGGTTTAAAGACAAGTCTTATTACACACAAGTTATGTCTTTGGAGGACAGTTCACAGTCATCACATGTTGCAAAAGTTCCTTAAATGTTGGTTTTTTAAGTGTCACATGAGGTTACTTGTCAAATTCAGAGCAGATGGAATGCCACTGAATTCAATAGAATTATACTTAGTATGAACATGGAGCATTTGTTTCATCATTTAATAATAATATAGATGCCCTCTAAAATCTTGTACGTATCACTTCCTCTTGGCCACAGATCTGAGGTGTCTAAATTTTTGTGTACAGGGCTCAAGATACCTTTGCCATAATTGTCCAGAGACATTGAAATCAATCAACACCCGTGGTCTTTCAATCCCAGAACAGAGCCTTAAGATGGATATTCGACAACTGTAGTACTGAACATCTCATTACTATTTTTTTTTTTTTTGAAAATTTGGATCCTAACTTTCAGGTTTTGCTTGAATTGTGAGTGGATAGACAATAATATAAGCAATATAAGGAATAAGCAAGGCAACCTGGAACAAGAAAACTGTAAAATAATAGAAGCTCTGCTCAGGGGAAGAAATATCTGCCTTCATATTAAAAGTGCTCTTGCTCTGTGTTGCAGACAAAGCTGACACAGCATGCACAAGGGAAAAAGCTATTTAGGTGACTTAAGATATACTTATTTGCCTACAGCTGTAATTTCATTAGAATGCTAGAAGCTTCAGTTGAAGGTTATGAAGTTAATTTATTATGGCAATTTGTTCTGAAGGTAGAAAAAGACCCTAAAAATAATAGTTTACACTTAACTAATTTCCCTGTTACACCTCTTGAGAAAGCCTTTGGTTTAGCCTTGTAGTTAAAACAAATGAGAGCATGAAAATGATGGTACATGAATGAAACGACAGGAAAAAACAACAAATGGATCCTTCATGGCTATATCAAGTGGAGGATCCATTAGTCTAGAGCTACTATTAGATGACCATAGTTCCTTGGCCTTCTGATATAATTGAACCAAACAATTAAATGTCTTAGCTGTATTTTCTTTTCTTTCCAACACCTGTACCTGAGCTTTGAATGCTTTTTCCATATTTAATTGGGACTGGCTTCTGATCTGCGTATCAGTCTTGGAGAGGAGGATTTATACATACATTATGGCGATAATGATCTTAGAAGGAAACTTTTAAGCTGTCTTTGGAGCTTTACAGATATCTTCCATTCCCCAAAGATCCTCTGAAAATCATTAACACCTTTGACAGAGGAAGTGTTTTCATTGACTTTGGGGTTATCAGAATGACAGAATAAGGATAAATGAAAACATGAGATTCCTTTTCTTAAAAGAAGTCCATCATAGACATAGGAAACAAATTGTCAGAATTCCTTCTTATAAGGTTGCTGGGACTTTCTTTAAGAAGAAACTTTGGACAGATAGCAGCCTGGATAGCTCCTACCAAGTAGAAGAATTTTAATACCTTCTTTCTCTCTAAGCTGTCCCCTGACTATCTGATCCAACCTAGGTCAGGCTGGTTATAAACAGCCACCAATGCCAGATTGGTTCTTGTCAGATCTGACCTTCCAATGGAGCATCTGACATTGTGCACATTACTTCTACCTCTAAACTGAGCTGCTATGCTTTTATGGGTCTTTCTGCCCTTGGTGTAGTGTGATTCTTTGTATCTGACAAGGAATCAGAGTCTGGTTTTTCCCTGTGATCCATATTGGTTTATGTAACTTGCAGGGAAGCAGCACGTTATCTGGTATTATACGTCTCAAACAAGGTGTTCTGGGAAGATGGGCATCCTGAAAGACAAAACTACATCTTCATGATCAAAGGATATAAGTCCCTGCAAGGGTACTGTGTATAAGAACTGAGAGTGCAGATGGATGAGCAAGCAGCTGTGGCAAGGGTGAATATCATCTTTGTTCCTGCCACCTGCTACGCCAATTTAGAAATAACTTTGTAAACATACCTACAGAGCATAGGAGCTTTCATGTCCGAATGTAACACGTTGCTGATGCTTTACTTACTCTTGATGGCTAAAAAAGCTCCCATTATATTTGATGATCTAGCAGCTGAGTTGTAATAAAACACAAAGATTTGTGATGTTCAGGCATCACCAAGTTAGACTCTGTTCTCACAGAAATTTCTTAAATTGTGAAACCACCATTTTTATTAGGGCTAAGTCTGACTGACAATTGTGTAACTGAAAGAGCAACCTCATTCTCTGGTTCTGCCAGCTCAGGCCCAATACTGCATCCTGCAGGCGGACTTGTTCCTTAGTTGATCCTGAGGTTTTATGGAAACAGCCTCTGCTACTCTGTGCAACACGTGTAGACACTGCCTGATCATCTCTCTATTAGCATGTACACAAATAAATTACAAAGACTCAAAAAGCCTTAAAAATACAACAGCTAATGACAGTGTTTTCTCCTACACATGGACAGTAATGTTATGGGGAAGCCTGGGAGGTCAGATGCTCTTGGATGTTCTGAGCTTTGCCTGATATGAATACCAGCAATATAGGTGCTCTGTTGGTATCTGTCATGCAAGACAAATGCTGCCAAAAGCATTTCTTCTGTTTTTAACACAGGGGATTGATGCCACAAAGACCTTGGGTAGAAGTGACAGGGGTATGTGGGAGTTCCTCTGCAGCTCCACTGGTACTGTTCCAGTCACATCCATTCTACACTGGGTGGATGGGAAATGCTGTACCAGATACAGTAAAGGGCTCAGAGTGACTTATTAGTGGAATACAGGAGTTCAGAAGGGTTATAGATGGTAAAGCTTCTGTTCAAAATGTTTTACCTATGTTCACAACTCTTCCAATAATTTTTTACTAGGACCTGAAAAGTGTCAGACTAAATGTCAAGTCAAAAACATTTGAGGCTCATTTATATGTTGTTTATGTCAGACTTCCCTCATTTTTCTCTTTTTCTTATGATGTCCTTTACACAACTGTGCTTTTGGATTCATAATCTCTTTTTCTGTAAAAGATAGCTGCCATCAATTTGAACCAAACTTTTGCTGCGTATTGGGTATAAGGAAACGTATTTTTCTATACTGCAGCTTCAGTGAGGTAATAAACAAATAAAGTTTGTATAAAAGTGATTTTTTAAAATGAGATTTTTTATGGGAATTACTATAGAATACAGCAGAATTTTCTTAAGAAGTTGTAATAAAAATATTCAAATCAACAGCTATAGACCTTTAGTATGAAAAGCATTTCAGGAATGTTTCATTGCTGCTTGGTTAGTATTTAATAGAGAATTATAGACTGGATTTATAACTGAACAGTACATAGACAGTATCACTGGATTATATTGCACGTTCCATAAGATGTATCTCTTTTAAATTGTACTAGATTTTTGTTAAAAAACGTTTACATTATGAATGTGCTACTGCCCTGTTAACTCAGAAAAATTGTATCTCCAGTCAAACAGTATATTCTAGGGCTCTTTCAGTGTTACCCTGTCATAAGAAATGCAGTTGACACAGTAATTCCTTGGATCTAGGTATACAACTTGATTCTCTGGTTGAAAACCACTAGAAAAAAAAATTGGATTTGAAAGTAACATGACCAGCTGGTTATTCTGTCACTAACAATATTTTAACTACTATGGTTTACACTTAATGCTCATGTTTTGTGTCAAGAGGCCCCAAACTGAAACTGGAGCCGTTTGTGTAGATGTTGTATGCTGTGAATTTTTTTTTCCTTTTCTTCAAGCACTGAAATGATTCTTTTCCTTAGGATTAAATTCTCTCTGCATGAAAAACGATGGCAAATCTTAGTTACTACTTAAGTCTTGTACTGTTCTACAAAGCTTACCTGTGCTATGTAGGTCCAGATCTATGTGCTGTTATCTCCTCACAGTCAGACTTTCACACCTAAGGAGTGAATTTCAGAAAATGCAAAGAATTTATATAAGCAGGTATCCAGTCAATAGATTCAATTAGGTACCTGATAAGCCATCTGTATGGTATGACTTCTGTTTGGAGCAAAGGGGTGAAAAAAGGGCTTCTGGTTAGCTGCATATTGCCAAAACCAGAGGGCTTGGTTGTTGCCTTTGGCACACTTGAGCACTTACTTAGCTATTTTAATATCATCTCGTTTAGCCTTTGCTCGAATGTGACCTGTATTGTAGAATGTGATGTTACAGCAACAGTTATGACAGCTCTGCATCATGCTAGGTCTATCTTGGATTGGGAGAGCAGCAGAGAGTGGATCAGGGTGGCTTTAGGTTAGTATAAACACATGCTTTTGAAACAAAGTAACTAATAAGTTATTCTTACAAAGCCTGCAAACTGGTGTGCCTCATAGTCTAAAATCCCTGGAACAGAGAAATGCTGATTCTAGCTTATAAACCAATACCCTGTTTGTACATATAATTTGTTTGGAGAGAGAGTACCCTGCAGATGAGAGTGGAAAAGTGGTTAACATGAATGGACAAAATCCTAATTTAGTGGGGAGAAGGGGGATGTTAGACTACCATCCAGAGCTTGAGGTTCACAGAAAATTCATTCCTGTGATATGCTAACACTAAACATTTTTTTTAAATAAACCGTAAATGGCTACTTTAAAATGTCTACCATAATATTAAAAGAAATAGGGAGAATTTCTTTCAAAGTGTGGTTCAAGGGAGGAAAATGAGATACTGAAATTACATGTCAGTCTTTTAGTACTAGAAAAACTAAACATAAAATAGCCATGAGTACACTTCACCAGTGTAACAGTCAGAGTGGTTGAGAGCTGGAAACAGCTTCCCAATAACAATTAGAGTAGTGGTGGAAAGCCCTAAATACTTTAAAGTGGTATGTCATTGCCTCAGGAAAAACATTACATGATGTAATTGCCTGTGAAAGCAACTCTGTGAACTTGGCAGTCCCCTCTACTTCCAAGGCCATTTTCGCTTTCTTTCAGCATTTGATTCCAGCTGTTAAGTGGATGCTGATTTTTAGCAAAGGTACCATGTGTCACCATACACTCCACTGTATCGTGGCTAAGCGAAGGCAAAGGGAGCAGAACATTATATATTGCCTCAGCTTGTGCTAGGCCATGTGAAAATGCCCTGTATTTTATTCATCAGCCATGTTTTGTCAAGGTTTCTGTAGGAATGGAAGAACAAGGTTGTTGTGATTAAACTTAATTGAACGGCATAGTCACTGCTGGATAATGATAATTCTCCTCATCCACATTCAGGTGAACAGAGTACGTTATTAGCTATGCTTCTTTCAGACTTTATATGCTGGGCTGGCTTTGATGAGAAGATTCAATTCCTGTCTTGGATAGGAATTCTTTTACCGTATCTGCTGGCTGGAAATCAATCTAACACTGCCCAAATATCAGTTTGATTAAAAACTGCCAACTTCAGTGTCATTTGATGTGGTTTCATAGAAGAGATCTATGTCCATTACTAATCCTTGGATTTACCTAGTCTCCTGGCAAATATCTTTTGAAAACCAATTAAAATTGGTTATTGTCTTCCAAGGTAGTGGTAGCACAAAGGTTTATCATACATGCTTTAGCTGCTGTGCATTTACTCACAAAGGCCACTCATGATGCCTTTCTTAAATGAGACATAACGTTGGCAATATTTTTATCTTGAAGAATCCTATAGGCCCATATGCTGGAAACAGATTATTTCCTCTCTTTAGATGGATTTGTTTCTGATAGGGTGCTGGCACTTTATTCCTGAAAGAATAAGGCCTATATGTTTTTCTTTTCAAAACTGAGCAATTACCAGTGTAGGATTCAGTTAAAAAAAAAAAAGTGGGGTTTTTTTTCTGTAAGAAGAAAATATTTTCAGTGAATCAAATTAAGACACTCAATATACAGGTCTGAGTGTAAGGAAGAAACTTCTGCTCCTGATCTTAGTTACATCTGATCTAGGGAACAGCATTTAAAGAGTCATTGCTGTGGATTCACAGTCTACAGAAGAGGACTAGTACTTTACCTGAGAAGGATGTAGGTCTTTTATTTCAACTTACCGAAATGTTTTTGGTACTTTAGGTGGAATAAAATGTAAAAATGAGAAATGTACTTGCCTTGCATCATGTATTTGCTGCTGTAACATAGTCAGTTTTATCATGCGTATTCTCGTTTTGATCAGCAGTGGCAAATACGTTATTTCTGTTTGACATCTCCTTTCTTGTTGTCCTGGTTCTGGCTGGGACAGACTTAATTTTCCTTATAGTAGCTGGTATAGTACTGTGTTTTGGTTTAGCATGAGAATAATGTGATGACACACTGATGTTTTGGTTGTTGCTAAGTGGTGCTTATGCTATGTCAAAGACTTTTCATGCTCTGCCAGTGAGGAGGTGCACAAGTTGGGAAGGGAGTATAGCCAGGACAGCTGGCTCAAACTGGCAAACAGGACATTCCATACCATATAATGCCATGCTAAGAAAAGCTAGGGGGAGTTGGCCAGAGGGCAGCTCAGGAACTGACTGACCATCCGTCAGTGAGTGGTGAGCAATCATAATGTGCATCACTTGTTTTGTAAATTCTTTCATCATTATTATTATAATTTTCTCTTCCCTTGCTCTCCTATTAAACTTCATTTATCTTAACCCACAAGCTTTACTTTTTTTCCCATTTCTTCTCCCCATTCCACCATGGGGGGTGCAGGGAGGAGTTGAGTGAGCAGCGGCGTGGTGCTTAGTTGACAGTTGGAGTTAAACCACAACATTTATTCTTACAGACCAAGTATTGTTTTGATGTATTAAATACCCTGGTGTACATTCTTCTATTGGCGTATATGTTTACATCTCGCTGCTGGTATCAGAAGCTATAACAAATAGACAAAATGTTGAACACTTTCGAAATTACACACGCTGTAAGTCTCATTAGAGTGTTTATGGCAAGCTAGTTTAAGCTGAGCTTGCACCTTATTTGCATTTGGTTTATCTGGCATTTGAAGAATAGGCTTTTGCTGGCAGAAACATTCACAGAAATTGTATGTTAATGCTACATGGAGGAATATTTGCAGAATGTTTCCATTTGTAAAAGCTGACGTTTCAGCTGCTTCAAATGTTCGTTCAGCTGAGAAACAGGGGATTACTGACATATAATATTTATGCAGTATATTACAAGTTTGGAATATCTGTGACCAATTCCCTATACAGAGAGTATTCAAATACAGAGTAAACATGGGAAAAATGTGATCAATTCTGAAGAATCCAGAAATAAGAGAAAAAAATCAATATCTTGCAGATTAGTCTTTCAACTCACAAGGTAAAAGTAGATCTCCTCTCCAAAGGCCATTTTGTTCTGTAAACCTCTGTGGATCACCAGGATTAACAAAAGGATAGATTGGAGTTTTCTGTCAGAACAAAGACCGAGTATGAACTATCAGTGAGGTGCTGCAGCACAGCAGAGCTCCTTGCTATTCTCCTCTTGTTTCAGTCTTCTGTTGTGCTAGTCTCTTCAACGTTGCAGTGCAAAATTGCTTGGCAGTTTGACTAAAAATGAGAGAGAAACCGCTTTGCATAATCACTAGTTTCACTTAAACTACAACTTACCTCAGAGGTGATCTCTTCTAGAAAGCTGGTTTTCCTTCATTGTCTCAATGTATATTCAAGCTTCTGCTGCATTGACAGTGAGAAGGTGCTATGTAAGTACAGATAATGATGATGACTATTTAAGGAGAATGTGTTTTCTGTTGTACCATACAAAGCTCTAGCAAGTCTTTTGATTAGATTATCCAGCACTATCTTACCCTTTTTTGTGACAAAAATAGTATTTCTTTACTAGTTCATCCAAACTGAGATGACATTTGTCACTTTTTTCTGTTCTTTGTGTGTTGCAAAGAGCTTAAATAATGAAATAATTTCTGCCTGTCAAATATTCTTCTTCTTTATTCACAAAACTCCCAGTAATGCCAGTGAGATCTATAGAGATGATGGGAAGCAATATGAGCTTTTAATTAATACTTCATTATTTAGCAAAGTATGGCTTAGAAATCCTCACGTGCCTTCAGCCATACTAAGTGAAGGAAGTGAGGCTTGTGTGCGCACATTTGTGGGTGAATTTGGTAAAAAATTAAATAGATCCTTACTGA
The DNA here is from genome assembly GCA_027574665.1 of Rhynochetos jubatus. NCBI lineage: Eukaryota > Metazoa > Chordata > Aves > Eurypygiformes > Rhynochetidae > Rhynochetos > Rhynochetos jubatus. The sequence continues at coordinate 40,084,014 of CM050650.1, forward strand.
TATGCTTTTCAGAAACATAAATCTCATTGTTGCATAAAAGTTGCTACTTTGTCACTGCAGTGTCTGATAAATGTGTCAATAAACCATCTGTGCTCCTTCTCAGTGTGAATGGCTCAGTGAGCCCAATTTTGCCTTCTGAATAAAGCAGACTGGTTTCCTACTGTTACCACAATTTGCCCTCTTTTCTGTTCCACCCTTTTCTGCTTACTGAGTTCACAAACTTCTAACAGTAACCCCATCCACTCCTGCAGGCAGCACTCATTATCCCGCTCAAGTGAACTTTGTTTCCTGTTAAGCCCTGGAGCTAAGCACAAACTGCCTTGTTTTTCCCCACCAAGTAAAAAGCATTAATGCCAGGTTAAGTCACCCATCAGACATCTATTCTATGCTCCCTTTCAATTGCTTCCAGATGCCTTGAAAAGATAGATAACACTATCTGCAACAGGGTGGTGGGTGGAAAGGATGACATAGTTGCTACTGCCTTTTCATCTTTTGGAGTATTATAGTAGTGGATTAGTTGACATCAATCATATGGAGTTATGTACAATGTATGTGGTGGTTTCTATTTTATGCCTGCAAGTAGATAAAGCAGAAGGTTTGTTGTATAAACGCAGTGTATAGTCTCATGTCTAGTACCTTGTAGGAGTAGCTGTTAGCAGTTTGGGGTTTTAATTACCTATAACTTACTAGCTTGAAAACATCTATTCTGGAAGCTATTGATTTTGTCTGAATTACACAATTTAGTGTCTACATAGATTTCTACAGCTGCACTGATTACATTTTTCATTCGCATGACGTCAGGTACTTCTTTGTAAAACATCATTTTGTAATATGCAAGCAGCAAAAGGAAACATCTCTTTTTTTATTCTTAGCTTCTTACAGTCTTTGTATGAAAACCTACATCCTGCTTATAGGCAAATAATTATATTGTAAGCTGAACTGTATTAGAATTCTACTAAAATGCTCATACTCTCGCAATCCTATTTTGATGTGGCACACATTCGTCAAATTCTAGTGTCTTTAGATATCACTAATGAATTCTGTTTCACCAGTGAACCAACTGGATAGATATTGTCTTCACATATAGCAGATATTTAACCAGAATCCCTAATTCCTTCTTTGCACAGCTTCTTGCACAGTTACTGTCTCTGCATAAATGTGAAAGACAACAAAAGAAGATTCAGTCATCTAGGAAAATGATTTCTACTGAGTAGATGATCCTTCCTTGCACAGGGCTGGTGTCAGGGCCTCTGCACTGTGCCACTGCTCCAGTGCAGCAGTATCAGAATGACCCTGGACACAATCAGATGCATCTCAATGTGCTCATTGTTCTGGTTTCAGCACCAGGGTGGCCACAACTGAGAGCAAAGAGGAGAAGGAAGAGTCGTCATCCATGCAGCGGCAAGAGGATGGCAGAAGCATAATCAAGGGACTTAGATCAGAAATCCTGAGGCTCAGGTAGACTCCAGAAGGATTGGTAGATATCAGAGGAGGGCTTGAGGACTAGGCAGACCTGGATTCACCTGGCAGCTTTTTCAGCTGAGACTTGGCTACCAAAGGAAGAGAATGCCTGAACTAGCAAATCTAGGAGTGTGAAAAGATAGACCATGTACAGACTTACTTGCCCCTTTGAATTTCTCCAGATATAAAATGATGTCAGAAATGTTTACTGACTTTATAAGCACATTGAAGACTGTCCATCAAAGGTTTGCATGTCAGATTTTTCCTTAGATTGTGCTTCCCAAGTGGAGTTCTTTCCTCAGTGTTCTCAGTGTCTTTCCTTACTTATGTGGAAACATATACATTATAATTATATATAACGAGTACATTATAATTATATATAACCAGATACACCACACCTCAGCTTTTGGAAGTCCTCTCCCTCCTGCATTGCTTAAAGTATTCATTGAGTTTTCCTTTAAATTATGCAGTGGCATGAGACTTTTGAAGCATTGATTATTATGAGGAGAATCAGCTATAAAAGGACTGCTCTAAAATGCATATTACAGAATATATCTCTGTACAAATGTGTGTGCCAGAACCTTCACCTGAGAATAACAAAATTAATGCATATTTGCACTGGAAACGGAAGAATTGCTTTCAGACCAAATTAGTTAGGGATTTGTCAGGACTCACCGTGATCACCTCAGACTAATTCAGAGGACTGTACAAGAGCTTGTACATGTTCTTGCATGACTTTTATGAGGAGAAAGCCTGTAGAACAGATAGCCACAAAAAAGTCTGTGAGGAGAACTGTGAGGAGCACCTGCTATCATTGCTTCTAAAGAGTGCTTCCAGTGAGGAGCTCACATTCAGAGTCTGGTCCTCCAGATGGTATTTCTCAAAGCCTAACACATGGATGACCTGCTTTCCTTAAAACTTCTTTAGGTCACCTGCCATGTTCAAACACACTTTTTTTTTTTTTTTTTTTTTTTTTTAATGTAAACAAAGAGCAGACTGGGAGAAAACAAAAATAATGTAGTACTCAAAGTTGAACAATTTTTCTGGTAAATGGAAAATGTTGCAGCAGTTCAAGATAGCCCATAGAGTTCTTTCAAATTCAGTTTTAATGATGCTATTACACAGTGAAGCTATAGCGCTCAAGGAAGTATGAAAGAAGAGGCAGCATTAGTGCAGTGGCAAGCAGAGGGCAGAAACCAATTAAACAAGAGGGCAGAAGCATAATCCAAGAAATTTTAACAGAAATTGTGAGGTTTGTATAGACTCAGAAAGTACTGGTAAATGACAGAAGAGGGGACAGGACTAGGCAGAGCTGGATTCACTGAATCATAGGACAGTGGTGTTTTTTTTCAGCTTTTTACCTGAATTGAAGCAGATATTGTAAAGCTTTGGGGGGTTGTTTGTTTTTGTTTGTTTGTTTTTTCCTGAATCACTTCCCTGCTACATGGCACTCCCATTTTTAACAAAGCTTTTAACCTAGGACATAAAGCTAATCAACCCACAGAATTAATATGAAATTGCTTTAAGTAGAATACAAGTAGTAGGAATTTAGTCTTTTGAGTGTGTGTGTGTGTAAATGTGACGACTAGCTAATATAATGTAATAAGAACATTAAAAAATACAGTCAGAGCATATCAACAAACTTGTCAATGAGGAATGTCATATTATTTAACAAAATGTGGTCAGTCTCTATGGCTTTAATACTCTTAGTCATTTCTAAACAAGATAATGTGTTGGGAACAGTGTTTCTTTTGACTTCCTCAACAGTGGCCTCCTCTTCCTTTCAGGTCTTACTTAGAGATACTCTAGTGAGCCTTTCTAAAGTGACTGATCTGATCTTAGTGCCTGCCGTCAGTTACTTGCAGTGCTGCTTCATTTGCAATTAATTGTGCAGCTACTAGCTGTTCTCCTTATCATTGTTTAGCCAAGCAGCATGGGATTCTGGAAATGAGAAACAAGGAAAATGTGGAAATAAAAAACCAACAAAATTATGTCTAGACATATACAGCCTCAGTGTTAAGATTTTCAAGGAGACCAAAATCTTCCCTTTGAATGAATGTGTATGTATGCCATGGAGTAACAGTTATAGCTTTGTAGTTAAGCCTTGAACTGGGCTCTATTTGGAGATTGAGGTTTCCATCTCTTGGTTATATGTGAAGAAATTGATGTATTACTGCATAAAACTGCTGCAAACTTCACCTCCTCTTTGAATAAGTGATGATTTTGCAAGGAAGACTGTTCATTAGACTTACATTTCTTTTTAAAGTAGATTCTTGAAGAAATTTAACACATTTTACCAGGCTTTTTATCAATCAAATTGATATCATTAGAAATATTCAGGCATCTTGAATTTTCTAAATAATTTAAACTCAGTGCAGAATCACTGGCTGAGTTGCTGAAGCCTGGTGGTTTTTTTTTTTTGTTGTTTTTGTTTGTTTGTTTGTTTGTTTTTTCGCCTATTTGTTGGTCTTTTTCTATTACTCTTAACTTAAAATTTGTTCTGCAATGAAAGAGATAAAAATCTTTTTCAAAGGGTCATTTTTCTTCTGAGATCTAGTTCTCTGTTTAGCCATTGCAGTTTTTTTCCCCTCAGCTGAAGAACTGCTTGAAATATATTTCATGTGTATCAATTCAAGGAAAGTGTTTTGAAGTACAAAAATTTCACAACCTGTGAGTCTCCTTCTGAGCTCTGAGGTCATTATGATATGTGATGCAAGAATTTAGGTTTGTGGTTTGCACTGGTAGATTGGCCGGATTACCATGTGTATTGAATTTGACCCACTTGGTAAAATTTTGTGTTTATTTGTAGTAGTTCATGCAGAAGGATCTGGAAATGCTTACATTGAGATGACATTTACTGTGGTATAGGTATTTATACAGTGGAAATTAACATGGCATTACCAATAGTAAAGGCAATAGAACTAGGTGAAATACAGCAGCTATTTTGGAGAGCCATTAAATACTTGCAAGAAAGCAGAGGAGTGGCTACTGCAACAGAAATGATGACAAGGTGGATTTATGCAGGCCAAGAGTAAATGATCCAATCAAGCAAGTTTTAAATTCTTGCATAAAAAGAGTCCGCACACAATTGGAGCTTACCTTTCACTAGACTGACAGGACATAGGGGAAGTAGTTATAGGGTTATGAGACAGAATTTGATTGTATTGGAAATGTAAAACCATCTCAGGTCATCCGGGTCTTGATCATGCAGAGTGTAGACGTGAAGTCTGTTGCAGAAGCCCAGGGTAGAAATTGCATGAGAGCATTCAGTCCCATCGTAAGGATGCAGTCCTGAACAGCTGCTGTCCACTGGTGGGAATTAAGTACAGTAGGGGAACACCTACCTAGCTCTTTCCTGGCATAGTGAGGATTATTAAACCCACTCTTCAGGAGTCCCATCTGTTTTTCATCTTCTTGTAGTACCAGGTTATAGTATCGGGTACTCCCTCAAATTATGTACCTTTGACCCTGTTGAAAAGCTTTGCAGAAATTTATGGATGAAATTCTAAACATAGGAACTTTGATGTAAGTTGATTGCCATTGATGTTCTTCTACAGAAATTGTCTTACTGTTCAGAAAGCTTTTAGTGACCTTATTTGTTGGTTAGTAAAGATAAAGTCATATTAATTTAGAGCTTTTTTTTTGTTGTTTGAAAACTGTGTGTAGATGCTGATGAAGAACTCAAATTGTAACAGTAAGTAAAGTGTAAGTTTGTTTAAAATTATTTGCAAATACCTTTTAGTCCATTAGTTGGTATAGTTTAGAACTGCTTACAGTCTGTATGCAGTGTAGACCAAATAAAACATAAAAGTCATAATTCAGTATGCTTTTCTCTGTGTGATATTTCATACCAAAATACCTCCCCGTGTTCTAGAAATCTAGTAAAAGGGACAGGTATTAATTAGGCCTTACAAATACATTCTTTTCTTCTAAAGATGTTCTTTATGAGACAGATTTTGCCTGGACCTTCTGACTGCAGTCTACTAAAAGATCAGAGATAAAATCAAATCAGCTCTTCTTGCACTATCCTTTAAATATCGAGAAAGGGGAAGATACATATTTTAGTGTGTACCAGTGAGAAGAAACTGACTTTGTCTTTTCTGCAACATGGCTTTAGTAGATGAAGACAGCAATTAAAGCCTCCCCTTCATGTTTTCTGGACTCAAAAACCTCCAATTTTCTTAGCCTTCTGTGCTGGGTTCAGCCAGGAAAGGGCTAACTTCCTTTACTCTGGTTGCCAGGGAACTCTGTTGCTGGACAGTAAGTGAAAACATTGATAAGGCCTCAGCTGGTGCTGGGGATGGCCTGTACTGAACTCAAGGTCTTTTGTCCGCTTCGGATACTGTAGCAGACCCAGACTAACCAAGGAAGTATTTCATCCCATAGTACGTCATGTTCCGGTCTCTTTGGGTGGGGAAGAGGGTCCGGTAGCCATTACTCTTCCCTTCTCTCTCTCTCCCTTACTCCCTTGCTCGTCTCTCTGGGCACTTGCTAACCCTCCTGCGTTAGCTGCTTTGCCAGCTCCTGTGCTGGCTCATTCGTGTGGGAGCTGGTGGATTGTTTTGAGTTTTCTGGCCGTGTTATCAGTGATAAGGTTTGCTCGGAATCTGCTGCATAGGCTCCCGGGCTCCGGCCTTCAGGCCGCGGCTCTCGGGCTGCGATCGCTCTCAGGCTGTGGGTCTCGGGCTCTCGGGGTCTGATTTTCATTCCTCAACATCTGGGTGTGCATTGGTCAGTGGATGGTGGGAAATTGTATCATATTGTATATATTGTACTATATGTTTCATTTTCTACTATTTTAAGTATTTATTAGTAGTAGTACCTGTATGTATTGATTTAGATTTAATTAGTAAATAGTTCTTATCTCAATTTTACGAGCTTCCTTATTTCTTTTTCCTCCGATTCTTCCCCTCCGCTGGAGGAGGGGAGGGGGATTTGTGAGAGCGGCTTCGTGGTATTTTGCTAGCCGGAGTTAAACCACGACACCTTCTTTCACAACTTGTGTTCCAACTGCCTAATCACCTTAAAGGACTATTATATTGAATGCTACTTTCTGTGACAGAGTTGGGGAAATTAGGTTTTTTTACATTACCAAATATCCCTTGAAAGTTTTCTGCCTTTTTCAGAAGACCTTAAGTAAACCAGATGCACTGCCAATTAAACAAGAGAGCAAGGTCTAATGATCATAGACGCATGCATTTCAAACTTACGCATAAGCATACTTTTGATTTCTGTAGGACAAATTCAGTTTTTAGTATCTTGTCTAGTTACCTTCACAAAATTCATCATGACATACTTCATCTTCATCCAAACTGGAACTCATTCTAAACCAAGCCACGCTTAAAGCCATCTAATAGAAAAGATCTTGAACTGAGGATTTCTTTTTGCTGTATTTACTTACTGTGACCATCATTGCCAAAAAAGAAACTTCAAACAATGTAAGTAATGAATCAGAAGCTCTCTTCCCATAGTTTAGACAACAAAAATTGGACAGTGGCTGTGTTTTTTTCTTTGTCAGCACTGGATTTCCAGTTGGATTCAGGAAAGAACCAATTAAGATCTGATTAAAATATATTTTTGAATGTTAAAATCTCTGTATTTAAAAATTAAAATAAATTGTAGAATCATAGAATGGTTTGGGTTGGAAGGGACCTTTAAAGGTCACCTAATCCAACCACCCTGCAATCCACAGGGACATCTTCAGCTAGAGCAGGTTGCTCAGAGCCTCATCCAACCTAACCTTGAACCCTTCCAGTGGTGGGGCATCGACAGCTTCTCTGGGCAACCTGTTCCAGTGTCCCACCACCCTCATCATAAAAAGTTTCTTCCTTATATCTAGTCTGAATTTACACTCTTTTAGTTTGAAACCCTTACCCCTTGTCCTGTCATTACAGGCTAAGACGTCTCTCCCCATCTTTCCTATAAGCCCCCTTTAAATATTGAGAGACTGCAGTGAGTCTCCACAGAAATATATGTATCAAAATATAGTGCAGTAAAGTATACCAATTTTTCATCTGCCCTCCCCATTTTCACTAAGTAGAATACCAGTATCATATCTGAACCCTTGAGAATCCATGAAATGGAAACATGATTATGAGCTGCTGCTTCTTCTCACCTAGGAAGTAGCTTGGAAGCCTTATTTGTGTAATGATGTATCAATCACAATTGCCTAATTGTGATATGTGCAGGATTGAATGACTCAGCCTGTGATTTCAGGAGCAAGCAGAGCACAGATAGACTAACACATCGATCGGATGTGTCATGGTGGTGTCCATCTTCAGTTGTCAGTCTAGTGAATGATGGCAAGTCCTTGTATGATATTACTAGTCTGTCTTCCTCTCATCAGTAACCAGAGAAGACTATCCAGTGTGGACAGGAGTATGGGTTTTTTTAGTTTCTTTTTTTTGTCCCCACCTCTGTTTTGTATAGGAAGTCAAGGAAGCAAGAAAAGAAAAGTATCAGGCAAAATTACAGAGGCAAAGAAAGCATTGAGGGGTGAGCAGTGGGGATCAGAACAGGAAGATGTCTTAGAATCCAACTCTTTCAATCTGTGTAAGGGAAATTTTAATTTGGAATTGTGTCTCCCTCTCTGAAGTGATAGATCATCTAAAGCTATCCATATATAATGGCTTTTGAAAAGTAAAAACTTTAATTCTTCCTTCCTGTTACCTTACAGGCAGGTATAGAAATCTTTCTGAATATATCCTTGACAGAAAGTCATTTTGAGAACAGTGCTTTTTTCAGGTAGCTGTTCTTCAGGAGATGAAGAAATTTTCACTTCAGAGATTTGTGGCCTCACAATAACCTCAGGGTGATTCAGGAACTTTAACAGATTTTTTTTTTTTTTTTTTTTTTTTGATTCAGAGAAGAATAACAACAAAGAGATTGTTCTTAGACACATTAAAACACCGATTCTAATTCACATCATAAATGTTGAGTATTTATTTGTTGTTGCAAAAGCTACAGATAATATGGTATTTTTTACTTGACATTTTTCTATGGCTTTTGGGATGGCTATTACTAAAAATGAAAGGCACAAAAGACAAAATAAAATTGTAGACATGCATAATCCTCACCAACCTCTTTATTTGGATTGGTTTATGTCTGGAGGGGTTTGGTACATTTACACTCTCTTCTCATCTCAAGTCATGAGACAGATATGCACCTTTGAATTAAATTCAATTACAAGAGTCATCTTTTCTCTGAAAAGCCAGATGAACTTTTCTAAAATGATAATGGCACTATAATGAGAAGTACCGGCATTTTCTAGAGAGCACATTAATACCCACATCCTTGATAGCAACTCAGTAAGTCAGTAAGTTGTTGCAACTTCTTTATTAGCTAGAGATCTGATTACATGAAAAAAATACATCTAGAAGGAAAAAAAAAAATCCAGAAAGAAATCATTAGCATTACTTTTTACATCTTGATGCCTGACTGAAGGCAACAAAATCCATGTTTGGGAGTGGAAATACCTAATTCAAATGTCAGAGGTGTGGTCCTATATGTAAGTAAATATCAATGTAAGTGTTTGATTCCCATCTTAATTACGTACTTTTGAAAATTTTATCCAAGACTTGCAGTCAGCTGTTCAACCAGTGCTGTATCTGACACTAGATATTCTACAGCACTGCCAATTAGATCATGAAGGTCAGCCAAAATACAGCTTGAGAAGTATCTTCACAATTAATCATGGTGATGTACTTAATTCAGTTCTGCCTTACACATTTAGGCACTCTGGGAAATTAATAGCTTTGCTGATTAGTGTAATAGAAACTGAAAAATAGGTGTCTATTTTATCTTTGATATGTCTCTGCTAATATTTATTATATTGTTAATGCCTATAGATATTTAAATACCACATGAATAAATAGTCTTTTCTCACATGCACACTATTTGGCTTATGCTGTCTGCAGAGGTTTATTGAGAATAAATTATGGCAGTAGGGTGGATTTCTATCAGATCACGCAACCACATTAGGGAAATATTTCTTTTAGTAGATACTCATATGAGGGTTTGTCATATGTTTGTACAGAGACAATTCTGTACAGATGTACTCCTCTAAAAGGCAAAATGTTTGCATGCTTCAGAAGATGCATGTTAACAATGTAAGATACCTAGTTTCTCAATGAGGTGACTTCAGAGTGCTTGCTCTTGCAGCACTGTAAAGCAGAGTGATATCAGGAAGGAGTCAGATAAAACAAGAGCTGTGACTATTACCTCACAACCCTCAGCAAGAAGCTGACACGCACTTATATTTAATTACCAGTCAGGCTGCACTTTTCAGGACTACCATCCCTGTTGGTACATTACTCATTTTGTAGCTCCACCTGTGTTCAATTAGGCCTGGCTGTCCTTGAAGATTCCTAGTTCCAAAACCTCTAGACTTGCAGGGATAAATCAGCTCTTAAAAACATTGCTTGTCTGTGCTGAGTAATGGCTGGTTAATAGGAATAAAAGCAGCCAGAGAACTGAAGAATCATGGTAATGGCTATTAGAAAGGCAGTGATTGCCAATAAATATAAGCATTGCAACTCAAAATAATGTTAATGCTAAAATAATGTGTTTCTGTAGATATATGGGATTTAGAACAACTTCAAAAATTTTTTTCAAGGAGGACGCATGACCATTCCCTTTGTAACACTTTAGTGTGTCTTTGCTATGTCTTATTTTGCAATTCTTTATCTTATGCCAATCTGTTATTTCTTATGTTTTCATTCTGCTGAGGTGGGGATATTTCTTTTTTTATTTGACTGCGCCAACCAGCACTTGCTCAGAATGGGTAAGAAAAATATTTCATGCAAACATATGATAAAACTGAGTCCTTCCTAGGACTGGAATTTTTCATCTACAAAAACACAAGAAAGTTAGCTCTTACATGTCTACCTTCTATTCTTCAAAACCATAATTGATCGAAGTTGGTAATCTGTTGTTAGAAGAGTTTTTATTAGATGTGCTTCCAGGTTGAATTTCCCAATCAGTGGGATTTCCCTGTCTAAAGGTACATACAATTTCCTTATCCTTTTTTATATTTTACCTGGGAAAAAAAACCAAAGATTTCTTTAAGAGTAAGCTTAGGAGAGTGTAGACCCTGTTCCATAAGGAATGTGAGTGGTTGTGTAGGAATCATTATCATTCACATAAAGACAAATTGAATGCAGAATACTATTGAAACAGAACAGTTGATTTTTACACTCATTTAAGTTTTTAAGTTTTCTGAGATTTCAGAGGCAATGCCTTAGTAGTCCCTCATTATTAAAAACTTGCATTTTAACGGTAGTCTGAATATCTGGATTATTTGCTGGTGGATTTTGGCTGTTTTTTTGCCTTTGTCCCTCTTCTAGAGTATTCTAGCTTTTAAAGTTTTATTCCCTGTGTAGATTCTTATAGATTCTGATTATGTCACCTCTTACTAACAGTTTTATACAAGTTGAATGGACTTTTTTACAGTTGTAGCTCTGAAGCAGATGTCCATTCAGTTTTTCACTGGTGCAAATGAAAAATGTAAGACACAACGCAACATAGGTCAAGCCCTGTGAAGTGTAAAAATGTCTAGGTATAGCGAGAGACTGACCTTTCAACATTTGTCACTGTTAAGTTTCTTTGAATTTTACCCACAGTTTGGTATCTCCATCTGTGTCTTGCCTATTACTGTACCCAACTGTGCTTTTGAACACCCACATCCAAGTACAAAGTAGGGTACAGTCGCAGTGCCCACGAGCTGCTTCTCTGCTCCTGATATCCACAGAAAGGCCAGGCAGGCACACAAGCCCCATGGGAGTGTCCAAATACTCCAGACAGGTGACAGATATGGATGACCACAATGCACACCATGTTTGCTTCCCAAGGGCAAATAGCAGATCCAGCTTGTTTTATTGTTTTCTTGCCAGATGGTACAAATACCGTTAACTGACAACTATTGGCCAGTGTTGTATTTTGAAACTGGAGATGACCTTTTATTTTACCATGGCTCCAATTTTCAGTCAAGCAGGATCTATTAACATGAAATTAATAAAACTCAGAAACTTCAGTAGATATTGTGTTGCACTGAAGCCAATTGTGGGCAATCTTGGGTCAAAATCTAAAAAGTCATATGGTTATGTCATCATCTTATGATGAGAGGAATGAGTTTTGCAAGATTAGAGTACAAACCTACAAGGATCATTTATTGTGGACAATACAGTGTGTGTACGTAAAAGTGAATGTCCTGAAACAAGTAAGGTTTTGCCCAATTTATGTTGTGACAACAACATGAAAATTACTGTGTTCCAAGGATATTAGAGGGTGGATAGGATCTAGTATCTATTTTAAAATTAATATTTATGTAACCGATGTGTTTCATTTATATTCTATACTCCTTTTTATGTAGCTCTACAATCTTTTTAATCACCAGTTAAAACATTTTCTATGATTCTCCTGGTTTAGAGTCTTTGAAATAAATCAGCATGACAAAACTTATGATTTTGTTCATTTTCTGTGCTTGTATTCCTTCTTAAAATGTATGCACATGTCATTTAATATCAGTAGACCATATTGTGTCATCAGACTTTAAGCAGAACTTCTGATTGAAATCAATAGGGAGCATACTTAAATGTTGATGACATAATATCACACAGTGAAACTAGTAAAAGGTTAGACTAGCACATGATACGTGAACATGATTAGTTTTATGTTAGTATTGCAGTTGTTAAATGTACTGTGGTGTGGATGTTAACAATGAAACAGGTAATGGGAATTTATATACTTATATTTTGAAAAGCAATTATGAAATTACTATCTCATGTCGCGATTGTAAAACTTATGAAGTGCACTAACCAGATAAAGTCAGGAATTGCGACTCTAGGGTTTTGCAGAGTTGTCACCGTGTTCATGTTTTTGCTGGTTTGTTCTTGGAATATGAAATCCTCTCATCAAAAGGTGAATAAGTGATAGGTAGCTGTACATATGTGCACATGTATATTCGTTGGATAATATGAATAAGATCACGATATTATCTCATTCATCCTCCCCAGCCTGACATAATTCCTCAATGATTATACAACCAGTTTCAAAATTATAGGGTTTCCTCAACTAGGCAGTTGTTTAGAGACTGGCTTTCCTTTTAGAAGGTGTTGTTTTCTAAGACCTAGTCTGAATATTTCTTACTGTAATTTAAACCTATTATTTCTGTAAATCATTTTCAGAATAAACTTGCAAAATGTTTGTTCCCTTCTATTCTAAAATATGACATATTTGGTAAATATAGTTATATCTGCTGTTTTTTCTCTCTATAGACCAGACTAATTTCTTTCCACTATAGTATGTGGGTCATTTTGGGACCTTAAATTACATTTTCTTCTCTGCAATCTTTTCAGTTGTTCTACATCTTCTGTGCATTACAGTGCCCAACAGTCAGCCTCATAATCCAGGTGGGGCTTTACCAGTGTTGAGCAGAACAAAATAAGTGATTTATGAGTGTTATAGACAATAACTGGTAATAATTGTATGCAATAGTTTTGTATTTTTTTTCCCACAGCATCACATTGCTGTTGACATATGTTAAGTGTCTGAACCACATCCTTTTTCAAGGAACGCTGTTTACATGCTTTTCCTTCTTCAGAACATCTGGAATAAGATTCAATGAAATAGTGAAGGACAAAATTAGTGGACTGTGTTACCTCAGTTGCACTATGTATTTTCATTTCTGCATGGATAATGTATTGCAAAATTACTTTGTTCAAGGTCAGGTTGTCTGTATCTTTGGTTGTCTTCTGAGTATTGTCTTCTCACTTTTTCTTCCTGTCCATTTTTCTCCTCTCTTCCTGATTTTGGGTATTTAATTTAAACAACTTTCTAGTGGTGTAGTTTTGACCTTAATACAACTTTTTATTGTTGGAATTTTACTTGAAGGCCTCAGTCAGAATTTTAATAAAGAAGACTTTAAACTGATAGAAAAGTTATTAAGTTTAATTGTTTTCCCTAGGCAAAGTTTCTAAATGGATAGATTAGCTACTGGCTGATACAGAAAATGAGGTGCCCTTAAAAGAAAGCAAAGCCCTGTCTATCTCAGGAAGGTGTTTGAGTCAGAATAATCTATGCTGATTTACCTGATACAGACTCATGCAAACTGAAAATAACAATCAATCGCTCCATGTACAGATGCATGTGAAACTGCACAGATTTAAAGCAGCATTGTATTTTCTACTACTGCAAGTACTGCTAGTCCCTGACCTACAACAGTTTTGGAACAGTAGGCAATTCTTAATTGCATTTGTGATGTATGTCGGGAAACAGTAATTTAGGTCGAAACTATTGTAAACAATTTATTGATCTAATCAACTGAAGAAAATAGGCACATCCTTGAAATAAGCCCCATTATATCATGCTAGAATGTAGTCAGCTAAGCAATTATTTTTATCTTCTGTGTTTGCACAACTTGGTCTTCCCAAATTGTTTACAAGTAAGTGCATTTCATTTAGAATTTAAGAAGTAAAATTAATCACTTACTGTTTGGCAAAATAACATAGTTAATATTATATACAAAACCAATCCAAAAATAGATACAACATCAAGCTTTCATGAGTCAGGAGTATTAGAATACAGCTTGCCTGGCCTAGTGCAAAAGGACTTCGATTTCCAAGCTCCATTCCAGCAGTTAATATCATGGCACTTGTACCTGTCTGACCTTGACACTTGTGTGACTTTGCTAATAGTGACACAATGGATATGTCTTAATATTCATACTTAACAGGGAGAAACAGTTCTTTCTCCTTCCTGACTTTTGATTTTCTTCCTTACCGTGGGATGTCATAAGTCAGCTTATACTGCCTGAAATGGAGGCAGTAAGAATACTGATAACATTCCATATCACTCTCTCCTGCAGTGACAACACCTGTTTACTTTTCCATCCCCGCTGGCACTGTACTTTCTGCTTTTAGATGCTATTAAGTCAGCACTCTGTACCAAACGGTTTTGTGAGACTGAACTGGCTCCTCTGCTATATCTGGCAGATCTTCCCTGGTGTAAAGTTTAGACTGAGAGAGTGTTTTTCAACTGAGCAGACAGCGAGTTGGGAAGTCTTTTTCTTCCCCTACTTAGTATGCTGCGTATCTATTCACAACAAATTGATGAGCTCTATGTAATTGTAGTGTGCTAGGTGAAGATGATGTTGTAAGCATGCTGAGAAGATTTTAGGGAACTCAGAATTGGAATAAATTCACTAGGAAATGGATAAACAAATGCAGAAGGAAAAAGAATTGTCAGAGATTCAAAGAGCAAAAGTAAATTGTCTTTAAGCTTCATATTAAAGATGGTTAATGATTTCTTCTTAAAATTATGCTCTTCTAAAGTGCAAAGTATATTTTCAAATAGTATGAAATTGTTTTCAATAAATCTTTTTCATTGATTGACCCATCTTTGACGTCATGTTTATTTTAGCTCATGAGCCCTACATAGAATTGTTCACAGTATTGTCTACATGGTGTGCATGAGCCACCATCCCTGCAAATAAACATGTACAGTCTAGAAGACACTTTTTGTGCTTGGGTGTCTAAAGAAAAAAACAGTTTTGAAATGCCTATTATAGCAGAGTGTACAACATTAAATTCCTTGCTGCTGTCACCAAAGCACTGTCACCTGCATGGCGGGTATGAACCACTTTCTGGCAGCACTGAAAAGAAACGAAGGAACTAGTAGATTTAGAAATGTAATTTTCTTATCACTGAAACTGGTGATGGGCACAGGTACATCCATGGAAAGGAGGAAGGCATTGTCACTTTCAAACTGAATCATGCCACTCTGGACAGAACTTTTGTCTCCAAGAGTATCTATTTTGTTTTTACTCATTGACCTGCAGGTTTATTTCATAAAATTCTATCTGCATGATACAGTCTCTGCTTGAAACTGCACAGGCAAAATCATGCTCCTGGTATCCAACCTAGAAATGCTATTCTCAGGAATTAGTGCGTCAGAAACACACTTTTGTAATTTGAATAGTACCATGAATAAAATAAACTTAAAATATACAGTTCTATAGAGTTATGAAACATGAGGTGATATTCTGAATAGAAATTCTATATATCCATTATTTACTGTTCCGTTTCACATTTTTACGATTATTAGTGACTTCAGTTACAGTCTTTGCAATGAACTCAGAGCTACACTGAGTGATGTAGTTATCACATCGTTATTTCATAAGATTCCAGGCATCTTTCGCTAGGACAAAGAGCTTTTGAAACGCATGACTGAATAAGCATAAGATGACTGATTCGTCCATGTATCTCCAAGTCACACAACTTCAGGTCAAGTTAGTAAGCATATGTGGTAGAACTCAGATATATGAAAAATGTATAACTTTTGAGTTACTAAGTTCAAATATTTTCATTACCTTGAATATAGAATTGCTGATATAAAAGTGTAAGTATGCTGACATTATAAAATAGCTTCTAGTGATAAATAAATAAAAGACAATTTTAAAAAGAAATATGTTTTGAAATATGTTTGCACATCAGTGAAAATTTTCAGTTTGTACTACAGGTATTTTCTTCCAGTCGTGGGTGTATTGCAATTGTTTTGAAGTGAAATTTTGATTGAGCTCAGTTCTCTGCTTTCTGTGGGTCTAATTTCCTGTTCCCTAAGGATCTACCTTTTTAAAATCTCTCATATCTTTTTAGTCGTCTTTGCTCCATGGCAAACACTTTCATCAGTGACTCCCAAATACATGTTATTAAAATGACATCTCTGAAGAGTATGAAATGTTATCATATATTTGATTGGTACAGACTGTTATATCTTAATATCTATGAAATGGATAAAAAATACATTAAATTCAGTATTACTAAATACTACATAAATATTAGATTTTTAAGGATTATACACTGTTACAAGATTAATCTATTCTAGAGGAATATGGGTATCTCGTGGATATTCTTTGGCTAATTTAGCTATCTATTAATTATTCTATTGGCTAATTGAAATGCCTAGCAATGTCTGCTCTCAACTATGCCAGGGAAATTTCTGAAGATTTTTTAAAGAGAAAATTTTTCTAGTATTTTCATATATATGTGCAATATCATTTGTGCTAAACTGCTGTTGTAAAGGGGTGGACTGACTGACTGATTTTGAAAGTATGCTTTCTTTCAAACCTGCAGTCACCATACCATCTGTCTAAGTACTTCCAGAAACCTGATGGCAAACAGTTGCTACGTTACCTTTTCCACTTTGCAAATGGCTGCAAGTGCAAGAAATAACTACAGTCTACTGTGAGCTTTCCCATTTTGTACAGTGGAGCAGGAGTAGTAAGCTTCTCACAGCAAAACAACTGACAGAAATGCTTACTCCTTTCCCAACCTTTTCTCTACTGTATGTGGTATTTCTTCTGTAAATACCAAGTTGAATGAAGTATATCCTGCCATTTGGAGAACACACTGGAGGGGGAATAACAATCATGATATGTTTACTATAATAAATGAGCTGCTTGAAACAAGTGTTAGGTTTTACATTATCATATTGACTCTGGTTCAATTTCTTATCCTCAGAAAGCTAAAAGACATGGAAATGCTGTTTAGTTTTTAAATTAAGTGGATTAGTGACAATCTCATTAATATTTAGATGTGTAAGCTTTTGCTTGCTAAAGAGATAATCTACAAATTCTAATGCATGGCATTGAAAATTTCCAGGCTATATAGATTGAGTCTGGCAGTCTTGGTCCTTACAGCTGATTAAGTTAGATGGGGCAAGACAGCTTTAAAGGGTATAGAATTAATTGATGCTGAGTACAGGAAGGCCAAGGAACATAATCTGTTTCTCTTAAGACCAAGACTTTTTTTGGGACTTATGATATTAGGCATTTATATGACTTAATTCATTACAAAGAAAAGTGTGTTCATCACATAGAATGAAAAAGAAATATTTCTTTTCTACTTTTCAGGTGTCTTTTTGGATGGTGTACTTGTTTCTGCCTTTCCCACCTTCCCTCTCTAGGCTGACTATGGTTTTGTTTGAGTGCTTTTGTGTTGTCTAGGGAGGACTCTCTTATTTCTCCTGTACAAAATGGTATTCTTTTTAAGTTTAAACTATGTTTTAAATATTTAAAATCTTAAATACTTGCAAGCTAGCTCCATGTCATTGAACTATTTAAAAGATGATGATCTATGATTTACTTTTAGACTTACACTGTTGCAAGTGTGTCATGTTCTTGTAATATGAAGTTAAAACTACTTACCAAGAAGTTCCTACCTACTAGCTGTTGACATTTTAAGTAAATCTTTCTCCTTAAAACACATTTCTTTTTGAGGATGATCTAGTGTTTTTGAAAGTCATTGATCAACAATACAAACAATGAAAGCTTCATGGAGTATTTCTATGACTATCTTTGAGAGATTGTTTTCTGCTGCTGTAAAGTATTATTGGGTTAATAAGAGAGGACCTTAATATCCAGAAAGGATAAATCTTGGGTAAGAGTAACCCATTTTTCATCCTGCTCTGGCTATATCTCTTTTCTTGATCTCAGAAAAATTAATCTGTGGAAAAATTAAATGCAAAAGAAAGATTTGATAAAATGTTTAATGCAGCTGCTGTGAAAAATTCACATTGAAGAATCATAGTGACTGAAATGAATCCTCTTTCAGTGTTTTCTGTAGTGCAAAGTGTAAGTTGAAGCAATTTGGCTGTTCTTCATTTAGCATTGCATTAAATCAAGGAATAAATAATTAATGTGTTTTTCTCTTTAGCATGAAACATGGTGATTACAAAGGGAAAAGGAACTCTGAGATGTAGAAAGATGATTTTGAATGCTAGTAAATCTTACAGGAAAGATTTGTCAGGAACAGGAACTGTGGCACAGTAGATACAAGGAGCTTTGCAGAAAAATGTAAGGTTCTCAGTGAAATGATATTAAAAGGGACACAGGCAAAAGTGGCACAGTAACGCTGTACAATGCTGTGTTTCTCTTTCTTGAGTTCCTATAGAGAAGCACACAGATGATCCAGAGAAGATGGACTATAAAACTCAGCTAGTTTTCAGAAACTAACAGGACCAGATTCTATTGCCACAACCGTCAGTGGCAGCCATAGTGTGACAGATTAACACAGGATTTTGCTTAGTCACAGGATAAGATAGAAAAAAAAATAATTGTGCAACAATAGTTGGGTATGTGATTATGCTCATGTTATCTTAACTGATGCTGCACTTCAGCAACTATATAAGGCAAATGCCATCTTTAGACCACGTATATATATATACACACATATACACATCGTGATATATATGTGTGCTGTATCTATCATGATTGTCTATATTGTTTCTTCAGTGAGCCAAATCTTTAGTAAATGCTGTGGTTTAACAGGCAAAAATTGAATTAAATTTGAGTTTACTGATGCTATTGCTCATGCATGTTAATTTTCATTAAAGCATTTGTTGGACAAATTATGTACGTTCAGGTCATTAAGTGCTAATTAATTTTTCATTACTGTTGTTTACTTTAATTGCAGCTCCTCAGTGTAAACAGTGCTAAAACATTCTCAAATTAGTGTGATCTGATTTGAATACCCTTTCAATGAGACTATTATCCTGTGAAAAGGAGCATTTTGAATGGTGTTTATTTTCAGAGTAAAACTGCTTTTATGATTTCCTCAGTATGGTGACATTGGTGCACTCATTATTGAATATTACCAGGACTATGTTTGTTTTCAGTTTAAAATTATGGTGAATATGTAAGTGTAATGCAAATGAACAGTACCATTGGAAATGTTTTGGGTGGTTCTAGTAAGCAGTGATTGCATTACAGCAAATACACCATTTTGAGTTTCAAGTTTTTTACCTGTTCGCTATCTCTTCTTAATGGCTGATCAAGTCTTCATCCTTCAGGTTTTTTAGACTTACCCAATAGCCTTCACATTTTTGAAGCAGAGCATTTGAAGCTGAGCACTAAGTCATAGGTTGAATCAATATTTTATCAGTTCAGTAAATGTTCTTATGTATACGTACATGTCAGAGAATGTCTCTGCTTTCTAAAACACCAACCTTTATTCATTGTGATCTTTGCACAAAAAATATTCCTCCCCCCTACTGTTTTTAGATAAACTGATCTTCTGATTTTAATGTGGTAAAGAATAAATTGGGCCTTATTCATGAAGCAATTTGTCTCTGACCCAGTTTTAAAAGTAAATTCAATTAATTTTTCATGCTGAAATGACAGAGTTTGTGATTACATAGCTCTATGCATTTGTAGTACCTTCTGCCCTTGCTTTTCATTAATGCAGCTGTTTCACCTATACTTAGTATGACATTCAGCCACTATAAAGTTATTCTAAATACTATTTAGAGACTTTCTTGGAACGGACATTTGGAGGGCATCGTAAACCTCTTGCTTACAGCACAGCTGACTGCTCAGTCAGAGCAGCTCTGGGCCTTGGTACACAGGAGTTTTGAGTCTGTTGACAGGGATTCCACAACCATTCTAGGCAGCGAGGTCCAGTGTTCAAGCACACTCCTTGTAGTGAATTATTTTCCTTCTATTTGGAAATTTTCCTTTCTGCAACGTGTGAGTACTGCCTCTACTCCTTTCACTATGCACTTTCAAGAAGATACTGGCTTTTTCCATACATTGTCTCCATAGCCATCCACTTGGTAATTGAAGACTACAAATAGATACCCCCTTAACCTCCTCTTCGGACTGAACAGATGCAACTCCCTTCGCTTCTTCCCATATGTCAGATTGTCATGTGCGTAAGGCTCTTAGCCACCAGTGGTAGCAATCCACTTGATTCTTTCCAGTTTGTCAGTGGTTTTTTGGGTTGTTGAGAAGCCCAAAGCAGACAGTGCACTCAAAAGGGTGTAATATCCACTTGCTCAATAGTGTATCTCCCAATAGCACAGGCCTGGTGGATGAGATTCATCTTGCCTTATTGTTATCATCTAAACCGATTTTAACTACGCGGGTTCTAAAATCCGTGTAGGGAGAAAATTCCCCTGGGATGTGATTCATCACATCTATCTCAGATATTTTAGAATGAGATAAATTACTTGCTGAAGGTGCTTCTCTCTCTTCAGTCACTTTTGAAGAAACTTTGATAAATAGACTAGCCTGGACACATAAGAGACAGCAACATTTAAAGTAGAGTGGATTCAACCTCTGTGCTGTTAAGATCTGCAGTGTCTTCCAGTGTTTTATTTCCAAGTATATAATATTAGCAAACCACACTCTTGGCTCTTTAATAGACAATATCCTCCTGTCATCCTGCAAAAGCTGGGGTAAGCATAGCATGTTATCTTCTTAACATGCAGCTAAGGATACTGGCAAAATTGCAATTTCATTCTAAAGTCCTAAGCTTCAAAACTCACTCAGCCTTTTTCTTATCATCCCATCTGAATCAGCATGGGTTTGTTCACTTGAGGGCGTACTCATCTTAATCATCCTTTTCCATTTGAGAAGGGGGGAGGGAGTAGGCTACTGTTGCTTTAACATATATGGAGTACAATAGAACAGAACTATTTCAGTGGGAAGGGACCGGCAGCAATCACCTAGTCCACTGTCTGACCAATTCAGCGCTTACCAGGTTAAAGCTTGTTGTTAAGGGCATTGTCCAAATGCCTTTTAAACACTAATGGACTTGGGGCATTGACCAGCTCTCTAGGAAGCCTGCTGCAGTATTTGACCACCCTGTCCATAAAGAAATGCTTCCTGATGTCCAGTCTTAATATACATAATTCTTCACTTCAAATTCACTGGTAGGAGATGAGAGTTGTGGGAAGGATGAGAAATACTGTTGACTGTGAATTTTACTGGGACTTATTATCTCTTTTGCCAGAGGTGTCTAGGAATGTGCGATTCTGCATAAGCTTTTGTTAGAGAAATACACAAAATTCTCACAAAACAACACAGCAATTCTATAATTCATATAATTTTAAGCAGTAATAAAATACCTGTTCCTTCTGTGTATGTGTTTTAATTGCTCCAGATATTATTCATACAGCACTTTATTACAGGGGAACAAAAGTTGTATTCTGCTACCACTGAAGTAAAATAGAAAGAGGAGTAGCGTTCAGATAAAGAATAGAAACTCAAATTTCAAGTACAATTTGCAGTAAAATGTGATGAAAGTGCATTACCAAGGATAAGGAAGAAGAAATTGAACAAGATAAGGCTACCACTATTTAGATTAATAAAATTGGAGACCAGGATGCTGAGAAAAGGTTTCAAGACCTTCAAAGACCTGACTGTATTTGTAGAGAAAAAAAGTAC
The DNA here is from genome assembly GCA_027574665.1 of Rhynochetos jubatus. NCBI lineage: Eukaryota > Metazoa > Chordata > Aves > Eurypygiformes > Rhynochetidae > Rhynochetos > Rhynochetos jubatus. The sequence goes on from CM050650.1 coordinate 40,105,696, forward strand.
CAGAATGACAGAACATTTGAAGGGAAGAGGTGTAAGAGAAGCAAATAAGTTTGTTTATGGCTAATGAGCAAAGACAAAAGACAACAGGTTAAATCAAAATCAGAGTTTTAAAAACAGCATTGAGAAAAGTTGCAACTAAAGATGCAAAATGCATTGCCTTAGAAAATTGGCATCTACCATTCAAATTCAGTGCAGAAAAGTTTCATGAAGTCACACACCAAAAACCAGCCAAATTGTATAGCTGTTGCAACTGTTGTGGGAAACTGATACAATTCCCAATGTTGACATTATATATATGGTAATATACTCTGATTTCTGCTGCTATTTCCATTCGGATCTTCCTCCCAAACAGAACAGTGGAACATGATTTTCTGGTAGAAAAAATTAAGTTCACTGAGAAAAAGACCTCTCACAATTGTCTTAAAAACATGAAAATATCTCTGTCTTCTTTTATTCTGTTAGCTTCTACCAGAAACACACTTTGTCTTTGCAGGATTATGAATTATATTAATAATTTGTCATTGCTTTTGCATTTTGATTCCCTTTGTGACATAAGGCATGGTCTCTTTCCTTATTTTAGTTCATTAGCCATCCCGAAAGATCCCATGGAACCAAGGTTTGTGAACTAAAGCAATGTCAAACTGTACTGTGACAATAGTTGGTATTTCACACACTTTCCGTAAGTTGCTCTGAATTTGTACCTGACTGAATCAGGCCTCTTAGCAAATGAAGTTCTGTAGCTGTCACAATGTGTTACTGCTATACTCACTTCACTTGAAATTTGATTTTTATCCAATACTGAACAAACTTTTGTGCCTCTTTCCACACCCCCACACCCCCCACTAAAAGCTGCTATAGCAAAACTTAGCCTTCTAAAGAGACCTCATTTCATCTTGCCTCAAAGCCCGGTGGTGAAATTAACAGTACAGAAATAGGTGTATAAGGCACAGGGAATTAAATAAAAAAATGTCTATCCATCAGCAGATGTAGTCATAGGCCTTCCTTATTCAGGGTCCACCTTCTAAGCATGAGACAGTACCAAGAAAAATATAATCCTTATTCTGTTTATCTGCTTTTTATATTTCTTCTGCTATTTTGTTCATCTGCTATGGACACTTCAGTATAGTCAGATGACACTTGAAAGAATTCTCCATTTCCTTGGTAGAAAACCAGCACTACTTTCACACATATTTCTTTATCTATTTTCAGGGGGTCTGAGGATCTACAGGTAGCAAGACAAAGCGACAGTCCAGTCTTCAACAGTTTCTCTCTCCAAACCGGTGGGTGAAGCCAGTGTGAGTTACTGCAGAGACCCTCTGCGGTACTGTGTGGCAGTGCCCTGGCCATTCTGAGTTCCCACAGTCCCCATATCTGAAGAGACAAAGAAATGTCACAAGCTTAGTTGTTATAGTGGCCATTCCACTGGAAGGCTGCAGCCAACACTAGAAGATGGATTGCCAGTAGGATGAATTCCAGCAGGTAGAGTGGAATTTCGGGGCTTTTCAGCTGGCATTAAGTAACAGGCAGAGAGAAATTGAAGAAAATTTCAAGTCAGTCTCATTTTCCATTTCATCTGGAAATTGTTTCTATACATGACAGAAGTGGTACAGGGAATTGTTTTTCACTTTCTTTGGGCCATTGCAAGGACATTTTTCTAGGAGAAGTGAACTTCTTTCATCGAAGGTGGGGTTAGTATGGGAATCAGCATAACTGGATGGTTTGCTAGGTCAATATTCATTGTATGAAATTATGTTTGCCTGTCTGTTTCTAGTTTCTAGGGGATAGGTTATACTCTCACCTCTAGCCTTAACTGGCAAGTTTGTTGACAACCTCAGTAAAGGACTAAATAGTGCTTAAGTATGGAGCTTAAATTGCCGTCTCATTCCTGCCCTGAGCCATCAAGCTTAGGACTTACAGGAGAAATTTGTGACTGCTGTTTCCTCTCTTTCATGGAGAAACACAGCTTCAGCTCAAACCTGGTAGTTTTTGAAAGCAAAGATTCCCTGAAAATAAGACAATTAAAGAAGCAGGATATCGATAGTCAGCTGTTAGCTTCCTGCTGAGACGTGAAAAGGGCCTTTTGGACAACGCAGGCATGGCATTAGCTCAGGAAGTCTGTAAAATTTTTACAAGAAAGAAAGAGAACAAAAGGAAGCAAACACTGAAAAGCATAAAGATAGTCCCAGTTAGCAGACCACATACATTTAAAGATAAATCTAGCCTTTTTATATCTTTCATTTTGCTACTCATTCATGTTTCCACAAATAGCATATGTGAAAAATTTTCAGATTATGGATGGCCTGTGAACTGTGTGGTTGAGATAGTCACTTTTCGTGTTTGTAGTATCTGACAGGTCTCTTAAGTGTATTGGTTTTACTAGCTACATATATTTTTTAAATCAAAAATTAATTAGTAATGTTCGTAATAAGCAATAATAGCTACTTTTGGTAAACTGCAGTGGGTATTTTCAGTAGATTTTTTTTAAAATGTTATTGATTGCTGCATCTTTTTTTTTTAATCCCCTAAAACTCTTTTATAGTCTGTGTTTCAAATTACATCATCTGGAGTGAAAGTACACATCATTATTACTCTTGCCCAGACATTGTTTTCAGAATTGTTGAGAATTTTGCCCTCAACACAACAGCTAGTGCGAATGAATTCTTTGCTCTCTAAACCAAACTCGTTATCATGGGAGACATGTGAAAGCATCACATTTTTGTGTCAGAGGAAAAAACACAATTCTACAACCACCAGCCTGTACAAGTCTTTACTATGCACCTGACAGCATTGAACATGTGCATTGACTTAGTGTTCTCTTGTTGTTCTATCTTTGGGTCTGTCCTGACGAGGCACTTAAAATTATGTGTGGCTGTATTGTGGACAACAATCCATGAGATTAGCTACCAACTGCCCAGTTGTGATAAAAGCAGAAACTGCCTTGAACCTGACTTCTATTGCTCCTATAAAAGCAGTTATTGCTTATCATATTAAACTGAAACAGCATGAAATTGATCTAAATGTGGGTTTGACAAGCATACCTCAGATAAAAAGTAGGCAGTTATCAAAACTTCCAGATCTGTTTGGAGGTACCGCCTCAGCTCAGTTTTATTTTGTGGGATAAGAAATTGCTATGCTCTTATTTTGAGCGTAGATACCAAGAGTCATATTTATATCCACTGCTGAATCAAATTAAGCAGAAACAAAGAGAATGTGCTCTGTTTCATCAAACCTCTTTATCTGAGCTTTCTCTTTAAAACTTATCACTGTCATACCCCCTGACAGCGTACCTCACACTAGCAGTATTTTATCAGATCTTCTTACTGTCTTTTAAAGGAAAACTTGAATCACTTAAAGGGGCATTGCCAATTTAAAAATGAGTGTATTTTATCAATTTGTAAAATTACTCTTAGTTACAAACAATGCCTAATATTTTTGAAAAGGAGATAACCGAAAGAAAGAATCTGTGAATGTGTCATACATCTGCAGTAAGTTTGACTGTGCATTTGCCAGATTCCTTGCATTTTCCAGGTGTTACTGGGAGCCACACGACACCAAAGGAGGGATACACTCTTGAAAGGAAGGATAGGGAAGTAGGCCTTATTTAGAAAAGTAAGTAGAGGATGCATGCAAATATTTTCACTGTGATCTGAGTATAGGCAGGGGTACAAATTCTGAGGCAAGAAAATAAGTGAGGTACTGGTAGTAAATGGGTAGGGATTGAGGAGCTTATTCTAGGAGGAAAGGGTGAAGAATAGAAGAAGAGAAAAAGAGTAATAAGGGTGAGGCCATAAAGTTGGTCCCTCTCCTGCATTTGTGGTGGGAACTGTGGGGATGAAGTTTTGTGCTTATGTGAGTGTTTGAAGCTCTCTGAATGGCCATGTGGAACTTGGGATCTGGGGGTGTGTGGTCTTTAGTCTGAGGCCTTCACTCTGCAGGGTATCTATTGCAGATTTACCCTTACCATAATTAGGAGACTGGGTGGGCAAAAGAACTACTCAGCCTTATCTTTATCTGCACAAGGAGACCGTCGAACTCTAATGCCACTCTCACTCTAAAAACTACGATTTCATGTGTTTTGTTTTTAGGTCATGGTAAAGTAAGAATCCCTGATCTTGCTGTGCTTTCTTGTAACTCTAGTTGGCTGATGTTTCTAGTATGAATCATCATGATTATGAATTCTAAATTACTACTTTCTGTGAATTTGACATAATCTTGCTTTTGAGTATATGCCAGAACATATCTAAAATACAAAACAAAAATGTAAGAAGGCAGAATTTCAAGGAAAGGATACTGAAGTCACTTGAATTTGTTTTACCTCTTACCCAGCTTTGTTGTACGCTACCATTTTAGTGGTCCTGTTTTTCTCAGATGGGTGAAGTTGTTCTCAGCTTTGAAGGACAAAAGAGTAATTACATTAGTGAGGTCTAAAGATCTGTTGAGAAGAAAAGGTAGATAAATTTTCAGTATGATAAAAGATGAAATTCCTCGCTGACAAATCCATATTGATACACATTAGATGCTATTTGTAGGTATTGTTAAGTTCTAAATTATGATACACTGAAGTATAGAGACAGGAATTACTGTTTTCAAATGAAGGAAAGCCTCTAGTGGCATACAGCGGCACTTACCAAGGCAAATATAAAGAATGAAACAGAAATAATCTTGGAATTAATTATTTATTAATTGTGTTTAATAAATTGCATGTGCTGTTATCTGGAATGATGTATGAAGTTTTCATAAATAGGCAAAGTGTAATAGAAGTTTCATTTTTGTACTGGGACATATAAAATAATTTGAGGTGTTTAGTCTGGAGAAGTTTAAATAAAGGAAATGCATTGTAAGTATTAAAAAATAATGAATATTGTAGAACAGCATTTTGTGGACAGGAATTTAACTTTTTCTTCATTTTAATGAAGCTGAGCAATAATGAAAATTAAACTTTTACAAGAAAATAAGAATCATGCTGAGAAATGCATGATACTGCATATGAGGAACTGAGTAAATGGATAGGGAAAGGAGCTGTGGCTTGGATTCTTTGTCTTCAAGTTACTGGCAGCTGGACATTACAGAATGCTGGTTTGGCACTTGTATTTCACATTATGCTTGGTAACTTCATGAAGGAGCCTGAGCCCTAGCTAGTTTCCAGCTCCACAGAAAAAGCTAATGAGGAGCAGGTGTCCCCAGCTGGGCAGAGACACAAACTCCCAGGCAGTCACTGGGAAGCCTGACACATGGATGGTCAGTCCTGCAGCAGTCAGTGATGAGTCAGGTTTTCTGGTTGTCTAGGTGTGGACAGAAGGAGGCAGATTGTCAAAGGGGAAAGCAGCTAGAACAAGGAGCCACAAATCTTTATACAAAATACTGTGAGTGTAGTCATCTTTTCATCTGTAGGAAAGAAAGAGCCAGTTTAGTGGCACATGAAAAACCTACTTTTTTATAACGGCTTTGGTCTATATAGCAACATCAAGTAGAGAATTCTTTCTTTCTGCTGCCCTTCATGAGTGCTGAAAAATTACTCCATAGCAGTAAAATATCCATGAATTTTTCCATTAGTAGTTCTCAGAGAGAATACAATTTCTTTGATTATGTTGTCATTTGCCAAGGAAGAAAGCAAAGATTAATTATTATACTAATATTAAGTACCTGTCCCCCACTTTGTCCTTTCCCATGTCACAGCCTACCTTATGCCTTCATTTTTCAATCTGTTGTGCTTTTTGGCTCTCACTGAGAGTTGCCCCCTCCATCTCTTCTGCTTTTAAACTTTTCTGTCCTTCCCTGTGTACCGTGGTCGCTTCACCTCTGCTCTACACCGACAAATCAAAGCAGTTTGGTGTGCCAACAAAACAAAGACATAACTGTATTCATTCATGCTCATGACATTGTGAAAGCCACAGAGAAGTCTTGTTACTGTCTCCCCGTACCAGCGCAGTCCTTAGGACTGCATTTGATTGTAATCAGTGTGAAGAGATTCAGTTCATTCTTATTATCTCTCCATGGCCTTTCAGGAGCATTCCACACATCAACTAACTGAACCTTACTGCCCTACCGACATAGTTGGTTTTGACTTTTCCCATTTTTTAGAGGAACAAAATGGACTTTCACCCATTCACAGTCTGTCAATACCATAGATCAGCTCAGAACAAAGATGCTTTGGCCATAGCTGACCTGACATCAGGTTATATTTTCTCCTACATGCAAGTCTGGACTCCGAATAGGGCCTCAGCTGAGATCACACTCCCCCAGAATAAGTACAGATCCTGCACTACAGAACAAACTCCCTCTCTCTCTACATACTCACCCCACTTTGCAAACATCAACTAATTAGTTAATCATCTGAGGTCCCACTTAAAACCAAGATCCTTTTTTTAGAATCTGATTTAAAGCTAATTAATTAAGATGAATTTCTGGCTTATTAAGCTCATCATAATAAGGACATTATTTTGATTAGTCTAATGCATGCTCTATGTCTCTTTTTTTACCCTGAATTCAGTATCATACTCGATGAAAGAGTAAAAATTGCTTGTTGACAATTTCACGGGTAATAAGGACAGCAGGGATCAAGTTTGCTCTCATCAAACCCGTACAGCAATTGGGTTTCCCCATAGTCTGATACCCAGGGTACTTTTGCTTGGGAGAATTAACAAAGGCTCACTTCTCCCCTCATTTACATCCAGCATTGCATCCACTTCAAGTGGGCTTTTGTAACCCTCTGGAATATTCTCACTAAGCAGCCAATATGCTTCTCTATATTTCTAGCATCAAAACCATAAAATTCCCTCATAAACAATATTTGAAGGGAAACCCGCAGAAGTTATATCAATCCACAAAAAAATAACCAAAAAAAAACCCAGAAGAAAAACTGAGAGAAAACAGAGAGGAAGGACCTGCTTATCTATCTATGAGGGACACTGTTCTCAGAAAGCTTAAACCCCAGATGCTGCTGCAAACTAAGCCCACTAAATGCTTGTCTCTCATTTTTGTCCACTTAAATTCACTCCCCACCAGGTTATTACATTCCTGTACTACTGAGATGATAAGGGGGTCACGCTGTGACCTGCCTTAGAAGGAAGGATTAAAAAAGCAGGCAAGCAAATAATGATCTACATAAACGAGTGAGCAACATAGTGTTTAGTGCAGACCTTCAATGTGATCTTATAGGAAGGAAACATTCCTTTTCTGCAGTACATTTCCACTAGTCTGCATGGGCTGCATACATACAGTTTCAAATGGACAACTTTCCAGTAAACTTGGACAAACTGTGCAGTCCAAATAAAATAATGAAGTTGCTCCTTATTTTTCATTGGCCTCATGTGACAATGGGGTGCATTTTCCAAGTCATATGCTGCTTCACATTCCTCTGCTGCTTGTTGGAAGACAGTAATTAATGAGTGCCCATGAGAATTTCTTTCCTTAAATGTAGCTCTTCACTTTCTGAAGTGCCAGGCTTACCATTACCGTGTCTTTAAAATTAGTCAAGGATCACTTATAGCTCAAGAGTTAGGCTATCTTGTCTTTTCCCTTGGTATAACTTCCCTTTTCATTTTTTTTTTTTTTTTTATTCTCTGATGAGAGAGAGCACAAGGTAGGGTACTTTTCCCTTTGCCACTGTTCTCTGGGAACAGGCTGTTCCTCTCTTTCTTTGCCTTTCTTAACTATTATTTCTTCACATTTTATCTTGTTTATCACCCTTTGAATGTGCAATAAATTGCATATATCACATATCGAGCAGAATATTCAATGTACATACAGCTTCTTAGATTCATAACTTCCGCCTAACTGGAAACTTCAAATAGACTCCATGCAAAGCATATTAACAGCTGTTAGAGGAGCTTTGTTAACAGTGGCAAAGCATTCACGAAACCACTGACAACTGTTACATCTTTCACCTCAAGGAAGACTTTCTAAATATCATTAAGAGGAAAGCCTAAGAACTTCAGTTCATAATTTTAAGACACAAAAAATTATATACTTTGATTAAGCTTTTAGAATTTCCCTTGTTCCAAACATCACTCGTATCTCATTGCTCCATAGGTGATAATTACTTCTTTTTCTATATTCTCGTAGGAGCTATTGAACTTTTCTCCTCCCCTCTTTGCTAACATGCCACCCCTTCTTTACGACTACTAATTCCTATCCCTTTTTTTTTTTTTCCCAGACTGATGAATGTAATTAAATTTAACTCAGAGGAATTTTTCACAAGCTATTTGAAGTTTATTGCTTTTGTTTTCTGACCTGACAAAAAAAAAAAAAAAAAAAAAAGTGCAAAAATGCTTGTCTGGTTTTTTTCCATCTGTATCATCTGGTCTAAAAAAATACAGTGCTTCTCCATTCAGCCTATGACTGCCCTATGTTCTGTCTTGATGGAGAGACCTTCACCGATTTTTGGCAAAAATGAGATGACTTTTTCTGCCCTAATCTAGTTATGGCCATATAAACCAGGACTATTCAGTTGGTCTCTTTTCTTCCACTAGTACGTACCTGCTAAAGATTTGTTTGCCATCTGGCCAATGAATAAAGTATTAGAATACAATCTGGTGTCCAGTTTGTAATAAATTGGGCAGTCCAGTAGTGTTTTGTGGATCTTAGAGTAAGACCGTGACCTAATAACATCAGGAGAGAGAAATCTTCTAGGCACTGGGATGAAGCAGCAGCATCCAGGCATTACTTTTTTTTTTTTTCCCTGCAGAAGAAAGCTTAACTGAAAATTGGACAGCTTGAAAAATCAGCACCCACCTACTTTCACCCACATGGTATGCATGTGTGTTTGAGTATGGATGTAGCATGGCCTACCTTAATAGCGAAAGTGTTGAGTAAAAGAAGGAAGTGTCTGTTTTGAGTATTAGTTGTAGACTTGATGTGCCACAGCTGTGATGATGGAGAAGATACCCTCAGGGTAGATTAGATTATGTCTAGAAGGCACTGTGAGTGGTATGTGCCTAGTTCATTCCACAGGGAAAAGAAAAAAATAAAATAAAAAAGAAAAGAATTTATAAAGTGAAATGAAAAGGGGAAGGAAAAGATCCCTGTCCCTAAAGCCAAATTTTGTGGATGGTCCTATGTCTATATAGTTTCAGTGTGGTTCATCCTAGAGCACAGCAACTATTTAGCATTTGGCCTACATGGTATTCCGGTAGCCCTAAACACAATTACTTTCATGTTCAAAGTGTTTGAAATAATGTGAGGTATGTTGTACGTTCCACCAAAATGTTGTTTTTGTCACCTGGTACACCTGTTATGAGAGGCCCTGAGCTGCGCTGGTTGCTGAGAATGAGGTGATGGAGAGAACCAAAACTGATCCTGTGGAAGGATCATATTGGGGCCTACAAGGAAGCTGAGAGAGGACTTTTTACAAGGGCCTGTAGTGACAGGACAAGGGGTAACGGGTTTAAATTGAAAGTGGGGAGATTTAGATTAGATATCAGGGAGAAGTTCTTCATGAAGAGGGTGGTGAGGCACTGGAACAGGTTGCCCAGAGAAGCTGTGGATGCCCCAACCCTGCTGTCTTCAAGGCCAGGCTGGATGAGGCTTTGAGCCACCTGGTCTAGTGGAGGGTGTCCCTGCTCATGGCAGGGGGGTTGGAACTAGATCATCATCTTTAAGGTCCCTTCCAGCCCAAACCATTCTATGGTTCTATGATGCAGTCTTACACTCACCCTTTTTCAGTGTGATCTCTGATATGGATTATCCCCAAATCAAGTGGGGATTCTTTGGAGGAAACTGGTTTGAACAGTCCAGGCAAAGCCTGGGAGAGAAAGAACAGCTAAGCATTATACACAGTCAGGGGTCAAGCATTCTGTTTTGATCCGTTTCATTTTACCATTGCAGACATCCTTGAGGTTTCTCTGCAAGCAGTTTTACAGACTAACTCTTTGGAAAACAAAAGGTCAGAAACACTGTTGGAGATATCTATTATAGTAAGGCTTTGCAAAAGAGGATAGTCAAAGAACTCTATTAGAAGGAAGAAAGAAGAATATTTGGAACACAGGAAGGAGAGTCCTATTTCTTTTGAAAGACTGTAAATAGAAGGCAGGATGCAGGGATCTGGAGAGAGAGACAAAGGTAAATGGAAGGCAAGGCCAAATAGGTTGTGTAAGAGAAAAGTATGTGCTAATAAGAGCACAGGAGGAGGAAAACCAGACAAAATTAATCAAGCTCGGAGCAAAGTGGAAGCTAGCTATAAAAGGCCACAGCAAGACATAATCATGAGATTGAATGAGGTTTTAGAGGAGGCAGGTGAGTCTCTCTGCAAAGACAGTTGTAGACAGATGAAGATGAGAACTTAGTCAACAGGAGCACAGGGATAGAGAGAAAGTGATGTGTTTAAGAGCTGTAAGATAGGAGGATAGGTCACTTCATTCTCTTTATTTCAGCATGTCAATCACTGTTGGGAAGGATTAGTACTAGGAACAAGTATAGACACTGTGCTTCGGTTGGTCTTTAACCCAGTTTTACTACTATTTGTTCTTTTTGAAGACTAATATTAAAAAATCAAGTAGAAGAATGGTGAAGTAAGGTATGTGTAGGGAGAGGAGAGACACCGGGAAATATTTCCAGGTGTTGATAGGATTCACCCTGCCCTCTCCCTCCCTAATACAATGCCTGGTGTGCATGTTTTGCTTCCCATGTACATTTGTCACCCTAAATTGGATGAAAGATCTGTTGCTATCTCACACCATGCTCCCAAACTGCCTCCTCTTTGACTCATGTGTCAAGAGGCTGCACACTTTATCGCATCCTTCAGCTATGTGTCAAAAGAATTTTAAACCCGAGAGAAATAGGTTATTTTGGTAAACAGGAGTTATACTTTTGGCCTGTGGCTGCTTGCATACAGCTGTAGAGAGAAACAGTTGGTGCTGAGGACCCAGTGTGCAGTGTGCTGCAGGTCCATTCCTGTAGGACATCTTGCAGTTCGGTTTTGTACAAGAAGTCTCTCATATCAGCTGCTCTGTCATGTGAACCAAAGCATGATACACAGAACGCGAACAGGAGATTTACTTCAAAAGCACACTCTTGAACCAAACTCCAAATGGTAACGTAAACACTCCCAGTGGAAGCTGAGTGACTTCAGAAATGCCAATGAATTTACATGGTGCAAGAACAAATGTGAAAATGGGCATTTGTAATTGAGGCAAGGAGGCACAAAACCTGTCAAAAGAGCAGCTGTCTGTTCTGTGATAGAAAACATTGCCACTGGCAGCAGATATTCCTGTGCATATCCTCCTATTACTACTTTCTTGTGCGCCGTGTGAATATGTGTTGTAAGCGTGAAGGAGGATCTCTCAGTCTCTAACAAACATTGAGTCACAGCCTAGAATACAATAATTCATGCAGTGCTAGGATAAAAATTATATGCAGAAAGATGCCAAAGAGTTAATGGTCTATATTCTCTTTTCAAATAATTTTTGCAGGCCTATGAATCCCTTGGTTCTGACAGAGTTTCTCCCGGCTGTCATTGTTATATGAGACAGCATATCCACAAATGTCTTCATGTTAACGTCAACATCTCTACCTTCTGTTGGTGTTTCTTCAGTTAGGAAGTTAGGAGATATTCTGAAGGCGCATCTTGATCTGTTTACAGCATAAACAAATACCACATGAAATTAAACTTTAATTTTTGAAATCTTTTGAATGTCTTTCTATCTTTTCAAATCAGTGTTCCAGATTTCATAATGCAGAGATTGTGTGCACAAATAAATTCTTCCAGTGAACTTATTTATAATACCAGGATAGAACCCTTGAAAGAAGCTGTTATATAGACCAGAAATAATTACTGGAAATTAGCTAAAATATTAGCTACAGTTCTATGAATGAAATCAGAACCATTCATTGTTTTGTCTAATTTTTCTGTTGTTTAGGAAATTATTTAATTCCCTTTACCATTTCAATTTGCATGTGCCAAAAGCCTGAGTACTTGGAATTCTGCATATAGCTGACAATACCAGCTAAATTTAAAACCCCTCTTTGGTATATTCTCTTTCTGAGATCATAATGTTTCTTTCATGCTTACTTTACATACACAGGGGCCCCCAGGCAGTCATTGTGAAAATATATGGACCTCTATATAAATTGTATGACCAGAAGAAACACCTATGTCAATACATTTTAGTAAACTTTTAATACAAAGGATATAACTTAATCATTGCCTTTTCAAATACCAAAGCCAAATTTTGTGTGCTGCTGAGCAGTATCTGGTGAGAACATTAAGAGACAACTTTCCAGAGCTGTAGTGAAATCTCTTTTATGAAGCTGGAATATAATTTTTTAATTTAAATTTATTTTTGCTTTGAGGAATAAGTATCTGTGTGACTGTACTTCACCTGGAAACTTCAAAGGCTGCTTTTACGTGAAGCAGCACACAAGAGAGGAAAACCTGATTTTTCTGGGAATATATTTTATTTGTTCATTCCTGTTTCTCATCTCCATTAATCAAAGTTCAGATTTCTTACTAACCAAATATGTTTGTTGTTTTTTGATTATGAAAAAGCATAGTAACTGCTGTAAATAATGTTAAAATAAAATTTAATTTAGTTTTATAGATAAGTCAGTTATGAGATTTTTTTTAACACCTGTCATTTCAGTAGCATCAGTGATTTTCAGATTTTTTCCTGAACTTTTCAGCCTATTTTGGCAAACAAAAAAGCCTCTTTTTTGTCAGTCTATGACATATGATGGGCCTTTATATGAGATTGATATTGTTAGTTTTGACAGGACTGCACTGAATTGGCACAAAACCATAATAGTTTACTGTAACTTTTTATTAATTTTCATTATCATGTAAGAATTTTTCAATATCAAAATACCCATTCTAGAAGAGTAACAAGAACAGTTTGCTAATGTTTTTCTGAGGCAAGTAGTCCTTTTGTAAACACTATCCAGACTCTCTGTCTGAGCAAAAGCAGAATGTTTCTCATATGCAAGGCTCAGATTGCCTTTTCTAATCCCTGAACTGCTGATGTTTATCAGTAGTACGTTTGGGCTGGTATGAAGCTGATACTCATTTAATACCCAAGACATTTCCCATTAAGAGGCCAAAATCAGCTTAATCAAACTATCTTTTCCAGGTATTAGAGACAGCAGTAAAATCAACTGACACGGTCATTGAATCTTTCATATGCTTATGGAAAACTGATTAGCTCCAAATTAAAACTTAGCAATTTGTTGATGTTGGCTTTCAAGCTATTTCTTCATTTTTTTCCTTTTATCTCCCTTGCTGCTGGGCTATGAGACTTAAATTTAGTGTTGTGGTTTAACTATTTGTAGGTGATAAGAATTATGCACCTATTTCTGATAAGATGCTGTGATTTCTTCTAGTTCCATTCTTCTGGTTTTGTAAAGCAGGAGCCTCTTCTGTTTTTGTAGATAAAAGTTGCATGCATAATCTCATCTGACACTTTTTAAAGTTATACTAGGAGGTTTTTTCATCACCAACTATGTGTTTTGCAGAACATGTGCTTTGATAAAGTATTATCTAAGATGGTATAAAAATTCTGCTCTCCTTGTAGCTCACTCATGATGTAAAATTTCTAGGATTTCATTAATACGGATGCATTATTAAAGCAAATTCAAGACCTTTGAGCTTGCTACTTATTTTGCATATATTTATAAGCAGATATTGCAAATAGAGTGATCAATATTATGTATATTCATGTCTTTGCAGTGTTTAATTTAAAAAACCACACTAACTATAACTAGGACTCATTTTATCATGTATCTGATGACACTGATTTCAACAATGCAGTCTCTCTTCAGACAGGATATATCATAAATTTGTAAATACATTGTGTTCCTCATCATTCTGTAGTGAAATAAATCTCTCTCGTGTTGCACATCTTCCCTAGAAGAAGAGGAAGACCCACTGGGGAGTCAGAGAGTGGCCTAAAGTATGATTCACACATTAGGATGGGTCTGTCTTTGGAGGATAATTAGAGAAGCGAAAGAGGTGAGAATTGCAGTTACTTTTCTTGACAGAGACTTCAACTTTTAAAAAAACCTAAGAAATGCTGATGCGAAAAAGATTAAAACAGTTTCAAGTTATGCCAAGAATTTTCAAATTAAAATAATTTGGGGATATACATTTGCCATACCAATAAAAGCAAAACCCTTGAGACAAACAAATATTGTATTTAATTTTATTATATCATTCAATAAATATAAAATTGTTTTATATGTGCTCATAATTCAGTATTTATGTTTATATCCATGACAGTGTAAATACAGCTTAGTAATTATAGATAGGATATAACAAAATCTCAGCATCAAAATTGTTTTACTAGGGGTTGTGAAAGCAGGGAAAATCAAAGACTATTTGCTCAGATTAATTTTGCTGCCTAGTAGAGTTTGAATCACTCAGACATGGTTTTGGTTATCTGTGGGCTTGTTTGTGGTTATTATGCTTAGTCAGACATCTTTAAGGACTGGGCAGCACAAGTTATATCCTTGGTGCAAAGCATGTGAAACTGATGTCAGTTCTTCTGAAAATACGCCCATTAAATAATTATAATTTATTTTTGCTGAGTGCAAAGAGTGCAAGTCTAGAAAGTCTCAAGTCTCAATCTCATCTCTGTCTCTTCAAGTTGCATTTATTAGGAATTAATCATTGATTTGCATTAAAATACCACAGCTGTGAGCTTAGCATTTTTCCACTTTCTTCCTCATCTTTTTCTTATTCCTTCCGTGTATCTCCCATACACAGAATTATGTTCTGCTCTGAAGACAGTGAAGAATTTTCTTAAGTGGTTTTTTTTCATCCCCGTATCTTCTAAATTCTATGGGAAATTCACAGGGTAAAGATTGTTCTGAACTCTCTCTCAGCCTTCTGATTCAGCCTCAGAGCTTGTGCATGCCTTGACGTTTGGTTTTCTTCTGTCTTATGTGTTTCAGTGGCCCCACACTCTGCATATTATTTTCTACATAATGTATCTTGAACATGAACCCTGAAGCATGATTTCTGATGAAAAAAGTAAGTATTTGCTAAAGCGCTCCAACCATTATTTATTTTGACTATTGAAAATAAACCATTTTATGCTTGATGTTGTCCAGCTTTATCTTTCAGCCTTTGAATATTCTTACACTTTCATCTACTAGGCTGTTGTTTTCAAAAATATTTCTCAGAAAAATACTTATGCACTGTGTAATTATGTTGTCTTTTGATTAAACTGAAAAGGTCAACTCCGCATGATTCCTCAGTATCTCCCATTTTTCTGTAGCAGAGCTTCATTCTGTGGATCAGAGAAGTGGGATTTTAGAGCAACCTACCAATTATAATTCTGCTGTGGGAAAGGACTTTGGGGTACGGGTGGATGAGAAGCTGGCCATGAGCCGGCAGTGTGTGCTGGCAGCCCAGAAAGCCAACTGTGTCCTGGGCTGTATCAGGAGAAGTGTGGCCCGCAGTTTGAGGGAGGGGATTCTCCCCCTCTACTCTGCTCTTGTGAGACCCTACCTGCAGTACTGCTTCCAGCACAGAAAAGACATGAACCTGTTGATTAGGTCTAGATGAAGACCGCAGAAATGCTCCGAGGGCTGGAGCACCTCTTGTGTGAGGACAGGTAGAGAGAGTTGGGCTTATTCCACCTGGAGAAGAGAAGGCTTTGGGGAGACCTTATAACAGCCTTCCAGTACCTGAAGGGGCCTACAAGAAAGAGGGGGACAGACTTTTTAGCAAGGCCTGTAGTGATGGGACAAGGGGTAATGGTTTTAAACTAAAAAAGGGTAGATTCAGGCTAGATATAAGGAAGAAATGTTTTATGATGAGGGTGGTGAAACACTGGAACAGGTTTCCCAGAGAAGTGGTAGATGCCCCATCCCTGGAAACATTCAAGGTCAGATTGGACAGGGCTTTGAGCAACCTGGTCTAGTGGAAGATGTCCCTGCTCATTGCAGGGTTGTTGGATTAGATGACCTTTAAAGATCCCTTCCAACCCAAACCATTCTCTGATTCTATGCTTCTGTGAAATTGTTCTCTAACCTCAGCTTCACCAATGTAATCTCTCTATTCTTATGTTTCCCTCTCATGTGCTTTTGGTTTGTTCCAAACTATTGGTACATGTAGTAATTCTTTTGCCTGCTGTGCAAAATGCTACAAGCATGTGTATCTGATAATCCACTGATCACAGGAGACTTTTCCTGTAATCTTTCCAGTAATCATTTCCCTTCACTCTTGTCTTAGATGTACAATTTTATATGCAGAGGTAAGGGCTGTGCCCTGTTACCTAAATGCATGCCACTGTACCAGCAGACTGTCCTAATTTTTTACCACTTTTTTCATCTTTTCATTGGAAAACAGGTCAATAGTAAAAATCTGAATTGGTCTGGGGCCAAGATTTGGTTCCTGTAGGAAGGAGTTGAAATCAAATCAGTTCATTTGATTCTCATAGGGCCTACAGGAATTGTGCCTGATGATCTTTGTATTTAAGTTAGCACTGCATTTAGAAAGCTATCACTGGGTTTCAATATACTTAACATATGCAGTGTTAATATTGTATTGATTTATTTTATTAACTTTGGTTTAGTCAAAGTGCAAGTCTTCAACAAGTCTTGCCTATACTTCTATCTGCTAACCTGATGATCAATAAACAAGATGTCTGTTTAGTTTAACTGAAGTTATTTCTTCTAACCTTCATAATAAGAATGGCTTTGATGTAGTAATCACCTAGGAAACTTTTTTATTCTTTAAGATTTTGTATGCAATGGGAAATTTAAATTAATGAATAAATTTTTTACATTTTGCTGAGATGAGGAAATCAAGCTGCCACTTTTTTAGCTTGTACCGACTAAAGCTCAAAGTAAAGCACAAACAAGCTTTAGTTGTGATCGGAAATAATTAATGGAGCACTGAAACACATTCTCTGTGAAGACTGGTAAATATACAGCAGTGTGAGAGATTATACTGTTACATAGTTCATGACTTCTCAGTGATTTGTTTGGGAGATTTTTATTTTCATAAAAAATAAAAATAAAAGAGAAAAAAAGTGTTTTCAGGTCTGCACACAAGTTCAGATTTTACATGCACTGAATCAATGATTTTTTCATTTTACTGCTTCAATACACACAGAAGCATTTTTACTGAGTAAAATGATTATGTGCGATAGAAAATAAACATTAAAGCAACTAAGATCACATATACACCAACTCTGGAGAGCATAGTCTGTCAGTGTTGTGACATTTTAATGAATTACTTAAGATAATTGACTCAGTTAAAACATTTCAGCCTGGTCTTTTCTGTGAGGGTAATCTTCAGTTTAAAAATACCTAATATAATTGGGTCATTTTTGAAGAAGGACAAGTCTTGACTTATGCCAGTACTTTAAGGTTAAGCAGAGACAGGTTTCCTCAAAAGAGAAAACCTGTAGCATCTACTGATGCTACAAAGGAATCACAGTTTAGATTATACCATGTTTCTGTGTTTCGGCAGTTGGGTGCAGATAAAATGACCCTTCTCAGGCTTCTGTGAATGATGCTCAGATCTTTACATAATCTGATCTTTTATTGCCATCAATTAGGCTCAAAGTCTCATCTAATTTTTGTCTTTTTTGAGGATGCAAATGCAGCCTGATTTACATAAAATACTGCAGCATGTAAAAATGCTGATATAAATGAAGGAGATGGAGTTTATTTAAACTCTGAAGCTCTGTGGTTTTAGATTATTTTTTTTTAAATGTAGTTCTCATGTTTTAACTGACAGTGTTGAACAAGAAAAGAAGTCTCTAGTTAACTGAAATCTGTAAATTCTCATTGATGCCAGCAAAGATGCTGTAGTCCTGTGGATTAAATTGCTATATTCTATTTTAAAATCAAAGCATTGATATTCTGGTAAGGTTATCCTTTCCTTCACATTTTCTATTAGTTATTTTCCATCATGCAATTATGGATTAATTACTTCCTAACACTTTTTGATATATCAGTGCTTTGTAATGGTTTGAATTTAGCAAGAGGAGGTACAGTCCATTACACATAATTAACATTGCCTCTATTAATACATTCATGGCCAGTGTCAAGGAGGTCATTAGATTACAGGAATAGTCTCTAATTATTACTTGGTGTTAAGTTCTCCTGGGCATGTATGAACTTCAACTGCATTTATAAATCCCTTGGTGCCCTTCTCAAGGATTCTGCAAGTAGCATTGGATTAGAGTTTGGAAAAAAATAGTCCTCTTCTACAAATACTATAATATAGAATATTTGGCAGTTTTGACTCTGAATTTGTACTTCCTCAGTGTCAAACAACAAGCATGACATAAACAATAAGACTTCCAAACATTAAAGCAAAACTATAAGCTCTGAATACTTCTAACACATTTGCAAGCCAAATCACCTTAGTTTCTACAAAAATAATGGTCCAAATTTAACCAGAGTATAGTGTAACCTTCACCAGCTTCAAAAGAATTCAGACATTTTAGACTAGGGCTGAATGTCATGCAAAGCAATGTTTCCCTACCTCTTCTAAGACGTTATTTTAAAAAATGCATGCATGGCTGGAGTTTGAGAAGGTTGTGCTGAAGCTGTGCAAGCCCTTTAGGAATTTAAGCAGGAAGAAATGGCAGGTTGGCAAGGTTCACAATACAAGCCACATCTTGTCTTCAGGAGCAAGCGGAGCAGACTTCATTATGACATCTAAAGTTATGAAATTTGGAAAAGATGCGTAAATATTTTCTTCACTATCAAAAATCAAGTAAAACAGAGCCTGGCTTTCTTTTCAAACATCTTTTGGTTTATATTTTTGTTTAGTGTGCCTGTATTTAGAATTTTTTCTGTCTTTGTGATTTGTGTTTTGGCAAATTGTGCCAATGTTTTGGTATTAAGCTCATACATTAAAGACCATTTAAAATTAAACAGTCTCATGCTTTCAGCCACCAAAAATCAAAGTCATTGTCTTTTGCCATCTTTCTGTTCTCATTGATATTGCGAAGCTCAGGGAAAAGTAGGTGATTTAAAAAGAAAAGTCTCAAAATATCAGCCTCCACACTGCAATGTGTAGTTTTCATCATGAATGTTTTATACAGGAGATGTTCAGCAGTGTGACTGGTTCATTAGCTCTGGGTTGTGCAATACCCAAGTATAAGGTTGGCCTCGTTTTCATAGGTGCTTACAGCTCATAATGAAGTCTATGTAATCTTGCATTTTCTATACTGCTCTGTAAATCAGGCCAGCAGCTTTCAATAGGGATAGTAATTAAAAGGAGAGGAGTGAGATGATGTTTAATTTGTGTGATAAATAAGCCTTTATGTAAGTAGGGGTATATTCCTGTTGCTGGATGATTCTAACAACTATAGACAAACCTAGTCAAAGAAAATAATGTTTTCTAGCAAAAATGATGAAAAAAATTATACATAGATGTATGTATAAATATTTATATATATATATATGTCTATATCTATATCTATATATATATATATACTCTAGCCCCAGTGGAGGCTGTGCCTGTTAATCCACCACCCCAGCGTACCATCTTCTCACAGAAAGTGATTCATTAGGCCTATTATAGACAGGCCATTTAGAAAGCGAAGAATTACTTCCTGTTTCTCCCACTGACCTTGAAGAGAAGCCTCAAGTGACCAGCTCAGCTCTTCACATCTGCTTTTGAATTAAGAAGTCTTATCTTTAGGCTCCTTACATAGTTAACCTTCACTTGGCAAATCAAAGGAGCGACCCACTTTAGGTGCTTTGAACTGTCCTTTTGCTCACTACTGACCACAGAAGGAAACCAAAGACTAAATTTAGCATTTCAGTTAGATATTTGCAAATTACATATGGTGAATTTCCCTGGCATCATTTTCACAGTATACGTTGGTGACAATCTAAGAAGCAGGAAGGTATTGCATACCAATTATGTTCATTGAACATGCAGATACTGTTTACATTACTTAGAGCTAGAAAAGACTGGACTCAAAACACCTTAAAGAAACTATATAAATTGGCAGTGTGACAAGCAGAATTCAAGGAACAGAAACTCTGGATAGTTTAAAGATTAATATGCCAAAATAGAGATTTTATTACAGGTACTGATAACTTTGAAAAGAGCAGAGCAATGGCTTAGGTAACTTTTTACATGTTCTGTTTTCTCTTCAAATAGGTAAAATTAACTCCAGTTCCAGAGTGAAAGAACTGCAATATGTTTCCTTTCATGTTTTTGGATGCTCATCATGTTTTTTTAAAAAAGGAAAAGAAGCTTCAGTGATGTTACCAGTAAGAAAATAAATGCAAACTTTTAGGATGCATACAAAAATTATTCCCCCTTGCCCAGGGCTAAAACGTAGTAAATGAGAGTTCAGTTAAAGAGAAAAATAGATTACATGATCGTGTATAACTTTAGAATCGTCAAAAAATAGAGTAGGATAGGAAAGAAATGGTGTTTCATTTGGTGTGGTTCATATGTGCTATAAGGTTGAACTGAATTTCACGTAGTCAGAGATTGGCTTGAAATTAAATGATATACACTGCTTATTAATAAGCATTTAGGGAATACATGATGCCTAAGAAGGCAATGGCCAAAAATAAGAAAGAACAAAAACAAGATTTTAAGCATGAAAACTAGCAATGTGACTGAAGTGCGTATTTAAAACACAGATGATCCAAATCTAAGGGTTGCTCCACTCCTATAGTTTCTGCTGTCTTCCAGTTCTAATGCAAGTATCTTCCAAGAGATTCAAAACACCAACTGATTTATTTTCCTGTGCGTACTTGCCATTTCAGATGTTAGTTCCTGGATTTAATATAAAGCAAGCATAGAACCCCCTGAAAAGATTCTGGAAGTGGCATTTGAAAGCCATTTTGATGGCTTGCAGAGCTATTGAACATTTATGAAGAATTAATGTAAGATGCAATGCCCTGCATAGACCAGCAGCGAGTGCATTATAGTCACTGTGAAGATGAACCAACAAGTGTGCAATGAGTTGACCAATGCATCATGTTGAAAAATAGGAGGCATCTTGGCACAGAAATTTGGACAGATTCTAGTTTTCTCTCTGCTAAGTTACACTTTCCTCAGTGTCGAAAAAGAAATATTTAGTGTTATCTTTATAAAATCGAGTCCTAATACATTGATGTGCAACAGGGTTTTCACAAAAGCCCTTATCTGGTGATTGTCAGTCAAGCTAAATTACTGTTTCATTCTGTAAAGGAAATGTTACTGCAGAAAGAACAGGATTTTATAACATTTTGGACTCAGCAGTTATTCTGGGAAGCTGTCCCACTGCACTATGATAGCGTAAAATGACGTACAACTATTCTGGTTTTAAGAAAGATAACAAATGGAATCAGTCATTGTCAGTCTTGAAATTTAATAATGTGTTTGCTTCTGATTGTGTATTCTGCTAGACAGCTACTAAGAAATCTTAAAGGTAAGAACACTGTGTGATATTGGCAATCTCGAGTTTCAGAAAATCTTTATAATTTGGGAAAGGTTAAGGTTGAAGGTGTATCAAAGTACAGAATGTCACAAACTCCTTTTGTGGCTGGGAACATCATTCTTTGAGGTCAGCTGAGGTTGCGCACAGCCCTTTCAGTAAGAAAAACATGGAGGGGGGGGGGGGGGGGGGGGATGTTTAGATGTAAGGATTTGAGTAGAATGGTACTCAGAGAATTTGATATTTCTCTTTTAAGGATTGGTAGATTTTTACTAAAAAGTTATTAAGATGAAAGAAGTGCTAAATGCCCTATATCTCTCTGAGGTTTTGGATATGAAATATAATTTTATAAGGAGTACCATGGAAAAGTGAAATCTAAGCTTACGGTGAATACAGTAGAAAATTTCTATAAGCTGCTCTGCTGGATATACAGAAATAAGTGCCCATGATGAAGACTCCCATTTCTGTGGATTTAGAGGTGCTCTGAGAAGGTCAAAGTCATCATCCTGAACTTGAACTTGTCAAAAAAGATAAAAGCGCTGAAGGCTATAATGAGATTGAAACATTGATTGATGTCTTTCAGGAATAGCTCACAGGAATCATGGTTTTATAATGCTGTAGAATAATCTTTGTTGCAGTCAGTCTTACAGAGGTGATGAAACTGGAGTATGCTCATATTTAGTGTATTCCCTTGATGCTTTGAATTGTCTTCTTACTCTACTGGCTGTAGAGTCTTCTAGACTAAATGAGTTGACTAAATTAGACAGAATATAAGGAAGGACAGGGTTTTCTCCCTGCAAAAAGGCCTTTGAACTGAATCAGGTGAAATCTAGGTCAGTGCCTGAAAAGAAACTGTCAGCACTCCACATAGCTTCCAATAGTTACCAGCAATAAGTGTAAAAGCTTAACCTTTTGATGGACACATTTTGATCACACTCTCCAGATGGAGAATGTCACATAGGTGCTGCCTTTTCCTGAAGCTTGATCCAAAGGAGTTTTTAAGGAGCCTTGCAGCTCAGAGCAGATGGCTCCTGTGACCTGTGTCATCTGAATAGTTCACCTGTCCCTCAGCATTTTCTGGTGAGAAGATGGCTTGAAGTGATCAATTTTCTGCTGGTTTTGACATTTGATAAATTTGTTTCAAATTACCTCTGCAGGTATCTGTGTATTTTCTAAAATAGGTGAGTCAACAAGCTTAACAGACACTTTCCTTTTTACCCTCTAAAATGTTTGTTGCTGTTATGATTTGTATAGAGATTTTCAGCATATATCTAATTTACAACACTAATTACAATTACCCAATATAATTAACCACTTTATTTTCTATTTTAGGACAAGTATAAAAAGGAAAATAAGTTTCTTCAGAATAAAAGTTTATTACATCTTTCACTCATTCATAATTATCCCATTATATCTATCAATTTTTCTGCTGTATATATTAATAATACTCATAGAATCATAGACTTCCAGGGATGTGGCATCTATGGCCTCCCTGTGCAACCTGTTCCAGTGCCTCACCACCCTCTCTGGGAAGAATTTTTTCCTGATGTCCAATCTAAATCTCCCCACTTTCAATTTAAACCCGTTACCCCTTGTCCTGTCACTACAGGCCCTTGTGAAAAGTCCCCTCCCTCAGCTTTCTTGTAGGCCCCTTCAGGTACTGGAAGATGCTATAAGGTCTCCCTGGAGCCTTCTCTTCTCCAGGCTGAACATGCCCAACTCTCTCAGCCTGTCCCCACAGCAGAAGGGCTCCAACCCTCTTCATCTTCGTGGCCTCTTCTGGACTCGTTCCAACTGGTTGATATTTTTCTTATGCTGGGGGCTCCAAAGCTGGATGCAAGACTCGAGGTGGGGTCTCATGAGGGCAAATTAGAGGGGGAGAATCCCCTCCCTCACCTGCTGGCCACGCTTCTCTGGATACAGCCCACGATAGGGTTGGATTTCTGGGCTGCCAGCGCACACTGCCGGCTCATGTTCAGCTTTTCACCCACCAGTACCCCCAGTCCTCCTCAGGGCTGCTCTTCCATTTGGCCTTGTTGAACTCCATGAGGTTGACAGAGGCCCACCTCTCCAGCCTGTCTAGGTCCCTCTGGATGGCATCCCTTCCCTCCAGTGTGTCAACCACACCACACAGCTTGATGTCATCGGCAAACTTGGTGAGGGTGCTCTCGATCCCACTGTCACTTCCCAAATACCACCTTTCTACACAAATGCATGTTTGTAAACCATTGCAACGCATTTAATTATGGATTAGATAACCAAGACAAGGCAGACAAGGCAAGTGTTGAGACGTCATGGGAGGAAGTGTCTTGCAGAAGTCAGAACTCACTGAAGGACTCCTCATGGACAAGAAGCCCGTGAAGAACAAAGTAATTTCAGGGGTGCAAGGTAAGGAAACGTGCTGTCTCAAATTACACTATGGCTGTATGACTATGGCTGCTTTTTTTCTTCTTTCTCATTTAGAAAATCTCTTATACCTTTTACATTCACATACTCACACACAGAGACTCCTCACAGTCTTATTTTTTTTAACTGAAAGATAAATTCAGTGCAACAATTATAATTTAAAATGGTATACCAATATGTGATTATCAGAACTCTCTTCCAGTGTGTAACAAAAGCAAGTTCATACACGTTATCTTTTGATAACTTCCTTCTGGTTTTCTCTTGATAACTGTGGTAAGAGTGAAATGAAAAAGTGATGCTACAGGGTGAAAATAGAGAAAGCAAAAATATTGTAGATTAAAAGCTAAGAAACAGCCTCAAGACTAGTGGGAAGACAGTATATCCAATATTATTCTGATGCTGTACCTGAGCATAACCAAAAGACCAATAAGTGATATGCATAGTATTTTTTGAGTATGTCGCAATGTAGTGATAAGAGAACCTGATTTCTCTGCTGTCTCCCTGCTATGCCTCTGGTTTTAAACAGAAATTTACCTTTGCTCCTGCTCTTTCTGTAGCAGTCTTTTACACTTCAGTTTTCCTTGTACGCTCTGAAAGCAATGAGAGGAAGAGAATGAAGGTGCTCTTTTTATTACTTGTTTTGGAAAGAGTGGCAAAAATATACTTCTTTTCTTCCTTCTGGCCTTCTGTCAATGCTGAAATTTACAACTGCAGTATCCTCTTCTGAGGATTAAATGCTCCATCTGAGGTGACTTCATGGGTTAAAATGCCTCTTCTTTCTCTGACAACTTTGATCACTGAAATAAATTGTAATATTTGGGTTTTCTCCAGTTAAAGTTCCATTTGTGGTTTTGTATCCCAGATTAACAGATATTCTGAAGTTATTACTACAAAGGGACTTGCTACTGATCAGAAAAGTACAGTGCTGATTGTAAATGCAATGAGTGCCACTAGAAGGTTACTGAGTATAGATTTTTGTAAGCCTCGTTTCCGCTTCTGTACATACTGCTGGTGGTCATCTTGATGGGTGTACAAAGCAAATGCAGGTTGTTCTCCACACAACAGAAAGTAAAATACATTGATAGAATCTTTCCTTTGTCAGAAAGAAGACCACATTATGCTGACTCACACACTTGTATTAATCCTTATGTGTGCTTAGAAGATACTGGGCAAACAATCAAAATCCATTACCTATGGGATATTATTAATAGTGGTAGGAAACATGTCTATATTAATCAGTTCTAGGCAAGGAAAAATATATTAAGAATACTCTGTAAGAGATTTATTCATGATGGAAGCTTAGTTACTTGCAGTTTAAATAATGGTGCACATCTGCACCATGGTTGCAACCAGGTCAAAGGAAATGGCATTATACAAACTGATGTAATATGTTTTGGCCCTTATTTATGAGAGTCATGTTAGTATTAACTTTAAGTAGCATCAGTCTATAGGAGCTCACATCAGTAGGACTGAATGATGTAAATGCTTTCAATCTATTTCTCCTGACCCTAGGATCATGAAGCAGTTCAGTATACCAATAGCAGGGGTTTTTTACATGGATTTGTGTTGGTTTACATGTTTCCTGAGGGTATTTTAAAAGAATTCCTAATGTTTTTATTTATTTTTCTGATACTACTGGCAACCCCAAACCCAATATTATGACAAATATGGTAAAAATATGTTTGGCTACACAAGGACAAAGAACTACCCAGGAAGCTTGCACAGCTTTTCCCAAATGCCTCTTGCATTGTTGGTTTTCCTGACTTTCTTTGATGAAATAGATTGCAGAAAGACAAAGAATACTCCTGAACTGTTTCTGCACCAGTACACTGAGGGTACCTGGAGTCCAGAGCAAGTAATTGATAGACTTGAGAGCTGCTAAGCTGCTTATTTCCTGTGTGTGCAGGAAAGATGTAGAAATAGAGTTTCATGAGCGCAAAATCTAGCCTATTACAGAATCTTACAAACTAGCAGTGTCCACAGAAACAGCAAGGAACTTCCCGCTTAATCCCCACACTGATTCCATTATGTATGTTTTTGTTCTGTATGACATTACTAGATCGATGGGGCTGCTGGCATTAGCACAAACAGCAGCTCGGATATTTTTCTGAATTTACTCCAGTATGACTTAAGCTCGATGAAGAATTCATATCCCCTGTGGAATTTGGAAAGATTACTAGGTTACTAAAGAGAGGTGAAGTAGTAGTCAAACCTCTGTCAAGAAAACTGGAATATCTCACTGTTAGGGCATTGTCAGCAACAATTTTTTTTTTGTTTGTTTTTTGCTATGTGTCTGCAACACTTCCAGCATCACATAAGGTGAAAATTAAGATATACATGGGTTTTTTGCTCCAGTTATTACTAATATCTGTCTACTTAATGTGAAAATGCACATATGCAATGCCTCTGGGTCATCAAAGTAGTTCTTTTTCACTGACTGTTATAATTACAACAGATACTTTGGTCGTGAATCCTAAAAATTGTGAGGGAGATAAATTCAAGGACCAGAACATTGGTGTTCATTAATTTCTCTCATTTAAAAACAGGCTTGAGGTGCTGAGAGTGAGCTTTCCCTTCTAACGAAAATGATGACTGAGGCTGCTGATGCTGTGGCCATTACTTACTGCTAAGGTGAAAAGCCAGCAGTATCAGATCATCATTATATGTTGTACCTTCTCTGGATAAAGTACTATTAAAAATGTATTTCATGCTACTGCTCCAACGTAGGTGAGCGTCTGTTGCTGATGCTTTTTTATTCTACAGCTTACATGTTTTTCCTGCCAACAGGCACAATTTTTCTGTTTGAAGCGGCCTACGCCTTCCATTCTGTTGTCTATTTTGCAGCCAGCAGCTCAAAAAGTTGGACACTAGAATTGTGCTTAACTAAGAGTGCCTTTCAGGGTATTCTTGAAGTACTGTCTTGTACAGCTACTGTTCTTACTGCCTCATTTCCAGCTTGTGATAATGCCCTAAGGCTTGACTTGTGATGATAATACCACAAGGCTTTGGAAAAATGAAAGTAACATTGCAATATATGCTGAGATATTTCAGAAAGAAGGATGAGTCTCAGAACAAGAGCACTGCTGTGGTTGCCTAGAGAGGACAGAAGCAGTGAGGAAAGACATTTTGGTTTGATGTTCTGTGGTTTTGTTTGTTTATTTGTTTTGCATTCATTTTTATTGCTCCAGAAAATACAACAACAGTATCAGAAAAAAATCAAAGCTATGCAATTCGTACTCGGTTGTAAACAAATTTGCTTTCCTTTAACAAAAATGTATAAGCATTAGCATACATAATCACCAGAATGTAAGAGAGAAAAAAAGTTTCTCAATGACAGAAACTCTCTTTACCTCACTGTTGCTGGTTTTCAGAAACCTGTTCTTTTTAGAAAACCTGTTCCAGCATCACTTGAAACGTTCTCTTTGCTCTTCATCAAGAGTAACAAGGGATTAATTTTACTGTGAAAGATGGGTTTATGTGCTGATCTGTCTAGGTCTTACTGGGTATCAGGCAAAGGACTTTAAGAATCAAGGCTATATTTCAAATAGCTCAGTTCAGCATTTTGCATAAAATCCATCCAAGAAAAAATGTGCCATAGGTTTAGAGTTCCCTTTTTTCTATGAATACAGAATGAACTGCAGTGCTAGTGGCATTTCTGAGTGCCAGGGAAATGCCCAGACAGAATGACGGAGGATTTAGTCTTTGAGGCATCTATAATGGTTGTTTTTGAGCTTCTTATGTAGCTGCTATGGTCTCAGGTATGCAAAGCTCTGTGGTAAACCAGGATTATGATCACCAGTCAGGGAGATGTTAGGGAAAATATCAAAGAGTTATCCATGACCCTTCTAACATAGATTTTTGCTGTGTTTGAGTCACCTGATATGGAAGAATCCTCAGCAATTCTACTGACTAGGGGAAACCAGCCTGCTTTTTGAGGGTGTTTTATAAAAGTGGCATAACACCATTAGTGAGAAAGAAGAAATCATTTAGCATTTAGCTCCTGAGGTACATGGAAAATGCTCTGTAACTGTGCATAACTTCTAATATACAAGAATTTATAATACAGCAGTTCACTAAACTGGACCTAGCTTTAATAACATGTACAGACAGTTATGTTACATCATAAGACTTCCAGCTTATTCTCATTTTCTGTTGTTAATTGCTCATAAGCCTCACAAGTCAGCAATGAAATCAGGTTTATTACAAATTGGTGATAAAGTGCAAACCAGTAAAGAATTTTTTGAAGAACCTCAATACTGTCAGCATCCTAAATTAACTAACGTACCACTTTAGTGGATATTTTTATACCATCTTTTTTCATCTTGCAGGAGAAATACTTAAAAATGTGTTGAGATGTAGTATACTATGCATGAAAGAAATACCAATGAAACATTCATTGGCATTTTAATTCAACAATGTTTATGAAGCTAGTATTTCTGAATGATTAACTTGAATATAAATTAGTAATATTGGTTTAGCTAGTTGGAGTGGATAGTGAGCTTTATCTAGTCCCATATAGAACAAAAAAGAACACACCAAAACTTACCTTTGCAAATTACTTTTCTGTGTTCACTTCAGTTCTGGGATTTTTTTGACTGGGGAACTGTAACTGTTGCCTATGCAACAGATATAGGTACAGACACAATATGCATACTGTGATGGTGATGGAGGGGAGCATAATGGACTGCATAAACCTTTCAGTGCCATGTGACCAGAAACATATTTATTATATGGGACAACCATAATGTGGAGGCTACAAACACATCAGCAATCCGTGCTTCCATCACTTCTTCAGCACATCTTCTGTAAGTGTGAGAAATATTTTCTTTTTATGGATATAGGAATATCATTGTGAGTTAAAGTTATAATTTGTCCATCACGTCCTCAGTTCCTCAAGTGTAAATCAATGATGCTGGATGGAAAATGGCAGGAAGAAAAGAAAGGGAAGGGTTAACTTTGTATGTGCCTTGTTGATTAATCTTGGGGGAGGCAGACTTTTTTGTATCTGTCTTTGGAATTGTATGAATTCTATGATTTTATGAATTAAATCATGATGCTGCCCAGAAGTTCAAAGAAAATGTAGGCATATTCTTTCAGAAGATTAAGACTTGTGGTTAGTAAAACAGTGCAAAATAGTTTGTAAAATTTTCATGTTAAACTACCTTCAGTTTAAATAATGAATATTTCTGTCAATCTTTTATTGCATATGTTACTTTCTGATGGTATGAAAAGTATTTACATTCAAAAAATCACATCTTCAAATGTCTTTGAGGACAATACAGAAAGGTAGTAAGTGCCTGTTTGTATAGATCTCCATAAAAATAGTATTGGGTTCCATTCTGTACAGGAGGTGTTCCCCTTGGGAACTGGGAAAGAATACTGTTAATCATATATAGAAAGAAAAAAAAAATTGGAGTTTGTTGCAGAATAAGACTGCACCATTTTCTCCCATTTTGTCCACCCAGCATAATATATAGTCCTTTGCAATCTCAGGGAAAGACTGTTAAGAAAATTTGGGATTAAAATTGCAACTGCTCTGAGTTGCTATTACTGAAAATATAATTTTAATTTGTGTATCAGGAACCAGGAGTAAACACATGAGACTTCTCAGCCAAGAAAAAAAGAGATTGCGTAGAACTCAGTCTTTCCAACTAACATGTAATTGAGCATTTGTCTTATAAAACTATCTAGGCATTTCTTGAACTACAGTGTAGTGTGATTATTAGTCATTGATCATCTATACTAGCTAATAGACCACCTATTTAAATATCATTTTGGTGAAATTTATTTCTAATACACAGAAAGTCACAGAAGAAAAACTGCAAATAAACACATTGGATTACATTTTAATTGCTTGAATAGGGATTTCATTTATTTTAGAGCAGAAATGATCACGCACATCATTACAAGCTCTGACTATTTAGGAAGTGAACAGAAGCTCATCTGCAGAAAAACCTTTCTGCTTTCTGGCTGTAAGTTGAATGAAGATGAAGGAAGAGAGGGAGGGGAAAATATTGCCTTGTTTGCAAGATTGTCAGCAATCTATCATTTCTGCAGAAAACTCTCACTTACTTTGAGCTTTTGCCCTCTTTTATCCTGTGAAGCTATGTCCTACTTCCCCTTATGAGTCTTCAGGGCACCAAAAGGCACCAAAAAGGAGATGAGAGCTTGAATGTACATGGTAAGACCAACGTGTTAAAATTAATGGGATCCACAGAGAGGAAAGTGCCATAGGCAGCAGTGGGAATAAAAATCCATTTGCTTTCCTTTTGCAGGAAGAAAAGCTCAGCAGCACAAAAAGTGTGCTGCTGCTTTTCTTTATATCCTTCTTTCTTTTTTTCTTCCTTGGTCCCTTTGCTGTGTGGGAGGCCCAATGGACAATAGGCAGACTGTTGTTCCAAAGTACAGGAGGCACACCAGGAGCTTCAAGGAGAATGCTCTAGTCCATGCATAGTTGTGAGCCATTCTGTATTATTACATGGAGTTGTTGCCGATGACTTTTTCTTTTTCCCTCCACTGCTGCAAAAGAGTCTGTCTCTTCATTGACTCCTACAATAATGTCTTCTTTAACTATGCCACATCTGTTTACTTTGGTCAGGTAAAAAGAAAACACCACCACCAAAACAACACCAAAACATAGCTTGACCCTTAGTGAGTCCCAGAGTATATGATAGTATATGATTTACCTTCTGTGATAATAAAGAAACTAAAATGTAGAGCAAAACGCCTCAGAATTGCTGAGCGCCATGCAGCTGTAGTTATCTGGGGAATTTTCTGGCATAATACTTGCTGAAAATCTTTCAGTTTAACAGAAACCTATGCACCCACAATTATTTCACATGATCCATGTGCATTTAATGGTGTGCCAGCACCACTGAGGTAGTCGTGTGTACAATGTAATACCGCACGTCCTTGCCCTTCAGCTAAACCATTTGTGAAAGACAAACATAATCTTACAGACTATCCCTTTCAGTACCACGTAAATAAATCAAACTCGCTGTATTCGCTTCCTTGTTTCCACATTTGTATCAGCTTTCTTGCTGGGTATATAGAAGGTAGACAGAACTATGACATATAGTGCTATTTTTCTATATATAGGACAGGCAAGCATACAGTGCAGTTACTGCTCCTACCCCCTGGACTTGTCTAGAAACATGGAAGGGTCTGACAAATCCATGCTTTCCTTGCCTCCCTTCCTCTCCCCTTTCTCCTGTTTCCTCTCCCCTCTCCTTTGCCCTTTTTTCCCCCTGCCTTGCCTTCCCTTCCTCTTTGTATTGCACAGAATGAACTGTACAATACAGAAGCATGTGAAATATACTTTTTAAAGTTATTGCTGTCCCAGACAGC
Organism: Rhynochetos jubatus; assembly: GCA_027574665.1. Taxonomy (NCBI): domain Eukaryota; kingdom Metazoa; phylum Chordata; class Aves; order Eurypygiformes; family Rhynochetidae; genus Rhynochetos; species Rhynochetos jubatus. Next base: position 40,136,790 of record CM050650.1, read on the forward strand.
AGTTTTCTATCAATATCATTATTTCCAAGCTTTCCTGCCTGGTTTTCTCTATTTCCAGGCTCTTTCTGTTTGTTTTTCAGTGTGTTGATTTTCCTCTCTGATACCAAACATCTAATTAACGCCAAGCAGAAGATTGGCAATGTTTGAGCTTTAAAGGCTGACTCTGTAACAAGCTCCTGTATGTTTTTATTCCACTGCACAAAACTACAGAAACTATAGTTACGTACTACAGCCACAAATACTGCAGCTGATTTCCAAGCTAATGACAAGCCATTCCATGAACTACGAAAGTAACAGTATTGTTTCTCACTCCTAAAACAGACACTCTGGGAAACCACAAATCACTCGTAGAACTGCTGTCACTAGCCTAATTAGTAAGACAAAAGCAAGCAGCTTAAGAAGTCTGTATGCTATCCAGAAAAAATTATCTTGTGTAATATTATTGTCAAATCCAATAATTTAAAGAGAATGAGTCATAATATACCCCAAAATGCCAAAAGTCTTGGTAAAATTGAACTTTTGTATCTGCTTTCTGTTTTTTTCAAAAACTGTGAGATGGAACTGGCTCATATTTTCAGCATGTCTTCTACAACCCTAAAAGGTTACACCTCTCCCTCCCCCAGATAGGCAAAATAGAAAATTCTCATTTGCTTGCAAGAAACTACTTTGGATTTCATTCTTTCCTTGGTTGTTCTTTCTTAGTGAATATTTTGAACGTCATTAGATGGTCTTCCAAACTGACACGTGGTCAGCCAGCTATTCAAGGATCAGCCTCCTTAGGTTGGGTAATAAAGATGTGACAGAACATGGCTATGGGAGATGCTTGTATGAGCTGTAGAGTCCCCTGTAGTAAGCTCTAGAAAGCCCTTACAGGGGTTTTTTCAAATTAATTTTGAAGTTTTTATATTTGATTTTCTAAACTACATAATGTTGTGTGGTTCAAAATAAGAGGGTTGAGGAGAGCAGCTGTTCTCACAAGGTAAGGAGACAATCTGGCATCCTGCAGTTAGGATTCAGTAGTTATGCATTAGGTGTCGACATTTATGTATGATTTAGCCCAAAGGTAACGGATAATGCTCCAGATCTTACTTTTCTCATATGAAGAGTTAGTTAGACTCAGTGAATGAGTAAAGCAAGCAACATCCTGGCCAGCAACAAGTATTAATAGATTAGAAATGGATATATTTGTATGCAGCAGAGCAAGTCTCTTTAGGACCCATTTACCCAATTCTCTTCTTTCAGAAAGACAAATAAATGCATCTTTATTTCCTCAGGGTTTTCTCTGTTTATGATCTACAGAACTTGTTAGGAAATGTCACTCAAGGGCACTTTAGACACTTTAATGTGTAGCCCTTTTGCCAGAAGCCTGTGGCAGAATACCAGAGTTTGATTTCTGTGGTAGTGAAATAAGGCACTTGGACTTAATTATTAATTACTATCTTAGCAATCTTTATTTTTCTGATAAAACAAGCCTGGAAATTGTTTTGGATGTAGTGACCAGTCTTCCATAGTAATGGTTCCAAAACCTACTTTCTCCAAGGATCCCTTTGACATACAAGGACATTTTCTGCATTCATTGTATTTTCTATACGGTTTTAGGTACTTCTTCACTCAGCTCTGGACATCTTCCTCCTTTTTGCATTCCCCAGGATACCATTTCTCCCACATTTCTACATTGTCTGATCTAGCTTTTTCTCTCTATTCAACACTATTCCTGCTTCCCCCCCAAACAGCTCAACATTTTTTTTTCCTCTGGGAGTAGCTAAAGACGACAACATGGAAAATTCATGTTCCTACTAGTGTCCCAATGCTCCCTGCTCCCTGCCACATTCTCCTTCTCAGCCAGCTTCTTATTGCAGCAGGGAAGGCATATTAGATGAAAGATAGTACTCTTCTATACCCATGTGTCGGCTGTTATTTGAGCTGTTGTGAATACTCTACGTTTGACAGTGAGCTCCTCTGGAAAGTTCATATTGTAAGAATTACTGTCATAATACCTCAGGTTCTAAGGCTTCAGGAGTCAGGAGATTGCTGAATACAACGTTTCCCTTTGGGGAATGAAAGTGATAGGGAATGAGATTCTGAGACAATATCAAAAACATTATTTTTGTGTGTGCTTTTATTACAAGCCTATTATTGTAGTATCTTATCCCCAAATCATTTTAAAGAGTGTGTTCCCCAGAAGTTTTTACAACTAAAAATTTTGGGGAAAAACCCCAAGCTGTTCTTTCCTTGCATTACTTTTTTTGTTGTTTGTGGCTAATTCTTTGTTACTCCATTATTCATTTTATCATGATAATATTTTAACTTATTTTATTTTTAACTTATTTTAACAAGAGAAAACACAAGCTGTACTAAAGCAGAAGAGAGTGATAACAAATAATTCTATATTAGAAGGCTAATCTCTACTCGATCTGTTCAGGCAACTGGTACCTGGATTATCTTACCCTGAATGTGAGCTTCCTCTCTACAAAGTCCTATCTGTATCAGTGTTTTTCCTTTTGCTTGTGAAGATACCTGGAGGCACACCCCACTGCTCTTTCAGATGAGGTGCATCATGTGTTTCCCAGACAGTTATTTCATTGCTAAGAAAGAGGTGTTTGGGAAGAACACTGAAGGAATCTCAGCTCTTAGTGACTCTGCTTCTTTGCTCACAAGCAGCATGTTAGGCTGTTAAAGGCTCACCCACCGTATCAGTTCAGTAAATAAGCAAGTTTTGGCTAAAAAAGTGGCTTGACTTCTACATCTAAGCTATAGGTTCTTCTGTGTGGAGAAGTGAGCCCATATGGAAGATGAATTAAAGTGACTCATTAAAGCTAAAATTTGGCTAAGGACAATATGCTAGAAAGACATAGTGAACTGAAAGGGCATTTCAACCTTCTAGAATGGTTTTGTATATCCTATGAGAGAGGAACAAGACAGGGAGAACACCAGGAAATATCCAGATAAAGGTGATAAGGTAAAAGCAGAACAGAATAACAAAGAGAAGAAATTAAAAAAATTGTATCAAATTGGGAAAATGTGCTGAGTTGCCTACCCAGAATATAAGAACAGCCTAATATAAAAATACCATGGTTAAATGTTAGAATTAAAGTAACTGTAGTATCACCATAATTTTTGACTGTTTAGCATGCTTTTCTCATCTCCGTTTTGAACTGCTTTACAGCTTGTGTTACAAGAAGAAATTATATAGGTTGGCTGCTTTACTAGATTTGCAAGACATATTCATTATTAATAACCTAGTCTTTGAAGAAATTATTCTGTGAAGAATTGTTCAAAATGGATTCCCTTAACATATTCATAAATATTAAACTTGGCTTCACTACATCACTGGTTACAGAAAAGTAAATATCAAATTCTTACAGATTTTTTCTCCTTTCTTTTTAGATTATAAAACTAAAGTATATTAAAACAGTGTTGAAGGACGCGTCTCTATTCTAAAATCAAATGTAAGTAATAACATTCTCATCTTGAACTGTGGATCCCTCACAGATGACAGAAAAATATTAATTATAATTTAAACAGAGAAACTTCGCTTAGGAAGATCTTTATGCAGCAGGCACACAGCTAAATGCTACATTATTCTTCCCAGCCTCTCTGTTCACGCTGAGTCCCTTTTGCCCTGACTCCAAGTACTAGGCTGCATACTGTGGCTCAATCCTCATCAAGCTAGTCCACCCTCTTTGTCTGCCCTTCTCAGACTGTGGTCCCACATTCGTTAATAGGGTAGGACTTGATAATGACTCCATGCTCACTTTTGATAAGACACATTCTGAAAGGGGGCAGCAGAAGGGGAGGCACTGATCTCTCTCTGGTGACCAGTGATAGGAGATGAGGAAATGGAAGTTGCGCTAGGGGAAGTTCAGATTGGACATTAGGAAAAGGTTCTTCACTGAGAGGGTGGTCAGTCTGGAACAGACTCCCCAGGGAAGTGGACATGGCACCAAGCCTGTCAGAGTTCAAGGAGTGTCTGGACAACGCTCTTAGTTATATGGTTTGGTTTTAGGTAGTCCTGCGAGGAGTAGGGAGTTGGTCTCGATGATCCTTATAGGTTCTTTCCAATTCAAGATACTCTATGGTTTTATGATTCTATGTAATACTGAGATTAGTTCAGTACCCATTTGCCTAATGTCAGTGTTACGGGGAAAGCTCTAGAAGAAGTATCCATTGCACCAACAAGAAAGAACTTGTGTTTGATCAACACTTTGATTTTACAGATGTAGCAATTCTGGGGGAGCGTTGTAGCATTTCTTTGGGAGCTCCAAAACAGGATGTACTGAATCGCAGAAAGACAAGTCTCAGTCTTTTCTAAAAGCAAACTCCCATCCCTTCTGGTGAAAAGTCTGTAACTGCCTTGATTCCTAGAAAGCCAGTTCAAATTAACTCCCACTTTACAGTTCCCATTCTCAGGACAATGTCCCATTTCTAACCTTCCTTTCCTTTTAGAATGGACTCTTGCACCTTTTATCTTTTATGGCTTGCTGTAAGACAGAACTTCACAGAAGGAGAGTCTTTTCTAGTTCTGGTTCCCAGCCTCACACAAGAAATATAGATGAAAGAAACCTGGGAAAACTCTGCTTGGTATGTAAGACTGGGATATTCTTTACCTGCAGAGTTTCTTGGAATTTCATGTAAGCTCTAAGAAGTATATTATGAGCAAACTGTTTGAATTAAAAATACAGTATAGTCAATTGTAAGATGTATTTTTACAAGAAATGAGGAAGCATATTCCTGGTACAAAATTAACCCCTTGTAAATTCTACTTCTCTTCCAAATCATGGAGCATACTAAAGCCTTTCAGAAAATATTCCTAATGTGCATTGCATAATCTTTTTTCTTAATCTTGCTCTAAGAAATGTGTTTTAGCTGAGGTGCGCAAGTTTTCAATACATAAAAAAAAGAGTGTGCAGGTATCAGAATGGAAAACTGTAGACCAAATTACTAACCTGAGAACATTTTCTATTAAGGATAATTGTGTCTGGCAACCTCAGTAAAAAGATGTACGTTTTATCTACGTTTTGTGTTGTTTGGTAATTCACTGGGGGGGATAAGGAAAAAGAAATTAATAAGGTATATCAGTACTTCAGTGATATTTAATTCCACCTCATCTGATGTTCCTGCAACCAAACTAGAGAAAGAAAGAACTGTGTCAGTGTTTTCAATCTCTTTCCATTTGGTTCCCTCATTTTTTTTCCAGGGTGGGAGCAGATTCTTTGTATGGCAAATGCACACCTGATGACAAGATACTTGCTTGTCTTAGGTTCTCAAGGAACGTGCAATCATTTTCTGAAAAACAAGAGGTATAGATAAAACAGAATAGGGGCCCAACTGATTGGAAAAATATACTCGAAAGGCAGATACAAATGTTTTGTTGTCAGATTGAGTGGAAGTGTCTTACAGTGCCCAGTTATGCCCAGTTCTATTCAGTATTTCCTTTAATGTGACATTACCACCACCAAGCTTGTGGAAGATGAAAGTTTTGTATATGAGGTGGGAGACAGGATCAGCATTCAAAACGGTCTTGATAAATGGGACAAGTATTCTGAAGTGAACAAACTGAAATTGATAAGGTTTTGCATTTGGAAGAAAACCCCAAAAGTTCACATACAAAATGTAAGTGGTAACTGGCTGTGCTATCATCCTGCAGAGAATGACAGGCAGTTTATAAGAAACCACGACTGAACAATAACCCAGCAAAGTGATTCTGGTGCAAACAAGAGGAGCCTCAGTGTTGGCTATAGAAAAAGAAGCACTGTATACAAGCAATAACAGAAAAAAATTTTGCTGTAATTGGCTTCTGTAAGGTTCCAGCTGGAGCATCACATCAGGTCTTTGGTATTAGGGAAGAAATAGACCAACTGAAGTAACCAAAAGAGAAAGAAATAAGAATATATGGTTTAGAAGACATCTACCTTGAGAAAAAAAAATCAGTTTTGTTTAAAAGAGAGAACTGAGGGTGGTGGTGAGGAGGGTTGGAGCAATTCTTCCGACGTGGTCTTTCCATTACAAAAAGGAGAATGACCAGTTATTCACTGTCACTGTTATGCCCTTGCTGAAAGAAAAAGATATTTCATAGCAAAACAGATTCCGAACAGATACAAATAAACTCTTCCAAAGTATAAGCACTGGCAAGAGCAACTGAGAGAGGTTATGGAATCTCCTGCCACTAAGGGAAGGCCAGAAAACTCTACATTAAAGAGAACCTGAGGCAATTGTCTGGTGCCTTTACTGGGGAAGATGTAGATGATCACTTAAAGTCTTTCCTGCCCTGCACTTCAGTGGTTCTGTGACGGTTTCACTGGAGCCCCTAAAGATTGGGTGCAGCGTTGGTGTTGCTTGTTTGTTCTTTCCACCGTACCTCTAAAAGGAATGAGATTTTTGTGGCCCAGGTGTAAGACTGGCGTAATTTAATTGCTGTTGTGCAGTTGTCGCAGTACACAATTTGGCCTTATGTGGGGTTTTTTACTAGTTCAAGAATCTGTATCTGAATTTGTAAATTCTAGAACTTTCATTACATGAGGATAATTGAATTTTTTATGGAAGGGAAGTAAAATGCTGCAAAATCACTGGAAACCAAACAAAAATAACCCAGTATACCTGTTAAATACAAGATACGTTTTACTGCATCAGTCTTGCCTACCTTTTCCTCACGACTATCACAATTGCAAATGTTTTCTGCATGGAAAAGTCTTACTGACAGAAGAAAGCAAAATATGTAGATAAGATGTCTATCTCATATAGGTTCATCTTTAAAACAAGGCAATGCATCAATGAACTCTTGCTGCACATTTTAGGGATTAATCTAATCCTTCTTGTGCAGTATAAAAAGGGATCATACACACCACAACCAATTTTCAGGAGAGGGTAATGCAGTATATCTTGAACATTTATAGTAATTTCTAGGCCTTGCAGATGATTGGCATTCCACTTTGAAAAAAAGTATTAAATGTTTTCGGTTTTTTTTTTATTTTTCAGTCCCCCAGAGAAAGTTGGAATTTTTCCTTTCTAGAGCAGGGTATGCAAAGCATGTGATGATTGCAGATCCTCCCTTTCCTGTTTACAGCAGTTCTGGTGATTTAATTTAAGAAATTAAGTTTTCCAATTTCATTGGAGTTTTAATTTTTCATTTCAAGAAGGTTGGTTTAAGCCATTGAGAGCATTCATAAGGAAAAATACTTCTTCCCTTTAGAATACATTTCCTGTGGATCTTTTTGAATTAAACACATTTTGTTCAAGAAGTCAGCAAAGTTCAACAGGAGCATGTCTCAGATGTGGCTGTGACAGGGTGGAGCTATGGCAATGCTGCCTGACACTGCATAGAAGGGCCAATATTATACAATGTAAGAAGCACAGCTTTTAGGGATATATATCCATGCTCCCTCATCTGGCCTTTGTCTACCACTGTATCTTGCACGTGAGGATACTGCTAAGTGAGGATGAGCTAAGACTCTTTCTTTAAAGCTGTGACTCTAAAGGCAGTATGTATTGTGTTCAATTATATTAATCTCATCCTAGAAGTTCATAAAAAGTAAAACCATCCTATGTTCCACAGAGCTCACAGACAGATTCAGTCCTTCTGAATGAGACAGCAGTGATTCAGGAAAGTATTGGTCACATAACTTTAGCCCAAAGGCACATCAGTAAGCATATGCAAATGCATAAAAATAAGTATGAACCAACTCCTTTTCTGGCCGGATCCAGCATGTCCTCTTTGGAATATGTTAAATGCAACAGAAGTATATGTATTGAAAAAAATAATATTTACTTTTAGGACAGGGAAAAAGATTACATTCTTCTCCATTTTTCTGAAATATGGGACACTATATACATATATGTTTTAATCTTCAAAGCAACTACTGCTGCTCTGGGTGGAAAACAGTCTGTCAGAGACAGAATGTTGGCAGCTTTGACTCTTGGCCGATAATACAGCAAGCAGCTCAGCTGAGCCAGCTGAGGTGATCTACACCAATGAACACAGTAGATACAGTGAATACACCAATGATCTACACCACTAACACTAAGGTTTGATATTTGCATTTTTTCCCCTCTTTGAACTAGTTTATCTTTGCGGAAATCTACCCTAGCCCTCCACCAGTAAATCGTTTGCGCTAAGAATGTGCCTCAGTTTTGTTGTTTTCCAATTGTTGTCAGGGTAGATGCACCTTCCTGGTGTCTGAACACCATTTTTATTTTTGCATTGTATTGCTACAGCTCACAAACTGGTCCATATTGCCTGCTTTTTATCATCATCTTATTATAAGGTGTTTTTTTCCTGTTAGCATTAGACACTGAGAGGTATTCCTTCCCACCTCTTCTTCTCCTTACAAATAATACTTGACACATTCTGGATTCTTGTTTTTCTGTACCTTACTGCTCCTTTAGTCTGTGTTACTTTGCTTTCAAACTTCTTTGTGGAATAGTATCGGGGTGTAAAGTAATCAAGATACGGAGAAAGTCTGTAATACAACTGTCAAAATTGTGTAATGAGTATCGCCAAGTCCACTTGAGGACATAGTAGTTTGACAGAATGCCTGTAGTATTTTCAGTACTCTCACTGGTATGGTAGTAAAGCTCTAGTAGAGAAACATATTGAAATCCTTTACTACACAACCAGTGGGTCAAAACTTCACCTATAGTGTTTAATAATTAACAAAAAAGCATGGTGCATCTTCTGGCTAAACAGTGGAATGAATTCCAGGAGGTCTTATCTCAGTCTTTAGGTTGGTTACAGGCTACTTAATAACTTTTGCCATGTCACATTCTTTGTATCTCAAATTATATCTGCTAAATTGGAATAACATTGCTTTCTTTCTTTTTCTGAACTCTGTCTTGTTTATTTAGATATTAAATTTGAGAGGAAGAGAGTATCACTTAAAAATACATCTCTGCAAAACCTTGCATAGAGTCCCAAGATCTCTGTCACAGCAAAACTGAATGTGACAGTGTCTGTAATTGATTTAGATTGTACTTGTGTGTTGTAGTTTAACCCCAGCCGGCAACTAAGCACCACACAGCTGCTCACTCACTCCCCTCACAGTGGAATGGGGGAGAGAGCTGGAAGAGTACAAGTGAGAAAACTCATGGGTTGAGATACAGGCAGTTTAACAGGTAAAGCAACAGCCACACACACAAGCAAAGCAAAACAAGGAATTCATTCACCCCTTCCCATCGGCAGGCAGGTGCTCAGCCATCCCCAGGGAAGCAGGGCTCCATCACATCCCGCATAACAGTTACTTGGGAAGACAAGTGCCATCACTCCAAATATCCCTCCCCCCTTCCTCCTTCTTCCCCCAGCTTTATATGCTGAGCATGACACCACATGGTATGGAATGTCCCTTTGGTCAGTTAGGGTCAGCTGTCCCGGCTGTGCCCCCTCCCAGCTGCTTGTGCACCCCCAGCCCACTCACTGGTGGGGTGGGGTGAGAGGCATCAAAGGCCTTGACTCTGTATAAACACTGCTCGGCAGGAACAAAACATCCCTGTTATCACCACTGTTTCCAGCACAAATCCAAACCACAGCCCCACACTATCTACTGTGAAAAAAATTACCTCTACCCCAGCCGAAACCAGCACACTGTGCAGTAATGTGTGGTAGTCACTGATGAATGTTGACGTTCAGAATGCTTATCCTGAGATGTTAATCGTGTATGTAATCCTCATAGGTCAGTCAAGGTCTACATAAAGTACACATATTTGTGAGGACATGGTTTCCTGTAAGTCAAGTCGCTCTAAATCCAGGCTGTTGCAGCCTGTCCTCCTTCTCTCCTGCACCATGTGTGAACATTATCCTCCCATTCTGCTCTTCTATGTGTAGCTGGCCTGATTGAAAGACACTCACCTTAATGCTGTTAGATCTGTTGTATCAGAATACAAAGATAAGTGTGAAGTTAAAGAACTCATTATATTGTCTCACAGATCTTACTTAATCTTCTTTTAGGCGCTGTCACATCAATAAACATCTTTCTGGTCACACAAGTAAGTCTGATATCTGATGTAACATACCTCTTTTGGGGAAAAAAGTTATGACTTTGTGACATCACTTTCTGCCCACTGTCAGTAGGGAATACTTCAATAAGCAATGACCCTTTCACCTGTATTTCCCTGGAAGCCAGCATCCAAATGCTTATAAACACTGCAGTGCAAAATGTTTTAAATCACCCATGTGTATAGTACACAGGGTGGCACAAATAAAGATGAATCACTTCTTCTTCTAAGTTTTATTGCAATTAGAAAACAGTTTGTGTTAAAGCTTCTGATACTGTAGCTTGCAGCTTGACATTATTGAGCAAGAATTTCTGAGCTAATTTCCAAAGGGCAAGTGTAACTTCGGGCATTTTTCTTTGGTTCAGAGAAATAGCTTCAAAAAAGTTCTGTGCCATGAAATTAGGTAGGATATATTGAAGAGTAGTTTGGAGGCACACAAATTTCTGTGTTAAAAGATTTTGGATTATTTTAGACTATGCTTTTTTGTATGGTAGAAATAAGATTTTATAGGAGAAAAAGGTCTTACATGTGAGACAGCTCTTTGGACACTTCCTGATCTAATACTTTTTTACTGAAATTTTTCCCGAGTAAGTACAAATGTACACTACAGAGGTATTCTGTTATTTTAAAAATAAAATATATTTTAAAAAAGCCCTCCATACTGTTTTATCGATTTTGGAATATATTTCTTCCTTTGTCCTGTATTAATGCATTGTGAGAATATACCTGGGAGAAGTTTCAGGGTGCTAATCTTAGAGCCTGTTCTTTCACTATATGGCCCTAACAATCTTACCACAAAAAAAATCATTCACAAATGTTTTCTTCTCTTTGCTTTACTTCCCCACACTCTAATTGGATTTTCTTTTCTTTACGTTCTTTGTCTTTTGTGTGGTAACATTCACTAAAGCTGTTCAATTTTTCTCTCTCCTCCTTCCTTCATATTGTGCAGATGTAGAGAACATATCCCTTGTTATCAACAATAATGTATGCATGTGTTGAAAATAAAAGGGAAAAAGCATTCCTCTGTCCCTGGAGATCCCTCCTTCTGCTGGTACAGATCCCTCATCTGCTGTGCTTTCAGTTCCACTTCACTGGAAAAAATGTGGTCCCTTACAGTATTTTTCCTCTGCTGACTACCACTCCCCTGGAACAATTTTAACTACACACTTCAGAGCAGGAGACTAGATCTTGTCAGCAGTCTGCCTATTGCACTTAGCTGCACCAACCACATAAATTCAGCATGAAGAACCCGAAGGGTCTCATTCTCAGGGGAGGTGGACAGTATTACTTGCTGCAGATTTATTTTAAATAAATGTAGGCCAAATTTTGCCCCCTGGTTACACCTTCATTATACAATTATTTTTGTCTCGTGAGTCCAGTGAGGACATAGAGGTGCAATGGAGGACAGAATTTGGCCCCATTAGTGTGTGCCACTAATGAGTGTTATTTTAAGGTGCAGGATGAAATCTTGTCTGGACAAGATTATTGAGGCCCAGAACTGAAAATGGCAATGTGTGGATGGGTGTGGAGGGAGGGGTGAAAGAGAGGAGAAAGGGAGAAGGCAGAGTTGGTTTTGAGAATGTGCTGGTTTTAGTTGGGATAGGGTTAACCGTGACAGAGATGAAAGATACCATATATTCTGTCACAACCCCCGGTGAAAGTGAGAGCATCCCAGCACACACTGGTATGCATTCAGCATGTGAGAGACCAAAGGGGCCTGTTTGACACCCCCTTAGATTATATGGACATGGAAAGGATGCCATAGGAGAAAAATTCTAGCCCTGGACATCTGGATTAATTAGAAATTCTAATGATATTTACAGGATAATCTTTTATTTCAAATAGGAGATGGACTAGTTGATTTCTCAAATAGTTTTTATTTGGTTTGTAAAAGAAACAAAGTTTATATAACACTATTATTTGTCTCTCAATCCCAGATTGATATGTTCTGAAACACATGGCTGATTTCAACTGAATCTGACAGAGGGGAGATGTCTCAAGAGTAATGATGTTCTAACAGGTGGTTGTTTTGTATATGATTATTTTTTTTAATTAGTGATTATACAAATAAGAAAGAGTTTGGGGTTAAAATTTGAGGCAAGAGACTAAGAACAGTTTGGTTAATAGCTGAATCCAGACACAGGGAGGCTAAAGCAGGGAACATTATCAGCATTAGACAATGTTTCCATTTCCTATCTGAGGTAGGTGTCTGATCTGTTCATAAACTGAAATCTGATACAGATATTCTGTATTTGGTTTTTTTTCTTTTTTCCCTTTCTTGTCCTTCCCTGTGGCAACCCTGTGTTTCATGGACTGGCAGCTGATTCCAGGAGGCAGGAGCAGATAGGCTGGGAGACATGCATGGCAAGCCTGTCAGCATAAAGGAAACAGACCACTGCAATGGGGTATTTACCTTGTAGACTGCTAGAATTTGAGTGGGTAGGCAGGAGCTGATGCTTTGGTAATTCTAAAATTGTTTGAAAGACTAGTAAATTAGTCTGGGGCATGCCATTATTACTGAGAGGTTGCAAATATCTCCCCGGCTGAGTCTTGTTGGCAATTCTAAATGAAAAAGCAAGTTAAGCAGGGCTGGGTAAGGAGGTGACAGTTACCTTCCTGCCTGGCTGCCAGGCACAGTTCTGCTCCTGAAGCTGCTGTAGGTCACAGCCCTCTGACTGGACACCAGCTGAAGCCTGCAGGCAATTGCTGCCTGCTGCTTTGGTCAGGTGTAGCCAGTTCTAAAAAGTGGGCCAGGGCTTGTGTGCGGTCCAGCTCTGCAGCATAAATTCGTACTTTGTAAGGAGGCCTTGAATCTAGGTGCATACATGCATGTTAGTTATCTAGCCATAATCAAGTTTAGCTGTGGCAGCTTTTATATTTGTAGGTATATTCCATTTGTTGATAGAAGGTCTAATGGTCTTGTATATGTGCTGTATTCCAGAACCCTGTAATTAATAAAAGGTGTTTAGAACACTGGAGAACAGGGAGCAGCTCCTTTAAAACTTGTCTGAAAAAGATTTTTGGAAGGAAAAGAAGCTGTCTTTAAAATATATATATATATATGTGTGTGTGTGGATATAAGTGTGTTTAAGTATAAAGTGTATAAGTGGAAACCTATGTGTTTCCACTTATATCCTGGTTATTTTCTTCGCATTGGCCTGAGATAACTCTGCCCCCTACAGCATTCTTCCTGGTGGTAGAGAAAATGGAAAGTTCTGTAGATTGCCTAGAAGGAGTTTCTCTGAGTCTTGATGTTAAGGTGGGCAGTTAATTAGAGAAAATTGTAGCGTGAACCATGGTAGAGTAAAATCATGTTGTGATATGCATGATCGGCTTCTATTGCTAGTGATGGAAGTATGATGTTTGTAATTTCAGTCATCCTTGCTGCTGTAGTCATCTGGTTATGGAAGCAAAGGGTCTTGACAGGAGCAGGTGTTTGGGTGATTCTGAAAATGGCATGAAGAGAAAGACAGCCGTTTAATCCAGCTCATACAGCCAACTGGAATTGCTGACCTGGTACAGAACTGATTGAATTTTAATGAGTAGAATTATCTCTGAATTAAGCTGGTTGATGTGCTTGTGGTTGTGGTTTGAACAAACTTGGGTTTTTGCATAGATCAAAACTGGAAATAAACTAGAAGAGTAAATCTGGGAAACAGCTCTTTAACTCTTTTCAAATTAGATTAATGGCCATGTATTCACTAGGGACTGACATTGTATTCTTAGCTTGTTACTCTGCCTGAGTGAAGTTTTTATGGAAGCTCAAAAATTTATAGTCATTAGGCTACGTTTCCCCACTCAAAATATTCTTTCTTGCTTGGGGTTAGGAAGCAGTCAAGGCTTTGTAAGAACAGCTAGCTCATGATTTTAATAGACTTGTTCAGGGCTTCTTTCTTTCCTTTTCTCTCTCATTCCTACAGAGAATAGGACTGGGGTAACGTTAATGCTGGCCACAGCAGTAGTAGAAAGGGACATACAGCACACCCAGGGGGCAAACAAGAAGGTGTTTGGAAAGGTGAGCTAACCCACTTTATGGCCCAGTGGTTAAAAGCAACTTCAGCACTCCATTGTGTGGGTGTTCTGGATGGTTAGAGGGCGGTTCATCTGGCAGGTGAGAAGGCTGCTGGTAGTGTATCTGGGAATGGTAAGATAAACAAAAAAGGGAAGTCTACATTTTAAAAAACCCAAGCACAACATATCTGGAGGAATGGGACAATGTATTGTACTGAAGCAGGGTGGCATATTGAATCTGGTCGGTCATAGCATTAAAGGATGGGAAAGGAAGCAGGTGGCAACTGCAGAGTGCTAGTAAAACTATTTATCCTAACATTTGCAAGCAGCATAAGAACAAAAGCCCAGATGAAAAGGTTAAAGTATTTTATATATTGCTATAGAAACAATGTGAAACTTGTTATGCAAAAGCAGGCTCTCCTTATTTACAGTGTATGCAAACTTTTTCTAAGAACATATATTTGAAGAAACTCAGAGGCTTTCTCTTTTCTGTTTTTCACTGAATATTTCCAGTCCTTTGGTAGTAGACGCATCTACGAACATATACAAATCATAAATGAGCATCTGTAGCTGAAGTTCAGTTCAGCAGGCTTTTAATCAAGTTATTCTCTCTGAACTTAAAACTACTGCAGCTGTGATATGCCTTAAATTAAGTCTCAGTGCCTTCAGGTGTGTCCTGCATGGGTCTAATCTTTTCTCCAGGTGTTATGAGAGTGTATTGATGATCTTGGAAGTGCCTGAATTTAATTTACTAACTGAAGAAGTTAGCGAGGAAGTTACTAGAAACCAAGCTGCAAGTCCTTTATACTGGTGAGTAAAAATTATTTGTATATAACATTTATGGCTCTGATTGTTGATATTTTGTTTCACTTTTTTTTTTTTTAATTGTATTTAGTTATTTTGAAATGGCCTGTTTTAGAGGAAAATGATGTACTTTGTTCTGACCAAACCCTGGTTACTGTTCAGTTTATTTTTCCAGCATTTCATGAAGATACTAGCATTACCTATTGATAATAATTGTCAGTTATGAGATGTGCTGTGAGTTTTGTCTTTATCCTTAGAATTTTGAAAGGAAAAGCTTTATTATCTTCCTGGTTTCTGAATGGTATTTTGCAGTAATACACCTTAAGCCCAATCATAAGGATGTTTTAAATCTGTCTTTTGATCAAAGGGAAGCAGAGTTCACTCCAGATCAAGCGGTTAGCAGAGAGCCCTCCTACAGTGTTCTCACCAACCAGTCTGGACCGTTTTACCGTTCAAAGGCTGTTTTCAGTTCCCTGGACTCGAGTGCAGACTCTCAGTTCAGTATCAGTTTACCTGAATGGCAAGGTCAGTTTCGCTCTGTGGCAAACCACAAATTGTCTGCCAGCAGATACTCACCAGAAACTCAAATGCTGTTCTGAGCTCCAATAATTATTTTTTGGTGCTATGTGAGAAAGTTTTCTTGTGTGTGCCTAACATAGCTTTGCAGAGCGTGTGGGCAATTAGCGAGGTGGCTTTTCATAGTGTGAAAAAGGAAAGTCCTTTTTATTTTTTTTTCTCCTGCTGAAGCAAGTTTGAGCTAAATAGTGACACATACCAACTTCTCCTGAAAGAGATGGCAGCGGACTATAGAAATCGCCCCCAAAAGTGTTTTAATTTAGGGAACCAATACGAGGGTGTCAGGTGCCTACAGGTGCGGGCACTCCAGCGATATCGTCCTGCCGGGCCGTAGAAGCGATTGGATGGCAGGTCTGGCGCTGGCTGAGCCCCTGTGGGAGGTGAGAGCTTCCAGGCAGGACCGGGACCGGGACCTGCGCCCGGGACTGGGGCTCCTGCCCACCTTGTCCCCGGCTCCGGCGCGCCGGGCCGAGGCTTTCGCCTCCTGGCCAGGAGAGGTGCGCTCCTGGCAGCGCCGAGTGAAGGACCGGCAGCTCGGGCAGGTTACGCTTCAGAGCACCGGCAGCCCTTGCCCAGGCGACGCGGGGATGGAGAGAGGCCGGCGTTGTGGCCCCGGCGCGCGCAGCCCCGCACCTCCCGCTCATCGCTGCGGGGTCCGGGCGGCGGCGTACCCCACCCTGGGCAGGGCAAGGCGGGGAGGCGGCGCCCCAGGAGCCCCCGGGCTGGGGAGGTCGGACAAAGGCTTCCAGGAGAGGGAGTGGCAACCGGCTGCCGAGTCCCGCAGCGGGGTCGGGGGGAGCGGGTCGGTGTCCGCCGGGTCGGGGGGGGAGAGGGAACTTCGCCGCGTGCACGGGGAGCCTCCTGCCCCCCAGGAGACGGCAGCCGCTCGGCTAGAGGGGAAAGCGGGGCTCCTCCGCGCCGCTGGCTGCTTTCCCGAAGGTGGCTGCTGGGGAGGGGGAGGCGGGGGAGGAGCCGGCTTCATCCCCGGGCGGGCGGCGGCCCCTCCACTGCGCCAACCTGCAGGCGGGCTGGACGCGGCAGCCCCGCCCGGCCGCCGGCTGCGCGGGGCCGCGCCTCCCCTCGCCTCCGTCCCGGGCAGCGCCGCCAGCAGCCGCTTCCCGCCGCGCCGGTCCTGGACTGCAGCTTGCTGGCGGCGAGGGCAACAATCAGCGGCATCTTGGAGCGCCTTCGTTCCCGAGTGCCCTTTCATCGCTCTCCGTCCGCTCTCGTACCTGCAGCCTTTCATTCCTCCTCCACTACTCCTCTCTCGTTGTTTCTCCCTTTCTCCCCCTTGGCTTCCCATTTGCTGGTGGCTTTTTCGGTTGTTTTTGCTTCCCTTCTCTTTCTTCTTCCCCCATCCTGTTCTTTTGTGGACCCTATTCGCCTAGTGCCCCTTAATTTCTTGATTTCTTCTGATTTTTTCCCTTGGACTTTGCCTTGTCATGTCAAGATGGAAGTCAGGCATGACTGGCTCTCCTCATCCCCCCATGAGGGCTTCGAGCAGATGAGGCTGAAGAGCAGACCCAGGGAGCCTTCCCCCAGCCTCACCAGAGTAGGTGCGAACTTCTACAGCACTGTCAAGCAGCAGGACTACAGTGCCAGTGTCTGGCTGAGGAGGAAAGACAAACTGGAGCACGTAAGCCAGCTTCTATTTCCCTCCCGTTTTGTTTTTTTTCCCTTTCCAAGACCCCTTTCCAAGCACTGTCCAGGTGCTCTGTTAGGCTTCCTCTCTACCAACACTTGAGAAGGAAAGTGTTGCTCTGGTGATTGGGCATGGCGTTTCCCAGATGGTAGAGAAAGGAGCCTCTTAGAGGTCCCAGACTGGTCAAATCTGAGGTAAAGAGGATGTCAGTACTGTTCCCAGACCACATGCAAGTCTCTTCCTAACTGGAAATATTTTTTTTTAATGTTCTTGGCTTATTCATTCTTCTATTCCCTCAAATTCAGCACTGATGTGGGAGGAGAAAGATTGGGATGGTGCAGATGGGGGTTAGAGCATTTATCTCACATTGATTATAATGTAGTTCTAGAATCGCTAAAAGAAAATAGCTTTTATTTTTTTAATTCTAGCTGTGATTCCCCCCGCCCCCACCCTTCTTTTTCTGCTGCTTCTTCATGCATGGGACTTTGAAAATACTCAGTTGATGTGGGATAGAGGAGATTTCCATCAACACATTGCTATTCCTGCAGCAGTACTACATGACTTAACTGTGTTTGGGACCACAATAGAACTGATACTGTGGATAGCTCCAGTGAATATTTTATGAGAATTTAAGGTGCTTCTAAGATATTTCTGTCTTGGATGTTGTTTGAAAGCATTTTTCATGTTATTTCTAACGTCAAGGAAATGGGCTGAGGTGACCTGCACACTGTGTAAGAGTTTTCTGAATAGCTTATGAGATGAAACCCATTGTTACAGTGTACAGTACAATCAAAACAGGGAAGTAGCTGCATTTACAGGGATGCAGAAGAATATGGATGGGTTTGCATAATGCAAGTCTGCCACTCTTTACATTAGTGTGTGATTTTCAATCACAGTCACTTTGACTTCAAGATGCACAGAAAAATATTTCTTGTGGTACCACCCCCTGAAGTCTCTTTAGACAGAACTGGTCTCACTACAAGAATAAATTGTCTTTATTAGATGAAAATCCTAGATGGCATAGTAGAGTCCTTTAAAGATGAAACCTGAAAAAAGCTCCTTTATCAACTAGTTCATGGAGTGTTACCCTCCCTTCCCACTAACCTGCGAAG
This sequence comes from Rhynochetos jubatus, assembly GCA_027574665.1. Classification (NCBI taxonomy): domain Eukaryota; kingdom Metazoa; phylum Chordata; class Aves; order Eurypygiformes; family Rhynochetidae; genus Rhynochetos; species Rhynochetos jubatus. Next base: position 40,154,919 of record CM050650.1, read on the forward strand.
TATTTTATCCCTGTTAGTGAAATCTGAAACTTGAGTTGTTTAGACTTCTGGGGAAATGACAACTGATGAACTGTTGGAAATATCATATTTCAAATGTTGAGAAAGGTATTGAATCCTATCTGCCTTTTTACACATGTTTTTGTGTTTCTTCACACTAACAACAAGGCTTCACAGTAGTAAGCTTGTAAGCAGAGTGTTCTCCCATTGTGAATCAAGAAGAAAGGTCAGTGCCTTATCTCAGTGCAGCTGATGGCTAAACCAGAGAAAGCACAGAAACCTGAGCTCTGGCTTTTGTAACAGGTTTTTGCTACATGTGCCTACATGTTGATAGATGTCATCAAATGAATGATTATCAACTGGGGGGGAAACAATCTGTCAGCAGCTTGATAGCTAACTACTGTTCTGGTAGCTGAATATTAGCATGTTCAGATATCTGTATTTTAAATCCTACCACAATATTAGCATGGACAAGGAAAATAGGCATTAACTTATTTGAAGCTTGCAAATGCAAAACCTTTATTTTGTGTGTGATTTGGCTGTTTGGTGGGGTTTTTTTGTTTGGTTGTTGTTTTTTTCTTTTTAATGAATACAGTATTTTGTCACAATAATCATCTTCAATAACCCTGCAGCATTGGTGTGAAAAGCTTTTTCTGTAGTCAGTTTGGTACGAATGTGTGTTCTTCTGGGGTTTCCCTCTCATTTGATCCAGTTATTTTTATTCCCAGAACCTATTCCCACAATGTAAAGAAAAAAAAAAAATGGAACACTGATATTTCTTGCTTGCATGAAGTATTTATTTCATTGACGTTTATTGTGAATATCCTGCAGTACATTAGATATGCCAACAGTATGTATGTGAAGATACTTTGTTTTTATGATTTAAGGTAACTGTGTTACTCATGGGTGTTGTAACAGACAGGCTATTGCATAGCTCCCCTTAATTAATGTAAATAAAATGTGTATTAATTCCTAGATTATATTTTGTTTAAACAGTTTTGGAGCAAGGTTGTTATTTTCCTTTTTCAGATAAATCTTTGAGTGTTTTCTTGACAAAGAAGTTATTTCCTACACTTCACTCTTCCACTCCAAAAGACAAACCAATTAATTTGAGATGCATCATTTTGAATGGTATAGTCATTGATATATGATAGCTTATTGGGTAATGAAGATACACAAACTTCATGGGGTGGATGGAGGAGATGAATTACATTTCATTGCAGCTCCCTCTGGGATAATCGTGTTACTTGATACCTACAAAGCAAATCAAAATACAGGGAGTGTGCATTCATGTGTAGGCACCGATTTTGACAGTATGTCGTCGTAAATTTGATGCTACATAATGACAGATATAGGCAGAAGAAGGGTAACTCGTGAGTTTTAAGTCAAGATAGGGATGAGCAGATTTTCAAGTTTCATATGTACTCTTTAGGCCTGGTGGAGGGGGTTGGGTTTTGCTTCATTGAAATTATTTCTTGAATTGATTTCAGTGTGGTTGTAATAGCAATATAATTGAACCTGTATAGTTTGTATGCTAGTTCCAGTAAATCCGTGGAGACTGCAGCAGGTATATTGTATTGACTTCAGTTAAAGTGAGGAGCATGACTTATTCATGTGCGACACTTCTTATTAATCCATATATAGTTTGAGAGACTAAAAATAATCTTCTGAAGACAAATGTTATCCAGTTGTTTATGTAACAAAAATCTCAAATCCATAAACAGTTTGTTACAGTTTTGAAATCTAGAAACAAAGTTGTGGGTTTTGGTGGTGTCTGTTTTGTCTCGTTTGTTTGGGTTTTCTTGGTTTGTTTTTAAAACGGATGGCAACTTGAAGAGCATGGTGAAGTGGTTCAAAATTCAACTGTTGCCATGTCCCTTCTGAAAGCACAGGACAAGTTGAGATACACAAATATGATACAGTTCTTTAAAATTGTTCAATGCTTAATTATTGACTGGCCATAGAGGAAGTAAAAATCTGGAACGTATTGCTGGCGTCTTGCAAATTGATTGTTCTTCAAATGGATCTTAATATAGTGCATCTCCTCACTGGCTAATTATTTACCTGGGTTATCTTTTTTTCCAAGTGGTAGTAAGGCTATTTGTGCCATACAAGAGCTTAACGTTACTCTCCCGTTTTCTTCTGTGAACTCAGACCCTGTATTTAAGTTTGAATAGATCCTCTTTAACGGGTTTACAGGTAGCCCAGTAAGGGTGTTTTTCTGAAGTGAGGCCTCAGTGTACGTCTGCTGTAGCTAATGGATCAAAGGGCCATACTTTGAATGATGGAAATTACTAGACGTGTGAGGAACTCTTGACGTTGCAGATGCAACCACAGGGATGTTGAAAATCTTTAGCCGAAATTTGTGCAGAGTTGAGATTGTTCAGTTTCTAAATATCTGCTTCAGCTGGTTCCTTGTGCCTTTTTGTGAAGTTTTTTGCCTGGTACTGGAAGTGCTGGAATGAAAACTGTTGTGTGAAATATTCTTAGTCTCCTTTGCATAGTGTTTTTTCATTTGTTTGTCTTTGTCTGGTGTTGCCCTTTTTAATGAACTGTGAATTGGCTAAGAGAAGGAGGTAGGGATGGGGAGAAAGAGTAGCTGACCTGTTAGCCTTTAGCTGGTGGGAATTACCCTTGTCTGGGTTAATTTACAACAGCTTTTTATCATGTCTGTGTATCCTTCAGTAATGAGGAGTCGTGTATAGCTGTTTTCCTAATACCTCAGCAAAGAATTCTAGAGAACTTCATTTGAAATAATGAAAACGTAAAAGCGGAACAGATTTCTCTTGAAGCTACAACATACATGTTTCAAGCATATGTTCTTTTTTATGACAAATAAAAATAAATTATTAATTTTTAAAAGGTTGTAACATAATTATCCTTTAAGAGGCTGCTTCAAGACTATAACTTTTTGGGAGACCTGGTATAAGAACAATTTTATTTCCTGGAGATCTTCAGTCTGTTAGCTTTAGTATTATCATAATTAGAAGTTATTGATAATTATTGCATCATCTCTTCTTTTTACTGAAGTTCTGATCAGTAGAAAAGGCAACAATGGGATTTTCAGATGCTAAGTACTCTTGCTGCTGCAAGAGTTGACTTGAACAATTGATGTTATGCAGTTGATCAGCATACTGCTACCCTTTTGGCAACATTGCTATCCAGAGAGAAAAGAGCTACGAGGTAGAAGGAGAGCAGTGTCGTGTGGCAACAGGTAGATATGTAATGTACAAATATTAGGCCTAAGACATTTTATAAAGCTGTCTGAAAAGCTGTGGCACTTATCAGAGCCTCATGACCAAATAAAAAATAAAACTTTCATTCATCTGTCATAACATCTTTATAAAAGCTGAAATCCCAAATGCAATTCTGCCAGTTTGTTTTTATTATTCAAAAACTAGTAGTTCTCTTAAGCCACCTTTTGTTCCCTTTGTTCTTTTTTTTTTTTTTTTTTTTCTCTACAGTAGAAGAAATTCTTAACAAAAACATTGTTAGGCAGCTTAAAATTGCATTTCTGCTGTTGCATGTAAATTAGCACAAGTGTTAGAAGTCAGAGGACAGATTTATTAGCTTTGGACTTTGACATCCTAAGGATGGCAGAAGACTCCATGTGCATAGCTCTAACCTGTGAATAAAGAAGCTGAACATGGCTTGGTGTAAAGCAGTAGAACTCAGTTAAGCCAAAACGGTTGCTGGACAGAGCCAACAGCTTTAACTTAAGGGCAAATAATAAAAGGATCTAAATCGGAAGTCAAAAAATCATTACACACATTCCCAAAGCAGCCCAATGCAACACGTGGCTTTTTTGATTTGAATGAATTGACAGTCTTTTGCATTATGCAGATAAAAATAATTTGACACCTGGAATATTGTTGGACACCAAGAAGAGTGGAGTACACCGTGATGGTGAAGATACATAAGTATGAACAATTCAGAGGGTTCTAAAGGGTTGGTTTCCAGCATTTGGAGCTTTTTGATGGCACGGTTGCAGATTATAGTTCCAAATGTATATCTGGTCCTGGAGATAGGTATCTATATTTAGATTTCATCATTAAAATCAAGGGAACAAACTCCATTAAGTAGAGGGAGTTAGGCTTTTTCTCAACAAAAGACTGACATTTGGAGTTGTCTACCTGAAACATTGGTAGTAGCATGTGTCTTTTCTGTAGTCGTGGCATGTCGTTCCCTTAACTGCTGACAAACTCTGTGGAGGGATTATTCTCTTGAAAAGCTGCTTTCCTTGAAAGGGGGTCTTTCTCTAGTAATGTTTTGTAGATAAGCATAATTAGAGAAAATAAATGTTCAATAGTTGAAAGAGAGGACCAGAATCATTGAGCAGTGTTGGGAAAATACTGAACAGCATTTTAGGGCAGAAAACATGAAACTGTTTCTTTCTAAAATATGGAGAATTTTAAATCTTGGTATTTGGAGTGAAAATAATAACTTACTTTGGTACTTACCATACAGAAAATTAATTTTCTAGTGCAAAACAATGAAAATAGGATACCTGAGAGTTAATTTTTCTCTTTCTAGTTGTGGTAGGTTAACTGTCTGCCAGCTGCCCACTCCCCCTCCTCAACAGAACAGGGGGAGAAAATGAGATAAAACATCCATAGCTTGAGATGAAGATAAGGAAATCACTCAGCAATTACTGTCACAGACTCAACTTGGGGAAAATTAATTTCATTTATTGCCAGTTAAAAATAGGGTAGGGTAGTGAGAAACAAGGACAAGGCTAAAAGCACCTTTCCCCCCTCCCCTTTCTCTCCAGACTCCACTTCAGTTCTTTGTTCGTGACTGTTATTCATTTCCTCAATCTTCCGAGTGGCCCAGAGGATTGGGGGTTGTGGTCAGTTCATCGCACGTTGTCTCTGCTGCTCCTTCCTCTTCACATTGTTCCCCTGCTTTCATGTGGGGTCCCTCCCATGGGATACAGTCCTTATGAAACTGTTCCAATGTGGGTCCTTCCCATAGGCTGCAGCTCTTTCAGAACTGCTCTAGTGTGGGTCCTTCCCATGGGGTGCAGTCCTTCAGGAGTGGACTGCTCTAGCATGGGTACTTCCTGTGGGGTGCAGCTTCCTTCAGGACACATCCACAAGCTCTGATGTGGGGTCCTCCACGAACTGAAGTGGGGATACGTGCTCTGGCGTGGCACTCTATGGGCCGCAGGGGGACAGCCCGCTTCATCATGGTCTTCCCAGGCAGCAGGGGAATCTCTGCTGTGGCACCTAGAACACCTCCTCCCCCTTTTCCTTCACTGACCTTGGTATCTGCACAGCTGTTTGTCTCGCGTTTTTCTCACTCTCATGCAGCACTTTTTAACCTTTCTTAAATGCATTATCGACAGAGGCACCACCAGCATTGTTGATACTTCATTGGCTTGCTCTCTTAAGACAGGGACAAATTTACATACTTTTTCCACTTTTGCACAACCTTTAAACCCTCTTCTCTATGTGCAGTTTTTGTAGGTGAATACAGTTGTGCATATTATTATTTTTTTCTTATTAAACCCAAGAATGTAAAAAAACTTGGCTCTGTTTCTGACTGCATGATGTTGGCATAATCAGCATTTCGTAAATACTAGTCATTCTATTCTAATTTTTGTTGCTATTTGTATTTCACTATTTAAAGTTGTAATAAAATGTTTAGTAGGAAAAAAAAAGCTAATGTATTTGAGAATTGCTGCTAATAAAACAAATAGTGATTCAGATACTTCCTGCCTTTCAGATACATTAAATAGGCTGGCTTTCCCCAAGGCGTTTTAAACTGTTTGCAGCAGAACCAGATGTGGAGCAGTGCTGAGATGGCGAATGTGACCAGTTTAGCTTTCTTGATCCTGTTGTTACTGCAATAAAGGAACACGTAGATGTGGTGCTTGAGGACGTGCTCTAGTGGGTATGGTAGCGTTGGGTTGATGCTTGGACTGGATGGTCTTATAGGTCTTTTCCAACCTCAGGGATTCTGTGATAGGCATGTTTTCTTGGGCTTATATTCTAACTTGGTTCTGTAAAAGCTAGCATGTGCTGTTAAAACTGTATCATAATAAGCAGATGTGTATCTGTTCTGAAACACGTGAATGAGTAAAAGTCAGTAACGTCTTCAGCCCCTGCAGCCACAGTAAACATGGCATGTCTCACTAACGCTTTTTGTGTTACAGAAATTGTGCTGCTGCTCATTTAAGCGACAGTGATTTGAACCCTACTTCCTCAAGCTGTTTGTGCACTTTTGTTTAGTCTTGTTCCAAATCCATGGTAATGTCTCTGTTGATTTCACTAATGTGGACTGAAGTAGTATATGAGCTCCTTGAGAGAAGACTGTGGATCAACTTAGCTGTTGTGGGTTTGGGGCAAAAAAGTAAGTTCAATATGTCATGCTAAGCAGTTGGAGGAAAGATCTGGCTTAGAGTCCTCACTTTTTCTTGAGCTTTACGTCTCTGAATTGTCAGGTTAGTTGCTGGATTATTTGAGAACACTGCAGCTAGCACAGTAGACAATCCTTGACAGGCTATGAGAAAGACAGAAGGCATCCTAATATAACAGATGGGGTGTAAAAAGCTGTAAGGACTATGTGAGCGTGCAAAAAATGATGAAGATACGGTTGCCCACCATTTGAGTCCACCTTAAGGTGTTTCGTAATGGAGAATGCAGAAGGAAGTGAGACAAGTGCATTTGAGACTTCTGTTATCTGCCAAGACGAACGAATGAGTACCTAAAGAAAACTCAGAAAAACAAAGCAACCTGGGAACTATTTCTTTGCTTCCAATTAGAATATTCTTCTTCGTCATTAGAAAGTGTAGATGAAAAAAGTGCTCATCATGCTAAAAAACAAATCAAACCTAAACTGGAATACGATCCCAGTTTAGTGATAGCAGGCACCATGTTTTGTGCTTATGTAAGTGGAAAAGCACACGTGCTTTAATGATAATAATGGGGGTGGGTGGGGGTAGAAAAAAGTCTCTTGCCTCTTGTGGAAAATGAATTAGGCAAGCAAATAGAAGAATGTGCATGGATGTGAGTGGTGGCTGCAATGAAGGTGGAGGCTCTCGTCAAGTTCTGCTCTTTCCCCATAGTTGTTTCCTGGAGAGAACCCACGAGCATCTAGAAGTACTTGTGTTCCTGGAACACTAAGAAAAACCCAAGTGATTAGAGAATGTATAGAAATTCTGAAACAGCATCTTTCCTGTGGCCTTCTGGTGGCTGCTGACAGAAGCTGGCCTGTTCAGTCTCTTCATGGGCAGTAATAAAATAACCAGGATGAATTAAGTTGGGAAGATGAGTGGAATGGAATAAGTCAGGGCTAAAGCTCTGTCAGTTTGTTTTAGGATGGGAACAGCTCTAATTACCTATGTGGCATGAAGGATGGGGATTTTCTGTCCTTAAACAGAAGTTGATGTGCATTTGTAACCCTGGGATACCCATTCATGCTTACCTTCTGGAACAAAGTGATTCGAAGATTTCAAGCCAATGGGTTGGCTGAGGTAGTGATCACATTTTTTTCTTCCCCTAAATCAATCTGTCCAATAACTTTTCTGCTGATTAAAGAACTGTCTTGTGGGCTGCAGCCCTGTGTTTAGTCCTGTAAACTCTAATATTGAAAGTATGTATTCTACTGACCTTTGTGATCTTTGATACCTTATGGAAAAGTAGTTTCCCTTAGTTTTCAAGAAGATTCGTAATGCAAAGTTCCGTAGGATAGTGAGCCTATCCTTCACATCATTTAGACATGGTTTCAGTCATTGTTTGAAGTGTTTGCTAAATCATGCTATTTCTCCATGTATCTTTCATGGAAAACCTGTGTGTTTTCATGAAGAGTTGACTTTTACCATTTCCTAGCTAAAAAGTCATGCATATAGTGCTGTGCATAAGTGCTGCTTAAAACAACATGGGATGTAGTATGTTCAATGATGCCTTTGTTGGATCTGTGACTTTTAGATCCATGACAAGATGCATCTTTTGAGTAAATCGTGTTACGTACATAAAGATTACATAGCCACCCTGGTTGTTGCAGCTGATGGGATGGTTCTCAGGAAATGAATGGTTTAAAACAAACAGAATAACCCCCACTGATGAATGAAAGCCCAACAATTCTAAAATTATTTGCAATTTGAAACTAGTTTTGGAGAGATTTATTAGTAGAGTGTGACTTTACCAAATCTGTGATGCTGAATACTGATTGGTGCTTATTTAGGATGCCGTGAGCGTATAAAGATCATCAGTACACCAGATGCTGTTTCAGGCCCTTACAGTGACCGTGATTTATTGTTTGAATAACAACGGCAATTCCTTTGGGTCTAGCATGAAACAAAGTCACTTAAGTGTTTTGGACAAATGGTAACCTTTTGAACAAAGCAATTTCCTTTGTCAATGTGAGCTGCTGTCCCTGCAGACTTTTCTTTCAGTTCCCTGTTGGGCATGTGGCAGGCAGATAGCAACTAACCCTTTCTGTGTTATTTTATCCCATTTTATGCAGTATTGTTCTCCCTGAGCTTTGTTGTCCTGGCTTAGTTGCATCAAACTCCTGCTGTGGAAAGCTGGAATGTGCCAGCCTGTATTCTCTGGCTGTGTGGTGTATGGTCTTAATGCATATCGGCCTGAATCAACTTGTTTCTGCAGCCATATGACTGCTGAAACCTTTGACTTCTGGAAATTTCAATTTTTAAGAGATACTTTTTATTCAGGTTATGTATTTTGTTCCCTTTGTCTGTGCTGGGGCTGCTCCAAGCATTCTGTTTGGCTTTAAGTTGCCTCATATCCAATTTTAAAAGCTACTGTATTGCACAACTGTTTCCCTTTTTACTTCTCCACATTCGGATTTACCTACCTAAACCAAGGCCTTTGTTTTTTCCTTTTCTCTGTAATTTCTCCTCATCACTTTTTTCACAATGCTTGATTTTTAGATTGTTTTTCTTTATTCCCCAGTCCCCACCCTGCTGCCCTGTCCCCCTGAACTTCTCTGACAAATCCAAAGCCCTATTTTGGTATTGCACGTCACCTTCTGTACCTTGGGTGCAACTCCCAGGGAAAATATGGTGAGTGAAATATGTGTAGGACTTGCAAAAATATAATTCTCTTCCAAGGTTTATACATAATTTTTGTACTAGCAGGAGTTCTCAAGTGATTTAAACTCGTAAGTCCTGAGTCTGTGCTTTTGAAAACCCTGAAGTTAGAATGAAGATGGAAGGTCTCAACGTTGTGTGACAGTTTGAGCTGGGCAACAGCCTTGCAAGTGCAGGCTATAGATCTAATGATATAAAAGGCAGAGATTACACCCGGAACAACAAAGGTTTTTGCCACCAGTGTGACTTTGTTGTGTCAGCCAACAGTGTATTCTTTCAGAATCTTCTCTCCTTGCAATTAAATCAGATATAAAAATAAACTAAATTTATTTTTCAGTTTATTCCATGCAGCAGGTTTGAGTTTTGGGTTCTGTATTAGTATTTTTGTGCTAGTAATTAGAAATAGAGAGGTGTTTGTTGTTTTTCTGTGGTGATGATGTTGTTGCTGTTTTTTTCTGTTCTTTTAGATACTCACTGATTTCACCTGGAGGCTCTAGCTGAAATGAAACTCCATGGTGAATGTGTGCATACAAACGAGCCAAATGTTGTAGCAAGACAAAAATTGAAAAAATACCTTTGTGGTTGACTTCTTGGAATAGCGTGCTCTAAAAACATACATGTTGGTGCAGAGATGGGTTGGGGTTTTTTTTTTTGGTAATGTAATAAATGAATGTATATTTGAATCACAGACTCCAATGTCTACCTGGGACATGTGGAGTCATTGGCTCATTTAACTAGCTTCTGTTGCATAGCTTTAAGTGAGGAATGTGGAAGCTACACAGACCACCAAAAAGGGGAATATAAAGTATTTAGGCTGAATAGGGGCCACTTTTGCTTCCCAAAAGCTGGAGGTAATTCATAAATAAATTCATTTTATCAAAGTCCCAATGCAGCTGACAAGTTTTTTGGTAGTTCCTATTGGTTGAAATTTTTTTTATTTGCAATTCACTGTCTGTGATTGGACAAAATTAATGCTGTGGTCATCTTGCTTTTTCTTCTTTTTAGTGTTTACTGTGTGCAGAGAAGTTATATCATTAATTTCTTGCTGCCTGTGCTACCACTTGACATAAGCCTTTCAAATGTACATTGGCACAAATATTTCTGAACTGAGCTTTTTTCAACACAAAAAAGCCTGCTCCAAATGTATATTATATGTAGGGATGTCACCTGAAGACAGAGATAAAATAAAAATGGGGCTTAATTTTTTTTAAATGTTGATTTTCATATGTAAGCTTCACCTGATTCGTTGAAATATACTTATTCTGAGAAGCAGGCATTTTAATTTCTTTCTGAAGTCTTTGTCAGGTAAATTGCCATTGATTTATTTAAAGAATCAAGCAGGTTTCATACCATTTTGCAAAGAAAAACTGCATTAAAAGTGGAATACCTTGCTGAGGATTTTAAACTAAGACTACAGAAATAATTATTTTTTCTTAATTGTTGGGTACCATACAATCTGTAAGGTAGTTTTACTACTTAAAGTACATAGAGAGAACAACACAGTTACTTCAATCATAATTTTTTCCATGTGAATAACCCATTGCATGCTATGACTCCATTTGTCAGCATTGTCTTCCAGAGAGCTGAAATTCTTTCCTTTCCTTGGTGTTCTATGAACACTTTCACTGGGAAGCTTGTGTTGATGTGGATATTTCAGATAATCAGCAAGTTGTGGGGTTTTTTTTTGTGGGTGTGGGTTTTTTCCCCCCCCTCTTTATGTTGTGGGACAGGAAGACACAAGGAGTATGGGTAAGATCATCAAATCCAGTGGGAACAAGTGTTATATGAAGTGTACCAGAGTTGCGTCCAAGTACAGTCAATAACAAGTTTCAATTCTTAAATCACTTCTACTGGGTTTTCCTTGTTGATTAATCTAATTTCCTGTTGTGGGTAAAAAGCATTGGACTTGGACACTTGAAATAGTACTATTCTTTCATGTTCTCAATCCTGAATTCATGACCATGTGTACGTCTTAATGGTAAATCCAATACGGACTAATTTCAAGGGAAGGAGAAGGTGCTACTGAAAGCTCAAACTGTCTGCTGAAAGCTCTCCAACACACTTGCAAAGCTGCTTTTCCCCTATGTATTCAGTTTTGAGGGGGTGTGGGTGTTGATTTTACACTTGCCTTTTCATTTTGTCTTATCTTTTGAGTCCTCAAATATAGGATTAATTTGTTTTCTTTCCTTTTCTAGAGGCAGCGACAGATACCTTGTTTTCATAGACATAGCGAAGTTGTATACCACTTGGAAAATCTGTTTCTCAGGTGCCTGGTTTTTTTTCATTAGTTGATTTAATGGGCTTTTAAGGATCTTTGATTTTTAACTTTTTTCATCACTACGCTCTTTCTTACTCTTAGTCAGAGGGAAAATAAAATCCCTATATTCTTTAGCTAAGGACTTAACTGAAAAGTTGTGGGGTTTTTGTTGCTCCGAATATATAGACAAGATAACATTATGTTTTACATGTATGTCTGTGTAACCCTTTGTCAGTGCCAGCTAATTAATCCATTTGCTTTTGCTGTGGACTAATTTCAAATGATTTTGAATACTTATTCAAAAGGAAGCTCGTTCTTCAGTAGTTATATTGGTCCTTTCGCCAGTGTGGAACTTTGCATTTGCCATTGACCTTCACAGGGCTCACATCAGCCCATTTCTTGAGACTGTTGAAATCTATCTGAACAGTAGCATTGTGTTTCCCATGAATTGGCTGTAAGTCACTTTGTTCAGTTGTCCAGGTCATTAATGAGACATTAAACAGTACTGACCCTGGTAGCAATCTCTGAAATACTCATGTATTATCTGGCCACCAGTTGGACTTTGTATGCTGACCATGACCCTTTTCGCCCAGTGGGTCATCCAGTTTCCAAGCCATTTTATATGGTTATCCAGTAGACATCTTGCCAGTTTCTCTGTAAGGATTGTATGGGAGATTGCATATCTTGACATTAGCAATGCTTATGACAATATGCCCTGCTTTCCTCTAGTCCACAGAGTCCATGGTCATCTTGCACAGAATGCATTCAAGGTTAGTTGAATACAATTTGCTCTTGGTAAATCCAAGTTGCGTCCACATCATCTTCCTCACTTGCTGCCTTCCCCCTTGGAAGTATGAAAAGTTTGACTCTCTGGCCTCTCAGTGGCCAATTTCTGAGCTTGGTCTCATTTTGACAGATGGAAATATTTGCCATTTCCAACTCTAAGAAAGAATTGGATGTAAATTCCTCCCCTGTACCTGCTCTTCGGCATACCTTACTATTACTGTCACAGGATGACTCCCAAGACAAGCTTTCTGCAGTTAGACTGACTGTTACTCTGATTAAGAGATTTGAGACCATATTTGTGACTAACTTTTTTTGTAAGGCGTATCTAACAGTAGCAATGCTACTTTGAGACTCAAGATGTTACGTTTCCTCATCTGCCAGAAGTTTCTTCTGTTGCTAAGTTAGCTTAGTTTAGCTTCCTTCCTTGAAGCTTGCCTGGCTTCAGAAAGTGGCTGCCCTTTGAAAGAGTGATGGAGCTCAGCTGAGCAGCGAAAATGTTGAATTTTCACTTTGTTGTCAGATGTAATCAGTTTCTAGATTGCGTCTCCTAAAGTTGGCCTAACCTAAAGAAATGCTGTGGCCATAGACAAGGAATAAGATCTTAGGACAGTGTTGACTTATTACTCCTTTAAAAGATAGAGTGAAAACAGGCTTTGTGTTTTGCATGCGACCTTGGGCAAGATATCGTACTCTTACTGCAACTCATTTCTCTGCATGTATAATAGACTAATAGCATTACTCAGCTGTTTATAAGGGTTGTGAGGATATAACTAGGGAATATGATAAAATATCCATATGGGCAAGTAGTGAACCTTATGAATACTTTAGATAAATGGTAATATAACGCTTTTCATTTCGGGTTTCTAGAATAGATAGTACAACGGCGATTTTAGCTGCAATTTTATGCATGTCTTATCTGGTCCAGTGGCAGATTGATACTGAGAAATGATGCCCAGCTTCCTGTGTTGCAGGATCTGCCACCTTCGTTGTGTTGCTGCTAAGTGTTCACGTGGCCAGTCTGAGCTGATCAACTTGCTGATTTTTACAGAAAATTTACTTGCTTTCCTTCCCAAATGAAATTGCTAACTTTCTTTCAGATAGGTGAGCTGATCTAGAGATCGTGTTGCTGCAGGGTGAGGCAAACCTGATGTAGAGGAAGGAGCAGGAATACGAGGAGGGGAGCTATCAGAAATGTCCCTTTGGATGGCTGATATTCTCTTGGCTTGGTTCTAATGCAAAGCAAAATAACATCTTTAGGGATGTGTTTGACTTCATCATGGCCTTTTAGAGAGTATTCTGTGTAGGTCTCCATCTCTTTCACAGTTGGAACCTAGATGGCTGCAGCCCGAGGTTGCTGGCTATTGTGATACACATTGATATTTGAGGACAGATTACTTCAATAATCTGGTTGTTCTGTATCAACATTAACCGTTATCCAGCTAGCTTTCAGAAAGTAAAATTCTAATTACCCAAAGCATTACACATAAAATATTTCCCAAAATTACAAGACTAGGTTATTTCTGTAGACTTGTCTTCTTGCTTCTGATGTAGGGCTCCAACTTGCTTGGACGGTCTTGGATTTAGAAGATGTGCCCTGACTACCATGGGGCCAAGAGCAAACTGCAGCATATAATCCCATTTTTTGACAGGTAGAAGCTTAATGCTGTCATATTACATGCTAGCATTTTGCTAGGGCTCCTTCTTAGACTTATTTGTCTGAACAAGGGCTTTTCTTTGACTGAAAGGTGAATTTGAGCTCAAGGACAGCTTGGGTCCTGGTTTTGAAAGACAGTAGTAATAGGAACAATTAATAATAAAATCTGCTTCAAAGAACCTTAATGTGACTTTATGCAACTTCAGAATTTTCATCTTCAGTCTTCTAGAATACTGATTTAGTTATTGTTTGCTCTCAGGAACAGTGAAACTTTGATGCATGTGTTATTGGACATTTTTTAATTAAACTTGTATTGCTAGTACAAATTCCTAATGTTACTTACCAGACACTTCATTTCCCACATAAAGTGCTTCTTATCTGGTTCATTTAAGGAATACACTTCTTAAAACATAGGTACACGACACACACGTTGCAATAACTCTTCTATAGTGTTTATTACTATTTGCATACTCTGTGTAGCCATACCTTCTCACACCAAGTGGGAGGCTTATCCTCAAATATTTGGACAGTGCAAGATATTATTGGAGACAGTGGAATAAAAGAATTATATCAAGAAATGTGGATCTGCAGACACAGTGGATGTTTTGAAAAAAGTTTCCATGGTGTATGGTCTGCATAATATTAGATGGAAAAGATGATGTAAAAATGAAAAACTGTAAATTGAGACAGCATGATCTGCTTGCTCTAAGTATTAAGAGTAGTTTCAACTGCTGGTTTTAGAAGTAGTAGAATTCTCCACAGAATGAAAAATGACTTAACAAAATTTCATATAATAGATATATTTTATACAACTTTTTCTCAGAATGTAAAGTTTGCTTTGCTGGGAAATGTGAAAAAGAAAAATGGTGTAACATGCTGGATATTCTTGCTATGAACTCTACCAGCAGTATATATTTCATGATTGGATCGCTGGAAGCATGCCCATGAAGTATGTCCCTCTTGAGTAAACGACAAAAATCAAGACTGAAAGAAACACTGAGTCGCATAGTCCATGCTTATGCCCCTGGACTGTAAGTGTAATACTTCATAGTGGATGAAGTTACATTTTAAGCATCAGAATAAAGAACGAAAAGAGTGGCTTTTGGCAAGAAAATATTTAGAACTGACTATTGCATTTTTTACTGTCCAGGGTTATGACTGGTTTATGTAGTCTTTTTCATTACAGTTCATATGAAAGGGGTGAAATACTGTTCTTTGCTGACAAATTTACCAAGTCCCTGTAGGTTTTTAATACACCTACTATTACCTTTTGTGTTTGGTTTTACAGTTTTGTCTTGAAATAAGCTAAAGATGTTTAGTTCAAAGAAAGTGGTGCCTCTCATACATAAATGTAGTCTGCAGTATAATTGTATTAGGATTTTGAAATAAAGCAGGTGTGCAAATTGTTTCTCAGAATATAAAGTAAGCGTGCCCTTGCTGTTAATGTGTTTCTCTGCTAAGTTGTCTTATCTCCCTGTCTCCTTGTGCCTGTTTATTTCTCTGGGACATAATCCAAAGCCATTGAAAACTCTCTGTTGATTCCAATGAACTTGAGATCCGGACCTTAAAATTCTCGATTTTGAGCTCTGCAGGAAGAATTGTTTATGGAATATGTAGTGCTGCTTACTGTGAAGCCCTTGTTTTGAGGGCTTGAGGCTGTGCTTCATTTTTTAGTATAATCAGCACAGATACTGATTTGCTTAGAATTCCTTTAGTTTGACATTTTTAAAGAGAGACATTTTCTTTGCAATTATATTGTAATACTGTATTGCAGTTACTTGAGGGATTGGTGTTTTGGGTGTGAGGTGTTTGTTGTTTTGTTTGGGTTTTTTTGGTTTTTTTTCCCCCTTTCTATTTAAACATAAATGGGTAAACATACTTCTAGTATATCTCTTTTCCCTTCTGCTAAAAGGAAAACACTCTATAATAGCAGAAAGCAGTGTTTTACGTAGGGTTGCAAACAAAAAACCTCACATAATTGCATGGTTTTGAGGAAAAAGAACATTCTCTATTTTCTGTCAAAAAATAAATTTTGATGCAAGTAGGCCACGTTAAGTACTTTTACACTTCTCTGAGTCTGCATGCTGAAGGAAGCAAATACTAGTTCATGATTTTTAAAATGGAATTTAAAAATCACAAAGATTAACTGTCTTGCCTTCCTGCCACCTCTTCCTAATACCTACCTTGAGCTGGTTGGGTGATTTACAACCTGTTTAGGTTCTGCACAGCTTGCCACCTGGGAACCTGATATTTTCCATGCCTAAAGGCTTGGAGTGCTGCAGAACCGCCAGTGTTAATGCAGTAGGTGAGGGACAGTATAAATCAGACTGTATTCAAAGAACCATTGCGGTGGCTGTGCTCCTTAAGCCAGATAATTCTGTTGTTTCTGTTTTTTCAGATCAGTGTCACTGGGTTAACGTTCTTCACTAAGATAAATGCTGAAAAAACAACTTTGTTGGTAAAAATTTATTATTATCCATCAGCAATTGTAGTTTTTGTCTAAGTAAAATGGAAACTAGGTAAAAATGTTTGAATACAGTAATTCATAGGATGATTGACTGTCTTGGGGGATAGATTGCAACAAGTATGCTTTGCTTCCAAAGTATACCGGACAACACCTTTTATGTTCCTGCTCATCAGTCTCTTATTACAGATAAGTTTTTAGTTTTAACTTTTCTTGCTGTTCCATTTTTGCTTTGATTTCCCCCCCCCCTTGAAGCATAGCTATTTGATTTTTCACCTTCGTGTAGGCACATGCACAAGTTAAAACGGAAACAACCATTCTTTTCTCATTTAGTAATGCCTTCAGACTACTTCAGCTTGCAGGCTCCCTCTTTCTTCTCCCGCCAATTAGATGCAATTAGACTGTTCATGGGTTTTGTTGTGGTGGTTTATTTGTTGGTGTGGTTTTTTTTCTTTTAGTGCCTATAAAATATATGTGTGTAATACAGTGTTTAACAGTCTTTTTTACATAGTTACAGATTTGGCCATGCTGTGACAGATGTCTAAGGGGTAATGTTACAGATATATGTCTGTCTACTTCCCACCTTTTCTCCTTGGGGACCCAGCCTGTGAAGAAGATTAACTCTGTCCTGACTAAAACCAGCACAATGTAGAAAAGGATGAAAACCATGTCTTTGCTTCGGATAAAAGGAGAATCCAAATAAAGACTTATTTACTGGAGACTAGTAATGAGCGGCATTCGTCAGGCACTGGTGTTGGGACCAGTGCTGTTCGACATCATCGTCAGTGACCCAGACGATGGCATCGAGTGCACCCTCAGCAAGTTTGTTGATGACACCAAGCTGTGTGGTGTAGTTGACATACTGAGGGGAAGGGATGCCAGCCAGAGTGACCTGGACAGGCTGGAGAGGGGTGGGCCACTGCCAACCTCATGGAGTTCAACAAGGCCAAGTGAAAGGTCCTGCATGTGGACAATCCCAAGTGCAGGTACAGGCTGGGCAGAGAATGGATTGAGAGCAGCCCTGAGGAGAAGGACTTGGGGGGACTGGTGGGTGAAAAGCTGAACGTGAGCCGGCAGTGTGCGTTGGCAGCCCAGAAAGCCAACCGTATCCTGGTCTGTATCAGGAGAAGCGTGGCCAGCAGGTTGAGGGAGGGGATTCTCCCCCTCTACTCTGCTCTCATAAGATTCCACCTGGAGTACGGTGTCCAGCTGTGGAGCCCTCAGCATCAGAAAGATATCCATCGGTTGGAGTGAGTCCAGAGGAGGCCATGAAGATGCTCAGAGGGCTGGAGCCCCTCTGCTATGGGGACAGGCTGAGAGAGTTGGGCTTGTTCAGCCTGGAGAAGAGAAGGCTCCGGGGAGACCTTATAGCATCTTCCAGTACCCGAAGGGGCCTAAAAGGAAGCTAGGGGGGAATTTTTACAAGGGCCTGTAGTGACAGGACAAGGGGTAATGGGTTTAAATTGAAAGAGGGTAGATTTAGATTGGATATCAGGGAGAAGTTCTTCCCAGAGAGGGTGGTGAGGCACTGGAACAGGTTGCCCAGAGAAGCTGTGGATGCCCCATCCCTGGAAGTGTTCAAGGCCAGGCTGGATGAGGCTTGGAGCAACCTGGTCTAGCAGAGGGTGTCCCTGCCCATGGCAGGGGGGTTGGAACTAGATGATCTTCCAACCCAAACCATTCTATGATTGTATAAACAGTTTCAGGTGATTCACTTTATCTCAAAGAAAATCCCCTTGGCTCAGGAGACTGTAATAACCACTTTATATAAAGTTTAATATGTATTCAGTGGTTAGAAAATGTGAAGTATAACACTGAAGCATCTGATTATTCTGGTGAAGCTGTTTTGTTTTTTATCGAACTGAAAAGGTTGCTTTGGTTTAAACTAAATAGTATGTGGGGAATTCATTCCATCTTTGAAGACATGTAGGCATCATCTATTTTGCAGTTCTGGTGGCAGTGAAGATGCAGAGACTTGGCTATGGGATTACTTCATGAACGTGTAATCTTCGGAGCCTTGGACTGGCTTCACAGATTATAAGGACAAAGCTGGTCAGGTTCTAGGCTCGACACAGTCACACTTTATGTACACAGTATGGAAATATCATAATCCAACAGAAATTAAGCTGTTTGAGAGCACACAGAGAAAGTTGGAGGTCGCCTTTATATTTTTAACAGCATGCTGTATAATAATAGGGATTAGTGTTCTCTACCGAGATTAGGGCCTTTTGGGCAGTGCAGTGTACGAAGTCATGAGAAACAGGTTTTGTCATGGAGGGTAGGGAGATGAAATAAAGGCATAGAATGGCAATTTGTCTGGCTCAGTTTCTTGGGTTTGAATTTAAATTAGTTCTCTCACTCCTAGATGGGTCCTAGCCACTATATTTCTTTTTTGGCTTGTCTCTTTTTAAAATTTTTTTATTGCAAGTGTCTATTAGGTGAGACACGCTGACACCCTGGCCTCAGTTTTCACCTGTCCTCAGCACTTGCACAGACTGTGTCTACAATAGCAAGTAGTACAGAGCAATATAAGCAGATCATTAAAGCAAAATATTTGGTGCTAATGCTGAGTGTCTATACTGTACATGTTTGGGAGGCTTAAACAGAACCAGGTCTAGTCTGATTACATTGCCTGGACACCTATTAGTAGTTTTTGAGTATTAGTTGCACTCCTGAAGTGCATGTGGGGATTTAATCTAGATAAATCCAACTGTGTATTCCTAGATAACTCTGTGAAACAAACTGAAGTAGGGATTATGGTGGCTGGTCCAGAAAACTATTGTAGGATGAGTTAGTGATCTATACAATAGTAAATCCAGGTGTGTGCCTCCCGATCATGACTACAGTGTGACTCCTAGCTACTTAAGGGATGTGCATTTAAAAAGGTGCAAATATTATATGTATCTCTTCTCAGGAACTACTGGTTTTTAAATGAGATGAGGATATTAGGGTCTACCACAAGGTGCTCTTCAAAGCTAAATCCATATCCCAGACTTGATTGCTACCATTGATACGCGAATCTGAATTGCAAACAAGATCCCATAATAATGCACGTGAACGTAGAATTGGTCAGCCTCATCATGAAGTGCATTGTGCCATGCCCCCACCAGAGGTCCATCCAATTTAGATAATATTGCATATACTGTGGAATGTGGCCCTGGGAAGAGAGATGAAAAGGTGTGCTTCTCATAGTTGCAATCTGTTATCTGGAAAAGCATTAGGTTTCTGAAAGCCAGGATAATGTAGCCCTGAAGAAAGTGGGGCATGGAATGTAAAAGGGGTGTCAACAACTACCTCCAAATATTAAGAGATCAGAATATAATCCAGATGTAAGTTATTTAATTATAAAGCATAAATAAAGAAAAAATCATATTTAGATCTGTGGAAAAAACAACTTGCCACTCAGTCTAGGCTGATTCATGTTTTTAACAGTCCCTGTAAACTATGTCAACTATGTGGTCATGCTGTGGCTTTGTCTTCAGTTAGTGGTCAAATTATTTATAGCAGATTGAAAGACTGCTGTTGTCTTAAGGAAATTTATTTATTCAGGAAGCTTTATTCTGTTGGCTGCAGAAATTTTATGTGTAATTCTTCTAAATAATGGAAATAGTTACATTTCTCACTCTCCCCAATCCCCCAAAAAAGAATTATCAAGGTAGGAAGTGTTTTGTATAACATACAAAGAATTTTCATTGATTTAATAATTAAATCTGAGCATTGGATCTTTCAGATTCTTCATTCAAGAAGACGTGTGTCTCGGAGCACAGTGATGTTTTTTGGGACAAGCTTCTCTGTGCTGTAAAGCAGTGAGTGTACAGCAATGTGGAGGTGGCTCCAACCATGTTCTCACTATTCAGATGTCTGACTTGTAGATTCTTGAACTACTTCTGTGAGTTATTGGGGTCTGTTGCTACTGAAGCTTACCCAGGTGAGGCTGAAAAGAAGACCACAGCACTCAACAAATGTAACATGCAGAGCACTGCTGGATACTGCTCTTGCTGTTTAGTATGCTCCTATTGTTTAGTAGTCATAGTTTCTGCACATTGTCAGAGCATAATCTTGCAATGCTTCATGTGTTTTTCATTCTGAATTGTCTGGTTTAGGGGTACTTTGTGACCCCTATTTTATATACAGACAAAAATTGTTTACTCTTCCAAGCTCCAGTCAAAACTTTTGACCTGGCAAAGATAAGCACTCAACATGGCTCATATATATTTGATATATAATACTTTGCAAGTCATTCTTTTTGTGTTCTTTTGAAATCTGGTAATTCTTAACAGTAAAATTAAACTGGTGCTTCAGGAATGCACTAGATGTGTGACTCAATAGTGAAAAGCAGTAGCACTGCGATTTAGTTGGAAAATTTGAGAGAGAGGTGTTGGCCATTGCTTTTCAGAGTTTTGTGTATCACCTGCCAATGCATGTTCTTAGTGTTTTGCAGGGAAGCAGATAGCATCAGGGTTTCTTTAATGTCAGGGGTATTGATTGTGTCAGCTGAAGAGCCATTTCCCAAGGGAAGAAAGGAAAAGACTTAAGACTTCCTTCTGCGGTGTGTGAGACTCTCTATGTATATTCCTCAGCCCTTAGTTTTTCAAAAGTGAATTTTTTTTTTTCCTGGCAGGTCAAGCTGAGGTCACTCTTCAGTCTCATCAAGGCCATATTTTTCAGTTGTGTAAACAAGTCGAACATAGCAACAAGTGAAACACAGCTGAAACTATTGAGGCTCTATGTGTTCTGGCAACAGCAAATAATTTGGCCAGGAAGGATACCCAGACCTTAATTACCTTTTGGAACTAGCTTGATGCCTTAAAATCATTAGATGATTAAGCCATTAATGAACTTATGCTGTGCCTTCAGTTCAGCTTGACCGGTAATAAGTTCATTAAGTTATTCGTTAGCCAACATTAAATTTCTGGACAGTAGCTTTCAGCTACACTGCAAAAATGTATTAATATAAATTACTATAAATGCATATTACTCTTTTCTTCCTCTGCCAGTGCAATGTAATGACTGTATACACCAGGCACACTGTATATTCTTGTTCTGTCTCATGCTTCAGCATACAGTCTTTTTAATTTGCTACTCAACGGCTGTTCCACTGTCCACTCACTTCCTGCTAGCCTGAAAACACAGCCTTGCAAGCAGATGATCATCTTTCATCTGGAAGATGTGTTCAGAGAAGTCAAGCTGCTTTGTTTTTGCCTTTGGGTTTTTTGCTACCTTATTGATCAACTCTTTCTCACTCTTGTTTCTTAATTATAGCTGTTGATGTCATTACACCAGCTGACTCCAGGCAACCATTAGAAATGTTGCTTTTCAAAGGCAAGCACTGTGTTGACTACAAAGAGCAAATCTGAGAACATTGATGTGTTAAGTTGTATCTGATTTTAATAATTTACTTCTCCATAGTGTCTTTTGAGTTAACACCAACTCTATGATGGTTTCAGGCACATAGCAATGTTCCCTCTCATCTTAGGACTGTGCAAGGACGTGAAGCTGTGTTATCCAGGTTGCTCCCTTTTTACTCTCTCCTGAAATGACAGTGAACTTTGTTGCAAAATAGTTTTATTGTGTCCAGCTGGGTTGTAGTTCATTTTCTTCACAGCACTGTATGGTACTGTGTTCTGGATGTGTGGCTAAAAGTGTTGATAATGTACTGATGTTTTGGCTGTTGCTGAACAGTGCTTACACAGCACAAAGGCTGCCTGTTTCTGGTTTGCTCTTCATGGTGAGTAGGCTAGGGTGGGAAAGGTTAGGAGAAGTTAGAGCTGGGATGGCTTAGTCAAATTGATCAGGAGGGTATTCCATACCATTTAACGGTACGCTTGGCTATAAAAACTGGTAGAAGAAGGGGGATAGTGTGTGTGTGTGTGACTTCCATGGTGGTTGCTGCTCAGAGACTGGGCATCAGTCTGCTTGTAGAAGCTAGAGAGTGATTTTCTCTGAGTCATTTGCTGGTTTGGGCATGGGGTATCTCTTCTTTCCTTCATCTTTACTTGATCCACAAGTTTCCTTGCTTTGTTCTTCCTGTTCTCTCCTGTCTCCCACTGGGGAGGGGGTGGGGATAAGTGGCTGTGTGGGTGTTTGTCTTCTGGTCAGGGTCATCCCACCACAATCATTTTTGTAAGTATAAATCATTTGCAGACCTGCAGTGACAAGCAGTGTTGCTTTCCAGACACCTGTTTCATGTGCCTGTTAGGTTAAAATTAGTTGTATGACAGCAGATTGTCCATCTGATTTGCATGTATGTTTGCTTTGAAGCTTTTGGCCATTGGACTGCCAGTTCTGTCCGTCCATCTCCAGACTGATGTTATTCTTTCTCAGCAACTATTTTTTCTTTAATTTTAAAACCATTGATTTGTAGAGTTCATTGTGAGTCTCTTGACTTCACTTTTTTCATAAGTAGAAGCTTCACACTACTCAGGACATGAGATAGTCTATCCTGTGATTCTTTCTTAAATGGACTTTTTTTAAGCTTGGTAAAATGAGTAAAATTACTTTTTCTGTTGATCTCGCTGCATTTGTCCACAATTATTTTTGGGCAAACCCTCAGCTGTACTGTTCTTCTGTTTTTAAGAAAAGAGCCCATTCTTTAAATCAGTTTTCTCCTTTTTTCAACATGGATAGGATGTTGGTTAAAGAATTTACTTCAGAAGCTTGGGCAGTTTTTTGAGAAGCCTTTCAAAGCCCTTGTCACCCAAACCGACTCTTCCATATTCTTCTTTCTTGTATGCTTAGCTACAAGCGGGCCAGACTATCATCTGCTGCTGTCATCAGTTTTGCAGAGGTTCTGTCATTTCCAGAGATGGTGTCTGTTCAGCCGTCTGACCACCTGCTGTGCCTCTTCACAAGATGCTATCACGTCTTGTAGTCAATTGTTTTTGTAAAAATCCTGGTAATCCTTCAGTCACTTTTTCAGAAAGTAATTTTCTCAGAGCATCCAAGAAAGACTTTGGAGTATGGGAGTGTTTGTCCCAGCTATCTTTACTATCTTGAGTGTCCTTGTTAATCTCTGCTCTAATGCTGGTAAAATTTGTGGGGGTTCTTTGCAGTTGTTGTTGTTGGGTTTTTTTTAAGCAGTTATTTTTCTGTCTTTCCCACTTTCTTGACTTTCTTGCAATGTCTGTAGTATACCTGCATGATAGTATATGGCCACTTGATTGCATGTTTGCTGTTGCTCTTTTGTTTTCACTTTGAATGGATGGAGACTGGACATAATATCTAGGGCTTCTTTGGGAACTCCCTAATGCACCTCAGATGACTGCCCTTGATGATTAACTTCTGGGCAAAATCCCACAGCATTTTATTTCTGTATTCTAAGCCTATTGCTGTCTCCATATGGTATCTTCATACTTCATCTTTCTCACAGAGCTTATAGTGGGGAGAATGACAGCTCATGGCTTGGGAATCCAGGTACATGTTGACATGAAGGGATTCCTTGCTGCTGCTGTTCCTGTTTCATGGTAAAGGGAATCCTGATCTCACAGATGTCTTTCAGCACTGTGCAGGCACATTTCTTGCTCAGCCTGTGCTGGAAAGGCATATTGTGTACACTTAGACTTCTCAAGTTTTCACAAATATGTAGCAGTCATTCACCTGCTTAGTTTCTTGCTCGTGGCTCTTGTCATTTGGAGGTGGGTTTAATCAGTGCCGCCTGTTTCACAGTGTCTGGTACCTGAACTAACGCTGGTGCTGCTCAGCAACTTCTCAGTTCTTTCTTAGGATCAATCCCTTCCTGAGAACCAGTGGGTGACGCTTGTGCTGATGTTTGAAGTAGGTTGTATTTGTCACTGAGCTAGTTACACTGCAATAGTTTGGCACACTCCTGGTCCTGTTGCTTGGGATTGTGCCACCATGTCCATGGAGTACTGTGTCACCCAGGAATGTGAGTCTTGGCCATCCAATGCCTTTCTGAGCATCTTGTCCGTATGACTTTGCAGTAGTAGAGGCACTCTGCTGTGTCTCTGTGTTTTGTCTGGAGTTTTCCAGAGCTATCCCTCTTTAGCATGCTGCCGGCTTTCTGAGGACAGCTTTGGAGGGACGTCATGATCAAGGAAGGCCAGCAGCTGTAGGTCACCCTTGTCTGTTGAAGCCCTGAGGTGACACTAAGTCCTGAATATCTCCGTGGGTGCTGCCCCATTTCTCCACTTCTGTGCCAAACTGTTCTCAACTTTGTTCTTTTTGCTGTTTCTTTCCTCTTCTATCCAAGCTTGAGCCTGGCTTTAGGCAGAGTACCACAGCAGAATTATATGTCTTTTATAATCTAGGGAAATAGTATTATGTGTAATTTCACACGGAAACAAAGCGGAATTACATCAGCAGAGCTGATGCTGTTACGGAGGAGGCCGAATGTGTAGCTGGTTTAAACAGGGGCTATTTTTCAGTGAACGCATTACGTAGGGCTTTTTGTATGAAGCCCTGTTTCATGAAGTGCTGGGCATCACACGCTGCGGTCACTCGTGCGGTGGAGTTGCCCCCCGCGGTGGTGCCCGCCCGCAGCGTCCGCCTCCGCGGGCTCCCGCAGGACGGGGCGCGAGCGAGGCTGTGGCTCCCCCTGGTGGGGAAAGGGGGCGGGAGAGCGCGAGGCGCCGCGCGAGCGGCTGCTGACTGCGTTCTTCCCGTGCTGTAGGTTGGGCGGGTATTCCTTCAGGAGTGGGAGTTACTGGGGGAAATAGCGTTGTGTTAACGATGTTTCTCAGTTCTCGGAAGCAGTTCGTTTGCTGATGAGGTGCCGTACTGATCGGCATTCCAGTATGGAAAGGGGCAATCTTTTTCTTTTGGCTAAAAAGTTAAGATCGTATTCGTACGTATTTGGCTTTTTAGAAACACCTCTTGAGTTGCTTTGTGATGGAAGGATGGTTGGCATGGGTTTTCTGCAAATTTACAAAGTTGTGATCTGTGCTTTGTGCTCAAAATACGGCAGACTAAACCCTAACCTCCTTTAACTGGGACTCCCTAAACATCTGCTTCTTGCTTTACAATACGATTACACTTTTGTGCTAATTTCAGTGGTTAGATGAAGAAATGCTGTGCAGATCGGCGCCATTTGGCCGCAGCATGCGTAGAAACAGTGTCGCCGTCTCTGTTGATAGGGGTGGAAGGTGCTCACCCTCTCAGCAGCCCTGTACCCCACTCCTGCACCTCTCTTCCCTCTGCCATCTCTCCAGTGCACTGGGGAGGCTCTTACAACCGTCCTGACTGCTCCAAGTGAAGGAACGGTGGGAGACAGGCTCTGGGCAGCAATCCTGGGGCCTGTGGAGAGAAGGGTCTATTATCTATGTGTTCCTTTCTGAGGTGGTGTGGGCAGGCATTCGTGTGCGTATGAGAGAGATGGATCCAGCTCCACTTTGAAGCTGTTACCTGGCTGTACTGTTTTCACAGCGTAGAGGCCCAGGTCTGTGCATCGCTCGAGCTGGGGTGGTCTGGTGTGAGCCCCTTGGTACAAATGGTTGGCAGAAACAGAATCTAGTGATTGTCTCACAGCCCTTGGAGGTTGTTTCCTTGGATGCTGTGTCAGTGTACCACAGCAAAATAGAAAGAATTGCTTCCAGGCAGCTGGACTCTGGGAGGCAGCACTCCTATGTTCTTTCAGCTGCATCTGATAGATAAGAAGGCTTTAGTTTTGGTTTTTGGTTTTTTTAAGAAAATGTTTTTAATATGATGAAATTTCTTTTTCAAATGTTCTTACCTTAAATTCATGCTTTCGGCTCTTCACAAAATAGTGGCAAAATATTTATTTGAAACTTGTAAGCAGTGTTGGTCTTGATGGCAGTGAAACCCCGTCATCCTCTGTGTATTGATACTGCCCATTTAAATAGCAGGACCTGCTGTGGGAGAGGGTCATGCTCCAGTTACGCACTGATGTGCCAGCTCACAGATTAGGGCTGGGTAATGCATGAGCTAAACGTTCAGGGCCATGTTTCAGCCTTTGGCTACTGCTGAGTGGAGTCTTAATCAGTAAATAACCACTTCTTTTCTATAGATGCTGTACTAGTTTTGTAACATCTGAATATATATCCACTGATTTGAACTTGCATTCCTTCTGGTGCGAGGTCCTAATCTCTACAAGCAGAATTTTCCATGTATGTTTTATTTCCTGCAAGGCCAGTAAAACTTTTTAATCTTCTATTTTTGCTTCAGAGCATCGCTTGATGTATTTGAGGCTGTGCTTTTATATTAGTCATCTTTGGGATTTTACCACTGGAAAGTCTCATTGACATTACTGTATGAATTGTATGAGTGAGGGGGCTTCAGGATGTAGCTTGTATGTGAGATTTTGGTAAAGCTTCCTACAAGGAGAAATACTGCTGTCCGTGTGGGACAGGTCCAGACCAAGTGTTGTCTTTGATTTGGATGGTGTTGGTGGTTGGTTTTTTGTGCTGCCTATTGATTTGTAGATCAAATGAGCCTTTAAGAGGGATGAGGTTGAGATACCTTAGTGTTCTGCCCCCTTCCTCTTCTTCACTGTCTCTTCTTTTTCTTCCTGTCTTTCTTTTTTCTTTCTCTCTCTTTCCAACAACTGTAGTTCCTTCAAACTCTGTGGTTTCCCGTGTCAGCAATGAAACTGATGAACAGTGGAAAAACTGATACTGACATTTATAGTTGTGTCATTTGGCTCTGGAGTTCCTGTGCTAGTTAAATTTTTGGAGGAATGGAGAATTTTTATGTTTTTCAGCATGTGTTCCGTTGACTTTTTTAGCACGTAGAAGTACAGGTCTTTATCAATTTACACTGAGTGCACTTTGGACATATTTCTTCATAGCTGTGCTGGATAATAGGGATTTACTTTTTCAGGAAAAAACAACTGGATTATGAAAAACAGTTGGGATAATGACAGCCAAAATAACCTCTCTGACACCCTGTCAGCTTGTTGTATATCTTGAAATAATGGGCCTGTTAAAAAGACCCAAGGAAATGGAGGAGGTGCTGTCTGAGGTGCAATCTTGACGTTTGCTGTATGAAAATAATGCCACAGTAAAATAAAACAGGAATACAGTTCTTGTGACCACAGAATAGTAGGTCTCGTGGCTCTGGTCATCTGCCAGGCTTCTATACAAAAGGTTAGAAAGCACAGAGATACTTGCTGCCATATCCATTCTTCTGTATTACACAGCCATCTCCCTATTATCACTGTACTTTTAAAGACCATTTCTGTTTTCTCTAAGCTTTTAACAATAAAATTCATAATTACATTGTTCAAGTTCATCTGGCCAAGACAGGCTAAACTCTGTACTGAAAGTATTTGGGTTTGGGTTTGAAGCTACTTGGGTGCCTTAAGATCTTGAAAAGTCGTATTGTGTTCTGCCCTGGTTTACTGCTTTCCCATTCCTGCTTAAATGGAATTTCCTGAAAATGAGAAAGTGCATGCTTATTATTCTGCACAGATCCCAACAATCTTGATGGATTTAGGCCTTTTCTGAGAGTGAAGATTTTGGAGAAGGAATGGGAAAAAATACGTATTTTGTGAAATATCAAATAATTTAACTTTTCAAGGTCTTTTGTTGATAAATTTCCTATTTTGTGTCTGAGGTTTTCTATCTGGTTTGGTTTGCTGACTTTTAGAATTCCTGCAGATATATGTATCCTAGTTTACCTTGATTCTGTGAAGTCAAGTAATATTACAAGCTTTTGTCTTATTATTCATTAGAGCTGTGATTTATCTTTAACAATTTATAGCAAGCTGTTCATAGATCTTTTAATTATTAATTACAACCTATGGGGAGAGACAGTGCTTCATAATGCTAGGGGCAATTTGGTCAGGCTTATAGAGTGCCTCAAGAAAGCTGTAACTGCATGTCCCTTAGGCTTTGTGGCATCTCAAGCAAATCCAAAAATTAATCAAGAGTTCTGCATTTGCATTTATTAGGACTTTTCAGTTAATGAAAAGTTGAAGTACTTTCCTTTTCCATCATGTCTTCAGGCAGCAATCAAATACCAAAATAAGAGAAATTCTGCCAGGGTAAAAATTCAGTTCTTTGATCAGTAGGTTTATGTTGGGTACCTTTAGTACCACTGTGACATTGTTGCAGATTGGGGTTTCTAGTGGGAAGGTTTAGGTGCTGCAAAGAACATGCACACGGGAAATAGAGTAGACCTGGCAACGCAAGTTGTTTTCATCACAGAAATAGATTACTTTTAATCCAACTTTGGTTTTTCAGCCTCATCTTGCATTCCTTAATCAACTAGAGCATTCAAGGACTTCCTTACGTCATTGCTTAAGAAAAACTGTCTAAATAAGTGTTTACACTACATGGCCTGCTAGCTACATTTCTACAGGTGCCTAAAGAATGCCTTTGAGAGCTTTCTTTTTATTTTTGAACTATCCTCTGAAGCATGGGGTTCCTGATGACCATCAATCTACTAAGAGTCTGTCAATACTGACCTGCTGCTGTATGAGAGAGTTGTAAGCAGTCAACAAAGATTAAATTAAGGGGTTTAATTCAAACTTGAGAGGAAGATGGTTCAAAAAATTTAAGCTCCCTTTGCTTGTGGATCCTTTAAAAATTGAAGGGGAAAAAAAAAAGATTTAATCTTTAAGGCTTATGTGGATGTAAATGTTGAAGTTCACATTTAAACTATTGCAGTTATACCAGTACACAATTCTTTCTTTTGCTGGACACTCCTTTTTCTCTGTGTGTGTTGGAAGGATTTTAAAGTAAATGAAGAAGGTGCCGTTATTCTCAAGCAAGAGTGCTATTGCTAAAGTCAGTCAATTAAATTGATGATTTTTTTTCTTCCTGTACAGTTGTATCAATAACACTTGTTCTGCATAGAAATGTCTTTCAGTTGAATTTAGGAGATGATATTTGCACTTGAATTTGGGAGGTGTGTGTTTTAAATATGGGAAGACTATGCCAGAATTCACTCTGAAATTTGTATGCATTCAATTAATTCTTAACTGTTCAGTAAAAAATGGAAGCATCCTGGCTTTGTTGACTGAAAGGCAGAGTTGAGAATTGTTTGCATGTATGCATAGAGCCATAGCATCCTGTTCCATACACACTTTGTGTAGAAACGTACAGGGGCCTGCATGTCTTCCTACTCAGAATCTCATCACTATCCCTGTAGATATCTTTCGTGAATGTAAGGCTTTCTGAAATTTCAAGGATTGGAGGAAAGGTTTGCCCAGACTAGCAAGATGGTTGAAAACATTCTGATGGAAAAGTTTTTATTTCTAACAAGAGCCAGCCCTCTGTACCCTGCAATTCATTTCAATTGAATTGCTTCACAGAATTGTCAGCTGGGTCTCAGTGATACTAGAATTGGAGCCTCTCTGATGGGAATCCCATTAGCAAGCTGACTAACGCAGCTGCATCAGTTGTTTACTGCCACTGCCAAAGTTCTGGTGTGGCAGTGGGCTATTCCTAGTGCATCCCCTGCTCCCTTCATGCTGCTGAAACTGCTCAAGGCAAGGTCTCTCTATACAGCTTTCTGGTCAAGCGGTGAAAACAATGCTCCGTAGTGATGTTTCTCTATCCTGAAAGATACCTTGTATACCATTATCCATTTCTTTCCTGGAGTTTTGTCTCTTGGTCTCCTAGAGCCTGTTTGGCTTAAATTTTTTTTATTTATCTTTTTTTTTTTTTTATGTCCTACATTCTTAACAACTCTTTCAATGCTTTTTTCCACTCCATCTTGCTATGTTTTGTAGGGTTTGAACCATGGTCCCTTTCTTTTATTTATATCAGATAATCTCATCTGTGAATACAAATTAAATTTGCCTTTGTCATGATGGCTCGCAAGTGATTTTTTTTATTCCAGACCTTTCTTCAGCCAGAACTAAAGAGAGCTTCTTGTGGCTGTTCACCTAGATACCAACAGCTCACCATGGCTAAACCTATAGACCTCCTATAGACTCCCCTAGTGCTGCTTCCTTGTCACTCTGGAAAACAACCCAGTCTTGCCATGATATCCATAACATGTGTCATTTATTACTTTGTTCTTTCTTTAAGTTCAGATACAACATGGTGTTATTGATGACTAAATCTTATTTTTATGTAATTTATTAAAATAAGTTCATTGCTGTTTCAACAAACAATCAAAACTTCCATCCAGCTCTTCTTCACCTTTTAAACAAGCTTGCCAATTAGTCCAACAGCCTTTCCCTTGCTTTCTTCAGGTCAGTCCTGCACTATTGTACCCCTTCAAACAGATTCAGTCAAAATCATTGTTATCCTGCTGCCAAGAGAAGGGAAGAAAGCTATGAGCATCTTTTCTGAATTTCTTTTCCTTCCTTGCACAGAACATGGTCTTCACTTTTCTAGACCTCTATAGAACACTTGGCCGTTACAGAAGCATCACTCTTTTCATCCATTCATTAACATTTCAGGCTCAATCTTGTGCTCTCTTAGTACAATATTATGCTTTCTGGATATTTATGCCTGGTGCATTCCTGTCCAACCTGTTCTAGGTGAGCCTGCTTTGGCAGGGGGGTCGGAGTAGATGATCTCCGAAGGTCCCTTCCAATGCCTGCCATTCTGTGATTCTCTCTGAGAACCATCTCCAAGGTAGTCTCCCCAGTGTCTTGATGACCCTTTCTTTATTGTGATCAGAAAGCTTGAAAGTGGTCAGGTTGCTGGGATACTACTCTAAGTACCTGTCAAACTAGCCAATATTGTCCAGTTTGGTTCCTTCTGCCTCCTTTGTTGTCATCCCTTACTGTGTTATTTGGAGACAAGGTCCATGGAGTCAGGACTGTCTTTGTTCTTTTTTCTTTTTTTGTATCACACTCAGCACAGCAGCATCCTGGGTTGTCACTGAGAACATTAAGATGGTTATAATATTAACTAAGTAATTAATCATGGTTACAGCATTGCAGAGAGGTTTTCTGTGGTGTATATTCTTGAGAGGGTGGGGGTAGGAGCGTGTAGTAGAAGTGACAGTTGATCATTTCATCCCTTCAAACTTACCACCTTGTCTTCGCTGGGAAAAGTGTTTAAAAAAGAAAGCCAACAAAGAGCAACCACATTGCAAATAAAAGATGCTCTTAGCTAATCTGAAGGGGCATTTGGCTGCCTCACAAAAACACTGTGCATTTTGGCAAAGTTAGGAGCTTTGGCTTAGAAAGATCCATGTTTGGAATAACAGGGTGTGTTGCAAGTCAAAATTCAGGTATCTTGGCAGAGATGTATGCATAATCTGGCATGATGCCTTTCTGCACTGTGCCTAGCTGTAGCAAGTGCTGAAGTCCCTTGTGAACAATATATGAATCTCATTTTGGAAAGAAAGGAGGAGGAGGAGGGAAGAGGGAGCCAGGATTTATTTTAACATTTAGTGGATATAAAAAAACAAGTATCAAGAAGCAAAACATTTCCGAGAAGCATTTGCTGTGAAAATTCTGCAACTTCTTGTTGCAAAGCTCTTTATCGCTTGGATTGGCTGATTTCCAGAGCATCAAGGCTAGGAATTGAGGGACTGAAATATAATCAGTGGTGATACATTTTAACCACATGAAACATTCTCTGCTTCCAAAGCCTCGGGTGTCTCTAGTAAGCAGTGCAACAGCAACAGCTCCTTGCTGCTGGACTCCAGAGACGGGGAAAATATCGGATCACAATGGTAAGAAGCTCTGTACTTTTCACCAGATCTAGATTATTACTTTGAAAAGAATGTTTAAAAGATGATGATGATGATATTAGTAGGGATTGGTATTTAAACCAAGAAAACAGTGTGTAAGATACAGTGGCATTATCAATGTTTTACTGGGAGAGATCAGCAAAGCAAGTTGGTGACAAATATCTTTGGCACTGAACACGTTGTGCAGCTTATATAAAATCTTTTAAAATTGGGAAACACTGCTGACTAGAATCTGATGAAAAATGTAAGCCTTTTGCTTGTTTCATTGCAGGAGGATAGCTGCATGGGGTTTTAAAATTTTGCATTAATAAGCACCAACACAGACTTTATACATACAAATATAAATAAATCTATGTTTATTGCTTATGCATGCTGTATGTTTATTCATTTTCTTTTGTTGCTTTTTTGTTGGGCTTTGGGGTTTTTTTGTGTGTTTGGTTTGGGTTTTTTTTTTTTGTTGGTTTTTTTTTTTTTTTTTTTAAGAAAGAATCAGAGATGCTCACTACATACCTTTGACTTTTAGGGAGCTACAAAGTTTTTTATTCTTCTGGGTATTTAGTCCGTGAAGACCTGTTAGTCACATTGTGTTTCTCTAGTGTAATAGTTTGGTGGGAAAAATAACCAAAGAAAACTTTTAGGACAGTGATTTTATTCTTTATAATAATTTAGATACTCTAATCTAGATGTTAAAATAATAGAACTAGAATACAAAACAAATATAAAATCTGAAATTATCATAAAAGATACTAGTGTTAGTAGTAGTTTAAACAATGCCTGATGATACAAAAATTAGGTTCTTATTAACATTTTTCTAAGTATTAAAGAATTGGAGGGGAGGATGCAAATCTTGGGAGTGTTTACTCCCAAGACTCATTGTCAATACTGGGTTGTTGGTTTTTTAAGTGAAATATGCATCAAGCCCAGTCTTCTCTATGGGAACTCAGCCATTCATTTTAAGTGCATACTAAGTCCAGGAATACATTGATTATGAAATTACAGAACATCAGGGTGAAAGGAAAACAAATTACTAAAGAAGTCTGAAGAGTTCTGAAATATGCTTACTTGACAGCCCAGCTGATGAGTGGGAAATTATTCTCTTTGTGATTCAAATGGAAGAGGAGATTTTTAAAAGAGCAACTATGGGAGTTTGAAAAGTGTACAGCAGATGTGAAACTATGTCTGATTTGGTATTTTTTTGTTGTTGCTCAGCGGTATGAAAATTAGAATGCAAGAACTAAAACCATCACTGAATACTTTCTAATCTTTTCTCTTCATAAGTGGTTTCACTGAGTGGCAAGAAATAAAATACTGAAGTGCAATAGACAGTAAATCATGTTATTTCGGCCTATGCATTCCAGGTTATGACTGTAAACACACTTTGATGTTTTAAAGATTTATGTTTTCCTCCTCA
Source organism: Rhynochetos jubatus (assembly GCA_027574665.1). Lineage (NCBI taxonomy): Eukaryota > Metazoa > Chordata > Aves > Eurypygiformes > Rhynochetidae > Rhynochetos > Rhynochetos jubatus. Next base: position 40,188,119 of record CM050650.1, read on the forward strand.
ACATGCAGCACAGATTACAAAATCAATAACTGAATGGCCACCAGGCTTTGAGGTTCTTGGAAAGATGTTTATTATGAATCTAAGCACGGTGGTGGTTGTTATTGTTGTTGTTATTACTATTTTCTTGACAAAATTGCCCACTGTTGATTATCTATCAAACACTAGTGTGGTGCTGAAGAGACTTCAATATATTTTTCTTGTCAGAAAAGAATGTGGTTTTAGTCAGTATTATCCTGTAACTAAAGTTTGTTACAGGAAAATATTGGAGACGAGATCTGGCTGCTTTTCCCTATTGTAAACACAGAACTTTACTAATAATCAGTGAGGTTATATATATTGCCAGGTGTGTGATTGCTTAGTTCCTATATAAGTGAAATACATATATGCTTCAGTAACAGCAAATTAAGGAAAAAACATTTCCTTCTAGATACATAACACTCATGTACTGCCACATACTCAAGTTTGAGCCAAAGTAAACTCAAGTTGTGTTCTGCTTGGTGTGGATTAATTAAGTAGCTAGTGTGGGCCATTCATAAGTCATCTGTTTCTTTCAACTTGGATTGCCTGGGCAAGGGTCTTCCATATGCTGTTGAAGGAGAAAAAACAAAGAAATAATAAGAAAAGAAAGACACACGGCAACCCCCCACCACCAAAAGATGAACGCTTAGTAGTCATCAGCTATGTAATAAATGGCAGAGCTTGTCCAAAGGGAACAGTCTCTTACTTGAAACTTCAAAATTATGCCATTTCTTTCAGAATATAAATATAAATCGTCTTTAAACTGTCAAATGCTTTAGATACCCAGGTAATTATAAAAAGTGTTTTTTCTAATAAGTCAAAGGAACAAAAGTAAAATTACGAATAAAATACTAGCCTTACCTGAAAAATTGAGAAGTTGAAAATATGACCATTGTAGTGCTAAATTCTAATAAAGTTTCATCTAGGATTACTGCAAGAGGTACTAGGTACAGCAAAGTTTGTTTTAAGTGTCTTTCTGGTGCAAAATTTTAAAAAGCCTACTTAACAATTGGATGCACGATTCATCCAAATGAATTTAGGTTAAATACTCTTTATTGTTAATCCCAATGACTAAACAGAAGGTAAGGAATTTCTGCCTGAAATTGTAATCCTGGATTGAAAGAGGTTTACAATAAATATGTGAGCAATGTAGTTTATATGTAATATGAAGCATGTTTAGGGAAATGTAGAAATAGCTTTGTATCTGCTATGAAGTTGATTCAAGACTTATAACAATAAAACCTGAGAATATTAGTATTTTTTTGCTTTATTCTGCCATTTTTTTGACAAGAGATTGTTCATTCAGAGGTAGTCATGCTGGCTCTCATAATACTACTGCTGTAGAAATATTGAAGGATTTAGTCAGAAGAAATCTGATGCAGCACAGCTTTGGTAAAATCACAGGTTTTATGTGAGTGTTTAGTACTAACTTCTGTACCTCAGCTAACTTTTGGTACAGTGGTTCTGGTGATGTGTCTTAGCTGTGTGACAGGCTGTTTACCACACCAGAAAGTCTGTGCACCATTCTAGAGTGAAATGCACTCTTGCACGCTCCATAAATACTGTTTGTGAAGGACGAAGATAATCACTTTGACCTTTAATTGAAATGTAATGCTAGAGTTTATTCATAATGAAATAAGCTTGTGGTTTCAAAACTCAGCATCCGTGGAGCCTGAATACATTCAGTGAACAAAATATATGACAGCAAGCAAGGTTTTATGCAAGGATTCCTGAACTGGAATAGTTTGGTGGTGGTCATGGATATTTATTTTTTTTTTAAAGCCATTTTCCTTTTGATTAATCATCAATATACTCTGTAGATCAGGTTTTGCTCACTGAAATTCTTCTTCTAACTGTGCCATTACACTGGCAGTATAATTTAAAATAAGTTGCTTTTAGGAAGTTATGAATTATTTGCTGCGATTTACATAATGCGTTAGTGTGTCTGCTGCATCTGTGTTCAGGTTTTATTCCTTCCTCCATGCAATATACAAAGAAACTATTAAAAAGGGATGCTTTTAGCATTAGTCTGTCCTTCTGGCTTTTACCCTGTCACGCCATCAGAAATGAAGGTTGGAGAAAAGGTCAGTCTTGTCTCTAGGTAAAATAATTGATGGAAACAGCTTCCTGAGAAATAGAGCTAAAGTAAGAAGGTGACTAGCTCATGTATCTTTTTCTGCATCTGGTTAATATTCATATTGCAGTATTTGCAATGTTTTGAAATATCGGGCCAAAATTCTGCTGCCCATGTGTGTTATGACTCTCATAGCAGTGTGATGTTTTGCTGCACATAATTGTTCTTATACTTCATGACCATACTGGGAATACTGAAAACAGTTAAGGTTGAGACTTACTGTGGACCTTTTACATAATGAAGGTTTAGAGAAGACAAAAGGATACGGACAAATTTGTACTCACTTGATAGTGTGCAGATGTACGAAGAGCCAGTTACGGAGTTGTGCCCTGAAGGATGTGTTTCCAGTGCTTGTATAAGGAGTGTGCTCTGGTGAGAACTGAGACTGCATATGTGGTGGTGGGAGACGTGATACACAGCTTGCCTGGATTTCCGGGATTGTTCCACTATGTAGAGTGGTGATGGGAAGCTACCATACCTAAAGGAATTCTCTAGATCTTGCACTTGAGCTTGCAGTCTACTATAAATCTGTTGTTAAGAACATTTATTTAAATAAATGTTTGCCAATGTTGCTGTGACACCTGGGGATACAGCTGCATAGTCAGCCCTACTGTATCATCTGATAATGAGGTGGACAGCTTGAAGGTGAGTGCTGTCTGCTCCCCTGGAACTGTGCCAGAGGCTTCACTTCCCCTCTGATCAAGATACACCTCAGGTATATGGCTAAAGCTTTTGGATCCGTGAAGATTTTGGAATGAGGCTTAGAGCAGAAAGTTGGCAAGCTCTGGTGTAGATCCTTATTCAGTTGAAGAGGCTAGATAAATCCTATATTGAAACCCACAGCTGTTCTGCCTCCACTGCCATAGTTGGATGGCTTTCTTAGTTGTCATGGCTTTAACTCAATAGTGCTAACCTTTCGAATGTCTCAGAGATGTTCTGAGACCCTGTGTTGCAGCCTTTTCTCCCCTTATGTGATGGGATGTGGCTTTCATCAGGTGAGTTTTATGTGATAATTCCCCCGTCACAGGATAGGTGGTTTGTGTGTGTCAGGCTAGAGGCTGCTGACATGTTCCTTCCTGTGACTGCACACACATATATCCAGTAGCAGAGAGAACTCTGTTTTGGCCATATAATGGGTATTTATTTGTCCAGGTGATGACTGAGAGTGGACATTCATTTGGGAAAAACAGCAAGAAGGAGCATGCTGCAGGCCTGTAACTCGTATTTAACTTTATCCCTATCAATGCTTATAACAGTTTTTGTTGTGGTCCTTCCTGTTCAGAAAGGAAATATCTGTGTAAAGTGGTATATATTTTATCAGCCTTAGTTCTGGAGAGTACATTTTGGAAGAATATATACTTGATTTGGCCCAAGCATTGTGTCTGAGCCACCGGGTCTTGAATAACTGAAGAGCTACTACTCTGCAGACCTCTGACACATTCAGGTAAGAATGAAGGATCTTTGATTGGCTCAAACTGGCCTGCAAATTTTATGTCAGAACAAGAAACGTTTCTCTTTTTTTTTTTTTTTTCTTTTCCTTGGTGAAATAGAAGGGACTAATTTGAGAGAATGCTGAAAAACCACATGATGAAAAGGTCCTGTAAGTTAATTAAACTTTGTTAGGTTCTTTTCTGACTCTACTAAACTTGTTTGATGGACTACTGTTAATTTTCTTATTTTCCTCTTTCTAGGATTGTCAAAAGTGATAGATGTGTTAAAAAGAAACCTTTTTTTCCCCTAGTCTTCATTCCACTATTACAGAGGATTGATCACAAAAGCAGAAGTTGCATCTAATAATTCTTCCACTACAGCACAGGTAGAGAGATAATTGGTTTCCTTGCCCATGCAAAGCATGAGAAAATGAGCTCTATGTGAGGGGATGAGTATAAAACACCAGGAGTGCTACAGGCAGAATATATTAAGGTCTCTACTAGCATCTGTTTGCTGCAGAGGTTGTTGATGATGCTTGTAGTTGGCTGCTTCCTCTGTGCACTTGGGCTGGTCATGGATGTATTTCCTCTGTCCCTCAGCACTGGTGTGGTCCTGTAGCCAGCAAGTGATGGGAATTCCCCCATCTTTGGCTGCGCCTCATGCATACCTCCTCATTCAAGGTCATTCATGTATTCATCATCCAAAGCTAATTGGTCTGTTTGAGCTCCTAGGAAGTTGTAGGAAAGCTTGGAAGATTGAGTCATGGAAAAATCTTTTGTCTTGGTGATCCTGGTGGACTTGATGGTTATGAAGTTGAAGGTAATTGCTGCATTGCTAGGTTCTGAGAAAGGAGGCAGTCATAATTTTGGGTTAAAAGTTTATTGAAAGGGAAAAAAAAACCCCAACAACCGAGGAAACTGTTACTATGGTTATAGTTTTGGATGGATTGAGAACGTGTGCTCTAAGGTGACAGCAGCTCATTCATCTCATGCTGGCAATAACAGCTTTTGTAGTGTGTGCCATTGCACAAACCATTGTTTGCTCTTGCCTTTGAAGAAAAAAGAACCAAAACACTTCCACAGGTTAATATTTATGACTTTTACCAAATGGGCATTTAGGTATCTTCCTTCACGTAGGGAACTGTATTGCAGCCTAATAGGACACATGCAGGTGTAGTTAAGTGCTTGGAAGAAATAAACAAATCTAAGAGTGTACCAGGATAAAAATGAATCTTTCTGCAGTATCAACTTCAGAACTCCTTGAAGTAATTGCAAATGAAAACAATCTAACCGAAGAAATTAGTTTTGATGCCATGCATCATAAGAGAGAACATGCAATTCTTCAACTGAGTTATAAAAGGAAGTTTATTATACAATACTTCAGAATTTAGATGGCTTTGTGTTACATTAATGTCTATAGTTATTTCTGTCTTGTTAGCATATCATAAGTCCCCAAAATGCTTTCTCTTTCATAAATTTACTAATGAAGTTGGTTTCACAGTTGCTTAGAGTCCCTTTTTAGTTAAAGGAAATGTAAAAACATTTGTAGAATAATCTGAAGGGCGAATAAAGGCTAAAAGCCTGCCAATTCATGTTGTAGACTGACTCTAACCGTCTTACCAGTTGTAGCAGCCTTATGGGTTGTCTAGTGCAAGCTTATGAAAGTAGTGCCTTTGCGGTGGATCATTTTAATGATCCAAAACCAGTGAATGTTAACGCTGATCTATGCCAGTGGTGGGGGGAAGCACATAAAATATATGCTTCTAGTCAGTGATGGAGAGGGAGTAGGAGGATTTTTCATGAACAGTGTAATTAAATGCATGTATGTAAAAGATACCCGCAAGATACTGCTTGAGAAAGTACTTTAGAGAAATTGGTAATTACAGGGAAAAAAAATAGCTTCTTTGGAATGATAGTATATGTCATTAATTTACCAGTGGTGTCAAGGTTTTCTAAGTAGTTTGTTTCCTATTTGTAACACAGTATTTTTTCTAATAAACTTTGTGTCTTTGAAAGGGAATTTTAGATCAAAATATTTTATAGGGCATATTGCACTGGAATTTTAATACAGGTCACTGTTGTAAAGGTTTGTTTCATAGCTTAAAAATTATTTGCTCTTGCAGAAGGATAGGAGCTAGGAAAACTTTCAAAAAACCACAGGTTTTCTTGTCCATTTACTACAGTTCAAATTGTGGGCATGTTTGCCACTGCTGTGGATCATACCTATGTTTATTTAGAGGTGTCCAGAAGAGGTGACAATATCAATTCACCTGCTGCTAAATACTATCCTACTTAGAAAGTAATTCAGTAGTGACTCAGACATCAGAAATGAAAACAGTCTCAGTTGCTTAGGGCTAAATCTTGCAGGTGCTTACTACTGGGTATGGTGTGTTGTGACTTTCCTGGGATTAATCACATCCTAAACAGACACACACACACAAAAAAAAAAAAAAAAAATCCATTTCCTCCTACTACTCCTTCATTTTCTGTGGAAAGAAAAAGCCTTCCATGGATTTTATTTTACCTGTCTCCCAAAGCAAGCTGTGGGTGGTGTGTGCGGTAACATTTCTTTGCAAGCATGGACAGCTTAGATGCACCTGGAAGCTCTTGGTCAGAAATACACGTTGTGGGCTGTGCTCTCAGCGCTGCCCAAAGAAGCCTTAAGCAGGAGGTGCTCGAGTCTCTTGAAGATGCTTAGTGTGTTGGCCCTCAGCTGGGAGCTATGACTGGGGGCCAGGGCCAAGGCTGGTGCTCACTGCCCTGTCCTGCTTGTGCCCATCACTGGTGAACGTTGGGCTTGGCTAAGAGGTTGCTGTGTAACACTTCGCTTCCTGGCCTGATTGAAGGAGGGCAGTGGAAAGTACACGATAAAAATTAATTGGCACAGCAGTTCAGTTTGGAAAGGGTTCATTGGAGCTATCAAATTACTTTCTTCAACTATTTCACAACCAAAAACTGGTGTAATTCATGTCATCATAACTGAAAAATGAGAGTTAACCCACTGTTCTCTGTTTTAAGGACAGGCTCTTTCCAGTTTGTTTTACTATAAACTTCCCTAATGAGTAGCATTATGTTAGGGTATTGTAACTGCCTGCACTATACTGAGACTTCATAGTAATTGGAGTTGAGTGGTCTTGCCAATTCTGCTTTACGTTTTGGTACTAAGTGTTGCACAAGAAACAGAGCAGAGATTTTGACCTAGACTGTGTCTTAGCAACTGGGGGAAGGATGTTGCAATCAGGCAGCATTATATACAAAGAGAAATCTTGACCAAAACCATGAAGCCTGATTTCTGTCAGGTATAAAAGGTTTCTTAACTTAAACCTGTATAACTGTCTGACCTAAGAAAAGGTAGCTGCTGTTGCTTTTAGTGGTCAAAGTGAGACCTACAGCTGAATATGGCAAACTTGCAGAATCTATATATGGAGACCCCATCCTGAGCTTACATAGTTCTCTTGTATTTTCAGTAGTGGCATGTATATTTTCTCCTGAGTCCCTGACCTCAGACTATGTCGTGTAAATGTGTATGCATTTTTTAAAATCAAAAGCATAATTTCTGAATAGACAGTGTACTCGAGGGGAATGGCTACAGGGATATAAAGACTCTGCTTTGTTTAAAATTTTTACTACCTTTAGGGCTTGACACTCACTAGGCTGCAGTGAGAAGTATATAATTTATTGTGTTATAAACACTGTTCTATCTTAAATTCTAAAATGGTTGTTTCCTGGAGGAGGCTTGGAATATAAACTGATGTACCTGACAGTTAATTAAAATTCAGTGTTGTTTGTTCTTGCTTAAATTAGTGAAGAAAAGCTTCTAGGAAACACCATAGAGAATAACATTCTGAAGATTTCAAATTATTTTGAAAGATGAGAATTCCCATGACTCAATTCCTTAAAGAGTTGAAACATAATTCAAATGCTTCTTTACCACCTGTCACTTTTTTTCTTCATTTTTAGAGTGAGTATTTTTTCTCTCTCATAAATAAACAAAAGGAGCGAACTGCAGAGAAAACCTCTTATTTCCTTTTTTTACCCAGCAGGTTGTTTTCTGAATCCTAGTTAGTGAACTACATGCACATACTTCTATGATAGCATCGTCACCTGGACAAATGCATACCTTGTGGGGGTCCAGTCGTTCCATTAAGATACACCAGGAATTAGCCGTAATTGTTGTACAAACCAGAGAAAAGTGTGTGTAATTGGTTTTGTTTGTAACGTGAAATCACTGATTAGCCAGTCAATACCATTTTCTTTCCCATGCACACAGCCTCCCACACATAGAAGGATGTAAAAAAAAAAAAAAACCCAAAAAAGAAAAGGTATAAAAAAAAAAAAGTTTTAAGCTACACCAATTAGGTCTCCAGATGTCTGATTCCTTGTTTTGGAAAACTGCACAAGAGCTTAACTATTCTTGAAATAAAAATAATTTAGTTGGTCCAAAACTTCCTGCACAATTGCCCATCTGCCAGGGTGTGCATTCATTTTTCTTGTGGTAAGTAAAATTTCTAAGTAATTCTTTAAGTCATTACTGCACAGCTCATTACAGAGATCTCGTGCTTGCAAATACTGACAAAGAGAATGCAAAAGGACTGGCAAAGCAGGCTTGCATGGCAGGAAGCCCATCATGGAGAGGGGGATAGTTCAGTGGATTTATGCAGGGTATTAACCACTTCACCTGTGTTTTTATCCTGTTGTCCCTTTCAAGAAATGCAGGTACATACTGTGGGAGGTGGGTAAGGCAATTTTCCAAGCTTTCTTGTTGGGTTTGTGTCATTAATTTCCCCTATAAATTAGGCACTCGGATTTTAAGCTGCTCTTTCTTGTTGTATGCTCTAGTGCAGCAGACTGGGTTCGTACCTGTGTTTATGCAGGCAGACATGTTTAGTCTTAATGCTTAAATTTAGGGTCTTACTTTGTTCAGATTTTTGAAAGGTCACTTCTACTTGAGTCTGAGGTTGTGAGTGCCGACACATTGGCAAATCAAGCCCTTTCAATACTTTATACTGAAGTCGCAACTGGAAAAGAGAAATCTTACTGATTTGTTCCCAAAATTGTGGATGGACTCTTGCATACTTTGTGAGAGGGGCAGTTAATCAAAACAGCTGCAGGTTGGAACACCTGGAAGTTGTAGAACTCTTAAACGTGTACATGTAAATTTAAGAATCTAATTTGAAGCAGGCAGATTTGATCAATTTGCCCTTGGTTACCCAGGAAACCAGTTAATTACTATGCATTTGCTTCCGCACTCTGCATGCAGCTTTTAAAACATTTTATTATAATTTTTCTTTTATTTTGTCTTTAGCTAGTGTTTGTAGAAAGGGCTGGCTTGACAGTTCTGGCAAATGAAATAGTCTGCCTGCCCACGGAATATGTGCTCCCTAGACAGTGGCAGTCCAAACTTCCTCATGCTGTTTTGTCAGCGTGCTGCAACACTTCTTCAGGGGGATGGAGAGGGGAAGACTTGGAGGAGGAGGTAGGGTCCTTGTACCATCATGTCTTTGCCACCAAAACGTGTAAGCATTGTCAGGAAAAATGACCTGTATTTTCATTGCAGCATAGAAAACAGTGCAGATTGAAATTGGATGAACTCAAGCTCTGGAAACCTATATCCAGTCTGCAATCCGTCATCGAGGTCACAGCCTGGATCCTGCTGCTGTGTTGCAGGTGGCACTGGTGACAGAGAGTCTCATCAGCTAAGCAGATTTTACCTTGCTCAATGCTGAGGCAAAAGGATTTTCAGAGTTCTGGTGCTGAAGCCTTCAGCAGAAAGTCCTGGGAGATGGTGTTTGCACGTTAGAGGTGGAAATCTGGGAATTTACTCTAAAATGTTAAAATTGCAGCCTGTTGTGTTTACTTACCAAATGCTGATCAGAGTATGCGCAGTTTATTATTTTGGTTTGGCTTGGTGATGACTTCTGTTGAGACAGATGTGTAAAACAATCCCGATAACTACAAACCACTTAGCACTCCTAGAAAAGTCATCCAGGAAGCAGTCAGCCTTTTCAACAGAGTTGTATATTTGCTTTCCAAGTGGTTTACAGGCCTTCTGGTTCTGTTAGAAGACAAAAATCATGTAAGATCACTGGCAGAATCATCCTGCTGTTCTTTAGTGATCACTGTGAATTAAATGTTTGAACAAAAGTAACAAGACAGTAAGAATGGAGCATATCTGTGACATCTTTTAATTTCACAAATCTTTTCTCTGTTATGACTAACACTTGACGTATAGAAGGAATTTTCCCATCATCCAACTTCAAGCACGTGTCTTAAATAGCTACAATGCTTCATAGTCACTGTTGTTCTGTGCAGTTTCTGTAGTTACATGAGAGGTTATTCAGGAAGTTGTCAAGACGATCTCTACTGAAGGTGTGCTTCTAAGGCAGCTTAAATGATCCAATCCAGGCGGCATATTGCTGCCCTGCTTCAGGCCACACAGCCGCATCCTTTTCTTCCAGCCAGTGCCATCATTTGTTATGAATCAGCTCTGGAAGTTGCTGGCTTGAAAACTAACCAAGAGATTTGAACTTTTGGGGTGGAAGACATTGGCTACTGCAAGGGAGAGTTTTTCAGACTTCAATTTGGCAAGGAATTGGTGATTTGGCTCATAAAGGTGAGAGTATTGCTAAGCATCAATGAAAATGACAGTGTGTTAAACTGAGAGTACAAAAGAAAACACTGGAATTTACTCTCTGGTCAGAAAAGTTGCTTGGGGGACTCTTCTTTGAATGTTTTTTTGATTTACTGAATCATTTTTCATGGCTTTTTATATCAGGTTATAATTTAAAGTTCATTACTTAAGTTCTCAGAGCTGTAAATTCTACTGGTTTTCCTCCTACAGACTGTGTAACAAAAAGATTCTTACATTACTGGTGCTCTAAACTTATGAAACATTTTGGCATCTAAATTCATTGCTGCTTTTAATGTTACTCTAAGAAATTCATGGTGCGTTAATGTAACTCAAATTGTGCTATCAGTATTGGTCTCGTACATGTTGCACCTTCTTTAAATGAAGAGGAGCAGGGAGAGTGCGTAGGAGAAAATGGAAAACATCTCATTCGTCGTCTGAATTAGAGTACGTTATTCCTGCCTGAAGCATCAATATTTTAGAACACAGGGAGCACTATGTTGTGCTGACTTGATGGCTATTAGGTGTCCTTAAGTTTTAGAAACCAGTAATCCAGAAAAGAATTCTGTAGTGGATATGCATTTGTAGGTATAAGGAGCGTAGGTCTGTTAGGAAGATGTTAGGATGTATTTATAAATTATGAGTGAGGTCCTGCTTCATACCACTGTAAAAATTTTCATTTTTGAAACCTAGTGAACCTTATTTTACTGGTGTCAGCTGATTTTTTTATTTTTGTTTTTTTCCTGTTTGAATAACAATTTTTTACAGAGCTGGTTCTGTGGTCCTAGGATCATGGCCTAGCAAATGATGTAGATAGTGTAGTTTTACTGCTGGGTACTTTTCCCACTGCAAGTACCCCTCAAACCTGAATAAGAGACTAGACTCAGAGCATGAGAGTGCTGTCAGATATCAGAAGAGACTAGATTGTTTACCCTGTTGAGATCGCCCAAAGGAATACCCACGGTTGCGATGGACTGCCTGTGTCTGTCTGGCCAACACAGAGGAGAAACAGTCTGGTCTGTCACACAGATGCATCTTAACTGTCATCACCACCTTAGGGCTATGTATCTTCCCTATGTGGTTTATTGCTAATTCTGTTTAGTAGAAACCTTTATCACTTACAGCCTTGTCGAGTTTCCAGGAGGACCAGCAGAACTTTTTCATTCACCTTAATGGTAATAGCGTAGTGAATTTTGTGCCAGTTCAATTAAATTCAGTGGATCTTGCTTCACTCACTGACATTGAGTGTATGATTTGCCCTGTTTACTGAGAATCCTACAGATGCTTTCTAATTATAGCAACTCGGGTAGCTTGAAACCTGTCCTTTTTTTTTTTTTTTTTTTTTCCAGTAGCGATGAGCGTCTCTACCTTTTGTTATAATCAGAGTCTATTCAAAACAAGCAAAAGCTGACTTAGTAAACTGTGTGTTAAAAGCAAAATAGAGATAATTCTGAGGACTAGGCTTCTTAGGTGGCTGTGAGGTACTCCCAGAATTAATGTGTCTTTCGTTGTTATTTGGGAAAGTGAAGCAGGCTGTAGAGCAAAGGTACACGGGAGCTTTGTGTGTGTAGTTATGAAGACTCATTTGCATTGCTGCTTGTGTTTATATGAAATACAGACATATGAAATCACATAAACCCGTGGATATAAGAGCTGTTCTTGTGCTAGACAAGCACTACTTTTTCTCAATAAACTTGCTTCTTAAGATAAAAACGAAGTAGAAAAAAATGGAATTACTGTCTTCAGGAATCTGGGGTACTTGCTCTCTGGAAGCTGTGCTTTGACACAGAACACGTGGCAGTGTGTGGGACTGGGGGCCTCCAAGGTCCCCTACGATAATAAAGAAAAAGCATATGCCTCTGAAGACTAGGACTAACACGTTCCTGGCTGCGTTTAGATTGATAGCATTACTTTTTTGATAGAGTGAATCGGTTGTCTGCATCACATCAGACAGTGTTAGTACTAGCTGTATTTTTTAACATTGGAGACAGTTTTCTGAATTCATATTGGTGCTGTTTATATGTAGCTATTGCTGTTGTTTTTATTGATGTCATTAATTTTAATAAACCCAAGCAACACAAGGAGGTTATTACTGTCATAAATCCAAATATAAATGGCCTTAAATTTTTAAAGATTTATGCAGAGGAGTGTCTCAGTCTCCCTCTTCTTTCTATGCTATGAATAAAATTTACTGAACAGCCCAAAGGTTTAAACTTTTTTCAAGTAAGACATCTCCTTTGTAATGGTGACTAGATAACGCTGACACATGAATGTTAATATTCATTCTGCAGTGATGTGCAAGAAGAAAGAAACCTTGAAAAAGCCCTTCAGAATAGGTACTCCAGTGTAAGTCTCCAGGATGGTGAGGGTTCAGGTTCATAAAAACCTTAACACATACATGCTCTGAAATCATGGTGAGTGTGAGGTAGTTCAACAGCACATGTGATTTATTGCAGTCCAAGGGTGTACAAATAGCATGACTTCATCTGTAAGTTAAATAGTTACAGAATTGAACGGTGTGGTTGCTCTTCACTGAAAACATTAGGACAGCTTATGTGCAGTCCCTCAGGAGTGACAACTCTGGGTCCCTAAGCAGGAGCAGCTGTCACCGCTGAGAGCCTGAGTGCAATGCAGCAGCCTCCTTCTGTCTCCAAGTCATGCCCCTGAAAATTGTGGTCAGTGAGGCCATCCTTTGGGACAGATTTTGAGGGATCAGCAAAATTCTTTTCCCCCTCCTTCTCCAGGAATGTATTTGCCTTGCTGTGGGAGATGTAGACTGCTTCCAGTGGGCACTGTTGGCCAGGGCACTCTGTGGGCCAGGGAGTTCACGAGTAACAGTGTCTAGTAGGAATAGGGGCTCCCCATGGGGCTGTCAGCACTGACACCACCACCCCAGCCAGGGAGGAGGGCAGCTGAAGGCACAGGCCTTGCGCCAGACATGGTGCAGCAAGTGTCCTGGCTTAGCAGTGCCCAGGGCAGGACCAGGGCCATGGGGAGCCAGAGACCAGCCTTGCTGTGATGTCAGTGGGACAGGGATTGGCATCCCTGGGAGCTGTTGTGGTGTCCTGGACTGTGGGCAGGTGGGGGTACCCAGGATATTTAAGGGTGGTGGATGCATTCAGAGCCCTGCTACCACCTGTGCTATAGTATTTCTTAATACTGACTATACTGTCATCTGTTATGTCCCTTGAAGCTGTTTAAAGAAAATACAAGTGGTGGACATTCAGTATTGGTGTTTTGTCCTATAAGTGAATGTTACTAATATTGAGCAGGCAGTGTGTCTTACCACGATAATGCACTGAAATGCAGTCCTGGAGCATTTAGCCACCGTTGTTCCCTGGGTACATACCAAGAATACAAGAGCAACTGTACTGTTCAGGCTGAACATCTAGCCAGCCTGGTCTCCTATCTCTGACAAGCCTGATGAAGAGGAAGAAAATAGACCTGATCAAGGTATTCTTTAGTTACTGGAGTTGTATCTTTGCTTTTACTAGGTCCCAGGGCTTTTCTCCATTTGTGAAGAAAACCCAAAGAAACCAGTTTTCAAATCTATGTAAGCTTCTAGCGTGGTGTCCAATGGCAATAGGTTCTACAGCTTAACAATGCCTTGTGTGGAAGGGTACCTTTTTCTGTTCAAAATGATCTTGCCAACATAATTAATTGAATGCCATCTAATGTTTTTATTGGAAGAGACAGTGAATAACTGCTTCTTAGTCATATTTTCCATGCTGCTTATGAATTTATAGTTCTGTCACATTCCTCCCTTAGTCATGTCTTTTTCCAAGCTGAAGACTACCAGTTTATTTAATCTCTCTTTATACAGAAACATTCTAGGCTTTGATTGTCTTTTTTTACCTTTTTTGATGCCTCTTCCAGTTGTTCTGCGATCTTTTGAAACAAGTGGAGCAGCATGTGGCTTTCAGGTTGTGGATACGCGAAGGTATAAAAGGTCACAATGTGAAGAAATTTTCTTTGGTGCTGTGTCCCCTTTCTAGTAATTTGGTTTGCCTTTGACCTCCAGACAGTAAGTTGATGTTTCTATAAGGGTATGTATAATGACTATGAGAATACTTTGTTTAAAAATAATTTTGAGGCAAATAAAGTCAGAAATGGCATGTGCCCTATGTTATATGTAGCTATATACTTTCCTGGTATCATCCAGTCACTCAGCATGAGTAGGTCCCATTGCTGTTTCTTGCCTTTGTCTGCCTTCTTTACTAACCTGTGACTAACTTTGTGTCATCAGCTAACTGTCTTCCCACTAGAAGAAATTTTATCACGTAACTGAGAAGATGAACAATTAAAACAGTAATGAATGCTTATTCAAAGTGCACTTGCTAATGTTGGGGAACGGAATCATAGAATTGTAAAATGGTTGGGGTTCGAAGGGACCTTAAAGATCATCTAGTTCCAACCCCCCTGCCATGGGCAGGGACACCCTCCACTAGACCAGGTTGCTCAGAGCCTCATCCAGCCTGGCCTTGAACCCTTCCAGGGATGGGGCACCCAAAGCTTCTCTGGGCAACCTACCCCAGTGCCTCACCACCCTCTCCGGGAAGAATTTCTTCCTGATATCCAGTATAAATATCCCTTATTCTAATTTAAACCCATTACCCCTTGTCCTGTCACTACAGGCCCTTGTAAAAAGTCCCCCCCAGCTTCCTTGTAGGCCCCTTCAGGTACTGGAAGGTGCTATAAGGTCTCCCCAGAGCCTTCTCTTCTCCAGGCTGAACAAGCCCAACTCTCTCAGCCTGTCCCCATAGCAGAGGTGCTCCAGCCCTCTGAGCATCTTCGTGGCCTCCTCTGGACTTGTTCTAACCAGTCTATATCCTTCTTATTTGGAAGGCTCCACAGCTGGACACAGAAGTCCAGGTGGGGTCTCATGAGATCAGAGTAGAGGGGGAGAATCCCCTCCCTCAACCTGCTGGCCACAGTTCTGATACAGCCCAGGATACGGTTGGCTTTCTGGGCTGCCAGCGCACACTGCTGGCTCATGTCCAGCTTCTCATCCACCAGTACCCCCAAGTCCTTCTCAGGGCTGGTCTCAATCCATTCTCTGCCAGTCTTTACTAATCTTTACTACAGATTCTCCAGAATCTTTAGTAAATTTCTACTGTATTAGTTTCTTCAGTGGTGCACTGCTGGGATTTTACACATTATTTCTGACAGTTTTTAAAGATAAAAGGGATATAGAAATGGTCTTAGCTGAGTACCACTTTTTTAAATGTTTCTTAACATTGCTTTTGTTTGCTTACAATCTTCAGAACTCCCTGAATTAAACAACTTTCTCCTTCCTTAACAAGTTGCCCAAGAATAGAAATTATAACTTTTGGAGGGGTTGGGACAGGGAGTCTCAAATGAAAGGGAATTCTTCCATGGTCCTGGTATGGTAATTCACTATGCTGCCTATGTATACCTGCTATGTATTTATTAACTAATGTCTGAAATATGTATTAAATTCAAATGTGACTGGTGGTTTAAGATTTCTAGAGCAGAAGGAAGACTCTGTGTAGCATTCAAAGAGGAGGTGAAACTCTGTACCTTCATGACACAGCCAGGGAAAGATACTTCAGGTAGAAGAAGGGGGAGGGGTGTCTTCCTGTCGGTTGTCATGCAGCGTTTTAATATTGGGCTGGTATTTTGGAATGAGTTGTCAGGTTGCCACAGTTGCGTAGATTTTTATATGGTATTATAGGTGGAATAAGCCATAATAAGAGCCACAGTAAGCTATTTGCGATGATCATGGGCTGGGATGAACTGGAACTATTGAAAATTTCCGAGCGCCTATTGAAAATGAAGACAAACTAAAATGGGAGATGGAAATTGCTTCTGCTGCTCCTTCTGGTTTTTGCACCCTCCCATATTCTCAGGGGACTTTGATGTTGCTTTATGACACTTCTGACAGCAGTCAAAAGATTTTTGTAGAACACACTGAAGCCTCCCTGGCTTTTTGAGTGAAGGTGTTGGGGCGTGCTACAAAGTCTAAATGCATCTTTGTTCTCCAGTGCAAAGATATCTTTTCAAAGATGAGACAGGGAACTCGCTGAAATTGAGAGAGAATCAGTGAGCTGTAGCAAAAAGATATTATTATTGCATAAGAAAAAGCAAAATATACTGCCACTGTTATATGAAAAGGCTGGGTTTTATTCCTCTGGTATACACTTTCATGATGAAGTGGTGGGGGAGAGATAAAAGGAATTCGAGCATAGCTTCATTATGGAACGGGTTTCTGAATATGAGATGCACCGTGACAGGATCTTTTTGGTTTTCATTGTGTTTCCTGCTCCAACCTCAAGGCCATGGGCGATGAGCACAAATACTGTAGTTACTATGACAGTGCTGGAGCGCTCACCCTGGGTGGCGTTATGGATGCAAATGTGACTCTTTAGGTCTTTTGCTAGATTTCCCTGTGAGTCAGTATCGTTTTCAGGGCAATTAATCATCAAATATCAGTAATATTTCTGTGGGGTTTGTCTTTTCACGTTTCTAAAAGTAGTTCCTTAAATTCCTGTGTCTTACCACTCTCTTCGGTGAGCTGTAACTTCAGTATTCCTTTTCTGTTCTCCTTCATCCCAGAGGCCTGCCTCATTATAGTCCATAGAGCTCTCTTCTGTCAGAGAGGCTGAAAAGGGCACTTTAGATCCTGTAGTATTACATTAACAGAACCACATTCCTGACTTTTCTGGCTGTGAGTGTACCCTGGAGAAGTAATAAAGATTTTAAAAAAAATTTCACAGCAGTGCTTGCTGTTACAGACAGCCCACTATCTGCCAACTCAGTTTTAATCACCTTGTACAATTTGCCAAGATTGCTGTTGAGAAAAATGGCCTTAAACAACTTCTGCAGCCTCATTATCCTCAGCTGCCTTTGGAATGCCATCACCTAGTGAGTATTAATTCATGTTGATAGCATTGGTGTTGCCCTGTAGCCCTCTCGGTTCTTAGAATAATGATGGGGCAGGGTGATTGCCTTCTCTCTTGCCTCAGCAGAGTGGTCGAGGTTGCTTACACGGCAGGTACGCTCCTGGAAGTAGCTCTGCCAGCTTTATGGCAGCCCAGTGGAAGGATGGCAGGATAGGAAGACAGGCTGGAAAGAAGATAGAGCTTGCTTTTTGAAAAGGATACCATCCAAACCATTAGTTACAACATTTTAAACAACTGTTAGATCACATGCTGTGTTCTGTCCTGTGTTCATCTAAGGTAAAAGAAGTAGAAGGTGACAGCAAAATCTTTCAATTCTTTTTTTTTTTTTTTTTTTTTTGGCTTTGTGCTTGTATTTTTAACCTTCAGATAGTTTCATCTTTCTCTCAAACTTGTTGTAGATCTTAATTTCAGTCAAAAGTTTGCCTGGGTACATTATTTCAGCTTTCTACTGGAAGAGTTGTGATTGTCTAGCAGAGAACAAGGCACTGGAAAATTCTTGCATTGAGCCAAAAAACCTGAGATGCTTTTTGTCAAATAATCATTTACAGTCTCTGAGCCCATTCTTGTATAGTAAAGAGATAAATTGCAAAAGTTGCCATCTACAAAGTAATTTGCACGGCTACAAAACATCAGAAAGGGAATATATTAATTTCTGCAGATATAACAAATAGATTCAATGTCCTTGGAGAGATTTCTGGATAAGCACAAGCATATTTATTGAATTTATAAATTTCTAGGTTATTCCCTTCAGTTTGAACTGTTGTGGCTTAGATGGTGTCCTGGTTTTAGCTGACACAGAGTTAATTTTCTTCCAAATAGCTGGTGTAGTGCTGTGGTTTGGATTTAGTATGAGAATAATGATGATAACACATCAATGTTTGTAGCTGTTGCTAAGTGGTTGTAGTGCTTACACTAAGTCATGGACTTTTCAGCTTCCCGTGCTCTGCACAACAAGCTGGGAGAGGACACAGCAGGGACAGCTGACCCAAACTGGCCAAAGGGATATTCCACACCATATGATGTCATGCTCAGCATATAAACTGGAGCTGGCCAGGAAGTGGGAATTGCTGCTTGGGGGTGGGCTTCAGTCACCTAGCAGTGAACAATTGTTGCATTGTGCATCACTTGGGTCTGGTACATTCTTTTAGCAGTAATATTATTATTATTTCCTCTTCCTTTGCTGTCCTATTAAACTGTTTTATGAGTTTCTTCCCGATTCTCTCCCTCATCCCACTTTGGGAGGGGGGAAGGCAAGCGAGCGAGCGGGCGGCTGTGTGGTGCTTAGTTGCCAGCTGGGCCTAAACCACAACAGATGGAAACTAATAATTTTTTCTTCTGATGTTTAAAAACATGGTTTCTATGCTTCTCAGGAAAAACTTGAGCTTTATAATAATTTTTTGTGAAGTATTTCAGCTTATTACAAAATTACTAGTATGTAGTTGAGGTAGCAAGCTCAGTTAGTTTCCAGTATACCCACTGTTTTTTTTAATGTAAGAACTAAGCTGAAAGCCATGCAAGAAACAGATGCATCAGAATGACATGTATTTAAACATTTTCATCTGTACTAAATAACTTTGTAGAAGTTGTCAGCCATGGAGAAGCGAAGAAGAACAAGGTCCAAATTCTGTTCATGTTTATATTAGTGCAGATTTTGAAGAAAGGCGATGAACTTAAGGTTATTTTAGCAGTATGTATGTGATAAAAGAACACAGTTGCAAACAGAAAAAGAAGTTACTGTGATGCCTTATTGTTCGGGTTGTTCACCTTTTCCCAGTAAAAAGCTCAGCAGCTGAGCACAAAGCTACTTTCTACAAACAAATCCAGCCTCACAGTCCTAGCGGAAAAAGTGAGATGTCTTGCCATTTGGTATGTCCCTTGACATAATTGTCATAAGAAGGACAAGATCCAGAACCCTTGTTCTGGAAGGGGCTTTAAAGACTGGCACAGAAGAAAGGACAAAGAAAACTATAAATCTGTCAAGAAGTCTTAGCAACAAAGGAAAACCAACATGCCATCTCTTGGTGATATGTAATAGGGTAATATGTGTCTATTTAATAAGATGCCAGATGCTTTGAATAATCTATTGAATTTTGATCAAGACTTTTGTATTTAAAGTATAAATCAAGCTGCTGACTTTACACTGTATCTGATGTATGGGTAGTGGCTTTTTATATATTTAGCATAATCTCAAAAAAAGATCAGGAGTTTGTCTAGCAGAGAACCATGTTATACAGAAGTGCTTGAGCTATGACGTTGCTATCTGGCTGTACATTCTGAACATGGCAAAATGAATGTGGTAGATTATAGCTGCAGTTTTATGTCCTTGGCAAAATCTGAATCCGAGGTCAGTGAAGTGGATGAGTTTTGGCTTAAACACGTATCTAATTATGCCTTTAGGTCCACAGGGAACTGGACTTTAGCCAGACAGAATGAACTGAAGAAAAGGCAAAGGTTTTAAACAAAGAATTGCATATTGTCCCTGGAAAAGGTTGTTTGGAGTGACTTTTATGTGACTTAGTCTGCATTTTAATGTCACTTGAAAGAAAAAAGCTGCGTTTTTATGATTTGGAAGAAATTTATCATATCTTTGTTCAAAATGGATTTTTAGCTTTTGCAATATAAAAACAATTATATATGGGTTTTGAAGATTGAGTTAAGCCTTGTTCTTTTTAAAGGCTGTGGCAAAATTGGCTTGTTCAAAGCCAATAGCAAATCCAGTACAAAAGAGGTGAGTGGAGAAAGGCAGGAGCAGATAGGAAGTTTGCCATCAGTATAAAAATGGGGATCATGAGAAAAGGCGTAGAAGATCATGTCTCATACCATGACTTAAATCTGCATTGGGAGTGTGCTAGGAAGCTTGGTGGCTGAGTGGATAAGGATGACATTCAGAGAAATCCTCTCTCCAGTAACTCCTTCCAGAATGGTAACAAGTGTGGCTCATTCGGTAAGCTTGCAGCAAAGCATTTTTATTTTTTAGTGATAAAAGGTCTTGGTGTTTCATGGACATTTATGTCTGTAATGTATGCCTACGCATGTCTTTAGCTCAAAGCTGCTATGAAATTTTGTCGTTTGCTGTATATTGAGAATTACATATTCTGAACATCTCTGCTGTACACATGTAGCGTTAGGTTTGAGTGGGGTCTGTGCATCTTCCCCATATCTCTCCACTATATGAAATATAACTTGGACCCCAGATCATTAAACTCCCCCTCCCTGAACTTCTGTAGGGTGTAGTCCAGACCTCACTGATCACCTACAAAAATTATGGTAGATGATCTGTAGCTGACCCACTGAACTGTGTTAAAATATATGTTTCCTTCACTTTTATTGCAATTGCGATTTGTAGATAAATAGGTGTGGTTTTCTATTACAGCTCTTGAGGTCTGGCAGTGCTTCAGTGACCAAGAAAATTTGGGAACTACTATTCTGTGCTTTTGGTGTACAATGGCATTTTCCCAGAAACAAGCTTTGTAGGACATATATGTGCATATTTCTTACAAATGCCAACAAAGATACCTATTAATTTGCTTGGCTATAATTGATTCATTAAGTGCATGTCAATCAACAAAATCAAACTTCAGTTTGTGAAGCAAGGATTTCTGTAACTATTTTTATGGAAATCTCTGCATAGATTAAGTACCTGCAGTTTAAAAATAAAATCTACATAGACGTGAAGATGGAGCATCCATCTGCTGATGCTGTGAGCACGTACACAGCTTCTCATATAGCCTCTGCAATAAGTCTGTCTTGTTCTGATGTTAGATACTCTCTTAGAAGGAATCAAAATAGTTTGTTTTGAATGTGCTCTGGAAGAAGCACATACACAGTGTATCTATACCACTGGACATTTTCTTAATTGTCTTCGTGAATGGCTAGGAAGCTCAGAAAATCGAGCCTGTTGCCATTAGGCTTACATTTCCTATACAGAGGGAATCTGCAGGTTAAGAACTGTGAGAATCACTGTTGTCACAACAGGTATGCACAGGGACACCTGGTGACACAGTGTAATCTAGAAGTGTTATCGGCTTATATTATCCGAGTTATTTGTGAGTAGTAAAGTATCCATGTGCATTGCTCAAAATTATACTTGTTAAAATGTTAGACATTTAGAAAGCAAATATATTCCTAATTTTACTTGAATTTCACTCATTATTTTACCAGGATACACAATAAACACTGTATTGGTTTTTATTCATGTGAAATCCGTTTCACCTGTACAAAAAAATATCTAGGCTCTAAGCTTGTTTCAGTAAGAGCAGTGTGCGTGTGTTTTACAGCTATTGCTTTCAGGAGAAAATTTAAATGGGAATTAATATAAGATGGCAGGGTAACAGCTGTATAGCTCTTATTACTTCCAAAACGCTAGCAATTATTTAGCATTTTGCCACTTGCTGAGAAATGAGCAAACTTCTGTATTTTGAGACCCCTGGAACCTTATTATATGAAAATTTCTGGCAATGTGGCAAATGAAATGCAGATATGTCTCTGAATTTTATAGAACTTTAAAAAATTACTTTTTTGAGAGGGAGCTTCTAATAATTTATTGTTATTTTTGCATTGTGCAGGACTGTCATCTTGAGACTGAGATTTCTCAGATAAATCCCTCTACCTTTCACTGAGTGCTTTGTTGAGGCCTTGATGTTTAACTGAAAACTTTTTATTTTGTGGTTTAGGAGGGGCTTGTGAGATAGCGTGAGCACAAACCTGTTCCCAAAACAACTTTTCTCTGTTGACAGTCCACCATAAAAGGCTGCTATTACAAATAATTTTGTTTCTTTTCCTTCTAAGAGAGTATTTCCAATGAAGTTTGTTGTCAAAGAAGGGGGGGGGGGGGGGGGAAGCCCTAGAAAAATATTGGTCTGCACAGCAGGATGAAAGGTGGTAATGTTTAATGACACTCTTTGGCATGCAATTAGTCTTTCCTGGAAGTTTTTCTGATATATCATCACTTTTATTAGTGAGGTGCAATACACCTTTGTCTCGTTTCGGGCACATTGAAACATCAGTGAGGGATGTGTGCCTCCACCACCATGTCAAATTGCCATGTGGCTATTTTGTGTTCAAAGTTCATTTCTCTGTTTTTTGACTTTATTGGGATTCTCTGCTATAAAACTGAGAATAAGAAGCCAGAACTTCACAGTACCTTCATTCCATGTTTTATTTTACAGAATGATTAAAATTCCAAATTGGCAAAGATTTAAAAAGCAAACAAACAAACCCCCCAGAACAAACAAACACAAACAAAAAATACCCTGTAGTGTAGTGATTATCTAATTTTAAAATTTAAAAACTAGACACATGCTCAGGTAAACCAGAACACTTGATGGTTTTCATGGGAACAGTCATATACTTGTATGGATATTTTTGGATGTTGGTTATCATATTTAATTTTCAGGTATGTTTTCCTATTAAACTGACACTTTTGTGGTCAAGGCTGTGTGTATAAATATGTATACTCATGTCCATGCATCTTTTTCTCTCTCAATTTTAAATCTATTGGTTGACTTAAACAATATGTAATAGGAAGGTGGATGTCTTCAAGAGATTTTTCAAATCAGGTGACATGAAATTGATGATGGGTTGAAGGAAAGAGCAGATTCTCTGCTGCCTAGTAAAATGAAATGTTTTACATAACTGAGTTCTGGTTTATCTGGATTTTCAATGATTGGGATACAAAAAAAAAATCAAAGACAAAATACAAAATGTAGGAAACCAAGCTAACATGATTTTTTAAGTACGTTCAGTCAGTTACGATGTAGATAAATTATCCTCATGTATAGTGTTTTGGAATTATAATTAGTTTTTAAAAATACCATTTCTCATATAAACAGAGTAAGAAAACCAAAATAAATATTTTGACTAGATAATAACCAATAGATAATGAGCCCAATTCAGTAGAATAATACTATAATGTATGATTAGGGAAAGAAAAGAGTAGGACAAAGCCTTTTCTACAAAGGTAATGACTGAGGAAAACAAGGCAGAGAAACAGAACCTGGCAAAAAGCTGTAAATCAGGACACCTTCATAGCCCAATGTACCAGAAGGATTCTGACCTTATGAATACAGAGCTAAGGCAGCACAGGAAGGGCTAATGGGGATAGCATTGCTGCTGGTGGAAGAGGTGTCTGGTAATTCCAGTGAGAGGTGAAAAATTAATCAGAGTAGTTCCGCATTCTGCTGGTGTAGGAACATGGTTACAGCACTCTCTAGAAAATGAATCTCTCTGACCCAACCAAATGTGGATCCTGCTGGTGCTGATTTTTTTGCCCTCCCCTCAAGATATCTGTTACCTTCTACTGGATTTGAAATGTGGTGTCCTTTTTTGCAGACTTAAGAGAAACATGTCTGATAGCAGAATTGAGTGGGGGCTTGCTAGTGGGAGTGAGACCATGATAATGATGAATTGTTTTGCTGTTAGGTGGAGCAGGGAAGAAGAAGAAAAGGATTAATATAGTTTGAACAGTGAAAGAAAAGCACATCCAGGAACAATTTGCTTCGGCCAGTTTATTCTCTCTTCCACGTGTGCGCCAACTCTGCTAGGGGTAGGAAAAATACCTCTACAGTAATGAGGTATACTGAGAACATTGTAATGGGTCTCATGCAGAAAGATTATGGTAGAGTGGAAGTAGAAGATTGGAGGTCTGAAAGGCCTGCTGCTCTTTGTTTCTTGACTTTGTTTCTCTTGATGCTCTTTTTTGTTTGTTTGCTTGATATGTAGTCATGTGTGCTTATAAATTTATTCTAACTGCAAACATTCAAATTGTGATGTGATTCAGGAAAGCCTTTCTGACCAAATATTTTTGAATCAATAAGATTTATCAGTAACAATCATTATGAATAGCTAGCACTACATGTTTCAGTCACTGAAAAAAAAAAAAAAAGATTATTTTTTTTCCTTACCCAAATCATTCCTGCTTTGCTAGGAAGTGCTTTCATTAAAACAAACAGAAATGTCCCTCTTGGTCAGAGAAAAGTGAGCAAAGCTGAGTCCCTGGGGGCCTCTCCAAGGAGTCAGCTGCCTTTGTGGGATGTGTGTGAAAGTGAATGCTTCCAGCCTGGCTTTCTTCATGTGGGAGTTTTGCATGCAGAGTAGGGCATGGTTCTGCTCTTGGTGACATCCCACTCTTCAGTCCTCTGCTCACCATAAAAAGTGTCATTTGGAATCATAGGCAAGTGTCAGATGCTGAGGAGGGAGATTTTTGTCTCTTATTCCTTTTATGAAGAAATTCAGGGATCTTGACATAGAACATTGGGCAGACAAGGAATGATCTGGGCCAAATATCTTTGTTTCCCATTTCCAAAGATGATACTAGGGATGAGTTTTGTGTACATAATTTTGAGCTGCCAGAAGGCAAAGTCAATACAGCAGTCCCAGCTTTACTCATAATGTTCCATATTTTCCAGCCAGTAAAGGAATTATCCATCAAGTAGAATTGCTTAGGATATAAAAGTTACGAATACTGTCATTTAATTCAAATACAGAATTTTATAGGACAAAAAACATGGTAACTAAATTACCTCTTAAGTCTGTCATAAGAAAGAAAGCATAGATCAGATACACTTAATTACTATAATTAACTAGTTTACCTTTATCTCTCTGATTAGCTATGGATCATAAGCCTCTTTTTATTTTCCTTTTTCTCTCTTTAAAGTAGAATATAATTCCTATTGTGAATGTCACATCGGTTGTGTTCGCTGTGACAGTGGAATTAACTTGCTTGGCCGAGTGGCAAATCTATTATTTCAACACGTACTCACAGTGTAGTTAGAAATTCAGAATGAGCTAAAAATAA
This sequence comes from Rhynochetos jubatus, assembly GCA_027574665.1. Lineage (NCBI taxonomy): Eukaryota > Metazoa > Chordata > Aves > Eurypygiformes > Rhynochetidae > Rhynochetos > Rhynochetos jubatus. The sequence goes on from CM050650.1 coordinate 40,213,047, forward strand.
ATGCTTCCCATATGAGATCATTTCATTTCATGAACTTGCATCAATTTATAATAGTGTTAATAAAACCTTTTCCTTAAGTGTGTCTCATTATAATGAGTAAAAGCAAACTCCTGAAAAAAAATAATTTGAAATCTTCTTAATTTTCTTTTTACACTTTACAAAAGGGAAACTGGCAACTCATCTAACAAAGTACCTCTGGGTTCAGTTGCACCTCCTGCCTTTGATCGTAGAGTGGCTGCTTTATCGGATGTAGTGTGCTGTTGCTGTAATTGATGGCACATGCACTCGTAGTCGGTCCCAATTGCAGGATGAAATGCTTAAACCTCAGTGGAATCAGTTTAAGGTAATGTATTTTACCTTGTTAATTTAGCTAAGAAAAGACATGCTCCAGGCAGAGTGGTGAGTTTGTTATGCTGCAGAACTGCCCTTGAGTTCGAATTTGTGTCTTAACAGCCTCCCTGGTGGCGTTTATGTGCCAGTAGTCACATTTTTCTTATTTTTAAATCTTCTTGGGTTTGGTTTTTCTTTTTTGGTCTTGTCTCTTTTTGAAAGAATCTTAGAAAAACAGTGAAAGGTTGTGTGCAAGAAGCTGGAGCTGACTGTACATATGATCGTTTAATGTGCCAAAAATGACACATGCAAACACGGGGGAAAAAAGACTTCATGACTTTTAAATTTCATTTAGTTTATCTTAAAGCCTCATTAGCAGTATTATTAGATAAAACACTTTCTTAAAAGAAATGTGATTTTTGTAGTTGATGCTGCGTTTTAGGTTACTTAAATGCAAGTGACACACTCCATTATTTTTTCCACAGTTACTAAAGTATGAACATAAATTATAGTTACTTTTAAACATAACAGAGGCATTACCATTTGTAAATTAGAGATCCCAAGTATGAAATCAGTGTATTCATCTGTATATAGCCTGGTCTGCCTTTGCAAATAAACATAAATAACTGATTCTAACATAGTACTGATTTTTCCTTGTGATTGAGAAACAGATTTGTGTTGGCTGTTAACAGTCATTATTATATATGTGGGGTGCCTGTTTGTATGTAAAATTATACATATTTAAGAATATATATACACACATACAAATGATACATTTAATAACTGTCCTTGTACCGGAGTCTACATTCCAAATGCTCTCTGATTTCAGGGAGCATGTCATAGAGGTGTTTAGGTGCTTTTTGGATACCAAAGTGATATGGAATGATCTGTCATGGACATACTTGCACTGACATTGTGAGGCTTACTGTATTTTCTCTTAAAAGGTCCTTTGCACATAAGTTTGTTGTGTGCGCACAAAACGCTGCCCAACATTTTGCTGACCCCCTTTGTCAGACAGCCTCAAATTCTTTGATGTTGCAATGCTAAATACCATAGCTAGACAGAACACACCCTGTGCTGTCCTGTCCTCTGTCCCCAAATGCTTCTTGTCCTGGATTCAGGCTGTAAGTGTACTGAATTGCTGGATGTTACCACCTTGACCAATTGTCCTTAGGCTGGAACGTGCTTTAACAGCATGACAGGTTGATGTTGAAGTTTAGAACCTTTATAGCTCTCACATTTTGCTCCTTTAGGAGCCTTACCTGGAGAACTAAAGCTGTCCTATAGTCACTGCAGTCCAGCCTAGTTTGGAGCAGACTTCTGCTGCCAGAGCAGGGTGTATTAGACTGATCCAGTGGAGTGGGATAGAGTGACTCTGGAGTCGTTGTAGTCAAATTGACACTTCAGTGCTCCAGTTCTTTTTGGTGTTCAGAGGTCACCAAATGGAAATAAATTGTGAAATATCTGTTAGGCCTGTTGAATGCATATAATTTTCAAATGTGGGATGTCTTTCCTTCCTTGGAGAGATGTTTAAAATGAGTCTGAAATGTGTAAGGGGAAAAGTTTTGAGCATGTTTCACTGGCAACTAATAAGAAAAGTGTTGTTTCCCCCTTTTTTATAATTTATATGTTCCATTTCACTTTAGCATAAACATGATTAATCATGAGATTAAACGTTGACAGTGTACAATGAACAGTTCATTTCAGAAGAGATTGGAGAAATTCATGCGTCAGTGTTAGTTGAAAGATGTTATTATGATGAATTCAAAGAAAGCATGGAAAAGATTGTAGTGATGTAGACTTCCCCCCCCCCCGCCCCGTGATTATGAAAACAAGAGAATTGCTGGCTAGAGGCAGAGGCAATATGGCAAGTTACTGCAGTTTCTTGTTCAGTGTCCACAGAAGATTCTGATTTGTAGATATTCTGGTGTTTCAGTCTAGTTTTCCATTAGAAGTTAAGTCTATCAACATGCAATGTAAATGAAGTGTGGAGAGAAGTAGGACTGCTACTTGGAGCTTTGTAACTGCTGGGCCTGCTATGCTCCAGACTTCAGTGTGACACATAAAGGGTTTAAAATTGCAATGAGCCTTTTCTGCTATCAATCAGACAACCACAGTAACTGCTGATACCTGGACTTGTTGACTGCAGGCCAGTCTTTGTATCACCTGCTAGACCCCCCCCCAGCCAGCTGTCCTCCGACAACTGGAACTTGTTTTAAATATACTATTCTGCAATGTACTAAACAGCTGAAATCTTGGTGTATTTATTAATTTCGTTCTTTCTCGAAATGGTTCCTTATAGGATCCAGTTCTTGATGGGAAATAATAGACCTTTAAATTGTTTGTTCAGTGATTATTTGCTGTGTTTCACTTGATTTCTGGAGAGGGCTGAGTTCAGTTTTTAATCATACTTGTGAACTAAGGTTACGTATAGAAGGTCTGTTATCTGTACATGAAAGATCTAGTACATGAAGTTAAACACTTGCTGTGTATATGTGTTAGTAATGATTTTTAGCTGCAGTGTTCTGGTTTGTAGACTCCTAAGTGCTACTCTGAATTTTCTTACCTTTTTTCTTATATCAATTGTATCTTTTCAATTTAGTATCCAGTCCACTCAGTTTTTCTGTCTACCTCTTGCTTCTGTCTTTTATAATTTCTTTTTCCTTTATTCTTATCTTTCTGCTTCCTTTCTTACACCCCCCCACCCCCACGCTTCCTTTGTGAACCATGGACATCTGTTTTGTTCCCTCCCCCCCTATATTGGACATCATTGCTCCCCACCCCCAGCTTTGCATTTATTTTCTTCTCTCCACCCAGTGTACTTTACGACCTTTCTTTGCTCATCCCAGAATGTTAATCTAATACTGTTTTTAGTTTTTTGTTTGGTTTGGGTTTTCTAAAGGTGCTTTGTCTTTTAGTATATGGTGGAGTCCTGATCCCAAAAGAAATTGGTAATAACTTTCTCTAGCAGAACAATTTTTACTTGCAAAATTCCTGGTGGAGTAATGGGTCTAATGCTAGCAGTGGTAAAAGTCCTTGCTTAGAGGCCTCAGGTTTAAAGGTGTGTAAAACAATATAGAAATCCTATTCACAGTGGGTTTTACTAATGATGTATTGATAATATTCTGATTGGGTTTTTCAGGCCAGGTTCAGCTTGTTCAATACCTTTTTTTTTTTTTTTTTTTCTTTGTAGGAGACACTGGATTTGAGTAGACTGTCACCTTTAGGGTAGACAATGGCCTTTTTTCTTTTTTTGGCGTTGCCAAACTACAGTGCTGTCTTATACTGACTCAGTCCTCAGCATAATATATCATGTTGAGCAGTCAGAGTCCAATTTCAGGAAAATGGCACATGAGCACTTAAATATATTCAGGCTTCTCATTCCTTCTCTTATGCCAATTCTGGTCAACAAAATGCATTAGAGGTTAGTTGGTCATGTGCTGGAAACTCTCATTTCTTATAGAGCTCACATTCTGAATCTTAATAGCTTTCTGTAATACAGCACTTTGTGTGGAGGAGGTTCAGATGAGTAACCCCTAAAGCCTTGGTTCTCTTCCAAAGCTGTTTATTGGTTTTCTATTTATAGTAACAAGCCTGTCCATGTGTTATACGCCTGACCTGTTGGGTCAAACGTTTGTTCAGTGAGCAGTGAAACTGATGCAGATGCTTTGCTGTGCGTGTGTGCTCAGGGCCCCCAGCCCCTCTGTGTACCACCGAGGCTGTGATTCCTCCCATCCCAGTCCCTGTGAGGCTGCATGGTGCTGATCTATGTGTGCGCAGGAAGGCAAACCTTTGTGCCCTCTTTCCCTTGGTAGAGGCATGAATTTGGGTCTTTCTCAGCCAACTCTACCTACATACTGGATTTTGTAAAATGTCTGAGATAATCACATTTCTATAAATCTGTCTTTCGAATACAGATTCAAGAGAAACTGGGTGGACAGGGACTGCTGGGCAGACAGTGTGGCTTCATATGCCTTGTTTGCTTGGAAAACACTGAAATTAAGGAATGTTGTTTGGAGAATTAACTCTTCTTTTCTAAACTAAATATTTATTGCTGATTTTTCTCTAAACTGTTTCCATGCAGTCTTGAAAGGTGAACGAAATATGCCAACTTGAAGTAGAAGGTAAGGATTATTTTTGCCTTATAGGCAGCAAAAACATTATACCGGGATGTAGAGATGTGTGACATGATTGAGTCATGTTCAGGCTGTACTCTGCTATAACTTGTGGGTCCTTTTGTGGAAAAAGGAAATTATTTAATATTTAAGAGAAAACATATTCTAGGGCTCAGACCCATGGAATACCTACTCCTGTACTGTGTCTAACAGTGGCAACAGCACGTCCCCCATCATCTCTATTAGAGGGCACATCACTGCCTGTTTTCTCTAACATCTGCTCTGGACATGTTTTTGAAGGTTTTGTCTAATCTTTTAAACCTGCTGCTGCTGTTTGCTTTCACAGCCTCCCATGACAACGAATTCTAGATGCTCAGTATATCCGCTTCATTAAAAAGTACTTTATCTTTTTGAAACTGAACTCGTGCAAGTTTCAATAAACATCACCTATTCCTGGTGTTCTGATACTTGGTGAATAATAATTTTGTCTTCACTATACCTGATGCCCTTGTGATTATTTTGTAGCCCTTAGTCATATTTCTTCTCCTCTCCAGACTACAGGCTCCTACCCTTTTTTTGGTCTGTCTTCCTAAAGCATCTGCTGCAGCCTATTAATCACTTTGATTAACCTTTTTCCTAATGGTTTCTCAGTTCCTGTATCTATGCAACTGATTGCTCCTACCTGCTGGTAGCTCTTCTCTCTTCCTTAATTGAGTTTTAACCTATTTTTCTCAACATACCCCCTAAGTTGTCAAGAACATTTTTAAATTTTAATCTAGTCTTCCAGCATGCTTTCAATTTGCTCTGCTTATGTTTTGATTGAAAACTTAATAAGCACATTTCAGTTCTAGTGCCATAATTTGGATTGTTATTGAAGACATGAACAAAACCAGATACGGAGCAGAATCCTCTGAATCCCTTCTAAAATGTCCTCCTGTTTTTTTCAATGAACATGATATTCTAACCAATTTTACATCTCTCTGATAATAATCTGGACATAGTTTCTGTGGTTTGTAGAAAGTTTTTATTAAAGATCAAAGCATGTGTTATTTTCAGTTTCTCCAGCAGGAAAACGGGGCTCTTGACTAGGAAAGATGGAAATCAAAATTGATTGATGTGGCTTTCTCTTGGCAAAGTTTCTTAACTTCTAGGTGTTAATGTATAATAGCTTCATTACTTACTTGTTCAAGTATTTTCTAGAGATTAAAGTTAAAATAACTAGTTAATAACTAGGAACTTAATTTCCCAACTTCTATTGCCTGCCCACCTTTTTTTTTTTATATTGGTAACATTTTTGCTTTTTCCAGTCTTTCGATACTTCACTCATGCTGATGAAGCATGCTTTTCAGAGGTAAGTGCTGAAAGTTCTGTTAGCATCAGCCAGTACCTTAAATATTCAAGGATGAAGCTCACTAGGCCAATTCAATTTCAAAATATTTAACTTATCTTAGCACTCTTGCATCAGTTTCTTCCTAATTTTGTTTATTAGGAACTTAAGCGTTGATTGGTATGATAATGAAGATTATTACTATATATATGGATTCCAGATTAATGGAAAACAGTCATTACAGTAACGTTTAAGGTTTTTTCCTAATAAACACAATCATTTTAAGAACCGAGGTCAATCTGAGAATGATTGCTATTTCTTGAAGTCCGGTTCCTTGCTATCTTTGGCAAATGTACTGCAGCACGCCATAAAACCCCACTCTTAAGCAGAATATTAAGAGCTGTTGGACAGGTTACTGGTGTTGAAGAGCAGCGCTTTGGTTCTCCCACTGGTGTGCAGACGTGTTGCAGGAAAGAGCAGACCACTGATACAACAGAAGATGTGAGAACCTACCTCGTGGTGAAGCCTCTGTGGTTCTGACAAGCAGATACCAACTCCGTATTACTGTGCTGTACAAATATTACCTCCTTTATTCTTTAGAAAGGTATAAAAATAAAGCACTAGCTCAAAGCCATGACACGTTTTGCTGTTACGTGCTCAGTTTTCTCAGTAGAAGCAGCATTGCAATATCGTGGCTCCTGTTTGGCGAGAGAAGGATATTTTTGTACTGAGGGAAAAGAAAATTCCTGATTAAATTTAGTGTGTTACAGAGAGACCTATTTGTGAAGAAACTGAAAGCTTTATGGACCATTGAAGTGTTCCTAGCAGCTTTTGTGCTAAGGGAGTGCAGTAAAGTTGAGAGCTGCCTTCTTTCTTGCTCTTATTTTAAATTCTGCCTGGGTAGCCCAGGCACTGATGCAACCTTAACCAACATGGGCTATCCTTTTTTTTTTTTAATCAACAGGTAGGGTCCTTCTCAGATCACAGCCTGGTCTGAATAGGACTATACTGCATACCTGTTATGCAGCTCTTGCTCTTTTTCATTCTCTACCTAGGGGTGTAACAGCACAAAAAATACTGTGCTTTGGTTTAGTAAATGCAGTGTTTTGGTGGATTTGGTTTAATGTAGGTATTTTTAAAACTAGATGAGACAGATGAAAGAAACACAATTTGCTAATGAAAAATAGGAGCATTTTTTATAGTCCTTTTTCCTGAAGGAGTTTCGTTCCCAATTTTCCATAAGCTCTGAAGAAATCATTCTGTTGTGCAGCAAAAATTCTGGGCTTACAGTAGACAGATCTTCACATTGTTAAGAGTGACATCTCAGCCATGGTTGTCCTCTGACAGGTCCAGTCAGGCTAGTAGATGCTCTGGGCCCAGGCCTCTTGGCATCTTTAGCAGTCTTCACATACTGCAGCAGGAAAGAAAGTAATACTCAGATCTCTGTTTTCAGCAAGTATAGGAAGGAAAAAACCCCACATATTGCAGCATAAGAGATTTAAGTTAGACAACAATAAGGTACTAACAGGTGGGATGAGTTGCCTGCAGAGACTGTAGGATCTCTTTCAGCTGGAGACTTTTAGGGACAGCTTAGACAAATATCTGTTAGAAGTAATATTTGTATAAATTAACCATGTATATGGATAGATGGGCTACATAAGCTTTAGAGGTCCCTCCCTACCCTGCATTCTGTAATTAAGTGTTGAAGACCGAAAGCTTAAAGACAAAGGGGTTTTAGGCCTGTACTGACGAAAGCAGGGATCCCAGTTGCCAAGGGGATACACAACAACATAGCATCATCAAGCAAACAGTCTGCCCAAGCCCACCGACGCACCAGTCTGAAGAGCAAATCTAACAGATTCCTTCTAGTCTGTCTATATGGCATGAGCTCTTCTATTTTGAATTTTCAAGAAGCCTGCGATTACTCGCACATGCACACACACAGGCATACATGGATGCTATAATAGAACAGTGACATGGTCTGTTTTAATCTATTTTAACTAGAAAAAGCCTATTAAAAAATTGTCTGCAATATGGCATTAGAGCATGAAAATTAAGATCTATTACCATTGTCAAGAGAAAGGCTTAGAAGACTAGTTTAGTGCCAGTAGCTATTTTTTATTCTGTGTTTTCTGATGTAAACATCAATTTGAATCTAAGCAATATTCAAATATTAATTTCTAATGTAATATATAGATTTAAAAGAATCAAAAGTCACCACTTAACGGGAGTAGTTTCAAGATGAACTGTAAACCCATTCAAAATCCTCTTTATTGGCTCTATACATTTTTTTAAATGTTTTTTACCTGACTTTTCAGCCCTGTGACTAAAAATGTAGGGAAAGGAGGATTGCAAACCTGGAATTTTTTCTTTGTTTTACTTAAAATTTTGTGCCATCCTTAGTTCAAAGAAAAAAATCTTTCACAGTTTGATACGGTTGGGTTTTTTTAGTTTTGGAGTTTTGGGTGTGTGTGTGTTTGTTGCTGGGGGCTTTTTTTTTTGGAGGGGGGGTTGGGTGTGCATTTAAAACATCCCCTACATTATTTGTAACCCTGCTGTTAAGCTGATACTTAGAAAAAGTGAAATAACTAATCTGCTATAATTGTCAGATGAATGCATAATATAAGAGATCTGTGTAAATCAGAGCAGTAAATCAGATTTGTGCAGGTCTGTCTTAATTTTAGTGCTGGTAGAACAGGAGTGGTCTTACAAATGATGGTAACCTTTTGCTGCTAATAGTGAGAAGCAGTCCGTCAAACTGCAGAGCTTAACAAGCTGTACACAGCAAGAACTGAAACAACAGGGATTTCAACTTTAAACAAATTTCTGCTACAATGCAGAAGTCAAAAAAAAAAAAAGCTTTAAATGTGTTCCCCAAATTTATGTGAAATGAGAATCAAAGCTAGAAAGGGGCATCCATTCAGAATTATTTTGGCCTCTCCTTTCTGTGTACCTTGAACATAACCACCTACAAACTGCTGTTATAAAATTTTCTGGTAATGAAGGAACTTAAGGCATCTGTTGCACCTGCTTTTTTTCCACCCCCACCCCCCTTCCTTCTTGTGATGCCATATAATTTTTGATGTACTTTATGTTTTATATAGCTTTTGGTTATGTTTTAAGATAGTTAAAGGGTATTCAGGGCTATTTTATGACTCATGACGTGCGATAGGGGTACTGTGGACTCCTTTTTAATAAAACATGGTTGAGTCACCATCCCTGGAGGTATTTAAAAGACATGTAGATGTGGTGCTTAGGGACATGATTTAGCAGTGGACTTGGCAGGGTAAGGTTAAGGGTTGGACTTGATGATCCAAAAGGTCTTTGCCAACCTAAATGGTTCTATGAGCCATGCTGGGTCATGTCACCTGCTCTCAGGGGCTGGAGAATGAACCCTGGCTCTGTTTGGCTCACTGGTATGCGAGTAGCTTTGTTATCTTGCTGCCATGGTGATATACTCAGCACTTGGAAGAAACTGCAACAGTTTCTGCAAATACACTTACAGAACTGTGAAAATCTGCGTGAGACAATGGTCATCTTAGCAGGAGTGTGAGCCATCCTGATGAAGAAATGGCATAAAGCAGCATCCCAGATCTGAATATCTCTGTCTTTGGCACTTCTTACCTTTTCTTGCTGGTAGTATGAGGCAATTTTTTAACATTTTTCTTTTAAGTGTTACTGTACGTCTGACTACAACCTTAGTTCTGGACACCCAAATGTAGTCATTTCTAATTCTTTTCGTATGTTGCCATGATAATACCTAGCAGCAGAAAACAAAAAAAAAGCCCAAATTTTATTTATTTCAGAGGTAGGCTTTGTGAATGCTTGAAGAAGGTTTTCTTCTGCTGCATTCTTGTAAGATTTTAGGTAATGTATTAGAAAACACAGATTTGAAACTTTTCAAATATATGTTTAAAGTGTCTAATATGCATTCTGTTTAAAATCTGCATATAACCTAAGTGGCATATTCGATGTTACTGCTAGGTGAAAGGATACATTTTGCACTATATTTCAGAAAAGTTGTGCCTGTTTGTCTGAAGAAGCTATTTGCTGTGCTTTAGATTTTTCACATATAAATGAAATGCTTATATCTGATTTTTTCTCAAATGCATGAGCTTTGACTGACTGCATGTCAGGAGGTTGTCTTTGGGAGGTTTAGTTGTATCTGATTTAGTACTGCAGGATTTCATATTGTAGAATAAGGTAGTGCTATACCATGTTTTAGTGTTTAATCTGAGAAGAGGAGAGCGCTGCCTGTCATACTGAGCAACAGTCTCCCATTGTTTCCCTGAAACCCATCAATAGCCTGTGAATTTGGTTTCCTTCTAAGTACTGTAGGGCAAGGACTTGCCAAAGTGTCTCAGTTGCTGTGGCAATCGTAGTAACAATATCAGTTACTTTGTGTACCGATAAAAAATTGACTCTGCTCTTCATTGTTGTTGCAATGACATGTTTTATTTCAACCAAACACAACAAAGCTCTCAAGACTTTTGAGTGCCAACCGAAGTGTGTACTTTATCTATGAGGCGCAATCAGAAAATACGTAGTTAATGTAAGAATGATTATTTTAATGCATAATGCTTTCCTTGTGGTACAAACAGAAAACAGTTTAAGTTATGAATATTATTTGTAACATGAATTATTTAGCAGTGTCTGAGAGATTTAAATACCTCTCAAGGTGATACCTGAAGGACAGTTTTGCGAGTGTTTCCATCCTGAGGTGTGTTTCATGTTGACAGCTATGGCAGTAAGATCTTCACAGAATTTTAGATCTTATGTAAAACTTTTTAGAGTCTCAGGTCATTGACTAGAATGTGCTCACGCCATTAAAACTCTTTTAATCTTAATCTCTTTCAGTCCCAGCAAAGATGCATTGTGATCTTTGCACTGGTATGCTGCTTTGCAATTCTGGTTGCACTGATATTTTCGGCAGTGGATATTATGGGAGAAGATGAGGATGGACTCTCAGAAAAGAACTGTCAAAATAACTGTCGGTAAGAGGTAACAAACAAAACTTCTCTTTTGGGGTGGACAAGAATGTATATGTGTTACATGATGACATGTAGTAATTACCACAGTCCTGTGGTGCAATTAGGAAGAGTAGGGGACGGAGGAAGAAATTGTTTCTTCTTTTGAATTTCTGGTTTTGGAGGTTGATTTGGCAAAATACACTTTTTGAGGTTATTTTTGATGGTATGTTTTGAGGAAGATTATGAGATTCTTGAAATTTGTATCTCCTTTCAAATAAGAAATACCTCCAACATCAGTTAGCTTTGTCCTGATACCAACCATCCGTCTAGCTCTCTTTTTCCAGCATTGTTTTGTTTTTGTAAAATACATTGCCCCTGGTCTGTTCACTTTCTTGTATGCCTACAGTTCTGGACAGCATACTAGTGTCTTGTCTGAATTTTCTAAGTTCAGCTAGTTTTACTTTCCCCATCAGGGTCTTGGTATTCCTCAGTGTGAGTTGCTGCCTTCCAGAACTATTAAAGATACTGCATGTGTCACCTCTACACCCACTATCTCCATGTGTGAATCTTTGACAGAACTAGGTCAGATGAGGGGAAAGTCTTCCTTCTCGTTGGCTTTAATGTGCTGCACACGACTTCAACACATGCAACAACTGCTGCACCATGTCTGCTTAGTTGTATCAACTAATGGTTCCCATTTTGTTCTGGGTAGCTGCATAGGCCTAGTCAACTTTAGAAGAAGAACTTTATCTTCTCTTGGTATTCTTCTAACACAAAAAAATTCAGTGTGGGAGCAATATTCAGTGCTATGGAAAATGGGGGTACTATTTCTTCCACGTGTCCGAGATTAATTACTTTTGTCTCTTAGTGTGGGTGACACCAATCTGCCTTTTGACAGGTTGCTCACCTTTGCTCAGATTTTGTTGGTTGGGGTGTGTCACTCTTGTCCCTCCTGGATTGTGTTAGAGGAGTCGGGGAGTGAAATCAGCACCTTGACTTTAAGCGTAAGAGTCAATGAAACTGCTCTGCTTTTACGGTGATAAAAATGACCTCAGACCCCAGCTCTATTTTAAGGTGCCTTTCACAGAGTGATTCAAGTGCGTGATCTAGCTACTAATGCCAGAACCAGAAGGCACATCAATACTGTGTGTACAAACTGCCTAAACCATTTCTAATAACAGTATCCAAGTGCTGGCAGCTACTACCTGCTAACGTTGAATCCTCCCCTACATGATAGAACTGGGCTCCTTTATGTGTTAAACGTATTGCAGACTTAACTCAAGTGTTGTAAGATCAATTCCTGCCTGTGGCGTACATTTAGTACTTGGGGTAAGCACTTTTAATAAGTAAGACAAGAATTATTGAATTCTTATATTTCTGCTGTGTGAGTACTTTCAGTGAAATTCAGGAACAGGCGCTTACGTTTGCAGGATGTGCTGAGACAGAACGGTAATAGATGGCCTTTTCTCTTTAAGATGAAATGATTGTCAAATCAAGTTTACATATATGATCCTAGAATTCTTTCTTGTTTTTAATAGATCAAATTTGTGAAAATGCTTGAAGGGAAAGGGTGCTGTGGATTTGAGAACTTCCCTGATGGTTTTTTTAAAGGCTTTTGTATTTTGAAAATCAATTTCTGTCTCTTTATTTTAAAGGAAAACATATCTGAAATAGAGCTGTGATCTGAAACAGTTCTTTGGCTGGAAAATTTTGGAGCTTGTGCCAAAAAATAGCAAGTGAGAATTTTTTAAAAGGAGAGAAAGAAAAAGTAAAAGGAAGACATTTTTAAAGTCTAGAGCTTTTTGTAGCCTGAGAGAGGAATTGTGGTATGTTGTAAGCAGTACTTCTCAGTAAAGCCTACATCTTTTTTTGTTGTTGTGATTGCATTGTTCATGAAGACAAATACAGCCTTTCTGATCCACTTGTGTAATTCAACATGAGGTTCCTCCTCTGTTAATCATTCCTCAAACTCTTATTACATAAAGAATACTTACTGCATATGTTGCCAGAAAGACCCTCCTCTTCACTGAGGGGTTTATTTCTCTTGGGGGCTTTGTAACTACAAGTCAGGGAAGTGGAAAAGCAGGCTTTTTTTGCATGACTTCGCTGATTGCTGAAGGTACTGTTGCCACCCATCTAAAAGGGTGCATAGGAAACAGCACTTTTTGAAGAAAAAAATAAGTTTGAAAATGAAATTATGTATTAAGACTTGTAATCTTTCAGCTTCTTGCTGCAAAACTCAGCCTGTGTGTTGAGAACTGAAATTCACCTTGCCTTCCAGTTCATTTGTGACTGCCACGGTGTGAAGTCAGACTGATGTGGGTTGCCAACTGTTTCCCATTTTGTTTGTTTCACAGACAGAGGAACTTTATATTAAATAATATGAAGTAGAATATTCAAGAGGTACTTGAATATTTGAGATTTAACTAAGAAATGACTGAAATTCATGTTTTGTCTTTTGATGTGTAGATACAGAAACATAGCATTTTTTTTAAGCCTGCTTTGCATGTTGTAATCCAAAAAAAAATACAAATAGGCAATTTAAAAGAATTTATAACCCTGTTCTAATAATTGAGGGCATATATTAACACAAATAAATGTACTTATCAGATAAATTATCAACCACTGCTGTAAAAATTACAGTGTCTTCTACTGATTTATACATTGCAAGTGAAATAAAGAGCTGGGGGGACATAGGGGAAGGTCTGTAAAATTTGTCAAGCAGACAGATTGTGGCTTCAGAACTGAAATTAGAATCTGAACTTTACTGACTGGAAAACTGTATTGGTTTAGAAGAAATATTGCTGTGTGTACTTATTTATACTCTCCCATATAACTTTCATACTGTGAATTATATGTGGAGAGACTGGCTGACTGAAAGAAGACTTTTTATTTTATTTGCTGGACCAGGTCTGCTAAGAGGCAACTTTTCACTTCAGAGGGGACTGTACACTCTTGACTTCATTCCATGAAATTTGGTTTCAGAATGCTGGACTTAAAAAGTACAAATGGCCTTTGATCTTTCCTATTAAAAGGCATGTCAACTGTTTGACATTTAAGGAATTAAAAAACCTAGTAATGAGTGTGAAAAGTTGAGGGGTTTGCAGTGTGTGCTTGGTATGGGACACATAATTTTCTTGAGACATCAGTGTTGTTAGGTAGCCCTGATGGATGAGACTGGTTAAGAGCATGTGCTTAGCAGCCTGGGAATTGTGCCTGTCTTGCTGTGGGTCCATTAGACACTGCATCTATAAAATTAGATTATTGGAATTTGAAAATAGTACTTCTTAATGGCTGATCTATTGTGAATAAGTCTTGGCTAGTCTCTGACCTAATGTCACTCAAGGCTTATGTGGCTTTGTTGAAACTGGCTGGTAAACTCTAAAAATAACAATCTGGGAAACAGAAGGAATTACAATTATTGAGACAGTCTCTCTCATCCAAAGAGTTTGAATCAAGGTCATTTTGATTTATTACCAGTAACTTCAGCTGTTCAATATGCCTCTCCTCCTGCTTGTTGCTGCTGATTGTCATGCTAGGGTTCCTACAGAGCTTGCGCATGCCCTTAATTATCCTTGTCTCTCTGGCTTTTCCAATATCCGTTGACACCACAGTAGCAGCTGGGATAGCTCTTGCCTCTGGCTGTGGGTTTGGCTGTGTCTCTTGGGAGGGACTAAGGAAGAGCAAGGTGGAAAAGGATGTGGCGGTAGTTACTTTCCTTGGTTCCCATGTTTAGGGTGTACTAAAAATTGGTGTAAATTTTTCTTTTTTTGGAAAATGTTACCTTTTTCTGGTGATAATCGGAGGATCTTCTTGTTTTGTATGTCTGTTCAAGGTGGGTTCTGTCTTGCGTTCGGTTCCAGTGGCACAATTTTGCTACTTTGATGATTTCTGTTGTCCTCTATATAAAGAAGGCACTTGTTCTTTTGTGTTTGGATTTGTGTTGAAGGAATTTGCTTTTCTATATGACATGAGTGGCAAAGCTATTTAGCTCGGTGATTGTAGGGAGGCTCTGACCAATTCTGCTCTATAGAAAGTAGGTGGTGATACTTGGGCAGTGTTTGTGTTTGCTTTGGAAATTGTTTGGATTGTTTTGGATAAGGGTTTCTGTCCTCTATAATTTCAGTATTCTGCAGAGGAGCTGACTCTTCCTGTTGAAATGCTTAGCTTTAGATCTCAACAGTACCCTGCAGCACTGCTGAGGGTCATCATCATAAGCGATTCCCTACTGAAGGGAACGGAGGGTCCAATATGCCGACCAGACCCATCCCACAGGGAAGTCAGCTGCCTCCCTGGTGCCCAGGTTAGAGACATCACCAGGAAACTCCCAGGTCTGGTACGGCCCTCAGATTATTATTACCCGCTGCTGGTCACGCAGGTAGTGTGTGACGAGCTTGCAGATAGAAAACCCAAAGACATCAAAAGGGACTTCAGGGCACTGGGGCAATTGGTGCAGGATTGGGAGCACAGGTAGTGCTTTCCTCAGTCCCCTTAGTGTCAGGGAAGGATACTGGCAGGAACAGGAAAGCACACCTGATCAACACGTGGCTCAGAGGCTGGTGCCAACAGTGGGACTTTGGAGGTTTTGATCACTGGGAGGTTTACATGGCTCCAGGCCTGCTGGCGACAGATGGCGTGCAGCTGCCTCAAAGGGGAAAAAAGATTCTTGCCCATGAACCAGCGGGGCTCATCAAGAGGGCTTTAAACTAGGTTTGAAGGGGGAAGGGGACAAAACCACCAGTGCCGCCAACAGATGATGCCCAGAGCCTGGAAAAGAATCACAGGTCACCAGGAGAGCTCCTGGCAAGCAAAATGAAAATTCTAGAGGCTCCAGTCAGCAAGCCAACTTCACTGGAGGCCCATCCTAAATGCCTCTGTGTGAACGCACGGAGAATGGGAAATGAACAGGAGGAGTTAGAGGCGTGTGCATGCGTGAGGGGCTATGACCTCACTGGCATTGCGGAGATGTGGTGGGACAGCTGCTATGACTGGAGTGTCAGAATGGAAGGATACAGGCTCTTTAGGAAGGATGGGCAGGGGAGACGTGGAGGGGGTGTTGCTCTCTACATCAGAGACTGTCTGGTGTGCTTGGAACTCCACCTGGGAATGGATGAGGAGCTGACTGAGAGCTTATGGGTCAAGATTAAAGGAAGGGCAGGGAGAAGGGGATACTGTAGTAGGAGTCTGCTATAGGCCACCTCACCAGGACAAGCAAGTGGATGAGGCAATGCCTCTACAGGCAAATAGCATCAGCCTTACGTTCACAAACCCTGGTCCTCATGGGGGTCTTCAGCCACCCCAATATCTGTTGGAAGGGCAACACGGCAGGGCACAAGCAAGCCAGGAGTTTCCTGGAATGTGTTGATGATAATATCCTTCTCCAAGTGATGGAGGAGCCAACGAGGAGGGTTGCCGTGGTGGATCTTGTTCTGGCCAACAGGGAGGGTCTGGTGGGGAACGTGACCCTCAAGGGCAGCCTTGGCTGCAGTGACTGTGAAATGGTGGAGTTTGAGATCCTTAGGGAGGTGAGGAGGGTGCACAGCAAGCTCACTGCCCTGGACTTCAGGAGAGGAGACTTTGGCCTCTTCAGAGAACTGATTGACAGAGTACCATGGGATGAAATCCTGGAAGGAAGAAGAGCTCAAGAAAGCTGGCGAGTATTCAAGGGTCTTCTCCTCCAAGCTCAGGAGCCACGCATCCCAGCAAGGAAGAAGTTGGGTAAAAACACCAGGAGGCCTGCATGGATCAACAAGCAGCTCCTGGACAAACTGAGGCATGAAAAGGAAGCCTACAGTGGTTGGAAGCAGGGACAGGTAGCCTGGGAGGATCACAGAGATGTTGTCTGACAATTCAGGGATCAGGTTATGAAAGCTAAAGCCCTGACAGAATTGAACCTGGCCAGGGACATCAAGGGCAACAAGAAGAGCTTCTGTAAGTATGTAGGGGATAAAAGGAAGGTCAGGGAAAATGTAGGCCCTCTGCAGAAGGAAATGGGAGACCTGGTTTCCCAGGACATGGAGAAGGCAGAGATGCTCAATGAATTTTTTGCCTCGGTCTTCAGTGGCATGGGCACAAGCCGCTGAAGTGGCTTCCTTCCCCAAGTCACAGAAGGAAAGGGCAGGGACTGGGAGAATGGAGAGCCACCCATGATTAGAGAGGATCAGGTTTGGAAGCACCTAAGGAACCTGGAGGTGCACAAGTCCATGGGACCTGATGGAATACATCCATCGGTCTTGAAAGAACTGGCAGATGAGGTTGCGAAACCTCTATCCATCATATTTGAGAAGTTGTGGTGGTCTGAAGTTCCCACTGACTGGAAAAAGGGAAACATAACTCTCATCATTAAAAAGGGGGGAAAAAGGAGGATCCAGGGAACTACAGGCCAGTCAGTCTCACCTCTGTGCTGGGCAAGATCATGGAGCAGATCCTCTAGGAAATCATGCTAAGGCACATGGAGAATGAGGAGGTGTTTGGTGACAGTCAACATGGCTTCACTAAGGGCAGTTCGTGCCTGACAAATACGGTGGCCTTCTATGATGGGGTCATGAACTTCGTTGATAAAGGACAGGCAACCGATGTCATCTACCTGGACTTGTGCAAAGCCTTTGACACCAACCCACATGACATCCTTGTATATAAATTGGAGAGACATGGATTTTACGGATGAACCATTCAGTGGATAAAGAACTGGCTTGATGGCCGCACAGGGTTATGGTCAATGGATCAATGTCTGAGTGGAGACGTGATGAGCAGTGTTCCTCAGAGGTTGTCAGTGTTGGGACCAGTGCTGTTCAACATCTTTTGTCAGTAACATGGATGGTGGGGTCGAGTGCACCCTCAGCAAGTTTGCCAATGGCAGTAAGCTGTGTGGTGAGGTCAACATGCTGGAAGGAAAGGATGTCATCCAGAGGGACCTTGACAGGCTGGAGAGGTGGGCCTCTGCCAACCTCATGAAGTTCAACAAGGCCAAGTGAAAGGTCCTGCACCTGGGTCGGGGCAATCCCAAGCACAAGTACAGGCTGGGTGGAGAATGGATTGAGAACAGCCCTGAGGAGAGAAGGACTTGGATGTGATGGTGCATGAAAAGCTGGACATGAGCCAGCCGTGTGTGCTGGCAGCCCAGAAAGCCAATTGTATCCTGGGCTGTATCAGGAGAAGCGAGGCCAGCAGATCGAGGGAGGTGATTCTCCCCCTCTACTCTAGTGAGACCCCACCTGGAGTCCTGCATCCAGCTCTGGGGCTCTGAACATAAGAAGGGTATCGACCAGTTAGTGCGAGTCCAGAGGAGGCCACAAAGATGCTCAGAGGGCTGGAGCACGGGGAAAGGCTGATAGAATTGGGCTCATTCAGCCTGGAGAAGAGAAGGGTTCATGGAGACCTTATAGCACCTTCAAGTACCTGAAGGGGGCCTACAAGGAAGATGGGTGGGGTGGGATAACAGGTTTAAATTGAAAGTGGGGAGGTTTAGATTGGACATCAGGAAAAAATTCTTCCTGGAGAGGGTGGTGAGTCACTGGCACAGGTTGCCCAGAGAAGCTGTGGGTGCCCCATCCCTGGAAGTGTTCAAGGCCAGGCTGGATGGGGCTTTGAGCAACCTGGTCTAGTGGAGGGTGTCCCTGCCCATGGCAGGGGGCTTGGAACGAGATGGTCTTTAAGGTCCCTTCCAACCCAAACCATTCTATGACTGAATTCCAGAGATTAAATCTAATTGTATATGATGATTATTTACATTGATCAGTTACTATGTGTTACATGTGTTGCTTTCAATTTCATTAGAGGTTTCTTTATTCTCAGATTGTGAGAGAGGGTTCACAGTTGGAGACCAGAATATATTTTTTTTTCTATTGCTTTATAAATCTTTATTTTAACTCCTTTCTGCTATTTCACCAAGTAGGGGTTTGCAGCACTTGTAAGTAAGGATCCTGCAGCACATGCTTATGTTGGCTTACCTTGGAAGTATTTTGCCACTGGCTGATTGTGGAGGAGCTTTTCTCTGTGCTGCGTGGGTTCTGAACATAGCAAGGTTTATATTGACTGATTTCTACTTAATAAACTATGACAGGCATAATAATTAAATGTCTAAACTGAACAAGATGCTCAGATTTTGAAAACAAGCCTGTTAAAGAGCAACTGAAGATTTGTATTTACAAAACACATGCTGCTTGGCATAAAAATGTGCTCTATCAACACAATGGACGAGAAGATCAAGTTCACCCTCAGTAAGTTTGCCAATGACACCAAGTTGGGCAGGAGTGTTTATCTGCTTGAGGGTAGGCAGGCTCTGCAGAGGGATCTGGACAAGCTGGATCAATAGGCCGAGGTCAATTGTATGAGGTTCAACAAGGCCAAGTGCCACGTCATGCACTTGGGTCACAACAACCCCCTGCAATGCCATAGGCTTGGGGATGATTGGCTGGAAAACTGCCCAGTGGAAAAAGACTTGGGGTTGTTGGTCAACAGCCGGCTGAATATGAGCCAGCAGTGTGCCCAGGTGGCCAAGAAGCCCAATGGCATCCTGGCCTGTATCAGGAACAGTGTGGCCAGCAGGACTAGGGCAGGGATTGTCCCCCTGTACTGGGCACTGCTGAGGCCATACCTCAAATCCTGTGTTCAGTTTTGGGTCCCTCGCTAGGAGACAGACACTGAGGTGCTGGAGCGTGTCTGGGGAAGGGTCTGGAGCACAAGTCCTGTGAGGAGCAGCTGAGGGAGCTGGGGGTGTTTAGCCTGGAGAAGAGGAGGCTCAGGGGAGGCCTTATGGCTCACTATAACTGCCTGAAAGGAGGTTGCAGAGAGGTGGGTGTTGGTCTCTTCTCCCAAGTGACAAGTGATAGGACAAGAGGAAGTACTCTCAAGTTGTGCCATGTCAAGTTTAGATTGGATATTAGGAAAAATTTGTTCAATTAAAGGGTTGTCTGTCATTGGAATGGTCTGCCCAGGGAGGTGCTTGATTCAGCATCCCTGGGGTTATTTAAGAGATGTGTAGATGTGATGCTTAAGGACGTGGCTTAGTGGTGGACTTGGCAGTGCTAGGTTAAGGGTTGGACTTGATGTCCTTAAAGGTCTTTTCAAATCTGAAGGATTCTATGTTTCTGCAATGACTGTTGTCCTCTTCTTTTGGGGTGATGAAGAGGATGAGCTATAAAATCACTTAATTTTTAAGATTATCTCTATTTTTAATAATTTTTATTTTTGTATCAAAAGAAAGAATACCCCTTACAATTGAAGATTCTATGGTTAAACACTGAAAAGAGCTGGTGGACTTCCTGCAAAAGCATTCAACGTCCTGAGCCAGGGAAGGGAATCAGTAATTCAACAAACTTGTACACGAGGAGGCTCTACCTTTCCTACCACTATAAAAAGGCATTTTAAAAAATGCTTTTCAGTGCAAAAAATAACACTTCCTACTATCTGTACAGAGTAAGATTTTTTTTTTTTTTATTGTTCCTACACTGAACAAAGGGTCAATTTGTTTGTTTTGCATTTACTTTCAGCTATAAAGAGTGTCTTCAGAAATTAAGTAAGGGGTGCCAAAACTCGTGATTTGTTTAGATATTACTCTGTTTGCGTTACTGCCAGTAGCTAGTTCATCAGTAAGTAAATTGTGTTGAATAGGTCTGGGCTTCAACTTGTCTAGTCCAAACCATTCTTCTTCTCCTACTCTTTGTTCAGATTAATCTAATGGTTTCCTCTGGAGTTTAGGACAGAGTGCTTTAGAATCTCTTCAAGGTAGCTTTTCCTGTTGTGCTAAGCAGTGTTTAGGATGTAATAGATTCACAGAGTGTTAGGGGTTGGAAGGGACCTCTAGAGATCACCTAGTCCAACCCCCCTGCCAGAGCAGGATCACCTAGAGCAGCTCACACAGGAACAAGTCCAGGCAGCTTTTGAAAGTCTCCAGGGAAGGAGACTCCCCCACCTCTCTGGGCAGCCTGTTCCAGTGCTCTGTCACCCTCACAGGGAAGATCAACATACCATGTGTTCTCTGAAGTATTATATATTTAAGTATGTGTATTTGTTTCTCTTTTCATGACTTAGAATTAGTGAACTTGCATCAGAGAAAATGTTCCAACCTTAACAGAAATCAAATTCCAATTATTTTAAGGTTCCTGAGTAATGTAGGTGGGATAAAGGAACAATTCATGCACTAGAGTAGGCTTTCTCCTGTACAGTTTCCTGAGGTTTCTCGATGATCAAATTCTGTCTTCCCTCCCCACACTTAATGTGTGCAGGAAACGGAAATGACTTCACCCTAGCAGGACTCATAAGATTCCCACTGTACTTGTTTCAGGAAGGTATATTTAGGTGAAACAGTCATGATTTTCTTTGTTATTGTGAAGATTTTCTTCCTCATTTGTTTTCCTTATATGGCTTCTGATATAGATGGAGCCAGAAGCACCTCTCCATGGGCTCCCATGTGGTCTCCCTATGTCCGTGTCTCTCTAGTTAGTGCATCACTGTCTGTGAGTAATGCTTCAGATACAAAGTACTCTTGTGTGTTGGGCAGCTGAACCTCTCTGTTTATGACCTTTGTTAATCAGGAAACGAAGGAGTTTGTTTCCTTTATTCAACTTACCCACATACAATTGTCTTGACCAAGAGGAAAAAATGCATTGGAGGACTTCATCCATTCTATTACCATTACTATTTTTTCACGTTACATTTTAGGGTTTTTTTTCATAATGAATTTGCCTCCTGCCAACCTGACTGGAAAACACAAATACCAGTCTTGGCATCTACAAGATGCAATTCCTTATCTGTCATTTTATTCTCTATTTAATGGCCAGTCCTTTCCAAATAAAACTATTGCAAAATTATCGTACAGCTTAGAGGGGGTTTTCATGACTGACAGCATCATAATTTGGTACGTTTAAATTTGGTTTCTTCACATACAAAGTGTTGAAATGGCTCTTCTAAGAGCCATCAGTGATTTGCATGCCTTCTGATATGAGGGGGAGGATTCATCTTGCCTCAGACTAAACTTCTGATGCATATTTAATGGCACATTAGATGTGTGGCTTTGACTTTTTACGGTTTTTCTAGATCTGCTTGGAACTCTTGGAATAAATGTGTTGTACTCATATGTGTGACCACAGTTGATAATCTGATACCATTTGTCATTGGCAGGTACGTAGCTAACTGATCTTCATTGAGCTCCCAAAATGTTTCTTAAAAAAACCTATTGAGAAAATAAGATTAGGTTTTAGTTCTCTTTGTTGTCATGAAATACCTTCTCACATCAGCTGGACTTGAATCAGTCTCTAAAATAATAAATTTTAGAGCTCAGTTTCTGCTGGCTGGGTACTGGAGAAAAATGTAGTTTTACCAATAGCTTGGCAAAATATGCATATGCATAAGCTTCATAACTAATCACAAAACTTAAAGAATTAATGTGCCAGCAGCATGAGGAGAGCAGCCACCATTTGATTTTTGTTCAAACGCTGTCAAAACTACTAGTCCTTATTTCACACCTTTTTGGGTCACTTCTATCAGTTTGGCAGTGTGTGTTTTGCAGTTCATTACAGACGCTGGTGGAGAGCAGACAGGCTTACAGTTTAATAAAGGCAGTAGAGGATGCTAGGGGTCATGTATTTTGGGCAGTGGAGGCTGAAGTGCTGGACTAGTAGATGTGTCTTCACAAGCATGCAGCCAGTGCTACTGAGATGGTGACAGTCTCCAAGAGCTGCCCCATCTGATGTGTTTTATAGCTGTACGTGAGCTACCTTAAAGATACCCTAAAGGCCTTCCAGGTTTGGGGAAAGACATGTGGACTAAACTTAATTAACCTTTTAAAACCATAAAGACTCCCAGAAATACAAATAGATACCTGGAAGCAAAAGCCAACAGTCAGTCCTACCTTAGTGCTCCTGAGGTGTGCTGGAACATTGCCATAGAATCTTTGCCTCTGTAATTTGAGTGCTGGCAATGTGCTTTGGAATGGATACTTTGAGTACTTCATTCTTTTAATCTGTGGATTTTTATTACCATTCCTACCTTGACTATTTCTGCTGAATTTGCAGTGCTGATTTCAAATAGTTGCTGACTAAAGGTTTTACCTTGAAATTTCCTTCGTTGTTTTGCAAAGTAGTTTTGTTTGTTCTTGTTGGGTAGCAAGGGCATTAATTAAGCTTTAAGGGATTGTTGGATTGTGCAAATGTCAACATCATAGAATATCCTTTTGTTCCTATTCTGGGGAAGAATGCTCTTTTTTAGAAGATTCTCATTAAATTATTGCTAACACTATAAAATCGTGTTTGTTTATGAGGAAAAATACTATTTTGATTTTTGTCTGGTTTCTGCATGTATCAATCCCAAGTAATACCAAGATAATCAGGGCCTTCTGGAAAGATGCACAGGCCATGAGGAAAGAAGGTAGCAATTATATTCCCACTTATTCTGTATTGATCTATGATTATTCAGTCCAAATGAATGTTGCTATTTACAGTTACAAAGTGTTCATATAAGATGATCAGGGGTTGTGTGGAAGGGAATAAAAAGGCAAACATATGTTTTGACATTAAAAAAAGAGATCTAAATGCCCCTGTAATATTTATTTGTGACATTCAGGCCTTACACGAAGGTCTTGTATGAACTTCCACGGTCACAAGCTGAATGTAGAAATAAAATAAAAGCTACACACCAACTAATTCATGTATCTGACAGTGATTCTTTATACAGTATTTGATGATCCTTTGAGGGGCTCAGTAAAGTTGATTGGACACTTTGCCATGTTTTACAGATGGGCGAACCGTGAATGGGTTGCTGCTCAAAATTGCTGAATAGATATAACCCATGATAAAGGGGCTTGTGTGGCTGCTATGCAGCTTCGTACGGGACTCAAAGTACCTCAGCTGTTAAGTGTTAGGTAATTTGAAAATCAAGGTAACAGTATTTACACAACACTTAAATATGGTGCAAACAAAGGGAAGAGGCTGAGATTTTTTCCAGTGGCTAAACAGACACCGAGTCAGCGCTAACTATGTTACGTTGGGAAGTTTGAGCTCCTGATTCCTGACTGATGGATATTCAGCATGTTCCCTGAAGTATGCATACCATAAAATATAAGAGGAAAAATTGCAGATTTAAATTTAAAAATACAATGTTAACACCAAGAACAGCAGCTGGATTTCCTTATGCATGATGGGAGCAACCAGGGCTTCACCTAAAAAGGGCAGGATTGCCCGGGTTGTGTGCACTTTACAGTCCCCAGCTCTGTAAGAGAGGAAACTGCCCGCCACGGACTGGGGTGCAGGGCTTCTCCAGCTGCCATTTAGGTATGTTGCTTGGAGTGACTGTCAGGAAACAGGCACTTGATACGAGGCAAAATGTTGTGTGTTACTGTATTTGAAAGACTTTTTCAAACAGCATTTATAGATATCGAATCTTGAAAACCTTAGCTCAGAACTAAGAATATATAAACAAATAAGCTGTTAGTAAACTCAGTAGGAAATATTTTGTGTATAAGTGGTGAGTATAGTAGTACTGTGGCATAAGACTGCAATGGAGATAGAAGAACAGAAATAAAAACGAGACAAAGCTTTGCATGTTCCTTGTAAGCGGGCAGAAATCTAATGGGCAAAAGAAATACAAATAAAGAAATACAAAACTAGCTGATCCTTTCTCAAAATTAAGGAGGAAGAGGGAGGGGGAAAAACATACCTTTGGTAACTAAAATTGGGCTTTAAAAAAGGTTTCTCTTCTTATGTTGTCCTTGTCCTTTCATGTCTTGAGATTAAGCATGAACTTTTGAAATAAGTAGACAAGGTAATTGTGTGGGGTTTTTGATAAGCACATCCTGCACATCTTCAATTACAGTATGGTAGTGGACAGAGAAAACTAAATGGTGGAGTGTCTCTTGGTTAATAGCATCTATGGCATTCTAGATAATAAACAGCAATGTCAGATAAATTTCTTGTTCTAAATTCAAGAGAATTAGGTCACACTTTCTTTTTTTGGTAGGAGTTTTGTAATGTGTACCTCATCTTTCTTCATTTTAATTCACCTCAGATCCTCAGCATCCTCATGTTTTCATACTTTACCCTTCAACGTAGCATCTAGCTGTCTACAATGTGATAATGTGAGCTATAGTTCTGCTCTTTACAAGGGAGAGGTTTTAATTTTTTAAGGCACTGAGTGATGTAACACCTTGATGGTAGGAAAAGGACAGAGGAACTGTGGCTGTGTCGCATGGGCAAGACACTGGCAGGCACAAATGGGGAGAATAACATTCTTCTCATTAACTCCAAATCTGAGAAGCAAGACAGATTTCAAGAAGTTTCATTTTGAGAGTGAATGTTTTGAATAATGAATGATGGTGTGTTAAATTGTTAATACTTTATCTACAAACTCTGACATGAAGTAGTTAGTGTTACTGCTCAAGTGGTCTTGGCTTACACTATGATAAGATTTTGTGATCCAGTAAAATGTTTCCTCATCGCTTTCTTATTTTTACAGCTTCCCCCCCACCCACCCCTCCTTGACAGACATCTGTAACTTTGTTTTCCTTCTCTCTTTCTTTACCTTGTCATTTAGGTTTGGCTTTGTGAGGTTCTGGCAGTGTGACTGCACTTTTCCTTACAGTCTTTATTGTGGTCTTCCCTTATCCCCCAGTGGTCTAAGAAGTGGCATAAACTCCACTACTTGGAGCATTTTCAGACTCCCTCCTACACACATGCATGTTCCCTGCCTAGATGAACTATCTTGAGTCTATATTCAGAGACACAGAGCGTATCGAGGATAAATCTGTGTTGGCCACCGTGCTGCAAATATAAAAAAAAAAAATCCACAGTTTTATGTACTAGTATAAGTAAGAGAAGAATTTGGCTAATTAGTTAAGAAACGTTTTGGTGTAATTGTACTGTGAGGATGACAGAGCACTGGGACAGGCTGCCCAGAGCGGTGGGGGAAGTCTCCTTCCCTGGAGACTTTCAAAGGCCGCCTGGACTTGTTCCTGTGAGATCTGCTCTAGGTGATCCTGCTCTGGCAGGGTGGTTGGCCTAGATGAACTCTAGAGGTCCCTTCCAACCCCTAACACTGTGTGATTCTTATGACTCTGCCATAAGATAGATAATCCAGTGAATATGCTTACATGACTTCAGTTTTATTAGACTTGAAATCAAAATACTTAAGCTGTTCTCGTCCCATGAAGGATTATTGTTTTCTGACTACAATTAGTAGACTTTAATAAGGTGTACTGAAACAGCAAGGCAGACTGTTCATGGGTTGGTCAAGGGACGTTTCTGAGGGGGGGAATATGTAGGATCAGTGTTTAAGCAAGAGACACTATGGAGAAGGAGTGCTACTCTACTTTTAGCAGAGGGCAAAGTGCATTTAACCCCTTACTTAGGCTTGGATTCCTGGACTTAATTCACCCTTTGACACTGGATGTCCAAGTGTTGGATGGCTTCCCTGAGGAATGGCAGCTCATGGTATTGTGCTGGTTTTATGCCAGCCACCTTGGCCTGAAGCTCTTGTAGAGATTGCACGTGCTTGCTAACTCCTGGCGTTACTGCTACCTGTCACCTCGCCCCTTACTTGTACGTTCAGATAACATCCTTTGAAGAAGAACCTCTAAGTCAGATAACACTGCCGTCCCCACCTCCGAGTAGAAGCCAGGAATGTTGTGGTTCTCTGATTTTGCTCTTGCTGGCTTACTCAAGGTGCATGAAGTAGTTACAGCATAAAAATCTGTGACTTAAAACCCATATGCTAGGTACAGCTTATGGGAGTTGAAGTTGCAATTAGCTATGCTTTTGCTCTTTAGTGAGTTCTTAGAGAAGACTGCTTCTTTTGTTAAGATCAAGCAAAAAAATAAGGATTTTAGTTAAGGATTCCTTGCTACACAGAGCCCATGGATCATGAAGGGCCTTTCTTTTGGCATGCTCGTTGGAGGTGAAAGCTGGTGTTTGAATTTTCTATGGAGTGTAAAGACAGGTCAGGTCAGCTGGTTTCTCCTGCCTCAGCACCCTCAGGCACTCGTCTCCCAGCAGTCTGCCGTAAGAATCCGCTGACCGTCTCTCAATTCTCCCCACACAGCTGCAAAACCCATTACAATGTTTTAGTGCTGACAGGCAGAAATGCTGTAAAAATGCAAATTTTCTTCTCCTGAAGGGCAAGATGCCAAGAAATGCTTTTTAAAATATTTCACTGCTGAATAAGGGTTTAGGGGAGTTGATGCAGCTGGAATCAGCTCCCATTTTAAGCAATGGGAGAGAAACTTATACCGTCAGTAAGATCAGTAGTATTTTGGATCTTTAGTCACGTCAGGACTTTGGCACAGTGTGTTTGCTTTCTGTACTTTTATTTTTTTAGCAGAAAATAATGGTCTAAGAGGCGGTGTTCTGCTCTGTTGGTGCACAAAAAAAGGACTGCTTTGTAGGCTCCAAAATGTCACTATCTGTCTTGCCCTGCCTACACACTATAGTTAGAAGCTCTATAGAAAAGCCCAGGATAGAAGGGTCAGCTTTCATTCAGCACGTATTTTATCTTTTGGGCACGTTGATGCTCTGTAGAGCAGTGGCCAAGAGAAATGCACAGTTGTGCCCTTGACTCTGTCAGTGGAGTACTGAGCTGGAGAGATTGTTTTGGTGTTTCCTTAAAAGCAAGAAGAGGTAATAAACATAGATGGTGAGTGCTTTTTCCAGATTTTGGAACAGCCTGGCCTTTGATCAGAAATTTTTAAAATTATGTTTCTTTTATCTCTCAGCTGAAATAATATAGTGGCTGCATAACAGTTGATATTTAAGGCTGTTTCTTAAGGGTATTATTTTCTTCCCTTAACCAGGGGTTGAAAAAAAGTGAGGAGTTGACTATCTTTTCTACTTTTTCCTACTGTAGTAATGTACTTCCTTTGTCAATGATGCAATAATTTCATCCTCTGTTAGTCCTCCTTTGCCCCATATGGGCTGTTCAGGCATAATGTGCATGATAAGTTCTCTGAAGTGCGGTCACCCCTATTGATCTACTGAATCTGTGTGGTTGTATTCATCTTAGCTTTCAGTGTTACCTCAGATGGTACATAACGAGGACAGGTAGTATTAACCTGCGGCAGGTCAGCAAGTTACTTTCCCTGAGGATTGTCACTACCATCTTCAGAATGCTTTACAGAGGTATAAACAGTAAGCCAAGCTGATGTGTCTTGTCCAGGTGCTCTCTCATAACACTGCTGAAGTGCATGCTGTTCCATGAGCATTGCTTGGTTCAGCAGCATCAAGATAGAGTAGCTCTTTGCAGTAAAGTTTCCCCAGTGATCTCAACAGTAAACAACTATAGAATTATTACATATACTTCAATATTGTCTAATTTTGGTCTGAACAACCAGGCAAGGGGCGTACAAATGTATTTGAAGATTCTCACAATTTATTCTGAGAAAAATCTGGGTCAGCAGCGTTGGTACAAAGGTACCCTGAAGGTGTGCCCAAATTACAAGAATAGGTTTGCATTTTGAGATCTCAGGAAGATCACAGACTTTGCTTTTTTTGTAATCCTGTGGTAATCAAAGGCCTATCGGCTGGATAATCTGTCAATGTACCAATGTACTTGTTCGTCCTCAAGCTATATGTGAGAAACTGTACTGCAAGATGAAGGGGTTTATCAGTGGAGCTGACTAAAGATGGGTTAGCTGTATTACGGTATTGAAGTTGTGTGTATTATCTTAATTATTGCCCTGATGTTTTTCTGGAATATTTGTGTGTTAGACAAATGTATTTTTTATTCTAAGTTTTTCACTTGCCCTAATTATATTAACGGAGTATACGATTAGATAACCCATGTGTAGCAATTCTAAGAAAGAGTTAATTTTAGATGCTTTACTGAAAACTTAGATTTTCTTTACTATATCTTTCGTGTGGAAATAAACTCGTATTGCATGTCTAGGGTCTTAACTCACAAATTCTGACTTTGTTGTTTCTAGTTATAACCAAGATAAGTTTATTTGAAAAATTCACTAAAGATAGTAAAAGCTTTGAATCAAGTCCATAAATTTATCCACAAACAAATGGTTTGCTCTTAATTTCTTTGGGAGGTACATAGATGCATTGCTTAATCGGTAGCAAAGATCAAAATGTAAACACCCATTTTCTGAATGCTGCCTTTTATTTAAAACTAGCTTATTTCATACTGGAAGCAGGTGGTCTTTATAACAATCAGGTTTTTGTTGCATCTTCTCTCTCCCTCTCTTTTGCTCTTCAGCTCCAGCAATCCATCGTGATCATGGTATGTAACTTTTTACCTATTCCAGGTTTCAGGTAGTAGAATTCATTGAACTCATACTGTTACTAGTAATGTGGCAATGAAGAGGGATATTTGTTTGACATACTATTTCCAGCTTAATGGACTCGCTATGCCTCTCATTATCTAGCAAGGCAAGAATGCTGATTGGCCTTTTGTTAATGATGACTGTAGTGCGGGACAGTCTTCCTGGATATCAGTGACAGGTTAGGAGTAAAAGATAGCTGTAGGACAACCATCTAGCCTTCAGTTATTGTTCCTCAGTTCCAAGGAAATACTCTGCATTTGGCTTTGTTCAAGGTCAAAAGTATTAGCAAAACTTTGAGCTCCCGTATCCATGGCTTTTTTTCCCTCTCTTAAAGAGTATGTGTTGTATATTTTGTCCTATTGTTCAGCCCCAGTGTTTTAGAAAGCTGAAAGGTCATCATATTGCATTCACAGTGGCCAGCCTTGAAATTGTTTGTGCAGAATACCTCATTGCATGAGATGTAGTATAAATGAAAATAGCCCATCTGTACATCAGAAAGAGGAGAAAAAGAAAGAACCTTTCCTTATTTTCTGAGGAGCGTATTTCCAGCAGGGTGTTTTTTTAATCTTCATTTTTTAAAATTCATGAAGGCTCTTTTCTGTTGGTTAAGCAGCTGCAAGTTAACAGTTTTAAAGGCAAAGCACTGCTCACTCCACTCTGGGTTGGTGTGATTTTGGCCCCGTATTGATACTGGATGTGAGTGGAAAGGAGAGTAATCAACGACAGCAGAGTGTGTAGATGGAATAACTGAATTTTCTGTCACAATACTAAGTGAAACGATGATTGTTTATGTCCCTCTTGGGCCTTTTAATTTTACTATCAAGCATTGTGCTTAATTGTAAAGCTGTTTTAATCTCTTTCCTAAAGCGCTTGTCACGGCTCCCCTCTCTAGCTTGCCTTAAGCAGGAGGGGATCCCGGCAAATGAGTGGTGATTTCTGTTTGGACCAGCAAAAGGGTTGGGGCACCCTGTCTCCATCTGCACCTTCTGGGCGCTTGTTTTCTGTCTCTGAGTTTCTCTGTCGGAGTATTGCTACCTCTCTGTAGCAGGACTTACTGTGTTTGAGATTTACCACAGTAACTACTGAGTTGAAAGTTGAAAATACTGCTGCAAACTCTATTGGAACACAGTTTCCTCTTGGTCACCTGGTGGCTGCTTGCTCTCTCATTTGGAGAGAGAGTTTACCTCAAATTCCTTCTAGATTAGTGTAAGACTAACGATGTGTAAGTAACTTACACTTACTTAGTGTAAGACATAACTAAGGGATTTGATTGTTTGAAGAGTTAAAATGTTAAATTTACTCTTTTTTGTCCCTCCCAATTTACCTAATTTTAAATATTTAGCTGAGCTTTTTTTTTTTATGATATGACAGTAAAAGAGGATTTTTAGTAACAGCATTTATCACATTAAGAAAAAAGTTCAGTTTAATCTAAAATTATTTTGTATACAAAGTGTTTTTAATAAATTAAAGACTACTTGTAAGTCTGTATTTTGACATGCTGCTAAAGGAGTGCAACAGTAACACCAATGATCCCAGTTCATTAAACATTCACTGTGTTTTTAAAAAACATGTCGCATTTCCAGTGAAAAAGGACCAATTTGAAGCAATAAGAAGTATTCTCAAGCTGGTGAAATCTTAGTATGAATTTGAAGACATTGGAAAAAGGTTTTCTTACAAATGCCATTGTTTTGTGTATGGCTACTAACTGGAAGCAAAACGTTTCTGCTAATGTTTAGCAATAGTTTGGTGAAAACTTATAATAATTTTCTCCAAGTGGTTCATTGATGTTCTTGTTGCTCCTTGTAGCTCAATAAAAAGCCCAAATTTATAGTAGTGAACAATTCAACTAGTCAGTTCTGGGGGTTTGTACAAAAAGGTGCCTTGTGTATGTGGTTTCTGGGTTTGGAGCCTTGATGGTCTTTGATAGAATAGCTGATATCTTCTACTGACAATGATTGTTTGTTAAAAAAATAAAAAAAATTCCTTCTGGAATTCTTGGAAGGGAAGGCACCGAAAAACCCTGGGCCAGTCAGGCCACCAATTGCAGCCCCATACAGTTGTGACATCTCGCCAACTACAGAATTAAACCATGTGAAAACTGAAAGAATGCCCATTCCTTAACTTGCACAGAGCTTGCCGTTGTGGGGGTGAGCAGGTGGGGAGGTGTTCAGTATAATTATGTCAGCAAAACTTCTTAGTGGTTTTTTTTTAAAGTTATTTTAACAGTGAATATGTTATGGTTTAGGAGGTTTTTTTCTGTTTGTTTGTTTGGGTGGGCTTTTTACAGCGCGTGACCATTGTTCTAATCTTCATTTTAGCTGTTTGTTGCCTTTTCATTATTTGACTTATAATAGAAAGATTGCAACCACAGAAAGTGTTTGATTTTTATAAACGGTCCCACCCGTTGGTGCTGCATGTATAGAGTGAGCAGTAGGTGGAAAGCAGAAGAGCTGAGCTGTAAGCTCTTCTTTGCATCTTCCCTTAAGAAGAGGGTCTTAATCACCAAATCAGGGACATGGCCAGGTATGTCTTTTGTGCTGTTTGTGAAAACTGTGGGTAGGAAATAATGCAAAGTTCACAGGGCCCAGAGAATGAGCAACTGTGTAAAGAGAAAGTGGGGGATTTATTATTTGGTGGTTTTACATTCTCTGTGTGTGCCCACTGATGATGGTATTCCCAATGGATCCTGGCCCTTACAGCAGATACTAAACAGCCTTGAATGGCTTTTTTCTACAATGCTTTTGTCAATAACCATTTAAACTTGACTGTTAAAAATGTTCACTTGCAATTTTCCTTCCTTGAAAATTAAAACATTTGTGATTCTTCTACATACTAATTACTTATTCCTTTTTTATATGCATCAACTCATGAGGCACAAAAATTGCTGGGCCAGAATTAATTTAAGTATTAATGAGATCAAACAGACCATTAATAGGTTTGAGAAGTGAACTGCTGTAGAATTCCTTATGTATAGGCTTTTTTGGAGGCTAAAATTATTAAGTTAAAGCTAAGTTCTGTTCCAACTGAACTGTTAGGAATTTGTTATTTACTTCAGGGAGGCCAGTTCTTAATTTGTTTTCCTCCACCACAATCCACCATTTGCCTCCTCAGGTGGAGTACACAGGGACATCCATGGAAGTGTACAGTCCCCATAAACAGTTGGCTTGCACCTGGGAGGGTGAGAGGAAACCTGTCAATTTTGAGAAGCCTTTGCTTGCCAGTGGACAAATAGGAGAGATAAAGAGCTGATATTTTATTACTGCCGTTCCCTTTCCTGTCACCATTAATAGAAACCTTTTTAGAGCCTCTAGTTCTCTGTAGCTTTTTCCCCTTTTCTGTCTTTGGAGCATCAGTAATGGGGGCTTAGTTTTGAAGATGCTGTGCGGCTCATCAATCGCTTGTGTTATTTATTGGGAATCCCTGAGGCCAAGGGAAAGAGACATACCTGAAGGCTTTTGTCCTGCCATAGCATCTCCATTGATATGCGTAGTTTAATTAAAGAGAAATAGGTCATAGGAATTCTTATTTCAGGAGATTTTAAAAAAAAACATTTATTATCAGTGATAACTAAAGTACTAGTTCCCAGAAACAAACTACTCTGCTCCTTCTCATCCCCGAGGTTTCTCTGGTGTTGAGAACAGAGGAGATGAGGAATCTTCAGATCTATAGCCTCTTTTCGAAACATCTTCCTACTTGGTACTAGTAGACTGGAGGAGGGGTTTTGAAAGACTCTGTGATAAGGTGGGAGGAATCTACTCTGAATTGTAGGTTATTTGTTGAGGGTCCAGGTGTTTCTATTAGTAAGAGTTAGGAACAATAAATTAATCCAGTTTGTAGCCTGTTGGTTTTATCTGTCCTTGCGCCAATCTATCTTTACACAGTCCTGATGTGCTCTGTTATGTATTATTGTCCAAGATACATTAGATGCTGCACAGTCTGTACTCTGAAGAACTTAGTCTTGAACTTATAAGAAAACTGGATGTAATAACCTTTCATTATATCCCTAAAATATCCACCAAAGGTGGTGTGCTAGAGTGGGTGGAACTCCTGAGAAAGATTGGCATGGATAGAAGCAATGCCTGTCTCATAATATTGCTGAGTTTTCATCAGATGTTTCTATCTTGCAGTGGGAAAATAAAATTTCAGCAATGCAGACCTTTCAATCCTTATTCTTTTAATAAGCCTGGGTAAATTATTTACCATAAGATGCTATAGGACATAGTTTATGATAAGTATTAGAAACAGAATAAGAAAAGAATGAGTGGTCGTTTAGCCTATCCAAGTAGCGCAGGCAGCCCTGATGAACTTACCTTTAGTTAAGTTACCTGAGAAACTATAGGTCCAGAAAATATTGGAAATGGGAAAATGAAATAATTTCTATTTTTTTTTTCATCGGGAAAAGGAATAGCCTGAGTATGGAGTAACCAGTGAAATTTTTTTTTCCTTTTTTGCGTCAAGATAAGATGGCTCCATACCCAATCACTTTGTATGAATTAAGATAATAGAATGTTTTGCTTTTTTCTGTCCTTGAACCTATCTTTATGTAGAGACTTCTAGCTGCAAATGTCCAAACCCTTTTATAACCACAGCTGCTGAACTGCAGTACATTAGGGAATATTTTTGCTTTATTAGTTAATGTTCCTATTGAAGTTTCTTTGAAAAAAAGCTTCACTGTTGGGTTTATTTATCTACCTTTCTTGTCTTGCAGTTGGTTTTGTTCTATAATAATTTAATTAATCATTTCCATATATCCCAGTCACTGTAGCAAGTGAGTTTGTGACATCCCATCTGTATTCCTTTTCATTTTTTTAACTTACTCATTATAATGTATGATTAAGTCAAGTAGAATTCTTTTCATCTCATGTGATGAAAGCCTGATCTCTTTGGGATAGGTTACTTGTTTTATGCTTTCTCAGGAGGTGTTTGTAAGTTAACAGAGCCTCTACTTAAAAAAAAAAAAAAAAACCCAAAAAAAAACCAAACAGAAAATCCCAGCCTGTAAATTTGACTTTGGTGTTATATAATGTTTTAGCACAAAGATGCTGGAAAGGGATAAACATTTTCCTTGATTTTGTAAAAGATAGGCTGTATCAGACTAATATATTTCCAGGGTACTTTAACAGGGTAAGGCATTGCATCTGCTCTGTAACAGTCTGAGCAAACCATTTGATGGCTGAGAAATTGCCACAATGGAAGGCAACAGAGAGTACTGTAAAATCATGAACAGTGAGGGTAGAGTGGTGTCTTTTAGGAATCAGTGATCCTCAGGATCAATACCTTTTAATATTTTAACTAGTGTATTTTGTGCTCAAAAACTAGCTTGACAAATACTGTGAGTGTCAGGAAGAACCTGGTAATTGTACAGAAATATTGAGTAATATCAGAGAAGACTAAGTGATCTTATATTCTGGAGTTACAGTAAAGTTACTTAAAAAGCACAAAAATCATTCATTTGCAGATGAAAAGCAAGAGTGGATGCTACACATGAAGAACTGGAGGAGCCTGGTACTAGGGCAAGGCATTTTACTTTGTTATTAACACAAGCTATTTGACTTCTAACAGACTAGAAGAGCTTTATCAGTTTTCTCAGGTTGCTGTTCATTTGGAATTGGTGTAAAATATCACTAACCTGTATCATAGAAAATTTTTTCCTAAATATTTACTTTTTCCTTTAGAACAGATTTCTTGTGGCCTTTAACGAATTTTCATGTTGCGTCGTAGTGACTCGAGGAAATCACACTGTGCTTTTGTCACCTATTCAAAGATAGATGCAGAGATAGCAACCAACAAATAGCTTCAGGGATTGTAGTTTGCAAATCCTACCGTTGGAAATGGCAAAATAATCCTGAAAAGGTGTTGGGATGGATCATGTTTGATGTTAGGTAGCAACAAGTAATGATAGAATGCTGCTGTCCCTCATAAAGACATGGAAAGTCTTATATAAAGGCATTTGTAACTTAGTGAGAAGCTGTTTCTTCCATTTGCTTCAGCTCGTGCTTTTTTGCTATTGTTATTCTGTCAGGGAAGAGCAGGAGCTGGATGGAATACCAGCTGTTCTGCTGGGCTGGGAGAATTGTGACCATCAGTACCAATTCAGGGTGGGCATATGTGAAGTCTCACACATGGGTTGGAATAACCCTTGGCAAGTGGTTAAAGGCAGCTTTGCAGAAAAGGATCTGGGGTTCTTGGTAGACAACAAACTTGAATATGAGTCAGAGGAGGGCAATGCTGGGCTTTATCAGCAAGAGTGTAGCCAGCAGGGCGAGAGAAATTCCCAACTGCTCAGTACCTGTGAGACTGTCTGGAGTACTGTGTCCAGTTTGGGGTCCCCCAATACCAGAAAGATACGGACACACTCGAGCAGATCTAGTGAACAGTCCCTAGAATGGTATGGGGACATGAGTGCTCAAAGTACAAGCAGAGGCTTGAGGGAACTGCTTGGCCTGGAGAAGGAGAGAACTTAGTGCTGTCTACGAGTGCCTTATGGGTGGTTATAGAGCAACAGAACCAGTCGTCTTGAGGGTGCACAGGGATAGGACGAGAGTCAAGAGATAAAAATGGCAGTGCAGGAAATTCCAATGAAGTACATGGGTTGTGATTGGTTGTTTTTTTTTTTCTTCATTGTGAGAGGGGTCAAGTATCAAAGCAGACACTCGGACCAGCCTCCCTAATCTCCATCCTTGGAGATATTCAATATCTTCCAAGGCAAAATACCGATCAACCTGATCTAAGTGGGCCTGTTTTGAGGAGGAGGTTAGACTAGATGATCTTCAGGGGTATCTTCTAACCTGAATTATTTGATGATACTCTCTGCTGTTTTGTTTGCCAGAATACCAATTGGACCTCCTTATTCCATTCTGCAGAGCTGTTCTTCCTTATAATTATGTGAGCTTTCTATGTCCACTTCTCAGAGGGGTGTCTGCCTTCCCTAGCATTCAGTATGACATAGTGATTCTGGCAATCTCTACTATCTTTGCTAAGAGCTAATTCTGGGTCTTTCAGTAGAATTTCTTCAAGGTTTTTTTGCTGCAGATCCCAATCATGCTACAATTTCTTATCAGAAAGATAAGCACATCAAGTTGCTTTTTGCAGACTTGCTGTATTTTCCCCTTTTTTTTTTTTTTTTTTTGTCCTCCTTACTTCACAACATTTCTCATGTTTCGTATTTCATGGAGTTTATTACTCCTCAGGTTCTGTGGCTAGTCTGTTCTTGGATTACTTAAGCATAATAATAAAACATCGTCAGAAGCAGCTTTGAGAGACATAAAGCTACCTCAACTCTCAGCTGTTTTATTGGAACATGTTGCTTACAGTTTCAGAAAAGGGGTGTAAAAAGATTTTTCTTATAACTATTACACATTTCAGCATTCACCTGGATTTTAATTGGTCTGTTTCTTTAGTCTTGGTCTCTTTTTACTTTGTAATTAGTGAAGTTCAAAGAGTAAAACAACAGACTGGCAGAGGTGTGGTTTAGTCAGTTTTCTGCCTTAAATAGGTGAATAAAGTAACAGCTGACTGTAGAGCCTCCTAAAGATTCATTTCCCCACAGACATCATTAGAGTTAAATCTGAATGAGAAAATGTATGATCTGAAGGCAGAAAATAAATATAAGTGATCCCAAAATGCCCTTTCCTCAGACTAAGAATGGGAAACCCCTTTGTCAAATTTGTGAGGTTATAATGGAACTTAAATGCATCTTTTAGTTTCTTGTGGGGATATACATACCATTTTGGTTAACAGTTTGATTTCAGTCACTCTTAGGCAGTAGTCCAACCGTAATTTAACTAAATTTTCAATCTTTATACTCTTTAAGGGAAGTAATTCCTTAGGGAAACTGTAATAAAAAAAAGACAGAATTGCTTAGAGATAAAAGCAATACTGTTTACATTGGGTAAGATGTAACCAGAAGTACAAAGGAAGTATTAATGCCATTTGAAAGGCATTGATAAATTTTAATCTGGAATACTATGTATAACTGACCATCAACAATCAAGAAGGTTGAACTCATGCTGAGTAAGAGGAGGTTCTAGGAATGAAGAGTCTATTTAATAAAAAAGACACTAAAGGCACTTGGCTGTGGCTGTGCTGCTTGTTATTGGGAAGCTGCCAAGAAATCTATAAACCCCCTTAAAATTAGATTTGCCTTATGCCTCTGATATAAAGGCTTTGAATGATCACAATTTGGGCAGCAGTACTCAAGTGTGCCCTGAATTTCATATACTGTCAGTGGAGATTTTCAGAGGCCCATGCTGCTGTCTAATGCCGTAATTCCGAGGAATTTACCAAAGACGGATTGCACTGTTTGTCACTACTGTTAGAGTAACAAGGACTCCTACTAATGAAGCGCTTTCAGTCTATCTAGACAAAGCAGTTATGGTGGAAGAACAGGACAGAATGCACAGAATTGTCATGCAGATTTAATAACAATACTGTTTTCTGCCAATTAATTAATTTGAAAGAGATTTAATGAGTAGAAGACTACCTAGATAAAGCAAAACAAAAGCAAAAGAGGTGACCTAGGATGTAATACACTGAAGAGGGAAGCAAGGGGAAGAGGAGGAGCCAGAGGAACGGAAGGGTTCAAATTAGAGAATAGCTAGACCAAAATATGGTGGGTAGGGGGGCGGCATGGGAGAAGATAGCACATGATTGGAGCAAGCTGTTCTGATGCAGAGAATGCCTGGGAAAAATACAGGAGTCAACCTATTGACTTTAGAAATCCTAACGATCCTCATGAAAGGACTGTGCGAACTCCACTCTCTGCCTTATTCCTAGCATTTCTTTTCTCAAGAGCAAGGAGAAAGAAAATCTCCCAAGGACGAGCAGTTCACTCAAGTGATGTGTTTTGAGCACTTACCAGCAGTTTACATTTAGTTGTATAAAACAAGATCAAAATAAAGGGTAACCGTGAGAGAAATTCTCTTTGTTCCCTGTCACTCAGTGCTGCACACCGAGCTGGACGTCTGAGCATCTGGGAAAAAAATGAGGGAAGCAAATGATGAGAAATAAGGAATGAAGTTCTGGTAGTCACAGAGAAGCTTTGATGGGAGAAACTTGTCCTGCTACCTGAAGTTTGGTAGAGCAAATGTGAGCTGTTGTGACCCAAATAATTCTTCATAATTGTATTTTTTTTAGTAAGATCACAATGCAAGCTGTCTTTCCCTTCGTTGTCTTTAAACACTATTGTGAAAACAAAATCTAAAAGGAAGTACTTCTGTCAAGTGATAAGGTGCTGAAAAGTTGTTGTAGCATGTTTTACACATGCTGAGGACAGAGAGGCATGTCACAGACGAATTTTAGAGCTTCTTGTCATCATGGCTCTTCACACCCTAACAATAACCTAATGGAAGTGGCTTAAAGAAAGGCCAAATAGATATGAGGAACATATGGCAGTTTCCGTTCTTAGTCTGTGTCCATTAAATAGATTTCACACTTATTCCCAAGGCTTATTATCTGTTGTGCATAGAGAGTACCATGAGCAGAACACTGCAACTTTTGACTTCTGTATCCATGTGCCTTCTTGTATGTGAAATTCAGCTACAGTGTACTCTGAAATGAATGACGATTAGTGTCTAGAGATACTGTTGTTTTCTTTGACATTAAAGTATTTCATTTGAGTACAATTTTCGTGTGTTTTGAGCAAGTTATTTTTCAATGAAATAAGATTTACTTGAACCTTAAGAAATTTGTTTCTGATCAAAATATTATCCCATTAAAAAAGGGTGGAAATCAAAGCTCTGACAGCAAGCAAAGAATTACAAGAATCTAGAAATCTGGAGTATGATGTCTATTGATTATGAATTTTGAAATGTCAGCTCCCATCAGAATGCAGGGAGTGTCATCTGACTGCTGTGCCAATTTTTTCAAATAATGTCTTTTTGACATCTCTTATCAAACAATGCAGGTACATTTTTGCATTATGTTGAATGGTAGAGGTATTTATCTGAGTGCTGAACTTTTAGGTTAGTATGAAAGCTGGGGTACATTCAGTTCTGATTACTACTTAGACAACACAGGAGGACTTAAAGAGCTGCTACCACAGGCTGGTTTTAGATATTGATGATCGGGTGCTCATCAGTTCTTGCAAGATTTCACCTGAAGTTAAATGATTAAATAAGACACTTGATTGTTTCCTAAAATGAAACTTCATTCTGTCTCTTGGATACTCAGATGGAGGTGTCACCATTGCAGCCCTTCCCTCTAGCAAATAATTCTTTCCTCATGGGAAAGCTGGGACCATAAAGCATAAGATATTCACTGGGATAGTGTATTGTTTTTCTAATCAAACAAGCCTTAATTAAGTCTGTGGTTAATCTACTGTTAATTTCTGGTATTAAGTTGGGTTCTTTTCTATTAGTCAGCCAAATTCATATACAAAATTGAAGTTACGCGCACCACAGGACCTCTTATCATATAGATTTTAATTTTATTATTTTTTACACTTGCCTTTATTAAATGTAGGCATGCTCATTTCTTGTTTGATGGCTTGGCTGCTCAGCTTGACACGGTATTTTTCCTTAGCAGGTGCAGATAAACTTCTCGTCCCAGTCAGAAACCACAAGATAGTTATAATTATTCCATAAACGTGTATCTGTTCTGGAATACCGTGGCTTCATCTGTTTGGTTTGTAGGTATATAAATGGTGGCAGAGGTATAAAAAAAGAGTATAAATTGTTCTGAGAAATTAGGAATTGTGACTATATTAGGACTTCATTTTGTTTACACTCAGTGTTTACAATTAGTTCTGGAAGAATTAGGTGTGTGTGTTCAGCACCTATGAAATATCTTCTTTGCTGAATTGCTGAGAAATGCCAGTTACAAGTCTAGAGGACCAAACTCCACTTGTATCTGTTCAGTAAATTAAGGGTCAATTAAAGTCAATTCAGTAAATTAAAGATTTCTTTGGTCCCTCTTATGATGTTAATTCTACCTGGTAAAGAGAGATTTCAGAGTCTCACGCTGATGATACCTGTTAGTGATTGCTAGTTCTTAGCTTTATTTTTCTTACTTATGACTGGACTTTCATAATCAGTTATATTGCTTTGCTTTCATAATAATTTAAATATATATAAGTTATGTAGGTATTTTTCAGCATATGTGCTAATGTTGTCATTCAGGCTTAGCATAACAGAGCTGGAAACCTAGAGCAAAGCACCTAAAGCAAAACTATGTTGTGGGTTTTTTCTAATGTGTTTATTCCAGAAGGGTCTTTACACATATTTTGTCTGTCCCTTTCAATTGCATTATAATTTTTTTTGTTCTTCCTTTATGAGGGATTTGTTATTGAGTCTTAATGATGGTAAATAGTAGTATACAGTGGAATCAGCAACCTTCCTTTCAGCATCCTATTTATGGAGAAAGGGGCAGTTGATAAGAACTATTTTGGTATGTGCCTGGATATGTAATAGTGGAGGAAAAAGATTGTGTTGAGCTCGACTGACCTGTGTAACTCAAGAAAATGCCTAATTCTGCATCAAGCATATGAAAAGTTCTAAGAAAATCAATAAGGCTATTTAAAGGCTCAATGCCAATTTACATTTGATTTATTTTTCATTTTAACTGAGGTGAATTTCACTCATCTCAATACAAACAAATGAAGATCTTTAATATTTGCTATTTATTCTTTCTTGTCTTTTTCTTTCCTTCCCATGTCTGTGCTCCTTTTTCATTTAATATCTTATATAACTGCTATCTTAGTTCCAGTTTTAAAATGGTCATGGCAGGCTAGATTGAATTTCTGACTCAGGTTTAGTCTTGCTTTGGCACAGGGGAAGTACTGTCCCCAGGAGGTTGAAGTGACATTGTAAAACATCTGGTCAATTCTTTCCCTCTTTTGGATGAAGTTTTGTCTTGGAGAACGGAAAGTTACATCTGAAATACAACTGTGTAAATTTCATTTTATCACCTAAAACACAAATAGAAATTATTCACAGGTTTAAACTTCAGATGACTTGTGGTTTTGTACAACAGATCCTTGTTTTGAAACTTATGGTATGTTACAACACAAATGTGTTGCTCATCGTTTGAGGGAAATTGAAACAGTCGGATTTTATTGTTGCAGTGTTCTTTCTGTAGATGATGTATGAGAGGGAGGGAATCATCTTTTTCTTACATAACAATCCATGGGGTAGTCCAAAGAGAAAAGGTATTCCTGGAGTGCTTCGGGCTATTTATTCTATAGGCCCAGAGAGCTGAGCCTACTCTTCAACTGGTAAGAAATTACATTGTTCCACTGAGATAACTGCTGACAGAAGTTCTCATTTTTTATGTTGTACCAACGAAGAATCTGGCACGTAAAATCTGCCAAGCTTGATGGATGCATTGTGCACATCTGCACACTATATTTGGCTTGTAGACATAGTGATGAGTGGGCATAAAAACAATTATGGGGGAAGAGCAATAACAAAGTGATCTCCAAGTTGATTATGGAAAATATGAAAAGGCCCAAGTGGTGAGGAGTTAAAATATATGTTGCTATATGGTTAGCATACTTCAATCGCTTCTGTGGACTGATAAGAAAAATTGAAAAGAGACACTGTAGAGAAGGGGCAGCCATAGAAGGGGAAAGCTAAAAAGCAAGTTCTAATTTTAGGCATTAGCTGCAGCTCTTAGGGCTGGAGTTCAGTGAACACTTGAAGTTGGCAGGGCTGTTTATTCCCACTCTTGTGCCGCAGCCACCTCCTGCAGCTGCGTGTTAAACAGGATCAGGCCACTTGCTTGGCTGAAGGGGCCTGTGTCACCCGAGTCCAGGCACAGGTGGTATTCACAGCATTTAGGCCACTGGTTAGGACATCTGTCAAACTGTTGGCAGTAGGTGCAGGACGGCTTAACTGTCTCGAACTATGTGTCACTTAGCAAATTTCCTGAATGTTGTGCATTTGAAATGTGAAATGCTGTGCTCCTTTCTTGTGTCAGGGTGCCTTGGTGGCATTTGCACTGACCCAGGCGAGCAGTG
This sequence comes from Rhynochetos jubatus, assembly GCA_027574665.1. NCBI lineage: Eukaryota > Metazoa > Chordata > Aves > Eurypygiformes > Rhynochetidae > Rhynochetos > Rhynochetos jubatus. Next base: position 40,254,994 of record CM050650.1, read on the forward strand.
TGGCTGAGGAGTCACTGACTGACTGCCGTGCTGAAGAGCAGAAGGCCAGGACCAGTACATGTCTCCTTGACTCGAGGCAGCACAGCTAGAAGGAATGCTGCCTTGCTGCACCCTGTAGCCATAGCTCTGTTTCAGTATATGCTCCCACACAACAGTCTAGTAGGCCCATTTACATGCATGTCATCAACTGTTAAACTACTGCCCTTTTATCCCACTAGGTTGGAATTCACGTGTCCAGGGACAGGGCATTTAGGAAATCGGCTTTAGACCATCTAGTTGGACTTTCTATACAAGAGGATTTTTACCCTTGTATCATGACTGGTTACCTGATCCTGAATGTAAAGTCAGTCAGGAGATGAATCTTCCTTCCAAACAGACACTGGCAAATTCCAGCACAGTTTGATTTCTTAAAATAATAACTGTTAATATGCTCATTGCAGTGTTTTATCACTGAGTGCGTGGAATCATGTGGAAAATGCATATTTGTCAGGGAGGCGCTGAGAGCAGCCTTCCAATTTAAACACCCACCTAGTCCGCTCTATCACGTACTCAGAAATGTTCAGATATAGCTCTGTACCTGGAGCCCAGTGCTGAGTGTCTGCAGAAAAGTTGGTTTAATACCATAAATCTGAACTTATCTGCGTTCACAGCGGATCTAATTCAGAGCATAGCCTTCAACGAAGCATTCAGCATCCCAGGGTTTTGTCTCTGGAGATCAAAATCCAAAAAGCAGATGAGTAAATGTCAGCAAAGAGCTTTTTTAGTGTGCATATGCTCAGGCACATGCACGCGTACAAACGCACATACATGTGCCTCACTAGCTCAGACTGTCAGTGTTAGAGGACTGTTACAGAGCTTGTGATGCTCTCAGATGCTAAGAATCTCGGTGCTTTTGAGTTCACAGTCCATTTTAAATTCAATCTTCTCTGCTCTCCATTTCACTTTTAACCATTGTTCTGTCCCGAATTTAATGGGTCAACATATTCTATTTAAAATTGAAATCAAGAGCATAAGGATGTGACAGCTAGCAGATTTTTTAACTTCTCATGCTGGAAGAATTAGAAGTAATTAATTACAGAGTAAATGTTTACATATCATGCACAGTTTAATTTTTCTTTACTGGATATACCATGTAATTATCCAAATACACTGCATACCTTTATGCTCTGGAGCCTGACCTCAAGCCGAATTGCAGTGCTTGATCTTCCAAATCCTTGCAACTGACTGTAAGGGGAATATCCAATATTTTGCGAAGTTGTGGTGTACTTTCTCTGTTTTTAGGACACTTCTCTGAACCCAGAAAAGTGAGTTTGTTCTGCATGTTTTTAAAATAGTAATTATACCCTGTCTAGAATGATATTACTTAATCCCTTTCAGAAACAAGACCTGAAGCCATGGTTCTGTTGAGGAGCTGAAGAGAAGATGGTCTTGGCCAGCATGACAGCTAAGGAGTAGATCAGAGGGAGAAGAGTGGTAGGAGTGATATTATGTGGAAGGGAGTGGAGGACTTGAAGGTGACACGGTGAAAGCCTCAATTGAAAGCACTGGTCTGAGAAGGATGGTAGGTTTTGAATGGATATTAAGACTCTGACGTTATAACAAAAGAGGAGCTGGAACTCTGTGAGCAGCTGTGGTCCTTCAGGGCAGGGGTTGGTGGTTCCAGGGCTCCTGGATTGAGAGAGAGATAGGTCACAAGAGGGTATCCTTAACTAGGACCCTGGTATAGGGACAGGACTCACGCACCTTTCCCAGTCCTCTTTTTAGTTTTTTCTCTCACTTATCTGAAATACATCAGCCTTATGACAAAGGTAGCCTTTTCTCATCTTTCATGTCTTTACTGTCTCATACACATCTTTGCAGTGTTTTCTTATCACATTTCTTTCCTTTAATGGTGAGTAAACGCAGATGATGTAGAGACGCTCAAGTGCACGTGACTTGAATTGTCTTTAGTGCAGGACTCTGGATTGAGACAAACTGAAGTGAATAATGTTCTTCAGCTTATCAATATCGTGTGAAGCTTGAACTATCAAAAGAACTTTTATACGTGTGTAATTGTTACAAAGTTTTCAAAAAACACAACTATAAATTTTCACCAATAACCAAGATAATCCCAAGTTTATGCAAGAGAGAGCCTCTGCCTATTTCACTGCCCTAGCCCTCGTTCTACTCTAATTAACCCTGATGCTAAATTAAGTGTATCTCTGTTTCCTTCAGAGAAAAGGATTGGTGTGAGATCAGAAACAAACCTTCTTGCTTTCTGACTATGGAACTGTGAAAGATGAAGAAACCTTAGCGTGGGATCAGAACTGACTTGGAATTGCTAAATGCAAGTGAACTCTGAGCTTGGAAGAGTCTTATTATTGAGGTTAAGGTCTGTTCTTTGGTAGGCATTAAATACCGTTATACTTCTTGCCACATTTCTATTAGCTTAGAGGAGCTTGAATCTCAGCTCTGACCCTTGCCTCTCTCTGTAACTTCAGAGAAATCATATAAAATTACTTTCAGGTTTCTCAGTCTGTGTGAGGTAGGTTTGAGAATATTCAGCTATGTAACCAAAGAGGCTATGGCTACCTTATGCTGGCCTTAATCAGATGAAACACTTAGAGCACCAGGAAATCAGGGAAGGGAAGGACTTCCCATCCAACAGGTGGAAGGTTAGCTGCTAATGACTTTGGGTACAGGGTAAGTCTGTTTTCATCACCAAGCTACATTTGTTCAATTTTGCTTGGTTAATATGCCATTTTAAATTATGTCATCATGTCTGATCCTCCTCAAGGTCTGTGACTGACCTTTCTCTCCTGGAAGTTTTTGTTATACCATATTTTAGAAACCTCTTTGTGGGTCATATTGGAACAAAAATGAGAGCTAAATTTAGCTTTTATTGATGGAATTGGGGCTTGCAAACTCTAACTTTTCCACAGAAGCTTTAACAACTCTTCTTGACTAAGCTCCAGAACTTTGCTATTGTGCTAAAGAAAAAGGGAAGATGATGAAGGCAAAATCACTTAGTTTCGAAACTTGATGGTTTACTGTTTTTTAACTTCTGAGCTTGGTGATGTTTTTGAGTGGGTAGGAGAATATACTGGGGGGTTTTGACAGAATCAGTTCATTATTAAAGGGAAGCCTAAACTCTGAAAACAACATTTTAACTCCTGCCCTAGCTGGATGAAATGAGTTTGCTAAAGAACATGAAGTACTTACTACTTGGTTAAACAAAAGAATAGGAAATATATTAATAGATAATATCTGTTTTTCTGACTGGAATGCTTCTATTACATAATCAAGCCCAAATTATAAAATGGCAGGAGCTGTGTAGTCAAATTCTTTATTCAGTGCTAGTGTTGTAGCCTGCTGAATCGCATGCAGATGGAAAAGCTGGAAGCTTTTCATCTCTTAATGAAGGGCATGTTCAGCCCAAAAGTCAGAAGAAACTTCCTTACGAAGAACCACCTTGTCCCTGAGAAAGGCCCTTTTAAAAGGCAGGTGAATTGAATTTTCTTTTGTCTAGCAATTTCGCCTTGCTACTTTCTTTGACTAAATAAATGGTTTTAACGTGTGGAACAGGAGGAAGAGACCAAGTTTGTTGCATATTTTGACGGTATCTGTACCCAAATGTATCTACAGAGCAATGACCCACATCCACAGCTCTTCCTGCAGTACACTTTAAGGTGTAGCTTCCAGCAGCTTCTGGAATCTGGGTTTATATTATATAGATACTTCATTTTCCCCTACTTCATCCCGAAATAGCATGCATACAGTCCATCAGAAATAAGCATGTATGTGTTTGGCTGTATCAGGGTCCTATCTCAAATATCGTATGTTCAGTTTCTTGGACTTGGAGATATTGAAGGTACTCAAAATCTGACTGGACAGCGTCCTGAGCAACCTGCTGTCATTGACCCTTCCTTGGCAAGGCAGGTTGAGCTACATAATCTCCAAATCATCTCAGCCCTTCTGTGATTCTGACAGTGTTACTTTTTTAGCAGCTTTGAGCTTGCCAGAGTTGGGAAGAACGGAAGTTAAGCTAATGCTTTCCAGTGAGACAGCAGTTCAGTCCAGCCCATGGGAAACACCGCTCTGAGCCACTGGAAGTGACAGCGACAGATTCAGCCCTATCAGTTATTTTTGTGGTCTCCTGTATTAATTTGCGTAGGTTCAACCTGAAAATGCTGTGTGTGTCAGCCAATATTCTAATGTTGAGAAATGTTGGCCGCATCTTGTGTTAAGGGAGTGATGTGCACTTTTAAGTTCTAGCTAGATCGGAACCACATTTGATAGAATCTTTTTTTGAATAATCATTTGATGTGAAGAATGTCTTTGAGGAATATTCAAAGTAACTCCTCTACCTATGTGAGTAGGGGATGGAAGAGACCAGGAAGACATGGGTTCGTTTCTTATCTTTGCCACTGGATTGTTGGGTGGGAGGGAGGGGGTTTATGTCCTTGTGGGGATCACTTTATTTTCGGTGCTTCTGTTTCTTGCTCTTTGAAGGTGGCCATCCTTCTGCTCTCCATAAAACAGCTTTGGGAACATGGGCATTGCTAAGAATCCCAATATGATTAGTGATGTTACGCATTGAAAAAGAACTAAGCTGGCTTTCGAGGGATCTAACAAAAGTTTTATTAATTTCTGTAACAGGATTAGATGCAGCAGAAATAAGTCTAAAACCTGGATTGCTAGAGTAAAATAGTTGATTTGTAAAAGTATGGCGTTGCTAACAGAATAGTAAGGGCACTAAATTTTTAGGGCAGTAGTTATTTTGAAAAGTAGGGTGTTTTAGAATTAAGTATACTTTGAAGACATGTCAAAATTCAAGTTGCGGTTTTAACCTTTTACAGTTAATTTACTGGTGTTACAACTCTCACTGTAATGCAGTTAAGTTTAATGTTACTTAACAGAATAGTGTGTTCAAAGTACATTGTGGAGAACATCATCAGTAGTTGTAGCTTAGTGATACGTATGTTGGCTGACAGATTTTAGGGAATAAGAGAACATACTTGAATGCTTAATGAAAGGAAAAGCTCTGCCTGTTCTGGTTTGGGGGGAGGGAGTGGATTTTTTGTCAGGCCAGAAGAGTAAGAATGTGATAAACCCCAGGTTCACCTTATCATAATGCTTGCAGAGTTTTCTTTACACTGTTAAAGAGTACTAATCTGCAGTTGTTTCATGGGTTAACTTCACAAACATGCTTGATATTTTGAAATGGCTGTAAAAGTTTCCATGTGTATCATCATACAACTGAATTAATAGAAGATACTGCGCTGTTTTTCTATCAGTCAAAAAATGTACAATTCTCATTTACACTGGAGGTTTGTATGAATGATATACCTAATGTTTACAAATTATATTCATATTGCTTGAGTTGATAACTGATGCTATTAATAACTAGAGAAACAGTCTGGAAATACTTGATGTACTTGGATACAATGAAAAGGAGTATTCTCCTAGTCCCTACTACAACTTTCCTAAATCTGGTTTGTATGATTCACAGTAAAAGTTACAGTTGTTGGGACTGCTTATAGAAGTTCCACTTGGATAAGTTGAAAATTTCATCTCTTTACCTAAAGACAGAACTGAGAAACTCGTTTGACTTGTGTTTATTTTTAAGATTACTCTATTGAGTGTAGGGGGGTTTACCTGCTGCAATTTAAGGAAATATAGCAGTGAGGCAGTATGCTGAATTAAACACATCATTTCCCTGAAGCAGAAGACCGTATTTTGAACTGGCCATTTACTACAATGTTTAGCTTCTTGGATCCATGTAAATGTATGTAATGTAATTTGCAAGCCTTTTAAATAATACAGACAGTAAGATCAAGGAGCCTTCCGAAAAGGACAGGAAATTAAAAGGGCATAATTCTTCTTTTCTTAAGCACTGGATCCCAGTTAGAGCTTTACACAGGTAAACAAAAGCAGAAAAATTGGGTAGCTTAGAGCAGTTGGGAAGAGAGAATTCATATATAGAAACTGCAGTGTAATAAAATGTCAGCTGTAAAAGCAGACCTGAGAGAATGCCAGGGAGTGTGTGTCTTGTTGCATTGTTTAGAGAAGAAATTAGACGCAAAGATGAGAGTGGCAAAGCAAGAAGAGATTGTTTCATTCTTCCCATCCTCACCTTGAAGACTGATACCCACTTACTGTGGTCTAAGTAGTAAGCTTTTCCACACTGAAACTAATTTTGCAGAGCTTCAAAAGCTTAATTGGCTTTGCTGCATTAACAGTAGGTCATTTCCACATTTTATTGTTTTGGGAAGTGCAGAGCATGACAGTCAGCAACCTCAGAGTGAGTTGTGGGGTGGCACGCTGCTGAGAGCCTCTGGGAGCAGATGTCGAACCACATGCCCCAAACCTGACATTCTTTACAATTTGGAACTTTTTAATAAAGAAAAGTGCTTTTGTTAAGTGGTTATTTTTTCCTTATGTATTCTCAGGGTTGCTCTTGTGGAAAATATTCCTGAAGGGATCAACTATTCAGACAGTGCACCATCCCATTTGTCTCTTTTCCAAGGCTGGATGAATTTGCTTAATATGGCTGAAAAGTCTGTTGACATAGTATCTTCCCAGTGGGACCTCAATCACAGTCATCCATCAGCATGCCAGGTATGTTCTAGCCTAACAAAAGGGCGGGCCTTTAACAGTCTGTTCTTTGTTGTTTCACTATTAGTTTTTTAGAACTACAGCCCTTCCCTGTAGCAGACCTATTTGTTTGGGTAGTCTACAAAATAATTTTCCTTTGGGGATTTTCCTGCGAATACAATAGTTTTCTGAGAGTGGTGGCACGCTTGGACAAGATAACACATCCAACACACATTCATATCACTTCCATCTTAGGAAAGGATGTCATTGTGTGATCACAAGAAACCTGTGAATTTGTGCCTATATTAACACATCCATAATTTAGGAATATCCACAAATCTATACACTTATTTTCTGTTTGGTGCAATCGATGAAGGAAAAGAGCAAGCACGGGGATTAATTCTGCAGCCAAATAGGTGGGTAGAATTACACTTTCAATGAACAGTGTAGCATCAGACTACTTCTCAAATCTTTTCAAAATGAATCTTGGGATGGAACAGTTCGTCTTCTGCAATTAAGAGTAATAGGAAAAATCATAAATCGTAGTGAATAAGACAGACATGCACTACAATGATGCTGTGCCAACAAACGCTTTATTCTTGCAAGCAATCCTCTTAGAAATAGGATAAGGGCAGGTTTCAACTTAGTATCACTTAGTGAAACTATATCATCAAAGAATTGGTAGGCTGAGACTATCTCCTTTTTTTTGGCCAAATGGATTCTTCGCTGAAAGAAACCGCTTGGCTGACATGAAATGGGGTTAAGATGGAATCGACTCTGTTATACTTTGTCATAAACTCTCCACTTTACTCTCTAGTTCTCGTGATGCTGTGCAGTAACAAAAATGCCTTTTGGTAGATCATAGATAAAGACTGGTGTTCTGAGCAAGTAAAGATAGTACTGCAAATAGCCTGTGTTTTCACGTCATGAACTGGATTCTGCTTTTCAAAGAGGCTGTAGCCTAGTTGAGCAGCATGCATTAACTTTTCCTCAGAATAAATCTGCTATGTGTCCGTTTTAAAAAGTGAAAATACGAGGTAAGCAGCCCAATGGAAAATGTAGCGCAAAGCCTTCCTTTTAGAATTTTATAAATATTGGAGGATAGTCTGTGAATAAATTTACTGAGTATCAAAATATTGAGATTTTTCACAATGTAATTATGCAGCTAAGCTTTATTTAAATTTATTGCCTAAGAAACTTCAAACCATGTACTGTCATTCAAGCAGATGAATTCAAAGAGATAGTGCCTTAGATGTTTTTAGGATGTGCATGAATTGGTAGGTGCATGAATCTTTTAAAAATGTTTTGTCTGAAAAAAAAAAATCAACATGTCATTTGCTTCAAAACCAGCAGAGCCTAACAAATCCCAAACAGAGGACAAAAATAGCAAACTGGAAATTGGGATTTCAGTAGTTAAGCATCAAATCCATTCACTGTTCCACATTCTCATGCAAAGTAAAAACTGTAAGATATTGCTGAATGTCAGAGCAGGGAAAGGAAGAAGAGACATGTAAGAATTGGATTTGTTCTTTCATCCTCAAATGCACCATTAAAGACAGAAAAATGAAACATTTTTCATAATATTCTATTCTGGTTATCTATTTCTGCCTGCTAGTAGTCTTACAGAAGTGAGTAATTACTTCTGTTTAAAGGCAATTAATATTCCAGTCATTTCCTCATTTGTACAGCCGTGTGGGCTGAACAGCTGATAGATCTTTCTGTCAGGCTTGTCTATTCATCATAAAACACTATTCTGTTATTGGCCAGTCTAATTGCTAAAGAAATTGCCAAGAGGCAGCATTTCGTAGCAGATCGCTGCCCCAGAGAATGTACACACAGGTTGGGAGGGGAGAAAACTTGTATCCTTACATCTGCTTTCTCCACTTGTAAAACAAAAGTGAAATTTTAGAGGAGCCTCAATAACTGTAGTCTAGTAATTTTCTGAAGTACAAGTCAAATGTCCTCAAGTCTTTACAATTTGAGTTCAGGCATATTTACCCCAAAATTACAGAAGCATTATGAAAGGTAAGGGGGTGAGATGCAAAACTTCCAGGTAGTACGGTGCTCAGTGAGTAAGTCTAGTTGTTCCTTCAATTAGTCTTGTTTTATCAGAAACTAAGGACATAACCGTTTTCCATACGGACCCACATCCTGCTCTATAACTAGCTGTTTCCATTTTATGAATATTCAAGGCATATTGCAAAGAAAGGTTCTCTACAAGAGCACTTCAACAGGCGTGGATTTTTGAAGGAAAAAAGCTGAGTTGGCTAGATTGATTTTCCTTAATTAGTTACAAGGTTTAGCTACATTCTCTGTATGCATGTTAATGTAGTTACACACATGCATACATATATATCTAGACACATGGATGTCCAATATACATGTTGAAGAAAAATACAGCAGGAAATTCTGCAATTTTATATGCATACATATATGTAAATGCCCACTGTACATATCCATATGTATGCATATTGTCTGTTTTGTCCAGGTGTATATTTGACATACACATACATGTGTGTATACATGTGCGTATATAAAATTGCAGAATTTCCTGCTGTATACTTCGTTTTTGTTTGTGGGTCTGTTCCCTAGTGTCCTTAACAGTTGCCTGTCCATGTTTTGTTGTTATTAATCTAAATAAACAGCCCTTGCTGACTGAGCTGTCCAGGTCACAACCGCTGTGCTCAGCCATCTGAGTGCACGAGCCTTGTTAAACTGAAGCCTTCAAATGCCAACACACGGTGCTACAATGTCGTGTGTGCTTCCACGGCTCAGGCAGTCAAGTAAACAAGTGTTTGTTTGGCAAAATACACAGTAGACTTTTCTACACTTGCTTTTGTCATTCAGATGAAAACAAGGTGTTTTGGCGACTTAGTGATGTCATCTGTGTGCTTTTTCAAGATCGCAGGGTAGTTGACGGACAGAGGCTTTGAGATTTTTGCAGAATGTGAACGTGTGAATTCTCCTGTGGTAATCTGATATTTAGAGATATCAGAGGACAATAGAAACAGAATTTTTGAGGATAGGTTTTAATTCACTTGCAGTGAAAGAGAGGTGAACGTAAGGTCATGCCAAAGTAGTGATTGTCACAATTATTTTTCTCTGGCTCATCACATTTTAAGAAACTTTAATATAGAGTGACCTTTCATAGTTATAGCAAGTCCTTCCTCACAAATTCCATTTTAAGCTTCACAAATAAGAATTCACGCCATCATGGTTCATTGGTATCAGAATCACAGACATGCTAATTGGGGGATACCTGTGTCAGATCTCCTTCTGCACACCCACTAGCTCTGCCTCTGATATCAGTACATGGGGTATGTACAAAAAAGTGTCTGTGACACAGATAAACTCCATCACTGATCACAGAATCACTAAGGTTGGCAAAGACCTGTCAGATCATCCAGTCCAACCATCAACCCAACACTACCACACCCACTAGACCACGTCCTCAAGCGCCACGTCTACACATTCCTTGAACACCTCCAGAGATGGTGACTCCACCGCTTCCCTGGGCAGCCTGTTCCAGTGCCTGACCACTCTTTCAGTGAAGAAGTTTTTCCTAATATCCAGTCTAAACCTCCCCTGATGCAACTTGAGGCCATTTCCTCGTGTCCTATCACCAGTTAGCCAGAACAGACCAGCACCTGCCTCCCTACAACCTCCTTTCAGGGAGCTATAAGAGAGTGGTCAGGTCTCCCCTCAGCCTCCTTTTCTTCAAGCTGTTTGTTGGCCTTCTTGGCCACCTGGGCACACTGCTGGCTTCTATTCAGCCAGCTGTCGACCGAAACCCTCTAGTTCTATTCCTATTTCCAGCCACTTGTCCCCAAGCCTGTAGCGCTGCCTGGCATTGTTGTGAATTAAATGCAGGACCTGGCACTTGACCTTGTTAAACCTCATACAGTGGACCTCAGCCCACTGATCCAGCCTGTCCAGGTCCCTCTGCAGGGCTCTCCTACCCTCCAGCAGATCAACACTTCCACCCAACAGTGTCATCTGCAAACTTACTGAGGGAGCACTCAATCCCCTCATCCAGATCATTGATCAATATGTTAAACCAGACTGGCCCCAAGACTGAGCCCTGGGGGACACCACTTGTGACCGACCGCCAACCAGACTTAACTCCATAATTATCACCACAGTTATAGCACAGAAATCACCTACAGTCAGCTATAGACGTTGCAGTGCATTTTCTTTTCTGTAAGCACCTCTCTACACAAACATCTCTTCTGTTCAGGTAATGGCTTTTCCCTGATGCAGCTAGTGGAGACTGAGACATAGAAAAGAAGTAATAAAAGGGAGTTTTTAAAGTGAAGGCATTTTTTTAACTCTGAAATTCCAAAAATTGGCATTCCTCCCTTTTCATTAGCTATTTTGCTATAAGAATCTGAGGACAGCATTTGAGTTTCTCTGTTCGGCATTCAACGGAAGAAGTTAAATTTAGGGTTTCTTGATGTATTTGCTCTATTGGTTTCTGCCAGCACGCTATGATTTTGAGTGAAGTTTTATAGATATGCCCAAAGGTTTGATCGTAAGACAACTTTTTAAAATATTAGTAGTGTTATATAGAATAAATCCAGAAGAACATTCTTGAAGTAACCAGTTTTATTGCTGTGGAAAGAAAAAGCTAACCATTGTCTGAACTGTAAGAATCTAAGTAACTGAAGAGCACAATAATTCAGGTTTAGGGTACTTCAAGAAATACAGCATTTTTGTGTGTATCTCTTCCCTCTTTTATTTTTAACGAGGAATGCATGCTGATAAAGGCAACAGCAGGCGAGGGAAATCAGCCAGGCTAGAATCAGTCTGCCTAGTGACTGCTAATAAAATGCTTTGGGGGTAATTTCAGGGCTTTTTGATAATAATAGCTTTCTAGAGGTTTTTTTTAATTCTCCAAGTGGCTGTGGCAGGTACGGTTGGGATTGATGTTTCAGGTCTACGTTAGTCCAAAGCTGCCACAAGAATGTCAGTTTGTGCATGTGACGTATCCTTTTTACATCCTGTTTTGTCACTCTCGGTAGGTTTTTTGGAACAGCCCAGTGAAAAGCGTAAGCGAATGTTTTATCAGGGTAGGCAGATTTCTACTGGTGGCGTTCGTTAAAATGCAGATAGGGTGCAAGGTGGCACACTGCAGTTTCACAGCCCTTGGCTGCTACTGTTTCTCAGTCCCCCCGAGCTGAGCATGTAGAAATGATTCTGGTTGCTGTCATGTAGCTCCCTGGTATTGTCTTGCAAAGGGAAATGTGGTCTGAATGACAGCATGAGAAGCATCTCAGATGTGCTGACAGTAGTGACAAAACTCTTCAGACCTTCTGTCCTGTCTTTTCCCTTTTCATAGAACAAACCAGGAAAACTGCAAGTAAACATGTCAGAAAGTATAGAAACTGAGTTTCAAATTAATATTAATGGGGAAGTAGGCTAGGTTCTGCAACAATGAAGGAAGAATTTCTAGTACCCTACTTTTACTACAGTGTGTACAGATTTTGAAACAACAAGTTGTGAGTTTTTCATAGTTGTTTAGAGTGTCTAGACGAAGCCTTGGTGCGCGTATGAATGCCTGCTGAGGGGTGATGCAGCAAGAGATGAGACAGAGGCAGTTCTTTCAAGTTCTGGCACCGGGTGGTGTTTTTTGTATACCTGTGTAAGCACACATATTTGTGGTGAGCGCACTCCTAGTCTTAACCATCACTACTTTAGGATGCTTTAAATGTTTTATCTTTTTGTGGTTTCACCATAAGTGGACAAAAAAGGTATTATAAATACACAGCTTATGATGTCCCTGATGGGGAGAGGTATTTTCAGAGAAGATGTCTTCGTGGGAATGCAGGGCTGCACTCCAAGTGATCTGTTCCCCCACAAGATGGGCCATTCAGCTGGCAGCGTGGCCTCTAAGAGACGTCAAAGATGCTGTCTTAGTCATACCAGGGCATACTAAGATCAGGTAAAACTCGGGAAACCCTGCCATGTTCTGTTGTCCAGACTAAAATTAATGCAGAAAGTCCAGGCTTGTTTATCAAAGGTTTTGTAAATCCTATGTAAATAAAATCTTGTGCAGATCGAAGTGGTAATAATGTCCAAAACTAATTACCTTGGGGAAAATAATATAAAGAACCATTTCCTGAAACAAATTATTTTCTCAGCTTTAGATGTTAACTTTCTAAGCATTTCTTCAGTAGAACAGCTAATGCATTAATTCATGCTGATAATGTGAGTCACTTTCCATCAAATTTATGAATATTTTTTCCATGTTTATCTTTTGTATGCTACAGCTTTTTACTACGCTTCTAGTCAAAATCAGTTTTTTACAGATAACCCAAACAAAACCAGTGTGCCTCTATCTTTCTAAGAAATTAAATCAACACATAGCACCTTTCTGTATAGCAGTTTCTACATATAAACAAAATATATATGTGTAACATATATATTTAATTAATGTTATGCAAGATTCTTAGTCCTTAATTTTCCCTGTCTGCTGTTTGCAGAGGTAAAACTAAGGAAAGTCAAAACTGGTGGTGTCTCCAGTTGGTGATCCCAGAAGAAGTGGGGCCAACAGCTGCCTGAGCTGCGGCACTTCAGGAGCCGGTCACCTGAGGGGAGCTGGGGGACGGGCCAAGGCACGGGCTGGGAACTCAGCAGCCAACAGCGCAGTGACTGCAGGTCCTATGTTGGGCTGGACACTAGCGGTGCCAGGCTGCAGCAGTTGTGGGAGAGACCCCGTGGGGGGACCAGGGCACCCAGGACTACTGGTCCATGCCCGTCTGCTCCCCCAGGATCACCGTGGAGCTGCTGCATGCCTCTACACGCAGCATCCATCCCCTCCACGCTATTACCTCATTAGTTCTTACTTCTGGTAACATCTGCCTCATTTGTAATTTAAAAAAAACCCTCCACACAATCACTGATGTGAGAGTTGAGGGTCCTTTAGCTTCATGATGAATGTGAGGGGAAGACACTCCTTGACTTGCAGAGCAGCTCAGTGAGGGCTTCGGGGTGTGTGAGTTAAATCACGGGTGTTATTTCTCACATATGGGACCGCCTAGTCACCTCAAGAAATAATGAATCTGAGTAAAGGAAACATTTGGAGCTTCATGCAAAGCATATTTTTGTTTTTCTGTTGTGTTAGCTGTTGTCTAATGCTTTCATTACGGCAGTATCTTGTTGACTACCAAGTTCCTGTGAGCACTAGGATGAGCAGGGAGCTATCCTGTGGATTTGAGTGAGCTTGCAGGCATATATGAAGAAAGTAAAATATAAACAATAGTTCTGTTTTTCCATTGCAGCCTCTGTAATTCTGAGAAAACTATTTTCAGGAGGGTGGGTATTCTTATTTTGCCACATATATTCAAAATAAGCAAAAATAGGTCTGTACTGTAGGCAGGGTGAAGAGCTGCTTTCTGTGACTGCCTAAGTCGCAGCAAGGCTCAAAGTGTCAATCTGTGCAGGCTGTTAGAGGGCAGAGGGTGGCTTTCCAGTGTCCGCAGCTTCTGGGTGCAGTGTGGGAGGAGGGCTTCCGTCTCTGTCGTGATAGCCCATGCTGCGTCAGGTTGCACCATCCCAAACTGCTTTTGCACTGGCCATTTTTGTAGAACAGAAAGGTCCTTTAAAGATTTTGGGTAACAGTTTGTAGAGAGCATTGTCTAACGTGGTTCTGTGGAAAGTTTTAGCTTCTGCCTGTTTGTTTGAAAGTCGGTATGGCTGTTGCTATCTTTAGCTTTACCTTGGGGCCAGCACTGAACCTAAAGTGAGCTGTATAGGTAAGGCAGGCACTCTGCTGGCTGATTAAACCCAAAGTTTGTGTGTATTTGACCACTAATTGTAACTGGTGTCTGCGGTAGTAAGCTAGAACGGCAGTAAGGAATTGGGCTAAAACTGTGGTTCTAATAATAACACAGCACAGTAGTGGTAGATTGTGTATTTTATTCCTGACCTCGTGTAGGTAGCATTTTTCTTTAAGTTAAAATATTGAATCTAAAAGTTAAACATTTACTATGCAATTGGAAGGTCTACTTTGTTTTTTTGAATGTGGAAAATTGTGGTGATTTAAAATTTTGTTTTTCATGTGTAATAAGTACCTTGATTTCTATTTTAACAAACACCTAGTTCAGTATGAGATTTCCCTTTTTTGACCTGTGTTACAAATAGGGCTTAAATAGTTCTAATAGTGTAAAAAGGAGTAACACTATTGTTTTCTTCCCGGTATAGCTCATCTAAAGATGAGCATGTGTTCTCTTGAAAATGTGTTGCACTATGCTTAGAACCACTAATAGAATAAGTGTAATTGACTCTTTTCCTTGCACTTCTTATCCTGATTTAACAGAATGTAATTATTTAGAAGAAAGTTAATGTTAAAATATGTTTATGCAGCATTAAAAACCCAGACGCTTCATTCTCTGTGTGTCATGTGTTATCAGTAGCGTTGCACAGTCTGGAAAAAGGAAGAAACAAGCTTGGCCTTCGAAACAAGATTTCTCCAAGAAAAAGCTGAGTTGCTCACCTGTTGCATAAATTTAACCGTATCTAGGAACATACTTACTCAGCGGTTGTGCAATATGTTATTGTTTTAACACGCGTCTTTAATTTGTTGGTGGGCTATTTGAACAGTTCTGTCTTACACCTTCTGCTTTCCCTTAATGTTCTTCCCAGGGTCAGCGTCTTTTTGAAAAACTGCTTGAACTGGCATCCCGAAATATTGAGATAAAACTAGTGAGTGATATACTGCCCGTGGAATCAAAGGTATTAAACGACTTGAAAAAGAAGGGTAAGACCAAGGTCTTTATGTTGTTATGCCACTGACTGATACATAATCTCCCTTTTACTTAAAACGCTGACTTAGATGATACATAAAGTGCACACTATCAGTTTAGCACTGTTACCCTATAAGCCTTCAGCTTTCTCTGGTTCGTAGTTGTAAAAAATCTGAAACTCTGTTACTGTAGTTGGAGTAGATGTTTGCAGTTTGCAAGTGGTCAGCAAGGTGGAGCAGTGATTAGGTGTTTAAACTCCTTACAGTCATTCTAGTGGTAGGCAAGGTAACCTGAGAGATTGCTGTCATACCTTCTGGGACAAGAGAGGTTCCCCTTTTCAGCAATGGCAAAATAAATTAATAAAACAACATGTTTGTAGTAGTGATGATTCTGAAGCATGAAAAATAGACCATTAGTTGGATTTATCCAACTGACAAGGTTTTCTGTACTATGTGTATTTCTTAGGTGCCTGTTTTCCTAATGGTTGTTTTGAGGTTTAAAATCCCTGTCCAAAGAGGGATTACACACTGAGGCTACATGACTAAACTTGCTTTATGTAAAACTGTGTGGAAAACTAGCGGAGAGAATTTAAGGAATGCTGAAGGAAGTTACAATCTCTTAGGGGTTCTAACAATCTCCTGAATAATAATATGCTAATTGTTTCTATATTCTGAGAAAACTATGATTTTAAGGGTAGGATATGTTTTTCAAAGGACAAAACCTGTATATTTTGATGGTGATCATTTTTGACACAGATTACTATATGGATCACAAAGGGAACACTGAAAAATTAATTAGGCAAAGCAGTTGCTTTGTGTAGCAGCACCCTAACATAACGTGTGTGTTTATGCTGAAGAATAAAGAATAACCTTTTCCAACAAAAATAAATCTTTGTTTAAATTCCTTGTAATCCCCTGACTGGGCAAGTAAAGAAAATTACTAGTGGAAGCCCTGTTCCCTTAAAGAGATCATCTTTTGATCGAGACTGACGTGTTATTTAAATGTAATAACTACAGAGACCTGTCATTTTATGACACTTCCTATTCCAGGGCTTTGATTATTTCTGTTATGTAATGAAAAGTGCTATCGATCCTTTGATAACCAGTAAGAATATATCAGCTTTGTCAGACATCTGCGAAGTAAGGAATTATGTTTTTCTGCGATGATGAAAAAGAAACAGGTATTTTAATATCAAAATCAGTGAAGCCATCTTTGAAAAAGCAGTTTCTTCTGCCTGTGGTTCTAGTGTCCCAAGATCCCACTAGTCAGAGGAGATGAGCTTCGGCCTGTATGTTTATACTGATGTACTCAGCAATACATATTTTAGCTATCATTTATTGAGAATATGCAGTATCAAAACCAATACCATTTCAAAAAAAGATGAGCAAAAATATTAGCTAGAAAGGGAGCAATGTTTGTTATTAGCACTTCCTTCACTTTATGGGGGAATTAATTAGACCTGTGAGCTTTTTGAACAAACAAAGAGAACACAGGCTTTTACAGTTTTACTAGCTTCAGTTTCCCTTATGCCTTGTTCAGATTTCCTGAATGGGAAATTTTTGAGTATTCAGATGAAATGATCAATATATTTGAGTGCTCTGAGCTACAAAGAATCAGAGAAAGTCATTTTTGTGTAGTAATTCCTATGAGCTTTGCTGTCATCGTCTTTGAACTCTGTAATTGTAAATATCATTGTGTGCTGTTGGTCTCCTTCAAAGATCAATATCATAACTTCTTGAATTTCTCACCTTCCCCCCCCCCCCCCCCCCCATTCCATGTTTTGGTTTCCTTAGTTCTACAAATCCTGATATTTTTGTTAGAATGCCTTGATTATGGCATGGTGATTGCCAGATTTCTTGCAAGTCTTCACCTGCCTTTAGGTTTATTGTTTGGGTTTATCTCCGCGAAAGCTAGGTACATCTTTATTTGGTTCTGCATTCCTGAAAATAAACAAGTTAGTTATTCAACCAGATTTAGTTGTCTTAATTTCATGTTGAAATGAGCAGTCCTCGTATGAACAGCGGACTTATGGTATGTCCTGCTTGTGTCAAATAGAAGCTAACTGGTAGGCTAGCATAAACAAAAAATAGTCTCCTCCAGTTTCCATCAGTTCAGTAATATTAATAACACAGTAAATGGAAAACATGTCTATATTAGCCTTTTTTTAGCCTGCTGGAGAAAAAAAATTGGTGTTACCTACTGCCATTGTCTTAGCTGAGGACAAACATATTAAGCTTTGCTATGCTATCCTGCAAGAACTGTCAACTAAAATTATCAGTCCCTTTGTTTGTGAGGTACTTGACAACTGCATCTTCAGAAATCAGTCAGAATTGGTCCTTGAAAAGGAACTGTGCATCATCATTTGGACACGTATATTCACGAAGATAACTGATTTCTTTTTTTCCCTGCAGCTGGTTAGATTTATCTTAGAAAGTATGCCATGCACTTTTTTAACAGAAATGTTCCTCTTGCTGGAAAGAAAGCAGTAAAAACATCAATAGCTCAACTAAGTTTTGGGGCTTCTCAAGGTGGCAAACCAGAATCCATTTGGCTGAACAGACCCAAACTCCCACTTGTGGTGTCTGTCTGAATTAGGCAGAGGAGGGTCCAGGCACTGTGGTTCACCAGCTGTAGACTGTGCTGATTGTTCCTAAGCAGCAAATACACTTGGACCCGGAGCCGTGGGCAGTAACATGGAGAGAACACACGTACGTAGCCTGCGGGGATCTGGGAGTTTCATGCGTTCCTCAGCCTGCCTTCATTCTGCTCCGTGAGCAGAGGCTGGCCCCTTCTTTGAAGGCTGACTGTGTGAGTCGGACTGTCTCCAGGTAGTGGGCTGTCCTACGAAACATGAGAGACAGTTGCTCTTGCACAGAGAAAGTGGAAGGCCTTTCTTTTCAGCAGTCTGTGTGACCAGAACCCATGAGCTGTGCCCACAGGCTGTGAGGGCTGGTTCCCGGGGCCAGGATGAGGGATAATTTGGGTGTCAGCCCCAGGATGTTCCTGTTGATATACTCCCCAGGAACCTTTATGCTGCAGTTCTCAGCACGTGGTTATCTACCTCACACTGCGTCCTCAGGTAGTGTGCCCTTTCTGACTTAATTAGCCCAGGTAAAAGCCTTAGTCCCAACACAGTGACACGGGTTTGTATGTGGTTGCTTGAAGAATTATACTTGGTCATCCATACTGGCTCATGCAGCAGGTTGTTTTGGGTTTTTTTGGACTTGGAACCATAATATGTTGCAGCACTGCTGCATCTCAGCACAGATGCTGAGACGGCTTCTGCCAGCCAGATCATTCTAGCACACCTTTCATTTTTCTAGACAGGTATGCATGGATCCCCCTTGCCTCTTGTCCCCATTTCTGAAGTACTGTAGAAAGCAGCTTTGATAGACCTTTTCCAACCCAGGGGTGCATCCTAGAGTCCTCCTTACACACCCATTCTCCCCAGCAGCCTACTGATTAACAGAGGAGAAAGCTGAAATTTGACTTCAGATTTGAGCTGATGGGGTAAGATAAAGCATAACTTGCATGGGTGGGAGAGCAGACCTGAACTGATGTAGAGTAAAATCAGTAATTCACGGTTGCAATGTTAGTAGAGATACCTGAGCTAGCTCTGAACCTGTGGCTTTGTCACCAGTGTTAAGCCTTTGGGTTTTTTTCTCGTGTCTGCTATCCTGATCCTTTTGAGCTGGCTGTAAAGCAGGGTAGCTTGATTACAGCAGCAGTCTAGCAGCTGCAGCGTGAAACATGGATTGATTTACTGTGCTGACACGTAACGCACCTAAAGCTGTGGCGGCAGAAGCCTCTGAGTGCTGAGATAACGCACATTTGCTATTAATTGATGCACTGTGGGAGTGTTATTTAATTGCAAAATTAAGCAGGCGGAAATGAAGAAATACTAGTCCCAGAACATATATTTGTGATAGACTTTAATTACATTATCGGGTTCTATATTTTGCATAGAATACCTCGCTGGTGCTTGCTATAACCTTACCACGTTAATCAGAAGCTTTTCCTTTATATTGAATGAGAATACATCAAACATTTAATGCGTAAGGTAGATGATGCTCATTCAGGGGATATTATTTCTGCTGGTAATGGCTAGAATCTTCTTTTATCTTCATATTTAATGTATGTCTCCAGGCTTTCTTTATTGCACATCTGCCAGATCCTGCACTGAACGCAGAATGATTAATTTCCTCATAGGCTTTTCCATGCTGCTTCTCACTGTGATATCCGAGTGCTCTGCAAATACAGTATTAATGAAATTCTTTTTACATCACCACTGTTAGGTGAGGTCGCTTGCTGTTTCTGTCTCTCAGGGACAACTAGCAATTATTAATGGCAGCACAGACACCACAAGTCAGATCTTAGGATTTTTTTTTCTATAGTTGTAATTAAACAAAATGTATATTCGTAATTTTAAAAAGTCAACCACATGTAAGTTCTCCCAGCTCATATTGGCAAAATTATTACTAAACATGCTATAAATTATGTTATTTTTATGGGACCTTTTGTAATATACAGTCCTAGGGTATGAAGCCTTGCTTCTCTGTTGTTAATGTTAAAGCTGTATTTCACTTTCACATATGTATACAAATACTGTGCATATATGTATATGACTGTCTTGTGCGAGGTAGGTCTGCCTGGAGGCAAAATATGGCTCACTGTGCAAACAGACATGTTCTTCTCTATCCTCCTTGTGCTGTGACAGTAGCTCATTAATGCTTGTTTTCCAGGTTATTGTTTTATCCTTTTCTCAGCTGTGGTTCCGTCTATGAGATTGAAACATTTCTTGTAACCCTCCCACTCCTTGCACATAATTATGTACCAGTCATTGTTCCTCAGTATCGTTTGAATAGTATTGTCTCCAATTAACAGGTTGTTGTATCATTTCTTACGTGTACAGAATCTAAATCCCTTACTAATTATGATCTTATTTTAGCTGACAGCGTTAATGCTTTTTAAGACATGCTAGTGGATTTCCTTTCTTCAATTTGCATTGCTTTATTCCTTTTCTATTTACTTTTTTTCCCCAATACTCCCTTTTCATGAGTCATTTTTCATATATTTGCCAGGCAAGTTTTTTGTTTTGACAGTTCTGGCTGAGGCAGATATGAGAAGAGGAGTCTGTCCACAGTGTGGTTAAATAAAAATAAAAAAATTTTCAAAACCCACCACCAAACAATAAACCAACCAAACAAAAAAACACCAACCACAAAAACCCAGCTAACTCAACTAATAACTATTGAATGTTAGCAGTGAAAGTGGAGAATAATAGAAAGTCTTTGTGCTAGGGCAGGATCTAATCACTAGATCATATGTGCAGCTGTTACTCACTGAGCAGTTGGTGCATATTTGCCCAGGATTACACTCTCTCTTAACCAGATACAACCAGAACAGAGAAACTAAAAAGATCTATTACTGTAGTGAGACAAACGAGTAGAAAGTGAAGCTCTGGATGCGTTTCATACTTTTATTTATGCACTTTAGATTGCAAATAGTAACAGATACCATTCCCTGACAAATCAAATCAGTTTATATCTGGACAGCTGCAGGATTCCAGCCTCCTCTTTGTTCTCCACGTCATATGTTGTCCCTCCCTCCCTCCTTGCATCAGTGGTCATGTGGTAAGACAGTTCGGGGGGCTGATTTGGCTACGGACTGCCTTTTTTTTTTTTTTTTGACAGTCTTAATTGTCATTTGCATTGGATTTCTGCATTACTCAGGGTATGATCGCACAGGCATAAATGCTGGGCACAACACAAGAGATAGAAAACACGTAGCTGGGGTTGGTGAGGGGGCAGGACCACTGGAACCTGGTTTGGATAGGCTTCATCTGCCATGGCACCAGAAAGCTCAGAGTTCATGTAATGCCTAGGGACTTTTAGTGGGTTTGTTTTTTCCTGTACTTTTGTTTTAATGAGATTGTTGCCAGAGGGACAGTAATAGTGAATATATATATGTATATATACATACATATATATATATATTTATATATATATAAGGTGAAATGTGTTTAGTCCCATATTCTCTCTGCTTCCATTGGCACACTTAGGGTGCTGCATAGTTTTAGAGCTTGTGGTGCTTGTGGGACATGAGTTGTTCTTACCTTTGGCCGCAGTCGTGTTCACTTTCCCTGTCTAGCTGGGGGGGAATGGGAAGAAGATGCTGTATTTTTAACATGTTATAGAAGGCTGGAAAAAACTTGTTATGCCATAGAAAAGATGGAGATCACTTGGGAACATCGGTCCAGTTTCTCCTTATGAAACAAGCTGTAAGTTAAGCAGGTGTTTTTTAACCTAGAGGCTTTGTGTACTGCAAACCCCAGGAATGTGGAGTTCCCCATTTGAGAGAAAACTTTTCCCTGGAGGAGGTAAAACTGTAGGAGTAAGAGAGGGCATTCTTGATAACTTCTGAACCTAAAAGATGTTTGGTTTGTTGGGGGACTTGGGTTTGACCTATCCCTGTTGGTAGGGTAAACCATGATGGCATTGGTTTACGTTCATTTTGCATTCAATATTTTGTTTCAGTGTTGGAGAAAATATTCCAAATATGGAGACAGTGGACTGCGAGCAGATTATGAAGGAGCCGTCACTGGCAGTTTTAGGAAGAAAGTAAACAAACCCCTGTGAGGACTCGCCTCGTGTGGCACTAGTGCATGAGAAAGGTCTAGAGAAATTCCAAAGCTGGTTTTAATTGTTCCCTAATGATTTGGAAACAGCATAAATTTATGTGTTTAAGTACATTTATCTCAACATAAGAAAGAAAGAATATTTTTTATAGTAACAACAATCATTCCCTGGAACAACCTCTCTAGGGATGTGGGACAGTCCCCATCGCTGGAGGTTTTCAAGATATGACTGGATGGGCTGCTAGATAATCTCATATAGGTTCCCTTTCCAGTGAAAGATTGAGTTTCTGAGAACCCTTCTAACTTGAGCTTTTTTATGATTCTAAGAAAGCCTTTAATTCTCCCTCTCCTAATGTGAAGATAAGGTTGCGAATCAATGTAATAACACTGCAAAGACTAAAAAGAAAATACACCCCATTCATACGGTGTGAAGCTGGGATACTGAAGCTGGGACTTGAAGAGATTTTTGCCTGTCCAGATGCCAGGTTTTGCACAATGTACCATAAAAATAATAGTATCTGATGCATGCTCCATAGGAGTGTAAAGAGTGCTCTTGAGATCTAAAGTTTAGTTGATGGCTTTATGTAAGGTACTGAGTGGAGTTGTACCTCTATTACTTTCTTCATCTGTCTTTCCTAGGCTGCGAGTGTTGCAGATGGGATAAGCTCCTACTCTTTCAAAATTAAGCAGTACCAAAGATAGTCTAATTTTTCCCTATGATTTTTCAGGAAAAAGTAAGCAGGATCCTTTGGAGGGGACCAGCAGACTAGCGGTGAGTCCTCTTGAAGGAAGCAAGTAATTTGGATCTGAGTTTCATAGCGTTAAACAAAGGTGGATAAGAACTGAGGGGGAGAAATCCCTTTTTCCATTCTATTCAGTCTTTAAATGTTGACATTTTTCCAAAACTTTGCCTAAGCCATACCATAAAATATGTTCAGAAGGCCGCTAATGAAAATTGTACTGGCATGGTCTTTGGCAGTTGATTTTAAATTCATTTTTATATTTTGATTTATTATTATTCAGGCCTTGTTCCTTTTTTATTATTATTTTATATTCCTTGGGTACCCACAACAGAGTAGATGCATGCTTCAATTTGGATTTTATTAGTTTCTGCTGGAGAGTCTTTCCTAATATTTTCTCAACAACTTTCAGCCTGTGACAAGCAATCTTAAAGCCAGTTCCAAGATGAAAGATCTCATTATGTTCCTTACCTCTTAGAACCTGCATTACATCTTTGACAGAGGTCCGCATAATGAGAAATACTGAGCAGAATTTCCAAGACTAGTTGCATCCCATTTTAAAAGAAAGAAGCAGGTACCAGCTTAGCATCAGAGATTGAGGCAATCAAGTATTTATCTACCTAACATCTGACAACACTAACATGCAGAAACTCCTGCTTGGCTGGTTTTTGGGTGAATAACTTTGTGTTTGGGCACCTAGGCTCTCTTACTTCAGTGGAAGCGTTGCTAAGCGCTCACACATCCACTGATGTCTTGAAAGCAAGGAATTTTTTCAGCATTAGTTTTACGTCTAAATCCCATGAGAACTCATGCACAATGTTCACTTGTTTCGATGGGGGAGCTAGATCCTACAAGGTAAGGTAAGCCATGTCCAGCCTTATGAAACGTGGCTGAAAAGAGCAGGTGGGTAGCATTTTGTTACCTCTTACACAGACATAGCTACACAGAATGTCTGTGACACAGTACATCTGCCTGAGTTGGTGAAGTTTAGGTTAAAAATCCTGCTCTGTCTGAAGGTTTCTAAATTGTCAACTTGTCGAGCTGTCTATCATACCAGGCACCTAGCAGAAAGCAAGTTTTTAAGCTAGTATTGACTCTAGCAGTCACATATTCACTTGGGAGGGAAGAAACCTGGCTTCCCGTCCCTGCCCTGCTTCTGCTCCTTCCACTGCCACCAGATATATTTTGAAAGAAATGCCTTGCCCTTATTTGTGAAAGAATTATTTTAAAATTCAGATTGTAGGACAGGATTTTGAAACTTCATTGGAGTTATTGATCCTTCTGTGCAATTCCAGATGAGGGGCTGAGGTAAACAACGTGCCATACATTGTCAGTGCCTGCTACCTGGTTTAGCTATCTTTTTAGCTCGAAAAATAATAAGCTGCTCATAGTCCAGTTTTTATTATAGGTTCTATAGGAAACTAGATGGCTAATCTGGGAATAAAACTTCATTTGAACACAGAAATATCTTCAAATTAGGCACCATAATAGATCACAATGTGAAACATTGTTTTCCTCTTATGAGGCTGAAGCCCACCAACTTTAAGAAGATTTAAGCATGGCCTGCCATGCTAGCATCATTCTCTAGCATCAGAGAATTGGCAGTATGAGACTGTCACATCAACAGCAGATAGACAGGAAAAACAAAACAAACCACCACAAAACCACCCCACTGTAATTTAAATTCTGAAGGCAACCAGGGCCCTGGGTTGTAGTGGCTTCTTTTGCAAAGAGGGAGAGGGAAAAATGTTCACTTACACCAAAAGCTCACCCACCAGAGCCAGATATGCAAGCAATAAATTCTAATTGTAAGTTCTACAGTGTCTCTGTAGACTTTACTTAGAAATGAATACCTTTGCTGAGAAATGGTTGTGCTGCCAGGGACAGTACCCTTCCATTGGTAACGTGTACTTTTGCATTATAAAATATCAGCCACATGCTTCCAGTATCTGTAGCCATTGTTTCAAAGACCCACAGGTAAACAACATTACATTTTTCTTGATTAATTAAGGCTAGCTGTACTGTAAGGCACTTTTAAGATGCTAGGTGTTTCTTAGAAACAATATCATAATTCTTCTGCTTGGAAATTTGTAATTGAAAAGGTTTTCACGGTAGATTGATCAGAATTTTAGTACATAATTTCAGTTTGCAAACACGCGTGCACTGGGGTCTGTTACTAATGTGTGTGTGTTCACGGGTTTGACGAAAATGGGCGCTTCTGTATTTCATAAGCTCCAGCACAACTATAAGTGTCGGTAACACAGCCACCTTGTGAATCGCCAAATTGCTTTGGTCTACTAATACCTAGTCAGATCCAACATAGCAGGTTCACACCACAGGGACCATCTCCAAATCATCTCCAAATTGACAGTTTACATGCTGGAATGGATCCTTCCTGTATGGCAGTAGTTGGTTTGAGTCACTGACACTTTTTAGCACAGAGGAGCCAGTAACGGATGGCGTTAGCAGAAATGAGTTGTGACATTTTTAGAACATATGGATAGCATGCAAGTTCCTACCTACAGTTGGTGGAAGAGCTGGGAAGAGCTTCCAGGGCCGTTGGAGCTCAGAAAACACTTGTTAGGTAGCTGTGCTCCCTTTGCCTGAATGTTGGCACCCCATGCTTTCTCTCGTGTGCAAAAGCACTAATACAACTCATCCTCAGAAGATAGGAAGGCTAGTGGGCCTACATAGGGGTCCAAAGAAAGCAGGTTAATTTACTGTCAATTAATTTTGTCTTGTCTGTTCACACGGTTCCCACGTGTTTCATATCCACTAGAAGCCTGAATGTCTTCCTAGAGCTGTGCCTTGGTCAGTCACAGCAGTCTTTCTGGTATGCTTTGGTCTATTTTTCATTGCTGCTATTTGCAAGCGAGCTTCAGCCTTCCCAGTGATGGTGAGTCTTTGGTGTCTCACCTTGTTCAAGCTTTTTATGCCATATAGACTGAAATGCAGGTGCAAACCTTGGCAGCTGTGAGAAGACCATTATCTGAAGTGACATGACACTGACACTTGGATCTTTGAAGTTTTCTAGATGTTTTTACATTCTTCTAACTTCTTTGCTGCTCAGCTCAGTCAATATAACACTTCGGCTTCAAACCTGCAATTACTGTGTGCTCAGCGTTATGTAAGAAGTTGTCAAAGCATCTAAGGGAATCAATGTACATCCAAACCAAGCTGGCACTGTTTGACTGACACCATTTGGTTTTCAGTTGATGAACACTTCAGAAATGCTACCCTTGGGGTGCTGCATACACCACAACTGTACCATAAAGTAAACCCATGTGACCAAATCTTGCTGGTTTATACAGCGTTAGTTACCAAGCTTTATCTTTGCAGCGAGGAGTTGCCACTATCATGTTAATACTGATCTTTCTGGTACTATCCTATATGAATTTTCAAATTAACCTTAGGCTTATACAGCACTTTGATGTGTTATGAATTTTTACACAGCTTAATGCTTGGAAAGTAAATTAGATTAAGCTGCTTGTAAATTCAACTGGAAGAAAAGTCCTCAGAATTGTATCTCTACGTTAGTCTCCATCATTTCCATCGCTTATAGCATACCCTTATGGAGTGATTGTCTCTAATGCCTGACAGCAGAGCATTCAGCATCTTTTCCTTCCTTTGGACAGAATGTTAAGTATATATAGTGGGCAGATATTAGTAATTATGTAGAGCCGAAATTGACAGTCACTCCAGTGACTCAAAACAAACCAGCCCCCTGCTCTTGATGCTTTTAACCTCAGTAGTCATGTTTGTGTAAAATGATGGGAAAAATACCAGCGGAGTTATAGGACTGCAAAATATCTATACTAAGCTTCAGAGTCATGTCAGAAGACCATTATGGTGGTTGCAACATCAAGCTTTAAAAAACAACAGTTCCTAAGCAAAGGGTCACAGAGCAACTGTTCTCAGCTGTAAGACAATGGAAACAAGCTGAAGGTCGGGCTTCTGCACTGCTGGGGTCAGCAGAACCACACGCTTACGGGAGGTGCGTAACAACCGAAACAAGTAGAGGATGATATTCCCCTTAGTCTGTGTGTCTTTAGAGCAATTTGTGGGTCAGGAACTGCCTTGGCATGGAGTTCAGCAATCTGTTGTGGTGTTTGGATTATTTTTTCTTTAACTTGTGCCATCGCTTTTGAATCTGTTTGTCATCCACAAAACACTATGCACAGTAGCAATGTGTTCTGCATCATCAGTATCCATATTTCCTCAAAATCTTTTTGATTCACTTTTATATAATTTTTACATTTAGCTTGCCTGAGTTTACTTTTACCTTTCTCTATTTCCTTCCCTCTCTTTCCTTTTCTCACTTGGACTCAAATCTACTTATTGAAGGATACCATTTTATCTCTTTATTCTTTTTTAGCTTTTCTTTCAGCTGTCCTTGTTTCATTTCTTGAGAGAAGGGTATTTGGCTTTGGTAATCGTATACATTTATGCTGAGGCTCTATTAAAATGTTTTCAAGCATTGCCAGAAACTTGTAAAGATTTTTCTCTTAGCATACATCTTTTTGTTATGAAGGCCTTTGCCAGAATAGGCTTGTGGGATGCACCTGATGTTGTTACAAAGATAGCGAGCTGAAGCACAATGTGGTCATCCTTACAGGGGCTTTTTGATAGCTTCAGCTTGAATCAGTACTATGCATTGCTCAAAGTAAATCAAGAGTATCTTCTCAGCTTGTGCGTTCTCTAATTGGTCCATGAGGCAATCACTCATGGTATGTAAAAATATATTCTCTGTATCATGTCTTTTTGTACCATCAAGCTGTTTGCAGTTACGATGCAGACTTTGGCTGAATATGAAATGGTCTTCTTCCCAGTGGACCCTGTCAAATTTAGTGCACAGGGATTCTCATGCTCATGTAAGCATGTGTCCAATAGTTTATTTCGCTATCATCTTCATTGTGTTGTCTCTTATTTCACTTACTGAACACTGGTCAAGACCTCATCTGGGGACAAACTTGTTGCCTTGGGTTTTTTTCCCTGTGGTATTAACACTGAAATAAGAGTGCTTCATTGAATATTCAAGAATAAATGTTCATGATGCTCACCTCAGGGTGTGCATCCAAGCAGCTACTTCAGATGGGCTTCCGACATGATGGCAGCACTTTCTCCTGCAGCTTAGGGTGAGTGCCTTGGAGGGATTGGCACCAAGTCTCCAGTGTGATGATTAGGACTGGAAGTGCATGTGCTGCTTCCTGGCCTCACTTTTGTAGGGATCCCTGTATGCAGCTGCAGCAGTCCAGTTACACTGCCCCTGTCCTGTAGGCTGCTGCCATCCCAGATGGTTCTGAACTGGTCCCTCTCTGTCTCTTGGTGTCCTTGAGCTAATTCTGTCTGTCCTGTGTGGTTCGGAGAAGAAAAGGAAGTCCTACAGATCTGGTTCTCCACCAGGTCTGTCATAGGGGAGTAATATAGCTGTCCTTCATAGGCAGTTGCTGATGTTTACACTGGAGAAATGAGATGATCCTCGTGGTCTAGTCCCTCTGGAAAACTGAAATCCTCCATGATTTCAGTGTGCTGTCACTTTTATTGACAGTATATTGCGTGTGTCCTTCACCCAGCTAATGTGGAGCTGTGGCTTCCTTTTATTTTGCATTCTACATTTCAAGTCGGCTGTTTGGATGAAAGTCAATCTGTGTTAAAAAGCTGCTAACTAACAACCTATTGATTTGTTTCCCCTATGTATTTCCTCAAAGACAAAGCACGTTTCCTCATGTGCTTTTTATTTTTCCTCAGTGCACTGTGTGGATTTTTCTGCGTTTGACAGTGGGGCGTGTCCATTTGTCTCTTTAAAGTGTCTCCATTTTCATGTATGACATATCTGGGTGACCAAATCAGAAGGCTGAGGCCCTCAAAAATGCATCTGATGGGCTGGTCAGAAGAATAGTAATTCAAGCATGAGATTCTACAGTCTGCTACAGCAGAGCTGCAGCGCCTATTCCACATGCCTGCTTTATAAAAGAAGAGTCTGTGAAAGTGCCTTGTTCTGTGAAGAAACTTAGACCTAGAGCAAGAAACAAAAGCTCAGCTTTAGCTGTTATTTGGACTAAGAAAGCAAGAAGAAATTCCTAGAGTCCCACTCTGCAACAACCATCAGCAATCTCCTCTATCTTTGGGTTGTATATCATGACTTAATACCTGCAGGAGTTCTAGCACAAGCTAATTAAAATTAGGAGCAAACTTGGCACCCCAAAACTGTGGTTAGCCTTAAAACTCTTAAGAAAAAGTGTTTTTTTCTTTCCACAAAGAAAGAATGTTCTCCCTTGGAGAACATACCATGCTGCCTAGGCTGTTGGAGAATGAAATATGTTCAATTAATTGGAGAGTGGGGGAGTGAATGAATAACTGAATGAATATATGTGATAAATGAAACAATGAATTGAGTGGGCAAGGTCAAGAGTGAAATGATGAACTGAGGGTGAAGTGGAAGAGAGTGAAGGAGTGGGAGGAAGAATGATGCGGAGGGAAGGTAGTGGGGAAAATGAAATAACAGAGAAATTAATCAGATGAGAGAAGGGCAGAAACAGAAAAGTGAGTAATTAATTTAGGAAAAGATCAGGAAAGAATGCTGGCGAAAGGCGAAGAGGGTTCTTGGTGGGTTTGTGACAACACAGATGAGAGAAATAATTGGAATTGAGATAGGGATGATTTGAAAAAAACAGAAAAGTCAAAACCGACTTGGCAGGGTAATAGAATCAAAAGAAAGAGGTAGGGAAGGATGCTGAGAGACAAGTGAGGAGTGGTGAAAGGAAAAGGCTGTGCCTCTGGCAGCCCCAAGTTGGTTCTGGCTGTGCCTCTGCTTTCCTTTATAGTCCTGGCCTGGCCAGCTCCTGGCTTCTGGTGGCCTGGGGTTAATACCCTAGGGCTGCTTGGAGAATCAGGTAATGGAAGGGCAGGGAAAAAAATTGATTCTATTACAGAGGTGGTGTAAAACTAAGAAGCAGTAGTTTAGGACCCATGAATCCTACCCTCTGAGGGGGCTTACTCCATCCTCGCCTCTTCGCCTGCCCTGCAGTCCCCTTTCTCGCTTTCCAGAACTGAGATTTCTCCTTCATGGGAAGGAAGCTGAGAGAACCCAAAGCAGACCAAGAACCGCATTTTGGGAATCACAGAACGGTTTGGGTTGGAAGGGACCTTAAAGACCATCTAGTTCCAACCCCCCTGCCATGGGCAGGGACACCCTCCACTAGACCAGGTTGCTCAAAGCCCCATCCAGCCTGGCCTTGATGGCCCAAGTGTTGTTATTGCTAGTCAGCACGTTTAGAAGTGACAGTTGGCCAGACTGATGGTTTCAGAATATATCAATGTCAGAATGAAATCATGTCGGTAAGTTAAAAAGAGAGAGGGGGATAAACAGTCACTGCATTTTTGGTAGGGATTTAGCCTTGTTCATTCATAGAAAGTTGAATTCCTCATGCGTTAAGATGAAAAAATTTCCCTGAATTCTTGGATGTTTCATCTAGGAAGGATATAAACAAAAATCTAGTGCTTCATAATGCTAATCCAAATAAAGAAAAGAGTCTTTGAAGGGTGGGGGAGGGGGGGGTTGTTAGCAGTGTTTGAGTTTACTAATCTCTCTATTATATTTAAAATAGCTTCTTTTTGTTGTAAAAATGTGTGCAATTATAATTAGAAAAAGAAAGCAAGCCATAATCCAACTTTAGTAATGCTTTTACTGATTGTATTATAGTCTTTCTTTAAGCAGTAATATGCTTTGTAGCCTGAATCAACTAAGACAGAAAATTACTTTTCCCAATCTCTATAGCAATCACTTTTATAGCTTCATCGAGTAAATGAACAGCCTACTCTCCAATAATGAAGGGCAAGAAAAGCTGTGGAAATTTTTTTTTTTATATTCTATCAAACTTTGTTGTACACTAGTTATCTTACAGACTCTACTGAATCATCAGACTCACAAAACAGATTTATACTCAGAAAGCGCTATTTAAAGGAATGAGGAGTTCTGCTAAGGAGAAAGAATTGAGCTGATCGTCAGTGCTCTCATCATTCGAAGTTTTATTCACAGTAATCTATGACTATTGATATGAAATACCTTAAATAGCTCAAAAAGAAGTAAATATTTGATTGAAAAATACTGATGTCAGAGTCAAGTCCGTGCAGAATGAGGATTTCTCTTGTGTTTGCTGCATCAGGCAGCAAACCCTGTTAAAAGAGGCATAAAATGTTTGCTACTTTCAATAAAATTATTAGAGGGAAAGGGCAAGCTCTTTGGATCTCTTCAAGTTACCGTAAATTCTTGTGTGCAGGCTCAATTTGGTTTTTGGGGTTTTAAATGTAGTCTAAAATGGGAGCCCTAAACTCTGGCCCCAACTGTAAGGGCAACTATAGCAGGTATCGTACAGACGTAACTGACTTCAGAGGCCAAATCCAGATGGGAAAGTGGAGAGTTGGAGCATGTCCCCTGTCTTGACTTGCTCCATGCAACAAACTGTGGTGTTGGCTGCTCGCATTTGCGGGGTAGTTGCTTATCGCATCTACTGGGTGGCAGCCCGTGCCTCCCAAGGATGCGGTGACGCGGCTGTGTCTTTGCTTAGAACAGATGTTTTCTGGCGGAAAATGGAGAATGTAGAATCCTACAGTAACAATTAAAAGTCTTAAATAAAAAGTCAAGTACACACCGTCGGGTTTACGAAAAACCTTCTCTTTGGTGTGACGTGGGGTGGGAAGCGTTTTGGTTAAGTCTCTTTTTTCTGCTGAGGAACTCAAAAGGGCCTGGCGGGCAGCGCACAATGCATACACACGGGACAGAGCCGTGACACGCTGAACTCTGTGTACAGCAGGTACTTAGCTGAGAAATTGGTGTTTTGGTTACTTGGGCTCGCAACAAAGGCCAGCATTTGACATCTTCCAAGCCACTGTAAGGGTGCGTTTAAATACGTGTTACCTTGGGAGCTAACTAGCTCCCAAGTTGTCACTGAAGTTAAACAAGCAATTGAAATAAATTAATCCTGACCTTTCCTTTGTTCCCAAGAATCCGCCATCTTGCATCCAGGGAGCAAACTCTGCCTGCAGGAGGATCCCTTGACAGGTCTTCTCTGCGTTTTCTGTCACTGTGGTCCCCTGTAAGCGCGTGGGAAGTCTCATCCCAAGCAGATGCCAGCGTTGCCCTCCTATCTGCTGTTTGCATGTGCAGAGGGTTCCGCAAGGTAAAAAGCAAGCGAGTACTGGGACTTGCCACCTTGATTTTCTCAGAGGCCTGGTTCTGAGGGGAGTGGAGCCTGCGATTACCCAGGCACACCTTTGAACAGCAGCGCGAGCATAAACAGTTCTTGCATCTTGTGGCACCCCGCCTGAAGCCACTCGTTCCCACGCTTGCTCTGCGCTCTCAGTTGTGCCGGAAAAATTGTTTATAGCCATGTGGTGAGTTGGACCAGTGAATTGTTCTTCACTTAAAATAATAATTTTATTTATTTTTAAGCAGGATCCATTTTCTAATCCAGTTCATTCCTTGGACGCAGAAAAAGCTACTTGGGCACAGATAAGGAGGTGGTGGAGGGAAGGAGAAGGATTGCTGAAAATAAGATCTGTCCATGCCACTGTTATTGGGGTTTTTTGTTATTGTTTTAACCCTGCCAGTTATAATTCTGTAATGCTTTGTTTTTGGACAGGGAGCTGGGGTTTGCTCCCTCCTGTCTCCACACACAGCTCTCGGCTTCCTCATCTGTGGATAGAGCAGTTTCTGGGCTGTGGTGGCTCACACAAAGTATTTTAATCCGCTGAATGAGTGAAAACCAAAGCAAAAAAAAAAAAGAAAAAAACAACCCACCACTGGTGAGTGTAGAGGATCGTTGTTCTCCCTGATCATGCAGGACAGAGCCCGACAGCAGGTTACAGTCTGCTGGGGAGGGAAGGGAACCAGGCGAAAAGCTGGCTGGATGCCAGGAGAGGGGGCTGGGAAGTCAGCTGGCAGTGATGGAGAACTCTTCTCACACCCGCAGCTCCACAAGGAGATCCTTGACTGCAGCCCCTCTGCTCAGGGAAGCTCACTCGTAGCAGCCTTTCCTCCAAGCTGCAGACAGGCATGGACACGTGAGCCGGCTGGGGAACATGACAGTGGAGGTGAGCGGTGGCAGCGCGCAGGGGGCAGAGAGTGTTTTCTGTTTTCCCTGAACCACCCACGCTGCAGCCCTGAGCACGTGAGCTTGTTCATTGCAATTCCAGTGGCTGCAGCAGGCAGACACATCTCTCCAGAGACAGAACAGAGGGGCCCATGGAGCTACAGTCAGAGAGTCCTCTTCATACACTGATTTTTCTCAAAATTATCTTTGTGTCAGTGACCTCAGATGGTGCAAAACAAAGCAGTAAGCACTGCAGTAATTCTTCATTAAAATATCTCCATCAGGATCAGCCTCGTTTTGCTACAGGCAGCATTAATTTTGGGGGCCGGTGTTGTTTTGAGAAGCTGCATGTGCACATAGTTTATGGCTGATGTACGTTGGGAGTGAGTGGGAATTTCATTGGGGAAGAAGATATGTTTGTCACATGGTAGTTTGAGTGCTACAGTTTAAGGCAGGCCAAGGTGGTGTGAAGAGAAGTTGTACTGGGAAGGCTTTCTGGGGTTGCTTGGGCTCGTACTAGAACACAGTTTCTTTCTACGATCTCATTTTTTGTGTGGTAGATGTATATTGAGCTGCTAAAGAAAAGGCAGCAAGGTTTTTATTGCACACTTTTTTTTTTTTTAATTACTATGGGCTTGGACTGATAAAGTAGCACATAATCCCACAGTGGATCCCATTCAGTCCTGGTAGTTCTTAAAAAGGAGAGGAGAAGTGTGAGGAGCAGAGGTCAATTAGAACAGCTGATTCAAAGGTAAGGTATTACCATCAGGGATTTACCTAAAAGTAGACTTTAAAATAAGTCTGAATCATTAATCCATCTGGGTCCAGGCAGACTTTTAAATTGCATTTCAGATCCAGTATTCCGTAAGGAGCACAGAAATAGTAAATAGTCTAGTTTGTCTTTTAATCATTCAGAGACGTAGTAAAAATAACTTTGTTGTCAAGTTGTGCGTCCCCCTGCTTTTGCACTTGTCCTCCTCTGAGTGCTGGCAGGTCATGCTAATGGGGCTTCTGGAACAACTCCAGACTTCTTGCAATCAGTCGAGAAAAAAGCATCAAAATTCCTGGGGAGATGATCCTCTGCCTGGGTCGCTTGTGTCTGCCCACTAGGAGACAGCTGCTCCGCTACTTGTGGGCAGAGTATGGAAAGCTCTGGACTTGCGTCTCAGCGGAATGAAAATTATTTTTATTCATGAGTGTAAAGCCTTTGTGCTAAGGCTTGTAATTGTGAGCAAATAAATCCAATGAAAGTGTTTATTGCAAAATGTAGGGAGGGAGATGGTCACTTTATATATGTGCACACATCCATATCCTAGTGAACAAATAGCATTTTAAAGAAAAAACATTTGGGATGCAGGGCTAATAAAGGATCTTTTGTTGGTCTTTCAGAGTTAGCACGTGATGATTCACTGCATCTATACTGAGCTGAAAACCTCAGTTTAGCTGAAAGAGTACAGCGGGTCGGTGGCACAGTGGCAGGTGCCCCGTGTGTGCCTCCCACCCATGTGGCAGCCTCCCAGGGGGCCGTGCAAGGTGCTGCGCAGGCTGCTCGTGCTCTTCTGAGCTCTCGGGTTCGTGGTGTGGACTAGTTACGTCTGCTCCAGGCTCTGGCTTGAAGCCACCCTCCAAAAGCTGTAGATCAAAACGTGTAGCCTGGTGTGCCAAGTGACTGTCAGCAGTGGGGTGAAACAAAGACACCACCGCTCACGTTCTCAGACTCCTTTATAATGGTCTCGTTGCTTGGAGGATTTGCTCGGGAATACACAGAATTAGGAGAGGGAAAATACGAGTGCTGTGAGCAGAGAGTATGGACGTGGGGATGAGGAGAGTGAAGGGACGGCGGGAATGGGGTAAGCAGAGGAGGGCAGCTGTTCCTACTGTGGTCGGTGTGGTGGTGACGTGGGGAATGGTGGCTGGAAGATGCGCCGTGGGTTGTTTGTCAGGTTTCAACTGCAGAAATACGAGAGAGCTGCAAGTAGTGGTGCTTTCACTGGCCAGATTCATTTCATATATTAGCACTTCCTTCTATCCTGCTGTCCCTTCTCCTTTGCAATCCGTCTACACCCTCCCCACTCCCCCATCCTACCAACAGCTGGGCGTAGCTCCCAGTGCCCCAGTGTTCCCCCCTTCTGTCACCTGCTGTACCCCTGCAGCCTCCACTTGGCAAGCTGTGTTTTCCCAAAATGGGGAAGGAGAGACATTCAAAAGCCCCTGGTCATCTCCTTCACAACTCTGCTGTTCCTAGCTGGGGGTAGCAGAGCCCAGCCTGGCTCCGTGACCCTTTCTCCCAGGGCTCTGCGTGATGCACAGTCCCAGCACACGCTGTCAGGTCACGTATCTCCATTTCTCTTCACCCTCTTTGCTGCTGCCGCACTGTTTTCTACTGTCAGGCTAATGAGGTCAGGGCTCTTGGTGCTTTTCTCATCCTTGCTCTGCCCGTTGTGAATGACCCGTCACTGTTGCTGCAACTTCCCAGGTTCCTCTGGCTGACTCTGCTCTCAAGCCTTACGTCCTTCCCCTTTCCCATTTTTCTTTCTGGGTTTAAAAAACCCTGTAGTGAAAGTAAGAAAGTTGTGCAGACAGAAGGCCAATTTTAGCCGTGGTACAAGCAAACGCAGCTTCTGTTTCTTGGGCGTTATGTTTGCTAACTCCAGAGAGAGTTTAGCCTGTAGCTGGTGCTGTTGGAAACTGTTGCAGGCAGAATTTGCATGTTTGCTTTCAAGGCAGCTGTGATAATAGCAGCCTAAACAGTTGCTCTTTCAGGGTCGTCTTAACTAGAACGATTTACCGTGCCCACGAGAGAGGTGATTTGGCTCAGCGATGGTCCCTCCGAACCAGGACAACCTGGCAATACCCTAGACTGCTCACAGGCGTTGGATCCAAAGCCTCCCGGTGCACCTTCTCCAGACTGCCACATAAACCTGGATCTGGAGGCTGAGCGGCAGCCCCGTGAACCCCGGCCTCCTGCCCTCTCCCATGAAGTAGGGCCCCCTAGTTTGGGTGCTTGAGCAGCGGTAAAATCCACAGCCAGCCTATGCTGCGACACAGGAGCGCCAAGGTGCGCTTCTTGGTGACAGAGCTTTTCATGAGAGAGCGTGTGCGTCACAAGCTCTTCGTTAGTCTCCTGCCAACAGCTCAGTGTTTTGGCTCAAATACGTGGAAAAGCCTTAAGCTCCCGTTCTTGATGTCAAGCTTGCCCTGTAGCCTGCGTGACATTGTTAGCGGAGTACGTGAGAGCAGGCAGCTAGACCAAACAGGATGTTGCAAGGCTGGAAAAGGTAAATGTCGTTTGCTTGTGCCATCCTTCTTTGAGGTTGCTTTGGGAATTGGATTTCTGTTGGAAATGGATGAAAACTCAGTCTTTGTGCAATGCTAGTAATGTCTACTGTTTTCTCCCTCCTTTATGAGACAAAGCAAGAGGCTAAGTGGCAGCCTGGCACCTCCCAGGGGATGCGTTCCCATCACGTGGAGAAGGTCCAGGCTCTCAAGGGCAGGATCCCCTCTGTGCATCCCAGACTGCATTGGTCATCTCCCTTCTACAGAGTGCAAAACCTCCCCACCTAGAAGAAAAAGTACTCAGAGAAATGTCTGCTCCTTAAAACACGCTTTGATCCCTACAGCGGTCTTTTTTTCCTGCGGGAAGAGGGCAGTCTGGTCTAACCCTTAGAACACACAGTTTTACGGGACCGGCAAATCCACCTGAGCTTTGAGTGACAGTGCTGATTTTCTCTAAAATCTCACCATGCCGCTTAATCTTCAGTGAAACAGAACTGTTAGATTTATTTTTTAAGGGTCTGGCATCTGTATTAGCGATCAAGCCTACAAATTGTGCCTCCTGGTTGAACTCGGGAGGCCCTCGGCTTTGTGTGATTGAGACTGCAGCATGATAAACAGCTCCGTGATGGCTCCACATATTGATCAGTCCAACTTAATTTCCTCATGGGACCTGGACCCACGCTAGGGATGACGGATTGTGTTGAAGGCCTGATAAGCCTGTTTTAACAAAACATCTCAAGGGCTTCTAGAGCAGAGGCAATTATCAATACTGATGCATGTTTCCTTTCATCAAAAGTTAAGGGCTCATTAACAGGCTGCACAGCAGCTGCTGCTTCCAACATATGGCTTTTTTTTTTTTAATTAACTTGGAGATACTGCTTCTTCAGCCTTTTGATATGGCTTTTTCCAGAAGGAAAAGAAATTGGGTTCCAGGTTTTGATTTTCATCATAGAATCGTAAAATGGTTGGGGTTCAAAAGGACCTTAAAGATCATCCAGTTCCAAACCCCCTGCCATGGACAGGGACACCCTCCACTAGACCAGGTTGCTCAAAGCCTCATCCAGCCTGGCCTTGAACATTCCCAGGGATGGGGCACCCACAGCTTCTCTGGGCAACCTGTCCCAGTGCCTCAACACCCTCTCTGGAAAGAACTTCTCCCTGATATCTAATCTAAATCTCCCCGCTTTCAATTTAAACCCATAATGGTATCTCCTGCACTACTATTTTCATGGTTTGGTAATTTAAGCCTAGATATATTGTAGAGTGATAGTCCCATCCCACTGTTTATGTCCATGTCTAAACTGCCTCCAAATCCTGGCATCCTACAACTTGGGAATTTTGTGTCAGGCTACTGATGATGTCTCCTATTTTTAGTGTTGGTATTACTGGTTGAATAGTCTCCTGTTGTAACGCTGGCACTCGGCATTTTTGTTCGACATTGGATATTTCAAAAATGTGTTTAAGCTGTTTTAGGCTCTCAGTTATGAGAAGGAAGCTCATTGTTGCTTCCGCCTGTTTTACCTTTCCTAGACAGAAATGTGAGCATTTCATTGATAACCTGTTTGATGTAGGTGTGTCGTGGGTGTTAAATTCGTGCTGCTACTTAAGGCTGAAAATTGGATATGTGGCTAGAAAATACAATCAAGGCAAACTGCTATGTTAAACTTGATTTTAAACACAGTTTTCAGATAAGCAGCTAGAAATTTATCGTCTTACAGAATTATTTCCTTAGCTAGTAGGAGGGAGTGGCTTTGGTTTGTTTAATCTTCAGAAAACAATTTAAACCATTTAGCACCTGCTAGAATGTTTTCTGATTTCTTTTCCCTTTCACACATTATCTCATTAATTATCACAGTTCTACTCATTAATGCATGGATTGAAAGTCAGCAGAAGCACGTTCCAAAGAATATTGGAAAATACCATTTTTTTTTTTTAAGCATAGATGAATGTGGATGGGTGACACCTAGAAAAAAATGGAAATGTAACTACGTTGTAGCAAACGTAACTGTACAACAAACAAAATTCTGTCACTTGCTGAAAATCCTATGTTGCATGCTTGGTGCTTCATGAAAAGTATCACCTTACCTGATTTTTCTTCTTTTCTTGATGTCAGAACTTCTAGAATCATTTATTCAAATGAGAATTAATGTTTTCATAATCATAGAATCATAGAATGGTTTGGGTTCGAAGGGACCTTAAAGACCATCTAGTTCCAACCCCCCTGCCATGGGCAGGGACACCCTCCACTAGACCAGGTTGCTCAAAGCCTCATCCAGCCTGGCCTTGAACACTTCCAGGGATGGGGCACCCACATCTTCTCTGGGTAACCTGTTCCAGTGCCTCACCACCCTCTCTGGGAAGAACTTCTCCCTGATATCTAATCTAAATCTCCCCACTTTCAATTTAAACCTGTTACCCCTTGTCCTGTCACTACAGGCCCGTGTTAAAATTCCCCCCCAGCTTCCTCGTAGGCCCCTTCAGGTACTGGAAGGTGCTTTAAGGTCTCCCCGGAGACTTCTCTTCTCCAGGCTGAACAAGCCCAACTCTCTCAGCCTGTCCCCATAGCAGAGGTGCTCCAGCCCTTTGAGGATCTTCGTGGCCTCCTCTGGACTCGGTCCGACTGTTGAAAAAGAAATATTTAGCACTGGTAACTGTTGCTTAAAATTGCAAGTCAAGTGTTTCTTAGAAGATCAGAAATAGGAAGTTAGATTAAAAGAAATATATTTTAGTTCTTTAGGTATCCTGGAATTCTTTTGAAGTTGAGACTTATATCCAACTGTTACTGGAATCCATGGTTCTGTCCCATGAATGGGAGATGGTTGGTACCGCGACTGCCCTCTAGACTGTTGTTTGCTGTCACTTCTCATCCCCAGTTACTGTCGTGACTAAATTGTGAAGATGAGTGAGTTACTTTTAATTCCCTTTAGCACTGATTAATCACTTGATCTTA
The DNA here is from genome assembly GCA_027574665.1 of Rhynochetos jubatus. NCBI lineage: Eukaryota > Metazoa > Chordata > Aves > Eurypygiformes > Rhynochetidae > Rhynochetos > Rhynochetos jubatus. The sequence goes on from CM050650.1 coordinate 40,294,008, forward strand.
CAAGCACTGGAGCAGTGAAAGAACAATAATGGTGTGAGAAATCCCCTAAACCCACTTAATATTCAGTATATTCTGGATTTAGTCGTGCAAACATACCGATGGGGCCAATTCAGAAATTCCTACTGATGGGACGGAGCCAACATGCTTTTACCCAGCAAGCAGCTCCTTGATGTCAGTGACTTGTCATCCTTACCAAAAATGGGCAAAAGTCATAGGTTGAATGTTACAGATTAGCAGGATTAAGAGCAGTTTCAGCATACTTCAGGCCTTTGCTTACTTCCTCACCCCTTAATTCTCCCTCCATGTTCCTCTTATCGGGGTCTGTTCCCCGATAAGCCCCACTGTAGGCTACCTGCCTCAACCATTGCATAGGGCAGAGAAGCAGGGTCTGCTTTTCAGGAAGGGCTTGTAATTAGGTTTGTATTTAAGAAGTCATTATTATATTATGTAGCAGGTTTGAGTTACAGAATAGACCGTTAAAAATAAACTGGTTTTAGGAACATAGATTGCTGAAAAAAACCCCACACAATTCTTTGGTTCTGCAATGGAAGAAAATGAGGTAAACCGCATAATGCATGGGAACATTCCCTATACCTGCGTTTCTGGAATGTATGTTAGTTAAAGTCTTAAATAGTGGGACAGTAACAGTGTTTATCATTGGTTTTAAACCTTAGCGGTATGTTTAATTACGTTCTTCACTAGCCTTGGAAACTGCGGCCCTGAACCGTGAAGTTGTTTCTGTTTTCAGTAATATAAATGATGTTATTTTAAACAGCGCAGTTTATTATTTTATCCTTAAATCTCTAGGTGCTGAAGTGTTGTATATGAACATGTCAGCATATAATGAAGGCCGGCTTCAGTCGTCTTTCTGGATTGTTGATAAACAGCACGTGTACATTGGAAGTGCCAGCCTAGACTGGAGGTCGTTGGGACAGGTAATTTAATTTAAAAAGTAATTCTATACCCTTTGAGGGTGTAATGAGGGAGGGAAAAAAAAAAAAGTAATGTTTTGAGGCCAGCAAGCGGGCATGGGTAGTTTGGGGCCTTTCTGATAGCTTGTTGGCAGAAGTGCCAGCATCAAAAACTGCTCTGCCACGGGTTTGATGACTCTTCTGTGTTAGCAAAAGTGTGTTCCTGTAAATTTTACTTTTCACTGGAATAGCTATCCTCAACAGCTACACTTTAGGTTAAATTTTTAAAAATTGATTGCTTTAATTGATTTCAGTGATGATTTTGTTGTTTGAAAATTGTAAATTTTAGTTTGTTTATTAAAAAAAAACAAAACACAAAAAAACCCAAATAACCAAAACAAACAAACAAACAAACCACACAAAAAACCCCACACATACCAGTCAGCAAACCTGTTGGAAAACAAACCACACTGGGGAGTTTCCCTGGTAATGTCGTGAGCGTGACCTAGTCCCTCTCATCTGCCATTGAAATAAGGAAAAGCAAAATTTGGAAAGCCTTCCAAACTGGTAGTGGGTATTATCCTGAAATACCCACCACCTCTGGGGAGGAAGAGATTTATGGGTACAGAAAGCCAAACAGCATAAGGTTATTGAAGGCTGTAGGTATCGGAGAGAGTTACATATTTTGATTTCTCATAAACAAGCCATGCACGTCGAGGCCTCTCTGCCAACAACCAGTGCTGAGGACTCTGTACAGTCTGTCACCACTTTGAAAATGTAATTCATCAGTAACGCAGGTTATTTGCCTTCTTGTAGGTATCTGGAGCTTTTTTCCTTTCTCCAGCAGTCTCAGGATTATTAGAGGCCATAATGTTCATTTTTGCTACATTCCACTGCCCGCGTGAGGCTGCTGTTGGGTGTTTTTAGGGAGTGGAACCTGTGTTTTTACAGGTCAATAATTGTAATGCACAACAGAGGGGAAAACCAAACAGTCCTAGGTAGTTGTAAGTTGTAGTTAAAAGAATTACTTCCTAAATATGAGCAGAATCGCAGAAACACATGAATAACTTTGAACCTAAGTTGTAATGATCTTGTAAAGGTGTCTGTTGGTTCTGTTCAAGTTTTTAAAGTCTGTTTGAGCTAAGAGACTGAAAGCCTGCCTAAAAACAAATCAACCATTTTAGTAAAGAAAGGGTAATAAAATACATTTTTCCTGTTTCTGTGTAATAATTTAGTTAAAAGGTAACTTTTTGAGTATTTACAAAGAAATCTGAAAACCTGGTAGAAAAGATGATGTTGTTAGCTAAAATCAGAGAAAGCCTTGGCCAAGAGGATGTCGTCATTTTAGTCAGTGTAAGAACATACGGTTTGGGCTTTTGGATGGTTTAGAAATTAAATGTTTACATTGTCTGTGCCTCGTGAGCTAAACCGTTTGTATGCCCTAACAACTAGCTCTTCACAGAACTCTTTGGCTTATTAGTAGCTTAGCTTTGAAGCCTCTTCTGATTGGGGTCTTGAGTTCTAGTGAAACTGGTAAATGTGGAGAAAAGAAACACATCCACCACGCAGATTATTATATTATTAGATTTAATGGTTGTGTTGGTTATCTTCATTAGAGTGGCTGCAATTCCTTACAGGATTGGTCTTCTCATACTGAAGTAAATCTGAACTCTTGTAACGCACCTACATTAAGCTTTGATGCCAGTTCTTTGTGGGCCACTGTTTCAAAGGACATTCCTCACTGTTAATTTTATCACCCTCTTTTCTTCCTGTATTTGGACTTTTTTTTTGTAATCTTACTGTCATATAACAGTATATTTTTATGTGTAGAGATAAGACGAAGCTCAGAAGCATATTTATACAGAGCAAAAAGACATCTCTCTGAACTGCAGTTAAAGAGAATCTGCTTTCAGTTAGCTGAGAAACGTACGCTGGGGTTGCTTCCTCTGTACTAACCTTCGCAGGCGCTCAAGCCAGTGCACCGCATGGCTGGTACAGGGACGCCTGCCGGCTCCCCCACGTTGGCGGCTGCAGCAGAGATGCAGCAGGCCTCTGCAGTATTTCACGCCGGGGATTGTCTGTTAGCATCATTCTTCTCTTGGGAATCAGTCTAAAGCCGAAATAGCAATTTAACTTTTAACAGCTCCTTAGAAAACAACACCAGAACTTGCGTGTCCAAAGGTGTCAGCTTTGTTCTTACACTCGCCGTGGAGAATCCTCTACACTTACAAGCTGGACACCAGAAATTAGTCCCCCGTGAGGCTTGCTGAGTTGTGTTGCCATTTCCTTGACTTGCCAGCACTGACAAGAAGCAATATTACCATTTCCTTTAAAAGTAAGTTTTCCGCATCAGGGAGAGATCTTCACGTGCTACCCGTATTACTTTGGGAATAACCTTTAACGTTGCCTATATCCTTGTGCCTTGGCTGTCAGAGTTTTAATACTTGCCAGAGTCTCAGCTCAGAAATTATGGCAAGGCTGACAGCACAGTCTGTTGCTCTGCTTGATCATTACTTTTCAAGAAAAACTGTGTTTCAGGTAGGTTGCAAGTTTTCCAAAATTCCAATGGCTTTGGCTGAAATCATCTATGCCAGCTGTCTGCTTCTGTCTGGAATCAAACCCCAGAGGCAAATGAAAAATACTTCTTAGACTCCCTGGAAAAAAAAAATGATTTTACGAAAATTAGATGTGTTTTAGTTCATAGTGAAGTATTTTGATCTTTTCTTTGAGCAGGTCTAGATACTGTGTCAGGGATGCAGCTTCTTCTGCTAGCGATATGTAGCGAATATTGCCCAGTTACACAACACATTGAAAATTCCAGGTTATGGACAGCCAGGGGTTTTACCACTGTCATAAGCAGGTAGCGCTGTCTTAGATATAGTAAGCTGTGTACAATGTTGTCAGCGAAATAATCTTTCTCCCAACCTAATTTCTTTCGGGTATACTCTTGTAAACTGATAAAATGCTGCAAAAACTGTATAACCAAGTGTTTTAGGTGTACCAGCGTGGTGAAGGAATTCTGGAGAGATGGTCTCTTGCTCTTTTATGGCGCCGCTCTGCCTTCACAATGTGATTTAGGAGGGGAGTACTGGAAGGGGAAAATTAAAGAATAAATTTTAAATCACAATTTGAACATTTTATTTCGTAGAGGAGATCCATGTGACCAGCTGTACAACTTCCACCTTCTATTTCACTGCCACGCATATGGTAACGGATGCAGCTGATAAAGCATTTTCACAGAGTTCCCAGGCTCCCACCTACTAAGAAGTTAGTCTTAGAACCACTGAACAAGCCGAGCGATAGCTTTGGGCCATTGGAACCTATTTAAGTATATATTTAAGATAACGACAGGTCGAAGACACTTTTTATTTAGCAAAATAAGTGCCTCTGTGTTGAAATGTTTGGCTGAAAAAGGATTGACTCAAACATACCTAAAATTAGGTACGTAGACTGGTTAATTTTTGCCTGTGGTTAGAGCTAACAACCATTGAGGTGGCCATGGTGGTGTATTACAGTTTCTAGTTCCCTGACGAGGTAGCTTATTAATGTACTTAAAAGAAATTGGTTATATAAAAGTTGTTATGGTCCATAATATTAATGCAGAGCAAGAGCTAACAGAAAGTGTCATGTATTACTTTTGTTCCATGACTCCCTCCAATAGTTTCAGCAGAGCTTAAAAGTGCATTTAGCTCCTTAATTCTGTTAAGGAGCGTGAGGTTTGGAGTACAGAGAGAACCTTTAATCAGCACAAGAAACCCTTCTGGAGCTCTTCATGCTAACAACATTTTTGGAAATGTTTTATTCACACATTAATAATTGAATCCAGTGGGCAAACAGCAGTAATGGAGTTAGTTGAACCACTTCAGAAAAATGCACTTACATGCAACAAATAATCAGCACTTGGAAAATTCTATTACTGGAAATTATTGAAATAAGTAAAATTAATCCGATTGTCTTCACTGGAAACGGAATCAGGATCATAGTAAATACTCTTACAAGCAAAAAACAAAAAAGCTTAAATTTTGACTACTCGTAGGTAGCCGGGCGTATGTGTGGGGGTTGGCATCCAAATATGAACTTTCGGGGCCTCCAGCAGAAGCCTGCTGCTTGCTCCATGTAACTGGTGCAGTCTGACTGTAAATGCTGCTGGACTACATGAAAGTGGCACACCCAGAGCCCCCCACTTGCTGAAGGGACACGAGGCAGAACCACCGGTGAGGGGGCTGCTCACACCTTGTGCTCAGGCACGGAAACGGTTTAGCCTGGTGAAAAGTGAGCCTTGAGGTGCCGGAAAGAAGTGGTCTTGGAAAAAAGAAGGGGAGCTGAAGAGAAGAAGGTGAAGTTCCTGGCTGTGGGGGAGATCCTGGAGGTTAGGGAGCTGTGCGGAGATGGAAGCCAGGGGATGCACCGGGGACACTGGCTGGTGATGCCTGAGACAGGTAGCGACGAGCAGCCATGCAGCAGGGACAGACATGGCTTTCTGCCCGAGCATCCCGGGCCAGCAGCCACCTCCCCACAGGGATGGAAGGTGTGAAAGAGTCAGGTCATTGCAAAAGCTCTCATCTTGTTGGTTCTGAAGCAAACCCCAATCCTCTGAAGGTAGTCATCTACTCTTGTCTTGCCTGTGACATCTTAAAAGCATTATCCTACTTTAAGTAGGATAAAGTCCTACTTAAATTTTGTCTCCACTGATGCTGAGGAAAAGTTCCTAAGCAGACTCACGATTTTCTGTCTTAGTTTGCTGTGTAAAAACTGCTCCCAGGGGATTTTTCTTTATACGATGCCTCTTAAGCCCATGTATTTTCTGGATTGTTCATTCTTTTGATTGTTTTAAATTCAGACCAGTTTAAGCTGAATGACCATAAAATGTAATTTTTTTAAGGACAAAAAACCTGCCGGGCTGTAAAACGTAATTTTTTTAAGCACAAAAAGAAAACCACAAACCACCAACCAGTCTATAAAACATACTTGCTTTAAGGACAAAAACCAACCATGTGAACTTGCTCTCGTTTTCCCACACATTTTTATGTCTCTCTTGGATTGTTTGTGTGATTTGTTTCACCAGTACACAGGAAGACTTCAGAAAGGGATGTAATTTCTCTCCATCTGAAAAATCCATCAGAAAGAGGACTGGAAAAATAATACCTGATGTCTTCACCTCCGTATTTATTTACGAAGACATGCTAATTCTTGGTAAATTAAGCCTGGTCTTATGAGTAGAGTATTGTGACCTTGCTTCCTTCATGAAATGAGTTCAGGCAGTGTTTTGAATAGCAGAAGTTTATCTAATAATCTCTGTTGCAAAGGATCAATGATTTGTTCTTGTTGACTCTCAGCTGTGCCTTGGAGCACTTCTGAAGTGTCTCATGTGACACGTGGGTACCTGACAGGACTACTGAGACACTGTGTTTCCTTTTCAGGCGGTTTCCTCGCCATCCTCCTCTTACTCTCTTGTTCTTTTAAGTTAGAAGCTGCTGATTGTATCTATCTAATTTAAGGTAATTGGAAAATGAGATAAGCTGTCCCAACGCTGTTTATCAAGTTGGAAACAGTGACCTGTTTTATCTGAGGAGTTAGGATTTTGCTTTATTCATCTAAAATGTTAAATAAATATACAGGAGGACCAAAATACTGGAGAAGGTGAGACATGTGACAGTGCATGAATGAGAAACCCTCTACGAACTACTTTGTTTATAATTATGTAAAGCCCACTTACATCTCTGTAGGATTGATTCCTACAGTACGTAAATGTTGTAGCAATTATGAATTACCAATTACATTTGAAGAATAAGTTGCCCAATTCATTTATTCTGTTAATAACTCAGTTGAATCAACAGTCAAATTTAGCTGTGTGAGGTGTTGAGAGCTATGACAATTATTCAAAAAAGGTTTATTGAACATCTGTAGATACAGCAGATAAGTTATGCTTTTTGTGATAAACATGCATAAAGCAGTGCATGCTTAAGAGTGAAAGTATACTGGATTCTGAATTTTCTGAAATTAAGAACCCTACAGTTACAGGGGGGAAAAGGGGACAAGAGCAGCCGGCAGAACTCTGCCACCTTCTCCTCCTCTTGTCTTCTGTGACAAATTGACTGATAAAACCTAAGCTCTTTTTCTTCCTACTCTGAGATGTCATGGGAGATGAATATGGTATCTCAGCTGTTGGGAGCTGCACTCTGGGGACAACTGGAGTTTGGGGGAATATTGGAGGAGCAACCCTTTGATTGCTTGCTGGGGTGGGGAGGGGTGTAAAATCAATTGGAAGCAATCCATGTGGTTCTTTACTCCAAAGTCTCTTCCCAGTTATATTGAGGAGAGTCATATGGAGGAGTTACAGCTCGAAGGCAGCACTTAGGGAGTGAGAAAACTCATTCGGGAAATCTTCCCTCTTCTCTTGGGATTTCTGAGAATACAAATCCTAATCAAAACTTTCCCAAATTTAGGAAGTTCTGGAACACTGCTGGGAGCAAATGCAACCTGTGCTTCTTTTTATGTAGCTGTCGGGGAAAGGGGAATGATCATATACTCAAACTATATACTTGAAAACTGTAGTTTCTATTAATTTGTGTGACCAAAATTGTCCTCCCATAAAAACCATGTGCAAGAAATACTGGGCTTCTATACACCTTAAACTACATCGTGATGATCTCATTTATTTGCAGTTTCCCCCAGATCTTGCTATTGAGCAGCCAGTTCTCCAAACTGATCACTGAGAGAGGATCTGCACGTTCCCAATTTCTGTTAACGATGGTTGCATCCTATCAGTACAGAACTGCACAGAGCAAAAAGCAGACTATAATCAGTCGTTTTGTTTCAACTTTTATCTAAATGAGTCTCTTGAAGTTGTATAATGGTGCATCTGGTTCTTTTGAGATAAGATACTTTGTCTGACAGTGGAATTAACATCTTTTCACTCAAGCAAAAGTTGTATGGAGAGTTTCCATTGGATGTAATGTTCTTCTAGTATGAACTACAGTTACCTCCCTAATGTGCGCTTTAGACCACTGCCAGTCCTTGCCATCCTCTTCTAATAATTTGCTTAATTTTTTTACTGTCCCGGTGGCGTTAATGATCATATCGCTATTAGTAAATTGAGTACAGCCTCAAGTGTCTTATAACATGAAACGAGGCTCTTTTGACATCATCATCCACCAAGGTTCAATCAAGCTCAGATGGGCAGGTGTTAGACTGAAAGTACACGCAGCATAATACCAGTATATTCTGTCTAAACTCATATTTCTGTGTTAAATAATAACTCTCTGATCTGACAGAGAATATCTGTTTCTAAACAGTTTCGATGCGTTGCTGGCCATGTGATCCAAGCCTTAAAAATACTCCTGCTGCTAATTTGATTTATTTCAGTGGGATTATTTCCAGAACTAGCTAATGTTATGAAGATAACATAAAAGTGCAACCCAGATCTTCAAGCATACGTGAATGAGTCAAGATGTGAAGAAAACAGGTGTAAGTAGGCATGACGGAGCTGTATCGACAACTTAAATACCTTTTTTGTGTCATTATTTCTTGCAGTGTAGAAAGCTAGTTGGATTGTCAAAACTGTGCTCTGATGCTGTTACAGCTTGTCCTTCAGAAGACAGGCTGAAAATATATTTATTGTTTTCACCAAGAGCTTTTAGCTAGGACTGAATCCAGAGCAGTTTGATGACTGCTACCTTTCTCCAAAATAGCAGCATTTCTTTTTCTTTCCTCATTCTTTTTGGTGGTGGAGGAGACAGGGGGAGATACGTTGCTCTTGGGAATGTGCAAAACTCACATTATGCACTTATTGTGGTGTAAAGTTGGCATTTCTGGACGTCTGATGTTTAGTCCTTAACAGAGACAGGCCACTTTTTCTCCGTTACATCCAGTAAATCAGAACAGTCAGCACTGCCCATTAGTCTTACTCTGCTTGAAATTTATTATCTGACCATCCAGTATGTAGAAATTTATCTCAGGCAAGCAAACGGGCTGTCTGTCTCTTGCTTGTGTTGCTGTGCGCTGCTAGCAGAGGGCTGGATAAAGCTGGGCCGAACACTGGTACTTGTTCTGCACATACCTCTGGTACAGCCTGGTACTGCTCTCAGTTCCTCCTCACACCTGTGGGCTTCTGTTTCTGTGATACAGTGCCTGGGTGCAGCGTGGGGGCTATATATTCACCTCATACTTTGAGCCAGAAAGACTTCTTGTGCCTCCCCAGCTGGGCTCTAGATGCAGAGCTGATTCCCAGCTGCGTGGAAGCTATTCTGGTTTGTCTATACTTCTCCCACTGTTGTGCTCCATTCTCACATACATCATCCGCATTATGTGTTTGATTTTAGTGTAAGAGAGGGCGAAATACAGCTTGCTGCATATTTTATTTGATTTCTGTTGACTGTAGGAGTATGCTCATTACTCTGTCTGACCTCTGAAATTACAGATCTATTTTCTTCTCATAGCTTTTTTTCTTTTTCAGTTGCTGTGAAAGTTCTGTAGAACAGGTTTACCTACCCTTGGAGTAAGCAGTAATAAATTGTAAGTCAATAATAAACCTGCAGAGCAAAATGATGGAATATGCAGCTTGAACAGATAAACTCCCTTCTTTCCAAAGCAGCATGGGATATTCAGGTAGTTGGGTCTCTGATCCAAAGGAAAAGAGAAACTTCTTTCTCCAGTAAAACTAACCTCATAATCATTTGCTTGCTTTGCAATACTCGCCATGCCATCACTACATCTTAAAATAATTAAGAGTCATAGAGGATGTCACAAAGAGCGTGTGTCTGGCTCTGGTTTGAGAGTGGTCCCTCAGGTACTTGACAAACAATACCAGTGCATTAGGATTACCAGATTCAAGAGCTTTGGATAGGTTCTAGAAGTCTTTAGGGAACTGGAGACATGCAGGACTTTGGTGGCAGGACGCACACTGTACACCACTGCTCAGGATAGAAAATCATCCATACACGTGTGTGCAAAACTAAGAGACCTCTACTGCTATTGGGAAGCCAACAGTCAGTGTGGTGAGCAGACAGCACTGGGGAGACATGCTTGTGGCCTAGAGATGAGAGTCAATAGCCTAAGAGTTAAGCTATTGAAATTTGCTAAAACTCTTGGGGAGGATCTCCCAAAAACTGCAGCACGATTGGTGCACTGGGCAGTTTTCTTCAAAAAAATAACTTTAAAAAAACAAAAAAGGCATTGGTGACAGCGATGAGAATGGTTTCCAGGCGCACCACGGTAGGGCCTGTGTGCCATGACCAGTAAAGCAGAAGGGCTGGATTCGCATTCATAAATTCTCCAAGCCAGATTGCATGGACGGGGCAGAAGTGTTTGTGTGGCACTTCTGTGCCAGAGCTGGCTCATGGGAAGCCACTCGTGGAGCTGAGTAGCTATGGGGCAGGCATGCCTGTGGGGTCATAGCTCTTAGGACTGATGTGGCCTTTTACAGCCACATAATCATTTAGGTTGGAAAAGACCCTTGAGATCATTGAGTCCAACCATGAATCGTTTTGTTTGTCCTAGATAACAATACAGGCCATGCAGTCTGGTCCAGGGGTTCCAGCATCTGGCTCAACAGCTGGTGGTAGAGTCTTAAATAATCAGTGAACTTACATGGATGTAAGAATGGGATGTAAATCCACCACTTCCCCAGAAATGTGATTTATGTTGTGCTGACAGAGAACTTGTTCATTAAAACCCAGCTGAATCTCTCAGGGGGAGCTAATGCACCACAGTCTATTCTGTCACCTCCCACAAGAACTTGCTGGCAACTAATCTTGGTCAGCGATGTTAATGAATGGAGGCAGATTTCTCACAGGGATTTAGTTATTAGCATACCCCATCCCATCAGTCTGGTTCAAATAAACAATTAAAATAACAACATTAAAACAATCATGAAAATGTGTTCCCAGTATGTGGTTCCACCCATGCAGACACACTTTGATACTGCACAGGCGACAGTTCCCTTCCAGATAAATATCTTCATTCACAACTGCTTCAACTCCAAAGGTTCCCAAATGCAGCAGCCCAGTCATCTCCCGCTTTAACAGTGGGATCCTTCCTTGGAAAACTGGATTTAGTAGCGTCCTGTGAAAAGACAGTGAATCAGGCTTAAGTACAGTGCCGTACATCTGGGCAAGGAAGGACAATCATTTCAGCCATTCTACAAAAAGAGTAATGGTTCAGTATCAAATCTCATCTTTCTATCTCTGTAAGTCATCAAGCAGAACAAAACAGATTCTGACAAGCCATTCCTTCCATATGAATGGGCAGAATTAACGGCACCGCTAAACCTTTTTGGGTTTTGATATTGTCATCGTAAGCATCAAGGCCTAGTTTGGAAGTCATTGTACTCTCCCCTTTCTTCACTTTGCTAAGTAAACGGCCATCCCCAGAAGAGTGAAATTATTGATGTCGGCGTGGAACTGCCCAGCGGCAAGCTGTCGGTCATTGCTTGGGAGAGGTGTGGCGGGCAGGCAGCGCTCACGAACAGACATGGTGTGCCTTCAGAAAACTGCAGTCATGAGAATTCCTCAGTGGGTCAGTCAGATTTTTGTAATTACCGTAATAATTGATGAGCCATTTCTTTCAAATGTAATGGTTCAGTAGATTTCTGTGATTGGGCAGCACATCATTTTGTGTGTAGATCTGTGGCGTAGGTACGGGACCTACATATACCAGATATCTACACACCATGAACATACAGTGCAGTGGTTTCACGGTGTATGTTCTGCTTAAGGTCGTGTATTGGAAACATCTCCCATCAGCTTTGTGACTTACGTCTTACTGCCTTGAACTCCGTATGCGCCGTATCAAAGAGCTCAGTTTAAACAGAAAAGGTGAGAGAGAAATTTGATCTTCTAGTTTTAAGACTGGAAGATAGTGTTAATGCTGAATTGAACTAACAAGTGTTCAGGTATCTTTTCAGATATTTCCTTTCTTTTCCTATAAAGTTGAAGTGATGATTACCCGATATGGCAGAGGGAAATGGCATCAGGCCTTAAAGCTGTCTCACGGTTGTTTTATGTGGTTTTTACCTCTTGGTTCTGCTCAGTGTTAACTTACGTAAGCGCTGTGCTGACTTGCATTAGCTTATTAAATCTCTGGCATCTTTGGCACACCAGGCTTCAGTTTCTTGCACGAGGGGTGCTACGTAATATGTAGAAATCAACGTTTTTTACATCCACAGGGGCAGCATCTGCTGTGATTTGAGATAGGAGAAAACACGCAGGTCATGACCTTAGGCAATAAACAGATTAATATTCCTCTTCCTCGTGATTCTATGGCCATAGCGTGCATTATTGCTGTTTGTTCATCTAGTTGCAGCCAGTGAAACCTCAGCTGAATCCACTGCTGCACCACGTACAAAAGGGGCTTTTCAAGTGACCCAAATGACCTTTACGTGTAGGTGCAGCACTGCCTTTTAGCAGAAAGAGGGAGTTAAGGAAGCATGAAACAATGTGTTTCCAACTTTAGTTAGGGTGGGGATGCACAACTATGATTTAATTCCAAGTTTCCTTCTTAGGAGTGTATACCAGGACATCTTTACAGGAGACATTGCTTCCATGCTGAAGCAGCCAGAAGCCTCATGGATATCTCAGGTGGCTGTAGAACAGTAGGACAGAGAGCAAATATGGATTTCTGAAACAGACTTTCGTGCGAGCTAGCCGTTCTCCTGGGGCTGCCTGTGTTCTGTTCCGCTGACTTACCTAGGTAAACTGCTTGGATTCCTAGCTTACCTCGAGGTCCTGTACACTGAATTTAATCAAGGTTCAGTAAAATAATTAATCAGGTCCTTTGGCCCTCTGATGCCATCTGGAGAAAAGGTTTTTAGTTGGAATCAGGTAGTCTGGCAAGGCTCAACAGCTACAGCAGTAGGTCACATGCAGTATCGTTGTCCCGGTTTGCGTCCGCAGCATGGCTGCCACCAGTCCCTATTTGGTTTGCAGAAGGTAAACCCACTGTGTGTGTCAGTAATGTTATGGATAATGCATCCAATTAGTCAGCTACGTGCTGTTGTGTTTCCCTGCAGCTCACAAGTCTGAAAGCCCCAAAGAAACCGTGCGCTTTAAGAGGAATGTTTCCACATAAATATTGCCCTTCCTGGAGGCCAGCACAGCCTGGAGTCGTACGGGGCTGCCCCTCGCACCGTTGCACAGGGAGAAAACAAATGCTAAGAGCTCGCGCTGTGTTTTCCAGCTGCGTGAGGAGGGTGCAAGATAAGGGCTGGCAGGGCAGGCTCCGATGCAGGAAAGATGGAAAGAGGCAGCGGGATGTATGCCTGTGTGTGCATGGTAAAGGAGAGTCCAGGCCTTTCCAGAAGCTCCCAGGATCTTTTACTTCACCTTTTAATTTTATTATATGGTTCTGCTGAGGTAGTGAATTGTTTAATGGCATAGGAACGACACCGGGACTGAAATGTGCTGCAGCTTGCCAGCAGTGAAATGGAAGCCAGCACAACTTGGTCTTTTTCTTCCCAGTCTGTGCTTTCTTTGGTATAAGGAGCAAAAACAGTGCTTCAGAAGAGAAACAGGATCAAATTAGAATTCACATTAATTAGATTTTCCTGCAGTAAAACATGAAGTAAATCAAGCATGATCCTGGCAAAATGGCTCCTTGCAGTTGCAAGTTTGCTTTTCCCCTAAATTGAGACACTTGTGCTTGCTTTGAAGGGGTAACGAAACTGTAAACTGGAAAGTCATTTGAAAATGATAAATTGGGCTGTGATTATGCCAAGTGATATTAATTATGCTGACAGACCATATCAGGAAGGCATTTTTAACTGATTCAGTTCTGCCTTCTGGCCTGCTCTGACAAGCAGTGATGTGTCAGGCTTGGTTTGTTAGTGAGCACCGGCAGCAGAAGTTAAAAAGGCCCAATCTTACTCTTTCAGGGCTGCGTTGGGTTTTACATGAACACCAACACGGAGTGCTCCATGGCTTAAACACGTGCTCATAAGATCTCCGCCCTGCCTTATCACGGCAGCTTTTGCCATTAGGCAACAGAAGTACAAGGAACGTATGAAGTTGTAGCTTCCCTGGGACTTTTGTTCTGCAACAACCGCAGGCCCAGATCTACGGGATGTACTTTGTGAAGGTGAGAATTAAAGCCCAGGGCACTGCTAGCGGCTGCCGGTTCAAACGCACTTTGTGAGTTCCAGCTGGTCCACTTGTGTCCCCTCCTCTCCTTCGGTGAGAGCACGTCACTGCTGAATAGCGATACTCGGCGCCTGTGCTGGGCACGCTCGCCATCGCATGTATCGCCTCTTCTTGGCCATGTGCTCAGATTTATTTCCAGCACGGTGGCTTGAATGGCAGCTTTCTGTTTTCAGTGACAGGATCGAATTCCCAGCTCGGGTTGGGACTGCATTCTTGCATCAAGTGGAAGGGACTTTTCCTAGCTGAGTAGAAATTCTGCCTGCTGATTATTTTCAAATCCCTTAAAACCAAAATGATAGAAAATGAACCTTTGGCCTTAGGTGACAGTAGCGTAAAAGCCATGCAACTGTGGGACATAGGCCAGGCAAGAGAGAGAACCCTTTTCCAGTGAAGCACTTGGTGAGTCTTGCACGTGGGTAAGAGTTGAATCTAGGAACTTCAAAATACCATTTATTCAATAAAAGTGTCTAATAGAAAATAGGAACAATAGTTACAGTGAAACAGTTAATCTCAAAATTTAATCTGTTTGAATTCTTTCAGTAATCTTCAAAAGCAGCTGGTGGTTTTCGAAATAACAGGGAATTCAATTAAGAACACTTATTGTGCCCTAGATGATTTCTGCCATCCAAAGATGACATTGGTTGAAATTCTGCACTTACTCCAACAGTTTAAGCTACAGTTTGACTAACTTCCCGAGAATACTGCGCTTTACCACTTGTATCAATCTTTTCTGTGTAGTATTTCCCAACAGCAGTGTAGCTCCCATGTTCTTACCAACATGGAAGGAAAAAGTGGAGCTCAGAGCGGAAGCAGGACTGTGCTGGATGTGGGTATCACTGAGTTTCTTCTAACAAAACAAAGCTGTGAAGCCTCGGTGCTGTATTACTGGCCGGGCACGGCAGGAGGGGTTTAGCTCAGGATGCACAAGGGCAGGTTGGAATTTCTAGGGAAGTGTTGGCTGAGGTACGTGCTTCTGCTGTTCTGGTGGCCTCTAGTAGCTGCGTAGGTGAGAGAAAAGCCAGGCAGAGTTGCAGCCTTCTCAACCCCTTCAGCATCAGGTTGCACTTGTGGTTTATGTTGAAATGGCAGCCACCTGAATGGGGTCTGTCACACACTTTGTGAGTTTGGGGCGAGCATTGCTCCAGCAGTCCCGTTACAGCAGTCTGCTGTGAGTCACTACCGCGCAAAGCAACGTTTGCACCTTTCTCAGATCAGTGTGTCCCTCCCAGGAGAACACCCTTCCCCTCCTGCACGGCCGCCACGGGCCATCGCTCGGCTGTTACCTGTGCCTGGCGTGGGACTGGCACAAGTACCTGCTCGGTAGGGTTTGGTGAGAGGTGAAGAATAGTGATACAGAAGGTAGCCTTAAGATGATGCCGTGTATGACTGAGAAAGATCCACGGAGCGTTAAATGATACCAGATGAAAACGTAGGGGAGGTTTGCAGTGGGGGTCAGGTAGGACTGATAACCAAGTGAAAAGGAGCCATATGGTTGGAGTGAGGGCTAGCCAAGGGACTAGAGCCCATTTTACTGACGCATACTGAGTTCACCACTGTAAATATCTGTGGTCGGCCCCAAGGTGGCAATGAATACATTGCATGTTATTTTTCTTTAGAAGCTACTGAAAATCTTAGGTCCTCTTCGGCCTTAGTAATTGATTGAACAGTATAGCACGCATTTTGTTACTCCATTACTCTACCCTGTTGTGATTCTGATTCTGCTCAGTCATTCATTTGGAAATGGGTCATTAAAAAAATAATCACAGGCTTGAAAGCACAATGAAGTACATTTTCAGACACAGGCAAATGGCAGATGCACACACAGTCCTGTATATAAAAAGCCTACTTAGTAAATGTTGCGCACAGTAGAGTACCTGTTGTTAGTCCAGCGTCTGCAGCGGAGGCAACAGATGCGGGGCTCGTGCCGGTGGCCAGAGCTTTTGGGCAAATGGCAGTTAGTGCCAGAGAAGAGCTGCCTGTCATTTTCAGGATTAGGCTCAAGTGTGAGCAATTACAAAAAACTTTCTTCTCTAAAAGAAATTAGCAAGGGGTTTTCTGAAGGCTCCTGCTACGTTTGCCGCGATTCAGCTCTTGCAAGCTGTGAACCAGATTGCGCCACTCTTATGTAGGTCAGATAGTACCTTGCCTACGCAGCGGGGCTGTCTCTGCGCGTAGCTCAAGGTAAATATGAAACATGCTGCCTGGTCTGCGCAGTGCAGGACAAGGACACGTTGTACGCCCAGTCTAACCCACGATCCAAGCGTATTTGGAAAGTCTTGCTGACACTGTTGCTCAGTGTATGAAGTTTACAGTGCTGTGGATCCGCATCCTGAATCGTTACTTTCCCGTGGTTTTAATTTTGCATATGATGCCTACAAATGTACAAGGGAAAAGAATAAGCAGAAATTCCTGTTTGTGAAATCCTGCTCTTTGTCCAGTCGAGTAAGGAATTCCTCCTCTGTCCATAAAACCCAGTATTTTTCTAGCTAGGCTGTGTTTGTTACCTTTTGTAGCTTCATGGATTTCTGTGGCAAGAGTATCACTGTACCTTGGGTATAAGCCACAGTTCCTTGGGTCTCGTGTAGCCATTCACTTCCTGGTGCTTTCGGAAAGCCCGTATAGGCCATGCAGTGGGTGATGTGCTAGCCTCTAACAGTTGCTCCGCAGGAATGTAAATGGTGTGGGGAACAAGGAAACCCAGCTCCCATGTGTTTCCTTCTCTGAGAAAAGCACTCTTGGTGGCTCTTAACAAAGAGGGACAGGAACCTGCTCATGAGAGGACACACAATTCTCTATCCAGAAAACCATTCCTGCCTGCAGCACATGCTCTGAAACTGTCACTCACAAGCAACTCTGCGACTTTAAATCCCAGTATTTGAGTTCCATTTTTGAGGTAATCAAATCTGTGACTCCCTATTTTCATTTCAGATTTATCTTCCTTAGTTTTTATTAAGAGTTTGATTTCTTATCATCTTCAATTTTTCAGTGATGTTTTCATTACTGCGTGAGTTGCTTTTAAAACTCAGGATGAAGAAAACCTTCCATTGCCTTAAGAGCTCTGGCCCTGAAGGGTTTTACCTTAACCATGGTTTTTCTGCTTCTCCTCTGAGACTGCTTTAAAAGAAATGTCTGCAATAACAGCAGCTCTCGAACTGAAGAGAAAGTCTTTTCCCTTATCTGAACGACATACCACTTCACACTGAACCTGTCACAGGCGCATCCTTGCTGCCCACTCTGCGATGCCTCCAGGATGACAGGCTTTGTGATTAATGGGAAAAAGAGCAGTCCCTCCTCACCTCAGCGTGTGGGAGTAAAAACAGGCGCAGCATGGAAGACGCTGCTGAAACAGGGTATTATTTTGGTCTCCAAACCTACTGGGCTGTTGTACAAGAAAGGAGATGGCTGGGGTTTTCCTGCAGACACGTGTGACCTGTTTGAATCGTTTCCACTTCACAGTGATGTACCGTACCTAAACCAAGACGGCCCTGCGTGACGGGCTGACGTCGAACCTGGTTGCCTCAGGAAATGAAGTCTGTGCAGTGAGCATCGGAGCTGCTGTCTGCCCTCTTCCAGTAGCTCTGGATCCACTTTCCAGGTTCAGGCAGATTTGAATTTAGGTTCATAACAGCTTATTGAAAACAGGCAGCTGGGTAAAGAGGATAACTCTGTTTTCCCAGAGAGGGAATGTTGCCCAGTTGTTACCCGGGAATGCACTTGGGGGAGAGCTCTTATCACTGTTTCAGCAGCAGGAAAAGCTTTCCTCAGTGCGTGCTGCTGGAGAAGCAAACGCAACACGGTGGGAAGCTGGCATGCAGTACTGCACTGTAAATACAGCTCTTGGAATCGCAGCACTTCGGCTGCGATTTGAGGGAGCGGCAGGGCCTTGGCCAGGGCACCCCCTCCGCTCCCACTGCTGCCCACTCCCAGGGGAGGGTGAGGTTCCTCTGCAAAGCCAGCTGGTCCCTGTGCGGCTGTTCCTGGGGACAGGCTGGCGGTGAGGCATGGCTAATGCTCGTTTCCCAGTCAGGCTAGGTGGCCATCTGTAAAAATTGCACTTGAAAACCCCATTACTGCCCCAGGCCACCTCCGTATCTCTGTGCACGAGAAAGGCAATCCTATAATTCCTAGGGAGGGGACAGGCTGCAAGCACTCCTGCTCCGCGAAGAGCTGCTCACGCAGATGCGATCCTGGCAGCTGCTGGTGTGCTGTGAGGGCACTTTTATCTTTACTTTTAATGGAAGGGTTGAAGTGGAATAGTAATAATGGGACCGATAAATGAAAGGCAAACTATAACCACATAATTATGTCAGAGTCAACTAACAGCCATGAAAAGCCGATTAAAGCACATTATGCAGATAGATGTAACAGAATACCATTAGTAAGCCTCCTGCAATGGCACGCCTGGCAATTAAGAGAACAGTACTGGCAGCACACCCTGAAACACTGGTAACGTGCAGTTAATGTTTGGAGACAAACAGTGCCTAGAGTATGGGGACAGCCCAGAACTGAATACAGGAGCACCCTCCAAGACACCAGCACCCAGGGGAAAAACCAAAAGTGTTATTTCAAACAGACTGTTTGGCAAGGATGGTGGGCATAACCTGGAATAATTTGTATTTGTCATCAAAATGAATTTACTGCCTCACCCATAAATGAAAGGCTACAGTGCAGCAAGTAGTCTGTATTTTCCAACTACCCACAAATTTCAGGTTGTGCAGGCTAATGGAGGAATTCCATATTTTTTCTGAATTAAAGAAGTTTGCAGAAACACTCTGATTTCTGTACTAAGAACATTAGGTGATGTTCCTGTGGTTGCAGCTACTCAGGATATATTTGGGAACTAGAACACTTAGTGTTACATGTTTTTATGTATGTGGCATTTCCAGGTAGGGACCTGAAGAAGGCCTCACCCACCGAGTTTCTTTCTCATTGGAGTGTTGATACTCTTTGTTTCCTCTCACGCACCACTGAGTTGAAGGTTCAGTTCTGCCCCTTGCTTCCCTTCCTCTGCCCACGCTTGCACAGCTGTTCTCATCTGCAGTTGGGGAGGATTGCGCAGGAACGAGCTCTGAGATAACGTGGCGTTCGGAGTTCCCACAGGCCTTATGAAAGCATCCACTCCTACCAGAGACTGCCCCATGTGACTGTGGAGAGCTCACCTAAGGGAGTAAGACCAGCGGGGACTTTTTGGTGTCCAAGGATGAGCATGCTGGAGAGCTTGTACTCCCCATATATCCTTCATCATGCCAGTCTTCTGAGACTGCTACCAAGAAAGTCTTCTTGCAGAAAACCAGCATGAATCCTTTACATATTTAATCTTGCGTATTATTTTCCAACGTATGCGTGCAGGTTTGCTCTTCACTTTACTTTTGGAGACGGCTGAACTAGTGTGAAAAGCAGGTAATGAGCGGTCAATAGCACCTGTACCCACAGCAGTCCTTTCCTGAGCTACTGCAAAGCGAAGGGAGAGTGTGCGTGGGGTTACGCTTTGATTCTAGGAGGCGGGCAGTATGTTTATAAATGAAATTCTGTCAACAATGTAAGTACTAGGGGCATGCGATTAATGAAATCTCTGCCAAACCGAGATTTACGATGGCCGGGAGACATGCCTTTACTTAAATGGAGAAGTGAGACTGTGTCCGTAGAAGGATAAAGCATTTAATTCTACCATCATGTCTATATTTATTTGGGCTACTTTTCCTCATACCTTATATGTGAGAATGTTGATGCTTACAAAGTACTTTTCATGAGAGAAGAGTAGCTTTAGCTCCATTTTTAGATGTGAAGAAAGTGACACTGAGAAGTGTGGAGCAGCCTAGGTGAGGTACCATACCACAGCAATGGGGGAACTAAGAACCCAACCCTTTATGTGTCCTGACTGTATACTATATACTGGATTGTCCTGGATATAGTAGCACAGTACATTTAGCTACTGATAGTATTAAACACCTGGTTTTTCATCCTTTGAAGCTGAAGCGTCATATTCCTTCTCCAGCAGAGAAGTCACTTAAGTCCGTTTGTTTCACCTCTTCCACAACTCACAGAAAACAAGTTGTTTCTGAAGTAAGAAACTGTCGCTGGTAGCAGCGTGTGCTCCGACATCGTCCAGCAGAAAGGCTGCTTCTCCTGTAAACAACATAATAAAATAATTAGTAAGTAGATAGATAACATAGATAGATACACAGATAAATGCCCTAGCTTAGAGTAGTAAACCTTGGGTAACACTTGTAGCAAAAATGGTGCCTGTGACAAATGGGTATCACTCCTGTGTTGTGTCCATCCATCAGGTGGGCTGTATTCTGTCAGGCCATGCAGCTCTCACATACACCCAACACACAAACCCTGGCACAGCTTTTGCCCACTCTTGACTTGGAAGGTTTAGCTCACCTGTTTGCCTTTAAAAACATTATTTTTAGGAATGTTCTTGTAGTTGACAGTCCTACCCCTGAGCGGAAGGTACCCCTGAGCGGAAGGCACCCCTCAGACACTCTTACGCTCTTCCTGCGTACTTCAACAGATCCATCAGCCAAAAGATCACTAACAGTGCAAACTTCTAATTCCACAGATGAAGGAACTCGGCGTCATCGTATACAACTGTAGCTGCCTGGTCCTGGATTTACAAAGGATATTTGCCCTGTATAGCTCACTGAGATACAAGAATAAAATACCTCCCAGTTGGTCTAAGAGACTATACGGAGTGTACGATACCCAGAACAAACTGACGCTGCAGCTGAACGAGACAAAATCAGAAGCTTTCGTGTCGGTAAGTTCTGAAATGAGTTACAGAGTGGGAGGGAAGAAACTTATTTAATCCACCAGATTTCCGGAATACCTGGAAATTGAACATCTACTTGTCTCCTAATGTCCTTTACGAACCACAGAGTAGTGAGACCAGTATAGGCAGGCATTAGTAGCAGCTGTGAAAAGTGTCTCTTCACTGATGCAGAGATGTTCACAGTTCCCTGCAGTAAGCCCCTCACCGGGCTGTGTTACGGTATGTGGATGGTAATTTCCATGCATAGGAACACATGTGCTGTAAATTAAGTCTATACCTAAGTATTTCTCTAAATTAACTGAAGAAGATGCACGTTACTGCTACGTCCTTAACCAAAAGCAGCTGCTAAAATGGACATTGACGCGAGCAACTGGAAACTCGACTACAGAGGTAAGAGCACTACAGGTGTCACCTACACCAGACAGAGGTTAATTGATAGTCTCATAATGCTGGAAAACCAGATCATTCTGTCTGCTGGGAAGATGGTGATTCCAATAGGGGTACTTTTGTGGGAAGTCTGTAATTAAAAGATTTTTTTAGAAGTTATTTGCCTTTTCCTACGATGCAGAGGAGACAAATCATAGTATATTTTTTTTTAAATCTCATTTCTGTGACATTGTTCTTCCATGCCATTTGCTAGGACTGAAGATGCTGTAGGATTTAATCTGAGCATTATTCGTTTTCCCTTTCTCTGTAATGTTACCAGTTTTTCTCCTGTTCAAAAATTGATAGGGAGGCTCTTTGAATTAGTATTTTTATTTACACTAGTTGATTAAAAGGTGAATGACCTGGGTGTAAATGAACTGTTAAGCAGACACCTAAAATGATACAGAATAAGCTTGATATCAGAGCTTGCATTTTTATCCATGTAGTCTGTAAGGATTAATCTCCTTCACCCTGTTCCACTCAAAGCATTCATGCTTCTGTGGAACGTTATCTACTTTATTTTTAAATGACATTTCAAAACTTCTGAAATTCAAGCACCAGTCCCCATGGAAGCACTGTCTGTGTGTTATTTTTAATGGGAAGAAATTGAGTGGTCCTCTATCACAGCAGCGATGTAGCAAAACTGGAAAAAAGTACACAGACCAGTAGAGACGATGAAAGATGCGAAGAGTCTTTCCTTTTGGAGGTAATTACGGGCGTGAAACCAACTCCTTAGAAATCAGGAATATAGCGAAGTTGCTAAGAGTTATTTACCACGCTGTATGAAATGGGGCAAACCCCACTGCGTTACATGTGTGATACACCACCGGGCATGTAGCACACTGCTAGGGTGTACAGCCACTAGCACAGGCATTGGTGAAGGTGAGTGGTTCTACAGGGCAGGGTTTACCTTCACCTCATGGGAGCCACGCAACATTCACGTGTCTGGGATTTTTCACACTCCTACAACCAGTGGAGAAACAAAGAGCCGTTTTGGAGTGACAATCTGGAAGTGCCCAAGACAGCCAGAATTAACAGCCATCTGAAGAGACATATGCTTCTCTTAGTTCTTAAGGACCAGCTTAGAGACTGCTTTTCAGAGAGTTAGCTAAGGAGCTGAGATGAACTCCTACCTCCCTTCTAAGCAGTCGGTAAGAACTGGAGAAATCCAGCCGACAGCCAGCCCTGGAGGGGCACACAGTAAGGAAAGCTGGGCAAGGCCAACTTTAAGAAATGTGAGATCCGAGACAAAGCAAGCAGAGAGAGGCTCTACAAAACCTGCTCTTCTGCAGTTTGCAGAACATTCACTTCCTCTGTGATTTGTGTTTTCCTTTGGTGTGGGCAACAAAGGCCTCTCCTCCTGCAATTCCACTTCAGAAGACAAAAGGAAGGAGTCATTGTACTCCAGAAGCTCAGATCAGCCCAACTCCAAGAGCTACCTGAATCTGTAGCCACAGCCAGTTGGGCTGGTTCTTCCTTCCTGAAAACGAGCTTTTCAGTGAATTTCACACCTACTAGCAAATTCTCAGTGTTCACCAGCATGTCCCTCTGAAAGCAGTCCTGGAGCTGCACTGGGCTGGCTTGGTGCCGAGCAGGGGTACGGCAGGGTAGTGTTGCCCAGTGAAGAACACAGGCCTGTTTCTGGTAGGTAAGAGAAGTATCAAGTGGGTATGTGACCCAAATGGCAAGTACTGTACAACTGATGCTGACAGACATACTAAACTATTATTTTATGACCACAGAGGGGGTCAGCTGTGCCAGCGGTCAACAAGTGGCACGCCTAAACACAAGTGGTACCTTTTTTCTGCTAAGTATCTTTACCTTTCTGGTGTTTGTACTGAACGCATCTGAAAAAGACAATGCATACGAATTCCGTTCTTTAGCTGTTCCGTAACTCAGAACTTCTGTTCAAGGAGATAGTGAGAGTGTAAGAATAAACCTCAGTGCAACAGCCTGTTAAGAGTTTCAGATAATAGACAGAAATGATGTTTAACAGAATCACTTTACACTTTCTCTTGAGTCGAAATTCATTCTTTGAAAACATATTTCAGTGTTTGTGCTGTGTAACTCAAGAGTCACTGGATTTCTCATACTCGGGAATCATAGCTACAATGTTGCTTAGCAACAAAATCATCTTCTAGACTGGCTGATGAAATACGAGAGGTTTTAGTTGGTTTTGTTAGTGTTCAGGAATGGCTCTGGAATACTGGTCTTCAAGTCCTGCTGTTAATTTTCTAGTATTTTCTGAACTTACTTGTAGTAAATCCTTAAAATTACCATTCAGTGATTACGAAACCGCTGTGACAAACATCGTATTGAAAGGTAAAAGACTCATCAAAACCACAGGATCTGTCCCTGCAGCAAACATACTAATCCAGATGTCAGATACAACCCAAGCGGGTAACAGAGGTGAGAAGGTGACAGAGCAGCAGGGAGGGAGCGGTCTGACGGGGCCGGCTGTTAGGAAAAAAGACACACGGTACCTGCTCTAGCTCTGCACAGGGCCCTTAACAACCTCCGCTCCCAGAACTGTGCTGTTGCCTGCGAGCAACTTGGCAGGCGGCTCCACTTAGGGGCATCTTTGCCACAGTCGGGTGATTCCTGCTGGCCCGGCCTTGCTGACCGACATGTTTGACAGCCCTAGACAAAAGGGCTCAGGTCTGGGCTTACCCCTTACTGGTTCAGTACCAGGCAGAGTTAGTTCATACCTGAAGCTAGATTTTCAAGGTAGTTTCTTGCAAAACTGCAGCACCTCGCTGCAACAGTGACTGGGCAAATGGGGCCTTCGCGTGGCACTGAACAGAACTGACACAAGAGATTTAATTCCTTGTAGCAAGCGATGGCTTGTGTGGTAAGAACACAGATTATTACTCCATCTAGGACTCCTTGGAACAAAAGTCTCTGAAATGTAACTTCAGCTAGAGCTGCTTTGGTGGCAGGGGATGTTTTGAAGTCTGTGTCTTTGCATTTAACCCACAGTTACATCTGAATGGTGAGGTTTTCAAGGGGAAATTAAGCAAACAGCTCTCCTTTGTACCTTTGAGTATTGGAGCAGGACAGTTGAAGGTATCAGTTAATATTCTCTACTAAAATAAAGGGGACTACTACTTGCCATCTCCAGAAGAGTGAGTGGAACAGGGAATAAATCACCTGTTTTAAATCCCGTATTTCAACTTTTCCCTTCACAGAATTCACCTAAACTCTTCTGCCCAAAAGACAGAGTCCTGGATATTGAAGCTATATACAGTGTTATCGACGATGCGAAACAGTTCGTATACATAGCTGTCATGGACTACTTGCCGATCGTCATCGACACCAATGCCAAACGGTGAGTGTCCACGCCCAGGACTAGCGCGTTATAATGCCAGTAAGGCCTGCCGGAGAAAATGAACCCACTGGAGAGTAGTTACTGCTGTGGACCAATTTCTTGGGGCCCAATTCTGCTCTTATTGAAATCAGTGAGAGTTCTGCCATTGACTTAAATGGGAGCAGAATTGGGACCTAAGAAGACATTTCCAGTTCTGGGTCCTAAACTTTGGATCTGCCTATCGAAGGAGATCAGAAATTGTCTAGTCTGACCATCTGCAAGTGGCTGGGACCCAGGAATACAAGAACCTGCTTGTCCATGAATCCCATCTCTTACGCTATTGTATTCATTATCTTGATACCACAGCCATTGGCATTTTATGAGTGTCATACAGATATTCGACAGGAGGGAGAGAGAGATTGTGCGTGTGTGTGTTTGAGAGAAATAACATGCTGTGAGTTCTCCTACGCAACCTGGGAGATGTCATTATTTTACTGAAATACACATACACATGAGAATTCCAAATTCAGCAGAGATTACATTTGAATTATTTCACATTTTGGTTAACTAAGAGCTGCTAAAAACAAACAAAACCAAGTAATTTTTAAAAACAGTTTTTATGGACCATTAAAAAGCACTCACGACCCAAAACTGGAGCCACAGTGTAATAAAACCATCCCGCTCAGGTATCCAGTGGTGCCTCCTACTCTCGGTAACACTGGCAATGAACTGAGCATCTAGTAAAGCTCGCCATTCCCTCCATGCACTTGATCTGCACACAGCTAAGCCAAACTAGACATGGTTATGTGCTTTTTTCCAATTGTGTATAATTAAAGATGTGTTCAGATTTTTCAAAAAATTACTATAGTTTGAGTGATATTGAGCATAAGCTGTTTCAAATCTACGAGTGGGTTTTTCCAATAAACTCCTTATGTACAGCCTGTCACAGCAAAAGAATCGTGAGCAGTTCTGTAGGAATCTGTTTCGTAATGTGTCCCTCTCGCTTCTCCTTTATGTTGGAAGGGAACTCAGCACGTAGATCCATTACAGTGTTGCTGTTGATGTTACCTCCCATCCTCCTCCTTGCTTTGTTCTCATGCCTGCAGAATTCAGAGATCTGTTGGATTAGGGAGATCCATCTGTGTGAATTCTTCCAACACCTTTCCTACAGCACGGCTTTCTGTCTGAGACACTGCCACAGCTTCCTGACCTTGTCAGCTCACAGTTCTCGACTGCAGGTTATTTCCTGCCTCTGTAAAGCTCAGGCTTCATTCGCCCAAATGTCTTGATGCTGCTGGAATAAAGCAAGCAAGCATTTTCTTTGTCTAATTCTCCCTGTCCTGACCCACTCCCACCAAAGGTCAGGACCACAAAGCTAAATAGCGATTCTGGGAGTAGTCCCATGGAAGCCACCATCTCATTCATGGCAGAATTTCTGCAATCCTCATCAGGAAAAATATAGCATCCTCCTTTAACAACCCATCTTCATCTGCTACTGAAGGATGCAGGCATCCAGTAGCAATCCTTTTCCCAAGCAAGAAATCACAGTAGGCATTCCAGACCCAGCCTGCACAGTCAAAGTAGAGACGAAAAAAGGGATGGCATTCAGGGCGGGATCCAGTGTTCCTGCTCCCTTCCTTGTGTAACCAACAGAAAACCCATCCCACCCCTCTCTCTGGGTTGGATAAACAGCACCCTCCGGCCGTGGCTAAAAATCTCTGGCACTGCAAGAGCTCTGCTGCTCTCACCACAGGCAATGAGGGACACAGGAGCAGCTCTCCCAGCCACAGGCGGGCCAGGTACCTGTGCAGGTGTTTTGGCAGCTCTCTGTGCACCTACACGGATGGAAGATATGCTCAACCCTCTGCAACCTCACTGTCCCCTCGGTGAGGGTGACACAAAAAGGGCTGCTGGCAGACCTGTTTAGTGAAAATCCCCTTAAATGAGAACAGCATTCCTTTCAACGGAAAGCCAAGGAAATTCATGTGTTTTGTCTATGACATCTAGGCTTGGCTGTAAAAATCCCAAATAATTTTAAGTTCTCTGAATATATTGTATTCTTTCTCCACAGGTACTGGCCATATTTGGATGGGAAGATAAGAGAAGCGTTAGTGTTACGAAGTATTAAAGTACGACTTCTCATAAGTTTCTCAAGAGATACAGATCCCCTCACTTTTAACTTTGTTTCGTCTCTGAAAGCTATTTGCACTGAAGTTCCAAGCTGTAGTTTGAAAGTTGTAAGTATAATCTATATTGCTTTGAAATCTATTTCCCACCCCCCAAAAAACTCCAGAAAAATTCACAAGTGAGAAGTGTTTCCTGCCAGTATCAAAGCCTTTAAATTTCATTAAGTAACATGAGAAATGTAATAGAATGGACTGAATTTATTCCTAGTAGTGACAGACTTAGAAATTAAGGCAGAAAAACAGAACGATGCCAAAAGGCAGGCTGGGTGGTGGACAGCCCGTGTAAAACACTGCATCTGGGCCTCCACAGCAAGGCTAACGGAGTGAACCGCAGTCACAGGTCGTGCTAATACTGGCTGTAAGAGTAAATGTGACAGCACAGAAATGTGGTTTAGTCTGGATTTGTGTAACCTTACCAATTGCATAAGCATCTGCTTTTCCTTCAGTCAAGTAGAAAGTACAAGGAAAAGTAATTAAGGTTTTACATTAAATACAGGCTACAAATGCAGAGTTGTAGAGACAGAGCAACCGTGATGTGAGCACGTTAGACATGCAACACAGAGAGTGAGACACTCCGTAAATGTTACATTTGTGTTAGAGAACAGTGTATGGTACTGCTTTCAATTCGATACAGTTCCTTTTTATGAAGTTAACGAACATTAGAAATCAGTCACCTCGGATCAATTCACCTTGGATCAATGTCTTCTGGGGTTTTATGTTGGGTTTTTTGGTTTTTTTTTTTTTTTCAGATAAACTGTTTTAAATAATCTGTTAAATCATTCTGACTGCTTAACTTGATAATCCACTAAATCATTTTGGCTTTTTAAAACTGACAGTTGTAGAAACCAAGTACTGTTGGTGTTACACATGCTGAGTCGTATTTATGTATGTCTAGAAACGGGTATTGTTGTTGTAACGTACAAGGTTATTACAAGCTTCCTAGGTAAGACGCAGCATAAAGCGTGTTTTTAAAAGCCCTTACATGGCTAAAGCCACTTCAGTTTTGAGTAACTTCTAGCTTGTCCTCATTCAATATTCTGTTTTAGTGGTCAGAATTATTTTTTGTTCCAGTCGCATCTAATGCTCTACATGCTCTTATCCATTTCCATCTGTTTACAGCAGGTAAAATCTTTAGTACAGAATTTACCTTGTCACGAACTAAATGCTAAAAGGAAACAAAACTTCTCTAGCCATCTATTCCAGGTAGATAGTCTAGCTAGAGTATCTGCAGTTAGAAAATGCCAATACAACTTCCAGTAAGAACAAGAGACCACCCCACATGTAAACTGCTGTAAAGGTACAAAGCATCTGTACTGCCCATCCCATGTTCCACACTCCGGGTAAGTCACTGCCTTAAATAAGCCTTGGTCTGAGGAACAGCCCAGGCAGAGTTCAGTGGTGTCTGTCTGATTTGCAAGGGCAGGTGGGTTTCCCTACTGCTATCAGTATTGTCAAGGAGGTAACCGCTTCTGTGCTGTTGCTGGAGAGCACATTACGTTTTCAAGCCTTCAATGTTTTTCTGCCTGAATCTGAAATTTTCTCTTACAAAGTTACTCCATAAACAAACCACTAGCGTATGGTTTTTCAATTCAGCACATCTGCTGAATCTAGCTCAATGTGACAACTCTAATCTTATATGATTATAATGCTTGACTATTTGTACATTAAGGTACCTTTTTGCTAAATCTCATAAGACTGGCAAGAAGCCAGCTCGTTACATTTTGTTTCCTACCACTGAATACTTAGCCATTCTCTGCTTTTAGACTATTCCCTACAGTGTAAGTCACACAGTGTCTTCCACGCATCCCTGTAAAGAGTTATGGCAAGTACCTTTGATGGACAGACACTAACTGGCTGCTAACTGCCTCCGGTCCTGTTTTGCTGCACCACGAAAACCACAAACGTTTTCCTTTGGCTTTATCCAAAAATTCAAGACCTTTTCAGGAAGGTTCAGGTCCATCTCTGGCTTGCCAAGTACATACTTTCTCTGGTGGGTGTGTGCTTGTGGAACAGTGCCTCAGGCACGCAGCTGCCGTCTTTACGTTGTCTGAAAACTAACCCCCCGATATCTAGCGAACTTGACTTTACAGATGCTAAGATGTTTTGTTCTAATGTTTTACAAGTGTGATGCTGTAGTTGTTTGTTAGTGGTGTTAAAAATCTATAATTAAAGGTATGGTTTCTCCATGCACTTTAGTTAGATGTGAATATGCAATATAAATCTCATTTAAAGGACAGATTATTGCAGCTTTACATACAATAATCTTTTTTTAATGCCCTTTCGAAAGTAATCGCTCAAACAGGTTGGGTGGTTGTACTTGGTTTTAAATTCAAACCACTTATCCTTGGAATTTTGCTAGTATTTGAACTCATTACAAAAATTAAGCAGTGGAAGACAACAAGGCCGTGTACAGGTAAGCAAGCATGCGGTGACATATGGAATTCAGAGGCCGTTTAAGCCAACAGTTTTGTGAGAGTTGTGAATCATAAAACTGCACCGCAGTACGATCCAGTATCTGGGCACTGACAAAATACACACTCTTGGAATTTTATTTCTACTGCACTAAAAACCTGCTTCAGCCCTAATAAATATTCATCACTGCGGGACTGGGGCAGGGGAGCGTCAGCCCAGGAACAGAGACTCCTCAGTGCTGGCATCAGCAGGAGCCTGAACTAGCCTTGGGATTTTACACACGAGTTCTTCCAAGCAGTTTTGGTACAGCCCTTGACAGCATAAAATTTACCCCAGTACATTAGCCAGTGGTGGGGAGAGAGATTCTGACAGAGTCCACAGCATAAAGCGTTAGACAGAAAAACAGCAGCCTCTGGGCTACTCAACCTTTTGTCTGCAACTAAACCATTTTAAGGAGGACTGGTGATACCAGTTGCAGATAAGCCTGTTCAGAACGCAGAGGAGAGTTCTCCAAGGAAAACCAAACTGTCGTGATGAAGACTGGTGATTAAGAAGAAGAGATCTTTATGAATGAGTATTTGTATGCAGTTCTGAAGCAGCCAGTGGTGTAACACCTAAAGCTGGTG
This sequence comes from Rhynochetos jubatus, assembly GCA_027574665.1. Classification (NCBI taxonomy): domain Eukaryota; kingdom Metazoa; phylum Chordata; class Aves; order Eurypygiformes; family Rhynochetidae; genus Rhynochetos; species Rhynochetos jubatus. Next base: position 40,323,784 of record CM050650.1, read on the forward strand.
CTCCCGGTAATCGGTAACCGCATTTGGCAGTAGGGGAGCAGTATAGGGAACACCAGCTTGGAACTGCCTGCGTCATCAGCCAGGTAAAGAATGCTTTGTGCAGCTAACTGCCTGGGTGCTATGCCTACACGCTCATTTGACTTACCCAAACTGATGAGGCAGTCTACAACACAGATCACCCCATTTCAATAGTGGATGTAGTGCTTCACAGTAGATTTTCAGAGAAGTAAGATTATTCTAAAAGAAATCTCCCTAACCTAAAAGGATTCGTTCAAGGCTTGTATCAAAAAGGGCAGTGGTCCAGGAGATTAATTTTGTGTTTTGGAAAAGAGACCTCCCACGAATGATCAAGGAGGATTGGGGTAAGGGTTTTTACATGCTATTTTTCAGTGTCTTAAGTGGGTGCAGTGTCTAGCCAGTTACTTCCACAGTAATATGTCATGAATAAAGTTTGTTGTGAGGATCTACACCACCACCTCAATCAAAGTTTCCCAGTCATGCAGTAAACATTAACTTCTCCATCACGTTATTCTCTACTTCTTGCTTGGGAATCTGTGTTTAGCTGTTAGTTTCCTTGATGAAACAAACAATACTTAGATTTGTGCTGGAAACCTCATTTTTGCCTGGCACAGATGCAGACAAGCACTGCATATAGCTCCAAAATTAAAAAGAAAAAAAAAAAATCCAAAAAATCTAACTCACCCTTAAGGGTGGGCAGATGCTCTTTCTTCTTGTTGTTCTGGTAAATTTGATCTCAGGATTCAATCTGATATGGAGAGAAGTTCTGAGTTTCCAAAATCAGCAAATTTCCTTTTGCAACGTGAAGGTATTAATTCAGCTGTTGGTGTGCCTGCCAATCTGGATCCTGAAGCAGACTTCAAATCCCTATATCCCTTGATGAATGAGGAAATGAGCTAAGGAAATGTTCCTGGCTCTTATCATGCAGAACACAAAGATGGGGTTTTTGTACTGCCTGACACTGTATTGCTTTTAGTACCCGGTAGCCGTGTAGTTTGTATAGTTCAGAATGCTAAGGCACGGTGAGTAACACAAACTGAGAATTCAGAAATGCAACACACAGTGTTTTATTAAAATTGGTGCTTGGCTATAAAAACTCAAGCTGTTGTGTAGCACTAACTCATTTTCAGTAGAGAACAGACCATATATTTTCTGTCCATTATAGAACGGTCCTCATTAACCTGCACTCCATTCTATTTTTATGGCAGAAATTCTTTGACCTTGAGGAAGAGAGTGCATGCTTTCTTAAAGAACAGAAGAACACTTCCCTTCCCAAATTAAATCGTAACAAATACATGGTGACTGACGGAGCTGCGTACATTGGTAAGTAACCACATCTTAAGAAATTCTAGTTTGTGGTCAAAAGCCTGAAATAACACCCACTTGTAAAGGAGGAACCTACAGCTGATATGCTTGTTAAGTTAAAGTAGTAGTCTCATTTCTTTGGGAAACTAAACGAAGACTGAGCTTTGAGCCCCTTCTCACCTTAAAAACTCCTTTTTTCCCCTCTATGAATCAGAATTGAAAAGTAACTCGTAAGATTTTATAAAGTTAAGAGAGAAAATAGCATGCTGATATGCTGCAGCTTGATGCTTTAGCTGCTTACTTTCCTCATCCTAACTCACTGCGAAGGGCTTAAAGCCAGCGGGGGCAGGCAAAGGCTGCAGCCCAGAAGCATACCCATGCGCATGTGAAGAATGCAGCATCCCAAGCAATGCAGAGATGCAACCAAGGACTACTCTGAAAAGCTCACCTCGCTGGGCTCTAAACACACACGCACCTCTCTCAACCCACCCGTCTTTTTTTTCCCCCACTCCATTTTAAATTCTTCCTGAGACCCATATCACGTTTCAGTAGCCCAAGCTGTGGGGTTTTTTTCCTTTCGCATTGTCCTTACATATATAGATATTTACATTTATATATATAAATAAAAGAAAGAAATAATCAAAGCTGTGTCAAAGTCATACGAATGCATGCTAAGGACCTGATATATCTTTTACTTGAAAGCGTAGGAAGAAGTGTCCCTTATGATGAGGCTTCAATTTACCATCCTTGACAACTTTTAGAATTCTTAGTGTTTCCTGCTGCAGTAGCTGAAATGACACTGAAAGTAAGAGTACACATTTCTCAGATCCCTTCATGTTTTTATGTATGTTCAGACGTTTTCAAAGATGCCTTCTAGTAACAGCATTTTTTCTCCAAAATACTGCATGTGTTATGAATGTACAGCTTAAATAGTTCTAGTGAAATAAAGAGAAATAACTGAAACACTTGGTTTACCTGTTTTCCATTAATCCAATTATCCTCTTTGCTTTGTGACCACCAGGATCTGAAAAGCTCCTTCATTACCTTAGATTTCAACAAAGGTGGTAGTAACTGGCATAAAACAGTTAAACCTGGTTTCCTTTCCTGAAACTCTATCGATCAACGGGTAACCTGTAAGAGATCTATTGTTTAGGCTCAGCACTATGGAGCAACCACTCTCCATCCCATCTGCTTTAAATTGTATATGCAGGAAAAATAGTATTTTCATTCTTGGCACTGAAAAGGCCAGTGAGGAAAGTAAATGGAGTAACAACACAGTATATGCAAGTTAGTTTTGAATAAATGCAAGAACCTGTTAAACTTCCAGAAATGATCTGCACTATGCGCTGGTATGTAATGGAGTTTCTTCTTTTCCGCTGGTATAGAAAACTTGTTTCCCTTTCTGCTCAGGTAGGCACTGGGGGGAATGATACTGTATCACACTGGATTGCCTTCAGGGAGATTGCTTTCTTTAGTTTTAATGTTATTTTATGTTAGAAACTCATTGTATATTCCTGCCTTTACTTGTAGGTAATTTTGATTGGGTAGGCAATGCTTTTACGCAGAATGCTGGAGCTGGCCTTGTCATCAACCAAGCGGATGCGGGGAACAGCACAAGCATCATTAAGCAACTCAAGGCTGTTTTTGAAAGGGACTGGTACTCGCATTATGCCAAAAGTTTACAACCAACAAAAATCCCCAACTGCTTTAATCACAAACTTAATAAAGCAACGTCAAATAAGACTGCCATGAGCAACATGAATTAGAAAGACCGTTTGACTGTTTAGTATGGCAATGAAGAATTACACTGGGGTGTAGCCCTCTTTCATATCTACAGACAAAAGACTTAAAGAAAACGCAAAAAAAAAAAAAAAAGTTTGGTTGGGGGGTTGTTTTTAGGAAAAAAGCACACTTATCTAAAAACTGTCTAAACTATATTCTCTATAGTGAATTAAGACTTTGAAATTTGTTACTTCTGACACTGAATGTCATTTCTGCTTCCACGTTAATTTTAACGTTCCGCGTTTGAATTTAACGGCAAGTGTCAATTCTGCTGTTTCAGTTTTAGGACTTTCCCTAATTGCCATCCTGGCTAGAATGAACCTTGAGGCAAACCCAAGATTCAAGCTACGAAATGGCATTCTAAGATCAGTTATTACTGACATAAAAGTAGATGGTAGATTTTGCTTATTCCTCTGTGTTTTCTAATACAGTAACTTTCACCCATATAAATCATTCCCTTTACATAAATACCCAGTCATGCAAACACTTCCTAGGTTTGAGCATTTAGTTTGAGTGTCACTCTTCTGTGTCTTCTAACTAGCCTTAAAATACATGTCACATGACTGCTAACTCACTCATCTCCCAAAAGTATGAGAAGGTTTTGAGGGACTGGGGTTGGCCTCATCAAATTCATCATATTCCCTAAAACCTCTCAGATAACTTTAATAAAAAAATCCATTAATGTGGATTCCTTTCAACATAGTATTTCCAGTTATACTGTGTTTCATCTAACAGTGAAAATCTCTGGATTATTAGTAAAGACCTAGCACTGATTTTTTGTTTGTTTGTTTTGTAATCTCAAGAAAATTTCTTACCCAAGTGTTTATCAAATGCGAGTCAGCAGTTCTGTGATGACTCATTATTCAACCAATACATATATGAAAATCAATTACTACTTTTCAGGAAGGTCAAGTGGTATGCAAAATCATACAATAATTTTTGTTAAAAGATCACCGTCATTTTGTTTTATTTTTACGCCCTGAAGTTTTTTCTTAAAACTTCTTTTACTTAAGAAAAAAAAGTAGTTGTGAAATGGCATTTTGTTAAAATGTCACCCACATAGGTGAATACATCAGCACAAACAGAAATGTGATGCCTTCGTTTAGGCCACAGCTTCAGTTGGTGTTACCGGTGTGCCCCTACAACCACAACTCGGTTGCATCAAGAAGCAACTGTTCTGTAAGAGCATGAATTTGCTCTTTACAAGTTACCTACAGACATTCGACAACAGATTTTTCTGCAGTGGGAACTGCAATAGCTTAGTTTCGTAATAAGAAAGTTTCATTCCTACCCCTCTGCTTCTGCGCATCCTGCATTTTGTTAGACATTCACAGAACTTCTTCCGCAGTGCAGACTTTTCTCACCTGGCTGTAGGCTACTGCAGGCACACTTTGAAAGCAGTGAAGAGAAAGAAAATCATGTCCCAGTCTACTATTTTCATCTTAAGACCAAGGTGAAACCCCACCCTGACTTTCACAACACAGGCGTCATTTGCCATTTATTTTCACGTAAGCACAGCTTAGGAAATCCTTACAAGGTAACCTATGCACAACTTCAAATTGCCAGCTAGAGACGCACCACAAAACCAGTTATGACTGCGAAAGGCACACTTTTGACAAAGAATGTTTGTTTCTTTTGCAATTGCCAAGGCTTACATCAGCCTACCGAAAACACTGACTTATCAAAATTTTTATAAAGTTGTCAGCTGTTACGGAAAAGATTCTGCACAGCTCTAATGCTCAGTAACATTTTCTAATATTCAGATAAATACATGCCATTTATTAGCCTCCTCCCACTCAAACAGAAAAGCATTGATTCTGGCACTCATAGAAGAAACAAACATCAAAAAAGGAAAAGGTTTCCTGAGTTGCTATGAAGGAAAGATCTTTGTGAAGATAAGTTTCTGATTTATTCTTCCTTCTGTATGTAACTTTAGAATATGTATAGCAAGTATGGGGGAGAGATCCCCAGCACTTCATTTACTTGTTGGGGTTTTTGTTTAAGAAAGAAATATTTCTAATGAAAATTTTAGCCCATTTATACCACCAATGAATATAGTCTTATGAGTCAAAGCTGAAAAAACCCCAACCAACCAACCCACCACCCTTTTAAAGGCTGGTTATCTGTAAAGCTTCTGAGGGCCCCATGGATGGGCGATCTTAAAGCTTGAGATAAGCCTGGGATTAAGTCCTAACATAAGAAAAAACTCCACCAAGCGAACAAAAAACCCCACTGCCCAGATTTATTAATTGTAGCACCTGATGGCAATAATATTCAGGAATGAATCAATGTAATTTTTTCCCTCTTGCATTACAGATATTAGAAGTGTGCTAAGTTTTTTTTAAATGACATCTTGTACAAATAATGGAGGATCTGAGCAGAACGGAAATCTGTCAGCTGATTAAGCTGTCTGTTTACAAAGCAGGATTTAGTGATGAAATCAAGACTGTGGAGTTACCACTGACCTTCCATTTAGTATACCAAATGAGTGATTCAGATGTAGTAGTTTTACTGGAGAGATCCTAGGGAAATACAATCATGAAGAATAACCAGATCCATTCATTTACAAATGCATTTTTATTGGCTTGATGAACAAATTCGGGTGCTTTAAAGATCCCCCAAAGAAGCGGATACATAAAAGTACTTTTTAAAAGTGGCAGTGTGTTGATTTTATGAATGGAAGAGTTTGGGGCTTTTTTGAACTGTTTTTAGTGTGAAATAGCAGTCAGCCATCCTACAAATGGACCGGCAGACTCAAGTGTCATTTGGTATATATAAAATATGGACTGATATTCTAATAACTGTTTAGAAGGGCAGCAGCTCCAAAGTTGTACAGAAGGCTTTGGGTCTGTTACATTAGCCAAAAGACAAAGTGCATCCTTGGACTTCAGCAAGTAGGAAATTAAAAATACCAGATTCTTTTTTGAAGCTGTCGAAGGGAATCTATAACTAATTATTTGTTTCGGGTTAGCACTGCTACAGTTTAACTAAATTTGCCACAGCAGCCTCAATTCTGGCTTCAGATTCTTCTACCAGTGTAAATAAATCTGCAGCAAATCCATTGCAGTGATTTCACATTGGTTTAGCAGGGACCAGTATCTAGACCAGTTTCCTCTTGCTTTAGCTCTGCAGTATCAGCATTGCACAGGCTGTTTCCAAACTTATCAGGGCTTTGCATTCAGTGGGTTCTCACAGACATAATCCAAAAGATGCACTTTCTCTAACCCCCTTCTAACAGGCATTGGTAACTCTCTCATATTAAAGGCAATTTCCTAAACAGAACGGCTTTATTCTTGAAGAATACAGACTGTAATTGTTGTTTGCTGCAAACATTTACTAGTGCCTTATTCATACAAGTTTTTGTTTAACTGTTCCTCACATGAAGTCCTGCTAAAGATCTTGTACCTGGTACTGAGGCATACAGCAAACTTCCTAAGACGACTACACAGTGTGTGATGTTTACAGGTTAGTACCTAAACCTAGAGTCACAAAAAGACAAAAATACAATGCGAGATGTTGGTCCAAACCACAAGCACATCTGAACCTGAGTATTTTTATCCAAGCCTAGTTTTAGAACAAAATTGCACTAATTACTCTTTGTTGTCAACTAATCCACACCACAGCTGGATTCTTCTGTCCTGCCAAGTTGTAAAAATAAATAAAATCTGAATTCCCCCAAAACCGGGCTGATATCAAGAACAGACATTTCTTTAAGCACAGGATGAAGTGCAAAACTCACACAGTGGCTACTTTTCGAATCTTGCATGTTATGTTTCAAGATGCTTTGGGCCAGCTACCACTTTTTTCTACCTGAAGCATGAACTAGTATCCACAACTACACTTAACCTTCTCCCTGATGACCAGAAAAGCACAGATTATGTGCCACAGCACAATGGCCACAGCTGTACCCTGACAGGAGCAGGGAGCTCTAAGTTTTTGCATTTTTTGGAAAAAGGTGAGGACAACTTTGAACTGTGCTGTACAAAGTTTTACACAATACAGGGCTCAGTGTTCCATCCAGTACATGCAGGCTCTGTAGGTGGCTCAGTGGAAAAGTCTCAGAATGCTACTCTTAAGGCCTACCCATTATTTCCCATACTACTAGCTACCTAAATTCTACTACTCTGTTGAGTTTTGTACAATTTTGAATTCTACTTAACAACTAAGCTCGGTGTGAATGTTACCTGCCATTTAACCCAAATCTAAGGGGAAATCCAAAACATTTCTAGGATTTTTTGTGACTTTAGTGTGTACTTACTGAAAATAGCGCAGACTTTCTGATTTAGTTGGTAATGACATCAGCTGGCTATTCCAGTTCTTCAAACTCAAGCCCTTTATAAATATTCCTATCTTGAGTATCATGTTCTTGCCTCCCAAGAACGGCCTCACAGAGAGAGCTAAACTACCTTAAAACAATTTTGGACTTCAAAATTAATCCTTCATTTTAATACAAAAATACTGACTACATGTATAGTATGTTTCCAGATGCTAATTTCTGGCACTGTGTTTTTCTTCCACTCCTATCCTTTCTATGTGTATATATTCATGGTTTTTTATTGCTGTTAATCCAATTCAATCTATGTAAAACCCAGAATGAATTCTTGTTATATTCAAAATTCAGAATGATACCTCCTGAGTTGAATGCACCAGTAAACATATTCCACTTTTAACACTGCAGAATATAGTAGCTCAACTGATACTGTAAAGTGATTGCTTTTCTTAGCTGTAGTTTTTCACTTTAATTACTGCTGGATGTTACTGATGAATTTCTCAGTGCTGAATCAGGTTGCTCTTGCATCATCACTTTGCACAAATGCCTTAGAAGCTTGCCAAACTAGCATGTAAAAGAAACCTCGTTCAAAATAGTTTAGACAAGAAAATAAGAATTCATGTGCTGTGCATTGCCTGGATGCTGAAGTCAGTAGATAAACTCCAGTTTGGATTATCCCTGCATGAGCTTCAAAGGAAAAAGTTTGTGAGAACTGCGTGTTTGAACTGTCTTTACGTCAGGAACTGACAGAGAATCTGAATGAAGAATGCAGCTGTGTTGAGTGGTTCAACACAGTAACTTAAATTGAGCTTTCATGAAAACACATTTCTATTCCATATCCATATGCTACAACTGCATTAACATGCTAAGGTTAGGTTTGCCCTAAAATTCAAAATACACCTAGGACAAAAATCAAGCTACTGCACCCTCTTTCTGAAAACATTGTTAAAATTAGATTCTAACACGGCAATTCAATTCTGGTTGCAAATTATTCTGCTACAGTCAACGGACTCGGCTCTGTTTTGCTCACAACAAATTCTACACTGCAATTTTACAGGGAGACTCAATAAATCTTTTTAATCCTGTAAAATGAACGTGATGATTTTCCTTTTAAGAACAGAAATAAGGTTGATTCAGGCTACAGAATAGAACAAAATATAAGAAAATGGCCAACTGGAGCATTCCAGAGGAATGTTTTGTGCTCCTTTATGTTGCATGGCCACAAACGTGAATAATACAGGCTATACGTACTGCCTGAACACATACTGAGCATTGCTTCTCACACAGTAATATCTGTCCCTCCTGCAACAGCACCGAATGTAATAAGAGTACAGAGGAAGGGGGGAAATAGCTACAGAGGCAAAGCAGCCTGAATCACACTGAGGTAACGGATCAGGTGCTGGCTTAAAAGCTCTGGGCTACATTCTCCTTTTGTTCCTTTCCCTGCAAAATCCTGTGTTTCTTATGCATTCACCTTGCTCTTTATATGAAAGAAATCAGCATAAATAAGACTCTACCAGTTTCCATATAGCAGGTACTGAGAAGTAAAGCAGCATTTGAACTGGGGCTCTTCCTTGTACACTGAAGTTCCTAGTGCTATTGTCACTAGCCTAGCTAAGGACATACTAAGCTAGATCCTAGTAAGGATTTACACCGCAGCACACGCCTGTAGATTTCACATCATACACAGCATTTGCATGTGTTCTCTCAATATACAAATACAGTCAAGTCAGCCAGATACCATTCTGAACCCCTGACAAACCGAAACTCAGCACAAGGATCAGGCCATCACATGTGACAAAGAAACTGCATTCAAATGAAGAAACAAAATTTCCCCCCAACCATATAAAACTCACAAATGACTTAGAAGCTGGAATTATTTTCAAATGTAACTGTGAGGGACCTAAAGGGAAAGGAATCTTTCTGTTACAGATGAAAGGCATGCACTGTTACAGGCAGTGTTGTCTGAGCAAGACAGCATATAACACAAAACGAGAAGCTCTTCAAATGGAAGCGTGTGGAACACCATTTTATTGGCTGACTTGCTAACAAACATCTTCAAGTGGATCTGCTCTAGATTCAATTATTCCACATGATTCCTTACATGTATTTCTTCAAGTGACACCGTACCTGTAGTCATATTTTTCTTGAAACTTGACAGAAAAGCAGGATGCTTCTGGAAGTGGCAGCTGTTTCTTTCTAAAGGTCAGAGGGCCCTTCTCATCTCACTTGTCCTCTCACTGTCTCCTGCGTCTTCAGCAACTGAGTCCAGGTTTTCACTGGTCACTGCTGAAGAGCAAAGAAAACAATTTTCAGTCACCTGCTTCTTATGAAAACCGCTGGCTGCTCAACATGCTTATGCCCTTTGAGATCCATCACCTAATGTGATACTACAGAAGGCATAATAAAGAAGGTCAAACACAATTCCAGGTGCCTCACACAATTCTTCACCTGGAGAGACACATATCCAAAATCCGGAAGAATTTGCAGAGAGGGAAGGAGAATGTTTGGCCAACTTTAAGTGAGGTAGAGGTTCTTCTGGTGACCTCATTTTATTCTGGTGGAAACCATTCGTTACCATACAACCAGATTTGTAATGACTGAACATGCAGCTAACTTCAGCATGAAAAGGTGAGGGGTCACCCCTGTCTCCCTTTAGGAATTGAATTAATTCCTCCACTTTGTAAGAGGGGTGGAAGAGACAGGTGAAAATGGAAAATGCACTGTCTCTTCAGGAAATAGCCAGGTTGCTGTAAGAAACAGTGCTGATACAGTTCCTTACAAACAAGCCAACAAAAACCACACCCCCCACCCCCCCCCCAAAGATCTTACACATCCAACATACTGATTCTCAAAAGATGGCACATACCTGCGGGAACTTGGGACTCAGAGCTTAGTGGCAAACTGTCAGGCTTCTCAGGAGAGCTCCTGTTCCTCCTTCTCTCTGTACTCAAGACAGATGTGACATCTCCTTTGAACAATCTCCAGATTCTTCAAAAGCGATTTCCAAATTAGATTACAAGAATTCCCCCTCTGGAAAGAAAAATAAATGGCCGATTCAGTGAGGAACCCAAAGAACCTAGTACAAATATTAAAATGCATAAGAAATCAGGATCAAAACCAGAACATATTTTCATTTCTACCAATAAGTAAGAAAGAAACGAGAATTGGAAGAAGAATGAAAGGCTAGTACAGCACCTCAAATTAGTATGACAGAGATGCAGCAAAGAATCTGTGAACCACTAGCTTTGATATGTGATACAAAGGTTTCATCATTCAAAGTCTTATGTCCATCCACGGGTGATACAGCTTAACAGTCAGGCAAAAAAACTGGGGTTCTGTGTATATTTATACAGACCCTACTGCCAAATAATCATTAAAAAATATTCACTTCTCACAGCATTTGTGTTTCTGGATGTCAACACAGAAATCTTAGTGAACAAATCTGGAGAAAAGCAGAAAAGCAACATCTGTGGCAGCAAGCAAGTCAACTAAAATAAACTGTAAGCCCATTTTCCAAGCACCAGCTGATAGAATAAGAGCACTCAGATGCCCCCATATCAGATTCCAAATACAGAGCTGAGGCTTTCCACACACAGAGGCACATTCCCAGAGGAAAAATGAGTATCTGTGCCAGAAGAGCTTGGATCTTCTCTAGTACAATCACGTGTTCCACTGCTGTCCTACTCTTAAGTAAGACTGACAGGAAATGGTACTGCTGCTTCTGGAAAGGGCCATGTGCCCTTTACTAGGAAAGGGGAATAGGCACACGTAGAGGCTCAGAATAGTGAGCCACAGAAGTAGTTTTCTGGCCACAGCACAGGAGTACACTAATGTAACAGTTTCTGACAGCACACACCAAAGCCATCTACTTGCCTTTTCACTCCCACATTACATGTGTGCCAAAGGTCACTTTTTTAAGAAAAAAAGGGCAATGTTTCTGTCTGAACTAAACATTCCAGAGAGGATTTTTTTTTTTTTTTGAAACAAAGCGAACATCAACCACTGCCCCAATTCTCTCTTTCCTTTCCTCACTCCCCTTTTTCATTGAAAAATGTTTCTGTTATCTCCCCCTCTGCCTCTTGCCTGTCTTTTTTCCTTTTCCATGCTGTTTCTGAATCCCTTGCTGCTCTGTACACTGGGTTGAATCCCTACAACTTGCATCGCTGGTGCTCTGACATCCTACAAGGTTACTTCCACTAGCTTTACCTGAAGTGCTCAGAAAAAGGAAGTACATGCACACGTTGCTCAAAGACACACAAATTACTACACATGAAGACAAGAGGAGTCAGGACAAAAGCAGAATGCAGGCACTACTGGAAAAATACCTGAAGGGAGAAAGGGGTTTAAGTCATACTCTTCAATCCAATTTCGCCTTGGCACATCCGAAACCTGTATCAGGATCTACAGCCCAGTTTTGGAGACCTCACGCAACTAAAACAAGCCTTGCCTCCAGGTATTTTGTTCACTGTTGCCCTGGAGTCACACACCAGGTCAAACCCACAGACAACTTCAAGCCACATGACCTCAACTCTTCCCCCCAGGTGGAATTCAGCCATGGGGTGTTCTAATTTGGGTACTGTCATCTTGTGACAGTTAAGACAATTCACGCTCACCATCGTATGTAACGCCACCACCTTCAAGAGAGTAAATGAAGAAAGAAGACCTCTCTGCAAACACATTTTATATCTCTCAGCGTAACTCTGGCACTGCACTGTATCTCCCTACACAGTCTAAAAGTAGGAGGAGTCCTTTGTACAGTTTGCAGAGCAAAAAGGCTATGTACTATGTAAGTTTGCTAGTATACCTCTCCTGATGGAATAAGATAATCAAATAGAAAAATCTGTCTAAACTTATTTTGAAAACTGCATGGCCAGCTTATGCAGTAGCTAGACTTGTGGCAAGGTTGCAGTGTTACTCTCTAAGGAGAATACAATAAATATGCTTATATATTTCATTCAATTCAAGCATTGCGTAGTCTCCAAGTTCTACTATGAGAAGTATGGATACTTCTCATTATCCTTCCTGTTTCAAAACACAGTATTTATCACAGATGTGTATAATACAGCGGCATAGCTTAGGCCTGTTATATAGGTCAGGATCTGCAATGCACACAAGTACATAGTTTGCCACTGCACAGGAAAGTGGCTGCAAAATCTATTTTGGATAATCCGATTTATATTTGAGGAAATCAATGTGTGGTCATTTCTAGAACTGTGAATATAAGGCAACTGCTGCATGCTTGTATATTTGATGAGTTTTATTATACTATACCCTTATATGAATGCCTATGCAGTGTAAATGCTTTAATATAAGATACTGAATGTGGGTTTTTTACACATTATTTTTTAAACGATGATACATTTTACTGCATGTTTATCCATACTTTGTGTTGGTACAAAGCGCAAGCAGGAAGACACGTGACTTCAATAACTTACACAGCAGCTATTCAAATCCATTATAAAAACATGTTCTTACGTAAAGACTTAATTGGGCAAGAAATGTGCTTCCTTTAGACAATGGGCTTGGTTCACAGCAATATCGATGTAATTAATGTTTACTTTTTTAAAAAACCCCACCACTAAGTCTGTAAATGGGGCTACTGACTCTGCTGCAAACCACTGTCAGTGTATTTTGATACCTTCAAAATGTAACTGCATGTGAAAAAATGTAACCTACATTTACTAGGGAAACAGATGATCCCGTCCTGATGCAAGCTGAAAAACAGTGCTCTAATTGAGAGAGTCCTAAACTGAGCAGCTATTGTGTTGGTGCTGCAGGATGACAATGTAGCAATCTTTTTCTTTTTTTCTTTGTTCTTTAAACAGTACTTTCTCATGACCTTAATACAAGGAGTTCATGTTATTTGACTCTGAACTGGGCCCACTGTTTACAGTGTTACTATACGAAACCAAAGTTCAACTTAATTAACAGAATTGAGCAGATTCATTCTTCTGGAAGAAGAGAAGAGGCTGACTTTGGTTTTGCTGAAGTTTTGGAGAGGTGGCTTGGTACAGGGCATTGCTGCTGTACCAGTACCTTTGAAACAAAGAAATCATTATCTGAAAGACAGATGGCTAAGACAGCATTGTCAGTGTTGATCTATTATAGTGCTGAAAACCAAGTTATCAATGATATAACACTAAATTAAGGAAGTAATGCATTAGTTTAAAGCTATGTAAATATTTCTTTAATGCTGCAGCATCACAGGTATCATTTTTCACCGCTTTGATATCCAAGAATTCCTAGTACTACACGAATGTATGCCATCTGCTTAATTTTTTAGTGTCAGTACTTTCATTCGAAGCAAAGTAATTCCTATTTCTTTGTACTGCACTGAAATAAAAGAATCTCGTTTCAGTACATAATGTTTTTCTGGTCTGTCTCCGTCAGTGTATGTTTCGATAAGCACTGAATCACAGACACCAGCCCCTAGCTCCCAGTATTCTGTACATACACATACCAAAGTCATACCTGCCGACACAGGCAGACAGCAGCGCTGGCACTGAGTGACGGTCACCACCCGGAAAACATCCCAGCTACTGGAAGATGGGTCTTCTGTATCTCTGTTTTAGGCTTCAGACACGTTACTCATGAATCCCATTTTTAGGTCCATCAGTCTCTACACCCCTCAGGCTATATCCAACTTGCACGGTCACATTAAAGAGACGGCGGCTATAAAGCAGTCTTGCTGACTATATTAGTACATAAAACAGGGGCACGGTACAAGCTTGAACAGTACCTAGTATCGTCCAAGTTATTTGTTAGCACAGTTGTCCTTCACGCTGGCCCACAACAGCTAGCACTCTACCAGACAGTGCCAGGTACAGCATTATGGGGCAAGACATCCTCAACACAGTCTGGCCACAGCTACCCTGTGGAAAGAGAGGCAAAAGGCACTTGGATGCCAATCAGGCTGCGTCACTTAACTGTACAGCCAAGGAACTGCTCCTGGCTTCTTTTATTGGTCAGATGCAGCTATCCACACCCCTAAAACTGTCACACTCCAAATATGAACCTTAGCAGCAAGTCTTAGTGTCAGACAAAAGCACAGTGTTCTTCAGGATACAGTCTACCTGTGAACACTCAAACCCATCAGGGAACTCCATCCATCTCTGCACTGCCAATCCCTCCCTGACTGCACAGGACCAACTGCTACTGAAAACACTGTTCTATTACTCGGACCGAGAGAATTTTTGAGTACTAGTACTCTTTCTCACCACAAGCCACGTGTATTCAAGCAATACACTGCACTGGAAGAACCCAGGAAGTGTCAGGGCATGTAACTGAAGAGCAGCAACAGTTAATCAGTTATGGTGTGCTCCTGGACTTCGCCAGCACCTTTGGCATTAAGTCACATAACACGAAAAAAAGCCATTTTCTTTCACACACTGGTTTCTTACCAGTACACTCATTAAAGGAGCTGAAGGGCATAACACCCTGGTAATGTGCTGAGACAGACTGTCCCTGGTTAAATGACTCCTGAACTGCATATACCTGTGCCCCAACACAAAACTCCAAACCACTTAGCACCCTACTAAATGTAGGCCAGGTTTTAGGCTGCTTCTTCAGGCTAAAGTAACCCAAGTCAATGGAACTGTATTATAGACTTCAACAGGAGAGACAGAAAAATACTCAGCACAGGCATCTGCCTCATTGCAATAAATCATTTCATTCCTACAGTCTCACAACCCACGGTGAAACAGTGCCCTCAATATGATGCACAGGAAGTCTGAAAGAAGGCAAAGAGGTCATGGAACCAATAACCAATAACCAACTTCGTAGTGTTCCCATGTCTCAACTTTTTCCTTTTAACAAAGTACTATTCAGAGACAGAGGAGGGATAGCCGCCTTCAGCCCTTCCATAGCCTTATGAAAGCATTTTAAGCTGCAGCCTGAACGATACATAAACTAGGTAATGCAAAGATGAAGCCACAAACTGGAGTTCAGGAGCAAAAAGTCCTGTTCATGTTCCAGTCACTACTCTGTGTCCTTTTTATGGCTACAGCCAGTATCAAACCAGCATGGCAGTAAGTCCTTAGATGGATTTTACTGCTGGTGTAGTATAATGCTCCCAAAGACTATATGTTCAGCCTGCCAGCAGAATGCTTACAGCATCTCCAAGGAGTTTAGGAGTTACCAGAAAGGTTGTGTCTCCCGTAGCAGAACCAGCTTAACAAGCTCATTTTAAGGGCTTATAAAGCACGTAGAGCTGTCATAACAGCACAGTCCAAGAAAAGCATATGCAGGGCCACACTTAAAAGTTACAGACCCAGCCATACAAACTCATTTCTAATCAGAAGTGCCATTTATCTCCAGGGAACACCAAAGGATCAGTACCTTCACTTCTGTTTGTATTGATACAGTATTTGGAGTTGAAAATACTCAAAATTTTTAGAGATAACAGACAGTGGCTATAGCAGCACGGGGAGTACGTCACAGACAAGTAAAGCAGCGAAGTCTACACCTGGTGATTTTCAGCCCAAAAATATATTCGAGGCCTTTCAGTTTTACAAAAGTGTCTTTTGATCTACAAGCACAGAAAACTGAGATGGGCAAGGCTGCAGCACTGACTTAAATATATGCAGTCAAAACAGCATTCCAAGCTGTGGCTACCGTGGCTACCATAAACGCCCTGTAAAATCTGCTCCACAACTTTAAGTATCATACTGACAGCCGAATCATCTTTTAAAAACATCACTTTCTTGATCAGCTAATGAAGAAAAATGTTAGTCTAAATCAATACAATGTACTCAGCCACGTCACAGGACCCCCGACGCAAGTGGATGCTGCAACCTGACCTCTTTAGCTCCGTATCTCAGAGCCTGCAAGGGAACGGTGCAGAAGAGTAAAAGCCTTTACCCCATCACTGATCTAAACCCTGACCAAAGACTGTACAGCAGAAGTCAGTTTTCACACTGAAGGACAAAATTTATCTCCACATCTCACATTTTTGGCTGTTACGATGCCTTGTCAGAATGCCTCCACCATGTTTCCTATATATATTACAGAGGGAGCTGTTTGACTTGCACCCTTCTTTGTGGTGACTTGATGGAAGTCACCCGCAGAGGACAAGTGAAAAACCTCTATGTTACAGGGCACCAAACGTGTTACACTTCAGTGAGAGCGCAATCCAAGCCGAGCCCTAAGCTGCGCCACAAGGGCAAGGGGTATGACAGGCTAGCATAAACAGCACAGCAGAAAAAACAATGTCCTGAGGAAGAAGCTGAATCATTTCCTAACCCTGGTCTGTCTGATCTCCTGGCACGTTTCAGAAGGACAGAGATTTCTTCAAAGCTTCTTCTTGGTGAATTCCCATACTGGAAGTCTGAGAGCATAAGCAGCAGCACAGGACTGAATACTGCAAGATGAGGCCCCACAACCCCAGAGCAGTTAACATAGTTTCTAATGAACTGAAATCAGCAGCTCTATCTCTTGCAATGCTGCTCCGTCAGACTCCAGCCAACACTCCTGGGTATTTGCTCTGCCACAGGCCTAGGTCCCAACATGCTGGAGAGCCGAGCCTTACACCGAGTTTCCTGACAGCTCTTCCACCGAAACGTTTGATGGAGTAAGCTAAGGCAGAAAGAGGCTACAGAAAGCAATTACTTTTCTGTTTTGACTACAACCGTATCTGCAGTACAACAAAAGATGAATTAGAGACTTAAAATTTTAATGAGGATGAAACACGTTGAAGATATTGGCTTATTTACATTTAAATAGTCAAATGAAAGGATCAGAAGGGCCACTAAAAAGTACGCTTTACAAGAAAATGTTTTTAAATGGCCTGCTTTTCCTGTGAACCCAAGGCCCAAGATATATTAGAATAATCTAAAAATAAAACACAACAAGGAACAAAATGGCAAAGTTATCATCTTTAGTACGTACAACGCATACCGTCAGGAGCGCTCAATGCTGCCTTTGGCACGCTGTGACCAGACACATCACATCAATAATAAATGCCAGAACTAGGAGTTCAAACAAGATGGAGCTTTTCCCATTGCCATTTCTATAAGGAAGAAACAAAAAAGTCACTTCTCACAAGTTCTCAGCCCTGTAATACTGCTTATTTGCAATTCCACCATGTTTTGTGCGCCTGTTTTGCATTTGGTTAGATGAATAATGTGGAAGAGGGGTTTACCGTCACTATGGCTTCTGGAACGCGTACAGCAATTCCACAGGAATGATATTGGCAGCAAAGAAATTAAGGCGAGAACCAGGAACTCCCATCTGGAAGTGAGAAGCATTAATATAAAGGTATTGTCCAAGTAATCCCTCTTGGTCTTTTCCGCACTCGATAGCGTGCACCTGCTGTGCACAAACACCTCCTTCAGAATCAAGCCCACGCTCCAACAAAGCCGAGGCCTGAGGAAGGAAGTGCTCAGATTAGGCCTGACATTAACCAGTGTTTCCACAGGATCCACAAATGTTTAAAGAAACCAATTAAACTCTGTGCAAGTACCAGTTTCACTTGCCAGGGTGACTAGTAATTCATCACCAACACCAACCATTTTAACGTTTTAGCTCAGCCCTGAGGTCGAGGCAAAGACCCCAGGAGCACCAGTCCATCAAAACCAAGTCCCAGCTGCCCGTGTGACCTAGACGGCGTGCACGGGAACTCCAAGCCCCAGTGAGACTGTATGCCGTCCTGCTAGATGAGGAACTATTTGCTCTGAGTAGTAACACTTGAGAGATTGCAAAGACCAGTCCAGGCCTAGCGCAGAGGAGCAACAGCTCACATCAGGAATTGGTAGCTCGGTTTGCCATCCCCTATTTGGGAAGGATGATGCTACAACTAAGCCTGGCACCGTCTATTTTCATACTGCTTCATCTTACGCGATGTCCAAGCTTAAGCAAAGAAAAAAACCCTTCTACTTCTAACTGTACAGTACTTTCCAGCTGCTACACTTCGCAGCTCACCTGTCAGCACACCTCCACAGGCCTGCCTAGGGGCTAGGGCCAATATCAAACAGAAACCGTCCGCATAGGAGCTCTCCCTCCAAGCTTTACACCTCCTGGCTCCCAAGACAAGGGGAGGGAGCGATAAGACAACCAGGACCTATGCTGACTCAAGGCATTTTCTGATCACATTTACCATGTTACGGAAAGATATCAGGTAGAATGGGCCTACAGAAGAAAACAGTAGTCCATGTGGCATCAGATCCTGGGCTTTTGTCTGTCTCCGTGAAAAGGCTTTATCATGTCACTTGATTTCAAACCCATTTGAAAGAAAAATCTCTAGGAGAGGAGCCACTCTCACAATGTAACAGCCCGGAATAATGAAATTATGATGCTGTTCTAAACAAAGGCTAACAGCCAGGCCTCTCAGTTCCTCAGTGCGTTCTCTAAGCATCATGCAAAACATGGCAACTTTTAACTTGCACTGCAGCCTGTCCTTGTACAGATTCATCAAGGTTCTCCCTCATTTTCTAAGGTGTAACAATCAATCAGTGCAGCAGAGAACTCACCTGGAATCAGAGGTAGCAGAAGACTCCAGAAGTAAAGCAATAAAGCCAAATAAGAAAAAATGGGATTTTCTTTCAGTTTCCCACGACAGCATGTGCCCTGCATGGCAGCCACATTACTATCACAAGGTGAGCTTCCAAGGAGGGAATTCCTGCTATTGAGAAAGCAACCACACTGGTATCTCTGCAGGAAACATAACCGATATTCACAACTATGTACCCACTTCAGATTCAGAGACACCTGCTTCTCCTACCTTATTTAAATTGTCAAGCATTACATAGAAACTTGGGGGTAGAGGGGGAAACCGGACAGGCACACAACAAGTTATGCATTTGAAATGCACTGCTTCGTGGACATCAGCAATACACTCCTAATTCTCCTGAAACAGCCAGAAGGGAAAAGGCCAGGTGATGCTACTTGTGAGCAATGACAAAATACTATCACCTGCAACGTTACTGGGCTAAGACCAAGCCCACGGTTTGGGCACTGACCAGCTCAGTGCCACTGGATCCCAGTACTGCCTGGGCAGAGAGCAACGCAAGTTCTTACCTGGAGAAGCCTCTCAGACTTGCACGTTTTGCCCAGAGAAGCTGTGGGTGCCCCATCCCTGGAAGTGTTCAAGGCCAGGCTGGATGAGTCTCTGAGCAAGCTGGTCTAGTGGAGGGTGTCCCTGCCCATGGCAGGGGGGTTGGAACTAGATGGTCTGTAAGGTCCCTTCCAACCCAAACCATTCCGTGGTTCTATCATTTTCCAGCACTGATGTTCCCCTCAGTCCGTAACCACTGAACGGAGGGAATAATCACAAACACCAAGCCAAAGTTTTGGCCCCCTTGGCTTATTCTCGTGCAGAGGTCTACTACTGGTTCAAATACCAAGCCCAATCCAGATTCCTGCCTCTAAAACCAAAGGTGCCAAGTTGGTTCTGCCCAGCCGAAAGCCACCATGTTGGCAAAACAAAGGAAGCAAAGCCAGCGACACCATTAAGTCAGCTTGGCTACAGGCCCTTAGTGCTAGAAGCCTGCACAGTCCAAACCAAGGAGTTCAGTATTTTCAATTAAAACAACGTACGTTTTTTGCACAGATCAGTGCAAACTGGACCCATAAACGCCTGTGATGCCCCTGAAAGCACCTTCTGCCCTGAACGATCTTCCCGTGCATCAGCTCTCTCACAACAAACACTGCCAGACCATTATACCCACAGATTTCCGCAGCAGCGGCCTCTCTCCGAGGCTACACCTGCTTACCGCCTACTCTGCAGAGTGAGCACACACCAAGGCCCCGAGCGAGCAATCGCAAGGCCCCAGCCCCACCAGCACCCCCTCACCCACACGCAGCACTGCCGAGGGCAGCCAGGGATCCTCCGAAGGCGTCTTGCCCCTGCCCGTCCCCCTGCCACCTGGACAAGAACCGCCGGCAAAAGCGAAGCGAAGCCAGGCCAGGCCCGGCCCGGCAGCCCGTTACTGGCACACACCTCCCATCGTGCCCCTCCCGGCTCTGGTAGCTTCTGAGGCGAGGCGGGGGCAAGCTCCGGCCCCCAGTGCGGCCCGCCGCCATGTTGCACGGCCCGCCCCACCACCCCGGGGCGCTGAAATGGCGGCAGGCGAGGCGGGTGCCGGCAGCCTTGTGCCACACTGGGGCTTTCCCATCGCGGTTACAGGGGTCTGAGAGGGAGGTGTGTGGGATGCTTCGTTTGGCTTCTCTGTTATTTCCCGTCAAAAAATGCAGCTCTCCCGAGAAGTAGCTTTGAAGCCTGAGGAAAAAATGGGCTGGTCACACCCTTCTGCTGGCCCTTTGTTCCCATGCCAGGCTGCTGAGAAACGCTTTTCTGGCAGATCTGTTGTGTGGAAAAGGCACCACTCGCAGCACGGTTATTTGCTATGTAGGGCTGCCTGTGCCATCCATCAGCCTGGGTACACACACTGCTGTAATAAAGTCCGTGCTATGGAAAAGCTTGGCATTTGTATTGGAAATGTAAAGAAAGGAGAAACCTAAATAAGGCAGCGCTTCAAAATGGCAGCGGTGCTTTCTGCTGGATGTCCTGAGGATAGGGTGGTGGCTACTTGGCTGTTGTGCTTCTTCAGTGCCCAGTGAGCAAGGCACGGTTGCTTAGCTTTTCACACCAGGGTCTCTTGCCGTCTGGAGCGGCACTCGGCCCTCTCGGGTCCCCTTGATGAGGGACGGCAGCGATGGCATTGCTCTATGGAACAGGTTCCTTTGTTTCTGGCAAGGATATAATCATTTCTCTGGGAAAGAACACCACAGGCAGTTTCTCTGCAGGGATTTTAGATTTAAGTCCCCAGACTTGCTCTGGCTACTGCTCTGTGCAACAGATTAGGCTTTGGGAAAGGGTGTAATGAAAAGCTGGTGTTGGTGGGGGCTGTTAGAACAAGCAGGAGGCTCTGGAGGGCCGCAGTGAAAGGCAAACAGAGCACAGGAACAACACTGAAGGGAAAAATCCTTTGTTAGCCAAGGTAACACCAAATATCATTTTCACCTATAAATCGGTGAAAATGATCAGTGGCCTGTGTTCAGTCCCGATGACACCACAGGGCATAACATCGTAGTAAATCTGGAAGAGATCTCAGCAGGTTTATCTAGGGCATCCTCCTTCTCCTTTGCAGGATGAAAAGTCAGTCCCTGTAATTCACATGTGCAGGGTCAGAGCTCACCCCATCTTTTCCCACAACAGTGGCCAAACCAATCCCTGCTTATTCACACCCCTCAGAGTCTTGATTGAGTCGATCAGAGAGATTTTATAGAAACTGGAGTGAGTTTGTTTCATTAAGTAATTGCAGAAAGTTCAGTCTGAGTTTGTAAACCTCTTTAATGATGATAATCACCTCCTTGTTGCTGTCTCCGTTGACTTGGAATCCCATCTTTGCTTATCATTTAAACGCACAGAGTGCCTTGCCTCTGGGTGAAGTTACAGCCTGCACAGTGTGCACCTCAAACCAAAGAATGAGGGCTGCAAAAATGAGCAATCCTCACACGTCAGTACTGATTAGGGCCAACCTTTCTGTCACATTCACTCCAGCCATCTGTAGACAGTTACACGGTAAGAGTCTCGGCGGATGGCAGCTCTGCCCTATGCCAGAGCCTACGCTGAGCCCAATGCCCTTTGCTAGCCTAAGAGGGAAGCCCTGAATGCTTCTTCTTTCTGTGCATATGCCTTGTCCTGTCTTCAGAATAACTGCGTGTTAGGGTATTTGGAGAATTAAGCTTGAGATTGTGCCATTTTTAAATTTCACAGCAAAATTCTCTCCTACTCACCCAGCAGACTCGTATTTCATCCTTTTCAAGCATCTGAAGTGGCCTTTCTGTTTGGGATTTATGTATGCATGTCCTATAAGGGGCAAAACAAAGGCTCCTACCATTATACAATTTGGAGTTGGAGTTAACACATTAAAAAGAAGAAAGCTGCTCACAAGAAATAGGAAGTTTCATTTGACAGTGGATCTTTTCATTTAACCTTTTTGGGTTTTATACAGTGCTTCTGTTCACACAGATACAGGGAGAGCCACAGATGGTCACGGTGCTGCTGTGATACAGACCATCGCCAGAGGAAAACCGAGCTTTCAGAGAGGGTTCACTGCAATCCTGTGCCCCGTTATGTGTAACACGCTGCAAATGATCCTAATAGCCATGGAAATGAGTTCCATTTGGCATGAATCACAAGAGCTGCTAAGTGGAGGCCTCTAAAATGGGCCTGTTAGGAAAGACACAAATAATGAGCTGTTGTACTTTTTTTTTTTTTTCCAGCTCATTAAAGTGGGACAGCTGTTGTTTAACAGTTAACTGCAGGAAATAAATGCCAAGAGTAACAGATACTGCAGTTAAGTAAGGCTGACTACCTGCCCTTTATCTAAGCAATTTGCATATCATTTCTAAAGTATCACACGATGGAAGGTTGGTGTTTTTTGGAAACCATCTCCTAAGGAGAAGGTGATAAAGAAAGGAGCAAATGCATCACTTCAAGGACTCCAAAAGGTCTCGTGGAGGATTTCCAGCACAGGCAGGCCCAGTCCAACTAAGGTAGCATGCCATGTGCCATTTTACACCTAATATGGGTGTAATACAGGGGTTGCCTGCTTTCCCTGCTTGGTGAAGGATGAACACAAAGCCGATTTAGCTCCCTATTGGCTTGGAAGTCCATGTCCAGCTGGATTTGAAGCCTCACAAGCAAGGATGAGAACTGCAGCAAGGTCTTCTCCCCTGCTAGTGCTCTGTACAACCTGCTGTTGGATTGCAGTGTGACGAGGAAGGCAGCGTTACCCTCCAGCACTTGCTACTGGAAGCGGCGGGAGCTGGGTTCTGCATGAAGCCGTGCGTGCGACCTGAGCATCCTTTCTACGTCAGAGCTCTGAGGAGGAGGAGCACCTAGTCTGAGCTGTTTGCAGGGGTGCAGTAACGGCTGAACTATTCCTCTCTGACAAAGCTCAGGCAGCTCGAGGCAACACAAAGCGATAATTTACAATCCAAGAAAACGTCATAGGTGTTTTCGGAGTGGGTATTCTTAGGATCATATTCTTGGAGCAAACCGTTCCTACAACTGAAAAATTATATGTTTATTAAAATTGCTGTGCCTTCAGCCCTCAACAGTGCCCCGCTGGCTGTGTGCAAACTGTTTCAGGCGTGTAAACCAGCTCAGCTTAATCCCTGCTGATTTAATAGCTGAGGAACAGTAAGAAATAGCTCAAGGGTATGACTTACTCCTAAGCTTCCACAGTTACTTCTGACCACAACACTGTTTGTACGAGGAGCCAACCTTTTGCCACCTGTGTCCTGTGGTAGGTGCCGTCCCGCCGCTTGCTAGTACTGCCTAAATGAAGTGGGGAAGAGGTGCCTTTTGTGAGGACCTAACGAAAATAACTACGATCCCAAATACGGGAGAAATGCGCGTTTGGAGGAGAACACCTGTATGTTAGGCCCTGCCCTTTGCTGCTACCCACCACACTTGACAGGAGGATTAAACCAGCATTGTTTAAAGAAAAAGCCCTGAGATTCTTTGCTGTGACTCAGAAACCTTACCTAGAGCTTGGAAATCTTCAACAAACTGGCACTCTAATGAATGCAGTCGCACACACTGTCATATGTTAACATTGACTGTAAGCTGTTAGGCCAAGTAAATGTCATTTATTAATTGCTTTGTCCCTGCGTGACCACAAAACAGAAGTAAGCGAGGTGCACATTCACCATGCACCTTGACTGAAAAATGAGGACTATTCCAAACCGATAAAACTGCTCCGTGTCTTACCGTACTCAAACCTTATTTGCCTAGGCAGGAATAAGGCGTATGGTAGGTATCAGGATGCTCGGGGAATCAGTGCTCCAGAGCAAAAATCTCAGTTTAATTCACTAGCGTACATTAAGTCTTCAGCATGAGCCAGGTATAGTCGTGCCTCCAGGAATATTCTTACACCAAATGCTGTCATGGGTTAAACAGTATTTTGGATCAGTTGCACATCAGATCGCCATAAGTAAATTCACCAAATCTCTTAATTTAATATTTGTGAGGATGAGGGAACAGTAGGGTGACAGTAGGGACACTGTCACCATGCCACAGAACTGTAGATGGTCCAGACAAGATGCTATAGGAGTATTTTGTTTCTTAATGATTTCAACCTCGATGGGGCTGTCATCGAGCAACCCATTAGCTATCCTGCAACAACAAATCTAATCAACCTGAAGCATTCAGCATGACAAGCCACTAAAGCGTACGCTTCCCGTGGGATTTGCAGGGTACAAAGATATTTCAAAACAAGAAAGATGCACAGTCATCCCAAGTTTCTTTTTAAAGAACTGTAATCTTCACAGTCAATATTAACACATTCAGTACTGGACTGAAACAAACCTTTTCTAGCACATACCGCCTGTAAATGTTGTGTGTGTATCAATATGGTAAGCATCACATTGCAGGAATAGGATTCAAAGCTCTGTTTTTGAAAGAGACTGAAACCTCGACAGAGCACAGTAGACTATTCAGTCACCCTCTCACAATCAAGGTAACGCCTCTGCAGCCCTCAGCATCACTCAGGTCACCACTGATACGATTCTCATGGGGCACACCAATGTGAAAGGATATTCCGAAATAGGAAAAAGAACGTATCGCATAGGTATTCAGAGCAGGACAATCCCTTTCCCGAGGACCATTGTCAAAAACCAGTTATCTTAGCATGTCCATTGCTGTTTCAAGCCACATTCGTATAGCTCACTACAGCGGATACTGAAAAGAGAGAAGTAGGACTGAAATGTGTATTTGCAAAGGTGCCTGCTACCTCAACACATGAAATATTATTTAAGTCTCCAGCCAACACATAGGCATTCAAAAGCAGGAAAGAGGCTGGTGAGACAGTTAAGGCTCATCTTCCCAACAGGCTGTTATCAAACAAGATCCAGCATAACGTGCCCATTGCAGAGAGATTTCTGGGCCATAAATCACTGTGTAACTACCACACATCAGGAATGGGGCACAAACCAAGCCTCAGCAGCGGCCTGCACAGTGGTAAAAACAAGTCAGCCAACCTGAAACAGTTGGACATTGAAAAAAGAAACCCAAAACCCAAACATCCAGATTGCCTAAAACCGTGCCTCCCCAAGGACCCAAAGAACTGGAAGTTGAAAAAGACCACAACACCTTCATTCAGGGTAGTTTCTTCCCAATTTGTTGTCATCAAGTGCAGTCTGTATGAACAACCCTCTCATAGGAACAGCTCAGGGAAATTTCCAGCTCCACATCTGTCCCCATGCTACGTGGCGGTCGCATGTTAGGGTAGGATTTGGACCCAGACAAGACTGGCACCAGCATCTTACACTCCCAGCCATAAAAGTGATCTCAACTCAGCCAGCAAACCCAGATCACAAACAGACATGCCTCCAGGACCATACCTTTGGGAATCACCGTGAGTAGGAAATCCCACTTGCTAGTTAGAACATCAGTTTCGTGGGCAAGTGTGTCCTCACCACTCTCCATCCACTGCAGGGATGACACGGGAATGACAAACGTTCAAGATGTCCTTGACTCACAAGCGACACGGCAGTGAACCCAGCGTCTGACTCATACTTAAGGTTTCTGAAGTCTTGCAGTCCCCCGTTGACATAATCTAATGCAGCCACACTCACGTTGTCCATTCTATTCCTTTTCTTTAACATTCTGACTCTGTTTGGTCAGGTGCCAAATACAAGGAGAAGTGACAGCACAATAAATGACTAGGCAAAGGCCACTTCCAACCTGTGAGACAAGAACGGAGCTACACTTTTCTCCTAGGTATGCTGATTTGTATGGAACAGTGTAGGGATTCCCCGGTTAAGTTAAAACCTTACGCTGGCCCCTACTGTCACAACATGCAAGCTAAGCCGAAGATGGCTTGAGTTAGCTCCTCTGTAGCGGGAGCGCTCTCTGATGCTGCCTAGCTTCAGCACCTCAGGCGCTCTGACAAGGTAGACAGCGGGCTCTGAAGAGCCTGGGCTGCTCTCCCCACAGAGTGTGGAGGAGCCCAAGCCATGTGTCAGTGTCCCTGTTCTGGGACGGAACCAGCAATGACAAAGCCCTGTGCCGTTCACGTCCCTGTGCGACTGGCAGCCTGTGCATTCAAGGAACAATTGTGAATGCAGGTGCTGTGGTCTCTCTATTTGCTGCTGTTCGCCCTTGGGGAAGGATGTTGTTAGACAACCTGTAGTACTTCCTGCAGTGTCACCGTGCAAGTTTCATTTGCCCTGTCATGACACAACATCCTTGGCTTTTCACTGCAGAGGGAAAAGCAGCAGTAACAGCCAGTCTGAACATAGCGTAGGACGTGTGTCAGACTCCGTGGCAATGTATTAGGCAGTCGGGAATGAAAAATCTCTAGAAACTGCTTCTGTTAAACCCTACAAACGTTGTTGCTAACTGAAAATGTGATTGCATTCAGTCAGCGCCAGGGCGCTGCGAGGCAGCATGTTTTCTAGCCCTGTTGGACTCATTTAACCCAAGTTGTTTGAACTCCCTCATCTGCTATCAGCAAGTCCCAGCAGATGGCATTACGGTACCAGGAAACATCACCCAGGTGCCGGTTGCCTTCCCCTCAGCTAGACAAGTTCAGTGGGGAATCTCCAACTCCTTTGTGCTTGGGCAGAACCTTACCTTCTTCTTGCTCCTGTGGTTTGTCCAACCAAGCCTAGCATGCAGTCA
This sequence comes from Rhynochetos jubatus, assembly GCA_027574665.1. Lineage (NCBI taxonomy): Eukaryota > Metazoa > Chordata > Aves > Eurypygiformes > Rhynochetidae > Rhynochetos > Rhynochetos jubatus. The sequence goes on from CM050650.1 coordinate 40,350,792, forward strand.
TTACATTTCAGCTGGGTGGAAGTATGGAGCCAGGAAGAGACAGCAATGCTTTATGTGACTGTTTCAAAATCCCTTGCCTCCCTGCTCTCCCTGTGCTCCGAATAACCTTGATGTCAGCACCGGCACTGTATACAGCAGGCTGACAATAACTGTTGTCTCTCCTGGTATGCTGTGGTCTGTCTTTTCTAGGAGCCAGAGACTAAGGGAAGAGCAAATTCAGTGCTAAATACCTCTGAATTCAGGTGCCAGTGAGATGTGGAAGGTTTAAGCACAGGTACGTGAACGCAGTTGCCTATAGCTCAGAGAGATATCATGCAGAATGGCAGAGCCTGGCCCTGGGGGGTTCATACCTGTTAAGCAGTGAGAGCTGGGGGTGCTGGATGTACAGAAGCAATGAGAGCAAGTTAACTCTGGTTCACTAGACTGAGCTTCTTGAGCCTCTGCTTTGCTTGGTACCCTGCCAGGCTGTATGCACAGCTGTATTCATGCATTGATGTGTTTAAGAGCCCTTATTTGATATGTCACCAACTGTTCCCTGTTTGATTGCTGGAAGGGTGTCTTTTCCTTGCACGAGACCCCAGCTTTTGATAATTACCCTTTCTGACACGAGCAGGAGTTCCTCTGTCTCTCTATTGCTCCCAAAAGAGCTGACATTTCAGCACCTTTCTCTTTGCACCGTTTATTACCCAGACACCGTCCGATCGGTATTTAATCTTGTGTGTGCGTGTAAAGAAGCATCACCGAGAGTGATGATCTTAGGGCACATCACTAAGTGCCGTCAGAGGTCTGGAGAACCTCCGTTCGTTATTAATCACGCCCGGCGGTGACATTAGGGACATGGACTAAGCAGAAGGTACCCTGACATTTTCAACAGCCCATCGGATGCCCGGCAGAGCGGGCAGACGGCCCGGTCTCTTGTGCCGCCTGCTGGCAAACCCGGCAGATTACCGCTTCCCGAGGGCAGGGGCTGCCGGCTGGAGCTGAGGTACCCAGGGCGAGGAGAGGTGGGGGGCAGCCTCCCGGGCAGGATGCCTGCGGGCAGCGGGGGAGGGCGGGGTGCGTGCGGGCAGCCTTCCCCGCAGCACGCCGGCAGCATTCGTGCTGCTATGGAACACGACAAAAACCCGTGTCGTTCTGGGGCTGTGCAGACTTTGGCTGGTTCTTTGCAGGCCCACGTGGCTGTGTGTTCTTTATTCGGGTGCTCCAAGGGGTCAGGGCTCACTCTCTTGGGCTACACAGGCTGTGGATGGAGGGGTGCTTGTCCTTTCCCATTTTTCAAGTTTGCCCTTTTGAGGCTTTGACCCCAGCCTGGATTTATCATGGGCTGAAGGAGGCCACCTCTTTTCAAAATCTGTGCAGTATATCGTATTTATATGTCACAGATCAGCATCTGAAGCAGATAAATAAACATGGGTGTATTATTAGCAAGTTCTTGATATGCTAGGACTTGGTCCAGAACCCGCTGGAATTGGAATTTTTCCCTGGGCATTGAAATAAAACAGTCGTGCGTAAAACCCCCAAAAGAACAACCATCAAGATTAAGTCTAACATCTACTCAGTGTCGGTGACGTGCCCTACCACTGAACTATTCCCTAACTGATTAGCAAGTTCCCAAATCAGTGTGAAAAAGGTATTTACAGGGTTGCTACTGAAACCTTCTCCCCCCTCTCCAAGCTGTGAGCAGGTAAGGAACACAGCCTTCTGTGTGGCAGCCCTCTTACCAGAAGGACAGAGTCATAGGATCTCGTTAGAGAAAACTCTTTCTTCTTTTTAAAGTAAATGGGGTTTTTTGGCAAAGACATAAGCTCATGAGCGATTACAAGGGGATAGGTATCAAGTGCTGTGGGTGAGGAAAGAGGATCCATGAACCAGGATTGCACCAAGTAGCATTTCCAGGGGATATAGCAAAATGGGTTTCTTTAAAAATCCTAACAACCTCCTGCAATGTCTCCCTTTCTGATTTGTGACTGACTGGACTGAGCACTGACTGGCACCACAAGCCAGAATCCAGCAGGATGTAAGAAATGGCAATGTCAGAGGAAGGGTACCAGCTTTCTACTTAAATTAAAGGGATATGCACCAGCTGAGAGGTAGCAGACATTCTGGTACAGTGAAGGGCCACGCTACTCCCTTTTTTTAAGAAGGAATTATGTACAGCTAATCTTGCCCCACATTACATCCCTCCCCCCTGCACACACGCGCATATGTAATCGGAACATCCACTGCCCTTTGGGTCCCCAGTTAGCTGTTACCAGCTAGCGCTAACATCTGCACATCCTTCCTTCCCCTGTTGGGCTGCACCACAGCTCCCAACTTCCCTAAAATACTTCTTAGCCTTTGGAAGCTGTAGGTGGGCAGATCACAGACAGCCAGAGTGTTTCTTCTCCTTTACTTTCACTGTCTCTCAGCTCACACAAAGAAGCGGGTGGCAAAGAGGAGATGAGAGGGAAGAGCAAAATTGTCAGCAACCCGCTTTGTTCTTTACCTTGTCCTTTAGCCCGTGCCTTCCTTTACATCTTCTGTTTCTCACCCCCATCCGCTGACAGGCATGTCAGTGGCTAATGCTGAATGTCCTGCCATGCTCAGGGACAGTGCTGAAGGTCACGGTCAGTCCTGGGGTAACCCACAAGAAAGCAGCTCGCTGTGCTACAGCCGCGTGTGTTGCTTTATGTTCCTTGCTCCTGCCTGTATCACAGCAGTATATAATTTCAGCAAAACTCTATAGGTCAGCAGGAACAGGGGAAAAAAGTCCTTATTCTCTCTGAAGTTTCTGCTTCATAAGCTCTCTGAGGGAAGGACTATATCCTTTATTACCCGACTGGGAGGAAGTGGCCTTGATTTCTCAGGCATCCTTAGACACTGAGAAGGAGCACATACTGCACGTCGGCAACCTTGCAGCTGTGGGCAGCCAGAGGCAGCAGGTGTTCACCTGATATGATAGGTATGAAACATGTCCTCTGACTACATGTGAAAATCCTTGGCAGGAGGTGGCTGACTGAACAATCCCAGGAAATTCATGTTTCGGGTTGAATTTAACCTAATCACTGCTGGAGGTGTTCAGCAAAGGTGGTAAGGCTTTCAAACTTGGAACACCAGGTGGTTATCGTCATGATACATCTCACCAGCCACTTTAAATCTCTGTTTCATATCTGTGCTGGTTTTGGCTGGGTTAGAGTTAACTTTTCATAGTACCTAGTAAGGGACTGTGGTTTGGGTTTGTGCTGGAAACAGTGTTGATGACACAGGGATGTTTCCGCTCCTGCTGAGCAGTGCCTACACAGAGCCAAGGCCTTTGCTGCCTCTCACCCCACCCCACCAGCGAATAGGGCTGGGGGTGCACAAGCAGGTGGGAGGGGGCACAGCCGGGACAGCTGACCCCAACTGACCAAAGGGACATTCCATACCATGTGGTGTCACGCTCAGCAAATAGAGCTGGGGGGAAGTTGACCAGGGGGCCGCAGTGTGGGGCATTGGTTGGCTGGTGGTGAGCAATTGGGGTTTTTTCTCATATGTATCACTTGTCTTTCTTGCATTTTATTTCTTTCTGGTACTCTCCTTTTCATTACAGTAATTTTTTATTATTATTATTATTTTCTTTAATTTTATTTCAATTATTAAACTGCTCTTGTCTCAACCCACAAGTTTGCTCACTTTTACCCTTCCAATTCCCTTCCCCCCCATCCTGCTGGGGGGTGAAGTGAGTGAGCAGCTGCGCAGTGTTTAGTTGCTGGCTGGGGTTACACCATGACAGCATCTCTCCAGCTTTATTTCGCTCACTAGTGTAGAATAAAATGCCTGACTGCTCTGAGCAGAGTTTTCTAAGAGGAGCTGCTAACTGGATGGGAACAGCAAAGCAGCCTGCCTGCTTATTTCCAGCACTTTCTGAAACGCTCTGACGGCTGTTTCAAAGCCCATCATGCTGGGAGGGAACCAGGCCACAGCTCATTGCATCGGCTTTTGTGCTGTAGCAGGGTGGGACAAGATGATGGCAGGAGACCTTTTTAACCCAAACGGCTCTGTGCCCCTCTGAATCTGATTAAAGCTTTTAAGATTAAATTGGCTGCTTAATTAAACACCTTCTGGCGCCGTTCCCAGCGTGGCGGAGCAACGGAGGGTGCAGACTTCTCTCCCTGGTGGGCTGGGGGAGTTGCCCCACGGCAGTGCCTGACCAACGCTCAAGAGAGGCCTGGCTCTGTGACCGTTGCGTGTGGTAACCCCTCTGCGGGAGTGGCTCCTTGCCGGGGCCTGGCAGCTGAGGAGAAAGGGCTGGGGCTGAGGTGAGCGGCGCCTGAGGCCTTGAGGCCTTCCTCGACATGGGGAGGATGGGCACGGGCTGGGGTGGTGGTGGGCTGCCAGCTGCCCCTCTGCGGCCCCGGGCGTACGCAGGACAGAGGGAGGGCCGGCTGCAGGCCTCAGCGCTCGCCTCTGCTGCAGCAGGATGTTTGCTTCTGCGCTGTCTGCTGAACACAGCCTGGCCATGGGGGAAAAACAGTACTGAGGAAAGGTCAGGAAGGAGGTTTGGGCTGGGAAACGTCTCCCCTCTGCACCCAGCGAGGGCCTGGCTGCAGAATGAGGGGCTCTGAAGGGGCGGCGAGCTGCCCTGGGCCTGCAGGGAAACGCAGCCTGGCTGTGCGGTGGGGCGGGGTGGAGGGGGCACCCCGGGGAGCCCCCCCTCCCACAGGCAGGGCAGGGACCTGCTGTGCGAGTCCCGTGAGCCACAGGGGAAGCTGCCGGCCCCAGGCAGTGGAGAGCTGTGTGCTGTGGCCCTGTGGAGTGCGAATGGACTTGGGAACTGGGACACAAGAGTTTGCGCCCCAGGTCGCACATAAGGCCCTGCCCCATGGCAGGGAGAGCCGGTGGGCGCAGTAGGAAAGCCAGTCGGGTTGGTGGGGCAGGTGCAGCTGTGTGGGCCACAGTCCCAGTGCCTGTGGGCAGCAGCAGCGTCGGTTGGGCCCAAGAGAAGCCTTTGCTGGAGAGTCATGGAAATCCCGTGGTACCTAGTGGCGTGTGTTTGTTTTCCAGCGCCAGTGCTCGTGGCGGCCTGGGTCTGGAAGGTTCCCTGCGGTCAGCAGTTGACACAGCAGTGGATGGTTCCTCCTCTAGCATGGCACCTGCGCTCCGACCGTAATGGTGACTGAACTGCGCACCCCCCTGCCATTTCTGGCCTGGCCCGGCCCACATCAACCTTACTGGGAAGACTTTTTTCCCCCCAAAACTATGGGCTTGAGGAAGTTTTACGGCTGCATGTGAGGCAGCTGGGAATCGCAGTGGCGTAGAAGCTGCTGTGGGTGTGAGTGGTGTTGCACAGCGGGGCATGGTGCTAGCAGAAAATCCACTGAGAAATCATGGATGGCTCAGAAAAGCCTCGTGCTTCCAACTACTGAAGGCTGGGGGGTGTGAGAAACGCTCGCAGGCCAGTAATTTCGGCTCAGGCAGGATCGCAGTGAAGCAGCATTTTATTTGCGATTGCGATGGCGGGCGTCCTCCCCCCCCCCCTCGCAGGAGAGAAAGCGCACTTAATAGCAACAGAATACATCTCAAATACCCTAGTTCCCGACGCATTCAGCCCCCTCCCGTTTCCTCATTGGCCGAGTACTCCAGGTTCACAGCCCATCCGAGGCGTGTTTCTGTACTTTTGTACAACTTTTGAATTTTTTTAAGGGAAATACATTAACACTTCGGTATGTCTTTGTTATATCTTATTCTGCAATTCTTTATCTGGTTCCCAACCTGTTATTTTTTTAATGTTTTCATTCTGCTGAGATGGTGATATTTCTTTCTTTTTATTTGGCCTTGTCAATTAGCCCTTGCTCAGGATGGGTAAGAAGGTTTTGCTCATGCAAATTTACGGTAAAACTGAGGCCTAGGACCCATCTGCAGAAACACAAAAAGTTAGCTTCTAGGACTGGAATTTTCCATCTGCAAAGCCACGAAAACTTAGCTTCTTCCAATTCCCTCCTCTTCTTGCCCTTATTGTTGTTTTGGCACTTCCTCACATTCTTCTTTTTTCAATTTCTACAGCATTAAAGCCACGTATCGGTCTTCTGATAACCTTTTTCTTGTACACAGACCTTTAATGCCCATCACACGGGGATTATTACACTGGATTAGGATACAAATCAAGATACATAGTGCTACTGTTATCACTATTCCCACAAATAATTGTTTCAGCCAACCCCAGCTGGGTAACCAGGAGGTTAATTTATCCTGAATGTCCCAAGATGTATTGTCTTTAGCAACCTCACGTAAGACTTTGGTTTGTTCTCAAATTTTATGCGAGTCAGTTTTAATTTTTCCTGATTGATCCACATATTGGATCAATCCAACAGTTGGTATTGATGACGGTACCTACCTCTCTCTGAGCAGCTAACAAAAAATTTAATGTCATTCTGGTTTGGAACACCACCTTCAACAGGCTAGTTACTTCTTCTTGCAAAGTCTGGATTGCGTCCATGGTGTGATTTTTCAATGCTTCAGTAACAGCAGAGATGTTAACAATAGCTTTCTCTAATTCACTTATCCCCAGCGAAGGGATTAACCATCTTGTAATGCTGTGGAATACCGTTCCTCTTTCAACCAGAGGATTGTTAATTCTCTTAATTCTATGGAAGTGGGTTTCCAAGGGACTGGTGGTGTGGGTACATATGGCCTCAACAATGGCTAGATTCGGAATTATTACTCACAGAGTGCAAGCTCCCTTCCACTCCAAGGAAGTGGATATTTTCCTAGCCCGATTTCCACGCAGCCAGTACCACCTTTTGCCCTTTGGGACAGGTAATCCAGTGTAGCTGAGGCTTTTGATCGCCCTTGTTATATTACTATTCCATCTTATGGAATCATAATTATTTCTGGCAAGGAGTTCAGTTAGGGTTTCCATTTTTGCGCAGTTTCTGAATGTCCTTACATCTGTTCCACCTACATTACTAATTAAACAAGGCTACGTTCGATTAAAGCATGTTACTTTAACATCTATTCCTTTATTGACAGGTCCCTCCACAATGTAGTATTCTGAAATACAGAGGTTATTGGTTTATTCCGTATTCCTTGAACTAGTTGACAGGAACCCAAGGGTAAGGGGACCCCTATCAAAAGTATCCCTTGGCTTGAATATTTTGGAAGTTGAGTACCGATCCAGCAATTATTTCGAGACAGGATTCGGGGAATGTTCTGAGATAGTTGGCTATGTAAGTTTCCTTTTCATTATGTTCCTAAACGAATAATCCCTATCGTTAACAATAGAAATATTGCCTCTCATTATGTATTCAATCTATCAGATTCTCTCTGAAACTTACCACCTAGACAATATAAATCACCTTCCAGTGCTGGATCAATCCAGCAGTTTGATCCGCAATTTGGAGACCTGGACTGGTCCTCTTATTGGGTACCCGATCTCCTTAGGTATTCTATAAAATAACAGGTTAGCTTACAAATTATTCTAATATAAAGAATTATTCCAAAAATCATCCGACATACACCTAAAAAAGTAGTAGTCTCTCTTGAGGACACTCTAACTCTGTATATGCCAACCGCTCTCCCCAATTACAGGTTACAGGGGCCTACAAGGAAGCTGGGGGGGTGTGGGGGGTGTGGGGGGTGCTTCTTACAAGGGCCTGTAATGACAGGACAAGGGGTAATGGGTTTAAATTGCAAGCAGGGAGATTTAGATTGGATATCAGGGAGAAGTTCTTCATAGAGAGAGTGGTGAGGCACTGGAACAGGTTGCCCAGGGAAGCTGTGGGTGCCCCATCCCTGGAAGTGTTCAAGGCCAGGCTGGATGCGGCTTTGAGCAACCTGGTCTAGTGGAGGGTGTCCCTGCCCATGGCAAGGGGGTTGGAACTAGATGGTCTTTAAGGTCCCTTCCAACCCAAACCGTTCCCTGATTCTATGAAAAGGGAAGGAACCGGGTATGCTAAACCATATCGCTGAACTAGTGACCTGTGTCATACCTGCAGTTTGTAGCATAAAGCACAAAGTCCTAGAGACTTCTACAGACCGGTGTGACCCTTCCATGCAGACCTGGTATTGACATAAGGGTACTTAACCAAGTATCCTTTACCAAGACACAACATGCTGTGTCTTAAGAGACTTCTGATGGACCAACTGAAAGGCACTTTGGCTATACATTAGATCGGATCCAGGCAAAACCAGTCAATGCCACACCAGCAGCAGTCATGGCTGTATTTCAGGAAACCCAAGTTTTCTCAGGGATAGCCTTGCAATCCTTCTGGGATTGTTGCTATATATTGAGAAACATTATAACCAAACTCAGATGCCAAGCCAGTTTTACAAGTGAAAAACTAATTAAAACATGTTCCTATAAATTCACGGTTGCAATATTCATATGCACATTTTTATCTAAAATAAGGCAAAATATTTGAGTTTTAGGACTCCTGTAAGTTCTATTGAAAGTCTTTGCTGTCTTCATCTTTGATTAAGCCAGGGTAACGGTGAGCCACAATCATAAAATTTAGACTGTAAAATCACTTCAGATGGGTAAGATTTGTATAGATAAACTAAAGGTCATAAGGGAATCTGTGCTGCTTGTTTCCTAAGCCTGAGGCTCTGCTTTGCAGTCAGTTAGTTTTAAGGTGGAGGATGAAAGGATTTTTTATAGACTTTTTTTTTTTTGTGTGTGTGCAAACAAGGACATTTTAAGGTATGTGAATATAGTCATTCTTTTTGAAATTGCGTTGGGGACCTTGATATCCACCACACAAGTGGTTATCATCTCTTAAACTCAAGGACTAACAAAATCACACAACCGCAGTCACTGCTGGACGGGAAGACGAGCACTGCCAGAAGCGTAAGGTACAGTGCATTTTTCATCAGTGTGATTCGCTGCTACTTACAGTCAACACAATGCGGGAATGGAGACTCCTTGGTTCGTCCAGCGCTGATAGATAAGCTCAGCCTAGTGGTTGCCGCGCGTGACAAGGAGTTAGGACTGAAGACGTCATTGATTTATGTAATACTTGCATTAACGCAGTCCTCAGTCACGCATGGGATTGTTAGAGTGGTCTTATTTTAGATTCATCGCAGTCAAGCACCTACCTTTTGCTTTTTTAATTCTGAGGGACAGCATGGAAAACTGATGCCCAATTTTTCTGGCCAAGTAAGAAGCAGAGTATCTTCCAAAGGCAAAGGAGGAGATAAACGTGCCCAAGACGACTGAAAAAATTGGCGCATACAGACATGCTCAGAGCTGAGTCCTAGGACTAGCAGGCTTAATTCCCGTGCAGCGTGTGCCACATATATGCACACTCATGTCCTGGAGCGCTCCTGAATTGCCCTGGGAACGTGGTGGCTGGGAATGTGCTGCCACTAACAAATACTTGTAATAGACCTGCCACTGGCTCCTTCGTGGTTCTCCAGAATGAAGGTACCAGGAGCAGGTTACAACAGGCCAAAATAATTGTTCCAGTGAGTCGTAGCAAACTCACAGGCCACAAGTTTCACACCATCAGTACAGTGAACGTCTGTCAGGAGCTTACGTTCCCCGCTCTCCCAGTTGCAGTTCTGTAAAGGGGCTGGGCACCTCCACGATGAACACAGCAAAAAATAGACCTTCTGCAGTATTCAGTGGTATTGGCACAAAGCGTGCTCGCCCGTGTCTGCTGGCAAGAGAAACTCAACCGCTTTCACTGTGCTGATACGAAGCTTTTGGGCAGCTGCAAAAAGAAGGGGGCAGGACACACCTCTCTGAGCCACCCTGGCAGTCTGTGAACCCAGGAAACTTGCCTGCAACAGTGACACACCATAGTTCAGCTTTATAAAGCAAATTTTGTGTGCCTTTGTGTGCTTTCAGTGGGGTTTGGCAGTGACAGCTAGCTAGGAAGTCTTTAAACGGCACATAGGGCTCTAGAGAGCAAAATTTGAGACTATGGCAATGGCCCCCTCACTACATCAATCAATTCAGAGCCTTCAGAGCAGAGAGTTACAGCTGCTGAGAATCACGGAGTCTTGCTCTTGTGCAGCCGTATTTGTCTCTTTTTCAGCTGGTTTCAGAGTCATCCAGGATTTCTCTGCCTCAAAACCGTAAACCTTTCCTCTTCCCTTTTTAATTTCAGTTTAACGGCTGTGTCTCTGCGTTTCTGAGGCTTTCTGGTTTTTAAGATACATGTCAACAATTCATGTCCTCAGGATCCCTTTTTTTTGTTTGTTTTGTTTAGGGACATTGTGGGAACTCTCCCACTGCTGCAAGGATAACAGTAAATTCTTTATTACTCACCTCACAATGCTGGATGTAGATAGAATCCCTAAAACCAGAAGGGAAAAACCAAAACAACACTTATGAGAGAAAGCAAAGGAAAAACAGTGGATTTGCATTCTGCTTTTACAGAAGGTCTCATCTTGTATGTGCAATCAATTATTCAAATAATTTGTTGACAATTGATAGACTTATTTCTAATTATGCTTGATTAGACTCCTGGAATTATGTGATTGCATAAATGCAGGAGGTACAGCCTAGATGAGGAGGAAATGTCATTTTATTTCTCAGTTTATTCAGTTTTACTAGTTAAAAGGACTCAGGAAGGTTAATTTCCATTACCCTCCACAGAGGCTCACTGAACTGTCTTTATCCCATTTGGTTTTGTAAGTGAAGTTGTAGAAGCTCCTCAGTTATGCAGGGGAGAATTCACTGTGGGTTTTGATATTCCCGAAGGCTAGGAAACACCTCAGAGTCGTGTGATTGACATGCAAATAATGTGTTTATGTTTACTGTCTACAAAATCAAGTCTGTAGTGCTAAGATAAGTAGGTTATTCCTAGGAGAACATAACCATTGGAATAAGATGAGCTAATTCAAAATTAATTTGTTTTTAATCCATCTCAGAGTCTTTGCCTTTCTCATGATTCAAATTTAGATTTCTTGTTTCTTTCTACTGCAGACTCAATTACGTACTTCTAGCTGGTTAGCATTTCACAATTCCATTTGTGCTTGGAAGGCCTTGATATATATTGGATAAGCACCTGAACTTGATTTTTTGCATGTCTCTATTAAAACCCATGACAAAGCTCCTGGGTATGATTCTGCTACAGCTGAGAGAAGTGTAAGCTAGGAGTGATTGCTGAGGTCAAGTAATTCTGCAAGCTAAGTCAAAAATTGATTCTAAAGGTCAAGGCCATTTTTATTAGAAATGTGCAATGATTTGAATGGCATCGTATTGAAGATTGTGTTGCCTTACAGGAGGGAATGCTACATCTGAACAAAATAGATCCTGTCCGCCAGCACTTTGCACCGTTGGGCAAATTCCTACTGAAGCGGGCAGAAACTCACTGCCGATTTAATTCAAGATTGGAAACATCTCACAACAAATGATTATTGCCAAAAAATCCTACTGACTAGATAAGCCGTAGTTAATACTTAAATAACAAATATATTGCTGGTTTTTAATTTATTTATTTGGAGTTAACTTTTCCTACGGCAACCATCTAGGAAAAAAATTACTCTGTGCATTTCCAGCTACATAATCACATTTCAATTTCTATCAATTTTTACTTCAAGTGTCTCCGGCTGCATAAATGAAACCCTTTGGGAAAGAGATGAAGATAGATGAGACCTACTGAAACTCCTTCGGCATCCTCTTTCCTGTGGAAGCCATGCCATCGTCTGCAACCGCCTGATGACAGTAGCAGTACGCATCTCTGAGCAGAGTACAGGATGTCAGTCCATAATGCTGTTCTGAAGGCAGAAGACAGCACTTCATCTTCTCTGACGCTAGAGTGGCAGAACAGCGAAGAGGATTCTTTTACCGGCAGTTCTGACACGCTCGAAGATGTTAGCATGACCTCTGCAGTTTTTAGCACTGACACCAGCGATGACAGTAGTGGCAGCTCCGTTGAAACGCACTCTCTGGAAGGATACTTCTCACTAACTCATACTGACCAAGAAGACACCGGATCAGGTTCAGGAATCCCTGAACTTTTTAAGGTTACTGAAAAACCTCAAGCACAGATTTTAAAACACGATATAAAGATACCACCTGACGCCAAAATCACATCGCTACCGTTTTCTTCTTTCCCACCTCGACTGCAGCAACTAATGGCAGCCAGAGCTGAAAACATCTCTGAAGTAAGGCCAGCTACCAAAACACCAACTGTAACTTATGTATGGCCAGTAATAAAGGTGCATGAGGCTTCTAGCCCCTTTTGGGACAATTTCCCAAAGTATTTAACACCAGCCAGTCCTGACACGGTAATTGGAGGTGTGAAATGTTCCCATATAACCGCAGTGGAACAGCTTGGACAAGAAAAGCCAGACAGGAAGACAGCAAGGTCATTTCCTTTTGTGGTAAACTCACAGAACAGGGAGGTTTCAGGAATTTTAAATTCACTGCTCAATGTCAAGAATAAGGATTGTGACAGTACGTTACCGCTTTCATCTATCAGTCCTATTGGAGAACACATGGAAATTCCCCTCTGTAAGGAAAACGCTATACTGATATATAATGAGCAAGTCTACTTTCTGTATGTAATGAGGCACAAAGCACTGTCACCAGAAACGGAACTAGATAGCCATGATACGTTGCTCGGGAAGACCAAAGTGTGGCTCGTTACGTGTAGAGCTATCCGCAATTTAACAACTGAAGACCCACATCCACCGCTGTCAAGACGGTATGTTGTAAAACAGACCATAAAGTGTCTTACAACCCTTGCTACTCTCCCCTTCCTCCCCACCAAGATAAAACCTGAAATGCAACGTGTTTCTCTTCACACAGGATGACTCCCATCTCTCAGCCCAAGCAGTGCTCCCCTTCTACCGGCAAAACACAACAGGTAGTAACCTATGACGATGTGTTGAATGTCTGTGTAAGGAGAGTAGATTACTTTCCTCTTAGATATAGCTAAATGCCAAGTGCATTATTCAGCAGGTGTGTAACAGGACAAATGCTGTGAAAGATGAGTGACCTGGTTTTAATTTCGGTTTTATGGAGAAGTCAAACACAACTCTAGTGAACACAATCACTGTAGAGTAAATCAAAGTAAGACTTTACTGCTTAAAATGAAAATATAATTAGATAATGCCTAGAAAAAAGTCCATCTTGAGATATAGCCATTTTTTTTTAGTCTTTGAACAGAACAAACGCACTGCACTTAATGGGAGCAGCCTGCTAGATAGACTATAGTAGGGCTGTATTTAGTATACTGGCAAGATATTTCCCAAGGGAGAAGGTGGGGTTTCTGAAAATGGGTGGGTGACACATGCCATCATGATCACATTTTAAAGTAACAGTGAAAAATAGAGAAGGGCTGGCTTGCAAGGCCCCTCCTGAATTAAATTCTTCCTGCAAAGCCACATCCCTGAGGCAGGGGAGACCGCAGAAAGAAGCCGTGAAGATAAACAGGGGTGGGAGGCCAATGGCTGTCCAACACTCACTTTCAGATAGTCATGTTCTACTTTTGTTTCAGTTCCTCAACAAGGCTGCAGTCCCATCCAAAGAAGGCTGGCAAAAAAGAAGTGAGAAAGAAGCACGTCAGGAAGAAGACAATGAACTAAGAAAGAAATCTGGTGTTGTCAAAGATGTAAGAGTCCATCTCATCAGGATGAGTCACCCTGAGCTTACAGAGGATTCTGTGCTTAAATGGAAGGTAATCATCAGGACAAAGAGACGGGAAAAGTGCCAAAGGCCCTTAACTAACTGTCCATGTACAAATATAAAGCATGCCTCACCTTCAAGTGTTCATTACACACCATTAGTACACTTTTCACAACTTTTGGGCGTTTGACCCCCTGTCATCACAAAATATTTTCTATTTGAGAACCTTACCATGTTGGTATGGACTCAGAGTGCTGATATTTTTAACGTGGGGGCTATTGGTCAGGGTCAGGAAACTGCCTCTGTCTTTGCAGCCTGCCTTTGCTCTTTTGCAGTCTGCTGTTTTCTGCAGGCTTTAGCTAAACCCTCTGACAAGAGTAGCAGATCTCACCAGTGGTGGTTTTTACTGTAATAACTAAGATTTCAAATGGGAAAGCACTTTGTACAGGGAGAAGATCTCCGCTCTCTTCATCCGTAAATCGCATCTCTCTATTTGCACCATGCCCTAAGGAAGTGCTTCCTTTTAATATGTATGTTTAAATGACTTCTGATATCTGTTCAGTGCAACTGTATTAAACTATGCCTAAACGCTGTGAAATAACACACATTTCATTCATGGCATCCTAAAGAAAGGCGACGGCACACCAGAAGCTCTCTGTCTTAGATACAGCTGTATCCCTTTCAACAGCACGCTGAGTCATCACAGTTGAAGCAGGGGTGAGAAATGAGACTAATATATACCTGCACAGCTTCCCTAGATGTGAAAGTAGACAAACCACAGGATTCCAGCCCAGACCTGTTTTAAATAATGTTACATTCAGTTAATCTACTGGTTTGGCAAAGACTCTGAATTTTTGAGTTTACCTTAAAAACTCCAACTCAGTAACGTAACGAGCTCATGTCTGTGTTGATATCAAGCATGGTGGGTCCTTTTTAAGATCTTAGTACTATCTGCTGCAGAGTATTTGCCTACCAACTGGTACATGTGAGTCCACTGCATGAAGAGCACCAGAATCCCCGTGGGGACAGGAACAGAGTCTTGGTCTAAAGCGAGTTTTTGTTTTCCACCTGCGCTGTCCAACCTAGATCATTCTCTTTGGAAAGCAAGTAAATTATGGATTAAATGGCAGTTGGCTGAGAGTGTAGGCACTAATCATCACACGTTGCATCCTTTTTGTTTAACAGGAAACTCTGCCGCTTGAACCGGTTTTGCCAAAGCGAAGCAAAGTAACTGGAGCAAGATCAAGGAGGAGGAAGAAGAAAGTGTGTTCAAACTAGAGATGCGGCACTGCAGGAACCATGAGAACGGGAACAAAAATTATTCTCTGCAGTCAGTTTGAAAGTCAAAAGAACATCACATGTGCTGCCAGACCTTTATTTCGGTAAGAGCACTGAACAAACCCTGTGCATGTAAGACAGCCCAGGTGAATTTTCTCAGGGTAAAACTTTAATTTCTGGTTAATGAAAGGATACTTCTTGTAAATGAAACACCAACAGGAAAAAGAAATATTAAAAAAGCTTCTAAAATCCTTAAAAGATGAGAAAACAAGCAGCAGATGTGAAAAATGGTTCTTACTGGTCTTAAATTAGAAAACTCCATATCAGTATGGGAGGGTCGGGGGGTGGTGTTTGTTGTGCTTTCTATTGTGGTTGCGTCCATTGAATTAAAAATAGTCTCCCTTAGTGTTTAGTTTTGTGTGCAACAGCTTGAAAACACGGACCGTTTCTTCTCCCAGAACCTCTTCCACTGAGTGGGTTTGTTATTACAGCCTGAATGTGTTCTCTCCTCCACTAGTGGAAAAGTGATGGAGTTAACAGGCTTCCACGGTTGTGGGAGGACCATTGCGTGACCCATGCAGAGAAACAGGACCCCAATATTCAAAGCTGTTTGATCCTGAAACACCAGCAAATGGAAGTTTTTACATAGACCCCTCTGGATTACTTATTGAATTGAGTGACACTACAGCTTGCTAGGCACAGTGTTGTCATTTCAGAGACCTGCTGTTCAAATGGCATTTTACAAAGCTAAACTCTTATTTCTTACTGCAGTGAACAAAATCCCAATATAATAAAGACCTAAGCCTCCTAGTTTATTCCTCACCTTTTGGAGGCTTTGCCTCCAATATTCAGATCTTGTGGCACAGTGAAGGAATTGGCAACAATCCTTCTAACGTAAATCTTGAAATCATCACTAAAACCTGACAGACAGTTTCCTAAGAGACTGTACTGTCAACAGACAAAGGAACAGCCCCCCCTGAGTGGGAGTTTGCCTGTATGGTGGCTGTGAGGACCACCTCAGTGGTGGACATCTACATGACAGAGGAGAAGGAAGACAGAGGGGTTCTCTCTCTTGGATACAGCTTGCCATCTGACTGGACAGTCTCGATCTGGAATAGAAACAGATTTCAACTAGCAACCATCTACCTACAAAAGACTGCCAAGAGCACGGAGCCGGGGGTACTCACTAAAATCACACCATTTTCCTTGAATGCCTGGGTTGCAAAATAGGCAGCTGCTAACGCATTATTCTGAGTTTCTTTCCTACTTGGCTGTTGCCCCCGACTGACTGCTGCTAGTAGTATGTTACATGTCCTTAGACACAGAGGTGTCCTAACGTCTGCTTTAAGGCTCAAAGAAGCATTGTTACATAACATAATATGGAAGAGCCCCAGTCTTGTGTCCTTTTAAAGAATGAGGGGCCCTTAACTGCATCCAACGTCAATCTGAGCCAACAGAAATCCTCTAAGAGCAACAGTATCATCTGGAACCATACAATGCATAAATCCAGACAGACGATTTCGGAGTTTCAGAACATGCTACTGACACTGGGTTTATAGCACCCACCCAGCCTGTCTGTCTACCCCATACTGTGCTCGTTTCTTGAAGCAGATGTTCCTGGTACACTGAACCCTGCCAGTCCAAGGTTATTTCGCGCTTCCTCTTTGATAAAGGGGAAGATGTCTGTCCTCTTATGAAATATGGTCCACCGTTTCTGCCTGAATTGCTTCATAAGATACTGGACTTGAATACATTCTCTGGTTTGAGAGCTGTCGCTGGACAAGCAGCCTGCAGGCAGGCAGGCCCAGAGGTGGGCTGAGCAGCCTTCAGAGGAGCTGGAGAAGGAGGTTATTTCCTCTCGACATCACCTGACAGAACGCAGCAAGGCAGGAAATGAGCTCAGTCGTTAATTTTACTTTAAACCGCCTAATACTGTAAAAGTCAATAGAAATAGGAATCTTAGGATTTACACCTTTTGCATTCAATCTGGAATGTTGTTTGTACTGGTTTTTGGTAGTCTTATGGAACTACAGAACAAGGATAGGACATGCTCCATGTTCTCTATGTGTCTACTGAAAGCCTAGGGCTACACAGCTGCTAGCTGTGCACAGACGTAGATACATCCCATCGGCATGTTCTCATTTCCTGCAAGCAAAGTAAGGGGGAAGACTGGATGTGACAGGCACATAACTGAGGAGAGGGTCCTAGGGTATTCTGTCCAGTGACTATAAATTGTTCCGTTGCTTGTTTGTTATTTCTTATTCTGTCCATCATCTCTTGTGCAAAGTGTAGTAACTTGACAAGTTGTCCTGGTCTTACTTGTTAATTTATCAGAATATTTTGGAATGGGTCTTGAAGGTTTTGGGTTGCTGTTCTTTATTTAAAAACAAAAAGAGAATATTTTAGTAGAAGGACAGAAAACCAGGTACCATTCACCATCTCACAGCTTCTTCTACCCCTCAGGTCGCTTTTATCTTTCCTGGCAGGAAATGCCGGATAGTGAAGGTGTGGCCTCCTGCTCACACATGAAACAAACCCATTGCATTTTAACTGCACAGTGCAAACCCAAGTGCTGTGTAAAACAGGAACCATATCCCACCGCCCTTCTAAAAGGGTGTATGGTTTTCTACCCCGAGTAGCCCTCATGGCGACGTTGCTCCAGGCAAGAGTCTGCACAAATGAGCCTCACAGGCCCAAATTCATCCTTGCAAAGCTGAGTTCCCATCTGTAACTTTCCCACAAACACTCCGCTGTTTCAATTCTGGTAAATATCATACAAGCTACGTAGTACAAACAAAACAGCCATTTCTCTCCCATTATTCATTTCTAGAAACATCCCTCAAATGTAAGGTTTCCAGCACTGTGCCAAAACCAACACAGCATAAATAACCACATCTTTTAACAAGTTAGGCCTAAGCCCTGTTTCCACTCTTCCTTCTAGTTAGCAACATCCTTATAAACATGTTTCGAGACTAGGTCAAATCCATCTCAAACTGCCAAACCAGCCACAAATAACAATGAACTATCTGGAAAGAATGGCAAGATTTTAATATTTGACGGCTTTCAGTTAAATTGTCCTGGTTTGCTTTATTATTCACATAATTTTTTGCCATTTTATTGTAATAATCTGTGATACACTTTCCTCAGTCTATTTTTGAGGCAGAAATCCTAATCTTTATTTTTAAGCCCTTGAAGAGACAGGAAGAACTCTGAACTATGCTTCAGTGTTCATATTTCAGATGCTTCTTGAAATGTTATTCTTTGCAGTTAGAATTATTCAAGAAATAAAAAGATTCTATAACCACATTAAATTCCTGCCTCTTATTTCTGTCTTTCTCCAGTTCAAGTTCCTTTCATTGAAAATAAAGTTTATATAGAGGCTACAATCGTTCTGAAGCAGCTTTCGCATGCAGGTGTCTCTTGCTAAAGGGAACACCTTGCAGGATGTTTTCTTTCCACATGCAAGACAAGATTTAGAAGCAGGGATAAGAGCTGTCACCAGACTAACAGCAGTATTCAGAAAAATTCCTGCACAGAGCCACATCCCTGAGGCAGGGGAGACTGTAGGAGCAAGCCGTGAAAGTACACGGGTGGGAGGCCAACGGCTGTCCAACGCTCACTTTCAGATAGTCAAGTTCTACTCTTCCTTGTTTCGGTTGCTGATGCCCTCTTACTGCTAGTAATGGTTTGCAGCCTGTCTGTGCCAACGTGTCTCATAGGCAGAAACGGGATGCTCTTCATACCTGGGCTGGGCTTTTTGGTCTGGGCTTATTGCCCGTTGCGTTCAGCGAAGGTGCAGGAGCACAAGCTATACAGTCAGTCACCTGCTCTTCAAAGAGCCTTGCTCTACGGCCTTGCTTAGAAGTATCATTTGGCAGTTTTGCCTGGTGTTGTCAGGACCCAGAACAGGTGTCCGCTTCCTCTGGTCCCCGAGATTTTCAGAGTCTCGGTTGTGACTGGCCTCTTGTGTCCGTTGTGTATTTTGCTACGATAAAGCTCTCGGGATTGTTTCAGCTGCCAGACTGGACATGGTGTTTCCAGCAACCTCCATCATTTCAATATACTTTTGTTCAAGTTTTTTTCTGCAGATAAATTAGTAATCAGTAATAAATGAGTACTTCCCCGTGACCAGCCTGTTGTCTCTTGACCAGCCTGCAGCATTAAACTTCCATGTCTGCCAACTGAACTTGAAACCCAGCCTTTCCAAGATCTCCGAGAATGGTTGGCTTTCGTTGTCCCCGAATGGGAACATCGTTGGTGTGCCCTCAGCATTCGTGACATGTACTGTGTCTTTTTGTGAAGGATTTCAAAGCCAGGCAAAGCAAAACCTTCCAAAGAATATATTGAAAGAGCACAGGTACAAACTACCTTTTTTTCCTTCCTGCCAGTACCCAAAGGTACTTGTAAGAGATTGTTGCCTGTCATTTTCCCCAAAATTTCTTTCCCAGTAAATATGCCAAGACAGATTCTCAGAACAGTCAAATTTTGCTGGTGTTTCTCCATCTATCCACACTATCCTATCTCAACATGTGTCCCAAAAATAAAATAAGATCAAATACCTAATGAATCATTTCATGTTTGGATTTATTCCACAGCCGTTTTACGCAGATGCCTCCGACTGACAGACTGCTATTGAGAACTTGCAGTTACCAACAGTGTTAGTAGGAGTTCTCAGTAACCTTAATTGTTATTGTGATCGCCTTTTCCATATTTTTTTTCTGCTGTTTTTTGATTTGAAGATTACCTTCCCTTTGTTACACTCTGTCATTTCAGGCGGGCTTTGTGTTCTTCACGGTTCGAGTTATTCAAGTAAAAAACCAAAGATGCTGTATCTTCTCCGAATTGTTGTTCCTTATTTCTGCCTGGCTCTGCTTTGTGTTCCCTTCATGAAGGTTAGGTTCCTGCAGAGGTTACGGCAGCGGGATCAACCTACAGCTGTTGCATTTGAAGGGTCCTTCCGCAAGACTCAAGCGCCCCTTGCCAAAGGGGACACCTGGGCAAAAGGTTTTGGTTGACATGCAAGGTTTACAAGAAGGGGAATGGCTGTTATCAGGGCAACAGGAACATCTAGAAAAATAGACAAGCATCATCGTCCAAAGTTGAATGCAAAGGAAGAACCATTAGTAAGGATATAATTAAATACATGTTACCTAGACAATTCAATATATAAAAAATGGTTAGTTTTCAAAGAGCAAACGGGTCGCTGGTGCAAGAGGAACACAGTAAGTAGGTTATTTCCAGAGGGAAAGAGAGTGACAGATACTGGAAGGCTCTCGAGGTGGAGACAGGGGTGCGAGAACTGCAATGTGTCATGATTGGCACAGACAAATGATGATCCAGAAATTATAATGTAACACAAAACCAATATCTAAATTGTTTACCTGATTTTGGTATCCAGCATGATTATTAATTTTAGTGGGTGGTAGTGCCTTTCATCAAAATCCTTAGGTTCAGTCCCATTTCCAAAATACATAGGAGCTGATGGCAAATGTAGTCACGTACCTTTGTTGGGAGCTCCAACAAGCATCCTGGGGGCAAGAATCCTTCATTTGCACTCTCAGGATGATACAGCTGAAAATACTGACTGGAGAAAAAAAAAAGAAAAGGAAAAAAAGAAGTGGTTTATGACTGTGAAGTACTTTTTTCTGTTAGACAAGTTTGAAATACTGTGCTGATTATCCTGACACAATTCAGATCATTTGTGGCCAGAGAAATGCTAGGAGCTTGCCAGCTTGGGAAAACGAGAGTTCAAAGCCTAATGAGTAATATGATGGGGGGGGGGAGTATGGAAAAAAAAGTCCCACATACATGACAGAGGCAGGCGAATCACTGACATCTTACCTACTGTGCTCAGCATTTGGCCTTTCCCATTTTCAAAGGATATGTGTGTTCTGCTACATTCTCCTTGCTTCCAGGGGCCCAGAGCAGTGGCAGGGGGACCATCACCAGGGTTTTGTGTGCTTCCAATAGGCAAAGACCAACACTTATCCTTCTGTCCTTCTTTTCTGCCTCTCTGAAGCCCCCAGTTAAAGAGCCTTTTCCAGTCCATTGTTAAGCTTCCAGATAAGATGGTGCATACATCAGTGGAAGGCTTTGTAAACAAAGGACAGAATTACAAGGGTAGGAGGAACAAAAGTGAAAGGGAGCTTTCTAGACTTTTTATGTTGACAGCTTATGTTTCCAGGAAAGTACATAATAAATGAAGCATTGACACCGCATAAAATCAAGATTAACCCTGTGGGTTTCTTCAATCAAAATGTCATTAAGCCAAGTATTTGTGATGTGCCACAGTCAGCCTCACATATCTGCTTTCATTTGTTCACCTCTGTTTATGAATCCAGTCACAAATATCCCCGAGGCAATAAGCGTGTGAATCACTCCCAACTCCACATTCAGGGACTTGCCAATGGCTCGAAATGAGACATTAATAAACAGTTACCTCTAATTAGCCAGCCAGCTACCAGAGCGGATGATTACCACCTCTCAGTGTTCCTTGCTCACTTTCTGTCTGCAGCCTGCCTCTCCTCCAGCACAGTGCAGCCAGCCCAGCTGGTGACTAACCCGTTTGGGATGGACAAATCCCTCATAAGCAGAGAAGTATTTCAGGTGTCCAAACCACTTTCCTTCCAAGAGCATGTGGGAGCCATTCACTCTGGCCTTAGGGCTCTACAGATACCCAAACTGCAGTGGAGTTGGCTGGTATCCACGTGCCCGGGGCCCGTCTCTGGGCAGCTATGATGATGGTTTATCATCAGTGATTTTATTACCGTTACAGACCTTAGCAAGCTTCGCCAGGATACTTGATGCCCACGGCTCCTGCAGCTGGAGCCTCAGACTGGCTGAGGATGCTAACACCTTCTTTCAAAACAGAAACGCAACCATTCTTGGGGTTTTCATGTCTGTTTGCACGGTGAAAGCTGCCGTTTCCCTCATGTAGGTGTCCGGGATGGTACCTGTGTCCGAGACGCTCACAAATGGAGGTTCAGACCCAGAAGTGGGCTGAAGGAGAATGTGCTTAAATAGCAGTGCCTTTTCCAGTGGGGGAATGTAAGGGCTTCACTAAAGGGGAACAGATTTCCAGAATTTCTCTGTGTCATCTTTCCCTTACTTCTGCAGATGGGTTGAGGGATGCCCTCCTGCACCCTTCATGCTTGTCTGCTTCACTCACTCCCCACAGGTGTCACTCAGCCAATTAAACAAGCACGGTTATTCTGAGTCTCTCCTCTGGTCCTTTTGGGCCTTCACGCATACTGCTGCATGCCCAGGAGGATGAGCTCCTTCAGGAAACCTGAGAAATCTGGGCCGTGCTTGGGAGGATGCCAAAGGTGAGGAAAGAGCCCTTGCCTTGGAAGCTGACTATATCCACACTGGGGGTGGGAAGTTTGACAAGGGCTAGGAAAAGGCTGGTTTGGCCATGGAAGATTGAAAGGTGCCTTCCTCTTTCTTTAAGGGAGATGAGAGCTTCTGTACCATCCCCCACACACTTCTTTCCAGCTCTGGCTGAAACTGTTGGTGAGGTGTGCCAAATTCCTGCCTCATGATGGGCCATCAGCACCCCATAGTCCATGTCCCTTCACCGGATAATCTCTGCAGCTAGACCTTTCCTGTCACTCAAGGTATCTTCCCTCTCCACCTGCAAAGCACTTAAAGGCCAAGTTCTCTACATGGCTGTCACCTCTGGGGGGACTACAACCAATTCAGAATGAGGGGTGCCCTTCCCACTTTCCTGATGGGCCATCAAGCCCTCAACACACCTTTTCTCCCCCATAAAAAAGACACACACACACGGGGGGTGTGGGGGGTGGGGGGTGGGGTGTAGCTTTAAGTAAAGGCTGTGAGTTTGAACGGCAGGCCTGCCTCCAGCTGAACAGCACATCACGGATCAGCACAAGTGTTGAGCCAACACAACTTTGGCACTTGGTGAGGACAAGATGGCTGTAATTTGTAAGAACATCAGTGGGGATAGAATCTGATGGGCCAATATCAAGAACTCTTCAAATCAGGAACAGTGGAGTATGTTAGGAGTGGGGAGGAATCAATATAACCAACATGCTGAATGCCACCTGGGGATTAAAAAGCAGAACATCTGGTCAACATGACTGGCAAGCACAACGTCTGCCAGCCTGGACACAGATACCTGGAGCTACCTGTCCCATCTTTTCCTCCCAGCCTGTCCCGGGCATAGCAGTCATCGTAGATTTAGAGCTCCCCTTAGGGCCAAGCTGCTTCCTCCTCCTCCAGTTCCCCCTGCCCTGCTGTTTGGAAGCCCTCTGTCTTCTCCTACAGGAGCTACCACCCTCATCACAGTTTTCCAGGAGCTTCCTGCTCTAAGAATTGCTGGTGTGGCACCAAGGAGAGCCATGATCTGCTATCATCTGACCCACTGAGCATCCTGAAGGAGCCAAGGAGCATCTTTGGACCACAATGCTGGTCACGGGTTTATGTGCATTGAAGGGGGGACTGGGAGGACAGTTTCTGACACAACTAGATATTCTGATGAAGATTTCTTCTGCAACTCCTAGCTCAAAGGCGGTTCCCTTTAAAACCTTGTCATACGTTGCAGCCAGGCTGGTGGTATAAAGAATCCTAATTCCGTCAGAAGGCTCCCTCATCCCTCTCAGATCCCACCCAAAGCCAGGTGTGAAAAGCCAGCATGCTTACCTGAGCTGGGGATCGGGGTGCTGACACAGCGAGACACTGACACTGGCCGCAGCAGACAGTGGGCTTAAGAAGTGTCCCTGGACAAAACCCTGCCCGGGGTCTTCTGCACAGTGCAGGGAAGGTAGTGGCGCAACAACCGCCCACTGGATCTTCCTGTGTAATGACCATGGGGCTTAGGGTACAAAAGTCCAAGTGAATGAGAATTAGTAGCATCCAGGCAGTTACAACTACATAACAAATATTATTGACACAAATGTATCATTTTTAAATCAAATTTCCCTGTGCTAAATGTTAATGGGAAGGTATACTAAAGACACCGCTTCGTCACTCATGTTACAGGCCCAAAAGCCTTCAGCCAGTCCGAAGTTCAGAGGTGGAAGAGAAACTCGTGCAATGCCCGCATTTAGCGTGCTGGGAAGAATGAGTGAGCGGTCACCTTGGAACTTGCCCTATCTAATATTATACCGCATCCTCGATGGTGATGACATTTGAAACGTGCACAGTGTATCATAAACAAGAAGACCTGAAAGTCTGATGAGGGAGAAGACAGCCCTGAAGAGCTACCTGATAACGGGGTAGAATCTACTGTCATGTAGGAGGCTTGAGACAGGAGAACCCATGTGAAAATCTATTGCCTGCGTTACACGTGATGCCAGACGGAAAGACCTTACCTTTGCTTCTGGCCCACACATTTAATAAATTGATGAAATTGCCACGTGTATTTTGTTGACTTAAAAACCTACCTAGGCTTTGACAGAGTAAATTCCCTTCCAACCACAGTAGTCGGATTATTTGTTTCTGGAACTATGTAACACCATCTGCTAAAATCTAGTCTGACTTCCCCAGTGATCTAGACAGAAGCAGTGTGGGGAGACACATTAGTAATTTAAATGCAGAGAATTCCCTTCTGCACCTCCCGTTAACATCCAGCATTATAATCAACTGTCCTTATGAAGACAGTTTCTCCTTTGTGAAACTACAGAGGTCAAGAAGCACAGGAACCCTGAGTTCAGAAGAGAGGATCCGAGTTAGAACTGAGGACAGACAGGAAAGGGGGTTTCCTGCTAACTGGAAACCTCATCTTTTTCAGATCTTGGTTTCCATTTGAATCAGATGAATTTTTTTTTCTTCCCAGTCCTCCCGTCATCAGGAAGCTGCTCAGACGCTGGATCAGCTCAGACAAGCTGCCTCCGTCCTAATACCAACAGCAAAGCCAGGTATCAGTGTCACTGAAGGCCGGGGCTTCCCAGACTCTCTGACTCCCTGGCCAGCCTCCCAGGGGATGGCTATGGGCAGACATCTGCGGAGAGGGAGTCAGGGTTACCTCAGGCCTCTGGACACTCCACAAAAGTTCACTGAGTGCAAGAAATCTTAGTCTCTAAACCGTGGAATCTATCAAATAAAAGTTTGTTCCATCAGAAAACTTTAAACCCGATCCCCTCGTCTGGAAGCTCCAAGGCACCAGTTTTCACAACGCGAAGGAGAAAGATGACAGATACAGGACCACGTGTCGTGCAGTCGCAGCACCACTGACAACAGTGGGAACAGAAGTTTCAGTTCACGGAAACTCCCATAACATACCTGAGTATCAGGAACCTTTCTCTGGCCTCCCTTCAAGTATGATGTCTAGAGAGAGTGGCTGAGCTTCAGCTGGCTGCATTCCAAACCCCCCGACCCTCACGCTGCCCCGAGACTTCTTACCGTTTCTTTTGCCCCCTTATAAACACGTGTGTCTTCTCCCCTGCTCCGGCTGGAAACCTTTGCGGTAAGATGCTCCTCCTGTACAGCGTGTGTGTAGCACCCAGCACGGGAGGGCCCGAGCGCTCAGCCGACGCAAACAAGAAAATACAGGTAACACACCTTCCCCGTTAAAACCATTATCAAAATACACAATTCTCTAACAGGTGGCTATTCAGCTATATTATTTTTGGAGGTGTAAAGGGTTTGGTGCTTCATCAGCAGTCCAGCTGGTCCGTGCTAAGAATATTAACTACCCTTCAGTACCCTTCAGCCGATGGCTGACTTCTCCTAACACAGAAATGAAGCCAGGGGAAACGGAAGGTATTTGTTATCTTGACAGAGGCACTCAGAAATATTGCAAGATGATACTTCTAGTGCTTTTGGACTTTCCAGCATGCTCTGGAAAAGGACAGCTACCCTGCTGGGCAACTATCCGAAATAAACTGTGCCTGAACCTTGGGCTGCAGCACGTTCATCCTGGATTGTCTCAGCTTGAGTCTGACAGGTTGTACTGGGCAAAAATTGCTTTGTGTTACGTCTTTTAAAGACTTTTGTATAATCCTCTCCTAGGCAGACCTTTTACGGCCCTACTTTCTACTGTCCGCTGGTAGAAATGCATGTTTGGAGCCCAGATCAGTCCGGAGCACATTGACGGGTTGTTCAGATCTCTCCAGAGGTGCAATGACCACAGAGCATAAACCCCCAGCCACTAAGTGGTGTCCTGTCTGTCATGCAGACAATGTCCCTGGAAGGTTTGACAGGGCAAGACTCTGCACAGAGCCAGAGCCTGACTGAAGTTTCTGGAGTTTTCATTCCAGCCTGCCACAGTGTGGTTACAGTAAGAAAACAGATTATATGAAAAACTACACCTTCTCCATCTGCAGACGTGCTCCTTCTGTGTCTGACTCAGCGCTGCTAATGTTATGGCAACCTCAACTCCTTTTTTTTCTTAAATAACCCTGAAAGACCAATCAAAGAGTGCACTAAAATCTTTTAATCTGGGCACTCAAATTCGGAAAATAGAGACAATACCTTCTACCTAAATCAACACTCTTACCTGGAAGCTGCAGAATAGCAGGGCATGCGTGAAAAGGCA
This sequence comes from Rhynochetos jubatus, assembly GCA_027574665.1. Lineage (NCBI taxonomy): Eukaryota > Metazoa > Chordata > Aves > Eurypygiformes > Rhynochetidae > Rhynochetos > Rhynochetos jubatus. The sequence goes on from CM050650.1 coordinate 40,377,104, forward strand.
GGCCACTTCTTGTTGTTTAAGCTGACCATCCAAGGTAGAAAATACGGGTTCTAATCTGTTATACCTAAAAATAAAACCAGTGTTCTGTTTTCACACTGCAGGAGCATTGACAAAGGTGAGTGGCATGTCAGGCTGGGTGAACAGGGGATGGCTGTCCTCTCCTTCCGTGTCAGAATGGAGGATCATTGGATGAAATTACTAACTGCCAGAAGATCCAGAATAAACAAACGGAGGTGGGTCCTCACACCACGTGTGGCTACATTGCAGGACTCCTTGGTAGCATGGTGTTACAGCTACTTAAGTTTATACCAGCAGGAATTCAAAAGGCTACTGGACAGATTCATGGAAGAAAGTACATCTGAGGGTGCTGTGTTATCCCCAGCTGGGGAAATTATTGCACTCCAAACAGCAGAGGATGGACAAGTATCATTGCATGTTCTCATATCCTTCCTTAGACATTTTAGTAATTTTAGGACAAAAAATGTTGGGTTAATTTAGCCCCATTGTCTGTTCTCAGCTTCGGTCGGCAGCGGGTGCATAGTTTCAATACAGTGCGTTTATGTTAGCTACATATCAGCGGGCTGGAGGACAGGCTGGAGGGCTGGGCGGGGGAAATCGAATGCCATTTAATAAGGGCAAGTGTAAAGTGCTGCACCTGGGGAAGAACAACCCCATGTTCCAGTACAGGTTGGGGGCTGATGTGTTGGAGGGCAGATGTGGGGAAAAGGACCTTGGAGTCCTGGTGGACATCAGGATGACCATGAGCCAACAGTGTGCCCTCGCGGCCAAGAAGGCCAATGGCAGCCTGGGATGAATTAAGAAGAGCATGACCAGCAGGTCGAGGGAAGTTATCCTACCCCTCTACTCTGTGCTGGTGAGGCCTCCCCTGGAGTGCTGTGTCCAGTGCTGGGCTCCTCAGTTCCAGAAGGACAAGGAGCTACTGAAGAGGGTCCAGTGCAGGGCCACTAAGGTGATGAAGGGCCTGGAGCACCTTCCACATGGGGAAAGGCTGAGAGAGCTGGGTCTGTTTAGCTGGGAGAGGAGGAGGCTGAGGGGGGATCTTATCAATGCTTATCAATATCTAATGGGTGAGTGTCGGGAAGATGGGGCCAGGCTCTTCTCAGTGGTGTCCAGTGACAGGACTAGGGGCAATGGCCATAAACTGGAAACCAGAAGGTTCAGCCTGAACATGAGGAAACCCTTCTTCCCTGTGGGGGTGACAGAGCCCTGGGACAGGCTGCCCAGAGAGGGGGGGAATCTCCTTCCCTGGAGACTTTCAAAAGCCACCTGGACTTGTTCCTGTGAGATCTGCTCTAGGTGATCCTGCTCTGGCAGGGGGGTTGGACTAGGTGATCTCTAGAGGTCCCTTCCAACCCCTAACACTCTGTGAGTCTGGCCATTTATACTGGCCACAACTAGGAACGGAATAGGGGAGCTGGACTGAGGCTCAGGCCTGGCTGTATGAAGGCTGCTGCTGCCACCAGCAACACACCTGAGGGAGAGGAGGGAGGGAGACCCGAGCCTGCCATCTGCACTGAACCGACTGTAGGTCATCAGAAGCATCACCGGTGTGTGCGATTCACACAGTTCTCATATCAGGGCGGAAGGCACTCTGACCACCAGGGATGTAAATGAAACACAAAAAGCAATGCATTGTAAACCCTCAGCCTGATGAATTTTGCTCTTGCATCTTTACTAGATGTCTGAACAGATTTGTCTCCTTGAATTTATTCATTATTCAAAGGAATCTGACAAAAATTACCTAGTCCATAATGTAAAAGTACATGCACAAATCGCAGTGTGTAATCCTGTTTTTTGATGGAGAAATAGCCGTCTCAAAATCAGTTTTCTATAGGGAATCCCCAACTCTGAGTATAGTAACAGTAACTACTTCTTTCCCTCTGGATTTCAAGGTATCAAGCATATTCCAAATGAGGAAAAGGTAGTACTGCACTAATCACTGCACAAAGTACAAACCAGGAATTGGACACTTCTCTCCCGTAGATAGGTTGAAAATCCCACCAGAAGAGAAGGGGGCCCCAAAGGCACTCAGGAGGGCTGTGGCACAGCTACGACTTTAATCCAGAGTCCCAGAGTTGAGTCTTCACACAAGGCCAACTTTTCTTGGAGTAACTCTCCATTGGCAGATAAAGCATAATTTTGTAATGATCACTGCATAGTGGCAGAACACATCTCACAGACAGCGGGCTGGGACTGGCCCAGGTTCGGTACCTGTACTTGCAGTTATGGGAGGAGGTTTCACATAGCTGTGTCCTGATGAGTGTGACTTAACTGTGCATAGGGCACTGAGGCTCTGGAAAAGAGACACTGGAAATAATAAGGAATGAAAACCTTCTACTTTTGTTCCACTCAACAGAGGCTTGCTCCAGCACCTCCAACATCCTAGACCAAGTGTCCCACCGCTACACTGACAAGCTACTTCACCCTGACCTATCCTTACAATGTGATTTCCTCAGGTGTTCCTCAGGGATCGGCACTGGGACCGGTGCTGCTCAACATCTTTGTCGGTGACATGGACAGTGGGATCAAGGGCACCCTCAGCAAGTTTGTCACTGACACCAAGCTGTGTGGTGCGGTTGACACACTAGCGGGAAGGGATGCCAACCAGAGGGACCTGGACAGGCTGGAGAGGTGGGACACTGCCAACCTCATGGAGTTCAACAAGGCCAAGTGCAAGGACCTGCATACGGGTTGAGGCAACCCCAAACACAAGTACAGGCTGGGCGGAGAATGTTGGGCTTGTCCAGCCTGGAGGAGAGAAGGCTCCAGGGAGACCTTATAGCACCTTCCAGTACCTGAAGGGGCTACAAGGAAGCTGGAGAGGGACTTTTTACAAGGGCCTGTAGTGACAGGGCAAGGAAGAACAGCTTTAAACTGAAAGCAGGGAGATTTAGATTGGGTATCAGGAGAAATTCTTCCCGGAGAGGGTGGTGAGGCACTGGCACAGGTTGCCCAGAGAAGCTGTGGATGCCCCATCCTGGCAGTGTTCAAGGCCAGGCTGGATGAGGCTTTGAGCAACCTGGTCTAGTGGAGGGTGTCCCTGCCCATGGCAGGGGGGTTGGAACTAGATGATCTTTAAGGTCCCTTCCAACCCTAACCGTTCTGTGATTCTATGATTTTCTCAACACACGCCTGTTTTCATCAAAGCTATCAACGCGTTTTGATTCTGCTCCTGTTCAGGAAAAAAAATCTCAGAAGTTGTTCAGCTTGACTGAGATGTCTTCTGCAAAGAGATTTAAGGTTTCATGGAAGAAGAGGATCCAGGCTGGGCAGCTGGCTCCCTAGCTCTTCTGTGAGTCCAGCTCAAGTAATTTTTGATTAGTGACTCTCCCATCCCACTTCCTTTACGTTGTGACATTAACATGATGCTAGACACTAACTCACCACTCTGGAGACATATGTTAGAGAGGCAAAATATCTAGTCATCTGTAGGCAGTTTGCCACCATCCATCACCAAGCCCGTTCCAGGGACAACTGCAGAAAGTTGGATCAGAAAGCAGATTTCAAACCACATTACACATGGGAAACAAATGCTATCCAGGAAACCTTTTTACAGGTCTAAATTACAAATCATTCCATGGAAGGGTTCTTATTTTGGAGAAGCGTTTGGTGAGATGCTGCATTTGACCACAGACAGCTGGGCTGTTTAACCATTTAGTATAATCTACATCCATAGCAACTTATTTAATCCACTGTCTATAGCTGACTACAAACCTTCAGTGAAAAAGAAGAAAATGCATACATATATACATGTGTGCATGTATGCACACGTACATACGTGTGTTCAAGTATATACTTAGAACTATATACACTAATATACGTTTATATATTCTGGTATACACACAACAAACTGCAGTGTCTAATGTGATTACAGCATCTCAGCTGACAATACAGAAAATACCAGAACAGGATTTGTTATCTCAGTCCACCGAGGACACCGACATTTCAAAGGCTAGAACATGTTTTATGTTGATAAACCATTTCTTTTCAGCTTTTGCAGTTAACAGCTGCATGAGCTGACGCTACATAAGGGACAGGGACAATTAGCAAGAGTGAGTCTGACTAATTATTTTTGTTTGTCCACAGTAACAAGATGATGCAAATGAATGCTTCAGCTGCTACAAAGCTAACTTGGTTTCCCAATAAGCTCGTAGTGATATATGTAAACACACTTCAGTATTTGCATTTCAGGAATATAACATTCAACGTAACTCAGCGCAGCATAATACTGCTCGCACATGTAACGGCAAGCAAGCCAGCAGATGAAGAACTAAAGGAAAAGGTAAAGCTACTTGCAGGGAGGGATTACTAGAATGTAAAAAAGCACCTGATGAAATATTGAAGGAGATATTCAAACAGAATAAGGAGGGCGACTCGCTTTTTCTTTATAAAAGTTCAGTGTGTCCTTCTAGAGTCTGATCACAGCCGCCTTAGAGCTGCTTGGCTTGAAGGAAAAATTACAGCCCGCAAGCAGAGCCAGTTTTAAAGACGAATACCTCTGGCTAGTGAGCCCAAGAGACTACCAGTCTTCTAGTCGGCAGCACAGAACATCCCTCATGCTGGTGCAAACAGCCAGGTGTGCATGTGAGGGGAGTGGATCGACAGTTGCCAGAAAACTCCACGGATCTAACACTTGTCCACAACCACTAGCAGGCGACTCCGGCAGTCCCCTCTTGAAATTTAGGATGAGGTTATCTCCTGTGAAGGACCACTGTTTTCTAAGTGTGGTTCAACCTTGTGCTTGAGAGATCCTCTTTAAAACTAGAGGAAAATTTACACTTGGTACTTTCCTTCTCTATCAAAAATGATGCTGCTCAGGGAAACTGCACAGTAGAAGCTAAAATGGCAACATCCTATGCATTTGTTCCCATAGCCTTCATCGCTGAGAAATCGGTATGTTGACAACAAGCGAGATCCGTGTCAGGAAACCAGTACTGAACAGCCCAGATACCAGTTCTGTGAGTCATGTGATCCTTAGGTATGGGCTCCCAGAGCCACCCAAATGCTCCACAGTTTCCTTCTATCACATCTATCCTATTTATCTATGCCTTTATACAGGGTGGGACTTTGACCAGGTCTCCGATCTGCTTTACTTCATCCTACATTTAAAACACGCCAAAACCCCTCTCGATTAGTATTTCCTACGCAGGATTCTTACTCTTTGAGAGCCTCCCCTTACAAGCACAGGGGTGTCTGGGCTAAGGCTGTTCTCTGTTGCTGGCAGCCACTGTATGGCCGCAGTCAGTTACAGCCACAGATCTGTTCTTCGGCTCTTACCCGCTACCCTGTGAAACTGGCACTGCATTGCTTTTCACGGCACTGTTGGAAAGGGGATAGGGAACCTGAAAGCAAGGAGGTGATGAAAGCCTTCTGCTTTCTGAAGCATCTAGGTGTGCTCAAGGAGACAAAAAGCAAGACAGTGGAACAGGTTTTGCAAAGTCAACGTCTCCCTCGTGTGCAATATATTCCATCTGTGGTTTAAGAACAATTCATGGCTTTGTAAAGATTGCCCACTGCAACCACAGTCCCGCAAAGGTCGGGAAGAAGCGGCTTATCTACTGCGAACATGCTAGTCACACAAACTAAAGCCTATGAATTGTGCAATAAGCCAGTGCTCTGACCTTTCAGGTTTGCCACTCTGACCCCTGTGAAGTGTCTCCCATCCCACCTGCACCTTACACGCACCGTTCCTCAGTGCTTCATTATAAATCCACTTCCCATAGATAGCGGCACAAGGCTGTATTTTTTTTTTCTCTAAGCTATACAGGCACACTCTGTGTAACAGTTTTAACCAAAACTCAAGTTAAAGATGCAAAATATAATAGGCTGGATTCATCGGTATAACCTACTGCGACAATTTCACTTGACAGCACTAAGGATTCTGAGCAAACCTATGTGTTACCAGGCAAAAGAAATTCAGCTGAAAGAGAACTAGAGCAGACCCCAAGCCCACTCCTACGAGGCTGAGCTCTTTCAGGTACTCAAATCAAGCACTCAGCGTGGCCAACGTAAAGGGAAAGGCTCATGCAGAAGACAGTTCAGAGCACTGGCACCGAACGGACCCTCTGCGAGAGTTTCTCTCTCTCTCCGTTGACCAGAACCTCAGAAGGACGGACTCTGGACTTACTCATCTCCAGCTGGATCCCTGAAGCAGATGATTTTGCGTATCCGCTAATGTACAGGTTTGGGCGACGATCTGCACCAATCCCATATCAGTCCAAAGCACTTGTCAACATCTTCATATTCAATAAATTGTTGGCATTTTTACAGAACTTTGTTCAGGGCATGTATTAACTGAACTCCGCAACACGTTTGTTATGCAGCTGTGATATGGCTCAGGGGTTTGGCCATGGTTCCAGGACTTGTTTAAGATCATACAATTCAGTAGAAACAGTGGGAATAGTTATCTAGGGGTCCCCCTGCTAAAATAGCTAAGCAACACCCCTCTCTTACATCCATCAATTTTGGCATTTTTCCTAACATCTTACAAAACGGGAGGTATCCAAGGGTCCCAGACACTCTTGGATACTCCATGCATTGCTCTCTTGGCGAGGCATGCTTCTGACCCCGAAAGAGAGCTTGACTCTCTTGACCCTTCATGGCATTCCAGCAGGATGGCAACAAAACTGCCAGCTTCACAGGGACATGCTAAAGATATTTTTAAAATCCTCTGCTCTCTGTCAGTTATAACACCCTTTTTGAAGGTTAAAACAGAAACCAGCTTCCAGCATTTACAAACCAAAACCCAACAGTCACTTTTGGCACCATCTGACACATTCTTGGCAGTCTCAACAGGGAGGCCAGGAACAGGCTGGACATCAAGCCACTGACATCCTATCTGAAAACAACTCAGCCACACTGGAGAAAATGCTTTAAAACCCTATATGAAAGGAAAACCTCTTCAAACGAGATTATCATCATCTGTGGACAAAGCTTTAAAAAACTTTAAAATCCGTTTTTGCAGAGCAGAGGATGCTGTTCCCCCTTACCAAGGCACAAGAGCTGAGATCTGTACTCATAGCAGGAGCACTAGTAACACCAGCAAGACAGAATGCAAACGCGCTACCAAGTCAAACGGCAGACACACTAATGGAAGATGGAAATCCTGTTCCCAGAATTCCAGCCCACAAGAGATGTCTGAAAATCATTTATTCAAACAGATGCTCGGTAAATTCTAATCAGAGTTACATTTGGAGCTTTTCCCTTTTCATCATGCCTTTGCATTAGCTGTCGCTGGAATGCATGCGAAGTACCCGCAGTCCCTGATAATGAGCTAATACGCACGCTCTCCTAAAAATGCCAGTGATTCAGCAACAGCACTCATTAATCAGGCCCACAGAAGGGCCTCGTTATCAAGGAGCTCTGAACAGCATTATTCAGTTATTGCTAGCTGTAAAGCAGCCATGACTGCAGATGGCTGTGATACTTTACAAAGCGCAATCCATTCACTGAAGCACCGCACCTCGAGGGACAAACCAAGCGTCATTGTCCCCGCTGGGCAGCGTTTAGGTTTCTCATAAACACAGCCAAGGAAACTGGCTAGCAAAAACAACAACAATTCTGTTTCTTCTGTACACGGAAAACATAATACATTGCATCTTAGCAATTGTAACAAGAGGAGGTGATGGGAAAGAAGGCTCCAATGATGTTTTTCCCTTTTTATCATCTTTCCAGGCTTTGACCTCAGCCCGTGTGGGACAGAAAGCTGGTGAACCGCTGCTAGAGCAGAAAAGAGAAAATCAAAGATGCACTTGCAGAGACCTTGACCAGCTGTTTGCTGGCTTATACCAGCTTTTGTCAAAAAGAGACACTGGGGGTTTTTTTACATCTCATCAGAATCTCCAATTTGAGCAACACTTGCAGAAAATTACTGAGAATCTAGGTCTCAAATTCTTCTCAAATTTAAAATGCTAATACATAAGCACTTATTGTGTGGAACAACTTAAAAACTGCTCAGGATACCTCACTATACCTCAGCCTCCTCAGCGATTTCAACATGGTTGAAAATGTAACAAATTAATGCAAAGGTCTTAAAATCCTTAAATGGAAGACAAAGTGGTCAAGAAAAGCACAATTAGTGCACCTGAAACAAAAAACTAGTATAAAGAAACTACTCCAACACAACAAAATACCCTTGGAATTTTACAAACTCCAGGGTGCTACTTTTGCATATGCATTACATGCACCACAGACAGCAGCATTTTAGCGTAATGACGTGTACAACCCCGTAAAGAATTGAGCTGAACACCAGCAGAACAGTTAGTTAAAGGTAGGAAAGAGAGATGAACTGAGTCTAACAAGTTTCTTTTGCAGAAGAGAAATTTTAAGCCCAAAATCCCAAGCTCTGGTGGAAAACAGTCACACAATCTCCCATTTAAAACGAACAGCACTCCTTTGTAATCCTTGTGGCTACGCCAGTGTCATGGTTTAACTCCGGCTAGCAAAATACCATGAAGCCGTTCTCACAAATCCCCCTCCCCTGCTCCAGTGGAGGGGAAGAATCAGAGGAAAAAGAAATAAGGAAGCTCGTAAAATTGAGATAAGAGCTATTTACTACTAATAATAAATAATTAAAATAATAGAAAAAACATATGGTACAATTGATACAATATGCTACAATATGATACAATTTCCCACCATCCACTGACCAATGCACACCCAGATGTTGAGTGATGAAAATCAGACCCCGAGAGCCCGAGAACCACAGCCTGAGAGCGATCGCAGCCCAAGAGCCACAGCCCAAGGGCCGGAGCCCAGGAGCTGGCGCAGCAGATTCTGAGCGAATCTGATCATCAATAGCATGGCCAGGAACTCTAAACAACCCACCATCTCCCTCACGAAGGAACCAGCACAGGAGTTGGCAAAGCAGCTAACGCAGGAGGGTCAGCAAGTGCCCAGAGAGACGAGCAAGGGAGTAAGGGAGAGAGAGAAGGGCAGAGTAATGGCTACCAGACCCCCTTCCCCACCCAAGAGACCGGAACATGACGCACTGTGGGATGAAATACTGCCTTGGTCAGTTTGGGTCAGCTATCTGGACTGTGTCCCCTACACTGCTTGTGAGACAGTGAGAGCTGGGAACGCAGCTCCCGCATCAGAAGCGCAGAAAGACCTTGAATCCAGTACAGGCCCTCCCCAGCACCAGCTGAGGCCTTACCAGTATTTTCTCTCAGCTTCCAGTAGCATAGCTCCCTAGCAAGCACAGTAAAGGGAGTTAACTCTTTCCTGACTGAACCCAGCACAGCCAGAAAGCCATCAGAGAAATGACCTAGGTTCAATATAAGGGTTAAAAATCAGGAGCCATAAAACATCAAAAGTACACACGAACACTAGCCAATCAACCCCAAAATACCACTGGTGACTTTCAAACGTATCTCAGTGTTTTGAGCAGGGCTCAGTTTGTGATCTGAGTCTGATTAGGAGATGAGTTTGGACCATGAATCTGAGATACAGGACTAAGCGTCCCCTAAAATGTAAGAGTACTCCAGCTAGATTTTTGGTATAAAGACTTATGAATTCAGAAAGGCAGTTACTGGCACACAATTATTTCAGGCTTACCCACGAGCGTGGGTTTGCTTCTGTGTCACAGGAGGAGAAATAGGCACACGCAGAGTTGCTGAAGGGAAGGAAGCAAAGGACTCCCTGTCTGCAACTAGCCGTGTTCAGGGAGCATGAAAATATTCAGGATGGCTCTTTTAAAACCTATTAAATTGGCTGACTGAATCTGACTGCCTGAGGGCTTTTCAAACCCCTCTTGACTCGACTATTTTATTTTTACTTATAGACAACCCTCACGAAAGCACGTATTTAACTATGCATAATACTGAAGAACTTAATAGTCTTTCTCAGTGTAACAAATAAACCTTTGCTTTGCCAAGTCACATTTTTTCCCTAGAACATCATGCTGCAGTTTCTTTTCCTATTCAGTTGGGCTGCTTAAATAAATAAATCTCGGTCCCTCTAGCGCTGTATCATTCGTATTTAAATTGTTAGTCTACACACAACTGCTTTGTGCCTTCTGCACTTACTCCCTCGGCCTGTCATGCTTACACATCCACATGTGTTCAGGATTATTAAGTGCTGGATGGAATTTATAGCCAGAGCAAAGCCCCGTCTGTCATCCAAGTTTTACTACACTGGAATTAACTCAGTAGGACCCACATACTGACTTATGGAAGAAGAGCGAATCTCAGTTTACGGCATACTAGGGTGCTTCTCACCATGCAACAGTGCAGCAAATCTCTTCCACTGGAATGTGAATCACTTCTAATTGCCGTCCACATTTTTACGTTTATTGAGTTTTTCTCTTGACAAAGCTTGACCCTTGGCGTTGCCTTCACTAGGTGTCGTTCTGTTCAGCTGGCTTGGCAGAACAGGCTAACAAGCTTCAGTCTGGCTTTGGGCTGGGTGCCCTGCCTCCCGAGCTCCGGCAGATGAAGCTGTGCCAAAGTAAAACACCGCTGCTCCCACTCTACGGCTGTGCTGGATGTTACTGCCCTGCTGCCAGACGTGACCAGGTGCCGGGGCCTTGCCAGCCGTTGGCCATCGAACTGCACATCAGCTGAGCAGGGGTCAGCTCCTGAGCGCTGGCACAAGCTGTGCCTGCTGGGGAGGCAGCGGGATGGTTAGATTCCCCAGCCTCCAGAGTCGGAGCCCTCTGGTCACTCCTATTCCTTCAGCCTCACAGGGCTTTTAACTATGAGGGTTTGGGAGCCCCAGAGAGCACTGGGGAGGCTTCTGAAAAGATAATGCAGCGCAGTCAGCAGATTTCAGCTGTGGCCTTGCTACTGCAGGCAACATCTTGGCTAGAGCCGCAGCACTCACACACACTACTCGAGCAGCCTGGTCAGAGCAGCTCGGACCTACGTTAATGTAGGCAGCTCTTGATCCTCAGCTCCACAACAGCTGACAGATCCACCTGAAAGCAGTGCTTTCAGACGAACATGTCTCACAGCGCTTGGAGAGAAGTAGATGCCTGCTTCTGAGTATGTCCTTATGCCTCTGCGACACGTCTGAGTATTCAGAAGCACTTGTGGAGGGGAGGAAGAGATACCAATACACCGATGCAAAAACCTCAGCGTCCTTTACACCATTCTGTTGTTGTTGCAGAACTTGCTATAACCAGCTCAAGCCGTTACAGATCACAGATCAGGTCATTCAACCTTCAGTACACGTTTCAGAAATGTAATTCAAAACTTCTGCTTCAGAGCAGGAAAGAACAGAGAATTCGCAACGCTTAAGGGGAACTCGCCATTCAAAGAGGTGTTTAGCATTTAGCATCTAAGGAAATACTAAGTAAGAGATCCACTAGATAGCAACGGGACAGCCACACCGGACAGGTTAACATTAGGCTGTTACCCTGTCTTCGTGCTGTGTCAGGGCTAGAGCCTTTCAGAAGCAACTTGTCCCTCTCTGCTCAAGCACTCTGTGATTTTTATCTCATTTTTCACCTTGCAGCAGTTGCTGGAAAGCTTTGGAAGTGTGATTTTAGCACGCTGCCTTCAGCTGTGTAAAGGCAGCTGGTCAGGGATTCTATAGTTTTTTAAATACAGTTACATATAAAATACTGATGTTTATTTGTCGTCCTTTTTTTCCAATTCTGTAAGAGGCAAGGTGGCCCTGTGATCAGCTCAATGCATTTGTGCTCCAAAAGCGTGGAAGCCTTTCTCATTTATACCATTGCCTTCCTCATGAAACGGTGTTCGAAATGTTGCACGCATTCTTTGCGTCTTGGATTTTTGCAGCTGCCGTAATCATTTCGACCTAATTTTATCTTGTCTGGGAAAGTCAGATTTGAAGCTCTTCACACCAGGCTTGTTTTTTTCTGAGCTGCTTATATTTTGCTTAGCACAGGGAGACTTGCATATCCTACAGATTTACATGATTTGAATGATTAGTAAGCTCCAAACAAGAACAATTGGAGGGAATGTGCTTTTTCTAACTCTTCAGGCCTTTTCTGTAACACCGATAAACACCTTTTTCTGAACAACATGAGCATGAATGAAACAGAACAGTCTAAGAAAAAGGCCTTACATTAGAGTCCATTCATTGCCCTCCCCCGCTCCCCTACACAACTTGAAAAAATGCAGGAATTTGGGATGAAAAAGTGCAGGAAACAAGGTAAGCAGTGAGAACTCCTGCAAGTGTAAAATGAATTGGCAGGCAAAGCAGTCGAATTTTAGGATGGACAAGACACATGGCAGAAAGACTGCGAAAGAAGCACCCCCTCAGTCAGGAAGCAAAGCCCTCGGCCACTTGCGCAACCGTTAGCTGACTCACTTCTCCCCTGCAGCAGAATCACGCATTCAGCCAGACTTCTGGGACAAACCAAATTTTTTGTCCTTTCCCCAAAAAGTTCCTACCAGCTTATTTCAGACTGTCATCATATACTGTAGTTCTGTCTTTCACAGGAGCTCCCTCAACCCTACTGAAAGTAAAACTCCACAGAATCCTCAGATGATGGACACCCTGTACAGGGAAAATAGTTCCCTTACCAAAGCACTTTCAGGCTATGAGCCAAGTTCTTTAATGTCTTCAGGTGGAATGGGACAATGTGAAGGTCACACTGTGTCTTTTCTGCTTTTACGCCAACTTCTTTTGAGCCAGACCCTATGATTAGGTCCACGAAGCTGGGATCACTTCAGTATGGAGGCAATGGATATATCAGAATTCAGTTACACAGCTGCAAACCTGGGATGTGGGAAGAGGTTATGGATGTGGCAGTGAAACTGGACTAGGTAAGATACACAACTTCAAGTTTGTGCTTTAATGTTCAGGGACTTACAGGACACTCCTGTGAGTGTAGCCTTTGGCCACTGAAGCAGGTAAAACCAGAACCTTTGGTCCTTCTATTTCTGTGTCAGTAGGGTCCTCCGAGTACTCCACTCTCTTCACGAAATTGCTCTACCAATTCATTAATTATGTGCATGTGAGAAAAACTTCCAAGGAAGAGAAGAAGGAAAAAATTCCAGTTAGGTCTGAAACTCAGTATTTCCATACAAGAGCGAGTGTTGGTGCCTTGCAGACACACATCAGACACCCCATTCTCTCTGCCTCCAGAAAATGCAACAACACGCTGCATTATTAGTTAGCACATGCTAACTGAAGTCTGGGTTTGTGCTCACCTCTCACGAATGTTAGAGATGTAATTGATCACCAGGTTCGCTGGGAATTCTTCTTTGGCTCACCCCCTTACCAGGGATTCATTTTTTTCCCTAACAGCTGCTGCAGGAGCTTCTGGTTGCAAAAAGAACCCCTCCGTATCAGGAAGCAGGGCTGCTGCTGTCTGTATGGAGCCACGCTTCCGTACCTGTGTGCAGTGAGGGGTGACACGGAAAGCAGAACGCTGGTGTGGCAGGTTCCCTCTTCTCTACATAGTGGATCACAGACCTTCCTATCAGATCTACTGGGTAGAAACCAGCAGGAATGTGTGGAAGAACAGGACAAGGGGTAACGGGTTTAAACTGAAAGCTGGGAGATTTAGATTGGACATCAGGAAGAAATTCTTCCCGGAGAGGGCGGTGAGGCACTGGGACAGGTTGCCCAGAGAAGCTGTGGGTGCCCCATCCCTGGCAGTGTTCAAGGCCAGGCTGGATGAGGCTTGGAGCAACCTGGTCTAGTGGAGGGTGTCCCTGCCCATGGCAGGGGGTTGGAACTAGATGATCTTTAAGGTCCCTTCCAACCCCAACCGTTCCCTGATTCTATGAAGAATGGGTCCACCTCCTGAACAGCTTTGGGAAGCCCCACATGGACCACAGCTCCAAAGACACACTCTGATCTCTGCATATCCTTCTGCCTCCTGCAGGCTTTGCTCCTGTGCTGTCTTTACCCTTCGGGATACTTTTCTGTTCCTTCACCTTCTTAAATGCCTATCTCACCCGGCTGAGTTACAGCATGATGTCAGTTCCGGGGCACACATCCTCCTCCACTCACGCTTCCCCAGCCTGTCACCCCACCGCTACTCAAAAGAACTTAAGCTGGACCCAGCTCCGTAAGCCAGCCCCTGGGCTCACCTGCCCTGATGCAGAGGTCTGCTCATGAGGAGGGGCTGCATCCAAACCATTCCAGCGTAGGCTCAAGCCCTCTCCAGCTTCGGAGCCCTTGCTCACAGACCCCTCGAAGCAAAGATCTTGTCTTCTGTGCGCAACTAAGCTGGTCGTGCCACACGGGGGAGCTTGTGCTGTAGCTAAAGCTCCTCGCTCCCGGGCCAAGAGAGCAGCTCAGCAGCGCTTGCGACTTCGGCCCCTGGCAGCTCTGTGCTGGAAAGGCTGGCCGAAACCCACGGCACGTGCATGCACTGCGCACACACGCTGTAAGAAAGATGTTCCTTTTCCAAAGGGTGACAGTCACTGATTTTTGCTTTGGAAAAGCAGCCAAACCTGTAACTCATAAAACGTAACTCTTAAACCTTGGAACTTCCAGCTGCCCGGTAGATCCAATAAAATAGAAACAACTGTATTTTAAAGGTATAAGCAAAGCAAATGAGGAATGGGGATCAATTCCAGCCATCCACTAAGATGACTTCTGTATACACCAACCAGCCTTGCGTTGTGTCCTCCTTGCGGAGCCACGACTGGCTGCGAAGCCGTCTTGACAGCTGAAGTACAAGCAGGTGAACAAGCAATCCAAAGGGCAGGGAACCTGCCACATCCTATTTGGCGAACAGATGGGCCTGCTTCCACGTATGCTTGGAAACCCTTAAAAGCACGACCATGACTTAGAGACAAAACCAGGGCTAAAGCTCACCTCGCAAGTCATCCAGAAAATAAGGAATCTGGGAGCCTGAGGATATGAATGTCAGGCTGGGGTTTGGTTTTTTTCCTAAACCCAAAGAGATAGTTTGAAAGCAGTTTGTAAGCGTGAAGAAGGTAACTGACCTCCTGGACTGGCCATCTGGAAAGGGAAGCCAGAGGGAGCCAGTCCAGCCTTGAGCTGCACCCTGCGGCCCCCCCGCAGGGCAGCCGGACACGCCTAGCACTGCCCCGCACGCCGCACATCCACGCCGGCACACCTCGCCCTGCCAAGGCGCAGGACGCAAAGGGCGCGGGCAGCCCAGCCGAGGGGCCCGCTGGCCGGCAGCACCTTTCGCGGCCCCTTGCGCCGCGCCGGCGCCGGGCCGGACCGGGGCGAGGAGAAGGTGCGAGGAGAGAGCGGAGCCCGGCGGCGCCGCCGCCCGCTGCCGAGCCGAGCGGGGCGGCTCCGCCCGCGGCCCCGGGCACGGCACGCCAGGGCGGAGCCTGCGCGGGCCCCCTAAGAGGCGCGGGGCGGCGGCGGGAGCGGCATCGGCAGCGGGGGCAGCGCAGGGGGGAGGATGCAGGCGAAGCCCGGGGCGCAGGCGGCCAGGCCCTTCAAGCTGAGGAAGAGTTTCGGTAGGGGCGGCGGGTCCGCGGCGGGGCTGCGCGGCGGCGGGGGGCTGCGCGCACGCGTAACGCTTCTCCTCTCTCCCGCGCAGCCACCCGGCTGGATGAAGTAGCAGGAATCCGGGCGAAGTTCCCAACAAAAATCCCGGTAAATCTCTGGTTTGTTACGGCAGGTTGTTGCTGCTGTTTCAAAGACGTAACGCTGGGGACCTCGCTCTAAAGCGCGGGCGGGGAGGGGGACCGGGATGGTCTCGGTTTCGCTAAGTGCGGCTCTGATTAAAACAGGTAATTGTTGAGAGATACCCTAAAGAGAAATTCCTTCCTCTCCTGGACAAAACCAAGTTCCTTGTGCCCGAGGAGCTGACCATGACGCAGTTCATAACCATCATCAGGTAGGGAGCGAGCGCCCGGGCTGGCTGCCGTTCTCTGGGCAGGGATTTTCCAGCGCTGCGCTGGGCCGCCCGCCTCGCTTGCTTTGGTGGGGAGGATGGAGGCGGCAGTAGTGGCCTCCCTCTCTTGCAAGTGTTCGAAGAAAACCGGCATTTGTCTTCTCTGGCGCATTTGGGGAGAAAAAAATGCGGTCGATGCTTTTTGGCTTCCTAAAGGCTTCTCTCTCCCCCCTAACTGTATTGAGTGCGGATTGTATCAGACTCCTGCTCCGCTTTCTCCTTGCTTGGTGCTGGGGCTCCGTGGTTCTGTGCGGCTTACAGCTGGTTTTGCCATGCTCTCTTACTGCACCTTGCTGAATTTGCTCAAGTTCAAAACAAAGCTTAGGTGTGAGTGGCATGAAATGTGCTTTTAAATGATTCTTTACAAAAAATAACAGGGAAGAAGTCTCCTAAAGTATTTAGTGATGTTCTTTGACAAACTGGGAATGCTGTGTGCTTTCCAGCACACTTAACATCTAGAAAGAACTTTTCCATACTTCAGCTTCTGTAAAAGAAGCTTTTGGCTCTTGGACAGCTTGGGTCCTGATGCTCGTATGTAACGTCTCTGAGAAGGGCTCTTCTTTCTAAGGTAGATGTTAAAATAAGCGTAACAGACCGTGCTGGAATCCTGTACTGCAGGGCTTTTGGTTTCTACTCAGCACCTCTCTCTGGCAGCTGGGAACTCGCAGCCCAGGCTCAGTAGCACCCATGGTCTAACGATGTGAGCCTTTCCCCGGAGCACAAGCCTTCCAAGCATACAGTTAACTTCCTGCTGATGAAGACGTTAAACCACATAATGACCTTACACAGCATTTCTTGTACACGGTTCATGCAACTGCTCTCCTTAATGTATTTCATAGGCGAAAGTTGAAACCTTCTTAAACTCGCTAATGCTTAATCCTCTATTTCTCCTCCCTTCTTCAATCAGAAGCAGGATGGCTCTAACTGCTACACAAGCTTTCTACCTGCTGGTGAACAACAAAAGCCTAGCCAGTATGTCCTTGACAATGGCAGAAGTGTACAGGGACTACAAAGATGAAGATGGCTTTGTGTACATGACATATGCTTCCCAGGAGATGTTTGGATTCTTTTTACCCACTGCTCAAGGGAAAACTGGAGCGCCTTCAAAAAACTTAAGGTTGGGCCCGTGTGCTGCGCTGAAGCAGTTGGCTGTGAATCATGCCTGTGACGTGAACCTCGGAGATATTCCTTCCAATTGGAGCTCGTGAGCTCTGTAGTGGGGAGTCATGACCCAAAAGCTGGCAGGACCAGCTTAAGGCAGAAATGGTGGTACACTTTTCCTAGATGATAACTTGGATATATATTTTTATATTTGAAGACACTATGGGTTTTTTTTTTTTTTTTGGAACTGCACCTCCACTTTTTTTTTTCAATACCAGTCTTTGCTATGTAACTGATTTTTAGGGTGTCTTTGAAGTCTAAGAGTAAAATAAAGAGGCTTTTAAGTATTGAGTTGATTGTCAGTCTTAATCTGGGGAAAGACTGTAGAAGTCTGTCTAGGAGGAGGTCCTAGAATAATTCTGGGAATTTGATGTAGATAACTGTTTGTTTAAATAAGCAAACCTGATAGCTGGTCAGCATTACCTAAATGCAGATAGCATGATTTGAACTGTGCTTTTAACCAGGTGTTCAAGAGTCTGTTCTTACCTGAATTCTGCTAGTCTGGTCTCTGTAGATAGTCCTGTCAGTCCCCTCGGGCTTTTGCTTGTCAGTTCCCCTGAAGGACTCGGCTCTAGCCAGCCTTGAAAGAAGGCTCGCTGTGTGATGCACCTTGCGATTAAGAGATATACCAGTGTCTCTGGAATCAGCATCTCACTACGTGACAGTTTTGACATTTTCATCTGACACAGACCTGGTTCCTAAACGTGTATTAGAGGAACACCTGACATAAGGCTTAGTCTGCAGTATAGCTCAAGCAACCTTTCTTGGTCTTGCGTGTGAGGAATGTATTGGGAAGTTGTAAATGTTCTAATTGTGCGTAACTTAAAACACCAGGTCACTTAATTAACTGCACACTGTGACAGATTTCATCAATCTCTGGCAGCCTCAGCTTAGGATGGTCAAATTGTTACTGTATGATGCAATTCTTCTGTTCAGGACCAAACTGATTTGCAGAATGATTAATGTAGGAATTACTAGACTGCAACGAAAGAAGCGTTGACAGCTTTTAAGTTATGCATAAGGCAGGAATGTACGTGTAAGCTTTTTGCAGTAGTTGTCTTGCACTAATAATCTCTTAAAGCTCTGAGCAGTCCTGGGTTCAAGCCTCTAAACCTGGGAGTTTAGAGGGGTACCTGCCCTACTGAGGATGGTGTTTGCCAACTTGTGTTTCATGAGCTGAGGAACAAAGAAATCATTGACCGGACCGACTCAGTGGAAAGGCTAAGGCTATGTCAGTATAGGTTATGAAAACATGCGGGCTTTGGGATCCCAGAATCTGTTGCTTGGATAGATTTCACTTATGGCTGTAATGGAAACAGTTTCCATTGCACAAATTGAACTCAAACAGTCATTTGTTACCAGCCCTCAGGGAGGCGGACACCTGTTTGGCAGGAGCACCACAGCAGTGTTGAGCAGCTGTGGGAACCTGGGGTCGGGGGAGCAAGGGGAAGTCTTGCTACAGTCAGGCTCTCTTGCCAGTCTAAGAGCTGGGCTAACATTGTGCTTCACTGGCGGCTCTTTTTGTCTTCCTGTCTTGTGTGATACTTGGTACGTGAAGAGGAAAGCACTGCGGAGTCTTGGCTGGAGCAATTTTATGTCTGCCAGCCAACTTTCTTTGGTTTGTAACGCAGGGGCTGAGGTGGAAGGGTTGATCCCTACAGCATTTACTGACATTAGGCTGTAGTGTCTAACAGGCTGAGTCACTGCTCCAGCCAAAAAAGTTACACAAGGAAAAGGTCAGTTGCAGGTAAAGAGCATCATTATAAACCTGTTTAAGCTGGCCTGCTGAACCTAGAGAGAAGCTCTGTGAGCTGGGAAAGCTTCATCATTGGGTAATAGTAACAGACTTGCCCTTCTACCAGGTGTTAAAGCAGATAGGAATAACCATCAAAGATAGTTTTCAAAAGCCTTAAAATAATAAACTGGAGTTAGATGCCCAAATAAATCAGTGATCCTGCTGGTGGAGTTGCTTTGGTGTGACTACAAGCTTTGGATTCAAGCTATTGTCTCTTGAAGTGCAAGGGACAAGGATTAGAAGAGAAGCAAACAGAAAAACTTTGCTCTGACTGACATAACCAGCTGAGATAACTGCAGCTGCTTCCAATGTAGCTGCTGTTTGAAGAGCTAATATTTGCTATTGATCAGAGACAAGTACTTTTTTTTTCCAGTGAAGGACATCATACTGTGGTAAGTTTTACGGTTCTTTTCAACATGCCCCCAGTGTAAAAAGGGAAGGCAGGGATGCCACTTTTTTGCAAAACTGTCTTCACTCCGGAATTACGATACGGACTTGTATTCTTTAACATCCAAATATCCACCAGCGGAAGGAAAGCATTCTGAGTATGCTTCTGTTCCTGCTGTAAACTACTGACTAAATCCTGGAAGGTGCTCGGCGCTCTGGCTCCAAAGCACTTCCCGTATGCACGTGTTCTGCTGAATTGACTTGTTAGATTGGGTGCACAGCACTTGGCCTCTTGTAAGATCAAGCACTGTGTCCCATCTTAAAATACGAACCCAATCAAACTGAAAGGACACTGAATGCGAGCGTGGGAGGAGGGCTGAAATTGCCCTTGCTGTTGAGGTCCTTTTTTTTGAGTATTGTGTAAAATAATGGAGTAGTGGGGGAGTTGTGACTTCAACATAGCCAAGTGGAATCCATACAGGGGAAAAAAAACAACATTAAGCTCAATTTTCTGTAAGTGCACCAAGGTACTAAAAAGCTCCAATGTTAATATAACCATGGATACTGCTGGAGTTATTAAAAAGGAAATACAAAAACGGTTAAAATATGAGCCTGCAACCTTGCAGCACAAAAACGATACTCTAATGAAACATGCCATTAATGCCTTAATGAATGTCTGCACAGTGACTGCTCTGGGAACAGGAGAGTTTTCTTGCTTTCAAAAGACCTGAGCAAACTGCACTCCTGAGGCACATGCTGTGGGCTGAGTGTGCTCTGAATGCTCATCAGGGCAACTGGAGGAGAACAGAGTAGCAATTAAAAAAAACCCCTAACCGTAAGCTCTTGGGTTTGGGGAGAAAAACCCCCCCTAAAAAGTCTTACCATGCATTTGAATTTCAAGTGGGTAGATATCAATGTTTGGTTTTTTTCTGTACCTGCTAAGATACAGCTGTGTGTACTTTCCATGCCACAGCTGATGTCCTACAGCCATCTACAAACACAGCTACAAACACAGCTACAAACCGTGTACGATGCCTTATGGACTGTAAATTGTCATTTGTTGCTGCAAGGCAAACACGGTAACTTCAGCTTGGGCTTTAGCATTCACGCAACAGCAGGAGCTTTCCAAACTGTTTGGATTTTAAAGTCATTTAACATTGTGTGTGGGTAAAATAAATAAATGAATGGATGGGGATACTAATGTTCTTGCTCAAGTACTGCAGACAGCAACTTTGGTGAACTTAGATGGGCTTTTTGCCATTTTCCTGCGCTAACTACTTCCAGGTGGCAGTAGCTTCAGGGTAAAATATGAAAGATAGACTGTTAAACACACTGACAGATTCTTCAAATGCGGTTTTTTGGTATCTTACATAAAACAAAAGACCTAACCAGGAGAGAAACTAGGACAATGGCTTTTAACTTGTAGACTGTGTAAGTAGAGGGGGTGAGAGGGAGGGTTTCTGTGGAAAAGTTCTGAGGGATCCCTGAAAGTTGATTGAGAAACACAACCTATGTTACAGTATGACCTATGCACAAAACTTGGAATAGCACATGCTTCCCTTAAGGAGCAATGTTCCAGAAAGATTTCTAGACAACTCTGCTGAATTTTAAAACTCTCTATTCTTTTCATACAGTTTTGAATCACCCTGTCAAACTTTAGCAGAGTTCTGCCTGTAGGTATGTGCTTAGTTTCTTTAGCTCTCCTAAGGCGCTTCGTAGCGGTAGCTTTGCCCACTTTTTTTCCCCTCTGATATTTTTAGGTTTCTTAAGAGCACGAGTTTCTTGGGTATCTGCTACTTGTTCCTAGGCAGTTCCCAACATGCAAAAGGCGGTTAGGTCCTATAATAAATAACAGACTGACCCTAGTTTAGAGGAACATGAACATAATTTTAATGAAGGTGACCGATGCCCTTAAGGCTCTCCTACACAAAGTCATAATCATATCACTCCCTGCCTTTTGTTTTCCACCTGATGCCTCTCCTGTGACTGTAATGCTCTGATGACACACAACTGTGGCAACATAGTCCAGGCAGAAATTTGAAGAACGTACAGCAAGTATGCATGCCAGAATTTGAAAAGTAGCACTGTCCCTTTCCCACCCAGCAAGAGATCGTTGGGAGGGAGGTAGTATGCCCAACTGGGTGCACAAGGAGTTTCCAGAGAGGAGGGACTGCTCAGGCCACTCAACACATCATGTCCAGCAGGGACTGTAAAGGGCCTTTATGAGGCTGCTCGTGATTTGGTGCAGGGTGGGCTTGGCTGCTGGTAGTTATTTTTGCAAATACTCCAAGGTACTGGCCTCACTTTCTTTCTGTGTGTAGCAGCATGGTCTGGGTCCTAATCAGACCACCAGCCCGAGCCTGTTACGTGTTAGAAAGGTGAGAAGACTATGGATTGCACAGTCCCTGAGATGATGCAAAAAAACCCAGGTTCACCTGCCGTTGATCTATAGATCCCTGGTAGACCTAAAGCTTATTTCCCATTCTCAAGAATAAAGCCAAGACTTTACGGCCTGCCAGATGGATTTGTAGGGAAATCTTTAGGTCGGCCAACCAGTGGGAGAGGAGAGGGGATGGTGTGGGGCAGGGGGTTAAGCGTGTGTATCAGTGCTTCCACCCAAGCAGCTGCAGCCATGTATTTTTCACAAGCCTGCCTGTGACTGACTGGAAAGCCTGAGCCTTACAATGACCTCACTGAGGCAACTATCACACCATTAGCTCACAAAGACAAGTTATGAGACAGAAAACACGCACACATATGCTCGCAGATGGAGGGTGGATATAGCCATTTCCTGAATAAAAGACTAACGCTCTCAGTGGAAAAAAATCACACAGGAGGGTGCTGAAAGGAAGACACAGCAAGTAAAAAAATTCTGTTCATGGCGCTGGCACTACTTCACAAGGTGACTTGGGCCTTACTCTGAGAACTTAAAAACTTAATGTCAAGTGATAGGAGTATGGTCTCTGTCTGACCCTCCTCCCCTAACATGCTGCATCTGTGGCAAAAATTTAAAAGTCAGATAATGATATGAGCTGCACTTGTGAATACTGACTGGCTGAGGAAGAGTAACTCATTTTCCAACAGCTTGATGCGTTAGTCATCAACAAACTCAAAGAGCCATCAATAGGAAAAACAGCTGCTGTGTTACAGGTGAGGGCAGGATCACCAGCTTAGTGCAGGCACATCTGTGCTGTCTAGACTGTCAGGGTAACCCAAGCATTGCAGGGGTTATGGAGATAATTTTGCTATTCAAAACTATATTGGTTGTGTTATAAACCTGTCAAAACTGTCAAGAGAGGCCGCAGGAAAAATACTGCATTTTCCTAGGAGGCAGCTGGATTTGGTTTAATCCTCAGCTCTTCCCAGCCATCCCCGTGCTCACTGACTTTTGTTCCCATTTTTTTTTGGAAAGGGACCAGGCCTTCTGTGTTTGCAGAACCTGAGTACAGATTCCAAGATTGCTGAAAACTATAAATAATATGCCCATAGTTGCCATGTAACAATCCTGTATGAAAGCTCACAGATGTTCTGTTACTGTAATTCGGCCTGTGTTGGAGCCACAAAATTTGGCTATGCCTCAGTCTCTCTCAGTCTCCTAAGCTCCTGTCAGGTCTACAGCAGCAGTTTCAATGGGATGGCTGAGGCTGTTACTGCTGTTTAGGTGGCTCCCCTCGTTCGGTGAATTTGATGGAGACAGAAAAGGTGTCACATCCCTTCTTAAAACAGCTGAGGAACAGCTGTGTATTTTAGCCTTGCTTATCAGCATGAGCTGTGTTTACTACCGGCACGACAAGGTAGGTTAATGTAGCGGCTTAATTTCATGCCCCAGCTCATCCAGCTGATTTTGCCACGGAAGGAGGATGCCTCACATGGGCTCAGCCAGTGGCAGGCTGGTGAGAGGTGACAGTCTCCAAGGAGTTGGTGCAGAGTGGGGATGTTACAAGAAACTGAGGGGGGAACTGCTACTGGTATAGGTATATCTTGAAGATGATGCAGGTGTGCAGGCTAGGCCATGTCAGCACCTTAATGAAAGGCTTGCTTTGGCTCTGAAATCCAAGGCAGCTGGCCCATTAGGCAAGTGTTGAGCAAGATTGCTGTCATGTGCTTCAGAGGAGCATCCTTTATAACTCAATGGATAAAGAGCAGGGGAGATCCTGCTATGCTTCCATTTCTTCCCTGAAGAGCCTGAGCCACACACTCCACACTGTGCATGCCCAGTAGCTCTCATCTCCCTGAACCCAGCACAAAATATTAACTTTCGGCAGCCAGAAGCTAGGGCTTTTGTATGTAAAGCCCAGAGTGACAGCGGAGGTGTGTGGCTGAGGGGCTTGAACCCAGATCCCACACTAGATGCCAGACTACCTTTCCTCTCTGAAAATAACTGCAAGATCTGTGAGAAGCTTCAGTTTTACTAGCGGAAAATTTAGGCAAAACCCTATAAAGTAAATGAAGCAGTTTGAGTAGAAACTCAAGCATGCACTGAATTACTGCCTGAAGCCATAAAGGTTGCAGAGCTAAAGCTACCATGTTACAGTTCAGGGGAGGAAGCACTTACCCAGAGGAGTTGGGGAGAAGAAGGGAAGGTCAAGCACTGTAGCAGACATGAAACGTTCTATGTTTAATCTTCTGGAAAGTTTTTCTTCAAAATACGGTTTTGTCAAGTATCTTGTTTCCCGATTCTAACTGCTGTATTTTTTCCCCATCAGATTAATTTTACTTATGCTGGTTTGTCAGGAGGGAAAATCCAAATCTCAATTTATTTTTATTTGAGGGAAAAGGTGAATTAAAGAAAATGCTTGCTGACTATACAGTTACACCTGTGTGACTGCCATAAAAATTTGCCATATGTGTGGGAACAGGCACTCGGGTAACACTGAAAAGACAAAACAAGGGTTATTCTATTCTAGACATGTCTCCTCATTTTAAGATGAGGTGGAGCTTTCTGCTAATTCTCAGCATAAGAATTTTTGTGGGGGGTTTGGTTTTTTTTTGATGTGTTTTGGTTACACATAAAGGAGATCGAAACAGTTTTGGTCAGGCTATGTTTTGTGATCTTTTACAAGTGAATGATTTGTTAACTGCCGTACCGCGTAACAAGCTAGAGTGGAGTACCTGTACGTCACGTTACAAAAAGCAGAGCGTGGAGGTGCAGCAGGGAGGAGTTTGCGAGCACATGGAGGAAATACATCTGCAATAATTCATAGTATTTTGCATGCGTAAGATCCAGAGCTGGCCAACAGTAATTTGCAGAGTGGACACCCTACATATATTTTCATCAAAGAGAACAAGAAATGAGAAACTATAGAAGGTGAACAGTGAGAAAAGATACACTATCAAAATGTCCCTCCAAAAATGCTGTAAACAAGTCATCAGAGTTCCTCCTGCAGGCTGAGGCTGTGATGCCTTTGTCAGAGCTTTCTCCGCTCATAAAGCATGCCTTGAAACAGAAGTGGCTTGAGTGGCGCAGTATTCACACAGAGCTGAAGACGGGTTCTCATTTGGAGGAGTTAGTCCATCTTAAAGTTAGTGTTGACTTTCCCACATTTCCTGTTTAAGATGTCTATGGAGTGATTAGATGACCACCTCATTTGGTGATTCAGGAAAAAAATCTGGAAGGAGATTCTAGTGGCAAGCTGCCCTGCTCTCATGCCAGGCTCCTTGCACAACTGTTTCCAAAGCACTTCATTTATGGAACACACCAAACCCACACCCACTATATACTGCTGAAACACAGCCTCCCGCGAGGAGGGGAAGGGGAATAGCCAGAAGTACATAATTTCTCAAACAAAGAGAGAAAGAGGGAAGAAAGTTGCACATGGCAACGGAGTGAGGCTTTGGTATCGAAAGGGCCACGAGACTGCACCTCAAGGTAGCCTGCAGCACTTCCTATCGCAAGGTGGGACAGAGGAGAAAGAATGGGGATGAATGGCTGAAGCACAGTTACAGGAAAAATCCATCCCAAAGTGTGTGCGCAGCGGAAAACACACATCCTGACTGCTTGTTGATAATTATTTTCTTGATGTGGCAGTCTACTGTTTGGTAGCTACATCACATGCTTCTTTAGTAAGTAATTACCTATTAGTTCTCCTGGTACTTACACAGAGATACAGAAACTATGATGTCGTGCTCCGTGTTTTCTATGTAACTAGAGCCAAAGCTTAAATTGCAGTACTAGGGAAGCTTTGAATCGTGTCTTTGAAAGCACCTTGGCAAATGCAAACTAGGAAAAGCCACAGCACCAAGCAATTAGCCAATTGTGTAGATTCACCAAAAGAATAGTTTTGAGAATTACTTTGCCCCTCAGCGGATTTATCTATGAATCTCAGCAGAATTTTGCTGAAATAAGAAAATACTAAATCAAGGTTGCTTTCAGTGTGTTTCAGTAGCTTATTGTTGGTAAACTCTTTGGAGGATGTTTGTTACAGTCAAACTTAAGCTGAGAGAGACGGTCACTTTGCAAACTGAACCCTTTGGGCTGTATGTGTATATCTTCTGATTTTGATGTAGAGCCTTCCCTTCTGGAAGTCTGTTAACAAACCTTTGAGGTTTGTGAGATTAATACTATAAGGAGTACGGATAGCAAGGACAGCTAGAAATCTACAACACAACCGTGATCAATAACTGAGATTTTTTGAGCAATGCTAGATTATGCAAACAATAAAAATAGGTGCTTGACAATTCTTGGTCTAGTTCTGGGACACTAGATTAAATAAATCAGATTATTAACAAAAAAGCACGTACAGCAGGCCAGAAATCAAGGCTCAAACAGATCTCACTGCTCAAAGTATAAGTGTCTTTCCAATTAATGAATCTGGCACAGTTTCTGTTTTACTAATTTTAAACAGAATAGTTGAACAGTGATTCCAGAATTGTTGAAGTGAGGTCAGAACAAATTCTGGTGCTCTGTGGGGTTTGAAGCAAACACGCTAAATCTAATCAGCCTGGTATTTTATATTAGAGTTGCTACTACACCTGAATACTTATGTCTACCAGTAAAAGAGCTAGTGGTATAATAAATGTGCTCGGAAGCACACTTAATGATACTTTTATTTATACACATTTTCTTATTTCTGTCATATTCTTGGGAGTGTTCAGCACCAGTTTTGGCTCCAGAATAAATTGCTGAAGATCAGTTTATTTAATTTTGGTTATTAAGTGTGAGCTAAGCACTTTAGAAAGACCTGTTTTTATAAAATACTGGAAAGAGAAGTTTTCCATGTAACTCCTTGATTACTTTGCATCAGAAGTCATGACTGCATTGCAAGAGAGCACAAAGGAAATCTATATATGCTGGAGATCTTTCTCCTGACTAAAATTTTAATCATCCGTTTGACGTCATGGAACTTTACAAAGGTTTAATCAATGTCAGCTCCTGCCTTCTTCTTCTTAACACTGTTTGCTTCACATCTGGGTTTAATCTCTGGTTAAACAAATCAGAATTTATGGAGTTTACCATACAAATGGAGAAGTCTTTTATCTCCTTGTTCATATATGAAGTATTTGCTAATAGAGTTGGTGCTCATCTAACACCCTTATGCCTTCTAAACAAATAAAGACATAAATCTAAAGCAAAAAAAATACATGTAATAGCTTGTCCTGTGTAATCTTGTGAGTTTTGCAATAAGAAACAAAAAATGTTGGCAAAGATTTTACAGGAAGGGTGAAGAGGGCTTTCATCACTGCCTGGGCACTATTCAAGGGGGATAAATGCAGAATACTTCATTTGGACAGGAATAATCAGCTGCACAAATGCAGGATGGAAAACAACTGGCTGGTGGTATTTCTTCTTAAAAGAGTCCATGGGGTATACTTAATCACAACCTAAGCATCAGTCAACATTATCGTGCTGTTGTGAAAAAAGCAAACACCACACTGGGGTTTCTAAACAGGGGTAGAGCCTGCAAGATGTGTGAAATAAGCCTTCTGCTGTACTCAACAATGGTAGGGCTTTAGCTGAAATATTGTGTGTAGTTTAGGCACTGCACTCCACAAATAAAGAGCTACTTCAGGATTCAGTCACGACATGCAGAGATTGAGACTGTCCTATGACAAAAGACACAAGAACTGAGGTGGTTTAGCTTCAAGAAGAAAAGGCTTGAAAAGGGACATGGTACTTCTCACAAATGAAAGACGTTTTGAAAACGAGGGGAAAGACTCTTTCTCTCATGTTTACTTTGGCTATTATGAGAGGTAATAGGCTTAAATAGCAGCAAGAAAAAGTTAGGAAAGCTTCCTAATGAAAAAAGTGGTGAAATGCTGAGGTGACTTGCCTGGAAAGTTGTGGAGTGTCCATGTGGGAAAGGTGAGTCTAAATCAATCCTGCCATGAGGCAAGGAGAAGATTTCTGGAGGCCCTTACCTGGTCCTTGTTTCCTTCGATTCTATGTTTTCTATTAAAACGTCTTTGTTCCTTAGACACAAAAACATTTTTCTTGGCAGTGAATGTTCTTAGATTATACTGCTGAACCACACACACCTGCATAATCACAATGAAGGGGTGCAGAACTGTGGAGGACATGTGGGATCTTCTTACACCTTTTTTTTTTTCTCTGAAGAAAAAAACCTCGACAGATCACTGTAGCACAAGGGAAGATTTGTTCCAGGAAAGCTTCTTGAATACTGAGAGGTATCAATCAAGCCCCACCATGCTTAGACTTCAGCGTTGGGGACAGAGAGGCTTAGCTGCTCCCCACCATTTCTCCCTTCCTGCTTCTGTTATGCTTTCCATTTCCCTTGCTCTACCATGTGCAGCTATACTGTATTTTTCATTTGCAACAGCGTCCCAGTCAAGGTTGCCACTCGAATACTTCTTCATGTGTGCATGAGTGGAGCAAAAGTTGAGAGAGGTGCCTGAGAAAAGGTTTATGGCATCATGAACTCAACTCTTGCTGTCACATCCAGCCCCTCTCTGCCAAACTGACAAAACATCGTTAAAGTAGAATGTTAATGCCAGTGTGCCACAGATAACTTACGGATTAGAGAGGGGCTTTCTAGATCCTGCCCACCTCCCCATACCATGCTTCATCTGAAATATGGAACCTCCTGATCTTTATCTAAAACTATTTAGAAAGAAACACAACACTGCAACCAGAGTAACTAACAATGGCTGAGATGTACCAGGCTGTTAATATTTTTCAGGGCAACAGACAGGGCGTGAATTCATTAGCAGTGCATATTATCTTAATTGGTTTTAGCAGTTCCATCAAAAAATCGACCTCCTCCACTGTCCCCCAGACCTCTACAACCCTCTGTCTGGTCTATGGTTTGGTATCTGCATAGTACCTCAACTACATTATGTGTCATAACACTTTCTCCTCACTTTCTGATTTCTGTTTCTAAGAGGAATTTCATCCTTTGTTTCTTGTTATAGAGACACTGTCGCTGAACTTTTACTGACTTGTATGTTTGTTTGTGTGTGCATCTGTAAGATGCCTAAAATCTCTTTATGATCACTAGGCTGAAAACACACGCTAACCAAACCCAGTTTTATTTTACACATCACTTACCACACACAAAAGATGTACAGGCTACCTTACTGTCATGCAGTTACTTTTACAGACTGGCTTTCATAAAGTTTATACTGATGCAAGTGTAGGGGTGTGATTTCAGAACAGCATGAGGTGATTTAAATCTGTGCTGCTGCTGAAAGTGTTAATGCTTGAAACTAACCTGACAAACTCCAGGTCCATGATCCAGCTGTCCTCATGAGGTCAGTAGCGCCCCTACAACTGGGGAAATGTCTCTGGTCACTTGGCCACTCATGCAAGGGAATCCTGCAATTAAAGTATTACATCCCTATTAAAGAAGTAAAGGTGAAGAATGAAGTTATGCTCTGACTTTCCAAGAGTCAAATGGCAGTTACCATTGATGGATCATAAACGAGTCATTGCTGATATCACTTAAGACACCTGAAAACATATTGTGACAGTATTTTGAAAGAGTAAATGAATTAGCAAAGGTAAATAAACACCTTCCAGCCTGACATTAGTAATGGTGGAGCATAACAAGGACTTTGCTAACGTGTTTTATATCCTTTATATCTCATCTATCAGAATATTCATTAGGATTACAGTTTAGGATTAAATAGGTATTGGTATTCACATGTTAAGACTTCCACTTAATCTGTCAGATGTCTGCTTTGGTATTACACAGCATTTTGACTAAAGGAGCTAGAAAAATGTACCAGCTCTTGAAAACTGGGAAATCATCACCAAGTAATTGTACTTCTAATTCAATTCTGTATAGCCACGTTTCTAGGCCGATGATATTTTTAGGACAGCATTTTAACCAATAATCTAGAAGAAGACCAAATCAATCTTCCCCCATAAAGTTATCACTGATGAAGCCTGCAGATGTCTCAAAGTACAGTGCTAAAAAGTGAAGGGCAGGTCACTGCTAGAGTGATGTGAAGGTGAGCACATACAGTGGTAACAGAACAGCCCTATGTAAAGTTTGACTAGAGCTATAATTACAGGAGATGATAGTGGGCCTTGTCTTGCAGAACATGAGAATAATCATATGGTAGCCACCATGTGTTGCCAATCATCAAAAAACGTTAATATGATCCTTGGCCATGTGTACAGGGAAAATAATTTTAATCTTACTTCTGCACCTGGCACTGGAATGACTGCTGCTACATCCAGTCCAACACGTATAATTCAGGATTGATGTAGCAACTTGGAGAAAGTACAGAGAGTTGCTAAGAGAATGATTCAAGTGCAGGAAAACCCCCCAAAACAGAGAGAGAGATTCCAGGAACTCAACGTATTTACCTTACCTCGGACATGGATAATAGATGGCTAAACTACTCTGTTTAAATCCTTAATAATTTAGGCAGGAAGCATTGATAATGCATTCTTCAGTCCAGCAGATAAATGTGTGACAAGGTCCAGCAGGTAGGCATTGGAATTAGATGAAGCAAGACTATACACAATGTGATTCTTTTGTTTGGTGAAAGTAATGAACACTGGGACAACCTATTAAAAGTAACAGTGGATTTTCTCTCTCTAGGAATTTTTAGATCAAGATTGGATGCTATTTGAAACGTGATCTTTAGCCCTCAGTTAGTGTTAATGAAGTCTTACAGCTGTTCTACAGTAAGATAACATGACTGTTTAAGACCTTGTATTATTGTTTACATTTACGTGAAACCAACAAGAAGAAAGTGGAAGTAGGAGATGGAAGAAGGGAGGAAAAATGTGAGAATGAAAGTAGAACACAGATTTTTTTTTGCATTTAGATGGATGCTTGAATTGCTTGTTTCGCAAAGCTGCAGTTTTAATGGTATCTTTCATGCTTCTCTTGAGCCAACATGCAATATTATGCAATGCCGAAGAGCAGAATGGTTCAAGCACACAGCTAGATGCATCAGACGGGTCCACCATTTGTGTCCTGTTGGTATAATCTGAGGTATGGTATGGCATTCTCTTCCAGTCATGGCTCCAGAGGGAGGCTATTACTCTCCTACTGCCCAGATACACCCACATCTGACAGCTAAGGGAGGAAACAAAGAATGGTTTGCCCTGATGTTTTAGGATGATCTTGGGATCATTCGGAACTGGGCATATGTCATTTAACATTTCTGTATTCCCATGCCAGCTCCAGTGACTGGGATTGACATGGCATGAAAAAAATATATAGATTGGGCAGAAAACCTGGAGGGATATGTTCTGTGGTTTTCCTAACAGCCTGTGGCTGCTCAAGTGTGAAAGACAGTACAAGTGCTCATTTCATACAAAGAGCAAAACATGTTACTATTGTGTAAGACAATTTCTCTTTCAGACAAAACCAGAAAATACAAACTCTCCAAGGGAAAATGTCAGTTTGGTCAGTTATAGTCATTCACATGTAGTCATTTGGCCAAGTAGTCATTCATGACAATGCTGTCTCCATGGTCTTATCACTGCCATGCTCCTTATCACCTTTTAAGCATACAAGTCCACACATAGCCACAGCCATATGCTCCGTTCCTTTTCCTCTGACAGTTTCAGTGTGGCTGAGCCTTACAGTTGCATTGTGTGAACACAAGCCACAGCACCATCAGCTGAAATGGAGAAGCGTTGACCGTGTGCTTTCACACGAGGAAGACTAAGGAAGGGAGTAAGACAGGTACTATTGCTTTGATGCAAGAGTGTCTCTTGCATCCCTAGAAAAGACCACTCGGCTAGTCTGGTTATCTCACAGATACTACCAGTTAGAAGATAAACAAAATGGAATAATATAGGGAGAATTTTCACTTTGAACAAGTGGAACCAGAAAAAACCCAGCTCCTCTGAAACAGCTCCTCCCTTGAAGTTTGGGGCCATCATTTTCATAGATATAAACTCTCGACTACAACTGTAATTCCTCACATGTTCACCTTAACATCTGTTTTGTTCCTACTTACAGATTTCTCTTTATAATACTGTTGCTACTTTCAAAGACATATCTCTCCCTGATGGCACGGATTCCCCAGAGTGGAGTGAGTGGCACAAAAACTTGGGCTAGCTAGAGTGGAACAAACAGCACTCTCACCTGCTCTGACTTCCAAACTAAGCCCCAGCAATGAATCAGCAGAATATGCCCCTGCCCCTCCGAGTCCTCAAGCTGTCACATACCTCAGATCCTCCTTGTCAGCTTTCCTCTTTTCTGAATCTTCTGGATAACCCCCAGCTGTCTCTGCCTGCCTACACACAGAAACTTTGCCCTACATACAAAGCGAAATGTTTTAATGGAGCCAAGGTAGAAAGGACAAGTCAGTTTTAACCTGACAAGTACTATATGCTTTGTAGTGCTGCATTTTTTAACTGGTCTGTAAACTCAAAGATTCTTGGAGATTCAAGTTTGCTTTGCCCTCTATGAGACATCAAATCTCACTCTCCTGTATTAGCGACAGCTGCTATTCCTGGCCTTATTCCACTCTCAAAATGTTTTCTGTCTTGAACCATATGTTTCGCATATAGTTATTTAAAGAGTTTCACTAGCTAAGCCTGTTGAGATGAATCATCCCTCCTGCAAAGGTGTTGTGGGACATGGAGCAGAGTAATAAGAACATTAACTTGGTTACGTAGCATGAATAAAATCATATGTGTCAGTTGAGCGTTGCTGTGATAGCAAAAATGACTCAAATTAGAAGAAATCCTAACTGATGTGCAATGAGCTCTCCCAGCCTAGACTACTAAAGAGGCAGGGAAGATGTATCTTCAAACGATGACAGAATTAGGCTGAGTTTGTGCATATTAATTACAGGGGAAATGTCAAACACATCTCTGGACTTAATTGCAGATGACTACGAGATTTTGACATACTGTTCTCTTCCTGTTCCAATGCCAATTTTGCTGGTGTAGAGGGGAACAATCATAAAAACTTTCTCTCAATCCCTCATTCAAGATGGCGGTCTGGTTTTCCTTAAGACATCTTATTGTGTTCAATGTTCTCTACAAAGGATTTTAAAACATCTCAGGTGCACTTTGCAGTAAAGCAGCTTTTATGCCCACATGGCCTTTGGCAGCATGAATAGGTTTCTATTTTCTTCACCTCTACTGTTTATTCTTGCTCTCACGACATTCTAATCCTATATACTATGAAACATGGAAAATTTATGCCAGAGCGGATCCTCTTCCCAGGTAAGCATCTGTGCTAGTTTTGGCTAGGACAGAGTTAATTCCCTTCACAGTAGCCAGCATGGGGCTGTGGTTTGGGTTTGTGCTGGAAACAGTGTTGATGACATAGGGATGTTTCCATTCCTGCTGAGCAGTGCTTACACAGAGCCAAGGCCTTTGCTGCCTCCCACCCCACCAGCGAGTGGGCTGGGGGTGCACAAGCAGTTGGGAGGGGGCACAGCCAGGACAGCTGACCCCAACTGACCAAAGGGACATTCCATACCATATGACATCATGCTCAGCATATAGAGCTGGGGGAAGAAGGAAGAAGGGGGGGACACTGGGAGTGATGCCGTTTGTCTTGCCAAGTAACCGTTACGTGTGATAGAGCCCTGCTTCCCTGGGGATGGCTGAGCACCTCCCTGCTGGTGGGAAGTGGTGAATGAACTCCTTGTTTTGCTTTTTTTGCGTGTGCAGCTTTTGCTTTATCTATAAAGCTGCCTGTATCTCAACCCACCAGTTTTCTCGCTTTCAGTCTTCCAATTCTCTTCCTCCATTGGGGTGGAATTTCAAACATGGAAGAGTAAAAAATAGTATTATTGTTTAAAAAAACATAGTCACAAAGTTAAAAAAAAAAAAAGGAAAATACAATATGTTTCTGACTGAAAACAAATCTGCCAGATGTAACCATTTCCCAGCAGAACTGGTCCACTTTTAGTGAGCCACATGCATAAAAGCAAAACAGACACCATCAACACCACCCCCAATAATCTGTCATTCCTACCATGCTTTTCAGGGATTATTTTGCCTCACACTAGCTGGGACAGACACTTTGTGAGCCAGAATCTCTGGTCCACTCAAGCCAGGTTCTAAGCAAACCTGATGGGTAGAGGTAAGGTATGTGTGAATGACATTCAAAGTCCCCAGGTGCTGCAACTGCTCAGGATACAGGCCAATCCCTGGATTAAAGAACAGCTGGCGTTCTAACTCATGCCTGTTTTCTCACAGTCCTGAAGTCCAAACATTTAATCTGTCCTGAAAAAAAAAAAAGTGGTTTTAGATAAGTAATGGATTCTCCTGCAGCACAACTGGAATAGACCTCTCAATGCACAATGCCACATCTATTTTTGGAAAAGCACAAATGGAGCCAATTGAGTGATCTCACTGGCTAGTAATTTCTTTGAAATAGTTTATCCCATACATGAAAATAAACTGCATTACATCACTTCAGAAGTCATCGTTGTTTTCTTTTTAGTTAAGTTATAGTATTTTTCGTGATGTTTAAACTTCAGTATATGTGCTTTCAGTGGCATTATATAAACCATTGGAAATCAACCCTTTTTGTCCCTACACAAGCATGTAGCTGTCCAGGAATGCAGCACTGGAGAAGTTAATTATGCATATACAGTGTTTAGACGTTGACCCACAGATATTAAAGAATTACAGAAGACTCCTAAGGCTGTTTCAACCTCTTCATCTCCTGCACACATACAGACATAGACACATTCCCACGTGAAAGCCATATCACATATGGGAGACTGAAGTTTTCCAAGCTTAAAGTAGCGTCATTTAAATAAGAAACCCACAAAACCAAATCGAGTATTAACGCTGATTGCTAGAGCATGCCAGCATTTCACAACAGATAGAAATGTGGGAGATGTAACATTTTTGCGCTCATTCTCCTGCAGGCGCAGCTGAGGAATGTTCAGACGGTCTCAACCACAGCCATATTAGGATAGCATTAGGTACGCAGCTCAAGCGCAGAGGCAGTTTTGCGAGTTATACTCCACACAATGGAGGCTTAGACATATAACTCACTGGACTGACGCATTCTTGTGCGTCGCCCATTCATTTAGTATTAGTATTGTACAGAATACATGGATCTTTGGTGTCCCACTGAAATGCAACTGGTTCCCGACAGTATTATTTTATCACTCAAAGTTATATGCAAGCAGAACTTTCGGGGTCAGGAGAGAGGGGTAATAATATGAATGTTTGTTCCTGGAATTAGGGCTGGGGTGAGTTTTAATTGGTTGGACATCCCCCCTGCTTCCTTTTACACATCTCTATTATTTGATCCTGCTCTTTTTAGCTTTTCTGGTGAAGAACCTAAAATACATCAAGGGAGGCAATGGTGTTCCTAGACTACCTAAAAGGTCAGCAATAGTAAGTTTACAGTCATCCTTAAGAATCGAAGCTTTTGGGCTTTTATGTTCACACAATTCCTTTCTGTGCATCTGTGACCCACTGCAAAGGGTCCCATTAACAGTCCTACAGCCAGGTTTCATTGCTGATGTAATTTACAAGGTACTTTCAGGAATGCTGTCTCCTTGTTACAGTGCAAGAGATGATTGAGATTGAAGTGCTATTTTTGACTCTGTCACTGGTTAACGGGGGAAACAGTGGCTAATCCTCCCAGCCTGAATCTTACAGACTCTGTTTTTCACAAATGAGGACAGTACTGCTGACCTCTGTTGCTTTCAGATCTGCTACTGAAAACTATAAAAGCTAGCACTGACTGCAACTTAGAAGTTACTTACACTACAATTTACGTGCCACAGTTATTGTATTCTGTCAAGCGAGTAAATACTCCAGAAAACGTCCATTCTTAAGGAGGTAAGAAGGTATGGCACAATATAACCCATAATATGTGAAATATGATTGTGATGGGGTAACATCGTCTACCTGCCATGCCTGATGTTTTCTAGCAGCACTTCTAGTGAAGTCCAGCAGGCTCATCTTTTCTAAGTGTATTTGTGAATCACTGGTAAATGGTCCCCTCCTAGATACTAGAGAAGCACAAAGTAAACATGAGTAATACAAATAATAGTATGAACTCCTCTTCACACAGGAAGTAGAAAGTTCCAAGTTTTGGTTTAGAAGAATATAAGCCTAAAATGTCCTTTAAACTTTATGCACCTTTAATGTGCATATCTACACAATCTCTTACAGCTTGTTTATAGCTGCAGTGGGTACTCTTCAGTGAATTTATTATTCTGATCTCTAAAAAGGAGTATGAGCAGAGCAGGAAGATAGGGCTGAAACTCAGCTTCAGAGCTTTCAGAACTACTCAGAGAAGATTGATATAAAAAGGAAAAATCAGTTTCCTCGTTAAGCATAGAAAGATTCAGAACAACTGGTTTGAAAGTCTCTAAAGCCGCTTTTTAATTCAGGAAATATTAATAGACTAGGAATAGAAAGAGGCCCAGATCTTACACTATGACTGTGAGCAAAACTCATGCTTCTGTTCAGTGGCCCACACAAAGACAAAATTCAGTGAAAAAATTGGAAGTGAACTGTTATCACCCTTCAAGATCTTCTTGCCAGTCTGAAAACTGAAAACCAAATGAAAATAGAGTGCTGCTACTTTCAGTGTTAACACTGATTATGCTCAGCTTTAACTCAGTTGCATTCAGCAACTAGAACCCTCTCATCCCAGCGGGCATGACCTACTGCAGACATTTGTTTAAAATAAAATCTCCAAGAGATCATAGAGAGTTTATTAAGTTTTCAGAATGGGCCTAGAAGGTACCACTTAGATAGAGAGTTTACTTCCACTTCCCATCTTTGCCAGATACTGGCATTTAATTTTTAAACTGAAAATGAAGTTTAGCCAGAAAACTTTACTAAGCTCCTATTCAATCTGTTCAAGGAAATTTACTTTTAGCAATGATATTGAATCTCCCCTGCTGCAGGCTTTTTTTTCATTACTTCTTTTCCCATCTGTAGTTTATATTTTCTTCTTTGTAGAAACATTGTTCATGGTTATGGGCTGACATCTCATCTTTCCTCAGTCTTGTCTTCTTTAGACTAAACAATGCCAATTCCTTCCACACTCCCTCATGCTCCCTCTAGACTGTTGCTCATTCTTTACTCCTTTTTGGCTTGTTTCCAGCACATCTACATTTTTCTTGAAGTATGGTGCCCAAAACAGTACTTCTTGACACTGGATGCTAGAAGAGATTACTTCACACATCTTGCGTGGAAGACTTGTGCTCCAGGATCACTTTATTTCACTTCAGTTTGGTAATACTTGGTAAGTGCAGGGAGCTTCTTTATTTATTAAACAAAAAACTTATGGTTGGAGAGGATCTTCCCTTGTGGAAGCTGGGGTCAGGTATAGTTTTGTGACCAGGGTGTTAATGCCAGAAAGTTGTAAACATTTGTGTTACTTTATTACAGGGCATGCCAGTAAAATGTAAGTTAGCTCTGATTTACTGTAAAAAACAAAAAAAGGACCATTTTGTACAGATCCTCTAGCAGGCACATATGGTTTTCAGAGACGGACAGTAACAGTCCTATTTTGTGTTTTATTAAAATAGGAATCAAATATTACCTGGCTTTCTGGACACAAGTGGTGAGTTGAATTTGAGAAGAGCTTTGCCTGCAAGGACATCAGAGCACAGATACCTTCTGAGATATACACCCTGTTACGCAGTCTAAAGTCGTTACCTTTATGCACCTTTAAGCTGAAACACCATGTTATTAAAGCCAATTGCATTGTTATTAACTTGGATTCCACCATTACTTCTAAGATCCTATAGATAGCAATTTGTTTAACTATTTATGATTGGTCTACCAAAATAATCTTAGTTAATGCTCTATAGAGACTAATCTAGTGTAAATATTTGTTCTAATTGATACACACACCACCTCCCCCCCATTATTACCACATTGTCTTCCCTTAAACTGCAGAATAGTTTACAAAGAAGATTTGGGACCAATCTTAATGGTCTTTGCAACCAAAACCTGAGGATTATTTCCTGGTGTGAGAGAAGGTAGGAAGGATGTAGAACAGAAATAAAAATGTCCTTATTGTAGACAACTTACTCCTTAGTCTTCCATAGAAGAATCTGCATGAGTAAGAATTATCTTACTTTCTTGCATGGCATGAGCAAGTGACTTAACTGTCATGTGTCTCCTTGCCTTTTAGGAACTATTTCAGAAAAACATCCTTATCTTCCTTCGAAAGCAAGTAATTTCTGTCCGACAATAGAGATCGGAGACTTTCTCAGTTACTTTCATGTTAAAGCCGATTATACCTCCTTTGATTTTGAGACATTAATTCTTCAGGTATGCAAAAAAAAAATTATGCTACTATGTTCTGGTCAGTATTTTTAAGCCAAGTTTCAAGTGGCTTTAAAGAAGAAGAACCAAAACCAAGCCCCCACTCCCCCCGCAACCAGCACCCGCTGGCTGTGCTTAGCTAAATCAATAAAACCCACAAATACTGCAATATTGGTACTAGTGCAACTTTTACATACTCTGTTTCTTTTGTTAAACAATGGCTTAAAACGCATGAAAGCTTGGGTAATACATAAGTTGTGGTGGTCAAAATTAAGATGAGTATAGATAAATCTTATTTATTCGGCTGCCATTCTGGTAATTCTGAAGCAAATATAACATGGAAGGTTTCCCTTCTTTGCCCGTTTAAATTTATATATTGAAACATCAAAATTTCTTTTGCTCCTTACCTACTTTTTAAGCTAGCAGTGACAAGCAGAGAAAAGGAATTTTGTGAATTTTCTGGAAAAATTTAGTCTGCAGTAGCAATTTCCTTGAAATGTGTGATTGTTTGGTATGTATTCAGTACAGTCTACTGAAGAAATCTGTGATTTCCAAGAGTATAGATCATTATTCTAATCTTATTTACCCAACCTTGAAGTTAGTTCACTGATGTCATTGTTTGTCTTCAAGGCAAAAACCACTGCCTATTGAACTCCTCAGCTCGCTCTCTCATTCTTTTCTTTCAAGTTGTTGACTTGCTTACTAGTGTTGGTATAAAAGTGAAATAATAATTTCAAATACTCAAATTCCAGCAAAGAACAAGATTTGACTTGCAGTCCAAATTTTATTTTCCCCATGTAGTCATAGATCTGTAATAAACACTAGGAGATTGCGAGACTTGCTATCTTTTATGCACCTGAATAGGATGAGGGATAAGGGGTCTTAGTCCTCAGAGACACGTCTGGCCATACGGTGTTGCCATTAAGCTGGCCTCCTCTGTCCCCACAAATCCATTTGCAGTTTTAACGTGGACTTAGGTTATTTTCTTCTGTTTAACTCCAACTATTTTCTGTTATGTAACACACTTAAAATCGTGTCTATGATAGTGTGGATTCAGTAATGCAGCATCAGCAAATGCAGACCAAAATTGTGAAAGAACCAGAGCACACCACAGCTTAACTCTAGTCACCCCTTGATTTGCATTCCGTACCTCCTAGGCAAACATAATTGCACCCTCTCCCCAAACCTAAGAACAAGCTTTTGAAACACCAGTTTGTCTGTGTCAGGAATGAATTATCTCCAGACATTTCAGATATGTGTAATTCAAATTCCATATGGTTTATATCTCTTCCTAGAAGACAGCTGGTTGTGGTAGAGCACGTTAGTAGGAGTCACACCGTAGAAGGTCCTGTGTAGTCATGCAGCACTGACAGGGACAATTGCAATGATCCCTAACTAAGAGTTTGTTAATTTGGGGTCACATTCATTTCCCCTGCAATTCCAGCAGCTGTACCTGCTTGCAAACATACTCAGTCTTCTGGCCACCCACCTTCCCCATGGAAAGAAGGTCACACATGCTCTGTTCCATTCAAATTCTTTTCTCATCCTGATGTTGCTCTACACCAAATGTAAAGGGATGTAAAATGCAAAGACTACAGCTCATTTATTCTGGAACACAGAAAACAGACTCTTTAGGCATTAGAATGGATAAGTTGAATTAGCAATCAACATCCAACACAATGCATTCTGAAACACAATTTGTTCAAAATACAGTATTTTGAAACTGAAACTGCTGACACGTAGTGCCAATAAATACTGTCTCTCACAGAAATAGAAACCCTTGTTGTTCCACTTACAGCATTTTATATCATTTAACCCTTTCTGCCTTTGACAAGGGACTCTCCTTGGATGTAACAGCAGACTTCCAAAAGAAAGAGGATTAGGGTTTGGGGGGTGTGGGGGGGTGAGGGATCCAGTCACAGGATAATATTGGGCTGCTACAAATATTAATGTAATTTTAGGCACATTGAAACCATCTGTCATTAAAGTGCACAAAATTGAGACTAAACCTCAAGAAACTCAATGTAATAAGCATTTATGTGAGGAGGTCAGAGTGCTCTAAAGGTCTGACACAATCTTTGTGAAGAACCTTATTCATTCACAGGGGAAAAAATTAACTTCAGATTCACAGACATCTCATTTTCTAGAACTGTAGATAGAACCTTTCCATTTTTTACCACAGAAGGATCTCATCACAATAGTGCTGTTCATTGCTTGCTTTCACATATTTCTCACCTATCTCATCCTTGACTGGAGAAGAACGGCCCAGAAGAAAATGAGTCCCTTGCAGGGACTGCATGGTTTGATCCACTGAAGTTACCCCTGGCCTCTCCTTTTCCTTCCTGCATCTTGACAGTGCTTAAGAAGTTGGAGGAAAAACCTACTGAGCTGCTGGCTAAGGTGACCTGATCAGAAAGAATGAAGATGACAGCCAGTCTTAACGAGTCAGACCCATGTCACCGCCTGCCATCTTACGGTTTGAGAATATAAAACGTGTTTTTTAAAAAGCTTTTCTTAATGTGGTCATTGTGCAGTGGATCGGGGGCAGGGAGGGTGGAAGAATCAAGATGTACTTCCCCTCTCAACACTCCCTGGTGGCAGGCTGCTCTGATAGTACCCGAAAGGTAGAAGATACGATTCTAAATATTTTTTTTTTCTAACCATACCCTGCTTTTGTGTGTTACTATACTGAATTAATGGAAGTGTTAAATAGTTGCAATGTACACTAATGGATGTAAATGTACTTAACTATAATCCAAGAAACCATGAATCCAGAACATTCCCTTAGTGGCACATTTCTGAAAGAATGAAAATGTCCTCTGCTCTTTACATTCTGGTTTAATATAAGCCTCTCTCTGTATTAAAAACGGAAGTTGCAATCATCTCACCAAGACCAAGTTCTGCTCTCGGGTCTGCAAGTCTGTCAAAAAGTGGTAACAGAGAAGACAGAGTTCAGCTTCCTGTGAGCACACATCTTTTGGTGGTTAGTTATGGCTGACATCATTTCAGGGCCCTGGCACTGGCAAAATGTG
This sequence comes from Rhynochetos jubatus, assembly GCA_027574665.1. Lineage (NCBI taxonomy): Eukaryota > Metazoa > Chordata > Aves > Eurypygiformes > Rhynochetidae > Rhynochetos > Rhynochetos jubatus. The sequence goes on from CM050650.1 coordinate 40,417,951, forward strand.
CATGCCAGACACAGGAAACCAAGAAAAATAAGACAAACCACAGAAGCCTCCAAAATTGTATCATTTTTATAGTTTAGATAGAAGATGGATGTTCTCACTGTGACTGACCTCCAAAAACTGGATTTTTAAGCCAATAAAAATATTAGCTTTTTTTTTTTTTAAATCTCTGAACATTCATAGAATATTAGACACAGGACAATCCAGCTTAGTTTTGCTCTGTTTTTTAGGCCATTAATCAATCTCTACTTTGCTTAGAAAGTCTAGATCACGAGAACAGTTTAAATTAAATTTAATATACTTTGTTAAAAAAGAAACAAAATCTTCAGTGGTTTCTTAGTAACCATAATCTCAGAAATCAGCGTTCCCTATATTTACTCTAGAAGTGATTTATAGATCAATACTTATTTAGATCTAGGTAAAAAGCTTTTAAAAAATATCTATTGCCATTCAGGTGAACCTTGAAGGTCATTGTATTTGTTAGTAAAAATGGTTTAAATATACTGATCAACTAATTTTAAATGGTCTTGATCGGAGAAAAAAGCTGAGAGGTGAACTAAAATTGTATTTAGTTTAGCCAAATTAGCCAATTATTAAAAAAAACAGTGCTAATGATATATATATTTGACCTCAAAACATCCATGTTCCCATGCATTCACTGAATTACTTGAATGAACAATTATCTCCTGAAAGCATTTTTGTCAACTATTCTACTTAAAACTATTTCTTTTTGTGTCACACGAACGGTTTCTGTGACATTTTTCCCAGTTTGGTCATAAATTCTAAACAAGAGAATAATGAACAAAACCGCTATGATAGTCTGGATTCTTAGTAGCATTACCTTCAATACTAAAATTTAGTATTATTTTTAGCCAGTATTACTAGCCCCTCTATAGCAATAACTGTTTCAGCAGTTCCAGGTGTGACAATGCCAATTAACAAAATTAAGAAGTCAGTACTGAGTCCTTGATTCCCAGAATTTTCCCACATCAAGGCACTGCAACACTATACACAGCAAGGGTATTTTTTCAGGTTGAAAGTTCCCCATTTGTCTGATGGGTATAAATATAAATACGATATAAATATTTTTTCCTTGACCATAAAGAATCAGAGTCACTAAAGAAATTCTTATTGCACAATAAATGTATGTGCAGTCTCCAACTGAATTAATTGTAGGGAATCGATACTAGAAGATGCCAAACCTCCTTAAGATTCTGGTTATTGGCTTTCTGAGTAGCAGTATTCCAAATTCCTTATGTGCTTGAGCACTTGCAGGCAGAAGCCAACTGGCAAATTGTCAATCCTACTACAATAGAGCAGAATCTCCCATCTACCACTTGGCTTTGAAGCAACATAACACGGTTATGTAGGAAATACTGCCGCTAGCCTAAACAAATACTTAGGCAAATTCTTAAATATTGTAAAATGAAGTGTTATATTTTAAAATGTACTGTAATGTATTGTAAAAATAGAATGGTATCAAAAGACTCACTCCATAGATCAACCTTTTTTCTTTTAAAGTATAATTAGTTTACTACAAGTGGACTCAAGTCATGAGCTGATGAGAATGAAAAAAATAGTGAGAGAAGTGAATCATCCTCGTCTTGAGGTTTGTGGTGAACCATAACAGGGCCTCTCCATTAAGCGACCACAATGAGTTGCCTTGTGTGTTCCACTGTATCCTATATGAGTTTAGATGCACTAATTGTCCTAAAAGTATTAAAGTATACTTTACCAGAACTCACAGCAGCATATAATTATGCCACTAAATGTATATTTTTTTTTTCTTTGCATTAGTCTTGAACTGATACCATCCCAGTTGCATGATTGTATTTTACTAAGTTTCATACGTATTTATCCTAATTCTTGCAGCTTCTCTGAGCTAGATACATCAGAAAAATCATGTGGACAAAGACAATTTCAGTTACTTTTTTTTGCATCCCTTCAACTCAATTGCACGTGGTATTAAAAAAAAAAGAAAGAGTAACTCACCTGTCAGAAGAACATTTCATCGCAGTTCAAAACTGGGTCACTTTTGGTTAACAAATTTAGGCTCCCTATTATAAAGTGTTACAAAACAAGTAACTAAGTAATCACACTACTATTTGGAATATGCCTCAAATCCTTTGTCTCTTTCTCTAGACACAAACACTCTTCAAATCTCTGCAGACTTATCCTTAGAGAGTAAGGCTGGAACATTCCTTATTCTCATTACACAAACTGAAAAGCAAAGCATGGGTAATTATGAAGTTTGCCCAAACTTACTTAGGAGACAGCCAAAAAGCAGGAATTCCAATGGACTTCTGCAGCCAGGAGCAACTTAAGTATGCTGGTATACTGAAATGTTCCAATTTATCCAGCTTGAAGAAAAGCAGTAAACATTTGAAAAATGCCCTAGTCAATGCTGTTCTTAAAAATATTTCATAGTTAATTAACCAAGTTATCAAGATGCAATTTATGTGCTGCTTACTACTTCCAGTTCTCTTACTTTAGAGTATAAGAAAAAAACCCAAACCTTTTTATGCCTTCTCCTTTAAAACGAAGATTAAACAAGAAGACTTTTCAAATACAGTGAGCAGGAAGGATAATTGTTTCTTAATAAAGTACCAACATAATGCTGTAGCTGTGAACCACAGGCACTGCAAGGATTAAAAATGTGTCACTGGATTTTTAAGTTAATAGTTGTGCTGGTTTTAGTTGGGACAGTCTTATTAGCCTTGAAGTTTAAAAGCTCCGTTAAACATAATAGCACATCACATGCGTTTTTCAAGTGCAATCCAATTGTTTTCCTCTCACTTGACAGCATTTTAAAAGTATTGTTTGGAGAGCACTAATTAGTAAGAATGTGGTAACAAAATAATTTTTTTAATAGTTCAAAAGTTTAGTTTAGACATGAGAAAGTAGGAAACTTCTCTGCTGTTGACAGCCATAAAGTTTAGTGGTCTGTGTAAAATTAATTGATTCATTAATCTCATTTGTAACCAGCTCTGATTTGGCAAAAAATATGTTTACAGTGGGAGCAAGGGGCAAGCTGCACAGGCTTAGGGTTTTTTTTTGTTACTACCAAGAAAAGTAGTTTATATTAAGGAAACAAATACCAGCTAATTTTAACAAAACCAAAAAAATCCCACTCCACGAGATATTGTAAGATATAAGTCATGTTTCATTCTCTTGCTACTATGGAGTTACTGACACCTTCTGGCAGTGAGTGAGGTGGCCACTGAAGAGCTGCTGATCCAGTTCCCACTGTAAGAACTGCCAAAATAAAATTAATTTGGCTTCAACGTGGTAAACTGTACTGTATTTCCAGAAGCGCTCTCAGAGTTACTATTGAGTTCTGCTGACTACTAACAGAAGTCATTAATGAGGAAAGATAATAATTTTAGCAAAATGAATAATACAATTAAATCCAATTAGTATGAGAAATATTTAGTCACTCCCTTGATTTGTTTTTCTAAAATGAGGTAACAGATAAATACTTTTGAACTGAACTCCTTTAATGCAGCAGACAAAACCAGCACAAGCCAATGGATGAAAGACAAGCTAGACAAAAACTAAAAAGCAAATGTGTCATTTGAGTGCTTGTGCTATTCCAAGTGCTGCAATGATTTCTCCTTCACTGCAAAGTACTTCAAGTGGAGGTTTTCTGCAAAACGAACTCCAGTGCTTCCTGAAATACTGGACTTGAAAGAAGCTAAACAAATCCTAAATTCCTCTTTGACACAGGCAGTAGAGTAGCTCATATTAATTCCTATTGTTTTTAAAGTAACACAAAGAATAAAACTTCTTCCCAAACTCAGCCTTGTCTCTCTATGTACCTCAAACATTTAGAGGGCCTTGCACTAGGTCATTAAGTACATTTGTGACACTAAACAGTTACCTCGAAGCCATTAAAGAATCTTTCCCAGAACAGGACCTCACACAGGTATATGCCATGTTCCAAATCCAGAATTTTACATCTGCCAAAAGAAAGGTTTTGCTTGGAGCACAATAGTCTGGGGAGAATGAGAGCTACTGGAACAGAAACTAGTCCTTCACACAAGGCAAGTCCTTCTGACAAGCATTTTTATCCTACTGACCTTGTGTTTCCTACGGTCTCCTACATGAAGGAAGAACATGTGTAGGCCCACTTTCCACAGAAGAATTGGAAATCAACACTACTCTTAGATGGTGCATTTTGGGATCCATAAGTGGAACTTAGCAATGAAAAGAAGGAAGAAGGTCCTACTCCAAAGGGGGCAGTAACTCATGTCATTCACCACACAACATTTTTATTCAGTCTAAAGTGAAGGTGAAAATTTAGTTTTAAGAAATGATCACAGATTATCAAAAATTTATAACAGAAGTAATTTAGATGCAGCATATGCATAATGCATCAGATTTTAAACAGACGGAATGGTGTATTTTACTGTATTACATAAGCTATGCAGGACACAGTAGAGATGTCCCAATCAATTTCTTACAGAAGTCATTAATTTACCTCGAATTGATTTATGTTTGTGTAAAACCTGACAAAATTCACTCCATGCCTAGAATATGCATTTTGCAGACACAAAGAGGATGTAAACAGTTATAAATACGTGCTTTATAGCAGTCTACTAGAGTATTTTTGAATTACATAGGATTTATAATACTAAGAAAAATACCTGCTTAATACCTCTCCTGCAGTAGTACCAGAGGAATCCCCCCTATACTTAACACTTTTCTGTGCAAACCCAGCAGGAGAGGCAACACACTTTCTCAAAAAGAATCATCTTAAACCTCTGAATACTGTAGTTACTTTTCTACCTGAGCTTGAACGAGACAAGTTTTAAATGTCTATAGAATGCTGCACAGATATATGCACATTTCTTCAGCTTAGTTAACTCCTGATGCGAGTACCATCCATCTCTTCTGCTTCCAACACCCCTCAATCCTCTTCCCTAGAAGAGTAGTTTGTTATTAACTCTTACTGTTTTACCTTTTTGTGCTATATTCTGTTATATCCTTTTTCCTCACCTCCTCTCAGTCACCTTTGAGTTTTCGTTATCCAGTACTACTTTTTCTTGTGCACATAATTCTATTTCTGGCACAGTGCAGACACAGTCTCTGCAGTCATAGCCCCTCTGTCTTGTATTCCCTGCCCGCTCTATTCTACATATGCAAAAGGCTCTGTGGCGTATGGGCTGTTCCTGCAGGCATGGAAGCTGGTGTGACTCACCAAATACCATCAGAAAAATGGATAAAGGAGTCATTAGAGCCAGTGTCTCATCATCTAGAGCCCTTTCTAATATTCTCAATATGATGTGGTTTTGCCATCTGTAATTCTTAAGATAGGTCATTAGTATTTTACAACAGAAGAGGCTTGAAGCCTTACTTATGGTGGTTGTTCTTTCAGGGCACTTCAGTCTCCATACTCCAGCGAGAAACAGCAACTGAACAGTAGCTCATGCTATAACTGTACAGCAATTTTGAGCTAACAAATTTGGGATTTGGCTTTAGTTTTGCTTTCTCCTCTTCACACCTTCTCTCTCCCGTCCTCTTGCTATCAGCTTAAAGGTCTTCCTGAATCAGCTCTTGAAATCACATTGCCTGGTTTCTGCATTACCTACCCAGCTGGCATGAATATTCAGACACCCTGTCATTTCACTGCCAAACTCAAAGGTGTGCAGCAACACAAGAAAGCCATAGTAGAAACAAGTATATTAATTTCTAGACTGTTACAACCAAATCCTGGATTGCTGCAGCCAGATTCAGGCCCGTTATCAGTATAAAATGACCACTCTTGCTCAGAGAGGGATTCCCCCTTTTTCTTCCCTCCTGTGTTGACAGTTTTAATTTGGTACCACATTATTTCTAGACAAACGTTGTTGAAACAATCAGCTGCTAGTTAGTCACGCAAGTAGTAAGAGCAAAGAATTGTCTCTTAGATTCACCACCTCAGAACTGTAACCTCTGTTACCAGCAACAGACACCAATTGATAGATAAAAACTGAATACCATTAGCTTCCAGTACTTCATAAACAGTATGTCAATAATCTATGAAAAAAGCCACAGTATTGCAAATTCTATTAAAGTACTATTATTTAAATGTAATGACTGTTTTTACAATCTGTTTGAAAAGCCCTGTAGTCTTTCAATATTCTTCAGTTCTATAAAAATGACTAACTACTGTATTGATTCGTGTGAGAGGGAACGTATGGTTAATACCAACTGTAGAACAAAAAAATTTAAACCACAAATATAGGCTGGGCAGAGAACAGACTGAGAGCAGCCCTGAGGAGCTAAATTATGATCTTTATGGAGGCTTGCATACTGTTTGAAAATCAAGATGGTCATAAGTGGATGTTATCCCCAATTGTTTTTAAATGTAGGTTATGCCAAGGCTTAATGATCAGAGAAAATCAGGGAATCTTTAATGCCTAGCATAGATACCCTGTCAGATTCACCAAAAAGTGCATCATACTTCAGATGTACATCTTATTGCACAAGTACAGGCTGGGGGCAGAATGGACTGAGAACAGCCCTGAGGAGGACTTGGGGGTACTGGTGGATGGAAAGCTGAACATGAGCCAGCAGTGTGCGCTGGCAGCCCAGAAAGCCAACTGTATCCTGGGCTGTATCCAGAGAAGCGTGGCCAGCAGGTCAAGGGAGGGGATTCTCCCCCTCTACTCTGCTCTTGTAAGACTGGAGGACTGTTTCCAGCTGTGGAGCCCTCAGCATAAGAAGGATATCGACCAGTTGGAACAAGTCCAGAGGAGGCCACGAAGATGCTCAGAAGGCCAGAACACCTCTGCTATGGGGACAGGCTGAGAGAATTGGGCTTGTTCAGCCTGGAGAAGGCTCTGGGTAGACCTTATCACAGCCTTCCAGTACCTGAAAGTGCCTACATGGAAGCTGGGGGGGACTTTTTACAAGGGCCTGTAGTGACAGAACAAGGGGTAACGGGTTTAAATTGAAAATGGGGAGATTTAGATTCGATATCAGGAAGAAATTCTTCCCAGAGAGGGTGGTGAGGCACTGGGACAGATTGCCCAGAGAAGCTGTGGATGCCCCATCCCTGGAAGTGTCCAAGGCCAGGCTGGATGAGGCTCTGAGCAACCTGGTCTAGTGGAGGGTGTCCCTGCCCATGGCAGGGGGGTTGGAACTAGATGGTCTTTAAGGTCTCCTCCAACCAAACCCATTCTGCTTAAATCATAGCATAACTCAAATTTGAACAAGTCACTTACCTATGTGTTCAACACCATTACTTGATTTGGATGATCACAGACTCTCAAGCTAATCCTCTGTGATACCAAATATTTGCAGTTCATATGACCATTCTGCTGAGGGAATGGCTAGTCAGCACTTTCAAGAGTGAAGCTTGATTAGACCACCATCAGTAAATTTAGTTTTTCCAGTCCAGATGCACCCTTTTAATAGGATATAGCAATGCCATCCACTTTGAAGAATACTTTGAAATCCTGCTGGTAAAATTAGAGAATATCAGAGAAACCTATAGTGTAAAAAGAATATTAGAGAAACCTATAGTGTAAAAAGTATTAAATTAAAAAGCAAACAACACAAAGACATATGCCTCCAAATTGCCATCTGCTTTCATTTCCTCCTACTCGTTTCTTGTTTTCCAACCACCCTCATATCCTCCAGCTTTCAAATGCCTGCTTTTTGAAACAGCCAAGCTCTCCCTCCTTCTCTGAGAGCTTTTTATTTCTTTTTCTTTTCACTGGAGCATGTTTTATTTGTCTTCCCCCTCCAGCCTGTCATAACTTGTTACATTTTCCCCTATTACACATCCTACGCCTTTTAAGGCATGGTCAATTATATTTTTACTCTCCTGTCCATAGAGAATTATACGGGAAATAAGACAGGGCACCCATTTGTGACAAAATGGTGTTAAAATAGATGTATATGTAACATTTGCTTTATTTCCTCTCATTCTCTATTCAAATAGGCTAGGGTAAAACATGTGATGGTATTTTCAGAAACTGAACTACAAGAACAGGTAAGGCAGTATTTGCAGGCAACAGAATTAAGAGAGGTAGTACTGCTTTCACACATGTAGTTTGCATGCAATATATACTCCCTTAAAATTACCTGCCCTTGAAAACACAAACACAAGTAGTTTGTCTCCTCTGATGATCCACTAAAGCAGGAACAAGTGGCTCCCTGACTGAAGAGGCAGGCAACAGGCAAGGATGGCCCGTTCAAAGTCACCTTGCAACTCCCACATCAATAAATAAGCAATGGAGGAAACAAATTATTTAGAGGTTTTCCCTTCAAAAATTCATTCTGTCATTATTTATATATTTGCAGCAACACAAATATTCATTCTGGGCAATAGTTCTACAACTAGAAACACAGAAATATTTATCCCTGGCCTTAATTCGTCACATCATACCAGACAGAAAAATTCTCTTTGAAGATTAATGTTAAAACCACTGCTTTTCAGAAGTAGGGATTTTCTAGTGGTGCACATGAGAGGCAGCCTCTCCTAAAGCATCATTGCTGCAGCTCCTTATATCCCATACCTCCAATGCAAATAGAAGGACTGCTCCACATCATACACAGTCTACTCTTCTAAGCAGCTTCTTTGTAAGTTAACGCAGCTGGTCACTTTAGTTTTGTAGATGCAAATTCTTTAAAAGAGAATGAAGTATATTGCAATTAAAAAACCCATCTCAGGGCAATTTCAAACTTTACATTTTTGCAAAATGCTCAGAGATGGAAAGAAAATTCACCTCAGGAATGGAAAGGATACATTTCACAGGTTAAAATATCCTTTTGTACCTTCATCTACTGCAGAAAGAGAGCATCCTTTCTTAAAAAAAGGAAAAAAATTAGATATATCTTTACATTGACTCAAATCCTGCTTTTAAAGGTACAAATCCAAAATGCCATCATATTATTTCATGATAGTTCAGTCATCCAAAGCAAGGATCCTAGTCTCCTGGATTCTCTCTCTTTAGCTGACTGGCTGTTGAAGACGGAAGCTTGGTTTGTTGTGAGGACAATGTTCTTCCGTAGCCCTTAGCTCCGAGGACTGATATTTTCTGTCTGTTGGATAAGACTACAAACAGGTAAAACAGAGGAACACTGTATTTCTTTAGAGATCATTCTATTAATGTGAGAGTTTGGGGACCAGTTATTTGTGACATTCCTTTCTGCAGTCCCCAAGTTATTGCCACCAATAACATGACTGTATTAGACAAAACTAACTGCTGAGAGAGCAGATCTTAACTCATAGGAAAAAAGAAGTAGAGTGCTGGAAGTGTAGTGAAGGCTGTTATGAACACCAAACAGCAGTTTTACTCTGGGCTTGGGGACAGATTAGACTCAATAGGAAAGAAGGAAGAGGCAAAAAAAAAAAAAAGATCAACTAGTAGAAACTAAGACACAAACTTGTTCTGCAGCTGTTGTGCAAAGGCAAAGCTGTAACTGTTGTAGAAACTTGTATTGCACGTGTGACTTAAAGTGCCTGGGGACAGATGAAAAAGGTTTGGACAAAAATTTAGCACAGGACTTCGAATAAGAATGTAGGCATCTGAAGGATTTTATTCCAGTCAGGATAGAAGTGTATGTTTCAATTCATGCTTTTATAAAAAAGATGACAAATCACTAGTCAGACTAAAATATAGTTGGTTTTCAAAGCATCTTTTCTATATTGATGAAATATCCAGAAGGTAAGTTTTGACAGTGATTAAAAGTGCATCCTATTATGCACAGCATACAGTTCACTGGAATATAGCCCTCTGAACATGGCTACGTTCCAGATGATTAAAGATTTCTTCTTCTGTTTCTGGAGTGAGCTGTATATTATCTTTGATTGGAGACAACGGATCTGACTTCTTACATGAAGGAAGTTTTTCGTACTCTCTGTGCAAAAAACCAAAGAGAAAACAAAACACAAGAATGCTGATATTACACATTCCCAACCACAGGCCTGTGAGAACATAAGTGTTAAAACAAAGCAAGACCCCTCACCTAATTACCCACTCATCTATGAAAAAGTCCAAAATAAAAGTTTGTGATGGAAAGCTTTAATTTCAGTTTCACTACAACTGAACAGCTTCACTGAAAGTGGTTTTAACTGTTGCAGTTATCCTGTGATGAAATGATAGCTATTAGCTCTATATAAGAAAGACTGTATGTACCCCATCCTACTCTGGGCTGTAGGTGCTTCCTCAACATTCGCATCTTCTGAATAACTGTAGTTTCATATATATCCTATGAGTCTTGACATTAGAACAGATTAGTGTCCCACATGATTTGCCATCACACAATATAATTCTTAAGACATAAGGCTAATCTAGACACATTTTAAAATCTGAAAAAATCAACAGAATACTCAGAGCGAAGTGAGTCCTGCCAGCGAGAAAAAGCTTTCTGTGAAATAAATTAAGAAAAGAATCCCCCAAAAGCTAATAAACGAGTACTTTATATTACTTGCTTGTGTGTAAATATACAAAAACATACACCTCCCCAGTTTATACCCAGAAGTTACAGACCAACCAAGACTGGATGGATAAAATGCAGATGTTGGGAGCGCAGTCTTCCAACCATCAGCACAGAAAAGGAATGGAGTGCCACCTAGGCTCACTCTGCTCTACCTGCCTGTGTTCTAATAAAAATGCATACGTTTTCTCCCTGTGAACAATCCTGGTCAGACATTTCCTAAGCTTGATATAAATAGAAAATATCTGTCTTAAGCTATTCTCTCTATTGAACTGAGTAGAGGAAACATGTAGAGACTGCTTTGAAAACTCGTTCTTTGGAAACAAAAAGGATACAGGGTGCTAAGTAAAGATTTAAAGCAACTCACCTTTTAAACTGGAAGTTTTTCCGGAGTTCACTGATACTGACTTGCAGTCCCAGCTTATTTTCAGCATCACAGTGATTTCTCTTCTGCACAGGTGATGGTTTCCTGCTTAATCCACTTACTTTAGCTGGTATCAATGGCTTCAGCTTTGTTACAATACGCGACCCTATACAACTGGATTTGTGTAAGCCAGGGACCTGTGAGATTTTGATATTACAGCACAAATGGTTAAACTGACCACCTGTAAGCAACAGGTATTATCCTGCAAAGCTTATGTTAAAGAAGTGCTTTACACTGTGTTGAGACAATGCAATCCGAATTGCCACAACATGTATTTAGATGGCTTCTATAATCTAAAGTGTCACCTCAAGCACATTAGACATAATGCAGCTGTAAGAACAGGCAAACCAGTTTCTGCAGGTCTTTATGTCCTAAGAGGTTGCAAATACACATTTCTTTTGGAGGCAGTTTTTAAAGTCTATTGAATAGTTATTTTCTCATCTGCTGACACAACAGCACAACAGCAACTCTTCAATGTCAGCTTTCAGAATTTTAAGAAAAGCTACTCTGGTGTCACTCCCTGCAATACCTATGACTTCATTTGTCATGAAATACAAGCAGAGCAGAGATCGGTATGATTACCCCAAGGATCATTACACCTCTAGCTGGACCTTCTTATCCAGTTTCTGTGCCTAGAACTCAGGTGTTCTGGCCAAGCACAGCTGTTCTTTCTCAAATGCAACCAGTCTTAAAGTTTAATCATGTCAATTGACAGAAAAATACACAACTTCATTATATATTTTATTCTGGCTATTCACCACCCCTATTATTAAAAAAGGGTGTGCCTCATTTTCAATTCACTTATCAGTTTCCAAGCACTGAATCTGTTTTTTCATATTTACAAGTACACAGAACTCATTTTGACATGACCCAATTCCTGTAATTATGTCAGTGTGATTTTTACATTTCACATTCTCATCCCTAACCACAATCTCTTACATTCCTGTCATTTTCCTGGGGTCAGTATCAGGCTAACTGGCTGATAGCTACTCAGACTGCTGCTATCACGCTTTCTAATACCGATAAAACATTAATGATCATTTTTGCTTTCTCAAACAAAGGGCAATGAGTTTAGTGTTCCTTCTGTCATTAAAATAAAGCCTGATCTGCAGGATTTTTTTTCCTGTGAGTAGCTTACCACATTTCATAAATTAAAAGTTATGCCTATTACTATCTATTTAATCACACTCTTCCCATTTGTACCACACGTGCATAATCATAGCACAATAATTAAATACATGTAGTGTACTTTTAGCCAAAGTTAAGATGTTCTTTGCTGAGTAAATTTACAAGTGGCAAAAGGCCACAAATAGCTTAGTATCTTTCACTGTACTAAACATCAGTAAAGATTTCCCTTGTTTTACACTTGCAGTAAGCAATCCTCATGAACACTGATCCAGAAGTGGTGCTTCGTTATCCCTACCTCCCCCCTCTTCAATTCTAGCTACATCTTCCAATGATCTCACCTGTGCTACGACTCACATGAGCCTGAGAGTCTGCCAGAGCCAAGCTCCAGTATGATTGGCCTTTTGGCTGTTGTTGTCAAGTTAGTTTTCAGCCAGGTCAGTTTTCTGGTTCAACTCATTATAAGTATTATTACCAGCACATAAAGGAGGCAGAGGGAATGCATGGCCAAGGAAGTAAGAGGGGGAAATACTCCTACTAGACACTTGCTTTAAACTAACCCTACTACAGTCCTCATGGATTTTCAGTATATTTCTGTTACCTGAAGAGTTCCAAGCATCCTGAAAGTTTGTTTATATATGATGCATCTATTACCTCAGTACTTCCACACTCTGTATTCCCCAATATTTAGTATATTCATTCTCCCAATATACCTTTAAGGTGAGCAAAATATCAAGAATGTATTCAATATGTTTTTCTTAAAAACAAAGTAATAAAATTCTGATTCCCAGGATAATTTCATTTCATTTCTCAGTCTTGTTCAGAAGCAAGAAAAATGTTAATCTAACGAAAAAGCATCAATGTTTATAATCAGGTGTTCCAGAGCATAGATGTAAATTCCAGCTTGACTTGGAAGTTACTAACAATAACCACAGGATGTCACTATGATACAAAACACACCCAACATTGTTTGGCAGAGACTCTTCTGATGTTTAGTCTGTCTACCAGAAAGGAGTTAGTAGGGGCATACATGAAAGGATGAAAGCGCCTTCCTCTGACTTACAAATCTTTTGATCAGTTCTAATGACAGTGCCTAAGGAGATAGAGCACTTTTAGCTATTAAGGTCTTAGAATTTTTGTAAACTAGACAAACAGGTAAAGCTCTTAGAAACGTCAAAGACAAGGGACATAAGTTTATTCCTAGATGTCTAAGAAATGCCATAGAAGTCAAATTATAGGTGCCCGACCAACAGGAAAAATAAGTGAAATGCAGCTTTGAAGGCCTCTCCTTCCATACTGATTCATTAGCGTCTAACAAGGCTTTTAACTAGAACAATTAAACAAGGAAGGTTGACTAAAACCTTTCTAGATTCTGAAATTTAAACATGCTTTATCTAGTCAAAAAGGAAGGAGACTACTAAGCCAACAGATTTGTCAAAACAAGCAATGAAATGAGGTTCTACCTTGCGACCGTCTCTGAATTATGAACATGACTGCAGTTTACATTATAAAACGTGTGTAGTTACCACGACTGAGGAAAACCAAGAAGTGGTTTTTTGCCTTAGCTTGGCTTCTTATTTTATAGTGAAGTGTTTAAAATCCCCAAACAAGTTGCAATTGTGATATTATTCATAGGTGACCTGGTTATAGTTGATCTCAGGTCTGGTATAGATGAACGAGAATAGAGTTTTCTCTTGCCAACGTGTGCATTACTTAAAATTCTTTCGTCAAGAGTTCTAGCATGGACTAACTGAAAGCAATACCTGATTTGCAGAGTTTAGTAGATCTCATAGTAAAGTTAAAAGAATTCTTACCTTGGTCCTTATGATAGTATTTTTTCTGTTAGTTTGAACAGCAAGAAGTACAGGAGACAGAGAACACTGATCATCAGCCAGTTTTGAATTGGAGTCCGATTCCTTCACCAAGAGAAAATTCATTTGGTTTTAAAACAGATTGGGGTTTTTGTTTGCTTTAACACAATGTATATTTTTATATCTACACATATTTACTTTATAAAGGTATAATGGCCTCAAAGATTCTAAGAACTTAAACAAAAACCTGGCCTTACTTCCAGCAAGCACCACTATGGTGACACATGCTTTCTGAAAGGACTTCTTCAGGGACTAACAAAAGCTTGCCTACCAGGTTTGCTGGTGACCCACTTTAGTGATAGCAGTGAAAAGACTGAAGACAAACTAAGCTCAGAAAACAGATTTGATTAAGCTAGCAAGTCAACCCATTCTACACAACTATGTTGAGCATGGACAATTTTGTTAGCACAAGCTACATAATCTGCAGGGCATCATCCTGAAGAGAAGACTTTGCTGACAAGTCCCTTTAATAATTCAAAATGAAAGCAAATGCTGAAACAATGTCCAGTTTGCTTACTTCAGTATCATCTGAACTGTTGTTAGACACTTGGGGTATTTCTGGAGACTCCAAACTGCATCCTGATGACCCACAAGACCTTTGAGACTGCGATGACCATCCCAGTTCTGTTGAGGATTCTTCCTCCAATTCACCACACACTGCCCCACACTCTGTTTGTACCCCATTAGTCTGATCTTCCTGGGATACCACACAGTTGCTTCTCTGTTGGTGAAACTGCTGTGAAAATACAGCATGAGATGGACCATGATTTCCGGAACTATTCAAGAGGCTGCTAAACCACCGGAAGCAATTTTTCTGCGTTTCTCCGGGAGGTGTACAGATAGTCCTTGTTGATTTTTCAGTTTCTGAAGTCTGAGAAACATCATCTGTTACATGGTTTACTTCCTGTTTCTGGCAATCCTGCTCAGCATCCTGAGTTAGATCACTGTCATCCTTCTTTGCTCTACCATCAAACAAAACTGCATCATTGCAGAAAAACCTAAAGTAAAAAAAGGTGAAGGCAAAGGAGAAGAAAGTTACTGCAAAATAAGTATGTCATCTTCAAAATCCAATTTGTCTATTTATCAATTTAGTTTTGAAGTGCACTTGCATACACAAGTTATTTTGACAATGGTCAAAGTCTTAGTCCTTCAGGGAGGCATTTAACAGATAACAGTTAAAAAGGGGAAGAAAAGGAAAAAGCATCTGTAAACATGTCATTCATTGACTGAAATACTAATAAGGGTCTTCATCTGAAAAAACAGAAACATCCAAAAAACCTAAAAATTTAATACTATATTCATTAATTATCACAAAGCTAGACAGTAGTGAAATACTTCCACACATTTAATCAAGGAAACTAAGACCTATCTAGTTGTGCTCCACGCCATAGCAGCAGCTCCTAAGAGTAGATACAAGTCAGAACTTTTCAAGAAATTGAGCATAGCTTTAGAGAAGAACCTATCATCACTGGCAACTCAATTTTTCATGAACATAAAATTTTCAGCTCAGGAAGGTGTGTGTTAAAGCTAAAGAACGTTACTATTAAGACTGTTCTTTAAAATTACACTGCACAAAAATATTCAAATTAATTAAGGTAAAAATCATGCAATAAGAGACAAAACTGTGATAATGCTTTGTAAAACCAATTCAAGCAGCTGTGGCCAAACGTGACCGAAAAACCCCATAACAGAGCCAGTTAATAAAATTAAAAACCCGAAGTCCCTGTTGTAAAAGTGCTGATGCACAGATCAGGAGCATTGAGTGAATGGGATGAGGTAAGAATAGGTATTTCCTCATACAGCATCACCAGGTTCAGCTCTACTGAAACACAGAAAGCCTTGTGAACGTAAGCCAATGTATTTACTAAGTGCTTATGGATTTGGCACAGCCACTATTTTTTTTTTTTAGATATGTCATATGACCTTTACCTTGAAAAGAACTATGGCCAATTCCTAATTAATTTTGATATCCAGAGGCTAGACTGTATTGAATAGTCTTACTTTCTGCAGTAAAAAAAATTACTGCATTAGACATTGTTTATTTATCTCACACACAGACAGCATGCCTAGCACAAAGGGTTCTCCATCTCAGCTCAGGACTACAGGTGCATTAATACAGTCTGAGGTAGCATTTCCCCCCATTTTCAGTACTCGGGTTATTTCAACAACCAGCACAGCAAATACTATTTTGTTACTTACTAAAACATGTGATGCAACCATACCTGCTTCTTGTTCCTGGAACAATTACAGCATCCTTCTCTTTGTTTTTCCTTTGCAGAAAGGAAGCAAATTTATTTCTAACTCTGGGCAGGGAGTTAGAGCTTTTGTGAGTGACAGAATTCCCTGAAGACTCAAGGCTTTGTACTGCTGAAACAGTCTTTTGTGCTTGACTATCATGATCACTCTCCTTCTTGTATCTTTTGGCTTTTGAAAATGAGTATTGGTTCAACAGATCTCCATCTGAGACTTCTTCTAAATCTAAAGACAATTAAAGCATCACTGTAGAGGCATATTCTACATTTAACCAGTTACCAGAAATTAAGCATTACATATTTACCCTCACAGACTTAAAAATATTAGTAAGGTGTGGTAGGATCATTTTTGACATTACAGTTCAGAAATCTTTAACAATTTTCTAGCACACAGCCTTAGAGGTATCTTTCTATGAAAAGGTAAATGGCAGAACAGGTGAAATGAAACATGATGTTTGGTTGATTGCTTAAACCAAACACTGAATCACAGAAGGGTTTGGGCTGGAAGCAGCCTTAAGGACCATCTCATTCCTACCCGCCTGCCATGGGCAGGGACACCCTCCACTAGACCAGCTTGCTCAGAGCCTCATCCAGCCTGGCCTTGAACACTTCCAGGGATGGGGCACCCACAGCTTCTCTGGGCAACCTGTTCCAGTGCCTCACCACCCTCTCCAGGAAGAATTTCTCCCTGATATCCAATCTAAATCTCCCCACTTTCAGTTTAAACCCATTACCCCTTGTCCTGTCCCTAAATGCCCTTGTAAAAAGTGAAAGCAAAAATGTGACTTAAAGGCAGGTTGCTAAACTAACTATAAATTTTGATAAACCAGGGAGTAGGAAGCTATCAGGAGTAACAAAGGCAAAAAAGGAGCCCTAGTAGCATCATTGGAAAGCAAAGGAAACAGAGGAAGAGAAAAGACAACATATCAGATAAAGCACAATGGGCACAAAGAAGCGCCCCTTCTATTACAAGCCCACAGTTTATTTCAGCACATATAACTTCGGTGGTGCAGTAGACCAGAGAGCACAGGTTTAGTACAGAAAGTGAGAAAGTTGGAGTAAAGAATACCTGTACAGGGGATACAGGCAGCATGGTGTTAGAAGAGTACAGAAAATACTCTAGGAAAAGTAGGCAATTTTCATTTCTTCACAAGCCATTATAAGGTGGAAATTAAACTGAAAATATTTATAATTACAACAGATGGTATTAAACATGACAACTTGAAACTGAAAACAACAAAGTCTTATAGCAAATTTAAGGAAACTAGAATCAAGTGCTGCTGAAAGTTTGTTGCCACCCTTAATTGTTACATAGGCTTTAATATTATGGCTCCTTAGTCTTGCAGCTTGTTGAAAACCACATGCAGACAATAAAAGTTAGAGTTAGGCCTCTCAAATCTCATGCCATCAAGTGCAAGATAAAATCCTTTTTTTTCCCCACAGCCTTCTACTGTTATTTATTTACTTAGTTAAAAACATACCACTCCTTGGCCTTTTTGCCAAGAGCTCTTTGCCTGGAAGTTTTAGCCCTTTAACACTAATAATCTTCTCCATGCCTTTGGTTGTTGGTTTCTCTAGTAAATGCATTTGATGCAGAACAGTATCTGCATTAGGGCCAAGCTTGTAGTCTCTGCTCCAAATGCTATTTACATGATTAGCAGATCTGTCATTCCAGCCACAGCTTCTCTGCTGCACAGGCTACAAAAAACAGATTTAAAGAACAAGACATAGGTTTATAATTTTTCCTTTTACATATTATTAGCATATGGATTTAGCATACCATAAAGACATTGACATCTGCACAATAGTGACATACTCTACACACATTTCCCCCCCCCCCCCCCTTTCTCATGCTTTTCATACAGATTTTTCTTTTGTGCTGCCATGACTTCTTGATTCCAACATGGCAACAGTAACTTCTCATCTCAGATAAAATTAAAGGTTTAAATTTTATTTCTCTTCAGAAAGTCTAATTTGGAAAAATACTTTCCTCAGAGTTATATATGTGGGAAAAATCCAGACCTCAATTTTCTTTTTAAATCAGTTTTATCAATAATATTAGGGGCTTACCAAAAAGTCTGAAATTAAAAGAAACACTAAAGTCAACTGCCATGAAAAGTAAGATTTTACCTGTATAAAGAATGAGAAACGTGTGCAGGAACATAGTTTCTGCAGTCACTGAATAGCTTTCACTGCCAAGTCAGTTGCAGATAACTTTGAATCATATTTTCCCATGAATTTTCAGACGCATATGAAAATGTTAATATAAAACTTAAGAACAAAGATGTTGTTACCTGTGCAGTGTCAGGATTATAGTTATCAATTTGTTCCATTGTATCGATATCAATGTTGCCAATGGCAATTTGAAAAGCAGTACCATCACCAAAATGTCTGTTCCCATAATATTAAAGGAAAATATCTGAACATTACATTTCAAGAACCGTAGACCATGTTTCTCATTTTTGTGATAAAAAGCATTGCTAGAATATTAACCCAAAACATTAATACTGCTCCTCATGGCTCAATCTGATGCAACAGCATTTCCAATAGATCTGCAGTGCTTGGCAATTCACAAGAGTCTAAAGGAAAACCTTCAATTATCAGCAGGAAAGTTAGCATCTTTCACTTCCTGATTTCTGGAAAGGCCAGAGATTAGGCATCTTGAAGAACATATGAAGCTAGTAATGACTTCAATAGTCCCTTCTCTTCATTTTCCTAATCTTCCATGCTGAAACTGATGCTGCACAAGTGTGGTAAAATGCTACTTGTTCTACAGGAAGGTATCTGGTAAAATAGGAAATGCTTAGATTATGGAACGAGTTGAACACCGATTGCAAAAATTAAACCAGCAGACATTATAAAACATTTAACACAGGCAGAAATTAAAGACAGTTGTAAAGAGACTCAGTTTAAATATAGCCTGTATTTAACAAGTTGTTTTCTAAAAAAAAGAAAAAAATCAATAACTTCTGCCTAAAATGATATGTCAATGATGGGTCACTGTTACCCGTGCACTTTTTTTTTTTAAATTAATTAAAATCAGAGCAAAAGGGAAAAGAAGAAACCCCCCAACTTCCTAAAATTGCAGAAAAGCCAGGCTTTAGTCCACAGCAGAGATGCAATGAAAAAAATATAAGTACGCTACACATGTAATAAGTACACCACATCTGCTCACCCTTATTTCCCCACCCTTGTTTCAACACAAAGGATACCGTCCTGCATAAATTAGTTTCTCTGGATCAATATCATCCCCATATGCATTCAGAGGAACTAACTTTCTGTTGACAGGGTCAAAAACTAGCTGATAAAGGAATGTATTATTGGCTCGTATAAAACCCTGTATGTATTCTTCTGGTACTGTTATATTCATCTTCAAGTACTGCCCCATTTTCTTAATAACCTGTCAAAAAAAAATATTGCTTAACTGTTTCATTTAAACAGGTTACACAGAAGGTTAAATACATTTCAGTTATCTTTGCTTATAGTTTAATGTAGAATGTATGTCCTGTTACAACAAGCAGATTCAACTTAAACAGGGGAAGGAAAAAAAAAAAGAAGTTTGGTACATTATTTGCCCACTCTCAAGTTGTTTACAATCCTATAAATAAAAGTTTGACTCTTTATAAATAATTTTTTCCAATTAAAAAAATATGAAATCTGAATAGAAGTACTGAGCATTTCCTTAAGGTATGTTTGTTAAAACTACCGCAAATCAAATTTTACCATTCATATCATCAGAACACACAAGCAATACGTGAGTGTTTTTAATATAGAAAAAAGCAAAACTAATCAGATTTCTCCCCCGCCTCCATTACTCATCACGAAAGACAACATATTGATCTGGTAGCTCCTCCACCAGATCAGTGGTGTATCGTTACTACACCACTCTCAAAGAAGTTCCTAATAGTTCATTGACCTCTGCATTTTGCAGTTTCCCAGAAGGCATAAGAGCGAGTTTATCATACTGCACACGGCAAGAGTTTCTCCTCCTCTCCAAACAAAACATCACCTGTGTTTGGGCAATGCACCCTAAATACAGGCAAATTTACTAATTTCATTAACAAGAGTTTAAAGAGGCACTGTTGGACTACCTTATCTCTTTTAACTCACTTATGGCTTTCCAACACTGTTGGAAAACAGAAACAGCAGCCATGAATCACGTGACAAATTAAGTGTAGAGTTTTTCAAATTATTAAATCCTGACATTTTGCTCAAAAAGAGATACATTAAAGGAAATCATGATTTGTGTGGGAAGAGTTCAAAGTTCCTCTTTTACTTCCACAAAAGCCAACCAAACAAGTTGCTTTGATGCCTAATTTACATAATACAAAACATTTTAAAACTAAAAATCATGGTTCTTTGGGTATAGCCTGACAGAGGGGAAAAACAACCACTTAAGTGTAGAAGTAACTTAAGACAGTAATACAGTAAGTTAATTAGGCTGCATATTTAAATGCTTTTCTGTATTAGATTTACTGCCCCCCAGAATATATCTTTCTTATTAGCTCTTAAAAACCCTCTTCTCCCTTACTATCTACACAGAAGTTATTCTCACCCTCTTAGCCTCTGTATTTCCTAATACTAGATTTGGTTTCATTTCATACACTAGATAAGAAAATAAGAAACCTTATGTTTTGCTTTGCACCATACCAAAATTTTCTTCGATAGTGTTTTTTATTATATAAATGTCTGTATCCATATGTACACAATTAAATGCAAAAAGGGAATCAAATAAGATTCCCAATCTCAAGGCAAATCCCTGCCTCTCTCACACACAGAGATAAGTGTACTTACGCAAAAGCAAGTTTAATTAGCAGTTCTAATAACTAATCTGCAAAAACAGAAAGAGCGGGTAGCGAGGGGGAAAAATAAAATAAATCAAAAGCCTTACAAAAAAGTCTCTCCTCAAAAAGAATATTCCCTTAAATAAAGAATTATTCTAATCCTTCAAGTTTACTTGGGTGTATTTCACTGAATACATAATAGCTTCAATGCCTAAGTAAGTTTAGCTCTGCATCTTTCTAAAGCATAGGTAAAAACCCCCACTTTTCAGCATTCCTCTCAAAACGGAGGAAGTCAAAAACCCCTCATATTATCAATTCACAGTTTATTTCATACATACTGATACAGGTTCCCAAAAAGCCAACACACAAAGCAAAACCAAGGTTACCTTTAAGATATCTGGATTGTTGGCTAACTTTAGTAGCTTGCACGCTTTAGCTAACCCAATTCCATGAATTGATGGGAGGTAGTCACAACCAGAAAGAATACACATGTAGCGGAATTTCTCTTCGGTAAATACATTTCCAAGTTGCTTGCAGTTTCCTAGTCGAGCTTGATCAACCTCTAGTCCATTTCCAAACTTGTCAATTTTCAGAAACACCTGGAAATTAAGAGAAAGTAACCAGGGTTGTCACCCGTATCAGCTACTTTGTTGCACTTGGTGGAAACAACATAGGCTGAGGGCTACTCTCACTCACCTCTTCTGTTCCCCCCATTTACTGTATGAGAGTAAATCCATATATCAAACATTTGGCAACATCAAACTCTGCTTTTAAGACATCAGTGAGAAGTAAAGGCTCTTAGTATTTTCTTCCATACCTTTTTACACCCAAAAGCTAGAAGATCAGAGTCTTCTGTAATTATGGCTTGAACCATGCCGGCCTTATTAAGATAAGCCAACTGAGCATCAGCTTCGTAAGGAGCAACGATACAATCAACTCCCCGGGCTCGTGCAGCCTGTACATAAGCAAGAAGCATACAGATACTTTGCATTAATTTTCAGTAATTATCTTAAGATATCTGAAAGTGTAAGAGCCTCTGCCTTTAAAAACCTAAACTGTGATTTTCTTTATCACACACTCATCCCCCCCCATTAGAGCCCAATATTTCATACTCAAAACTCAAGTTTCAAGCAGTTTAGACCTATGTAGACTAGTTTACAAAAACCACCTTTCCTGTGCTGGCTGTAACACTATGCTCACTCCATCTGAGCACAGCTTCAGGCTCCTGCAAGTCATATTCTGGACAAAAGAAAGCAGCACTAGTACACATGCAATACTGTTTTGATAAAGACCCTGTGACCGCAGTGAAGCATAGCAAATAGCTACTAGAAAGGTTTATAAGCAGCCAACATTTTTTTCTGTAGTCTGTTCTCAGGAAACAGCATAGTTCTTGTGCAGCAAAAGTAAAACTGTTGGTGTTAAAGTCAGTTCATTGCAGTAAGAAGAGATGTATTTCAATCGACAAGTCATTCTTTATACAACTGGACACAATAAGCTTGAAGTGACATTAAAGGTCGTTAACACCTAATGTGTCTAACGTAATCCAGTGTATGCAGGACAATTAGAGGCTAAGAAGTGGGGAACATCACCTTGCCTACGGAGAAGGGGTAGCAACGTAGCCATGCAAAAGCAGAGCAAGACACGCTACCTACTGCATAGACTTTAATTTTTTAAAAGCTGTCAGTATTGACAGCGTTGACAACTTACTTTAATAACTTCACGAGCCATAACATGAGTAACATTTACACTGCGCCCAAAGCAGTCCCTAGCTTCTGCCAGTCTCCCTTCCTGCAACAATTGTTTCCCCTTCAGAAGGCTGGCTTGACGCCTCCTGAAAGATAAAATAAAATATCCACCAAGCTCAGATTATTTCTCACTTGAAAGAACAAGTACCAGAAAGGACTAAGACAGGTAGGAAAGGAGGAAAAAAATTGTTTTACAGATGAACACTTTCCAAATCTGTTCTATTGAGCAATTTTTTAAAACATAAGAATAATTAAGACTTTTTTTTTTTTTAAGTGACAATCCAGGAACTGAAATCAGCAGCGTAAAAGACGAGACGCACCCACTCTCAGGTTGCAGTAAAATGGATTTAATGGGATTTGGGAGTATCTGACATTACATACTTATTGCGTTAGAGGACAGAAGGCATCATTTACTTCACTTCAAATATCTGAAATTATTTGCTCCACACTGAAGGAAGCACATGTCCCATTACAACTTATAAATAAAAAACACTGGTAAAAAGTTATCAACGCTTCAGTGAGAAGCACGATTATGTAGGGAACATAATCCAAACCTGACACAAGTTTATCTGATTATTTGTAGAGAAAGATGAGGAAGGCGGTGTTATTTTTAAATAAAATTATATTGAGAAGAAATATTTGTGCCCAGAGATGACAAGGGCGGGTAAACTAAAAGCCTTTGATGCATTACAGGAACTAATGCTCAGAGGGTTACTTCCTTCCTCTCTATAGAAGTGCTTTCATTTATGAAGTGCTTTTCTATTTTTGGAAGAAAACCTCTAAGAAGAGGTTTGTATGATTTTTAAATGTAAATGAAATGAAATAACACTACCTTGCAGGAAAGTTTACCGGAGATTACTTCCTAGCTCAAGTTTGAGGTTTGTCAACCTTGAAAATGAATTGTAGTCTTAAACATACTGCTGTGCTCGCAAATCAATACGGTTCAGTACTTACTCTCGCCGGGCCTTTTCCACTTCCTTCTTAGAAGGTAGGGTGCATCCATCAAATACCAAAATTGGTTTAATTCCAAATGAGAGGAGCATATCAACAAGTTTCATACAGAAAGCTACATAACTGTATCAGCAATAACAAAAGTAAGAAAAGAAAGATAACCTTTAATATTAAGCACAAGACTATTGCATAGTTTCTGTCTTCAAGAAAACTGTAAATTTAGGATTAAATACAGTCCGAGAATCTTATTAGGTCATGTATTTATTTCCCTAGCACCACAAAGAGTAAAAACACTTGAATGCCCCTTTAAAAAAAAAAAAAAAAAAAAACCCCGAAAAGAAATGCTCTACCTCCCAACTCATAACTGGACTGACAATTCAGTTTGATTTTGCTACATTAGGAATCAACTCTGACAAAAACTTTGCAAGTCAAAGCATGGATCATCATTTTAGGCCATCCAAGCCTGTCACTTAGTAAAATATATACAGGGAATTCCGGACTTAATGTATTCCCTCAGACCACTGATCTCCTTACCTGCTATTGCTACAGATCTGCATGAGATCATGTCATCAGCAGCACAGGTCTGAACTCTTAACAGCTGCTGCAAACACTAAGAGCATTACAGTGATGCTCAATTAAAAACTATCAACTTTGGTTTTTTTCCTTTTTCTTTTAAGGACACTGTTTAAAACAGCAAGAGCAACCTTTCCAGGAGGGGAGAGGGTGGAGAGGGAGAGTGGGACTTCATATCTTTAGATTCTAAGTGCTCTGAACACTGGAGAAACTGGATTTAGAGCTACAAAACAAAGCAAAAAATAACTATGAATTTTGAAACACAGGAGCAAACAGGATTGTAGCTACACAATACCTCAATTCCAATGAATTTTAAAGTGTGAAAGACTCTCTACACTGTAGTTAAACTGCCAGTCTAAGATCAACAATCGTGTGCAGAAAAAAAGATTTGGACATAAAATATTCATGTAATTAAAGACAACCATTCTAAAGTTTCCCGTGACTGTTAGAAATTGACTGACAGGGGAAACATTTTCTCAACTGAAGTGTATCCTATTCTCTAGGCTCTGAGGAACTTCCATGTAGCAGGGTTGGATGAAACTCTGCAGTTCTTCATACCAACAGAAGCAGG
Organism: Rhynochetos jubatus; assembly: GCA_027574665.1. Taxonomy (NCBI): domain Eukaryota; kingdom Metazoa; phylum Chordata; class Aves; order Eurypygiformes; family Rhynochetidae; genus Rhynochetos; species Rhynochetos jubatus. Next base: position 40,442,675 of record CM050650.1, read on the forward strand.
AGTTAAAGATTTGAACCCATTTGCAAACCCCTAACTCCTCCTTACCTCCCATCAAACATTCAATCATAATTTCATAAGTGAAGGTTGATCTAGACTAATGAGTGTAGTTTTATTTCTGAAAAGAAAGATTAATCTTAATTTAAAACTATATTCAATCTGAAACAAGAGTTCAGCTCAGTTTTCCAGACATGCTCAATAAGCTCCAAGGCTGAAGGTGAAATATGACCACTATTCCCATTAGTTTCCTTCCATACCAATTCAAATATAACTGTGCAAGTGAAAAATCCATGTTATATTAGAAAAGCTACCGTACTTAAAATATATCATGTTAAGCAAAAACCCACACCTTATTCAGAGCCCAACACATCTATCAGAATTCCATAGTTATCATTACAGCTTTTGTCATAGCAGTATTTGCAAACTGTCACTTTGTACAAATAAGGTTCCTGAAAATAATACTGTATTTGAAACATATGAATTGCATTCACAGAATTTCCTCAGAGATTAGATGGTTAACCAAGAGCAAGACATGCTAGAAAAAAAAAGCCTCACCTAACCGTTAGTGAGGTTTTTCCCCTCCCCAGTATATACATATCATAGAATCACAGACTGGTTTGGGTTGGAAGGGACCTTAAAGATCATCTAGTTCCAACCTCCCTGCCATGGGCAGGGACACCCACCACTAGACCAGGTGGCTCAAAGCCTCATCCAGCCTGGCCTTGAAGACAGCCAGGGATGGGGCACCCACAGCTTCTCTGGGCAACCTGTGCCAGTGCCTCACCACCCTCTCTAGGAAGAATTTCTCCCTGATACCCAATCTAAACCTCCCTGCTTTCAGTTTAAACCCGTTACCCCTTGTCCTGTCACTACATTTCGACATTGCACAACACTTCAACATTTATTTTGCACGGTTGGGATGCTATTTATTTATAGCCAACGTTTTAACTCCCACGAAGTACAACTGGGACTGAGAATTCAGAAGCAACAGTAAGAACTGAAGCGGCTTTAACCTAGTTTTCAGCTCAAGAAACGTCAAGGTAACAAAGCTTTAATATGCACGAGGGCCGGCACCGAGCTGTAACAAAGACTCACAGATCTGTTGGCTCTCCCCGGGCCAGCTTTTCAGCGCAAGCGTAAGCGCCTTTGTGCAGCCAACAGTAGGTGTCCACAGCTACCGCCTGCCCCTTGTATTTCTTCACGTGGGTCGGCTCAGCAGCCTCCTTGATAAACTGGAGCAGGCCGTGGATCCCCATGATGCTGCTCCAACCTGCAGCCGGGAAAAAGAAAAGCGCGAGCAGGAAGCTGAGTCCCGGCCGCCGCACAGGGAAGGCCAGGCCAGGCTGCAGGCAGAGTGCTGGGCCGAACCACACAACCGAGAAGCGCCTGCGAGCCCCGCGTTCGCCCCGCGCGGCCGGAGACCCCGCCCGCCCTCCTGAGGGGTGCGAAACCCTTGGGCCGGTACGTGCAGCCCGCGGGGAGGGGGCTCCCGCCGGCGGGCCCCAACAGACAGCGAGGTGGGGAAATGGGCACAAGGAGCGCCTTCCCGCTCCGGCCAGGAGCTCAGGGGCCGGCGGGGTCTCGCCCCGTCCCTCACGGCTTCCCCCCGAGCGGTAGGCACGCACCGATCCCCGCAACTGCAGTGCCCGGGGGCGGGCGGGCCTAAGGCAGCTCTCGGGGCCGGGGGCCGCCTCTCCCACGGCGCTTGACTCGGCCGGAGCCGCCACTGCCCGGGGAAGGAGCCGGGGCAGGGGCCGGCGGGAGGGCGATGGCGGAGCGCCGCGCCGCAGTACCTGGCTGGGAAGGGAGGAAGGGAGGAGAGACCCAGGCGCCGGCTCGCGACCGCTCCGCTCAGGGCTTTCAAGCAGCGCGCGCTCCGGTCGCTGGCCCCGCCCCGGCGGAAGGAGGGGAACGACTGCGAGGCCCAGCACGCCCCGCGCGGGCCGGGGGGCGGGGCGGCCGCTGGAGCGGGAGCTCCGCCCCCCTCCGTGTGGCGGCGCGGCTGGAGGGTGCTTGGGGGGTGGCTGAGGTGGCTGGGGGAGGTTGGGCCCTCTCATGTTGGGCACCGGGGGGGGTTCCGGAACCGTCTCTTGCGTTTGAAACCGAGCTTGGGCGGACGGGGTGCCTGTGGGACTGCCACAGTGCTGGGGAAAGGGGCCCGGGGGCGGGGGGGGCGTGACGCTGGCGGGCAGACCACGAGTTTTCCTGCTGGCACAGGGAGCGCAGCTCGCTCGGGCATCCGCGAAAACGTTGGGGTGCAGCTAATGCACGGGAATCGATTCACGCTGCAGCGTGGGGTCAGCCCGTCCCCTGCCAGCTTCAGTTCTGCTGTCTCTCCGTGAAGAGGAGGAAAACGGGAAAGCTTGGCTTCCCCAGGCTGGGAACGGCAAAGCGTGGCTTCGCCAGGCTGGGAACGGCAGAGCGTGGCTGCCCCAGGCTGGGAACGGCAAAGCGTGGCTGCCCCAGGCTGGGAACGGCAAAGCGTGGCTTCGCCAGGCTGGGAACGGGAAAGCGTGGCTGCCCCAGGCTGGGAACGGCAGAGCGTGGCTGCCCCAGGCTGGGAACGGCGAAGCGTGGCTGCCCCAGGCTGGGAACGGCAGAGCGTGGCTGCCCCAGGCTGGGAACGGCGAAGCGTGGCTGCCCCAGGCTGGGAACGGCGAAGCGTGGCTGCCCCAGGCTGGGAACGGGAAAGCGTGGCTTCCCCAGGCTGGGAACGGCAAAGCGTGGCTTCCTTACATCGGGATGAACGTGTACGTGTTTGAAAGTTTAGTGCTGGCAATACTTCCTAATGCAAATTTTATGTAACCACCAAATGGCTAGTGGAGAAAATTATGGTCAACATCCCGGAAAGATTGTGTCACCATAGTCCTTAGCGTTTATTTTCAGTTCTTTGTTTTTATCCTTGCTCTCTGCTCACGTCTGTACCCTGGTATATAGAAAAGTTTTTCAGGTACTTACCAACTGAAAAAACCCCACCAAAAGCAGCAGAGAAAGGAGCAGAGGGGTAAGAATGTATTTGTGTCTGTTGCTTTTTTACAATATTTCTATGTAAAGAAGCTGAACGCCAGTAAATAAAAGCTCCTGGTCCAAGTAGAGATATGAATAAACGTAGTAACCATCAGTTGGTACCATTGGTGTAACGTGTATTCGGGATGAGTCATTCTGAGATGAGAGTCATGCTGAACGATCCGTTTCCGACAATACTCTTCACAGCAATTGCGCCAGGTTGGTTCGGTTACAGCAAAGGATCCATGACATGCAGTTCGAGACAGCACATGGATGACAAGAATGAACATGAAAATTATAAACATTAAGTGTACCGGAATCAAAAAAGCATCACAGAATTTTGGCAGGACAAAGGACTGAGTCCTGCAGCTAACGCAGTGAGTGGGGAGGGAAAGAGTGGAAGCAGGCCACTGACTGCAAAGGAAGAGGTGAGGGACACGTTATAGCTGTGAAACCCTGAGGTTGATGTCAGAATCGATGGTCAAAGTTAGAATTTTAGATCTGCATTTACGTATTACTATAAATGCTTTTGTTTGAAAAAGCCCTGAACGTCCATATCACATACTGAAATTTGAAGTGGTGTACAAGGGCGTTTTACAAGACTAGTCCAACTACACGCAAAAAAGCACAGAGTTAACAGTTACGTTTCACAGATCTACTTAATGCTTTGGGACACCTCATGCACGGGACCGAGTTCCTATTTAAGCATCTGTTGCACTATCTATCTCATGCCACTTTTACGGCACATGAAACACGGTAAACCATGGTCTGATAGCCAACATGTGGTCTGCACAGACCACGGGCTAGCACGACAAGGGACTTGGCAGTGCCAGCCTTAATTCCTTCCTACTGGCAGCACATACGCTGGCACACAGAACAGTCTCAGACTGATCTTACTCCTGATGTTTGTTGTTCTCCAGAAATATGTCTTCATAAAGAGAGCAAGTGCAGTCTAGAAACGCAGCAACAAAAGGGGAGAGAATTAGAACAAAAGAGACTCTGCATGCAAGACTGCATTATGCAAATTGTCACTCACAAAAGTCTGCATGTCTGCTTCATTTGTTGAGCTAGTACTCGGATGAGACTGGAACAGATACAAGAGTGTGTGCATGTTTCCAGCTGCAAGTAATGAGATCACCACACCAGAAGTCTTGCAAACACTCTAGAATAAACATTACTACTACACTGGAGTAGGGTGTTTTATTCACTGGTTTTGTGAAATTAAAGAAAAAAGTCTGCTGTTTAACTGCTGTATTAAACTGCTCTTAATCGAGATACGTGAAGCTGGTGATTGAATCCTGATTAGAGGATATGTCTGTCTCTATGAAGAGAGTTTGAGAATCATGATACTGTCTTGGAATGGAGGAAAAGGGATAGAGATGGAGAGGAATCAAATGTAGTCCTTTGCTCGAAATTTCAGAGTGTGAATGTCTGGTACGTTGGTAATCACACACAGGAAAATCCTTATTTCTATGTATAAAGTTCTCCATTCCTGAGCAACATGATTGTACGTGTCCATCCAGGCCTCATGGTATAGCATAACTGCCACCAACAGCATAAATAATTAAATGTTGCATAAATGCAATAACTAGTACAAATGCAATAACTAGTATAAATGCAATAGCATAACTCCACTCTAGGGTACCTTGAAGAGCTTGCTCCCCGCCCCCCCCCCCCCCCCCGCCCCCCCCCCCGGCTCTATTTCCTACACAGGTAGGCACTATCGGCGGGGTTTATCCTTGTGCCATGATGAGATCCTGCTCTCGCTCCAGAAGGCCCAGCCAGACGCAGAAATGAAGAAAACAGCCCCCTAGCAGTGGTCAACGCACGCAGTTACGTTTCCCACATCAGGGCCAGTGTCAGTCACGTTAGCCACAACACAAGCCACCTGAGATGTTAGTACTGCAGCCCCACTGCAAAGATTTCAAGTTAGACGTGAAAAATAGACTGTCCGGAGTAAAATGATCAACAGTTGATGAGTTTGAGTTTGAAATATGCATAAAGCTTCTTTTTCTTGCTAATATAAAGGTATGCTTGCTTAAATTAAAATGAAATGTGCAGTAAGAAATCTATCTAGGCTGATATCTACCAGGTAACAGTTATTTTTCTGCTTGCCAGTTGAAGTCTGTATAGTTCTTTTGGTACTTGGGCTCCGTTGCATGGGTGACTCAGTCCGCGGGGCAGAAAAGCAATGTTTCTAGGCAGTGGGCAGCAAGGCTTAAATTTGATGCATTCTGAAGAGGGCACGTCTGAATTATAACTTCTTAAGAATATTGTGTGTGCACTAGGAAATGCATAGAAATAATTTGGCTACAGTGACAACGTAAGATGTTTTAAAGTGGAAAATATTGTTGAAGTTCCTCTTTGCAGATTCTTTTTTTCACTCCCTGATTCTGTTTGACGTGCTCCAGAAGTTTTAAATTCAATTGTAATTAGAATTTCGATTGTGATCGCTTCTCTTGAGAACATGTTATTATTCTGACATTTCATTTTCCCTCAAACTGCTGCGTTCATGGGAAGAGCGATAATCAGGATAGACAGTGTAATATATCCATATCATTCCAAATGTCATGTGCAAGTCAATTATATCTACTGTTGACTATTTTCTGTAGGATTACATTAAAAATAGCCATAAGATGAACCTCGGAGTCAGAAGCACTGGAGCCAAGGAACTTGCACTGAAGGAAGCCAAGAGCTACAGAATTCTTGCCCAGCTCAGATTTTCCTCTTGGATTCCTTCATCTTAAAGGGTGGATACCTCGGAGCTGAAGAGTTAGCATGACATGCATTAACATGCAGTTTGTCACAAATGCCTTCAGCCTGATTACCCATGACCCACCCTCATTACATCTCATATCCTCCATAAAATAATGGAAGTTTTATACAATGAGCCAAAGGCTTTGTTGGTTTCTGTAGAGCCATCTTGACTTAAACAGGCTGAAGATACTGCTCTTAAAGCTCAACAGCATCTCTTGGAAGGAAGGAGTCAGATGATAATATTTCAGTGAGTTACTCCTTTAAAGAATATTGTAGTGTTGCAGTTTTATTTCCTGTAGACACCAGATGAAACTGGGAAGTAGCACCAGGGAGTGGTTAGGTACAAGACTTAAAATAATACACACATTCCTTTCACAAGTAGCTTATGTATCTGGAGAACTTGCTAAGACTAGGAATTACTATGCCAAATCCCTACTGCATGCTTTTCGTTTCCTTGGGAAGTTTTGTAATGGTGACTGGCAGAATACATTACAAATAGACCTGGAAAGTGTGGCAGAGACATTTTCTTTCCTTTACAGTTGTTTTGTATCATGCAATAAAAAAGGAGGAGGGTGATTCAGAGCATAGCCCTGATGATGTCTAAGGGAAAGATAAGTGCCCAAGACAAGTGCTCTGGCGTACCTCTAGAACTGCTTCTTTCTCAGCACTGACTATGGAGAGGAAATGGGATCACTTGGCCTGATGCAGACAACTAACCTTTACACAGCCATGGTAAAGCAGAACTAATTTTGTCCTCACTATGCACTACAACGAAGAAGGACGTCTTACAGAGTTCTGGTGAACTTCCTTGCCTGGCACTGCTGGCATTGTCTTCATGAAGTAGGTTAAAATACTCAGAATGAAAACTGACACTTTCCTGAAGCTCACAGTCAGAGCATCAGCTATGATGACATTGGTAGATTGGGTGTCTGGTTTACACTATTTTTTCCAACATTTCAGTTAATTCCTTATTATTGCTACTATATTGCCTTCACTGCTTAAGAATTTGATCACTTTTATTTTAGAAAGTCTGGCTGGCGGTTAGTTGGACCATTTAATCAATTTGTTAGAAAAGAAATTGGATTTCTCTCTGGTCGGTAGCAGTATTTAATTTACTGCACCCATTATCTGCCTCTTATTGAAATTTCCATTTATGGCCAGCATATTTTTGCACTTTTTTAGCTTAGCTGAACAGCCAGGCCGTAATAGCGCAAGCAGAGTCATGTACACACTTGTACACACTTGAGAAAAGTCTAGAGGAATGTGTCCTTAAAACTATTTAGTAGTAGAAGAAATTTATTTAAAGACTAGTTTATCGTGAAAATATTGTATCAGTGATGTTAGAAATGTCATTAAAAACATGGATTATCTAGTTAATATTGCAACTGCCATTTGCTTCAGTCAGGCCAGGCCAAGAGCACGATTTATGTGACAAGTCTGTCACCAAATAATTCCGTTGAACTGCTAATGCCATTTGCTGGCTTCAGCCCCTGACAGGTACGGAAGGGAACAGAAGGAAAGCCATATTAATATCCTGCATCAGAGTCCCAGGCAGCCTCATTAGGCTGGTCACAATTCCTGTCTGCTCACTGCTGGGTGAACACAGCTCTTGGACTCATTTTGCTGGGAAGAGATCTGTGAGAGTGATTTGGCATTGCCTTCATGTGCAAACCTTACTGCTCCAGTAAGGTCTGTGCCTGTCAGCATCTTCAGCAGAGTGTGGTAGCAATGGAAACTTCCAAGTGCCGGGTCCTGTACTTGGGCCACAACAACCCCCTGCAATGCTACAAGGCTGGGGAGGAGTGGCTGGAAAGCTGCCCAGCAGAAAAGGTCCTGGGGGTGTTGGTCGACAGTTGCTGAATATGAGCCAGCAGTGTGCCCAAGTGGCCAAGGAGGCCAACGGCATCCTGGCCTGCATAAGGAACGGTGTGGCCATTCCTGCCTGCCTGCCCAGCAGGACTGGGATTGTCCCCCTGTACTGGGCACTGCTGAGGCCACACCTCAAATCCTGTGTTCAGTTTTGGGCCTCCCACTACAAGACAGACACTGAGGTGCTGGAGCGTATCCAGAGAAGGGCAACGGAGCTGGGGAAGGGTCTGGAGCACAAGTCCTGAGAGGAGCAGCTGAGGGAGCTGGGGGTGTTTAGCCTGGAGAAGAGGAGGCTCAGGGGAGGCCTTATCACTCTAGTAGCCACGTAGCTGCATGGCTCAGCCTGGCCTCTAGAGACAGAGGCAGCTGAGGGCAATGGTCAGTTCAGTTTTGCTTTTGAAGGGGCAGAGGCAGAACAACTCTCTCCCTCTTTCTTCACAGGTAAATCTTCAAACTAGTCCTGCAGTGATTACGACCAGTTTAAAACATTGTGGATTTTTTTTTTAAAAACCTCATGATAATGTAACGTTACCTACGGTCAACAGAGAACCTGGCGCTTGTTAGAGTGGTTTGGTTCCTTATGCACACGGACCTCACTCTTGTGCTGAACAAGACAAACAGGTGAATTTTCTAGCATATTCCTCCCTGGCTGCAGGTGCTTCTGTGCTCCTCTGAACACCATCCCTTTGAGTTAAAATCCTTTGGAAAGGTGTGTGTTTTGCTATGATGAAATCCAGAGTAGCAGTTCTAGCTTGTATTACCATGACTTAACGTTTTTTCTCTGCATTCCCTTTACGTTGTCCAGAAAACTCTTTAAACCAGTATGGGGCTGTCGAGTTCCTCCAGACTCTCCAAGTCTGCCCAGAGCCTGAGTTGCGCCGAGGTGACTTTGTTCCAGTTTGGGAATTGCAGAGAGCTCTCTCTCCATGTAACTTTAAGGCATGATCTAGTAGCGTTAACAGCTTCAGCCAATCATTAACAAGAAATTGCAGAAAGACAAGCAGACTGCCACAGAGGACAGTCTGGCAGGCGGTGGGAAAGGAGCAGCTGCGTCATCAGATTTAAGGTGAGGGCCTGAGGCAAAGCAAATCCGAGTCCTGAGCCGGGTGAGCAGCACCTGGGAGTTGCTGTTGATTTATTTCACTTGGTGCTGGGCCCCACTGCACCTGAGGTAAGCTATTCTGAGACTTGCACACTCTGCATGTGCAGCCTATTTTTCTAAGAAAAGAGATTTTGAATAATGCTTGGAAATATTCCTTTACCCGGCATTTCTGGCAATGCATAGTGAGCTAGCAGGTGAAGGTCTGTGTCTCGGGGAAGTGTAGGGAAGCATATACAAGGACTTGGATAAAAGATTTTTTTAAGCCAGTAGCTCAAGTACAGGACTTTTTAGCTGAAAGGTTAAAAAGAAACTAAAAAAAGTTGTTCATCATGTTCTGCAGGAAAACTGTAGGTTAGATTCTTAGGGATTTGGTTCCAGCACACAGACTTTTATGGGACTTTCAGCCCAGACAGAAGAGAGGAAGATACACGTTTGCTTTTCATGTACAGGCTTCTCGGTGTGTACCGGCTCAGAGGACAGAGGAAGTTGTCACTAAAAAGCCAGCAGGATTCACTCAGAGCAGGACAAACATATTTTGCTGCATTATTTGGATGAAATTGCCCTCTCCTTTACTTAGCATAGGTGGCTGATGGGAGGGAGGGTACTTCCATACTGCACCCTGCCCTCTCAATATTACTGGCTGCTGTCATACACATGTTGTGGACAGATTCTTGCAGATCTTCTTTCTTACTCTCTCCCTTTCTGCTCCTCTTATACTCTGCATTTTTGCAGATGACAATGATAGGGGAAGGACAGACATCTGCAAATGCATCCGTTTACATACTCATCTGGCCTATACTGAGGTTTTTTTAATTAATGGAAATGAAAAGTATCCCTTTTTATTCTGCTCTTCACTGACTTTACTCACTCATCTTACATCTGTCCAACAGTTATACTTAAAACTGATCTTTCTAGAGATGTAATACCTTCAGACCATAAAGCACTGTCAGCATCTTGCTGAATTCCAGCTTTCCATAAAAAGGCGGAGTTAGTGAGGACTTAAAAATATTTTAGCTCCCTTGAGGAGAACGGAGACTTGAACACTGAAGAGAATAGAGGCACTCCTTAATGCACCAACTGGTACCTATCTATAATGCTATCAAATTAACTCAGCCCCGAGCATAGCTAGAGATAGAGTTGGTAGCACTCAATTTTTATCAGCCTGCTGATTTCAGACAAGTCCAGTGCTGGTCGACTCCTCTAGTTTCTGTCCATGTGGATAATTGACACAGGTCAATAAAATACAGATGTTTTGTCAAATTTTATTAGAATTTTCTTACATTTTGGAGGTGGAAAGAAAGGGGAGGTGGGAAGAAAATATTTAAAATAGTTTTCTGGGATCTAGTGATTCTCTGGAATCAGATAGGATGATCAGTGTCTGTGCTTTCTGGGGAAATGAAGGAGACCCAGTAACCTACCATTTCCCTTGCCCTGTTAGTGTGGCTGGATGTAACTGATGTAGTGTTTCCAAAAGAAAGGATTCTCCCACAATAAGTGCTCTGTTCATTTTTGTTTCTCATGTAAGTACTCTTCTTCTTTGTGCTACATGGAATAAAGTTAAAATAGTTTAATCAGTAACTAATTATTCCAGCAGCAGCTGAACAGTCTCTCATGTGTTCCCAGCCGTAAGTAATCTAAAACCCATTTTTTCCTTTTATGTAGGTACTGATACACTCCATATTGCTGAATCTTCCAGCAGCAAATGAAAAATATGCATCTGTTCCTTCTTTCCATTTTATATTCGCTTTTGAAAATCACTGGCACCAAAGAGGTTATATTTGGTCATAATAATTTCACAGAATATCAAGTGGGCAACATGAACCTGATTCTCTCTGTCCCACATGGTGGGTCAATGGAACCCAAAGACATCCCTGATCGAGAGGCTGCCTGTTGGGATGAGAAGACATCCTCTTGTATTTTCTCTCATAAGTGTCCCCCTGGAAGTATTCAAAATTATACCAAATGCAAAGTGTCTACCAACTAAGACAGGCATACTATAGAGGTGGCTCGGGCTCTTGCTGAAGAAATCAGCACAATTACTGATGGCTTCTTCCCACATATCATTATAAACCACCTCCAAAGGTTCAAGATGGATGCTAACAGGGAAAAGGAGGAAGCCTCCTTTGGAATTCCCCAAGCAGAACAGGCCTGGGAGGAGTATATGGGATTTTTGACCACTGCAAAATCACAAATAACAGGGGGCCTGGTTCTGGATATCCATGGACAAGCACATCCTGAACGGTGGATAGAACTAGGTTACACGCTTTCAAAAACTTCCCTTAACTCAGGTGTCTTTTCTGCATCGTGTTCCTCCATTAGCCATCTGGCCAATCAGCTAGTCAATGTGTCTTCTGAGATGCTGGTTGCAGGGAACAGAAGTTTGGGTAAATATATCGAAGAACAAAATTACAGTTATGTTTGTGTGCCTTCTCCATCCAATCCTAGCCCAAATAATGGGAGCTATTATAGTGGTGGATACATAACAAAGACATTTGGTTCCCTCACTTCTGGCACCGTTGATGCCATTCAGCTTGAACTACCCCAGTGGGTGAGGGCAGCTGCAGAACGTCCCAGATTTTGTAAAGCACTAGCAAGGGCTGTAATGAAATTCTGGCAAACTAATTACTGCAGCCAGTACAACCATGAATTTCTGCCATGCTGAAAGAGGCTGTCTCGTTAAGACACCTTGTCATAATACAGTAATGATCTGGAAACACAGAACAACTGCTACGCCTGGAACATTTAAGCCTGCAATATAATTGTGGATGCTGGTGGAAAGAAACCAACCTGCAAGGGAATACAGAGGCACTGACACAAAGAAAATCCACAGCTACTACCAACAGTTCTGTGGACACACAGCTTTGTACTAGATCCAGCATTGTAAAGACTGCTTGAAGACGAGAGGGTATATTTGGAGGTATCACTTGCCTCGTATGCTTTTCTGTGGTTCATTTCTTTAGAGGAGCATCCTCTGTTTTCTAGCACACAATAAACAACAATTCTTCTAATTATTTCTGTGCCGTGCCTTAGTAGATTATCTGTTCAAAGAAACAGAGTGTTTTTGCGTTTCTTGTGACTCTTAAGAAAGACAATTGGATAATATCATTGTGTAAAATGTCTGGGGCCAGGACCAGTTTCCATTTGGTGTTTATAAAGCCCTGGGAGTTGGAACTCTTCAAGTAAACAGTAATGCTGAGCAATGATGCGCAGTCTGAATTACTTCAGGTTTTGTTAATGAAATTAATTATGAAAAAAGGTCTGAGAGCATTATGGCACCATAATTTTGTCACAGTTTAAATAGCACAACGGCCAGGTAGTAACTGGATGGAAGGCTGCTAAAGGTAACACATACATGTCAGGCATTTCTGACAGTTTTCCTCACAGGATTGTTCCCTCTTGAGAGCTGGTGCACTGATTTCATTCAGCATAGGGTTGAACACCTCATTGTTACTGGGAGTAGTATTACATTATGGATGGGCTCTTCCACACAGTAGAGAATAAAGTGGCATGAATGTACATGAGAACAAATCAGCTCTTGGAAAATGTGGGCAATTAATAAGTAAACCAAAGGAGCAGGCAGCAAGACTAGAAAGTGAAATTCAAAAACTAAGACCCTATGAAATCCTAGCAGTGCAAAAGGTTTGGTAAAAAAAAGAATGAGTAAATAGTCATTTCTGTAAATAGTTTTGAGGACATAAATAGTTAATAAACTGAAGAGAAGTGGGATATCTGCATTGTGCAATCACAGGAAAGTATTCTAGTTCTAACTGTAACTAGGGACAATACCAAAGAGAAAATTTTACGCAATTATAAAACAACACATAAGAGCATCAAAACAAATGGGTAAAGAGCTCCCTGAACCTGAACTGTTCTTTTTTAATAATCTTTGAAGAGCAGGCAATTTTCAGGTAATGGGAAGAGAGTTGTCTGTCAAAAGCAAATAGGACTCTGGGAACTGCAGGGGTGTTACTTTCATATGCTGACTGCTAAATCACAAGGGGATGAAGGGGACACAAATAGTAAGTGTCAGATTATGCTTTATCTGGTGCCACTTGGTTTGTCAGACAAGCTTGATTTTAGTTTTAATCACAAGGTTGGTTAATGTTGGGGGTTGACCCTGGCCAACACTAAGCACCCACCCAGTTGCTTGCTTACTTCTCCCAGTGGGATGGGGGAGACATTTGGAAGAGCAAAAGCAAGAAAACTTGTGCGTTGAGATAAAGACAGCTAGATAGGTGAAGCAAAGCTGCATGTGCAAGCAAAGGAAAATAAGGAATTCATCCACTACTTCCCATCAGCAGGCAGATGTTTAGCCACCTCTTGGGGAGCAGACCCTCAGCACGCATAATGGTTACTGGGGAAGACAAACACCATAACTTGCTTTCCACCTCCATTCCATGAGCTCTTATTACTAAGCAGGACATTAAATGGTATGGGATATCCCTTTGGTCAGTTCAGGTCAGCTGTTCCAGCTGTGTCCCCTCCCAGCTTCTTGTGCAGCTCCAGCCTACTCGCTGGGCGTGGAAAAAACCCTTGATGTTGTGCAGGCATTGCTCAGCAATGGCCAAAACACAGGCTGCTATGAAGAAAATGAGGTGCATCCCAGCATATCAAAGTGAAAACATTGATAAGGCCTCAGCTGGTGCTGGGGATGGCCTGTACTGAACTCAAGGTCTTTTGTCCGCTTTGGACACTGTAGCTGACCCAGACTGACCAAGGCAGTATTTCATTCCATAGTACGTCATGTTCTGGTCTCTTGGGTGGGGAAGAGGGTCTGGTAGCCATTACTCTTCCCTTCTCTCTCTCCCTTACTCCCTTGCTCGTCTCTCTGGGCACTTGCTAACCCTCCTGCGTTAGCTGCTTTGCCAGCTCCTGTGCTGGCTCCTTCATGTGGGAGCTGGTGGATTGTTTTGAGTTTTCTGGCCGTGTTATCAGTGATAAGATTTGCTCAGAAACTGCTGCGTAGGCTCCCGGGCTCCGGCCCTTGGGCTGTGGCTCTCGGGCTGCGATCGCTCTCGGGCTGTGGTTCTTGGGCTCTCGGGGTCTGATTTTCATCACTCAGCATCTGGGTGTGCGTTGATCCGTGGATGGTGGGAAATTGTATCATATTGTATATATTGTATTATATGTTTCATTTTCTACTATTTTAGTTGTTTATTAGTAGTAGTATCTGTATATATTGATTTAGATTTAATTAGTAAATAGCTCTTATCTCAATTTTACGAGCTTCCTTTTTTCTTTTTCCTCCGATTCTTCCCCTCCACTGGAGCAGGGGAGGGGGATTTGTGAGAACGGCTTTGTGGTATTTTGCTAGCTGGAGTTAAACCACGACATGGCTCCAGATCAGGTCACAGAGCGTAAGGTGCAATTTCTCTGTATCACAGTCCCCTGAGTTTCTGTTTCATAGGGGCTTTTTTGGGGGACCAGAGCCAGAGGCCCTGGGGAACATCTTCAGGGATACTGGAGCCAGACCTGTGCAGAACCTATCGGAGCTGACAGGGCTTGTGTTCAGACCGAGCGCCATGTTAGTGTAACACACCGCTTCCAGTCCTGAGCTGGCTCCTGAGCCTGCAGTGCGCTGCCCCTCAGCTACACTGCCCAGCCCGCTCCTTACTCTCAGCTCAGTCGAGTTGACTGAATCATGGAGAGCAGACACTGCCTTCTTTGATTAAGAATCATCATCTCTGGAAAGGATTTTTGATGGCTGTGAAGCTTAATTTGGCAGAAAAAAGGCAGCATAATATCCAATATATGAAAGTCCAAACTGGACAAATTTGGAGCAGACAGGAAACCCATGGTTTTGGCATGAAGAATAAGTGGCAGCAAATGTACATCAAGAACCCTAGGATGCTCCCTTCAACTGGAAATCAAAATAGTAACAAACAGGCTTTTGGCCTCAAAAGATATTCATGACAGTTCCTCTGCCAGCCAGAAGGTTAGACTGGATGATACGGCCAATCTCCTTCAGCACTAAAATTCATATATCTTTCTGTCAGTGTAAAATCGATTGCTAGTTCTCAATCTTCCTTCAGTCTTATGTCCACGTGATTAACAAGGAAATCTAAGTGTTTCTGGAAGAAGACATTTGACTAGGATACATAGGTGGCATGTGTATGCTACCTATGGAACCTCCCATCATCTCTTTGCCGATTCAAGGACACCAAAGCTCCGGAAACATGAGAGAAAGGTTAGAGCAGTACCTCTGGAATAACATTTGCTGTTCTTCACAGAAGTCTGTATGGCTACAAAAGAAGAATTTTTGCAGCTTTATGGCTCCGAACCTTTCCGCAGTTAATCACAGTAAGGTGCGTTTCCTTCTTAACCCGTAAAAAGTGGAGTGAGATGGGCTTTTCTGTGCGTAACTTCTTACAAGCATACGCTGGCCTTATTAGAATATTTTCTCTGCATCAAGGACTGGAATAGAAGTAAAGATTTCATTTCTGTATGTGTTACTTAATAATAAAATGGATTTAAATATAATAGAAAAAAGAAAAACCCAGAGAAAAAGATTGAAATAAGGAATGTGCTAATTCACTTCCCTGAAGATGGATACTACGTTTATTTGCCTCGACTGTATTCTCCACTGAAATCTGTCTCCATTGTCCAGCCAGTGGGACTGGACATCTCAGCTTTGTTCCACTGAAGACCTTTAAAAAATAAATTGCAAAATCTCAAGAACTAATTAATCTATTTGGGTGAACAGACCACCTGAATATATTAATAGTGTTGTGTAGCAGCACAGAAAAAAACTATCTGTTGTGCACGTAGCTCACAGAAAAAGTCTCATTTTATTGTAAATACATTGCAGTGCCTTTGGCTTCAGTGTAGTTGCCCTTCACTTGTCAAGGCACAAGACCACCCTGTATTTTATTTTCTTGTTCTGGAAGAAAACGAAACATAGATTTTCAAGGCGCATCGGTGGTCAGAAGTATAGCATGTGTGCCAACTATCTGAACACTGTGCTCCCAAGTTTTCTGTGTTCTGAGATAGTCTCAATGCTTCATGCACAAACCTTAAGTCATGTACGTTTGAATGCAGAGTACCCTATTCATCCCACCTAACTAGCCAGCTAGATGTTAGGAGTCTCATCCAAGCTAGTTCTCTAGGTACCCTCTATAGAAAGAGATCAGCGTCTCTGCTAGGGGTGACCCATCCATGGCAGGTGGGACAGACAAGGCGGTGGACATTCTGGTCTTTCTCCATGGAACAGACTAGGAAGCATTGCTAGACAGCTTCCAATAAATCAAATCGACAGTACCCATAAAGCAGTATTAACTTCCAATAGCCAAAGCTTTGTGCAGATAAGAATCAATAATTTTAGGGCTGATGCTTATTTTTACTGATAAGAAACAATAATTTTTGGGACTCTCAATAAAGAGTTGAGTCTGAGCAAAAGGTTGATGACATGCAGTTGATCAGGAGAAGTAAATGTCTGGAATACTCACTTTGCAGCACGCTCTCTTCAACTGGCTTTCCAAGCTTCCACCAAATGGAGAATGGAGTTGGATAGGTAGTAAGGCAAAACATGTTAGAAAATTAAATTGAGAAGCAGTTAGTTAACAACAGAATGTCAGAGTAAGTGGTTGTAATAATTTACTAGTGCTAATGGCTTCTGCTGTATGAATGCTGCCACAAAAGTTAGGAATGAAAACACTTGTGCTTACCTCATATATAGGAAGATACCCAAATACTGCACCAGCCTCTCTGTTTCCGGATTTAACACTTTCCAAAGGTTGTCTATAGATCTGACCAAGAGAAGTCAAAGTCAGTGCATGAGTAGCTGAAGCCAAAAGGCAATGAAGACATTACTTCTGATATTGAATTGCATGGTAACATTTGCTACCTGAAGAAATGTATATCGTAACTATGGAGAGAGATTAGGGTTTATGCACAGGTTTTCTTCATACCGTGTAAAAGCTGCCTTGAACTTTTTTAAAATTAGGAGGGGATCATTCTTTTGCTATAGAAAATGCATGACCAGCAATATTCCAGCTTCCCAAGGGACACAAAATCAAGACAGTTAACAGCAAAATGCTTTTTATCACCTAAGTTAAAACTAGTTTTAAACACTGACTTGGTTCTCTCACCTATTTAACACCTTGGATAAGGTCAATAAGGAAATAATTTCAGGGTACTTGTCAGGTTTGGTGGATGCATGCTATCAGAGGACAGTGGAAGTTTAGTCAAGGGGTAATGGAGTAAGAACTCCCTCCCAGTGATAGCTTCATCACAGAGCTGTCTGGCTATCCTTCTGTTAGGCTCTGCAAATCACAAACACTTCAGCAGCCAGTTGGGAAAGATGCAGATGAACAAGTCATTTATGCTGTTAACTGCTGAAAGCTTTGAATTTGTGAAAATACATCGGGTAATTTGGCAGTTCATCCACACTCACATGAATTCTGAGACTTACTTACCTATGTTTTGTACTTATGGACAGGGCAGGAAACAAAACTGTTTTTACATGATACAGCTGTGATTTCACCCTGAGAAATCAATTTATGGGCCCCCAAAAAGGAAAAAAAAAAAAACCCCACCTACAGCTTGAAATACTGCAAAGAACTCTTGTTTTCATCAAATTTGAAAACATGACTTCAATTTGAAATAGTAACATTATACAGAGATTTTTCTACTTGCATTTTCTCATGGTCTTACTAACACATTACAGAGTGTGCTGCAGTAATCAGAGTTTGATACTACATTTTCAACAATGTAAAACATTCCTGAAGGAATGTCTTTCAGTGTCTCTCTGTCAATTCTAAGCGTTAGTCATGTGCATTAATTACGAGGTATTACCCATTTCAGGAAGACAGGAACAACTGAATTACGGTGAGCTAGGCATTTGCACAGCCACTGAATAGCACACCTTATCTGAAGTGCAATCTGAAGTCCACTGGTTTGTTCTCCTCTAAGGCAAATGATGAGAAATCAAACCTTTTTCCCATCAAAAGCTCAATCAGAAGGGAACTCCAGTGCTAACATCGATCAAGTACTTCTGCTACGAGACCTCCAGTGAGTTGTCTTTTCAAATGACTAGGTAAAACCCAGAGCAGGGCCCACCTCTACTGACTTGTTCCACAGTGTACTCAACTGCTGACTTTGCTACAGTAATTGTCATGTTTTATGCCCAACATCAACATATTTTTCCCACTAACACTGTTCTCTCTGGTGAGACGGTACTGTTTCCAC
The DNA here is from genome assembly GCA_027574665.1 of Rhynochetos jubatus. NCBI lineage: Eukaryota > Metazoa > Chordata > Aves > Eurypygiformes > Rhynochetidae > Rhynochetos > Rhynochetos jubatus. The sequence continues at coordinate 40,460,592 of CM050650.1, forward strand.
AGCTGTGGAACAGCAGGGGACCCACGATCACCTGCTGTTACTTTCCCTGTGGTTTTAACACAGGCTGCTCTGGAGGCCGCGCAGCCCCTGTAACTGCGACTTAAGGGAGCTCACCCAATTGTTGCTGCCTTGGGGTGAAATGATGGAATGCCTCACAACTGCACGACTGACTACCTTTGCTTAGCAGCAAGTAATCCACTAGCCTCAGGTAGTCAAGCACCCAGATGAGATGAGAGCTGATGTTGTACCCTTGGTGTCCCAGTCAGCGAGGACAAGTGAGAAAGGAAGAACTGGCTGGCAAGACAGGGGAGTAAACAGCGGAGAGGTGTGTTCCACTCACCTTGTCATGCTTTCACCCAAGGGACACAGAGAAAAGTAGCTGGTCACGTGGAGTTATGTTGTCTTTTACTGACTGCTGTTTGGGCCTTAGTTGGCCATACTAAGCTATCAGGTTGTGGTACACAGGAGACTCACAGTACCACAAATTTGGAGAGAGGTTGTTAAGAGTTCATACCCCTCACTAGCTGTTGACCACTAGCCTTTGGGGAAGAATGGTCAGAAAAGTCTTAATGGAAGCTTTTTTGGCAAGTGGTCATAGGATTTGCAACTTTTTCCTTTCCTATTACCACTGCAGGAGTTTTATCTGTTCCCATTACTTTTAAGGGCTAAACCATGTAAATATGGAGGAGCTCAACCATTAGTCAATTAGAGTTTCAGAAAGTATTAATAATGATATATAAACTCATAACTCTCCTGATTTCTGATTCCATGGGAACCCTGAAAGAACTATTGTGTATGACCAGGGGTTCACTGTTCTGGTATTTTCACACCTCCTTCAAGTAACTTAAAATACTTAGGATTTCTGTTGGAGTCTATGAAAATTCTAGGGCTTTTAATGCTGTTAAACCAAACAGGTTAATCAGTGTGTGCTACCTTCTAAATTGGAATTTGGGTGTGAAACAATGAGAATGAAACCCAGATATATTTCTTCGATCCCTATTTATGCATTTTTGTTCTAGCTTGTCCACTGAATGGGAAGGATATGTAAGGTTATTTATGGCTGATTTCTAAATGAGAAATACAATTGCATTTCTATATTGGTTGCACAGAACAGAAATAAATTTGTCATATACAGTAGCTACCTTTGGAGAAGCCAGAGCTTTGAAAAACTTGAAGTCCTGAATTATGTCCACATGTTTAGGTGTTTTTAAAACTGAAGTTGATCTGGTTAGTGACTTCCACCTGTACACACAAGAAAGAAAAAAATCGATGCTCCTATCAAAAGGGCAATTTTGAATGCAAAATTCTTAGCTGGCTCCAAAATAAAATTATTTTGAAGTATAAATTATTCCATATATCTACAAAATATAATTTCTATTAGAACCTTCATAGGTGCCATGAAGTGCTTCACCAACACTTTCTGCTACTTCTGACTACAATTCCTGTAGGCCACATTCATAACAATGAAGGTTTCCTCTGCTCATATATCTAGTCACAAGAAGAAATGATCTAGAGTGCCCGTTAGTGAAGGTTAACAAATTTTCATTTATAATCAGAAAAATTAATTCAGATCACACAAGCTAAGGAATTAAAAACTAGAGAGAGAAACCAGGACTGTTCTTCTCTAGGGGTCTGTCTAACTGCTGACATTTTTCAATAGATCACCTGAGCTGCTTGTTTTAACTGTAAGCACCTGTGCTATTCAGCTGGGCTTGTAATTTTTCAGGTATATGCATTTTTGGGGAATATCTGTTAACAGCATTTATAACTTGGTTTGTTAACTGAAATTCTAAAATATTATCTTAATTCATTATATGACAGCTACCCAATAAGTGAATTGTAGTAGCATCATGAAGATAACTGATTTGACCCACGATAATCTTCTGAGTCCTGTAAAGAACAAAGCCGAGCGTCCGTAAGTGACACAGCCTTTTGCATGACGGTTGGCTAGCTATTCGTTACGTGGTTTGGTACAATTAATCCAGAGGAATCAAGTTACTCTGGAGGTGGTGGCAAACAGAGTATATAATAAGACTGAAACTTTGTATGGTGCAGCATGTGGCCACCTTTTTTGTTTGTTTTTCAGTTCTCTGAACAGTTAAGCAGGCTTCTCATTTGCTTCCAGTCGGTTTAATTAATGGTTTTCAAATGTATAAAAGCCATTCTCCTTTACTGAAATATTTGAGGAGTCATCAAAAAGCAGTCAGAGTTTGACACAGGCATGTGATTTATAGAAAGTTTCTTTAAGGTTAGCTGGCTTAATTATAGTATCTTTGATTCCAGAGGTTTCAAACTAGCTGCTGACTATTCAAAAGACCACAGGGGTTAGTTCTTCAAATGCAGCCAAGAACTTCTCTGTATTGAGGAGTTACTGTTCTGACTTCAGTGGGACTACTCACATGGGTAAGAACTCTATGGAATAATAAGTGATAGCAGGATACCAACCTAAAAAGGGGTGACAGTAAAGCACCTTAGAGATTCCCCATTGTCCCAAAGTGCTTTGGTGAAAAGGCAGCATACAAATGCTCATGGTATATGAAGCCTTACCACCAAAGCATGCATGACTTCTTAAGCCCTGAAGGAATTTTCCCCAGATTTCAACTGCTTTGTTACTAAAGGCACAGTGCATGTTGCCTCTGAAGATTCCTGCTTCAGTATTTATGTTCATTTGGTCAAGCCACTAATTAATGAACCAGCGACCTCCAGGACTAGAAATAAGACTTAAGCTAGAGGACCAAGGCTCTCTGGCCTGACTTGTAAGTAAACCACATCCCTTGAGAACTCTGCCTAGAAGGAAAGAGATCCAGCACTGCTAGTGAACACACAACATTTATGCCAGTGTCAGAATGCCGTGATCAGAGGTGTGTGAATGTACCCATACCATCCCAGCAAATGTCAGAACATTTTTTAAACTCAAAGATTAAATTTGGCTTAATCTTACAGAATGAATTGGGTTTGGGTTGAAACTATTCACATTAAGCTTTTTCAGTATTTTTGGAGGGATCCCAGGGGTATGTCAGCTGGTGGAAGGGAAACAGGCTGCTAATCTGAATAGTGCACACAACATACAGGCTCTAATGAGGCTAAAATATGAGAGAATTATCTAGTGATCACTATTATTGGATTCAAATCCTGAACATCACCTAATCTGAACAGTCACCTAGTCATAACATTTAAAAGATTATCCGTGCTGTGTAAAAATATCTTTAAAAAGGATTTTTTTCTAAATAACTCATAGGAAATACTGATATTTTTTCTAACCTTCATGTGGATGATGCTTTTAAAGTATATTTTAGAAACTGTTCCCCCAGTTGTACATGTATGTAAGTGTGTGAGATCTTACTTGTCCCTGTCCAGCGTGAGAGGATATCCAAACTTCTTCTTTTCCATATGCTTGCTTCCCTCTTTAATTATAGTAGGAAAGCTATTAACATCACAAGGCAAAGTCAACTGACTGGTATCTGATAATTCAAACTTCCTGGGTTGTCCGAAGTAACCAAGATAGTGTCCATTCATGGCATGCCAAAGCCTTCAAATGTAGTAGAAGCAGTGCCAAAGGACAGAAAGGAAAAATGGATACTTTTAGAAGTGGAACAAAAGTGAGGAAATACCTGTCTACATTATCAAGTTCTGCAGCACCGTTCTAGAGTTCAGTATGCTAGTCATAAAAAAACCGCAGTGAGATTGAAGTTCACTGTTTATAATGGAAGTAACTCGAGAGTAAGAAAATCTCAGAAGGATGTTGTAAAAATCAGAAAACAAACAGTAAGTTCACCTTTATAATTACAAAACTGAGGAGTAAAGACAGCAATATGCTGAATTGCTCTTACAGTAAGATGCTGCAACCAGTGCAGGGTCTACACAAAATTTCCTCATTGATTCTCCCAAAAAAAACCCAAAAGAAACCCCTTCAAATGTACTTCTTAGCCAAGAAGGAATTACAGTTCTCTATAAAGCAACTTCAGACAGCAATGGTTGACTTGCATATGCATTGGTTAGATGCAATGCTTAGGACCCATGTCAATTTAACAAGTATTGAAAGCTAAAATAGGATTAGAACAGGAGGTAATTTCTAAAATGATACCTGTGCATTCAAGGTCACCTTGCTGAAAGAAAATGACAGTCTGCAAAAGGTCTGACTTCCTGAGAAAGCTGGAAGTGTTCGATTAAAAAAATCGGTTCTTTCAGGTGCAGAACAGAGCATGCACCCAATGTTGTATTTTATTTAAGTTCTAGCCTATATACAAGTCCAGCAAGATGAGGAACTTTGGAGCCAGTGCAACTGATTTGCCATAGCAATAAGAAGTAGTAGTAATTTTTGTACCTGACTGAACCATCAATAGATGCTGTTACTACCACATTTTTCTCCTCTTCGTGAAATAAGTCAACCACTTCAGTAGAGTGTGCCCTCCAGCAGAGCTCCTCCTTTATTTGCTGAGGGAAAAAAGAACATAATCACATTTCGGGCAGTTCTGATGCCACCATGGTTGCTGGCTTAGCGGATTTATCAGCATGGCTTTCTGAAAATTGAAAGAGGTGAAAAAATAATCCCTCCATGAAACAGCCTGTAAATGGCATATGGTAGAAATGTCACTCATGGATAAATTCATTCTCAACGTAGCCTCTTTGAACACAATGGAATAATGCTAACAGCATTTGACTTACATTTTTTTCTTGTTTTTTCACAGCATCAAGTTATTATTTCAAGCAAAAGATATGACCTTTATGTGCAGGAAACATTTTTAGTCCCTGTAGAGCTCTGAATCCATTTTTCCCCTGTTTGTCTTATCTTGGTATGCTGTTCAAGTTAAGAAAATCTGCCAGATTTCTCCTTACATTTTGACTTTTTTGTGTATCTTCTACGAATGAGGCAATGCTCCAGTGCACAATATGTCCTTCTGTTTAGGAAAGGAAAAAGCAAAAACATCAATATATTTTATTAGTGCTACACATTCACTTGTTACCATATGGTCTTGGTAAACACTGGGCAGAATGAAGCTGAGATTACAGGTCAGTGAAAGTTATTTTAAGGTGAATGCCACTATCTCACTGTCAAGCACAGAGCAGAAAATAATTGACTGTTCCTTAACATGCAAAGAAATATATATACTCTTTGTGAGCAATGTGTCATTAACTGGATAGGTTTGAAATGGAAAGATTGTAAATTTTTTTCTTTAAACGTCATGAGTAAAAGTAAGAGTCATCTTGTCAAGACAGTTATCTATTGCACCAAGTAGGCATGAAACCTTCCTGGGGATTAAACTGTTTTTCAGTGCTGGTAAAATGGACAGTTTGATTAATTGCATATATAATGAAAGTGTAATGTTTTACAACCTTTTAGTGCACTCCTGTGAAACTAGAATCAAATAACTATTTTCCTTATGACCCACAACTGCTCGATTTCCTGCCTAGGCTCCCTCTTTCCTGATGAAGTTGCCTCTTATCTCTCATTTCTTCTACTAGACAGAGGAATCTTTTGTGTAATTCATACTGGTCATATCTGGTTTCTAGGACTGTATGTTTGCAAGCAAGCAAGGAGGCTGACAGAGAAGTTGACCTTTTCCTAAAAAGGAAAAATCTGTCATGGGAACAAGAAATTAGTAGTAGCACTGCAGTTAAAAGAGAAGGGTGCAGGAAGCGTGAAAAGCAAATACACAGTGGCACAAACACAAAAGGACAAAGGGAGAGTATTGGATGAATAGGTAATAGGGTGGATACTTTTCCACAACTAATTAAATTCCTGTTCAGGACATGCTGCCTTCTTGAACTCATTGACTGATTTGAATCAATGGGGAGTGTAAACCGCTCTTCATATTCAGCATCGACTTCAAGCTACTGCCCAGTTTTGAAACAAATGGAAAAAACAATTTGCTCCATCCAACTTCTGACAGCATAAGAGCAGGAAACTGGTAGAAAGAGTTCTAATAGGTATCTTAGAAGAAAAGTGACACATTAAAGGACAAAATTCTCATATGAGAGATGCAGAAAAGGAAAATTGCCAGGGTGATTCTAAAGGTCTGGAAGGGAATCAGACCACAGGTAAACTCTTAACGTTCTGCCAAAGGAAAGACAGATTTGTTGTGAAATTAAAAGGCCAACAATGAGCTGCTAGCACAGACCACAAGTGCTTGCTGTCCTTATATAGCAGCATACTGCTGAAGCCGTTACTGTGCATGCCATATCAGCGTCCAAACCATGGCTCTTGGGAAAGTCACAGCTGCATTTTTTTCTTTTTTTTACCATGGATGTGAAATTTTTGCTTGTTCTTAGCAATAACCTTTGCCCTTGGTATTAATACAGTGATTCAGATGGAAAGTATATGCAGGGCTTGTGAATGAAGAAAATTTTAATGTCTTTTATGAAAACAATTCTACTGATAATGCTATTACCACTAAGCTTTAATCTACCATCCTTTCATGCTACAAAATACCTTTTTCAATTATATAATTATAGCTTTGATGGAGAAAGTCTGGCAGCACTTGGACCTTCTTTTCAACATTACTGGCACATCTACAGCATGATATTCTGTGGTGCTACAGACTGTCCTGAACAGAATGACTAACATGTTTACTCACCCTTACTGCCTGCCAAAAGCATTTTAGTGGAGGTGTCTGTACATAGTGCAGTCAGAGGAACTGAAGGATAATTTGAAAATGGCAAAAGTTCTTTCACCAAATTTCCCTAAAATAAAAAATAAACACATATTTCTCTTTATAATATCTACATGAAAAAAATAATCAGTGCATCAGAAGTTGAGTGCCATTGATTTGATCTATTCAGAAAGCTGCTAAAAAGGTGGTTTCAAAGTCTACTGAATAACCAAGAGAGTTTCAGTGCATTCTTCTGGATTACTGTCTCTTCTACATCAAAAGAACAAGCTATTTCACTCTTCTGGCAATGCCATCGAGCTGTATCTACTCCTACTTCACCATTCACTTCTCATTTGCCGTGGAATACCATCAGTATGCATCTCTCTTGCTACTGAAATGTTGTTTCTTGCTGCAATTTAACTCACGATAAACCAACTTGTTATATTTTTCAAGTAAGCACCAGTAGACTTCCTCCCTTACTGCCTTTTCAGTTTTGGGAGGAGGTGAGGGAGAATGTCCTGCTGATAAGGAGATCTTGACTGTCATCCACGTAATGATGGTGACAGTCATGACAGTGATGACATCACTGTCACCTGAACTTGGAGATCTCTACAGGAATCTAAGCACATTAATATACCAGCTGTGAAGACAACAAAACCCAACAAACCCCACACCTACTGTACCTGGGGACATTTACCATAATATTCCATTTTTGCATAAAACATCTGCAAAGCTACTTCACCATCTCTCTGAAAAATTCTCGCTATGACTTGCCTTTGCTGGGATTCCTGTTAATGCCTTAGATGGCTGACGTACTGTGATCACTGTCTGCCACAATGACCAGTATTACACAGTCATACCATGGTACTCCCCCTTCTTGCTCTATTTTCTTTGTGTCTCTTGTTTAGAGTAACATGTTTTCTGGAAAAGTCTTACAGGTCTGAGGTGACGTGACAACTAAGCCATTGGCATTCAGCTGCATGACTGCTTTTATAAGCTGATCATAGCTCTAGACACTGTACTGGGATAATATTCTTTCCTGATTTGTAACCCTACTAGTGCTAGCTGGCTTGTGCAATGTCCAAATGTATTTATCCTTTCTTAGAGTACGACACTGCCTTGCCTATCATCCTATCTTAGAAGGTAGATTTCAGTGAAAAGTCGACTTCTAGACTTTCACTTAACTTTACAGTCAGTTTCTGTTTTAATTCTTTCAAATAATGTTTCTTCATTTTCCACCTGCCATTACTCCCTGCTACAGTTATTAAAGCATAACTAATTTGTGTCTGTGGAAGAAACTATTAATCAATAAATGCAAAAAAATATCTGCAGCTGCAATTGCTAGTTAAAAAGCATGTTTCCAAAGTTTAGTAGAATTATCTTCTCAATGGTCCAGTCCCATCCCAAAGACATTCAGATCACTACCTGAATACTCCACAGGCAGATACAGCCATTTTCATGAGCAGAAGCAAGTATTGGTGCATGTCTTGCTACAGCTTTGGATAACGGTACGTTCATCTTCAAATATTGCATATTCTTATACCTGGTGGTGTCTCCTGCTGTGGAACACAAACGATCAAACATTTTCTCAACAATTTTTAGTACTGCTTTTGAATGCACGGAAATTCAAGCTGAACATGAGGAAACACTTCTTCATCGTGAGGGTGACAAAGCCCTGGGACAGGCTGCCCAGAGAGGTGGGGGAGTCTCCTTCCCTAGAGACTTTCAAAAGCTGCCTGGACTTGTTCCTGTGTGATCTGCTCCAGGTGATCCTGCTCCGGCAGGGGGGTTAGACTAGATGATCTCTAGAGGTCCCTTCCAACCCCTAACACTGTGTGAGTCTGTGAATCTGTAAACTACATGACACTAGAAGAATAGTAAATTTTAATATAAACTCTATCATCAAGATGACATCGGTAATGAAAACATTACAGAAAGGGGTGAAAGACAACTGAAAAGAAATTAGAACAATCTTCATCTTATCTAAACCAGCCAGAGCTATTGCTCCATGATGGGAGGGAACCTTATTTAGAGCAACAGATTTTACAGAAAACACAAGCAGTAGTGAGAGTGCAGGAGGAATGCAAGCCAGTGGTCATCAGGACAGCTAAGAGGCAGTTCTGCAGCCTCTGCATGAGGCTTCTAGAGATTACTATAAATTCAGCAATGAAGTGAAGTTTAATAACTAAACAACATTAATATTAAATATTAATATTTCATATTTCAGGAATCATAGATTTCTAGACTTAGTTCTTCAGTTTAAAACTTTTGCTAGATGCATGGTGGTGGTCATGGAGAGTTTTGAGTTCCTGCTGTGACTTCCCCAGAGCTGGAGATGCTGGGGGCACCCATAAAGGTCCTCTGTGAAATGGACATTCAATGGATGCAGCACCTAGCACGAGTGTTTATTTCATTGAGCAGCTATAAGACTTAAGGATATTCTGGATCAGGGCATGTTTTCTTTGCAGAATAAATTCAGCTTAAGTCCATATTTCAGATGATCAAATTTCTTGTTATTGGGAAAGTCTGCTTTTAGCAGAGGATGTCTAAAGGATTCGGAAGAATCTAGAGGATATACTTCTTGCAAATTCACCGACTCCATTTGCACAGCTTTACCTTTAAAGCACTTGGCTGTCTCTTGTTTCTGTTGGTTTAAGAATATATATACTACAGGGAAGATTTTTCCTTCTAAAATTTCATTTGCTTTTGAAGATTGTGTCTGAGGCCATCTACTCCCACTTGACTCAAGTTGACTCTTGCTATACCATTGCAATAATTAATTGCTTGAATATTTGTGTGGATTAGAAGTGTGTGTAGTTGACATTCCCAAATTCTGCAAGGTTTTCAACATCATGTATGTTTAGAAAAAACAGCAATTAAGCCCTTGCATATCCTGCATCCTGGTTTGGGAAGTAACTCCAAATCAAGAGGGAGCAGACGACGATGAGGTGTGTTATCCACATACAGATGGTATCCCAATTATTCTAAACAAGGTTTGCCAGACAAACTGACAAACTCAGTTTCTCTGGTAATCTGGGCAGAACTCATGGATCAACAACAAAGAAAGTGAAAAACAGTTGTTCATACCTGTTGTTGGTTGAGTGTTAATTTCATCACTTTTTACGTTTTCCTAAAAGCAAGGAATAAAATGTAACATAATTAGAAAATGGAACTTGGGTGTAACTATAGAACAGTTCTCTAGTTAAAATTGTTTTAGAAACTTATTATTTTAATTGAAAGATTTAAATATTCCCCCACTTTCCATTCAGTTGTGGACAGCACTGAATGAAGAGAATCACAAATCACAAATTAAATTAATTGGAATTTAGGAGCATGCTAAAGGTAAATTTGGCTGAATGGCATTAATGTCTTCGGACCAGCAAAGTCAATCAGTTCCAGTCATGTGAATGTAATCTAGATCTCTTACTTAGAGCATTTAATTCAGAACATGCATATAGTCTCGTTACTGCCTTGAGCAAAGATGAACAAAGTGGATAAATACCAATAACATTTACTCACATCTGCATCTTCAGTATGAAAATTATCACAGTCCTTCCTTTGTGCCTTATTACATAGGCTTCTGAGGATCTCCAAAGCTGCCTAACCAGTATACTGGCCAAACCAAATAAAGCAAGAAAAACTATGCAGCAACAAGTGTTTGAGGTATCGTTGAAGAGGACGAGCCATGTCAACCTCATCCTACCTATTGATCTACAAGGCTTGATATGCCGGGCTTTTGAGGATCTTCTTTAAAGCTGCGAATGATTGTCCATTTTGTTACTCTAACCACTACATAACACAAGATTTTGTATACTTTAGTTTACAGATGACAGTTAGGCCAGTGCTGCTTGGGAATCTATGAAAGTGCCATGCTCTGCTGAAACAACATGCTGCAAAGAATCTACAAGGTAATAAGAGTTTCCTTTTTTGCCTACTTGCTATTTGGTGCCTCTGCAGATATGGTGTGTTATTCTGGCATAAAAGGACAGAAAGTGTCACAAAAATCATGATATCCTTAGCAAAAATACCAGATTGAGACACTGGCATCTTGATAGTAAATTAAAAAACAAAAAAAATCTAATTTGAAAGAATGTATCCAAGCAAGTCTAGCTGCAATGTAGATATGGTTCCACTTTTATTCAGGTACTTAACGATTTGTCTATTCTACCTTCCTCTTTGATTTTTTCTGCACTCCTATTTGAAAGTCAGAATTGACTTTTCATGGAGGGATTTTAGTAAGCTACAGGATTTTAAAACCAAAACCAAAATGAAAAGAAAAATTTGTTTTGAATGCTACCGAATCCATGAAGCCACTATACTCACCTTATGTAGGTTCAAAGACCTGCTCCTGTGCTCTGGAATGGCACTGATAACACCCCTCACAGTAGCAGCAGTAGAGGGCAGGGAACTAATGTTCCTGTGTGAACAAAATTATTGGCGTTCACTGACATTCTTGAATATAATGTTTGCTATCTGGAAATCAACATCATTGAGTGTAGCAAAGGATAAGAAAATAGTACTGTATTGATTAGACTACGAGTTGTTGGTGTTTTGGAAATGTATCCAAGTAACCAGGCAATATTTGCATATTACACAGACAACCACCTCTATCAGAAATTATGAGCAAATTAAGTCCATAGTAAATCAAAATTAACACTGGTCTTCATCCTCAAGAAGTAAAGCGGGAGAATTCAGTTCATGCCAGTGGCTTCTTCCCTTTCATTTTATACAGTGCTTTGCTCTGCAAATAATTTTCAATGGATTATAGAAATTTATTTTCAATCGGTTAAGAAAATTCTCAGAAATGGGATTCTGAGGAAGAAACTCAGGAAAAAAATTTGGATGTGGTCTTCAGTGTTTGTGTTTCTGAGTCAAGAAAATTTCTGACTGTGCTAATGAGATGTTCTTGCCACATAACCTACACCAGTGTCACAGCTGCTCTGTTTTTGACCAGAGTATCTGAATAACCGGGATAATGTAAAACCCATATAGAAAGTATGCAGATGGGGTAGCCCACTTAAATTTGAACAGGTGGCCATAACTTTATAATTTTTCAGTGTTTGATTTTACAAACTTGCTAGCATTCTTGAACATTGTGTGTGTGTAATGATCACAGTCAAATTCATCCAGGTAAATTCCCAGTACATACAAACCAGTAAATTCACGTTCAATTAAGTGGCACTGGTACATTTAGGGGTGTAGTAAATGCATAAGCTACTTGAAAGTTTTCAAGCAACTTAAGACCATAAACGATCCTTATGATTCAGGAGAGCAAAAAAGATGCCTAATTGCCTAAGACCTTGAAGCCACATAAGTATTTAAACCATACTGAATCCTTTTGGCTACCATTGCCTTTGCATATCCATTGCAAGATAAGCATTTCTGAAGTTATGTACAGGTGCAATGTCTTTCTCTCAAAATAAGCATATTTGGCTAAAATTCTTTTCTCCATCCAACAGTACCCACCTTTGCCAGCTTCTAGTTTGTTTTAAGATGAAACTTGAGGCTGCACAATTCGATGAGCTTGCCTCTCTGTTTGCTGAGAGTATCTAATAGCATGAGGACTGTATCAGGTTTAAAATAAAGAAAAAGCTTCCTGTCACATGGGTTATCTCACAGAGATAAGAATCAAAGAGGGTACAGTACACAGGAAAATCGATACCTGACAAAAGCTGACTTCTGTTGAATCCTTCAACAGAATTGAGACTTATCAGGTCATTTAAAGGACAAAAGGGTAGCTCAGTGGAGTGGTAAAGAAGAACATATAATACGGATGGATAAGCATTACAAAAGTTGAAGGATGGGAAACCTAATTAATTGTTTAAACTTGAAATGATTAAATACAAAGAAAATCTGAGTGTAAATCAACTATCTTGGACAAACATTGCATTAGTTTCTACAAATTCCAAATTACTACAAATTACTGTGCCTATCCTGGGGGAAGATAAAATGCACACAGTTACCTGGAAGAGTAAGAACTATGTACAAGGAATAAAATGGCATTGACTCCAGATGCTTGAAGAACTGAAGCCTGGCTGTCTTCATTAATTTTACACCTGAAAATAAAGATGTTTGTACAGGATGTGTCAGATGAGTTGTGCATTGTTCCCAGAAAAAAATTGCAGGCTTTATTTGTAATCTAAAAAGTTAAATATTTCATTTCCCAGAATGCATATCACCTAGAAGTTTTAGACAGAGTATTTCAACATCAGTTATGATGGATTCATGTCAGTGAAGAGTAGATACAGAATGTTCCTGTGCCAGAAAAAAACAGGAACCTGATGGAATCATGAACATTTCATTCAGCCAAGTATTTTCTTGAGAATTAGTATTTAAGAGAATACTGAAGTAACTTATGTTGAAGTTAACTAGCTAAGTTAATGTTAGAAAAGTACCTTGTTCCTGGCTTTCAAACTAGTCATATGAACCCTGGGTAAAGCACTCTACTTACAAAGCATTGACTTTCCAGTCTTCCATGCATCCACATGAATTGACTCCCTCATATATGGGAGGGAAAATGCAAAGGAAGAGCCAGAACTGCAGTTCAGTTTTGATTATTTTCCATGGTGCAGAAAAACTCAGCTCATATTCTCACAAACATGCCAGTTTTACACATGAAGGATGCTGTGAAATTATCGGGTAGGGTAGCTAAACATTGACTTTATATGGTCTCAAGAGGCATGAATTCCATCACCAACACAGAAATACTGCCGAGCTGCTCCGGTCTAACCAGACACACTGTCATTGTTCACTTTCCTGATGTAGCAGCTTAATTACATGAGAATATCTGGAACCACCCTATGTTCACTTTTTGTCACTTTCTGTGAAGGATTTTTACCCCCAAACCTCCAAAATCACTTCAGATTTCTCATTGTTGAATGTGACTTCTAGTCTTTTAGATATAGATAATGATAGTGATAATGTAGAACATCTGCCATTATCATCCAAAGTAGCTTTATTTCTAGATGTCCTACCAAACATGAAACTGCCAAGATAAGGATGTTTCTACAGCTCAGTAGCAGCCTCTAGTCAATGACAGTGATGTACGTAGTGAGAACTTCTTTCAGTGGCACTGCTGAGTTACATTAAAACACTATTCTTAATTACGTCATCTCTTCCCCAGATGACTCTCTCTCTCAATCACTTCTCCTACCTGTCATGTCAGGACTAGCTAGCAAAGTAATTTGAAATGGGAGGGAGGGGGGCCCACATAAACTGCTACTTTAACTCCTGCTTGTCCATCGCCCTTTAAAGTTGGGTGTCTTAGAACTTCCAGGATGCCATTTGAAAAGTTTGTATGAAATACTGGAGATCATAATGCCTTCATGAAAGCAATACTTACAGGCATCTCACAGAGGCAGATTCAAAATCCCACAAAATTATTGCACCGTTTGCGCTTCCTGTAACTATCAAACTGTATCCTTCTGCTTTTAAAACATCAAAACACTTCATTTCTACAGAAGGTATAAAATTCTATAAAATTTAAAGAACATACATTAAAGAAAAAACATTGAGTAGGAGCAATGTGGATGCTAGTGAGTAAAATGTTATAACTATTAATTTAACAAGATACCTAAATTGACAGTGCCTACAACAGCATATTGAATGCTATTCTAATACTATTTATTTGAGCTACACAGAAGCACCAGAAGGAAGTGGGAGACTCCCTGCTGCAGACGACAGGGGCCTCCATCTGCTAACCTGACGTGCTATCTATGGCACGGTTGCAATTACAAAAATTGCATGAAAAAACAGCTGTAAGAGCTGAAGATTCATCAGGAGTAGGTATCTGTGGAGATACTCTAATCAGGTTAAAAGAATAAGTCACTGAACAGACACTTAATGGCTTTTCCATAAACGTCATCAAGATCTGTTACAGTTAGTGAAATTATACAAAACTTATTCAAGTTAAATTGGTCAACTATTGAAACAGAAACTTGACATCCTATTTTACCAAAGCAATAAGAAGAGAAAATGCAATCACTTTAACACCCAGCTTGATCTCTATGTACCACTGTAACTGAAGGTTAGTCTAGCTACAGAAATGAATGGCATTTCGTTTCTAGAAGGTTTTGTACAAGAACCCCAACTTAGTATTTCTGTACAGGAATGTGAAGTGTATGTTCAGAGCAGGTGCTTTATCATGGCAACAGCCATGCAATAATATTATTAGTTAGATAGAGCCTTTGGAAACAATCACTTGCTTACATGATTTATTTTAGACCTTCCATGTACTGAAAAGTTTGGAATACTTATTTGGTTCTTATCCTGTTGTTAAACATGAAATCCTCGAGGGCACAGTAAATGTTTTACTTTCTAATCTTCTGTAAACACTGTGGAACGTTGAAGCGTTTCTCACCTCTGTATCATTTCTCAGAGAATGGGTCTCAGATAGCAGCTGAATATCCGGAAAAAATTCATGTGTTTTTAAGGTGTCAGGCTTCAGTGACAGAGACACAACTGGATTCCTTCGTGGAAACGACACTGCTTCAGGAAGCACCCATGTGACGTATAGATATGTTTGAACTGAGTTGCCCTATTAAAATAACTGACTTAATGAAAGAGGAACAAAAAGATTTCACTGTTCATAAGAAGATTATCAGCAAGTGTGTGTCAAAAGCTTGTTTCCTGTGCCAAACTACAAAAACTATTACAGGTATTACATAGCATATGCCTAAATTGAAACTGAAGCACTAGCCAGATATTCCAGCTCACCTTAAATTACCTGCTGTTATATTAGAAGCTGTCCAGCTGTGGAGTTCAGAGCTTTTGGTTTCATTTGGTTTAACTACTCCCTTAAAGTAAGTTGTCTCTTCAGTTTTTGCTGTTTATTTTATTAACATTGCTAGTCTCCAGTTCATATCTACCATACCAGCAAGACTCGTCGTTGTTCCAGTTGTGTGAGAAGAAGAAGCCACAGTTCAGCCACGGCCCCAAGTCACTGATTCCTCCCCGTTGTGCCTAGAGGCTTCAGGGAGTTACCTTGATAGTTTTTCTGACTATAACAAATTCACTTCACTATCTAGTTTCCGCTGTAACTTTGATATTTCTGTCCATTGTGGGAAGTGTTACTGAAGTCAGCTTACGTTTTCTAGCATTTTCACAGATGTCTTGAACTCCAGAATGAAGCAATGATTAAGACTTTAGTAAATCTTATGGTATTAAGTGTAAGAAATACCTCGGAGAAGGACTAAAAATTGAGATCTGTAGTAGATTCCTCCAAGTGATGAACTGGTTCTATATTCAGAACCTCTTAAAAAGCTAATAATAATAATAGTAACAACATCTATTTCTAATTATCGCTGAAACATTTGTATAAAAAAGTAGTTCTGCCATTCTGTGAAACAATATTTATGTATCTAGATTCAGAAAGAGTTGAAGGAGACTCAACCCCTCACCCACCTGTTTGTCAAGGGATACATTAACATTGCACAAATGATTTGATTTCAGTCATAATACTGGGGGGCAATTGGTGTGATGTAGTATTTCAGAAAGATCTGAATATTAAAAGCAAACCCTGGATCAGCTTTTTATTAGCAGAAGGCTCAAAAATAATAAATTATTTACCAAGATGAAAGCTTGCATGGGTTTTTCCTCCCCTAAATATATCATCTTTCTAGTAAAACTTCTCCCCACAACCTTTGTTCCCTTGTACATAGCAGATTTAAAGTTTGGGAAAGAGAATTTTGTTCCAAATAAAGCATTCCAGTTTGAGGAAGAAAATTCTACAGAAACATGGTTTATCTGAGAAATGAAAACAATTATTGTGAGCTCCAAATGCATCCTGTTAATTTTAGCTGAAGGGAACACAGAGTAGGCTCTCTTGCTGAGCAAGACGAACTGACTTGCTACTATCTTATTTCTTTGTATCAGTTCTTAAGCAGCCACTGTCTTCATCTAGTAATTTTAGACCAAAAAAACCCCACCCAAAACACCAAAAAACCTTGTAGCCAAAATCTTCTCCAATACTAAGTTTTTTTTCAGGATAATGCCATGGTCACCTGCTTTCCAAAGAGGGAAAATATACCAAGAGGGGTATTAGGCTACAGTTGAAGACCTTCAAGGTGACAGAAGTGTATAGGCCTGAGACCTCTGAGGTTTGTGAACCTGAATCCTGAGTCGTGGGAGCTTCCTATTAGTAAATATTAAATGGAGCCTCGATGGCCTACAAATGTCTGGGATGGGTCAGCAATATCTGAGTCTGAGGGCTCAGCTGCTGTACTGGGACAGTCATCTCTACACAAGACAGACATCCAAAACCCAAGAAGGTGATGCTGTGTCTTCCCCTGCCTGAGGAGCACACTAAGGCTGAAACTCAGAGTTGAAGGAGGAAAAGGTACAGCTGCCTCATGCGAATATGGCCCTAGGCCTGAGTTGCTGTTAAAAAGCAGGGCTCTGACCAGTGCAGTAGGGGTAAGTACATAAACAGGATTTGCAGGAACAGTTCTAACCAGTCTGAGAAACTCTTTAAACAGGGTAAAAAATGTCTATAATAACAATAGCAATATTTTAAAGCTTTTACCTTAAAGGATCTATAAGTACTGAAACCTTAATCACAAACAGAAAATCAAATTCAGGGGAAGAAATTATCAAAATGCTGAAAACCAGCAATGAACTAATGAAAATATAAACACTTAAACAGAGAGGCAGAAAGCTAATTTGATGACAGGCGGAAAGTGGATTTTTCCGTGACAGTTTCTAAAGGTGTATCTGCTAAGTAATGAAAAAGTCCTATTTTACTTCAGAAATTAGGAACTACCAAATGAAATTAGAAGAAAAAAAAAATATTTGAAAAACCTGAATGATTTTCATCTTCCCACTCTGCTCCAAAACAAGAAGTGCATGTTGACTCTCAATAGCCTTCAGATAAACTATCTTCAGCAGGTGACACTCGTCTTTGCTGTGCTGGGCCAAAGGCAAGGCTTTAACTTCCTGCCCACTTTCAAACTCCCAAATTTTCACTGTTCCTACACACAGATGAGAAAAATATGCAAAAGGGAATGAACTTACAGCAATTAAAAAAGACATGCTTCAAAGTCAGGAATTTGAACTGGATCAAACAGGGAAAGGAGTAGAAAAAAAGAAAATCCAATAGGAGGTTCAGAGCTAGGTCACTGGCCTTTCAAAGCTGTAGCAGAGTGTGTGTTTCTTAGGAAAGCACCCTTAGGGACACAAAACTTACTGAAAAAGATCTTCACCACTAGCCCCACCATTTTCCCATGTCTGTTTTATGCTGCAGCCCAGGAGAAAAGACCACTGCTGATCTTGCTTCTGTTTCTGGACTAACATCATCAAAGAGCAAGCAGAGTGTAGCCTGTCAGGCAGAAGACCAGGTTCTGAGCTACAGCAAGGTGCAAGGACCTGGTTGCTGGACTTGGCCCACAGAACTAGTGGGAAGAAGGATTATCTTAATAATCAGATCTTAATATCAGGAGCAGCATTATCTTACAGTTATCGCATACAACTTCACTTTTGTAAGACTTGATAGAATTCGCCTTCTGTTATGCTCTTAAGATCCATAAAGGGTTCAGTCTCTGCTCCCAAATGTAAACAAGAAACATTAGCCAGTGTGCTGTGTGGAAAAGGCTATCTTCTCTTTGTGTGAGGCAGCTTTCATATATTGTAATATTTCAGGTGTGTACCCTTGAACATTTGAATGTGCGAAGAATTCCTCAGTCATGTTAACAGATTACAAAATTATTAAAGTTTGCTGCAGAATTCAGTGTAGCACTTGTGTATTGGAAAGGGCTTGTCACATTACCTGAAAGTAATGCAACCTAAATAACATGTGAAAAATTCAGGAAACGTAGATAGAAACATTCTAGTGTTCAGTGCCTGCAGACACTGTAAAATTGAGTTTAGATAGATACTCTAAAATTGTAAAACTACCATTCTCCATCTGCAGCCATTTAGTTATAGATCTAGGTTCTAAGTCCTATGAAGAAACATCTTTTCAGACCAAGAGATTGGAGGATAGTCTTCCAGAAAGCAATAGGCTAGCAAAGTACCAGCAGCCAAAAATCACTTTTCTATGAATCACCTATCAAATAGAACCCAATCAAGCCAACCCCCATCCAGCCCTTTTCCCCAGATCCACAGCTGTGCATTCCCTTCTAGGCATACTTTCTCCCACCTTGGAAGAAAGACAAAATTAATTCTTCTGTCACTGCGACAGTCAAGGCAAAGAATTCTATCTGCTCATACAATATGTCATTTTAAATACGTGTAATAAAAATGTGGTAATTGTTTAATTGCTTTACCATCACATGCCCCAGTAGCAAGATAAAAACCATTTATTTCAATGGCTGCACAGGTCACTTCAGTATTCAGCCCATGCGCATCTTCAATCTGATATAGTTGGTATCCTGTTTCTAGGTCCCAGACCTGAAAAATAAAATGGTAATTACTTGTACTACATCCTCTAAAACTCATCACATAATGTGTTCTAGTGTAATTGGAGAAAGATGAATACCTCCAAGAGCAAATTTTCACATCCCATGAAATAGCTTATCTGTTATAATAGCACACTACCATGTTCTTTTACTGAAATGCTAATGTAGTTTCCCAGAAAACGGCCCTCTCCCCAGAGAAGCCATTCAGGCAAGGGGAGGCTCCATTTAGTATGGTATGAGAAAGACCCTTCTTAAGTCCAAGAGACTGCTAGTAAATATAATGAGTTTTTTACAGTGCAAAAGCAAAGCAATCTAACTAGAAAGAAAGGTTTGGGCTGTAATTTCTATGGTGAATATAAAAAAGAGGCTTTTCATAAATATTTGGTCCAAAAATGTAGGAATGATTATATCTGGTCATTATCTAATCATTTGGCAGTTTAAACAACGCCTTACAAAGAAGTACTATACAAAGTTTGATCGCCATAGTGAGATAGTTCAGATTCAACTGGATTTATGAAGTAGCCTCTCATGTAATGTGCATTGTCTGGGTCTAATTTCCACAGCGCCAAATGCCCCAAACTGTCTTGTAATTGTCTTGCTGGTGGTGTAGCCATCATTTTCTAAGGAAGGCAGGGCTTACAGTGAGAAATAACAGCTTTATCGAGTGTATAAAATGAAAAAACCTTGACACAAACGAGCCTTTCTCCACAGGAATGGTGTGCATCACCAGCTGGCACATTGAGAGATGCTACCTCTCCCTACAAATCTTGCCATCTAACCCCATCAACAGCTGATGAAAACTGCAGGTCCTGGGTACCTCTGATGATCACTGTCACGCTGTTAATTACACCAGTAACGATTCATTCTATTCATCTGCAGGTTTTCTGACACTTGCATGGCAACTATTTTTTAGTGGTTCAAACACAAATGGTAAAGTTAATAGGCAAGTTTGATCTTTTAATTAATGTTTCAACAAAAACTGAGCTGTGATAAAAAGTGATAAAAATGATCTTCATCACTTTATTTTTCTTGTTAACTGACTATTATATTCAACACTTCTCCCTCACTGTATGACTTGAAATCCTTAAGGCTCAGAACAACGTGTTCTAGGAAATTATTTGAAGGAGAAAAGGACCTGCAGAAGGTCAGCAAATGGCAAGCCAAATAGAAGCAGATCAGACAAAAGAGTAAGAAGCAAAACATTAGGATAAAAAGTAAGAGTTTATAGTTTAGGCACACTGTATATGCCAATGAAACTCTTCAGTTTTAGTGAAGGTATCTTTGTATCTGAGACCAGCATCTTTTACAGTCCTGTTTTTGCAAAGTCCCTTTTTTCATGTTTTATACCAATCCATAGAATGTCTAAAGTGCTCATTTATATTCTACTAAGCTGACTGAGACTCAAGCTGACTTCCTAAACTTTAAAGAGAAGCTTTCCAGATATGCCTTCTGCACTGAAGAACGCTGTGTAATTGTGCTTGCATGTATTGTTGGTTGGATGCACAGTTTGACATTACAGCAGTTAAAATTTTCCTGTCCAGCTACTAAATAGTCAATGGACTTTCACTCTATTGCTACATTTGCAAGAATCCACTGCAGAAACAGGTGAAGTGTACCCGTTCATCCAAAGGAAGTTGAAGTACAATTAAATCCAGTACCGCCCAAGCCTTGCTCAATCTGCCTGGTGCTTGCAATGCAGGTCAGGGAAGTAGTTACTGAGTAGAGTAATCCTGCTGAACCCAAATAGCTTATTCATTGTGGTGCCACCTCCCTGGAGAATGTGAGCACAAAAATAGCCACAAAACCAACACTTTGAATAATAAGCACTTATCACTTATCTAATTGCCCAGTAACTTATTTGTAATAAAAAATGCTGAGGCTTTCCTTTTTCAGTTTAAATGGTGACAACTTACACTCACCTTCAGTATTGACTCAGAGCAGATAGTGAGAACCTGCTGAAAAGCCCTGTTGTAAACCAGGACATTGATACTTTTCTCATGTGTCTGTGGCACCTGTCTTGCGTCTTGTATCACATGAGTTAAGGGATAAATATCAATGACAGCTGAACCTGCACAGGGCGAAAGGAGTGAGAATATATATGTTTTTTGTGTAGTACCAGTTACTTTCCCTGGATAGGAGAAGATTTCATGTGAAGCATAGGGTGCACTTGAGTTCTTATGAGGAGAATAAGGAATATTATCAGTTTCTTGAGAATATCTGTTCCCTAAACCAGAAAACATTCACTCATGCTCCCCAAAAAGCACCAGTTAAACAATGGCTAGGTATTTACCTGCCTTCAATAACTGCCTGCCCACCTTTGATGGGATTGATACCCTGACTCCAAATTATTAGCACCATAAATGCCCCAGTCCCAGAATGGGTTGGCATGGAATAAACGCAAATAAATAAAACTCTAATTGGCAGATATATCACTCAAATTCTGGTATCCACTTTCGCAGAGATAAAGCAATTCTATCTGCAGGCAATGATGATGTCTTTTCAGAACATTCTTTTATACAGCACTGCAGGTCTGAATGGTATTTTCCAGATACCTTCCAGTGCTCTGGAATCAGGAGGGTTGCAAAGACAGAGGGGTAAAGACAAGACAAAACAAAGGACAAGGTTTTTACAATGCAGGCTCACAGACCAGACTACTCAGGCAGGCTCCTATTGCAGTTCCAGTGTTTCTACAGTTCTACCAGCAGAGGAGCAGCAGTCAGCAGTGACTATGCAGCAAAGGACCAAATCGTTAATGCTTGTAAGTCCAAGCACAGGGGCCAGCAGCTTGGAAAAAGGCACAGAAGGAAAGCTATGGCAATATTCAAATGAAACATGAAGGTGAGCTGTGATTTATGGGTGTCAGTGAACTAATAACTGAAAATCTCCTCTGCAAAGCCAGGTGCATAGCAATGAGAATTAATTCTTTTGAATGGAACCGTTAACAGAGTCCAGGACCGGGATTTTACAGATATTTAGGCACTGCTACAATCATTGCTTATAAGGGCAAAGTTACCTCATTTTTTCAAGGATTTATCCATGTAAAATCCCTACCTTACTTAGCCTTGAAAATATCACTAAGTTAAATTTGAAATGAGGATCATACCAGTGTCCTTTAGTGATTAAAAATCGTTTTATGGGAATTTTTTAAATAAGACCTAGAAGCTGAAGATTCTTAAGCTTTGCAGTGCTTACCAAATGCCTAAATAAATATAACAATTTGCAGACTCTAGTCCAGTGTATATATTTAGGCTTCTAAAACAGGTTTATTGGCACAGAGATTCAGCAGAAACTACCAGGGCACTGAAAACAAAATGCTTCACATTCATCTTCTCAGATTTGAGAAGCTTTGCAAGCTTTGTGCCTTGTTCCTAATCCAAGGACAGAAAAAGCTGTCTCCAAAGACAACGACCTTATTTGCCTGCTGTATAGCCTTTATAGCCCCAGGACAGGTTCAAAGCTGTTCTTTCTCAGTGGCTGTGTCTCTAAGGCAGACAAACCCTGCCGGTTTCCAGAGTCTCTGCCTTAGATACAGAAGGCTAACATCCTTAGCAACACCTGCGAAGATCTGTTCCCTCAGAGTCAGGAAACAGAGCTCAGAAACCTTAGGATAAGTTCCCACAATGTTTTATTCCTGATCAATTGGACAGTATGTCTGTTGACACCTCAGATTGTGGGGCTCTCTGCAGCTACTGAGTTAAATAAGGAGTTTGAATAAACTTGTGAGGGCTCCACAGAGACTATACTTTGCTCCTTTGATTTCCAAATAGGAGGAGGGTGCTTGGGTACTAGTTAGTGTAAGATCAGCAGCTTAGTAGCTTTCAAAAAGTGACAAGGCTACAGAACAATATCTGCAGTTTAATTTTCCAAAGGAAGGCTTACCTTGCCTGCAGAGAAGCCTTTCTCATTTCCTCTCATTCCTGCTGTTAATTCCCATGCTACATATTTTCATGCATATTTCTATATTGAAATTAGCACCATATATAACAAGACCCACTTTAAAATGGTCCTAATGGGCAAATACCCTTACCTCCCAGTATTCTGTACATCTCACATACCTTATTCCTGTTCTCAGCTTCGGTTGTATGTGATCATAAAGGAAATCACATTCTAGGAGAAAGGGCATGCTCTCACACAGCAACGTCAGTAACATACCTGTGATAAGCGTGCCACAGTCATTGTCAAATACCATGGCAAAGGTCTTCATCTCTCCAGGACTCCCTTGATTATCATGGAAGACCTGCAGCACTGAAAGGGTCTGTATGTCCCACACTCTAAAAATCTAGAGGGAGAGAGAAGGGAGAAAATCTAGTACTGTATTATGATTGGATTTTCAACTACTTTTTGTTTCTATGTCAGTAATAGTATAACCTCCAATGAAAATCACATTGTTAAGCGTGGTACATCCCAAAATAAAGAAGACAAATATCAAAGGTATCTTCATCTCCATTTTACTAAGGATAAAATGCACAGAAAGGCTGAGTTTTGTAATCTTGAGCTGACAAGTCCACAGCAGAACCAGATCTCCTGAGAACTGGTTCTACTCCTTAATGATAAGATGACTCCACTGTGTCATACTTTTCAGTCATGTACAGATAAATGCCAATATTTTAAAAGCTTGTATTTGAACTGGACTATCAAATGGTGTGCAACAGTACAAAGATAAATTTCAGAGGGTTCTGTATAAAGGAATTCCTGAAATCTTCAACTGACAACAGTTGTGGGAGTAAATCAGGATCAGGACACACTTCAAGGATCATTTTTGTGTATATAAAGTTCTTGCGCTCCCCATAAGCAAATGGGAGTACCCCCCCAGTCACAGTCGGGGTACTATCCTGTAAGGAGCACTAGGTATGTTAGATATATTTGTTCTTACTTTCAGTTTCAACAGAAGACAAAGTGCTTGCCACAAACACTAGAATTACTCATCAATAACTATATATTAGCAGCAATTATTCATCCTACCTGACCAAAAGCTGTGTTGAACTTACTGCTATGCCATGCAAAATGCTCTTAATCCTGCAAGAAATTACAACTAAATTTTTCAAATCCCATGGCTTTTAGTGTGGTGTATTTCCATGCAAGACAATTTTAGTATGTTCTCAAATGTTATTCCGTCATCACATCTGCCTGCAATTCTTCTTCAACTCTCAGAACTGTGGCGAGTATTATACAGGCATTTGTGCAAGTTATTTGTATTCATTCAATTGTGTTATTAAAAGGTGGGGCTGCATTTTATAATTGGGATTTTAACACCAAGATACATGTTGGTACAATGCTCTCATCGATCCTGGAAGTGTTGTGGGTGTTGACAAAGGTCATTGAATCTTTGGATGAAATGCTCCGTATAATGTAAGTCCATAAAAGACATCAGGACAAACCCATGAAATATTCAACTGAACTTGATAACTGAGCTGCATCTCAGACAGAAATTTCACATGAATAATTCTGCTTCCTGTGCTACAGTCCCTGGAGACCTCTCAGCTGTTCCTTATTCTTAACTTTGTCACTCAGTTGAGATCTCACTGGCTTTTCTTAGGTGATCTTGATGCAGTTAGTCAAATTCTACCATCATAGTCTTCACGAGGAAGCATGAAGCAGCCAGCCTGCCCTACCTGAGGCTGGGCTGCTCTTTCTTTAAAAAAGAAATAATTTTGAGACATCGATGAAGAAAAGAAAAAAAAACTTAGGAAAAATCCCAGGGAAATCCTCTGTCTTTTCTTTCATTCATCCCAGGATCTCATGTATGGTGACAAACATTATTGTAAAGGTAAGTCCATGTCCAAAGATGTCTGCAGCAGACAGCTGGGGCGCAGACTTGCATTTATATTCCTGAAAACCTACTTATTTCACCCACAGGTAAAAGCAGCTGTGTTGGTCCATTAACTTGGCCATTGCAGAAAGACCATCCAGTAATCCCCTTGACACAGGCCTGAGCATTTGTCCGTAACAGATGGGCATTGTAGCAGAAGAAGCAACAAGCGGAATTAGTACAGTGAAACTGGAAGTTCTTTTTGAAATTACTGTCTTTTTTTTTTCTGAGTGATATATCAGAGAGTACAATCACTGGCACCTTAGAAAAACTGAAAGAGATTAGCCAGAACAAAGAATGTAGAGCTCTGTTCGGCATTTCCATACAATTTCATAAAAGTTTTAATGACATAAGCTACTTGCTAAAGCCATTAACATGTTATGCCCCGGGAAATGGCTTACAGCCAGTCTTACATCAGAAGTGCTAGAAACTCCTATCTGATGTGTAACTTGAATTCAGCACAGTCAGGGTGCTAGTGACCTAAAAATACTGGGGACTGGTAAAGGAAAGATGGAGTAAATTATCATTTAAGACATTTGATTTGCAAAGTAATTGCTTGTAGCTCATCAAGCTAGAAATCTGACAGGAAGAACTCTGAGGAAAAAACAAGAACAATCTCTCAACCTCATAAATAAAACAACTAAATCAAATTCACTGCTGAAAACTCAGAAAATTCAGTTCCATAATGCTACTCACCTTTTAATACAAAGACCTTTGAAGACCTAAAACAGCCCTGAGTGATATTTTCTCTGCAAATTTGGGATAAGATAATTTTACATCTGCAGAGTACCACTTGTATCCGTTCATTTTATCACACAAAAGCTTAAAATCCCCCTCCCCCACTTTTTTTTTTTTTTAATATAACTACTTTAGGAAAAAAATTCATTCTATACCTATTAACAGAGAAAGTAAGTGGTTTCCCAAGTGACATCCAGAAAATCACAGTGTGAAACATAACTCACAAGTTTTGGCTAGTTCAGCTTTGCTCACCGTAGCCTATTCCCTTCTTCATTTTGAAATCTATTTATTTTTCTGTGGAACAGAGCATTTGCCCATTATAATTCGTAGGCAGTAAGTAATTTCCTTAAAAATGCTTTTGACAAAGAAGACAACTTCATTTGTGCACATGTTCATGTTATGAAAAGTTGATTGCAATTGCCAGGAATGATTTCTTCCAAAGACAAACACTCTACGATTGAGAATGAATGTTTTTTACTCTGAATGTTATAAAATGTTGAAGTATCTCTCTTTGTGTTACTTGAAAGAAGATCTCAGCATAGAGAAATCATTGCCAAAAAAAAACCCAAACCCAAATAGAAGACACTGTATGCAGAATATAAATAAGGGAGACAGTAACAGATGAAAATTATTCAGGGAGATACACAGTTTTTGTGATTATCAGAATCTCTATCAGTAACCTGATTTTAAAGGAAGTTACAGTGGAGCCAGCAAAATTGTAAAAAGGAAGGCAAGAAAAGAAACAGATACATCAGTCAGTGTTTAAACATCACCTTGGGCACCAAAGAGAAGTTCATACATGAGTGTTTCAGAATTTTAAGTAACAGAAAACTTTTCGTGAATATTTTGTGTTTCCAGGAAAACTCAAAAGGAAAAGGCTCTAAAGAACTGAGAATAAATTTTCTTGGAGACAGTAATGAGGCAGAAGACCCATTTCCATCATATTCCTCTGATAGACTTCTGATTACATTTCAGGAGTTTACTCAGACATGCAATTTCTAAAGCATACAAAAGGAGAAATAGGCAGTGAGAAGGCTTGAAAAAGGAAATCCAGTTGACTAGAAAAAATGGTGAAGCTGTCCATCCAGCTGACAGTGGATCCGCAAAAATAGAAAGAAGAATTGATGATGAAGGTTGAGAAAGTTAGGGCTCTATTGCAGGTAAATGTCCAAGCTCAAATCTGGCACTGTCACAATTACAGCATGTAAAAACAGCTGTAACAACTGAAGATAAGTAAGTATCTGTGGGGATACTCTACTCAGATGAAAAGAATAAGCCATTGAACAGAGACATAATGGTCTTTCCAGAAACATCACCCAGATCTGTTACAAACTTAGTAAAATTTTACAAAACAAAACAGAAGACAAACAATTCTAATAACTTCCTGAACTATTCAAGTTAAATTAGTGAACAACCGAAACACAAATTTGACACCTTATCAGAGCAATAAGAAGAGAAGACGATTTTACAGCACAAGTGAATATAAGTAAGAGCTTCTTGCACTATTTCCTGCTGCTTGTTCAGCTATTAATACCAGTTCCACATTAAGAAAATCCAGTCACTTAAAGTGATAGCAAAAACCTGGACACATCACAGCATTCATAAATCTCTTCCCTTTCTTCCAGCCTTCTTCCCTTCCCAGCCCATGGGCAGGTATGGGGAGATTACATAAACCACTGTTCCACGTGAACAACTCCCACACAAGGCATCACCAGCGTGGCCACGAGATCTAATGTCACTGTTCAGCTGCATCAGCACACATGGCTACGTATGAACTCATGCATGAAGAGAGGCTTATTTGGAAATTAGGAGCTGACTAGGGGGAGTTGCCTTAGGAACCTTTTCTGAATAGTAACTTTACTGTTCTACTTATTTATTGAAGAACTTCCCACAGCAGCCTGACAAATGCCAGGAATCCCTGAAGCCCTCTGAAAACATATTCTTTATGGCAAAATGCTTCATGACTGTGTCTTCTGAAATCACAGAATACAGACTATGTACAAGCAAAACCATATTAGGGAGGAGAAGGAGTGCAGAGAGAAGGAGCTTCAAGTGCTTTTGGAAACAACTTCTTTCCTTCTTCCCACTGTTCCCACCTTACGGGAAAAGCTGAACTATACTTCCAGCAACAATTTATCTACAACAATGGCTTACATTAATGAAAAACTTGTTGGTTCAGTTTGGGTGCTACCAGAATTGGCCTGGACCCACAGATAGATGTTTTTTAAGAATTAGCAGAGCAGGGATTCTTGCTCGTGTTCCCACACTGTAGCCAGTCTTCACACAGTAACAGGCACCGAGGGAAATTTGAGGAATGCACACTACCTCTCTTTCCTCTCTCGGCTGCAACAGCTTCAGCAAACTACTCTGTCATCCACCCCAGGTCCACAGCCTGGATCAATTTCTTCTGTTCTGGGGTGTTTTTCATTTTTCAACCAAATGGCAAATCCACATAGTTACAGATGAAATTTCCACAGACACTAAGCAAAATTGGGATCCAAATCCTTCCAGAATTCAGTGGGAGTTCTTACCAAAGCCTTCTGATATACCTTAATAAATACAGATATGCATATTTGCATACATAAACACTTTTCTGTCAAGCACAACCTTCCTTCAAGTCCTGAAACTTGGAACATAAAAAAAAAGCCTGAACTATGTTTTCCATCTGGTCTAAAGCCTAAGTTTTATGAGCATGCAAAACCAGCAACACCTCTCTTCTATTTTTCTTAATACACGGAGACAGACAAAGAGCAAAAGATTCATCTTGCCAACTAAAATGGCAGCAGCAGAGGGAGACAGAACAAAGATGGAAAACAGGGCAAGACAAAATTGGTAAATAAATATTTTACATGCTCTCAGTACAATAAAGTTCAGGCTTAGGAACATTCGTCTCCTGCTGGGTTGTTATGAGGAGGCCACTGTGGGAACATGCGTTGACTTTGGAAGAAGTGAATCCTCTCTGCGCCTTTCTGTCTGTAATTAACTGAGATAGAAAAGGACTAAAGAAGTCTAGGATTTGCTGACATTCCCTCCCCCCTCTGCCAAAAGATAATCCCTTCAAATTACTGCTAGTTAACAATAAGAAAGTGACCTCAAAACACTGCTCTAAAGAAAAAATCTCAACAACTCCCAAGAGAAAACAGTAATTTCCTTTTGGTGCTTCCAAACTTTCACATCCTGCTAACACTTTTTGTAAGTTAAGGCAAATCTGTTTATTGAAAAAGGCAGACAACTTTCCTCAGTTTTACAGAATGGTGATGCTGTAAGTCTTTAAAACAATATATGAAAAAACACTTGTGAACGAAAATTCACTCTGGAGGCAGAAGTTGCACTAGCCACAGCATTCTCTGTAGGCATAGATAGGAAGAGTAAGCAACAACTAAAGCTGATTTTCTGTTTAAGTGTTCAGTTTATATGGCTCTATTAGCTACACTGTTGAACTGCTTCAGGGGTCATTGAAGGCTCATGGTCTAAGTGAAAAAATTTACTGATTCATACAGAACATCTGAGTCCTCAAAGACAAAAATCACCAGGCATGAAGCAGAGGTCAAACTGCAGTTCTGCTTGCCATGTCATTTAATAGTTATCTGCAGAGCTTGCCATTGTGTGTCCTGTGATCCCTGAAGGTGATCCTGTCAAGTACTACAACTCCCTGTAGTTATTAGAAGACTTAGGAGCAAATTGATGTCAATGGGATTACTTATAAGGCTAAGGCAAGGAGGATTTAGCGCTAAGCATATTAATGCAATGTGGTGCAGCAGATGGTACTGTAAGTAGTGCCTTATTGAGACAGTAATTTGGCACAGTGCAAAATTATGAACATTTCAAATCACTTCCTCAGATAGTACCATTAACCTGGTAATATTTAGGTTACTTTCCTTTTCCCGAACATGGAGGAATGCTGGAAAGAAATCAAACCGGGTTATATGCAATAGCAAGTCTAATTGTATAGTAATGAACCTGCAGGGTATACACTGGGTGCTGAGCAATGACTGAGAGTGTGTAAAAGCTCTGCATGTCTGTGTCTCTACTCTGTGCTGGGTGTACTGACAGTACACCTACCTGAACCCTAATGCAAAGATAAAACACTTCTGGAGAAGAGTTCCAGTGGACATTTAGATGGTGTGTGGGTCAGAAATGGGAAGCTAGAGGTGTAGGACAGAGGTGACTGCCCATGAACACCAGGATCAGAAGAGCTCAAAGTTTCCTTGTATCAGTCTTCAGACAATCGTAGAATAATGCTCTCACTGTAGATTGAAGCAATTTGCAGGTATGAAACACGTGATTTATATTTTGAAGATTTCCTTTTTCTTCATTCCCCCATGACAAATAAGCAACCAGAAAACTACAGGTTTGGAAATTCATTTTAGATACAACTTAAACCCTAAGTCTCAGTTTTCTGGTAGAAGAACTATAGAAATCAGCACCAGCTGAGTATAGATCTCACTCTGTTTCCATCTGCAGCAGATACATTTAATACTTCAACCATGAAATACCTGCCCAGAAACAGAACACCTAATGGATCATTTTCTTCATGTATGCTGAGAATGTATGAGGACAATTCATAAAGGAAACTTGTGCATCCTCAGATACACCAAGAAACATCATCATTTTGCAAAGATACAACCATAGTTAGGACAGGCATTTTCTTCAAGCAGTCCAGCTGCAGGCTGGTTGTAAGCATACATGTATGTTATAAACCATATACGTCTAAGAACTAGAGGAGGAAAATGTAGATATGAGCCAAAAATTACATTTAAAATTAGTTCCAATACCTTTTACTTTTTCACAGACTCACAGAATCGCAGAACTGTTGAGGTTGGAAGGCACCTCTGGAAGTCATCTTGTCCAATCCCACTGTTCAAGTAGGGCCACCTAAAACGGGTTTCCTAGGACCATTTAGAATATCTCCAATCCACAACCTCTCTGGCTACCTGGGCCAGTGCTCGTTCTCCCTCACAGTAAAGGAAGTGTTTCCTGATGTTCAGACAGAACTTCCTGTGTTTCAGTTTTCACCGCCTCTGGTCCTTTCACTGGGTACCACTGAAAAGAGCCTGGCACCACCTTCTGTACACAGTCCCTTCTGATACTTATATATATTGATGTGATATCCCTTGAGTTTTCTCTTCATAGGATAATTTTGTAGGGTTTTTCTTGCAGACTACCCAAGAGACAAAGTAATTTGAATAGTGGTAAATGGGTTGGGAAATAACAGAAAATAGGTTGTTACATGAAAAGTCTGAAGAATAATATTCAATTTTTGGAAAGATTTTGCAATATAAGAGGAAAATAAAATTCTTAATATCTGGAAGGAGCAAATAAAGCAAAGAGAATAAAAGCATAGCAGCAAAGAATTAACTTTGACTTTCAAAACAGTATAGGAAAAATGTATCTGACACAGATGTGGTCCCATAATTTCTGTGAAGGATGACTGGGGCAGATCTCCCAAATGCCTCTTTTTCAAATTATCTAGATTAAATTTAATAGTGTTGATATACAATACATTCCAGTAACAGCTGTGATTAGCAATGGTTTGACATAAGTTAAATATTGTGCTTCCAGCTGAGCTGCTCTTATTTTTCGGAAAGAAAAATGGCTATTATAAATATATTCTTAAAACAATGTAAAGTGCTTTCAAAACAGGTTAGATAAATGTCCACACTAACCTAAACAGGCATTGATACAATCACCTGCTCAGTTCCAGACAGGCAAAAGACATTTATGACTTCCCACTGGGAGATCGCACAGCCAGTTTGCCATTAGGCAGATCTGGAGAGAGAGGACTGGAGACTGATAACATTAAGGTTTGAGTAAATTTGTAAAAGTCAGAAAGAAACAAAATTAAAAATATATCTTACCTCCTTTTAGTGTTTCTCCCTGAAACACTAAAAATCTGCCCTTGGGTTCTGTAGGAATAAAACTAACATATATATAACAGGGTTAATTTATATGGGCAAATATCAGCATGGAAGTGTTTATGTGCTTGCATCAAGTTGGCTGCATCAGGTTTTGAAGCAATTATGAATGGAATGAAACTCTGCCGTGTCCCAGAACAGAGATGTGAGAAATCACCCTGTTTATTGCAGTACTCTCTGGCCACGTGTATATGTGTGCATTGCTCTTTCGGTATTAGCTGCCAAAAATGAAATTACTTTTGAAGAGAAAAACATAAAAGAACATTCCCTTCATTGATTTTATGTTGTTTACAAATGATACTGTACATTGGGATAAAGGCTGGGAATACACTCCTTACCCTAGCCCTACTGATAATCAAACAAAACCGAGATTATGGGTTGAAGCCTATAGGCTCAAATCTTGCTCATCTGATCACTGCAGCAGTCTAATTCAACTAAACCCACCACTGGAGGTGTTCTAGTAAAATCAGTGGAACAACTGGTGTAGCAAATTTTGGCTTACTGACTTCCACTGACAACTCAAGTTGTAACCTCCACTACTGTAGCTGTGAATCCCCACTCTGCACGACAGAACAAGTGTCACTGCCTCACAGCCTTTCCATACAAGGGTTATGCAGTCTGGTCTGCTCTCTGCCATTAGCCTTAATCTTCTTTCCACAAAGCGTTGTGGGTGTAAGATCATCTTGCAGATAATGCCTTGCTTCCTGATGTTTCTCCATGTTTAATAGCCCCTGTCCCTGTGAATGTTTGGGGTTTTTTATCTCAGTGCTTCATGAATGCATTCGAAGAGTTCTGTAATATGAGACCATGAAGTAATAAATGCTTCAGCCTTGCAGGATGAGAATAAGAATCATACAATGACAGACTGGTTTGGATTGGAAGGGACCTTAAAGACCATCTAGTTCCAACCCCCCTGCTATGGACAGGGACACCCTCCACTAGACCAGGTTGCTCAAAGCCCCATCCAGCCTGGCCTTGAATGGGCGAAGTAACTATAGAGAGGAAGGGGCAATGAAGGGCTGAGTGAAATGAAGGCGAGGAAAAAGAGCAGAGATTTCCTATGCAGCATTCTTCTACCTAGGGTGGAGTGACAGTTCAGCTTTCTATTATTTCTGTACCACACAGATTGCTCTCATATTACCATACACTGTGTAGCACTAATTCTTCAGCTGATTGGGCACATTTAAAAAAAGGCTAGCAATTGCTATTAAATTACAGTATTGGTATTTGTAGAAAAATGCTGTAGTGCCAATGTACTGGCAGATCACCAGGCAGATCAAGTACCTTTATACAGGACAGTCTTGTCTTGCCTGGCTTCAAACAGCCAACTCATGTCATGGTTCAGTGCCTATCTATTGTATGCTGAATCATCAGAGGATGCTGCTTGGCTGTAATTCCAAGTCCAAAGACAGCACTTTTTAAAGGACTTACATATTTTACCAGCATTTCTCATCAATAAAAAAGATACTGCTTCAGTGCTTGAATAAGCCATATTATTTTACTTTGTACTCCCTCAGACCTAAAAGCAAAAGTGTAAACCAGTTGTCAGAGTGGGAAATGTATCACTCATTCCTCTTTTTATAACTCCCAAATGATATGTATTAATGAAATTACAGCCATAAATCAAGAGAATAGGGTGTTGCAGCCATTTTGGAAAAAATGTTTCCTGAAAACTGGGTTAGTGGCTTCTGCAGAATAATTCTAATCAGTTATATGCATTTGTATTTCCATTTGTATTTACAGTTAAATACATACTCTTTCACTTTCATGCCAATAACCTAATCTATCACTGCAACATGCTGACACTTAGCAAAGAGTCCATGTATTATGTGAAAACCTGTCTGTATTTTGGGGCAAACCGTTCTATGTTTCTATGAATACTGGCTCAGGGCATTCTGTTTTCAGTTAAATTAAATATCATGGGAAGTTTCTTCAATGTTTTTCAGAAATCTGTATTGCACACTGGCCAAAATGCCTCAGTGTAAATAAAGAAGTCTGTTCAAAACAATTCACATGAATTCCGGGTTTCAGTGCAATGTGTCCTGGACTTTTCTGCCACCAAATACAATACTGATTTTTGACACCCAAGTGAGTGTGTCTCTGCAGATCTATTGAGGTCTACCACAAAGAAACCCAAAGTGCTGCCAGAAGACAGCACTGCTCAGACAGCAGATGTTTCCCATACTGACAAGGGAAGAATAAGGAAAATCTTTGACATTATTTTTCTTTCACTGAATGTATTTGACTGATGCTCTTTTCACATCATCTCATTCTAAAAAGATGTGAGAGCTAATGACTAATTCACCACTGGCAGTGACTATTTTTCTCCTTGCAAACCAAGAAGCCAGGCATATACATTTCAGAGTCTGGCACCAGCTCTTCCTTTAGAAGAGATTGCAGAAAGATCCAGGTTTACTTCCAGCTGTCCATGCATTAGATTGCATAATCCCACTTTGGCTGGTTGAGAATTAAGGAGGGCCAAAGTTGTTTCTTGAAGAATATCTCTATCAAGATCATCCAGATTACTTCAATTTTATTTAGTAAAGGTGTACTTGTGATTATTATACTCAGTTGACAGCACTCAATAAATAATTAGTATTTCTTTAAGATTACCTTATATCAGGAGGACTGACAGAAACAGGACTAATTGATTTCAAATGTGTGAGTCTCAGATTTTTTTTTTAGTGCAGGCAGTGGTGAGAGCACAATGTCTATAGCCAGCCTTGACCAGAGTACTCAGGTCAAGTGCCACAGTGGTACATGTAGATTTTACCCTTATATCTGAACTGTACAGTACACTGAAACAATAGTGTGCTGCGGTTCATCCCAGAGTCCTTGCTCCCTAATAATCTGGATGCAAACAAATAGTGCTGTGAATCTCTGTTTTGTTCATGCCTGTGTTCATTTTTGTGGAGGTAGTGGGGCTGGGATGTCAGGTGCAAGAGAATGGTGTGCATATTGGTCCTCATGCTAACGCTAAGTGGGGATACAACCGAGTTTTGCATCAGGATGAGTAGGCTAGACATAATTCTTGAAATTCAGTTTAGACAGAGCCTGAAATTCTGAGCTACTGTAATGAAGACTGTGGTGCATAAAAATCGGATTTAAAGAAAATAATCTACATAATACTCGCATTTTGATCTCACTCATTGCATAATACCAACCCTCGTGTTAAAAACCTTTCACTTCTCTTCACAATTTTTGATACATGGTTTAAGAGAAGGTCTTAAAAATGATCATATGTGTGCTAGGATAACTTCAATATTATCTTTAACCTAGCTTGCAGTTACAAGTAATTTACTGGTTCTGAAGAACACTTGCACTTCAGAAACAAAGACAACCCTTTTCCTTGATGGAGTTTTAGTTTTTGATTTCAGGTCTTCACAATCTTATTGTTCTCTTCACAGAGGCACTTATTTTGTACCCTGGCCATTGTGCTGCATGAGGTGTTTGCTCGATACTTGCTGAACACACTGATACCCCCCTCCATTTCTGCTGGGCTCCACTTTTTGTTTTCTACGCTCTGGGATGTTAAGACTGTTAGAGCTAATAATTTTGTAGCCTAGCTCTTCTACTGTAGTACAGATCCCCTGTGGTTTCTACTTTTTGAACCAGTGCTGTGAAACCATGGTGTAGGATTGGTTTGTTTTTACATTTCTGTATAAACTATGACATAAATTAATGTTCTATAGTATAGAACTAAGGCTAATATGACCAACTGAATCCCTAGTACTCTTGTAAAAGATGTGTAACATTTGTGGTACCTTTAAAACCATTCACAAGAATTTTTTAACCTCCTAACTCAGCCATTACTTCTGAATTCTTTTTTTAAAACATTTTTACTTTGTTAATATAGAAAGTTAATACTATGTACAAAGCATACCAAAGAAAACTGACTACCAAAAGCCTTACTATTTGTTTTTCTCAAAAACGGTCAGGAAGAATATGCTTTCTACCTTTCTACCTCCATGGATATTAATCCCTCGGAATGTAGCTCGCATAATATCTTAAAATCCAGGTATGCAACATTAACTCTTATTGTCCTTCTTAAATTAATATGTAACAGATCATAGGAAATGACACATTAAAATTGTAGGGAGTGAAATCCAGAAGTGAAGTGTAATATATGCAATCTAACTTAAACAAGGAAACGGTTTGGGAAATTTTTTTTCTAAAAGGTTCCTGAATATATTTCACAGGAATATTCCCTATTCCCACTGTCCAGGCCTTCCCATTGTCTGACCCTGGACCAGTAACAAAGTTAAGGACATTTAATACATTACCCTAATCTCAAAACGTTTTAAGAATTTATTGTAACAGATATAATCTATCTTTTTGGCAATTAAGGTCTCTGCAGCAGCAAAGATGTAGGATGCCCAGAGGATCCACTGAGCCCAGAGTACCCAATATTGTCGGTATGTGTCTGCTTAGAAGTGATGCAGGCAGAGAAGGACAGATACAAAATAGTTGTATATATTCTGACATCCGTATTATTCCGCGAAGTACAGTAGTGGTTTATGCCAAGGTCAGGTCTTGTGAGTAGAAAGTGCAAATGTAGTGAAAGTTTAATAAATCATTTGTGTTTCATCTGTATCTCAAGTCCTTTAAAGAACAGCTAAAAAGAGCGAGAAGTTTATCTACTGTAACATGTAAGGGGTCTTGTATTCTTATTGTAAGATGTCTAAAAATTTCCTGTCTGTCTTTGACTTCCCCTGGTTCTCTGATAAAACCTATGATTGTCCCTCTGTGAAACTATAACTTTTTCACTACAGTCACTTATGTCAGAAAATAAGGACAATCTATGCCTGATGATAATTAGGAAACTAAACCTGACTGGCAAGATGATGCTGTTGTCATTCACATCTCACTTCCTGAAGGAAATGGAAACAAGCAATACACAGAATATACAAAAATTTACTGCACTTCTGATAGACGCTGTGACAGTATAAAGAATACCCCAGTTATGACAGACATCTACATAAAGAACGTAGTGTTTAAGCAGACAGTGGCAGGAGAAATACTACGATCTTCTTTCAGGTTCCATCATCAGAGGAAAATATTTCCCTAGTGCATTAGACTTAGGTTTACCTTTATGATGCTGGTTTGAAGCTTTTTAATTTTTATGGCATAAAAGTATCTTTACAGTAAGTCAAGAATATTTTTAATATATTTCAAGAAAAATAGCTGTAAAGTATAAAATCAGTGTAAAACTGCACATGTGGTAACATAGCATTACAAATCTTAATTTTTAGAAAAAGTATTCCCTACTTTTACCTGGTTCTATATTTTTAGCTGAAAAATGACACGATAACAAAGCTTTTATTTTAATATGAATATCTGACATGTGTTAGGTTAAATTTAATTTTGGGAAGGTCCAGAAAAAGTATTAATTTAATTTTTCAAAGCTTTTCCTTAGTTCTGCTATTCTGTCAAACAGCTAACACAAAATCTGTGGAATATAAGGGGATTTAATTTCCCTTGGTTACAATGGTTCCATGAGATCATTGATATCTCTCTAGCTTATTTTTAGTGAAGATATATGGGCTCTCCTTGTTTTGCTTCAGTGGCCTCTTATATCACACTCACTGAAAGTTGAAAACAAAATAGACAAACCTATTTTGATTTTTCTTATGCTAAGCAGATTGGAAAGCAAATTGTTCTCTGTTTTTCTAATTTTTTAATTTAGGTAAATTATGTGTTTAACGTAACATTAAAAGTTTCCTGGGAAGTTGCACACTTTTGTATAATATCTGGTTCTTGTCTATATAAACACAAATGTGCTTTCAATGGTTGGAAGCAATCCTGTTACAGCTGACCTTCCTCTGCTATTGCGCATACCATATATCATCCACAAACTGTAAATTATCTGAGACACAGAGTGATTGTCACTTTACTTGTAAAGTCCTTTAGACTTGTCCGTGGGGGATCCCTTCTTTTCTGGTATAGTGTTCAACTTCAAGAATCACCTGACTTTTGAAGGTCTAGGAACTTATTGCTCTTTCTTTGTATCTTTTGAGAAGTGTAATTTCTGCCTTATAGCTCAAAATGTTTAAAGACACATAGTTTTTAATAAAAACATACTGTCATGTATTCACTTTCATGTATAAGTGCTCTTACTGATGTCACTGGCACAACTCAGCTACATTTAGCTAAGTAGCTGTCCACATACTTGGAGACTTATAAAGTAGATTTTGCTTTCCTACGAGTCATCATATTGAATCACAGAAAGGTCCAGAAGGGATTTCAAGAGTTCTTCTAGTCATTTACTGCTCCAGGGCTTTCATTCTTAGTTGCTTTTCTATAAATATCTTCATGTACATTCATTCCCCTTAAGTCATGTTGTATGTCTTATTCCATTTTTCCTACATGTATAGCTCGCAGGCTGCCTGTCAAAATCCTCCTTAACTTGGCAGTAATGTATGCCTGTAGCAAATGTGCAGAGTTACCTACACAACAGCCATACACAGATTTATAGGAGTGAGGAAGGGGGAACAGTTATGGCTCCAGCGTTATGTGAAGATGGGAGATTTCTGATGACTTATTTTCAGGTAGTAGTACTTTTAGAAGGGTATGGGTTATTTTAAGAATAGGATAAAATACACGAAAACATGGTATGTACTGGCACCTCGATGAGCACTCGTAAGCAATTAAGGCAGGGGAGTGGCACGGACAGAATAAATAGCTCAGTAATATTTCCTACCTAACTCAATAAAAAGCTGGAAACCTTTGAGATAGATGGATATCTCAGTAGACTAACTATATTAGCTCCTTATTGCTTTATAAGGGGTGTTTTTCACAGATCATACCTTTAGTTTTAATGACTACTCTGAACTCTAGTATTTCTGCTCAGGGACTGCAGCCTTAACCAGTTTGAGGCAACTGATTATTTTAGTAAGTATGTTCTTTTCCATCATTGTATATATTAATGAAAATAATGGCTACTGCTGAATATTGAAAATATTGCATAGGACCACTTTGAAAGAGGTCTGTAGCCATTCACAACTACTCCTTCAGGGGCTTCTAATTTATTTTTAGAAGATTTTATTCACTCCTGAACAAATGAGATAAACCACTAATGCCGTGATTCCACCAATAACTTAAATGAAACTCATCCATTTCCAGCAGAATCTTTCAATATTTGGTTGAAGAAGTTTTATTATTGATTTAATAATTAGTATTCCAGTTCATGGACAAAGTTTTGCATCAGTAAACCTTGTAAAAGACACTGTAAGAAAGAGGTCAATAGTTGAATATGATACATAGAGTTACCAGTATAAGAAAAACTCTACCTGTGGATTTAGTAGGCTGAGAGGTAAAGGGAGGGCAAATGAAGCTGTAGGAAGTGTTTGCAGGTGCTCACTACTGAATGAAGCATTCAACTACAGGTTATGTTATACTTCCGGCAGTTGCCAAAGTAATATGGGAATCACCAGAATGTTAATACCTACTATTGTAAGTATTGTTTTGTCACATTCCAAAAAAACCCAAAAAAACCCAAAAAACCAAAAGTCAAATATTTCCATTCTAATCTTGCTTCTCTATATAAAATATTTTGGAAATGTTAAGATAAACCTCCACCTTTTTATTAAAATAAATGAACTAATAAGCAATGAGATTAGGACTAGATACTATCTGAAGTTCTTGCTCAAAACGAGACTCCTACTTTAATTTATAGCATTGATTTCCATGAAGTTAAAGAAGTGCTTTACCTTTGCAGAGGAAAGGCTGATGACATGTTGATCTTTTTCATTTGTCACAATTTCCATGACACTATGTCGGTGTCCTGATAGCTTCCCTGTAGGCCTCCTATTAATAGCAGGATTCCACAAACGAAGGAGTTTGTCATGACCTGAGACAAACAAACAAACAAGTATAGCCAGAAAGATTGAATAGTCACTGGTATTACGAATAGGCTTCGTAATGGAGAGCTTAGTGTTGATAAATCTCCGCTTTCATCATGTAGGTAACTCCCACGTAAGGATGTGAATTTTTTATTCTAAGGGCTGTATTCCAGCTTATGTCTTCATTGCTTATCCCTAAACTTGTATTAAAAACACATAACTGATTTGCCTTACAAAGTCTTTTTATTTTACTAGAGGAATGTCAGGGACACTGGATGTGCTACACGCACTAGTCCCATTGGAACAGAGTAAATTTTTAGACATAGAACTCAGGTTCAGATTTATTTTCTTCAAAGATCCAATCTAGAAAAATGTCAAAACAATTGTTGTGTCCACTTAACCAGGAAATGAAGGGATGACCACCTCTATGGAAGAGGGGGGGTGTGCAGAACAGGAAGGGCATGAAAGTTGAGGGCAGAGAGGAAACAATAACTGCTGGTGAGTGACGTTGTGTCTTGAAGTAAATGAGAGTTAGGTCTTTTGTATTTATTAGTATGTGCGAACATTAAATTTACCTACGATTTAGGGAACAATCCTTGATTGCATTATAGATGATAGGTCTTTTGGTACTATTTTTGTAGTAGTTTCCATAAATATTTCAAAACAAAAGGATGTTAAAAATGTATCAGTAAACTCCTGGATTTACATACTGATGTAAACACAACTGTACCTAGTGCACTGAAATACTTCATATTTTTCACAGAAGTTTCAAGAGAACAGGAGCCCAGTTTAAATTTGACATTAATTAATTTATATTTGAACTTTCAATTCCTGGCAAATATTGCAACTGTACGAATTGCATGCAATTAGTGGAACACTGTATTTTAGACACACAATAAATGAAACAGCCACATTCTAGCTAAAATTCAGTTTGAGTTTGTTTTCTCTTGGCTTAAAGTAGAATGCAGAAAGCCAAAAAAACACATAGACTAGCAAGTACATGCCCCAAGAGAACATTCACCCAATCGCAAGACTATGATGCTCAGCTTAGTTTTGTTAACAAAGAGAAAAGCTCTTGCAGTCAGCTCTCCAGGGATCTTCCTTAAGCTTGTTCAACCTACTGGCATCGGTCAGTCCCTCCCTCTGTCTGTCTCTCTCCAGAAATCTATTCCTTTCCTTCTTAATATAACAATATGTGATTCATTTAGGAGCACCTCATCTCCCTTTTCCTCCATTAAACATTATTGTCCTCTCAGTTAAATTGACTTCACTGCTTATGTGGCTTCTCTGTAAATGAGAGGCTCACTGGAGGAATGATCTACTCTTAAAATAGCTACAACAGAAAGTCATTTTGGTTTGTGCCAGCTCATTACACAAGTGTGACTGAGAATGCAACCACGCAAACAGCTGTACTGGCACCCTGGAGGGATAATTGTGCATAGGAAAGGCTGAGAGGCCCTAAGTTCAGTGGGAATCAGTTTCTTTACAGGGGGACTTACAGGCAGAAGTATTCTAGATAAGCTGTCTGACGTGAGCATGGCAGGAAGAAGCTTAAAAGGGCTATAATTGTACAAGTGGTTTCTGAAGCACTTTTGGACAGGGAAACTGCAGAACGTGGTGGCCCCCTGCTCACTCCCCCAGATATTGTGTTAGGCCATCATAGACATGTCCTGCAGGTTAGCAGAATCCTTGTGACCAGGCCAGTATTAAGACTACGGGACTAAAGCTCAGCCGCAGACCTTCCATGAAGTCAATAGGAGGACAGAGAAATTGGTAGGCAGAAGGCTCCTGTAAGACTGGTGAGATCAGTTGTAATGTCAGAGGGAACAGACACTGCTTCAGCAACATGCCCTTTAGCAGCACCAAATGGAAACTGTCATGTCTCAAAGTGATGGTGAACTTGGTAGAAGCTGTTGACAGAATCTGACCAACTCAACTACCTACTTGCTGCACTTTTGAGGATCTTTGTCTTCGTAATAGCTCTGTACTTTATATTCCTGAGGTGATGGTAGATGAATGAAGGGGAGGTTAGTGCCCTTTAATTGTGGCACAGAGAGTTTCTTTTAAGAATAGAATCACTAATACATGTTAAGATATTAACAGGAAGAACAAGTGTCATTAGGAAAGAAAACCTTTCCCTACATTAAAAATACTGTTTGCTTCTGTGAAATAGAGGATTACTTTTAGTTCCTTTTACTGATGTGGATTTGGTTATAGTAGATGCATTCTCTTCCCTCTTT
This sequence comes from Rhynochetos jubatus, assembly GCA_027574665.1. Classification (NCBI taxonomy): domain Eukaryota; kingdom Metazoa; phylum Chordata; class Aves; order Eurypygiformes; family Rhynochetidae; genus Rhynochetos; species Rhynochetos jubatus. Next base: position 40,502,117 of record CM050650.1, read on the forward strand.
CTGGACTAATACCAGATTGGCCCTAACATTTACTGCTTTGCTGCTTCACTGGAACATTTGCTGGAATGTTTATTCTCTCTGTGCTCCAAATACGCCTCTGGGATTCAGAGTCCAGACACAGAAGGTATGGGTACTGAGCACATTCAAGAAAAGCTCGAAGAAGATGAATTATCTGTCTACTTATCTGACAGCAAATATTTAAGATTTTGTGAAATCAATTATTTGAATCATGGTGGGCTCAGATCAATGTTCTTCCTTCCAAGATAAGTAATTAATTATGAAAGCATGTGTTTAGAGCTTTGTTAAAAGTCAGATTCTATGGCCACAGTTCTATTCGAGCTAGATGTTATGGATTCCAATACCTTCTTTGAAGATATGATGCTTTGTCAATTTGAATCCCTTGCTTACACAGTTCTGCAATTTGTGTGCTATTACAAGTCTGCTGATACATCTGCATTTCAGTGGTGTTGAAAACCTCTTGAGAACAACTGCATTTTTGAATGGAAAAATGCTAAGCTTAGCTTGGCATCCTCTGATAAACTAGAAATGAAAACTGTAACTCCTGGTTTCTTTCTGTGCTGCTCCTCTCATATAGAAGGACCCCTTATTTTTTAAAACAACTTAGTTTTCCTTCAAGTCTGCCTTTTAAATGATCTTGGGTTGTAATATCTGCAAAACCTCTTCAGAACAGTTAGCCATCTGGTACACTAACACAAGTTTATCATGTTGAATGATGTCTCTTTCTTTTTAATCTGTGCTGCCTTGTCTATCTTCATATGATCTTAAATTTAGACTGCATCATAGAAAAGAGTCTGCTATGCTGCTGAGGGCTAACATAGGTGGAGTCCTGAGGTGTGATTTCTAAATTAGGATTCCTGGGAATTCCCAAAAATGTCAATAGCAATGTATAGTGCCAGTAAAAAAACCAAACCAAACCAAACCAAAAACCGAACAAACAAACAAACAAACAAAAAGAAAAAACCAAAACCAAAAAAAACCCAAACCCACAAAGGATACTGAGCAAGAACAGATGATTTCCTTTAATCAGTCTTAAGACGCTACTGCTAGATTTAGAAATCACTGATAGTTTTTCTCCTACTTTATTGCTCACAGGAGAACAATAGCTGGATTTGAAGAACTAGTAGGGTTAGAAGTTGATGTATCATATAATTTAAAACTGATCATCTCAGCTTTTATTTGTATACATAATTTGATTTTAACTGTAGCTGTTCCCTGAGGTGATGATTAAGACATAGTTGGAATGGAAATGAGTACAAAATATGCAGAAAACCATATCACTTTACCATTCAACATAATGTTGATGCAAAATGCTACACAGAAAAGTTATTCTAAACCACTGTGGGATCCATATTTTAGGCCACTATCAGGCTTTTATCATTTTACTGGTTGAAGTCTAGCTTTTAGCATGAAATGTGAACTCTGTACCAGGGTTGCTTCTATCTTTCTTATTCATTATTATAAATGTCAGATATCTGGAAGACAAAATTAGATTGTGTTGCAGTACTGGCCAACTCATGACTATATTCAAATGCAATTAAATAAATGATGGAAGAGTAAGGGTGTTAAAACATGACTTTTTTAAAAGTCACTTCCCAGTGTAATAGCACATTGGAGTAATTTGCATACCATTTGTGGTATAAACACCTGGCTAAAAAGCAGTAGGTTGGCTCTTAGTGAAGTGGTTAGCAGATTTATTTAGAAATGAGCCTGCAATCAAAGCCTGGATTTTTTTTTTTTTCTTTTAATTGCTGGATGTGACATATAAATACAGCTTTTAAAAATGTTTGCACATGCCACCAAGAAATCTAGACAGTGTGATTCCTGAATTATTTACCTGCTCTGGTCTTCGATTTTTAGAGTACCTTACAGGTAAAATTGCAGGCTTCCTAATCAACAAGTCCAGCCTAAGTTCATTTTAGAAGGTTTAATTCTCCCATTACTGGATCATCAACATGCATTTCTCAGCCAGGCAAAAGAGAGAGAGATGGCTTTTAAGATACAGAGGCAAACATAGCACTCTCATCTGACTGACTGATGTGCCACTATTTTATTAATAGGGTACTGGACTCTGAAGCTCAACTGTTGAAGACTTTAGTAGGTGGGTCTTTCAAGCACTGTAGCATTATTCTTAATTGTGGGTGCAGCTTCATAGTAGCCCCTGGCTGATCTAAACTTCACACTGAAATTGAAAGAGATGATCCCACCCTGTCTCTGTCTTTGGCCATACATTCCCACTGTCTCCTGTGACTCTTAGTAATCCAGCTCAGGAATAATTTCCTTTTGTGTTCAGAGGGAAGTAGCAGGGCTAAGCACTGGGAATGAAGATGAGAGGCAGGAGGATGCCTTTTAGTATCAAGATGAAGGCCAGTGGGTGAACAAGCAAAACAGGATTCCAACTCATGGGTATATAAATGTTATGATCCAGGAATATGTCATTAATCAGAAGTCTCTTCCAGAACATCACTTCTCTAATTTTTGCTCTAATATTTGTTCTTTTGATATTTTATAAATAGCAATGCTATTCCTTGTTAATTGTCATTTTGCTAGGTTATATAAAATACACCTTTTAGCCTCTGTGTGATAGATTTTGTCTCCATGTGTAGGTTTTCCCCACCGTTTTTCCATATTCAACTAATCTTTCTCAAACACAGCTCATCAACCATAGCGTGGATTCCAGTACAACATGAGGTTTTACTAGTGTCAGATTCAGAGATGTTAACGTTTTAACACATGCAGAACAGATAATTCAACTAACACTGGTACCTAGGGCGAGTATTGCTGCATGATGGCCCTATTCCTATTCTCTGCCATGTTTATTGCTGGTGATTTTCAGTGAGGGGATAGTGGGTCAGGCAGACCTTTGCTCAGCCCTACCATAGCTATTCTTATGTATTTTGGAAGTTTATCCAGATTTTTCCTTTATTCTGCTATTTCTGTAAGAAGACTTTTCAGTGTCTAACAGAAACTTTTATTAGTTCCTGAGTAACTGACCTTCTGTCCTATTCAGAAACTTCACCCTGGTTTTATTACTATGGTAAAATCCTCCAGTTCTACCTGTAGGAAATACTAACCACATTCTGCTTTATAGGGTCTCTCTACTTTTATGTATTCAATAAATATCTCTAGACTACATTTTGTGACAAGGTAATCAATGTAAATAAGATCTCCTCCAAGGCTGAACTTCAGAATTTTCACTAATAACTTTCTTATAGTCCTATTGCATTCCCTTTAAATCTTGTGTCTAAAAAATCAATAGAACTGTCTGATATTCATTTTGATATCTGTCACGGTTTTCCCTTTGGTAAACTGCTACAATTCAACTTGGATTGCATTATTTCCCATGTCTAGGGTGGGTTTTTTTTTTTTTCCAATTTGATTTTACTGTCTTGCATATTATCAAAGCTGGACAGCAGAGCCTTGGCCATTTTTTCTTATTAAATATAGACATAAGAATTGCTATGTTTGCTATTGCAATTTTTAACAAAGTTTTAAGCGAGACTCTCATACTGAAGACTTCGAGATAAGCAGCATCAATGTCACTCCAGGGCATCACCCTGTCAGACAGAATATACAAAGAAGACTGCTTCCATACCCTAGCCACATTTCTGCAGCATGAAATATAACCGCTGCAATAGAAAGACTTATAAAATTATTGGATAACAGGGAAGACATGGATGTAAGAGGGCTATTTCTGAAGTCTGCTTTGGGAGAAAGAACAAACAGTAAAGCTTTGGGGAAACATGATCAGAGATAAAATATTAAGATGGGCCAATTTATTGCTTAAGATAGGAAAGGATGGCCAAAGAGTAATAGGAAAGGATAGGAGCCCTGCTGGTACTGCAAGGAGTAGTGTGTATAATCTGGCCAAGACAGTCACTACTGTGACTTGGGAAGGTACCTCAAAGCAGTTCAATATACAGTTTCTCCTGTTTTATTATGTAAATAACATGATACTTGAATCAAATCCAGACAGAGCCCTTGCTAGATTCCTGTCAGGAAGTGTATCTTTTCAGAGTGATTTAATTGCTCCCAGCAATTAAAAGCAAGACCTGGTTTCTATCATTTAAGACAATAACCATTATTTAAATTCTTAAATACTAACTCAGCTTCATTTTTCTTATTTAACTGGAAAAAAAAAATTCACAACAGAACAATCTCTTGGAAGAAGCCCCAGTACTTACCCCCAGTGACAATCACTTTTGCTTTTTCACAGTATGTGAAGGCATTCACTCCTCTAGGGACAGAAAATTCCTTTACAGGTCTGCAATCATTAATTAAACAGTTAATCAGGTAAGAAACATTAGGAAAATATAGCCTACAGTCATTCTACTTTACTGTTCTGTAGTATATAGAATAACTGCATAAGTACACAATCTCTCGTTAAAACCACATTGATTTATAACAATGACTTACAGTCATATAGACTTACAGTGGTACTAGCAGCAATAAAACAGGGTGCACTCTCCATTAAAGTAATAAATCTCTGATCTGAACACCTGAACCCTTTATCAGTCATACTCCAAACAGAATCCTAAAATGGAAGCTGTGGCCAAAGTAAGCTTTCACACACGTCTGCATACGTGCATTTCATCACGGAGGAAAAGTATCAGACTGACTGCCTCTGCCTGTTTTGGACATGGAGGTCTATTGTGGCCTCAGTTTTGCATAAAGGAAGTGCAGTTATTTTTCTGCTGCTTACATGTAATCTACTGTATATCACATAGTCTCTATTTTACCTATTTGGTGTTGTAAAATAGATTGCAAGATTCTGAAAGTCAACTGAATTATTCTGTTGTATTCACTGCTATAAGCTCAGGCGTTCAACAGCCAGCACAGGCTGAGATTGACTCAGTGTCCCTTCTAAACCCATCCTTAGACCAACTTCTGCTTGTCTTTCCATGTTTCATACATTGCTGCTAATGAGTGAATATTTTCTTGATTTTTACATTGGATTTTGGAAAGTAGGTAGTTCATTTATTTTGGGCTAAAGAGTATCCATTAATATTGAAAACCACAACTGAGGATGACAGTAAATTTGGCAAAATACGCTGTAAACTTTATGGATTAGTGAAAGACCTTGTTCTTTCTAGGCAGATGTAAATAAAAGGCTGTTCACTCCCTGTTATTTAGAGGGATCAAAGCTTTCTTTCCAGAGCTCCAACAAAGTAATTTTAGTTCTCTTGATGCTATAAAATAACAATTCATTGATTTAAATTTAAATCTGTGATTGAAAGATTTCCTTCAGATTTGTCATTTTTTTCCTTCAATTCTTAAATTTAATACTTCTATATAACTGCCTATTGGCTCTTTAATGAATGCTCTTGATACTTTTCCAACATCAGTGTGAATAAGGGGTTCCAGCAGTGTGAAATCCTGCTCAAGTCGTGGCCTAGGAGCAGAAGCACCCTGTGATTCCATTCACACCTCCCCTTTTTAGATGCTTTACAAGAAAAGATTATAACTGCTCATCAGCCATTATCCACAAAGAAATTTAAGCCACATAGACAAGATCCATTGCATCCCTCTTCAAGCACAATAACAATTGCATGCTTCAAAGTTAATTGGGGAAATTTATTTTGTTAGCACCAGTAAATCACACAATTCAACCATGACTACTTATGGAATGGGCATTTCAAAGTGATTTGATCCATTGCTATTTTTAGGTCTATTAATTTCATTTTAACAGCTGTGTAATTTTTCAGTTGTCTAAATATAATTTCATTTAGCTGCTACATGAAACTGTTTAAAGAAATTTATTTATTGCAAGTGGAGGCACAATTACAGTCAGTGTTAAATGAAAAAGACCTACCTACATAAAAGTTAATGTTTTGTATTACAAACAGTGTATGGTGGTAGCATATGCTCTTTTGACTATACTTTTGGATCTGCAGTCTTTGTTTTCTCTCTCTGCAAATTAAATCTATTTTTCAAAAACTCCCAACAAAATCAAGCAGCATTTCTCAGCTTTTCTTCCAACACAGTATGTGACATTGGACAAGCTATAATTATTGCATATTTCACTTTCCCCCTCCACAACAGACATGCAATACTCATAAAACCTAAAATTACTGGATTGATGCAAGAATTACTACGTGAATATTTATGGCCTGTGTTATACAAGAGATAAACCAGATTATTATAACTGTTGCTACTCACCTTAAAAAACTATTGATCTCTGGATGTTCCTCACAGAGGAATTGTGAAGCTGATCTAATGTTTACAATGCTTTGAGATATGTGAATGAAAAGTTCTATCTATGTTAGTTATTGTTCCTTTTTGCATCAAATTGGGTTTGTATTATTTATTTTTTAATTGGGCTATAACTCTTCTAAAATCACTGGCTATTAAGGCTTTGAATCAGCTATACCACTGATGGGCCATACGAGTAATGATATGGCACAAATAAAGAGGCCACAACATCTTTCCTGCTGCATAGTGAATCCATTTCACAGTCCTTAGACTAAATTTCTTTCTTAGTTTAAGCTTGCTTAACTGAAACTTGCGAAACTGTAAATGAAACAGTTGAATATATTTTGTGTGAATATAAACTTTAAATGAGTAGATACATGATATCCATGTAACACAACAATCAATTTTCTAATTAGAATTTACCTGCTGAGGAGAAATTGGAGTGGACAACACTGCCAACATAACTTATTTTTAAGGGTTGTGAGTAACAAACATATGGGGAAGATCCTCTCCTACATCAAAAGCTAACTAACAAAAATGTTCAAGTATTTAAGTATTCAGTTGTACTCTTGTTTGTATTAACAATGCTTATAGAAAAGACAGCTTCAGTACAACAGGATGGCACCTTGCACGGCACTGATGTCATGCAGAATTATAAAGCAAATGTCTATTTTTTCAGATGTCATATACTTACAAGTTGTCTTGTATTCGCTTTATGTCATCCAAAACAAATGAATGAATGCTGTCTGAGGAGCAGGATCCAAAACAATTAAGGTCAGAAATATACTTAACTTTCACAACCCAGTCATCATGTAGCTTGCGTTTAGCACTATGGATATAAATGGAGACATCATTAGGATATACTAGTATCTACTGTAAAATACCCGTAGGTGGATAGGGATTTTGTCAGTGACAAAACCAATACACAACCAATGCTAGCATTTAATATCCAAGGCAGATACAGAACCACTCCTCCAGCTCAAAAGTAAGCAGAGCTAAAGTTAGGGTTGAATCATGCACTTCTCTAGTAGCAATTATGCTTCCACCTAATTAGGCACAATGAAGTTGTGTGTATGCCAAACTGGATAACAGCAATTGTGAGTTCTTCCCTGGAATTTTACTCTCAAGCCTCTCTGTTGTAAGATCTCTTGTAAGGTCTCCTACTAACAAGGATGATATTTCCTTCACACAACAAAATCAAACTTACTGCAGTTTGAAAAAATGTCTTTGTTAGGTGGAGTTAATTTATACACAAAAGCTAACCCTCCATTTAGTCCAGAAAAAAGCCAAATTAAAAAAAAAAAAAAAAAAGCCAGACGGATAATTTTTTAATCACAAGCACTTACATGTTAAAAGTTTTGGAGTCCAAGACCTGAAGCTGTGACCCTTTTTTGCCTTTACATTGTTTCAATCCAAAGCGATCAATGACCACAGTAAGCATGTGGACATAACCCTTATCATCTCCCATTAGGATATTATCCTTAGCCAGGTGATCTGACATAGTCACCGTGCAAACGCAGAGCAGACTGTTTTCCATTGGTTTGATGACAAAGCAATTATTCTGTGAAATGCAGCAGATAGATAGATTATTAGATAGTGTACACGAGCCCTTAGGTTGACTGAACATATCACACTTATCTACTTAGATCAGCATTAAATTCTTGACCTTGTTTTTTCAAGCTGCCCCTGTGCTAGCTGTTTCCCGGTATTAGAAACTCTTGGAAGATCATCACCAAGTGAAGTGAAATGCAAACTTTAAGGATTTCAGTGAGGCTTTATTTCATAGGTTGCCTTTTCCACTTCAGTGAAGAAATATTAATTACAAACTTTAGGGAGGATCTCACCATGCTAAGTGGGATGGTGTATTTGCAAAGACTGTAAAATAAGATTTTATTTTTTAACTTTCCTGTTAAACAATAAGATGCTGTCTACAAGAAAATGAGAAATAGCCAAATTAAGGAATTATTCAAACCACAAAATGTTGTGGTAACATGCAGACAGAAATTATATCAGAATCCTAATTATTAAAACAGCTTGAGAGTACCAAATGTACTTATACGGGCAGGTGTTTGAATTTTCAGGAATTAGGATAGTGTGAATGAATACAGCTGCAAGCCGCTGTGGTATTTTGCTAGACTGACTAGTCCTGGGAATGGGATTTTGGGTCATTTGCATTATACAGTTTACTGTTTCTACTGCATGACTCCATCTGTTGTTTTAATAAAGCATCCTGGCCAGACTGAACTGGCAACTGTTCACATGCCAAAGGAATTAACTGCTTCAGTGTTATCTGTGTGACACAGAAGCATTAAAGAGACATAACACAGATATAGAACTGTTTATGTATTATACCCGTGGTCTCAAAGGAGAACTGCTCCTAGTCATCCATAGGACAGTTTCAACTCTCACTGATGTAAAGACTGGAGGAAACCTGGAGAATAATGACTAGAGAATATATTTTTGAGCCTCCTTTCCAGGAGTCCAATTGATTGACAGAAAGACTTCCATTGACCTGCCTCAACTTGGGGAGAGGCCTTTTAATACTGAAAACAATTAAAAACCCCAATCCCAAGTCTTCATCTTGTCCTAAAATATTTTCTTCATCTAATCTTCTCAGCAAACTCAGAATTGCTGAAAAAAGCCCCAGAAACAGGAGGAAAAATGGGTCAGAAATCCTTGTAAAATCGTATTTTGTAATAAGGCATTCAAGAAAACTTTAGCTGTTTGGACATACGCTGCTTTTGCTCTTGGAAATGCCTGAAAAAAATACAGAATATGAAGAAATATTTTCTTTAAACCAGGAAGTTACCTCAAAGAAGTCTATGTTAAATTCTTCGGGAAACCTGTCCCTTGACTCTTAATAGATTCTGTATGCACATGCACAGACATTAGGTATACATGTGCACACATATGCATTAGATATACATAGAAAATAAAATCTTTTGGGTTGTTGTTTTTCTTTTTTTTTTTTTTTAACATAGTACAAAATTTTCCTCTTTCCTCCAAGGTTTTAAGAGTCTAATAATCTAAAATTTGCTGCAGAAAGGGTTTTCCTTCTTTAGTATAAATTCCGCTGCTTCACTGAGTTCCTATAGAGACAAAAGTTAATGCCTTCATCCTGCTAGACAAAAGGAATGTAAAAGTACATTGAAAAAAGACTAATCTTTTTCAGGCTTCCTTTTTAACATTTGCCTGATCCAGCATAATACCTGAGTCATTTTTGATTTATAGTCCCAGACGATGATGGTCCTTTCAGTTACTGCCACGACACATTTCAGTTGAGGTAGGAAATCGCATCCAGTGATCCAAGCAGTATCCTGAAGAAAATAAAAAGAGTAGCTAAAGAAGGATTTTTCTCTGTAAATTTATAACCTTCTTTGTTATTTAAGTATATATTTTAAACCATATCCACATAAATTCCATATACTCTGCGCTGGTGGCTGCTAGATCCAGCCCCAGCTAAAGGAACGGAGGGTTTTAACTGCAGGAATGGCTGTTACATGACATTACAGAGGTGCCAGGCTCAACCTCTGTCATCACTGACTCTCCTCAGATGCACAGACGTTGCACATGAGAGGACACCATACATCTATACCGGTTTAGCTGAACTGTGATGACACTGAAAAAAGCACTCTGGGCAGAGTAAATTTAAACTACAACATCCATGGTAAAGCAGATTAAATTTTTTCTTCAAGACAGTTTGTTTCAAAAGAAAAGAAAGTTAAAAGGTGGCAAAAATTTCAGCTATAATAGCACAAACCCTCCTGAAATTAATGTTTTTGAAAATAAGTAGCTTGTATTAAATAATTTCAATTCTCCCCGTAGGTAGTTCAAATATTTACAAATATTTACATTACATCTGCCCATATTAAGCCATCTTTCAGGTACACCTGTAATTATACAGGTCTTAATGTAAAATAATTTCTCTAGCCAAGTGTTAAGATTAGGGACTCAAATTCATTACTATGCTGGACAGATTTTTTTTTTTTTTTGATTGAAACATTAATGCTTGTTTGGTTTTTGCCCCCAAATGAGGTGGGACTTCATAAATGAGAGCAGGATTGAAACGGAATATGCTCCATTTAATTTCCATTTTGGTAAGTTTTAAAAATCTTATTTCATCAATCTTATTTTACATTTTATTATATAGGCTTTTATAATAATCTTACTTCTGTATTAGGTTCATATATTGACACACAGGGTGTTTTTTGTTATGTCTTCAATGGCACAATTATCTATTATTTCAAAATAGAACATTATAAAATAACACTGACTGAAACATCTTACTTTCCTTTCTAAATTAAAGTGACAAAGAAACATTTGTCACAGACTTAAACAACATTTTTTTGGCAATCCTTCAAGTAAGCTATACCTACCTGTAACCTCTAAAAAGCAGTTGCAGTGGAAATACTTGATAAACAGCTAAAACAGGGACCTATGTTGCTAAAGATACAGTTTACATCCACAAAGCGAGTTAAGATGCAAAAAGCACAAGACTAAACCCATGATGAACTCAAGGAAGGTGCTGATGCTTCTACGTTCCTTTCCAGAGTTGTACACAGTATTGATTTTGCTGTTAGTGTAAAGGCTCCAAAATCCTGACAGAGTGAGGCCAACACTCTATGGTAGGAGAAAGCTTCTTTCCTTCCTAACGGCCTGTGGGCAAGTGGTAATACAGTTACAAGGATTTCTTGTGCTGCTTTCTACAACAAGCACACGGAAAACACAATCCTGCAGGCGACTTACGGATTGCTTGGTAATTCTTACAGAAGACTTTATTATCTGTGGCTTTTTGGAGTCCTTACACTAGTGTCAGATAACAATGACTAACTGGCATGAAAAAGCTGGGTTTACATTTGTAATTTAGCTACTATTTTGTAGTGCTGTGGTGATGCAAAGTAACAGATCTGCATCTTGCGTAGTTTTATTTGTTTGTGTATTAGACATAAGTCGATGCCTGTATCCTTTGTATAGATCTTGTAAAAAAACTTCATATGAACATTCACCTATGAATGTGTTCTTATGTACTCTTGAAAACCAGAAGTGGTTTTAATGCTTCTTAGATTGTAATTTCTGTCAGTTTTTCTCTTCTTTTTAGTGAAACAGTATCTTAAAATTAATCATGTCTCTAAGACAGTGGATGCTATGGCTAGGATGCTTTGCTGTAAAAGAAAGATCAAGCTCAATTTACTTGACTGGTTTTTAAATGTTCACTTAACTGCAAGCAGACCTTTCCCTTGATGAATAGAGCTGTTCTTATTTGGAGTAAAACCAGTCAGAGCAGAAGGCACATATTATTTTAACATGTTTCTCTTTCACTGCTAATTTTTTAGGGGAGAAATAACCCTCAACCCTATGAGAGAAGGATTATCCCTAAGAACATGGAAAGCATTAAGATATCTTTACATAGCAATGCATGGGTGCATGTTCCTTGTTTCATTTGCTTAGGGACTAACTGCTGCCAACTTCTTGTTCGACAGCCTCATTTTCTAGTCGCAGATACTGTTGTAAGTGTGGGAAGCTGAAGTCCATGTTCATACTCGGGTGGCTCAGCATCATTAGCTATGGAGAGAATAGTGAGGGAGAAACCAATATCCAGAATTGCCTAATAAAACTTGAACCAAAGTTATTCTGTGGTTGGTGGGCAGCAGAGACTATTAGGGCCTTTTAGAGCGTAAATAAATAAAATAACTTGGTCTCCAATGTAATTATGAGACTAACAACTTTTGTAAAGTTTAGTTGCTTAGTTGTAGAAAGTTAAACTTTTCTCATTTATTCCAGGATGTGAAAGGCTGAACATCATTTATCTGTGCATATGAAAATCTAAAATAAATATAAGGATATCAACCAGTTGGAGTGAGTCCAGAGGAGGCCACAAAGATGCTCAAAGAGCTGGAGCACCTCTACTATGGGGACAAGCTGAGAGAGTTGGGCTTGTTCAGCCTGGAGAAGAGAAGGCTCCAGGGAGACCTTATAGCACCTTCCAGTGCCTGAAGGGGCCTACAAGAAAGCTGGGGGGGGCTTTTTACAAGGGCCTGTAGTGACAGGACAAGGGGTAACGAGTTTAAACTGAAAGATGGTAGATTTAGATTGGGCATCAGGAAGAAATTCTTCCCAGAGAGGGTGGTGAGGCACTGGCACAGGTTGCCCAGAGAAGCTGTGGCTGCCCCATCCCTGGAAGTGTTCAAGGCCAGGCTGGATGAGGCTCTGAGCAACCTGGTCTAGTGGAGGGTGTCCCTGCCCATGGCAGGCAGGTTGGAACTAGATGATATTTAAGGTCTCCTCTGACCCAAACCTTTCTATGATTCTATGAATTAGATACACTGAGATATGGCTGACAGTCTGCCAGAGACTATAAGCATTTCATTATTTTCTTGTTCCATCCTGTCACTCAAGGGCTCTATCTTCACTCCCTCACTTCTAATACAGTCTCTGTTTCCATTTGTCTGGCTCATCCACTGGGTCTGTTTATGCTTTTCTATGCTATGTTTAAAAGTAATTTCATTTCCGTTCTTCCAGAAAAGTGATTTGTTCACTACCTGTATTCCCATCATCATTCAATGATGATTCTATGTTGACTACTATTTTTGGGACCTGTCATCTGGAGAATTCTTAATCCATTTAACATGTACTCTAGTAATTTTTTCAGTGTTCATATTTTAAAATGGAAAGTCATATGGTACTAAAATACTACACAGAGTTTTAAGTGTATTATATTTATGCCTCTACTCTTTTCACTCAGTCACATAATCTTATCAAGAAATGAAAACAGGTTTTCTTGAGGTGACCTGTTCTCCATAACATCCCTGGAACAAAACAGTAAATTATCTGTACTCATAGTTCATGTTCTGTTTATGCCATCATGATGCTGGGAAAATTGTGATGGCTGCAATCCACTTTATTTTATGTCTAGAACTACTGTTCTAGTATTTATCCTCAGGGCCAAGACCTCTGTTGCTCTGGTTGAGTAAGTTCCTGTTCTGAAACAGCAGTGAGAAGACTGGATGGTGGAGAGTAGAAGAATCCAAGGATTATTCTGCAGTTTGTTAGCCACACACATCATTTACCAATTGATTGTAGGTTTAGAGTCTGATAACTTATCTCTGAATTCTCTACCTCACTTCATTTGCACAAAGGTGCCTACAAATACATAGCTTGAATAATTACCTAGTGCCAGTACTGATGATGATGTTAAAACAGATGAAAATAACATTGTAGCGAGGAAAGAATGGACTGTTATTTCTGTAGATCTACAAAAGAGCATTGTAAGCTCTGCAAGGAAAAGGCAACTTTCCTTAACTATTCAGAAATTAATTGTGAGGCATTATTCATAGTTGTACATTATAACCATTTAGTGCTGAGGTCTTCAACTAGTACAGTTCACCATATCTTCACTAAGTAAATGGTGGATGATGATTTACACTTACATAAGATATTGGCCTTTAATTTTTAAGAAGTATTTAGGTAAACTTTTACAATGCAAAGCTTCAGTTTCAATAAATATACTTCAAAATAAAAAAACCCAACTCAATCCTAGAGATATATCTCTCAAAGAATTCCCAAGTAATAAGTGTAATAGCATCACGTATTTCAACTGCCTGGAAAATGGGAAATTCTCTCAAAACAATCCAGAATTTTATTTAATTGTAATTTGGCATAAGGATATAAAATTTCCATTTTAAGAAAAAAATAGCTTAAACTATTACATTCTACAAACATGAAAATGTTTTAGCAACCATCAGAAAGTTAAACCTCAAGCCCAGTAATAGCCATTTTAATTCTATTTTCAGTGCAGTAGTTAGAGGAAGGATGAGAAGAAAGTAAATTGGCTAAGGACAGGATCCTTTGGTGCAAACAATTAAAAATGTTAACTAAGATCACCTATTTTCTAAGACAAGGCAGAGAAGAAAGAATAGTTTCTAACCAGACCACCTGAAAATGTCACAATTCTGATGCCAAAAAAGTGAATATAATAACAACAACAAAATAACATGACAACACCAAATACCACTAAATCTCTCAGATGCAGAGACAGAGGATTTCATAAGGTTGTGGGCATGGGTTTCTCTTTTCTCCTCACTACCAGTCAGCTCCCCAGCCAATGTCCCGAAGATTTTTCCATGAAAGACCTTACACCCCACCATGCTCAGCAGTAATGATTCCAGCTGATCTAGGGATCCCCAGCAGCAGTGATCCACCATCCCAAAGGGGAGGAATCCAAACTATTTCTAACCTACTTCTTCTTTTTCCTAGGAAAGGCTAAAAAAGTGGAAACAGCTGGGAAAGGGTGGGATAGTGGCACATGACAAGGGAGACAGCAGATAAGGCTATGCCAAACATCTGGTGAAGAGATGAATGGAAGTGGGTGCTCACATAATAAAGTGTATTGTCTATGGATACTAAAACTATGAGGTTTGGTATTGTATCTGTCTGGAATCACAGTCCTAACAATTATGGTATTACACCATAATACTGACAGATACCTTTATGTTAAACATATCCTCCTTTCACATTTTTTTTATGGCAGAGATGTCCTTCAACAGTGCCTAGTTCTGCCACAGCTGCCAAGTATCATCGTACTGCCACAGCAAAAAGACCTCCACATCCATTGAGGAGTCATTCTAAGATTAGTGCTTAGTGCTCCGAGAGGAAGAAGACCCTGCAGCTGCACACTGCCCATGGCAGCATCAGGCCGGCGTTCCAGCTGCTTCTCCTTGGCATCTCTGGGGTCAAGGACCAAATATTGTCCTCACCCTACCTTGGCATATGTGGACTGGTGAAGTTGTTCCTACAATTGAAGCAGGAAAAAACTACTAAAATTCAGTCCTGTAACACAGCTGTAGGGTAAGTTCTAAGCAGATTCTAGTCAAAGTTTCCAAAAGTTGATAGGTCCCAATAATGTTTCTCACAGTTTACCTCTCTGCATTGATTCCACAGGTCAGACTAGTCCTTGCAAAAAATTAAATGCAACTCAGGCTCAGAGCTGTTTTCTGGGTTGGAGTAGTAGGACCTGGGGTCTGTAGTATTTCTATTGCGTTTTAGAACATCTGCAATATGTGAGAGAGAGTCAACAAAAGGCACTACCCCCTGGCAGAAGATATCTACAGGGACTTTCAGTGCAAGGGGTCATTTCACTTTGTTAAGACTGATGACAGTTCTCTTGTCTGCAGGTCATCTGAAGGAAGATCATTACCTAAAATCTGCAGTGATACCCCAAGGGTAAAAATGAGCTTTTAAAGTAGATACTGTGTAGCCAACCAATCTACCTAGCCAAGTGTAGAACTGTTTTTCACTAATGAACTTATAATTTTTCTTATTTAAATTTTACAGTGATGAAGTGTTGGAACTTAGAAGAAAAAATTCTGGAAAGGTAATAGGTAAAGGACGGTTTTGTAGAAAAAGCAGCATTTGTCTGAGATTTCTTTTTATCAGAGTAAAGAAATCAAGTTACACAATTGTTTCTATAACTGAAGGGAATAAATTGAATCTGCTTGATCTATGGCACCCTATGCCAAATTATGCAGAAGTCTTAGGTTAGAAGTAGCAGTTTCCAATTACTTCACTTTACTCCCTGCTGATTTTTAATTCAAATGATTTAACAGAAGGAGGAAAAATAACTTACTTCAATGCTGGTGGTTGTCAGAACCTTCATCTGAAAAAAACCCAAAAATATGTTGTCACAATAACAAGTTAGAAATTAAATTAAAAATCTGAACACAGTCAGCACTCCTGTATCACAGACAGAACAGATCAGTAATAGCCAACAGAAAGAGTTTGTGGTTAAAATCTTCTGAGAAAGATCTTTAACCTACCTACTGTCTGTTCCCCTGTAGATAGTGAGGAACTGAAACCCCCTCTTTCACAGTTGTTTCATGGTTTGTTGCTTTGTTTTTTTAAAAAAATTGTGATGTTAGAGTGAGCAAAATAAGTAAAAAGATGCACATTTTTACAGTGGAGTACAAATCAGCAGTTCTTCTCCTGGAATTGATCTTCTAATGGTCCTTCACAGCTAGAACAGCTTCAACTCCTGTAAAGGGTAGGATGTGGCATACTGAAAACCGAGCTAATGCTGGCCCAGATGACATGCCAGCTAGTGCCACCAAAATCTCGGGTAGAGGTAGCACGTTAGGCTGCAAATAGGAATACCCATATCAGTACGGCATCTTTCAGCAAAGTTAACTATTTGGGGACAGCGTAGCATGTGACAAAACCTGAAGTGTTTAAAGTCACGGAGAGGTAGGTATACCTGTCACCACCATCAGGCAGAGACAGGGTCACCTTCTTTGTCCCCTAACAAAATTAATATTCATTTTTCAAAAGCAATTTCAACCTTTTCCCTTCTGGAACACCCACAGCTGCTTTTTTACCTCCTCTTGCCACCACTCATCTTCAGTAATAAATAAGTGGTGCCTAATTCCCATCCCAGCAATTCCACATTTCAGAAACGAAGAAGATCGGATCAAAGTCTTTCTTCCCATAGAAGCGTGATGCCCAGTGTCATCATGGACAGCCTTTAGGCAGAGTTTAAAATCCATGCACTGTTAACAGATTTGGCTTTATCTACAGTAATGAGTGTGCACAGAAAATTTTTCTTAAAGCTGCCTACTTCTACAGCTCTTTGGTTCTGATCAAGGCAGCATCCATGTCTGAGATCCTGAGAAGGGTAACTATCTGTCTTGCATTCTAGAGTAAGCAAGAAATGGCTAATAATGCAGAGCTGCATGCAGATATTGAAGCATAATAGGTCCGCATTTGTTGCAGAAAGCAACGCTTAGCCCTCAAAAAGAGAACCTGCTGGCCTACAAATGAGCGTTTCTTTGCTTTCACTTCAACTTCCAATAGCTGCAGATCTGTATGAGAACATGGGATTTCTTATCACAGCAACCAGGGCTAACAAAATTCTCCAAGCCCTCTTTCAGACAATAATTAGATTCACTAGCAGTTTACATAGTGGATGATGGAAGCCTGTCACTGGTGAAACAGGAGATGATTTTGAAAGCTATCCTGATGTATACAGACTAAATTAAGCATTCTTAATGCCATTTAACATGACTGACACTAATTATTTGCTGATAAAAAAATCTGATTAATTCTTATTTAACTGAAGTTTAATAGATCAACAAGCTGCGTGGTGGTTTGCAACCTCTTTATTGTTCCTATTCTAATTTTTAAATTAGGTGTTTTTTAAAGATTTTAACTATTCTTATCTTCTAACCCAGTATCAAATATAAACTTGTCTACAGTGTCAACTGCATCCAAGGATATAACATGACCACTAAGGAAACTGCCAAGTAATATTTGCTTACCAAAGAGCAAAGAGAATTATACTAACCTGACTTGTGGAAAGCTTGGTTGCATTGGGCATCAATTTACACCAGCCTGAATGAACAGAATATGGCCCTGTCTCTTCCTCCACATTTATGTTTCTTACTAGTCAGATGCCCCAGAAGTGGTGCAGTTAATTCTGTATTATATTAGATTCACTAATTATATCAGACCAAATATTGTTTATTCATGTACATGGAAGACAGTGACTTCTGTGGGATATATGCGCACCCACGAACACCATATAATTAATAAACTGCACTTTAAAAATGCAGCAGTTATACAAAAATAAACATCTCTGTCTCTTTGTGAATGCGTGCTCATGAACTCATATTTTGGCCCCACCACCCAGAGTACAAGTCAAATCAAGCAGCACCTTTAGGGCAAACATCTTCATATTCCCTTACCAATATGCTGCAAACCCAAGGTCGGCAAAACAACTCACTAGCTGAGATTTTAAGGCCAGGTTTCTTTAAGTCCTTGGTCTTTGAGAGAAGAAGAATGATGCAAAAGGTGCCAACTCCATATTCACCTGTGTGACATGAAGTGATATTCTAGCAACAGGACTCACATGACTGCAGTGCTGAAGAACTAGAGTTTTCTCTTTCTTGCATCAAGATGTATCAGAACAATTCTAAGGAAGTCAAAATTCACTTGCTCAGACCAACTGAGATCAGAGATCATGAGAAAAATGTCTGCTGTTGTAAAGCCTTAGTCATTTTCAGAACGTACAGTTTTATAAGTGGGATTTGAGGTCTCTAATTCACTGCATAAAGCAGCTGGGTGTAAAATCATTCACGCTGCAGTCGCTGATGTCAGAGTGACATCAGTCCGGTCTATGAAGAGGCAGCAATTCAACTTGAAAACAGCATGGGGAGGTGGGGGGTGGGGAAGAGAGCTATTTTTAACATTATACTTTGTGAAATTATTTCTCATAGGTACGTAAGGGGATAATGCTTTGGAGGACAGAGAAGTAGGCTTTCAAATAAATTATTTCAGTATTTACTAAAACTGCAGTATTGCTTTGGTTTTTAATCATCCACAGGAGTCCTTTCTTGCTTTACATGCTCCTGTCATAAGCATTACGCACTAATTAGCTAAAACCCCTAGAAAGCATTAGTGATGCTTTATAGCTTTATTGCAGTGTCTGAAACAATTTTTAATAAACTGTTTGTACTAAATTGTACAAATATAAAATGCCAGTGAGCATTGATGTGTGATGTACCTCATAGCATCTAGAAGTGCATACTTCTAAACAGCAATATAATAATCTGTGAGACTCAATTAAAAATTCTACTTTAACAGCATCTTGAACCTGAAGTTCTGCTTAAAATGTTACAGATCTCCTTACACTTTGTTGATGAGGGTAGTAACTGTGAAGCAGTATCATTCAGGCTGCTGTCAGAAAATTCAAAATTTCCAAGCTTCTAGATGTTGCTCTATTGAATAACTCTTCTTTGCAAACAACGGATAAACTGTCCATTCTAGATATTCTCAGTAGCTCCAGAAAATAATTAATTCTCTGGTTTACACTGTATATGTAAAAGTTAATTCCAATAGAGTATTTTGTATTGATGTAAGCTTTTTCTAAATAGAAATGCAGATTATTTTCTATTCAATTAACTTCTGTTAAGAATGTATTTTATTAGCCATCTCTACTTTTTATCAACTTCTGTGGACTGTTCAGTAGGTTTATAATTGAAAATAACAATGTATATTTCCTACTGTACTTAAAAACATAGAAAAAATAACTTCAATAAAAAAAGGTATCTAGCTCTTTTTTTGTCAGTAAGTTTGCATGCTAGATCCCAGTTCACTTGGTTCCTATGTATACTGCCTAATGGAATAATAAAAGGGTTTGATTGAGTCAGAATTACCTGGTTGCTAAAAATAGTTATCACTCCTTTCTGAGAGGCTGTTACTATGAAATCCATATGGGGCACCTTCACTATATCCTTAATCACATCTTGTCTCTTGACAGCTGTCAATAACAAAGTATTACTCTTCATCTTACCGACATAGAAAATCTAAACAAATAGTATCATAATATCAAGAATATTTTCTCTTCCTGAAATGCACACTGGTACCAGCTCCAAAGCAGTAATGCTCATTATATCATAGATCATCCTATACTTGATTTAAATAATCATGTTGCATTTTTAAATATCATTAATGCATTATGGATGTGCTAGTTCTTTCTACATTGTTTAAAAAATACAGAAAAGCAAAGAATACCAGCATAAATAAATAGTTTGAGTCAGACAAATTCATAATTTCAAGATAATTTAGGAAAATGGAGAACAGGCCAAGGCAGCAGTGGAGTGTTCTGTTATAATGAGTTTAGTAAAAAACCATATATTCTGGAACACAGAAGAAGAAGAAGCAGCATGAATAATAAGCAAAGACAGACATGAGATCTAATGACTGTACTTTCAATACAGTGTGCAACACATGGCATTAAAAAAACCCTTCAATTTGGATACAAGATTAAGTAGGTCACCTGCATGAGTAATCTGCTGTTTTTCAGCTACAAGGAAAACCGTGTTTTCTTCTTTCAGCTGGGAAGACGTGGCATCACTTTCTGCTATGAAATAGCCAAAAATCTAAACAAAAATTATAGAACAAAACAAATCTACTTCTGGAATATATGTTTTTATGTATAAAGTAAAATATTTATCTGACATTTTTATCATTTAATATTCTTTTAATGAGTTTCCTAGTGTTATTTGCCTTAACCATTAGCTGTCAATATGACTGAGATCTGCTACTCAGGCACAATCTTTCTTCAATGTCTGGAAAGAAGCCTGCATACATAGGGTTTCTAGGAATAAAACCATCTAATTGATAAAGCTGTTAGTCCACCTTTGCCTTGTAAAGATTGTAAATAGTCATCTTCAATTTCCTTTTTCCAGTTTTACCTACTTGTGCTTCCTTGGCTAGACACCAGCTAGACCTCAGCTAGAAGAAAAAACAGTAAAAGGCAAACAAAACAGATTTCTCTATATTTATAAACAGAGACTCAAAGTAGCGTAGGTTTAGCCTACACAGAGGAGGTTTTCCATAAAGATATGTAGATTCCCCATTTTCCTGAAGAAAATAGAATATAAAGTCCATTTTTAAAGTTCTTTTTCCACCATCTCCCTAAGCCTGGCAATGTTCTATTTGTACTGATCATGATGGAGATCCCCAGACAGGATATTCAAGTAAGTAGCTCATTTCTGTTCCAGGTTGTGATAATACTTCAGCTGAAATGCTCTCCAAACCTTAAGGTCTGTACCCAAGAGTAGGTTAGTCATTTCCTCAGGAAATGAGTTCACTCCCACTCAGCTGTACAGATATTTTTAAATAATACTATGTACGTTATAGATACACACTTTCTTTCATGAGTTGTAAAAGCAATGCCCCTATGGATGCAAGACAAAACTTTGCACTTCCTTATAGTTCAATATTTTTCATGGTATACAACAATATTTTTCTTCTTTGAGAGATTCAGATGTACATCTTTCAAAAAAAAAAAATCTTACACAAGTATTCATCTTTCACTTAACAACTCCCTCCTTATCATGCACAAAATTACTATCATACATTATCAGTCAATACATCATCTGTCTATTATAGCCCCTTACATTCCCCTTTCTAGTTTCTTTTAATAACACCTTGTTTCTCCACTCTGTATCAAATCAGGATACAGGATTTACTATCCTAAATTCCAGGTGTATACTCCTTCCGCAGTCATAACAACATAATCTTCATGACACCCAACATGAATCAAAAATTGGTAATACTAGTAATTCATGCATATGAATTGGTTTTCATGTTGTAGCATTTTCATGGTTGATTCTCACTGTTTTAAGTTCCATCTGAATCCCCCCAGTTGTTTGGTATTAAATAGAACGGCTTGGAAAGAATTGGTGTTGTTAGAACATTATAATGGAGTGTTTCCCCCCAAAATTAAGGCTGTACTCTTTCCACTAGCAGCAATTAATATTCTTGTAGGAGGTTTCCATCTATAATACATATAAAGACAGTGTTACAGAATCACAGAGTCACAAAATCATGAGGTAGAAAAGGACCTCTGGGGATCATTTAGTCCAACCCCTCTTTCCAAGGGAGTCAGCTGCACCAAGCTGCCCAGGACTGTGTCCAGTTGGGTTTTGAATATCTCTAAGGAGGGAGATTCCATAAAATCTTTTGGCAATCTGTTCCAATGTTTGATCACCCTTGTGATGCAAAAGAGTGGTTTTGTGCATTCAAATGGAATTTCATGTGTTTCAATTTGTGCCCATTGCCTCATGTCACGTCAGTAGGCACTATGGTGTCTCTCTCTTCTTCATTCCCCATCCTGGTCTCCTTAGGAATTTACACACAATGTTGAGCTTTCTCCAGACTAAACAGTCTCAGTTCTCCTAACTTCTCCTCATATGAGAGGTGCTCCAGCCCCTTAATCAAATCATCTTCATAACCCTTCACTGGACTCTCTCCAGTAGCTCCATCTCTCTCTTGTACAGGGGAGCCCAGACCTGGATCCTGTACTCCAGGTGTGGTCTCAAGTCCTGAATAAAGAGGAAGGATCACTGCCTTTGATCTGCTGGGAGTCCCTTTCCTAAAGCAGCCCAGGATGCTGTTGGCCTTCTTTGCTACAAGGGCACCTCGCTGGCTCATGTTCAAAGGACCAATTATCTTTTGTGCAGGGCTGCTTCTCAACTGGTCTGTCACCAGGGTATACTGGTGCATGGGATTATTCCTCCCCAGTTGCTGAACTTTGCATATTTTTGTGGAGACTGCTGGAAACTTAGGAAACCCTTGAACATGGAGGTACTTGAAAAATAGAAACATGAGGATGACAACGAAATAGGAACACTCACACAAGGCTATGATATTTTGGGTCATGGAAAAGTATTTGGAAGATTTTGTCGAGCTAAAGACAGGTCAGATATGGAGAGGTGAATCTGAAAAAAATGATCAGTGAGAGTAGGAAGAGAGGAACAAAGGGTCAAGGATAGAGTTCTGGGAAAGGGGGGCGAGAGAGAGAGAGAAAAGAGAAATATCTAAGGAACAAAGTGATGTGTATCCCTCTTCCTTGACTTTCAAGACCGAGGGAATGCTCAGCAGTGCCAAAAGCAGCAGGGGGACTCAGAAGAACAGGGATGAAATACAGTCCTTTTAGAAAAAAATCATTAGAAAACTGGAGCACAGACAGCAGAAGCCATGACGCATATTTGGGATGTTACAGAAAGTAACTGCTATCAATGATATGTTTGAAAGATTAAGTGATAAAAAGGAAGCTGAAGCAAGATCAAGGCTACTTACATTGTTCACAGTGGATAACTGATGTACCCAAGTTGCAGTTTATAAGTGTGATTTGTCCAGTACAACTAGTAGGTTAGTGAACATGGTAAGAGTGAACCTATCAGGGAAGGAAGGTATATCAGTTTCTTTCCCTATCTCTCTCAAACAACACCTGGTCTCAACTAGATTACCCACAATATTTTCCAGTCTTAAAATGACAGTTACCATTTCAATAGAGTCTTCAAGCACTTCGAAGGAGCAGATTTGCTTTTTTTTTTCTTCTTTTCCAGAAAAAGTAAAGAAGGCAAAGGAGGATGAGAAAAACAAGTGGGACATAGGCTCATCAATTGTCAAATACAGTCAACTCAAAAATTAGGGGAAAAAAAAGGAAAAGCTACAGATATGGGTGCAAGAAAAAAAAAAAAGTCTATGATCCTCATCAGTAAGTAAATGTGTACAACTTTAGAAGTCAAGTGGTGAAAAAGAGATGAGGAAACTTTAGAGGCATGGTGCAGCTACACTTCTAAGCCTGTGGCATAGTCAGAAGAGCAAAGAACACTGGCGTCATTCCTGACATTAGTAACTCTCCAGGATTACCTTGACCAATTTGAAACAGTAGAGTTTGTCAGAGAAAAAAAACTTAAAAAGACCAATACCATAATATGTAAGATATAAACCAATCCCATATTATGTTATTAAAACCCATTCAAATAAGCCTGGAAATATCTGGTTAGAGCAAATAATTACACATAGGTTGTTTCCACAATTACAGTGGCTGAAGTTATGGTTGATGTAAATACGGCTTAGACAACAACCAGATGATCAATGCAATGATTATGCTGTTTCAGTGTAAGCTAAATCTGGAGAATTCCAAGACTCAGCAGATTTCTTAATTCAGTCTTCACCTCTTTCTCTATACCCAGCCTACTTGTAAAACAAGCTTTATCCTTTTGTCCTGAAAGAAGCTTAGATTTATGTTCCGTAGCATATAGATAGCTTGTAATACACATCACCATCAGATTTCCCACTTAACAGAAAAACAAACCAAAAAAGGTGAAAAACTCACTGCAGCTTTTTTATTGTATTTTAAACTGTGCTAGATAAGACCATGTCAAGGTAAAGAAAGCAATGTCAGTCTGCAGTTGATTCAAATAGCTTGATCTTTGTCTATTCCATAACTGAATTACCACTTCCATCACAGATGAATTTCCAGTTACTTTATGTTAAATATTTCTCTCAACAGGAGAAAATAAAAATAAACTAACACATTAAAACTTTAATCAGGATTCTTCGGAACAGAGAAATAACAAATATTCCTATTTCACTCCCTATGGCAGTCAATATAGTCTCACCGACATCCATGAAATGAGGTAGAAAATTTTGAATAATACAAGAATTTGATTAGTGTTGTAATGACACAGTACTACAGCATGCCTGATAGCAGCTGGTCATTTCAAGAGCTTAGCTTGTATATCATGTACTATCAAAGCCAGAAATGTCTTTTTCCCCCTCTATTTTTAGAGTTTCAAAGAAATGCTGAACAAAACCTTTAAGTATCCTCTCATATTGAAAGATGAAGTAAGGAAGAAGGGTGACATGCACACAGGAGACATGCAAAGATAAAAGATTTCAAATTTATCTCTCACAAGTTGAATTTAATAATAAAGAAATTGGATGTGGCCTAAAGTTCTATTTGATAAAGAGGGTTTATAGGCAAATTCACTAGAAGGCAGTTACATTACATTTGATGTCCTCTACAGCTGACTATTTCACAGATATCCCCCAGGCTCTTCTTGAAGAAAATCTTTAATGCCTGGCACAAACAAATGTTTGTGAGTAATGTGACATTGTAAGTAAAAACAATGTTAAGAGATGCATTAACCAGAAATGTTCCCATATAGAAGCTTATTAAAAGGAAAGGACCAGATACATTGGGTTTTTTTGGATGGTATTGGGAAATTACTTGATAGGAATTGTTGATAACATGTAAATAACAGTTGTTGGGTACCTTCAAGGTTCAAATAATAACGAGATGTTCCAGTGTAACATAAAATGGAAAAATGTTAATGAATGTATAGTTCATGCCACTTGTTAATACCTTGCCTTTTGGCTTTAAGTCCAGCAAGGACTTGCCACATATGCACTGCCACCTGTGTTATCACAGGAAAGTTACTGTGTGCTGGAAGTTCTGTCCTATATGAACAATTCTGTCTTCAGGTAGAAGACAAACACAATCTTTTAGTAACGTATGATTATGGATGCTCTTGATACAGATTGGCTCTAAAGTGTAAAAATCAGTCATTTTTACATAACAGTTGCTTGAAACACTATCCATGGAACATACCTTAATAAAAGATACTTTTCTAGAGCAAGCGCTCATAATTTCTCATAACAGATGAATAAAACCAGGGCATCATGTTTAAAAGAAACAAAACAAAGTACTTTTTTACAAAATGTGGAAAACTGTGGATGCTATGGAAGTATCCTTTTTGGGTGGGTTCAGAAGTAATTTACAATTGGATAGATTAAGTCCATCAAGGTTTACTAAACACAGAATGCGGTTGCAAATCTGGCAGAGAAAATCCTTAAGCTATATGCAGCCAGAAGCTAGGAGGGTAGACCAGATCTACTATTTCATAGATACACAGATTCACAGATTCAGAGTGTTAGGGGTTGGAAGGGACCTCTAGAGATCCTCTAGTCCAACCCCACTGCCAGAGCAGGATCACCTAGAGCAGATCACACAGGATCTTACCTCGTTCTTACACGAAGATTTGGTATTTACTGCCACTACAGACAGAAAAAATGGATTATGTCTCACCCATCTACAGACTCAGATAACACACACAGAATTCTCTGGTTAAAAAGCTGTCTACTACAATGCTGCCATACCTCTAATGCTTCACATTTAAAGCAAAGGGCAGATTTATCCCTGTGAAAAGGGGAAGAGGAAGGAGAGGAAGCAGAGGAAACAGCGAAAAAAGAGAAAAGAAAGAGAGGAAGCATTTCTGATGGTTTAGCTAAAGATAGACTCATCCTCAGAGCACAAATTGCATACGGTAGTCATAAGAGGTTTTGCATTTTGTCAGGAAGCCTGAGGCCAATGCATATCAGTGAAGTAGTTCAGCAGAAGACCTGACCATCCTCAGTCTCCATGCTCCAGATCCTGCTACCTTGTCAGGAATCTAGTATATCAAACTTTGCTTGAGGATGAGCAGTTCTGGTACACAACTCAGTGCCCTTTCAGAAAGCAAGCAGGAAGAATGCTTTATTTAGTTCAGTCATGCTTCAACATGTATTTCTGTGTGTCTACATAATAGGATTAAGGATCTTGGTTCAGAGAGAACAGGGGCCAACTTCCTTTACTCATGTAAACCAGTGTAGCATAATTTATGTTTAATAAGAATTTTGATTTGCAAGTTCAGCTGATGTACCAAACAGGTAGGGGTAGGAAAGAAAATTAGTTCACCTACAAACATTCTAGTTAAGCTTTCATATCAGACCTTCAATGGCATGCTTTTATAAGGACAGATACCTCTCAGACTTGGAAAGACTAGAACAAGAAAAACCATACGTATTTAGAATAAAAAACAGTCTTGCCTGATGAAATGACGGGACTGATTTTGCAACCAGCATACTAGGAGCAAATCTTATTCGTAAGAATCTGCTAGAATTAGCAGCATGGACTCTCCCATGTGTTACGCTGTTTTGCGTGATATACTTAGAAGTCTGAAATTAGCCAGAGATAGTCAGCAGAAAATCCACTACAGCGAATCTCTTAGCAAAACATCTGTAGAGACAATGCTGTCATTTGCAAAATATCCACCTGTTTGCCCATATGAAAAAGTGGGGAAAGGCATCACTCAGCAAAGTTCTTCCATACTTAATCTTTCACTGACACAATGGCCTGAAAGAACTAGTCCTCACTCTAGTGAAATAGGTTAGGGATGCCTCTAGGGATCATTTTCCTATTTACAACTTCTACTTACACTGAATACTGAACTTCTGATGCTCAACCTTCGCATTCCAGCTTTTGACACTAGGAGCATAGGATTTTTCCTATTTAAACTAAAATTATAATAGCATAGAACACAGAATAACAGAAGGTAGAATTAAATTTTACAACAATACAAACTCCTTCAGCTCTCAAGGCACATACCAGAATGGATATTGCCACTCAAATTGCACAAGAGAAATTCCAAAGACAGATTCTACTCTCCTATCTTCGAATGTTTTCCCTGGAAACTTACATTTCATCAACAGATAGACACATGCAATTTTCTAAATTGTTTACAATCAAACTAAACAAAAGCCTTTCTTTCTCAACTTGTTAAAATTAAACATCACTTCTGGAACAGGATAGCACAGAAACAAGTAAGGTACTCTAAGCCAGTTCCTTAATATAGCTTTTGTCTAGATCAACCAAAACAATACATTTTATCTTATTTTCTAGCTTCAATGGCATATCTGTTTTCCAAATAATTTTTTTAGGAAATGAACAGTGGCCAAGGTAAATAACCTAATGGGACATGAAAGTGCCCCATTATGCCGTGAACAACAGACTCATTAACAACCCATAATCACCAGCCTAATAGTATCACCTTTTAATATTCCAATTAGTTGTTTATATTTAATAGAACTGTAGAAATCGTTACCTCACACCATTCTGTCTTTGCATCAAGGTTGTTGCTAATCTTTCTGAAAAAGGCCTTAACATTATGCTCCTTGACTTCTGGACCAAAGAGTGTCTGTGTCGTTGTGTAGAACTTATCATAGTCTATCATCTCATCTGTATGGGAGGAACAATATCCCACAGGGTTAAAAACTGGCAAGGTACAGCTTCGTTCCTTATCCCCCTACCTCCCGTCCTATTTCTCCTTCAATATCAGTAGCATGCAAGTTCTAGCTCCTCACACTGTATTCACTAAAGCATTTTGCAATTAAAAAAAAAAAAGTTCAATCTTAATGTTCAGTCTTTTCAAAACCACCTGATTTGCAATAAATGACAGGAAACAGATAAAAGAAGAGGTGAAAAATTCTCACCTCTTATTTCTTCCCTTACTCTCATACCACTGTGGTATGAGATCTGAACCTAAATGGTGTCCAGGAATAAAGTTTATTCTTTCATAGCGGCTTGCATTGAGAAAAGCAAAACTTCGCATGGATTATTTACAATTAAGTGACTGGGTTTGGATAATTCGTTGGGTTCGTGCTTTTACAGCTCACTAGAAACATCACATCATGTTAACTTGTATACGTGGCAACTCCTCTACTTATATTTGTGAGAAATCACTGTAGCATTATAATTTGACCTGAAGTCCTAACAGGAGGAGAAAAGTACTCTCATAGCACAATCTGCCCATTTCCTGTAAAAATCAGGAAGTCACAGTTTGAACATCAATTTCTAGTCTTTCTTTTAGTTTTGTCTCTGTGACACCTACTCACCATATAAAAATCACACTTTTCCATAAGAAAGAGTATTTCTTACCATCACCAATATACAAGCCTAATCTCTCCTTTGTCTTCTGGGTTACCGTTTTTTCAACTAGTTTCTGGAACTGCTTCAGTGCATCCTTGAAATCTGGTACTTCAAGAGCAGAGCAGCTCTCCTTATCACAATCCTTTTTAGACATCCTTTATTAACAGAGTACAAGAGGGAAAGTTCTTACAGCCTGCTCCAAGCCTTGTTTTGCCCCTTAAATCTTAAACTCCTACATTACTTCATATGGGCTGCAGCTGCATGACAGTTATAGTAAGCACTACATAATACAACAGAGGCGACTGGCTTAGCACCTCAAGTTGGCAAACACATTAGTGAACTTTTGATGTCAAAACCCCCCTTTACTTCACAGAATACTACTCGCTGAGCGGCTCTAGGTCATGAACCAGGATCACTAATCACCTGGCATGTGAGATTATTTTGTGCAATTGGCAGTTGAACAGGCATGAACTTTCTCACTTCCAGAGCCAGACAAGAATTTCATCAGGGTTCAATTCTGCTGGCACCACTTTAGCGATATGAGATCATGTTCTTCAGTAAGAATACACCTTTGAGACTAGCTGTTGCAAGTTTATCATATCTTTAAGACTTCTGTACTGAGTGAGGAGGAAGGAAGAATATACCAGTTGTCTCTAAGTTTCATATTGTCTTCTTACCCTTCGGGTTATTTGCAAGTTTTCTGCCAAAGGCTGTACACTAACTGACAGAGTTAGGAACAGCTGCAATTTTGGATTCCCTTGGATCCACACATCATTTGGTGAAGTGACATAGCCAGTTCTCTGTTTATATTTGCTCTGTGACAGGAGAACCGAGATCAGCCTGATTGATGATATTCTAGTATGTGCTACTGCTGCAAGGCTCGCCAGGGGTCTCAAGCTAGGTGGGGATGCCTGGTTTTACAGCAGCAATGAGACCATTTTACCAGGGATATTAAGTTATGAATCTTTATTCATGTAGTACAAAGAGGTCAACGACATCCAATTCAATCAAAAGAACTTGTAAAGCACTTTTTGACAGTTATTGGGAATAACATCGAAGGTTTGATTCCTTAGTAAATCTCTCTCCATTTCTTAAATATATGCCTTGTATTTATGCCTATGCCTCTCTATTGTAGTCAAAATCCCTGCTCAGTTAACTGGAACTTCTAACCTAGAAACCCAATTACCCTGCAGAAACATTTTTAGTTGCATAAATCATTATGACTGAGATTGCAAGAAACCCAGTGATGGAGTGGTAGAGTTTAGTTCTCATCTGTCCAGTTGCCTCTCCCTTAAGCTCTTACAGCCATTCAAATTCTCTTTACCTGTCTTGCCTAGCTTCCAGTCAAGTTACTGTTTCTGTCTTTCTCCTAACATACAACTAATGAGCAGAGATTAAGTGTTGGCTTTTAACATGTACCTAGCCAAAGCTCAGCTACATGTCTTAAATGGTTACTATTTTGAAAAGGGTCTGCATTTAACTTCTACCTAAGTCAGGATCTTAAAGTCAGAATTCTTGTCTACGAAGTTACCCCAAGGACCTTTCCTTTTTTTTGTTCTCAGGGCATACTTAAACAAAAACAGGGTGATGCTATTCAGAAAGCAAAATTGCAGCTACAACTTTCTTTTGAAAGCGGCAGTCCAGAGCACTCACTGACTAATCAAAATTGTTTGATATGCTACATAACGTCTTGAGGTCAGACAAAAATTTTGCCCTGCAAGAGCACCTCTCCTTGTGTTATATCTGTTGTCTTTTTATCCTGCTAAATCTTAAATTCTTTACTGAATAGTGGAACCCTAGGGTATTTAGCTGGAGTGGTGGAAAAATGAATTTATTTTTCCTATAGTTGAAAGAGAATTAAATCCAAAACTATCCCTTGCATGAGAAACACAGGGACTGCTGAAGAAAAGGCAAGCACTAGTTCATGTGGGAATATTTTAAAGAACCACATTTCATTCTTTCTTTGGAAAGGATTGATGTAAAAAGCTGTCTACAAAGAACAGTTTGGTGCAGTGTATTTTAAGAAGGAAGCATTTTCCTGAAAAACAAGGTGCTTGAAAAAGGAATTTTATGATTTCTGCCTGTGATCATTAGTAGTTTTCTATTGACTAAACAGTCACAGTTAAAAAAAAAAAAAAAAAGGACTATAGGTATTGGTAATTTGTATGTTAATTGCTTTGGATCATGTAATGATCACAGGTTCTCTGTATATGGAAGTTAGTTATCTTGCTTAGTGTTCCTGGTTCTGTGTTACACCTCAGATGATCGACTTTCAGTTCCCACAACTCTTTACTGAATCTGATCCGTTATGCCTGATGATAACATTTTGCACATTGTAAAGGCTTACCGTTTTTTGACACTGCCATGTGAGGCACTGCGTTCTACTGTAAAGTCAGAAGAACTGTGTTTTTGTTGTTGCTCTGCCATTTCTTCTTTCTTGGTAACCTTATCAGGTTGATACAATCTGCCTGTAAAACAGGAACGACATCCCAACCCTGAATTAGTTCCTTTAAAGTACTGTTAATCCTTATAAGTTATTGTCCACATTTTAGGTGTGTGGTATCTGCGGTTTCTTTTGTATCACTACAGTATGCTGACATTAACTTCTGGCACCTTTCTGTTTATCACACTACTCTTATGTCTGCTGCACATTTACATGAATATTATTAGCATAATAAATATAACTGAACTGTCATTGAAGGTGAACAAAACTGCTCATAGCATTAGTTATGCTTAAGCAAACATACACTTCACCGATCTTCCAGCTAGTGAAGTCATCAATTCACGTTCATTAACACAATCACATATTCCTGTGATCAACAAAATTCTAAAGTACTTCAGAGAAGCACATCAGTGATAATGAGTAGAGGCTGGTATCTTCTGTCATTCAAAAAAAAAAAAAAAAAATGATGCTCATAAAGAAATAATGAGAAAAGTTATTGTCCCTCTTTTTATTCCTCTCAGCAAGGTAATTTACATAATCTTAGATTATTTTCATTTTTATATCAGTGCAAATGTTCCTGCTTTATTAAGAGATGATTAAATTCTAGATGAGTAAATTTGACTAGAACAGGCAGGCCAAAATATCTTCTTTGACCCTAAATAGTGTCCTTGCTCCTAAATTTAACAGAAGGATCATGAATTCATAAAGTTTAAATACAGAAGAGATGTTGAGATCTTCTAGTTTAACCTCCTCTGTGTTACAGATCATTAAATATCAGCCATTTGTCACTATAATGAGCCCAATTATTCTGTTCTAAAGCATAACTTGCAGAAAGGTATCAAGTTTTAATCTGCAGACACTGAGATGGAGAATCCATCAAGCTTGTTCCAAAGGTTAATTGTTCACATTGTTAAAATATAAGTCTCCTGTATGAATTTGTGTGGCTTCAGCTTCCATTCAGCAATTGTTGGAATGTCTTCACTGATTCAGAGTAATAGCAGGCATATTCTCCTACTGGGGGTCTCTGTACCTGAATTGCTTCTCCATTTTTTCTCTCTTGTTAATTAAAGCAGATTGAACTCTCTACTTTCTACTGCAACATCTTCCTTCAGCCCTCAAAATAATGTTTGTGATTCTTTTCCACATTTTTCAGCTTTTGAATATCTTTAAAGAATGCTGATGCCGTATTGCAGTGCTATACCATAATAAGCAAATTAGTACTATAATCAAATAATGAATTTCAGGGTATTTGTTAAACTTGCTTTTCACTAGATCATATGGATCAACTTCTTTGTGTTGTTCTTTAGCTACTGATCTCCAGATCAGCTTTTAAATTACTTCACCCAAGGCTCATTGGCCAAGGCTTTCTTGAATTCCTGTGCATAGAATCTCTGCTCCATGGAGATTCAATAGTTGAAAGGAGAAATTATATTTTTTGTGGCTATCTAAAGGATTGACATCAATCAGGCATGTTTCAAGAATATCAAAATCACTTCTTAAAAAAAACCCACCACACACAGATAAAGACTGTAGTCTTCACAGACACTTGGGAAAATCAGCTGAACAAGTTTTGAAACATGTCAGGAAGAAACCATTTTAATATTGAAGAAATTTATTAAAAATAAGGCACGTAAGTGTCTCTGTATGAAATAGCTAGTTCTTTGAGGAAAGTGGTGTTTCAATATATGCTACCTAACTTTCTAACGCGAGCAATGCAACTGCTTGAAGTTGTCTCATCCCCGCTGGGAAGAGCACAAAAGTTTCTGGGTACTCCTGCTCAACAGCAACGAGCATGCCTTTCAGTTGGAGTAAGGAAGAGAGTTTGGCAGAGAAAAGCAGCACTGATTCCTGGGAAAGGGAGGGATAGCTTGAGGGTGCATTTTTGCTAGTTCCAATAGTAATTCTTCAGGAAAATGTTTCCTTTGTGTGTCAAGGTGCTCATTAGTCAGTGAGATACTGTATCTTGGTCAGAGTTACAGTGTATTTGGTGTATTGCTTCCAGCGAAATCCTTGTTAGGCAGTGTTTCCTGTTAATTAATTTTCCCAGTCTCTGTCATCCAAGCTTGTATGACATGAATCTGTATTTTCAGTTCCCAATTAATAACAGTGGTTTAAGGTTTATAAAAGATACTAACATCCACCCTTGGACTGGAAAGGTTAAGAACAAGAAAGCTATGTTTTGTTCTCTTGCAATCACCCATGAAGAAATTTCTTGTTATAATGAAAATACATGGAAACCCCAAATAAGGAACTATTGTTTTCAGGATTGGCTGATTTGCTTCTCTTCAATGGTTAAACTCAAGGAAACATAGAGAACAATTTTAAAAGAAGATGTGAGGACTGAGTGGACTGACAAAGGTGGAGAAGATAAGAACTGCATTAGAAGATAAGCAAAGTCTAAAAGGGAAATTCAATACTAAATTGAAGAGCAACAGGAAGTCCTTGCATTA
This sequence comes from Rhynochetos jubatus, assembly GCA_027574665.1. Lineage (NCBI taxonomy): Eukaryota > Metazoa > Chordata > Aves > Eurypygiformes > Rhynochetidae > Rhynochetos > Rhynochetos jubatus. The sequence goes on from CM050650.1 coordinate 40,535,313, forward strand.
GTAAGCCTACAGTAGCATTAACTGAATGAAAAAACATTTATTTCCTGTCTTCCTGACTGATACTGTGGAAAGCATTGGATATGAAATATGGTAGAGTTAATGCTCATTGAGAAATCAAACCTCCCAGCTCTCCTCTTCTTACTATGTAACCATATTAGTCTCTATTATTGCAAATTCTCAGACTAGTACAAAGTTAATGACACTCTGTACAAGGGCAAATAACAGCTACAGCAAGCTCATTGCAGGATTGGGAGCTCATTTGAAAAAAAAACAAAACCACAAGAATTTTCAATCTTAATCTCAAGAACCATCATAAGTCTATGAAATTCTATACTAGTTTTAAAATTCTGACCATGTCATTTCACAGCTCATAACAAATAACCCAAAGCTCTTGCAGAAGACAAACCAGCAAAAGGTGATAGATCTTCTTTCCTGCCTCTATCGGGCTGCAAATCCCCCTTTCTGTAGGTCTAATTCAAAGACAAATTGTCCCCAAGTAAAATGATGGTTCAGAACAGCCCAAAGAAAACAGTAGATCTAAAATGGGCTTAGTTGTACTTAAAGAACACCTGGCACATAAAAGATTTTGGTTCTGCCTCTGATTTTGGTCCAGATCAAGCCCAGCCATTACAAAAAAAATCAGTCTCTGAAGCTGCCTTTTTTTGATGACCTAAGCTACACATCCTTTGCTGTTTCATCCTTTTAAACATTCCCTTAAACCTGGATGTGTTTGTAGATGAATCAGGATACAGCTGCTTGAGTTCAGAGTGGCTGAACTCCTTTCTGACCGGTATGGAGTTGGGCAAGTCATGGCCATGAGCAATGTACATGGCCATGAGCTCACTCTTTTCTACTGACTTCATTCTTCACTTTGCTTTCACCATATGATTACCCCAAAAGCAGTTACTCCTTCCTATAAAGTGCATTTGCTCTTCTGTGTCACCAACAACTGCTGAAACAAGCAAGTAATAATTTTAAAAACTGTGTTTCCTATGCACTATTTATTGATTTGTATGCTGGACTCTGAAAAAAATTACAACAGGCTGGTCATTTTGTTGTTACTTTCAATTCATGTTTGTCACACAAACAAGAAGGGATGAATTCCTATGGAAGGTTATGCCTTTAAAATAAACAGTTTATATCACAACTGAATTTCATGTCCTTGCAAAACTTGGTGTTACTGGTCTTACATTGCTGTCACAGTGTTAGTGTTTACGATTCAAGCTGTCCTAAGAGCTGTGTCTATACCATCAAGGGAGGTATGATGTCAGCAGGTACAAGTATATATCACCACTTGTTTTAATCTACTTAGCAAGAGACAGGTGCCACAGAGGCATCAGTATGCATCTGCCACCTGGGTGTGTACCACAGTCCCACACAGGTTTGTAGAGCCCAAATGAAGTTCATCTCACCTACCTTAGGCATCTGAAAGTTAATCATTCAAGTCACCCTGCATGCCAGTCAATGATAAACACTTTCAGAGTGATTCGTCTCACTGGGTTTAGGTGCTTAACTTTTAAAGGCATTATTTAAGTGAGATGCAACACACCTGCAGCTAGTACAGCTATTTGTACACATGCCAGCTGTGGAAGAGCTCACATGTCATGGTACATGCTGCAGCCGACTTCCAACTGTAGCACAGATGTTCTGCGAGCATCTCATCACCTCCCAGGATTGTCCATTTGGGTCCCCTCCATGCTGCCAACACTTGTGCTTGCTTCAGCGAGCAGTGTTTGAGCCAAACACTTTTCTCAGTCCCGATTATTCTCAGATTCTCGTAATTTTCCCCCTTAGCCTGCTTTATGATTTAAAGCTCACATCCTAGTATGGACTAGATTATACAGCTAGGATTACAAATTCTGCAAGACCAAGCCCTAATTTTGAACTTTTGTCATTAAACTTGTGTATATTTTTTTTTACATATTGCATGATCAACAGATGTAGATCTATACTAAAAGCGTTGTTTTAATGCCAAGTGGTTGGGAAAAGATGAAAGGTTTCCTCTGTCCATAAACTCTTCCTTGCTCTATAGATACACACTGCAGCTATATATAGATACAGTGAATAATCACTTGGCTTTCATCTGCCTTTAAGGCTGAAGAATAGCAAAAAGAACAAGTGAGAAAACAAATGCCAGGAGAAGGCTGTAAAAATACAAATTAAAAAGCTGAATCCAGGTAGCCAAAGTTTTTTGGGGGGTTGTTTTTGTTTCTTTCAGAGGACTGCAGTCTGGCTGCCTACCATGCCTTTTGCAGTGAGTTTTTACAAAGTTTAAAACAGGCAGCAAAACCACAGCATCCTCTGATTCCTGAAACAAGTGTTTTGAGTATGGGCAAAAGCTTCTCTTTTCTGCTCACTCTCTGCTTGTTAGGAAAGATGGGAAAGAGCCTGTGATTTGAAAGGCATGCTAGCAGAAGTTAAAGAAGAGAGAAAATGAGTGAAAGCAACATGTAAGTGAATGAACAAATGGGAAATGAATTAGGTCTCTTAAATGCCTCAAAATATTCTTCCTCCACCCCACAATGTTCTCACTGCAAAAGCCCTGACATTTTTGATGGTATAGTTAGAAGTGGGAGTCATGGTTCGTGCTTTGTATTTCCACGCAAGGTTAGAGAGTAGCAGAGACTTTGGCACTTCATTTACTCTGCTTCAGGTTCCTCAGGTCTAACATGAGTCACACTCAATGCTCTGATGTCTTGAAACATTTCAAATGACTAAATACAGCAAAGGCAGGGAACCTTTGAAGACAGTCCCAGACATCTGCAGACTTTCCAGTTGTGAATTATTATTTCTATAGCTGGCTTTTAAGGGTTTTTTTATACACATGTGAGCATGTATCTACACACACATACATGTCAGCCACCCGAAAATTTACAGCCAATGCGTTTTTCCATCCCATGTACATTGTGCCTAACAGACAACACATCAAAAGAACAGTTGCAGAAGTGATGTAGGAAGTCCTAGGGAGTTTCAAGGACTGTTTTTATCATACAGGATTGGAGACTTTGTATTCAAGCTTCTTGTTCTACTGTTTTAATCTCATGAGCTCAAGTACATATATATTTTGTACTTTGAGTTGAGATGCACTTCCAGTAAGCTACACACATACGCTTCCAGAAACGCAAATACTGGGTTGTGGTTTCTCCTTTCGTGCAACTCTAAAAAGGAAGGTAAAATCCTTTTTGCAGCATTTTCTTTAATATGCATGCATGTTTGATGAGCAGGGTCTGGTCCAAACATAAAATAGTGCAAACGTGAAGCATTGCAAAGGAGATGCCTGGGTTTCTTAAATGTGTCAGCTTTTTAATTGCCTGAAGTGTTAGAAAAGGAATGGCTAATGAATTAATTAGATTGCCAAAGCCATAGCTGCCTTGGCTCTAGACTGTGTTGGGTGAAACAGGTGCTGAACAAGAATCAGGAGTCAGGGTTCTGTTTCCAGCTTTGCCTTTGACCTGATGATACAGTAACACAGCATTTCTTTTTGTTGCACCTCATATGAATAGTGACACTGCATGGAAGACAAATGGAACTCAGCTTATGAAGTATTCAAGATCACTTGATCAAGATCACTAATGTTAGAAATTTAACAATATTAATAATGTGACCACTATCAAGTCAAGCATTGATGAGACTGCATATTTATGTATCTATTTAATTTTGCTATGAAAAATCCCAAACCAGGAATTCTGAGGTATGATCTTTCGTAAAATGTAATTAATGGGTTCTCCTGCTCTTATTTTCTAGAAATCCAAAAGACATCTAAAGGGAGTATTTTTGACAGGTGCTGTAGTGAAAAACTACTTAAGAACACTGAGTATATAATGGAATCTGCCAACGGACAGTATGTTGTCTAACATGCACTATACACTAAATTACATTTCTCCCGTGTTCCACCTTACCAGTTTTTCACTCCTTTCCTATTGCAGGGATAAAAAAGGTACAGAATTAAAGATTTTCCTTTAAAGGAAGAAGATAGGGATGTCTTCTTTTGAATGAGGTGTACCATTAATTTGGCCAAGACGTGTCTTATTGTTAGACTTTAACCATGCAGCAACTGGTCCTAAACCAGCCCATGACCGTGTATGACATAGTACTTTTGCACATGGTCTGTCATACACAGGTAATTCTCTTTTACAGACAAAGAAAGCTAAAAATTATGCCTTCCCTAAAGCCCACGCAGAAGTACTAGTGGTTTGTTACTGGAAATGTGCTCTATTAATCCAGCTTTTAGAGGGAAAAATATAATTGATTTGAGAAAAGCAGCTGCTCCTGCTGCCTTTGTAATGAGAAAGAAACAGAAGACCGGTGATGAAGAAGCAGACTGAACTAGCTTTTTAAAGTAGGTTTCAGTTACCAATCCATCATATTTGATGGATTTGAAAACATAGGTTGTTAATAAAGTTAACATGGATAAGAATAGTTACTTTAATCAGTGTTTTATTTTTCTGATCCATGACTTTTTCTATTCCTAACCCTTGTGTTACAGCAGTACTTTGTCATATAAAATAGCCTTGAAAAATCCATAGTTTGTATCTATATATATATGTGTTTTGAAAGTTGTCAAACCTACCTCAGCTACCCATGTGTTCAGTCTTAGTCCACAGGGAATCACACTCTTGTTCTAGTCCTTTTAATACCACTATGTGTATGAGAGAGGGGAAAAAAATAGGTATTGTTTGCCAAGGCACATTTCCATGAAAATTCTGGTGCTTCCACAGCTAACGGATTATTTTTTCCATCTAAACTAATAGATATAAACTGAAAGTTTTATTTGGGCCCTTGTGAAGGCTGTCACACATCAGCACGTATGTGGGTCAGCTAGTAATGCAAACTAACTAGAGGTCTTCCCCTGAGGAAGACTGATGTTTGGTCTGGCAAGGTGTTTTAGGCCCAAAGCCCCACTGCACAAAAATCATTGTGACACATTCAGGGACATTCAGGCTGGGTTTGGACACAGTACAGCTACCCTAGCATGGCTAGGGGTCGGTGAAACACCCTGACTAAATCTAGTCAGAGCTGTACACAGGCAGCTTGGGCATTGCTGCACTGTTTTCACACAACACACGCTACAGACGAAGGGTGACTTCATAGTGCGAACTTTGGTGTCTTACTTGCTCCGTGACTGACAAAGAGCTGTTCACTTGCACGGCAAGTTTGCCAGGGCCGTGAGGATGCTGGTCGCTTTGTGAGGATGCAACTACTACAGCCACCTCTGAGCACTGTGGGGAAGCACCTCAGAAGAGGTCATTGCCATAATGGGAGTTTTCATTGGCAGGATACCTGGAGAAGTCTAAATATCGCTTCAGCAGTTTCTACCTCTTGCTGGAGCAGGGTGCAGAGGTCTGCCCAAATCTAGCTCCCCAGAGGGAAGTGCTGCTGAAGGCAGCCGTACCGAGCCAAAAGGCACAGAGGATTTTAAGGAAGAGAAGGAGACAGCCGCATCCCAACCGTGACCAGGTTGCTCACAGCAGCAAGTGAGAGGGCGAGGTGGGGGGGTACTTGTTGAGGAGCCATGGGGCACGCGCACCGGCGTTGTATGGCGATATGCACACGCTCGCAGAGCCCACGCCGCCGGGAGCAACGCCCTGACCCCCGGCAGGGCCAGGAGCTGGGGCAGCGCCCGGGGTGGCACCCAGTGCTGGGGCAGGCGAGGGTGAAGCCGCCTGAGGGCGCGCCCTCCGTGGGCGGGAAGGTGGAGGGCGCTCCTCCTCCTCCTGCACTCATTAGCGCTCTGCGATGGGGCTAGGAGAGGACGGGGAGGTTGGTCCCTGCTCTGGCTGGGCTATGCGTGGCGAGCCGTGAGCTATGCACTCGGAGAACAGCACGGGCACGACGAGCCGCCCGGAGACCGCGGCGGCGGAGCAGGAGGTGCCGGGCGACCGGCCCCTCTTCAGCGCCGGCACCTACGAGCTGCTGGCGCTGCTCGTCGCCACCATCGGTGTGCTGGGCTTGTGCAACAACTTGCTGGTGCTGGTCCTCTACTACAAGTTCAAGCGGCTCCGCACGCCCACCAACCTCTTCCTCGTCAACATCAGCCTCAGCGACCTGCTGGTGTCCGTCTTCGGTGTGAGCCTTACCTTCATGTCCTGCCTGAGGAGCCGCTGGGTGTGGGACGCCGCCGGCTGCGTCTGGGACGGCTTCAGCAACAGCCTCTTCGGTGGGTGACGGTCGCCTCACGTCCCCTCCCGGTCCCGCTGGGTGAGGGACGCTCGGCTGCCCGCGCTCTCCTTAACCGCTTTCCCCGGGGGTCCCGCGCCCTGGCCCCCCACCCCACCCGTGCCCAACCGTCGCCTCTCCCCCGCCCCCTCCTTCCGCCATGTGTGGCTGAGGAGCACGTACGGCTCCGGCTGTAGGGCGGTCAGCAGTGTCCCGCCGCGGTGGAGCGGCTGGAAGGCCGGCTGTGTCCTGGGACAGCGCTCCCGGGCGGCCGTGGGGCTGCAGCCCCCTCGCTGTCCGCACTTGGCTGGCTGGTGGAGCTACGCCTTGAGTTTCTTTATCCGTATGTGAAATCCCAGTGCTGTCGTTCAGTCATAACGGTGTCACAGCTGGTTTTTGGGAAGCCACCGGGTCCTGTAAAATGGGATTTTTTTTTAGCATTGCAGAAGGAGTACCTCCGCTCTTTCCATTTTCAAACACTGTAAGCTCCTTCCTGCTTTCCTTCCTGCAATTCATACGTACCTTCTACAGAAGTCTGCAGAAAAATAGGTTGCAGTCTAGCTGCAGTCTGTTAAAAGTAATATGTCTTGGCTTTTACTGATAAAGGATGCTGCAAAAGAACAGGATCGTGGTTCTAATGGTGAAAGTGTTTGGCTAATCAGTCACCAAATCTTTAAGATCATGTCAGAGACATTTTTTTTTGGCAGAGGTAGATAACTTAGAGGTGGATCACAGTGCACCTATGCAACGTGTATGTACTGAAAAATAGCTCTAAGAAGGCAAACTAAAGTTTTTAGTGAGCTCTGTAGCTTTCCTGCATGATCTTTGTTTCACATGGCACTAGAGTCTGCCTTTGGGCTTGCTGGGATGAAGGTGCGTGGTTGCTCGTCATTGATTTTGCTGCTGCGTAGTGGAGCAAGTCTTCTGCCTTGGCAGCTGTGGTGGATGCAGGGTGTAGTTAGCCGTTTGTGCGAGGTTTGGCATTCAGTGATTTCTGCGGTGCACAGCTCTCAGACCCGTGTTTGCTCGTGTTACCGGGGAAAGTACTAAAGAACTTGGCTAACAAAGGGCTGGCTACATCCCTCAGCCAGTTCAAATACTTGAGAAACTCAGGTGTTTGCCAACCAGATTCTGCCAGGTAGCTGAACATTAAGCTTACGCAGGAGAAGTGAAGTATACTTCTTTTCCTATCCTTATCCCTTATATACGGTACTTACTATTTTTGATGAAGGCATTTTCTGTATAGGGTCAAAAATAAGATGCGTAGTAGGGATAATGTTGAAAAACAGACTATAATATTCTCTATCTTCCAAAGATAAAACAAATAGGACCAATGAGGTGTAAATTACTTGATCACACGTGATTTTTTTAAATTTCTGTTTATTTTAGGGTGTGCTACATAATTTGTCACTATAAACGTATTCAGTGTTGATGCCTTCCTGCATCCCTTTATTTAATGAATTTGTTCCCAAAGGAATGTAGGCAAATTCATGGGCTTTATCGACAGAGTAGTCAAACTAGCATCGCTGGTTAGTGAAATTACATCTTCCTGCTTTGTCACATTATTTTACTCCTCCATAGTCTGTTCCAGAGGGAAGAATTTTTTTTATGATGTATTAGAAAAGTGTATGTTTGTGTGTAGTTTGTCATATAGAAGTGGAAAGTCAATACACAGATCTACCGTTCAGGAATATCTGGTGTCTGTATTTATCCTTTTCAGTTGCTATGTAAAGTAATAGAATTTAACGTGGCTATTTGATGCTAACCTAATAAAGTTATGTCTAATCTTAATTTCCTTTTGTACATAGTATTGTTTTCATATTTTTAGCTGGAAATAGAAAGATTGTTGTTCTTTGTTTGTAAAGATGAATTGTTCCCCACATAACTGAGTAGGATAGCAGGGGCATGTCAATACTGACATGGGTAAAAAAATGCCCTGCAGGTAGCATCACGCTGTCTTTGCCATCTGGACTATTGCTACCACAGCTTCTGTTTTCATTTTGTAGTATGTCTGTGAAGAGAGCAGTAATTTGAAGGGTTTGGTTTTGATTGCTTATGTTTATTTTTGGTGGGGTTTGTTCGCTCTTTTCCTGATGGTGGTGAACATACTGATTGAAGATTTCAGAGTAACCAGGTATTATAAATACGCTTCTCTTGTAACATAATGGAAGTCTTGTATGTGTATCACCTAGCAGTGCTTTTTGAAGTGTGACACTCCTACCACTCCCTCCCTTAGGAACTTTTGGGAATGAAAAGTACATTCATGAATCAGAAGACATACAAAATTGGCAGCTTTTTAAAAGCAAAGTTTTCATTAACTAGGCAGAGTAGCTACAACTTTGCAGTTTTCAATTGCTCAATTAACCAGAGTGACCTAATAAAGGCATTTCTAGAATTAAATGGTAGTAATTCTGATACCATGGATATGGAGTCTATTAAATCATAACAGATACTGTGAGGACACTTTACTGCTGTGTATATGTGCTGGGACTGGACCCAGTCCAGCTCATTTTACATTAGGTGACCAAACCCTGTATTTTTATAGCTGTGTGATTACGTTCTTGAGTATGAACCTGGACATTGCTATGTGAAGTTTCTGTGCCAGCCCTTCAGGTCCAAAGACTACTCAATCTTAAATTCAAATAAGAGAATCCTTACTTTTTTGTTGTTGTTGCTGTCTTTTGCTTGGAAGAACAGCCCCTAAGCCCCAATACTTGGTGGAAGTGCTCTTCTGCATTTGCATAAATGAAAGGTTCCTCTGAACGTAAACAAGTTTGGGACACCTAACTAAAGCTGATTTAAAAAAAAAATCATTCTAAATTCAGAGTTAATTATTAACAAGCTTTAAAAATCAGATTCTTTTCTATTACTGTAGTTAATCATCTGGAATCAATTTGAAAATAATGATCATGCAGCTTTATTTAAATTTTCACTGGTGTTCTCAGGTTTTTGCTCATACTGTTCTGAAAGCCAAGATCAAGGTATTTTTGTGTTCTTCCTAAGAGTGTCAATATGATTAAATACATAGGTGGAATGTGTGCTTAGAATAAGCTGGTAGCATATATATTCTCAGAAATCTTTGTTACGTGATGACAACAACTTTACACATACACTCACACTCTTCCAACAACAAGGAGGGCATTCTTTACACTTCCAGGAATTTTGGATTGTAGAAACTGAAAACTTCTTTATAAAAGGGCTTCTCATATTACCAGCCAGTCCATATTACCAGTTCTGAGGCACGTGAGATTTGGAACACTATAAGCAGATGCTTATTTTATGAGTCTTTTCAGTTGAGAAGGTGTCTACAGAACTAGAGACTGTCTAGGAATAAACAGCTGGTTTTTGTGTTCTTTGCAATAGTCTGGTTCTGCATTTTTGTAACATTATCGTTAGGCAAGGCCACATAGTGGTATCTTCTTGTGTTACATTGTACAGCTCAAAACTTGCTGTTTGTGTTACTGCTGGCTAGTTTTTCTGGGTCTTGAAAGCTTTTCATTGCCTCTTTAGAAGGTGCAGAGACCTGCTTGCTACAGTGTAAAACTGATCATTTTGACTACTGAACGTCTGACTTTGTCACACCAGTAACAATCCCAATTTTCTCTTACTCATTAGATTCTGAAGTCAAGTTACAGTTTCAGTACATATGTCTTCACAACAGAGGCCATGAAAAGAGCTTCTCTTTGCTATTTATTCTGGCTGTGGCTGGAGTAGAGTTAATTTTCTTCACAGTAGCTAGTATGGGGCTGTGTTTTTGATTTGTGCTGAAAACAGTGTTGATGACACAGATGTTTTTGTGCCTGCTGAGCAGTGCTTACACAGAGCCAAGGCCTTTTCTGCTGCCCACCCCACCAGTGAGTAGGCTGGGGGTGCACAAGCCGTTGGGAGGGGACACAGCTGGGACAGCTGACCCCAACTGACCAAAGGGACATTCCATACCATGTGGTGTCATGCTCAGCAAATGAAGCTGGGGGAAGAAGGAAGGTGGGACGTTGGGAGTGATGGTGTTTGTTTTCCCAGCTAACCATTACTCATGATGGAGCCCTGCTTCCCTGGGGATGGCTGAGCACCTGCCTGCTGATGGGAAGTGGGGAATGAATTCCATGTTTTCTCTTGCTTGTGTCTGTGGCATTTGCTTTACCTGTTAAGCTGCCTGTATCTCAACCCATGAGTTCTCACTTTTACTCCTCAGATGGAGGGAGTGAACAAGTGGCTGTGTGGTGCTTAGTGACTGGTTAAACCAGGACACTTACAGAGCTATTGTTAGCACTTCATATACTAGTATGGGGAAAACAATATAGAACACATGACTAACTAACAAGTCTTAGTCTAAGCTTTGATGACGTGGTTGTCTGTCTTGGACAGTAATCCCTATTTAATTTAGTTATACTGGGTTCCAGTATCTATTTTTCAAGAGGTGATGTATCCTGATGGAATGTGATAGCTACATCAATTAAGTGATGTATCTAAACTGTGAGGGTCATCTTTCTGCACAACTGTGAGGTGTGCAGTCAACTCTATGCTGGTCCCGCTCAGTCTGCCACCCTCTCCTTATGTAAAAGCTTATAAATATTTCCCTGCCTCTGATCAACCAAGCTGCAGGTAGTAGAGATCTGTGAAATCTCTTTATCTGATTTAGTAATACAGCTGATACCTGGGAGGCTTGCTGTCTGTCACTGAAAACATAGGTTTGGGGTATAATTGCTAGAGAAGACACCTGGGAGCTAAACATACCCAAATGTCTTTGATAACAGACATGGATACTCTCGTACCTGAAGCAGGAATTTGTTTCATTGTGGAATACAGGCTTAGGGCATAATAATCTTTATGCATATCTGCTGGCTTTTCACAAACAAACAAGACTTCTTCTTAAAATGACAGTGTCTGTTACAAACTTCTCTTGTGCATGCCAGGTTCTGTATCCTGCCTATCCACAGGCAGTGGATGGCTGCTTTAATGCCTTCTGTCCTGAGGGTTCAGAAGTAAGCTAGCCTGATCATGTGGAACACACATACATACTCATGCATAAATGACTTCAGCGACAAGTAATGGCACGTAAACCATCTGCAAATAGTGTTCTTCTAACACTTTCTGATATGCTTAATTAAGCAAGGGAAGAAAGGAGTGAAAGAACGGGTTGATAACAGGAATGGTCTTGAGGAACAGGAAACAAAATCATGTATCTCAGGCAGTCTCTTGACAGAAGATTGCCTAGTAAGGGTGTACTCTGGAGTAGGCTTTATATTATTAAGCCTTAATTGTTTGATTGGAAAGCTAGTGTTACTGAAGTGTGATTAGAGACCTCTGTCTTTCCTAAATGTAAGCTATTCTTGTAAGGGTAAATAAACACTGCCAGCTTTTAATGTCAAATTAATTGAAAGTATTATGACCCTTCTGGCCAAGTCACCATTGGCATACAGCAGTTAGACCTTGGTGAGGAACTAGTAAATGTTGAGATCCAGTGTTGTGAACTGGAGGATGGGAAATTTTGTAAGCAGTTTTACAGACTGTACTGTCCTGTGAAAAGCTGCAGACTGTACAGTAGAGGTTTTATTTATTTGTTTTAAAGCACACTGATTTCCCCCCTCCCTCTTCTCTCTCTCACACACGCACAATACTGAGGTAAGGATTAATTGCCAGAGGCTGTCCTGTGGACCTGGCTTCAGTTGCAGCCTGTTTTAAACCAAAGCAAAAACACTTATCCGTATGTAATTGTTAGGTACTTCATCTAAGGCTCTTTTCTGCATGCTGAAAGAATGATGCTCTGTGCCACTCTCTTGCATTACTGATTTATGTTATATGCACTAATTTAATCTCACTAAAAGCACTTTCTACTATTACTCGGCAGACAGTTTTAGGATCTTGTGTTACGGACAGCTGGAGGTTCAATCAGCATGCTTTAGCAATTTTTTTAAAGTGAATTAATCACTTGCAGGATTGAACGTGGAAGAGGTGATTAATTCCCCTGTAGTTTTATAGGGCAAGTGTATATAAAAGAGACTTCAAGTCTATTGTGTCTAGGAAAAGGGATTTTCATCTACCTAGACCTGACTAGAGATGCTGAAATTTGTTGAAAAATTAGAAGTGATACATAGTTATCACCTACAATATATTGTAACACCTAATCACTGAATTCAAATAAACTGGTTAGATTTCATAATACAAAACCCCAGAGTGCAATAGCACCTTGTGTTGCCATGGACAGTAAGTTTTCTTCTGTTAAATTGCTGCTCTCTAGCTTCTGAAATGTGAAGGCGGTGAGGAGGGATTGTAGAAGAGTATCTTTCCCCTCTGATTAGGTATGCAAAATGGTAATTCAGCATTTGGATGTAGGTCAAGGATTAATTGATATAGAAAATTATATCCTTTGACAGAAGTCACGTCTGTCTCAGAGGTGAATCTCATTTGTTACATTATGCTGTAGTTGCTTTGTAGAGATGCTCAGTCTTCAGGAATACATATCTGATGCCCCTTCTATCCAAATCACAAGCCGTGTTTTGGGGAGGGGGGGGAAGCATGGCAAACCATGCAAGTAAGTTGTATATTGCGTGGAGAGGGCAAAACCAATTGCTAGTTGTTAGAACTAGTTGAAACTAACACTTCCGTTCTGAAGGCATTGTAATATTTTTGTTCTAATTAAGGATTATAAAGTCAGGATAAACGCATCGTATGAGACAATGCACTGCAGCTCACGTGTTTTACAGTCTTTTCCATGATGACCTATGCTATGAAGCTTGAAGTATTTAATGATGTATACAGACTAATGTGACCCCTGGAAAAAGCCAGAGTACTGAGGAAGTGATTATCACACGAGACATAATCAAATCTACATCAAATGCAGTATTTCAGTTGGAAAACAATAAAAAATGGCAAAAAAGAATTTTCTTCCAAAAAAACCCCCAAACAACAAGAAATAGCTTATCATTCCTCACTTATTTTTGAGTGGCTGGCTACTGGAGAAGTTGCAACATAGAAATTACATTCCCCATGGCTTAAACAAGACACTTTTCTTTTGCTATATTTGACCTATGCAGATTAAATGAGAATGACCCTGTTCATGCTAGGGTAATTGCCAGGCTTAAATCAGAGCTAAAAATAGCATCTGTAGTTGGGAAACATGAAGAATGTTTGTTTGTAATCAGTACTTACAGATAGGAGTATTGACTGAGATGAAAATCTATAAATCAGACAAGAATTATCTGTAAACACTGAGCAGTCATGTCTTTTTTCTGAAAGAATTAGGAAGATTGATTTGCTAATAGACTAAATCAACCCTCAGAATCTTGGGCCTTAAGTCTTGAATTGAATACGTAAATCTCCAGAAGCTTTAAGCATAACAAAATTTGTTTCAGGTAAAAACTAAACATTGTTTGAAATGTATATTTTTGCTAAGAGTCAAAGTAATGAATTCCAATATTTGCTTGTGCCTTGCTTGAAGAAAAAGACAGGCTCTTGTTTTGGGGTCTAATATCCAAATAATAACTGTAATGGCTTTCTGTAACGAAGTTTTTAATTCAGCACATAATTAATCATATTAAAATACGCAACTCAGAATGAAATCTAAATCATTTCCAGAAAAGCTGTCTGGGAGGGGAGGGAAGTAAAATCCAGTGCTTTCCTCTGCACTAGGCCACAAAAACTGAATTGTACATGGAAAACAGAGCCATCTGTGCATAACCATATATGAGGTAGTTGGTGGCAGCACAAGAACATGCAAGATGTGAATATGTAGTGGGTTAAAAAAAGGAGAACGGCCACCAAAGTGTGTGGTATTATGCAAAGAGCTGCATTTCAGTGGGGACAGCACAAGCAGCCTTGCATCTGTGTGTGCCTGGCAAATCTCTGCCAAGATCTGACTGAAGTAACACTGTTATATTCTGTTGTTACAATGGGCATTGTTACCTGCCATTTATCGGCCAATCAAAACTGCCCCAAAATCAATGTATTGGGAAGGGGGTGGGAGGGGGAGAGAGAGAATGGAAGATGGAGTCCTGTTTGATTTAGAATGGCTTGAAGAAAAAGATTCATGGTTGCGTTGCAGTGGTGATAACAGGCTAATTCATTGGAAGGACTGGCACCAGAAGGTGGCATGTATGAGTAGTGGCAGATGTCTTAGTTGGTGTATGTATTATGATGCTTCAAGTTTCATTATCCTTAGAAGAATGGGCTGTAGTCTCACTTTTAATGGTAGCTGTGACTTGAGATCCTTTATGGTTATAGCTTTTTTTTCTTTCAATTTGATTTCTGAAAGTGCAAAGAAGAACACTGGTAGCTGTACTTGCTGCAGTCATGTATTCCCATCCTTTCCCACCAAAACATGTGACGTGAAAGAATGCCTTCGTAGGCAGCAGGGTTAAAAAAGAAATACCAAAGATGGAGGAACACAGAGGATGAGATGGGCTTACGTGTGTAAGGGGGGGGGGGGGAGATATGACAGGGATGGCTCTGAAAACAGACCTAAGAGAATCTCAGAGTGGCAAATACTCTTCATGTGAGATTTCTCTGCGTGTGTATGTCCACTCTAGGTAACACTATGTGTAGGGTTGGGTTGTTGTTCCTCATCTTGACATATCAGCTAACAATTCTGAGAGTCCGGTCCTACTGCTTCTCATATGTTTTGACTTGGAAAAGTGCCAGCTCAGTGCTACGGGGCACTTGTGGCCTCAGGCCAGACATGTTACATACCTGAAGGATATTCCATCTGCTTATCATGTGAAATACCCAGGACCTAGCCTGCATAGAGGTGATCCATACGAGAGTGTCACACTAAGTCCGCTGACTTAACCAGCGTAAAGCTTAATAGCGGATGCACGTAACTGACAAGGCGGACGATATGGACTCCAAGACATATCTGTCCACGCGCACATACGCAAGTTGATTGGTCGCATCTGTTTTGCCATAAGCTGTCCACGCGCTCTAAGCTAATACATGATTGGCTATCCCATACTCCGCTTTTCTCTGCCAAGAATTCACTGATCCCCTTTATCTTTGTTTCTTCCTTTATCGTCCTCAAGTATGCTTCAAGGCCGTGCAGGCAGTTTGCGGCCTACTCCAGCTCTGTGTAGCTTTGTTCGCCAACATATCCATTCTCCTGTAAGAAATCTCCCACAATTCCCCCTTTTTGTGTGTGTGCTACGAAAATTGCCTGTGTCATCCGCTGCAGGGCCCTTTGCAGAAGAGACACAAGACATGGCAACATCAGTAGGACAACTACAATGATGAGCAACACTAACAGTCCAGTTTATCAATGATAGCAGCCACCCTGACCGTCCCCATCCTTTAAATAGGTTATGCAACCAATCCCCTCTACCATCTTCCTGTAGCTTCTTTACTCCATCCTTCAGAAGTTGAATGCTTTTATGTATTGATTCTGAGTGATCTGACAGATTCATACAGCACGTTCCCTCAAAATCCTTGCATCCATGCCCTTGGGCTAACAATAAAAAGTCTGTTGCGGCTCTATTTTGCAATGTAGCATGCCCAACACTATCAACATCAGTTAACAAGCTACTTAACGCAAGCGATGTAGCGTTGGTTTGCTTACTCAACCAACACCCCAAATTCGACAGCTTTTTTCAAGGCTGCTGCAGCAGCAACCCCAGGTGCCAACGCGGAATCATAGTAAGGTTGGGTGTTGGCAAGGTAAGCTGCCCAAGGCTACGTGGCCCACCGTTAAGTCTCGAAGGAATTCCCCCCCATGCTCTATCCCCACAGATTAAAAACACCCCTGTAGGCAAAGCAAGTGGAATAGAAAAAGAGCGTGATACGTTGGAGGATGTATAATTGCACCAGGCTGTAGCATTTCTATATACAAGAGAAGAAGCATTTGCATTCTGCTTTGGTTGTGGGACCATCCATCCTTCACCTGTGTGGACCATCCATAACAGGCCAAGTGTGGTGAACAAGGTCACTGCGGCTGGGGGTCTTGCACGAGTCTCGCAGTCCACGGCTTGACCCATTTAGCTGGCAGCCACCTGGTTCCTTTGTCTGAAACGATACAAGCATAGCCTCATCCCCACATATTAAAAATAAACCTTCTGGCAATGCTTTTGGCTCACTGGGTAGTGTCAAAGCAGTCCATAGTCCCCTGTTATAATATACGGTGTCATTGGACTACCAAGGTGCTGTAGCATTAACCCATACACTCTTATTGGGATATCGTGAGAGGCCTGGGTGTTCCTTATTAAGAAACTGCTTCCACATAATCTCTTTCCCTCCAAACATCGCACAACTCCAATTAGCAGGCATGGAACCTAGTAAGTCTAGCTCCTGTGGTGGCAAAGATGTTACGTTGAGGTTGTGTGTGCCCCTATTCCAGATCTCCTTTGGTTGCCACTTGCCAGATTTTTTCTCCGACCTCTTCCCAAGTCTCAGGTTTGAATGCTAAAGCAGGGTCGGGAGCGTAACCCTGTTCCCAGCACCATCTCAACAGCTTCCTAATGGTGCTTTCATCATACCGAATCCCTCTCTTAGAGAGGATATGTAGCAGGATCTTAACAACTGCTCCTTCTTCCTGACTCAGCTGCTGACCCATGCTACCCCGGCTGCTCACCTCTCGGGCGAGAGTCCCGTCACGACGATTTCTTCTGCTTCCTCAGGCCATCCTCCGATCCCCTGCGCCGGTCCAGCTGGGCAGCTTCCAGCTGGGTCCACCTTGCCTCCGCAGCGCCTTCTTGTAGATCACGTCAGGGTCACCACTTGACAAGGCGGACGATATGGACTCCGAGACAGCTCTATTAGAGTTATAATATGAAGCCATTTATTGCCTCGTTGGCTGAGCTTATATACAGTATTTTTATCTGTCCACGCACACATACGCAAGTTGATTGGTCACATCTGTTTTGCCATAAGCTGTCCACGCGCTCTAAGCTAATACATGATTGGCTATCCCATACTCCGCTTTTCTCTGCCAAGGATTCGCTGATTCCCTTTATCTTTGTTTCTTCCTTTATCGTCCTCAAGTATGCTTCAAGGCCGTGCAGGCAGTTTGCGGCCTACTCCAGCTCTGTGTAGCTTTGTTCGCCAACATACCCGTTCTCCTGTAAGAAATCTCCCACACATAGCTACTCATTATGAGATAGCATCGAGGACCACACACAACCACCACCTTCCCCCTCCTTCCTTGTCTCAAGAGAGCCTCAACTTCACAGGATATGGAGTCTCATAAATAGGTTAATTTTGTAGTATGATGCCATCAATATTAGTGATAGTTACCACAGTGTCTCCAGGTACATGCTTACCGACCTCTGCTTTATTTAGCATATGAGTAGTTAAAGAACACTCACACCTGGTCTTTAAAGTTCTGGGATTGTTTTGAAGCTTGACATCACAGCTAGAGTCAACATGGAGAAATCAAAGTTAAGAATTAATTCATACTGGGGTGGTGGTAGGGGGAATAGATCTGTATTACGCTCCATTAAATCCATAACTAGAAGGTTATATTTTTCACTCTTGTTACTAAGTGTTTTTTTCAACACTTGTCTGTAGTATGGAATTCTAGTTGCTAATGCAAATTAAAACGTTGGTTTTACTTGTGTTTTAACCTGAATTAACTACCTCAGGTTAGCATTGTGATCTTTTTTGTTTGTTTGTCTACAGTAGAAGTAGATACTTTGAAGTATCTTTGTAATTTTTGATCTAAATATGTATCTATGACTGGAAATAGAGAAATTAATACGGCTAAAAAAAGCACCGCTGCTCAAATTTGCCTAGAAGCTCATGAGTAGACAAAAGAAGGATATAGCAAGCAAAACCATTTTTTTCCTTTTATTTAAATATAATCTGTCATGCAAGCTAAATTATGAACTTTATGGAGGCTTGTATATTGTTTAAAAATCAAGGTGGCCACAGATGTATGTTATCCCTAAATGTTTTTGAATGTAGGTTATGCCAAGAAGCTTAATGACCACAGAAAATCAGAGAATCTTTAATGCCTAGCATAGATACCCTGTCAGATTCACAGAAAGTGCATCACACTTCAGATGTACATCTTATTGCACAAGTACAGGCTGGGGGCAGAATGGATTGAGAACAGCCCTGAGGAGGACTTGGGGTGGGTACTGGTGAGTGAAAAGCTGAACATGAGCCGGGAGTGTGCGTTAGCAGCCCAGAAAGCCAATCGTATCCTGGGCTGTATCAGGAGAAGCGTGGCCAGCAGGTCGAGGGAGGGGATTCTCCCCCTCTGCTCTGCTCTTGAGACAACCCACCTGGAGTCCTGCGTCCAGCTCTGGGGCCCCCAACATGAGAAGGATATCGACCGGTTGGAGCGAGTCCAGAGGAGGCCACGAAGACGATCAGAGGGGTAGGCGAAGGTGTCCCTGCCTATGGCAGGGGGGTTGGAACTAGGTGATCTTTAAGGTCCCTTCCAACCCAAACCATTGTGTGATTCTGTGACAGGCTGAGAGAGTTGGGGTTGAGGAATGGGGGTTGTGGTCAGTTCATCATATGTTGTCTCTGCGGCTTCTTCCTCCTCGGGGGAGGAGACAGTCCTCCACCGACTTCTCTGACCCGAGTCCTTCCCACGCGCTGCAGTTCTTCACAAACTGCTCCAACGTGGATCCCTTCCATGGGGTGCAGCCCTTGCTCCAGTACAGACTTCTTTGAGCACTTTGAGCTGCCTGCTCCGACATGGGGCCCTCCCTGGGCTGCAGGGGGGGTCTCTGCTCCCCTGTGACCTTCCATGGCTGCAGGGGCATAGCCTGCCCTCTCACCATGGGCTGGAAGGGAACCTCTCCTCTAGCCCACCTCCTCCCTCCTTTCTTCACTGACCTTGGTGTCTGTCTGGCTGTCTCTCTCACATTCCGCCTCTCTCTCTGCGGCAGGTCATGCAGCAGGTTTTTTTTCCTCATCTTAAATACAATATCACAGAGGTGCTATCGCCGTTGTAGAATGGTTTGGCCATGGCCAGAGGCAAGTCTGACTTAGAGTTGGGGAAGCTTACAGCAGCTTATTTCAGGAGCCACCCCTGTAGCTGCTCCCCTGCTTCCAAAACCCTGCCGCAAAAAACCTAATACAGCCTAATATAGAAAAGAAGAAATTTAGAATGAAATCATTTTGAAAGCTTTAGGTTAAAATCCGAAGTGAGTAATGGATGAAGTCCTTATGTACAGAGGCTCCATTAATGTTTAATATGAATTTTGCTTGAATAAAGACTTAAGGATGCACTCGTGAACTCTTGGCAGTGAACCATAATAAACTTCACTCAGACTTCTCTACAGCTTCATTGACACTCACTGGGAAAAATCTGGACAACAGGCAAATAGGCACTACATCTAATGAAACAATGGTGCAAAGGTGAATTTTCATACATTTGTTTCATGCTTAAACCATGTATCTGAAACCACTTCTACACTTCTGCTAGTTATCTTGCAGTAAGAAACATCAATCTAGTGGATTAGCTTTTATAGAAATTATATTGATATAACAGCTTTGGCTTCAAGGGCAAACTGATGAGCATGTACATTATGAGCTTATTTGATAGTTCTTGATTCAGAAACTATTTTCTTTAAATATGGAAAGTCTGATTAAAGACTGACTTCTAGACCTTTGCAAATAAGTCTGCTAGGGGCAGGAATTTTAGAAGCAGGGCATTTAAGAAATGAGCCCCTAAATCCATTTGTGGGTGACTTAAAAATGAACAACTTCTTATTGAACTGTTTGAACTGTGCATCTAGGTAGGTCTTGTGAAAAGCTCTGGTTTACTTCACGAAAGCTGTGACTTTATATGTAGATTTAACAATTACTCTGTGGTTACATCTTTAGATGTCATATTAGTTGGTTATCTTATTGGCATTAATAGGTTAATAGAGCAGATAGCTGCCTTTTCTCAAGGCTGAACAAACCCAGGTCTCAGCCTTTCCTCATATGCCAGGCTTCCCAGTCCTTTGATCATCCTTGTGGCCCTTCTCCAGCCTGTCCACATCTTTTTTGTTATAGCGTGGACCAAAACTGAACACAGTATTACAGGTGTGGCCTGACAAGTGCTGAGTAGAGTGGGATAATGATTTCTTTATCTGTGCTGGTGATGCCCTGGATGCATACCAGCACCCTGATGGCTTGCTTTGCTGCAGCAGCACACTGTTCACTTGCATTGATCTTCTTGTCTGCCAGGACCTCCAGGTCTTTTTCCACAGAGCTGCTCCACAGCCAGGTAGACCTCAGCCTGTGCTACACTCCTGGATTATGTTTTCCCAGGTACAAGGCCTTACACTTGTCCTTGTGGAACTTCGTAAGGTTCTTGTTAGCCCAGTCTTCCAGTCTGTCCAGGTCTTCCTGCAGGATGGCTGTCCCTTCCAAAGTGTCCACTTCCCCACTCAGTTTGGTATCATCAGCAAACTTCATCAGGATACACTTGATCCCATCCTCTAGATCACCTGTGAAGATGTTAAACAGCATTGGGCCCAATATTGATCCCTGGGGGACCCCACCACTTGTGACAGGTCACCAGTTTGAAAAGGAGCTCTTTATAACCACCCTCTAGGTGCAGCCTGTCAGCCAGTTCCCTAACCACCACACGGACCACTTGTCTGGATGGTAACACATCAGTTTCTCTAGGAGAAGGCTGTGGGAAACAGTATTGAAAGCCTTGAAGAAATCCAGGTAGACAATGTCTGCTTCTCACCCCACATCAACCGAGCAGGTTACTTTGTCATAGAAGGCGACTGGGTTTGTCAAGCATGATTTGCCCTTAGTGAATCTCTGCTGGCTTTTCCCAGTCACATGCTTCATGTGATTTGTGATAGCCCCCAGAAGGATTCGTTACATAACTTTCCCAGGGACTGAAGTAAGCCTGATGGGCCTACAATTTCCTGGATCCTCCTTTAAGTCCTTCTTGTAGATGAGGGTGACATTAGCCTTCCAGTCTTCTGGGATGTCCCCTGATCTCCACGACTTCTCAGGGATTATGGACAGAGGCCTCCCAGCTATGTCAGACAACTCTCAACCCCCTTGGGTGGATAATGTCAGGGCCCATTGATCTGTAGGGGTCAAACTCCCGCTACAGTTCACATACCAACTCTTCTTCGCTGACAGTGGGTCTGTGTTTGCATCAACCTGGATTTTTGTTCGCAAGGCCTGAGATTAATGTCAAGTATATGAAACAATTCTTAAAAAGACCAGCTACTAGATTCTTTTGGAGTAATGTATGTTTAACTTAAGTCATGAGTTACTCTATAGAATTTCTGTATTAAAAAGATAGACAAATTTACAACTGAAACAGTTATTTGCATTCTACCTTTTTTTTTTCCTTTGGTAACATTACATGAGGGGAAAGCTAAAAAAGCAGTGTAATCTTAGATATTCCTGTGAGTTTAATAGCTTCTGAAATGCTGATAGTACTCGGAAGTTGTTCCTCTGGC
Source organism: Rhynochetos jubatus (assembly GCA_027574665.1). Taxonomy (NCBI): domain Eukaryota; kingdom Metazoa; phylum Chordata; class Aves; order Eurypygiformes; family Rhynochetidae; genus Rhynochetos; species Rhynochetos jubatus. Next base: position 40,556,825 of record CM050650.1, read on the forward strand.
TATTTCTGTTCCACTCAGCAGTGTCTGAAAGCTGAGAGATGCTGCCTGTAGTTCAATTCTGCTCATTCAGTAAAAGTACTTTATTGGTAATCCCTCACCTGAGAGTTAAAAGATGCTTATGTGCCCTTTAAAAAACGTGTTTACTTACATCTGATGCACACTTGCAAGATATCTTCTACCCAATGAACCCACTGAAATTTTGTTTTCTCATGAATTCCTCTGTTAAGAAGCCCACTGTAGAAGTAACAAGAATGACAAAACCCAAATGACTCTTAGCATTACCTACAGCACACTCCACCACAATTAATATGTGTGTTTTCCGTAGTTATGGACTTCATCTTTCTAATACGCATTTTAAAATTCATCTCCTTAAGGCAGATCTCAGTATTCCTGTTCTTACAGGTATTTTTGTGTGTCAACTACCACAAATAGACAGGCAGCCAGGGCTCCACAGCACACAAGGGGCATTTTTTTTTTTGACAAAATTCCCTACATTTTGTCTTATCCTGCAAAGACATTTTGTTTCCAATTTCTGTTTTCATGGTTAACTACTTCAGCCTCTACTCTTACAGCAATGACCTTGTTACAGTAGAGATCCTTCATCAAAGAGGAATTTACCATAATATGCTGTGACCTGCATTTCTTACCCTCAAGTCTGCATGCCACCAGACTTGAATACCAACAGAACAGAGATTTGCATTTCAGTACCTACTGCCTAATGGGCTAACCAAGGTCCCTTTCATGGTTCAGGTGCAAAAAACAAGTATCCCTTTAAAGAGCACTGTTACCAGACTTAAAGGGGCTTGGTGTAAAACTGCTCCAAAGATCTATGTGTAAGTACCAAGTTTTAGAGATATTGAGCTTCCAGTGACTTTCTTGAGAATGTGAAGGACTCAGTAAATTATTATTTCTGAACACCTGTACTTTCAACCAGGCGTGTGTGCTTTTGATTACTTTGTCATGGCCAGAATTCAGTACTCCTATATAAAAATAGATGGGGAAATACTAAGACTACACATTAAGGGACATTAGTCATTGCACACCACTGTAGGGAGAAGGAAGGAAGGTGGTAAAGAGAAAGAGGTTAATTTAGGAATTCTGATTTACCATCCTGAGGAACTGCTCTTTCTCTCCACTCATCACAGACAAAACCTTAGTGCTTGATGTAAGCAAACTGAGCCTACACTTCAGTGATGTGAATTTTCCTTCATAAACCTGTCTGTGGATGATTTTAATAACCACCAGGTAAAATTGTTTCAGAGCCTAAATTTGCCTCTTGCTTCCTATTCGACCTTTGAATGTTTAAAGTTCATCCATGTCAGGCGTGTGAGATACTCAGTTAATAATATGCTGGTTTTCTTGTTGACTGCCTTGACGCAGAGGCTATGGTTGCTCTAGATTTTGTTATTCTTCGTTGCCTTCCTGAAATCCATGTTGTTCGTGCTTGAGTGTGCTACTGTTCATTTGTCTTTCCTAAATACTTACCCTTTTTTTCAAAGTGAGATCAGATACCTTTGAAAATTTCTGCTGCACATAATGGTTATTTTCTCTTTGGCAGTGAGATCTGCATGTTTAACCTTCTCACAGCTATATAAATATATGTTATGACAAATATGAATGTACTTGAAGTGAATTGCTGTGCATATGCGTGACAAAATACTTGGGCTTCATATTAGATAACACGTACTTGAATTTAAACACAGATATTTGTATAACCTCAGAGTGCTGCGAAATACACCCTTTTGTTGTTTAAAAGGTTGTGTATATGAGCTTGATGACTGAATTGTAACAGATTTCAGGTGACTGACACATGTCTGATGGGCAATTTGGTTTTTGATCATCACATTTCTCACACCATTGAAACAGAAATCCTTACATCCTAATCAAGACAGAATTGCTTTGACTTCACTGAATTATAAAAGTGTCTCCATAGGGTCATACTGAGAGCTGAGAATAATCTGTGATTTCTGTCATAACACGTTAATAAGTGTGTAGTCGGGTTGAGGTGGACAGAAAAGGAAGAGTGTTTACATGTAATTGGAGCAAAGACTGTGATATTTTTGTGATAGCAACAAGCTAGGAAAAGACACTCAAAATAACCCAGTGTCTTCTAGATGGGACTCCTTTGGCAATGTAACACTTGACTTTCCTGGTTGTTCTTTGGAATGCAAAGCACAACCTGGATTTTATCCATTTAGATTCAACTAATAAATACTTCTTATCTCAATTTTATGAGCTTCCTTGTCTTGTTCCTCCAATTCTTCCCCTCCACTGGTGGAGGGAAGGGGGGACCTGTGAGAGCGGCTACATGGTATTTTGCTAGCTGAAGGTAAACCACGACAGTCTTGCAGGAAATCTTGACTAGGAGAATTCCAATTTCTTTCATTTTGTTCACATTAAAGATGCATATCTGTGCCTTCAGTTGCTGAAGGCTTTCTTTGACTTCAGTCTCAACTCTGAATTCCCCAGGTTTCTATCAGATTTTGTTATTGCTGATTATCTCATTTTCATATGACGGCTTTGTCTTAACAACAAAACCAAAACCCACAATAATTGCCAACAAAAACCTCTACCTTGAATCATGATCTGTAACTTAATGAAACAAAGTTTAGGAAGAACTATTAGCTTGGTCTCTTTTCTTGTCCTACTTCTTGGCCAATTGTACATCATGGGTCAGATGCCAGCACCCTACTCTGAGTAGTTTTGAAGTCTGATGCTGTTTGCGTTAATAGTTAGTGAGTAATGGCGTGTCACCCAAGAAGCTTATTGGTGTTAGATTCATAATATGAACTGACTAATTTTGAGTTAACCTGCTAGCAAAGGAAACATTTATCAAGAGAACTTCAGTCCAATTTGCAATGTTTGTGAATGATTTAATTGATTTTCCTTATTTTTCTTACAGGAATTGTTTCAATTATGACTCTCACTGTTCTTGCCTATGAACGCTACATTCGAGTAGTCCATGCAAAAGTGATTGACTTCTCTTGGTCTTGGCGAGCTATCACGTACGTCTGGCTCTACTCGTTAGCCTGGACTGGAGCACCTCTTTTGGGCTGGAACAGATACACACTGGAAATCCATGGATTAGGTTGCTCAGTGGACTGGAAGTCCAAAGACCCCACTGATACCTCCTTTGTGCTCCTTTTTTTCCTTGGCTGTCTAGTAGCACCTGTTGGGATCATGGCCTATTGCTATGGCCATATTCTATATGCGGTAAGAATGGTAAGTTAATTCAAAGAAGACTTCTCTTAATGCAATATCTTCAGTGAAAATTGTTGGTGCTGTATATTAAGCTTGTATCAGAGCCTAAATTTGCACTCATGCTTCCTGTTCAAGCTTGTGAATGTTTAATGTTCATCCATGTCAGGCACCACTAGAAAGGATGCAGGGCTGGAAGAGACCCAGCCTAGACCTGTCAACGTCTATTTGTTGTGTAGTTTTACTGGGGGGCAGGTTAGGGAACTGCTCTTGCTCAGTAATCCACATCAGATCCTTAAGAAAGGGTTAAAAGAAAACTCAGTTTGCAGTTCTCCTGATGAAAGAACTCTTTCTTCTCTTCTCCACTCTTGAGGAGATAACTCTGTAAAACTCATCCAAGTGGACATTAAGCTCTGTTAGAAGAGTTCTCCATATTAAAGCAACCCATTTTAATTCAGTCCACATCCTTAGTGTCAGAAAGTGTCAATGTTTCATTTTCTTGGGTAATCGGTCTGGACTTACTCAAGTTTGTGGTCAACGATATTGGCACAACTGATAACTGTTACAGAGAACACTCACGTGCATTTCCCATGACTCACTCAGGTAACACTGGGAACCTGCTGCCTAGTATTCTGCTTTAAATAGAGATTTCATCATTTTAGGGTGACAAACTAAATAGCAGAGCAGTACAGAGAAATATGTTAATGAAATTTTCTTCTCTCTAAAGATTGCTGATGGCATAAACCTATAGAATTGTCTGTCAGGCAAAGGACCACTAAATGTAAACTGAACTTGCTTACGCCACCGGGTGAGGGCAAGTTAGTTTTCTAAAATACTTATAAGCGCAGCATGTTTTGTTTTATCACTGGATTTGTTTTCCAGTAGATTTGCTATTCATTTTTACACTTAATATACACAAAATTCTGAGAAGCATGATGTAAACTTCTGGAAGAATTGTGGTTCACGAGATAAAATGTTTAGTGTCTATGTTTAAAACTAGATTAGTGAATTAGTTATTTATAAATAAATTTGGAACTGTTCAGTTTCAAGTAAAATATTGAGCTACTTTATGTTACTATTTTATCTTTTCCTTTTACAGCTTCGCTGTGTGGAAGACTTCCAGACTGTTCAAGTGATCAAACTTCTAAAATATGAAAAGAAGGTGGCTAAAATGTGTTTCTTAATGATCTCCACATTCCTTATTTGCTGGATGCCCTATGCAGTGGTCTGCCTCCTGGTAACATACGGCTATAGCAACCTTATAACTCCAACAGTAGCTATTATCCCATCTTTCTTTGCCAAGTCAAGCACTGCTTATAATCCAGTCATCTATATCTTCATGAGTAGAAAGGTAGGTACATCAAAGATTTTCTTATTTGAGTAACTAGTAGCCAGTACCACAGTTGAGAAGTTTAGATCTGATTTACGTTAATCTGTAAAGCTTAGATTTAAAAAAAAAAAAATTGAACAGCTAGGATAAATGATAAAGATCTAGTAGAATTAAAATCCTTGATGGTGCTTACAGTACTACTTTATCAGAAATTGGATTTTAAACGTCAGAATTCACACAGGAGCGCTCACATGAAAGGGGGAGGAAGGCGTGTCAAAATGTGTCTAGTTTTGATAGTTTACCTGTGAAATGGGTTACAACAAGAAAGCCTCATTTGAATCACTCCCTTACCACAACAGAACTCTATCAGAGAAAAATCAGAATATCTGGTGTCTGTTTTTAAGGAAAAAAAACCCCTTGCCTCTGACTTTTCCATTATGGCAACACAAGGATCAAACAACTCGCCATAGTATTTCAAATATTTAACCAGTAACATTTCTCAGAGTTTCAGTGTATTCAAAGGCAGAATCTCAAGTGGACGACAGTGAAACGTTTTTTTGGAAACAAATTATGTACTGTTAAGTTGACATACTTATCTATGAGAAACAAGGGTTTATTTTTATCTGGTTTTGTGGTCTTCATTATGAAAATCAGATTGCTGGTTTAATGCTGGTAGCTCATTTCAGTGCTTTAAAGAGCAAAGAGAGAATGGAAGTATTTAGGGTTATCAGTGGAAACGTGTGGAAACTAGAAAACCATAGACCTTTCTGCAGATCATCAGTACTGTGAAGATAACCACTGAATCTGGTTGGTGAATTTACTTAGACATGAAAACAGCCTCACTATAACCCAGAACGCTAACTGGAAGTGTAACATGCACATTGTAAACTTCTGAAACCAAGATTGTGTAGAGTTAAAGATATTTGGGCTTGACAAAGGGTTAAAAACCATGAATGATTTCTAGAAGGATTTCCCTGGGTTTTCATTACCTCTTAGCTCATTATAGAGATGGAATTCTCTGTGTTTTCCTACGTTGGTTTGCAAATTGCCAGGCAGCAGCAGCCTGTAGGGACAAGAGAGCCAAGTCAGTGTGCCCCATCAGCCAGGTGAGCAGCCAGGCAAAGGTTCCAGTGCAACTCAGGCCAGGACCAAGGGCAAAGGTGAGCTTAGCAGGAGGCGCCCAACGTGGTATCTTGCAGCTCTTCCCCCATAGCTCATTTCACAGCAGGCTGATCCAAGGTTACACAGCTGTGCATTGTCAGAGCTGGATTTGAGAAGCTCACAATGATCATGTTCAAAAAGAGTATTTTTCAATGGAGTGATTGATTTTTTTTCATACAGTAGCAATGACTCTGTACCTCAATGTCAGGCTGTGTAATTTATCTGAAAAAGATTTTGTAGGTTCTGATACTCAGGAGCAAATCAAACTGGTACCAGGCACAATGCCGGCAAGGTCATAGCCAGGACAAGCATGAATCAGCGAAACATGCTTATTGGAGATGAGTACTTCTCACTCCCCTCTAATTCCAGATTAAGACCAAAATGATAATATTTTTTGCTTATCTTCTGGGTTATTTTGCCCTCAGAAGGAATCCTTAACCCAGTTTTTCTCTATAATATTCACAGATTCACGGAGTGTTAGGGGTTGGAAGGGACCCCTGGAGATCATCTAGTCCAACCCCCCTGCCAGAGCAGGATCACCTAGAGCAGATCACACAGGAACAAGTCCAGGTGGCTTTGGAAAGTCTCCAGGGAAGGAGACTCCCCCCCTCTCTGGGCAGCCTGTCCCAGTGCTCTGTCACCCTCACAGGGAAGAAGGGTTTCCTCACATTCAGGTTGAACCTTCTGGTTTCCAGTTTATGGCCATTGCCCCTAGTCCTGTCGCTGGACAACATTGAGAAGAGCCTGGCCCCATCCTCCTGACACTCACCCTTTAGATATTGATAAGCACTGATAAGATCCCCCCTCAGCCTCCTCCTCTCCAAGCTAAACAGCCCCAGCTCTCTCAGCCTTTCCTCATATGGAAGGTGCTCCAGGCCCTTCATCAGCTTAGTGGCCCTGCACTGGACCCTCTCCAGTAGTTCCTATCCTTCCTCTAACATGCTTGTGCCTTCCCACTTCTGTGCTACTCTGAGCTACCAGATTATCTCTGAAAGCTTCAAGGCCTCCACCTGACCATTCTCTTGCACCAGATTATTTCTCTGTCATCTTGTAACTTTCTAGGTCCCCTTCCCAGCAGGACCTGTTGCCTCCTCTGTGTCAGAGTAGGATTAATTTCCTATAATAAAACCTTGTTCCAAACTGACATGTTGGAAAGCTTCTTGCATAACAGCTGTTAAAGTCACTGGCCGTGCAGGATACAGAATGGTCCTTAACACAGAATAGTCCTTAACACAGCTAAATGGAAACCTATTGAGAAAGATGTCCTACTCTCTTTTCAGACCAAAGGTGGGTTCTTTACCCCACTATCCTGTTTGTTGTTACACGGTTTTAAATTTTTTTTTTTAAGTCCCCTTCATACATTCCAGTCATGTCTTGTTATGGGCTATTAAAAGAAGAGGAAGCTGGCCACTTATTTCTTGCAAAACCAGACAACTTGCTAAAAGGATCATATTTGAACTTTAGAGGTATGCAGACATGGAATTACTGAATGAGTGCATCCTTTAACCCCCATACCTGAATGCTTTGCCTTGTGAAGGAGAGACCATAACTGGAGCATTGAGAACAGCACTACTACTGGGATTACCATTCTATATACTGATAGAAGCTTTGACTGAATACCTGGCATTATTTAGTCACAAGGTAGAACAGACTTCCTATATCATAAGTGGCTTCTAGTAAGCTGAAAGACTTCTGTGCCTTCCATATTCAATGGGAACATTTCAGTTCTGTGTTACCAACCATTGAAATTTCATTTTACGTCTGTGACATTCAACGCTTTTGTTAAAATTTCAGACCCCAGAGTTACTTAAACAGAAGACAACATCAGTTTGTATCCCCTTCCTCCCCTTGTTCCTTCTGTCTGCATCCTCCTGTGAAGTGTTTCTGAGAATATTCTTCCCCTGCTAGATAAAATGTGTGATTTTTTGAATATGAGAGCAGTACCTATAGCAGACTTTGGAGGCTAGTCCTCTTGTTTGCAGATTGTGGGATTGCAGATCTTGCTGCTGGTAAAATATTAAATTGCATTTCAGTGCCCTCTACTGGCTAGCTGATCCTATTCAGCTCTTTGATGTAGAGAAAAAAGTACCCACTATAAAGTGTTTGTTACAGCACTGAAACTAACCCAGAGCAAGGTGGAGATGTGCAGAAATCTGTTATTTTGAGTCATTTATTGCTGTCTTCACTGGGTCGTAGATGATAGTGAACGCTTAGGAAGTTGTAACTTCATTCTATTTATTCTCATGCAGTTTCGACGATGCCTTTTGCAACTCCTGTGTTTTCGCCTGATGAGATTCCAGAGGACCATGAAAGAGACACCAGCAACAGGGGCTGACAAACCAATACGACCAATAGTTATGTCTCAGAAAGCAGGGGACAGGCCAAAGAAGAAAGTGACTTTCAGCTCTTCCTCTATCATTTTTATTATCACCAACGACGACGCTCAGCAAATAGATGACAACAGTAAACACAATGGGACAAAAGTAAATGTCATCCAAGTAAAGCCACTATAGGGATGAGCTAAAGAGACGTGAGAATGAGATGGACTTCAGCCAGTAGACCGTTTAGGTTGGAGACCGGTTTCAGTGGCAGTGTCTGTGGGCTGCCAAAGGAGACCACGCTCTTGAGCTGTGAAATACTGAAGGGATTCTGCATCTGAAGCTCTGCAGGCAATTCAGTTTTGGTCACACTACTGAAATCTCTTTGGCATCTGTGCCAAAATTGCTGTCTTTACTCTGAATTTTCTTAAAGCATACTGTAGGATTGCCGTTCATGAGAACTTGGTCAGGCTGCAGCAATGAGCTTGCAGAAATGTTAAAGAAGGGCAAGTGCAGAGTTCTGTGTTTGGGAAGGAAGAACAATGCTGCAGCACAGCGAGCTGGGTCCTGGCTGCCTGAGATGCAGCTCTCTGGAAAAGGATGTGGAGTCCTGTTGCTCAGTGAGCAGGATACGAGCCTGCAGTGTGCCCTGGAAGCAAGGAAGGGCACCAGCATCCCAGACATGATCAGAGCCAGTAGTCTGAACTGATCATACCCTCGACTGAGCCGTCATTAGACCACATCTAGATACTGCATCCACTTTTGGTATCCCAACACAAGAAAGACATCTGTAAACTTCAGTGGAGTCCCTCAGGATTGTCAGGGGTTGTGGTACTTGGCCTGTGAGGACAGGCTGGGGGAGCTGCACTTGACCAGCCTGGAGACTAAACATCTTCAGGGGAACCTAAGAGCAGCCTTCCAACAGAGACGGGGAGGTTGTCAGGATTGTCAGGGGTTGTGGTACTTGGCCTGTGAGGACAGGCTGGGGGAGCTGCACTTGACCAGCCTGGAGACTAAACATCTTCAGGGGAACCTAAGAGCAGCCTTCCAACAGAGATGGGGAGGTTGTCAACAAGATGCAGCCAGGCTATTCAGGGTGGTTCATAGTGGAAGGATCGCAGACAAGAAGCATGAACTGGAATGAGAGAGATTTCAGTGGGACATAAGGAAAAGCTTTTTCACCCCAAGGGCAGCCAAGCAGTGGAGTAAGTCAGGCTAGAGATTTCCTGAGGTTCCTTCCAGCTTCAGTTATCCTGTGACCCCTGAACTTCCAGCATTGCCAGTGCACAGAGTTATCAGGGAAAAGGGAGGAATGTTTGAAATTGGCTGTAGTTAGTTGGCCTGAATTTGTGATTTGCAGGGTGGGGGGTTGTAAAAGTGGTGTTGACAATGATTGGGGTTATGGTTAAAACAGAAGCTCCCAGAAAGCTGTCCCTGTGTACTCAACAAGCCATTCTCTTGGTGCTGCCTCGTAGAACCCCTGAGCTACATAGTGAAGAAAATCATGCCAGTCAAAGCACCGATGAAAAAAGGTCCGTGAAAAAGGAGAATCAGATTTTTTTGTGTGTGTGTGTTACAATGTGTGTTTTATGCATCTTTATCTTGCATCCATTTATCCTGTATATGGAACAGGAGGATCATCCTGTGTAACCCTGAACTTGCTCTGTCACTCTGGTGAAAGTAATGGTTAAAGAAGAGTAGGGTAACTTTTGCCTAAGTTGCAATGTGAGTGTAATGATTGTCTTGGAGTTCAGTAAATGGAACAGATTTTAATTCCCCCTCCCCCTGTTGTTAAGTGTTGCTGGTACAAAATGGTGACAGGCTTCTACCTCAGATGTGGCTTTCTGTCACCTTTGGGTGAATAAGCTAGAAAACTAATTTGGAATTATGGTGGCTGGTTCTCTGCCACATCTGTTGCACCAGTGTAATTTCTCTGCCTCGGTCTGCTAAATTGGCAGTGCGGAGCTGCAACATGCAGCTTTTCCATCTCTCTGAAAGCTGTAAGAAAAGCAATTAAGAAACTACTTGCTTCTTCTGGGGACAAATCTTGTGAAAGGTATAAAAGGAACATGCTGAATAGCTGTTGGCACTGCAGCCATTAGTCCTGCAGTCAAGAATAAAACTTAAAAAATAAATGGGAAAAAATCGGGATCTAAAAGAAGCAACTTTCAGCTAGTTCCTGGAAGTAGGGAATGACCTCAGCTCAGAACAGGTGACTGACTTTGTGCTTGTGCCCATGCTTTTGAAGAAGCAAATTCCTTATATGTGCACCCCTCTAGAGCTTTAGCACTGGTGAACTGGCTCTGTGTCATGTTTAAAAGTGCATCCAGAGTACACTCTGATTTCTAGAATAAATCATATGATCTGAGAGAAAGCAGATGGTAAATATTTGTCTTCGTTTCTTTCATAAGTTGTTTTTGTTTTGCTAGAAATGCATAGATAGGTTGTCTTACCATGTCAAAGATCTGCCCTTACTAAAGCATGTTCATTGCAGTGTCAAGAACTACGTTTTCAGCCAGTGATCACTACATCTATGCACATTTGTATTTACAGAGGAAGAAAGATGTACATTAGCATTCCATGTAATGATTCCATCCTTTTAACAAAATGTTTGGCATTTTAGTATTTTCTGTATATTGAGTCTTCAGTGAGTGATTAAATGTACCTTATTTATATCAGTGTGTTCTTTGTGAAATATTTTTTCCCCACCACTGAGAGGGAGGTGGTTTGGTATTGTCACTTGTTGGATACGGCTTCAAGAGTAGCATTAGGCCCTGAGAAATCAATAGCATTTCAGGATTCTGGTTGACCTTTGTCAAGAACAAGTATAGGGTCTCTAAAGAGAAACTATCCACTGTTCAGATTTATGAAGTTAAAACTGAGTAATTAACGATAACAGTATATGATTTTTTTAATAACTGATGTGCAACGTATTTATCACTACAATACATAGCACACTTAACAATTATGTAACCATACATGAAAACTAAACACTAAAAATTGTTTTAGCTTTGCTACTTTGTGTAAATTGGTGGCCTAAATTGTTACATTTTGTGAACCGTTTGAAGTAACATGTTCTTAGGGCCTGTAAAGTGTCACTAGCTTTCTGAGTGTGGCCACCTGAAGTTAGCATGCTGCAGTCCTATTTGCTTGTCTTTTTAAGCTTAAGTATTTTCTGTGGGTAAGTGCAGCACTGATGTAAAATTCACACCCTGCTACAGGATTTAGGTATTGTAACAGTCAGTCTTTGAGGATCACCATATTATTTATAGATTTGTTATGTTTTATTAAAGTTTCAAGTCTGTCTTTGGTCTACTGTGGGGATGTCTCAACTGGCTAGTTTATTACAGTGGAGATGCAGAGACTTCTGCGGTACCTTTCTCCCCCATTACAGGGAATGGAAGAGGAAGATGGTTAACATTAATATTTGGACAATTAGCTGTTCCTAAAGTAACAGAAATGCAGACTAAGAAAGAGGAAAAGGAGCAAGTGTGACAGGAAAGAGGAAAAGAAGAGATGAGAAGGGTATATTATGAAGATTTCGAATAACTTAGTTAGTAAGAACTTTTGTGATTCTGTCATGCAAAGGGAAGTGGCAGATGTGGTGAGTACCATGATAGCCTCAGAGCTATTTCTCTTGATGTTGTTTCATTGATTTCATGAATTACTGGAAAAATACATATGACAATTTAGCTAGCATGCCATTTGTAACCTGCAAATACAGAAGCCTCAGTTAAATTGCCTCCAGCAGTTGGTGCATAAGGATGTTGGGAGGCATTCCTGCATCTTCTTCATGCTGGGGAAAGGATTCCCTCTCACCCTGTGTTTTGAGGCAGTCATGAATTGTGATGCTGTGTCTGCCAACCTGCCAGTGCAGGGACTTCTGCTGTTACCCTGGATCCCATGGGATCCAGAAACTGCAGGATGTGTGGTGCAGATCTTCTCCACAGCCTCGTGACCTTCCTTCTTTTTCAGCTCCCATAAGAAGCTATATTTATGGTGAAGGTGTGTGTCTGACTTAATGCAGAAGAGTCGGGTCTTACACTACTAAGACATTATCTTTTATCGCAATGACTGCATCAGTCAAGAGATTGGTATTCACAAGCATTATCCTTTGTGCTCCTGTCCTTTGCATACCAGCAGTATCCTGCTGCTGTTTTCTGCTAGAATACTGCAACAGCTAAGTGAAATGGGTATTCAAGCACTGTGTTGTGCTAAACCATCCAGAAAGAACAGCCTTTCAGAATACGTGTGCCCTTGACTTATATAAACAACCTTCAGCTCAGGAATGGAATTTGAGTGTATAATGTTCAGAGGTAAGGGATGAGAAAAATCTGACTATGACGGTGGAAGATCTCACATTTTACCCACATACACACGTTTCAGTTTGAAATTACCTGTTGTCAGGTATTCCTCTTGTCAGTCTATTTCACCACAGTTAGGGAGCCTTATTTTTGTCTCTCACAAAGGAGAAGAGGAGGAGGGGAGTGAGCCTGGAACAGTGCCAGAGGGTGGGGATGCCCGCTCCTGCTGCTGCTACGGGTTGGCAGTAGGTGCCTGTTTTGAGTCGGACTGGTACTGGCACATGTCGGGTCCCTCCCTCGGTGGCAGCAGGATCAGGATGAACAGCAGGAGGGAGAAGCGCGGAGCTGATCTCCACTTTGTTCTGCTACAGACGAGCACTGTGGCCTTTCAGTCCATCTTGCCCGGCACCCAAGGCCACTTGGCCTGCTGCTCCGGCCTGGCCCTGCTGAACGTTATGAATGCCTCTCTCCCTTTCTCTCTCTCCTTACCGGATTAGTATTGAAGAATTGCTTGTAACGCATTAAAGCTGAAGAGGAAATTAAATCGATTTTCGGTAGGAATTAGAAGGCAGGTTATTAGCCAACAGCCTTGGCACCAGCCGCCGCGGTGCCCGGCTCCGCTGCCTCGCCTCTCCCTGCCTTCTCAGCGGTGTTGGCGCTCCCTCTTGCGGCTCGCGCGCCCGAGGCCTGGCCTCCTAAAAACCTCTTCCCATTGCACGTTTCCCCTGCCAACGGGAAGATTCGCCGCTTCCTGGATATTATATTTTGTTTCTACTGCACGTACTGCTGTCTTTGAAAAAATTATGGGAAGAAGTACCTGTAAATAGTCGGAAACGCGGGCTGTCGCAGTGGTGGTTTGAGGAGCTCTGTGTCTTTGCAGGTTGTGGAGAACGCAGTCAGACGGGAGGCTGGTTGTATGGATTGTGTAGGCACGCTGCTGGAGCAGCGTATTAAAGTGCTTCTAAATCCATTTTTTCCTTTGCTGAAACTTTCTCCAATGAAGGTAAAATTCCATCTGTTAGTTCTCAGAGCAGCCTGAGGTTGCTCTGAGGGGAGGGAATAAAGTGTGCACATGCCAGTTAACCATCCTAGTTTTCACTGGTCTATAGACAGATGATGGAGACTGAGGCCAGGATATAGTGAAAAATTATTAAACCTTACTTAATGTGGCGGCTGCATATTAAGTATGTCTGCATATCTTCTTTATTTATATTAACTGAATTTCTATTACATTAGTGAGGTTCCAGGTGTAGCTAAAATGGGATTTTGTTTCTATGGTGGATGGATCTTTGACAGAAATGGGAATATACTTTTAATTATCGCGTATCTCATTGTCTTCCCGGTTTATCTAATTGACTTGTGTCAGTACACCCTCAATACACTGTACCTTTCATTTGGCTTGCTGTGCTGGTGTGAGGTGTATACTGAGTACATGGGATGGGCCACAGCTGATATCTTAAACAGTGTCTGTGCAAATTCCACCTGTAATTACTCTTTTCTAAGGCATGTTGAAACCTTCAGAAAGAGGTGCTTACACAACTGGGCAATATTGTCTTTCCTTATGCCAAATATGCATTTATTTTGGCACTCTTTCAGTAATATGTCTGCCATTTGGATCTGAGAAGAGCTTAAAGTATGCTTGATAGGCTGTTGAATATGAATTCTAATTATCCTCCTAGAAGTAAAATACAGAAGAAGATTGTTGTCCACTTCTGAACCCTCTTTCAGCACTGAGCTCAAAAGATCTTTTGGGTAGATACTGTACTAACACTATCTATGGACATAACACAATACCAGTCTACACCTCCATTTGACGTGATGGCTTCTATTAATCATGATTCATGGCTTTGTAGAGATAGTTGTAAAATAAATGTTTTCTTTGAACCCATCAGAAAACAATGAAACTTCACAAATCGCAGAACTAAGCATGGTTTTCAGTTCTTCAGTTGCCTGCAAATTTCTAAATGAGGGGATAGTAGGATAGGAGAGGGAAAAAGACAAGTTTAGGTGTAAGAAGACATTGTTTGATTTTCAAAAGTACTGGAACAGTGCCTGATGTTTCTTCTAGGTTGAGTATGTGATGGTAGCCATATGACTAGTGTACACTTAAGATGTTTAAGAGTATATAAAAGTGTCTAGAAATGCTCAGTAAATAAATTTATGGCTACACAAAATGGTCCAACTCATTAATATTAGATGTATTTAATTTTTTGAAGTTAAAGCTTAGATATAGTTGTCTCTCTCCTGCCGTGAAGCGTCTTCCGTTAAAGTTAATAGTGTGTCTGGTTTCCAGAGAGTTGCTACAAAATGTGGCAGTAGCAAGCATTTGCTTCGATAACTGTATTGAAACAGCTTATTGGTACCTATTGCCGCAATAATGTGTGATAGAATAATAATCATATCTAGTTTGAGTTTTCTCTAAGTACATTTTATACATCCAGATCAGGTAAAAGACAGTCACCTTTTGAAAGAAATCTGGGAGATTATATGCTGCCAATTTCCAAGGTGAAATTGATAAATCAGTGATTAGAAATGGACATGTTGCTGCCTGAAGCAGACAGAACGTTTCCCAGGAACAGTACGTCCCAAGCCTTACCTGTTGAAAATCATCTCCTAATAACTGGTCCTTGAAACACCACAAAGAGGCATATAAAAGATTATGTCTTTCTCAGAAAGATAATGAACAACAGCAGAAATTATGTCTAAAATGTCAAATATAGGAAAATTTGGTAGCCGTGTCTTCCTTTCCTGATATAGGAATTTATTTTTTTCGATATTGAATTTTTAGACTAACAAAGCGTTGCTTTTTCTGAGTGAAAGCCTTTCAATATTCCTATTTTTGCTGTTTTTCAACCAGTTATAGCATTCTTTCATCAGGATTGCATTCTTTTCTAACAGAAAGGCTCAAATGTGTGGATTCTATTGAGTAAAGAGGAAAGCACAACATACTTGAGATCTCTACCTTATTGTAGGGAGGTTTGTGAAGATAGCATCAATGTGGCAGTGGGGAAAGGGACTGAACTGACATCTACATAAATTTTTAAAAGTAAAATGTAAAGTGAGATGGCATTGGCATATACTTTTAATTACCCATGCATATGTTTTGCACATAATACACGGTTATATCTGAACATAAGGAGTTCATTGGTCCTAAGAACATGTCCACTTTCATTGGAAACAGCTTGAGAAGTGCAACTACACAGCAAGACCATTTTTTATCCAACTAAGGTGTCACCCTGCAGAGGGAGCTGTCGGGTTATCAAGACAACATGACTAGTGCATTTTTATTGCTGGAGTTTGACTTTTTGTGTGTGTTCTTCATTTGTTGTGAAGTTGGTTTTGTTTTTTTTTTTTTAAGAATGCGCTTGCAGGAACGCTTACAGATTTAGCTTTCTTCAGCCTTTGCTACATTTGGCAGAAGCTCATCTCTTAAACAGCTTGTCCTTCCTAGAGGTGACAATTACATGCTTAGTGCTTTCTCTACAAATGAAATAAGATAGGAAAAGATGTCCATCCTGTTCCCGAGTACCAAGGACAATGCCTAATTTGTATAAGATGCAGCAGGTCTCACAAAGGTACGAACTGACCAAGCGTCATACGAGGTATAGAGTGCTCTGTGCAGATGGGTGCAGCATTCTGCTGTGACTGTGGAAAGGAGAATTGAGTTACTTCCATGGGAAAGAAGGCTTACCACCAAGGACAGTCTAATGTAACATGCAAAGAGAAGAGATGGTCTTTACTTAACAGAATTTTACTTGCTGCTGTTTCTAGTTGTAATTATACTGTATGCCACCATTGCTAGACTTCCCCAAATCCAGAAAGCTGCTCTCCTGGTCATGCTTTGCCAGTCTGCTGAGGTAACTGTGTCTGGCATTGCCTCGGGTGTTGGCAGTAGACACGTGCTGAATTGTGATGATGTCAGACTGACAATTCCTCTTGGAAAGCTAAAGCTGTTCCGTTTGTATTATATGCGGGCTCCACTGGAAAACACAGACTTATTCTAAGTGATTTCTAATTGCAAATAGACCTTCAAGATATCTTTTATGCTACAGTATCATACTACTTGTAAAATGAACTACCTCCTACTGTCAGATATTCCTTGTTCAGTTAAGGTAGTTATTTTGCTTTCTTCATAAGTAAATGTGTGACCAAATTAGGAACTCCACTCATTTCAGCATAGTACAAGTCTGAAGAACACAACGCATAATTTTTACCAATCCATGTTAGTCCATTTCCCAGTGTTTGTGACACCTTTCCCTTGATTTTGGAGCCATTTAGCATCTACGAGCAGGGATGTATCTGTGCTCTGCTGGACTTCCTGTGTTATGACAGAGGCTCACAGTGTCTTTTTTGGTGTCAGTGTGAGTTCAAGAA
The DNA here is from genome assembly GCA_027574665.1 of Rhynochetos jubatus. Lineage (NCBI taxonomy): Eukaryota > Metazoa > Chordata > Aves > Eurypygiformes > Rhynochetidae > Rhynochetos > Rhynochetos jubatus. The sequence goes on from CM050650.1 coordinate 40,573,510, forward strand.
CATCTGGTGCTCTTTCATGTAATGCCCAACCAAGCCAGTGCTCCGCAATCACCGCAGAACAGCATGGGGAAGGTGCAGGAGGCATGAGATGGACTCAGGGTCTTTGGCAAAGGAGTGTCAGGCTAGACACAGCAACTTTGGTGCAGGTTTCAAAAAGAGTCACTAAGACCTGGGCTTGTGAAGCTGAGTGGGCCTGAGGAACCAAGGGGATAGCTTTTTTCTTTGTGAGTAGTTGGTAAACAAGGGGTCAGTGCAGCTGGGTCCTGAAAAACTGTCCAGGGAGTGCAAAGATTAGCACCTGACTGACCCCTAGGGATGGGATGTCTGGAGTAAATACAATTTCTAAGCTGGAAGAAGCATATCTTTGTGCTGTTACATGAAGCAGCTCACAGAAAGCAGGAGGGTAGAAGGAATCATTACTTCTTCCTGCCCTTCAGTATCCCTGAAGGTATATATTTGAACACTGGTGTGCAGGAGCTCCATGGTTACAAGTCTGGATTATTCTGTGGACATCAGTGTCTATGGGAATACGTGTAAGCTTGTGGGTGGCCTTTGGATCTCATAAACTTTTGAAGAGTGAAAATAGACCTATCTATCCACAGTTCCTTCACCAAAATCAAGAACTATAACTATGGGATTATGTAAAAATGGAGAATGACAATAGCTTGGGGGCCTACCTTAACACCATACCTCAAAGAGATTGTTGCCATAAAGAGGATAATGACATTTTTTTAATCTCCAGGTGACTGGGTCCTCAGAACTTATACTTACCTTGCATGGACCTTGCAGGTGCATGGACGTACCTTAACTTAAAGAGATTGCTTCATGTTTTTTGGAGACTAGAGAGTTATTCAGCTTATCTTGAATCAGATACATGTGTTTGATTAAATGCCAAGTTCTGTGGATTGCACTGCCTGTATTGGCTGAAAACTGGCTCATCACAACTGTGTGGCCTCAAGTTGCTACTCCACAAGGATGCAGGTCTCCTGTTGGTCCTATATCAAATTTATCAGCCACCTGTGGATACCCTAGGGCATCCATGTTGAATACCCTAGCGCATCACAGGTAGCAATAGGCACCTACATGGGTGCAAAACTGTGGAGACTTAGATATCCACTGACTACAATGGAAACCTACACATTTAGTTCACTCCCAAGTATCTGAATTGTATGTACCCAAATAGGTCTGAATGTGGGCTTGAATCTACCTCCTCTTGGCTCTTTAACACAATGACTCTGTCACTTCACTTCAGGTAAGTGTTTTGTGGAGCACTCCTGTTTCCTTCCCCTCTCTTTCTTTCTTGTCTCTTTCCATCTTGAGCAGAATACTATGAACTTCACCTGGGCAGCTTAGTTCCCTGGCAGCTAATCCCCTAGCATCCAGGCTGTCAGATGTAATAATGCTTTATCCAGATGCATGATCTGGCCCAGTTTTTTATGATTATGTCAGGTGGCTGGCAGTTTGAGGCAAGCTGTTTTCTGGACTCTACTCTGCGTGTGTATCATGATCATTGCTAATTTCTCATATGAGTTTGACACTAATGAATGCAATTCCACTAAAAGGTGTAATTTCCTTGGAATAGTGTTTTCTGACTGAAAAGCATTGCATTGAAATATTTTTGGCTAGAACTACTTGGGAAGGATGAGACAAACAAAAGTCTTTCAGTCTTTCTATAAATAAAAAGTCTTTAAACATGTTTATGCCATCCCAAGTCTGTAGGGTTTTTGTTATTTCAAAGTGAGCAGCTGCTCAAGTATTATGAGCTTCAACTGGAGATAGTTAATGCTACTATAAAAGTAGCAGGGGATGGGGGAAAACCGTTGAACATATTACGCCTGAAAACCATGTTCTAACCGAAATAGCTTTCCTTAGGAACAAATCATTAGCCTGAAAAAGACAATTTTGACTTCTTCACAACGAGTGAGGCACTGTCAATCGACAAATGTACCGTTCCTGAGAATCTTTCATGTCCAGTGCTGTTAGTTCCTTCAGACTGTGGCAGTGTTCTGAATCTAAAATAGTTTTCAACTTGTTTTTATCAGTTAGTTGGCAACCAGTGGGAAGGAGATGCAAAATGCTGCCAAATCAAGATTGCAGGGATTTGCATGCATTTAGCATCCTGGAGAAACGAACTGCATGAGGCACAAGGCAAAAGGGACCCCAACATAAAGCTTCTCCAGTAGAATGCACTTTGCATCCGGAAACAGTGGGTATCTCCATATGGGTCCTCCATCACTGTATTGCCCAATCACCCCAAATTATCCTCACATTCTCTACAGTGGGACAGTACTATGTCTCCTACAAGTAACCAAGCTGAAGACAGGCCTCACAGGAAAGTCTGAGGCAGCAGAAGGAATGTTTTCCTGTAGTTCAGTGCCCTGTGAACTATCCTACTCTTGAAAGGACACCCCTCCAACAGAGATTTGAACCACTTTTCTTGCGAGGCAAGAAGATATATTTAATGCTGCTAACAAGGGAGGAGAAGAAAGCAGTTCCTGCACAGAAAGCCACAGGGGGGTGATTTTTCTGATGGAGAAAGTAATTGTCTTTCATTAAATAACTTGCGATCCCAAACTTCAACACTGCTTTCCTTAGCAGCTATTTTGGGGTTCAAGAACATTTGAAAATTACATTTAATTCCAGTGTCTAATTATTGTTTTAATCTTCACTTTAAAAGGCTGTTGAAATAAAGTTCACAAAATGCTAACTATAAATTTCCCAGGTCACTGCCTTTCAGTGGCTGATGTCAGAATAAGCAACAATGTTATGACTATAATATGGATTAAATATTCTAAAATATGTTTTTACTCCTACTGTCCTAGAAAACATGAAGATCACAAGGCATAATGATTTAGCAGACATTTTTCCATGGCTTGATCAACCACTGAGTTGAGAGAAGAATCCCCTTCAATTACTGTTGTCAGCAGTAATAGAAATGCAAGATATTTCTTTTTATCAGCTAATGACTTAGTTTCAGGTGACACTGGTAGACATCATGGCTATCTTTTTCCATAGAGCAGCCCGAAATATATCATTATCAGAAGTTCAAACCTTTAAAATGCTGCACAGATAAAAGCTAGCTTTGTCTCTCTTGGAGACAGATATTCCCTTAATTTTGTGAAAACAGAACACAGAGGTTGAGTGCCTTCTCAGCTTTTTTGTCTTAGTCAGATTTCATCATCTGTCAGATTTTCCTACAGTCACTCACACACTTGCCTCTCGGTATTACGCTGTACTCCTAACAGGAGAAAGATTTGGAAAATTATTAGCAAGAGAACAAGTGTAAGTTCTTTGGGGATAAAATCTTTTATTTGTTTTCATACTGTGCCCGTCTTGGCTAATGTTGACCCCACATAGTTGACAGCTTATGTTGCAAACCATGATGTCTCATATGGAAAGGAACAGTATTTGCACTCTCATTAATTATGCAAGAAATCTAGCTGAAGGAAATTTTGGCACATGGAGTCTTAGCTCCAAATGGAAAAGACAGATCCCCACAGAGACTGTTCAAATGGCCTAAGAGTGACCTTGGGTAATAAAATGTCATTTCATGTTCATGGACACGAATCCATCGTGGAATGCCTCGTTGGCAATGGTAGGAGCAGTGCTGCAGCCCATGCAGGGTGGATAAGCAAACACGTAGTTACGCAGGAAAGTAAGTACAGCTTGAAACAATGTGTTGCAAGCACTTGGATGCAGCAACACTCAGAAAATGGGATGAAAGGGCAAAATCTGCTTGCAGCTGTATAAACGGTTTGTGCCTGGGCAAGGCCACTGGTTAGCAGTGAATTATGAAGCATTAGAGCCATAGCTATGGCAGGGCAGAAGGGGCAGGGCAATAAAGGTGCTACCCAGGAAATGGGGAGCCAGGTCTATGGCAGAGAGCTGGACAGGAGGTGAGAGCAGAGGAAGCTTAAAGAATCTGTCAGGAATCAGATACCCATAGAAATAGCTGTCTTCTCCTCCCTCAGGCTATCCTTCTGAAATAGGATAGCTGCTGATGGTGTAGCTCCTTTGTTGATGATACACAGAAACAGTTTTAGCTGCTGATTTGCCAGAGATGTCACTCAGAAAACCCCAAAATCTGTACCAAAAATAAATAAACTCAGTATGAGCTGAATGACAATTCACTGTTACAGCTGAGTTTGCTGAGTCAGAGGAGAATACATCTCACAGGTCAGTTTGTTGGTATCAGCAGTGCTTGCGCACCACAGAAGAGGTTAAAGTCAGTGGGAGATGGGTGTAGGCAGTGCTCTTCAGAGATGAACACAATTGTTTAACAGATTAAATTGCCTTGACTATCTGTGGATTTTTTTAAAATGAAGTTATACCATTCCTCCTCCCTCTCTTTGCATTGGTTTTGACAGCTGCTGTTGTTTACAGGAAGCATTAGGAAAGAAGCTAAGCTACAGACCCAGCAGAGTTCCTCAAGGTCAGCCATTATGTAGCTGTTGTCTATAAACAGCACTGTGCATATGCTGTCAAGGTCCATGGGCTTTTCATTCCCAGCAACTGCCACTTTCTGTTAGCAGTAATTGGGAGGTAAATCAGGGCCTTATGATACATCAAGCCACTGAATCACAGCTTCTCCTACTCCCTTTGGCTTGCATGAGCACTGAGAAGCCGTTAGTATGAGTTTCATATTAATGCTGAAGGATGCTTGGACATCACAAAGGAGCACTGGAATTCAAGGGCAGAAAAACTACAGCACCGACAAAGGAACACCTGTATTTTGAGGCTTTAAACACAGTAAGAATGTAACCCAATAAGAGACAGCTATATGAAATACTGTGGGCTGTCTGTGACCCTCTCAGTAGAACACATTAAGATTAAACCCCTCAATGCCATCTGTAACAGCAAGCTCAGACCCATGTTGGTGTCATTTTGTATTAACATTAAGGAGAAGTAGGGCTGCCCTTTCCTGTAACCTCTAGCGCTGAGCAGATCTGGCCACAGGGCAACCCCAGGCCTAATTTTGATGCAACGATGTCAGCTGGAAATGCTAAATTGGTGCCAGACTATGATGACACAGGAGACAGAAGAAAAACTGCTTGTGTCAACAGGTGTCCATCTGTCTGGGTCTCTAAGCATCCTTAGAGCACGTGTAATTCACCCACAAGGAAAAGATAAGCTATCAGTGCTCCCTGTCAACTTCTGGCTCTGCACATGGGCCTCTCCTTTCCTTTCATGGTCACACTCCTTAGACAATAATGGACCTGGCAAAGTTTGGGTTGTTTGGGGTTTTTTTCCTATCAAGACCCTAGCGGTTTTGTGCACAGACATCTTGGGCCCAAGGGGCTGCCTGCGAACAAAGCAATACATTTGCAGGATTGAGCCTGCAGCATCTGAGATCTGAAGGAGGCTTTAAACACAAAGAGGATCCTTGTTACCCTTAAACCAAATTTTGTCCAGTTCCAGGCCTGCATTTCTTTAAGTGACTACTGGTGAGTTGCTTATAGCTGCAGGGTCTCCAGTGCCAGCCTGTGTCCTGTCTCTTCTCATCCCATGCCTGCACTCCTCTACACTGCATCTGATATAAGCGTTGCTCAAGTCCTCTCCGGTCATATTGGTCCTGTATTTCTCTTTGCTACATCATTATGTTACGAGTCATAAATATCTTATTCTACACAAAATGTTCTTTTTTATCTGTAACTATTTTCAATATAAAAACTTTGGTTATGCCATGCAAAGAAAAGCGAAAATACATCAAATTAACCACAGTGACCTGGTAATTGGAAAAATCCAAGTGAACCCGGTGAAAACAAAGCTGCAGTCGGGTCAAGACAAGTTCAGATAGAGCAAGCCTGACAGTCCTCAGTTGTGAGGCCATGAAAACACACAATAAAATGTGTGGTCTGTGACTAGGTATGGCAACACTTTGCATGTTTGGTTTTTAGCTCTTGGGTGCCATGCTCCCAGCTCATTCCAGTACCTCCATTCCTGTCTGCATTTATATCCATGTCAATGCTTTCTCTTTGGCACCAGCAGTAGTGTATGCTGTCCTGGATTTCTTTCCCAAACTGCAAAATGTCAGGAAAGACTTTACTCCCCAACCATAGTTACCTTGGGCGGATACAAAACATGGAAGGTTTAAGTTGAAAAGGAATATAATAAGTGAGGAGTATCTTCAGTTAGAAAACTTAAATAACTTTTTGCAAGCTTGATTGCCTCTTGCTACCTGCAACAGCCATAATGAAACATCTTTTCTTTAAAGCCAGAATTGCCTTCTGGGCTCATGCTGGGAGTTCAGCCTGTTAGATATGAGAAGATGTTCTTCCAAGTAGAATACAGATTTTGCAGAGGTAAAAATTGGGGCAGGCTCATACCTGATGTCATTCTTTAAAAAACATACCAGTGCTGAACCCAGTGTTTAAAAAACGTCTGCTGGAAGATCAATCAGAACATCTGATTCTTCAAGTCTGAGGGGATGGTAAGTTATTTTTCATTTCAGTGTCAAGGTACAGTCACTCTGCATTGTGCTCTACAAAGAATTAATGAAGATGCCAGCTTTTGGTTCAGGGAACACACCCTCCAATTTCAGTGACAAAACAGCTGGAGGTTTAACCTGTTTCTTCACTCCCAGCTGTGAAAGTATATGTGGGGAGAAAGCACTGCCTGACTTGGAGTTACAGTATTATGAAACTCTGCTTTTTCCACTTTTTAATAATTTAAATGCATGGTAGAGTGGTATTCCTTCAAGTTTTTTTTCTCTCAAGCAGATGTGGCAGCTAAACCAAGACAAATGGACTGCCAGCTGTGAGTGGAGAGATGTTATAAATCCTTCACAGGTAGCATTTTGCTGTCAGCTGCACCAGAGTTGTCATGAATTGAAGTGGCCTGCAGAGTGATTTTTGCTCACTGAACTGTCTCAGTGCTGCTCAGCAGCATGACTAAAAACAAATTTTGAAATCCTAAGCATGAAGTATTGTAAGGAGACATGTGTTTGCTCACATTGTGAGAAGTGAAGGCAGCAGAAGGGACAGAGGTAGGATCCAGAGCTGGGGGAAGGGTGCGGAGAGATGATTTTGCCTCTCCTGCCACTGCTGGGCTATCGGGAGGTCAGTCAACAGCAACTTGTAGGTATTGGGTTCTATCTCTCTTTCTCCACCTGTTCCTTTCCCCATCCTCCGCCTGTCCCCTTCAATACCTCCCATCCTACGTTACCCTTTGGCAGCAAATGGCCCGTGCCCTTGGTGGTGTTCCAGGGTTTCTGCGAGGCAACACAGGCACAGGGTCTGCAGGCATTTTTGTGCCTAACAGCAGTTCAGCCATTCCCCACCTTCCCTTTAGCCTTGGCCCAGAACAGTGCTGCTCATGGGGGCACCTACTCGCTCCGCTGTGCTGCAGAAAGAGCCTGTTAGTGCCTGTGTGGCACTTTCCATGTGATACATGCTTAAAGATAGGCAGGTTTTTCCAAAATGTCCAATACCTTGCAGCCTGTCCCAGAGTAGCAACCTCCTCTGCAGCATTTGTTGGTGACTGCCTCGATGACACAAAGGTTTACTCAGAAATGCCACCTTGGGAATAGAGTCACTAAGCTTACTGCAATCCGGTCCTAACTCATTTTGTCAGGCTGAGGTAACAAGCCCACCAGAGACCTGTAGTGAAAGTCCCTAACGCCATCCTCAGTTTAATAGCATTTGCAAACATGCTTTAAAGCATGGCTTCTCAGTCACCTCCACACTTTGCGCTCTTCTTTCCTCTGCATCAGAGGGAAGGTCTACAAAACCTGTTTTTACGGTCCCTTTGTGGGCAATTTTGGTGTGATAGCAAAATATGTTTCAGTAAAACAAACTAGAAAAAGACAGAGGGGTTTTGGTCTCGCATGTTTGTCCTCTGTAATTAAGTGTGGTGGGAGGCACGGAGCTGTCAAAGGCATGAGAGGTAGATTTTGGAGACAGATTTTGAAAGTTTTGTAAATTTTTTAGTGTAAAATATTCCAGTTTAATTATCAAAAAACCTCCTCCTCTTAGAAATACTCTGTGATAGCTGCAAGATTACAAGTGCAAGAGAAAGAAACACGAGAACAGGAAATGTTGCTTGAAGGTTTCATTAATGTGCAGAGCGGTTTAATAAAACGGTGCTTGTATCTATTTATCAGCCTGACAGCTGCTTCCCTTGTCTTCATCCCACTGTATGCTGATATCACGTTTACTTCTTCATCTGGGAGAATGGAACGTTAAGGCAATAAAAACTGGTGTAAAAAGTGACTGGTATGGGGAATGACGGAGCTAGTGAAAATGAAATCTTTCATTGATTTTTCTTGAAAGGAAAGGTGACCCTACTCTCTGTGAAGCTGTAACCATGGCAGCAAATCCAGTCACTGGGAAAAAAATGATGCTGCTTTTACAGTAGGAGGTGGAAATGGACACTGAACTGAATGTTTTCAACCCATGATTGGGAACTTGAGACGTTTTCATTTAATAGGCTTTGACTTTGAAGATGGATTGTGCTACTGTATTTCTCACAGAAGAAATGTCAATGGGAAGAGACCACAATTGGTAATTGGGCCACACCAACACAGAGAGCTGAGGTACGCTTGCCTTAGAAGAAAGACGAATCCCTGACGATGACAGTTTTCAATAACAGGTGTCAGGGATACAACAGAGTGTCCCAGATACGTGGGGACCAGCTGTTACTTAGATAAAGGACCTTTACATCATTGGCTGCATAAAGGGACCTTGCAGCATTGAAGCAGGGCCTGGATGATGTTACCAGAACTTCAGGCCATAACGCTTACGGGGCACTCTAAGTCTCTCAAGTTCTTTACAAAGAGCTAATTCTCATTAATGCCTGGGAAAGAGGGCAGCACAGATATTGAGCCAGGAAGGTCAGCTTGCTTGCCTAAAGCTGGAGAGAAAAATCTGTGTCAAAGCTAGTGCTGGTGAGCATGGTTTTCAACCCTGTGCTCAGAGCATTCCTGATCCTGCAGCCGTTGTCTCCACAGCTCCCATAGTGCCCTCCCAAGCCATGTAGACATGATCATTTTAATTGCTGATGCACATCACCCTACAACATGTGCTGCTTCTTTTTAGAGGTTGGAGGGACTCCCAGGCACGGAGACAGCTGAAGACTCCTGATCTGGCAGCCGGCAGCTTACACTGGTTTGTGCCACAGGCAAGCATAGCATAACTCAGCACTCTCTCCTTTGCACCCACAGTGGGAGCTGGTTGAGGGCTTTGCTGAGAACTTGTGCATAAACAAAGGCCAGTCACGTTTCCAGTGGAGCCATTAAGAAACCTGTTTTTCAGCATGTGGCCCTTGTTGTTCCAATAGAGACATCCACTGTGGTTCGTATCTACAACTGTCCCCTGGCATAGCCCAAGCTAAGTGGGAAAATGGGAAAGTGACTTTCAGCAGGCAGTGAGGAGAAAGAGAATTTGCTTCAGTAGGCACTGAGGAATGAAAGAGCCTTGAAAAAGATTGGTTTAGGGATAAAGATCAAAGGAGAGAAGCAGAGATTAGAGAAAAAGCCAAGTGTGAAAGCTAAAGAATCAGAGGATGAGAGAAAAAGAAATTCAAAAATTATGCCAACTACTTTGATGATCTCGCTTGTGGATTTCAAAGGAGGAGAAGGATCAGACTTCCTTCAGTGCTGGGTCATTGCTGGAAGACTTTACTCAGATACTCCAAAGATGCGTTTGCCATCTTGACAACTAACGAATGATTGTGCAGGCTGACTGGTAAACCTCTTTTTCAATAGACTAATCTGCTATTGGGATGTTTCTGGCACCATTTTTTTTTTAGTAGAAAATGGAAGAGACAGAGAAAGAGATAATAAAAGCAGATGTCCCTGCTTCCCCACTTCCCTTTCATATGAAACCCTGCCTTTCCCACCTCGTAACTAGTTCTGGTGATGTGTAGTGAACATATATATCCATAATAGTAAATGGGAATGGGGAAAGGGAGAACTGGCTGCAGAAAGGCAGGACAAGAGAAAATAATAGAACAGAACATTCAATGGCAGGAGAGCATCCACAAAATAGAGGACATGAGGAAAAAATTACAGCCGTGTGATTTTTAAGGGAAAATTCTGATGCAGATGGACAGATTTAGGATAGAAAATAACAGATAGAGACATAAACAGTCAGGAAATTCATAAGGTTAAGATAAGCAAGATTTTGTCACAAACTTCTGTTCCGGCAGTAGATAATACTTTCAATACTGTTTCAGTTTTAGCAAATTGTTTTAAAAAACCTGCAAGAAATACCTTTAAAGGAAAAGCTTTAATGAACCTGTATTGGTTGTTTTTGCATAACCTAAGCAGAACTAACAGGGCATATTTCTAAAGGACTGAAGAAGCTTGTTAAAAGCCTTTGGCAAGATCAACTTTATGTCAGTCGGATTAGCATATTGAAAAGGCATAATCAGATTCCCAACAGGAGATGAAAATGTCCAGTTTTGCAGAAATCCTTGATTTTTGCTATACTGTGATCAGCTGCATGTTGTAGCCACATTGTACTAGAAGTTTATTAATTGTAGGCCACGTAATTTTAAATCCCTTCTAGTGTCATATGTTACCTGTGTATCATCCATAAAATCCTCACAGCACGCTGAAGAAATGTTTCTATGCTGAGGACCCAGACTCGTCCACAAAATGCTCAAATGTGCAATGATCTGGATAGCCACACTGTTAAAAAGTTCTTATGGCTTTGATATGGCTCTGTTTCAAAGTGGATGGTAAATGTCAGTGAGTATGTGCATCTGAATGTGTACGTGCAGAACAAAAGGAAAACCAGGTACACATAGGCAACAGGAAAACTGCTGGTGTAGAACATGGGCCTTAGTTAAGGGTTCATATCTTCTGAGTTATTGTACTATATTAGATATTTTATATAGGAATTCATGTTTTGGATCCTGAAAATGCTCGTCACTGCTCCTGATAATATACACGTGTTCTTTAGATCAAACCCGCATTAAACTCCTGACAGCATTAAGGAGATGCCTGCATCTCCCTCACTGACAGCTGTGTGGCCAGAACCTGAGCCAACAGGGGATCAACAAACTAATGAGAAAATCTTCTGATGGAGGTGACAGCGCTGAACGCCCACGTAGGCAGGAGCCCAAGGTGCCTGTTAGTCTGAGCCTACAGAAAGCATCCACTTCAAAGACAAGGCATACTGTGAGTGAGCTAAATAATAAATTGCTCCAAAACTGGCTTTTGTTACAAACATTTTCTCCATGCCTCCTTTCTCCTTCTCCTCTCCACTCCCCTGTGTGTTGCATTTGTTTGAATAGGGGATTCATAACCACTTGACCAGTGGTTAGTTTCACCATATTAAGAGAGAGACGCTAGCTCACAAAGGGAATGGTGACGTTCTCTGATTTTAATTAACCATCTAACTGCTTCTGTACTTGTGATTCATGTTGAAGATCTCAAATGCTAACTTAGAGTACAGAAAACCAAATCTTGCTCTGGACAAACTAGAGGGTGAAGAATAGCATCAGTATGGGTAGGAGCTTGAAGAGAGCTGTGGGTCCAGCTTTTTGGGGGTGTGAGCCACCTATTCACTTCTTAGGCTAAGGGAATTAAATTAGAGGAATATTAAACTGTAACTGTCAGGTTAATGAATAACATTACATATCAGAGTCATACAGATCACAGTTTTGCTTTTCTGTTAGAAAACCCTCAGCTAGAGTGCCCTTTGCAAGGTTGTATTGTATCAAACACTGTTGTAATCATTTTGGCTCATGAACAATAATTCCTCAGGGAAACCTTTTTCAGTTGCCACCTTGTTTGCACGAACATGTGGCTTGAATGCTGACCAACCTCTTGTCCAGTTACTTTTATTCTTGTCCAGAGTAGAAATGCAGGCAAATGTCGAAGACGTAAAAGCCTTTCCAAATAAGCAGCTGAGCAGTGAGTATTGATCAGGGTGTCCTGGTTCCCTTCATCAGTGATGTCCTTCAGCTGACAGTGAAATCTTTCACAGACAGAGCCTGCTCATTCAGATGAAGAAGAAGACTTCACTTCCTGATGAGGTGGGGATAAAAGTACCCAGCTGACATACGTCAACATGTACTTCTAAAGTGTTGAGGAGCTCTAGTTCATGGTTTTCTTCTTATGCCCTATAATTACTGCCTGCCAATGGCTCTGTTACTTGTAGTGTGTTAAATATCACTCTATCACTAGTAAACACATCAAACATTGCACTGGGGCTATAGCTGACAGCAGCGATACCCTTTGTTTTGTATAATCTTTAATAGTAAATTGTGCAGTTTTTCAGTATTTCTCTTCTGAGAGCATGGCTTCAGTGTCTAGCTTTCAGGATGTATAATCAATTGCACTGTATTGTTTCATACAAGAAGAGGATGTAATTGAATACTCTCAGATTAAGATTTGTGTCCATCAGTATGTATTTAAACTTACATGGTTATAGTAAGGCTGTACCTGCGCAGGGGCATCCACCAGTGCTCAGCCCTTGCCTGCCCTTCTGGCCAGCTGCCACCATTCTCTCTAGCCACAGCCAGTGGGCTGGAGGAGCACCTTGGAGCAAGAAAGATGGAAAAGCTCAAGAAGAATGCTGAAGCACACACTATTTTTCCATTCTTGCATCTTCTTCATCAGCCTGATCAATTTATGTATACATGAGTTTACTTCAAATTCTAGCCCTGAAGGAAGGAAATTTGGGATTAGCTTTCATGAAGAAAGAGCTTTCCTGTGTCCAAGAGCTAACACGATGCCAGGCACCCAGTGTACCCCTCCAGGATGTCACTTATGCAGGGATTGGGCTCTTCCAGCATGGCATGTGCAGCCCCGGCATTACCAGCCACCTTCTCCCTCATTTAGTGTCTAATTTAGAGTGCCTTGCAGCTCTGGCACACAACTGCTGCACTCCCTACTCCGAGGCTTGACAGAAGGGCAGGACCATGTAGAAAGCCAATGTCATTCAGAAGCACCCTTAGATTTCTCTCAAAATTCAGCTGTTCCGCACTCCATGAAGCAGGGGGCATGAAAGCCACCCAGCACCCAAGTCAGCAGGGTTACTTACTGCTCTCTTTGAGAACATCGATGCAGCTGAAAATCTGTCCCCTCCTCCCTTAATCCTGTCTCCTCCTTTCTTTCCTGATTCAGTGTCAGGGAATCAAAATGCCAGGCAGAATATTCAGCAGCTAATAGGTGGAAGGATCAGCAAAATAAAATAACTAGGATCAGTGTGAGCAAGCTAACCTTATTCTGTGAGGAAACATGTGAGTACATGTATTAGTAGACAAAATAATATTTGGTTTTGGATTAGGTGTACTGCCCTGAACTCGCTGCAGTCATTTAGGTGGAAAACAGTATGGAATTTAAAATCGAGGCTGGTGGCAGCAGGGAGATTTTGTTTTCTCTCAGGGCAAACTAGAAAATTCACATGTACCTTCCTATATACAACTTCCTTTCTGTGACTGGAAAAGTACCCAAATGAAAACATTTTCATGGCAAGTGTAATAAAAAAGTGGCAACTACCTAAGTTTTACCAGATGCCAGTGGGTACCAATGGAGACCAATCAACAAAAATTACTTGTTCAAAGAAAATCGTGAATTAATTAGATAATTCTGCTGGATGCCTGCCATCCTTGATTAAAAGAGTACACCCCTCAAGAGTCGGAGAAGTGGGAGTCAGTCACATAAAAAGTCTTATTTCACTATGTAACGAAATACCTTGGGATCCATTCTATGAGGTAAATAAAAAGGCAATGATCTCATGAAGTTCCTTTTGAAGTAACTATGTACTACTTCAGCAATTAAACTGAAGGAATAAAAAAGTTGCATAGACTATTGTTAATATCAGCAGTGAAATTATAAAGGTCTGGAAGAGGAAAGGAGAGCTGCTTTTCCCATGGGTGGACGTCTCTAGTTCTGTTGGCCCAGAAAGGTTGTTTACTTTCAAACAGAGCCTACCTGCATCTGGCCTTCCCCATCAGCCAAGACAGAAGACCACAGTGTATAAGCTTTCTTCCCCCCCTAGTCTCGGAAGCAGCTTGGGATCTCTAGACAGTGATGCACATTGGGATCCAGTGGAGACGCCCAACAGATGGCCTGGGAGACTTCAATCCAGTTTGCAAAAGCAACTTAGGAATTTAGGAGCTGGTGGGACTTGAGTTTACTTGGGAAGTGGGATTTTAAATCTCCTGAATTACCACACTGCTTCCAAATGTTTGCCTCAAACCTAGTTCTGTCGAGGATACAGGGCGAGCTAAAAACATGTTCAGTTTAACTGTGTAGGTGTAAAACCTTTTCCAGTTTGTACAGCTGTTTAGTTTACCGGGGAAGGTGCTGTATGTTTGACTGTTTGCTTTGTTGTACGTAGAGCTTATGGATCGGAAGTCAAGTATAGCATTCTGAGGTCAGAGCTGCTGAAGCAGATAAGCAGAAAGACTTAGTGACAGATAAAGCCTGTAAAGACATTGCAAAGCAAGCTAATTTGGCAAAGATACAGAGGGGGTTTAGAAGAAAATCTGCAGAAGTGGAGTTTTCAGATTACTCTGAAAAAGCATCGGCTGGAACCCAGATTACTTTTAGTTGAAATTTTGTTTTCATGCACAAAGCTAGGAACACCAGAATACTGGAAGAAGACATTAAAAAGTGAACTCTGAGGAAGCAAAGGTAGCATCTGAACCAAAGTGAAACAGCTAAACCAAAAAGATGACAGCGGTTAGTTGTCTTTGAGCTGGGAACAAAGTAAATGCCACCCGTGGCTACTTGACATGGGTAAAAAAGAAATCCCCTACACATATGTTCTAGAAAAGTATCTTTCTGCCCCAGAAAGTGTATGGTAAGATTTATCACTGAACTGGAACAGAGTCAGACTAACAGCTCAGACAATTTTCAGAAAATACCTCAGTGGAAAGGTGCTCTGAGGAAGAACACACACAGGAGGAACACAGCAACAGCAGCTACAAACGTCCATGCACCACAGTAGAAAATTTCGTAGCAAAACACATGAAAGAAAACAGCTGGGTTTTGAAAAGGGTCTCTGTTATAAGAAATGTTCCTAAAAGCACGGGCCCATAAATGAGTGGGTCCCAAGAACAAGGCTGAGGACAGCCCCCCACAGTGGGGAGCAGCACTGTGCCAGAGGCATCCACAGAAACATTACCAGGGTCGGAAAGCTGGAAATGCCATGGGGGCAGCAGTACACCGCTGCTGAACCAGGGCCAGGGAAAAGATGCTGAGGACACACTGCTGGGGAGTAGCAGCTGCTCCTACGAGGAACAGGCAGCATGTGCTAGGCTGTTATTCTGGGGATGCCTGAGGAAGCACTGCTGCTGCTGGGGATGGAGAGTGAGCCCTGAGTTCATGTGGCAGAGGCTACAGAGGTCAGGTATTGGACGGCTCCTCTGTGGCATTGTCTGGCTTATCTTCTCATCCTGGAAGGGAAGCATTTTCATTTTGAGCAGAATCTGTGCTTACAGCTGAGAGTCTTGCTTAGGTTTTGACCTCACATTAATAAAACGATGGTCTGGAGAACACAAAGATAGGTAGCCTCAAGTATTATCAGCAAGAAGCTTCCTTGAATCGCACTAAGCACATCTTTCTGTAAATTATTAAGCATTGCAGAACCATACAGCCCTCACTTTCACCATCCATTTTTCCACTACTCTGAAGCTAGGCAATAAAAATCAGTGCAATGGGTTTCCACTTTCCATTAGTGCAGGTTATCTGTATCTGAAAACAGTTACATCTGATTCTAATTTACACATAAGCCCTTTAACACAGTGTAAAAGGGCCTTAAAGGGTGTCACTTACATTCACACACTCTTCAAGGGACCTTTATATTGCCGGAGTACCAAACAGAGCCGTGGCAGCCTCCACAAAAGCAGAAATCAGGCATGGTTCCTCTAGAAATGAACATCGTTTGGGCAGCTCTGCATCCAGCGCTGGGATGGGGAAGGGCACCGGGAGAGCCAGGGGTGAGAAGAAGTACTGTACAGAGCAGTGCCCGTGAGGCTGTGTCCTTCAGCACACACCCATTCTCGCCTTCCCTCTTTTCTCTCCTGCTTGTACATCTGTTGCAGCACAGAGCTCTCACCTCTCAGTAACAGAAAGAGAGGGAGGAAAAATGATTTCATCATGATTTCATGTGATTCCCTGGGTAGGTAAAAATAAAGTTGTTAAACTGGTGACCATGCATGAATCTCACAGAAGTGACAGCATCAACTCCTCTGTGCTTTTCTTATATAGCAGAACTAAAAATAACCAATATGATGTTGGCCTGAGATTTTATAAGACTGTCTGTGTTCCTCTGATGACAAATGACCTGGCAACATCCATGCCAGTGCCAGATCAGGATATGGCATGGAAGAAATGACATCAGGAGAAACTAGAAATGGTAGGGATCTTTTCAACAAAATTTTCTGAGGAGAAGATTTCACTGGGGGGAGCAGGAGACTGATGGCCTCAGTGTGGTTAGTGTGAGGCTAGAACCAGGAGGTGGTATGCAATCCATGTCCTGTGGTGACAACAGGCACGTCCCCTTCTTCCTTCCTGTATGCTTTCTTATTCTGAATTCTGAATCTGATATCCAAGAGACTTCTCTGGTTTCAGTGAATACCCTCAGGTGGCACTAACAATCACTGTCCCTATCACGCCTTTCTTCCTGCTCCCTCACAGTACTCCAAACTTCTCTCTCTGACCAGAATCACACCTCTGCACCCTTTTTGTCTTCAGAAGAGTGTCACAAGACTGGCCGGGAGAAGACCTGACCCAAGCAAACTTTCAGTCAAGTGACATCTGCTAACAGAAGTGTCTAGTAGATTGATCATGCAAAAGCACTTTGCGATTTCTATTGCTTTTCTAGCCCACAGTCATGAGTAATCCCTCGTTTCCTTCCTTCTTTCTTCCACAGGATATTACAAGACAGAACAGATTGCCAAGAGAGCAAATGAAGGGATGGCACCAAAAGCAGCTGTCAAGCTTGGATTCCTTAGATAGGAACAGTCTGATCAGCAGCAAAGCCCAAAGAAATATTTGGCTTTGAGTCATTTTCTCAAGAACCATGGGGAACAGAAAATGGGAGGGGAGAGCAAGGAGAGAGCGCTATAGATTATTTTGTTGTCTGTTTAATTTTGCTCTACATAGATACCTATTTAATTGTGGAGTAGAGTTTTTCCATGTCCATAACATGAAAGAGATGCCCAATATCGTAAAACCGAATCAGGCATTTACCAAATACTCAAAGGGTATCACTGACATTGAGAAGACTACCACCTCAGGACAAAGCCATGGGTATCTTTTATAGTTTGAATGCACAGATAACTGAAGAGGAGATTTATTCCCATGCCAGATGAAAGCAAAGACATGTAAAGACTTGATCACCCTCTTCATTATGGAAATTTTGCCACTTGGTTCAGGACTGGACTTCCTAATTCAATTGGGCAAGCTTCATCTGTATTATTTGGTCATGCCTTTCAGTTTTTACCTTTGATATGTTTTGTATTTCTAAAGGGTCTCAAGGGATTAGTGTGGCCTCCTTGTTGCCTAAAGGTCTTGGTGGTCTTGTACACAGCTAAATACAGGCAGAAGAGATGCTTCAATGATCTTTCTAACAGCATTCTAAGTTGTTTCAATGCTTGTATGACACTAAGCGTGTGGAGTGGCAACCTTCCAGTTTTTGCAGGAGCTGGCAGCTAGAATAGCTCCTTAATAGAACAGCAACATATTTCTCTTTCAGATTTGCAGTTTCTAAATGTCACTCTTTTATTGTTGATTTATAAAGATCTTTTCTTGCCAGACCCAACCAGAGCAATATATATATGAAATAGATATTATATACTCCAAAAATAATGCTTTTTCCCTTGATTGAATCAAAAATTATGGTAAAGCATTGTAAATTTTGTCTCCTTTAAACTATTTTATAAAGTAAATCAAATTGTTGGATCTCCCTGAAAGAGAAGCCTTCTAATTTTATGCAGAACATTGCACAGTGCGCTGAAGAATAAAGATGAATAGCTGCTAATTTACAGACACTCTGGACCATATATTTAATTTCTGTAAAAGATTGTCATCTCACTGTCTAATTTGATAAATTTGAATGAATAATGCACCTGTATTGTTTAATGAAAGGTATGCTTCAGATTTATCTTCTAACATTTTACTTAAACACTCTTATACCCAAAACCCCTACATAAAATGGGGGGGGGAGGGGGCGGAATCTAGTAAAAACGGTACCACAGTCACTCATTCAGCAGTCTTGAAGAAAAAGACAGTATTCGGTGGTCACCCTGAAAAAAATCAGTATTTGAGGACTGTCGTGGTTTAACCCCAGACAGCAACTAAGCACCACACGCTGCACTCCCCCCCAGTCCAATGGGGAAAGAGAATTGGGAGACTAAAAGTGAGAAAACTGGTGGGTTGAGATACAGGCAGTTTAATAGGTAAAGCAAAAGATGCACATGCAAACAAAGCAAAGCAAGGAGTTCATTCACCACTTCCCACCAGCAGGGAGGTGCTCAGCCATCCCCAGGGAAGCAGGGCTCCATCACATGTTAACGGTTACTTGAGAAGACAAACACCATCACTCCCAATGTCCCCCCCTTCCTCCTTCTTCCCCCAGCTCTATATACTGAGCATGATGTCATATGGTATGGAATGTCCCTTTGGTCAGTTGGGGTCAGCTGTCCCGGCTGTGTCCCCTCCCAACCCCTTGTGCACCCCAAGCCCACTCGCTGGTGGGGTGGGGTGAGAGGCAGCAAAGGCCTTGGCTCTGTAAGTACTGCTCAGCAGGAGTGGAAACATCCCTGTTATCAACACTGTTTCCAGCACAGATACAGACCACAGCCCCACACTGGCTACTATGAAGGAAATTAACTTGATCCCAGCCACAAGCAGCACAGGGACAAAGGTAAAAATTAGGAAAAGCAATATTGTATTTTCTGCATATTTAGCACAGAAGTGGCCCCTCATGTTGCTACAAATGTAAGGGAGTTTTGGAGTCTTCCCAGGTTCCTGGGCTGCAGGTGAGAAACCTCCAGAGCTGCATGAATCACTGTGGGTCAGCATCATGCAATGTGCAGTGGGCTCCGTTATAAATAACTCCCACTTCTCTAGTCAGCTTGTGCAGTTAAAATAGCTGCCAGTGACGCTCAGCAGATTTGTAGGTTTCATGATTTTTCAGGTCCCAAGTGAGCTGGAAGCTTCACCTGTGCCCTGAGAGACACGAACACCATCTATTTTTCCAGATGGAAGAATGATACGGTTGGATCAGGCACTGCTTGCCCTGCCCACTTGTAGGGTTTCAGCTCCTCCGGGCGAGCGGGAGGCTGAGTGTTGCAGTCAGCTTTCTGCTGCCTCCTGCTTTGCCATACGTGGAAAATGGAGAAAAAACCCCATCCCTTAGTGCAGGTGTAAAGACTGCATGGGAATCCATGGGAATCGCAGCGGCATCTGAACTTTGCTGCTGTGACAGAAGCATGCCCAGAGATGTTGTAAGGATGCCTGAGCCTGCCCTTGATTTCTGAGAGACCGTTAAATGTTTGGGAAGCCCTGGTGTGTTTCAGGGGGACCCATTTCCTGGAGTACTGTCAGTATGCGGCTGAATGTGTTTTGAAGAATAATCCTCCTTTGTACAGACATGATGCTTACTTTTAGGGAGAGCATCGAGGAAGAACAACCTTTTACAGAAAGCTCTTGAACACCATAAATGAATGTTTTTAAACATCTACAATTAAAACAATTCAGCTACTTAGAACATACCAGCTAAAGCCAATTTCGTATTTCAGGCATAGCCCAAAAGCTAGACCAGAGCATGAAGGGACTTGAAAGAACATACAGTAACATGTGTTTTCCAATAGCTTTACTTCAGTATTTATTTACTTTTTAAAAGGCAGATCTTAGGTAGTACTGAAACTGGAAGAAGTAGTTAGATATTTTCCAGCATCCTCCAGGGCGTTTTAAGGTGCTATACATGGAGGTTTTATATTTATAACATGTAAGTAATGTCTTGAGAATCTTATGGGGGAAGTGGTGAGAAAGTGAAAACCTGCTGGTTTAAACAGCACTACAAATATGGCTATTTTTTGCTAAAATAATAGAGCCCATAACCCACTTGTGAAATAGATTCACATCCTCTAAGGACCTGCCATAGCAGGGATGTTCTGGGCAGGACTACACTGTTACCTAACAGGGACAAGAGTCCTGCACACATGTCATTTGGTCTTTTGCAGACAGACACCATCCTCATGTAACGGGCACATTGGGCTCTAGCTCGAGATGCTCTTCAGCTAATTGAAAACAATTTCCTGAAAGTTTTGCTTTTCCCATCAAGCAAATGTGATTTTTTTTCTGTATTGAAGAAGAGGTTGAGGTTTTTCAGAGAATCATGTTGAAATGGCTGTGAAGTTGCTCAGCTTGGCTTAGCTTGGCCCAGTTTTCTTGTGCTGTTACAGACATCAGCTGTTTGTCTTAATGCACTGTGTGCTCACCCTCTGCACAGCAGCCTTGTGTGCAAGCAGAGAAAATGGCCACTTACACATCTGTGAACTTGGACTTTGATCCACAGACAGAGATCTCATCCACAGCTGGACCTGACTCCTTTCTAAGCACATGAACTGGAGAAGACAGGGGTATAATCCCCCTCCCGGCAGCTGAGTCTAAGTAGTGTGGTTTCACACTCTGCACCTGTACTCAGTGACAGGACAGAAACAAAGCTTTGTCTCAGTGCACTCTCCTACCTATCCATCTATCCGCCCACAAGTGACAGCGGTTCCCATGGCTTTTGTGCTAGTGTCCAGGCTAGTGCTTGCTCAATCAGGTATTTCCAGAATGCCGGAGCCTGTGGTCAATGTTTGTTCCCAGTACTGGCAGCACATCTCACCTGGGGGCACTGGGGCTCCCCAGTTACACATATGTCCTCATATTCTCCCACATCAGGTTCTGGTCCATCAGGTTGGACTTGGCAATCTTAAAGGTCTTTTCCAACCTAAAGGATTCTAATGATTCTATGACTGCACAGATCCAGGACATCTGCCGCACAGGTGCTTAGATGAAGGCAGAAAGACAGACCAGGATTATTCTGGTGGCACCACACTGTCCTTCCTGCCTAGGATAATACGTAGATTATCCCAAATTTCTGCATGAGGATAACCACCTGCTAGGACCTGGCACGCATGTCCCAGTGCCTGTAAGTCACTGTTAGAGCCCCATGCTAGTGCTTTGTTGGCTGCCAGCCCCTGTCTCCTATTGCTTAACAGGTGATTAGTTTTTGGCAGCCACCAAGGTGGATCTTACAGTTCTATATGGCAAATATCAAACATATAATTGAGCTCAGCTGTAGACTCACTTGATTTATAGCTTCCAACTGTCCAAGGATGGCTTTATGTACAGGTATCTGGGGCTCTTGCCTCACAGTCTGCACCCCATGGAATTATAGATACTGCTGTGAGTACACGAAGCCAAAGGAGCCTTGTCAGTGCCACTGGCAAAGCAAACATTGCACATACAGGTGACAAGTGCATCTTCGTGCCTCTCTGCCCTAGTTTCGGTTGGCACTGCCTTCTCTGGGACCACACCAGTGTCAGGCTGCTCTGTGACCAGTCCACATTCCTCCCTCTTGGCAGAGTCATGCATCCTTCCCTGGACAAAATTTTAGACAGTCTTTTGATCTCAACAATTGTAGGCATCCTTCCAGCAAATTTACCTGCAGAAAAGGATATCTTGCATGACTGCCTGGACAATAGTGTCATAGGTGACATGTTTAGCAAGAGAGCCTTTGGTACAGACTCCAAAACATTTGAAACCAGCAGAACTGGACCCAGCAAGACACATCATCTCAAAGTATGCCCCTTCGGCAAGACAGGCCTCTTCAGGAAAGCAGGCTCACAGGGAGAGATTGTGTAAATGGACTTGTATCGTCTGCTGGAAAGCTTGAACAACACTAACAAAGGTCATAAGATTGGGGAATAAGTGGCCACAACTGTTGCTCTGTCCTACAGCTCCAGCAGTGTCACCACTCTTACAATGTGACCTTGTAGTCTCTGTTCTTGCCTGACCCACATAACACAATGTTGAACACTACTGCCACTTTCTACAGAATATCTGTGTCAAAAGACGAGACTTTATGGAGTGAATGTATGGTAAACACACCAAATATTTAGATGATGTTTAAATAGAGTTTATTAAATGGCTTTATAAGGCCAGAAAAACATTTTTAAAAAGTATTATAACTTTTAGTCACAATTTAGAGTATTGAAAAATTCCTGGATAAAATTCTGTAGGTGGTATTGAAGGTTCACAACAAAGTAACCTGAATTAAAGGAAGCAGAATGGCTGCTGAGAGGCTTAAAGGTGGTTAATTCAGATGCAGAGCTTAGTCTCAGTACAAGGTGAATTTAAAGATGTAAATGGATTAATTGCCAATGTGACATAAACCCATACATAATAATTGGATATTTTAAGATGCACTTTTGGATAATAAGTATGTTTTCAGAAAAGCAGTGATACAGAACAGCAGTGAATGTCTTTCTACTCTGGTGCACTACAGTGCTATTACCATGTCCTGCAGTTTTTTAATGAAGTTCAACTGCATTATCTACAGTAACTACTTATGTGTGTTTGATTAAATGTATAAATAGACCATCAGAAAATAAAATTACAGGAAATAATAGGCAACACAACAAAAATGAAAATATGAAAGACTTTTTAGGATGTTTAAGGATAGATTGTAGTGGCTGAAGTAAAAATAAAGGTGAAAATGAGGAAGTGGTAAAAATCTTGCTGAGAGGCAGTTGGTTAACATTTCTCTTTCTCAGTGGCTGCTGAGTAAATGGCACAAGTGCTGGGTTTGCCATATCATAGGTTTGGTTTTTTTCTCTGTATTCTGCTTAGTTGTAACGGTAACACTTGTAATCAAATCTGTTCTGGCAATAACAATGTAATGTGTGCACCCCCATAAGGGGGTTCCTCAGTGAAAGAAACGAGCCACGCTCAAAGAGTTGAGGTCTGGTAGCTGACAGCAAGTGTGAAGGTGCAGATGCCTCTACATAGCACAAGGAGGATCCAGGGTTAGCACAAGGTGGCTCAACCTAGTTGAAGAGCACTGTACTGGTGCACACATGTTCCACATGTGCCATAAAATTTCATGGCAGTGCCTTCACCCGCTGGTTCGGAGCCTCCTACCCCCACGAGATCTTGATGTTCATTAAGTGGGCATCTGGAGTGGGTCTTCACCTGAAAGAAATTCAGGTTCCGTATATCGACAGCACACTGCGATGCAAACCAACACACAGGAAGTGGGGATGGCTGGGGGAACTCCACTATTGCTCTGAACTAAAACACAAATGCTATCCATTCTTCCTCACCTGCTCTAGCAGCATAAAAGATACTTAAGTATCTGTAATGCTTTTGGAAAGCATTTGGTCAGCAAGAGTCTGGGGTTTCCTACGTCTCAGGAAGGTTAGCACAATACACACAAGTTACTGATGAATCCCTGAACATGGAAAGATCGCTTCTTGTGACAAGGGTTATTTTACGTTTCTGGTGCATCGAATTTTGACTTGTCAGTTCCACAGAAGAACAAGTATAATTTATCACAGGATCTTATGTATTTGTCCTGTTTGTCTGGGAAATAAATGCACACATGATTTGTGTTTTATGTAAACTACTGAAAAGCTATCAGATCAAAATTACTTTCTGTCCCATACAACTGCCTGCTACTGATGATCTAGGTGTGACAGCTTCTAGATAGCAACCTCTTTGCCGTCTGGTCTCTCAGAAGAGCAAAAACCCTGCATTTGCTTTGAAAGCAGCTCTGCCATATGGCAGTATAGTACCTATTTAAATTCTCAGGGCTGAAGTATATCCTTTAGTTTTCATGAGTGTTCTTGAAACCGCTTTGCAGAAATCTGGCATTGGATTAACATCCGCACTGCCCATCTAAATGTGAGCCATGGGGTTTTTTAAAATATTCTGATCTTCCTCTTCTCTAACAGATACTTTCTTCATATTCATTCACCAAACATACATAAGATTACATGTTCTCATGAATATATTTGACCTTTAAGTTGCTGAACACTATGCATGTTCAGTGACTAATGCAGCATGATTCCTTTGTAAACAGTGTCTAGGTTTGGCCTGCAGTCAAAGCACCTGAATTACTTCTAACGCCTTGGCTTGACAAGAACATGTAATTGTATTAGTTTCTCAGTTTTTGCAAATACACTTTAATTTAGGTCCCAAGAATGCTCAAATTTCAAGTGGCTAAATCCCCTGTTGAGACCTCCTATGTCATCCTGAGGATTCATTTTAGACAGAATGTCAGCTACTAATCAACACTAAGGATCAAATTACTTGTAATTTTTCCAGACTGCTAAATTAATACGGTGTTAGCCTTGATGAATTGCAACAAAAATATATTTTTATATGGCACTGCAAATTGTCTGTAATGCCTCTGTAACAAAATTTCACCTCTCGTTCTCCAGAGGCATAATCAAAGCCATAAGTATGCGAGTGCAAAGCGAAGAGACGAAGTGCAGCAAATGTCACTGACGACTAGTGTCTTTAAAGAAGGCATTTTCAAACATCTTGTCAGCCACAGCGTTTACCTTTGATGTCTCTTGTGGGGCTTCTAACCTGCTAGCGCAAAACCTGGGACGAGGCGGCTCTCAGAAGTACACAACAAGCTCTGCCCCCGTCGTGATGAAAGAGTCAAGCGTGGCATCCATATGCTGTCAGAGTTAGCCCGCCTGCAAGGGAATGCTAGAAAATGTGCTGGGTGAGAATAATTAAACGGATGAATCTGATTTAGACAAGAGCAGGAACTTTCCCAACACTAATCTATTCCAGACTGCAAGGAAGCTTTCAATGGCTTTTGCCTTCTTTGAATTCTCAGGGGACCATCATAAAATCAGCACCAACAAACGACAGAGAAATAGGGACAATCATCTTTCACGCTGTATTAGCATTAGCCGCCAGGTTCAAAGACCTCAGGACCAGAACTACACGGAGCCATCAGGTGCAAGATGTCTATATGTGTATCATCTGCACAGGACAGACAGTTGTATCACTGGTAAAGAATTGCCTTCGTGGCTGCAGTCACACAAGAGGCCTAGAAGAGCGGTTCTGACCTACATACACCATGCACTTTCTTTTAACCCTTACGTTTACAACACTGGAACCACAAGGGAATACCATTTGTCCAAAGTCACAGTTCAATGGCATCCTCAGCTGCTCTGACAGGGAAGTGACAGGGAGAAACAGCCCAAAATTTGGCATCTGCTTTCCCTCTGGGACAGCAGGTGCCATGCCAGGGAGAGACAGAGGGAAGGAGCGCAACTTGGCACGACCACGATGCTGGGGGGAAATGTCTCTGAGGAGCCTGGGCCCACCAAAGACAGCTGCCACGAGCCCAGGTGGAACGAGACCTCCAGCCTCTCCAGTGCAGCAGCTGCTTTCAGCCTGGCTTCAGTTCCTGAGATAAAGTAATTTCTCAGCATGGGTCAGTCCAGGTTGTTCATCACCAGCTATGCCTGGAGTGTTGCCCATTCCTCTTTATGTAGTGGTTTAGACACAGTATCTGCCAAACTCTTGAACTTTGGGCCCTGTCAACTGCAGCAGTCTCTAGAAAAGGTTTCTTTTCTGATAAAAGATCACACTTGTTTTCTGCAGCCATCACTATTACCTACAGACTGAGTTAATCATCCTAAACAACGGTACATATTAACAGAGCTAAAGGTGAAACTGTTATCAAAACAGACAACTTTTTCCCATACTCTTTCTTTCCCCCATCTCCTTGGGAACATGTGAAGTTCCACAAGAAAGCTGTGGTTTACATTCAGGAGAGAAGGCAGCCAAGCTCCAGGGGCTTGGTGTGCTTGAATTAACCTGGCCTAATAAGCTGTCTGAATCTACCTGGGTTTTAATTGCCTAGCCAGCTAAAAACACCTCTCTTTGATCATACAGATATATTTTGTCAGCTTTGATTTCTCTTTTTTCCCCCTTCTCACCTATCAGTCTGTCACCAGCTGCTTTCATCCGTGAAATGCCAACGAAACAAGTTGCAGTTGTGGTTTACTGGCACGATCTGGTACATCCGCTCTGGAGAAGAAGAGCAAGCAGATGCACAGGCCCAGAACTGAGATGGTATCTGACACACAGTTCAGACAATGTAAAGGAAAAGGCATCACCAAGTAACTGAGCATACTTGGGTACAGGAACATTCTTCTGTGGACACTTGTGTGGTTAAGGACGTGGGAACAACTGCGGTGCATTGGACCAAATGTTGCCAGCCACAGACGCAGAGCAAAACTAGACATACAGAGGAGAAACTTCTTCCCTAGCTCACCACGACTTGCAGCTTGCTGAATTCCCAAGACCAGAGAAGATGCTTAGCCCTTGACAAATTTTTCTTGTACATATTTGTCCGGTTCCTTTCATAGCCATGTAACTTAGCACCCTCAGTGTCCCGAATGTCCAAAATTAGGAGACCGTTCACTCACCATTTCTAATACTAAGGAATCTGCAAAGACCCAGTTCTCTTCAGGGGAGAGATGAGGACTTTATCCTTTCCTTCTAGAGAGAGTTCAATACAAAAACCTCAAATCTTCATCTGCTGTAAGATTACTCTGAGTGTAATGAAACTCACAAAGATCTGTATGTGTGAACCTTTACGCTGAACATATGTAACAAGGGAACTGGGGCTGGTGTCAGTTACTTCTTACTGAAGGATCAACCATTGTTTAACTTTCACATCAGTTTTCTGTCCTGACCCTTAATTCTAGACTTTCTAACCTTTCTAGACCTGGCATTACATATGAAATAAATATAATGAAAATGACTTTTTGCTCAGTCATACTTGCATGCTTTCATTTTGCATATACAATCATGGCTGCCTCCACTTCTAAAAAGCAACTGGAATTCCACATTATGAAGTAACACATCATCCATCATCATCCTTTTTACTAAGAGGCAAGGCTACTTCTCCACTCCCAGGCTGGTAAAGGGCCTGACATGGCCCTGTAATCCAAAACGTGCCTCTTCCCACATCCTTAACAGACGCTTATCCAGTTGGAGCAGGCATGAAGTCCATGAATTTGCTGCACTATTACAGATGAGGGCATACACAGTTACATAGGGTATAGATGTATCTTTAAGATATGCATAGATATATAAGGAGAGATACATAGCTATTGTATTGTAGATGAAGGCAACATCTGTTTGCCTTAAGAACCACAGAAAAATCTATTTTGAGCATGCTATGGGGAAATTTGCATCTGTGCATTCCCACCACCTACAGCCCCCAGCACTGAGCGTGCACTTCTTCCAGGCGCTTAGGAGGCTGAAGCAAATTTAGAGCTCCCTGTAAGTGCTTCTGGCACAGCACATCTGGTCTGGATTTCATTTTGGTACTCTGTGCATCTTTTAACGAAAGCTTTGGAGAAAGACCAAAGTAAAAGAATTCATCGTTCCACCTGTATCAGAGCAGAACTATGATTTGCCTTCATCGTGCTGCACAACTAGTAACTTTTCCTTGGATAGCAGCATAATGTATAGAATGTTTTATGAATATACAGAAACAGTTTTTCAACTGTTATCGCTCACATCTGAGACAATAGTAACTATTTATACCAGCTGCAGAGCTGGCTGTGGTTTCATTTCCATAATACCTTTTCAGTGTGAAGTTCCAATACAATCTAAGCAGACTACAAATCGTAAAATCTTACTCACTTGCATTATTAACTACACTATATTTTTTCTAAATGATTTTTCTTAATTGTTCAGCTTTTTACCGTGAGTGCTGTTAATCTGTGTCCAGGTCTTCATTCAGCTTCAGCACTAGTCCACCCTCTCATACAAACGCAGTGCTGGAACGCACCTGAAAACCTAATATATCCCACAGAAAAGGCTTATATATATGCAAAAAAAAAAGGATTTTGACCATTATTTTAATCAAAATGTCTTTAGTGAAGTGCTTATGGTTTAGTAACAATATCAGGCTCACAACTGTTTCAAACAAGACCACAACCGCTTCATGGCAGAGCGTTACAGGAATGGATTAGGAGACACGTCATGGCTTGAATAAGTTGTCATTTAAATGGAAGCAATCAAAAGTGTCAGAGGAAAACAGCACGGCAAGCTGAAATTGTTTGTTAATGATAAATTAGTGGCAGAGGCAAGACAACAGTCAAGGTCTCCGGCACCTCACTTTTGCCCTTGTTTCTTGATCACTTTGCTCCCCTGCGCATGTAAATTTTGGCCCTAGCCACGCAGTATTTGTTTCCAGTGAACAGACAACATTTGGTTCACTTCCAGCAACAAACTTTCTTTTGCTTAATCAACCAGTTTATTAGAGCATGAAGGAAAATTGGTCATGACTTCAGTTCCTGTACTGCTGGAATTAACAAGCTGGCTCTTGCCAGCACTAAACTTGGAAGTGCTAATGGTAATTAAAATCTATTTTCAAATACATCTGACAGTTTTAAGGTGGAGAAGTACTTGTTACTCATGTGAATTACCAGACTGTGTATATATATATAAAAAAGGTGCTACTTCCTTCAGGAAGATGTCAGCTGTGGGCAAAACAGAATTATTAATGAATTACCAATGCTGCGTGATATAGCATTTGTTCCCCTTTAGTGAGTTTATGTGTCCTCCAGACTCCCTGAGCAAGAGAAGCTGGAAACTAGAATTTACAAGTACTGCTATTTTTGGTTAACTTCTTAGTTGTTATATTGTTCTTAGAAAAATATGGCAAAATAGTGCTAATATTGAAGCTGACATACACTGTCAGTAGCTTTGCTATCATCTGACCAAAGTCCATGCAGCTCATTCAGCTAGTTTTCCCTCAGGTGCATTTGGGTAAAATACCTTGTATTAACAAAGTGCTCTAATGGCAGTCAAAAGGTAATCTTCTTAATTATTCAACATACTCGCACTATACAGTGTGTAAAATAAAGGAAGGACAATCATACTTTGTTTTCCACTTTATTTTCTAAGCCTGCTTCCTGGCTAACTCAATCTATTGGATCAGTGGGAGGGACATGGGATAAATTAAAAAAATGTTGACTGTCAGATCACCAGGGGATTTGAATTAATGTTCTTCTGTAGAGGATGGAAGCATATGGGCCACAGAGTGCAGCTCTCCTTGGAAAATTACTGTCAAAACAGTACCATCTCTATTAACACAGCTGCTGACTTGTGAAGCAGAGATCAGATTTTACGCGAGTTAACCTTCAAAGAGCAGTTTCAGAGTGACTGCTCACTAATACTCTCTCACTACACCAGCAATTTTGCCTACTAACAGGTTATTACAAGTCACACCTGTACAACCCCGCAAGTGCTCCTGTAGACCGTAGACCCCCTTATGACAACAAGAAGGAAGCAAAGTTATGTTCACCCATCCTGACAATTGCTACCAAGATCCCGTTTTCCTCCTGTAGAAAGGAAAAGCACACTTGATAGAATACCCTTCATATAAATAACGTAGGTTTCACAGCATGGGCTTACTGCTCAATTTGCCTTCATCTCAGCCGGTTTTCAAGACTGCAGTTCTGTCTTCATACATAACCAGATACAGGCATTGCCTGTTCTTCCACAGATGTTCTAGCTTGCTTCCCCACCATTTTCCACAGGAAATTGTGAGGATCTCTTCTCTGCTACTTCTTTACGTGCAAGCTATGAAACGTTTTATCTGAAGAGAATGTTAAAGACACAAAGTTAAGCTCTAAGAATAAGAAGAGGCTGAAAGCTAAAGCTTTATCTAAGCATTAAGATTGCCACCAACAAGCAAACTCTTGTTTCTGCAGAAGCCTGTGCCTGCCCTCAGCACATGCCAAAAAAGTGTCATGAGGAACTCTGCTGAAACAAGTTACTATTGACTTACACCATTAAAAACGGACGACCTTTGGTCTTCTTTGTGTATACTGGGCAGTGTCCCACGAGAAAGAGACTTAAAAGGTGTTAACAAACGCATGGATTGCATGGATTTATTGCATGCAATATGTAATTTAAAAAAATCCAAACCCACACACACAATGGAACTGCTTCATTGAGAGACATTTTTAACTTTGTGATACTTTTACTCATGCAAAATCTAAGTCTCTGACCTCATTCATCATACATAAAGCCTGAAGCAAGGCTCCCACACAAATTATGTGACCACTGCAGATTGTTTTAATGAAGAATATCGGGATACTGGTGGAATGGGCACCTTCAAATATACTCAGAATTAGTTGGCTCTTGAACGTGTCTGTTCCAACCCAAGATCCCTGCTGCAGATGCTTTTACTTTCCATGTGCATCAAAATTTATGTGAATCAAGTTTTAGAGTCACTAGAGATTTTGGGTGCTGAATGTAAGAAACATTGAAGAAACTTCTTTTGCAGGGGGCAGCTCTGAGAAATCATGTTGTTCAAAGGTTTTCGTGCTTTCTCAAAGGTTATTCAAAGGTGACGGGGACTCTACTTTTTGCCCGTGCATGTGCACGTAAATGTTTAGATTTGTAAGTACGGTGCATATAAATATGCCCCTGAGCAAGGAAGTTGCATCAGTGGTTGGGTTTCAGTCTGAGGAAAGGGTTTGTCCTAAATTCAGGATAATCCTACCCCATAATGCTGCCACCATTAGGATACGCATTCTGCAGCCGTCTTCGGGAGATACATGAACTCACTTTTTGAGTTCCATGTGTTCACTGTGTATTTTTGCAGCCCTTTTAAAATAGATGTCTTCTTCTCAGCTAAACAAAGAGAACAATTTGCTCATGATTTACTGTCTTTAATGTTTGCTTTCTCTATAAAACCTTAGGAAAAAATGTTGGTGTTTCCCCTTGCTGTTAAATATAAAGGCTTCAAGGTTTCTGTGAAAAAGAAAACTGATTAACTCATTTTAGAGCATAATTACTATTTTTAGGCAGTTTAGAGCTGCCTTTACTATTACAGGGGCCAATACAATGCTAGTAATTCGGACAGGGCGGTTACCTAAGCACCTGCTTATTGTGTCAGAGACGGCAATTTAGCACGTTCATACTAAAACTTACTGAACCGTTTATTATTATTTTTTTGTTTACCTTGTTATTTGAATTATTCCACTTATAAATGTTACAGGAAATCCTTGTTAAATGCTGGAGCTTTGACTAGGTCCACCTGTAAATCCAGCCATGGGCCTTTGGACTATAGGCTACAGTGTAAAAAGTAAGGCAAAAATGTTACTTGTCTTGATACTTCTTCTTTTCACTTTGTCTTCCACATCTTGGACTTTGCATTTCAGGGCTGGTTTCAGTGCAACGTGTAAGATTTCTGCAAATGAGACATATTTCATTGGGCACTTCAACCATTTTTTCTTTAAAAACAGCATTACAACTTTGCAACCCATGGAAGGGAAGGAAAGCTAGCATTCAGACACTTCCGTTCCTAATTACCAGAAGATATATGGGCATAAAATTATTAAGCAAAAGAATTTGAACACCATCAAAAGCAGTAAGTGTTTCATAGGAAATTAATTTGGTAAATTTTAAGGGCCTTATAATTAATCACCGTGACTTGTTCATGAATTATAACTTGTTCTGCACTCAGCTACAGTTATTTTAATTCTTTTTATCAGTGAATAGTTATTCAATTCCATTTAACTATCTAAAGTGATTTGCAAGATGTAAAGTCTCAAATATCTCTCCTGTTCACCTCTTTCAGTTCATTTCTCCCATCCAGCTTTTTATGAGTCACTGAATTATTTCAAAATCCCAAACACACTTGGGTGACTAGCTTACTGACAAAACAACAACTGTAAAACGAGGGACTCATACTGGATTATTAACTTGATGACTGTAAATCAAGGTTTGTTCAACAGCCTTTTTATAACTTATTCACACACAACTTTCTCAAGTAATCACTGAGGGGCTGGTATTGACCTGCAATGGGAAGGTACCCTTCAGTCCCCGCTGCCACAGAACTTGCCTTCTGAAGGCCTCAAAATGATGTAGCTATTAATGAATCGAAGACATATTTGTCATAAGGAAATTACTTCTTACCTAAAAAACAACATTACAATTCTGTCATGAACGCACTCAAAATGCCATGGTTTTTTTGGAAAGGTTTTTGAAGCTGGAAATGCCTTTTGGCTTTCATTTGCTTTCTTTGCCTACAGAAGGGAAAAAATAGGGGAGTGGAAAGGTCTGGAAACAGCATAATTAAGTCTGTTAGACAGACATGAAACATTGCTTTGGGAGAAGAAAACATGATATTTGCAACAGAAAAATGTGTAACAGTAATAGATGAGTTGCAAGGGAGAATGAGCTATTGCCTGCACTTTGGGATGGGGTGGATAAAGGTACTGGCACAGAAGAGCCTTTTCAGTCTTCCGGCGAAACACTGACTGCGCACGTCAAACTCTGCTATGAAGACAAAACCACACGGGACACTTTCTCTTCACATATAAACAGCACATACAAAACGTTTTGGTGATTAATATAAAACTAATCTGTGCATGAATGCGGCTTGTGCCAACAGACTTCTGACTGATAAACCTCTTTTGAAGAGGTTTCTCACTGAAAAGGCAAAAATAAGTATCTGAACAAGCGGGTGTTATCTGAATTCTAAAATAAATTAGAAGTTTCAAGGAGTTAATGACTTGGATGAAGTAAACGTTTTTTTTTTCCTACTTCACTGAAGAAAGGCCGGGTACAGGCCACAAACACCATACAGCTAAAATGTTAGTGTGAAAAGAGAAAATAAATCCCAGCGTACATATTAAGTGATTGCCTTATATTTATTCATTAGCTTAAGCCTTGCAAAACACCCCACCCACTTACTGGAATGTACAAGACTGTCAAACTCCAACATCCCTTTATAACCTCCTGTGCTTTCTTAAATAGAGGCCTCAGTCCTCAGTAAGTAATAATGAGAAAAAGGGTGCCCGGGAGTCAGGATTGGGGCTGCTCCATGACACAAGGGGGTACAAGCAGGAGCTGAGGGTGACCCCGGCACAGGCCATACCCCCACTGACCAGGGTGCAGTCACACCGTGTCTGGAGATGGCAGGTGGAGAAGGGTGCTGGTAGTGGAGTCCACCCACACGGTAAGAGATGAACTAGTCCAGGGTTCTTCCAGGAAAGCCAGTCAGGAGCAGCAGGAGAAAGGGCTGGAGAGGAGGTTGCAACGCAGTTTCAAGGTCCATGCGTGCGACAGGTACACCTGCAGACACTGCTCAGGGCAGTTAAGGGCAATCAGTGCCCGCACAGCCCTGAAACACCATCATTTACATACAACATACTTGCCTACAGCGTACACATAGTAGTTATATTAAGTGCTGGTGGTATGAAAAGCCTTACCAAAACCAGCAGTGCCGTTTCTGGAGTTTGGCCTGTTTATTACTTCTGTTTGAGTTTTTTTGCACCATGAGCATCTTTTTGATAATGTGAAATAACCTGAACAATTATGAGGCTATTAATAAAAAGGAAAAGCAAGCCTGCCAACCATATAAGTAAAAAAGTGTTATATCCTTTGAACTCCAGAAAGTACGCGGGTGCGAGCCACAGGCCTTGTCCAACAAACCACAGAAAGAGAAGCAGCACGCCACGACGCCAGGACATCTTAACGCTAGGCATTACAAGGGGCAAAAGGCAGAGGTACCACACGAAGTACTGGGACGTGCACACTTTGTTAAAACTCACAAAAATAGCAGTGTGTAGGAAACAACAGAAAGCAAGGTCTCTGTAAAACGCTACGGACACAACCAGGAGCAAAAGCAGCTGGGGCAGGAAAGCCGCGAGCCCCAGGGCAACGCTCCATTTGCTCTCTGCGGTCAAGTACAACATGTAGAAGTAGGGAGAGAAGTTGTGTCGGATATCCCTCCTGGTGAGGTGGTAGAGGTAGGCATGCTCCAGAAACTCCCAGCCGTAGAGGTGGTAAAACGCAACAGTCAGGGCAGCCAGCACGGCTCCAGCCACCGTCCCAAACAGCAGCACGTCGCGGCTCAGCATCTTTACAGAAAGCTGCCAGAGGTACCCTGGAAAGGTGAACTCGGCCTTGCTGCCACCCCCGGTGCCCCCAGGCCCTCCGCCGCCGCCCGGCCCGCTCTGCAGGTGCAGCGCGATGGGCAGCGCGTAGGTCAGCGGGTATATTTTCATGTGCACAGCCAGCCCGTAGCACACCGCAGCCTTCCCTACGCTCCCCCCTTCCACGAAGTAAAGGGTGGCGAGCACCAGCAGCGCGACCAGGGCCTCCGCGTTGCCCCGGCTGGACACGGCCATGGGCAGCGGGTTGAGGAGCCAAGCGGCGGCGCAGCACCCGCAGGCCCGGCCGGCGGCGGCCCCTCGGCGCCGCAGGGTCCGGTACGCCACGACGGCGGCCGCCAGGTCCCCCGTCACGAAGAGCAGCTTCCCGAAAACCTCGGCGAGGTAGACGTTGGGCGTCAGGAGCCAGGCCAGCAGCGGGGTGTAGCGGTAGGTGGCCCGCCGGTAGGGCGACCGCCCCTCCGTCACCAGCCGCGCCGCGTCGGTGAAGACGCGGTAGTCCACGTCGGTGTACCGCACCCGCATGGCCCCGTCCTGGTGCAGCCCGTACAGCACCAGACCCAGCCTGGCCAGCAGCCCCGCGCCCAGCGCCGCGCCCACCCCCATCCCCACGCAGAGCCGCCCGTGGGCAGCGGAGAAGGGGCGCGGAGCAGCACGGGCGGGAGAGCACGCTCGGCCCGCACTTCCGCCAGCCTGCGTGGGGAGAAGGCGGCACTGCGCATGCGCGTTGCAGGCACTGAAGCCGCTGCCCTGAGTGGGGTGGGAGCGCACGGTTCTTGTGGTTTCCGCGGGCGGCGGTGCTCGCGGAGTGCTCCCGGCCTGCTCCCGGCCTGCTCCCGGGCCCCTGAGAGCCCCTCGTCGGCCCGGGTGTCGTCCGGTTCCTGCGGCCGCGGGCAGGGGAGCGCTGCCGAGGCTGCCCGCCGTCCCTGCGCTCGCGGGCTCGGCCGGGGTGCAGCGCAGCTGCGGAAAGGGGGGAGGCGCGCCCCTGCCGCGGTGGAGCTGGGTCGCTGCTGCGGTGGTTACGTGCATTCCGACGGGGGCGGCCGCCGCAGTGAGCGCGGTGCCGCAGCCCTGGCCTGGGGCCTGGCCCGAGCACGGGCACCTTCACCAGGGGACGCAGGGGGGCGGCGGGGCCTCGGCCCCCTCCCGCAGCCTCGCGAGGGCTGGGGGCGGCGTGCGGCCCGCATCTGTGAGGCTCGGTGGGCAGAGGGGCAGCGTGTGCGATGGTAGCTCCGTAAGAAGGAAAAGTAACGTGTTAGTTACCCTCTGCCAATGTCCGTGTTTTGCCGAGGTCTCTAAAGCCCTTCGGTAAGCCGCCTTCCACAGTGAAGTTCTCGTGTGCCTACATCGGAAACGGCACCATGGCCATCGGAGCTTAGAAAGACCTATTTACAGCAAAGACGATAATTCCACTGTATTTGGAGGGGTTTTGTACGTTTTTCAAAGAGTTTTCCTGTCTGGATGGTTGCTATAGCTTGTATCTCACATTTGAATTGTGGCAGGCTGAAACCCAGGTATTTATTACCTACCGCTATTACAGATTTCATATTAGAACCGAGCAGGGTGGCGTTTGGTTTTTTTTAGAGTCCCTTTATTCGCCAAAACCCGCGCATTTTCTTGTTTAGCTGTTCATTGCAGCCGCGTTCTTTGTGCGGAACGGTTTCATTCGGAAGGGTTTTGGGAGCCGCCAGCGCTGCTGGCACACGTCGCTCACAGGAAACAATCTGCTTTTTCTCCGTGCTGGGGACGTTCATCTGAGAACTGGGAGCAGGCTTTTTGCATTTGGCACTGAAGTCTTGGAGGGTGTCCTAACTGGTGTGCTATTTGGGGGACAAAAGG
This sequence comes from Rhynochetos jubatus, assembly GCA_027574665.1. Taxonomy (NCBI): domain Eukaryota; kingdom Metazoa; phylum Chordata; class Aves; order Eurypygiformes; family Rhynochetidae; genus Rhynochetos; species Rhynochetos jubatus. The sequence goes on from CM050650.1 coordinate 40,609,267, forward strand.
TATTTCTGTTTGTGTGAACATGGCTATTCATTTTTATCTGTTACGACTGCTTTACTTTGCATAATAACACACCGGCATGTAGGCTGAGGTGTCCAATGGGAGAAGCATAGTAACTAACCAACCTGGAGAATCGGTTTCTCCTCTGTATAGGTCACCAGATATTACATATTATAGAATAAACTGGACATCTTCAGCAGGAAAGCTCAAGAGACTGCTCCGTTAACTCACCATATGACATCCATAAGTCCTAAAACTGATGGTTAGGGTGTTTTTGGGATAGGGCGGTTGTTGCTCCTCCATAAGTAATTGCTTAGTCACTACAGGTGTTCTACTTTAGAACAGAAAAGTTTGGTAACATAGTTGTCTCTCCTCTTTCTTCTATGTATCTTGTACTATAATGGTTGGGATACTTCTACAGAAGGGTACATCACCTTATCCTTTGTTGTTCTCACGGTATCTTCTGGAAGTGCTAGGAGATAGAAACTTAATAAAATAAGTGGGACCAAAATCACTTGCTATTACGTGGAACTACAAGTCTAAGCAAAAGTATGTATGTAGATACTCCCTATTTTTTTTTTTTTGTTTCAGGAATGTTATTGCTTACAAAGAACTGTTCTTGCCATCTGCCTGTTTCTCCCAGAATTGTTTGTGATTCTTCCCTTGCTTCTTTGGATGGAATATATTTTATTATTTCAGAGCCTTTGAGGAAACTGGTCAGAACAGAATGCATTGAAGTTTATTTCCTGAAGTGTCAAAGTGTAATGATGTTGGTTAAATAATACTGGCTTAATAAATAAACTTAGGAATGCGCAGGTGTCTCAAATGTTGGTTTTTTTTTTTTTTTCCTGTCTGTTTCTGACAGTCTGTTTTCAGACAAATCTTTTATTCTCATCTGGAGTTAATAGAAGTTGTGAAGCTGTTCCTAGTGCCTGTTTATCTGGATTCTAAAGAGGAATAGGTAGGTAATTAAATTCTAAAGGGTTGCGAACTTAATAAAACAGAAAAGCTACCTTCGCTATTGTTGTATATACTGTGGCTGTATGACATTGCCTGAGCTGGAAAAAGAATTGATTTTCCTTGTCAATAATTTAACATCTTGAAAATAAGCTTGAAGCTCTTCAGAGAATTAAGGTTTGGCTCAAAAACGTGTTTGGCTTCAGATTTGATACCAGCTTGCTTAACCTGATTTGTCATGTACTGTAGGCTTTAATGCAGGAAGGAGGGCAGTCTTATTAAAGTTATAAATCTGTTGTTCCTGTAAAATGCTGCTTTTATATATACAAGCTACCAGGAGCCACTTTAAGAAAATGCTAGGAGATAAAAACTAATAGAACTGCTGGGACCGAAGCTGATTGATTCCAGTGTGCACGACACTACAAACAGTGTGAAGGAAAGTGTGGAGTCAGCCATAATTGTGCATAAAATGTTAACTGAATAGGAATGCGTATACACACATTTATGTGCACATGTGTATAAACAGGGGTTTTTTTCCATTACCCGCCATGCATTTGGTTTACACAGCCTCAAAGATGGTGCAATCATCATAAAGTGGGGTGACATCTGTCTGTGTTTCTGTTGCATACTCATGAGAGGGGATGATAAGCCTGTTCTCAGATGTTAACTTCTCACATCTTCTGTAATAGAAACTGCTTCAGCAGCTCTGGGACATAATTCCAGAAACTACCTGAGATGCCCTATCACTGCTTAAGATTTACACAGCAGTAGTAGCAGTGCAAGGACAATGAAACCGGGCCCATGTTATGCAATGTGCTCTATGGCCTAATGGGAGCTTTGACCCTCTGAAAACCAAAGTACAACTGGAGGGTAACAGCTGGTGAGTGATGGAGAGAGTGACCAGCTGGTTCCTGGTCAGTCAGGAGCAGTCGTCACATTGAGCGTGTACTTGCCTTGCAGGGGTTTACTATCCACACTGTGATAGAAGGTTAGTTTTGAGGAGGGATAAGCTGAGGCTGCTTTCATTGACCAAGATGAACATGTGGTGTGAAGCACCACCAGCTACATGTCTTTTAAACACCTCTAGGGATGGTGACTCAACCACTTCCCTAGGCAGCCTGTTCCAGTGCCTGACAACCATCTTGGTTAAGAAACTTTTCCTAATATCCAATCTAAATATCCCATGGATCAACTTGAGGCCGTTGTCTTATCATTTGTCATGGGAGAAGAGACCAACACCCACCTCTCGCAACCTCCTTTCAGGTAGTTACAGTGAGCCATAAGGCCTCCCCTGAGCCTTCTCTTCTCCAGGCTGAACACCCCCAGCTCCCTCAGCTGCTCCTCTCAGGACTTGTGCTCCAGACCCTTCCCCAGCTCCGTTGCCCTTCTCTGGACACACTCCAGCACCTCAGTGTCTGTCTTGTAGTGAGAGACCCAAAACTGAACACAGGATTCAAGGTGTGGCCTCACCAGCTGGCTCTTGACCAACACCCCCAGGTCCTTTTCCAGTGGGCAGCTTTCCAGCCGCTCGTCCCCAAGCCTGTGGCATTGCAGGGGGTTGTTGTGATCTAAGTGCAGGACCTGGTGCTTGGCCTTGTTAAGCCTCATACAGTTGGCCTTGGCCCATCGATCCAGCCTGTCCAGATCCTTACTTACTGAGGATGCCCTTGATCCCCTCGTCCAGGTCACTGATCGAGATGTTAAACAGAACTGGCCCCAGTACTGAGCCCTTACTATACTGAGATCTCAGAGTGTGGCACTTCTCATGCCAATATCTTCTCAAGTTTCCTGGTTGTTAGTGGTTAGCTATACTTTGAGATTATGTTGTTGCGGTAGGAGATTTGATCATGATGACTAAAATTGTTTTTAATAGATTGTCTTACTATGTGTGTGCTGTGACATAAGTCTATATATGTAAAAGGTGGAAGGATAGCTGAGTGCTTAAGATGTAGAAAGGAAGATCTTGGACAATAGCTGGTATATGGTCTTTAGACTTCTGAAAGGGAAAGCTGCTGTGCTGTAATTTATTGGCATTTCCTTTTAATTTTCTTGAGTTTTGAACCCAGAATGTTTCCTTACATGAGAAATACTCCTGCTTCATGTATTTATAAACTGACAGTAAATTTTTGACACGGTGATTTGTAAAATCTGTTTCTTGCAGCACATGAAATTTGATAGAAAAAGGGACTAACACGTTCGATATTTTGGGCTTGATAATATAAATTGTTTTTGCAAATATGATTGATGCCTTTCATATATTTGTAGTGTGTTGAACTTTAGATATTATTGGCAAAAGGGAAGTATGGTTAAGGCTGTCTAATGAAGCGCTCATTTCTGCTTTAACGCTGGAATGAATAATACAGGAGGTTTTTGAAAAATAAGATAAAAAACACGTTAGAACTCCTCACAGAAGAAAATCACTATTATAAATGTAAGTCCACCACTATTCCCTTAAGCTTCTTCTGTTAATGTGTTTACTTAACACTACTTGATAAATCTATACCCTTATTCACACGTTATGCTAAAAATGTGGCTGTTGAGAGAATGTGATCTGACTTGTAAACCACGTTATGGTTTTGCACAATATGCTTTAAGTGGTGTTTGCAGAGTTCTGCTCGCAGTGGTTACGCTGATTGTATGTCAGTATACTAGGTGAAATGCTCGCCCTTCAGGGAAAATAAGTACTGGATAAAAACTAGTTTGTAAGGAAATCTGTTAAAACTGAGTATTTTCCGAAAAAAGCACTATGGCTGAGAAAACATGTGTGGCAGGTTAGTCAGCAAGAGTAAGCCCACTGAAGCATGATGCTGGCCTATGGAGAGATTAGAAAAATATGGCCTGGTTTGATTTGAGGCAGTGATATATCTGTATGGTAGAAAGGAGTTACCTGCTTCTAAGCTGGGCAGTGCCCAACCGTCTCACTGCCTGACTTGGAATGCCAGGCAGAAGTGCTTTGCCCCTTTTTACGTTACTGCTACAGCACTACCTGACAGGGCCTGCAGCCCAGTGGATTAGGATTCCAGAAGTGGGGGTGTACAACAAAGAAATGTGTTGCATTTTGTCTTGGGTTTTTTGTCTGTTTACTTCTGCTAACATATGAATGCACAGAGAGAACTGATGAGAGCCCACGCAGGAATGAAACTGGAGCCAAACGACATATTATGGATTTAGGAGACTGTTGGAAGGTGGAGCTTCCTCACACAGGACTGCTGATTCTGACCATTGTGCGGAACTCAACGACACACCCAGAAAGCGTGAGTTTCTAGCTCCTGTAAAAGGCTAAATCTAATTGTGCTAGGCATAATTTCTTGCCAATTTATGAATGTGTAAGTGAAGCAATATTGAGTATTGGGAACTGATGAAGTCTGTTAGAGGATTTTATAGACATGTATATACATATTTATACACTGAAACTACATATCTAAATATATTTACTATGTATACATAAATTCATTAGATGTATGTATGATAAGCATACTTAAGGAGTAATTATTTCTGAATGTCCACATTTTTTGATCTCTTCAGATACCTCCCTGTCTGAAATGTGGGGTAGCAGAGCTTGAGAATGTGAGATGTGTGGAATCGATCCTCTGTTCAAGCAATAACATTTGTGACCCTTTATGTAAGTGAGGAGATTTTACATGTCAGCATCTGAGATGTCCTTGGCTCAAGAGCCATTGCCCACCAGTGCAGCCAGCCTAAGTGTCCTAAATAGTGTTCAGTCACGGTACTTGATTTTTAAGTGATTAAGGGAAACATTTTGTGTATTTTTTGTTTATAACCATGTAATTCAATGTCTTCCAGTTCTTTGGAGGAGGAAAATTGATAAAACTTGGAATGTTTTTCTCTGTTTCCATCTTCTCGCACAATTCTTTTATCAAATATAGTAACTACTGCCAGTAGTTAGCAGAGCAAGGGGTAGAGAACCATGTCTTCTGAGCCTAAGTTAAACCACCACCTTCTACATCAGTGAGAATACCCAGTTCCCGAGATCATGTTGATGTACATGCATGAGACAAAAACTGTATTTTGAACCTCTGGTCTTGGGATTTTTACACTGACAAGTAGACGTCAAGTATAGAAAGAAAAACATCGACCTTTGCTACCGAGATTGTTTTTTCCTATCACTGCTTCAGAACAGATGGGATATACACATGAAAAGGCACAAGAGGTAATCATCAGTAATTTGTTTAGAAATAGGTTTGAATTACTTTGGCTCAGTGGCTGAAGTAATAAATAAGTTCTTTAAGTGCAGCACTGTGGGCTGTAAATCACAAATTACAGGAGCCATGGTTGAGGCCAGAGGTTTATCATCATCCCTTGAAACAATACAAGCCAGCTCTGGAACACAGACCATGTCCATGGGTAGCTGAACTGTGGAAACTTGGAAACGTGGCCTCTTCTAGCTTAGGTGATGGTTGGGATCCATGGGATCCAAGAATGAAAGAATTTTGATCAAACCTTTTCCTAAGGAAGAAACAGCCATAGCTTCTCTTAGTCTTTCCTACCCTTTTCTGGACTTTCTTTTTTCATTAAGATATTGTTTGTGCCGCTGCTTCTCTGGTAGTAGGGGAATTCTATTTTACCCAAATGCCTGTTTTTGTAAAGTTGGTGGGAATTTAGTCTCTGAATATTGTTCAATATTATGATGCTGCAGTAGAGGTGGGGAGAGAAACCTGGGTTTTATGGACTGACTGTGCCCGAAACAGTAGAAGAAAACAGTTCTGATGAATGAGTTCTTTACTGTCTAGCAGAGCGCCGTAACCTGCCACAGCTCCATTTCCAGACACTTCAGTGTCTTCCCATGCTGTGCTCCCCATTCTTGAATTCCTGGATAAGATGACTAAAATAAGAACTGGTGTTTACACACACAGTAAATAAAACACCTTAGTGGAAGGCACAGGAATGAGAGGTATGAAAGGAAAAAAAAAAAAGTAGTATAATTCTCTCTAATAAACACTAGTTTCTGTGGAAAAAGGTGTAATGTGATTTCTTTGGTGTTGCAAGTTTGGTCAATATAAACAACTATAGCCATAATAGGCTTCTGTGTATTGCTTGATATGTTGGGTTTCAGTGTAAGTAGAGTAAGCAGTAAGATTGAGCATGTAGATTTGTTAAAACCCACAGATTATTAGTTCAGATACCATTTCTTAAGAGTTTCTGGTGGAAAAAAAATGTTTGGAAATGCTAGAAAGGGTCAGTTTACACCACTGCTAAGAAAGCATATGCAGTCCTTCAGAGTGAATATTAGGTGGTTTACCTAAGATGTAGGACACTTGCATTTAGAAAGGTTTAAGGATGTCTTCTTCGTCCTTGGAGGTGCTGTGCAACATAGTTTTATAAATTTGGGAGGAAGAAGAAAACCAGCTCTAACTGATGGTTTGATCCAAACCACAGTTTTTTGACTTGGGATGTGTGTGTGTTAGTTAAAAAAAAAAAAAATAAAAAGAGGTTAGTGCAATTACACTGAGTAATTGTTGGGAATTCTGCCTGGAGATCTGCCATAGGATTAGAGCTCTCAAGAGCACCTGGAAGTTTTGAGGGAAAGGTGACTGACTAGCAGAGATGTGGTTAGTGCTCCTGCAAGACAAAAGGCTGCAGCAGGAATTGGAGACATCAGGGAGTTAACGGTACCCTTAGCATCACTCTGAAGTGTTGTGGTCAGGAATTACCTCTTCTCTGAGAAGGTGCAGTGATCCGGCTGTGCTACACAGAGCTGTTGCATGCCAGGCTTTGCTGTTTGGTGGTGGCTGTTTGTGTCTGCAGTTACTCACCGAGATAAGAGCAAGTAACTCTATTACAGGTATAATCTCAAACTAGATCTCACGGAGTTGGCTGAGATGAACAGTAGGGGCTGTCCTTACCCCCTCTGTTTCTTATGCTTTTGGGCATCAGATGGATTTCCAAGGACGTAGTGCTGCTTTTTTTCCAGTAGATAGAAAGATAAGGTCTAAGTCTCTACCACAGATAGATTAGTTATTTTATGTAGCACTAAAAGGTTTCTAAAATTACTTTAAAAAATCAATGATTCAATTTCCTGCTTTTGTCTTCATGTTAAAACTAATCAATGGATCAGAGAAGTTAATATAATAATTTCTTTTATACTGTGTGACCAAAAAACTCTTATGAAAAGCTGCCTTTCCTTCTCAACAGTAAACAACTGAATGTTCCTTCTGTCAATAATCCTGATGACATTGTTGCACTCACTTTCAGGTTTGTACTTACCAGGTACAAACACTGAAAACTCTAAAAGCAGAGTCTCTTAACCTTCTCCATTATTTCTTTTTGGTGGTGTTTTGATTTGGCCACAATGAAAAACAAAGGGAAGATAAGGCATAGCTTAGAGTGGGGGTGGGGTGTCAGTGCAAGCACCTACTTCTCTTTGAGTGATTTTAACTTCCTTGGGGGAAATCTTAGATGTTGGGGTGAGGGGTTCTTGTGCTGCCACTTACTTGTTCGTGCTGACATAATGCCTTGGGGAGTGGTTCACAGGAATAAGAAAGAAGACTGAAGTGTTCTGTTATGAGGAACTCATGCCTACAAGCACTGTATTGGACAATAAACATAAAAGTAGATGGCTTTGGGATTATTATGGGCCTTCCTTTTACCCCATGGTAATATGGTGCAGCCTGGTTTTTCCCAGCTGTGGCTGTGAAGGGAATTAGAAGCAGCTGTTAGAAAAGGCAGTGCCCTGCTACCAGTGCTGGAAGGTCTCTGGAGCTGCTGGTTGTGAGGAGCTACAGCAAGTAAGTGTGTGTGTAATTTAGAATTTCTCTTGTGGGAGTGGTGAGAGGGAAGAGGGCTCTCTCAGTTTGGATTCTTGTTCTGGAATGGGGATATCTAGAAAAAAGTGCAGGTAGGGTTTCCTAGTTCTGCTTGCCTGGAAAGAAGGAGCAGCCTGAAGGAAAGAGGGTCAGCTCTTAGGGAGCTCTAGTCTGTAGAGACGTGGGTAATACTCTGGTCTTCCTCAAACTGGTTTTGCACTTTGTTTTCAAGTGTGTCTAAGCTCTGTCTACTGAAGTAAAAGAGGTCTGGGTTGTGAAAAAAAGGACAATTGCTTGTAAAAGGGTGCTCTGGATAATGGTTGGTAGTGCTGGTCAGGTATGCAGTGTGCGTGGAAAAATGTGAATGAAGATTATCTGGGTTTCCCCATCCTCCAAAAGATTTGCAAAATGCACTTGTTCTCTGTTGCCTAAAACTTTAAATACACACTCTGGAAAGGGAGTGAAACGTTCTTTCAGCTACTCGTGGTGCTTTTGGCCTTAACCAATAAATACCTTCCCTACCTTACTAATGATTTAAAACTGGTTAAATATCTGGTTAAATTTCCTTTGAAATTGAATGGTATATTACTATAATTGTTGTTAAATTTTTTTCCTCTGTTTTTAAGGGATGATGCAGTCTTCTAAATATTTTTTTTGAAAGAATCCTCAATATTCCTGAAAAATTTTATGTGCATTTATAGGAAAATGAGCATTTGTCTTTTTCAGGCATTTGCCTTTATTTATTTATTTATTTTCTAATAGCTTGTCAGGGAGATCCTCTTGAGAAGTATCTCTGAGTATTAATTCTACCTTATTCCTTTTCCAGTATCCTATTTCTTGTGCATAGTGGCTAAGATGCTATTGTACTTGGCACTACAAAACTGTAAACTAAAGAGAGACTGTCCTAGAGACTTAGCTGTAGACGACACATCTTTCAACGGCTGTCTGTGGAAATTCACTTTTTTTTGTTTTGGGTGACTAGTGTTTTCTAAATATTTATCTAGCTGCTCTTCATCCAAAATCTGACAGTTACTTGGCTGGATTAGTGCTTCTGTAGACTTTCTGTGTGAGCTCTGCCTCTTGCTGTGTTAATGATCACAGGTGGTGGTGCTTCTTCAGAGTATAATTACCCAGCAGGAAAGCTGGTGCGGTTTTTAGCAGCTACAGTTCTGTCCCTACTTCTCTCACCTCCTTGTTATATAAGATAATACTGTCGCCCGACCTCATGTACGTGTGTCTCTTAACTCAGCCTTCAGAGCTTGTCTGTTCGCTGCTGGGTGACAGTTGTGCCGTCAGTCTTATTGTCAGCTTTCTGACTTGGTGAGCTGGGCTGTGCTCTCTTTCCCACATATGCTCAAGGATGCTGCCTGGCCCCTTCTGCTCTGCAGGTCTGCTGCACCTGGATTAAAGCTGAAGGCAGACTCTGTCAGTGTGAGCACTAAGTGTTTCAGCAATAAAACTATCACAGGAAAGTAAGCCCATGTTAGAGACTTCAGGCAAGCTGCGTTTGTAGATCTGAGACAATTCATATGTAGTGTTCTATCTCTGCAGTGTAAGTGACAACAGGCGTGTCACTTGTTTCAGCATTGTTTGGCTTTCTTCCTTCTGGTTACTGTTGAATTTCAATATTTGTCCTTGCTGACTGCCACATTGCCGAGTTTGACGGGTTGTTGCCAGAATTTGAGTCTGCTGGCATAAACTTTGCATATGTGTAGGTAGACATTCAACCAATGATTATTCTGTGTCAGAGCAGATCCTGCTTTGTGTATAGCAGAAGATTAGGAAAGGGTGCCTTTTAAGAGAATGAGGACAGCTATATCTGATATTTATTTGATGGATCTTTCAAAGAGTTGATTATACCAAAAATTACAGCACAAAAGTATCCCCTGGGTAAGGCTTATGTTAGGTTGAAGTATTTATGCCATTAAAAGTAACGGTAGTTTCTCTTATTTAGATTGCTTTGTATTTTTACAAACTGGAAGGTAATTATTTCTGTAAAACTAACAAGCCAGTCAGCACTTGATAGTTACTGAGGAGCCATGCTATTTAAGGATGATAATTTTCTGAGTTCCTTGAACTACCCAGTCTGGAACCGTGCAAAATTAGCATTGTGTTGAACTATGTGTCATGCTTCTACAAAATGCATAAATTATTCCCAATGAATCTTGCTATTTAAGTGCTTTCTGGGGTAGCTGTGTGTTTCCTGAGAATTAGAAGAAAAGAAAAATGTTCTACTCCCAGTATAGATCATCCTCTAGTAATTTTTAGTTAGCATAAAGCAGAGGCAGTTGAAAAGTGAAACTTCTGCATCAGAGAGCTTGTGGGCTTCTTCGGGAGGACTGCTGTGTCAGGTTTGAATTCCTGTTAAAATAGTATCTTTAAGAGATAGAGCAGTTATTGTTCTTTCTATCAAATGGCTAGTAAAATAATTTTTACTGGTTTTGTGTTGTATTTGTTGAGTTGCTGGCTGCTTTACAATTGATGTATAAAGACGATTTTCCTTTCTGAGAGCCAGGCTATCCATAGAATTGTGTAGGAAAAACCTGAGCAGAACTTGCAATATCCCCTGTGCTACTGTCCTCCCTTAGCACGATCAACACCAGAAAGATTTGTTTATTCAGTGTCCCTTTTGATGTTCCTCTGAATATGAGAGTTCAATCTTCAATGAAGTAAGAGTATTTCAAGTGGAAAGAGGTACCATGTTGAGATTTGAGTTCTACATATCCTTTGATGTTCTATGAAGGCATAACTTTGTGTGTATTTTCTGATTGAAATAAATCAGCCTATCTAACTGACCTCTTGGAGGATTCTTAAGAACTTAAAAATGCATGATAGGAGGTAATCTTTAAGCCTAAGTCTAAAATATTTCAGCTGTTTATCCTTACACCTCAAATACTTGCCATGGTTGGGGCTTTTCCTATGACATAGTAATCACTGTGGTGTGGTGCATTTCTGTGTGAATTGTTTAAAAGAAGAAAACAAAGTGTAAATTCAAATAGATAATTCTGACCTAGGTGATTTATTTTAATTTATTAACAGATATAAACATATTCTTTGTACTGTTTCTCCAACCGTTACAACTTAGAAAGGAATGCTGGTGAAACAAATGCTATAAACAAATTTTATTACCAGAGTAATAAAAAATAGCAGTTTTATGTGTGGACCTTTAGAGTCTGGCCATGACTTTCTAGTTTTGGAGCTCTATTTAAAAATAAAGGAACTTTTCTCTTGTTCTCTTTAGAGGGGAGGGAAAGCAGAGCAAAGCAAGTTTTCTTTGATATTCTTCAAAACAGAAACAGTCTATTAATGTTATGATCCTGGTAGCGTTCTCTGTGGGCTGAACAATAACCTGTCACCAGGTTTTGACTTCTGTGGAGATATTTGAAAACATCTGGGTGATGTGATACAGGTGGGTAAGCAGGAACCTCGAGCACTTTGAGCACTGTTCTACCCTGCTCAGAACACTCATAATCGACATTGTAGTGATGGTGTAATGATCCAGGTAAATTCCCTTCCTGCCTTTTGTGGGCCTGGGACGTGTGTCCTTGCTGTAGACACCACTATTCTGATGAGAAAGGTGGGTGGGAAAGATTGCTACTCAAAGGAGCTACCTGCAGGTGGTGTTGGTGAAATCAAGTATTTTGCAGGTGTATGTTTCCTGCGAGTGGCAGTGGTACCACGAGGATTGGAATCGGGAGCATGCTTGCAGTAGCATCTGTAATAACCTCAGGAACAGATCAGTATGTCTGTACTCGCTTGGTCTTCAGGGTGCTGCTTTGGGAGGTAGCGAAAAGAAATGGAGAAGGTGACGGAATAAGCGATTTCCTATAAAATGAGAGGTCAGGTTCAGAATGGAAATGTCTGTTTCCTGAAATATGAATGTTTTTAAAATATAACTTAAGCTGGGTATGTTAAAGTCTGTCATGCATGTGATGATTTGCCCACTATAGCATTCTTGTCCCATTTTGGTTTTTTGCATATGAGAAATGAGGATGGCTAGTGGCAGGTTGGGGGTTGGTAAGTGTGAAGTCTGGCCTTGACTGCAGTGTAATCCTTGTAAAGGAGGCAGCAAATGGGCCTCCATGTAGAAGTGAAATACAGTCAGTACGCTTGCGTGAGTTGTTTACTCTGAGATAATATTTACTTATATAGCAGAGCATGCTCCTCTGTTATATGGCAAAAGCACACCCAATAAGCCTGCTCTGAAGGGCCTTTTATTTTCTAAGGTAAATATTTTGTTGTATGTGGGGGAAGAGGAAAAAGGATGAACATCTAGGAGACAAATGTGAAAAACAGTGTGAGGCAAAATCTTCGTTGTCAATCTTCCCCAAGTTTTCTGATTGCATTGATTTTTTTTTTAAACTACTCCATGTGCGTCATGATATATCTTTGATTACATATCAACATGTGGTGATGTTGCTGCTGCAATTCTCTGAAAGTCCAATGGACAATTATGACATAAATTACTCAGTTTTTCCATAGGGCTTTTTGCTTAAATACAGAGGCATATAAAATAGAAGGAAATCAAATTAAACTTGGCAGACAGTTGCTATTTTATATTGGTTCAAAGGAAATGGTTGGAGAGGAGATTAAAAAAAAAAAATCAGTAATGTTGGAAGTCTTACTTCTTTTTAAGTTAGTATAAAAAGACTTTGGGTCAGCATTAACAATTCCATGAAAAAGTCAGTTTTATTTGAATGTCATTGAAGATTGTCTCTAGCCTTTGTTCCCAAAAGGCCTGGGTGAATCTATTTGAAGGTGATACTGAGTTAAAGATTAATAGCAATAGAGAGGGAAATATGGCAGGGAGTGGGGTGGGGGAAGGGCTAACACAGGCTTACAGGCCTGACTTACTAGCTTTTAGAGGTTAATTTTTAACAAAGAATTTTATAAAGTATTGAATTTCATGGACAACTTAACTCTGTTCCAATGTAAACTTAAGCCTTCCTTCTTTCAAGCTTTGCAGAATACCTTTAAATGTGTAAATCTGTATAGGTGGAGAAATGCTAAAACTTGTCTTTGGTTCATCAGCACAAAATACACTTCACAATAATGTTTCTATTTTCTTCTTAGAAGAAGATAATGCAGGATACCAAGTGTTTGGATGTGTTAGACAGTTGGTCTTGATCTTAATGGTCTTTTCCAACCTAAATGATTCTGTGATGCTAATGTGGTTCCTCTGTTCTTGGTCTTAAGACTTTATTCTTGATTATATTTATTAGAATGGAGTTCTTAAATTTGACATATTGTGGATATTTTTAGTAGCAAATCTCACTGAACAGAAACCTGATTTCTTAAAAGATCCCAGGTAGAATGAGAGGCATGTAAAGAATTTTGTTTGGAGGAAGGATGTTGCCATTGTGTATTGGCTTTACTACAGAACCCTTACCAGGGGTCTGACATTGTTCAGCAGTTCAGCTTATGAGCAAATAATGTAAGCTAAATTCACTCCTTTAAGATCTTTTTTCTCTTCATTTTTACTTATAACACAAAAGGCTAGTGTACTATTGGGTTCTGTTACAAAGTTATACTGACTGTGGTGGGTTGACCCTGGCTGGAGGCCAGGAGCCCACCAAAGCCTCTCTGACACTCCTCTCCTCAGCTGGACAGGGCCTGGAGCACCTTCTCCCCCTCCTTCTCCACTGACCTTGGTGTCTGCAGAGTTGTCTCTCTCACATATTCTCATTCCTCTCTCCATCTGCAATTGCTGTTGTGGGACAACTTTATTCCCTCCTTAAATATGTTATCCCAGAGGTGCTGCCACCATCACTGATGGGCTCAGCCTTAGCCAGCAGCAGGTCCCTCTTGGAGCCGGCTGACATTGGCTGTGTTGGACTTAAGGTAAGAATCTAGCAGCTTCTCACAGAAGCCAGCCCTGTAGCCCTCCTGCTGCCAAAACCTTGCCTTGCAAACTCAATACAGACTGAAGGCCCTGTATTTGGGGATTTTATGTAAGAGGAGAAAAAATGTTGTGGCTAGTAATTAAAGTTTGTGCTGTTCTAGTTCAGACTGCCAGTCCACCCAAACCCCTGTACTTTCTCCCCCATACTCTCAACCCACTGGTTTTTGTATGGGGTGGGGTTCTTTTTGTTTGGGATTTTTTTTTTTTTTTTTAATGTGTCCCGTTCTAAATATATGTAGAAGAGACATGAAGAATTCCTAACCAGTAAGTCATTTGATAGTAGGTCCCAGCCAAAACTTTTGAATAGCAAAGTCTGTCTGATGTGTTTTGATTGTCCATGTAGGTAGCTCTAAGACTTTTTGTATCTTTAATTCTTATTCCAGTGATATATGTTATATAATAAAACAGATTTTCCTTTTCAGATAGGGAAGACAATCTTCAGACTTTGCTTTTTGTTTCCAGAAAGTATTATTTCTTCAGATAAATAGTTCTGTTTATTTTTCAATTACTCTTTTTTTTTTTCCTCCCCTCTCCCATCCTCTTCAGCTTGTGAAATACAGTAGAAGGGCTTGTAAGAGTCTGCAACAGGCTGAAGACTTTACTTCTTAACCCAGACAGTCCAAGCATGTAGAAAGTCACCCTTCTGTCTTCCTTGTTCTTAGACTTGTCATTCTTCCATTTGCCTAAATCAATTGTCCAGCTGAGAAAGGTATCTCTGTGGACAAGTGACTCCAGGATTACTCAGCAGTGTAAAACAGTGTCTGTCTTCCATCAGATCCATGTACAATCTGTCTCTGCCTACACGCCAGCTATCACTTTCCTTCTAGCTTCTTTCCCGATTCCAGTGTCTGCTCCCCTGGATTCTCAGTTCACGTCTTTTTGTTAGGACCACAGTCCTAGACTGCTTTCCCCTTAAAACTCCCTCATGTGTTTGAGTTGGCCTGGACAAGAGGAAATTCTTTCTTTGCTCTTCATCCAGATCTGTTCCTCTCCATCTCTTGTGGAACCTTCATATGAAATATACAATTTCCTCTTCCCCTAAAGATAGTGGTTCAAAGTGTAGGATCTCTGGCCTCCAGTTTGGCTTGTAACAGTCCAAAACAGCAAATGCAGGGAAATGCCTGATCATGGCAGCCTTCACTGTCTTGATGAAGACTTCAGAAAAATTCAGCCTAGGACCAACACCTTTTGTGGGAATAAATTTAGCCAAAGAGTTTTGGTAGAGTTCTAAGCAACTTCAGTGCTTTTAACAGAAGTGTTAGATGGCTTTAATAGATGATATTACCAGCCTTTTGTATGCTTGAGTATTCATTCCCTTAGCATTGCATGTTTTACTTTGGGAAGTGAATCGTCAGTACAATTCCGTCATGCTGTAGGAGTCAGGAGGTTTGTAAACACATTAGAATTTAACCAAAACAGAACTAGGTCTGGGTTCATAGAAAGGAGAAATTATAGTCTGAAACAAAATAATTCTTGCAGCAAGAACAACCAAGAACTATTTTTACAAGACCTTGAGCATGTACATGTCTAGAGAGCCAAGAACTTTTCAACATGACCACACTTGCCATACAATCACTAGGAGGATACTCGCTTAAATTTGGAAATGAGAAAGACTATCTGCACTAAACTAAAAAAGGTTACTTTAAGTGTGTATTTCTTGCTTTTGTGATTTTTTTTTTTTTTCAGTAGTAGATATGTTATTTTCACAAACTGTTCTAGCACAGCTTATTCCTCCCCCTTCTCCTTTTTAAAGGAGTGGGGAGGAGCCGCACATATTTAAGGCATCTTTAATATGATAGTCTGAAAATAATTCTACCTAGAATATTCACAGTAACTGTAATGAATAAAGAAGCTGTTAAACCTTGTTACTTGTGTACTTCTACATCACAAGATATGATATCACTCTCAGGGAGAGCTCAGAACAAGTTGAGGGTGCAGTAATTTTCAGAAGATGTGGTCCTGTAAGCAAGAAGTCAGTTGTTCAGACAACCCATGTGAAGTGATTATATTTCTTCTTGTGCACTAACTGGAATAGGGATGTGGCATGGAGCAAGAACAAGTTTAGGCCTGAAGACTATGACTGTGTTAAGAAACTTAGAAGGGCTAGGGATTGTGTTTCAGCACTGTCAGTGATTCCATGTTCAGTGTTTCCTGGTGTGATTTTGACCCAAGACAATTACTGCCCTTTCTGCCAATTCCTTGAGATGGATATCAACCATTTCCAGTAGGCTGCAGGGAAGAAGCCCCCCTTGTTTTGAGGGAGGACAGGTTAGCCATATGAATGCAAACTGTTGTGCCACACTTCCTCATAGTAAGTGAACGGACAGTAGCCTCCTTCATTTCCCATAGAGATGCAGCTTCATAGCCCAGTGAGACAAGGACCTGGTGATAGGACTGAGCTCTTAAAGGATGACAAAAATTGGAATTATTTTCAGCAATTGAAGTCTCAGCAGAAGCATCTTAGAGGAGATGGCTGATACCTTGAGTCTGTAGCAGTATCTAAGTGCTGTAGGAAAAATATCTGATTAAAGCTTGAGTTCTCCCAGCGTAATACTCATCACAAAACAGTCTGAAAAGAGTTTTTAAGTTTTTGCTTTTTAAAAAAAAAATTGTCTGCAAGTAGAGAATGGAATGCTGTCTGTGGCTTTTGAACTCCTGAATCTCAGGGTAGTCAGTGCCAATTTTGCCTGAAGTTGCTAAAAGAACTTGAAAAACAGGTATATATATAAAAACACCTTCACCTAACACTGATATTCAAGTCCTGATTAGTGTTCAGAAGTACCAGAAATTGCTATATTTTTTGGGGAAAACCTGATTCTAAGAAATAAGTTATTATCTGCACTTGAATTTCATCAGAGCGTCAGGATCTATTTTTCAGTCTTATTAGAAGTCCAAAATTAAATGATTTAAGAGAATTGTTAGGATTAGTGAGCACTGTTACAGTAAGAGGAGAGTGTTTAGGAAAAGGATGTTTAATATTTTAATCTATGATAAGCTTTGTATTGAACACACATTTTTTGAAAAGTTAGTACTGTTTTCCTGACAGCCTACAGAAAATCTGGGTGTGCATAGTTTGAATGTGTGAAAGCCCTTGCCTTACACATTACATGTCTCAAAATACAAAGCAAATGCAATTTTTGGCTTCAGAAATAATACATCTTCTGTCTGAAATTGCTAATGTTTTCCTGTATTTGGGTCTTCTACAAGCCCTTCCTTCTAGTTTCTTCTCATCATGCAAAACATCTGTAATCCTAGGAATACCACACCTAGCTTTTGGGAAAGATGAATTACTAGAAAGAAATGCCTTTCTGCATGCTACAGCTGTTCTCTTTCTCTTACTGTGTTCTCACCTCCCTCTTTGGCAATAAAATCCCATTTAATGTTGTTTGGTTTTGGTCTAACCATACTTGACTTACTATAGGTCAGAAGGGTTTTTGCTGCTCTGTCCTTTATGTTTGTGGTCCTAATTTTGTCTCTAATCCTTCAAGTGCTTTCTTCATACCTCTAAGTTTCTCAGTCCTATTTGGCTCCCTATGCCAAGGTGTTTGTCTCAGTGATATTCACTGGGTAGCATTCCAAGTCTGTGTGTGCTCCCGTTTGTGACCCAGGGTTATTGCACCCTTCTCTCCCATAGTTATCGCCTGTATTTGTATTAAACATCTCTGTCTTGTTATGTGTCAGAAACAAGCTTTCTGGGTTCTTAGGATGCTACTGGGATGATGTTTCAAAGAAGCCTTGTCAGGTGGGATTCCTCAGGGTCAGGAGACCAAAGTCCCTTTTCCTTCCTTGGTGAGCTATGATTTCCAAGGTATTTACCATGAAGACGGGATTTTGAAAGCTCTGGTATTACTGGGCCTGTCCTCGCTTCTTGGGCACCCTGCTATACAAGTGAGGAAGCTGTGGCTGTCCTGAGAAAAGCTTCTGGATTTTTCTGCCCTTTGGGAAGGTGAGCCTTGCTTGGAGCCCTGTGCCGATGGGCTGAGTGCTCCTGAGCGACTGCCTGGCTGGGTGGCCTGGAGAGTCAGCTGGTTTGGCTGAAGGCCCCACCTTGGACAGAGTTCCCAGTTAATTTTAATTAGCAGCTACGGGGTACACTACCAATATCTGAATGCTCTAGTCCAGATGTTTTGTCCCAGTTGAAATGATGACAAAACATACTACAAAATTTTCATCCAGATTGGGGCAAAGCAGTTTAGAAAGCTTTTTATTTAGGTATTTATTAAATTAAATTGGATATTGCTGAAGCTTTAAAAACATGAGGAAAAATATTCACTTGCAAAGTTCTTTTGTATGTGTACTGGCAGAGCTGTGAATGCAGGTGTGATGGTAGACTTGATCTTTTCCCTGCTTTAATCCCAGACCTGGTCCAACTGAATTATACTCAATATTTTGGGCTCTTTTCTCTATATTCATTAATTTCCAACTCCATGCTGATGCATTTCCTACCTCTCCACACCCCCAGCAAATTTCTGATCAATTGAATTTGGATCTTCTGTACAGGCATACTTAAGGAGACAACAGTTTAATTTTTAATGTGCTTGTTGACTAATTTTCTGTTGTTTCTGAAGAAAGTTGATTTGATGTATACATTTATACCTTCAACGGTAAAACCAGATTTCCTTCCAGGAATATTATTATAGTCTCTATTTACAATTGTCTGTCTAACTTTGAACAGCTTGGCCATATAGCAGCAACCCTTACGCTATAAGCATTGAATGTAATAAATAGGAGCAGTGAGCTTTTGGAGAAAAGAACTTAAGAGGGAGCTTTATCTTTCATAAAAACAAATATGTCAATTTGAGATAAACAATTGTTACATTTCTCAAAACAAAATCATCAAGTTGGTTGACCAGCACTTTGATTTTTTTCGTTATTCAAAGGCAGTATATTTTTATCTATGGAAATATAACTAAAGCAGAATGAGTGTGTCTTTTAAAGGTGACTTTTTTCTTTCAGTTGTGATTGTATCTTTAGCAAAGAAAGAGGCTACTTATCTAGCTTTCTTTTTTTTCACTGCCTTTGTAGGCAGTGAAAAAGGTAGTGGTTAGGCATGTTACACATTGCTTATGATATGTGATCCAGGGCAAGTTGGTAGAGGCTGGGGGGGGGGAAGTGACAGTTTGTCATGAAAATAAATGTCCTTGTTTTATCCTTATGCTTCTCTCTCAGCCCTCCTCCCTGTATGAGCTATAGAAATAACAAACAGAAAAACACCTACTGAAAAGATGCAGTTTTATTACACACCTTTCTTTATAATATTTCTCTTTCAGTTAATTTAGTATGCCTGTATGTGAAGTTTTAAAATAAAAAATGCAGGGTTGAGAGAAAGAAACCTAGATGGGGAAAGGAAAAGATTGTTGCTGTCTCAGCACTGGAACTCTGTAGCTGAAGGTGAATTCAGGCTCCAGTGAGCAGGTTGGACTTTGAATTCACTACACAATAAATCAGTTTTCCAGGTCAGTTAGTGTCTCTCTGAAGCCAGTGTGTTCCTAGCGAGAGAAACAACACAGGAAAGGAAGAGGGTAGTTTCTCAGCAACCCAGAACTGACTCATGCTGCTAGCATCGTAACTAGGAGTTAGAGCCCTCTAAGGCTCTGTAATGGAGGTGTTTCTCTGATAATTATCAATATTTTGCTCATCTCTTTAAGAAATAAATCAGGAAGATAATTTATCTGCTTGTTCTGGATATAACTTAGTTGCAGTGCAGCAAGGCAAATAGAAAGGAATTTTTTTCTCATTTTGCCTTCCTGAAAGAGGCGTTTTTGCCATAGCCTCTGGCAATTCCAGAAAGTGAAATTCTTTGTTTAGAACAAGAAACAGCCCAAAAGTCCCTGGACCCAAGCCCTTGTAGTACATTGCTCTCTTATAGATGATAAGAAACCTGTAAGATTGGTGCCTAAAGGTGGATGCAGTAAATTGTGTTTGCTTGACAGGTGAATGGTGGAGATGCTTATTTTATTTCCAAGCCATCCAATTTAATTTACATAAGTGAAATACAAAAGCAGTCCACTTAAAACTGATAATAATTAGAAATGACAAAGCATTTGGTGATTAGAGCAACATTAACCTTCATGAGAGTAATGTAAATTTTTTTTTAATTAAAGGAAAACTTAAAAAGTTAAAAGATCTGGGAAAAAAGAAACACGCATTATGTCCCACTCGTGAAGCTGTAGAAAGCTCCTTTTTCCATTCCCTTTTTTTCTGCTAAACATGTTTAACAGTAATGTTCTAGATACTGTTCCAAGAAAATCTGCAAAAGCACTTTATCAATATTAAGCAAAGCCACTCGGATTTTACCATATGCTTAGGTTCCCTGGTTGGTTGGGATGCTTTATTGGACTCAGAGATCAGTACTGCATTTGTTTAAGTGACTATTTATTTATTTTTAAAGGGAAGAGTTAGCACCTTTTAAATGGCCTATTGGAACTTTGGAAGATCATACCTGATTTCTTGCCTCTTAATTATTATGCCATTTTTCTTCTGAAGATGGTTGCTCTAGGGCTGGTTTAGAGATGTTTTAGAGCTACTTAGGTTGCACTATGAAAATAAATTAATAATGTCTCTCTTGGCAAGACAGCTGGGCAAAGAAGGAACTTGGAATATTGCAGAAAGGATAGTATGTTGAAATAGCAAAACTCCTCACTTCCTTATACTGATGGATGAAGCTATGAATATTTGATATCAGTAAATACTGTTACAGCATTCTTACCCTTAGGATGTAGGATGGTGGTGGTTTGAGGAGGAAGGACAGGCCTGTGAGGTGGGCCTCTCTGTTACTTTACTAAGCTTTTGCTGCCAAGTGTATCTCATTTCTCTGGAATTTTAGGACTTGCTCTTAGACAATTTCTGTCCCAGAATGAATCCTGCAGCATTGAGGTTGGCTGCTTTGGCACATGCAGTCATTACCTCTAAACAGTCTCATCTCTGTGCCTACAGACTGTACTGCTGAGTGGCAATTCTTTGCTTTTCTGCAGGAAGGAGGAATCAGTGTTGTGTATGTGGAGGAGAAAGTGTGACTTCTCTCCTGTTAGTTTCCCTCAGAATTGCTGGCCTGGAGAGATTTTATCCAGGTAGCACTGACAAGGTTCTGGGCACTAAAATGGAAAGAGGCCAGGGTGAAGAGGCCTATTGTGGGTGCAGCACTAGTATTCTGTGAGGACAGTATTATTATTACTGGTAACATTTAGAACTGAAACACTTTCACGTTACTATTAAATTGCCCATCATCAGTTCAAACTCATGACTCTATCCTCTTCCTGCTCTAATTAATGAATGCTGGCCTCCTGTTGCCACAAGTGCCTGCAAACAAGTTATTGGGATGTTTTGTCTACCCTCAGGGATGAGGTTGGGAAGGACAAGTAATTGGAAGCGATATTGTGACTGGCAAAGCAATGTAGGCATTTATAACGTTAGTAACAATATACTGGAACGTGCTGCCCCAAACTAAAGTGACATTGGGATGGCTTAAAAAAGTGGTTAGGCAGGGATGTGTACCTACAATTCCATATCTGCAATTTGCTTCCTGGATGTAAGTCTCATGCCTGATGAACCTTTCTGTGAAAATGAGTGTTACTTTGCAAAGACACTGTCAATATCAGTCTCAGAGTTGGTTCCATATTTTGATGTTCTTCCTGTTAACATGTTTGCAGAGTTTGGTGATGTTTTATGAGGATGAAAAATACTTCCACTTATGAGAATTGAAATGATATGGCCATAGAAATCATCACCAAACAACTGGGAAACGAAACATGAGGTCTACTGTGAAGAGCTGTGGCTGAACCTGTGGGCCTAACCATTGGTGACTTCTGAACATCTGTTGCGTGCCGAAAGAAGCGTCTTGATTGCTGCTTTTTGCTAGGTGAGCTTTTGGTCTAAGGTGAAGCAATTGAGCTAAAGCCAGATCTCCCTTGTGTTTATTCTTCCACTATCAAATTATTTGAAACGATCTGAGCCAATATGAAGCCCCTTTCTCTGATGAACGTTTGCTAAATACAACTACATTATAATGACACAAAATTGTCAATCGCCTATATTACATAGCCACAGTTGCTAATCTAGATCAAGTAACACCATGAGGCCAAATGCACAAATTAGATAACCTTTGCATTAGCATCCTGTAGCACTATTAGATAAGCAAATACTGCACAGGAGAGAGTGAGTGTGTGAAAGAAAGCGTGAATGTCGCTATGAGTTTGTGACTGTAAATTTCAGTTCCCTCTGCCACATAAACCCATTTACTTAGGTTTTTGAAATCCCTGTTGTGGCTTTTTGTGCCTTTAGAGAAATCCTTGAAAACTATTGTGGCTTAGACTAATGCATTATTTTTTCATATTTTGCAACCAGCCTTGTTCCTTACCAGCTAAACTTATTCCCAGATACAAAGCCATGCTTCCTGTCTGAAACTTGCTCAGAACTTGTTCCTTATTATTTGTAGTCAGGAAGTAGATGGTACCAATTAATTTTAAAGACTGGTTATGATTTCCCAGTAAGAGGGGACTCTCTTTGCTCTGTACTTGGAATGCTCTTTGTCCAGTCGCCAAGTTCCCTATGAGTCCCTGAACCATACCTTCATTCCCTTTTGGTTGAGATGAAAAGCCGTGTGCATTCTTCTTTTCTATAGTGCTCAAATTTTTTTTTCTTATATATACTTGGATTTCGTTTTTCTTTCATTAGTTTTATCCCAATAATCTAATCAATTTGCAGAGTAAATGGGATCAGTCCTTGCTTTCTGATTTATCCTCCTTGCTCACTCTGTCTCTCATCCCAGTTCATCCTCTTCCTTTTACCACTGGCAGCTGCACAAGTTTCATTTGGCATACAGTCATTGAGATTGTGGAGTCTGATTTCAGCCTTCTTCCTTATTTAATAAGTAGCACTGTCCTCCCCCACTGTGGAGCATTTTTCAGGCTGGATGTATTCATGCTACCTTGACTATCATGACCTCTTTATTCACTTGTCTCCATCACTCTCTTTTCTGTTACACAAAGGTCCATAACTAAATATCTTTCTCTCCTCCTGTACAAGACTAGTCTTTATATTCTGCAGATCTCATGCTGGATGCCTGATTCCCTTTGCATAAAATTTTACTTCTCTCTCTAGGCACAGCAAAGCTCTGCTTTCTTTAGCCCAAGTTTATTTTATGGCTCCTTTCTGTCTCCATTCTCTTCTAAAAAACAAGGTTTAAACCATTGCTATGTGAAGTGGAAAACTATTTTTTCATGCTAAGCTTTTTGTCTGTTGGGTACCTTATCAGGCTTCACTAACTGCTCCTACTACTGAAGTAGAAGCTGATGACAAAGCCAACTGCATATATCCTTATGTTTTAGCAGATTTTACATTAACTAGAGAATAATCCTGTGCACAGTAACAAAGATCAGACAGTTTTGGGAAGACAGTACACAAAATTAGATTTCTTTTCCTACATGTATTGCATCTTCTATTTCCTTCTCCTTGTTTCACCTTGCTGCCTGGCTGTTCTGGGCTATGAGTTCTTGGTCAGGGTCACTTAGTTTTCCTTGCTTGCAAAGTGGCTTCATATTGTAGTACAGTTTAAGTAAAGACATGTGTTTTACTCACTGACTCCCAAATATTGGAAGCTGAGGCAAGTTTTACAATATTGAAGTTTTTGTAAGATTTTCTTGACTGTCTAAATTGTCCTGGCTGACTGCATTGAATATCTAGATTTATTTGTTCAAACTCTTCTTCTTAGCCTCTTGTTATGAATTTAGAGAGAATAAAGCTAATTTCCGCCCCCCCCCCCCCTCCCCCCATAACTTACTTTCTCAGCCAATTGTTTTGAAAAATAGATCTGAACATTGGAGATTTAAGGAAGTTTCCTTTAATATTTGAGAAATTGTATAAAAATAGTCTTTTTTAAAAAATAGGAGTCTTTAGCTGACAGACACTAGTTTATGTGCTTTTTCTCATTTATCGTCTCAAGTTTCTCGAGAACTTAATTTAAAAAAACCCTCTTATTTCAGTCTGAATGCTATGTAGTGTTTTAAAAGAATGAAAACTGCATTTATTTCTGTGGGAGAATAACTGTATTTATTGTGTGAACTTGGATATAAATGGATGTAGATTGGTTCAGTTTGAGATGCACAATCAGCGAATTGATTCTGGCTGATTTAAACCTTTGGAAACACAAAGTGACCTTGGGGGGAAAAAGCTGTTTGATTAGATTGTCTGTGGATGTGAGACAGGGAGTTTGTGAATGATGGAGGGAACTTCAAAATGAAAGGTGGGGGAAGGAAAGAAAAATGATGAACGAAGCCTGTTAAACAGCTGAGCTCTCTTTTTCTCCAGTACATTCAGCTCAGTGAGTTAATGAGATTAAGTCACATCAACCCTGATTGCTGGAAGGACTGAGCAAAGCAGAGAATTTCAGTAGTAGCTTGTCTAGCCGAATTTGGCACTGTCAGGCTACCTGTGATGGTGTGGTGCTATTGCTGGAAGCTCTTTGCTGCAGTATTTGTAATTTTTGTGGTACGTGTAAAATTAGCTTGCTGTTAAAAGTTATGTTGAAGAGAAAACACGTGTGACACAAACCTATAAAATTCAGTACGTACTCTGTGTGACACTTTCATATTTGTCAGAAGCATCAGGAAATTCTGTCTTTGTATAAACAGAAAGATATCAGGTATACTAAGGGACAATTTCTACCTTTCAAAATTTCTTGGTTCCTCCCTAATATCTCAATATGAATTTCTTAAACACATCTGCCACTTCCCCAAAAACCATTTCAACAGCTTGCAAGAACTGCTGCCTGCTAACCATGACCAAGCCCTGTGTTTTGTTCAGTCACTTCCTACCATCTCATCTGAGCCTCTTTTTTTTTTTTGTTTTGTGTTGTTTTTCCTTGTTTTCTTCTGCTGCGTTATTTTTATTTATCAGCTCAATTTTTTGCCACACAAACTATTCTTCCAGCTAGTTCTCTGTGTCTCCTGTTAATTCTGTTATGATGTCTTTCAACAATTGATCTGTTCTGATCTGTAACCATGGCATTCTCATACATGGTATGCTTGTTCCCCCTCCCTTTATGGGGCTTTTGAGTCCTCCTTTTTCTAGTCCTTTCATGCTAAAGGATTCTAAATCAGAGACTTATTCCTAATTAATCCTTAATAAGTGGCTTATTCTATTTTGATCTGAGCAAATGCAGTCTTATGAATCAAGACTGAGAGGTTTTCTTGAGGAATAAAGGGGAAGGGCCAGTTACTTGGGTTGTTGGAGTTTTTTCTTGTTTTAGCAAAAAAACCCCCCAAACCCACCAAAATACTTTGGGTCTTTTATTTTTTTAACCTGAAACTACTGTCAGGTCAAATAAAGCTAATAGCTTATAGCAAAATTTATAAAACTACAGTCACTGTGTCTTCTTTCCCCTACTTCATGTACAGTTGCTCAGTAGTGGGAAGCTTGTATGCGAGGTATGCAGCATCTGAGGATGTGGATATTAACCTATAAATCTCTCATCTTTGCCTCTCAGGAGATTGTCATAAACATCAAGTAATAAGAGATGCTGAGAGCAATACACCCTTATTTTAAATATTTTATCTGAAGAAGAGACCAAGTGTACCACTCCCCAAACATTATGCTTGTTGTTCTGTGTCAATGAGGTTTTCATACAAAATGGCAAAGCCTTCCCAAGAGCTGTTCTGGGTGCTGGGAGACCAGGATTCAGAACCTTGCTTGAGTCAAGGATGTTGGTATGATGAGATCCAAATTTGTCTCAAACTCCCATCTTTTTTTTTTCTGGAGTTTAGTTCTATTCCTACATGCTTGCTTGATTTCTCTAGTTGGTAATTTAGACATAAGATCAGGAATAATTAATTTTGAGTCTCCCAGACAGTTTTTAAGGAACACAGTGTCATGTCTCATTTCTGTAAATGCTCTCGCTTTTTGAGGAAATGAGGGAGTATAGTTGGTTGTGTTAGTTCTTTCCATTGGAAGAAAATGAATGTTGATCCATACTAGTGTATCCGATGGTTAATGCAACCTCTTTCCCTTTGACTGAGAAAGGTTGCCCTCTTTTGGATATAATTAGAACTGGCTTAATTGTCAAGACTGCATTACAAGTACTTGAGGTTGTTCTGCTTTGCCTGTAGAAGCTGTTGAATTTCCATGGGTAGCTGTGGTAGGGCACCATATTGATGTCAAATTCTATGTAGCTGTGGCTTTTATATGAGAGTAGTAATCGAAATTTTCAGTAGGATATAAAATCAGTTGCATTTGTTTTAAATACATGCAAATTGTACTGTGTGATCTGTATGGTGCGTGTGTGCATATATATAATCATACTTCAAAAAATGATTATGGAAATGTGGTCTTTTCTTATTTCTAATAATTTTCCATTCCTGTGAGATTATGTCTGTCCATGACTAGCTTATTTTGTTGTTGCTCTGTCTGTTCAGAGTTTTCTTTCTTGTTAAATCTAGATTGCTTTTTAGTTATCTTCTTTTATTTTTCTGTTTTAAATGTTTTATTTTTGTTGGGTTTTTAACTCTTGCCCTAACCCATGGAGTACAAATAGCTTTGTTCTTCAGCATCATAAATTGACAAAGGTAATTGAAGTTTCAAGAGGGTTTGGCAGGCAGGCGACAAACCAAATGCCTAAAGCTTAAAAAAGTGCCATGAAGGAAGCAGTGAAGTCTGTAAGTCAGTCCTGGGTTCAGTTCTAGCAAATATATACTGTAACCTGTAGTCATCTGAATGACATCTGAAGACCTACATTAAATGGATTGATTGCAATTCACTCCTGAAGGAGCAGATGTTCAAATCTCATCAGAAAGGCCAAGGATTGGGCCTGGAATCACTAGCTGCCAATTCAGAGCCTGACACTGAAACGCTTTTGGTTCTGTAGGATCACAAATACATCAGTTCACTTAAAGTGGATGGAGCTTCTCTTTGCTGAACCAGGCTAGCAGAAAAAAGTCTGGGTTTTATACTTTAAGGTAGCACAGTATTAACTCATGTCAGTGTTTAGAGCCTAGTTAGCTAGAATGTTTGTGTTATTTTAGTAAATTTGAATGTGATTGTTTATAATGCTGTAATGTTTTAACAGCTTGGTCAGGAAACAAGATCATGCTGTGCTAAGACTTTGCACGGCATGTCTTTGCTCCAAGGAACATTTGGTTTAGGCATAAGACGAGAGATTAATTGATGGATATAGGCAGCGTACTGACCTAATGCTACAGCATTTGCCAGACAGCAAAATTTCTGATCTCTTTCACATCCAGATAGTCATGTACATCCTGATACAATGTTTTCACTTAAAATTGCCTGTGTGTTATGTATACCATGTGCATATAATGCTATTGGAATACTTGAGTTGTACTGACAATGCAAACTGAACACAGACAATGTAGTCACCACCTTGCTAAATCATGTGTACTTTATTGCCTTGTTAGATAAAGCTGCCCCTTGGCAGCCTTTCCCATCATCTTTGTTTTATTAATGAGCAGTTTTGCCTTGCATTTTGAAACAGGCCATTCCTCTTCTGGCAGGCCATGCTTTCTGGAGATGCTGATGCTGGTTGTGTATCAGATAAGTGATGTCTCTCAACATGGGCAAGATGTGTAAGTAATTTATGAATTAAAGCCTTTTATAGGCTATTGACCTAACACATCCAAGTGCATTAGAATTAGATTATCCAGTTAGGCATTTTTAAAAGAAAGTATTTTCTTTTTACTTGCATTTATGTGAGTAGTCCAGCCCAGGATCTCTTTCACCACATAGGGGTGATGAAAAGGAAATTCTGTTGGCTTGTTTCTGGTCTTCTGTTGAACCCTTTCAGGGTTTAGAGCTTCTATTTCATTTTGATAATGGACATGCTGATGAAGTGGAAAAAATTTTGGTGTGCTTCAGCGTTGCAAGTCTGTAGTTATGAGATACATAACTGGGGTGTTTGTGTTATTCCTCTGGTTCTAAGGACAAGATGTGTTCTAAGGACTGTGTGTGAAATAGTTCCTTTTGATGTTACTGGACAAACAACTACTGACTTCAGTAGGTCCAAGTCATTGCTCTGTCTGTGTACTTGCGCATTTATGATAATTAAATGTGGTTATTTAAAAAAAAAAATATAAACCTTCTCTAACTAGGATTTTGTATTTTACCTTATTTGTGAAATTAATCAGAATGGTTAAGGCACACTTAAAACAAGGGCAAGATTGGAGGCAGTATAGCCAAACTGTAACTCAGTTGAGGATGCCTCTGCCTTTAGTTTTAAGAGATTCTTAGAAAATAAAACCTTGGAAGTGTTGCTGCCTAAATTAGTAAGCTTTGTTGGGGAGTTTTTAAAAGATGCATAAACCCTGCCAAAATCCATTTGCTGAATAGCTTATAGTACATAGGTAGACTGGAGTCGTCTTGTAAACAACTTCATGTATCTAGTCCAAGAACTGCAGTACAAATGAGTTTCATTTTTTATGTGTGTGTGGGTTTTTTCCCACTTGGGTTAGTAACAAGATGAGGCAGAGTGAGAAAACAAATGTACGACTTTGCGGGAAATTTGCTAATGTTTGATTTTTATGCCCTTTAACACAATTACTATGTTAAGTATTGGCTGGCAGAACAAATGAAAGGAATATGTGTGTATTATCAATATTTCAATGATTTCTTTTTTCTCCTATCCCTCTTTTAGTGTAAAAATGCATTAAAGTGTATTTTGTGCAGTTCCAAATTTTACTCTCAAAAAGAAATTTAAACATGAGTCTGATAAATAAGATGGAGTTTATTTTGATGCCATACAACAACAAGGGTATCGCTTGTCTTCTTGGGGGGCACTTCCCTTGACTTCCAGTGCACCTGTCAGTCTCGCATAGTCAAATCTGTGAGATCTGAATGCTGCTGTGCTGCTCATTTAGGACATCTGTGTGAAAGCTGGGGAATATGGAGACTGACATCTTTATTGCTGGTACCCAGTTCTCAACAGTGGACTGGACTGAATCACAGGGTGTACTGAAAGGTTAATATTTTGATTCAGATTTCATTACTTAGCCTCATCAAGATGCTATCATGTGGATTTTAATAGGGAACAATTCTTTTCTCACTTCTCTGTTTATTATTGAGTTTCATCATTTTCTCTGCCTGCTGTCTTCACCATTGATACTTCTTCACTTTCCTCTTGTGCAGTTGAATTCTCTCACTTGCATTAATCTCTCCATCTCAAAACTCAAGATTTCTTGCTTGTCCACACCATTTGTTTTCCACACAATTTGTTTTCCACATTGTCTTTTCTTTGTGACACACTAAATTATTCTCCTCTGTAAAAGTCAAGACATACGTGCCTGCCTGCTTCAGAGCTCCTTTCCTTTGCTGCCAATATATCTCGCTGAAGTGAGTTGTTGATTCTTATTCTATGTTGTGTCATTTCATGTTTTACTACTCTTTCTGAAGAACATACCTATTCATGTTGGAGATCATCTTTCTTTACTCTGGTGTTCGTTCTAGGACCCTTTTCAAATCTATGTCTTCCTTTCCTCAGCTCTCCCGGAAGTCCAGATCAGCCCTGTCCTTTCTCCTTTATTTTGTTGTGGCCACTGTGACTCCCTATAGTTGCCTTAGCTAATATATCACATTGTCTGTTAAAGGATCTGGGAGCCCCTGCAAAGTTTGGAGGACTAGTTGAAAGCAGCTGCAGTAGTTGATAATAGTGGACTTCTAGCAGGAGTGTTGATTTGAGTCTCTTAGATATGTTGGAAAGGTAGAAAAATTAAGAATGGAAATGACCTCTGTGCTTGAATTGTGTGATTGGCCAGTGCTCACTCCATGACTACTTTTGCAAGATTGTCCTTGTAATAGGAGTTACTATTTCTGGAAAAGACACTTTCAGATGGGAATATCCCGAAGCGTAACCACCTAAGTATCTTGTGTTCTTGAGGGTGTCATGTTCTGGGCATTTCAATAGTTTTGGAAAATCAAAGCATTCTTGTCCATATGTGATGAGCAAGTAAGACTTGCAGACCTGACCTTTTTCTCTTATCGTGGCCAATGTCGGGCCTTCTCAAATTAGGCAGTTGCCTGGGACGTAGCAAAACAGCCCTGATGGTGTCCTGAGATGTCCTCAGGGCTCCTTCCTATCCGGCTGCAGCAGACTCGCTCTCGGCTCCAGCCGTTCCACCGCTCGGAGAGGTCTGCAGTGCCAACGCGGCACAAGCTGTCGCTAGTTCTCAGCGAAAAAAAGCCAATACATGGAGTGTCCGGCAAAAGGCAGAGGAACAGGCAGATTCCCTGTTGCAGCCGGTAAAGGAGTCGGGAGAAGACGACACGGTTTCCCCACCAGTGTCTCTCAGCAGCAACTCCCCCGCCCTGCCTTTCCCTATCCCGTTAGTCCACATTCTCTTCCTGCCCAGCCCTCCTGTGCTGCCTAATCTCATTTACGGGGGCTGCTGCCAGATCTGCTGGCAGCTGCAGTTTCTTGGCCGCTGTTTTCGGTGAGCGAGCCGAGAGCGCCGAGGAGGAGGAGGAGGAGGGCTGCTGTGTGGCGGAGCGGCAGCAACAGCAACGGCAGCACCTTTGACGTGCCCGTCCCCCACGTGACGGCCGCTCCATTGCGGGGAGGGAGCTGAGCTGCCGCCGCTCCGGCAGAGCGGGGGAGAGCCGCAGCCTCGGCGGCGGCGGCGGCACCAGCAGCGCCTCCGCCCGCAGTGTCGGTGTGCGTGCGCCTGTGTGTGATGAGCGATCACCGCGTCCCTCCGCCCGCTGCCGGCTGACACCGACCGCGCGGGGCGCGCCAGGAGCAGCGGGAGGAGGCGAGGAGCCGCGGACACCGCGCAGTGACCTTGGCCCAGGAGGTAAAAGAGCCGGGCGGGCAGTCGAGCTCTGCGCCCCTCCGCGCCCCCGCCCCGGGCCGCCTGCCCGGGAGAGGTGTGTGTGGGGCGGGGGGGGGGGGGCCGGGACTCCGCCGCGAGCCGCCCCGGGCGGTGCCGCCGCCGCCGCTGTCCGCGGTGCTGAAGCAGCGGGCGCAGCGCCGGGCTCCCTGCCGGGCGAGCCGGTTCTCCCGGCCTTTTGCCGCCGAGAGGCGCGCACCCGGGGCCGGGCGCTGCGGGAGCAGGGCAGGGAGAGCCGGCGCTGTGGATGAGGTGCAGAGAAAGCCGCACGCGAGAGGTCTGGGGGGCAGGGGAGGGCTTTGGAGGGAAGTGCTGGGAGTAGAGCTCAGCCCTCCGCGCTCTCCGCAACCGCCGGTGTGGTCTGTAGATGGAGCACGTTCTTACACCTGCGTGCAAAGCCGGAGCTACGGCATGATCGGAGCTCTTGTTTAGTGCGGCTCCCGTGTGACTGGGGGGAGGAGACCGGGCTGGCGGCGGAGCCGGTGTTTGGCAGTGAAGTACGATGAAACTAGGTGAAAGCGACCGGAAAGGTTTTTTCTGGCTCGTTTCTTCCTCTCCCCTTACCCTCCCCGCTTCTCTCCCCCAGCGTATGTCTAAGAGCACGCGCGTGCTGGTGAATTAAAGAGAAGTTTAAAGTGTCTGGTTTGCTTTCCGTGCGTTTGAGGGTTGTGAAAGTTGCTATGGCCGGAGCCGTGAGGACGCTGCCGAATACGCAGTCGTGGGCTGAGTCCGTCCTCCCAAAACTGTTGGTCTGGAAGGTGTGGAGTATCCCTCGGTGAAGCCCGTGCAGGAGAGGAAGGAGTGCTGTGCGAGGAGGCGTCTGCATGGTACGGTGGTTAGTGGGGAGCTATTCGGAGTGACAATTCATTAACGTCTAAATTAGATTAACGTATTACATTCGTTCTTTACAGGCAAAAGAGAGCGATGACAGTAAATGGTGAATTAGCAGCTTTGCTCTGATCTAAATATCTGTTGGAGTAAGAGCATACACTGATTCTGATAACATGTTGGTAGTAAGTCAGGTCCATTAATCGTCTGGGAAGGAAGGAGACCTGAGGCGACGGCTTACTGAAACCACTTTTACCTTTTACAGTGCGACGTTCAAAAGCGGATCAAATTTGTGGGACATGGCACAAGGAAATAATTATGGGCAAAGCAGCAACGGGGTGGCTGATGAATCCCCAAACATGCTGGTGTACAGAAAGGTAAGCCTTTGTGTGTTTCCAAAGCTGAGGAAGGGACTTAGGAAATGGTGGAGTTCTGGACACTCTTGCCTAGCAAGTGAGGCAATTATTTTTGCTGTTTCTCTCCAACTTCATTAGTAGATGCTGCTGCTGTGCTTTGCGTTGAGTGGAGCAGCTTGATTTCAGAACATGATCATCTGCTGCTAATTTGGAATGTTTTGTGTCTGTTGACATTTGTGCTGCCTAATGCAGTTTAAATGGCATGTGCAAAGTAGATCTATATCCCAGGTACAGTGGCTCCTGTTTTGAGAAATGACTGGATCTGTTGCTTTAAGTGGTAAAATGTGCATACACATCAACTTTGCATCATGTTCAGAAGCTGTTCGTTTTCGATTCAAAATACTCGATGTGTTTCATTCACTTTCTAGATTGATGCATATGATATGTGATCGTGGTGATGTGCCAGAGACTGGGGTGTATGTGAAGTTAAAGTGTGTTCATTTGTAAAATGTATTTGTGAAATGAATTCATATATTTTAAAGCTAAATATTAACTGTATAATGCAATATTTTGTATTTGTGTCTTTGGGCAAAGATTTTCAGAGTGCAGGAAAGTCAAAACCATTAACTTCATATAAGGGGAAAAACTGATTAAAGATATTACTTATCTGCAGTCACCACAGCTTAAAAAACCCAAACACATACACTCTGGAGATTCTCTCTGGGAAGGATATCTAATGTAGTTATTCTAATAGCATCAGTACACTAATTTCCAGACACTGAACTCCAGTAGTGGAAGTTATTTAGCTACTGAGTTTTCATTTAAGTGACAGTAAATGCTTGGGGATTTTGAGATGTGTTTGTACTTTATTTTTTTTTTTTTAATAAAACATTAATTGTATTTATCATAAAAGAATAGCAAAATGCATTCTAATAATAATGGAGAAAAATAACCTTGTCACAAACTGAATTACATAATTATGCAACTACTTGCTTATTCCTAGAATACAGTTCTTTCTAAATTGTTTGTGATTGTTTTTATCAGTTAGAAAAAAAAAAATCAGTATTTTTACATTGTTACGGGTAATGACTTTTCTTTTTGCAAATTAACTGTAATAGAAAGCATCTGATGCATACTCAGTTTAGCCTTTGAGGTGAACTGAGGTGTCATCAGTAAATGTGTTGTGTTCTTTTCCAGAAATTAAAATATAGTCTCAAATTGAAGTCTGATGCATGCTTTTTTTCCTCTTCCTGTTTTCAAATATGTTGCTAATTTCAGTTAGTTGGTCATATTTGCTATTTTGATTAAATTTAGGCTCCTTTTTACATAAGTGAGTGAATTTATGAACGTAACCTTGGTTATCCATCTATGTAAGAATGCACGTCATCTAGAAAAATACAGGCTTACCTTGCCCTTAACACTACAAGTGTGTTTCAAATACAATTGTATGCATGAATTGACATGTGAAAATACAGTGCGTATATTAAAAGCAATATATCAAAGCTTATATTGTTCTTTATAGGGTTTTGATCTTTCTATACAAAATCTTACCGCATTTGTCATGTACTTCCATGCTGAGAAAGAAGTGTTTTCTTAGCGTATTTAGTACAAAGGAGGGAAACAGGATCTGTTTCTCTTCTCCCATGGTGACTTTAAGGAACTTGTCAAGCTTGTGACCCATTATGTTTAGTGTGACCTCATGCCAAAATTTAACATTGCTCCCCCTCAGCAGTCTCCAGTTTGAAAGGGGACTGCCAAGGCAAGTGACGAGCATCCTGGTGATACAAAGGAAATTTGGATATGGAGAGTGGGGATGGGACACAAGAAACCTCAGGTGTGTGCTCATCAGAATCAAAGCATCAAACACCTTTTCAGTTCTCTGTAAATCAGCAGTAAAGGGATGGTATCAGTTTGTGTCTTCCGGTGTAGCAATGGTCCCTCCCTTGTCGCTGAAGTGCAAGTGGTGCACTCAGTGTTAAACTTCTGCATAATGCTGACCTTCTACATCTTTACCTGCCTTATTTATTTTTGCATATGTCATCTTATTTTTGTAGAACGCTGGATCAAAAGGATCACTTAAGATTGGGCACACTGGTGTTAGAGTACACAGAGAAAACTAACTAGTATTTCCTTTGGCAGTGTTCAAGGAATAGGCAACAAAATAATAGGTAACTTTAAGTCACCTGCCTTTTTCAGCAGTATAATATGCTGTAATCAAATGTGTTATGAATTCTGTGTCTAGAACATAAAAGGAGGATAGTTAGGTGGAAATCATTTCACTTCAGAATATATAATCTCTGAATATAATTCTTTAATAGCAGCAACTAAATCACAGGATTCCTTGTAATACATTTGAAAACACAATACTTCTCTGTCATTGTGTTGGAAATGAAAGCACTGTACAGAGTGAACAAAGAACTGGATCTGCCAGCTTCGTGAAGGACTTTTTTTTTTTTTTTGCCAACTAGAAAAATATTAATAGTTGTTAGAAAAAAATGTGAATGTGCCATTGGCTGGCTTCAGAAGGGAACTGAATTTCAAGTCTTCTATTTTGAATAATGTTGCTGAAATCCAAAATGTGGAAATGTTTCATTCCAGTAGTTTTTACAACATCAACACATGGAATAGCACACATTTTGTGATTATGTGTACCTGCAAGGAGTAGATGAGACATCTCTTACTACTTGTGTTAACGAACAACTGAAATGTGGCCATGCTGAGTGAAGAACAGGGCTGGAAAAGACAATTTTGTAATCTGGTAGTTCTACTAGTCTCTCTAACTTTCAGACACAGTCTGAACGAAGTATATTCTAAAGTACATGGAATTACATCTCTGGGTTTCCTAAATCCTGACTATGTTAGGAGCATTTTATAGAAAATTCTATAGAGAACGAAGTTCTGGTATTTACAAATTCAGCATTTAAGGCTTGAATCGTTATAGAATCATTATTGTACTTTAAGTAAATGGCAAACTCTTGACAAAAAAGCTGTTTTTCTATTTTTGTAAATGTATTTGATTTGTGATTAGTTACTTATTTGAAGAAGAATGGGTTATCAAATTGTGATCTAGAGTAATATAGAGTGTGGATAGCCTGTTATTTTCACAGTATCTTGTATTCATAGAGAAAGAAGGATTTCATTGCATTTTGCTTTCAGATATGAAATATTTTTTCAAATCAGGATAGGATAATTAAATATTCAATGCATACATAACTTAGAATTACTTATTTGAATCTGTGGTGGAAAAGACAGCAGCACAGATAAATAGTTCCTTATATCATTTTTACACTGCCTTTTAAGATGCTTGTGTCAGTGTTTTTATGCCTTGGGGAATACTTTTTATTTTAATAGCATGTCAGCTGCATTATTCTTTTTGGCTATCAGCCTAATTATAAAGTAATGACATGTGACACATCGTTGGTGCTTAGAAAAAGTCCTGGTTTTTTTTGCTAGTAGCCTGAGGCAAACATGAAAAATGTAAAACCCCTGCTTTTACTTCACCAATAGAGTCCATTCCAGTCAGCAACAAAAAGAGATAAGACACACTAGAATTTGTAATATTTTAATATCACAATTTGCTCATACAGAGTTCTTGGATTTCAGCAACACTAACTTAGTACTGCAAGCCAGGTCTTAAAGAAGAAATTTGAGGTGTAATATAAGGCCCATATTGTGCTGCTTTTCTGAGTTTCAGAGGCTGACCTGCCTTTCTGGTTTTTTTTTTTTTTTTTTTTTAATCTCATGCATGGCACAAATAATTAAAAGACTAAGAGTTGTCTTTGAGCAAATTCTATTCTAGACCTACTGCTGGCCCCACTAAACCTTTGTTTGTCTTTCTGGTTTGTGCTTTGCTTACTTTTTTAGTCAAACACGCTGCAAAGATTAGGAGTTCTAATTTGTAAGTTTAATGGTTATTGTATTGTTGTCTGAACTAGCTTCATTTGAGAGATGATAGCTTTATTTTGTAGCCTTCTTTGAACAGTAAAATTCTTGAGATTGAGACTTTGATTCTCTACCTTCCTCACCACCCCAAGTGTTAGAGTAGCTTTTGCCAAAGCTGATTAGAATTACTAGCAGTTAGGGCTTTCAGTGCTGTAATGAAGGTAATGAGGTGTTTGTTCTGTTCTTGTGACAATTGTTGAAGGTCATATATACAAGTACTCATGTACAGCAAGGGCTGAATTTGTAATCTCAAGCTACTTTTTGGTCTACTGTGATCTGATAGTCTTCCTAGAAGCTGTGCCTCCAAAGTGTGATACTTGGCAAATGTTATTGTAAGGGACCAATAGCGATGCAGTAGCAACATTTGAGAAATAGTGACCGCCGTCTTCAAATAACATTTCTCCTCACCTCTGCTTGTACCAGAGATGACTTCCAGTGCAGTGTGTGTGGATAATACTGTGTTTCTCATGTGCCTTTTATCAGCTGCTCCCTTAGAAAATATTGTTGGAAGAAATTATATCATGGATAACTGTATTCCTTAGAGCCTGTAAGACTAAGGGAGGACATGGTGGGTGGGATTTTTTGATGTGCTGTCACTCAGTTTGATAAGGGAAGAATTACTCTGATACCCTGCGTTTCTGAACATGCCATCACAGCCTATGGAGGCATCTTGCTCCCAGTGTAAACTACTGAGTTTGATACTACACTGCAAATGCCAGGGTATTCTAAGAGGGCACTAGAGATAAGTCTGGGGTTTTATTTTTGGTTAAATTATATTACAGTATACCTCCTACATTATGCAGTTTCTTCTTCCAAGAAGAGTGATACTGCTGTGAGTCTTGGATGCTGGTCTTGGTTTTATTCCAACACTCATCATTATAGAATTGATGGAGAAAGGTCCACATTCGTAGACCTCAGGAATTCCAGCTCTAGGAAGAACAGAATATACCTTCCTATCCTGTATGAATGTTATGAGGATGTTGTAGTACTGGAGTATCACAGAATGGTTGGGTTGGAAGGGACCTTAAAGACCATCTAGTTCCCTGCCATGGGCAGGGACACCCTCCACTAGACCAGGTTGCTCAGAGCCTTATCCAGCCTGGCCTTGAACGCTTCCAGGGATGGGGCACCCACAACTTCTCTGGGCAACCTGTTCCAGTGCCTCACCACCCTCTCCAGGAAGAATTTCTTCCTGATATCTAATCTGAATCTACCCACTTTCAGTTTAAACCTGTTACCCCTTGTCCTGTCACTATAGGCCCTTGTAAAATGCACTCCACTCCCCCTCCAGCTTCCTTGTAGGTCCCTTCAGGTACTGGAAGGTGCTATAGGGTCTTCCCTTCTCCAGGCTTAACAAGCCCAATTCTCTCAGCCTGTCCCCATAGGAGAAGTCCTCCGGCCCTCTGAGCATCTTTGTGGCCTCCTCTGGACTCACTCCAACCGGTTGATATCCTTCTCGTGTTGGGGGCTCCACAGCTGGACACAGTACTCCTCCTGGGATCTTACAAGAGCAGAGTAGAGGGGGAGAATCCCCTCCCTCGACCTGCTAGCCATGCTTCTCTGGATACAGCCCAGGATACAGTTGGCTTTCTGGGCTGCCAGCACACACTTCTGGCTTGTGTTGAGCTTCACCTTAATCAACACCCCCAAGTCCTTCTCAAGGCTGTTCTCAATCCATTTTCCCCCCAGCCTGTACTTTTGCTTGGGATTGCCCTGACCCAGGTGCAGGACCTGGCACCTGGCCTTGGTTGATAGTGAAGTAAGCTATTACTTCACATAGGTAATATTTGGAGGGCAGGAACATAATACTGAAGGACAAAGTAGTTGCTAGATGCAGTGGAGTGCCTTTCATATGATGAGACTGCATGTTTAGCTGCACTCTCACCCCTTATATTTTGTATGTACCCCCTGTGCAGTGATTCACTTTGCTGTATCCTCTCCTCGAATGTTTATTGTTAGTATTAGGTGTAGCATGTGTGTTTTGGCATCGTATGGGATAAGAGCAGTGTAAAGGATTTGATTGTCTTCACAACTATACAGAACCATTGAAAATGCTAAGGAAATGTGATGAGAAATACATCTGTCTGAATCTGCCAGTGCCTGGATCTGTGAGAGGCACCTGCCCTGTGTATTTGCTTTGGTGATTTCTGCTGGTATTTTCCATCCTTTCTGTCCTCTTCCTTCCACTAGGTGTTACCAAGTGATATTGCAGGGAGCGATTTACTGCTGCTTACTGTTCCAAGCTTGCTGTGCTTGGTTCACTGGCGTTGCTGTCAAATGCAAAAACCCTACAGAATTCTGTGCCACCATGTTACTTCCCCTCTCCATCCCACATGTGCTGTCTGAAAACTGTTTGTGCCTGTTTTGATTGTGCATTGTCATTCTCAGTTTCTCTGCTTCTTTCCTTTGAAGCAGGCTACAGTTGTAGCTATGGAAACAATTATGCTATTGATAGTGACGTGCAATATGCAGTCAGAAATTGTTTGGTTTAGAGTTTTGTTTTCTTTTACTTCAGACTTACAACATTCTTTGTGGATGGCTGGAATTTTTATAGTAACCTCTATCATATGACAACTTTTGACAGATTTCCTCCCAAGCTGATGTGAACTATAACAAGGCCACACTAAAACATTTTCACGTTAAATACAACTTGTTAAAATGTGGCTATTTTCCCAATTCAGGAATCGCAGACCAATTGGAAGCATAGCTGTGATGGTTAGTACAGGAAGCGCTACACCAGCTTCTTCAAATCAATCTGTAAAAGCTGTTAAAAGAGAAGAAATTTGGTTTATGAAGTTCACTTACAAACCTAAATCTCGGCTCAAGCCTAGAAAGAACAAAGTAACCAGCAGAATATATTTGTCTGAAATGTTTTATAGCATGTAAAACACCAAAGTGTTGGGGAAAGGTAAAGACTTAAGATGCATAATAATATAGAGTGTAAACAATAGCTAGTTTTCAACTGTATCTCTACAAAAAAAACTTCTTGTAAAAGAGACGTATGTAATTATTTTCTGTGTTACAGATAGGTAAACTGAGCCATGGCTGACGTGTCAGAGAGTGGAAAAGCTAAAAATCCTCTTTTTGGTAAAATAGAGCAAACTTTTCTACAGAAGAGGGAGCAATTAGGGCTGAGCTTGCAAAATACTACCTGGAGTGGCTTCCATAATTTATTTATTTATTTATTTTTTAATGGAAACAGACTGCAGTAGTATGGGGAAGAAACCAGAAAGGTAGGAGGATACCTCTGGTCTGGATTTTAATAGTGTTAACCTTATAAAATTAATAATAGAAGAAAACTGGGGGGTGGGAGGAGCAACAGGAGGCTCACCACTTTAGAAAAACATCTTCAAATGAAATTTTGAGGTGATGGTGCAGTGAGGAAAAGGTACATGTACAATTTCCCATAGTGAAGGGGGGTCAGCTGAGGTTTTTTGATTGCTGCCAGCTATGAAAAACAAAGTTGGTGATAAAAAGCTTGAGCTAGTTATTAAAGTTGGTTATAAGGGTAACCAGAATAGCTATAGAGGGAATGAGGTTGGCTGCAAGGGTGCAGGGGACATTAGTCCTCGGTGCTGAACTGTCTGAGAAGCAGAGTTTGGAACTCTCATCTGGAGTAAGAACTGCCTGGGGTTAGTGCAGGAGAGCAGGCTGGTCAAGAAATGAAGCTGTAGGAGCAGGTGTCAGAGCATCTCATAAAGCCATTGTAACTGTCAGCTAAGCCTCTACCAGATACCACAAAGTATTCTTAACTGACAGAGATGGGGGCTTGGTGTTTGAACTATTTAGCCTCTTAAAATTTGGGGCCTGTTTTGTGCCTGTGTATGCATAGCTATGTTTGAAAGCTTCCTTTGTCAGGTGCTGCTATGGATCTCTCAATTTGTTTGTAATGCTCTGTGTCTCCCTGGGAAGACAGCCTTATGGGCTGAGTTTCAGAGAAGCTGCTGCTTTATCTGTGAAGGTGATCAGAACATCAAAAGCCAGGGACATCACTCTTGATTTTCTTACTGTTGTTATCTGCTATTCCTTCAAACATAGTTCTGGCTATAAGTTTATTGTTGATGAATCAGAATTGGAGAGGTGACACTGTCATGTATTGCATTTTTTCCAATGAAGGTGTCTATTTTTGAAGATTTTTATAATTGTGCTATTTTTACTCAATTGAGGGCATCTTTGATAGCCATTAAACAAAAAGTTGAAGTGTATTAGATGCACAGTGTTATTTAAATGAGAAATCCTTTTGTGGAAGTCTCTAAGAATTTATCATGTTTTATTCATATCAAAGATGATCTGGTTTGATTCTGAGAAACCTTGAGCAAGAGCCCAAATAGACACAAAGGACCATCCAGATAGAAGTTTACCCGTCACAGTGACATCATCATTCTCCTGGCATTCTTGTACCATTTTTACCAAAACTGGGTAAAATGGGAATTTTGAAGCTGCATTAAGCTTCTGCATCACTTTTGCTGGAGTTGTGTGTTTGCTGCCTTCTTCCTTTAGCCTGTGCTGAATCCTGTTTGAATAACACAGTGTGAAGTTCTAGGGAGGAAGTATTGTGCCAGGGAGTAAGAGATACAGACACTGTGGATCTCTTTGCAATGGATTTCAGATGTACAAGGATTATCTAGCTAAAAGTGAAAATTGCTCCCTATAACACGAAAGGAATTATTTTCTTACTTTTCCATTTATTCTTGATGACGTAGAAGGTTGTATAATGGGAATGTACGTGGGTATATACATGCAGTTACAGTATGTCAGTAGTCTGAAAAACGGATTGGCAGTTATAAATATCTTCTTGGCAGTGCAGAGTCCTGCTGCTGTGGGACAAGCACTGGTGGTAGGGTGGGTCTGCTTTTGTCACAGGGGGTCAGGACTCTTACTGGCATGTTGCTTTTGTGGCTGTTCTTTGTTGTTAACTAAATAGCAATCCACAGTAAAAAAAGAAAGTGTAAGTACAGCCCCCGTGGAATTTATACTGGAAGCAATATTATGCCAGCCAGGCCCAATTTTATTGTAATCTGATTATTGATTCATAATTGATCATAATTGAATAAACATGAACAATATGTTGTATTAGAAGGCATTTGAATAGATAATAGTTTTGGGAAATATCTCATGCATATGATATAACACTATTGTACTTTTTCTTCCACGTTGTAGAAGCAAATTGCACTGAAGCATTTTGAATAGCTGGTATTTAAAAGCACCATAAATTCTGGTGGAAAACCACAGTTTTTCTGATCTACTTTTATATCAGGATGAATAAGCAGTTTACTGAATGCCTTTTGAAAGAAAGACATATTAGTGCTTAACACCTACACTTCTCAAACTGTGAAAAGTATTAATCTTTTGTGAGCTAGATTCTGCCCTCAGATGTAGTTTCTTGGCATCTCTTGATATCAGCAGGAGCCACTCAGTTGCATTTGATACAGAATCAATATCAACAAGAACGATAAAGCTTAATAATAAACCCTCCAAATTACACAAACTTGAGGCAGGTACTTTACAATAAGAATTCTCTTTATGTTTTACGCTTCTGTCTGTATGGAGGAGAAAATATATGAAATCTCATGGCTGTACCACAAAATCTTTGATGCTGGCACATTTAATGCTGCAGGCATATAAGTGTGATCTGAAGAATAAGTTCAAAGTTTTAAACAAGGAAGGCTTCTTAGTAGCAAATAAAAAACTTAGTATATGAATAATGCTGTCATGCAGGGCTATACTAAGATTTCTCTGTGGCTTGAGTAGTTTATTTGAGCTGTGCAAACTGTAAAATAGGTGGTCTGCTGTATAATTAAACTCATCTTAGGGAAGTTTCACAGATTCACAGAGTGTTAGGGGTTGGAAGGGGCCTCTAGAGATAATCTGGTCCCAACCCCCCTGCCAGAGCAGGATCACCTAGAGCAGATCACACAGAAACAAGTCCAGGTGGCTTTGGAAAGTCTCCAGGGAAGGAGGCTCCCCCACCTCTCTGGGCAGCCTGTCCCAGTGCTCTGTCACCCTCACAGGGAGGAAGGGTTTCCTCATGTTCAGGTTGAACCTTCTGTTTTCCAGTTTATAGCCATTGCCCCTAGTCCTGTCACTGGTCACCACTGAGAAGAGCCTGGCCCCATCCTCCTGACACCCACCCTTTAGATATTGATAAGCACTGGTAAGATCCCCCCTCAGCCTCCTCTTCTCCAAGCTAAACAGCCCCAGCTCTCTCAGCCTTTCCTCATATGGAAGGTGCTCCAGGCCCTTCATCACCTTAGTGGCCCTGCACTGGACCCTCTCCTTGTCCTTCTGGAACTGAGGAGCCCAGAACTGGACACAGTACCAACTGTTTACTTTGTACAGAGTACCTTAAATTTATCAAAGTACTCCATTAGATGGTAAAGTACTACAGTCATAGGAATGCAGTTTTAGACAATTTGAATACTATAAACAACAAGAGTTCCACCCAGCTGCTCACAGTATTACTAGCTTTCAAATGTCTCAGTTTTTTAGAATTACTAAGCAATGACAAATCTTCTTCAAGTCACCAGGAGCTAAAGGTTTTTAGTGTCTTTTCATAAATCAGGGCTATTTAGTCTGTGGAATCAACACACTACCTGAATGAAATATTTAGATTCTGTCTCTCTCATCCGAAGGGAACACCAGTATCCATCAGAGTAGAGGAGCCCAGTAAAGCTAATGAATTGGTTTGCATTCCAAGAGAGAGGAGAAGTATCTTTTGGCTTGTTTAAAACAGGGATAAATGATATAGTACTTTATCTGTGCTCATTTCTTAAATTGCAGTACAAAAATTATATCTCTGTTTCTAAAGAAAAACATTTTTAAAGTTTAAGTAAGGCTTCTGTTCTACAGGAAGTTGTGACCTCAAGCACTTAAGTTCATTTATAACAGAAAAAAAAAAAAGTTCTGATCTTGCTTTCTCTTTACCATTAACTCCACTTCTGTGGCACTACTTTGGATGTTGAAGTTCATGTTCAGCTGTTTACTAAATACACTGGCCTGCTCTAATATTGAGGTAGTGTTTGTATCTTGTTTTGAGGGTAGTCTGTGGACCTGTTCTGTTTATATAGTTGTGTTTGTATTTATCTCTGGTGATGCATCTGCAGCTGTCA
Organism: Rhynochetos jubatus; assembly: GCA_027574665.1. Classification (NCBI taxonomy): domain Eukaryota; kingdom Metazoa; phylum Chordata; class Aves; order Eurypygiformes; family Rhynochetidae; genus Rhynochetos; species Rhynochetos jubatus. The sequence continues at coordinate 40,651,945 of CM050650.1, forward strand.
TGCCATTTACCTTTTAATAAAAACTTTGGTACTTAGCTGGTCAGGCAGGCTGTAGCCAATGCTATTGTCCCTGGGATTCTTTTGGTTTATGTTTGGGTGTTTTTTTTCTCTAAAAATGGAGGGCTAACTTTGATTCTGGGACATGGGGTTTGACAATCCATTCTAGCTCAGTGTTCCAACGTTGAGAATCTCTCACTTTAAACCATGGAAATAAGGCATGTTGTACAGGTATAAATGTGTAACTGTGGATTGCATCTGAAGGTTCTACCTTTCCTTCCAACTCGCTGCTGGGCTTAGTGTTCTGTTGGCAAACTGGAAAGATAATTTCTGTGCATAAAACTTACAATCTAAGTATAAAACCCGAGGTGGCAGAGTGTTTTGGGAGACTGGTCAGAAGAGGCTGAGAAGAGGTAATTTCCATTTTTTTCCTCAATGCATGGAAAGGTCTGTGCATCACCTTCAGAATATTATTTAAGGATCACCAAAATGGAAGTGAAGCTTACTGTAGGTTCACAGTTATTCGCATGATTTGGTCCAAATGTCAGTGTGTTTGTTCTGTGTTATCTTGACAGGCCTTAGCAAGAGGGAATATGTTTCTGTATGATCTCAAGTTTCTCCCTTATCCCATTTTTTTGACCTTTTAATATAATCTGTATGGACATGGTAAATGGATTTTAGCTGAGTAGTCCACAGTTGACATGAATATATTAGCATTGATTTAAGTTTTAGTCATATTGTTGGTTACACTTAAATACTTCTGTTCTATTCTTTTTGCAAGCTATCTTGAGTAGTATTTACATAATCATGTAAGTTGTCTTGTATTAGCCAGTTAGACTTCAGAGTGTTACTAGAAATTTTCAGTGTGCTGTGTTGTTGCACTGTTAATCTACTTTCTCAAACCTTTGAAGCATGTAGTAGATGCATTTGTGGGTGAAAATGCCCCCCTCCATTTATTTCTTTATTTATTAAAAACTAAGCTATTTCCTACTTACCTTGTAGAAGTAGAGGTAATAGTTTCCTTTATTTGTGTGCCCCAAGTGCAGAGTAACTGCTGTTTGCACTTGGGTTATTAAGGTTAATTCCCTGAAAAGTAGTACCACGTGGTTCCTGTGCTGGTGAAATACTAGAGAAGGTCTTACATGGCGGTGTCCTGGCGGTAGCATGCTGGAGGTGTGAATTCCAGCTTTTTTCCCACTCAAATAGGCTATATTGTAGAATAAATTAGATGGAACAGTATGTTTTGTTTGTATTTTCCATTTTCCCTTCAAAGCAAGTTAATGTAATGATGACTTTTGAATGAATTGCCCTTCTACAAGCTAAATAAGTTTTCATAATTGAAATATCAATTGCAACATTAACTATTAATGCAGTGAATGATTTCTGACAAGTGAGAATAAATGAGATAATAGTCATTAGCCAGTGTAACACCTTTTTCCTGAAGGAAGAGAGGATGGTGTCTTGAGGATATAATCTGCATTATAACACAGTGGAAAGGCAGTGGCAGATTGCATGTTATTCTGAAATGCAACAGTAGCCATACATTTTGCTAACGTTAGGATGATTTGTGGTGAGTGGTCTGTTACATCACCCTTCTAATCTCTCAGATCTCAGCTGATTGCCTCCCTTTAAAGACTGAATGTGATCATGCAGAGGGAAACTGAGTGTGGGAGAAGGAAGGTGAAGTCTAGGTTGTGCTGCTGAATGGTTTTGAATAAATCACCCCCCATCAAGCAAGCTGAAAAGCATTCAGGCACTCTGTACTTAACTCCTTAGGATGCAGATAAGTAAGAGGTAGGTATTATTTTAAATAACATGTAACCCAGCATTTATCTTAAAAGTAAACAGCCCCTCCCCACTTCTCTGAAAAGGAAGATTGGAACCGCAGAAATGCTTCATTTGTGCAGTGCTCTAAAACCTAAATTCCTCATGACTGGAAAATTCTTGTAATATTATCAGAATGTGGTTTGCTTAAGAGCAAGGAAAGTATCTAAAATCAAGTATTACATTTAGAAAATTGGGCAGTGGGAACATGAATATGAATCATAGTTCTGCTGTTCTGTTTGACAAAGTGGTGGTAATTTTGTGCCTCTGTTTCCCATTTGTAATTTGGAGATAATTCAGATGGATTATGAAAAGATCAGGATAAGATTAATTATATTTTTGGACAATGTATAGGATCGTGATTGCAGTACTGCAGTAACAAATATTGCCTTATTTTTACATTACACCTTTTTTCCATTTGTTTTTCTTTTTTTTTTTTTCTTACAGTTCCACTGTGGTTCACTACAGATCTAACCTTTGACTTTCTGACTAACAGATTTTGTATCCCTTTTGGTGAGCTTTCATCAGCCTGGAGGACTTTGTCTTGACTCCCAGTGGAGTGTTAAGTGGAGATACAGTGGCTAAATCTCTGCACGGTGTGCTGATAGTATACTTTTGAATGTCGTTACTTCTGTTTCTTTACCTGCTTCAAATTCTTCAGTGAGTGATGATAGGGGGGAGGGCGATGCACATGACCTACAGTATAGGCCCATCTGTGAAGACCAGATGGCATCTGTAACAATTTTTCCAATGATTTGGTTATTTTCCCTTCCATTTCCTGTAAATTGTCTAGGGGAAACTCATGTGCTGAAACAAGCACGAATAATGGAAGTGCTGACCTTTGTTGACGGAATGGCATTTTGTACTTTCTAACCACTGCAGCTTAATCTCACTTCTGTAATGCCCATAAATGCTATGTTTGAAATAATTTGTAATTCTATGGAATCCAATTATGTGGGGGTGTTTTTTGTGGGGGTTTTTTTGTTTGTTTTTGGGGGTTTTTGTGCCACTAAAATAACAGAGGCTATCTGTAACTAAAGCTGTCTGTGGGAGCCATGTTTATGAGATTTTGCTTTCCAGCGATTTAAAACTAGTCAGAACACTGAGGAAGTATTGTGGCAAGTGTAACTAATGAGACATTAATCCCGAGTATCTTTTCCCAAAGCTTTAATTTTTGTAACAGATACCATAATAGTACCTTCTCAGCAATATACTTGAACATTCATTGTGCTGAAGCAGAAAATCCAGTCTTTCAATCTGCATTCATATGGATAACGTTTGATATGAATAGTGATGATTGGATGAACCTATGCAGCTTCATACGCAGTATTCCTGTGAAACATGAGTAGGCCTGCAAAACAACCGGCTTACTTGCTTCTTTTGCTTGGCAGTCACATTTGGTGTGGGTTTTTTGTGGGTTTTTTTTCAGTGGTTTGGTTGTTTGTGTGTGTTTGTTTTGTGTGTGTTTCCCCACCCCCTGCCCCTTCCACTAAGGCTGATATTATTGGCATCTGTGCTATCACCAGCAGGATGTAATTCCCCAAACTGTGTGTGTGTACATGTGTATCCATGTTTGCAGCTGGTATTCTAACTATGACTAAGTTTTGCCACTCAGCTTAAATAGTTCCTTGCTTTATCAGTGTGGTCTTTTTATTATTACTTCTTTCATCCATACATAGAATTGTTTTGCCTTTGAGCAAAGGGAAAGAATCATGTAGAGGAAAGCCTATTAAAAGCATAGGTCCTTTATAGAGCTGCATCAGCAGGTTTGGGCATTTAATTACTGTTATTATTTAGCTAGGTATTTTTAAATGTAATATTTTGTTGAAGAGATTCAAATACATTCAAATTTCTGACAAGTATTACTTCTGAACTAGCAGCTCCCATGTATCCCCTCTTAAAACTGTACAACATTATTTCTTGGAAGTCTCTCTTCAGTTACCTCCTCCTACTAACAGAACTGTGTGCTCTGGAATGATAGTTTTCCTATTTGATATAAAATATTTTCATCTCTTTGGATTAGCGTCCAGTTTCTTTTCCACTTTTCAGAAACTTCTATCAAGCAACATTAGAAGTGCCTTAGTACGTTACTTCTAAGATCCGTGATACTAAATGAATTTATTTGTCAAAACCGTCTTTACCTCTCAGAAGGTGTGAGTTTTTTTGGTTATAATGGCAACTCTGGAGTGGTAACACTAGAATCAATATCATGTTAAATTGTTTTGTTAAAGTGTTGCTGTCTACTGATGAGGTTGAGTCATGGTCCTAGACAGTGCATGATTTTAAGTCTGATGCTATACTGGGTTTTGTGCCGTTTCTGGCTGTGTCTAAGAGAGACATATGCCAAATTTCTTTATAAGACTGTCAAAGCTATGCCTTCTGCAACCACAAAAACTTTTTTATGAGCCATCAAACAATTATTTTTGCATTTTTAGTTCAATTTTCACTTCTTCAGTTCAATTTGGAAATCTAATAAAACCCTTTTATTAGCATAATTTTATTGCATTGAAATTTTAGCCAAGTTCCCTGTGCAAGGAACCAAACTATGCAGTTTATGTGGACTAAAGAAATGCACCTTACATGCAGAGCCAAGATTTTTTTCTTAGTCTAATTAAAGTATTAGCAATCTAATTAGCGTTGTTATTTGTCCGGTTAGAAAACACCACACAGACACACACCCCTATATTTCTAATTGTCCAATTATTGCTAATTGCAATTATTAGTATAGTTAAAACTGATTGACACTAAACAGCTTGTGTATATTTCTTTCTCTGGTGTTAGGCTCACCTTTTCTAGGCTCCCTAGGGTCATTAGTTCATAGTTATCTTCTGGAAGGATGAAGGATTGCTTCTGCATCTTGAGAGAAACAGTGTGATGTTGATATTGAGCATTTCTTCCTTGTTGCCCTTGGATCTGCTTGTATTTACTGTTTTGTGTTTGCTAACACAGTCATCTTGCTTGCTCTTTATTAATTTCTCCCCAAGTTCCATTTTATATCCAAGTGTTGCAATATATGGTACCTTTTACCAGGCTCCCAAGGTTGCATTCCTTTACCAGGAATTTGACAAGATGATTGGTATTTTTAGGCCTGGAGCCCAGATATCACCCTGTACTAGTACTGTCAAAAGTCTCTACTGTCATCTGGTACTTGAACTTTTGGGTGCTACTGTTACAGACCCATTTCTTGAACAGCCTTTAACCTTTGCTTGTAGCACATCCTTGTCATCCCCTTGTATTAGGGTCACTGAATTGTTCGTCGTATAAAGCAATGATCCATTAGAAAAACCGTGTATCTACAGATACATATAGATGTAATGTTTTGGTTATTAGTTGCTGTTAATTTTACTGTGTTACCAAAAATACCTTATGACAGCTTTCACGGTAAGAGACAAAGTCTAGTTGTAGATATGAAGGGCTTTATAAAAGGCAAAGTAATGAGAGAGACACAAGATTTGTCTTACAAATCTTACATAGTGTACGATCTGTGGGCCACAACTTACCAGTAAAATGGAGGTAAATATAACAGGTCTTATCTGATAAGGAAGAAACTCTGTCCATAGCTGTTATCCAAAAATAGTCACTTGTACAGAATGAGACTGTTGGTGAGCGTAATCTAAGAGGCCCCATTAAAAAGGATGACCTTTAGCAAACAAGTGATTATTACCCCTGTCTTCCACTCAAGTCTTATAACTCATGCCTGACTTTGCAGCAGTTTGAACTTTGCAATCATCTTGACTGAATGCAGATGAAAGACCTTATTAAATAAAAAACAGAAGCAGAATGAGTTTGGACATAATTTGAACATCCTCTTGGATTAATGACATTTACAGTATTAATCAGAGACCCTGAAAATCACAGTTGTTGATGCACAAAATAATTGAAGCATCTCAGCTGACAGTGATGATGCTCTTGAATTGTGATATACATGAAAGGCAGTTTATTTCTACATAACTTTTCTCATGTTTCCAAGTTCAGTCTGTCATCACTGACTATTTTTAAAAAGGCTAAGAATTCTAATTCCATTGTGAGAGTGCAAAAATACATCTATTTTTTATGTTAATCAAGTAATATTGCTGTGAAAGCTGCAGTTCAACAAATCAGCTAACAATTGTAGGTGATATTTATAGAAGATATGTTGGAACCAAATATCTTCTTAATCACTGCAACCAATGGCTTCTGTTTGTTACTTTTAGGCAATAGAAATGGAAATTCTAAACAAGAAAAAATTTCTCACCTTTTAATAATGATCTGCAAGGGCCTCTTTTGGTTTTGGCTATCCATATTTTTTCATATCTTGAAGTGCTCACCAAACTTTGTAGTTCAGATGAACACAGTCTTTGTGCTTCACTAAAGGTAAGAAAAAATGCCTTTTATCTCCCAGCTTGACAAATTGATGTTTTTCTAGAGAGTACTGTTTGATCTTACAGCTTAAAAGTGTTGTGGTAATGTGCCAGATCTATTTCCATTCACTGTTCCTCAAATAGAATTTGCAGTTTCTGAATTTTTTGGATTCTTTTTGAAAGGAAATAGACTTATTTTAACACACGCAAAAGTAAGGAGAACGTTTGATACGTTATTTCACAACTAACTTCAACCATACTTCCTCAGAGGAGTTGTGTTTGTTTTCTTTCACTTTTGAAGTACTTCGAATTCAAGTTTCAAAATTGAGTCATAATATTACATGAAGTTTTGAAATGGTTTCTATTACTTAGTTCTATTACTGAAGTTTTTATTTTAGGGGAGCTATGTGGGTGATTTAAAAACTAAGCTGTACATCCTTGATTTTGCTTTGAAATACATGCTCAAATGCGATTCTCATCAGTGCAGGTGTCCTCAAAGAATTATGTGATTTTTTGCAAGCCCTAATCAGATGGATGAACTGATGGATTTCCATGTGCAGGCTTGAGCATGTCAGTGTGAAAAAACTTTATTTGTCAATACTATCATATTATTTTATTATGTGAAGTTATCTTGCTGGAGAAGAACATGTTTAGGGAAATAAATTACCACAAGGACTTTGGTTTGTTTTTGGTTTTTTTTGTTTGGTTTGTTTTGTTTGTTTTGTTTGGGTTTTTTTATTGTTGTTGTTTTTGTTTGTTTTGGTTTGGTTTTTTTTTTTACCCAGATCTGAGGGATCAAATGTATTAACTGGTTGGTTTTTTTATTTGCAATTGCCATGAAGATCTTGACTGTTGCTCTGTTTGGGAAGCTCTTAAGTTTCAAAATTATATTTTTTCTCATATGACTCTGTAAACCCATTTGCAATCACCTTTTCAATTTTTGATTTTCATAAGCTTTGAAATGTTGTAAGAATTACCTGTAGATACTTGTCAGAACAAGTGTTCCTGTAATACTCTAAGTCTCTAATCACTGTAAAGACACAGGCCAATGTGTGCTTGAAAGACATCTGCTATTCAAGAGTATCCCTGTCTTGAAAAGTAAAAACCTCTCTATTTAAATAATGGCAGCTCAAAATCACAAGATTCTTATACAGTGGTCAATTCTTAAAACTGCTAGAACATGTTTTGGCACTATATACGTAAAGGGAGTATTCTGAACTACAGTTAGTAGAAAATAATAGTTTTTCTAACTGTATAGCCATGACAATCTGAAGTTTGACAAACACAAATAATGTTTTGTAGGTCAAAGTCAGATGATCTTCAAAGGTCCCTTCCAACTGAAAGTATTCTAATAGTCTCTGAAGTGGTGGTTTTGTATGTGTGGGTTTTTTTGTTTAGTTAGTTGTTTAAGAAGTTTAGTTCTCTAAGTGTTGAAGAGACAGACTTGAGTGTTGCAGAGCATTTATGATGCCAAAATGGTAAGGCAGATCCATTTATTAGTAGGACTGTATGGCTGTGTATTTTTAGAACCTTCCTGTAGTTCAATGGAGGCAAACTGCATGTAATTTGTCTCTAATACAACAGATGGAAGATGCAATTTACCATGCTGCTGAGCTGACTTTCAGTGTGATCTGAGTTTATACCTCCTCTTTCTCTGCAGAATGTCAGGCTTAGGAGCAAAACACACAGGGCAAGAAGGTTTCCAGGTGGAAGAATGAAGGCCTTAAGCTGGTGGGTACAACAGGGTGTGGATTTGAAGATTCATTAATTTCCTTCTGAAGTAATTTCAGCACTGAAGGAGTTGTGGAACTGAGTGCACCAGAGGCAGATATTTCTTTGTTTTGGTCTAAGAAAATACAAAGCTGTTCATGACATTTACTTTCTGGGATGGGGTGTTGGTGGTGTGTGGGGTTTTTTTTTTTGTTTTTTTTTTTTTTTTGTTTGTTTGGTTTTTTTTGAGGAGTGTGTGTGTGTGTTTGTTTCCGCCTGGAGGGAACATCACACAACTGCCTACCTATAGTAAAATCTCTTCCTGTTCTTCCCACTATCAATTGTCTCTTTTGTAAACGAGACGATCTAAATTTTACTCGATTTTCAAATCGACTTTTAAAAGGGATTTTAATAAGATTGTCCTTTGTTTATTTGATATAAACCTAATTCTGTTGATAGTGATTTTCATTAATGCTGCTTTGCATATGGCAGCATTTGTTGCTTGACTTACTTGCAAATGTGTACTCATTGACTTTAAGTTAGTGGTTGATACCATTCCCATTTGTCAGTATACTGATCTTAGACGGTGTTGTATTTATAATTACCTACCAGCTTTACCACTGAGAAGTATCTATTGGCTCGCCTGCTTACCTGCACATTACTCTATTGATCTCTCTTCTTATCTTGCATCTTGTACTCTTGTATTTGAGTCAATTTATTCCAAGGACACAGAGTACTTTTCAAGTCATTTAAACACACAGCAGGAAGATTATCCAGAAGATAGTTTTATCATCGATTTTTATAGAAGTCTGTGAGGTACACAATTAAAATCTAGCTGCAGATAGATATGCATTTGAACAGATGAGCTTTATATTTAGAGGGACAATAAAGAATTTCTGAAAATATTTCTGGGTAGGTTTGGTTTGTTTTATAAAGCAGAAAATTATTCTGAGGATTCTTTTTGGGCACTCTTTTAGGGATACGAGAGAATGGCTAAGTTTTCTAGGTTTGTGGGCTCTTACTATGTAATTTATTTTGTGGTATGACAAAATGCAGGCCCTTCTGAAGTTAGAAGTTTCTTTTTATAATGCTTTACCTTTACTGTGAGATGCTAGGATTTAATTACGTTTAAAATACCAAAATTACTGTTTGTGTAGAAAAAGCTAACGTGACATTTTCAATACAGTGTTATGAAATAGAAGACCTAGCCTTTCTGGATAAAGAAAAGGTCTGTGGCTTGTAGTAGTATTCATGCTCCATGATACCGTCTTTTCAATAGGTTGAGAATTACTCTTGCTGTTGTTCACTGGAATGTTCATTGACATGATTCTGAAAAGCAGTGAAACAATAAGAGAAACAAGCAGAGCTTCACTGAATATCATAGTCTTGCTTAATAGGTTTTAAGAATTCCAAAACATTTTATCACAAGGTTGATGTTTGCTATTTTCCACAAATGACAAATTTTGCATTTCAGCAGTTCTGCTTGCGATCGTAGGATCATGAAAATACTGTTTGGGGAAAAGAAAAAGTCTCTGGAGAACATATAGTACAGTCTGCAGCTCCAAAGACTCTTGCCAACACTAAATCAGGCCAGCTGCACTTGCCACCAGTTCTCTGCATTTCTGAGAAGCAAGGGAGAATGACAGAGGAGTTAATAACTGTAGAAACAAAAGCAAGAGATGTGAACAGATTTGTATGAGGTATCTTTGAAATGTTTGAGTTGGTAACATTATCTTTTGTTTAAAATCTGAGATCTGTTTAATATGAGGAGTTTTAAGATTGCTTTTCTTCACAATATTTCAACTTTCAGATGCTTCAGTAGATAACATTTTTTTTATTCAATCAGTGTGTTGGAATTCTTTTTGGAGGCAAATGCAATATGTTAACCTGCAATGAATGACATGAAATTTATCAATTTAATTCAGATAGAAAAATCTGTGTGTTAATACTGATTTTATAAAACATGTTTTACTCCTGGCAAGGACCTCTAAGAAAAGCCTTTATAGTGTAGAGTAGAAAGGTGTGTCTGTAGCGCAAACAATGAGATATTTAGGGATAAATGCTTATTCTGCCATCTCTTTCTATTTAAGCTTGGGGAAATCTTAGCAGTCTATGTCTCGGATTCCTACCAGCAAAGGGGAAGTAATGTGCTATGCTTACCATTATACTGTCTGATTACACTCTGAAATCTATTCCAATGCTGTAGTTCTAGCTACGTATGTAAAATTGATAATATTTCCATCTAGAATATATCTATGATGTAAAACCAAAAGAAAAACAACTACCAATTTTGCAATATTAGAATAATTAATTTGAAAGATTAATATGGATACGTTTGTGCCTTACACCCACTGATACTATACTCTTCAAATCATGTCTGTAAATCTAAATCTAACATGAAAAGCCCATTTTTAAATTATTATTGAAGAGTTTGTGTATGTGTGTCTCCATGCAATTGTGAATTATATGAAGTTAGTAGCAAATATGAACTGTTATTAGTACAACTTTAATTAGTCTTTCTTTCTCTGCTTAACTTTGCTTAAAGTAATCTGAAATCACTTCTATTTTTAGCAGCTTCTTTTTTCTAGTTATTAATGAGTGGCTGAAGTAACTGATAAAGTACCTCTGTCTTGAAAATCTGGTGTTCCAACAAGTAGGTGTCTGCCTAGTGAAGTGAGACGCTCCAGCCAGTCTAAGTTCATTTTGAGCAAACAGAATTATGTCTGCATAAACTAGTGGAAGATTAATAGCAGCTTCTTTTATTAAGTCTTTCCTCACTGGTTTCTGGATGACACAAGACACAGTCTTTCAGAGCTCCACAATAACTGGTTGTCCACTGTCGTAACAAGAGACTGCTAATATAGAACTTCCTTGTTTTGTAAAAGATTAAGCTGTTGTCAAGAAACTGGAAGTAGTAGACCTCTCATACTGTCTCGTCAAACATACATCATATACAAAACATGCTAAGATGATAGGAAAAACTGTGGCCAGTTACTTCATTATAAACCAAACCTATTGTGTAGATAACTTCTGAAACTCTTAATCTTCTCTTAGGGAAGGCAAACAATATCTTGTCTGTTTGATTAGTCAATATTCTCTTGCAGAATGTCTCATGATTGCCTTGTGGACCCCATTTATTTCTGCTCCAGCTGGTTGAACTGATCCTGGCACACATAGAATCACAGAATGGTTTGGGTTGGAAGGGACCTTAAAGATCATCTAGTTCCAACCCCCCTGCCATGGGCAGGGACACCCTCCACTAGACCAGGTTGCTCAAAGCCTCATCCAGCCTGGCATTGAAGACTGCCAGGGATTGGGCATCCACAGCTTCTCTGGGCAAGCCGTTCCAGTGCCTCAACACCTTCTCCTTAAAACGTTTCTTCCTTGTATCTAATGTAAATCTACCCTCCTTCAGTTTAAACCCATTACTTCTTGTCCTGGAGTAATGAGTTCAGTTCTGGGGCTTCCAACATAAGAAGAAGGAGGAAGCCATGAAGATGCTTAGCTTTGGGGACAGGCTGAGAGAGTTGCTCTTGTTCAGCCTGGAGAAGAGAAGGCTCTGGGGAGACCTTACAGCACCTTCCAGTACCTGAAGGGACCTACAAGGAAGCTGGGGCGGGGGGACGGGGACTTTTTACAAGGTCCTGTAATGACAGGACAAGGGGTTTAAATTGAAAGCAAGGAGGTTTAGATTAGATATCAGGAAGAAGTTCATCACAGAGAGGGTGTTGACCAGTGGAACAGGTTGCCCAGAGAAGCTGTGGCTGCCCCATCCCTGGAAGTGTCCAAGGCCAGGCTGGATGAGGCTTTGAGCAACCTGGTCTAGTGGAGGGTGTCCCTGCCCATGGCAGGGGGGTTGGAACTAGATGGTCTTCAAGGTCCCTTCCAACCCAAACCATTCTACGATTCTATGAAAAGTAATGCCAACTATTTCATAGACTGAAAAACTTTTTGCTGTATTCCCTGTTTTCTACAAAGAAGTATGAGGCTGCTGTGCTCTCACAGTGCTTCTGACAAGTTGGCTTCCAGCATTGCTATTGGGACCCATCTGTGGAAGTCAGATGTAAGGTGTTCTGGTCATGCCTTTATCTGTGCTCTGCTTAGGGAGGCTGTGTGGATGTAATGGTAAAGCACTTTGCTTGCAAAACCACCTGTGATTTCTCCTTATGCTGTCATGAGACTGTACCTTGCAAAACACCCCATAAGAGAGACACTTTTAAAGTCCAGGCTTTGTATGTGGTGAGATTTTTGCTATTGGAGTTTTCCTATCAGCATAGCAACTTCACTTTGGAGGTAGTGTCACAGTTTTAAGTTGATGATGAGCTCTCTTATTAGCTGGTAAAATAGAAACTAATGTTCAGATATGCCATGGAGCATTGTATTAATAAAACTCAGATTCTGTAAACAACTCTGAAATTTAATCTCTTGGCCAAGTCATATGCAATATACTAAATACTTATTAAGGATAAGCTGTTTCTACTTTTAGAACAAACATTAAATGGCAGATGCCCACAATTCTAATACCAGATGCCAGTGATGGAAAGGATTTGTGACCTAAATACTCCTGAACGATTTCTTCCCTAAATGCACATTCACAGTGGCACATGACTTAACTGATCTAGGTAACTGAAGTGGTCTTTGTTTTCTCTGCTCATGTTAGGAGAGATACATTGGCAAGGTGCTGTCGTTACCATTCTGTATAACTAGAATATGCCTCTCTCTTTTCTGTTAAGCGAAATCAGTTAAAACACTGACTTCAGTATGAAAGCCTGTAAACCAATGCTTTAACTAGGATCTGAAAGTACTAAAGAAAAGTATATTGATGACCTTATCTATAGGGGGAACTCTTGGGTATTTTGGGTTCCTTCCTACTGTACGATTAAAAGGGTCATACCAGTGCTGATATATATAGAAAGATTAGATTCTTTGACAGAGTGGATGTAGGAAGCCTTTTTTTTTTTTCCCCCCCCACTTTCCAATCCAACTAGAAGTCCTAAGCTTGCTGCAGAATTAATTAGAGGAGGTTCTTTTGTACAATGTTATACATGAGGTCAGATTAGACTGCCCTAATGGATTATTGGAGCTTTATATTAAAATAATTAAACAAAAATACACTCTCCTTTGAAATTATAAGGCCTAGGTTACCCAAGGTAGAGAAAGTTCCTTTTGTTTAAGAATGACTTGGCAGATTTGCCAGTACAACAGCCTAATTTTTTCTTCCATAATTTTTTTTTTTAACATAATTAAAAATAAATGTTTTCTAACAGTCCTCATTTTCCCCTGTATGGGGCTGTATTTGCCTGCAAATTTAGACAGAGACCAAGAGGTCCCAATCTGTGGTGGATTCTAGCAATGTTTTAAATTCTAGTTATAATCAGCTTTAGCTGGTGAGATTGCTGTGCACTTATTGGGTGTTGTGCCCCACACTTTGGGTGAAGTTGTACCTACCTACCTTCTGCTACTGGTTGCCTTTGTGATTTTTAAGTGAACAAAGGCTGCTGTACAACTAACCCCAGCTTGACAAGTTTTAATATTAACCTACTTATCTGGATCCCAGCTAACAGGGCAAGTTTCATCTATCTCCATAGTCTCCTTTGAGGTGATTTGTTGTCCCTTGTCCAAATGTTTCTCTTGGGTTGGTGATTGAATAGCTTGTCACAGATATCATCCAGTCTAAAGTTTCACCACTGAGAACCATTTTAAATACTTACCTTCATAATCTTTTCCTTTTTTCCAGGAAGATAAGTTTGTATGTTTAGACACAGAGTAAGCAATCACCTTGCTGTACAGTTGAAGTCGGTCTGTGTATATTTTAAGGTTAAAACTGGTCTTCTCTACAGAACATTGGACACATCTAAATGTGTGTACTGTTGTCTCTGTCTTCTCCCCCTTTCCCATGAATTGTTTGTCCCATCCATATTGGCAGGCTGTTCACTAATTACGTCTGGTAATGCTTTGTTGGAAATGTTCTGATTTTGCAGATGGATTAACCTAGAAATACGAAACTGTGATGCTTTGGTTCAGGTCTGTTTACAGTGCCTTTCAACAGATAAAGTGGAAGTTTGATCTGTATTCTAATAAACCTTATCCTCTAATTATTTGCCAGAAGTTCATATGGAAAATTGACAGTGGGAGAGGAGGGACATTACTGATACTGAGTGTTGAATCAGAGTTGTAATGGATTCTAACCAGGGGCAGGCATTTTTTAAAAAATATGAACTGTAGAAGAAAATCATAATGAATCACTTGCCTACTTTTTAGAGTTGATATTATCACTAAACATGTTCTGTACTCCTAAATTATGTGATTTAAATTTTTGTGTCACATCTAGAGCCTGGGAATGTAATGTAGATGAAACTGTAGTTGGTGGAACTTGAGTAGAAACTCCTGCATTTATTTCTTGACAGTAAAACTAAATTACTTTCTAAAGACATCTGAATACAGAAAAGGTACAGGAACGTGGCTGAAGCACATTAATTTGAAACATTTGTTCACCTGTAGTAGGTGTTTCCTTCTTTTTGGCTTTCTCTGCTTGCATATTCCAAACAAAACAATGCTAGTATGCCAAAAGCATTGTGCCTGCTGTAGAGGGAAAAAAAGAAAATATTGAAAAATGTCAATTTAACAACAAAACCTGGTGTTCTGCTCTAGTAACAAGCTAAATGCACTCCCTTCTCTTTGTAGCTTCTGGCACAAATGTGGAAAAATAAAGCTGTAGTAAGCAGTAAAAATGGACACATGTATTGCAGTCTGCGGTCAATCAAATAATTCTGCTACTATAACTGCAAACTGAGTTCTGTGTCTCTGAAGGCAATGATGCCTCATGATGTGGAGAAAAAAAATCCCTTTCACCTTTTGATGCTAGTATATAACAGCAACTTTTAACAGCATTGCTTGGAGAATAGTCTTTTGAACAGGAGTGCAATTAATTGATGGGACAATAGGGTGGGCTTTTTTTTTTAAGTGAGGGCAGTGATTTATAAGAAAGTGTGTTAGGCCAACTTTATCTTATCCCAAACACATGTTTTAAGAGGGTAAGTGTCCGTTGATAGTGACTCATGTAGAGACAGTGAATGTCTAGAAAGTTTGAATCAAGATGGAAAAACAAGAGTTGGAGGTATGCAATTCCTCTCTGAGATACTGGAAATTTCTGGCACTGGTGAGTATGTTTACTTCGAGTTTCATTTAAGTAATGTCTAATAATATATCCTCAAAAGCATTACACTGTAGTTTTTAGTTAAAATATCATTTAGAAAAAGGTGTGTGTGAGAGCGGTATCAGGCACAGATAGGGATGGAACTGTAGGAAACTAGCTTGCGTGATACTGCATGGGAACAACACATGTCTGTGAGGTAGAGTCCTTATTACACGCTGTGATATTCATAATGTCCATCAGCTGCCCACTTTAGTCCCAGAATATTTTAATACACAGTAATACCTTTTTATTATGAACTCATTTTTCGCAAGTGGAGGGCATAACTTGTATAGAAAGATGGTTGAGCAACCAGAAATAGAGGTGTATAATGCATGCATTCTTTCAGAGTGTGATATATATTCAAGACTTTTTTGTGTGCAGTACTTCAGCATATGACAAAACTGATACAAATAGTTCATACTGATTCATAGCTGTTTAAGTGATACTCTGAAGTATTTAAAATAATAGAATTTTGTCTTGAACGATAGTTTTGGCTTGCACAGTATTTTTAAGAATGCATTTATGCAGTTTTACTTGTTCCACCTTGTGAAGGTGGTATAGGTGGAAAGAAATGTGGCTAGCTCTTTAAACGTATTTGAAGCTAACCCAGGAGAGTGTTGTCAAGACTGTCGTAGAAAATAGGGTTTTTCAATAGTATTGTTTTACACTAGTGCTACAGCAGGTGAGCAAACATTGATATGATTGGTTTTGGAGTCATGTGTACATACACAAATATTACTTTTTAAAATAAATGTAGAAGGCCGAGTGATGTAACAGTAGATTTGAGAAGAACACTTACGTTAGTATTATTGCAAACAATCATGTCTAGAAGGAAATACAGAATCTATTTGACAGAGTACATGACATAAGGACGCAAATGAGTTCACACTGACTTGTATGGATGTAGTTGCCATAACCGTGGCTAAGACAAGGTCTGTTACTCATTTATTTACGTGAAGTACAGGTGGGGGAATAAAAGCAATGAAGGTGTGTTATATGAAAATTCAGCCCACACCAGTGTAGCCAATAAGGAAGAATTTAGAATTATGGTATGCTGTAACTGACTGTTTGTGAGAAACTGGTAAAATTTCTTGATGTTTGCTGTTGAAGTATTTGTATATAGTAACACATTTCTCTTATCCTTCCTATAATTCTCTTTTCCAATAACAATGGGGCTATATTTTATGGTTGGGGGAAGGAGCGGGCGAGGGGGCAGAGTCAGATCCTTCTGATGGGATTTGATTCCAATCTGTACAGCCTCCTTGAGCTCAGTGGGGCTTGCAGCTAGTGAAAGTGTTCACAGAGAAGTTTTCTCTTGAGGACAAAAAAAACCCAAAACATTTTCCTCTCTTTTTCAATGATGATCGCAATACTTGGCTTGGGCTCCACTTCAAGTACAAATGCTTTGTCTTTGAAGGAATCAATGAAGAGAAGTGTTCTGCTGGACCTCATATGGCAAACAGGGAAGGGCTCATTGAGAATGTGGAGGTCCAAGGCAGCCTTGGCTGCAGTGACTAAGATAGTGGGGTTCGGGATCCCAAGAGGAGGGAGCAGGACAAAAAGCAAGGTCACGGTGCTGTACTTCAAGAGAGTGTACTGTGATGGGAGCTCTCTGACTTCAAAGATCTACTTGTTTGAGTTGCATGGGATAAGGCCCTGGAGGGAAGAGGACCCCAAGAAAGCTGGTTGATATGCAAGGGTCACCTTCTCCAAGCTCAAGAGCAATCCATCTCAATGAGTAGGCAGTCAGGAAAAAATGCCAGGATGCCTATGTGGATGAACAAGGAGGTCCTATCGAAACTGAAACACAAAAAGGAAGCATGCAGAAGGTGGGAACACAGAGACACACTGCTTGAACATGCAGACACAGATTGGAAAGCCAAAGCCCAGCTGGAATTGAATCTGGTGAGGGATGTCGAAGGCAACATGAAGAGCTCCTTAGAAGTACATAGGTGACAAAAGTGAAAATACAGGCCCGCTGCTGAATAGGACAAGGGTCATGGTGACAGAAGACATAGAAAAGGCTGAGGTACTCAACTCCTTCTTTGCTTCAGTCTTTACTAGCAAGACTGGCCTTCAGGAATCCCAGGACACAGGGACTGGAGGGGAAGATGTGGAGCAAGGAAAATGTACCCCTGGTGAAAGAGGATCAGGTCCCAGCAAACTGGACATACATAAGTCCCCAGGCCCTGATGGGATGCATGTACAAG
The DNA here is from genome assembly GCA_027574665.1 of Rhynochetos jubatus. Taxonomy (NCBI): domain Eukaryota; kingdom Metazoa; phylum Chordata; class Aves; order Eurypygiformes; family Rhynochetidae; genus Rhynochetos; species Rhynochetos jubatus. The sequence continues at coordinate 40,669,221 of CM050650.1, forward strand.
TGCTGAGGGAGCTGGCTGATGGCATTGTGATGTTGCTAGATTATCTTTGATTTTTTGTGGTGGTTGGGAGAGGTGCCTGAGAACTGCAGGAAAGCAAATGTCATTGGTATTTTCAAAAAGGACAAGGAGGACCCAGGGGACTACAGACAAGTCAACCTCACCTTGAATCCTGAGAATCATTTCCAGGCACGTGAAAGGCAAGGTCATGAGGTGTAGCCAGCTGGGGTTCACAAAGGGGAAGTCATGCTTGACCAACTTGATGTACTTCTGTGATGAAGTGACTGGCTTCTTGGACTAGGGGAGAGCACTGGATATTGTCTGCCTTGACTTCAGTAAGGCTTTTGGCGCTGTCTCCCATAAGGTCCTTGTAGAGATGATGATGAGGTATGAGCTGGATGAGAAGATGTGGGTGAGGTAGGTTGAATACTGACTGAATGGCCAGGACCGGCACATGGTGATCAGTGGTACAACATCTAGTTAGAGGCCAGTAAGTAGTGGTATGCCCCACGATTGTTAGTTTGATCCTGTTTAACATCTTCATTAATGATATGAATGACGGGGTAGAGTGAACCCTCAGCAGGTTTGCTGATGACACAAAACTGGGAGGAGTGGCTGATAATACCAGAAGGTCATGCGGCTGCCCTGAGTGACCTTGACAGGTGGGAGAAATGGCTGACCAGAACATCATGAAATTGTAGCTGTGAAGTTGTTCACAAGTGTTGGTTAATTTTATAACATACAAAATGCAATAAAAACTTCAAAACACTATCTGAAGGTAAGTATTCATTTATACAGATTCCCATGTATTGGCAAGTAGATGGGAAATTTATAAACTCACCTGTCAGTTAAGTCATAGACCTTACATCTCTTTTTCCACTTCCCATCCTCCTGCCAATTCTGCTTTCTTTCATGAGAAACTGAATATGATGTGCTACTCACTTTAAATTATTTCCTAAATAACTCTGTTGCTATGGCAGCAGCAGCTGCTGCTGGAATTTACATGCAAAGCACTCCAGTGAGGAGATTTACAGAAAAGCCATTGAAAATGGTCAAGTTTGTCAGCACTTTTATAGCCCACCCACAAAGCAGTTCATTATGCATCTCTTTGCTAGAAACCAGAAGATCTGTTATGACTGACACAGCTAGCAGTATAATACAGGAGAAAGAAAGGCCCAAGCTCTCTAGCACAGGGTCTTGGCTAATTTGTTTAACCCTTGCAGGATACAATTTGCTGCTGTATAGGAACAAGACCTCAATTTGCTGTTTTTCACCATCAAATGATTAAGTGCGATGTCGTTTCGTAAGCAAAATCACAAAATAAAGATGTTATTTGGGAGAACAACTTTTTTTTTTTTCCTAAAATATGAAGACTATATTGGGATATTAATTTTTAAAATATTTTAAGATTTCTTTTGAAGGTACTGTAAGACTTCTAACTTGTACCTTGAGACCTACTAGCTAAAGAGAATCCTAAGCATTGCCACATTCACTTGACTTCTAGGAGTTGTACAAAACCAGTATATAGGCTGAAGAGAATATGACTAGCTGAAAGGGTTGGGTACATTTTCTTCTTCCTTCTGCAACTTTGTGGTGAGGTTATATTGTTTTCCTGAGTAGTAGTAGTGAAAGTTGTAATTTTGACAAGTAAATTTGTACAACAGCCACTGAAAGTTCATGATGAAATGATGGATTTGAAGAACTACCATACAAGTTATAAAAGGCTTGTGTGGTCCCTAAAAATTAACATTTATTTGCCTTTTCTTTGACATTGTTCACTTTGCATTTTGAGGTCTCCAATCAGTAAACAATTTAACCTTGCAGTGTATCTGTTAAGTGGTCATCTTTCTTTGTACTGTGAATATGAAGCAATACCTATGTCATAGGGCACATATGGCAGATGCATACATTGAAGTAGTTTTTTTGGTATCTGTACCAGAATGGTGAAGAAAACTGAACTATTTCAGTCCATTCCCTGTAACCAGAAGCTTTTCCCTTTCTCTCCTCGTACTGAACCAGTATTGTTCATTCCGATGAGATGAACAGGCTGCTGATCAGTGAGCAATTCTCTGTTTCTGTAGAAGCTCCGTCTATAAGGATGGAGTCCAGCAGTTTACAAGCCATGCAGCACTGATCAAGAAGTGTCCGTAGCGTGATGCTGCTTGTGCTATGGAGAAAATCAGCTTCACTTAGCAGGTGATTAAAGGCATCAATCAAATTTTTTCATTTGTAGCTTACATAATTCAAGCCATATGTATTGGTGTCATATATAGTTCAGTTCAAGTAACCAAATGCTAATGAAATATGTTCTTTATTGAAATAAACTTGCTTTTTGTGTGTTGAAAAATTAGAAGACTTCATACATTCAAAATGGCAACTTGCATCAGCATTTTCATAAAAACTTTTTAGCTGATTTTGGCCGACTTCAAAGGCAGCCGTTTCTGTCGATCTTCGAGAATTGCGTATCCTTGAATGCTGTAAGGCAGAGCAGCTTTATGAGACAGAAATCTGGAACAGAGCCACAGCACACCAGAGCAAATAGGTTAAATGCTAAATATTTTACCGAATAACCTCAGTGCTGTTCAGCTGCCTTGTCCTGAGACAAGTGTTGCATCTTATTCTCTGTAATCCATTAGGTTAATGGACGTAGATGGCTTCTGTTTGTTTAGGGTTTTGGACATATTGTGTCCTTCTCATCACTAATCGGCTTAGAGTGAGCTTGCAGTGTACAAACCACGCAGTCGCCAAAATTCTACACTACTCTTCTGCAGTCTTTATAAGTCTGAGTAACAGTGTAAGGCCAATTTGTCCTGAGGTTATACACAACAGCCTACATAGGAATTGACTGATTAAGAAGAAAGACATCTGATCTTGTCCTGAGTATGCAACATTATGAAATTATGTTAAGCCAGAATTTTAGCAGCTTTCAATGCTTGTGAAGCATTTTTACACACTAAGAACAGACACTAGAAAAAAAATTGACTTGCAGTTTCAGTAACGTTTCACAAAATGCAAAAACCCCCACCGTTTTCTTGGAAGAGATGGAAATAGGAAAGGAAAAGGATGAGACTTTCTTAAATAGTACATTGGAGGTAGAAATTCGTTTCTTTTCTGAAATATGAATTTCCATGCGTCTCGTGTAATGGTAAGTTGAGGGCAAGAAAAATGGCAAAATGTACGGAATGTGATGATGATACTGGAAAAAGTTGAAGATAAGAAGGGATCCATTCCAGAGAATCCTATTTTTTTTATCCTAAAAGCAGAGAGAAGCTGTGATTAAACTCTTTCCTAAGCTATAGATGACCTAGTTAAAGCTTTGTTCATAACAGAAACTGTAACTTTAATCAAGCCTGACTATAAAATCTAATTATGTTTCAGTGTGTATTTAAGATTGATTAATGTATTTGTGCTTAGCTGGGGGCAACAAGTTGGAACTTCCTATATACAATTGAATTTGTCCTTGAGAATGAACATAATCGTATAGTTCTGTTTGCTTTATATTTTAATTTCATGAAAAAGTCTTGCGTACATCTTCCCATATTTCACCTTATCATAAACACTTTTTAGCACCTCCCTCTATGCACACAACAGATTTTTCTAAAGATATGCAATCTGTAGTTTCCTGCAGCTTGTTTTGGCTTTGCAGACAGGGCTTTCTTATTACAGGAGCAGAGGAAATTTTAGATCTAAATAATTTACCAGTAAGTAGTTTTATTATCCTTGTTTCAGCAGAGAATAGAAAGAGTAGTAGTGGTTATTAGAAAGTAAAATATCTAATGACTTTGAAAGAATTGCTGTTTATCAAACAATGTAAAAAAAAATGAAATTTCAGAATAAAGTGCATGAGCATTGACTTGGAGTAAAATTAGTAATGGAATGAAAATTACTGTCACCCTGAGAAAAGAAAAGGTCATTAGACTCCTAAGCCATGTTCTTGGCTGTTCCCCACTGACCTTGTTGCTTCATGAAGCAGTCTCTCATAATCCTTGTAATTGCCTTCCATAGAAATGTTATAAGTTAGATTAAAAGTAATACTCATAACAACCTTATTGGAAGTAAGTGTATGAAATTAAATTCATACATTAAATTTCTGAATCAACAAGAAAGCTAAATTCAAAACAATACATGGAAATTACCATCCCTCCTTCCTTTTTTCTGCTCCTTGTCCCTGGGGTGTATTTGTTTAGTGAAAATTTTGTGTATCAGTGTAAGAGTCAAAGATTTAAGGAGGCAGCTGGAGATAGAGGAGTTGATGTAGGAGAATAATAGAATATTCCAGCTGAACAAGTGAGTGAAGAAATTATCTTTTTTCTGTGTGTCTTTGTGCATTCAGAACAACGGAATTCTTTAATTCGTTTTAAGCAGTACTCTAACTGTGATTTGTAGGTCTAATAGTTTTCCTACCTCAATTTTTCATTGGTTGCAATAAGTTTGAAGAGTCTTGGCTTGAACTAGCTGATCGAGTGAGATGTGAGCAATAGCACACTTGTCTTTGCAAGTAAATGTGAATTCTGGTGTAAACATATTTCCCTTAATTTCTTGGTGTAAAAACTAGGTGGTTTGGCTGTGGATTTTTTTTTTTTTTTGGTGAGGGAGAACCCTGCTATAAATGACACTGCTTCCTGCATGTTCTCCAAATGATGGGTATGACTGGAAAAGGAATGAGTGGTGAGAATTCTTGGTGCGTGATGGCCCCTGCAAGTGTCTCAGTTGTGTATTGCAATTGACAAAATGAAGAGGATCCTTAAATCAGTCCTGAACCATAGAAGGATTTAAATTGTCCTGTCACACATTTACTGTTTTGAGGAGAATAATAAGTGGCTGACATCCACTGTTTTTTCTCATCTGTAGCAATATGAACCAAGAATCTGACCTAAATTCTGCCACTGTTATCACATGGTTCAGACTTGCTTTGTTGAAGAGTGGAGAAGAGAGTTGTGCTAATCATGGGGACATTCTTTAAATTAGTTGCTGTATTTATAAAAGTACTTACTTTCATCTGTGATTATGGGTAAAAAAAAATAAATATCTCTAAAGCAGTAGAAGTGAAACTAAAATTGATTTTAATGTCTCTGGCCTTAGTGACTTTGGAGTCTAAATTGGATGTGATTTTTTTTTTTTTTAATATTCTGAAATTCTTTGTTCTAATTCAATAATGTTAAAATTATATGAAATGCAACATCTGAAAAATCTGGAGATTTTATGATGAAGTTGTATTAGGTTTTCAAGGATTTTTATTTTGCTTGTTATGGCTCATTGTCAGAAACAAGATTTCCACTCTTTAGGTAAGTACCTTCGGTTAGATACGCACAATTAGGCAATTGTTGACAACACCGCTGGTAGCAGCTCTCTCTCATAACTGGCAGGAGTAACAGGATTACTTTTATACAGGAATATTTGCTGGGGGCAACTTGCTTGAGTGACAGCTCAGAGCAGTCCACCAACCAGTAAAGATCAAACAATCTGGAAGATGCTCTCCAACTCCTAAAATTTACCCACCTCACCCCAAGAAGGAGCGGCAGCATAACTCTGCCTTTGGGAACACCGCAGCATGAAAGACCTCCAGGGACACCTGGGACCAAGCTTGCTTGGATCCAACATGCTTAATATCCTAGTCCTGCTGGCTGCTGATAACCTCTGCTCCTGTCACCAAGGAAAGGGGAAGTAGAAAGAGGCAAACTTCTACAATTATGTGTTGCTTTTTATAGTAGTAATAACTCACAGAGGCAATAAACATCCAAATTCCTTCATGAAGATTCATTATTGCACAGTAGTTAATGCATGGACTTCATCCCAACATAAACCATGACATATGGCCTATATTCTGTCTTTTTCCTCTTTTCCTTCCTCGTTTCCCTTGCCCTAATATACAATATTCAAATATATAAGAAATAGTTTAATATTCTCATCTCTGGCTTCTGCAACTGTCCTAAGCAGTAATTATTGCAAAATGGCAATAGTAGACATAGTAGAGCTTCAACAACCTTTGCTCCAACAGCTAGAAAATTACAAGGTGTCAGTGTGATGCTGTCTGGATAATTACATTGATATTGTAACTTAATTTTAATACTTTGAGTAAATTTGCAGTTTGGGTTTTCCAAGGATGTATTAAAGTCAAGAATCAAAGTTGAAGTATTGAGTTTTGCCACTGTTATTACAGAATTTAACATTGTGTGTTGTAGTATTTTTTTTTTTTTATGGTTTACATGATTTCTTTTGGAGGAAAAAGAAGTAATGTGATAAAACATGCTTGTTTAATAAATATTCATTATGTCTATACCTCTTTCTTGTTCATATGATAGAGCTACAGAGAGGAGTGAGGTTTAAGAATTCATGTCCGTATTAAAATACGGAATTTTCTAGTGTTTCAAGATTTGATGGTCCCAAAAGATATCTATGACAGAAATCTGTTCAATCTGCAGAGTGTAAATGTGAACAGAACTGTTATCCAGCTCAGGTAAACATTCTGGTTTGAATTCCTAAGGATTCAGCTGCAGTTATGAACAGGAGTGCTGAATACAGCCAATTGAATTCCAGGGTAAAATGGCCTCTGTACTGGCCAAGTTTCAGATCTCTACTTTAAAATGTTATGGGAGTTGGTTTAATATGGACAGAATATTTTTTTCCTTTACTTCTGATACTTGGAACTTTTGGTTTGTCTGAAATATTTTTTAGAATGATCTTTCGCATATGCCAGGTACTGGGTGGTTTTAGTTCATTGGTTTATTTTGTATAATTTTATGAACTAGAAAAAGCTTAATATGCAAAGTATTGGTCCATCTTAATAAGTGGTGTGCTTACCCCACCCCCTGTTAGGCAGATTTTATTGTTCAACACTATCCACTGCTGGGTAGAGTGGAAATATTATCTTTCCTTTTCACTAAATACAGTTCCATCTCTTGTGAACCATTAAAGCTTCAGAAGCCTTTTTTTGTCCTCACTGGGATGCCACCACAAATTAATTTTGTGATAATAACCCTGGCAGACTTGATAAGCAGTGCTCTCACCCCTCTGCTCTGTTAGGCAAGTTTTGCTGCAGGACACAGGCAGATAGCAATTTAGAAGAATAGAAATTGTGCCTTGAGGTGATATTTTTTGGTATCTTAATTAAATTTTTTTTCCAATTTACTGATTAGTGGACCTTGCTTTACAAACGTGGAGTTTTTTTATGTCTAGCCCATTTGTAACTTCAGTCTAGATTTTCTGATATCTGCAAGTTGTCTGATTGCAGCAATGGTGAACAAAATTCTTTTTAAAGGAAGGGATTGTGAGTATGTAGTCGAAAAGCACATAGGAGGGCTCTATCTTAATTATTTTTTTTTCCAGTGGAACTCTTCTTCAGTTTTGAGAGAGTTCACATGCATAAGGTATGCAAAATTTGTCCCTAAATCCCTAGAATGCTTAGGAGAACACAGACTGGCATCTGTCTTCCCACAGTTCTCGTTGGCAACCAGGGACTGAGATTTTTTGCTTTAGATTTATTCTCTGTACCAAGAGCCAAGTAAATAGAGAGGTATGAATCTTCCTTTAATGTAGAGTGGAATGTAAAGCATATGTTCTGCTTTCTGGATTTTGTTCTCTTTTTTTTTTTTTTTTTTTTAATTTCTTTTAGGAACGACTTTGCTCTTTGGCATCACTGGGGCATTTGAGCAAACATGGTGTACGTCTACCTTGAGAGTCTTGGAGAATAATGGCCAGATCGTTTTAAACTGTAACGCAAGATCAAGCTTATGTTTGTTTGAAAATTAAATTCAAACTGATTTTCAGTGAGTGCAAACGTCCAGTTCTTGCCAATTATGCCTCAGTTCTCCAATCATTTTTTACACCAACTCCAATATGATTTGGAGTTAAAGTTATATTTGTTCTGCAATCATACTAAGATTGCAATGGGTATGTAAGGCTCCTCTGAATTTGGCCAAGACTGCTAAGTGGCTGCTGGCACCAGTTTGTCAGGGATTATGGCATGTTTTTTATAGTTGTTGTGAAAATTTTGAATTGCAGTTGGGAAACAAGAAGCTTTTTTGAAATGATACATATCTGAAAAAATATACATTGTGAGAACATGTTGGGTTGAATGCTGAGAACTAAGTCTTATGTATTCCCTAGAAGACAGTAAGTTCTGCAGCTGGAGGGTTTTTTTAATTGACTTCAGACTAAAATCTGAAATTGAGTTCTGTACTGAAACTTTTGAATGTGAGAATGTATAGTGTGACGTCATGTTGTTCTTGCTGATAAAGTTTACCAAGGCAAATCTTTATGATAGCTTAGAGTTAGAAGTAGCTGAAGCTTATTCAATGCAAGAATATGTAGGAGGCAGATTGATTTGTCTGAAAAGCATATTTGATTAACCATGAGATAGTTAATGGTGATGCTGAATTGAAACTGCAGAATTCATAATTCAGAGCTGTTATGTCAGACTTTCTGCAAATTCAGGCAAACATGACTTCAACAGCTTAATTGCAGTTTAGAGTTTTATTTCCTACCAAAAAGCTACACTAGAATCCTATTTTTCTTTAGCATTAAGAACCTTGATTTTCCACAGAGATTGTGTGGGAAACTGCAGCTGCAGAATTTAAAAAGATACAGGCTGTAGTATGGTTTGTTACTCAATTCTGGTAGTTTACTAATTACACCTATACTTTTATAAAAAGCTGTCCTGTCCGCACATTCAGATGTAACCATGGAAGTCTAGTGATACAGGATGAATTCTACCTCTCTTATGCCCTGCCTCTTGTAATGTTTGTGTTTCATTGTCAGTTAGGTGAAGGCTGCGTACAGCATGACAAATAATCGTGAGTCTTAGGATAATTTTAGCATAACTTTACCTGTGTCAAACTGTTCAAACCTTTGATCATATGACATAGCATATCTTCAGTAACAGATTAATGCCTGTAAGCAGGGAGGAATCTTTGAAATGAGTCTATTCATCACAATGTTTTGTTCAGTGATTCGGCTCCAGGCACCCTGAGCAGAAAACACTGTATTCTTTCCACTAGGACTTGAAATGAGTGCTGTGCATGTAGGTGCTGGTGAGTCAGAGTAAATAGAAACAGGAATTCAAGTTTGATAATGGAACTGGCCTTGAAGACCTGTGAAGTATGTTCAGTTTTAACTGAGACAAAGCAGGGACTGCCAGCTTCTTCTCCTAGATATCACTGCCAGGTGTGGATGTCTCTAAAAAGACAACTAGAATTGAATTGAATAATATCCTGGTGTTTTGTTTTGGGTGTGGTTTTTTGTTTTGTTTTGTTTTTTTGTTTTTTAAGTTTTATCTTTAACAACACTGTGAACTTAAAAGTAGAATTACTGGGTGCAGTTGTTCCTGAAGTAGTGATGGAATCAGGCATTTTACTTAGGGTTAGTGCACTCCATGCCACACTATGCTGACTAGCAGATAACGTGTTTCCTGGAAAATGTTACTTGGCCTAGATGCTAGCGTTACACATTATTTAGAGGTAGGAGGATTTGCTGTGTCACTTTGGGGATTTAGCGGAGCAGGGAGGTTTACATCACCATGAGTATTTGGCTTTGGTTTGAACCCATTTTTAATTTTTACTGATGAACAGCTTGGACATAATCATCCGAGTCATCATTGGATACTCTCCCACTTCTCAGAAGGTGACTACATGGTAGGTGTATCTAGTTTGGATGATCTCATGAAGCAGTTCTTCCTGCACCACAAAGCACATTCCAGCACTTCATAATAAACTGCATATGCTGCCAGATGGCAAAAATGCAAAGCTTTTTCAAATGTATAGTTTAAAATGTATGGTTTAAAATGTATGCTGTCTCCTTTCTCCCTTATTTTTCTCTTCCCTTCAGGTTCTTGTTCACTTCTTTCCAACACCTTCCCCCATACTTTTGTGACTTCACCCTCCAGCACTGCTTCTTCTTTTCCCACCCCTTCACCCAGCTGCTTCCATTGCTCCTTCAGCTCTTCAACTCCATTCTCTGCTGCTTTCTTTTTCTCTGGCTTTTTGCCACTCTCGTAATTTTAAAGCTTTAAATTCTTTCCTACATTTTTAATCTGATGTTGGAACCCTTCTTCCAATTTGTCTTCATAAGATTCTTTGTTAATTGTTAGAGAGAAACTAGAAGGGTGCAGTTAGCACTTGGCACCTTCCTCAGTTCTCTGTGTCCAGTGGCACTTTAAACAGAAATTTGTCAGTTTTTGCTTTCTACCTGTGTAAGATGATGTAACATATTTATTGCTAAAATCAAAGCAGTTCTGTACCTTAATATGGTTTACAGAAAAAGATATGAAAGGCTTAATGTACCTTTCACAGATTGTTTGCTGTGCCTTGGTCTATTTGTACTTCCTTACCAACTAAAAGCAGTTCTAATGGCAGGTGGTAGGGTCACTTTCAAATTTCAAGAGACCTGAAATGTATTTGCCTTGTTTTGAATGAAATTCTTAAACTTTGCTTTTCCCTGATGATAGTTTTACAAAATAAGGCACCTCACCTCAGATCTTCAGTTTTCTTATCTCCTCACAATAAATTCCCTGGTTTTATTCATTTGATGCAAATCGTGTAAACTTTTGTCAATCTGATGCACCCATCTCAGCGTCAGATTTCCAAATCTACTGTCTCTTTTGAATATTTGGTTTTGGATCTCATACTAATTGACATATATCCATTTGTTCAGTGATCTTTTACCAGTTTAGAGCATAACTTTCTTCATCTCTACGCTGCCATCTTCTTCACCTCAAAATGAAGATCTAAGTGTAGCTCAACTGACAGAGGCTCACTGTAATGGAGGAAGCTGATGACAAAAGGGTGCAGGAATTCTTTTGTGTCTTCCCATCTCAAGATGATGGTGGATTTAGGCCTCTGCCTTAGAAAGGAGCAGATACTGTAACTGATGTCTAAAGTAGCTTTAAATGCATCACTGGCCTTTGGAGTTGGATGGATGTGTTTTGAGATTAATTTTTAATCACCCAACATAAATATGACAGGAAATGTCATTTCATTTCGGCTCATTCAAATAGTTCCAAATTGTTGAACTGTCCAGCACAACACCTAAAAGTCTAGTTCAAAGTGTTTTAATTTGACTTTGAGCTTTAATGATGATCTAACTAAACCTAGGTAAAATATTTTAGACTTCTTCCAAAATGCTTTTAGATTTCTGCGCAACAAAGGTGTGAAGTGTTTTTCCTCCCATTTTAGGATTGAAAATATGTTTGAAATATCATTTCTTTCTTCATGAGACAGGAAGAGTTTTGATCTAGCTCTAGGAGCAACTGTCTAGTTTTATGTTTGGTCTTATTGCATGAGTAAGAGCTGGGGTTTGTATGTAAACTTGAAGAGGATCTGAGGTCTTTTAGTGTGAATGAAAAAGGACCAAGTACCTGATTCTCCTTCTTTTCTGTCTTCCTGTCTAGTGTCCCATTTCTCTCAGCCAAATGAAGGCTATGTGCAGCCCTCGTTCCAACAAGATGTTCTTTTGAGCAAATGTCATGTTCCAGAATTACACATTTAGGACTAATGTATTTTTGCCTGTGGAAACCTAGGCAAGACTGCAGATGGATCTGTTGTAGGCTGCACATGATATAAACACAGTTTATTGGGGATCTCCACCCACTATATCTTCAGTGAATCCAGCATCTGGGCTCCGTGGCCAGAATTATCCCAGATTTGCTAGAATGCTACAGACCAGGGCTGGGACCTCTCAAAATGCTATAGACATGTAGTTGATCTAGTCCCCTCAGATTCTCTTTACAGTCAGTGAAGATAAACAGATACTTTGTGGGATTTGAGTTTTTTCCAGCCAAATGTAGATGTTCTCTTTAGAATTGGGAAATAGCACCCTGGAGAAGACTGTTGAGCTAAAAAGAGAGCTTGCAAGGATTAGCTTGCAGGCAGATGTCTGCATTGCCTGGTGAAGTCTATTTGGATGTCAGGAAATCCCAGATAAGTGTATTTCTTCAAGCAGCCCTAGTAAGAGGGAGACAAAACTTTGTAGTCTTTTCACCCCCACTGCATTTCCCAGGTCTAGCCTAAACTATTTTTTGTCCTGTTGCTGTAGTGGAACTTGTTGGAGGGAAGAGACTGTGCAGTGTGTGCTTGACATGAGAAGCCAGAGAACAAATCCATTATCAGTCTGAAGTGTTTTTCTCATGAAAGATGTATTTCAAGGCTTTGAATACCTGTAACTTCCTGAGCAAGTCTTTCACACAGAGTCTGTTTACAGAATGAAATAAACTACATGCCTCCGTCTTCAGTTGCATGGTATCAGAAATACAGAAAATACTGGAAAAAGGGGGTGAGCAAAGTCACTTGAGCACCATGTCTAGATGGCAGCCTTGCAAAGGAGTGAAGGAAGTGCTGTCTCAGTTTTCTGCAGGTGTTTTTAAACAACTGGAGAAAGTTAAATTTTTCATAATGACAGTCCTCAGTGTTAACAGGCTGCTAAAACAGCTCAAGGCTGATGATAGGAAGGACAGATTTTTCTTCCTTTGACAGCTGAAAATATTGGGTTGGTTTTTTTTTTTTTTTTTTGCAGACTTGTATAAGAATAATAAAACTAAATAATGTGATAAGAGTATGGACTGAAGATTTTTAAGCTGGCATTGATTTTGAAGAGAGGAGTGGGTAACTTCACTCTTGATGAAAATTTAACTTTCCAGCTGATTTTTATCCCAGAGGTTGAAAAGTAGATTGCATCTAATACAATGCAAACCAAATCCAGAATGGAGCTTTTTATATCCTATGAGATGGTGTGAACTTTTAAAAAGTGCATTGCTGCTGTTACCGCCTGTATAGTCTTCGGTGTCATAAGCTAACAGGGTCTGTGATGTCACCTTTTCTGCTTTTAAGGAATGCCACAGTACCCTGCTTCACAGGCTCTGTCATGTTAAGATATGTGGAACTGTGCAGATGGTGAAAATAATTCTCTACTGATGGTTTTGAGGAATGAAATGTCAATGGGCACAACATGGTCAAGCTTTGGCAAGACTGGGGTTGGAGCATGTCTGCAATGTAGAGGAAAGGTCTGTGAGGTCAGTGAAACTTCATTAAAATGTAAACCCTGACATCATGTATACAAAAAGGCTGTTTTCATGATAGGACTATACCTGAAAGGCCCTGTGCTCTATTTGTGCTCCCTGCTTTCTATGCCACTTCACAGGGAAAACCACTGTGTTCTGTGCCTGGTTGCTACAATGGTAACCTCAACTGGAGCATTGCTTAAATCCTGAACAACCAGATGTGAGGCAGAAAATATTAATTTGTGCATAGTGGCATTCTAAAGGTTTTAAAGTTAACAGAGCATGGCTTAATAAATGCAGTTTCCTTTTGAACTGAGAGAGGGTTTTTTATATACTGATTAATGAATCTTATGCAAGAGTTGTGGCTTTTATGGATACTAGTATGCATATTTGAACTGTATGAAAGTGCATGCTATGCAGTTCTTGCAGCTTCTCAAAAAAAAGTCTTTCTTCATATCTCATGCTTTAATTGAGGAACAGTTTGCTGGAAGGGTCAGTTTAATATTACTAGCTAAGAAAAACTTTAAAGGGTTTGTATTTTCTAGTTTCCATCAGAACTTGTGTTAGAGGTAGTGTTTAGCTGGCAAAGCAAATCCGTGTAGCTTGTTTCCTTCAGTCTCCAGCTGGTTGCACAGAGATGTGTGAAATATGAAGGCTGTCTAGTTTTGTACCTGGGAGAGGATGCTAACTGTGTAGTGGTAGTCTACCATATCCTTATTTTTTCATGAGGAATTATCAAGTGAAATTTTATTTGGATTCTTGTGTTAGTTTTCCTTCTTCAGAGAAGGTACTTAAAAAAAAAAAAAGCAACTTTTATAGCAGCAGGATAATTATCAATCTATTTGTTTAAAAACCCGTATTAAAGGTGTATTTTTATGGAAGTAGAGATATGGCTGGCATATTCATTATGCATTGTAGCGTCACAGTGTTTTCCTAACTGAAAAGTGTCAGAGCAGCCTGCAGAGCAATTGCTTGCTGACTTGTGTAAGGTGTGCTGACAGTGACCCACACCTTGAGTTCTTAGCCTTCCTGTCTCCCGCTGGTGTAGTGCTTAACTACATCAGACTGCTCATTAATGTGGGCTGTGCCTCATAAACAGAATTCAGATACGTGTAGAGAGTGCATTTTTCAGCTGTTCAATCCATTTTTTCATTAAATGGAAAAAAAAAATTAAAAATAAGTGTTTGGCTAGTTAGAGGATGGCAAGGGAACACTTTTGCTTCTTGTGACTCCCTCTTAGCGACATTTCGTTAACTTAGGTTTGTTAGCATGAGCTGTACAGCTAAGCATCAAGCTCTTATAAAAGCTGGTGGAATTTCATATGTGAAGAATAGGATTCTTTTGCCCTTATTTCTAAGAAATTGTTAATATCCTTGGAGGTTTTCCATAATATGGAATACAGAGGAAACGAAGTCTCGAATGGAGTTTGTTTTATAGGTGAAACTCCTCAGGGAAGCAAGCTGCTTCTGGGCAGTTTGTTTTGTGCTATTGTGAGGTAAGATATGATAACTGTTTGACAAGGATTTTTGAGGCTTTTTTTTATTTTTGCTTTTTATTAGGGTTTCAGGGTCTCTTGTTTGATTATGGAGAAGTGAAATCTAAAATGCTGCTGAGGGAAACTTGGTTATACTCTGAAAACTGCGGGTGATGGGCAGCCTGCCTAGTCACACTGTACTTTACTTCTAACTTGTCATTGTTGTCTTGGATGACACAGTGTCATTTGCATAGTGGCACCAGGGGCTTGGGGAACTTCCTGGTGACTGGAAAAATAAAGTTATTTTTCTTCTTAATTCAAATATGCTTCATTCTATGAAGGATCAGAAACAGAAAATATTCTTTCTGAGACTCTGAACACCTGTAGCGCATTCATTCTCAATGCCACATATATTGTGGAATAAAATCTAAAGGAGGTAGAGAAGAAGCATGTTCCTAACTCATGTGCATTCTACATGACCTGACAGGAACACCCATCTTCAGTACTTTAAACCATAATCTTACTCTTTTAGCACGTGACAAAAGAATTTATTTCTGAGTGACTAGATGAAGTCAAATTCTGCTGTCTCATGACTTGTTTGTAATGAAATTTGCTGGATCATACTCATCCTTCATTGACTTTTGAGCTTGTCTACACTCAAAAATTGTACCACTTGGTTTATACTTGCTGTGTTGGTTTTATAAAGCTAAATAGCAGCATTATCACGGGAAGAGAGTTTAGATATTTTTGTAAGGCAGTCTTGGTTAAATAATATTCCAGGTAGCAATGATGCCAGTTTTTTATAACTAATAGGTTTAGTATAAACACTATTATTGTTATTGTTAACAGTAGGAAGCCTCAAGATTCTTTGACTGCCAGTAAAAGCTGAACATATCTTCTGCAATTTACTTGAAATAGCTAGGCCATATTGCAGTGCTGTCTTGAGTCATCTCTTCTCCTAACGGTATTTCTTTATTTATAACAGCATTTATTTTCCTTCTGTGATGTTAAATGTTGACTGTCAAACCACTGTTAGAATGTGAGTAAATCCTTGCACTTCTTTTTTGCATGCGTGTTGTGCTACCTAGTTGCTTTTAGGTTGGTTACTCCATGGATATTATCTGGAGAATGACTTGGAATGTCTGGACAGGCTTATTTTCTAGGGTAAGCAGTACTGGTCCCATGGGAGCACCCCCTAGAGTGCACATGGAGTGCAACTGAAACAATTCCATGAGACAAAATGCTTCTCTCACCAGGGATGGTAAAAGCTTTGAGTGACTCATGATCTCCACGCAGGGTAGTAAGGGTCAATGGGAACAGTTCTGTGAAATGAAATGGTTGGTGTGGTCAATGTCATACATGTTTTGGTGGTGTTATCTCAGCCTACCTCCTGTCTGGTCCCGTGGGGCCATTAATGGCTAGGAGCATAATTTCTGGTTTACCTTAATGTGAAAGAATCCAGCTGATATCCTCTGAGACTGCTCGGTAATGTGAATCAAAGCACAGTTAAGAGGAAAACTTACCTTTGAAGTGGATTCATTATCTGAACAGACGTACTAATATAGTTTAGTTCACAGGGAAGCAAGTAACGATGTTTGGAAATGCCACCAAGTAGCATTTCACTCTGGATATCCAAGTCTTGGGCTCTATAGCTATTGATGGATTGAAGGTCAGATTCTTGGCTTCCTAAGGTACTGTTCCAGTTTGCCTCTACTAATTTCTAACAAATAATCTAAGTTGTATTTTGTAGCTGAATGCAATTTATTTTTTGATTTTATGGAACAGTATTATATTTATGTTAGTAATGGTATTTTAGTCTTCCAAAGAACAGAAAACTTTTTCAAGTCCCTAGCCTGCTCGAGGACAGTACTTGGAATTACTAAAGTATGAATAACCTCTGAATGTGAAGCTGTATATTTTAAAACTACACTTAAGAAGGTTTCTGAAAAAAAGAAGGCATTCTTTTGGGGGAATGTTGATATTTTAAGTATATATGTTAATGAAACTTCATCTGGCAGCACTTTGAAAAACAATAAAAAACTTGTAATTTTAATTTTTTTATTTTACAATAATTTTTTAAATTATTTTTTTAAAAAGTAATTCTAAATGGATTTAGTAAATTATTACATTAAACGTTGCAAAAGATTCTTTATTCAACATATTTTTGTAACTTTTTGTGATGAGTGCTGGACAGGAAGCTTCCATGAATGTTTGTTTTTCTGTTGTCTTTGTATTTTTTGGTATTTCCAATTCATTACCCCACCGTAAGGTATCTTTGGGCAATTGCAACTGTGAGTGAATTGTCTTGGCAAAGACAATTTTCATCCTGATATAAGAAATATATTTTTTACAGTGAGAACAATCAATGACTGGAACGCTCTCCCCAGGGACGTGGTGGCTTTCCCATCACTGGAGGTGTTCAAGATGTGACTGGACAGGGTGCTACATGGTGCTAGATAGTCTCATTAATGCTCCCTTTCCTACAAAAGGTTGGACCAGATGATCTTTAGTTAGAAGTCCCTACTAACTGGGGCTGTTCTGTGGTTTCAAAATTACTCTGTTTATCTTGTACTTGAAGTAATGGAAACTCTGTGTGTGTGTATTATCTATAGTTCCTTGAATAACAGTTTACTTAAGTTCTCAATTTTTCACCAGATTTAAATATTAGGAACTGATGCATATAAAACTTATGTAGGCTTAGACCGTTTTGTACTTACAAAACACACTTTCATTGCACAGCGGGAATATTTTTCTCAGTTGTAAGGCTTTATCCTTTCTCTGCTTCTGCTGAGTAATAGCCGTGTCCTCCTCTTGCTCCCCCATACAGCTTCATCATCCAGGATGGCTCTCTGAGCTCTGTCTCTCTGCAAGGTGAAACTTTCAGAGATGTTGGTGGCTATTAATGGATTAGATGTAAAACAGTGCTCTGGGAGGCCATAATTTGTGGTAGCTTTTAACTGTCCTTTTTATGGTTGTTTATTTTCTATAACAGATACATCTGTCTTTCTGATACATCGTATTTGAAGAAAATGAGAAAAGCAAAATGCCTTCTGTTGTGAGGGGGTTTTGGTGGAGATGTAATTTGTCTTAACTTCTACACGTTAACTTCTTCCAGGTATTAATCTACCTTCATGGGAAGTCTGTCTCAGATATCTAAAAATGCTTCTGCAACTTAGAACTGGTTTGTGTTGTTTGAAATCATGCTGAGGTAATTAGGATATAAAAGGTTGTCCCACTGTCAGCTAGACTAGGCAGTAAGAAAATGATGTTTACTTACCTTTTATTCTGGCAGGATAATGTGTATTTTTCCAGAAAGAAATGGAATTTGAGAATGAAGAAGGGCCTCAAACAAGGCTACCAAAGACATTTCAGAGCTCTGTC
Organism: Rhynochetos jubatus; assembly: GCA_027574665.1. Lineage (NCBI taxonomy): Eukaryota > Metazoa > Chordata > Aves > Eurypygiformes > Rhynochetidae > Rhynochetos > Rhynochetos jubatus. The sequence goes on from CM050650.1 coordinate 40,687,061, forward strand.
TTCAGTATGAATGAGCATTACTCATTTTTGGAAAGCTTGGAAGCAACTTATAGGTGATGTCTAAAAGGTATATTTAGTATGTGCTCTTTTCCCTGAACATACACTCATCTTAAGTCACAGCTGCTCAATTGATTGTAACTATTTTGGATATTGTGGCTGCCTTTTTTTGGGGAAAATGGAAAGACAGTGGCTCCTTTTGCTTCTTTCTTCCAGTACATGAATACATCTGATCTAATAAAATATTAGAAAACATAGGACGAAATATTTTCTGAAATTAAATCTTACTGCAAGTATAAGGTAAACCTGACTGGGTTTCTGAGTTTCTGCCTTGAAGTTAAATGAAGGGCAGCTGACAGAAAGGACTGTCAAACCAGCAGTGAAGGCACAGAGTGGACATCTAAAAGGATAGCATTGCCAATCTTCGAAATCTGTCTTTAAAACATGAAGCCTAGTAGGTGTTTTCTAAAAATCTTTGTTTCTTAAGTATTGTTACTGCTGTCTTTGTTACCCCTCCCTACTTCCACCATGAATAGACTAAATTGCTTAGAAGGGTACCTAAAACCTAGACTTGAGCTGTGTCACTTACAGCACAGTTTCTACTGCTCAGCAAGCGCAGTTCAAAGAGTTTAGGTTACAGACCTTCTGGGCCCAGTCTGCATTTGGCCAGGTGTCAGTGCCCAAATTGACACCTGTGACAACCCAGCACACCAGGGCATTAGCCTCTGATAGTGGAGTGATTTATTTTGATACTTGTGTGAAAATGGTGGTGTCTTATTCCTGAATATAAGTGGTGAGGGCAGATGTCAAAATTGTAGGGTTTTTCATCCATAAGAAATTCTGTGAGTCTCATTATTTTAGGTGGGCTTTGATCTTAAATACCTAATACTGGTTTTCATTACTTTCTAGCCAGAGATTCTTCTTTTCTCTTTCCTAGAAAACTGAAATGTAATGTTTTTAGACTTTAGCATTCCCCCTGTGTGCTACAGTTTCTCAGTGGCATTATCAAGACAGCAGCCAAGGGTTCCTGAGGTTTTGAGTCACAGCTCTGCAATAGGGTGCCAAAATCCTTACTAGACTTCCCCAGCATGCCTGCTTGCAAGCTGAGGCTCCTAGGAATTCTAGACTGCCAGCTCTGTGACAGAAATTCTGGCATAACCTTCTTTCCAGTATCTGGCAAACTGAGGTGCTGGTGTTCTCTGTTAGACACACCTGGCACACATTTCCACAACCCACAGATTTCAGTTTTGAATATCCTATTGCGTGAACAGTCTGCTCGGCACATATGCCCTACAGACTACTTTTTCACCTGCAACCTATTGTGTTTGATGAGAATTTTCCAGGTCCCAGAATGTGTTGGAGGAGGTCTTGTGGCAGGAGGAGACTCAATTCTATGTCATCATTCTTCTGCAGGAGACAATAAGTTTTAAAAGGCACTCTTTCAAAATAATGTGGTTTTTTTCAGGATGCTAGATATGTTAAAACATAATACGCTATTCCTGGAATTGTACAGGAACTTTTTCACTAAAATATCCTAAAAAATTGGAACAGAAATGTGGGTTTTCAGAAACACAAAACCAGAAAAAACTACTTGTGAATATCAATTTCATGCCTGACTACCTTTTCTTTTGAAGAACTCCCCCTAATAAAACAATAGTAACTGGTTAATATGTTTTATTAAAATATCAAATGCTAGAAAGCAAATTTATGCACCTGAAGAAACTCAGGAATATGAATAAAACAGTTTTAGCAGAAATACGTGGTCTATTCTAGGAAAAAAACGTTGAGCTTCTGGTTTTGATTCACTTGTATCACTCTGACAATACTTCTTATTACATATCGAGTATAATTAGTATGTCCTACAAAGCAGCTACAGTTTTCATGATGTGCAAATAAGTTTTCTGAAAGCATTCAGTATTACCTTAAGTCTGATAATACATATTTTAGCGTAACAAACTAGGACCTTGAAGCAATAGTTTCGTGTATTATGGCAGTTCCAGTAGCAGAAAGTATAAAACTGGCTTTTGTAATGATGAATCATTGAAACATGGTAGTTCAGGTAACAGAGACATTTGGATTTCATTTTTTCAGTCAAGCTCATATTATTATGGAGCAAAATGGTTCGGATGTAGCATCTGTCCTAGAAATTTTCTAGCCATGCACACTGGCAGTCAAAATGCGTATGCTCGTCTGCGTGTATTTGTGGGTGGAGAAAAGCTAGGAAAAAATGTCTTCATAGCTATGTCTGCATTTTCTGTTTTGCTGCTGTTATATAAAAGGCTAAAATAATATTATGAGATCATCTGAGAATCTTAAATATGCACATATGGGTTACTGTTAGCTAATGTTTGTTGTTTATTTTCCTGTGCTCACTTGTTGGACTTGGGAGGGTTCTATTTTGCAGAAGAAACTCTAAGAACTCCAGTTCCTAGGCATTTGCTATAAGCAGCAGATTTAGTTTCTGTGTGTTTCTAATGGAATAACGCAAGTGCGAGTTTGTGCATTTCTGTAGCTCAGTGGACCTCATTACTGTTATTTTTACTTGATTAAATAAAACATTGAGTTCTCCATAAATTCTGTTCTTACCCAATGTTTCAGTGTGGTTTCTGGTATCAGAAGGTGGTCAGATCATTCAGGCTGGTGATGTCAAAAGCCAGACAATAACAGTAGCATACAGCAGGTGAATTTGATTCATGCAGTTTATTGAATTGCTAATTTGAAATGTTTAATTTTATCTGACTGCTATACTTCATCAAAATATGGAACAGGATGAGTCTTTTAGTATGTCTGGAGAGCACCTACTGCCTTGATAACAAACTACTTGGAACAGATGGTGATCACCCAGGAGTGCTGTAGGAGCTCAAGGGGCAGGGGGGCAATAGCTGTATCACTATTGGTGGTGCCGAGGATGGCAAATACGAGGCCAGTTTTTAGAAAGGACTTGATGCGAAATCTAAAGAACTACAAGTCTGCAAGTCTCTGTGCTGTATAAAGCAGTACAAATTTAGACTTTGTGAACAAGTGGGTAAATACAGTAGATGTGGTAGATATACTTGGGAATAGTCAGCATGGCTTTTGTGAAAAGGAAGCCTTGCATAACAGTCCTTTTGGAGTCCTCTGAAGGACTTGGCACACCTTGTTGATGAGGGTGACTTGAATGACGTGCTGCACTTGGACATCTCAGTGTCTGTTGACAGAGGCTTTTATGAAAATAAGGCAGCCAAAACCTAAGAGGGAACATTTTTCCTTTGATAAATAATTAGTGGAAAGACAGAAACTGAGGATAGTAGTAAATTTTTTGGTTTTGGGAGGGAGGGAGGGAGGGAGAGAAGCCTTACAGGGGTTTGGTCTAGATTCTGAATTGTTCAGTATATTTTTAAGTGACTTGGAAAAGGGGATAGTGTAATGACACAAAATGTTTACTGATAACGACAAGTTATTGAGGGGAAACAGGGCTGTGACTGACTGTGAAAAATGTCAGAGGTATGTTACGACACTGAATGGGCAACAATATGGAAGGTGAAATTCTAGTAGATAAATGTTAGGATTTTTTTTCTTCCTTTACTTCATATATTACATGATGGCTTTTGAGTTGGTTCTTGCCATCACAATGAGTTACTGTGTAACAAGGACAAATACCAGTCTGTCTGTACAGATATAGTCATGAAACATCAACTTTATGTTAAATAGTAGTCAAGAAAGGAACTAGAAAGCTAAGAGTCATTAGGAAGAGAATGGAGAGCAAAGCAGAATATCAGTGTAATGTTGCAAAAAAGCCATGGTTAGTCAAGATTCTGAATGCTGTGCATGTTTCTGCCCTTCTCAAAAATGATGAGGAAGAAGTGAAGACACAAAAACAGTAATGATAGCAACAGAAGAACTTTCTTATCAGGAAGGTGTTGCTTAAGTGTTTCACAAGATGAAACCACAGTATTTCACCCAGTATTTGCTCCCTAACAGATAGGAATTTAAACTACTACTTCAAAAGTATGCCTAATTTGATAGAAATTCCATTATGAATGCATTTAATATTAAAATATTTTCCAAGCAGTTTTTCAAGATGCAGCTGAATCAGAGCTTAATGACATGAGTTGGACAGGTTCCTGTAGTTGCAGTGTGCCTGGAATCTGACATCCCAGAGCAAATGGAGAGCCTCCTGTTAGAATTTGGTGAACACAATTGGTTTGGAGCAAGACTGGAGCTGTATTTTTTTCTACCTTTTTCCATACATATTCCACAAACATGAAGAGGGCCTACAAGGAAGCTCAGGACGTCTTTTTACAAGGGCCTGTAGTGACAGGACAAGGGGTATTGGGTTTAAGTTGAAAACAGGTAGATTTAGATTGGATATCAGGAAGAAGTTCTTCAGAGAGGGTGGTGAGGCACTGGCACAGGTTGCCCAGAGAAGCTGTGGGTGCCCCATCCCTGGAAGGGTTCAAGGCCAGGCTGGATGGGGCTTTGAGCAACCTGGTCTAGTGGAGGGTGTCCCTGCCCATGGCAGGGGGTTGGAACTAGTTGACCTTTAAGGTCCCTTCAAACCCAAACCATTCTATGATTCTATATTCAGTGATGGAATATGTAATTTTGGCTGGGCTAGGGTTTGGGAACTTACATAACCAAGCAGCAAAAAATAAGCAGTGCGCAGTTTTGATGAAAGTCCATTGAAAGCTCTCTCCCCTAAAAAAATTTCTTTATGCCTGCATCATATTTCATAAGGTGGGGGGGTGGGAGGGAAGCCTTTCTAGAAACTCTAATCACTCATTAGGTTGCTCTTATTATTGCCAGTGTCTGAATGAGATACTGCACATAACAAAATACAATGGTAAAATATATAAATATATAATAGAGAGTAAGATTTAGAAAATTTTTGCTAGTTTCTTATGTAAGAAAACATACAGCATCTTGAAATGCAGAAAAGAGACATCATGTTGCATTAAACCAGTGTTAGCTGCAATAAATGCTTTTGCAAATCTTACCTACTATGCAGGTTGTAATTTACAAATAGGGTAGTTTCTCCATTTTTCTACTATTTGCAATTTAAACTTGTGTTTCAATCATTGGCAGGAGAGTTTATTTTTAATAAGTATAAACAGATGTCTTCTCTTGCTTTTGGCAACTTTAATGGGGGGGGGGGAAATTTACTAATTAATGTTTTTGCCTGCTGAGGCTCTTTACCTTAAGTAAGCCCTGTTTGTCACAGTTGCATGTCAAGCGTTTTGTCCCGAAGAATAGTTGGCAGGCTAGATGCACTGTGACATTCAAAAAATATGGAATAGAATTCAAGAAAGTAGAATGAAGCCAGAATTTAGACACTTCTCTGCATTTAATGTGGCATACTCTCAATGGTTTTTCCTACTGTTTAGAGTTTCTTCTGGGTATTTTTTATATTACAACAAATTCTGCAGCTTATCTTTCTTTCTTCCCACCCCCCACCTTAGAATAAGTATCTGATTTAAAGGCAAAACATTTCTTTCGGAAATTACTCCAGGTTTTTTTCAGATGATGGTGTAATAATGAAAAATCAATTGTGGCTTTGTGGTTGTGTTTTTTTTTTTTTTTTAATTTTTTTTTATCTTTAGTTTATTAAGATGTTTTATCATTAACTGTTAGACGGCTGTATCAATTTAAGAAGTGCTCGTTATTTTACATGGTTTTCAGTGGAACTCCTTGAGAACATGTTACTGGGATAGTTTGATTCCACAGATCATCATGTTTTCCCATGTAGTTTTGAGACTGTGATTTGGAACTGAGTGTATTCTTAGCCCATTTAACTGAAGGCCAGATGTTACTGCTGGTGTATATAGTCTGATCTCACTGAATCCACTGTGACTACTGATGCCATTCAAAAAAAATCTTATTTAATATTCACTCAAAATTGTGCATTCCTTTTGCTTTATCTGGACTTGTCCTGGCACTCCCTCCTTCCCTCCTCCTTCATAGGTTTTCTATCTTTTTGTCTCCTGTATGCTGTTTAAAACTCCTGGTTGCTTGCATTGGGACAGTGCCTGTAGATCTCAGTCGGGATCTGCACCATTGTGCTGTGCATGACAGAAGAACGTGCTGGTTTTCTGCTTTGGGAATCCTCTGAAGGCTGCACCCTGGAAGTTGCTTACACCAGCAACTGTAGGTTGACAACCATTTAACAGTTTTCCCATACGCTGTAAGCCTGATGTGTTTTGTGGTAGCACATTAGTGACCAAGGAATTATGAGCACAGAATACGTTGGGTTTAGTGGTGATATTGAGATAAAATTTAATCCTTGGAATGATAAATTTGAGTTTGGAAAAGAATGAATTTGGTGTTCTTTCTCCTTTAAGAAAAAAAGAAATTAAAATTGTTGTGCTAAACATCAGCAAGCCATGAATGCACAAGTGATACTTTGCTCAACTGGGGCATGAACATTTAATCACTTATGCTGTCTCTGCATTTGGACCTGCTTTTTTCAGAATACTTCTAACCAATGCAGTGAAACAAATCTTCATTTATAGCATAATTGCAACTTGATGCAGCAATCGGCATAAAACTTGCTAGCACAAGTATAGGCATACACCCTCTTTGCGTTTTCGTAGTCTGTTGGCATGTTTTGTTAATGTATAATCAATGCTTTTCATACACAGATGCTAGTGCATGCAGTATTTATAGTAATTAGAGAGCAAGTCTTTAAATTTACCTCATCAGTGTCAAATAAAAGTGAGTACCTATTGAGCTTTGAACATTATATCTGTAAAACCTGCAATTGGCGTTTTCTAGCAAATACATGGGGTTTAGTGTGTTTCTAAAAATCTAGTAATTTGATCCTTGTTTGGAGTCAGTTACGGATAGTTATCCTGAATGACAAATTAAAATCATATAAATCATGAATAGACTTGCCTCAGTTGAAACTGTTGGGTTTTGGTGGGTTTTTAAATTATTTTTGAAAATATAGTATTTGCATAACATTTAAAGCATAGGTGAGATAATGACAAGAAGAGCGAAATTTGGTGCTTACTAATGTGATGGGTTTTCAGTTAATAAATGAAATGCTGGCATAGTTAATGGGTGCAAAATTTTATTTGTGGAACTGTTATTTATCTGTGTATTATGCCTTGTTGCTTTGAAAACTAGTATCATTAACAACAACAAATTGTACCAGCATACTTACTACAAGTGCCTTATTTAGAAAAGATAACTCATCTTAATCTGTATCTATGATTTCTTGAAAGAACAGGTGAATGAGAGGACCTAGCTCACATTAGACAGAAGTAGATTAGAAGTGAACCAAATCTGAGAAGCTTCTTTAAACTTATGTCTCCTCAAAATAGTCTTTTACAACATTATATGGGATTCTGGCATACCTCAAATGCCTGTGTGCTTCAGATTCAACAAAGCACTTGATCACCGTCTTTGTCTTTATGCCCTATGCCATGCTTACGTGTTTTTCATGTAGTTTTGATTCCTAACTTATTTTGGGCTTTACACTACTGCATTCTCTGTAATAGAGAATGCACCTGAGACTGGTACAGATTTGTGGACATAGTTTTTAAATTTTTCTTGGCTATTTAAGATGTGCTGTTGTGCAGGATTTTGATGTCAGTTTTCATATTTTAATTTTCATGTTTTCAACCAATTTTCAGTCTGTTATCTCCGCACCACAATGAAAATATTTTGAGATGTATTTTGTGAAATAATGCCACTGACTTTCAGGTTGACCCAGATGACAGGTTTGTGTGCACAATTGTTGCATTAACATTGGGATTTTTTTGTGGCATTCCTACTTATATTCATTCGGAAATATGAAGGTGTATTTATCCAAGGTCCTAAGTTCTTCCCAGATGATATTAAATTTAAAGTGTGTATATTAAAACAAAATCAATTTGATTTTTTTCTTATCATCTGTGGACTTGTACACTTTTTAAAATATAATGAAACTTAGAAAAATCCACCACAGTCCATGGAAATGCCTGTTGCCAGCTTTAGTGGCTTTTTGGTCATTAGGCCTCTTGAATACTGTTTGTGAGGTATGTGCATTCAAATATGACAAACAAAAGTTTCACATCTGGCCTATGACTGTGATGCATTTTGCTTTATGATCTTGAATGTCATTAGAAAGCATGGAGTCCAAAAAACTGAATAGCTGTAATCTTTGGAGCTTGATGTAGGTGTGTATTTGAGGCTTGATATAAGTGTGTATTTAAACAGAAGTTTAACCTAGTTGAAGACAATGGGGATATTGGTAGGAATTAGAATGATGATGTAGGTGTTAAAATGAATTTAGAAACTGTTTAGGAGTATGTTTATACACTTTACTGGGTTAATGCCAAAAAGCTTTGGTTTAGAGAACAGAAAAATATCTCTGTTTTATGTGTTCTTTACTAACTACTAAAATTAGAAAGGCTTGGATTATGGAATATATTTTATCAATATATTTAATTACAATTTTTAATTAACTGAAAGATGGAGTAATATATTAGTTTATCTGTATTAGTGTTCTTCGCAGGAAACGTTTGACACTGATCTCTTCCTTCTGTTCTATCCCCTGCCCCCTTAACCCACAGTGTGTTCCTTTATGATATGGAAGAAATGCCTTTTATTAATTTCTTCATTAACTGCTGAGGTTTAACAAGGCTGTCTTGGGTGAACTGAAATTCTTTTCCCTCAGACGCCTCCATTTTTGGGGGGAAGTTATGAAACTGAAAGGCTTCCACTGATCCAGAACAGGGTATGAACAAAGAAAATCCTCAGTGAAATTTTATGGGAAGACTGTTTATAGAAGCATGAGAAGATTATATGTCTTAAAAAAAATTATTCGAAAGATTGATATAGCAAACTCTTATAAATTCTCTCAGAGGTTACCTTGAATGCTTCTGTACAGTTTCAGTATGTTCTAACTGGAGGTTATATTTAGTGCTTCAGCATTTTCAGTGTCATTTAGAACATTAATAAATTTGGAAACTGTACCAATTGCTTCCCAGAAATTGCAGAATTACTCTTTCAGTGGAGGATTCCAAGTATATAATGTTCCGAGACTAAATATCAGTATTTACTGATCATAAACCTGTTAAGATGCAATGTTAGTGGGCAAATGGTAGGAGTAATGACATGATGGTGCTAGAGCTATGACTTCATGAAAATTATTTTTCAAGAACACCTTGGTGCAGTTTGAAAAGTTAGATTTAATCAAATAATGGAGTAGTTGTTACCAACCAGAGATGATATCAGACTTCTTTTTCTTCTAGATTTTTTTTTTTCCCCCCCACAGGCAGATGGCATCTGATGTCTACAGCGACAAGAGTGACTGTTTTTGTTTGAGACAGTTTCTTCAGAAATGATGCAGAATTTTGTTTAGATTGTTTGTTTCACTTTATTGCCAGGAAATCTGAAATAACATGAATGGTTGATTGGAATGACTTTGTTTTTAAACCTTGCTTCTGCATTCTTTGTTTACATGTTTTAAAGGTGTTTTTCCCTTTGAATAATGCACCTCTTTGCTTTTGTCATCATTGGATTCAGTCTAATTGATGAAAATTATTTTTTTTTTTTTTTTTTGTATATTGGGATTTTAATTTTCATCTTTGAAGATCTTGCTCTGAGTTTAAAATCACCCACAAATGCTATGTGTCTATGTTTTCTCCATCATCTGTTGAAAGTAATGTTAGCTAATATAGTAGAGTCCTCTGCAGGAAGATCCCAGGCAGAATTCCAGCTTGGCAAGGAATAACTCTTCCTTGAATGTTTAGCATAGTTACATATCTTTCCTTCACTAATTTTATCCTGGTTTCCCTACTTGTTTATGAGATACTGTGGTGTTATAGAAATGAAAACCGAGAGGGACTTCAGGAGATCTAGTCTTCCCAAAAGTATGGAAGCAAGATCAAATATAATCCCAGGCCAATCCTGGTAGATTTTATTGCTAAAAGAGTTGCAGACTCTCTTGAAATTCTTGTTCCAATGCTTAACTGTTCTTTCCTGACTCCCCTTCTTATTTTTATACCTAGTCCATTCCTAAAGTGTTACTCTCTGGAAATCAAAGCACAGTTGCATGAGCAGGATAAAAAACTTTCTTAAACCTGATATCTACTATTTCACCCATTTTTTGTTAAGATTCATCTCACGTGAAAGGAAATGAGGAAACATGGATTAGTTTAATTATTGGGAGAGCGAGGGAGGGTGTTCTCACAAGCCCCATACTGAACATCATGTTATCTTTTATGTACCTATAAAGTTTAACATGGCTCAATATTTTCCTGAGTGCCAAAATCTGCTTGTCTGGACTGTAAGTCTGTCTATAGGTTGCTCTCTCTGACTTGAAAGTATTATGTTTACATTTCACAAATCTTTTGGCATTTCATCAGTCTTCCTTGAAGTAGCAAAGATATTGCTTTAGTTGACTTTTAAAATACTCGAATGAATACATCCTGCTGACTGAAAAATATTTAACCTCTCTAAATATATTTTGTGACATCATTCTGACTTGTGTTTCTGCAGACAACAATTCTTACGTTCTTTATCATGTGGAAGTGAGCACACAGAGTTAAACAAAGGTCAGGTGCAGACTCAGAGCAGTGAAGTGCTTGCTCCTTGGCCAGCAGGACACAAACAACTGGCTCAACTGGTGGTGTTCACCCACACTGGAGTTTGTGAGATGTAGCAGAATGGCTCAAAACCTTGTACTTACACATTATGGATTTAGATTAAGTAATTTGTTTTAACTCTTTCTGGAATTGTTTAATGACCTGTGCAATACAGCAGTTGTGTTTCACTGAAGAAGAAATATATAGGGCAAATTTTAACCCCAATTGATTGTGATGATATTTCTGTCTTCTGCACAGCCGTATACAACTCTGAGACCATAGTACAAATACTTTAAAGCTCAAAATAAATATTTAGTTATAAGCCTGCCTGCTCAGTTTTTGTCCTGAACAGTGTTGCTGTTTCAGTCCCAGGATCAGATGTTTTGTCTGATGCAATCCACAGTGAATGAGATAATAATAATTATTTATTTGCCTAAGTACATTGGGACACCCAGAAGATGGGGTGGGAAGGAAAGCATTTCACACTCCTCAGGTTGTGGAACTGTATTTAGAGACAAAGCCTCAACCAACTTAGAATCACGCATATAGGTTAATGAGTGTAATTCTTGAGTTTAAAGTTACTCTTCCTGGATGTTCGTTTTGTGACTATATGGGTAGCAACATCTGCTCATGTTTTTGATATCATGGATTTTGTAGTCATTAAGACACTTAACCCTGAAGCATGTCCTAAAACTGAGACTAGCAGGTGATGTGGACTCTGACATTCTGCCTGTTCAAATGTTACCTGTTATATAGTCTAAATCTTTATACCTTGAGATAAAACAATGGTTAATCTAAAACATTAATATCCTGTACATTTTTGTTCCCTTATCTCAGAAAGGTTAGATTTAGAGCTAAAAAAGGTTCAGAGATAGTAAGTCAGCTTAAAGGTATGGAATGCATTACTTGCTATCAGCCCATTGTTAAATTCTGCCAAAGCCGTTTTCCACTTCTCTGTCGTGATGAGAATTTGTGCTCATGAATTACCAAATAGCAGAGCTTATTGGTTAGAGCAGGTCCAGATCAAATGCTAGCATTTTGTTTCCATTGTTCAGACTCTGCTGTCAAAGTGTATGATATTAGAAACATTAATCTTTCCCCTGGGATAAGTCTTGACACGCTCTTGGCCCAAGATAAGAAATAGTAGCTTTTTTGTTTCCTTAGGCTGTTTAGTGTGGAAACAAACTTAACTATAAAGATAGTGTTAAAAATCTGATTTCTAAAATGCTGGTGTTGAAGGAAAAATCCACTGTACCAATCTGCCTAGGACATATCTTTTGCTTACTTTAGAATGAGAAAGTAATTAAGAATGAGCTCTCACCTACTCCAGTACCTTTTATTAGAAACTCACTTTACTTTCACTTACTGAATGGAATAATAGGACATGAAGATGTTAGAATTTTTCTCCTTTCCTTAAAAAAACCCTCACCAAAACAAAACTCCCAGTTCGTACAGATTAGATTCAGGAAGTTTTTATTCATTGGTTTCCTTGAAGATCTTTACAAGTCAACGGAGATTAAGAGTAGAGAAGTACATTTCCGTTAGTAATGTAAAACCGTAGTATAAGTGCATACTTTATTTTTAAATTCCATAACTGGCAAAGAAAAATATAGATTTTTTTTTTTTTTAAATGGGAAAGAAATAGCAATGGAAATAACAATTTTATAGACAAAATTTGAAGTAATGTGTATTTTCATGCAGAAAATACAGACTCAGTGCCTCATGAACCATGTCACTGCCATTATGTAGGAGGAAAATCATGTTCTTAGAGCTAAGAAAAGTGTGAAAATGCCGTGGGCTATCTTTATGCTGTGGAAAATGCCACATGTAAAAATCACAGTAGTAAGCATGTTTGATCATGTGTTAAAATTGTTCTCTACTTCACGCATTGCTTCAGAAATACAGTTGATTCATCTAGGCTGCCTCCATACTAACTATTATTTGAATGCCAACCTGTACTTAGGCTTGGAGAGCTTTGGGGGTTGTGAGTCAAGCCTTTAACATAAACTGAAGAATATGCCCACAAGAACATCGGCAGGGTTGAGCATATCAGGTGTGGCCTGTTCTCTGCCACGTGTTTCATCTGGTCCTATGCCATCTGTAGCCAACCCCCCAACTTGTCCTCTCAGAGTACAGTGTGTTAGTATAGTATGCCTCTGCCTAGATGGTTCAGTCTGCTGTGTTACTCCAAGGAGACCTTCAGTGTGTGTTGAGTCCACAGGCAGGTGTTTTCAGCTTCAATAAAACTTGAATTCTAGACTTGAGCTTGTCACTGGTACATTGACCCTGTCCTCATGTTCAAAATCTCAACGCGTGTCATCATACTGCATGAATATAATAAATAAAAAGTAAATATTTGATCCTTAAAAAGAATGTCTCCTAAACACGTGTTTGCAGAATAGTCTAGAAGCCTAAGTGATGTGAATAAGCATGCTGATCTTTCAAACTAAGTTTAAAGTATCAAGTCTACTAACATGGTTTTGGTAGATCTTTCCAATTTTTAATTTCTAGCTTTCCATTTATTGATAACTTATTCCTATAAATAAGAGACTTGACAAAAGGAAAAGTCATTGACTTTCCAAACTTTATTTCCACTGTTAGCTTTGTAAAGCCACCAACAAGCAGGAGCTTGTCGTTCATTCTCATTGCAATTAAATATAAATGCATGTAGGGTGACCAGGACAACCAAGAATTTTGTGTCCTCCTGAACATGCTGAAAAGCCTACTAGTCATTTATCTTTATATTACCAGTAGTCTCTAAGGCCTAAGGCCTGTAACAGAAAAATAAAAAGTAAAATATATTTTAAGTGATTTGGTAAAAAATGTTTTAAACCAGTTGTTTGGTGTGATTGGGGATGTTGGAATGTGATAGCTGTGGAAATGTTTTCCCTGCTTCTTAGAGGAAGCAGTGTTGTTTTGCTGGACTTAGTAACTGCCTGTATTAGTTGTTAAAATTTGTCGATATTGCTTGCTGTCTAAGTATCTAATGTGCTGAGTCTGTGTGTGACTGTAGGTTCAGAATACTTAAAAATGGAAGTCAGTTGGTGAGAATTGCATGTCAGGTCCCTGAGGATACAGCTTGCAAATCTTACATCCCTATGTAAGGTTTGTTTAGGATTAACTAAAACCTGGAGATAAAACTTTGTTAGGTCACAAATCATGTGGCAGGGAGATAAATCCTCAAAATATTTAACAAACTCTAGGCTGGAATTAATTTTCATACTGGTGTTCGTACAATAAGAAAGTAAATACTTTATGACAATTCATCAACACAAAAGAGAATTGAATTAGATAATGCAGTGGACTTCAAGAATTACCACCATCTTCCTGATTGTAATGAGGAAAACAAAAATAAACTGTTCAGGATAGATATAGAAAGCATGTGGACTACTTCAGTATAGCGTTTGTAGTAAAAGAGCCACATACATTGTTTGCTATGTAAAACTGCTTTTGAAGTAAGTGCTGTAGAAGAGCTGGCTGTTGATAAATTGAACTCACTTGTTCTTTAGGAAATTTAATACCTCCCATATTGAATATATGGAATTTATCTAATAACGTGATCTTAAAAGATTATGTTTGAAAGGAAATATAATTTGCACACAAACAACTTTCCTAACAGATGTGGAAGAAAGATGCTAGCTGTGTGACAGAGTAATTTGTACAATACTAATTGGAGGCTTGATTTGGCCAAACAGACAGGATGATGATCAGAAAATGTGGAGAAAGTTGGATCTGAAGGACAGCTGTATTCACATGTTGGAAGAATCTTCACAGATGTGGATTTATAAAACCCAGTTTTATGGCAGCAAACCAAAGATGCTATGACTCATACAAATTGAAATCTGCTTTACTTATTCATCACTTTAACTGTTTCTTTTGACACATGCATTAGTTAACCAGATACAGTCCATGCCTTTGTTACAGTGAGTTACTGCAGCTTTTCCTGAAAAAAATGCTGCCTATTTTGCCATGGAAATGCAATACTCGTGTGGGTTACTTAAATACATTTTAAAAATCTGTAGAAAATAAGAAAGGTCTTCATGAGTAGTTACTTTTCATAATGCATTACAAATGTTTTTTCAATGTCAAGCACCAGTTTGTAAAATACAATATTAGAATATACTCACACTTGCCATCTGAATATTCAGATGATCCATGATTATATAACTCGTGCATCCTACAGTTGACTTTTTCTCATAAATTTTGTTTTGGTTTATATATGTGTTTCTTCATGCTTGTAACTACATTGAAAAGTACTTGAAAATCATAGAAAGTTGGAAAAGACCCTTAAGATCATTGAGTCCAACCGGTAACCTAACCCTTCCAAGTCCACCACTAAACCATGTCCCTAATTGCCACGTCTACGTGTTGCTTACATACAGCCGGGGACGGTGACTCAACCACTTCCCTGGGCAGCATATTTATATATATACAAATACATATATAATGCTATATGAAAGTAAGAGTTCCATTTACCCTAAATGTTATAGATTCTATAAACTTCCCCTTAAATTTATGGATGTTTTAGCTTCTTTTTTTCCTCTTCATTTGGGTAGTTAATTCTGTAGGAAAGCTAGACATACTATTCCCATTGGAAGTCAAAAATAACACTTAAAATTTTCATAAGAAAACAATTGAATACAGAAAGAGCACATGTCCCCAAATGTGAATGGCATGCAATATTAAATCTTTTAATAAATATTATTGCTTTTCTAGTTCTGGACTTTTCAAATAGTAACTTTTTAATGCTTTGATTATATTGTTTTGTTCAGAGTTATTTGTGTATAATGTATGCATATAATTTACTGCCCCATCTCAATCCTGATTTATTCAGGACTCTTATAAGGATTACATTAAGGTTTTACCTCTCAGGATAAGAGCTATAATTCATGTGTATGTTCTCAATTATATCAGTGGTTATACTCAGAAAGAGAAGTAAGCCAAAAATGTAAATCTTTCTTTTACAGTAATTCATTCTTTTAATGGCCTGAAATAATCCTTTAGTAGAGCCTAAAGATATATAGTCTATATTTTAGTGATGAGCAAGAAGTAGTAAGGTGAAGTCTTGTTCATTGTGACAAATTAAGGTCAGGATGAGTTCTTAAGATACATCAATGTATGTTTAGTTGAGCTCATGGTCTTAGGACAGAAGTATTCATAAAAAGTGTGAGATGATAATACTATCAGAGTCATTCAGAAACAATTCATGATTTCCAAACAGTTTGGAATAGATTGTTTTATTCCCCGCTGTCATCCCCCCCCTCCCTGCCCCAGCTTTGAAGTCCTTTTTGCTTGCTTCCTTTAAAAACAATTTTGAAAGTCTGAGTCATAGTCTACGCTAATGGTGGAATTCTCTGAAAAATGGAATTTGAGTTTCTTCATCTCTCTACACTAGTTTCCTTCTATATCATCTTGTGGCAGGTTGACAGAGGCACAAACTTTTTTGAATGCACAAGAGAATTTCTTCACTAGTACTAGGAAAATGAATGGTATCTCAGCCATTGCTTCTGAACTTAAAAGCTGAGACATGTGAATGGTACAGGTACAATTTCAATTCCCAAGAGCAATTTAATGTATGAGTATAGATACATTCACTTTAATGCTAGTGATAACTCTTGGATTATAACCTCTCCTGGAGCTGACCGCTCAGAGCCAGCAGTTGTCCTGGGGACAGTTCACCTTTTTTGTACCCATTCACATGGTTTCCACACAGGCCCCTGCCACGCAGCCGTCTGCCGGGTTTGTTGCTGTTCCTCTTGTCAGCAGCAAGCTGCTTGCCAGCCTTCTTCAGTCAGCTCTCCTTCTGCTGCTGTTACTGCCTGCTCCCTTCTTAATAAGACTTTCGACTTCATGCTAATCAGTTCCTTTTAATGGGCAGTGGTGGACCTCAGCTGTCTTGTAGCAGAGGATTGATGCAGCACTTTGTAATAAGTTTCATTAGAAAAAAAAAATCAGTATATTGATGCACACATGCAATTTATAAGAGGCCTGCACCAGACAATTTAAATATAGCCGAGCTTCATGATTTGATTGTGCATCTAGTTCCTTAGTCTTGGAATGTATCCCATTAAAGTCCTCAATCCAAATATCTCCAAACTCTAATATAGCTAGGGTTTACATTGTTTGTGGTGCTAGTGAATTCTGAAAAAAACAGCTCCTATCTCATTTACATGTACTTGTATTTTAGGTAAAAGCTAAACAGTATGAGTTGCTACTTTTTTTTAAAATTATTGCAATCTTCAAGATTTATTAAAATTACCAACCTGTCATTTTGACTAAAAGAAACATACTTTAAGAATAGTATTTATTTTTTTTGCCTTGCTTTGAGATTTATTTTTTTTTTCCTACTACTTTGGAGCTCAGACTTTTCGGATCTTCCCTTTCCCATGCAAAAGGAACAGTTCTGTTTAGTTTGTTCTTATCAGCTGTAAGAGACTCAACTTGTGTGATTTACCAGAAGTACAGTTTTCTACTTTTATGTGGGGTTTCTTTTGTACTTTTATGTGTTTATTAATACATTCTGTTCCACTTTGGGGGCCAGAGAAAAAAAACTGTAAGACTGCCATCCTCCAGCCTTATACAAGAGTGTCGTCTCCATATACTTATCTTATTGATGAGAAAACTTTCTTTAATGTCTGGAGCTTTGTGAGTACTGAGCGGCCAGCCCGGGGAATGAGTAACAGCTAAGCCATGCCTTTTGCTCAAATGAGTCTCTTCCTTTAGCTGCTGGTTCTCCTAGAGTTTGCAGGAATTTAATGTTTAGAAAATTTACCATTAGATAGAATGGGCTGAAATTGGCTCTGGGATCTACAAAAACTACTAAGGCTTGATGAAAGGGGCACAAAACTGTCAAATGCATGATATTAACTTCATAAACGTGATGTCTTTTGGAAACCAGCTACAACCTCTCTCCCTTGCTGTCAAAGCTAACAGGCAGTAGCAGTCTGAAGCAGTTCCTCCCCTCTTTCCCTCAGGCTCTGAAGTGGCGGTTCTGTTCTCTGCTACCAGCAGTGTGTCCCATGGGTCCCCACTGGCCGAAATGCAGAACGGGGACAGGCGTTGGGCTCTACAGCTAGCATTCACTTCAAAACTTAGGCTGTGTTCTTTGTAATAATTGCTGCGATTTAGTTCACATGACTCATCCTTCTTTATGCGATCTTCCTTCCTTCATCATTGTCTGTCTGCGGAGCTCTAGGCCACCAATCTTGATCCTCTTCTCCAGGGGTAAGTCACAGAATAATTTTATTTGTGATATGACTGTAGCTGCAGTTACTATGCAAAATTGATAATCTGTTTTTCTGTTTCAAAGTAAATCTTCTCTGTCTAAACTGAATCTGTTTGTCTAACTTCAGCTGCAAGCTTAACTAGCAAACAGATTTGTCTCCTAAACCCTGTTTTTATTACTTTCTTGTCTGCTGGAGACCTCAGGGTGACAAATACAAACATCGTCAGTTCAGAATGTGAGTGAATCTGGCCATGTCATCTTGCGCAAAATTTCTTTTGTTACTTTTCCTCTCCAGCTGTGCAGCATTAATCCAGACTTGGCCAAATGATTTCAGTTATTGAAATACTTCCCCCTCTGTTCTGGCAAAGTGCAAGCTAGTCTCGCTCATACCTTTCAAGTGCTTTCTTATTCTGCCTGTAGCTTTCATTATGGCCTTTTCCTTTTCCTTAATGCTTCACATTCACAAAAACCCTTTTGTCTCCAAGTTTCAAAATAGTTGATATTGTGGTCCTTCATACACAGCAGATGTTGCTTTATTCCTCTGGCTTTTTAATTGTGATAGATCTTGTTCCCCATTCAATAAATTTCAGAATCAGTGCTTGTTTGGAAGAACTTGTTTAATGCTCAGTTAACATTTGGGTACTCCAATTCCCAGCATCATCTTTAGGTTTTATGCTCTGTTTTGTTGGTGCTCATCCATTCCTCACTTAACATCTGTAACACCTCTTCCTTTGATGCTGTACAATTCTGGGTTTTTCTCTTGGGTACTATCTCAAAACTGCCGTGTTTCTGTAATGCTGTCTCACCTAGGCAGTTCAGTTTGAAGTATGTGCTGAATTTTTCTAAATAGACTTCATAGTCTTCATCCAAATACATTTTGAAAAGTAGATTATCTAATGATTAATATTTCTATGAGAAGAAATGCTAATTGAGAAAGAATGTCATATCACATGCTTTCTTGAGTAGTAGAAACAGTATCAGTCAAAGTATTTAAAAAAGTATTAATCTCCATGTCATACAAGTTGACATGGGTATAGGGCTGTTTGCTTTCTTTTTGCTGTGATGGCTGTTGAGGTAGAAATGAAAAGCTTGGACAAGAAAAGGAAAAGGTGGATACTGTGTTCTCAAGAACACTAAATACAGCAGGTTTGCAGCCGTTCACAAGCAAGAAATGTGTTTTCCAAGCCATCAGCTGTCATTAGAGTTAAAGGTTCAGGTAAGTGTAATAAAAACATAAAGGTGATTGAGTGCAACTGTTGTTTGTTCCCTGACTGTGGCTCTTTGTAGACAGGTTCCGCTCCTGAAATTTTATTTAAGGTAAGGTGAAACATGACATACTAGAAAGAACATAGAAGTTCAAGGGAAAGGAAAAGAATTAAAAGAAAGTTTATCTCTTGACAAGAAATGGAAGAGTTCTGCAAACACTGCTGTTCTCTGTCCTCTTATTGACAAAGTGAATGGCTTGTTTATATTTAAAGAATAGTGCTACAGTACTGTAGCAGAGAGTTCTGTCTTTTCATTAATCACAGTTTTTGAAAGTTAACAAGCAGAATGTTAAAAAAGCTTCACATCAACATCTGGACTAAAAAGTTGGTAAAGGTGTTTGAACAACAGTTCAATTAAGTCTAAAGCAATTGACCAGCTTACTGTCTCCTTTTCTTCGGAATAAACTAGATATGAACAGCCAACACTGCTGTGTTTATATAAAACTGTTCTTGCGCAATACTTCCATATTCTCAGTAGCATATAAAACTCCTGGAGTTTATTTCCCCATGTTCATTGGAGGAAATAGTTAAGTTTTTCTCATTGCAGCACAGTTTTAAGAAGTTAATGTAAAAGTTTCTCCATAAGTGTCATTAACAGTGACTTTGCAGAGGGCTTTTCTTGGGAATGACAGTATGTGATAGAAAATGATTACTAGCACTAACAAAACTTTGTTTAGAGTTACAGCGAATACAATGCACAACCCCAGGTTAAGAACTTCTGATTTGTTGCCAGCGTGTAGGTAACAGCAACACACAAATACTTTGCATGCATGTTGTCAGATTGCAAGTGTTGAAAGAGTTTGCTAAAATGCTGTACAACAGTCTGTATCATAGCAGTTACTAGTTACTGCTGGTTTTGCTTGTGGGATATACCCTGCACATTTATAAGCCCTATGCCTCATAGGAAGTTAAACTTAAGGTCTTAAAATTTTTCTGAGGCTAGAGAATCAGTGTGCTTTTCACAGTCAATCAATGCTTTTTTCCCTTGGCCTTCAAGGGGTTCAAAAGAAAATATGTGTAATCACCAAAGCAACAAAGAGTTGCAGAATCTCAAGCAAATTGCAAGAAAGGAGACCAGGAGTCTTTATTAAATATGTAGGAATAAAAAAAAAAAAAAGGAAACAACAGATAAATTAACAGCGTGTTTTATGCTCTAAACCTTCTTAATCAGATGGATTTCTTTTATGTGAGGTATTTGCAGAACCGAGAGGGGAATCAATGAATGCATCTATTTTTTTTGTCTGTGCTTTCTTGAAGTAAATTCCAGCTTGCCTACACCAAGGAGTACTTCCTAACTGACATTTTATAAACTTTTTACCTGAGCTTGTTTTACCCCAGTTAAGTTCCCATGGTAATCTTCCTAGTCTTCAAGTGGAACAGCAGCAAGATTGAGGTACCACTGAGATAGCTGAAGATCTTCAGGCCATTCCACATCAGGGAAATAGCAATATCTAAAAATGTTAGTGGAATGATTTGCCTTACCTTTATTATGTAGAACCAGTGCAGGGATTCTCAACAGGTACTGGGCATTAGATGTGAGCAGAAGAGAAGATAAATACCAACTATATTAACACAATACAATTTTGAAGTTTGAAGTCAGCTTGAAAAAAAAATTCTCCTTTTAATTGTGAACTGCTGTGCAACAAGTAATAAGTGTTTGTCTAAGTAAAAATATGGGTTTTTTTCAGAGCTCCAGCTCCCACAGGCATGAAACTAAAACAATCTCTGATTCAGTAACATCTGTTTAAATGTTTTGTTGCTTAATGTTCATCAGTAAACATATTTTTCACTCTACTGTGTATTTTTAGAATGTTTACCGTTGTTTAATTAGGCTTTTCTTTGATCAGTGAAAAAGGTAAAATCTTAAATAATGTGTTGTACTGATGCCATAGCACGTATTTCTCCATCTAATTAAAAGCAACTGTTATTTAAACCAAGCAAAACTGTTTGCTGGCTATAAAATATCTTAGTTCTTTTTCTACAGAAATGTAACAGTTTTAACTGATAAGTTCATGCTCCAGTAGGTAATAATGCAGGCACTTGCAGGAGTAATGTAAGGATTTAGTTTTAGACACCACCACCGAATTTGTGTTGCTACTACTTGCAAGTGCCTTAAAATTATTGACTAGACTACTGAGGTTTTTCAGTTCTCTGAGCTGTTTGCTTGTAATTGCAATTTGGTTGACCCTGTTTTGAGCAGAGTGTTGGACTAAATGATCTCCAAAGGTCCCTTCCAACCTCAGTGGTGCTGATTCTGTGTCACTATGCAGGTGATCAACAACCAAGTGAAGGTATTTGAAGGATGCTCTAGAAATATACTGGAAGTTAAGTAGGCATTGGCATAGGAAGAGTCTGTTTCCATACTTTGCAAATTTCTTTGGAGGAGGAGGAGGAAAGGTGATTTGCAGTGCCTTAGCTTACTGGTATACCACCCCTGAGATGAATTCTCACACTGTTTGGTATTTATTATTGAAACTATTCTTAAAAAGCGGTTTTCTGCTACTTCAAAAGAAACCCCACCCAACCAAAGAAAAATGAAGTAGACATGAGCTGGATGCTGAGCCAGCTTTAAGCCAAAACCTCTGTGGTTGACATGTTGCCACATCACAGGATCTGAGGTAGTGCAAGCTGAGGGTGCAGAGGTGCTTCTGTCTGCTAAAACAAAGTCCTAAAATAACTAAAAGTTCCATAAAATGACAAATACCTGCCTTTACATCATGCCTATGGAATATACCTCAGTTAGCATGACAGCAGTACCATTATTTTATTTTGGACTTTGGCTTCTTTCCCTTAAGCCCAACCTTGTGTTTCATAGTCACCACACTATATCTAACCTGATTCACACTAACAGCTCATGGAGCACAAATCTTACTTCTGATAAATGATGCTTATGTGAGTAAAAATCTTACTAACTTTAGTAGGTTCATTCTGTGAATTGGGTCCAGGGTATCGGGTTAATCACTCATGTTAATTAAGACTTTCTCTTTAAATGGGTAGTTTGCTTTATTACCTACACGTTATTTCACAAAATTCTTGGTTAACCTAAGGTCATGGGAAAATAGTATTATGAGTGTGTTGCAGGTTTTTAGAAATAGTTTCTAGTGAAAGCTTATAAATAAAAGAATGGAAGTCTTTGCACTTTGAAGTATAAAGGAAAATCTTATGAATATATAACTGGATGAAATAGCACATAGTTACTTTCTCCAAGGGAAGTAGAAAAAAGATATGTCTGGCGTCAAGATGATGGACTGTTCAGTTGCCTGCTCGTACTGGATCAGGATATTGTGTATGAGTTTATTTAGAATATAATATTTTGCTTTCTTTGCTGATGTATTAAATATATACAGCTATTTGGGTGGTTTGTGCATTTTCTTTCTTTAAAAACCACCTAACTTCAGTGCTTAGTTACCCAGCATGTGCTTTTGACCACAGTTAATTAACTAATACTTTCAAAAGAGGAGTATATTCCCTTTGCTTTCAAAACTGTTCATCTAACTGTAATTCCTGTTACTTATACTGTACTATAATTTTTCTTAAAATGACCATGGGTACCAGCATATGAAAACTTCATTGCATTCTTTCATGGTGTGATAAAAAAAATTAAAAAAACCCCACCACAGAGTTGGTGAGGGAATATTTCTTTCTAAGTAAAATTATCAACTGCAATTATAGATCTATGTGTAGGTTTTTTTCTGATTTAAACATAGTATTTATGGTATTAAACTGCTACTGAAGAGGAAAAAGCAAGTAATTGAGAGAATTTCTTTTCAGGCCATTAAGATTCTCTTGCATTAGTATTTTCTAAGCCTGTCCCGCCCACCCCCTTTGTTGTTGCTTCATTGTCTTGTTGCCTACAACAGCTCGTAAATAAAGGCTAAAGTGTAGCAGAGAGAACTTTCTAATGAGACCGAATGATGGGTGTGTTACCTCAATCTTCTGTCATTTGTATCCTATTGTAATTGTTTTTCTAATCTGCATAACTTTAACGGTTGCAGACCTGCAGAACAAATCTTATTTTCAGGGTAATGGTAAGTTAATAACATACTCAAATTATCTATTTTATAATGATCTTAAGAAGATCATAGTGAATTTTAAAATATGTTTTCGTGTTTTTTTCAATAACTCCAGAGGAATGTCTGAAAACATAAAGCATTTTGCTGACTTAAAACAGCTGATTTTTTAAAAATATAATCAGTTTTGTATAAGTAATGGAAAGAAAGCTTCAGCCTCTGTATCCTGACTTCTTGATATCTGTGCACTAACAAAAATGATCATTTTGATAAGCAGAGCGTATTAGCAGTCTGTCATTTCATGCAACACACCTTGTTGTGGTAGCTATCGTGGATTTCAGTTAAAAAGCAACACCCAAAATTCTGTCTCAAACATGCGGGTGTATCAAAGTACAAACAGTAAGCTGCACGTGGTTATATATGACACTGTATCTGTAGCTAATGTCATTGTACTGATTAAACATTACATATGCATTATTACTATAGAATCACAGTAGTTTCCCAGCCTGACCTCACAAGAATCTTAAAGGATTTTGTAATGAAACAACCATACCCTGTGTATGATAATTAACTATAAGAAATTGCAATTACCCACTGTATACACACTACAAGTTTTTATGGCTTTATAGCCCCATCAGACCATATATCCTTTCATACATCAAAGGTAAGTCATTAAGTGTGCCATCATACTTTTACTGCTTTAGTACTAATTAATAAAACACTAAATTAGATAGGTCTCCAAGGACCTTGCTTTGTTTCTATTTTTATGTTTACAGTGTCAAACAGACAACTTTTCTCAATCTTTAATGAATGCAGCACTCATTAGCAGCTGCCTGTGCATCTCCGATCTCATGCCATTTCCACTTTGGCAAATGCATACAGGTAAATGTTGGGATAAGTGCTTTGGATGCATTTCTAGCTGTGGCAGCAGGAATCACCTGTTTTTCCACAGGCAGAGTATCTAAAAGCTCTTATGCGCAGAGCCCTTACCATATTTCTGCTCCGCCGATTCCACTACCTAGTCTGCAGTGACTGTTACATGAAATAATGATTGGTAGCCAGTGGAAGGTGGCAGCGTGGCTTTTCTGATGTCCTGAGAGCAACCTTACTGACAGCGGTTGTTTGTTCTTTGGCGATGTGAGATGTCAGATCCACGTGGAGTTCTTTATATTTTGTGTAGTTTTTGTTGAGCTTTCATTTAGGTTTTCTTTGAGCAAATGACCACAAATAAAACTGTTTAGTAAATGACTAAGAGCTAGATAGCCTGATATGTGTCAGCATTTCAACTGAAATTACAAAGGTAATGAAATCAAGCTGAATTTCCCCCCATTGCATTTTGTATTTCAGCATTTATAATAGGTATGAAAAACTGGTCTGTTAGCTTCATATACGAACGCCTCAAGAAACAGTTAGCAGGTGTTGAAACTTGCTAGATTTGTGTGTGAGACTGGATGGCCTGATTTTTCTGTTGCCCAGACTTTTATCTAGGACTCACAGAAAACTACATAACTACATTTAAATATTGTAGTATTTGTTCAGTAGCAACAGCAAAAAAAAACCCCCTAAAAACCCACCAGCAGAAATTTCATTGCACCATAGCTTTTCCCATCAAAAATCTATTTCATTCTAGTAATACATCAAAGTTATTCCATTTTGATTTATGAAATCTGTCCATTTACAATTGTGTTGCCCAAACTTATGAAAAGTGGAAGATATACTTTGAATTTAAACAGCTGTGTTAACTCTGTATTGAAAACCTCTCTGAAATTCATTGTTGAAAATGGGTGTTTAACCTGGTCGCCTATATGTCCAGGGAGTGTTGGACAGAAACTCAGAACTGCCAAAAGCAGTAGAGTAGTGGGCTACCAAAAACCATATGAGGTTGTCACCTATGCCTCACTATCTTCAGTTAGTCTTTCATCTCTTGAGGTGAGGCAAAAATAGTACAATATCATGTTAGTGTCTGAAAAGGACAGCATGAGGACAGCTAAGCAGTGCTGTGCTGGCAACCTAAAAGGCCAAATTTTGGCCTTTTCTGGGTATTTTTAATGACAGAATGACAATTTCTGTTGTTATTTTTTTTACTCATTTTTAAATATATATAATTGTATGATATAGTAATCATAAGTAGATGAAAACATAATAATAAATGCCTTGTTGATGAAAGAAATCACAACCCTATTATAATTTTGCACTATTCAATCTGTCTTTATGACTATCATAGCCTAAACCATTTTTAGATGTTAATTATTTCATACGTTCTTTCATCTTGTTGAGAGGGTGAACATGGTGTTTCTGAATCCTGAATCTGACATTAGAATTCTTCCAAAGAAATTGAAAAACAAATTTGGACAATTTATAATCTCATACGTAAATGTCAGTGTCTTTCAGATGGCAATATAATCTGAAAGAAATTAGTTGCAATGTATTTGTTTGAAATATGTTTTGGTAAGTGATATTTAATAGTAATTCACAAAGAGAACATTTGCTGAAGAAGGCTTTTTTGTCTAATAAGAATGAGCATTATTAGAATATTAAGATGAGAAAATCAAGTTCTCTGTAGAATTTAAAAAGGCACTTCCAACGTGACCTTTTCAGTTTCTATCACTTGTATTTACCTTAAAATAAAGTTGGCAGTTTCATGCATAGTTTGTTGTTAGTAGACCATGTGTAGAGCAAATGTGTTAAGCTTAAGGTATACCTACATGTAAGTTAATAAGAAAAACACTGTATCTGCTACTTTGTAGTGCTGGAAAACAGAAACATAGCTATGGCAGGGAAGTGTTACTTACTGCTGGTTTTCTCAGTCATGCATTCTGAGACTTCTAAAAGGAGTCTCTGTGCTTATTTTGAGTGACAAGCATAAACCATTCACAGGTTTAATTTTCATGAATAATACCACCATTCCAAACTTTGGCAGAACACCCTGCTTCATACTGCGTCAGCTGCTCGCACTGTACACACACAGCTGACACACGTGCAGTTCATACGACTGGATGGAAGGTGCTGTAAAGGTCAGTGGGGAAACATAAATACCGAAAGCATGTGTATCCTGAATCAGATGGGAATCCTTGAGATAACCCATTTAAAGGAACTAAACTGTGATAAAGACTTTCCCTCCTTGACTACATCATCTTCAGCACAGAATCTGCCACTAATCCTTTTTGTTGTAAATGTAGGATTTGCTGTATTCTAGTGAAGCAATGGCTGGGTGCATTCATTACATACCAGCCCTTGAATCTGTGATGATTTTCATAGACAAATCAGTGATTAAATCATTTGCAACACTCCCCCCTCCCCCCGAAACTACTGATATAAATGCAAACTTATTACGCCTTTCAAATGTTTCATTTCACATTGTCTAAGATAATCCTGTATTAAAAACATGATGATATTCTAAATTAGCTTAATTAGTGTGGGTTCAAAGTGTTGAAGGAACTGTAGAGGTAAAATAATAGAAAATAGTATAAATAGCTAAAGATTTGTCACAATACTCAGAATACTCCAAATGACATCATCTTTGCTTTGACACTGAGATGGCAGAATTAGTATGCAAATCACATTAAATCAAAATGCCTTCATTATGTTTTTCAAAGTCAAGTGAGATTTCTGATTCAGTTAAATAACAGTGCTTCTTTCTTGCGTGGATCAGGTACTACTGTGCTCTGACCTCTGACTAAACACTGGCTCAGTCTGAGCTTATAGAAAGTCCCCTTCGGGGAACCACCTGATCATAAAAAAGAAAGCAACTCAGACAACTGGAGGAGGAAGGTTTTTCAAACGTGTTCCTCTTCTGCTGAGGCTCATCTTTGGAGAGAAGTACTTTGTGTGGATGTGAATGATTTTCTAGACCATTCCATCGTGCAAGGGAAAGAAAGAAGGAAAGAGAAAGGGCTGGAATCAGGATTTCTGTTGTGAATCCCTCTTTTGAGTTTTAGTATAAACACTTGTTCTTGTCCTGTGTTACCCACACACATGTATGAGACAAACAAAGTAGCCATTTGTCACTGAAATTGGCACAGGTAGAAACATAAATAGGTTTGTACATGAGGTTTTCTTCATCCTTTTAAATTAAGACAATAGCTTTTCTTCCCCTTTGACAGTCTTAGATGGGTTAACAATAACATAATAACATCACTTAAGTAATTTCAAGACTACTGAAGTGCCTCCAAACTGATATTATTTTCCTTCTAATGGAGCTCACATTTTCCCCTTTAAGGCGGTATACATACACAGCAATATCCACCTGCTCTGACTGGGGTCATCCATGGGCTGCCGGGGAATCCCTGCCCGGGTGTCCGCCCACCTTCTCCTGGGCTTGCCTGGGGATTCACAGGCATGTTCCTCAGACTTTTCCTCATTTCTATTTGGTCTTCTGGCATTTTTTTCCCTTTCTGAATACTGTCATGAAAGGGAGAAGAGTGGCTTAGGCTGCCTAGAAGGTCCTTGTCACAAACATTAGGGGAAAAAGCTATTTTAATATGAATTTGTGAAAAGCATGACTTAACAGAATTAAATGGCATGGTCCACTTTACTATTTATTCAACATGGAAAAGCATATAAAGGCAAAATCAAATTAGCAATGGATTAGTATAATTTATACACAAAGTAAAATGCTTTAGAGAGTCAGGGAAGTCAAGTTAGAGTTGGATTGCTGCAACATGGATTAGGGAGAAGGGGCAAAGAAATTCCTCTCCTTGGGTCATGGCGTGCACCCCCGTGCTTTCTAAACTCCTCAAAACAGAAGTCTAGGTGTGGCTGACTCCACTCCTAGCTCCAGACCCGGGCAATGGTTTATGGCAAAGATATTAGGGAAAATAAGTAAAGGAAAGAGGGTGAGGGAGTTTCCTCCCCTTGAGTCATGAAATTGAGGGTGGACCCCCTTGATTTCTAAACTACTTGAAGAGAAGTCTGGGGGTGGCTGGATTGATTCCTAGTCCCAGACTTACATGATGGTTTTAATGTCTGAAGAACCAAGGAAAGGAATTGTGGTGTATTGGGTTTTGTGTTGTATTGTGCAAAACTTTGGGTCAGCAGCAGTTTGGAATCACAGCAGTTGACAGTTCCTTAACACTGTTCATATATATCACACAATTAGTTTATATAATTCCCCAGCAACACTTAACTCTCAGTGGATCAGCACAATAACTAAATCAAAGACATAACAAAGTTATAGACATAAGGTTGCGTGTGTACGCTCACACAGAGATAGCTTTATGTATATATAAAGGTACCTGTTAAAATTTCCCCTGGTGTTCAGTGAAAATAGCCATGTAGGATACCAGTGCATCTCTCAAAGGGCAAAGAGTTGAGCCTCAAGGAGGTTTTCAGCCCAGGTTGCATCCACAGTGTTTGGGTTTCACCTACTTGAGAGTTTGTGAACTCTGAGAGGTGTCCCACTCAGAGGGAGGTGCTGGGCACAGCCCGCTGTGGTCCAGAAGAGCTCAAAGGATCTTTTATGGAACCGCTGTTTATAGAGTCATCAGTAACTTTCCACTTTGGCCACCACTTGGGTTTGGTAATTACTGGGATGTCAGTAATTGATGGTACTAACTTGCCCAAGTCTCAGGGTTGTGGAGGAAGGATTAGTTCTCATTTCCTCTGTGGCCAGGTGGTGGAATTCCTGGTACGCACCCTGATCAGGCAATTGAGCTTTCGGCATGGCCTGTCCCATTTTTGTTCTCCACCTTAGGAGCGTAGGAGTGCTTAATACGGTCAAGGGACGCCTAACCGCCAAACTCCCTACACCATGGTTAAGGCTTTATGGGAATCTTTAGACTGTAGAGTGGTCCAGGAACTGGTGGGGGAGAGGAATGCACCACCACAATCCACCTCCTGACTATAGTCAATTCACCTTGCCCTCACAGAGTGGCGGTGTGGTTGCCCCTTGCCTCTGTGCCTATAAACAGATTGATGCTTTATTCCAACTATAAGCTGGGGGGAAATTTTGTGTTAGGTTAACCTTTGTAATCATTAAATCATAGGCATATATGTGATTTCATTAAATGTGATTAAGGAACATTATATACATAAGGAGTTTCTTGCAATAATCTAAACTTGTTGCATCACTTGCAAGTTTCAATATACAGAACAATGTTTAACCCCAAGCATAGTATAACTAGGGTAATTATAAGCATGATGGGATGTAGCATCTGGTTCAGTATTCCAGTTGTTGGCAACTATCCAAATGAAGTGTACCACCAGCGATGTTCTCCACATTTCTTCACTCTTTCTAGGACATGGTGTATCTCCTTGGTGTCATGATGGACAGTAATCAGGGTTCTTTGTCCATTTTCTCAGATTTGTTTCAGCAATCATTGTAGGTCATCATGCTGTAATAGTTTCCTTACCAGTATAAGATTTATTCCTATGGGGGTAGGTATCGGATCTTGATACGATGTGTAATTAGGTTGTAGCAATAGGAGCTGAATACTTAAAAGTCACATCCCATAATTTCAGGAAAATTACAAATACAGATATTTGAGTGATCATCTGTTTCCACAGTGGTGTTGTCTATAAATAGAAAATCACAGAGGGTTCTCATACAAACACATCTGTTTCCAGTATATACTAGTACAGTTTCAGGGGTTTCATTGGGGTGTACTTCAAAATGATAAACCTTTTGTTTGGTTTCAAGACAGACGTCTTGAGCCTAGATGATATTATTTTCACAGATAAATCCCTGTTCTTTCTGCACAACACATGCATTGACGGTGACGGTTTGCCATTTATTTCTGTTTCCTTGGATCCATACTCTATGCTCTAGTGGATGGAGTATGGTTATGTGGTGATTTAGCCCCAGCACAATAATTGGGTATGTGGTATATAATGAAGCATTGTGAATTGTTAAAACAAAAGCTGTGGCTTTACTGTCAGTGGAATCAAAGGTGAGATTGACTGGATGACACCAGGATTGGAATTCCCTTTAAAATTTCATTGCCTTATCCCAGATTATTTTTCGTATTTCAGTGGGTACGATTCCTCCTTCTCTAATAATAGCTGCTACTATAGATCGTAGCCATAATTGTTCTTGGATAGAACTTAGGGCAAGAGAGGCATTACCTTGGATTGTACAAAGAGCATTTATCATTAACTGATGGTCTTTTTCTCCTATTCACTCTCTTTGACGTAGAGTGTTTGATAGGAACCACTGATTTGCTCCTAATGCCAGTAAAGATGATTCTAGTAGGCATTCTAATTTTTTTAGGTCATTGGTAGCAGAAGTTAACTTGTTCATTAGGACTTCAGCATCTATGCTATTCAATACTTCCAGTCCTGTCCCTAAGACACCAGTCACATCTTTCCTTGATCGTTTTGGATAGGTGAGGGTTTGATTATGTAACCATGCTAACCATCCTGTGTAGGATGTACCCAAGAATGGTGAGCAGGTAGGTTTAGCTGAGGAAATACCAACTTGCACTGATGGTTACACTCGTCTGAGAGACCGTGATGGGTTGAATAACATTTGCTGTTGTCCAGTGTTTTTAATTGTGTAGGGACCGGTGTTAAAAATCTGAGGAGACAGTTCAATAGGAGGCTGAATTGGTAAACATGATTGTTCGCTATCAATCTTGAATTGAAAACCTAGGCTGGAACGAGAGTTGGGATCTGTCCAAAGGCACATTATGAGTGCTAACATAGTATTGTAAAAGTATATCAGCATTTGTGTTTGAAAGGACAATCATGTCTGTGTTGGTTTCCCCGATGTACTTTACAATAATGTATAAAGTCATTGCCGTGTATTTAGTGTGGTTTTTGATTTGGCCTCCTATTGAAATAATGTCTCCTTTGGTTCCCTTTAAAGATGGAATTTGTTGATTTTCATCTTCTTCAATGGCCCATTCTTGTTATGGAATAAAATATGATTGTGTACTACTACCGTGGGTTAGTTTAGGTTAGGTGAGCTGTTACAGTAGATTTCACTCACAGCTGAGAAATATGTATGGTACAGAATGTGCTAAAGTTACCAAATTGATTAGCACAAATAAGGGAAATGAGGGTGTCTGCCCCGAACACTGGGCTTGTTAGTATATAAGCCAAATTTGGTTCAGGCTGCTGCTGATTGTTCCTGGGAGAAGAATAAGCAATTCTCTGATGGTTGACTCAATCTCCAGGGAAGGTATGCTGGTATCATTCCTGGTGTTGTTCCTGGAAAGAGAAAACAATACAAGTCTCGGCGGGGTTTTTCCGGACGGGTTACCCCTTAGTGGCTGAATTTGTTTAACTTCTGTGGTTAAAGACAAACATCCCTTTTCTAAATTGGAGTATCTCTGTTCGGTCCTTAAATGCGTTTGAGCTGAACAATAAAGGTCTCTTTGGTCTGTCAGGGCCAGTTTGGAATAGATCACAGTAAGTGCCATGTTCAGCAAAATCCCATTCTGCTATGATGGGGTTGTGGGGGGTGTACTGGTCTTGGTCTCGGACATTTTTCAGGTGGGACTTCAACTTCTGCTCAGTGTAATGCTTTCCACACAGCTGTTGCTGCTTCCCCCACCTTTTCAGGGGAGGTCCCTCTGATTAGATCATCATCTATATATTGGTACAGTTTTGTATCCTGAGGGACTGAGGTTGCCTGTAAAAGTTCAGCAAGCACAGCATGAGCAATCATGGGTGAATATTTATGTCCCTGTGTGAGTCAGTTAAAGGTATATTTTACACCTTCCCAAGCAAAAGCAAATTACTCTTCATCTTTTTTCTTGTAAGGGGACCATAAAGAATGTATCGTTTATATCTAGTGCTGCCATCCATGGGTGTGTGGCTGCTTGAATTGTGGCTGTTAAAGTTGCAATGTTAGGTACTGTGGCTGTGTTAGCATTTAGGCACCGGTAATCAATAGTTGTTTGCCATATCCTGTCCGGTTTTCAGATTGGCCAGACTGGTGGATTATATGGGGAATGGGTTCTAGATAGGATTTGTCATTTTTCCAAATCCACTAGGACTTCAGAAATTTCATTTTATGCTGCAGCAGAAATCAGGTACTGCAGGACATTAGTAATTTTTGGATCAGGGAGTGTGGGAGCTGCACGGAGTACACGCACTGCAGTCTCCAGATTTTCATTAGCGTTTGGGTCAATTTTTGAACCAAAAGACCACACACTACCTGCCATCTGACAGACACCAGATTTGGCTGTTCAGAACACCAAAGCCCAAAATATTTTCATTGTGATCTTTAACTGTGTGCTGGGTTCAGTCAGGAAAGGGCTAACTCCCTTTACTCTGGTTGCCAGGGAACTCTGTTGCTGGACAGTAAGTGAAAACATTGATAAGGCCTCAGCTGGTGCTGGGGATGGCTTGTACTGAACTCAAGGTCTTTTGTCCGCTTCGGATACTGTAGCAGACCCAGACTAACCAAGGAAGTATTTCATCCCATAGTCCGTCATGTTCCGGTCTTTTTGGGTGGGGAAGAGGGGTCCGGTAGCCATTACTCTTCCCTTCTCTCTCTCTCCCTTACTCCCTTGCTCGTCGCTCCGGGCACTTGCTAACCCTCCTGCGTTAGCTGCTTTGCCAGCTCCTGTGCTGGCTCATTCGTGTGGGAGCTGGTGGATTGTTTTGACTTTTATGGCCGTGTTATCAGTGATAAGGTTTGCTCAGAATCTGCTGCGTAGGCTCCCGGGCTCCGGCCTTCAGGCCGCGGCTCTCGGGCTGCGATCGCTCTCGGGCTGTGGGTCTCGGGCTCTCTGGGTCTGATTTTCATTCCTCAACATCTGGGTGTGCATTGGTCAGTGGATGGTGGGAAATTGTATCATATTGTATCATATTGTATATATTGTACTATATGTTTCATTTTCTACTATTTTAAGTATTTATTAGCAGTAGTACCTGTATATATCGATTTAGATTTAATTAGTAAATAGTTCTTATCTCAATTTTACGAGCTTCCTTATTTCTTTTTTTCTTCCGATTCTTCCCCTCCACTGGAGGAGGGGAGGGGGATTTGTGAGAGCAGCTTCGTGGTATTTTGCTAGCCGGAGTTAAACCACGACAAACTGCAAAGCAAGCAGACATGACTTCTCACCTGGGAGTCATAAATTAACCTTGACAGTTTGGCAGACAGTGCTTGCTTCATTTACTCCAGGGACTTTAACTCTTTGACATCTGGGTCGTATACCCAGCTTGTTGGCATCTTGTTGTGTTAGTATTGAAATCTGTGCTCCCGTATCAATTAGGATTTTTATTAGCGGTTGTTGAGGGCCAACTGGGATTAAAATGTATGGGCCATTTTTATTATTTATCCACTGAAAGGTTTCTACTTGCTGGACAGACAGACCCAATTGTTGTCCAGGTATTGTTAGTTTTTTGGGTCTTGGGTTTTGTCAAGAAAAGGGTTATCACTCCTTGGAGTTTGGGATGGTGCCTGAGGGTTTAGAGTGCTCTCTCTCTGATTTTGTCTCTGAACTACATGAACTAAATCCTGGATAATGCTGGTGGGTTGTCTTTGAATTGCAGCCCTTGGAATGCCTAATGCTAATGCTTGATTAAATAGTTCTCTCCACCTCTGAGTCCTAGACTGACGATTAGTGAGTTCCCGTTCCTGGGAACTATTTTGGGATGATTGTTTAAATTGTCTAACATTGTGACCTGTGACTTTGGTCTCATTGGTTAGGCCACTCCATCCCATCTGTCTCCCATGATTTACAATATCATGCATCAGCATTGCCCAGGTAGGGAGAGGTCTGCGCATTAGTTCTTCCTCCTGTTTGTCAAGAGCATGTCTTATGTCTAATAAGGCATTGTAATTGGTGTTTCTCCTGATTTCATCTCGTTTTGCAATGAGGTAATATTTGAGTATAGTGGGCGCTCCTTTAATTAATGGTTTCAGCATTTCATGATCGACCGTCGTTGATATGGGGATATTGTTTGGACCGTGGTCATGCATAGCCTTAACACAGGCAGCCTTTGTAATAGCTACAGAGACCTCACCTAAAGATTTAATAGGTATTATTAGAGGCTCTCCTCTCTCCAGTATATATGCCACTCTGCTTATTATTGAGTGGAGATTATTTGGAGGATCAGGACCAGCATTTAAAAAGACACCTGGATCCCAAAACCCATTAGCCTCCTCACCATTTAGTAAGATTCTCTCTCCTCCAGTCAGACATACTCACCATAAATACTCAGTCTCAGTTTCACCTGCTTTACGGATATAGCGTTCTTGTAAATTAGCCATCTGAACTGGATCGAATGGGATCATTTTTAGGGTACGATCTCCTGCTCCACCGCAAGGTCCGGTGGTTTCTTCTGTTTTTATGATGGGTCTGACTTCATGATTAGGGGAATTTGAAGGAGATAAAGAATCGTTTTCCCTTGGTTTGCTGTCATTATAGTCACCCCATATGTTTCTGTTCCACTTTTTAGGGGGTACAATTAATTCCCTAATTTTCACACTATCAGGGAGATGGGGAGCCTGCATAAGCATCATTTCAACCTTTTCTTCCAACTTCTCAGTTTTCTCTTTTTCTTCCTGTAACTGTTTCTGCAGCTGCTCAATTCTCAAAGACACTGTTAATTCAGCTGCTTTTCTGCCTTCTATTTCTTTCTTTAGGTCCATTATATGGCCCTTGGCCTCCTTTAGCTCCTTTTCCACAGCTTCCCAATAATGCCAATTATCATGAGCCCATTCTTCTGAGAATCTGGGACTTGGGCTTATTCCATGCTTTTGTAAGTAATCAGTGATACCACTTGCCATCCTGCCGACTACGCCAATTTGTCGTGAAAGGGAGAAGAGTGTTTTAGGCTGATTAAAAGATCAGTGTCACAAATATTAGGGGGAAAAAGCTATTTTAATATGAATTTGTGAAAAGCACGACTTAACAGAATTTGATGGCAAGGCTCACTCTACTACTTGTTCGACATGGAAAAGCATGCAACGGTGAAATCAAATTAGCAGTGGATTAGTATGGTTTATACACAATGTCAAATGATTTACAGCATCAGGGAAATCAAGTCAGAGGTGGGTTGCTGCAATGTGGATTAGGGAGAAGGAGCAAGGAAATTCCTCCCCTTGGGTCACGAGGTTCAGAGTGGACCCCCTTGCTTTATAAACTCCTCAAAAGAGAAGTTGTCGTGGTTTAACCTCAGCTAGCAATTAAGTGCCACACAGCTGCTAACTCACCTCCCCCTCCTACTCCAGTGAAAGGAGAATTGGAAGAAAAGACAAGGAAGCTTGTGGATTGAGATAAAAACTATTTTGATAATTGAATATAAATGAATCTTATAGTGATACTAATAATATTAACAATACTACTAATAAAATATAATGGAAAATAAAACAAAAGATACAGTCCCTCACCACCTGCTGACCGGTACCTAGCCAGGTCCTGTGTAGCGAGAGTCTGAGCCAGAGAGTCTGAGAGCGTTTGCAGCAGAGTCCAAGAGAGATCATACCAGAATTGAGTGAGAGCATGACTGAGAAAGCCAACTGACCCACCAACTAACTGCAGAACAAAAAACGAGCGAAGGAACAAGCTCTGGCCCACCCCTGACCGGTATACTGAGCATGATGTGCTGTGGCATGAAGTATCCCATTGTTCAGTTTGGGTTAGCAGTCTCAACTGTGTTCTTCCCCACCCCCTCCCAGCTGCTTGTAATTAGAATGTTGTGAACACAGGTGAAGTATCAAAAGCTGACAAAGACCTTGAATTAGTGTGAGCAGTCCTTAGCACCAACTAAAAATCGCCTTATCAGTACTGTTCTCAAGGCAAATCCAAAACGCAGCCTGACACCAGCCACTGTGAAGAAAATTAACTCTACCCTGACTAAAACTGGCACAGAAGTCTAGGGGCAGCTGAATCCACTCCTAGTCTCAGACTTGGGTGACAGTTTATGTGTAAGGAATCAAGGAAAGGAATTATATTGTGTTGGGTTTTGCATTTTGTGCAAAACTTTGGGACAGCAGCAGTTTGGAATCACAGCAGTTGACAGTTCCTCAACACTGTTCATATATATCACAAGATTAGTTTATATAGTTCCCCAGCAAAACTTAACTCTCAGTGAATCAGAACAGTAACTAAATCAAAGACTTAACAAAGTTATCGACATAAGGTTGCGTGCGTATGCTCACGCAGAGATACAGAGATAGCTTTATGTATATAGAAAGGTACCTGTTAAAGTTTCCCTTTGCATTCGGTGAAAATAGTCATGTAGGATCCCAGTGCGTCTTCAACAGGCAAAGAGTTGAGCCTTAAGGTTTTCAGCTTGAATTGCATCGACAGTTCTCAGATTTCACGCATTTGAGAGTTTACAAACCTCAAGAGGTGTACCCCCCCTCCTCCCCTCCCCCCCCCCCCCTCCCCCCCCCCGAGGGAGGTGCTGGGCAAAGCCCCCTGCATTCCAGAAGAGTTCAAAGGGTCTTTCTTGGAAGGGCTGTGTTTATAGAGTCCTGAGATAATTGACTTTAAGCATCAGTAACTTTCCACTTTGGCCAATGCTTGGGCTGGTAATTACCGGGATGACAGTAATTGATGGTACCAACTTGCCCAAGTGTCAGGTTTGTGGAGGAATGATTAGTTATTCCATTTTTATTTCCTCTGTGGCCAGGTGGTGGAATTCCTGGTATGCACCCTGATCAGGCAACTGAGCTCTGTCCTGTTCTCCTCCTTAGCAAAGCAGGAGTGCTTGATACGGTCAAGGGACGCCTAACCGCCAAGCCCCCTACACAATGGCTAAGGCTGTAAGGGAATCTTTAGGCTGTAGAGCAGTACAGGAACTGGCGCGGGGAAATGCACCACCACACATACCTTGCCCTGAGGTGCCCACCAGAGGGTTCGGGGCTCAGCTGTGCCCTGCGGTGGGTCAACTGGAGTCGTCTGTGTCGGGCACAGGGCAGCCCCAGCAGCTCCTCACAGAGACCACCCCTCCCCTCCACTGGCGCCTGGGCACTGACACCCAAAGCAGAGTTATTCGTAGAGCAGCTAAAACATCAGCTCATAGTGTACTTTGTGATTCCTCTAAAGCAAGAGGACTGAAAAGGGAATTGGTCATGTCAGTCATGACAACAATGACAGGCTGGGAAGGATGGTGTTGCCAGCTGAAGGTGAGGTACACGTGCTTTACGCTTTGGGTGTGTTTGCTCCACCTCATGAGGTTTCCCTCAGGCTTTGCATTGTGTGTGTTTTAGCTGAGCGATATGCAAACACAGAAATATTTTGGAGTTAGTACAGAGGCAGGATGAGGAAAGCGTGGGTACTGCTGCTGCAGGATGTCCCTCGGCGAGGGCATGGGTCCCTGGCTGCTGCAGACTGTTAGTGATGGTGGGCGTGAAGTGCTGGCCTTTGAAATGCCAAGTTTAGCCTGAGTATCTACCATGGTGAGGAGTTTTGAACACATGCATGGCTACAGTGCCAGGTAATTCTTGAGTTTGAAACAGCTTTATAAAAGGTGAATTAGTTTTCTTAACAAAATATCACTTCAAAATTCATATGCCACTGATTACGTGACCTCTGAAAACCTTGGAAAAAAGAATTTCATACCTACTGTTTTTTCTCTCTCTAATTTGTCAGACTGATGACTCATTTGTCTGTCAGGCAAACTACAACATCGTAAACTTTAAAAAACCCCCTAACTCCAACCAGTTACTAAGAAGCTGGTAATAGCTTAGAACAATACATAGTAGAACCATTTCCAAGTTGTAATATTAAAGCAAAGACTGTTTACAGTTATAGATTACTGAAGTGGTGTCCATCATAATTTCATAAAAGTTAAGATTAGACACAAGTAGGCAGCTGTGGCCCCGTTGGGACAGGACTGACTGGACAGCAGGACTGATGTCTTGGCTTGCAGGGCTTCTGGTAGTGAGGTAAAGACCACAGGACTTGAGAAATTAGAAGATGAACATTTCCATGTGAGTGGTCCTTACAGGTACAGCATTGCTTTTACTCCAGGAATTATCTCTGGGTCTGGAAGAGCTGAATAAAGGCTGAGGAAAGAAAACAGATTTTGTTAAACAGTAAGTCTCAGCAGGTAACTTACTCATTCTCCTGTCAAAGACTTAAAAACCAAAACCAACCAAACAAAAAACCCGCATAGCATTTCTGTGCTTAACAGTTAAGTGCAAAGGCATTATGAGTTATTCCCCTTGAATCTGGATTCACAAAAACCTTGGAGAGGTTGAAAAGCACTTGTGTGCTGCAATACCTGTGTCATTTGTTTATGCTGTCTGTACTTGTGCCTGTAACTGGAGTTTCACACTCCATTCCTCCTTCAGGACTATTAATGGCTTATAATTTCTTTTTCCAATTCTTTGCTTTTGGATCTTAAATTTAGCATGTTTGCTTTCAAATAAGACGTGGTTACTATTTGCATATGCTAGGGCAATTCATGCCTTTTTTGAAAATGAGTCAGGAAAATTTTATTATTCAAATAACTTTACTTTGAACCACTATTGTAGCTTGGTAATTTATGATAAAACCTTGAAAGTTTTCAGGAAGAGTGCTTTTGAATCCTCTTTTAGAGACCCAGTGAAAAGAGAGAGCTGTTTATTAAAAATATCCCAAAAGATTTCCTAACTTTTTGTACTTAGACTCGTAGAAGCAAACATGCAATCTTTTAAGGATTCTGCCTTTGCTCTTGTATTTATATACACCTTGGGAGGTTTGAAAGGGAGTGCCTTCTCTCTCTACTAATTGGTCACAACAAAGACTCCAGATATGTGAATTTAATAGAGTAAAAATTCCTACAACATTGATAGCTTAGCACACATACTGACATTCCTGTTGCTTTGCTTCTTGGTGTTCAAAAATGTAGGAAACTCTGTGCATAGTGATAGGCTACAGCAATATTAAGTATATGAGATGAAAATCTCAAAATCACAGCATTGCTAAGTTGCCCATGCAGTATGAATATATGCATCATTATAGGGCCTGTTACGAACTCACGTATACTTTCTCTCACAGCGACCTGGCTCATTCAGGCTGTAGTAACGTGAAGATCATGTGGAGTAATTCAAGGTCTTGTGTACATAAATTTAAGAGTTGATCAGAATGTATAACATGGCTCCAAAAAGAAGTACATTCATGTGCCATCTTTAAAACAGGTACTGGTTTTCACTTTAACTAAGACTGATAAAGCAAGTATCTTTTCTTGAATTTTGGAAATATTATGTTCTTTGATAGAAGCTAAGCACTCTCATCCTGTTTCCGTTCTTATGAGTAAACTGGATTTAAAAGGATTGACATATTTCATATTATTACAATTAGTATTATAATTAAGGTATTTTATAATATCCATTATTTTTTGATGCCATATGTAACCACACTTACATAACATATATAGCCAAACTGTGGATATGATGAATAGTCTGTGTTCATATAAATCTGAATGTATATGTCAAGGAGAACAGTTGATTTTCAAATATAATTGTAAGAATAGACATGACACAGTATTGCCACTGGTTTACACTGGAAGTCTTTTTATCACATAGTCTCACCAACTAACCTCCTATTTATTTCAGTCATGTTTTCATAGAAAATGCAAGTGTACTAGTAAAATGTTCACTAGTGTGGAGCGGAGTGTCTGTGGGAATTCCTAGAAGCAGTTGTATTAGTATGTTTCTATTTTCAAAGCCATAGCAAGGTGTTCCCTATTACCATCTGTTCTTTTGAGAGCTTGACATTGAAAGATTTATCATAAATCAGATTAAAAATGACACCATGCTTTGGATTTTCTTTAGTAGGTTATGAAAGGACTGATAGGTAGATACTGCCTTTTCTCACTGAATCTGCTTTTACTTTTGAGATTTTTCCTGGGGATAGTAAACTGAAGATTAAAGCTGATAGTCTTATGATAGAAGAAAAATGTGTTCTTGGTGTTTCAGGTGAGTTATAGGAGCGAAGTATATAGAAATAGAGGCAACAAAAAGCCATTGAAATTCAGAATTTCAAACAAATAAAAGTGAAATAATACCTCTAGTCTTGTTTCTGCTGACGGATCCTCCTGTTATCATCAAATAATTAGATTGGATACAAGCGGTGGTTTAAATGGATTAGATGCTGGCACCCAGTACAGTGTCTATCTATTGAGGACCAAATGTTGAATAGGAATGCAAATTTTTGCCCCACCAGTTTTCCCTGACCACCATCACTGCCTGAGCTTTCTTCCCCTACATTATTGCATGTCTCATCAAAGTGAGTTATTTGGAACAGATAAGGATGTAAAAATCACCAGCAGTGTAAAAAGGGTGGCATGAGAAAAAGGTATGTGGTTTTGGAAGCCTTCTAAATAGATGAAATAATAAAAGAATAGGAATGGTCTCCATCAGTGGTAGTTCTACTGTGTAGTTGTCTGATTCTTATACACTGAAAGTTTCCACCTCTTAGCTACCTGCCAAATCAGCTTCCCGGGTGGTGGTCTTTGATGGTTTGGAAATGTTGGAAAAAAATCTGAAGTGAAATACCATTTTCCCATCAATATCTGTGGTACCTATGGTGCTTACATCATTGACGACCTTATTATTCTTTTAAAGCTCTGGAGTACCTGCAGTCACCTTGTGAGACAGTGAGAGGAAGGCAGGGCATCCTGGGTCCGTCTTTATCTGACAGCGGAAGAGGTAGCATTCAGGTTCCTTAAAATTTGGATGGTGTCTGTTTGGAAAAATCCTTAAAGAGAACTTGCAATAGTCAGGCTTTCGGTATGCAGAATTACTCACAGAGCTTGTTGTCCTGCTACAGTATTTCACTTCTGTTGTGGAGGCACTGTTTGTGTTGCTGCAAAAAAGTTGCAAATGATCATTGGCAGCTTCAGTGACTGTAACTGGTTAAAGTTCAGAACTCCCTAATGCAATTTTACTATTGCAAACTAAAATTAAACTTGAAATATTCTTCTCTCCAAACTCTGCAATTCTGAATTATATTCTTTACAAACTCACAATATATATTTCTCTTAATTTAAATTATTTAATACCTAATATTTATACTGGGATCTGCTGATTTACTTTAAATACAGTAGCATTCAAAACTTAATAAAAGTTAAAATTGAAGTTTAATAAATCAAAAAGAAACCTGTTTTCAATGGAAGGAACAGGAAATGGGAAGTTATTAATAAGAGCAGGTTCTCAGCTTGAGACAGGAGTTAACTTTCCACTGAGATCCAAGTTTATAAAAACTCATTGCCTGGTAACTGCATTCTGATCTTAAGGATGGGTTTCTTTGAGATTATACATCATGATGCATGTTTGTCTTTATGCTAGAAAAATATCAAATTGTAAAATTTGTTAAATGTCTTTGGGTCTGATTTTAAAATACTGCATGCACTTACTAGTTTAGTCTTTTGATATGATCATGTTGAGAGATGATCCTTCTGTAACTGAGCACAAACTATCTGAAGATCTTTTGAGTGTATATTTGCAGTTTTTGTGAACCATATTAAATGCATGATTTTTTTTTGTCCAGCTGTACCAACCTGCCGTTTCCTCTCCCTCTCCTTTCTGCTCCTCTTTCTTGTAAAGCTAGTTTCTTTAATAATTTGCATAGAAGAAGATGGTGGCATGGTTCAGTTGTGGAAGAAGTGGGTGACAACAATGTCTTCCAGCATTTATAGGGAGGCCTAAATTAACACAAAGCAAATGGAAAATTTCTAGCTGGAGGCTGAACTGGGATAATGATTTCCTGAAAGAATTCATCACCAGTACTAGTTCAATGTATTCCCTATACCCACAACTTGTCCTCCCAGGTATGGCAGCACAATTCTTCCTGAGGCTGTGCTGAAGTCCAGTTTCACAATCAGCATGGCTGGCCCACACCTCCCAGGCTCTGTTTTTCACGGTTCTTTCTATTTAGGAAAGAGAGTGCCTACAGTAATTTAAATAAAAATATATCAATAAAAGTTTTTATGGTATTTTAATCAGGCTTTGTTTTGTTGTTTGTTTTTCTCTTTTCACTCTGAAGCAGTACATCCTGCACTATGAGGACTCCACAGTGTTCATTAGCTGGCGTATCATCTGTCAATAATAGCTTCTTTTTTTTTTTCCAGACAACTAAGAGAAACTGCAGAAATCAATCTACATAACTACAAAATCATAAATAATTGAGCTGGAATAGAGCTCAACCATCTGTCTACTGGTAGATTACTGAATCCCAAGATGCTGCTTGAAAGATATTTATGTGTAGTTTACAAACAAATCATTGTGCTTGATTTGAGGATGTCTGTTACAGTCTATACCTGAAAAAATCAATGACATGCGGGATACTTGGTGTACGGGAGCCTGGCAGTGTCATGACCTGAATTCTGAATGACAGAGTTGAGTTGTGTTTGCTGTTACTTTGGCTCCAAAGCACTGGGGTTTCAGCTGGGTTCGAGGATGTATAGAAGCAGCTAGAAGAGATTAAAAGGAGAGTAGCTTATATCTGAGATGGAAAAGCAGAGAGAATAAAAAATTCTGAGGTTGATGCTCAGACAGATAGTGGCACACTTTTGAGTAGTCACTATTGAGAAGACTAGATATAAATTGAATTAGGGTTGAATCGCATTGGGTAAGACAAGAAATTCTGCACATATCTAATGAAACATAGCTGTGAAACATGAAATCAAAAACTTGCAAGAATTGCTAGATATTATGTTAGGAATTGATCATGTCATTTAACTTCCTAACTGAGCAATCGCTCCTGTATTGCTATCACTCTTATGTATTGCTTGGTTCATTTACACTTAATTGATTAAAATAGTTGTTTATGAACCCAAATGAAGTTCAAAGAGATTTAGGTGAGAGGCTCTGATGCCATATATCCAAGTATGAAAGAATTTATTAATTTTATAAGCCCTTAAATGCCAGGGGAATAACTTTATTATGACTGAAATAAAAAATGAATTCCATGATAACATGTGCTGCAGCATTTCTTAGTGCGTTTTATTTTAGTCTTTGCACTGTTATTTAATAATGTCAGGTGTTCCTACAGCTTACCTAATGTGGTGAAGGTTGAACCTCAAAATAAGAGGTACAAGCATTTTAGCCGATAACCTAAAAGCATAATATATGCAGAAAAAAACCCCCGAAAGTCAAATTCGGAGATTGAAATGGAGGATAAATGGTAGAAAACTTAAGCAGCAATTATTCAAGGATGTTCGGAGGAGAGTTTCTCCATCTTGCTGTGCTGGTTTTAGTCAGGACGTGGTTAATTTTCTTCACAACAGCTGGTATGAGGCTATGTTCTGGATTTACCCTGAGAAAAGTACTGATAAGGTGTCTTTTCAGCTGATGCTAGGGAGTGCTTGTGCCAAATTCAAGGTCTTTCCCAGCTTCTGATACTGCAGCTGTGCTCCCAGCTTGCTTACTGCAAGCAGTTTGGGGGAGCACACAGGTCAGACAGCTGATCAAAACTGACCGAAGGAGTGCGTCATTCCATAGTATGTCATGCTCAAGGCATAAGCCGGGAGTGGGCTGGGGGGGCCATAACTCCTCTTCTTGCTCACTTGTTAGCTTGCTCTCTCATTAGTGAGTTGGTGGGTTGGTTGGCTTTCCTGGTTGTGCTGTCACTCGTGGGGCTCATTTGAGCTCAGCTGCGATGGCTCTATGGCTCTG
Organism: Rhynochetos jubatus; assembly: GCA_027574665.1. Lineage (NCBI taxonomy): Eukaryota > Metazoa > Chordata > Aves > Eurypygiformes > Rhynochetidae > Rhynochetos > Rhynochetos jubatus. The sequence goes on from CM050650.1 coordinate 40,730,617, forward strand.
GCTCTTGCTGCTTGGGACCTGGCTGTGTATCAGTCACCTGGTGGTGAGCAATTGTATCACTTGTTTTATTTTCTGTTATTTTAATGCCTTATTATTAGTAATATTGTTAATATTATTAGCATCACTATAATATTCATTTATATTCAATTATTAAATGGTTCTTATCTCAATTTTACAAGCTTCCTTGTCTTTTCCTCTGACTCTCCACCCTCCTCCAGCTGAGGAGGAGAAGTGAGTGAGCAGCTGTGTGGTACTTTATTGCTAGCTGAGGCTAAACCACAGCACTTGCAGTCTTAAACAACAGTAAAGGCAGTCTCACACAGTGAGCAGAAAGTAATAAAGTGCAAATAATGTTTGTAGAGTTCATGGAAATCTTCCTTGGGCAATTTTCACACAAACTATTCAAGGTCATACTTTTGTCCCTCAAATAGTTTTTTTTAAAAATAGAGTTTTAACGTGGAACGTTAGACAAGGGTTGAGATAAACAAAGAAACCAAAAAATCAAAAGAGAAATAGGCAAAAGAAAAATCAACAAAGGAGTATACCATCAAGTCCTGTGATCAGCTTCAAGAGGAACAGAAATATAAAGCAGACTAAATATTTCAAATTAAGCTTTCATATATATATGTAATAATGGTCAATTGACTACTAGAAAATTATTTACCTTTAATAAGAAAATCCTTCAAATGCCATTTATTTCGCATGTTCTGTTTAAATGATGTGGTCTTCAGCTTGGTATGGCATGGAATGATGGCCACGGCTAGCTGAACTTATTACACTATCAGTATCTTGTTTGTATTACAACTGAAATAATTTTCATTTGTCCTGAAAAGTCATTGTAAGGGCTTAGTCACAGAAGCATTGCAACCAGAATTCACAAATAAATGTATTGTAGTTTTGTAACTTTTCCACACATCCATGATCATACTCATGATTAAACTAATGGACATTTGATGGCCTGGAGCTCTTTGTTCCTGAAAGTTGGAATGGCATCTAGAATCAATTCTGAATGGAGTACTTTTTCTCTTATGTGACATTTGTGTGTATGTCTTAGGAGAAGGATTATTAATTTTAAAAAGGCCTTTTTTGCACTTGAGCTGTTGAGGTTGATGTTGAAGATACTTCTTGTCCAGTTAGGAGTACAAGAATGATGGAAAATGTAAGGAGCAGAGATGTTTTCTACTTTGTATTTTATTCTGTACCGTTTGATTTATGGCAGAACTTTTTAGAATTTAAATTGATGATCTCAGTCTTGCAGTCCATGTGCTCTAGGCCCAATGAATACAGATTTCTTCAACATACGGTGTAAGATAATGGACACAAGTATTGACAACACAAGAAGGAAAAGATGGTTGACTTGCTTAAAGGCTATCCTTGTGAAGCGTGGATTATTTTTTTTCAATTATTATTTATTTCATATTACCAAGTCATTATTAACACAGATTTATTGTCCTTTGTAGGTGAATATAAGTTATGTGTGCACAGTCTGAGGGCTGCACACAAGAGCACAGACCTGATTGTGTGCTGCAAAAGCTGAGTCTGGCTGTCAGGTTGTTGCCTTCATGCTCATGTGGCTACTTGGCTTCTCGTTAGTGCAGAGCACAAGACAGGGTCTGCTTGTATTGACATGAGTAAGTTTGTGTAGGTACGTTCTCTCTTTTCAGTGGCCTATATGTAGAATCAATATATAATTTCTCCATAAAAGGTTACTGTTATGAGGTGATCAGGTATTCTTATGTTTGCCCTACAAATGCATGAGAGAGGGTGTGAAAATTAAATAACATTACTAAAGCATATTTTAGACCCAAGAACTCTAATGGAGATATAGTGTCTTTACTGATAAATTAACCTGCTTCTCAGAATACTGTCCCTTTTCATATGTTGTCCCTTCACTTTTACAGCCTTAAACTTGAAATTAAATATATGTGACATTTGAATCAAGGAAGCTGAGGGGAAGGGAATTTTTTCTTTTATGGGGAAAGTATTTTTTTCTCAGGAAAAAAATTGAAACTTATCAGTTACAGATGAGCAAAAAACCCAGAAAAAAATAAAGGCATCAGTGCACTGATGAAACCTATTGTGTAGCTAAGACATCAGTGTGTGAAATAAACCAGCAGCCTGAACAGATCTTTATTTTTCGGATATCATCTGGCTGGTTTTTATCATTCAATCAGATTCCCCTTTTATACCTTTTTTTAAGTTTCATCATTATGCTTGAGTTTTGAGACTACATAGATACGTTTCTATAGTTTGTGTCTGGGTTCATGTTAGCTTTGGTTTGTTGATGCTTATTTGGGATGAAAAAATAATATTTCCACCAGAAAGACCTTCTATTTTAGTCAAAACATCTTAAAATACTCATTAGATGAGTATTCTTAAAAGGTCTGTGCAGTGTCCAAAAAAACAACATACCTTATGTTTGCATATGAAATGTTTTCTTGCTGATTACACTAGCAGAATAATCTGAATGGATTTTCCATTCCATGCATAAAAATATAATGAAAATGGTTCATTAGTTGTTGAGAAAGTTTCACCTTTCAGTTGCTTGGAAGCCTTCATTTTGTCAGTAAGGAAACAAGTAGTTTGGTGCTGAACACCTTTATCATCTCAGGACTGTGAGAGATGAAGGCACTCATCTTTTTGTAGGATTTGGAGCCCACCTTTCATAAAAGCTTTTATCCAGAGCATACTAAGCTTCTATTCAGGCATAGTTAATCCCCTAGCTCTCATTTTATTGCCATTCCTTGATGTGTACAGATATTTCATTCAGAAGTACCTGCTAACAAGAAAGGATATTTTACGTGAGGCTTTAAAGTAAGAGTGTCATTCAGGTTCCTGAAGGACCAGAAAGGTTGAATGGCAAAGCTTTGTATATAATATCTTTCTACTTCCCTATAAAATGTAATAAATAAGGCAATTCCAGTTTCACTGCTATATTTGGGACTGAATGACTTTGCCATTTAAAAAAAAAATGCAGCAGGCTCATGTTTTTCTTTGTCTTCCTTTTGTTTCTGATATCCCTGGAGAAGCCCTTATTGCCCTTCATGTTCCATCAGATTCACTCCAGCTGGTCTTCCTAGTCCTGTCCATCTGTGCATGTTCTTGCATGACCTGATTCCAGTTCCACCTCTTTTGTTTCCTTTTTACATCTGAGTTTTGTCAGGAGAACCTTGTTCACCTGTGAACACCACCAGCTTTTGGTCACTGCTGCCAAGGCTGCCCCCAACCAGTGTTTTTCTTAAGAAGATGTGAAGTTCCACAGGGCACCTGCCCTTGTCAGCTTGTCAGTCACCTCTGTCAGGAAGTTACCGTCAATGCACTCCAGAAACCTCCTGGGTTGTTTGTGCCCTGCTGTGTTGCACTTCCAGCAGTTACCAAGGTGGTTAAAGCCCCGATGATGTTGACGACTGTGAATGTGAGGCTTCTTCCAGTTGTCTAAAGAAGGCATCGTCTGCTTCCTGATCACATGCTGTAGCAGACACACCATCACATCACCCACATTTGTCTGCCCACTAATCCTGACCCAGAAGTTCTCCACTGACTCCACATCCACCTGTATAATGCTACTGTCAGTTTTAATTTACCTTCTAGCCTTTAAGTTCAAAAATGTAGGGAAATTGAATGTTAGGTTTGCACTCAATGTAACAAAACTACTGTGAATGTTTTGAGTCTATAAGCCTTGCTATATGTCTGAAGTAAACTTCACGTTAAGCACCTATTAATTATATTAATTCAATTTTTAGTGCCAGAGTCCGTAATTTGTCAACCCTTGCCATGACATTAGGTGAGCATTAGTGATGTTGAGAGCCAATTATTGCTTCATGTATGTGCTTGGCAAGGATGCAAGAGCAAATGCAGCGCAGAGCAGGGGCCCTTGGGGTATTGTGCTGACCCAGCTGCCTACAGGCGAGCTGCAGAGGGACTGGAGTAGAACCATCCTGGTGCTGAACCCCTCAGGTGGGTTTGAGGGCAAGGCCAGAGAGGGCTCAGCCCAGTGTTAATGGATTAAAAAAATGTGACTATAAGGAACATTTTTGCTTAGATATTGGGCCCTTATCTAGATGTAATGTGATACATGAAGAATCTCACATTCTCCTGTTGTGAATTCAGGGAAATGGTACGTATTGGATACATCAGAAAATGGAACAGAAACTCTGACTTTAGTTTTAAACTTAAATTGAAACTGAAGATTGAAGAGGGAATTCACACTGTAACTGCACAGCAGTGGTAATTTGTGTTAAACAGGCTGGAAGCAGGGATACCAGGGGAGAAGGACTCCCTGTGAGGGAGTGGTTTCCCTTGCCCATGTGGCAAGAAATGCGTTAGCATTCATTGTCTTGTAACAATCGATCCTGGAATGGAAGTGCTCAGGGGCTATGTTTGGTAAAGTGGTGCTGGGGGACAAACTGAACACCTGCCAGGCAAAGGAATCCACTCGTGCCGCATCTTTGCAGACTCCTTGTAGAACTGCTTATGATGGTAGGACTCATTCCAATGCATTGTTCATTAAATCTTTTTATATTTAAGCACCGATGTGTGTTTAATTCACCTCAAGTGGTACAGTAACAACTCACCAGCAAGAAGAATCCAGTCTAGGTGGTTTACTTCCATGTGTTTGGTATTGGCACTGTGTAGTGCTGTAGGCTGTGCGCAGAACGTGCTTCTCTGGCTGCTGCTGCTACTGCAGCGGGTGGTGACATTCTGCTGGTAACATGTTTAACATGCAATTTTTTGCTACTTACCTAGGCAGGCAGGGCTAAGCAGTGTTTGTTTAGTCACACATGCAGCAGCACAAGTGACAGGCTGGAGAATGTGTTTGTGATATGGTGCAGGATATACCGAGTGAGCAGAAGGCACTATCTGTGATGAGGGGTTTTTTTGAGACCTACCATGCTACCATTATACAGTGTGGAACTGAAAAGACTCAAATTCATTAGATCTGGGTTTATTAGAAGTTAGTCCTAGTGCCCTGTACAGAGGCTTGGAGGTGAAAAAAATGTGTCAAACTGCAGAATGTCAGAATTCTTGAGAAATGTCAGTTTTTTTCAGAATTTGATCTATGCTCTGATCACCTTTTAAGGAAAAATAAATTTAAGGAAGGTCTGTAGCTTTTTTTCAGAAGTAATTTCTAGCATTATGCTATCATTTCTATATCCGTTCCTGTCTGTTCACAGTTCATCTGCAAAAGTTCAGTATTCTTCTGTCTGCTTCAGTGAGCTCCGTATGCTTTCTAAGTTTGCCTGCATCCCTACTTAGGCATAATTATCTTCCATGTATTTACTGAACCTACTTAAGCTATTTCACTCTTGCTACACCCCTCACCCCCCCCCCCCCCCCCGTCCTTCTCCTACATGAAAGTGCCTGTCCATGTGCATCACAACTGTTCAGTAAAGCAAAAAATCTCACTGCTCTTAAATACTGAATATTATTTTCTCTTGACAGTTGAAGTACTTGCCTGATTGTACCTACAAAATGTGATGGCTTTGCAAGGCAGGGATTCCTCTCTTTATACGTTGTATCACTGATGATTTGTACTTTTGTAGTAACTGGAATGTAACTTATTGTATCATACATTCTCCTATCTACTGGCACCTGGTTTAAATTTTTAATTTCGGTGGCTCTGTGGCCTGTCACAGGACATGCAATGTGCTGATTTTAAGCTGTTGGTTAGCAGTTACAGTTTTATGATCTGTTTTGGAATACTTAGTCATTTGAATGACTTGGTCTAGATTCTGAGATTAAAGTTTGTCATTCTTGCTAGCTCCTTTGTAGTAGTAACTCATTTTGCTATGTATGCTGTTGAACAAATTCTGATTCACGCTTTCTAGTTGGTTGTTACAACTCCTTCAGACTCTTTAGAGTACACAGTGGGGATGCTCTGACAGGCTAGTAAGCCTAACTGATATAACAATGAGAAGGAAATAAAGCAAACCATCACTGCCTTCCTTTTGGGACAAGGTGGAAATTGATCTCCTATTTATTTTAATGAGCCTTCTGTGTCTGAGCCTTTCTTGCATGTATTTTGTTTGGAAAGTACAGTTAAATGTGCAAGTGATTATTGCATGTATTCAATAACTAGAACAGAATCTAGAATGTTGAGCAGATAGTTTGATAAGCGTAAAACTAATATTTCAACAAGTCCTTTTGCATCAAATTTGATAAGATTTTTTTTCATAATACGGAATAAAAATCACACTTAGATGCATCTGTGTGTACATGTGTGTATATATATATATGTCTGTACTGTAAAAAACAAATACTGGGATAAATATCTATTCTGCAAAAGAAGGGCTGCAATTTGGTTCCACGTGGAAAGATTTCACAAAACTGATTTCATGTAGAGGCCAGAATTCAGCATGAACTGTTTTGGGTGGAAAATTTCAAATATGCTGTCTGTGCAGAAGACCTACTGGTCCAGAAAGCACAGTACTTCATAAACCTTCATAAACCTTCATAACATTAATTAGAATCAAGGTCCACAACTACTTAGGTATGGAGAATGGACTATTGCTTTGGAATGTCAGGGCTGAAGTACTGTAGGAGTGTATGATGTGAAAAATGGTTCTGCTGTTTCTATAAAGTAAGTTAAGCAAAGCCTTTGATAGAACATGTGTGACCAGCTTTAAGATAATTAGAAACCAGCATGAGGTCCCTAACCTATCCACCCCACATACCTATGATTCAGTACTAAGAGGGACAGGTAAACGGTAGTAAAGCCCATTTTTTTGGGCACAGACTGGGCAGTTTTACAGGAAGGGTTAAAAGCAAACTTCTCACGGAAAGGAAATAATTTACAGTTCATTGCAATTGGCCTTAAAGGTAGTTTATCAAACGCTATTTGTTGAAGAGGTAAATTTGATTTGAGAAATGGACCTTTAGTTATATTGTACCAAATTCAATGAACTGAGTGTTCAATTCAAAATAATAAAAAGTAGATATGTCTCCGATTAATTTGATTTGGCTAATATTTCTAATTATTTCTGAACACTCACCCAAGAATGCTATAAAGACTGATGAGTGTAGAAAGACATGTAAGCAGCCTGTCTGCTATTTTTAGTAAAGTTTAAACATGTATCTCTTACGTCACTTTTAGTGGTGTTTTAGAACTAATTTCTAAAGCCATGACAAGGTTTAAGTTCACCTCTTGGAGTTTACAAACATTATCAAGGGCAGAACCAGCTCAAAATGGAACCTGATCCCATCCTGAAGCAGAAGTCTGTTCAGCTTGCATTGGACTGGACTCAAGTGGTGTACAGTAGGCATTCATATGTTCAAGACAGTTTTCATGAACAGTGGATCATGGATGTCTTGATAACATGGCTTCCTATGCTGGATATAAATAGCATTCAGAGGTTATTCCAGTTAATACTTTTATTACTTTTACCAATTTATGCTAGGTTAGAGGTCACTGCTGTCCTTAGTCTAATCTTGGCAGATTTACTCTGAATTTCCAGAATCTTCAGCCTCTTTGGCCAGCATCTTTTTATATTAATTCTGAACTTGCAACTTGTTATGAAAACATACATAAATTTTTTGAGATAATAATAGAAGCATCATGGTTAGTATATGGTAGAAATTACTTCAGAGCAAGAAATGATTGGAAGGTAATCACTGTGTTTGTCCAAATGTATCACTTTTTGTCACAACTATCACATGTGGGATTTTGACAGAGGTCCTCAATGTTAGAACACTTCCCTGGATACCACTTTTAGCACTCATGTCCAAAGGGTTTTTTTTTGGTTTTTATCTTTAAATAAAGTTTTATTTCAAAATAGGTGTAAAGAATAAAGTGCTGTTACATGACCTATCTAGCATGGATGTAGAATTTGGGAAAGTGTTGTCAAATGTTATGAGGCACTGAATATTTTTGTAACTGCAGTTGTCAGTATTAGACCTAAAAGTTTATATCTAATTATCTTTAGGTAGGATTATGTACCAAGAAATAAATTCTGATGAGTGTTTGATGACCATAAACTAAGATGCAAATCTACATGGAATGTGATTGAATTTTTAACTTTCAAAAGACATAAAAAGATGGATATTTCCCTTGTCCTCCGCACTATTTCCTCCTCCCTTTCTGATTTGTCCAATACGTAAAATCCATTTAAAGTGATTTCAGTGTATGAGTTCATCCTCATGTTTTTCTTGAGATACAATGTAGTGCAAAAAGATGTGATGAGATAAAGATGGAACAAAGAGGCATACAGTAAACATATGTCTCTAAACATGCTCCTTTGGAATCATGAACTTCTCAATCACTTTTAATGTATTAACTGCTTTTGAGACATCTAAGTTAAGTTAGAAATGATTCAGTGTTGTGGATTTGTAGACAGCATGCAACCTCATAAATTTAATATCTGGAAGTTATAAGCAGTTCAGCTTTTGATAGGAACAGAGGAGATACGCTGTGACGGTCATAAAGTGGTTAATATTTAGAAGCCCAGTGTCTAGCGATACTAGGATTTATTCCTAAAATATCAAAGGAAATGACTTCACTGACTACAGTAGGCTTTGATTTATGCCTCTGAGAAGAGATAAGGTGCAAAAAAATGTCATGACTCTGCAGCTTTCTGGAACTAAAAGAAACTCCAGCCTGTTGAAAATCTGAATGCTTTAATTTTATCTAGCGTTACAATGCTCTAACACATCTAAAGTATTTGGAAAGTCGTATAGTTAATGGTGGTTTACTTAGTGGTATCTTGGATTTCTGAGACACAGAAGGTTACAGTGACTTACCAGAAGTCAGTTGGTGGCGAAGTAGAGAAGAAAACCAAGGGTTCCCAAGTCCTAGTAAAGTGATTAATTTTCTAAATGCAACCTGCTCTGTGTTTTCCAAATGCCAAAAAATCTTATGACTGTTGTTGTGTTTAGGTATTTTACTTTTCTCCCACCTTGTTTGAAACTGTTAGAACAGAATTATGGTTTATTGTATTTGTGAAAGTCACCTGTAGTCCCTCAATTTTGCCTGGATAATGACCTGTTGTGTAAAGTATTTACTCATTTCAGCCAAAAGTAGGAATCTGTGTTTTTTACTTGGGAAGGGGTGGGTGCTTGCAGGCTACCTTTTTTAATTATATTTTAATTTATTAGTGTCGATCTCTGTTTTAGAGTAATCTGTCTATATAGAGATGTATTTTTTTTCTAGTAAGTATCCCATTTCTTATAGTAATTACTCATCTCTAATATGTTTGGAGTGTGAGGTGGGTCCTTCTAAATGCTCCCTAATGCAGATACAAGAATATCGGACGTTTTGATTGTTAAACCCCGTTACTTTCCATCCTTTAAACTGGTAAAACAGATAAACTGGCGATGGAAAAAAATGCTCTTCAAAAAGAGTTGGGATTTTTCAAATGAGAAATTACTTTATTACGATCAAACCTCTCTGTTCTGCAAGTAACTTTCAATGAAACTTGTGATCCAAGGTTTCTAAGACCCACGCTTAAGTTAAAGGCGTTAACTTTGATTCAACTGGATCAAGTACAGATTCTGACTCTTGTAACTGTTCATATTCACCAAGTGCATATTAGTTGAGAGATCTGAGATTGAGCTGACTTGTCCAACCCTATGGCTGATGGAAAGGTGTTCGTGGCATACAGGCTTCCATTGTGCATCATGTCATGTATTCTGCTCATCATAACTAATACCTAGAATGAGTCTGTCCTGGCAAAAAAATTGCACAAATGAATTGGTGGGCTTTAATCCTGATGTTTTTTTAATTTTATTTTTAATTCATGCAAATCAATTGTCAGGTTTTTGTTTCTAAATTACAATGCATCTAATTTCAGTATTATTTTTATCTCCTTGTATACATATAATAGTATGTGAATACCAAAACTGGTTTATAAACAAAAGAATATCTCCTTTCTTAATTGTATATCAGATAGACTAAAAAAATGGGCTTATAGCCATCTTTCACAATTTTCAGAGTTCACATATTTCAAATCTGTTAATGACGGCTGCTCTACTTTCTTTTGTGGCACAAACATGATTTGACAATAAAGACACAGAATGTTTCTAATTAAAAGGAATATGACAGCAAAGGAAAATAAAATGTAGATACAGTAAATGTCAAACTATGACTAAATTGGACAAGTACTGAAAATTCATACCTGATTTGCTTTGAAGTGTCTAAATCATCAGAATTCAAAAGGTAGTCTTTTGATGGCAAAATGGTCTTTTTAAGTGAAATTAGTTTTTTCATCCCCAAGGAAATTATAGTTGATTTTCTGTTAAAATATAATGTGAATTCATAATAAAAATTAATTTTTAAAAGCAAAGAATAAGTAAGACAGGGGGTCATAGTTTTTAATTTCCTTAAGTCCTTCAGAACAAGTCCAGTGGAATACTAGAGCTGATGTAATTGCTACATACAATTGACAGGAAGTATGGCAAAATGTGTTCTACTTTTGCTAATTATACTGCAATTAGGGAATTGTCACATTGGGACAGGCGCCTATTTCACAAAGCACTGGAATGTATACACTCTTCACTCTGTCACCTGCTGTCTTCTGATATGTCAGTCCATTGTTTTTGAACATGTGTTAGGTATTTAGTTACTTTCTTTTTCTTCGAAAATTTCAACCTTAAAGTTTACCCACTGTTTAAATGCTTTGATTGATATTGCTTCTGTACCAACACATGGTAGAGGATCCTTTTGAAAATACAGTGAAGGTAGAGCAGCAGGGAGAAAAAACTGGGTCCTTTTTCAATGGATAAGCTTCTGGAAATCAGGTAACTTTAATTTTAAGAGATGAAGCCAAGAAGTCTGTCTCTGTGTGTGTATGAGGTAACTACATATGTTGGAATTAGATGCTCTAATGGAGTTTGATGGACTGCACTTTACCAGAGATCCCTTTTAAAGAAGCTCCTGGGAAAGTCTGATTTGATAAAAGAGTGTGGCTAACTTACCTTTCATTTTTTAACAAGGAGCTTCCATTTCTGTTTTGTCAATTTATTCTGTAGAATCAAAATTCTAACTTTCTTCTTCTACATAACTGCTAAAGAAAGTAATTGGCTATATGCTGTTAATAAAGTTGCTTTTGCTATGATTTCAGTAATTTTTAGGAGAATGCCAGGATTCTCTAAATACAATAAAAACATTTACCCTTTCTTAGGAAAATAGAACTTTAAGTTTATCCTAGAATCAGATTAATGTAGCTAGAATCCTGTACTGGAATAATCTGGAAATGTTGAGAAATTGTAAATCAAAGAGTAGCAATTTTGATACTCTTTGCAAAATTCCTTTCATTGTTTTATTGTTTTAATTACTCTTTTATTTAATTATAGTCTTCAGTAATAGATGATAGAAATTGCTTATTTTTTTTTCAAATGAAGAAAGTTGTGAAATATTTGTTTTGATGATTTTATTTCATAGCAAATACATTATGGGTTTTCTTTCTCATTCAAATTAAAATACATTTCAAAACTGCAACCCATTAGTTTTTACCTCCCACATGGGTATCCCCTCAATATTTTTTTCAAAACAATGCACGTAGTTTTTTTTTTTTTTTTATTACTCCTGTTGAATAGCAACAACTATGACCTGGTTTTCTTAAATTTCGACTAATTTGTATAGTTCATGAAAGGTGAGAAAATGTTGCCACATAGAGAAATACCTCATTTTTTTCACTGAAGAGCTGGCTAATGTGTGTATACTTTGCTTGCATTATATAAATCTTTAGTTTTCACTGTGTTTCCCAAATTGTGATTAGCAATAGCTATATTAGGTAGGTTTGCTTTTTAGTATGAAAATTGCTAGTGTGTATGAGATCTCAAAAGTAGTAAAAAGATCAACAGGCCTGGAAATTCTCAAGGAGAAAAGCTCAAAGGAGATGATAAGATTTTTTTAATGAGGAGGGAGAACATACTGGTGTTACTGGAGTGCTGGTAGCTAAATTTTTATGGGAAATAGTTTAAATGCTCTGTTTCATTTATTTCAGTACACTTCTTGATATGTCTTTTTCCACACAGAATGTGGAAATATGATAGTATTTTCTATGTACTCCATTCTTTTTGCTGTATTGTTCACTTGGCAGATCCGTACTTCAGTAATTCTAATTTGCCTTTCTTTTACCTTGTTCTTAAAGTGAAAATGGGTGAATTAGACATGCTTTAAGAACTGAAACAGCCAGAATATCCATGACTGTCTAGTTCCTGTCTATTCAGATTAGGTAAAATAAAATATTTATTTTCAAATAAGTTGTGTAACAGGGTGAACAGACTACTGTGAAATCAATCCATCTGTCCTATAATGCTACGTTACCCATCAGCAGCCCATTTTTTTTAAAATGACAAATATAATTGATACTGAAAGCTTACCATACTGTAATGCAATTATTAAACCCAGCTTTTTTACAAGAGCATAATTTAAAAGTTACTGCTAAAATCTGGTTTGATGTTAGCAGTTGTATTTCTGTATTTAATGGAGTTTAATGCCTTGGAGCAATTTAAAGGACCAAGAGAGCTAGAAATTTAGTTTTAAACAGTATCTTAGTTCCCTAGATGCTGAAATACTAGCAGAAGACCAGCTTGCCTCCTTCATACATAGGCTTTATCTTCTTCATATGTTGGTGAGGCACTGGAACAGGTTGCCCAGAGAGGTGGTGGATGCTCCATCCCTGGAAGTGTTCAAGGCCAGGCTGGATGAGGCTTTGAGCTATTTGTTTGAGTTTAAGATGTCCCTGCTCATTGCAGTGTGGGTGAACTATGAGCAACTGTTCTATGATTCTATGACATAAGTGTTCCTCCTTGCTATTTCTTTGCAAATGGAGAAGTAATCCTGTGCTTGGATCAGCTTCCTCATCAGCTATTGTCCAGAGCAGGTTAGAGACCCTTGCATTTTCTAAATTCGTATTCCAGTTTCATGTCATTGTTTACCCTGACATGTTATTTCTGTCAATGTAAATGACATTTCATGTAATTACTTCTTCACTTTTCAGCATTTGAAGGATAATGATATTGGTATTTTTTGAAAAAAAGGTCTCCTTGCTTTGGCAGTAACTGCTTCTAAAATGATCTGCTTGCTGTTATGTGGCTTTGTAATGTTTGGGATCATCTGACGAGCAAGGAAAAGAGATTCCAGCCAGATAAATTTAGATTTAAAACCATTAGTAGCAGATGACGTAAGAAAGCTGTACCAATTTAGAAAACATCTGTTTTTGTGGACTTTAGAATTAAATAACAATATTTTGGAGTAAATGTAAGTATTCTCCTGAGGAACGTCACTTTTTTAGGATGATGTACATATTGTGACTGCTATATCCTATAGATAACATTTTTGTGAGTGTTTCTGGTGAAGGCAAAATGCACCATTAGCTGCCATTCACTTTTGTGTCAGTTAGCTATGAATAAGCTAACTTGGTCCTTGTTTTGCATCTCCTACAAAAATGTGTGCTTCTGTTTTCTTCCTTAAAATCTTAGTATACTGACCAGGGTACCAGAATATGTTTGTGGGTTTTTTGTTCGTTTGTTGGGGGTTTTTTCCCCTATGTGGGTTTTTTTTGTTTTTTTTTTTGGTTTTTTTTTCCCCCTTTCAGTTGAGTTTTGACATTTTGCTTTTGTTTCTCCTTGGAAAAAAAAAATCCAAACCTTTTCAACACTTTCGTAGTATCAATTTGACAAGTCCATTTGGGATCTCAGAGTTCAGATTTCCAGCTGAACTTGTCTGTTAGTGAAATATACAGGAGTCCCTATTGTCCCCAGGACAATCCTATCACAAATGATCAGTACAACTCAGGAAACATCTTGGCTTTGAAAGGCCATGTTTTTAAAATATGTATTTTGCCTAAGAAACATAATTTATATCTCTGGTAGCACAGTTTAGAAGCTCAATTAATGGCCTTACAATTCAATAAATATTATTTATAGTTTTAGCTGCTTTAAAAAAATATATATTTTATTCTGAATGAAATATCTTTGCAGAAATCCCTCGATTCGAATAAGTTATCTTTCATCAAGACCTCCTTCATCGAGCGGTGTTTCCTTCTCAAGTACCCATATTGATGCTTCCTTTTTCTCTGTCATTTAAAAAATGTTACACACCTGTGATGGAAATAATGAGTTTACTGAAAGCAGATACAATTTCCAAAATTATCATTGACTTAAGTAATTTTGAAATGTCACCAACTGGATGTGTTTTTTTGACTCCTCTGGATAAACTTTCTTTGGTTGGGTTGTGCCACACTGGTGTTCAAGGTTTGAGAAAGTTATATTTCTAATTCATTTTAATTAATAATTTCTAACTTCCAAGAAAGATAGATAAATAGAATTAAATTATTTTCTTTATCTATCTGGAATTTAAACATGAAAACTATTAATTTAAAGTGGTAACTTTTGCATGAATGCATAGATTTTTATATTTTTCTGTCTGATTGTGATTCTTAAATATAGAAAATGTTTCTTGGTTTGGAAAGGGCAGAGTAAAAATAAATTATGAAGTACTTCTTCCTGAGATACTCCAAATAAATTTCCAAATAAAATCTTGTAACTTTGTAGAATATTCTTTGCTATGCAGTAGTTATCAGTATCTGAGCTGCCAATAACTGGTTTTGCATATTCTGCATGATTTCAGTGAACTTTTCATGAAGACTCTGCTTTTTCCCCCTTTGAGAGAGCATATCTAAGAAGGGATTTATTTCCATCAACTTTGTTACTAGATAGTTCAGCACTATTGAAAGGTGGATACTGCTTCTCTTGCAGTACCCTCGCTGTGCCTCTATAAGTCCTTAGGGACTTGCTGCTTCTCCGGTACTGATATCCAGAATTTGGTATAACTGCTGAAAATAAGCAAGGCACAGGAATGAAAAGCAAAAGAACTACTTGTATGATTTGTAATAAACTACAAGCACTTTTAAAATGAAGTGCTAGTTTGGTTGATCAACCATTTTAGGTGCATAAGTAACACAAGAACATGCTTAAAATTATCATTGCAGAAGCACAGTTCTAAATCAGCAAAGTGTGCAGACTCCATCGTATTGATGCAAGTTCAGTTGTGAACATGCAGTGTTGATGGCAGGGACAGCCCCAGTGGGACTGTTCGTCTAATTAGGAAAACTCGGGTCTCAATAATAATTGCGCAGAACAGGCATTGATTTTTCAAATAAATTCAAAAGAACCCAAATTATTCTTAACAAATGACAAAAGCTTGCCCTGCACTCATTTAGTGTAAACACAGGCTGCTAGTATCACCCTTGTTTTACAAGCAATTTGGAATATTACCTATTTGCTGTATCTGACATTGTATGGATAAATAGGGCAAATACATTTGAATCTTAACTCAAAATTCACAGACTGATGATTACAGACATAAGAGTGATACATGTCAAGCCAGAACATCTTTGGCTCTCCACAAGTAGTTTGTTTGAGGACAGAATATGAACTGTTTGCTCATACTGGTGACTTTATACTGCAGAAGGAAAGGAACACGAGGCAGAGCTGTCAGTGTCATAGGTATATGCAGTAAAAACCGTCTCCATGTCATCCATTTAATATGATTGGAAACTTTTGTGTTGATTGCCACTTGATTTTATGGTGTCAAATAATACTTTAACAACTTGATGGTCTGAAAAGGATGAGACTAATCATTCTTGTATTCTTTCCATTGAGTAAGTTATTGTCTAATTTAATGTTCATTAGAGAGTACTTACGGCAGTTCCCTGTGCTGGTAGACCAGAGGAGCAATATCGCTGACTCAGTGGAACTCCTGACTGCTTTTTTTTCAGCAAGCTCAGATAGTTCATGTATGACTGTCATTAACAGTTGGCTAATTTTGCTTATTTAAAACCATCTTTGAGCATTGTGCTTTAGTCAAAAATCTAAATGTGCTTTCCTGAACTTGTGAATGTTTTAAACTTTGGTTTCATCCCAAGTAGGAATGAAGAGTTGAAATAACCCAATTCTGCATTAAGTGGAAAATGGTAAAATCTTTGATACAGAGAGATCAGACCATCTCATTTCTACACACTTGATTTAGAAAAAGTGTTGTCAGCACTCCTGGCCCTAGATGATTTGCTTTAGTTTGGTGAGCAACACTGAAAT
Organism: Rhynochetos jubatus; assembly: GCA_027574665.1. Classification (NCBI taxonomy): domain Eukaryota; kingdom Metazoa; phylum Chordata; class Aves; order Eurypygiformes; family Rhynochetidae; genus Rhynochetos; species Rhynochetos jubatus. The sequence goes on from CM050650.1 coordinate 40,746,652, forward strand.
ATTTTATCTGACAATCAGTTTGCCTGTATCTGTGCTTGTCAGTGCAGCCTCCCGGGATTTGTAGTTCCTGTAGTTTGTGCTCTGTTCTTCTCTGTGATGCAGCTTGACTAGCTGAACAAAGCCCCCTGGTCCACTGGGTTGGGCAGCTCTCAGGTGCACTGTGATGATTCAATTAAAGAAGGATATTGCACTGATTGTTGGCATGGGTAGTCCAGGCAAAGAGCAGCTCACATGGGAAGAGAGAGTCTGAGGCTCCTAAAGTGTAACTCTGATGGGCTAGTTTAGCCATTCACGTAAATATACAGATTTTTGCCTCAGTGAAGCACACCAAAATACTTTCTTATGAATTTTCTGCATACTGCAATTGCAGGCTTTTTAGTTGATGGAGATCTCAACAGAAAACTTGTATTATAATTGTCAGCGTGTAAGACAAAGCATATGTAGTGCAATGGAGTTGCAAGAGAGCAGCACTGTTGAAAGCAAGAGCAGTTATGGGTAATTCATTATCTATATAACACTAACAAGATGAGAATGTATCTATTCTGTATAATTAGCATGTTTTGGAAAACAGAAAAAATGCCTATTACCTTGTGGGGAACCTTGTAGCTTTCTCCTACCCTGCTGCGTTTATTCAGCCCATGTTGTTTCATGTATGTCTCTGCATGGGGGACTGACTGAGGAAAGCCTCCAGCAACTGGCTGGCCAGCTGCACTAATGACCTCGGACTCTGTAATGTGTTTAAGTAGGGAGGGGAAAAAAATGGCTAGGGAAGCTTTTGCTTAGTGTAAGAAATCATTACCTGCAACTGAGGACCATCACCTGCGCTTCCTATTTGATAACTTCTAATCTCTCATCCCCATGGTCAGAAACTACTCACTCTGTGGGCTTGTTTGTTCTCTATGGTTTCTGCTCCTGGGACAAGTCACGTATGCCTTCATGTCTAGCTCCCAGCACATTTGGAGCAGAGTCAGTGGCCGTTATTAGTCAATGGTTCCTGTATCCTCTAGCCTTTCTATCACAGGATACTGTTACCTTCTTTTACTTAGCTTCATGTCAGAGAATCACAGAATGGTTTGGGTTGGAAGGGACCTTAAGGATCATCTAGTTCCAACCCCCCTGCCATGGGCAGGGACACCCTCCACTAGACCAGGTTGCTCAAAGCCTCATCCAGCCTGGCCTTGAACCCTTCCAAGGGTGGGGCATCCACAGCTTCCCTGGGCAACCTGTCCCAGTGCCTCACCATCCTCTCTGGGAAGAATTTCTTCCTGATGTCCAATCTAAATCTCCCAGCTTTCAATTTAAACCCGTTACCCCTTGTCCTGTCACTACAGGCCCTTGTAAAAAGTTCCCTCCTCCCAGCTTTCTTGTAGACCCCTTCAGGCACTGGAAGGTGCTTTAAGGTCTCCCTGGAGCCGCCTTTTCTCCAGGCTGAACAAGCCCAACTCTCTCAGCCTTTCTTCATATAAGATGCACTGTCACTGTTGTCATAGAGTTAGTCTTTGAAATAGATTTCACACAGTCCTTACATGTCAAGATGAAGACTGCAAATTTTCTTCACAAGGAGATGAGTGATGTTTTAAATATTAATATTACAAGTCTGGTCTGAGTTGCCTGTGCATCACAAGGTTAGTACATTTTTTTCATGGTTGGAACTGCCTTACTGGTAAACAAATGGCACATTTTTTGAAATATACATTTATTTAGAAATGTTCTGTAGAATCCTTGCTGCACTCTGAACTTCCTTCTAGCTATACTTCCCTGTTATGTTTTACTTTTGAGCAGGTGATTCAGAAGTAAACAATGATACATCAGGAGAGAAAATTATTATATCAGGCACCAGCTTTTGTTTCCCAGATTAGACTTCTTGAGCAAAATTAGATGAAGTTTTTCTTTCATCATTCTAATTAATCTATTCTGCCCTTTTCATTGTCTTAGGTCATTGCTGATGAATGATAAAGAAGTGCCTTGAGTGCTGCTTCTCAAATAAAATTAAATGTGATGGGTTTGAGTGGAAGAGATTATACATTTGCTGAATTTAAAGCAACTAAACCAGAAATAGGGAGTATGTGTATTGGAAGTTAAGCTGTGCACCTGCATATGTTGGATTACACGGTTTTGAATCTTTAATTGAAGCATTTACCATTTTCTTGAGTTCTTATGTTTAAGATTTATGATAGACTACAAAATTCTTATTGTCCATTTTTATGCAGAAATCTAAAAGGTCACTTGTGTTTTGTGGTCAACAGGTAACATAGAGGTCAACTGTAGGAGTCTGCTGTTGTGTTGTGTCTTGTTTCAGAACACTGAGACAATAAAAAATGTTTCTATAAATACATTAGCATTAAAATGAGGGCTAATGAGAATTCCATCCTTTATTGGATGTGTGGCAAAACATAGCAACAGCAGATGAGGCAAAAGCTGAGGGACTTAATGCCTTCTTGGCCTCAGTCTTTAATAGTAAGATGAGTTGTCCTCCAGATACTCAGCCCCCTGAGCTGGAAGAAAGGGATGGGGAGCAGAATGAAGCCCCTATAATCCAAGGGAAAATGGTTACCAACCTGCTACGCTGCTTAGACTCACACATGTCTATAGGACCAGATAGGAACCACACAAAGGTACTGAAGGAGCTGGTGCAAGTGGTCACCAAGCCACTTTCCATCATTTATCAGCAGTTTTGGCTAACAAGGGAGGTCCCAGTTGACTGGAGGTTAGCCAATGTGATGCCCATCTAAAGAAGGACTGGAAGGAGGATACAGGGAACTACAGGCTTGTCTGTTTGACCTTGGTGCCAGGGAAGGTTATGGCATGAGTGCCATCACATGGCATGTATGGGACAACCAGGTGTTCAGGCCCACTTAGCATGGGTTTATGAAGGGCAGGTCCTGCCTGAGTAGCCTGATCTCCTTCTATGACATGGTGACACACTCAGTGGATGAGGGAAGGGCTGTGGATGCTGTCTACCTAGACTTTAGTAAAGCCTTTGACACTGTTTCCCACAGCCTTCTCCTGGAGACTCTGGCTGCTTGTGGTTTGGGTGGGCATAATCTTTGTTGGGTAAAAACCTGGCTGGATGGCCAGGCCCAAAGGGTTGTGATGAATGGAGTTAAATCTGGTTGGGGTCTGGTCACAAGTGGTGTTCCCCAGGGCTCAGTACTGGGTGCAATTCTGTTTAATATCTTTATCAATGACCTGGCTGAGAGGATCGAGGGCATCCTCGCTAAATTTGCAGAAAACATAAAGTTGGGAGGGAGTGTTTATCTGCTTGAGGGTAGTCAGGATCTGCAGAGGGATCTGAGCAGGCTGGATGGATGGGCCGAGGCCAACTGTATGAGGTTCAACAAGGACAAGTGCCAGGTGCTGCACTTGGGTCTCAACAACCCCCTGCAACACCACAGGCTTGGGGACGAGTGGCTGGAAAGCTGAACGACAGAAAAGGACCTGGGGGTGAATATGAGCCAGCGGTGTGCCCAGTTGGCCAAAAAGGCCAATGGCTTCTTGGCCTGCATCAGGAACAGTGTGGCCAGCAGGACTAGGGCAGGGATTGTCCCCCAGTACTCGGCACTGGTGAGGCTGCACCTCAAATCCTGTGTTCAGTTTTGGGACGCTTCCTACAGAAAGACACTGAGGTGCTGGAGCGTGTCCAGAGAAGGGCAACGGAGCTGGGGAAGGGTCTGGAGCACAAGTCCTGTGAGGAGCAGCTGAGGGAACTGGGGTTCCTGAAAGGAGGTTGTGAGAGGTGGGTGTTGGTCTCTTCTCCCAAGTGACAGGACAAGAGGAAATGGCTTCAAGTTGTCCCAGGGGAGGTTTAGTTTGGATATTAAGAAAAATTTCTTAACCAAGAGGGTTGTCTGTCATTGGAACGGTCTGCCCAGGGAAGTGGTTGGGTTCACCATCCCTGGGGTTATTTAAGAGATGTGTAGATGTGATGCTTAAGGACATGGCTTAGTGGTGGACTTGGCAGTGCTAGGTTAAGGGTTGAGACTTGATGTCCTTAAAGTTCTTTCCCAACCTAAATGATTCAGTGATTCCCACTCACTTATGCAGTAATCTTTCTACAGTGAATTAACCAGGCAGTTCACCATGATGCTGTCTGGAGTGTGAGTTGTCTTTTGCACAGATGGTGTTTGCTCCTGACACGGGACAATAATCTAAGCTAGACATGCAGGGGAAAGTATAATTTTGCCGTGCAGATATCCTAGAGCTTACTTTGATAATCAAAACCAGAGAACACCCTCAGAGCTACAGTCCCTATCAGATTTAGGTTTTATAAAGTTTAGGTTAAATCTTGTCCATGAAGCAAGTTTAGAAAAGCATGTTTGAATGTCAGTTAACAGTTTATTCCATATACTCTTAAAAGACTGATTGCTGACAGCACTAGGAAAACTAGGGATTAAATGTTTGCACTCTTGTGAGTGCCAGAGAAAAAGATAACTTATCCCTATGTCCTGGTTTTGGCTGGCATAGAGTTCAATTTTTTTCCTAGTAGCTGGTGTAGTGCTGTGTTTTGGATTTAATATGAGAATAATGTTGATGACACACTGATGTTATAGTTGTTTCTAAGAAGTGCTTGCACTAGTCAAGGATTTTTCAGCTTCTCATGCTCTGCTAGTGAGCAGCTTGGAGGGGGCACAGCTGGGACAGCTGACCAAACTGGCCAAGGGGATATTCCATACCATATTCTCAGCATATAAACTGGGGGGAGCTGGCTGAGGGGAGTGATCATGGCTCGGGGACTAGCTGGGCATCGGTCAGCAGGTGGTGAGCAATTGCATTTTGCAGTACTATTATTATTATTCCTTTTTTTTCCTTCTGTCCTATTAAACTGTCTTTACTTATAGCTAACCCTGATTTGTTTCCCTGATCCCACTTGGGGAGGGAGGAGTGAGCGAGTGGCCAACTGGGCTTAAACCACAGCACACTACCTGCAATATTATGTTCCAGGATTGTGCTCTACATTTGTAGTGATCCTTTTTATAATGCAAATATACCTTTATCACGTTGCTTTTATGTATGGATTGCTTTCTAAACTTTGTCCCAGTGTAACGTACATTTTTAGTCACTGAAGTTCTAGCAATATTCTTATAAGCTTACACTCTATGTATGGAATTTATCATCAAATTTACTTCACTTAATTTCCATGGAAGACCATGTACCTATGTTTATAATTCACTTTATTGTTTAAAGCAAAAATATTCACTTGAATTTGAGCAATGACTTATTCATTTAATGGCTCAGTAAGACAGTTTACCAACTGAATTTAGCAGGGCTTGAAACAAGCTTTCACTTACTATAATAATAAATGGATAATAAATGTAAGGACACATTCCATTTCATAGACAGCAGTTTGTCTGATTGACAATTTTTCAGAACATTGTTAATAGCCTTTTCTATTTAAATAATTAAATTCCATGTCAGATGAAAATCATTACACTGAACATTGGTTCTTTTCTTCTGTTACATTTCTATATTCCTTAATTCTGAGCAATAGATCTTCTTGAGTGTACTTTATGTGTTGGACTGTGCCACTGGATATGTGTTCCTTGAGTTGCCAATGTATGATCCTTAAGTACATGGAGCATGTGAACCTCCAGAAACATTCTGTATAAACAGGTTTTCATGAGCAGTCAAACTAATTGATTTTCATTTTTGGTATGGATTTTTGTTCTCTTCCCCTATGTACACCAGTGGTTGGCCCAGCTCCCTTTCCCTTTCCTGGCTCTGTGCCACTGCCCTGTTGGGCCAATTAATGTACAGCTGTAGCTAATGTTGACCTGCTGTTTGCTCATTTGGGTCTTCTGATTTCTGTGGAAAGAAGGTGTGTAACAGAATTTTGACTGTTAGTCTCATTTCTCAATACAACCCAGTCACAAACTTTTAGATAATTCTTTGGGAACCTGCTGGTGGGACAGAGGTGAGAGAGATATTTTTTTTTTTTTTTGGTAATGACTTGACTAATGAAATAATATACAATGCTCTATCATACAGGGTTTTTCACATGGAGAATGTTAGTGATAGTTGTAATGCATTTTATCACGACAGCATTGAATATTTTGAGGTTAGTAGTCAAAGAAAGGTAACTTTTATCTAATGTGTAAACTTTGAGTATGAAATATGGAAGAATAAAAACTGGTATTGTCAGCCAATGACTCTAAGTATTCTTTTTGTTTTCCAGTAAATGGGCTTGTTGTTCATAGTTCACATGAAAGTAAACCTTTGGGTTGGCCGTAACTTATAAGATGTACGGGCTAAATTAGCCGAAGAAAGTGAGTTGGAAAAAAATGAGCTAATGCAAAACTATTTAAAAAATACAGTACAGTGATTTTAAACATTTTTGTACCTGCTTCATTAACTGTAAAAAGTCTTACATTTCTGGCTCTGCTGTTTCCAGGGATGCAAAATTGCATCATTTCATATTTTTTCCCCTCCTTTCTAAAGAAAAGAAGGAATTTTTGCTTTGAACTTAAAAGCTCTGTTTTTGTTTTGAACAGCCTTTTTGAGAACTGCAGCAGACCCCTAGAAAGCTCTATGAGTCTATTTTGCTTTTATGTGTGTTACACCACCAGTGTTACAATCAAAATACGTAGTTGTATATACAGGAATGGTTTTTAACTACTTCATTTAACTCTTTTAAACTACTTGAACTAAATCTTTGTTCTGCATTGGTATTTCTTTCTCAAGAGACTTTGAGCACATACAGGTTTGTTTTTTTTTTTTACTGTTGTCCACAAATAAATTAGTTGCAGTTTTTCAGTCTGTTAAATAGAGATATATAATATAAATTATGAGTTAAAAAAAGGAATAGCAGGGCTGAACCTGTCATTCTGAGAGACTGATTTAGGAACTCGACAAGAATTTATTTTAGAAAATAATTTCAGGTTTCTTTATTATTTTGTTTTTGTTTTCTCTGTGTTCAGATGGAAGACGTCATAGCCCGCATGCAAGATGAGAAAAATGGGATTCCTATTCGTACAGTCAAAAGTTTTCTTTCCAAGATTCCCAGTGTCTTTTCTGGTAAGAGTCAAGCTGAATTTCATACTATTTAAAGTTTTCACTCTATGTTGTGTAAAGGGACACTCGAACGGAAAACACTTTTAACTGAGTGCTGTGGGGAATTCACAGTCCACTGGTGTAAAGGAGATATTGACTATTTTTTGAATAATTTAATTTTAATTTTTGATATTTCTCTCACATTGGCATGGGTTTACAAAGAGTTGGTTTTGTCCTGTAAATTGAATACTTTATTTACTACAAAAAGGAATTATTTGAAGCTAGCAATATTTTTATTGTGGAGTTTCTGCATTTCAGATCTGGATTTTATCCTGTTTTCATGGCAAGTATTACTTTAGTGTATAGGGCAGTACAGGAAGGTAAGAACTGGCACAGCAGCTGCACAAAAGGAAAATCATCAGGGCAGTCTGCAACCGATACTGAATCGTGGCTGTAGACATTTATTACAAGACTTATGATCTGCTTTTGTAGCTGGCTGCCTGTGCCCAAGAAGCTAAGAGTGAGATGTTTCTGGGGATTGGCAAGACAGCTGTAAACTTTGTAGCTAATCCAAGGCAGTATTGTCATATGCACAAAAATATGTCAGTTTATTAATCACCTAGTGTAATACATTTATTAATTTATTTGCATACTCATATATCAATTTATGCACTTATATATGTGGATATGTGTCTTTTTGTGCTACAAATGAGAATGCAATTCCTTAGAAATAGATGCTATTGTTGAACTTATTTTTTCTGTCCTCTGGTAACCGTTGCAATTTTTTGTAATAGAAAAGGTAATCCTTACATAGAAAGTATTTATAGAGGTTTGTACTGTCCAGAACTGCAAGAATTCTGTTGTTTCCAACATTTGGAATGTTTTTGCTAGTGAATAATTCTGACACAAAGAAGAGGAGTGTCTTAAGAGTGAATGTCTTCATGATTTTAGAAACTACTACAAAAATTAGCCTCTGAAAATCAGACCTTTATTTCCTATGAGTTAGTACAGCATGGCATCCTATTAAATGATCCATATTAATTGTTATTCTCTGCCTTACCTTGAGTGATGTGGATTTCAAATGAGACAGACTGTGGTTATTTCTATAGCAGGAGACATTATTTACCAAAATGGGGTGGGTTTTTTTTTTGGTTTTGTTTGGTGGTTTTTTATTTTGGTTTTTGAGGGTTTTTTTTCTGCTCTAGACATCATACCTTTTAAGGTTCTGTTAGAATATACATACAGTTGTACATAGAAGTCACTGACACAGCAACTTCTGTATTGAGGCATTAACTTTATCAACTGCAGGAGGAAGGAAAAAACATAGGAGAGCTGATGTTTTTTATTTTTATTTTTTTCTTTTGCGGATTTTCTCCCTCAAATACCAGGGCAGTAATTTTTGCTACACGAGTAAAAAAAAAACCAACAGAACAGCACAACTGTCATTTTAGTTCAATTAATCTTCTTTCCTGTCAGTTCTCTATACTGAATGGAATCTGAACTCTTCAAACATTCATGTTGAGTAGCACGTTTCCTTTAATGTGCTAAGGTTTGTGTATGTGTAGCAAAAGAATCTCAGCTTGAACTCAAAACCATTGATTGCTAGGAAACATGGGAGTATTGTTGTCTAAGGATCATGATGATAATCATGAAAATATCTGTAATAACAGCTTGTAGTACTGTTATTACCCACAAAACCATCCATATGAAAATGATCAAGAGCAGATTCTCTCCAGTTGAAAAATACATATATATGTCTATATATTCAGATACGCATATATATCTGTGTGTCTAGGTATAAAAGCATGCATTATACCCAGCCATTTGTCCAGGGTTATGTCCCATAAAAACTGGAACTTTGCAATCATTTGGGGTTTTTTTGTGAGAAGAAGCAAAATGAATAGGTCTACCACAATTAAGTCATGCTCCTAAAGCACTTAGAAAAGACCTGCAAGAGCCCTTTAGACAACTTTTAAAAATTAAGGATGAACATAAATTTTCTGTAGGAATAGTGTTTTATGGGCTAGCATTTTAATTATGTTGTTAGAAAAGCAAGAGAGGTATTTTTAATTTTTGTTTACTTTTATTTCATAGTATTGCTTCTAAACACAGTAAGTGAAAAACTAGTGGAAAGAGCAGTCACTTTTTATTGCAGAATTACTGACCAAATCTATTTAAGGATGACTACATTAGTAAAGTCAGACTGGGGAATAGTATCTGAATTTAAACTTTTAACAGAATGTTGTGATTATAATTAATAGGATGATGTGATTATATTATCTCAGTAAATGAGTCATTCCTTAAATGTTTTCACAAGTAAATTACCCATACAAAGAAGCATTTCTAATACACAAAATTCTCTATAGGCTGTACACATTGTTGTGCTTCAGCATTATTTTTAGTTTGTTTTTCTAAGTTACAGATTATTTCACTTTGTGAACTTTTGAAAAAATTATGAATATTGCTTTATCTTTCATATATGTATAGACAGCAAATATGTTGCTTGATTTTGGTATTTGTATATTCATTTTTGCGAGCAAGCTGCTTGAATTCAAACAAACCACTTTTGTTTGATTTGTTTCTTGAAATCTTTCAAAAGGAAATAATTTAGTAGTCTTTACCAGATTAAAGTATGCTTAAAATGAGTTTGCAAGCTATTTGATGAAAAAGAATACAAACCTGTAGATGTGTACTCATTAATATTTGTATCTGTATCCGTATTAAGCAGTGTATCAGATTGACTTTGGCAGCAATTTTATCTATGGTGTAAATTCACTAGAGATGGTGAACTGCAGTTTAATTTGCATAATAACATTCCAGTCACCAACAAGCAGGAATTGAAATGGATTGTGAAAAAACATACCCAACAACCCTTGACTAAGCTCCAATATATCATATATGCCAAGATAAAAATCTCTGAAAACAAGGGGATAAAAGAAAATGTTAGGACCTATCATGGTTCTATACCTCATTCCTTAGTGCTGAGAGATTTTTCCTACCTGTTTAGTATTAAGGCCATTAGTGATACTTATTTGAGTTCTTTCAGTAAAGAACCCTACATAAAATTATACCTCTTTTTATGCAAATAACTATGGTGAACAGCTTGGTATATTAGAAAGTATTTAAAAGGAGTGTTGGGGCTTATTATACACAGAAATGAACAATTACTGGAGAGGGGAAAGTTCATCCTTGTCTTATTCCAAATGGGAGTCAGCATAAAAGAATCAATGGACATACAGTATTGGGAGCTCACTACTCTGACTTTTACTTGTGTGGCCTGCAGATCTGCAACCTGTTGTGCTCATCAGTGAACATCTCTGGTGTATTTTAGCATGTCGTGACGAAAAAGAACAAACATCAAACATCCCAGAATTACACGATAGCTTGTTGGGTCTGATGAGCTAATGGTTTCCTTGCCCTCAGAGTTTATTTTACACCAAGATCTGCATCATTCAGTGTTGCAGAACAGATATTTACAGTCTCCATGCCCAACTTTTTTTTTTTATTATTATTATTTATTAGAGTCAAATAACTACTGCACGTGGCTTTTTGAGCATAATTCTATACTGACTCATCCTGACACTAGCTCACTGCTTTCTGGGGCCATGGTAGCAGTATACTGTATGCCTATTACAGTTTCAGCCAAAAATGTTTTTTTTGTAAAAGACCCTAGCCTTTACAGGGTCTTGCTGAATTACCTCATCCAGCTAGTGCTTATGAGAGTAAGTACAATTAGGTCTTTGAACAGAGAGAATGTACAATGTGCTGTAGCAGATGGTCTTTGTAGTGATGGTTCACCTCAAGCTGAGTCACCCACAATCTTACTTGCAAGTAGGCTCAAACTGGATGAGACAAATAGATGAATTTGCATCAATAGCTTTGCAGAAAACAGGCTAATATACCCCTGTAGCCTAGTACACTAGTGGCTGAAACCTGGTTTGCTAGATTATATTTTAGATCCTATGCTGGTCACTGTTAATAGAAATTCTGCTGGAAATTGCATCATTGCTTTAGCGTTGACTGCGTAGGTATAAAAGCAACGCTATGGTATAAACCATCATTGTTCGAGTAAGACCTTCCTGTTTTTGGGAATGTAATAATCTATTTTTATGATGAATGATATAGGCTGCTTGTGCCCATTCACATTATAACCTTGTGTGAAAATCACACCAGAGGTTGGGTTTTAAAAATTGCATTGCTCTAAAAGTGTGTCGTCTAGCAGAGCTGGAGCTATCTCTGAACTGCACTGATTATGCATCAGATGAACTGGATGTTTGCTGAAGGAGGGATCAAGTCAGTTTTCTCAGTAGCTTGGTGTGTAGTTACACACCTGGGCATCTAAAACTGGATTTGAAGATGACATTGCAATAGCTTCCTATGTGGTTCTTGAGAAATTTGACTGTTTATTGCCAAAATGTTAGTTATCCCTGTCTGTGGATCTAGGTCGCTTTCTGTGATTAATGCTGACGACCACAGTGAAGGGCACTCAGTTTTCAGAAGGCACATGTTTAAAACTGTGGCTGATGGCTGACTAGACTGCAGGAATGCAGGACCCTCTGTATGCCTGCAGCATAGGAATAATAAAGATACATATTGTGGCTTTGATTTGAAACTTTAAAGGCTACAAGGAAAAAAATAGGCAGAAGAGTTTGCTCTTTGCATGTGATTATGCGTTTTGATGAACAAAAGAAGGGCTTGCTGTTGTTGTCTCCATGGTTTTAAAATGTTTTGGAGGAATGAAGAGGATAGTTTATATAGACATCTTGCCAGTCAACAATAATAATTGCAAGAAGGTTGTCATGTGTGTTCTTTACTAACACTGATTAGAGCATTAGGAATAAAAAGAAGGCAATTTGCCTGAAACATAGTCCACCATTAGTCCTGGAAATGGATAAAAATCTTGCTTGAAAAGATGAATGTAGGGAGTCTGACATATGAATCATAGGGATTAGAAGGAGCTCTAAAATATCATTTTTATTTTTACTAAGGAGAGACAGCAAGTAAATGCCAAAGTTTGGCTGTTCACTTTCCAGCAGAAAGAAGCATTCAGAGTTTACAGATAAAGCACTGCAATACTCGAGGGTTTGTTTTAGGGGTCTTTGTGGGATGGGTGGGTGGATTGGTCAATATTAGTACTGAAAGCTAATCTTTATGCAGATATTCTAATGAGAGGTGTGGTGATATAGTGGTGTCTTATGGGCATTATGGAATATCATTGTGATGCTTTATAGGACTTTAAAGTGTGTAATACTTGGATATGCTTGGTGATGAATAAATTCTGTGGAGAATATGCCAATTGAGTGATGTGTAAGCATGAATGAGGGACACTGTTTAGTGTTTTTATTGAAGGAGTGGGGAGGACTATGAGAAATCTAAGTTCAGTTAAAGAATGCACACAGAGTCGGAATAAAAGGTATTCAAGGAAAGCATGTTCCTACTGGTTGTTACTGGCTGTCTCAGGTGCATGGCTCAGTAATTTTGGAAAGCAGTCACAGCTTGAACCAACAAAAATAGGAGGAGGAGGTCAGTAGATGGGTGGTCTTTTAACATCTCCTTCTGAGATAAAGAGAAAGTGAAAAGATTGATTTACCTTTCCCAGGAAAATATAAGCCATGTGAAGTCTTTATTTTTTTTCTCATTCCTAGATGTGAAGCTGATATTGTGCCTTTTCCATTTAGACATTGCATTTTCCTATTTCTGAGAAAGAATATTGCGTTCATATGCCATTTGTATTCATAATTTTTCCCAATCTCAGAAAATGCTTATTTCTCTTCTACCTGTGAAGAGCAAATACATTTGATTAGCAAATGTATTCATATAGTTATTACTTATCAGTTTTTATTTAAGCACTACTAGTAGTATGCTTCGTAAAAATGGAGAATTTAGAATCATATAGGTTGGAAAAGACAGACCTTTAAGATCATCATGTCCAACTATTAATCTAGCACTTAATACCACCACATAAATATTTATGTGTGTAAACATTAAAAAAACCTGCTGAAAAGCAGATTGGCAGTCGTAGCAGCCTGCTCAGACATAGAGAGAGACCCCAGAGGAAAGCAGTGTCGTAGTAGCTCATCTCAACCACAGATCACAGTTGGGTGAACCCAAGGAATGAGTCAGAGGAGCTACCTGCAACAACAGTATTGCTCGTTATATAGAGGCAGGCAGCAAAAAATAAAGGGCGGTACAGTGGGAATTGGATGACTCAGGGGACTAATAACAAGAGAGTATTACATCTGTCATTAGTTTTGATTTTTCCCAGTGAGTAATGAGTTGTTAGCAGCTGATGACTTTTCAGTAATGCGTGTGAAATGAGTTGATAGGTTTATCCACTTCAGTACTGGAGATTACCTACCTGAAACACAAGATAAAAGAGAAAGCTCTGCTGCTTGGATTGACAGAAAAAAAAAACCAAAAACAAACCCCAAAACAAAACACAAAAGCATAACGCCTCAATCATCTGGTACCTTTGAAGCAAAGTAATATTGCATTATAGGTAAATACAAGGATTTTGGAATTTCCATTTTTGATACCATTTCCAGAATAAATTAACCATGTGGGAGAATCTAGGATTCCCATCTCCCAAACCTCTAACTTTATGGACTATTTTTGTTCCCCATTCAGTGCATCCAGTGCTGGGTTGATGACAGGTACCTACTTCCTTGATGTCTCCATTCCTTCATCCCCCTTTTCTTGAGTTCTCCTACAGGTATAATTTATACCTGTAGAGGATCAGATGGCTGAAACACCTCTCCTATGAAGAAAGGCTGAGAGAATTGGGCTTGTTCAGCCTAGAGAAGAGAAGGCTCTAGGGAGACCTTACTGCAGCCTTCCAGTACCTGAAGGGGCCTACAAAAAAGCTGGGGCAGGGCTCTTTACAAGTGCCTGTAGTGACAGGACGAGGGGTAATGGGTTGAAACTGAAAGTGGGTAGATTCAGATTGGATATCAGGAAGAAATTCTTCCCAGAGAGGGTGGTGAGGCACTGGAACAGGTTGCCCAGAGAAGCTGTGGGTGCCCCATCCCTGGCAGTGTTCAAGGCCAGGCTGGATGAGGCTCTGAGCAACCTGGTCTAGAGGAGGGTGTCCCTGCCCATGGCAGGGGGGTTGGAATGAGATGGTCTTTAAGGTCCCTTTCAGGCCAAGCCATTCTATGATTCTCTGATATGAAGCTAAAAGAAGGAAGATAGCAATATCTTGTGATAGAAAGGCTACCGGAGCCGTTGCCTAATAATGACCACTGACTCTGCTCCAAATGCACTGGGAGCTAGGCATGGAGACAGGCATGCCCCAGGGTCAGAAACCATAGAGAATGAACAAGCCCTAGGTGATCTTTAAGGTCCCTTCCAACCCAAACCATTCTATGATTTTCATTTTAAGGCATGTGTTAATATCAGCCCTTTAATAAATTACAGTCAGAATTAAAAGCTCTTCAAAATGTGAAAGTATTTTCATTGGTTATTTTAAAGAGAACAAGAAATTCTCATGTAAAAGTTATCGCTTCCTCCTAACCAAACAACAACAAACAATTTTATTCATATGTTTACCCTTCAATTCAGCGGTGATTGCCATTGGGAGCATTAGTAAAAAGAAGAAAATACATTGAAGTAAGGCTGAGGCAATTTTACAAAATTGTTCTAGGAAACTGAAGTATACTGAAAACCTATCGAAAAGTCTTTTAAAGTAATCTGTGTGCTAAACAGTCATCAAAAGTGCCAGTTCCCTTAAAATCAGTAGGTTTGAAAAGCTTATTTTCACAGACATTTGCAAGAGAAATAGGTCTAGAAGTCATGCATCGATGGGCTAAAAATCTTAATGATTCTTCTCTTGTGAGATATGAGATTTCTGGGAACATTCATCTCTACTTGTTTTTTGTCCACATGAAGTGCACAGTTTGAATTAGATGATCGCTATTTCCCAAACTCTGTGTAAGGCCCTATAACTCAGCATGTTTCCAGATGAATATATCTGGGGCTTGTTGATCTTAAATATAGTTTTTTACCTAATGTTTCCTACTATGTTGTTTTGTCATGAAAATACTTGCCTCCCTTTCCTACACCTTCTTCCTCCTAGCCTCTTTACATGTAAGAATTTACCACTGATTTTAGTGGAACAGGCTTGCAGCTGTGAAGTGTGAGTATTTTTAAGAGGAGTGTGAGAAAACCTGCTGCCTTTACTATGGCCAAAAATTTATCTGTTTTGCAACCCTTTATACCTAGTCTTTGGACACTGGATATGTAACATTCGTAGAAAATGTGGGGTGAAAAGGTAGCCCTGAATCAGCCTCACATCAACCTGAAATTAACAGGAATTCTGCAATCTATCACTTTAGGAAGTTTGCCATTTTTTCTGGCATCACACCAGTTAATAATTGTGTTTTGTTATGCTGTTTTTATATCAATGTCAAGAAGTAGTACTTACAGAAAATAGAGAAATAATCCCTTGAAAACATGTGCACACCCCAACAAACATAACATGCATATTTATGCTGTATGTATTTGCCCATGGAGGCCGTGCATAATGTATTGGCTTAAAACCCACAAACTTCTATACTGATATGAGAAGCAGCTGTAGTAGTGAATAATAACATAATTCACTGATTAAGTGTATAATCAAAGTCTTGTACAGAGACAAGACTATAATATGTCTAAGGAAGAGTAACTGTACAGAAATATGAAAATGCTTTTCCTTCCTGGCTACCTCTTGGAAATCTCTTACAAGAAACTACTGTTGATGTTACATAACGTTGATTAGAACTAGTGAAAATGTTATGTAATTGTTTCAATTAGGAAACAGAGCAAAGTATACTACCTGACTCCATCAGTTTATGAGATACTTCTGTGACAACAACGCTGTTCATTTTAATCCCATTGGAAACTTTTCACAGAGCAATTCGAGGTACACAGAAGAGGAGTGTTTTCTGAGAAGAAAGAGTTGATACTGTGTTTGCTGTCACTAATTTCTGAGATGAGGGAAATTTGCTGCTCTTTTGTTGAGTGTTAGTAGTGGTCTTACCACAATGTGAAATCTATTTCCTGATATTCCAGAAACGAAAAAAAGAAACCCAATCTGAAGGGTCAGAACCCTTGAGTCCGAAAAGTATCCATGTCTTGCCAAAAATCAAAAATTTGGCATAGTGCCTAGGATTCGTAAGTGTGATTTTATCTTAGCATAATGTAAGCCTAAATTTGGGAACATAAGTTAGTAAGTTTGGGTCTTGAATACATTGACAATTAGAATGGAACAGAATAGTTAGAGTGGGGCAATCAGTGTGGGGGAAATGAACGGTTCAGACACCTGGCCCAGGCTGGGCAAAGGAGTGTTTCATTCCATAGTACAACATGCTCGGTAGGTAAGCCAGGAGTGGGCTGGGGAGCCATTTCACTCTCTAACTCTCCTTTTTTCTCCTTTGCTAACTCCTTTTTTAGCTGCTTTCCTAAATCCTTTGCTGGTTTATTCGTGAGTTAATGGTTTGGTTGGCTTTCCCTTTTGTCCTGTGACTTGTGGGGCTTGTTCAGACTCTGCCGCGATTGCTCTCTGTCTCTCACTACTCGGGACCTGGTTGTGCATTGTTCAGCAGGCGGTGAGCAATTGTATAATTTTTTTTTTTTTTAATTAATGACTTATTAGTAGTATTTTCATATATTAATTTATATATATATTATTCACTTATATTCAATTAGTAAATAGTTCTTATCTCAATTTTATGAGCTTCCTTGTCTTTTCCTTCCTATTCTCCCCCTCCACTGGAGGAGGCGGAGGGATGTATGAGAGCAGCTTTGTGGTATTTTGCTGGCTGGAGTTAAACCACAACACTGGTACAGGTACAAACGATTTATTATTTGGAGGTATCCTGCTAGTTGTAATACAGTGCAAACATTCATTTGCTTTGCTTTTTAAGATGCATCTGGGGTAGTAGTCCCCTATTCTTCTTAAATGACATTTAATATTGACTCATTTTGTGACTTTTGAAGCAACATAATTTCTTTCTGCTTCAGTTTTAGTACAAGAAATTGTATCTTATTGTCTTTAAATCGATAATTTTAAAATGGTTTGAAATATTTAAATGCATTTAATGCAAAGAGGAACCTGTTGTACTTGCAGATTTCAATCTGCCATTTTTAGAGCTAGTTAAATATAGTTGGCTAGCAGTTAAAAATAATCAAACTAATTAAAATAATTCCCTAGGAATATGCACCTTAAGCAAGAAATCGTTAGCAGGGTTTACAAGACGGCTTGTGATTTAGCTCCTTAATTCTGTTGGTTCCAGATATGAAGAAAAAGACTTTGTCACTGCAGTTGCATCAGAAGACTGCAGATTTTCTTTAAAAGGACAGCAAGAAATAAATTCTAATAATTGTAATTGCTTGTATTTCTGTTGCTCCTGAAGTTACCCACACAATGGTTTTGCATGGTGCTATTATCAATCAGTATATATACACTTTATAATAAAAAATATCACCATAACATCAGGATTTTCTGTCATAGTGGGATGTCGTTAGATGACCCACACCTCACTGCAAGTAAGCTGCACTCAGTGTAACTTTGCTTTGCTGGGAGCTGGTGGGCATCTGGATAGTCTGGAAATTTTTTCCTGAACAATTGCCTGGTATGGACCTGTCTGAGTGTTTGTTTTAGCTTGAACGTGTTTATTGAAGTGATTGATCGTGACACAGACTGAGTAGTCCATTTTATCTCTGTAGTGTATCTGCATGCATGAAATTGCTATTTGTCAAGGATGCTGGGTATTTGTGATGGTAAAATAAGCATAATAGCAAGATCTGAGTTTTCATTTCTTGATTGTTACTGCATGTGGAGAGTTAGCTATCTGAAAAACAACAAGAAAGTTATTAAGGATTCTTGCTTTTTCTAGAGCTGGCAAGACATCTCATGTCACAAGAATTTGTAATACTGAAAACATTTTCCTTCTGATTTAGGACAAGAAGCTAAATTCTCAGTTTTCTGTGAACCAAAACTGCCATGTTTTAATAATAATAAATTAAAAAAAAAAAATCCAGAGCAAAATGGAAAATTGAAAAATATTGAAAATGGGACGACACAAGATTTTTTAAAAAGATTTAGCTGCAACAAACAGGCTTTCCAAAAAGACCACCCCTTTGGCATTGAAAAAGTTCTGAAGAAGTTATAATATTATTTCCTGCCAGCTGCGTTCTTGACAAAAAAGTGAAATACATTAAATTAGAAAGTCACCCGCAGAGTAGTAAAGGTATTTCCATGCAGCCTACTGTGATAGGCAATCTATCACTACACAAAGAAATGGGCCATAGATACTAATTCATTTTCACAAATTATCAAAATAATTTTAAATGGAATAATAGGATCAAGAACAATTTGTTAACAGGAAATAAGAGTGCTTAAATGTCTGATGATGGTTACTCACACCGCTGCATGCATTTGGCAGAGCCTATTATAGGCTGCTCCTGAGCTTCACAGTAAAGGTCAGAAATATGTTTCATTGTTTAAAAATCCACTTTCTAGTCTTTTCAGTTGGAGAGTGAGCCTTGATGTTACAAAACAATCATGTAAGCCAGCAGGAGTTATTCTGTTTTCCATGATCCCAGCCCCACAGACTCAGCAGTCTCTGAGGACAGAGGATGCCGGCAGCTTTGAAAGCACACAGCCCAGCATTCCTGCCGAGCACCTCACCATTTTGCTTCCCACGTGGCATCTGTCTCCTCTTGCCATAGGGATGGAGGATCTCAGTGGGGATGCTCTTGGTTTACTTGTTTGTCCTGTTAGGGAAGATCACTGGAGTACATGCTGCTTCCCTGGGCTGTTCTGTGGAGCAATTCCCACAGCAGGAAATGGACAGAGCTGTTGCAGAAGGTGCCGGGAAGTCAGAACATGCAGGAACAGAGAAGAACAGAGCAAGGGAAGAAAGCAGAAACCCAGGATTCTTTAGGAATCTGGGTAGGTGGTATAAAGAAATCACTTCCAAGGTCTTTCCTTATTGGCAGGAAGGAGGACATAGACTTTGTCAAGACCTAAGACTTAGGTAGTGGAGTCAAACTAATGGCACAGCATTGAGAACATTGGGAGAAGAAAAAAAAGGAAAAGGAAATTAGTATTAACCTCTCTTCCCCATACACAGATTTTGTGGGATAGTATTTTTTATTGTAAGACCTGGTAGGGCTTGAGTGTAGGAGCAGGCAAGTGGGACTGATGGGTGTTTGGTGAGTGTTTCACTGTTAGAATAATGTAATGTCTATGAAGGGTTTGAGTTGTTGCTGAGATTTGGTTCCATTGCATCATATGGAAAACACCAGATGCGGGGTATTTGTGGCAGACAATTGAATCACCTCAACCCTTCCTGAAATATTTAACTTTTGAAGGATTTTGACAAAGTGTTTTGAAAACAAAAAAGCTGTTCTTAATATAGTATATTTTTACATACCTACAGAAGGGTACTACAAAAGCTACATATAGTTTTGATACACAAACACCAGCAAGGTGTATGTGTTTCAGGTGTTTCAATAGAAGCGGTATCAATTTAGCTGTCAGTGCATGCAAATATTCCTTTTATGCATTAAATTGTCACAAATTACATGGGAGTTAGACATTTAAAACCACTGAACAGCTTTCTAACTTGGGTTCTGATTATGAAACAAGCTTGTGGAAAATACTGTGATCGCGGTTGACGATTATGTTGTATTTTTCTTTCTCATCAGGGCCAAAAACCAGATTAGTATGTGAGATGTGGGGGAACTCACGGTTATCAGCACCCCATTTGCTTCTCTGATGCTAGATTTTTTGCCTTTTAAGCTATTATAATGAACTGTGAAATAACTGAAATATGGATATACTTTATAGACCTGTACACTTTTGTAGACACTCTACTTTTCTGTAAAGGCTATCTTCTTGTAAGTTTTGAAGTTACTTATTATGGAAGGAAAGGCTTGCAGATCTGAAACAAAATAATATATAGTGAAATGCCCAGTTGTTGCCTGAACTACTTTTTCTAGAACAGGGAGTATTTTATGAATAGAGAAAAGGCACCGAGCCAAACCTGCCCATTAATGGTTTGTTTACATAAGTTCCACCTTCTGCTTTTCTTCCCACCACTTTATCCTCTCCTCATTTTTCTAATTGCTTTCATCAGTAATCATTTCAAGTTGAATTCTCCTTGCTTCCATTCTCTTCAGAGAAAATAACTTTTGCTCTCTATTCACTTGTTTTCTGAGTAGTAATATTTTTGTATTCCTACTATCTGAATTCTAGAAGTGGGTGTTTTTAAACAATTTTATCGAGTCCTTTCATACTTATAAAGGCACCTATTCAATAGAACAAATCAGAATTCTGTCTTAATGAAAGGTGGAGGTGAACTGACTCATCTCTTTTGTTTTTTGTGCCTGGGGTCAAATACAGTTCTACAGAAGGCCTTACATATTACCTATATTTTTCAGCCTGTTGATATGTTATCTAAAAAAATTTATCATGAGTTCTAAAATGACAAGCCACAAGGACAGTTACAATGGTCAACATTTGCAGATGGACCCCAGCTGCGCTTCTTATGCTATGGGTTGGTTGCTCTGGACTGGAAGTAAATAGAAAATATGGTTGTGTTACAAAGAACATCATGTTATTCAAGCATGATTTAGAAGGCTAATCTCAATTTTGTGTCATGCTTACATGGAAGCTTCTGGCAGGCATGATGTCCCCAAGCTCTGGACCATTTAAAGGCCAGTAATTGAGTCTATTGTTCCAGAAAATACATGGAAAATTGGTCATGGTAGCAATTCACTCTTCTAGAATGGTTGCTGAAAGTAAATAGGAGAATGCAGCTTATCTCACTTTTTTTTTTTTCTCTCTAAGTCTTAAAAATAAATTTCTTCATGTTTAAACAAACAAAATGCTAAAACAAAATAAGCAGGATGTCCACTTCTCTCCGTATTTCGGTCATAGCTCTTTTGTCCTTTGGACAGCCTTGCAAGGGACAGGGAACACAGCTTCAGCAAGCAGTGGTATGCTGTTGAGCTACTGAGCAGGTACCATTCAGCAGCAGTTGTGCTGAGCTCTGTCAGACCAGCATGAAGGGAATGTCTGCATGAGTTGGATGGTCTAATACATCGCTTAATTTCATGTGACATAGCTGAGATTTAGGACACTTCATGTAAATTATCTCTGCAATGGGTTAAATGAATTCTGTAAATTAGTCTCAGCAAAGCTCTCCTCCTTTTATTCTGAGAGATGTGCCATGTTTAATCCAGCCACTTAGTTGGTTCGGGATTTAGTCTGATATAACTATACTTTTTTGATGATGCTTAAGCCTGTTATTTCTAATCATTAAGGATGGTATGTAAACTAGAAGTAAAATTAAAAAAAAAGACAGCTATATTAAGATGGAATTGTGCATTAGGCACAAGAAAACCTTATAGGGCAGCTGATGAGCTATGAAACACATGCGGTTGTAGCAGGCTAGAGGTATATTATTTTTACAGAAATACTAAAACTGACAATAAAGTGAACATTAAATACCTTTTGAAAATGTATTTTAGTAGATCCCAGATAAATTGATAGCGTAATAAATTTAAGCTAGCATGCTAACTGGAAGGTCCCAACTGTCAAACGGAGGACCACCTACATTTTAGGAAAGGGAAAGGAAGTTGTGAGCTCTCAGTTAGAGAGAAGAATTGTAACACATTCCTGAACAGGAAGTGAGTTGGGAAGGTCTCTCGTTAAAGCTTTTTAATGAGAGAAGAAAAAGCATTACCAGGCACTATGAGTTTAAAGACTCCAAACTGCTTGAAGATATTGGCTTTTTGATCAAAGGCATTGCATGTTTTTGGAAATGGTATCTGTTTGGATTATTTGGGAGATTTAATTATTCATTTAGGGATCAGAAACTAGGAAAAGCCTTCCTCAAAGAACATAAATTATTTAATGTAGAATGAGTGATGACTTCTGGTGGAAGAAGCAGAATTTTATAGGGAAAGTGTGTCTCAACTTCTCAGTGATGTGGGTTTCAAAGGGCTTCGATGTTCTAAATTAGGCTATTTGAACTGTGGCTATCCAGTATGAGGTGTGTGTCTAGACGTTCATTCTCTGTGGTAATCTTACTAGATTGGAAGAATGACCTATATCCGTAAATTGCTTTAGAAAAAAATCCAACACATGTACTGTTATCCTTTTACACTCGTACTTGTGTTTTAAGATTTAATATTCTAATTAATTTAATCTGGAAAGAAAAGTAATTGATAGCTAAAACGATTGAAAATGGAAATTTCCTTCCAATGTTATGATTTTAAAGTACAAGAGAAAGCAAAATGAATATTGAAGTGAGAGAGTAAAATACTGATTTAGTCCTATATGTAATACATCTGTTTTAAACGAAATCATAATTGTTCTTCTGAGAAGTGGCCCGCAGCTTAAGGGTTTTGTGTCAAATATTCTTGGATCCTTTGTTAAAAAAGATGAGATAAAATCTATAATTCAGTATTTGTGGAATGTTGTTCTGGCACACTTCCAGAGCCTGGATACTCAGTCCACACCATCAAATTCAGATATCAATATTTGCTGACTCTCTATGCTCAGTTTATTACTGGTCAAGCCAAGATAGAAACTGCCTGTACTATCTGTCCTCAGAAATGAATTCCTGATGTGCAGGTAGATGTAGTGAGAGATGTAGAAGGCTAGGAGTAAGAGAAGTAAATAAAACATCACTTCATGAATGATAATTCACGATCTTCTCTACAAGACACCAGGTAGTGATACAGATTATGATTTGTTTTAAAAATAGAAATTTCATTTGTGGTTTAGCAAGGGAATCACTGAATTCAAATGCTACTTTTTATAATGAGCTATCCAAACAGGATATTTAATTTACACAAAAATAGCTAACAAAGAACATGGGAGGCTACACAGATCGCAAACAAGTTTTGCGTTAGTTACAGCGAACATATAAACAGTGAGAATATGTAGGAAAAAGAAAAATGGAATATATTAGTTGCAATATTTGCAGTAGATGTCCTCAGTCAGCTGAAACTCTTCTCACATCAACAGATCTGTCAAATAAAAAGGAGAGTATAGCCCAGTGTCTCAGATCTAATAAAGATTTGGATCAGTATTGGAAACCTTGTTGGAACTATCTTTTCTATTATTTTAGGAAGGAAAAAGTTCTTCTTGCTGACATAATTAAAAAAACAAAATATGCTTTTCATTTGTGATTACTATTGACTTGGAAAGAAAGAAGCAGAAACAAAGAAATCCTGAATAACAAATTCTGCCTTAAATCACTTTTCACTGGGCATTACTATTTCCAATACCCAATTTTTCTCCTGTGAAATAACCACTGCAATTATAGTACTGATAGAAGGAATAGATACATTTGAAAGATTTATGTACACACACAAAAAAATACTTAAATAGCCTTTACAGGAAAAAAACACCCCTTTATTAAAATTCATACAGATTTCACTAGATCTTTCTTTACTCAGTATCTAACTAAATCACTGCACTACATATACACCTCAGCACTGATACATGAAATATGTCTAGGCAGCTATTAAAAACAAATCTAGTCCAAAAATATTAATTGGTTGCAAATGAGACAGTACCCAGGAAGGTCAGAGAAAACCAAAGAAAGAGCTACCCACCCCTGTCACTGGGTCAGGCCCCTGCTGCTGCGGTGCTGGAGATCGGAGTCCTGTGCTGCCTCCTGCCACTGCCAGGAGCTGGGGACCTGTGAGCAGGTACTCAGTGAAGCTGCCACACACCGAAGTGCAGAGCTTGGGATCCCCAAACCACTCTCATCCAACACTGCACTGTGTGTCATTTCAAAGACAGGCTACTTCTATGGCTGCAAGAGAGGCTTCGTGAATTGGTCTGCAATCTAAGAATTATGGGTGCCCCCACTAGCAACTGGGGTTTTGCCTTGGGTTTCCAAAGGTGTTTTCTCTTTATCTGTAAGTTTCTTCTCTGCAGTTTAGAGCTGAGGTTGTGGTTTGACACTTTGATGACAATGTGTCAAGCCTACCACCAAGGGCACGGATTGTCCTGTAATGACCATACGTAACTGCAAAATAAGCCTTTTTTGCAAACCGGTTTCTGCATAATACAGAAGACTCAATGTATACCTCTTTGAAAAATGGAAAGAATTTGATAGGAATTAAATTACAAGGAAAGAGTGATCAGTATTATATGCATATTATATTTTTTCATTACCTTTTTATCTGACAGATACTTAGAGTAACACATGGTGATGGCACACCAAAAAGAGAGACAAAGCCTGAAGATAAGCTCTTTCCATTGCTCAAGTGTTCAGTTTATATCCCCCCTCACCTGCTTAAGTAACACCACAGAAAGAAAAACCTAACAAAACAATGCAATGTCTGTAACTTTTGCACAAAGTACAATCAAATTTTTATGGCTTAGGACAGTATTTCACATAAGCATATTTAAAAATGAGGATAGAAAATGCAGACTAGTGGGTGCAAGCTAGTCAGTTCTATTTCATCAACACAGGCCTTGTTTTGAATCAAAATAAGTCAAACATTACTACCCAAAATGCCTCCTTAAGAAAAAAATCCCAAAAATTTACATGTCAAAAAGAGAGACACAATTAGGCAGTAAGACACAAGAAAACGTGTTAGTGTGAGATAATGTATAGCTCAAGGGCATTGTTACCTAGGAAGCATACTATCTTGCAATACCAAAACCTTTGGAGAGTCTTATTGTGGTTAATAAAATGGCAACCAGCATAGGGAAAAGAATAAAGAATCAACTACATGAGGCAGCCACAAGCAGTCTTTAGCTGAAGCATTCAATACATCTATTAACAAGGTACTAAATTTATAAGAAGATGAGCTATGGGAGAGCAGAACTTTAAAGGAGTGCTATATAATATGAATATATATTCATTTGCAAACCATTTACTCTAGAAGGTAGGTAAAAAATATTTCAGAAAACTGTCTCTTGAGATTCCCTGGCAGACAATGGCAGTCAGCAAAAAAAGATAGCATCCATATAGGCATAATGACAAGTATCATTGCTTCATGCTTTGTAGCGCAAATAGGTAAGTGCACTTGTGAACACTTCAAGCTACTTTTTAAAAGGAAAACAGGTTAACAAGTATCTGAAAATCTCTTTCCTTTAAGAAAACCATAGGATAAAATATGCTGGATTAAAACAAAAATGAATATTAAGATTAACAACAAATGAACCAAACCCAAAAATTATTCATCTTATGCCCAGCCACCAATGCAAATGATATGAAGAAATTTCATACGAAATAAAATCAAGAACAAGACTGATTTTACTTAGAAGCCCTGACCAAATTCAGCATGTTAAACACTGATCTTTATCTGTATGTTTCCTGTATCTTGCAAGGCTTTTATAAATAAATAGACTGATCTGATTCATTATTAAAGAAGTACTTGTGATAGCTAGTTCAGCACTCTAAAAATCACTAAGTTAATACTGTCTTGCTCATTTGAAGTGATATGAAAATTTTCCTGTCATTTAATATTTTGAATATAGTATTACTTTTGAAAATGCACACCACACCACCCCAAAACACAGAGATAGAAAAGCACCTTCACTCTTTCTAGTGTTGTGTAAGGCATATTAGCATAACCTAGGGCTAATAAGTGGGTCTTGGAATTAAGTTCCATGGGTTTCCCTTACTAACTTGGCCATTCTGTCTTGGTGGCAGCAGGCTATCCATTTGGCCTCTCTCATCACCACTCCCATAGATGTGAATTATGTCTACCTCAGCGTAGTATTAGTGGGTTACATTGCTAAAGTTCTTTCACATACTGTTGTGTGAATTGTAAATCAAATAAATTATTTTCTGTAATTCTTTGCTGGGCACTTTGCAAGTGTAATATCTTTATCATAGAAACATGGAATGGTTTGGGTTGGAAGGGACCTTAAAGATCATCTAGTTCCAACCCCACTGCCATGGGCAAGGACCCCCTCCACTAGACCAGGTTGCTCAAAGCCTCATCCAGCCTGGCCTTGAACCCTTCCAGGGATGGGGCATCCACAGCTTCTCTGGGCAACCTGTCCCAGTGCCTCACCACCCTCTCTGGGAAGAATTTCTTCCTGATACCCAATCTAAATCTCCCTGCTTTCAGTTTAAACCTGTTACCCCTTGTTCTGTCACTACAGGCCCTTGTAAAAGGTCCCCTGTGGTATATACTTTGGCATATACACTCACTTGAAACAGTGCCTCTTCTGGGACAAAGTGAGTATCATTGCCTGTTTCCCTTGTTGAAAGGCTTTTTTGATCAGTGATCATTCTTCTGGCAATCATATCCCTTGTGCCAAAAACCCAGGCTTGGAGTAAGTGACCACATCAGTCAAAACCCAGATGACAGCATGTCCTTCAAACAGCATGTCCTTCTATTGCCTGTTGTCCTACTTGTTTGTACATATCCACTTTTCTTTCTTTTTGCGCTGTTTCCAGCACAGTCACCTCACCATCATCTAAGACGCTCCCTTTCCTGTTCCCCAGAGATCTCTCCTGCTTTGGCTTCCATGCACACAGGGAGGAGGGAGCAAAGCTGCTAGATCCTTCTCCTAGGTTCAGTTATAGGCATCCATCCAGGCTTCCTTGTGAAGGCATCAATTGTACCTCAAGCAAAGGAGGACTTTCTGATGAAGGGAAGGAATATCATCCCATTTCCCACACCTCCGGAAAAGCAAATGTGTTTCTGGTCAAATTGGCCTGAATGCTGCTTCTTTGTAGATAGCGAGCGCTGTGATGATGTCCATTTCAGAGCATGGCTGCTTCAGTTTGCGTAGCACAGGAAGAAGCTTGAGAGACATTCAGGACATCTTCCTGCGCAACATGAAGAGTCAGAGTCTTGTTTTTGTATATCCATTTCACCTGTCAGGAGTTGCGAAGGTGCAATCAAGGATAAAAATGTACAGTATTGTATAGTGAATTTCTTATGTTTGAAGTAAAATACCTCTAGATGGTTATGGTTTCAATACAATTTTGCATGCATACCGATCATAGAAAGAATAAAGAAAAAGGCTTTGAGTTTCATAAGCAACTTTGAATCACAATATTTTGCTGTGAGTCTCAGCATATGTCACAGTCGAGGAGGAATTGAGACATGCTTTGGTCAACCACTTCCTGAAACTGTGTTGATTTGGAACATTTGGAACATTTTTAGTGACCATAGTGGAGATACTTTGGATTTTCCTGTTGCAACTAAGAGAATGGGGTTTTAATACTCCCTTTGAATTCACGGTCAATAAGTAAAACTATGTAGTAGTTACAGGAGTTGTGATTTTACAAATGCATTTTCCAAATGGAATTTGTTATATAAAATTGCAAAAAGTGTTAGCTTTTCAAGGCTCATCCGTTTTCTTTACTCCATGGTAGGAGGAGAGATGACTCATCATCAATAGAGAGGCATGATATGATATGAGATAAGCGTAGCTAACGCTGCTATAGTTGTAGCATTTGTATTTCATGATAAGAATATCTTTGAATTTCATGTAGATTAACATGGAAGCAGCATGCTATTAAAGATATACAGTGGAATAAAAATTTTGGCTCACCCTGACAGAGTTAATCATTGACAAGGTAACACCTTAAGAGCAAAAAGGCAAATGAGATTGCTCTTTAGTCTCTCTTTATTTTGTCTTGTGTCTAAAACTATCAGTTGACTTCACCTCCTCAGTGCTCAGTGTAGCAGGTCCTATGGCACTGTCCTCTGGTCTTGTCAAAGAGCTGAGACTGTCATAGCGTAATGAAGCACATCCATCTTAGTTCTGTTCAAGCCTTCTATATCTGCTTAATTTAGAAAAAATATCCATTAAGAGCCTTTCTGACGCTTTATGTGGCAAATCAGTTTTCTGCTGGGAAATGTTTTCCCAGCCACACTGTTTCATGAGAATTTTTTTTTGACGTTGTGATCTGGAGGTACTGAAATACTGCATTTTGGTTTTATTGTTTTATTATTATACTTCTGTTAGAAGCTGTCTTATGAGTCAGAAAGATGAAGATGAAACATTCTGTTTGTTTTATACTGAAAAAAGGCTTTGCCCCTGTTGAATTAAATATTGTGATAGCATTAAAAGAAAATATTTTGGAATTCTTCAGTTTGTGCAGAGGTTTCATGTTTGGTGTTGAGGTTCCACTTCACAACAGAATGAAGTGTGAGAGCCTCAGAATTTGCTGCAGAGCAGAGACTCTGGTGTCTGGTGTCAAGTTTTGTTGTGACTTGTGAAGCATCCTTTTGAGGATGAGCTTTTGGCCGGGGAAGCTCAGAGAATAACAGAAAAGTCAGGGGCTATATTGAGCAACCACTGAATATGATCAACATGGAAAACCTTCATTATTAAGTTAAATTGTCACATCAGAAATGCTGATTATAGGGTCCTTAGCAGAGGGACTCACTGTTCCAATGTGTTTGAATAGCAATTAGTATAAGATGCTTCCATACTAAAATTACTGAATGATGTCTGCAACACCAAACAGTGCAGTAGCTTCTGCCTCTGCCAGATCTTCTGCGGTCCCTGATATGCTTGGCTTGGGGACCATCTTTACTAAGATTAGAGCACAACAAGTGTAGGCAGCACTAAAGGATTATATGTAACAAGAGTTACTTGTGGGTGCTTCATCTTAAGACCTGTGCTCAGACTGTAATTTTCCTCTATTTTCTCAGTGCACTTGTATTCTTGTTTGAGAAGTTGTCTGTCTTTGTTAGTTCACTTGCTAAAAAGAAGAAAACACTGACTAGTAAGTACATCTTGGTATTGGGTTTGCATGTCAAGGTTTTGGTAGTGGGGTAGGGCTACATGGATGACTTCTGGAACCCTTCCCTGCATCCAATAGAGCCAATGGCAGATGGTTTCAAGATGTACCTGCCGCTGGTGAAGGCTGAGCCCACCAGCAGCAGTCATAACGCCTTTGTGATGACATGTTTAAGAAGGGGGGAAAAACTGAAAAGGAGATTTTGCAGCAGTCAGAGAGAGTGTGCAAGATGTGAGAGAGAAAACACTGCAGACACCAAGGTCAGTGAAGAAGTGGGGGGAGGAGGTGCTCCAGGTGCCAGAGCAGAGGTTCCCCAGCAGCCCATGGTGCAGACCATGGTGAGACTGGCTGTGCCTGTGCAGCCATGGAGGGTCACATGGGAGCAGAGACCCACCTGCAGCCTGGGGAGGACCCCACGCCAGAGCAGGGGGATGACTGAAGGAGGCTGTGACCCTGTGGGCAGCCCATGCTGGAGCAGGCTCCTGGCAGGACCTGTGGATCCATGGAGAGAGAAGCCCAGCTGGAGCAGGTTTGCTGGCAGGGCTTGTGACCCTGTGGGGGACCCATGCTGGAGCAGGCTGATCCTGAAGGACTGCAGCCCATGGGAGGGATCTGTGCTGGAGCAGTTTGTGAAGACCTGCAGCCCATGGAAAGAATTCATGTTGGAGAAGTTTGTGGAGTACTGTTCCCTGTGGGAGGGACCCCATGCTGATCCAGGGGCAGTGTGTGAGGATCTTCCCCTGAGGAGGAAGCAGCAGCAGAGGCAAGGTGTGATGGACTGACCACAACCCCCATTCCCCATCCCCCTGTGATGCTTGGGGGGAGGAGTGAGAGAAATTGGGAGTGAAGCTGAGCCTGGGAAAAAGGAAAGGGTGGGGGGAAGGTGTTCTAAGATTTGGGCTTAGTTCTCTTTTACTCTGATTTGACTGGTGATAAATTAAATTAATTTTTCCCCCAAGTTTAGTTTGTTTTGCTCGTGACAGTAATTGGTGAGTTGTCTCTCCCTGTCCTTAACCCACAAGCTTTTTGTTATTTTTTCTCTCCCCTGTCCAGTTGAGGAATGGGTCTGACAGAGTGCTTGGCAGGCACCTGGCCTCCAGCCAAGGTTAACCCACCAGAGTCTTTCATAAGGCAAGCTAAATGGTAACTTTAAACATGTGATAAGGAAAAAATACTGAAAATTAAAGGTGTATTGACAATGGTTGGAAGTTGTTGCTCTCTTCTTGAGTGACAGTCATTTACAGAAGTGTAACTTGGGAGGGGAACCTCATTACTGTTATTAAGAAATATGGAAATGAAAGTTTTAAAGTTGAATCTATAGATATTTTCTAATACACTCACCTAAATTAATAAACAATCTCTTTCTATTAAAAAAAATCGGTAACATCTAAATATATTCCAACAGCAATTACTTAAAACCATGGAATGTCTGTTCCAGAAATAGCAATTGTCAGAAATACTCTTTGTAAAGTCAATAAAAGATAAGAAGTAGTGAATTTGAGATTAATTCTTCCTGTCTCATTTGAATGGCTGCTGTGTTTGTGTGCTGCGTGACAAATTGACTGGTCATCTTTCATTTGAGCAGCATGGTTTTAGTAGTAGTTAATGTGGCTAGCAAAAATGATCCAGCTTCTCTGAGACACTGCTCTCCTGTATGGAAAAGATGCTGGACTTTCTAACATACTACTCTACCATATTTCCTGGTTCCATGCAGCGAGGGAAACCCTGCTGTGCAATCGGGGTCAGGCAGGTTAAGGGTGGGTGAGCTCTCAAGAGGCACAAAGCAGACGAGTGGAAGCATTACTAGTCCCAAAGCTTTACAAAGGAGGATTCATACCATTCCAAAGTGTTGCTGTGAATGCCATGCTATACACAGCAGTGTGCTCTGCCGAGCCTGTGGAAGGGATCAGCAGTGCCAGTTTGGCAGCAATAAGGGCACCAACATGGCAGGTACGAGGAAACAAGGCAGGCGCCTGTATTCCCATCCATTGGACATTATTTGTGGAAAACAGTGCTATGGCAGGCATTCATTTGTCTATTGGTATTTGACAGGGACTCATGTCTGTGCAGGATCAAATAGAATTAGTGTCACAGAAAGGAGGACTGAAGCAGCCTAATGTAGACTTAGTTTCTAAGTAAAAACTTACCTCAGGTGAAGCAGAAATTGGAAGGGGATAAGCTCCTTAAGTCTTCCCACCTAAGTGACCTATATCCATCCTCTTTTGCATCAGGAAAAACTCTTACCAGTCATATTACCACTACTCCCCTTCCCTGTGTTTTGGAGAGTGGCTCTATTCCCAAACTCTTAAGCCATGGGAAGTGATCTGCCTACTGTCATCATCAGGCTGTATTTGCTAGTCCAGACCCAAGTACTCTTTGCTGCTCCCAATCAATTTCTTATCTGTCAGTAGGGTACCAGGAGGATTGTATTAATTACTGTTGCCAGATTGAACAGGGTATAATTATTTCAAGGAAAAATACTTTTAAATTTTTGAATTTGGCGGTTTTGTTGTCTTTTATTTCCTGTTGCAGTAGAGGGCTGCTAGCTTTATTTTTTAATCTATTGATTAGTTCATTTTAGCTCTTTCAGGATGTAAGAAGATTCAACCAAAACATGATTTTCTCACACTTCTGCTTGCCCCCTCCCTCCCGAACTTGGATCCATGTTGCATTAAGACAGCACAGCTCCTAAGCTGACTGAGGTCTTTATTCTCTCCAGAGCCTCAACACAGGAGTTGTGTCTGCTTTCACCATCCAGTAGTGGAGAGCAGTCCTGGTACTGGATACCTATTTGCTTTATATTTCTTTGCTGATCTTCTTTTATTTTCCTAGGAGAGGGCATACCACCCATTCCTGCATGTGCAATTGATGGTGAAGGAAGAAATGCTGTCCATCAGCAATTTTACCCCAAATACGTACAGGTCCTAAAATATTACATGGAGAGGCCAAAATACAAATAAGTTGTTGTTTACGGGGGCTGGGAAGAAATGGGGCAGGACTGGTTTTGATAGGTATGTGAATGGTTGTATATACATGTTGTCTCATTGAGGGCTTTTTACACCTTGCTAGTATTTATTCTTACTCTGACAATGTAAACAGCAAAGACACCACAGGTGCTAAAAGTAGTATTAACGTCACTGCGTACTCCTAGGCAACAACATGAACTTAATTTTTCTCTGCATTGTGTGAAAAGGGAAAAAAATAATGAGCTACAGCCTCATCCTCACAAAAAGCTTCTGTACTCACGTGTCTAAGTTATAAAAGACCCATCCTGTGTTCACAGTAAGACACCATCCGTTCTCTGCTGCTTCATCCAAGTGTAATAAAGCATTGAAATGTACAGTAAAATAACTTGAAGAATAGAATCCAGACTCCAGGAAATGTACCATTATTTATTACACTAATACCTACAGGTCGATCTTTTGAAAACACTTCTCTGTTCTCTAGCCCCCAAAAGCCACAGCACAGTATAGGGAACTGTTATCTTTAGTAAAGAGCTAAATACAAACCCTGTGACTACCAAAGGTCGCATCACGGGCTAGTGGTTCAGCATTGTTCAGAACGATGTCACCTGTATTATTCTTCTACCTGATAATGGATGGCTGAAAATGACTGTGTCCCTGTTTTCTCACATAAACTTGCAAGTGTTTCCCGTGAGCCGGCAGATTAGTGAAACAAATGGTAGCTCTGGACTTAATGAATGTGAAGGTAGATGTGGGAGAAGTCAGGAGGTTTTTGCAGAGGTCGTTACTTTGTCTAGGCTCTAAGAGACATTCCTAAAATGAAGACATTAGTGATGGCTCTGTGGTCATTGCCAGAAGCTGATACAAATGGAAAGCAAAATACTTTGCTGCTAGGATGTGTTTGATTAATGTGATACCAAGTTACTTGTAAAAGCGGTAAGGCTGGTTTTGAATTCCATTAAATTATTAAAATGTCACAGACAAAAAGCCAGTAAGAGTTACAGGGCTACAATTAATAATCTCACAAATGCTTATCTGAATGTCCCTGGGGAAACAGAACAGCAAAGGAATGAACTTTTTAAACTAAATCATAGAGGGATTTATTTTCTCTAAGTTTTACTTCTCGGTTTGCTAAATTCACTGTGATTGGTGGGAGCATAATTTATACGATGGCTGGCATATATACTCACATATATGAGAATATAACATACTTCAGTTTTCAATTTTAGACAGAAATACAGTATTTACTATGGATGGTTTGAATAAGTTTATACCCAAGAGAGGTTGATTGCATATTAAAGTGGTAGTTCATATCTATTTAAATTTTAGATAAATCTCCATTGATGGATAAACCATGTTAGAGAATTTCCATTGTCAGCACAACTTACATTTCAATGAATCCCTGGGAATTCTCTTCAAGAGCTAATAGATTTTGCCTTTATTGTGACAAAGTCCTTGAGATACATATGTGAAGAACTATCATGAGAAGAACCATGAGTTTTTTATTCCTTTCTGAGCAAACCTAGTCATATCTGCTTCGGACAGTCATGCAGCACAATTATTGACATTTAGAATAAATTAATTCAGGATCTCTGAATAGCAACGAAAGACTGCAAATGAAAAATATGTTGAATTTGGTGGAAATATCAAGTTGGAGCAAAGATCAATCTTATTTCTAACACAGTTCATTCCATGCTGTGTGAAGTAAGTGATTTTTATTATACCAAGCAATTGAGCAAAATAAAGCCTTGAAACAATCACATATTTTGGTAAAAACTGAATGGCATTAGATTTTCAGTCAGACTAATGCTCCAAAGTATAGGTACTTACAATTTGAATAACTTCATTTCTTTTCCTTTTTGAAAATGTAGCCCTGCAGCAGATCTTTGAAATGTAAACTCTGAGACACAGCAGTATTTAAATAATCATGGATCTGGAGGAAGTAGCACAAAAACTTCCAGCACAGCTTAATCAAAAATAGAAATTCATTTGAACTTTCTGTGGTCTATTGAATATTAAGACATTTCATATTTCAAATAGAAAAAAAAAAAAAAAGAAGCCTGGAGCAAAGTTCTGATAATAGTCAATGACATTTCTAGTGTAACATTTGAATATTAGGATTAAGGATGAAAGTTTCTACTCAGCTTCAGCAAACTTTCTTGCATCATATGTTTTGTGTTTATTGCTATTAGCTGAAAAATAGTAGGTCTATGCTGGAGGTCGTGGAACAGTGGGACCTATGTGTTAAAACTAAAAGTACTAAAACCCCCAGATGACTACTTTGGCCAAACAAAGTATTTTTATTCTGCAATTCCTTGGAATTTTGTCATTAAATTAGTGTTTTGGGGCTCTCTGTAACAGCCTGTGCCCCCATGCGGGTGGTATTTCTGAAGATCAGTCTTTTGTGCAACTGCCATGTTGTAGAATTACTTTTATTGAGCTGAGGTGTTGCATTGGAGATGTCTCTGTAGCTGTGAGAATGGCTGGCTAATGAGCAAATTCTTGGGGAACTTCCGTTTTTTTTTCCATCCAATCCTGCAACTTTTATCAGGAGTTTCTGCAGAGCATCGCATTATGCTGTCGTACTTAGCACCACTAAATCTTCCTGAAAGATGTGTTTTAGTCAAAATAACGAAATGAAATAGCTTGGGTTATTTAGGAAGTCTGTGATGATCAAAAGGGTTTTTTGGACATCAGTTTTCAGAGTCTTAAGTGTAGAGAACAGTAAGAGTATGAGTCACTGAAAGAGTGTTTTGAAATAGAGACGGTGGAAAAACCCATTTTCAAACCAGCTGTATAAATTAACTATTATTGTGTAGGAATGCTTTGTGAGGAAGGAAACACGTTGAAATTGTTGCTGGGCAAATGTCAAAACTATAAATCACTGTGTCTCCACTGACTTTCTTCCTGGTGTCAAAATCACAAGTGAAACCATACATCATTGATATATTTATTCCCATTACCCCTGACTAAGGGTTTGAGGATTTTCACGGGGGAAAATCCTCCTTGAACGTGAAGTGCCTAGCAAAAATTACATTGCTGCCTCACTTCCTTCCATTGCCATCTGTGTGTGGGTGTCTTTGGGGGGCAGTATGGCAAGAATTAGAAGAACCATTTGAGAAGGAAATATCATATTTCTTAGAGATATTGAAGTGGAAATATGAGAAAAATACAGAATTGCTTGAAGCAATAGTGCGGTGAAGACTTTCACAGAGGCTTTTTGTTGAACTTGGAGGCTGTTGGTTTTTTTACACACTATTTTAAACAGCTAATGTAAAAAAAAACAACCGTAAAACTTTATTGTGACAGAGATAATCTCAGGCAGCTTTTACTGTGTTGCAAAGATTATCAAAGTGTGACTCGCAGACACTGATGATGTGTATGAGAGAAAGAAAATTCCATAATCGTTATTAATCAACAGTGTTCTAACAACTATGGGTGGTAGCTGCAGTATGTGATGACCACGCTATGGAAAGTTACTAAGGTTGCTTTGGGTAGTGCCACTGCTACTTTGATGAACATTTTTTTGTTAGCCTGACTTTCTTTTCAAGGCATTGTAATTGTGAAATCTGCAAAAACACTGTAAGTAGTATCTCCAGCTAGATGCAATGGGTACTTCTATGAGTTCTTAAAAAAAAAACAACCCAAAATTAAATAAATTGTTTATATTTTAAGCAGGTGTAAACTAAGGTAATTGAGATTTATGACAATCATAAAATTATATGACTTTCAATTTATGCATGGACACTTGCTGTACTTAAGAAGAGGTTTAAAATTTTTTCCAGTTGTTGCTCCTATCTACAAACACTGCATGAAATAATGTTGTCCGTTCCACTCTAGCTCCACCCTGACACCATTTCTGCTTGGCTGGCAGCTCTTTAGCTCTGGAGTGTCACCAGCCCATGTTTCCTTGGAATACTTTGCATATGGTCTCAGTATAGTCCTAGCACAAGTTATTATTTTTACTTCTCCAGAGGAAGAAAGCCATTCAGATGACCTAGGAAGTGCCTTCATTTAGAAATTTCAGACACTGCTGGATAACTGAAATAAATCTCAGTTTCAGTGATTGCATACAAATACATAGGATAAAGGACAAACCCCCTGTGCTGTGATGATGCTTTCCCCTGAGGAGTCCTCCATGATGAAACTAATAATAAATTGTTCTTCTGTTACTCTGAAACTTGCTTCCGTGGTAAGAAAGAAGACTGCGGAGGTGATCAGTGAAATTCTGTGGTGTTTCGTTAACAGTGAACTACATGTTTTCTACCCCAAGTTTTCAACAAGATACAGTGAGAAATCTAGTAGACTTAAAAAGAAAGTCAGGTGAACTATTTATGTTAAGTAGCAGATTTGTGTCTCAAAAACGTGTTGTCAGTTTTCCTGAAGTTAATCTTGGATGAGCTTTCAGAGTGAAAGTTTGAGACAGGCAACAGTGATGTTATTGTTGTCCTTTTACATGTTATTTCAGGAACCGGAGGACAAACTTGGGATAGCAGTAACGTACCATTTCCT
Source organism: Rhynochetos jubatus (assembly GCA_027574665.1). Taxonomy (NCBI): domain Eukaryota; kingdom Metazoa; phylum Chordata; class Aves; order Eurypygiformes; family Rhynochetidae; genus Rhynochetos; species Rhynochetos jubatus. The sequence continues at coordinate 40,782,845 of CM050650.1, forward strand.
TCTTGGCTTTTCTTGAGGGAGGCTGCTCTCATGTTCGTACCCTGCTATGTGCTGCACTTGCCGATGCTGTTCTACTTCCCATAAACCAGCCTTCAATGCAGCAGGGAAGGGACTCCAGGTGCTCAATTCCCCACACGGGTGTCCTACAGGCTAGCAAATAAATTTTCTCCTGTAATCTCCAAAACTGTTTAACACAAAAGCGTTACAGGTCCAGTAAAAGGAATTAAAAGGAGCTCTGACCAGAATGTCTGAAGACAGAGGTGGAGACACTCAAGTTCAAATGCCTGAAACTACTTGTGTCTGAGCAGAAATTTGGACTAAGTTGCTTCATGCTTTGGAAAATGTAATAAGCAGGCAGTAGAGACTATCCTTTTTCACATGGAGCTTCTCGTTCTGTGTATAAGGAAGCTACATCATCAGCAAGAGACAGAAAAAATTATTCTTTAGGCTGGTGTCTAGGCACTCACCTACAAATTGGGGCATCAGTACTTCAGAACAGCTTTGTTGCCTATGGATTTACACAGTGCACACTAGTGCTGGGAGGAGCATGGACACAATTATGTTTGGTGTTTGGAGGGTTCCTGCTGTCAACTTGGAGGTAGATCCAAAACTATTTGGAGGATAGGATTTACCTCAAAAGTTCTCAAAGGTAATGAGGGAAGGAGAACATGATAAGGCGCTGAAGTCTTGGCTGTTTCTCTTTTAATAGTACCCAAATGTTTTTGCATGTTTTTGAAGGGTGAAGAGGAAAACTAAGGGACGAAGGATGGGTCATAATGATGAGGAAAATGGAAAGTCACTTAGCTTCTAATCTTCTCTTACTATTATTTAAGATTTCTGATGGACAGGAAATCAAGTAGGTCTCACTGATAAGCCTCTGGGGTCCTTACTTATCTCAGCCTTCAAAAGTTGTGCTCGGACTAAGCATACAATATTTTAATACAGAGTGCAGCTTTTTTTTCCTATTTGTAGATTAAGATTTCTCATAAATAAAATATTTTTAGGGCAACCTTATGGCATTCAGAATTCTACTTATATTTCCTGATTCATCCCCCCCACCCCCCCCCAAAAAAAGCTTTACATAATTTTGAAGAAAAGCATAAAAATTCCTTTACAATAGAAAGGCTGTGCTGGGTTTTCATACCACTTAGTTCTTCTAAACAGCATCACTCGTCTTGCAAATGTTTAGCATGAAGTGAGGTTCTTCAGCAAGATGCTAAACTCTAGTGCTTATTATAACAGCCTTGGGATTACAGGGGTCCCATCTGTGGTTACTGGTGTATTGCCAAATACGCACAGCTAGTGTCATCTGTTAAAGAGTCACTTGTGGCTTTTTAAGAGATCTAAGTAGAGGATATCTTTTGAGAAGCTTTAGAGGTAAATGTTGCTGGAATTAAGCAGCAGTTCCTTTTGCTGGAGAAGAGTGGGGCCTGGGTGGATTTGCACTTTTAGAATAAAAACTGGACACAGATACACAGCCCTGACTATTTATCCTCTTAGTCTTTATGAACTAGATTTTTGTTCTGAAGTTTGGTTATGAGACAGGGTGTGACTGTGGAGTTTAATTTACTGGAATTTGTTGGTCAACACTGTTGAGTGATTTTATGTAGGTATGGAAGTGAAAGAGATTTTTCACATCCTGTATTAGCGCTTTCACAATATGAAATTAGATGAATTTTCCTCTCTGCAGCAGAGATTCAGTAATGTAACAATATCAAGCAACATGTTGTTCTTCACAGGGTTATGCTAACCAGAAATAAAGATCATTTCTGCTAGGCTTGAGTGTTTTGGAGGATCGCCTGAAGTGTCGAATGAAAAGGTCCAACTGAAAAGCAGTAGGATGATTCATCTGAGGGGTTTATTTCAGCAAATTCCTGTACTCATTTTCACTTGAAGGAAAAAAAAAAAAAAAAGTATATTGCAGCTTATATTGTTTGAAAACTAGAAAACTGTAATTACTTTTGTGCTTGAGTAGTTTCATTAAAATATGTCATATTCTCCATACAGTATTATTCAGATGAGATTTTTAAGGTGTAAGGGGACTCATACAAATGCATGGTCCACCTCCAGTTATAATATGTCAAAAAGGTTAAGTTTATCTTTTAGTTTTCATCAGTAGCAGGTGGCAGAAAAAAGTGTGTGAAAGTTGAGATGCCAATTTCCTTAATCAAACTGCACTTTGAGCAATGATGTCTTTCTTTCAAAAGACAAACCATTTAAATAGTAAAGGTCAGTAGGTTAATTATGTAAGTGGAATCAGCACTGTATTCAAATTATCACAGTTTCAGCTCTGTTGCCACTTTATAGGCCAGATTAGGCCTATAAATTTTTCTTATATTAATCCAAAAGAATATAAAAAAGAAAGAGAAAACTGTTAAATAAAAATACAAGGTTGAAAGCATTTAAATTAGTATGAAATAAACCCAAATTTGGTTATCCAGCTTCTTTGTATCATTTCCCTTATCTCCCTATTTTACCATCCATACCTTTGTTACCAGCTTACTTCTGAAACTACAAAGTGAGCAAGCAAAACACCTCTGAACACGTTTTCTGTTTTCTGAAATCCAATGCAGTTTAGTACTGACTAGAGCCATAATTTATGGGGAAATAACTCCTTGTTCCTTCAAGAACTCCTGCAACCCTAGCCTCAGAGAGGAGTCCCCACACCCTTCTATCATGTTTCTGTGCTTTGCACTATCTCAAGTGATGCAAACCTTCTCTTTGCTCAGCTATAACAGGCATAAGGAAAAAATTAGCTGAATAATCCAGTATGGATCCAGATAAAGATAATACAGCCATTTCTTTTCTTCCTTCCACCCTGAAATATGTGGTACTTGATTTCTATCAGATGTACGCATGCAGAATTCATACAACTGTGCTTGTCAGAGAAAGGAAAAAAACCCAACTTTAAAGTATCTGTGCTGGTATACCAGAGTGACAACATATGCTATCGTTTGTGACAGTGAAAACTTCAGGGCATCAGAGCATCCTGTCCTGTTCACCAGTGAAAGCCCTTTCTCGCAGGGTGCAACTCCCTCTTTTAGGTAGAGTGCAATTTCTGTGAGAGCTAGCTGAGGCTGGGAACCTGATAGGCCACCAGCCTTTACAGGCTCCCTGCTCGTCTGATCCAGTTTCTGTGTTTCTGATGAATCAGTGGTGAGAAATGCAATTGCACATTGTATTTTTTTCAGACACTCATGTCCAAGGATTTTGAAGTGTGTATCAGTAACTAAACTTAATTTCCTGATGTATCACTATGAAGTAGTGTGACAAAGCAGTGGTGCTGAAGACAGAAGTCAAAATGACACAATTCCCTTCTCTACCAATGGAAGAAAAAAAAAAACTCAAACAAACAGTAGAAATGCAGTGCTCTTTGCTTACTAATTTAGTAACAGAAAAAAGTTGTCTTAAATTTAAAACTGGTACCTTCTAGAGTAATGTTCATGAAGTTTTCCCTACTGTGAGTTGCCCTGCATAAGATTCTCCAAGTTCTCGAGATTGGGTGGTGGTGAGAAGCTGAAGGTGGCCCAGCTAACCAAGGGGCTCCCTCGAGGTAGCTCCCAGATGACCTGCTGCTGCCTCTCAGCAAACAAGCACCCACCCAACAGGCCCAGCTCCTGGCTTCCACAGGACAAACATCGTGATAGTGATGTTGTTCTTGAAAGTTCAAGTGGCAAAAGTCTTGATGAAGAAAGAGTAAATGGTTACTGGGTTGTCAACAGCAAAACTGTCTCTGTTAGTGACACATGGGAACTTTCTGTGTCTCTGTCTCTCTATCATCTGTAAATACTCTGAGGTCTACAAGTGAAAAAAAAGAATAGATTTTAGTTATTAAACCAAGATATTAGCCGTAAAGAATATTTACTTGCAAGGCTGATCCTGTCTCCTTATGAAATAGGAAATCATGGAGTTAAGTTTCTCAGTGGTCTCCTGATTTGTGATTCTGATCAATAAAATACATTTTCTTGCAACTTGAATCTTATTCAGCTAAATAAGTTTCTGAATTTTTAAAAAGATAGAGTATTTTGAATTTTGATTTTCTTTTGTAGAACTGCTATCCTATTTCTGTTCTCAGATCAAGGCTTACATGACTCGTTGCATCTATGCATAGCAAAAAATGGATCTATAATTCCTGTGAAATTTTCTATATACAGAATCAGCACCTTTTTGAAATGCATTCTTTAAAGACTTGATTAAAATAAGGGTTTTTTTCTTGAAGGCTAACTGTAGCATTGCCCTGCCCTTTGTGACTTTGACTTGGAAAGTAGCATTGCAGAGTTCTCAGAGAGCACACTTTTCTCAAAAATATTTTCTTAAAATGTTGTCGTGGCTTTAGCAACTTCTATTTTTGGACAGTTTCATTTAAAATTCATCACTTGTGGAGTTTTCAGCAAGTACATTTTACAAAGAACAAGCTTGAGTCTTTTTGTATACGAATGTAGACATATTTTTGTCTTTTTCTTTGAAGTTGGAAGTCTCTCATAATTTGCACTCAAGTAAAATCACGTGAATTTTATTATCTGTATGGGTGCTGGGATTTAAGAAATCTCGCTCTTGGCTCTTAGGCTCTGAGGTTAAACCCCCCTTTTTTTGAAGGTTTTCTGCTTGCACTAACTTTAATTTATTATTGCAGATGAACACTTTGCCTTGTTCACTTTTATTTGCTGTAGAAATTGTCATCAAAATTGAGGGTTCTTCTGGGATTTCAAAATTCAGTTGGCAATTTAATTTCAGTCTTCTGCAGCATTCTGGTCTAATAGCTAGCTTGCCTTTTAGTTGCCTCCTGGAAGTATGAGACAGGGAGAGATGGAGAACTTACTTTGAGAATTGACTTTGAAAATCTTGTGACTGAGGCTTTGTTATCACACATTGCCAGTGGCTGGCATATTAAACACTATAGGAAAACTGAGTATCTTCTAACACAGCAAACATATTCTGTTTAGGATTGCTGAAGTTTTCCTTTTCAGGAGAGTCCAATACAAAGGTAATGGCTTTTGTAGAATTTGTATCATCTATCTTGTCTTTTTGATAGACTGCTGGTGATAAGACAGATTCAGATTTTGAAGGTTAAAGATGTTTTATCCTGTAAATGTTAGTTCTTGTTTACAAATAATGAAGTCTGTAACCTTTTTCATCCTGATTCTTGGATCACAGTTCCTGTAGGTGTGAAGTGTGGTGTATGAAAAATTACATGAATTTACTCGTAAACAGATTTTCAAAGATAGGACTTAAGGGAAATATTGTCCTGTAAAACATTCACCTGTTTTTCTGCCTTGTTCTTTTCCTGAGATAAGAAATTATGGTAATAGTTTTGCTTTTAGAAACACATTTGCATAAATAATAAACCTTAGAAAAGGGTACAGGAATGATTGAATGAAATAATTTTGTTGATCAGACATTAAAAGTAGCAGCTAAAAAAACCACACAGCAAGCTATACTTTTATTCTTCTTTCTAGGACTAGAGTTGCACACAAGATCTCCCAGAGAAATATGAACTGATAGATTTCTTGTGTATGATATGATAAATTACTCTCCACTTTGTTTTACTTGAATAGCCTTCGCAGTAGAAGGAGTGGGTTTATGTTAATATTTATTCATCTGGGCTTTCGACATTGAAGTCATGCAGCTGAAATCATCAGCGTTCGAATGTGATAGTTGGCTTAAACTGCTGCTCAGGCTTTCAGGTGCCAGGGGAATGGCTTCAGTTTAAAATGTGAATAGGGCAGTAATGATCTTTCAGAATCAGATGATGCAATTGTCAAGAAATCCCATTTCCCACTATTATTTATAATAAGGCAGAAGACAGTGTAACATATGGAGGTGAAATTTCTGACGTGTAAACCATGTATGCAAATGTGATGCCAATATCTGAGGATAGAGGAATATGGTGTGTCACTGTAGGAAAGTTTGCAGAAGAGGTAGAGAGGAAAGATGTATTTGCAGGTAAGATAAAAATAATAGAAAATTTCTTCCCTTATGGTACCTGAGGGGTTTGAAGGAAGCCACAGTTAAGAATCAGTATTCAAAAATGTCATGTTGTTTTTCTAATTACTTTTTGTCTCTGGTCTGTGAGGATTTAGGAAAATATTTAGGGCTGACTAACTCTAGTCAGCTGTGACATAAAAATATAACTAGTCTTGGAACTGTATCACTGAAGTCTATGAAGTTTCATCTCATACTAATCTAAAATCCTTCTGTGTCAGTATCGTTATGTTCTTATATATAAATAAAGGACAGAAATGGTATTTATAAAAATGCATTAAAAAAGAGTATTTTCAGGTAAGAATATCTGTCTGAAACATTTTGTACACGTCCAACAGTATGCAAAGGTAAATTGCCTCATTTAAATAATAATTCCATGCAAATTCTATGAAAAATGGTGCCACTGTAGTTTAACATCTGTGAAAATTTAGACATGTAACATAGTGCTGAAAATATCTGCTCTGGGTGTGGTTGCAAGATCTCCACAGTTCTCATTGTTATGTAGTCATTTTAGTAATGCATACACACATGAAAAGTTATGATATAATCAGGCTTTGTAAAATGTATGATAAAACTATTCACTAAATGTAATAAAATAAAAGCTACATAATTATATCCTTTAAAATTAAGAAAGTAAAGAGAAATAAATTTTCTTTCTTCTCCGAAATGCTTTGTAAAATATCATATTCATTGCCTTAAGAAGACCAAAGAAAATTATGCACTATGGGAAGTACAGGAAGAAATCTGAATCTAGAGAGTGACAGGGGAAATATCCTCCACATTCTAATGTTACTTATTATTGCCCATTCATAAGATTTTATTGGTTTGTTTTATATTTCTGTAGATTGGGTAGATTCTTACTATCTTTTAAAATTTAGGTTTTATAAAAGAGTGATGATGTTATGTCTGCTGAGAACTGCTTGATCAACTTAAATACTGGTTCTATAAGGAAGTGTTGTGTGACATGTCCCTCTATTGCGTTGCTTGTTTGAACTGGAGTTGTGATGCAACCATCATGAAACACACAGAATATGCAAACAATCCCCCTCAGTGTTTCAGTATATTTTCCCCTTAAGCCAATTTGGTTATTTAAGGTTGCTTAAATCATGAATGTGTTTGTCTTTTTGTCTGCAGAACTGCTTCATAATTTATTTTGCAATTCATGCTCCCGGTGGGTGAAGTCCAGCTGTAGCTTTCAGGCTGAAAAACAATCCTGTCTTCAGCTTGTGATGACACATAGGATGCAAAGTATGATAGGAACTGCCATGGCCAAGAAGAACAGGGGAGGTTAGGAATTAGGAGATGGGGTTTAAGGATACTCCTTGCAAAAGATAGCAGGGAATCTGGTACTGAAGATGTTAAGAGGTGAGCAATAACATGGGACCTTAAAATAAGCACAGTCAATTAAGTAGAAAGAAATGGATAGGCAGTAAATCATAGAATCACAGAATGGTTAGGCTTGGAAGGGACATTAAAGACCATCTAGTTCCAACCCCCCTGCCATGGGCAGGGACCCCCTCCACTAGACCAGGTTGCTCAAAGCCTCATCCAGCCTGGCCTTGAACCCTTCCAGGGATGGGGCACCCACAGCTTCTCTGGGCAACCTGTTCCAGTGCCTCACCACCCTCTCTGGGAAGAATTCCTTCCTGATATCCAATCTAAATCTCCCTGCTTTCAGTTTAAACCTGTTACCCCTTGTCCTGTAGCTACAGGCCCTTGTAAAAAGCCCACCCCCAACCCCGAAGGGATGCAGAAGAAGAGAGACCAGAGTTGTAAGGAAAGAGCTTTAGCACCAGGGAAAAAATGAATTTGGTTGAGGGTTCAGCCACGAGGCAGAGTTAGCAATATTGGTAGTACACATTTAGGTAACTGAATGTGCTTTTACTGGTAGCCAGCAGAATAGGTTGAAAGTCACTGCAGCAGAAGTGATAGTTAATACAATCAGAAGGCAAAGTTGAACACAAGGTGCAGCTCCTAAGAGGAGCTCATAATGCCATGTATTAGTCCCAAGGAGATATTTAAGCCTCCAGCATGGCCTGCAGCATATATTCCATATATTGCGTAATCACAACTTGTGTTGCATTTACAATTTCTAGGCTTCATTTGTAAACTAATTTGGAAGGTGGGGAAAATTTGGTATTAACTTAATAAAGTGTTTGGTTTTTTAATGTAAATTTTGCAGTAATGTATTTTTTGAAATGCAGGCTATTATCATACCCTTAATGCGCTTTTATTACATTTTATGAGTCTTGGCCTAAATAAAGAGGACAGAAGTATGTTTTTTTTCTAAAAGAAAACTAGAAAAAAAACCAAAACCAAACCCAACAAAAAAACAAAACCCAAAACCCAAACAAAAAAACCCCAAACCCACCCAAACTCGACAAACGTAGACAAAATGTAGATCTCTCTTATATGGTAGAACAATTTTAATTGGCCTAGGGAACTGAAGAATAGGAAGAGAAAACTTGCTAATCTAAAAATGCCTGTTGTTTTGTTCCTAGGTTCAGACATTGTTCAATGGTTAACGAAGAACTTATCTATAGAAGACCCAGGTAATTTTTCTTTTTTCATGTCTGAAAATTCTAGTTTATCTTTTTAAATGGACCTGACTTTGTCTCCTGTTGCCATGGGGGTAGACAAGCAGCATTTGACTAGAATAATTACAGTAGCAAAACAGACAGCATCAAACCTTAGAAACTTTTGCTAAGGATCTGAAGATTTTGGTTATCTGTTTTATTGGAGCAGGTACCAGGAAACAAGAGGATGTCCAAGAATGAAAATGGTAGCTGCTTTAATTATTAGCAAATGAATTTAATTTCTACTTTATGAGGAATTTACTCAGTGTTGTCCTAAATAGTTCATTAAACATGTTTTTTTCTTAACAGATTTTTTTTCAATGTATAAAAAATAATTAGAATTAATGAAATATGCTCTCATGTTGTTACTTAGAGCTGTATTTCTATTCTTAATTTTTGACACTTTTATAGCAAATTAAACACAAAGTGAACTGTAAATAAAATCAGCGGTGAGGAAAAACAGTTCATTGCTTGATCAGCCACTTTGGAATGTGGAAGTAAAGCTTTGGTTCCAAGCTCTGCCCCAGGTTTCTTATGTGGCCAGCAGCAAACGCAGTTGGGTCCTTATTTGATATTAATTTCCTTGATTTACAGGAATCTTGTTACAAGATCTGAAATTTTCCGTAAGGGAATGATTCCTCCTAGAAAATGCTGAATAGCAGAAATAAAATATGCTGTGGAAGTTCCTATTATCTTTTGGTTAGGGGAAAATTAATCTTCTTTAAAGCATGATCAAAGATACTTCCTCTCTTCATTTCAGACTTTTGGGAATGGGATTTATGTTTTATTTTGTTTTATTTTTTTTAATTAAAAAAAATGTGGTTTTCTGTCATATGAGAAATGATCATTGTGAAATTCCATCAATAAGTAAAATCACTATGTTTAAAATTTTTGCTTCAATAATGAGGAAATATTATAAATATATAATTTGATATTTGCAAGTAGCAAATTCACAACATCCTGATATGTAACATGGAAGAGATCACTGATTGCTTCCAGTTTTATGTAACTTTAGACAGAGCATCATGTGTTTGCTTCTTGAAGATAATAAAGTGGAGGTTGCAGGAGACCTCTGTGTGATATTGTATTTCTCAGTTGTCAGCTATAAAACACTCACCTATCTATATTTATCGGAAACATTGCCATGTTATGTTTATTTGATATGGAAACTTAACCTTTATTTGTCAAACCAGAACTGCAGTACTGGGATAGGCTGTCATTCAGATTATCTGCTTGTTGCAAAATTTGGATTAGAAGAAACCTTAAACTAAATGGAAAACATGGCTTGCTACGTTGATATCCAATTAAAATTAAACAAACACACAAACTGCTAACATATGTAACCGGAACCCACAGTAATTTAATTTAAGATGAGGTTTATCCTCTTAGATTGCATGGGTGGAAAAAACTATCCATAATGACAAAAATGGGTTATGCATGTCAGTCCTAGTCCAAAGTCAGCTATCTGGAGCTGGCCGGATGCAAATCTTCAGAAAGCCAATTGCCCTAAATTCTGCCTTTGGGTAGTGATCTGAATTGCCAGATAGCAGTCAACCCAAGAGCTGTTCACATGACAAAACTTCTTAAAATACTATGTTTTGTAAAATCTTTTCAGTGTTTGAATTTTTGTTCCAGTTCTAGACAAGACAATCTAGAACTTCCTGTGAAGAAGCCCTAAATTTGTGAACTGTTTTCACCATGGTTTGGTTTTCCAGTATCTTCTGTCTGGTTTTCACTTGTGTATCAGGGTCTTGCTATAAGCTGTCTTTTGAAATTCACCCGTAGGATCCTGTCACAAAGCTCCTGGGAAGCTATGCAATTTTGTCATGCAGAAATAATGTGTTTGCACTGAAAGTTATCATCTCCATCTCATTCTGAGATCAGCAACGTACCTGTAAGAGCAACATAAAGTATACCCTGGTTCACATATTTTAAGAGTGTCTGTCCAAAAAGATTTAAGGACTATTTGCACACCTTATCTACCAGTGTTGTCAACTACTCCTGCCAGCAAGGCATGTTAATTGTGATTTAAGGGGTAAGTAGACAGAGTCACAGAATCATAGAACAGCCCAGGTTAGAAAGGACCTCAAAAGATTATCTGGTCAACCTTTTGTGGGAAAGGAAGCGTGGATGAGATTTTGTAGCGCTCTGTCCTGTTGCATCTTGAACACCCTCCAGTGATGGGGACTCCATCATGTCCCTGGGAAGGTTGTTCCAGTGATTGATTGTTCTTACTGTAAAAAATTTCTTCCTTATATCAGAATGAAACCTCTCCCTGTGCAATGTATACCCATTACCCCTTGTCCTCTCCGTGTGGCTCCTTGTGAAGAGAGCCTCTGTCCTCTCACCAACCACCCCTTAAGTACTGAAAAACTGTGATGAGGTCCCCCTGAGCCTTCTCTTCTCCACGGTGAAAACACATAACTCCTCCAGTCAAATTGTTCTTTAGTAAAGCACAGAACTAGTAAGAAGAAAGTGGCAGGACCATACATTAAAAAAAAAAAAACAAAAACAAAAAACCAGACACATTTTGTGCAATCTTTTTTCATTTGTTTTGCATAGGGAATACAACTCCAGTACCATTTAGGAAGGTATAAAGAAGGCCGCTTTATGGATAGTGGGAGAACAAAAGGCAGGAGACAGTCTAGCAGCAACATTTGCTTTCACTGTATTAATAAGTGTAAAGCTATTATCTGGAAACAGCAATTTCAAGTAAAAAATAGTTGCAAGTATAAATTGCCAGTCAAAAAAAATTGCACATTTTTCAGAAATGGAAAATCATTTTCTGTGGAAGATTTGAAAGATTTTGGCTTGCTGCAGTAAATCTCCATCAAGAAAATAAACTGAAGATGATGGGTGGATTCTACTAAATTATACCAGATTTGCAGTTATTTCAGTGGAGCAGAGTAGAGCTGGTGCCCAGAATAGCTGTGCGCGACATACAGTTGCTGTTATATTGTTTGCTTTTCAATATGTACTTTAAAAATGTTTGTGTTTCAGCCTACAACTCATCTGTAAAATTTTAAGGAACAGGAATTATCTAAGGTATTTGTAATGTGGAAGTTTAATTCAGTCATAAAAATAAGCCTGATCTCAACCCGAAAAGAAGCAATTAACTGAGTTTACAGAATTGTAAGGGCTTGTGGTTTGGCACTGAAACATATGTTTGTTGAATTGACCGTTACAGGGTAAGTGCTGACTCTTCACTGATGGTGCCAATTACTCTTAATGTGGAAATTCTACTCTGTTTTTCTACATTGTGTTTTTCTTTTTTAAAGTGATAATTAGTGCTGTGAAATGTACCAGACTGACCACACTAGAGACTGAAGTCCTTTTAATCCTTAGGGGAAAAAATAGAACAAAAAGGGTGATTTTAATGATGAGCTGATTTTAAGGGGTCAGCTGAAATTGCCAAGATAATAAATCCATTTCTGGTTCTTGCAGTGATTTCTTTAATGCCCTTCGAGCAAACACTTGATTTCTCTATTCCATAGCATTCCAACATGTTAATGGTAAATCATGCTATTGTGTCTTTAATGAGAAAAAAGCAGTGTCAGTTTTCAAGTATTTTCATAATGAAATGTGTGTTACAAACACGCATTTCATCCTTGTCAGGCCATGAAGAATTTCTGTCTAGGTGGCTCAGAAAGAGCCTCTCAAATTTCGTAGTGTGTTTAGCCATCATCCCCTTGTTCCTTTACAGTAGTACCTTTACTACTGAGTGTTGCCTGTTTAATTTACTTATACCTGCAAAGCCAACTCAATTTGGCTGAAGGCACTTCTTTATTGGCTGGTTACTTCAGCAGAGCCACAGTGCTGCAACCAGCTCCAGAATGCACAGCATTTGCACTCAGATTACCTTGGTCCAGCTCATTTTGGCAGTCCATTGAAGGAGTTTGCTACTGCTCTTGAACATCAAGAATTACACTGAAGTAAAATGTATATGATTAAATCAAACTTTGTAATTTATAAAATAAGACTATACCTTGAAATAGACACTCTCCTGTGATTTTTCAACTTTAGTTCTTGCTATTAGTAGTCTTTTCACTTAACTGATGTAGCTCATTTGTAACTAGATGCCCACCAGCTGCCATGTCAACTGTAGTGACAGTTGATAACAAGGGAGGACTCAGTAGCTCATCATATATTTGTGTTTCTTTCACCTTTCTCTCCTTTGTTTTGTAGTAAAATCTGTCTCCAGCAGCTGCTGTATTGCATGTAATGATGACTTTGATAATACACAGTACTTACTCTTTACTTACTCTGAGATTATGAAAGTCTACTTGAACAATTGGTCAACTCTGAGTTATTTCTGCTCCTTTCCCCATGCATATGCAGTAAGGTAGCAGCAAAGAAAAGCCAGATAGGATACTCTGAACAATTGCCATTTGGGAGACAGCGGCAGATAGCTGCAAGCAAAGGGAAGGTTCTTACAGAGTTTGCTAATGGAGAAAAGAGCCTCTTATGAAAAGGAAGAAAGGAGGGAATGGAAAGGTCATGTTTATGTTTGCAGTCTTTGCATTAATCAAAACCTGTAGAAATACAGCAAGAGCAGAATGTATCCCACTTATCAGCTTAACTAAAAAACCAAAGCTGATAAAAGTAATTTACACTGTCTGCACATATACCATAACACTCGTGCTAGGAGCCCCGGAATGCCAAGGCAATCACTTTTTTCATGTCTAACAGAAACTTGGGCACATTTTGTTCAGTGAGGCAAACCTCATGAACCTTCGTCAAGTCTAGTGTAAATAACTTTCTTCTACTGGATGAATTTGATCTGAGCTTGTCAGTTCCTGTAACATTTAAATAGAATAATGACTTTAATTTCAGATGAACAGAAAGAAAGTTAAACTCAAATTCTGCTTGGAAATAGAAAATGTCAAAATTTAGAGACACTGCTTTAGTACCAGTAGTATTAATGTTGTGTTACTTAAGCAAAACAAAAATGTATGGGTCAGTTTTCCTTTAGGTATGTATAGTATGGGTGGCAATTAATGGTGTGTGGCAACCAGTGGGCATCTAGCCTACTGTTTTCAGGAATGCAATGGTAACTATTCACATACAGAGGTGGTTTTATTTGCCCAAAGCCTTTAGGCAGATTTTGGAAAGGGAGAACAGAGGTGTATTGTCTGTAATTCAGTTGAGACAGGATAAATCAGATTTAATGGATTTAATGTTTTTCTACTGAAGCTTTTTCCATTTTGGTATGATCTGTTACCCTGTATAGACTGCCTGTGTTAGGAGTGTCTCCCAAGAGCAGAGAGAGCAGCAGGGCCAACCTGGAGTGAGCTTTCAGTCTAAATAAGTGCCGGTCCTGTTTGAGTAGCCTCATTTCTGTGCAGTCACTCTTGAAAGTGAATAACATGTTCCTAGGTTGACCAGTTTATTTTCTCACTTGCAGATAGGTGGTAGGCTACATCAGTGCCCATTTCCAATATGCTTCCAAAAAGCAGTCATTTCTTCTGATGTGTTTGCTAGTGTGGCAGCTGGTTAAAAATGAACATGTTTTTTACTACTTGCAGGGAAGGAATGGAGTTTGTGCCTTGCAGAGATTTCATCGTATTAGTGATAAATCACCTCCTTTACATAGGCAGATAGATCGAACTATCACAACCTGTTCTATTGTACTAAACATGTCTAAATAAAATTCTTCCTTCCTGGTTGCCTTAAGGTGGCATTATTTTACAAGATACTATATAAAGTAGTTTATGTTTTTTCATCCTAGTAATTAATACACCATGCTGGTAGATGGCAGGGATTTATGTATAATACAATATTATAAACTCTCAAAATCCCTGTAGAAACCACTTAATAAACAATGAAATATATTCAGATGTTTATGAATATAATAGCTTATATTAGCCAGGTAGAAAATAGATCTAATCTAAATACCTAATCCTATTTATCATTAAGTAATTTTATGAACTATTGAATTACCTGTAAAGTATTAATGAATTGTATCTGTTTAATTTATAAATGAAAGCCCATATTGGAGTAATGAGTAAAGAGCATAAGTATAGAATTCACTGCCTTCTAGCATAATTTGCTATATAACAGTAAGAATAAAATGCTGTTACTGCTATTGGTATGACAAGATATATGATTCTGTAACATTGTTTCTGTGACCACCTGTTTGCTATTGTCAATAGCATACTAATTTAAAATGGATCTCTCTTGGTTTTAGTTACGCTTTGAGCAACCTGGTCTAGTGGAGGGTGTCCCTGCCCATGACAGGGGGGTTGGAACTAGATGATCTGTAAGGTCCCTTCCAACCCAAACCACTCTATGATTCTGTGATTTGGCTGTAACTTGTGTGTCAAACACATTTCCCATATAAACCAGAACTCTATTGAGGTTTGCTTGGTTTTGGTTATAAATAAACCTTCCAGCTGAGTGTCTAAATTTCATTTTTCTTTACTAGCCCTGATTCCATGGTGATGTCTTCAAAGCTATTTATTTTTAATAAGAAATAATTAGTGCCTTTAATATTAAAGTCTCCAAATTCTACTCAGAATTATTTTCAGTGGTAAGCGTAATACCTTCACATGACATCCACTCTTTCCTCCTTTGTTTTTATCAATACAAGTGAAATTCCAAACCCAAGAAAGCTGGAGATCATCTTATTAACTTCAAAAGAAACAAGATTTAACTAGTTGCCTTTTAAAATAGGATTAGGTGAAGCATGGCTTTTAAGCTATATCTCATCCTAAATTCCAAAAGCTAAATTATAAGAAGCGTCTGATACCCGTTTAGGTTTTAAAAATTCAAACAACCCAACAATCAGCATTTTCTTTACAATTTAGTAGGCAGTATGGGCTTTATTTCACTGGTGTCCCCGAGACTCTTACTGAGTGAAGAGTAAGAAAGAAGTATTGAATAGAACACAAAATCTTGATTAGAAAAGTAAGTCTGAAGAAGCCTACTCAGATAAAAAGTTAATGCTAAAACTATTACGAGATGCAGATAATAGAAGCTGGAAAAATGGTAAGCGTTATTTTCAAGTAATTTCTTTGGAAAGAACTTCAGATGCTCTGTTGCACCAGTTGAAGGCATTGTATTTCATCCTTTCTATCACAGAAGAAATGAGGCTGTAAGATCTAAATTACACAATTGAAAACTTCACTCGTGAACTTACCTCGAAGTACACAGCTTCATCGGAAAGTTATATATAAGAGCTTTTCAAAGATGAGCTGTTCAAAACTGATACTGGCTTCTCCCCAATGGTTTATAAACCCTTGAAATCTTTCTAATCAGTTTTTAGAATCGAATCCCAAATTGGGCTATTTTTGTTCCTTAGTTTTCACTGAAAATTCTCCACATTGTTCTTCTCAGGAACTGGTGTTCCTAGAGTGGGTATCTCCTACCAGGTGTTGTACCAGTCTCTTTTCCTTGATGGCGTCGATCAGAATATGGAACCAATATCTCAGCATAAGGCAAATGTGTGTAAGGCCAATATTAACTTCCTACTAATGCATCAGATTTTCGAAATAACTGCCTTCAGATACCAAATCCTGCTGATTCTAAAATATTATCCATTCCCCATCTCATCTGCTTGCATTATACTTCTTCATGCTAGTAGCTGGCGCTTTTTGATTATTCAGCATGGTCAAAAACTATTATGTTGCTGTCTTTGTTAATAACAATAAAACATACATTTATTGACTTAACTTGGCTAAGGACAAAAGTACAACTGAAGAATCATAGAAAATATATGCTTTTTTTAGAGACAAGTCTAGTAACTTTTAGAAATAAAACTCATTAATTAATTGCATAAATTATAATGACTTTCCTAATAAAATATTTGGTCTCATTTTTACCAAAGTTACTAGGAAATTTTGTGCTTTTCTTACTGTTTGACAGCCTCCTTTTTAACCTTTGGGATTGTACCAAGTTTTGGAGGTTTAAGAGGAAGAACATTTACTAATTCCCAATTCATACTGGTGTAATTAATTAAAAGCAGCTAAATAATTGTCTAGAGACTTCATTAGCTTTCTGCTTCCTTGTTTCCCAGAGAACTGTGTTATATAGTAATGGAAAGCACAAGTAGGTGGAAGTGAGATTTTAAATCTGGACAACTTAATTGAAAAAAAGTAGTTGAAACCCTATTTCATCTTGCCAACAGCTGCTGCAGCTATTTATAGTGAAGTAAACACAAATGTTTTGATATTTACATGTTGTATGTAGTATTTGATGACTGGAAGGTTAATGTAAGGCCTTCTCTTGATTTTGTTACTAATTGTCCCTAAGAGAGTTTTCAGTTTTCCCATAGCACGTGTGGAGAAATGCTGCTGACCACACAGAAACATAGTGATGGTTCAAGATTAACTGAACTGCTGGGTGCTCTAGTGTACTATGCAAAGGATATTGCTTACCATTTCATCTTGGACAGATTAATATTTTCTAGGTGCACTCTCATTTTTCAATTTTCACTTCTATTTTTTTCTTCCTTCTCTCCTCTCTCCTCTCCCTACTTCATCTCCATGGTTCATTCCCCAGTTATACTGTGTAAAATATTCTCTGATTCTCATTTGCTTACAGCTGCTGGTTGGATCTAATTCTCATGTTTTTCTCCATTCAGATGTTCTCCCTCTTATGTTTCTACTTTCCAAAAATTTTATCATGTCATCAGTCACACCCTTCTGTAGATAATTTAGGAGGATACTGAACAGTTCAGAATCTACTAAACACAGCTACAGTGGTTACGGCCCTTCAGTGTGATAACTGAGCTGCTGTGACTGACCTTTATTCTTGTCTTTCTACCTATTACTTTTTCCATTACTTGCTATCCTGGATCTGCTTAATTCCTTTAGAAAACATTTGGGGGAATCATGCCAAGAGCACCCTGGAAATCCAAGTGAATATGTTAACCAGATTTTCATGACCTCATATATTCAATAATTCCACATAGGAACAGTCACAGAGTTGTGAGATATTGCATCCACCAACAAAAGTAGTACTGAGTCTTCCTTTTCTGTTGCATTTATCTTTATTTTCATTCATTCTATACTTTATTATAGTTTCTATCCTGTTGTCTGTATGGACATCTGTTGTATTTGTCTTCTTTACCCAGATTTCCCCTGGATATCTTTCTAAAACCTGAGGACATACTTTCCATTTTTTTTCCCTTTAGTACTGAGAGTGATTTAAACGATAAATTGCACACTACAGCTAACAGTTCAGCAATTTAATATTTGACTTGCTTTAAAACACAGAGTGACCATTATGTTGACCCATCTAGATGCTTTTGTTCACTTTATCAATTTATTTTAAAGCCTTTGATAGTTTTTGCTGCTGTTACTGTTGTCAGTGCTATCTCTTCCTTCTACATTTAGATTCTGCCACTGGAGAAGAAATAGGTCGTTCACTGAGACCTCTTTTTGTGGAAAAAAAAGAAAAAGTCGTTATGAAAAAAAGAAAAAGTTGTTATGAGCTATTTTTGCTAGTTAATATCTGTCAGTATTTCTGTATTTTTAATAGCGGAGTTTATCTGACAGAACTAAGAGTTCTGTACAATTATCTGTGTAAATCCTGTGCGATGGGGAGAAGTGAGCACTGGGAGGGGGATGTGATGGCAATTGGAACATGTGATGGCCTAAAATGGAGTTTTGCAACATCTGTAACGTTTACTCTCTCATCTCCATTTTGATGTGGACGGTGAAATATATTTTACTTGCCAGTCAAAGAAATGAATTATAAATAATGGATGAAGAGAACGGTCTAAAAGTCATCCAGTTTGTAATAACTGCTTTGGTTTTTGGTGTATATGCATCCCAGATAACTACATCTGATCACAGGGGAATCACATTCCTATGTTATTCTCTAGAAAGCTACCTCCACACTCTTTTTTTGTTATCTGGCCTGAAGTTTGATGGTATTTTTCCCTGATGTGTGTCTCAAAGACACCAATTTACTTATAAAGCTTTTATCTCCTGCTGGACCTGAAAAGCACAGCATCCTTCCCATTGAAAGAAATACATTATTTTCGGCATTTTGTGCTCTCAGTTTGCTGGAGGTATGAAAATCATTTTAAAGAGGATTGTATTCTTCTTTATTGAGTGCGGTGAAAGAGGCAGTTATTTTTCTAGCTGCTGCATCTTCTTTGTATTATCTGAACTGTCTGGTCATATGTGGGTGTTCTATGATAGCAATGCATGACAATGATACAAAATTAATGGTTGATGTAGTAGCAATTGATATCAAAACAGACTTAGAGACTTAAAAAGTGTCATGATTCATCCTAACCAGCAGTAATCAGCAAGAGTTTAGTGCTACCTATTGCTTACCCTCACTCAGCTTCAGAAACCCCATATTAGCTGACATCCCTCTGATTCAACAATATTATCTTCTGTTATTCCTTCAGGAATAAATGTTTTCTGCACTCAAAAAGCCTGTGCACACTCTTGCTGTTTGCTGGACACAAATCCAAGTGGCTCATTGACCGCACCAGTTATTCCCATGCCCTGGATCTACCAAGCCTTAAACATGGTTCTCCTTTGAACCACCACCCCAGACATACACCTGGCTGCGGCAGTGCCTATTGAATGCGGTCTTGGAATGTGTCGTGTGACTGCTCCTGTGCCTGTGATGGATGTCCAAACCCAGCTGACTGACAGGGGACGTGGCTGTGCCTTGCCTTGAGCATGACAAAGAAAGGGAGCAGCAGTGACACTGCACTGCGGCCCAGGAAGCATGCCATCGTACGGGGGCCCATGTCTGAGGGAACCATGATGTAAAATACATTTACTGGCTGACACACAAATTCTTGGGTGTCATCTGCCGTGGAGAATGTGTCACATAGGTCCCCACCGAACGTTTGCAGCCATCAATTTGATCACACATCTGTAGACCCAGTCACTGGAGGAGAGGTAGGAAGTTCTGGTGTATGAGCAGCAACTGGCAAGCAGTATACAAGAAAACCTGAAATAATACCATAATTCTGCTACTGAGTAGAAGTAGTTTATGTCCAATATTTTGGGTCTTCTATGGATGCTTGAAATTGTGGAACAAGATTTCATCTGAGAGTTTTCAAAAGTATGGTATTTACAGTAATGGGGGCGAGGGTTGTATTTTTTTTTTAACTATTTTCAGCAGGTTTGCTCAAAAGGGCGCACGTATGACTTCACATATTAATGCAGAGTTTCATACTGGAGGGGGGAGTGAGTGACAAATATAAAGACAAGTTCATACTGTCATGAGAGAAACCAAAACACAGAGGTTTTGATTTTCTGTGTTTTGCATGGGAATCAAATTTTGCATTGGAGTCAAAGCTCAAACTAAGAAGTTGCAGTTTCAGAGGAAGCACCAGTGGGAAAAACAGTAAACCCATACTTGAGAGTCTGGATTTTATCTTTATATAATTTCAATTTAGAGAGACAAGAGGTATGAGTAATAAAATAGCAAAAAGCTTGTGATTTCTGCAATATTGAAAATAGGCAAATTCAATAATAGTGATAGTGAAATTAGAAGAAATGTTTTATAAATGTTGGCTTGGTTGGTGGGTTGAGTACAGAGCTAATTGGAAAGCCTGATTGCTGGTGTGATATTGGTAGGTACTTCAAAAAATTGAGGAGAGAGATGACTGGGAAACAAAAGGGAAAATTTTAAACACATTGAGGCCACTTTTCATTACTGTGTGCTGAATGACCTGGTTATCTAGTGGCCAAGTTGTGCCGTGTTCTGTTTTCTTTGGTAGTTAATTCTGCCCAATGCTTGCAGCTTGGATGGATTTCCTCCACCTTGGGTACCTGCATGTTTCCACTATGCCAAACAGACACACCAAAGATTTCACAGGGGAAGTTATAGTGCTGCTCAGTGCCAGGACCATACCACTGCCTGCAATGCTTGCTTTTTTTTTTTCCAATCACATCAAAAATTTAACAGACAATACTTTGGAAGTTTTCAGGACGAGGGTTTGTATTTCTAGCAGGGAGATGCAACTTCTCTTTCAACTAACAAGTGAGACTAACTTCTCTCATTTGAGAAATCCTTTTTTTTTTTTTTTCTTCTCCTGTGGGTGATAAAGTTATGTAGGTTTGGTTTTTTTCTTTCAAGAAACTGTAGGTCAGCTTCCTCTTTCATGGTAGCATGATTTCTGTTGATCTGGTCTGGATAAATTCTTTCCAGGGCTACGTCAGACATTTGGGTCAGTCCCAATTCATCCTGTGAGCACATAAGACAAGACTAGTTGTGTGTGCCCAGTTTGCTGGATGTTTTTGTGGACAAAGCAGTTGCTGTTTCAGGTACACATCATTGTCTCTAGACTTGGGATATGTGTATAAGTGACACTGTATGTTGTATATCAGCTCAGACTGTAAGGGTGGATGTTACCATTCACTGGTTAGATGGAGGTTCATGGCACATCTCTGGAAGGTTTTCCCCCTTACCTGCTGAGTGATGTTACTACTGATGCCTCTGGCCTGCTGATGGCATCAGCAGCCACTGTCTAGCACACAGCACAAGCACAATACTACCTATTTAGGTAAGCTGCTGTGGTGACAGAGTACTTGGTTTGTTGGTTTGTGATGGGTATCTTGGAATCAAGCATGAATCTCATTTTAACTGTGTTTGGGTAAAAAGTGCCTCTTCCTTCACTGATCCTTTTGCCCTCCCTGAAATGACTCTCACTGAGTGCTGCTCCCTTTGCAAATTTGATCCTTCAAATGGGACAAAAGAGAAGTTTATAGTGACGTGGATGTTCAAGAACTTTTCTGTTTTATTTTCCTCTCTTTAAATGCCACAGTCAGGCCCACAGAGTCTCCCCTACGCTTTGTATAAGCATGAGAAGTAGGTTGTATTTTACTACTTTAAGTTAAAGTTAATCCTTTGCATTTTGTGTTCAGCCTGGCAATGAAATGACAGCAGGAGTGAGGTGAGAGTAAGTGATAATGTCTTGGCATTCGACACTTAAAATGAGTGTGTGCTTGTGAAGTTCTGACTCATTAATCCTTTTTCCAGGCAGCCGTGCAGTGCAGTTTAGCAATGCACTTCAGTACTGTGATGGCTTTTAGATTAGACAGCTAAGTCAGAAAAACAAACACACTATTATTTGATGGAAAAGAAGGTTTTAATTTTACATTTTTTGTATCAAAAAATATACAAAAAGCTTGTGCGTTTGGGTTTTTTACTGTGACTTACATCATATAGCCACCTTAAGAATTGCTATATAACACTCCTCATAGGAAATCTTTCTGCAGGACTGAGCTGCACGAAACATAAAACAAACTCTGAAAACCACCATTTTAAAGTGGAGAAGAATTGGGAAACACCTTGTTTTCCTTCCCTCATTCCCTCAGAGATTACTGCAACCCACTTCAGATGTTGTGAGGCTGTAACTATAATGGTATGATACTATAAAGTATTTCATGGACTTCAGAGTAAACATACATCTAGAGAGGACATCACCTGGAGCCCTGAGATGCATAAAGAAAAATGGAATCTACAGTAATCACTGATAACATATCCTTTAAAGGAGTTTCAAAGCACAGAATCATGTTTATTCTGAAGAAAAACAAGGAACATCCATCCTTTTAATCCCCTCCTATGGATGTTATCATAACAACTTGTTCCACTGATATCACCATACCCTGCAATTTAAGATGAACAGCCATCAATCCATACAATAGTTGTTAGAGTAAGCAGAAAACCGCACTTTGTGTAAAAGAAAATAAAATGAAAACTCAACGACCAGGGTAATTTTTTCATTCTTTAGATTTCATCAGGTTTGCATTGTCCCAAAGCATTGAAAATGTCTGACTCTTTTGTAAAATGAGGTATATTAAAACTGACTAACATTTAATCCTTCAAGATCACTCTCCTTGTAATGGCACAGCAGATGGCTGGGCAATATTACTTCTTGCAATCATGATTGCTAATCAGTCTATGTGCATGTGTTGTTCACTTCACCCACTCAGCGCAAGTTCAACAGCAGAGTGAACTGTGGAATTTTAAGCTTTTTATGAGGTTTCAGCCCAGCAATAGCATACACATTAAGAATCAAAACTACACCCACAGCAACATTTTGAATTTAGATAAAATATTTCATATCCTGTTGAAATTCAAGAGGTTCATAAAGATATACTTCTGTCTTTCACCTGAGGCATTTCTTTTCCAATAGCTGTTATAATTTGCAACACGGTCCTTTTTCATCTGTGAAAAGTTAAGGTTTGTGTAAATTTGTTTCTTGAATGTGCTGTTCCACTTTCTGCAGCATCACTGCTAGGGAGTATACATGGATGTCAGTTCAGGAAATTGATGTCTCCAAAACAAGAAGTCAAGAGCAGAGGCAGCTGAAGTCTACTCTGTTCTACCAGTTACACCTCCATGAGCTTTGTCTTCCTCAGATTTTTTGCATGATGTCTCTGGCTGCAGTTTTAACTCGCTGTGTAGCAGTTGACTGCTATTTGAATTGTGCCTTCTCAGTGAGGATATCTGGGTGTAACTGAAAATGTACTTTACATTGCATATATTCTTATACACAGTGGCTGAAGGCTGGGAAATAATAGTTTTGTAGCTATCACATTTCCATCTGTGTCTGTGTACCTTTGCCATCTTAAAAAACAGTATTTTCTTGCTTTTAGTCTATGTTCCTCCAATTTTTTAGATTTGTATTCTGAATACATATAAACATTACTCTTTCTGCCTGGAAACTTTGATATTTAAAAGTATTTTTCAGGCTTCTTTTTTCTTCTTAAGTAAATCACTTCATAGAATTTTTTGATATTCCTAATCTCCATCTGCCTTTCTTCCAGATGAAATGTGCCTCTTTAAGTGAAAATCCCCTAACTTCACAGGCAGGAATACCTGGGGGAGTCAGAAGCTGTCTGAATTGCTCTTGTGGGCATTTAGGCATGTAGGGCTAGTCTGCTGCTGGCTGTATTTTCCTTTTCAAGCTCATGGTTTGGTTTCCTAAATCCTACTGTTCTATTTCATTGGATTCTTAGACTAATTTTCAGTCTGATTTTAGCAAATAGAGATGTATATCAAAGTGTTGCCTTTGTTGTGTCTCTAATACACTGGACAACTTCTTGCTTGGAGATTAGAAACCTCCTGAGAGCTGAGGTTTTTCTGTGCAGAAGTTCTGCTGCTATGCAGAAGGCAGCAGGGTTTGTCCCCTCCAGCCTGGTGTTAGGCAGGGTTAAAATTCTGCGGACATTATTCACTGGTTACAATTTTGTGGACATTGTTCACCTGTTTGAGCTTTCTTTGATGTACAGATTATTCAGTCTTTGTGCAAAGATCAGTGATAATGGTTTGGTTATGCAGCTGCCCCGTTGTCAGATGATACCAGTGAAGAAGATTGTAGCCTTGCAAGTGAATATTTTTATTCTTATACCATGCATGGTGCTTTTTGGTTTGGTTTGTTTTTATCCTTTTAAGAAAGCAGATACTGCTGTCATTCTCAGGTGTAAGCTACAGTGGATATTAAGTTGATATTAAAAAGGTATACTTGTACATTGATGTTTATGCAATGCTGGAATAAGTTGCTGGATTGATAGCCATAAAAAATGAAAATTGTCTATTAGCTGAAGGAAAGAAGATGTGACAAGTTTATATGTCCTTATTAACTTTTAATGGCTAAAGGGACAGAGGTAATTTAAAAGTGAATTAGTGTAGATTCATCCTAGCTGAATAAAATTGCTTGAGGTGAAAGTGAAACCATCTTAGTCTACATACATAACTGAAGAAAAAATATAGGCTTCTATTTGGAATGATTCAGATCTTAAATAACCTTAATTGGCTTCTGGAAAAGGCCAGGTCACCCTTTCCATTTTTTGCATAAAGAACCAGTAGTGACTATATACTTGCTTATATAACTCAGTGGTCAGTGAGAGAAATATAAGCTCTTTCTCCTACTATAACCAACCTTGCCAGCATTATAGGCTGCTCTGGCAGGAGCTTTCAAATAATTTCTTTTCCAATTGTCTCCATCCCTTTTTTCTGCTCCTTGTTCCACTTCTGCTTTATCCACCTGTGCTGGGTTCAGTCAGGAAAGGGCTAACTCTCTTGAGTCACAGAGATGTAATATAATTCAGGTTGAGAGGGACCTCAGGAGGACTCTAGTCCAACCCCTTGCTCAAAGCAGGGTCAACTGTAAGGTCAAACATGTTGCCAAGGACTTTATCCATTCAGTTCTTGAAACCATCTGAGGATGCATACTGCACAGCCCCTCTGGACAGCCTCTTCTGCTGCTTGGCTGAAGTCAGAACCATCCCTGCTTTAGTTTATTACCACTGTTTGGTTTTTTTAGATTGCCATGCAACTCCATAAAGATCTTAGCTTCCTCGTTTGATATCCTCCTTTTAGGCAGTGCTGCAAGGCACACTTTTTCTTTTTTAGTCTGACCAAGCCCAGCTCTCCCAGATTCTCCTTACAGGGCACATTCTCCAGCCCTAACCGTCTTGATGACCCTCCATGGGACTCACTCAAGTTTGTTGATGTCTTTCTTGTATCGGAGTGGCCATATTATTCCCAACTGGACATAGTAGCTCAGATGTGCTCTAAAGATTGCTGGATAAAAGGGAATAATGTGAGCTCTTTGTGCTCTTGAAAAATATTACAATTCAGAATACAGGAAGAACATGAAATCTGGAGCCTATTTAGTTTCTGCTAAATCTGAAGAGAATACGCTATCGTCTGTGTCAGAGCTCCCTGGCAAGCCCTGTCACACTTATCTAAGAAATGCTTTCTCTAAAAAATGTCAGCATATTTATTCCTTTGTTTTTCTCTCGCTCCATGAAGATACTCAATACCTGCAGAAATAAAGTTGTTGGAATTGGAGATAAGTTGCAACGTGAAGAACAAAGAAAAGCTTAATAAAATTAAAAGGTAGTCAAAGTGAACCAAAATTAAAAGAACCTCAGCAACTAACTCACTGCAGAAAGCATTGTCTCAAAATTTCTGATCCAAGGAATAACAGAATTTAGAGGCTTGAAATAAGTGAATAAACACAATATATGGACTTACACTAATTAGGATAAAATTCAGATGGCAGTTTGCAGACATCTCAAACACAAAGAGTGAAACAACTCTATTCTTTCTGTTAGAAAGATTTCTTGTAGGCTTGTGGCTGGGAGAAGGCTTATTAACAGTATCGTAGCATTCTATAGCATTCCAGAGAGCTCACTGCCAGAGAGCGTCTGTTGGATTTTCTTAGATAATGGCTGTTCTGGAGGAACAGGAGTCAGTTTGCTAAAGACAGAGACCACAAGGATTATTTGGTATCAAATAAACCCTGGTAGGGTTATATGTTCTCAGTTAAGTATTGTCCAGATCCTCTTTCTTGCGCCTTTCACATGTTTGCTGGCTTTGGGTTAACTTAAAAATGTCCCACTCCATCTCCTGTATCTCCTGTACCAATGAATGTCTGCAGGTGAGCAAAAGGGCAAAAGATGGAATTTTCTGGGATGCTGATGAAGTACAGATAAATAAATAAACTTGTGTTTCATTCTCATATCCAAAATAATAATGAGTGAAGCATAAGTGAATCCTTCTTTCTGTGTTTGTAAGCAAGAACACGGATATCAGGACTTGCATTTCTTTCTGCATGATGATGCTGTGACAGCTGGTGAGATGCAGCAGTAATGTTTTAAAGAGGCAGGACAAGACAGATCCATGCTGCAACATTTATGCTTGCTGTTACTGAAAGCCAAATTACAGGCAACAGCTCTCAATAGCTAATCATAAGCAAATTAACTCTTTTTCAAGGATGACTATGAATCTGTGTGTGTTATGGTGGTGTAACGTTTTCTGTAGTGCCAAAATTCATCCTTACTGATTTTACATACTTTCTGGATTCATCCTCAATTCATATTTTAGATCAAAGATCTCTTATTTTTAGGCAGATCTTGCTGTTTCTGTCTTTCTTCTCTTTGTCTTTTTCTTTCTACTCTTTCCACCTTCCCCTTACTCCCTAGGTGTCTAACATGGCCTTTTTATTGATCTTTTTCCTTTTCCTACCCCTGATGATGTCCTGCAGCAGTGTTGTCCCCTCTAGCATCAGCTCCTGTAACTGGTGGCTTTGTCATACAACTTGGAAACCCTTATGCTCCTTTCCAGGGCTCATCTTTTAAAATTAGGATGCTTCGGCGGTTTTGGACTGGTATTAGTAGGTTATGCTATGAAATGATTCATGTTACAGCAGAAATTGCTGTGCAGCTATTTTAGGGTTATGTACTGGAGTTCTTACAAGGTTGGTAAAGAGATAGTAGGACTCAAATGCCACAACAAGAGCATGACTCTAACTAATGCTGTTCTCTTCCTACAGCATTGTGTTCTTGTCAGCCAGATAACAGCAATACTGAGTAAGAGACTTCAGGGACTGACGCTGGACAGTGATTCACTAAAAATACAAGAGCACAT
The DNA here is from genome assembly GCA_027574665.1 of Rhynochetos jubatus. Lineage (NCBI taxonomy): Eukaryota > Metazoa > Chordata > Aves > Eurypygiformes > Rhynochetidae > Rhynochetos > Rhynochetos jubatus. The sequence goes on from CM050650.1 coordinate 40,809,763, forward strand.
ACAAACTGACTGTTTCATGTTACAGTTTTGTTCATTAAAATGAGTTGAGTTCATCCTCTGTGTGTCCAGTTCTCGACACCTCACTGCAAGAGACGCGCACACTGGAAAGAGTCCAACAGAGAGCCATGAAGATGATCAAGGGCCTGGAGCATCTCTCCTATGACAAAAAATGCTGTTCAGTCTGGAGAAGAGAAGGCTTGGGTGGAAGCTCACCTATGTGTATAAATACCTCCTGGGAGGGTGCAAAGAAAATGGAGCCAGGCTCTTTTTAGTGGTGTCCAGTGACAGCACCAGTGGCAATGGGCACAAACTGAAATACTGGAGGTTGTCTCTGAACAGGAGAGACTTAGAACAGGAAACACTTTTTCACTGTGAGAGTGACCAAGCACTGACACAGGTGGCCCAGACAGGTTGTGGAGTCTCCCTCCTTGGAGATACTCAAAAGCTGTCTGGACATGGTCCTGGTTAACCAGTCTGGGTAACCCTGCTTCAGTAGGGGTGTGGACCAGATGACCTTCAGAGGTCCCTTCCAACCTCAACTGTCCTGTGATTCTGTGATCCTTTGTTATTTTCCCAGTAATGAGATACTTTTAAGGAAATTTCTATCCTTTACTGTAGTTCTGATAAAGCTGGTGAGGATGATATCATGCAATTGGGATCAACTATACAACCATCATGCAATCTGAAATTGTTCTGAAGAGAAAAAGCAGGCTGAACCATCAGGGTAAAAATGGTAGCTGTTTTCTGCGCCAAAACAAGTGGGTGAGCATTGCAGTAGCCACCTGTTAATGCTCATGTAAGTAGTGGAACTGCAGCTACAAATGGGACAGCTAATAGCCATTTCTTAAGGAGAGAAAAGGGGGTTTTTGGTTGCATCGTTATATTACAGAGAAAAAGACAGCACTTTCGTGATGGCAGGACCTTGACTGAGAGTGAAGTGGTTATCTGCAGGAGATAAGGTAATCTGAGTAAGAAAACTAAACTGCTGAAAAGAAGTTACTTTTTTTTTTTTTTTTTTTTAATTTGTCTTTATTTTGTTCTTCAAACAGTGGAAGCTCTACATTTGGGAACACTGATGGCAGCACATGGGTATTTCTTTCCAATCTCAGACCATGTTCTAACACTAAAGGATGATGGCACCTTTTATCGATTTCAGGTAAGCCTTCTCAATACGTTCTTGACTTGTGCAATTGGAGGTTTATATTAAAGGCCTTATACAAAGGTTCATAGCAAATTTTAACCACACTTTGTCTCTTATGTAACCTAGTAAATGGTGGCAATTCACCTTAAAGTAAAAAATGGTAGAAGGATTTTGTTTAGAAATTAAGTCAGCAAAGTGTTAAGATGATAGTGACCATTTTTATCCCTCTAAAAAGTCTGATAGTGCTGAGTGTGGAAGTATCTCTCATGAAATAAATTGATCTAGTATTTTTGAAACATAGTAAAAGAAATAAAATTATCTATTGACTCTTATTCCTAGCATAGTCTTAATCTGGAAAGGGGGAGGTATTGTACTTATTAAGACTGTAACAGAAATCTGAATAAAATGGAGGGTAGTATTTGTATTCTTTCTTATGTGAGGACTTCCTTCATGGTAACAGCATAGTAAAGTAGTGAAAAGCTGAAAGAAATCCTGGAGTGGTTGAGGCTCCAGCTCTTGTCTTGTCTCTGCATCAGCGGCATCTTGAAGGACAAAATATATGAGGACTTCATTTTGCAGAGAATAGGACTTATTTATAGGAGTGCTGGTCATTAAATTTTGCACAGCTGCTGGCCTGCTTCTGTCTCAAATGTGGGAAATGAGCACCTCTGCTAGCCTGATAATTCAACTGAAAGAAATTATAGATTAGAATTAGCTGCACTGTGAACAACTGAGAGTACGGCAGCTACCCTTCCATGGGCTTTCCTCAGCAAGGTCTACAGCCTGTATGTTTGGATATGAAGCTTCAGCGAGGGTTAGATTGTAACATTTTGTCAGTTGATTTACATAAGTGAAGGATTTTGCACCTGTCTGATATATGCGTATGAAATAAAATAATTTCCTCAAGCGTTGCTCAGTATATATCTGCAGTATTTTGGTTGTTTGGTTTTCTATGATATCTTTCACATTGCTGTTCCTATGCTAACAATGTTAAAAGAATGCAATTTTAGCTGTTGTTGTATAGAAAAAAATTCATAGTGATGCCATACTGTTAATTGGAGTTGTAACAGCAAAAGTTATGTCATTACAATTCCACATTCCCCACCAAAATAAGGCTTATATAAAATCTGTTACTGAAGCGGTTAAATTGGAAGAGGAAGATAACATACTCAATGGGGAGGAAAGTTTGACAGCAGATAGGTGAATTTTGCACTAGAATAATTGTTCAGGTGCTTTGGAAATATGACCCCCTGAGTATTGGACATAATTCACAAATTTCTGGATATTTTAATAGAAAGAGGAAACCATACACCTTCCAGCACTGAAAAGTTCAGAAGCCATCCCTGCAGAGAAATCTCTGTCTGCAATACAAAGACCTGACCCGCAAAAAAACAGGCTAACTACAATGATGTTCTCTATGCGCTTCATTTTTTGTTTTCCAAAGGGTGACACATTCCCTCCTGACAGTAGAATTACTTACAGTTTGTTTTAAACAACCTTCAGTTGTATAAAAATAGCTAAAAGCAGTGGAGATTGTGCTTCATTTGTGCAAATGCCCTTTCACAAGCAAAATTGTATTCTTTCAGTTATTGCTCTTGCCATCAGGAGGGCTGTAAATCCATAGTTATATCTGCTTTTTTAAATAATGTGGTGTCAGTAATAAAAAAAAGAAATTAAATCGGGATGATTCTTTGACCTACTCAGGTGTAATTAGGTTAGTTTCTGCGATAACAATTTAATTCAAAGGGAATGGATCTAAATATTAATTGCCTTACTCATAGTGGAAATTACTTATTAGTCTTAACAAGGCAAAGCATAAAATTCAGGCATAGTGATGCTTTCTGAACCATCCTGAACAGCTGCATTGCCTTTTCCTGGTAATTTAAATCTGGAAACAAAGAAAGAGCTGAATACCTGATAAACCACCCTCTTCTACCTACGAGCAAATAGGTATGACGTGCTCAAATAAAGAAAGCAAGGTGCACCTTAGAAAGCAGATCTTCCTGGGGCCAGGCATTACTCACTGAGACCTTTCATCTGTGTCCACATAAGTGATAATACGTCCTCCTGGTGAGGAATGCCTGACTTACCCTCTCAGCTGGTAAAAATCTAATAGTCTCCCAGAGAAAGACTTCTTCTATGAGTTGCACACGCATGCTAAGTGTCTCAACGTCAGTAGTGAAAAGTGGTGTTTCCTACTATCATTTGTCTTTAAACAAACTCTTAGGATACTTGAAGCTAATGATAATCACACTAACATTTTTTTGAGATTAATTCGTGATTTAGCATAAATTAATTTTCAGATATAAAGTTTAGGTTCTGCTGTAGTTTTGTAACTTTTAAAATGGAAGGCCTAAAGAGCTGAAAAAGAGCGTGAAAATGGGAACAATTTCTTTTGAAAGCATGAGTTTGGTGAAGATAGCAAAACTCAGAGATTTTCGCAACATAAACATTTCAGCTGCGATGTCTTCTCCTCTTCTACCACGAGGAATACTTCCTTGACAAATGCATTGGCGTTGTTTTCCCATGCCTAAATTGGGGTTAATAATATATAGCAATCACTGTAAGGATCTTAGAATATCTTAGCTGCAAAATAGAGTAAGGCGTGAAGTGTTGTGGATCCTTGTGTCTGATGTCGAATTGCATTACTTCCTGCAGCTCTTTGGGTCGGCTCTGCTTGGCAGGTCCTGGGCCAGTCCCCTGGCCTCACTAGTCCTCTTGCCTCAGTCCTGGGCCAGACTCTGGCCATTCTGGATGTTGAGGCTGTGGCTGAACATCACAGCTCTCCAGCCACTCTCCCCAGCATCTCTGGATCATCTACCGTGCCTTGAGGGAAGGATTTTTGAAATAAAAATGAAGCATGTTATTGTATCCAGTGTTTGGCAGATTTTCTTTGGTAATTGCAGGTGCAAGGGCTAATTCATTGTCTCTTCAGCTCAGGCTCAGCATATACAGGTCCCGTTTAGGTTTAAAAGAGGGAAACATAATTTCAAATCTATGTGCCTTTCTAAATGCACTGTCAGTGCCATTTTTTCTTTTTTAACTTCCTACTCAGACACGCTTTCCCCCCACTGCTTTCTGTGCTCATCCCCTTTCCAGCTTAGAAAAGAGGAGTCACAGAGCAAAAATCTTTATTGTTTCCAACTTCTTCCACCTCTTTGTTAATAATTCTGAGCTAACTGTGGAGCACTACTGGCTGGCATCCTTCCTTTATGGACTTGACAGCACTAGGCCAGATCTTACCTTGTTCCTGTACCAGGAGATCATTTGAGTCAACTGCAGAGAATGTAAAATTGAATATCCATGAATTCTGCCACCCATCATGCAAGGCATTTGAGATTGTGTATAACCATTTTTTAGGAAATACTTGATTTCTGCTGTTTATAAGACTCCCTGGTGCCCGTGAGAAGAATAGCAGTAATATGCAAAGGAAGGTTTATGAGTGATTTGAATATTCTTCCCTTATCCCAGTAATTAGATTTTAAAAAATTTCATGGAGTGGAACAGCTTCAGAAACAACAATTCTTTTCTTATTACTATCAACAAGGGGTAGCTGAAAGATGCTTGATGATTTCCCTCCTCAGTAATACAGTTTAATGCATAGAAATTAATCATGTTTTAGAAAAGCTGATGGGAAACACTGATTTTTACAAGTGGCTGTTTCATTAGCTCAGTTATTATTATTGATTAATTTTATGGTAAAGCCAAAGCAGATCTATTTGTTTTATCACAGGATTGCTCACGATGCATAGCAGCCACTGCTGCCAATTTGTCTAGTGCGGAATACATGCTATATTACAGGATTTTGTTTCATATGACTTTATCAACAGGGGGATTATGGATTTCTGTGGTTAGATTTACTGAATGACATTAGTCTATAAAGCGAGAGAACCAGTGTTTGTGTGTGCAAAACCAGTTTTCCATCAATGCCATAAAGATCCTTGTAACACCCTGTTTTGTTCTGAATGCTTAAATGGCTTTACAGTCACATGTGCAGGGCTAGGTAAGCTTTATTTCTCTAGCTGCTGACTTGTGCTGTCTGCTTATTCAAATCACAGATACAATTAAACAAAGTGCCTTAAAGGATACTGATAAAAACTGGCAGCATTATTTTTGCCTGGGCTGATAAACAGTACTTGACTTTCCCCAAACCATTCTACCACCCACCTTCCTTCCGGCTATCAGTGGGACGTCATGGCAAAATGACAGATGTTCCCTGTTTAATGCTTGTTTGTGATGAACTGTTTCACATTTCCTTCTGAGGAAAAGTAAAATCTTGAAATATGATAATTCCTTCAGGTTTTCTGCATTTCACCAAAAAAAAATTTAATATTTCATTATATTCTCCTTGAAAATGATAGTGTTGAGGTGTTCATATTGTGCCATCTCCATAAATCTCCTGGGGAAACTCTTTGCCTATGTAGGGTTTCTAGACCATAAAACGAGACACATAGATTGTACAATGTTTGTGCTATAGTAATGCATGATTTGCAAGGGATAGAATTCTCCTACAGTGTACTCGGGATACATGGGTTGTGACAAATAGTTAAACCAAGCTTTGATTGCATAGTCCAGGGTATGGAGAAGATCATTTAGGTGGGCAGAATCTCCTTGCATTGCTGTGACAGTTTTTTAATAGAGAGATTTTTAATAGGTAACATCTGAGGGACAAAGTAAACTTCAGACTCCATTTGCAGGAAAATCAGATTTTTGGAGTCAAGGGTTTCAGGCATTTGTGTCTGAGACCTAGTGCAAACTCGATGTTAACATGCCTGGTTGCACAAGTTGAGGCAATAAATCTCTGCACAGGTAGGAACCCACAAGGTGCTGGGGCTGAGGAGGACTGCCGCTGGGGGCTGTGGGGATGCACTCAGAGCATGACCTTGAAGAACAAAGACACGCAAGGGGCTGTCCCATCTGATGCATTCAAGGACCAGCCCATAGGCGGGATCTTGATTCTTGTTTCCCAAAAATCTCAGTGTATCATTCTAATAACTGAGTTATACTATTGTGAAAGTTTTGTGATAAGGTTTCTCCCTGGGTCTTTTTGCAGCCAGGAGTGATCCTACTTATAGGATTTACTTGTATTGATACAATTTGTCAAGGGGCGTTCTAGTTTACCCACCATGCCTGACACATGGTGAGGTAGACCAGAACTTTATGACTGTTAATATAAAACAATTAGGCAAGAAAATTTTGAATAAGCCTTTGGGAAAATGTCAGTCATTTTACCTACACATAAGTTTATTGTTGATGGTTTTTTATTAATTTTTTTTTTTTCATACGATCACAGCATTGCAAAAATCCTTTAATCAGATACTGATTTTTTATCATATTTCATTTTCAATGTCTAGGTTTTTATAGAGATTTTTCTGGATTATTTTTTTTTACTTTCTTTCTGTTTGAGTCTTAATCCTGTCCCTTACCACTATTTTTGTGCCTGATTTTAGGAGAATTTTCTTTGTCCCTGCACCCACCAATGCCATTTCCTGCTTTGAAAGTGAATATTAGTTGCCTACTCTTTAGATACAACTTTATCAGCAGCTGTAGCTGCTTCTGAGCACATATCCTACTGCGATACTGGTAGGATGGTAAGAAAGTAATGTAGGACTTTGCCTTGGTTAAAATACATAGCACCTATTGTTTATTTCTCATCTAGTCAGGGCTTTACACTGCCAGTGACCTAATTTGTTTTTGAAAATTCCAAATTTTAGTAACCTTTAACTTCTAAGGATTCAGAAATGGATAGTGTATTACAATTGTTCAATCTAGACACTAGCTCTAGAAAGATTAGAATACAGAAAATTTCAGTTTTTCCCCTTTTCTGAAAAAGGTTGCTCTTCCCCTTGCAAGAGGATTATTTTACAATAACTGCCCATGTTTCAAAGGTTACTTGCATGAATATTTTTTCTGTGTATAACTTGCCCTTTAGGTAACTTGCACCACTTTAAACATGCAGATAACCCAATACTTTTGGTAAGTCTTGCCCGTTAGATACTAGAGAGAATTAAAAATAGAGGAGAAAGAGAAGTACCAGGGCAAAAACTTTGTCGCAATATTTACACGTGCATGTAATTCACAATGCTGAGGTACCAGGAGTCGTGCTTTAGCTTGGTGAGGCTTTTTGTCTTTCCTACAAATAAACACAGTTTACCCACATGAAAACACAGTAATTCCATAAGTATTCTATGCTGAATTTCATCAGGCCTCTAACCTGGACTGTCTGACCTCATATAAATATTTCCTTTCTTTTTTTTTTTTCCTGTACTTTGCCCTATAGTCTTATATTCATGTCAAAATTAATTTTGGGCATGTTCACAGAGATGATTGCAGGCAGTCTTGAACTTTGTTCCCACTGGGAGCCAGCTGGCGAGAGGCCAGCTCCAGCCACGTTGTGGTGCTTGAGCTGAAGAGCTGTACTTCTCAGCAGGTCCCATCAAATGCATCCGAGCACTGACTGGTCAGGGTCATGGCTTGCGGTTCAGAGGCAGCCTGGGCCTGCCTAGTTCAGAGCATCAGCAAGGAGAGCTCATGCCTGCCTGTCGTTCGCTTGGCAGAAAGACCTTTATCTGCCCACAGTCTCCCTCCTCCTGGAGACTCAAACAAGGAAGTCATTTAATAATCTTCTGTACTTATCTGTACTAACTGTTATCTGAACCTCTTTCTCATATTGCAATGTTTGCCTTTTGCTGGGGTTTCTTTTTGGCTTACCTTATAACACATTCTTGAAACCTTTTATTATGACTTATCGTGTGCTTTGCTAATTAGAACTAATGTTCTGTTTCAACTTTTCTGCTTTTATCTCCAGAGGCATGGTGGCACAGGAGGCTTAGACTCATCCTTAGTAGTATACGCATCAGTTTGTGCTTTTTCTATGATCTCTTTTTCACATTTAATTGATTGGAGATTGCCAGTGTGCTTACTCTGGCCTGTCACTACACTGTCTCTCCAAAGGTACTTGGATGTTTAGTACGGTCTCTTTCAATAACTGCCATCTCCCTTCCACCTCTGTGTCCCTCGGTTTACTTTCCCGAGAGACCTCCTCTGCCTGTTCTCTGAGCCCGCTGGCCCTCATGCTACTGTGCTTGTCTTTGCAGAACAGGTCTCATCCTGCTGTCACTTTCGCTCCAAGGACTACACACCTGCAACGTCTTGGTCACATATTCTGTAATATACAGACAAAATCTATTTTATCTGGTTCCTCAAAAGTTTCATTCAGTTTCGGGAAGGAAAAAGCATCCTCAGTGCATTTTTACACTTAACAGCATTGGTGTGAACCGAGTCCCTCTGTTAAAAGCAGGTCCTGCCATTGGGATGCACCTTTTTTTTCTTCCAAAAGGCCTTGGCCACCTCTGCCTCCTAGCGAGTTAAAGTGATGTTTCACAACATTGAAGATCCTGCCTCTTTTCCCATATTCTGTTTAGCACCCACACTCCCTCCACCACCCATGTGCAAGTCTCAATAACATTTTAATGTGTTATTTTAACTAAATTCTGAAAACAGTAAAACCAAATTTATCCTTGATCGATATAATGTCTCTGAGAACCTCTCATAACTATTTCTTGCAGTATTATTGCTGGCCAGGGATAGCTTTTCATTTATGTATGAAACAACAGAGTCCTCTTACATCTTAAATATATAGTAGTGAATATATAGTATTTCCTCATAGCCTGCTGTGAAATCAATGCCAAAAGCAATTTGGGGATTTGCCCAAAATCAGAAGACAGAATTTATTTTTTTAATCTCAGCTGGGATGGGAGTATATGTAATTTGTCAGGAGAAATCCTAAGTATGTATGAAGAGTTTTAATATGGAATTTACAGCAACTATACCCGCGATTGTAAGAATTTCTGTCTACTTCTGAAAGGGCTCTTCCCTGCACCTTTCTCCAGCCATCCTCCACCGTAACTGCTACTTTCCCACTAAACAAAATCTGGGCCCCAGCCAGTTTCATCTCAGGAGCTGCTTGAGCAGATATGGTTTCTCTGTATCTAGTAACCCTCACTGCATCCTTTTTTCAGAAGCTCAGCTTTAACCCGTAAACAGGTTAAAGATACTGAGTGCAGGAAAATGATATAGTTGTACTTTTCTTCTTGAGCCTCTGTGAGATACGCTTCATGCCTCTGAAGAATGACTTTTCTTCCTCCCCAAGTTTGAAAACTGCATATTTAACTTATGATGACTTTACACTTTATATAACTGACATTGTTAAATTACTTTTATAGCTTTGTCCTTCTCCAGGATTCACTGAATGCTGCCATTCATTGTTTAGGGGTTCCCATTCTTCTTTCCATTTGTCCTTAAACCGGTCACTTTGATTTCAGTGGCACTGCTAAGGAATAGGTGATAGGAGAATGACTTATTGCGACTCCATTACAGAGCACAAAACAGCCTTTGAGGTTAGCTTGCGATAGTTTCTTTTTCGCCCTTTAACTCATTCCTGTTGTTTCATGAATAGTATTTCTAAATCGCTCCTGGTCAAGTTGACATGTCATTGTTACACAGGTGTGAATGTGTCACCCTTCAGCCCTGTTGGTTTCCAGGTTAACATGAAAACAATTTTGAGGGTAGTGGGGAGCAAGAGAGGTTTCCACTTTTGCAGCTGGGAGATCTTTGAGAAAAAAAACAGTAAGAAACAGAGAATAAAGCAGTAATTTTTCCTAAGAAAGCACCGGTGTTTTGAAATATCATTCAGACCAGTCCACATAGTTAATGAGATTAATTCAACTGCTTAAATACTATATAATTCTCTGTATTTGTGTGTAAGTTATATATATTTGAATGTGTTATATGCAAAACACTGTAATACTTTACATTTTGACAAAAATTTAACATCTTAAAAATCAAGTTGTTTGTATGAAAAACACCTATATGGTCTTATACTCTTCATTTGGTATTTCTAAGTGAGTTATTTTAACAATACATTTAGCACAGTTTTAATAAGCATAGTATTGAACTAGTTATTGATACTTCTATTGGCTTTCCATTTCACATATCACATTTTAAATCACAATTGGAAAACAATTAGGAAAAAAATAGACTCCAACAAATGAAAAGAACTTAGATAACTTTGCGAAAACAGGTTGCATTCAGTGGCATTTTTAAACAAATAACTCCTAGGAAAGGGTATTGAATATTAATATATATTGATGAAAACTCTCCAAAATCAAGAACTGAATGTAACCCAAAGTATCTTCTGTCTTTTCACCTTCTAAAACTGATTCCTCAGGACATGTAAGAGGTATGTTGCTAGGGAAGAGGAATAAGACAACCTCATTACCTAACCTTGTGTTTATTGTTCCCTTGACTTTAAGAATAAAAAGAACACTTTGTTCTTCTTTTTCAGTGCCATTCTGACACTAGTGCAATAAACAAGTATACAAAAGTAATTTTCTGTTTTGATGTCTATTTCAAAATTGTGAAGTTAACAATATAATAGATCTGCCAGAAATGTAAATTGACTCTGAAAATGAGTATCAATCCAAGGAATGTATAATGCTTGCATTGTCTAACTTGAGTTCCCTACTGTTTTGTTTTGTCTGTAGACACCCTATTTTTGGCCATCAAATTGTTGGGAGCCGGAAAACACAGACTATGGTCAGTGTAGAAATCTTTCTTATTTCTTTCGGGAATTATGTATTATATGAATGAACACAACATTGCACTCTGTCTTGTTTAGTCATCCCACTGTTAAAAGCAAAATTATATGTCATGTAATTCCTGTGCAAAGAATTGCTGATATTGAAATGAATGCGTTGCTACCTTTTCAAAGTTTATTTAAAAGTTTATTAAAGTCAGATTTGGAATCGATCTGAGGGGAAAAAAAAGCCTTCAAAAATCGTCAAAACCTACCGTGCCATTTACATCTTCTGTTTGCTTCAGGAAGTGTAATTATTTACAGTCACAAAGTGTCAGTGAAGCATAGGACACTTTATTAATGGTTGTGCAAGTTTTTCTCAGATTCAGACCCAAACATGTGCCTAGTTTAAATCTCTTATTTCTGATCTACAGCATGGGGAGAATTAATTATGGAAACTAATATGGTTCTAATGTGAACTGTATTAGAAAACACCTTGTTTGTTTGCCTATTTCTTGGGTTTTAGTCAGAAATTACACATCGTAATTACTGATGTGTGCTTAGACAGGAAAATCTGAATATACTAGGTAGTAAAGTATTACCAAAAAATCATTAAAAAATATAACCAAAATTAGGTGCCTCTGTACACCAAATAGTGACTTAATTTTTAAAGAAAATTGATTATATAGGAACAGCCTCCTGTTCATTCTAATCCAGATTGTATGTGGTCAGCTGATCTGAAGACCAGACTACTTATTTAGGTAACTAAGCATGTACATGATAGCTTACCTTTTAAAAATCAAACTTTTAAAGTCTCTATTTACAGCTTTTTTGAAATTTAGATACATGTTCACTTGTAACATGGAGTCAGTCTGAACCCTTGGGACCTGAAGACTGCAGAGGTGGAGGGTTCCAATAGATGCTTCCTTCCTTTCCTCAGCACAATTTAATTTCAAATATATTGCCAAATAAAAAAAAAGAATCAAGCTGAGACTCTCAGCAGAGCTGAGTGCCATCAAAGTAGATTTTGAAAATGATGACAGTTTCCTCATCCTATAGAAGGAGGAAAATATTAATTTTCCTTCAAAATACTGAGTTTTGAAGATGTCCAGCAAATAGCTATTGAAAGCTACAAAGGAGAAGTAATTCATACCACATTTGGGTGATTAGCCACTCCATAAGAGGAAATTAGTCACTGAAGGAGAAATGCTTGATTTACCACTTATTACAATGGTTTTTTTCCTTTCCTTGAAAGTGTTACTTGCTTTTCTCAGAGGGGCACTTCAGTGTAGTCTCCTAATATGTTAAAGATCAGAAAGTAATTTACTATGGTTTTAAGAGAGACTGAATTGTTCAGCTGTAATGTGTATTACATTACCAGGGGGATTGTAATAAATAAATATATGCTTAACAGGTCTGAACTTGAGATCAGGCTGGGAAAGTTTCTATTAATATCCTTTAATCTTAACTAACTTTCTAGTCACATTTGATCACTGGATTGTGCAATGAATGACATACCTTAGTCAGTAAATAGAAATCTTTCATAATCTCTCTAGTTTTTGCATGCCAGAAATACAAAATTAAGCATGGGATAGGTTTCTTCACCATGCGGGGAGGCGCCTTTGTTGAACAGTAAACACACTCATTGAGAGCTTTTGAGATTTACGTACAAGACTTGCAAAAATATGTTCCAGTTGGTGAATTTAAGCTCTTTTGCTGCAGAGAGGTGAAGGAAGGGAAAGCCCCAACACTGTTATCTCATTGCTGCCAGTCATGAGCCAAAGGTGCAAGCCTGTAAGAAACCCATCTGCAGGTCCCCCATGCAACAGGGTCAGAGCACTCTCCTAGACCTACCTAAGGTGGCTGGGTGTCTCCAGAATTGGCTAACGGTAGGGCGTTTGCAGGAAAAGAATTTTTAAGACAACTTTTCAATAGCGTTCTTACTAGGATGGCATCTTCCCAGTCCCAGGCATTAGCCTTTGCCTTGTGACCTTAGGATTTTTTTTCGATACCTTTATATGAATACAAAGAGAGGGCAGATATAGGGAGAACGGAATGCAGCTGCTTGCAAGAAGGCTCACATAACTGTTGTAAACAATGGTCACCAGAGGAATGCAGAAAAATCAAATGGATAATATTCAAGAATCCAAAATAAATCTAAAGCAGGATTGAAACATTTGAGGATATTAAGGGATAAATTCCACCTTAGACACACTCCAAAGATGTTCTGCAGATTTTCGCAATAATTCTGTTACTTCCTAGAAAATAAAATAAATAGAATTTATGTTATTACAGATATGCAAATGCATTTCGTGCTGGTCATGTAGTACCGTTCTGTGCACTGCTTCCACTTTCATGGACTTGTCCTGAACAAGACTGAAACTGCACCACCTTAAAACTAATAACTGTGGCAGGCATTAAGAGTCTCTCAAGGTGAACAAGAAATAGACTTTCTCTGTAATCTTCCTTTATCAAAGTTATTAACAAAGTAAACCACTTTCTTTGGCATTGACCTAATTCTACAAGTCTTTGAAAACACACTACAATTTTATTTTAATTTAAAAATTACTCCCAACCATTTACCATTACTCACCCATAGCTGGGCTACTGTCCAAAATGTAGCATACTGCCAGGAAAATAATTAATCTTAGCTAGGAATTAAATGAGATTTACATACTGCATGTGTTAATTTATTACCAGAGCTAACTCAGAAACAAATAATCTTTACATCTTTGTATAATACATTAATATCTTCCCTAAAATATAGTTTCTTGTTCCACATGAGGTTGTAATATCAAATATTTTAATTTTAAAAATACTTATCTGAAGAAAATGTGAAGAAAAAAGACATGAAAACAGAATCTTCCAACATGTGAAGAAATTGCTGATTTCTAAAAGGCTGATTCTTCATTTCCATCTGTTGAAGATACCCATTTTAATGCTCTATGTCTTGAGTCCACCCATCCAGGACATGTTGTTCTGTGTAGAATCCCATCAGTTGCAGTAGGATTTTATTAATGAAGATAAGTATGCGTGTTAGTAATAATAATTATAATATAATTTTTAAGACCAGTTTAGTTCAAATCACTTTGCATTTCCTGTGAGTTATGTTCCTGAATTGTGATTTGGTTTTGTGACAAATAGAATTGGAAGTGAACACAGCTAATGGCAGAGCATGCAACCTTCCTGTAATCTTCTCTTTTCTCACAGCTGTCATTTTTTAACCGACAGAATTTTTTCTGGCAGATTAAAAACAGTTCGTGTCATTAAGAATTAAATATGGAGACTTGTTAAGTCCATTGCATCTCAGAAAGGGCAAATAAAATGCCGCCACATATGAAATTGTTATTTCATATGCATTTGGCCTCAGTTCTAACGGGATGCATCAGGTTCTCTTGGAGGTTTAGTGATTCACAGCTGTTGAAAATTTGAAGAATTCAGTTCCTTACTGCTCTCTTTTTTGAATGAGATAAATAAAAGTTACAAAACGTTAGGGAAAATTTCCCTTCACAACAAAATAGCAACTATTTTTGTGTCTGAAAAGCTCAAACCAGCAAACAAATGAACATAGTTGTGACAATGTAAGAGGCTTAGAAAATTTCACACGAGATATGAAGAATTGCTAACTTTTACTCACTTTCTCTCATGCACTTTTGTTGATGTGTCTGTGACATACAGAACTTTTCTCACAGTTAGCTGCATATTAAAAAAATAAATATTTTCAAAGGAGAGACAGAATAAAGTTTTGAAAGTACCACAGTCATTATAGCATTGATGGAGTTTGGACTAATAGAAGACGACAACGGTTAACTGCATTTATATAGTTGCAAAAGGATGCTGTTTCAGCCGTGTAATTTTATGGGTGTGCACTTCTCTCAAATGAGTTAAAAATGGAGGAGGGTTGCAGAATCTTGGTAGGTTATGGACAACACAGTATATAGCTGATAATGAACAGGACTTTAAGAGCACATGACCATGTGTGGTCTGTAAATGATCCTAAATGAGACCAGTTCTGTACATATTCAAAGCAAATTCTTAAATTCTGCTTCTATGAAGAATGACAAGTTTTCAACATGTAGATATTTTCAGTAGCCTTTCAGGTAAAGTCATGTGCTGTAAATGCAGTCTTCTAGGAAATTAGAGCACTTACAGGGAAAAAAAAAAAGTCTTCATTAATTGCTCCCTTCAAAAATGTAAGCTCCCTGGCTGGATAAGTGCTGCCTGTAAACTTGGCAGTTCCATAGATGACTGTTATCCAGTCTGAATTACAGTAAAATAAGGATACTATCTACTTTTGCTGTGTGAAAGTTGCTATTGCATAAGTATTGTTCTCCAGCATTTTTATGAAAAGTCTGTCCTTTTAAAATTTTTTCGATAATCAGCTAATAAGTTAGTCCCTACAAAGTTTCCTTCCTAATGATATCTTCTTATTCCTTAAGAGCAAACTGGCAGAGACCTCTCTGTGCTGAGCTTCTGCTGCTCCATTCTGAACATGAGCCATCACACCTGGCTCATCATCCTCTCTTCTGCCAAACTTGCACTTTACGCTGAAGAGTACACAGTGCACTAGAAGTAATTGCAATCATGTATCATGTTCTTCACATATTGAACATTTTCATACAATTTTCTCCATAGAGTTTATTGCCTACTTATTTTGTGTGTCTAGCTTCAAATCTCTCTATGAAAGTTTGATTAGTTCAGGAATTTTCTGTCTCCTTTTTCTTGCTGCATCCTTTTCCATGGAGTAACTGGCTAGAAGGAGAAATGTACAGAGGATGCATTATATATTTTCTTTGCCCAAATGCCCAGGCAGGATTCCCTTGGCAACAGGTTATTAGTAAGCGATTTGTGTTTGAGAAATATTAGGTGCTATTGCTTACGTGAACTCTGCTGGAAAACTGCATGTGCTCAGCATCCCTGGAAATCAATCCGTAAATATGAGTCAGTAGCTTGGGGCAAAAGTGGTAGCAGAGTAGCATTTTCTGTGATATAATTTGTCATATATGAATAAAAATTTATTTGGTAAAATTTATGCCATGAGAATAAGAAAAAATCACCAATATAGTATAGTTTCTGGACAGCTTTGCAGTTCTGTAATCTTGACTTTTGATGTCCAGTTCCCTTTTTTTCAACAGCAAATGCCATCTAGAGTGCATCAGCAATGACTTTGCAAGCAGTCTTCTTAGGTCCTTAGTAGAGATCCCTCCTTTAAGGACTTGTTGCAAAATTTGCTGGATTTCTAGGTGTTGTAAGAAACAGACTCTTTCCGTCAGACTCAAGTAATATACTAAATTGTTGCCAAGACTGCGTTGTGGCTCCTGAAGTGAGTGACTTTGCTTTGAGAAACTGGATATACAGAATATATCGACTAAGATCTTGATGGCAAGACTGAGTGAGGGATACAGTCTATCAAGGAGAATAGTCCATCAGGAAAATGTGTCTGGGACCAGTGTTTGCTATGCATAAAATTTAATCTGGGCAGAACCAAATCAAATGAACTTTGGGTAAGAAGCTTGCATTAGCAGAAAGATGGAAGAAGAGACCTACAAAATTTATTTTCTACTCTGAATTCATATTTCATTGTATTTCTCTGCAGAGCTACATAACTCACTCATTAGGACCTATCTCTGTCATATAAAGGATGAAAAGAAAGTCTCACTTCAACAAGCTGGTCCTGAATTTTGTCCTGATCCTTGCTAATTCTGACATTGACAAGCCACTGCAGCGAGGGCTCTGTAAGCAGGAGGCATTTCCTGAAAATGCTTTCCAATCAGCTCACCACTTCAGAGTTTTGTACTTACCTGAATGTTTCTTTCAATGAATGTGTAACGTATTTCCATAATACGTGAAGCATGGAAAATGTGTTTGGCCAATGCATTTGTGTGCATGCATATGAAAACGTTACTGACCCAAGTACATGCTTTCTGCAGCATTATTTTAAAAGCGTTACTTTAACAGCATTGGTAATCCACCTCTAGGTCCCCTATAAATAGATATAAAATTTCTTACCAGAAATTTCTCTGAGATTTATAAACGTAACCATCATTTTCAGAATTGCTTTCAAATTACCATGTTGAGTAAACTAAATAGGCTTGTCTGCTTCATTATCAATATGGAAATTAGAGCTTTCAGGCCATGACAGGGAGCAGTGACAACAAATACTTTTTTCTGTAGTCATGCACTGCTTGACACTGATAGGCCTTTGCCAAGTGGGCACGGAGTAATTGTCTGATTTGTCAGGTAATGGTCACCTTCTGATGCCGTCTCTGTAGCTGATTGTTGCAGTTTAGAAGACAATACTGTCCATCTTCTGACATCCTCAGCCTTGCCTTGGAATTCACATGCCCTAAGAGGTTTCTGTGCAAGATCAGTGGATTTGGATTTGTTGCATCTCCTCTTCTTAGAAGCTTTTTAGCAAGTTCATTTGAGTCCCCCTTAAATCTGAGAGCCTTAAGAGGAGGTAGAAAGTGCTTTTTTTGGTGCCAAAGCAGGGTGTTAAATTCTTGAATGCAAAATGAAAGCATTGTGATAACATGGAGAAGTGTGAAACAATTCAATGGATGCAATTTTGAATTAGATTTCACAACAGGATATTCTTTATCTGATCCTGTAGTTTATGTAGTTTGGGTGACCTCTCTTCCAGGCCAATGTCATCTAGGGACTTTTGTGTGTTGAAGATTGATTGGCCTTTTTCTAGTTCTTGGGTTCCCTGGTAGTTTGAAATTTGGTTTCTTTCTTGCCCTTGGTTCATGTAAGAAAGTTCTCCATCTACCTAAACCTGTATCAAATCAAATCTATAACCAAATACCCACATAAATATATAATCAAAGTCCCAAGAACATCCTTAAATGTTCTTGAAATAGTTTGATCAAAGAATAGTTTGATCTCTACTTTTTACAAAGCAGAGAAAGGAAGAGGGTTTCAGAAGTTATGTTTCTGATCATTTGGCAATTTAGTGCACATAAGCTATTGCGGTCTTCCTTCTTACTTAATGTTGTTGGCATTTACTGAAGAGTATAGTTCTTTTACAGACACACGAGGCTGATTAGTGTCCCATTTGTCCACCTAAAAGTTGTCATCTTCTTAAGACTAGGTGAAACTCAATAGCTGTTGCAAAGAGCAAAAATAATTTTTTTTACTGAGTAAAAGCAGAGGTGACCTAAAGAAGGTATAAATAGCCCTAGAAATCCCAATGTTTAAATGAGTTGATTTAATTTTCTTCATCCTGCAGCCATGTTCTGTGCTGATTGTACCATAAATCTCCATCTGACGCAGTCACTCACACATGGAGGGAGAACTTCTGTCTGCCCAGAGGGCACTTTGAAACCCTTAGACATTGCTGTACTCTATTTTCTTTGCTCTTTAAATACTGACTAGGCATGTGCACACCGACTCTGAAACCAGAATTTTTAATCACAGAGTATACATTTATTCTGGCTTCAGTGGAGATACTGAGTGGTCACTGAAAATTGTACCCACCATCTGGGGCTGAATCAAGCTGAAGCACCACTGCCACCAGGACAGTTATGTCAGGAATTTAAGTTTGTGTACATGGTGGTGGATGTGTAGGTGGCATTATCTGTGGTTTTCAGAGGCCCAGCTGTACTTCCACTGAATTTTACTGAAGCTTTTTCTCTGCTGAGGTGAGAGGGAAGATTTAGCCCCTGTTTAGCAACAAGCTTAAATTCCCCAGTTTAACTTTTGGGTTAAAGCTCTGGGTTTTTTTTCAGTAACTGTGTGTAGTATAATGTGTAAACAATACAGTTTAGTAATTCTACAATGGAAACCAGCACACCTGTCATTATCACTATGATCTTATTTAAAGAAAAAAAATCTGTAGAGGTTTCTTAGGAGCTTTCCAGTATAACTGAACATTCAAGAATAGAAAACAAAGGTAGCTAACCATGAAAATGGATTATTTTGGGTATAACAGTTTAAAAACTTACAAGAGGGAAAAGCTGGACACCCTCTTCATGCAAGTCTCACTAGAATAGTCTGCAGTCTCACTTAAAGCTCTCACATTGACCACACCTTGTGAATGTCTGAACAGAATTTTTAAGTGTGAGTTGACTGTATTTACTGCACAGTCACCAAAGTGTGTTTTAGTACGGGTTTGTGATTCAAATGCCCATTTATAAACATCACTGACCATCTTTCATTATGAAATGTTGCGTATTAATATTGCCTTTAAAATTATTGGCAAATCTGTTTTTTCATGATAATCAGTCGCTTCTAAAGCACAAGTTATAACATCTAATATATAATTCACTTTAGTGGATGCAATTATCTTGATTGCAAAATCCATCAGAATACACTGGCTCTAAAAATAAAAGTGTATGTGGCAGTCCATATTTAGCAAATTGAGGTTATTAATCAGAGCCTGTTCCTTGCATATCATTCATCCCTACGTTAAGCGTTTTTCAGCATCTTTGTCAGAGAGCTGCGAGAGTGGGCAGCTCTGCAAGGGAAGGTAAGCGAGAACAGAGGGTGGCAACAGTACAGGCAGGAGCATTGGCCTCACCGACAAAGTCCCAGGCGACCAGGAATGTCCAAGGTCAAGCCAGGAAGCCAAGGCAGCGTTGGTAAGTTACAGGACTGGTTAGAGGCGTATCTACAACACAAGCCACAGGCAGGGGAAGTAGCTGGCTTAAGCACAGGTCCTGTGTACAAGGCGCTCAGTGGAGACCCTGAATGAACTGCTCAGCGCAATTACAGCTCCTTGGTGTACCAAGGGCCCTCACCAGGACCTTTATGGGGTAGATAAATAGAGCAGTGTACAGAGAAGTATAGGAGCTTTCAGTTGGAGACCCTTCCTGCAGATTGTACTTCTGTATGAAGCTGTAAAAACACTGCCAACTCATACGAAGCATGGGATTAGAAAATTAGACACACTCATTCTCTGAAATGCAGAGGGCTCATGGCTGCTTTGAGAGGGTAACTGACTGACATCTTTCCCAGATGCTCAAGGTCAGGCTACTGGCCACATGCAGTTACTTCACACATATTTTGGTGCAGAAAAGGAGTGGTACCTGCGAAAGATGGGATTATCTGTACCTCAGATCTCTTTCAAAGTCAGAAGAACAAAACCTCCTTTCTCTGTGTCTTCCAATGTTCTGGCTGAAAATGAGAGTGAATTTCACATTCTTCTTGCTTTCCAATGTGCTAGTGAATATTGTTATAGATAAGCCAAAGCATACGATAACGAGAGTGTGAACTGGTGAACTCCAATTCCTGTGCTGCTGTCAGCTTCTCTTGTGACTACAAGTAGCTCTTAGATAAATCTTCAAATGTGCACTTCTATAATACGGATGTAACTGTTAGCACATAGGAATGACAGGAAATTGAGTAAAAGAGTAGGAATGTCCTTCAGGAGTATTTTCTTCTGCGGTAACAGATATGTTGTATTTCCCAAATAACTAAAACTTTCTTGTGCATATTCTACCTTATCCACACTGGCACACAGAAATATTTCTGACATAAAGAATGCAAGCCACAGATATTATAATCTTGAGACTTCTGAAGGGGAAGGGATCTGAATATTTCACAGAAAAAAGGTCTGATGGATGAACATGAGTTTTTGAATCTTGGCTAAGATATGCTCCTAACAAAACCCAAACATTCTTATATGGACTATTTGCTATAGAGTTGGAGCAAAAAGGCTCATTAAAAGAACCCCGTGGGGAGAACACTGCAGTACAGTCACACAGTGAAGACAAGAGTTTTCTTAGACACAGATTGAGAGTGTGTCAAGCTAATCGCTTTTTCCTGGTCACCTGGTTGTTGTTTTGCCAGTGTTGGAGAACTCTGTGATCTGAATATGCTATCCTGACAGAAAGATGGACAATCAGCCATCTCTGCAGCAGCAATTTTTTGTTGGAGGTAGCAGGAGATGTTAATCCCAAAATATACCCACAATGGTACTCAAGGAAGTGCTGTGCTAACTAAAGGTGCCTGTACAGGAACCATGAGAATGTGATTTACAAGGGCTTAATCAAGTACAGAGAAAAGGGAGTTTGTTTCGTTTCTGTTCAGATGGTATTAGACTCATTGAACTAAACAATATTGACCCCTGGAATTCTCAGAACTGTCCACACATTTCTATTAGGTATGTATTTTATTGCTAATATTGTCAAGGGGTTTAGGTATTTTTTTCCTGTTCAATTAAATAACTGATTTTGAAGGAAAAGAGAGGAAAACACTTCAAAGTAAAAGGAGCTAAATGACAAAGACCATCTCTGCTCAGTATTCTCTTACCACTGTGCTGATTGTGGATTCAGCCAAGGTACAAAGGGTCCAGGATTCATCCCCTCATGTTTTGTCACATTTCAGCGTACATGCCAATGCATTAGTGTGTGTACTAATACTAAAATGCATGGAAACTGAGGCTATGTAAACAGGTTGTCAGCTATATTTGGTGTGTGACATGGATTTGTATCTATATGTGTAGATTTGTAGGCGCAGAAATTACTTTGGAACCAGAGGGTTTATGGGAATGCAGGGAATAGAGAAAGAAACCATGGCTTCCTATGGGAGTGGAAAGTGAAAAAGTATGAAAGAAGATACACCAGATGACACACAAAAAATGGACACACACATACACACACATAAACTGCATTAAAACATAACTTCATTTTATATTAAGTAACACCTGTAATTGCAGCTGGAGTGATTAGAAGAGCTTGTCATCAGTTCCACTGAAATAGCACCCACTGGAGTGGGTTTGCATGCATTTGCAGGTGACTTGTCAGAAATAAATGTTCCTATTCAGTTGTAAAATATAATTGGTTTGACTACCTTAAAAATCAAAGCTATATATAAGTTGAGGATTTCCTTCCTCCTAGTGATTGCAAGAGTTAGGTTCCTACGTGAATTTATCCCCCTTTAGTAGTAGTGGACGAGCTGGCAGTCAGGAAGCAGGAAAATTCCTTACTATCACTAAACATGGGCTTCTTTTGCTGGTTGTAGAGACCACAAATAAGTTAAGATTTTCTTACCTTACACTACACTGATCAAAGACTCCTCCATCTCACTCATGAGGAAGCTACTCTGAAGTAATGAAGTAGGTAAATATTGCACAATAAGGAATGGTGCTGCACTCATTGTCTTACTGGGGTGAGGAAGCCGTACAATATGCAGGGTTGATGTGCAGTATTTGTTGCTAAATAAAGTTTACTGGAAATGTACTTCATTCAAGGGCAATGGAGTGCATAAAAAATTCAGGATCAAGCAACGTGATGTAAACCACTGTTCTGTATACATAGTCAATTTTCATTTTCATCCTTGCATCCTTTCAGTATTTAACTGTCAATATTCCATTTTATTAGTTAAATTCTGCTCCATCTGAATGAGGAGGAAGCCGAACAGGTCTTTTGAAAGATTTTGGATCTAGAAAATAAATTAAAGGATATTTTGTCTTATTATATTAACAAATGATACACTTTTTTCATATTTCGGTCTCATCATTTTCTGGTTTAAATACTGATTATAGAAGACTAATCTGCATAAGACTTGAATTTTATCTGAAATTATTTTTTAACTAAAATCTTCTTAGGTTGAAATTTTTGGGATTTCTAAAATATAAATATAATAAATAAAACCATGTATACACATCCTGAAAAACCTATTTGACTACTGTAGCAGCAGCTCCTGATAAATCTCTTGTGCATAATGAGCTATACACACGGTGTAAAAAATGTTTTTGCCTTTTTTAATTTAGTGTGCTAGTTCCCTGGCCATTAAACAACCTCACCCCAAGTATCTCATGCATTTTATATATGATGTCTGTTGCTTAATGCAGATTTTATAATTATTTAATGAACCTATGTATCTGACCATTATTTTAGCTACAATGCTGGTAGCATTGATCCTGTATTTAAAGCTTTTTATAATAGAGAGAGAAATCAAAACAAAAAAAGCTATCAGTAAACTAGAAATGAAGCCTACAGATTTCTGTTCTGCTGTGTTTGTGAGATAATAGCAAATTCTTTGTTATTGTATTCTGTTCCAGCTGTTTACCTCTGCAAGCGGACAATGCAGAACAAAGCAAGGCTAGAGCTGGCAGACTATGAAGCTGTAAGTACCTGAGGAAAAGTAAATTTCTCTGTTGGGTCTAATAAGCACATGAAATAATGTCAAACATGAGAACTAGAGGCCTCACGTGTGAAAATTTGTTAGTTATCTACTTTTGCGAACAGGTGGGTCTGACAGTACTCAGTTGTCATAAAGCTCTTTGAGAGACTAGCGAAGGCTAGCTGGGGAAAAGTTGAGATTTTGGTCCATCTCTAATCTTACTCTGCTCAGATCACCATGCCAAGAACAGAAATAACTGTTCACAGATCCCAGGTACACCACGAGTGTTGGAAGGCAATGGTACTCTACACTGTGTAAGGTTTGCATGAAGGATCTCTGGCAGCATTTTCAAAAGCACTTGATAGCTGTAGAGGTATAAATCTCATCCTTTAAAGTGATGCTGGCACTTGAGCCCTTGTCCCATCAATTAGACGAGAGACAAAGAAGAGCGTCAGACTAGAGTCAACTTCCCACTCCCTCAAAGTTGTGCGGTGCCCCAGGCAAGGTAAGATAATTGGGGCCAGGAAGATCTGGAAAAAGAGGGAGTTTGATTATCTGATGAGGATGGCACTCACTAAAGGAGAAAGATGTCTTGAATTCCATCCCTATCCCCCCAAAAGTTCCTGAATTTTTCATGAAAATGTCAACATAAGTTGGCGAAGAGCCCTGGCTCTGCGCTGAAAGCTGTCCAGCTGTGTGGCTGTGACACGATAGCAGGGTAGGCAGCCAGGCTGCTCAACATGCCAAATGCTCCCACCGCAGCACCACGCTGACACACTTTATTGCTTCTCCTGGCACAAGCTTGCTTTTCAGTGTACTGCGCTGTGGGGTATGCATAATTTTATATCTATGTGCCTTAGAAAATTCACCTCCAGTACACAATCCACGAGAGCCTTTACTGGTATTGACAAGCTCTCTAGAAAGTCTCCTCTTCGCTCTCTGCAGTCTTTATTTTCAGCGAATATGTTAGAGAGATACGTTTGCAATGCAAAGGGAATACGGTTAAAGCAACACTTTTTGTTAGGAAGTTTACGATTTTTCACTTAGTCTTAGTAAAAGCAGTGCACGAAAGTAACTGGGGTCTTTGTGGAGGAAAATAAAAACCTCAGCCTTCTCCATGTTAACAGACAGCATACTGCTGCCATTTAAGCCAGGGGAAGATAGGAAAAGTTCTGTTACAGACAGGGAAGCTGTTTCAGCATCACTGGAGGAAAGATTTTTGCAAATATTTTACAGATCTTCCTGTTACTATTAGTAGGCTGTGGGATATATGCATTTCCTGCACAGTATTGAAGAGCTCTAGTCTGCATTTTTTAAAAATTAGGATAACTGTGGAGGTCTAGGAAGATTCCTATACTACCAAAATACTGATAGCTGCTTACTATTGTATTTTAAATAATTGTTCAATACAAATAATTTGTATAGGTGATTGATTGAAATTGTCATGTGAATCATCTACTATGGAAAATACTGGTGTTATCTTTCAGTACTAGGTCTTTCAAAACAAGAATGTTACTTTGGGTTATTGGAAAATTACTTAGCCAGCACCCAGTATATAGAATCCTTTAGAAATCCCATGTTCTGTTGAAGGTTGCATCCACCCTTGTTATCAGAGTTTCAAAACTAAAATAGTCAGGGCATTCAAAAGTCAATGGGTCTAGTATTGCATCCTGTTTGGTGTCAAGCAAAGACTATATTGGATAAGTAAGGTACATTTACACTAGCATAGATATCACAGCTTGTGTTATACCTTGGGAGGGGGGAGAGGAGCAGGGAAGGATAAACTAAAAGCTATTAAATAGTAAATAACTTAAAAGCTAACCCACTAAAGTTGTGATGTATTTTCAGGAGAGTTTGGCCAGGCTACAACGAGCATTTGCTCGGAAATGGGAGTTTATTTTTATGCAAGCTGAAGCACAAGCAAAGTAAGTTCCTTTGAAGATGAGGAATTTTGGGTTTGCATGCTTTTTGAAGGGAGAAGGGGAGGGAAAAATGATTGGACATTCTTATGTTTAAAATTACTAATATTAACAGTTTGTTTTAAATATCCTATAATATTAACAGAGTTGACAAAAAGAGAGACAAGATAGAGAGGAAGATTCTTGACAGCCAGGAGCGAGCATTCTGGGATGTGCACCGGCCGGTGGTGAGTTACAGTGGGGCCACTCTGCCTGCGAGCAAGGCTACTGATAAATGTCAGCCTCTACGGAGCGTTGAAGTAGCCTGGGAAAAAGTAAAAGGGCTGTAGGGCCAGGGGTTGGGGCCCGCCTCCCTTTTTTGCAGGATCTGTAGTTTCTATCATTCTGCTATTGAAGACGGCAGATGTGTGCACACTCAGTTTTGGGGTTTCAGTGATTTTTTGTGTCTGGTTTCTTGAATCAGAAGATACCTGTCTTTGACTATTACCATCTCAAAGGTTTCCCAGGGTATGAGTCACACAACCAAAAATATCAGCATAGCTAAAAATACTTTTAAGTAAATCTTACCTTTTTTTTTTAATCTGCTTTTTTGCTCACTAAGCCTTTCAACTTCACTGTAGTCGTATTTCCAAGTTATTTTTAATGCACTAAAAGATTACACATTGTTGGCTTTGGGCTGTAGAAGTCACACTATCTAAACAAGATTTGGCTGAGTTCCTTGTCAAAGTCCACATGAAACAAAGTTTTAAAAAAGAAGGGGTACTACATAATCAGCTACCTTTGAGAGTTAAAACTATGAGAAAGAATGTCAAATGTCATAAGGCTTCCAATTAAACTGTGAGAACTCAATAATCACACATTTTTGCTTTACTGTAGAACTATATGTGTTTCCCTTACCTAGAAGTAAGCTTTCATTTTCTGTGTACACAGCTTGGTATCATTACCAATGAAACCAAATATTGACCATGCCTTCCACTGTGAGACTGGGAAAAGATACTTAACTAAAACTAATTGATATGGGGAAGTAAAGTTAGGTGATGACACCTGTAGAAGAGGTGAATACAGGGAGAAAGTTTCAAAGAAAAAATCATGAACTTGGACATGGCCAGCTTGCATTTGTGACTGTGACACTGAAAGAGCAGTAGTAGAAATTGAATGTATAGGTAGGATTTAGAACATCAGCTAGAGAAAATCATTTGAAGTGAAAGGTTCAAACCCCAGGCAGTAGGTTCAAGAAGACTGGGACATTATTGTCTAGTCACTGGTATAAAATAAGGAAGGAGGACAGAAAACAATCTGTCGTCTAATGTTGATGAGAGATACATATATAACAGACACAGAAAGTTTCTATGGACCTGAGAAATTTTAAGGTGCAGACAGCTTTTATATTAGCTGCAGAGGTGTATCTAAGGGTCTTGAATGTGAAAATGAGATGCCATTTCAAGGTTTGGAAGAGAAGATGCATTGCTGAAGTTTCAAGTTCAGATACAAGCAGACAATAAGAACAGAATTAAAGGGACCAGGACAAGAGGAAATTGAATCTGATTAAGAGCTTTGGCTGAACTGTAGATAAATCTGCCCAGTCCAGCAGATGTTTTTAATCTCACTGTAGACATACCTAGGAAATATCAGAGGTAAAAGACTGACTTACAGTCATCAATGTGGGCTCCTGACTTTGGGAGATATAAATAGGAGAATGGAGAGGTTCATACTTTGACTGAGTGAGTGGAATACTTTTTGAAAACATTGTTACGAATTTACTGTCACAGTAAAAGACAGACGCTTCTATTAAAAAGACTAAGAAATAAAAGAGGAACAGACTGAAAAGAGAAAGGTGATGCTAGAGTTGATTACAAATTCTAATAGTTTTCCAAGTCCCCCAAAAGCCCACCGAAAACTCACAGAAATATTGCTGCAAATCTGGAGAACTGATTTTGGAAAATTAGGTAATGTTTGGAAAATAATCTGGGGTTAATGCTTATTATTATTTACAGATTTCATCTTTTCATAAAAATTCAGAAGCTAGGGGCAGAGACAATATTGTTTAAAATCCATCCCAATTTTTTCTCTTTTTTACTGAAAATGAATTTTGAGAATTAAATAATTCATTATTCCCTTATTCCCCCTCCCTTTTTTTTTTTTATTTTGTGAGTAAATTAATATTTTTGAAGGATTTTTTTACAGTTGTCCTTGTCCCTAGTTGCTTGATTTCTTACCTACCTAGCTGCAGTACTGGTACAGAACCTTTTCATACAGAATGTAGTCTACGAATATTACATCTGCATTTTATTTCAAAAAAGGGATACTTTAAGGTGATGAAAGGGATAGAAGAGGGAAGCAAGCCATCAGTCCAAAAGGACAGTGCAGCACTGTAATACAGGAATGGGAGACATGAAAGAAGGACAACTATATGACAGGGAAACCAGGAGAGTGTAGCTGCAGGAAAAGAGCATGATTTGGGTATCAGAAAT
This sequence comes from Rhynochetos jubatus, assembly GCA_027574665.1. Taxonomy (NCBI): domain Eukaryota; kingdom Metazoa; phylum Chordata; class Aves; order Eurypygiformes; family Rhynochetidae; genus Rhynochetos; species Rhynochetos jubatus. The sequence goes on from CM050650.1 coordinate 40,836,940, forward strand.
GTCACTGTGACTGATAAGTTTAAAATAAAGGAAATGAACCAAGGTTTGATGTGTAAGAGCATTTGCCTCAGAAAGGACCTTGATTTCGTAGGTCTCAAGTCAAAGTTACTCCTGCAGGTGGTTACAGAGTCCCTAGAAGATTTATGCCATAGTCTGAGAGACAGACAAATCCTTGAAACTAATCATGGCTCTTACTTTTGATCAGCTGGCTAGCTAATGCACACAACTTTTTCCTAGGTTTTCAGACTGAGATGAACTGGAGAAAGTGGATTTGAACAGGGTTTTTTTTCAAATAGTCACTTATTTCTCAATTTTCTTTTGAGAGACAGTTATGAGAACAGTTTTGATATCTAGCTGATCAGTTTCCATCCCAATATTTATTTAAGTGCAGTTTTATTGTTTATTTTAATTTTATTTTAGTGTGTATTTTAGTGCAATGTGGAGTGCAATCTTGGTCATTCCTGTAAATTCCAGTGGCTGCTTTATGTAGAAAGTTCTTATCTGGCACCTAGAAAGAGCTTGACTGAGCTTCACCTGTAGATATTGCAGCCTGCAGAGATATTCCTGAGCAACTTTTCATCTCAGTAGTTCAGATATCAAGCATAGTAAAACCACAGAAATGTGTGTCAGGGAGAGCTGTACAAACTCCCTTGAGTTCCTGAGCAACAGACCTAGAACAAAGTCCATGCCATTATTTCTTAGGTATAGCCAGTGCCTAACATAGGCCTGAGATTATTATTCACATATAGTGACACATTTCTCTTTTTGATGGCAGAGTAAACATATCTTAAAAGCCTTCCTTTACTTTTTGCCTGCCTAGAAAGTCTATAATTTTCATAATTTTGAACCTTCTATTGATAACAGACAATGGAACTGAGCCAAAACTTGTTAGGAGGATTAGGGCATTAGTCAAAAAGAAATAACTTATCAAGCTAAATTAGAGAATTCAGTTCCTTACAGGCAAAAGAAATTAAGAAGCTGCCCTTATTTGAAAAGAAATGTCATGCTCCTGATTAAAGTCTTCATAAAAGAACTGATAGCTTTTCTGAATTATGGTCTCTGTTTAAACCTCATAACCTTACACTTGTTAAAAAGGGACAAACAGGTACTAAAACAGTAAATCCCCTGGAACAGTCTCAAACCCACATCAAATAGAGTTAGGAGCAGAGTAGCTGCAGCTTGCTGTAAAATTAATTCTTTTAGGTAATGAGCAAGGACAGCTGATGTCTTACTGCTGCAAACTATTCCCTTTTCTTCCTGAGCTACACATTGATGTAATATAAATGAAATGCATAATAAAGGCCTGTTGGGTACTTGCTGAGATTCAGATTAATTCAGATAATGGGGAAAGTACCTTTTTCTCCAAAAAGTCATCTGTGTACTTCTTAACTGTAGTGAGCTGAAAAAAGCATTTTATTTTCTCCAATGCCTCTGACCTTTGCCATCAGTCAGAATGTTAGTTATGTTGCAGTCAGAATTAGCAGGTTTGTGGGCAGTTATTTTAAAGGAGGATTGAAAATATGCAACAGCTTTTGAAGATGTGCCAGAAAACTACGCTGGTGTGTATCCCTCTCCAAAGGTTGAACTCTGGCTATGGTTTAGTTATACTGTGATTTAATGAAGCATGACTCAAGGTGTGATATAATTCTCCCATTCTGACATTCATTAGTTTAGTTAAACTCAATACACAGAACGCCTGTTCCCACTGGTTTCCTGAATGGGGGTGATCATTTTGCTTCTCTGTGAAAAAAAATGAATAGCAAATATTGATATGGGTTAGACTCAATGATCTTAAAGGTCTTTTCCAACCTAAATGACTCTATGAGTGTATGAAAAATAAAACCGGTTTGTGTGATTTAATATGGTAAGACAAAGTATCCAGGATGTATATGTCTGGTAAGGACAGCAGCAACATTAAGGGCAAATCTTGGTCTAAGATAATTCACTGATGATGTAAAATTCAGAAATATGTATGATTTGGGGCATTTCATGCCATTGTTTCCTAGTAACAAACTAGAAAAACAGTAGTCTTTACATTTTTTGAAGCTTGTCACATATCCCAAATCTTTTGCCTCTCTCTCTGTTTAGGGTTTTTAAAATGAGATTCTATCTCCATTAATCTTATTTTATCTGTTTGTATTTCAAAATTTTATTTTCTGTGGTCTGAACATGACCCTCAGTATCTGAGCCAGTAGGCAACATTACCGGGTGCCTGGGGTCACGCAGCGGATACTTGCGGTTATTTGTTCTGGGTTTTCTTTTCTTCTCTTTCATTGCTGGTTTTTTTAATGACTTTTCCATCCTGTCCTTCAAGATCAACCTCAAAGACTTGGCAAAAGCCTGAATTTAACTTGGCTAAGGTGGCGCGATCCTTCATTTCACACTTTGCGTGATACAAATCCTAGTCTATTCTGGGCCAGTCACTTGATTAGCCAGAGAACACTTCTGTCTGCTTTATCATAATATTTTCAGAAAGTTTTTAAACAGCTCCAGGAAACGATTGTGAATCATGTCATCCAACTTCTCTAGTGATGTATTCGCATACAGTTTTCATGTCTCCTTTTGCACCTGTTTCACCGTATATCCTTACGAGGGGGTTACCTCTCCAGCAGACAGGGAATGCAGCCAAAGCAGCAATTATCAGTCTCGGGTAATCTCACTTCTGGTAATGAAACAAAGACTTGTAATGTGTTTTATTTTGAGAGAATGGTTATAATGTTTATTCTAACATCTATTTGAGGCAGATATTTATAAACCTTATAGCTACCCTGCTAAGACCACGGAAGAATGTGTACTCACATTATTTAGCACCGTTATTTAGTCCGATACTTGAGTGAGGGTGGGACAGCTGGGGAAAAGAAGCCAGCGTTCTTGCAACAGTGCAACAGACTGAAAGTGCTCAGGTTAAACTGAGGATTAGGAAGAGGTCAAAAATTGCAAAATAGCTGAGATGGTCAAAGGACACAGAAAAATGAGATCCTGTTATGGTTTTTAATAAGAGCCAGTTCTGGTAGCAACTAGGAAAATAAGCTGAAGTAGTAAAGATAAGGAAATTTTTAATAAGTGCAAAGATACTGATTTTTTTTTCCCTTGTGAATTTAAGACAAAGAATTCTGTCAAGGATCTTATAAGTCAAAAGGCAGATAATCAGTTTCTAAATGTCACCTATGTTTGCCATCAATTTCAGAGATGTGTGATCAGACTTTCCTGTTGTCACCTAAATTCTTCTGTATGGAATCTGTAAAACAGCAGTTTCCTGCCTTTTGGGGTGAAAACATTTTAGAAATCAGTTAATAACTGAGTTTTTAGCACAGGGGCAACAAAACACATAAATTTAACAGGTTTCCTTATGTAACAGTTTTGCAAATACTGAAATCTTCACATACACAAACATCACATTAAAATAATGTGATTTAAAATTAAATTAAATTTTAAATTATTTAAAATTAATACTACTGAAGCTCCACTTCAATAAATACAATGGATCTCAGTTCTGTACAATAATTTCTAGTTCTGAACAATAATTTCTGGTTCTGAAAACCAGTCACTACAAACCTAAACTATTCTATTGTAAATTAAGAGTAATTAGTAATTAAATTAACTTTCAAAAAGAATTAAGCATATAACTTCCATGCAGTAGTTTATTCTTTAGTACAGCTTCTAGTTTAGTTTCACATTATTTGTCTCAAAAATTTAATTTTGACATCCTTTTCATATGCATTTTGCATTATATGCGTTTCTCTGACACACAGACCACTAATAGAATTTTCTTTTTAGACCATATGATAAAATCCTGTTCTCTTAAGTGAAAGCCCAGCTTTGCACTAGATCTGTCCTTAAGCAAGTGAGTATGTGCGAACATAAGAATCCCTGTCAAGATTCAGGGTGCTATATCTCCTATGGTTTAATTTTATGGTTTAATTTATCAGTGTTAGTTTTCTTGAAAATCTGTCTGTATCTCTTTTTCTCCTGTTCCAAGCAGGTCCTTGGTTTGCACAGCCAGTGGAATTCCTTATGTGCCCGATACTACTCAAGGAAAAGGTCTGAACTTTAGTTTGATAAGGCAAATAAGTATAAACAGGAAACTGGTACAGCATAGGTTCCTTTTTTTGGAAAGAAGCTGAAAATCTCTGAAATTTTAAGTCATCCTAAGTTTCATGCTAAGTGAGACTTCCCATCTCTTAGTTTGAAAACAATATGAGTTTTACCATGCTGCAAACATAATTAAAGCTTGATCAAACTAATTGATCAAATGTTTCTCCTTTGTCTGATGGTCTTTGAACCTCATTTGTCTCGTCCAAACAAGAGAAACAACTTGTAGTTAGAATTTCATCCTTGCCATATTTTGAGTAAGTCCACTGCAGGACAACAGTGGAACTACTGTTATTTTGGTAGTAGTGAGCAATCTTCAAGTAAATCCTTGAATAAAGCATGTATTGATTGTATTAATTGGTCCAAATGGCAGGTTTTCTGTCCTTCACGTGACACTGTCTATAGTGGGTTTAACTTATGCTTAAAAGCTTACGCCTTTCTCTGCACCTTATCAAGAATTCATTGTTTCTGCATCAGTGTATTTCTAGTGGATGACACCATCAGGTTTATTGATCATTCATTTCAATTTCATAAAGAAGTTTGGAACTTTATATTGTTTATCTCTGTTCTTTAATAACTCAAAATGAATTTAGCTAACAAGAACATGTATCGACCACTTAAATTCATTCTATGCTGCCTGCAAAATTCTCTACTGAAACCTTCAACAGAACACTTAATCCTAACAAAGCTTTCATTAATTCTTACGAATTAAGACAATCCTTTGCTTTGAAGGAAGCAGTTCAATAAGATTTGACGTTGAACATTATGTGGCTTGAAACACCGGTTCAATGAACGAATAAGAAAAAATGAAAAGCTTTATTTACTTAATTAAAAGCCAATAGGTTGTACATCATTATTAGCTGATATAGACAGGTTTTACCAGTTAAACTGTGTACAACTAATTTGTTTCCATAATACTACTTGATTGTAGATCATTATATTCTGGGATATTTGCAGCATATTGTCAGATGTATCACGTTTTAAAAATACGTTAATATTGAGGAATATAAATAATTTGAGACTATTCTATGCAAACACAATTCCAAGTTGTATTCGCTTGTTTCAGCGTTACACTGAATCCATAAATCATTGTGTATATTTACCCTATATTGTGTTCCATATAGTATTTAGTAGCATAACACATCTCTTTTAAGATACATAATGAAAATGCTGTAGAAATTGGGGAAAATATCTAATACTTTAGTAGAAAATGCAGGTTTTAATAATTTTTCCCTCATTATCTCCCAAATTTATGCGGCATCTGGGAATGAAATCTGAAACATGCTGCTACAAAATTTATACATGAGAACAATCTTGGGATTTTCTTCCTAATCATTAAATATGATTTACAGGTGTTAATTGGAAAACGTAGCTATACTTCCCAGATGAGCTAATTTCTAACAGAAGAGAGAGTCCATAGGAAAAACTAGAAAAATTGTGAACTAAGTTTAGAGGAGTTTGGTCTGGAGTTCTACAGCAGTGAAAACTTGGTAGAAACTGTATACAAAGTCTTCACCAAACTTACACACCTATTTCAATTCATATGTGAAGCCACTGTGGCCATAATGGACTTTAATCCAAATATATGTCTTTTGTGTTAGCTTCTTATTAGAACTATAGTTCAAATGGGACCTTGTAAAACTGCTGTAACTTAACAGCAGCTATCAAAAGTCCAGTCACAGTTCTTGTGTGTCAGTCACATACCTCAATCAAAAAGGTATGTTTTCAAAGAGATAGTTTTGCTAAAATTAATTGTGCAGCAGCTGGGAATATGAGTATTTAAAAGAAAAAATAAAGTGCATATGACACACATACATACTCTTGGAAATCCAAGTAGGGAGAAAAAAAATGGTGCTGGTCCCATCTAAAACATGAAAATGTTTTGACACTTGTAAAACAGTGCCCCTACATGTGCAGTCCATCACTTGTGTGCTAATAATTAAACTCACCATAATATTTGTCCTCTTTCTTTAGACATCTGCTAATTTGCTGGGGATCTTGTGACTAGAGATGTTGTCAATTAAAGTACAATGCTTACACACTTGATTTCTCAGAGTTATTTTCAAAGAACTGCTAAACCGAACAGAAATTGTAATTAAGTCCTAGACTTTTGGAGAGGCTAATAAAGGTTGTAAGAGTGTTTCAGATTAGGTACACCTAGTTGATTGTAAATGAAACCCACAATTAAGTGCTTCAGTTGTAAGTAACAATATTTTTTTCCAGCCAAAAAGAAGTGGTTCCTGTAGCCCAGTCCCTGTAATCACTGGGTTGTCCTTACTCCTTGGTTGGTAGAAGAGAGACACTCCCTCCGCACACCACACACACACACACCCTCCCTCGCCAAGCAGTATCCATACACATTAAAACATATTTGCAGGTTCTGGCAACTATGGCTACTGACTTTATTTTTTCATCACTTAGGTGATATTGATTGATTTAGTAGTTACAGAGGGAGCTACATGTTAAACAGCTTTCAGATCCTTTTAGATAACTACGAGGAAAACAATTTTCTGCAATTTGTAAAGGGTTGGAAATGTGCTGGAAAATGTTGGAAATGTCCTTTGGCTGGACCTTGAGATAGCAGCTGGTTTTCCAAATCCTGTTAAAAGAGCTGACCACTTGTACTCAGCACATTTTAAATGTTTCTCTGAGACTTTCTATTGCACCAGGAAAGTCATTAATAGTTCAGCTCTTCTGGTGCAAAACCTTTTTATTCATTGACGCTGAAGTGTGTAAAATCACGTAAAATCCAAAAATATCCAAATAATCTATACCTAAACCTCAACCTTTCCTTATAAGCCTTAGAGGGTTCTACACGCTCCAGTGACTTCTGTCTCTGGGAAATGAAAAATTGGCGCATTGCAGGAGAACATAAGTTGTGTTTTTGTGAGAGCCTCAGTTTTAGCCATTATGGACAACTTACGTGATATAGGATTCTAATGTCTCCTTTGATGCTAGAGTTTGTATGAGAAAAAATAAACTTTTCCACATAACCCAGAGTGAAACTGGATATTCCTCCAGCTAGTAACTCCTTTGGTGGTTTTCAGCTGAATTCCACTGGCATTTTTTTCTTTGCCTCATTTCTTTTTTATAATCTTTCATGCCCTTTTTCTCTCCTTGATTTTTAACTGCACACAATTCAGCTAGCTACACAAGTAAACTGGAATATAAAAACTACAAATAAAAGCAAACTGCTATTCTGCTTATCATCCAACCTCTAATTAGCTTCTTTTCCCTACTTTAGATGTAAGTGATATGAATAGTGACTGTTAGGGTTTAGGAGACTCCTTTGCTAGAAAAATTACATTAATAGCAACAATGACAGCAATAGCAGAGTGGATTGTTGCAGAAGGCAACACTAATATTTGACACTGAGGAAATTTAAAATTTTAAGTTTACTATATTTGTGATAGTATACTATTACAAATAATGTAAAAAATGGCTTTCAATCTCTGCCTTGTGTTTATGTTTTTGTGTCTAACTTTATCTTTTCCAAGTGGAAGCGAAGATCTGTCATGCTTGTATCCATGTCCATGGTTTAAATTTATGGCATTTAAATTTTGAATGCCTGGAGACCCTGAAATATAGTAATTTGTGATTAAACTTAACAAATTAGCCCATGCTTGCAAAACAAATGAAAAGATTTATTTCGTAGGGTAATGGCACTGGAATGCAATGAAATTGTGTAAGGGATGTGAATCAATCTGCCTAAATATTTGCTGCTTTAATGTACCCTGAATTTATGGGTGTGCATATTCAAATGAGGTAATTATTTTAAATAGCACCTATGTGTTTTTAGCTAAAGAGGCTGTGAAATTACATTTCCTCACATCATGACTGGGTTTGTTTGTATGGGTTGGGTACACAGCACAGGCTGCCAGAGGGCAGAGGCAGCAGTAAGGAGGCAAATGCAAGTCTTGTTTTTCAGTTCTGCTGTTGTGGGGAGGGAAGGCAGGGTGATGAATTTCACACTGCCATGAATACTTGATTGGAGTGTTCTTTAAGGTGGATTATTTGAATATCAGTTCCTGCAGCTTGAGAGGATCATAGGCTGAGAGGGACCTCTGTAGGTCCTCTAATCCAACCTCCTGCTCAAAACAGTGCTAACTTCCAAGTTGAATGAGGTTGTCCAGGTCCTTGGTTAAACAAGCTTTGTAAATCACCAAGGATGAAAATTCTATAGCATCTCTTAAGCATTTTATTCCTTTTATCATGAAGAATATTTCTCTATAGCTAACTGGAATTTCTTTTACTGTAATTTTGGACTGTTGCTGTCACGGTGCCCGTCTGGAACTAGTCCTACAAGCCCCCTTCAGGCAGCAGAAGACATTAGCTCTCCCCTTTTGCAACCAGAAAAGAGTCTGTTCTTCCACTGGACTTTTCTGTTTTAATATATTTCTATTCTTGTTTGTGGGGCCCAAAACTAGTCTTTTTATTCCAGATGTATCCTCACAATGCCGAGTAGAAAGAGATCACAACTTCTTTTGCCTGCTGGCTATGCTATTGCTCATGCAGCTGTGTGTGTGGTTTGTCTGTATTGCTGCAAGGACATACTGCTGACTCACCTTCAGCTTTTCCCTCACATCATTTTCTACAGAGCAGCAGTGCAGACGGACGGTTCCCAGCCTATTGCAATGCATGAGCTTATTCCCTCCCACATACTTGGGCGTATTTGTCTCAGATACAAAAAACTGCTGGTTATTCTGGCTTAAGTAGATTCACAGTTAAATTGCTGTATTCTTTGAGAAATTAAAAAGCATCAAAACTTAAACTGACGTCATTATAAGCATTAATTTACTTTCTGTTGAGGATTTCACACTTATTAGAATTACAAGTACATCATAGCAAAGAGATTGTTAGACTTGATGATCTTAAAGGTCTTTTCCAACCTAAATGATTTATGATTTTATGATTTTTACACAAAAAGGTGATGATAGCAATTGATTTTGGCTATGTGGCCAAGCAATAAAAAAGGCCCTTGGAGTCTACAACTTTATACAGCAAACATACTACAAATATTAGGTATTCTGGACTATTTGGATGGAAATGGATCATGGCTGAAGCATCCCATTTAATGTAAACAACAAATCAAAGAGTTGCTATAGGTGTCAAAAAATTAATTCACTTTTAGCACTATTACAAGGGTTTAATTGATTAAGTCACCATTGCCACAGTTATCAGGGAAAAATTATAAATATTAAATGGGGTTTTTAACTAAACATATTCTCAGGTGGTTGTTGTTTTCAAATGTTGGCTGTAGCCAGATGCAGGCTTGTAAGTTCTTGGATCTGGAGTTCTTGGACCTCCTCTCCTGTCAGAGGATTCCTCCTTCCTTCTACCAAGGATTCTTGGTACAATCCTATTATGCAGCCTTCTAGACAGCATCAATAGGAAATTGTGCTGCTTGGAATTCATATTAATGTGATTATCCAGTAATTGAAGTAGGGATTAAAAAATCTTCTGTATGTGGGTTTTATATTATTTATCTGGATCCATTTATCTCAGCAGTGAATTTATCATGACTGGACTGACATGTCCTTTGGTGTAAATTAATACAATGACATTTGTACTTTGAGATAAGGGCATGCTAACAGATGGTTGAAAAGAAGTTTCCTTTGAATATATGACAGCTTTTCAGCCAGCTATTTAAAAACAGATGAGAGCCAAATTCTGCCCTGGTTATGATCTTGCTGTATGATAATTTCAACAAGGTCACAAGACTTTCTTCTCTGTGTGTGTGGGGGGAACTGTTGTCATACAGAAGATTAGTACTGAAAGAAATATGCATTCTATTTACACTTATGGAAGAGGTTTCAAGTCTTCCAGGAAATCTGTTTGAAAACTATTTACAATATTAGTATGCAAATTATATATTACACATTAAATGAGAATCTTGCAGCAGAGCACTGACAGGCATCTCACGATTTGAACTATGGTAGTCCAGTTAAAAAAGCAACACAAGAAGAAAACACAGCTGGATGTAATTGTATCCAAACACTTACTTATTATGTTAATGGGGGCATGCGAATAAAATGAAATGTTGTCCAGCAAAGGTTTTCCCACAAAGACTCTGTTATTTTAGCAAAATATTCAAATAATGCAAGCTTTTGTGTTTGTTTTAATTGAAAAGATGTTTGATATTTATTCCTAAAACTTGACAGATGAAGTGTGGCAGTACCAGAGAAACAATAAATCCCATCTTGTATCAAGTATCATTTTAATAAATAATGGCGTTTGAGAAGTTGGGAAGAAAACATGAAATGTGGCCCCAATTTCATTACGTACTTCCAGTGATACAATTTAAATCAAATTATGAGAATGGTATTGTATAACAGTAGTGATGTATGCCTTAAACTCCTATTGTTACCCCAGGTTGTCATAGTTGTATACACTTTAGCTGCCTTCCCTTTTGCACTGAAGCTTCCTGATGCTTCCCTGCCGGTACCTTCCTGCTGCCGCTCTCCTCTCTGCTTCCCTTCAGTCACACCTTGGCCCAGGTTCTGCCCTCACAGCCCCTCGTGAGTGCCGCTGCTGAAGCATGCCACAGCAGCTTTGCTGCGTCATGGGAGGTGTTACATAGCTGGGTGTTGGTTATAGTCCACTAGGCACTGTAGGTGGTCAGCACTAGGTTGGGTCTATTTCCAACCAGCAAAAGCTTTGCCCTTGTTCCATTCCTAAAAATCTCCCAGAATTTCTTGTCATGTCCCTCGCATCATTCTGCACAGCTCTGGCATCTAAGTTATCTGGGCAAGGTGCTAGATCTGTTCATACCAGCTTACTGCTGGTGAATTTGAAATCTTTGAAAATAAGAGGCTTCAGATGGGGCTTATGCCTTTTTTTTTATTATTATTATTTTTCTCTCCATTTTTAGGACATGCTTTTAACAAACCCTAACTGAAAACTTAACAAATAACAGTTTGTGCCTTATGTAAGTGTGCCTGCTATTGAAATGGTTGCAGTCAAGGGCTGTAGATATTGTTAATAGCCCATGTTTTCTTCACTGCCAGCTGCTGCCATAATCCTAAACTAGATGCATTGTTTTATTTTTAACTTTACATCTCAGTATACTGCCCTGTGAAATTCCTTTCTGCCTTTAAATTGTCCATCATGTAGAATTTTATATTTTTCAACCTGTCATTGTCTTTGAGAGTTACAGGTTATTCTGAGTTAAAAAGCTAGCACTTCTGTTCACAAGCACGAGGTGTACCTTCTCAAATCTAGCTCAATAGGTGTCTCTGATGCAGGTTGGAAAATATTATCTAAGTGCCTATTTTTATTCTTAGTGATGAGGAATTATTTATACTGCAAATGTAATATAATCAGACACACATTAATGTATTACTTTAAAATAAAAACTTATTAATTTTAAAATCATACTGGATAAAAAACCTGGTCTGTTAGTTAAATTATTTTCCAGAGGCAAAGTACCATTGGCCTGTTGTGCTGGGTTCAGTCAGGAAAGGGTTAACTCCCTTTACTCTGGTTGCCAAGAAACTATGTTGCTGGACAGTAAGTGAAAACATTGATAAGGCCTCAGCTGGTGCTGGGGATGGCCTGTACTGAACTCAAGGTCTCTTGTCCGCTTCGGACACTGTAGCTGACCCAGACTGACCAAGGCAGTATTTCATCCCATAGTCCGTCATGTTCCGGTCTCTTTGGGTGGGGAAGAGGGTCCGGTAGCCATTACTCTGCCCTTCTCTCTCTCTCCCTTACTCCCTTGCTCGTCTCTCTGGGCACTTGCTAACCCTCCTGCGTTAGCTGCTTTGCCAACTCCTGTGCTGGCTCCTTCATGTGGGAGCTGGTGGCTTGTTTTGACTTTTCTGGCCATGTTATCAGTGATAAAGTTTGCTCGGAATCTGCTGCATTAGCTCTCGGGCTCCGGCCTTCAGGCCGCGGCTCTCGGGCTGCGATCGCTCTCGGGCTGTGGTTCTCAGGCTCTCAGGGTCTGATTTTCATCCCTCAACATCTGGGTGTGCATTGATCAGTGGATGGTGGGAAATTGTATTATATTGTATCATATTGTATATATTGTACTATATGTTTCATTTTTTACTATTTTAAGTAATTATTAGTAGTAGTATCTGTATACATTGATTTAGATTTAATTAGTAAATAGTTCTTATCTCAATTTTACGAGCTTCCTTATTTCTTTTTCCTCCGATTCTTCCCCTCCACTGGAGGAGGGGAGGGGGATTTGTGAGAGCAGCTTTGTGGTATTTTGCTAGCCGGAGTTAAACCACGACACCTGTTTAATGACAGGTGTTTTTTCTTAGTTTTATCTATATAAGAAATGCTTAAAGGTTTTGTCTGTGAAGATTTACAGCCACATCAGGCAATTTACATTATGATAAGACTGCAAAGCTTGTATCATTAGTGTGGTAGTAAGTCCAGCTTGATTGCCTGGCAAGTAAATTCTACATCTAACTAATCCCATTAAAAGAAACAACCTACTTTCACTAAAAATCTGCTCCCGCTAGAGAGCAGGTTTTGTACTTCCCACTCTCAGTGGCAAATGCAGTCCCTCTGTAAATGTAATCAATAGGTTAAACTCACCTGAGAGCATAACACTTTAGTATGAGCTGTTTCCAGCAATAGGTAAAGAACAGATTTCTGCACAGAGTTTGTACTTAGAAGTGTCAAAGGAATATGAAAGGAGGAACTAGAGGACTTGTGTCCTTTGGGATGCTGCAGAGTCGTGACAATGAATCTTTGAAGGCCAAATCACATGTTGACAGTCATTCTGTTTAGACTGCCAGTCTTTTGGTTAGGCTGCTGAAGCCTGGTTTGGGTATTTTTTTTTTTTTTTTTTTTTTCTTTTGTGAAAAAACAGATCCCATTTTGGCATATTTTTTTCATCTTTAAAAAAAAAAAAAAAAGCCAAAACCCAATAACATGATCATCTTTTTAAAACTGACCCAAAGCCAGATGCTCCTGAAGTGAGCCTGGAGCTTACAGCTGAGGTAGGTATTGTATAATTCTATTTATTTTGTCTCATTAGGACAACTAGAGGAATAGCTAGAATGCACATTGTGTGGGTTCCTTTGAAAAAACAGAGCAGAAACATGTGATTTCTTTCTGTTATCTGGAGAATTTATTTTTATTTCAAATTCATGAGCTCTAAGCATGTGGTCTTCAGTGTCTCACTCCAGAATTCCCAAATAGTGCCAATAGCAATTTAATTTGAATCAGTACCTGTCTATGCTGCAAGTGTGCCTTATGATATGCATTTGAGTATTTTCTACTCCTCTGTACATTGCTTTCAGTACTTTCAGCATAAAGATATGCCATAAAACGTGTCCTAAAAACCACCATAGGTTCCAGCAAACAAGCCCGAATAGCAAAAGATTCTCTCTTACAATAAGCCAGACAAAATGGTACTTGAGATGCTTCCTTAGACTATATGTTATTTAGGTTTTAGGGACTACTGCAGAAGGACATCAAGTCATTATATGCTTCTGGTGATTTATTTTATCAGCCTTACAAACGGAAGAGGTGTATCTCAAGGAAAGTATTATGGAGTTCTTTCACAGTTTTTATCCCTCTGCTTTCCTTTCTTCTTCTTTTAATAGCCTGGATGTGTAAACACTACCGAGGTGGATATAAAAAAATCTTCAAGAATGAGAAATCCACATAAAACAAGAAAGGTAAGTACTGTTATTATATCAAAAATGGGTGGTGGAAGTAATTTATAACATGAAGTTCCATAGTTTCTTAAAACACTTTTTCCTTACAGGTGCAAAGAACAAATATATGAGCGTATGTTATTATGTCATAAGATCTTAAATTAATTAGTATCAACAAATTGGCTAATGCTAAGCAAATGCTATCACATAAGAAAGGCTTTGGAGGAATATATATGAAAATAATTTTTTTTTCATGCTATATTCATGTTGTTTATTAGATTGATTAAAGCATGTTAAAATGTTTCTGTTCATAATTAAGGAAAAAATAAATTAAAAATGCAGTGTAAAGTATAACAGCAGTTCTTCTTGTGCTGATCTTAATGAAAAGTGTGTCTGTAGTTTACAATTACACCCCAAACGGATGACCAGAAATTTTGGAGATTAGCTTCATCTAAATTAGGATCCAGACATGAACATTATAGGCTCTCTAGGGCTGTATAGATGGATTGGAACAACACTTTCTTTCAGATCCTTTGATAATGTGGGTTGACTCCAACTTTAAAGTACTCCCTTTGAGGTATATTTTCGTGTCAACCCATAGAATAATATGTTTTTAAAAGGAAAATTAATTTAGAGAAAGTTTTAGCTTAGCTTATTTATGGTAGTGGAAGGTCCAGCTTAGTGTAATTTATGAAGCAGTAATTTTAAATCTGGGTGTCATCCAGATAATCCATTGTGACAGTCTACCTTTCAGGATACTGTTTCATCTTTTTCTGCCGGTCATCTCCACTTACTGTAATACCTGTCTTTCAATGTCACCCCCGCCCACTGCCATGTTCAATATGCTCTTAATACAGAGACGTAATAAAAGTAGAACCTGTGTTCTATAGTGTTGTTCTCTATGCGGTTTTGGGAGTCTTTATTTTGCACCATGGTATAGAAGCATGGTTTTATCTGAGTGCATGGCTTATTTGCAGTTTCGTTAGGAAAGGATGCTCTTGGCTAACTTCTTGAGCACGCTGTACTAAAATGTCACAGTTACTATGGGTATGCATAGAAAGCGTTGTCTGAAAGCAACTATCATTGTTCCATATTTTTTGTGTAGTCTGTCTATGGCTTACAAAATGACATTCGAAGTCACAGCCCTACCCACACACCAGTACCAGAGACTAAGCCACCCACAGAAGATGAACTACACCAAGAGGTTTGGAAAATAACTAAACCCATGTTCTTTAAATTACCTTTTTAGGAAAGTAGGTGTTAAACTGAAATTATTGTAACTGGGAAGTATGTTCAGAACAGATCTATCAAATGTTTAGTAAACATTTTCCTTGTCAGGATATATGGATTTAAGTATGTAATTTCTATTAACACCAATGAAGCAAAACCTGACTTTTTTGTATCTTGAATTAAACAGTTAAAGACAGTTAGCAGCAGGCCGGTTAGTGGGTTCTTCGCATAGCTAAGCCCATTAGCCCCTTTAGCAGTAGACAGCTCACTCTTCCTTTCAACACTGATTCGAGGTTTGAGGGCATGCTTACCTCTCCATGTAGGCATGTAGGGGTTCACACTGTATCTACTGTATATGCTTCATTAATCTTTCCTGAGGTGTCAGCACTGGGAGAAGGTAAATGTTTGAAAAATTAATAGTTCTCTTCAAAAATATGAAAAAAGGCTAATTGTATTTCTGTTGATGAGCCTTTAGGGAAAATGTTATATTGGATCCTTTCTTTGTCTCTGTATGATCTTTTCTCTTCGATGAAAACTTCCATTTATTTTAGAACTGCACTGGTGAACAGTTGTTTTAACTCAGATATATTTCTCTTCTGTTCCCTAGGATAAATTAAGGTTAGATTACAGCCCTACTAAAAAAGCTATGGAAATAGAGTCAAGCAATGAGTTACTCATAACACTCTTCGCCTTCCTTTGTTGCAGATTAAGCACTGGCAAATGCAATTAGACAGACATAGATTAAAAATGTCAAAAGTTGCAGAGAGGTAAGTATGTTGTCACATCTTCCGTTTTTTTCAATTAGACTGATAGCTATTGGGAAAATGTCAGTATGAAATAGCTTCAGAGAAAGAGAGGCAAGGGAGCTCAGGTGTCATAGAGATAACTGGTGAGAGTTTACTTTAAATGGAGGTGTGAAGTTTTTTTTACTGATAAAAGGTGGCCCAGGTATTATATGATACATTTCTGATAAACACAAGAGTCACCAAAAGAGCCTTTGACCAGGTGGTCACAAGTTTCAACTTTCGTTGACTGGGAAGCTAATTGGAAAATAGGTCTGGGGTTACTGTTTTGTTATTTCAAAAGGGCAATCACTGACAAAACAAGGGAACTGATCAACAGAGCTGCCTGGGTAAGGAGCTCAGTGCTTGAACAAAGTGGGTCTGAGAGCTTACTTCAGATCAGAGGATGTAACACTAGTAGGAATCTTTCTCCAAATAAGACCAAAATTTATCATGAAGGGGCTAGAAAGCAAAGCAAAGACTAACTGTAGCTTAGATAGAGAAGAGGTAGAGGAACAGGATACATCAAATACAGCGGAAGTGAAAATTGCAGAAAATTGAGCTGCATAAGACTTAGTGAAGGAAATAAGCCAAATACAAATGGTTCTTCATACTCTCATACATTTGTGCATGTGTGTCTACTTATATATGTGTATGCATGCATACACGTACAAAGACATAAATATATGTATAAAAAGAAGTTAAGAATTTGTTTGCTAAATAGTAAAAATGCAGTGCAGACTAAACATAATATAAATAAGAATTAAAAGAAAGAATATTTGTCCTCATTTGTCAATAATTTTTCAATAATTATGAGGCAAAAGGAAATAAAAAGCAGGAATAAGGGCATGTGAGATGTAAATTACCAGAATATAGGCAAAGTTTTTGGTGTGTTCAACTTGGTCAGATCAATTCATGAATACAGAAGAATTTGGAAAAATAATTGGGGTTTTTTTGGAAAGCAATAAACTTGGGAGTAGTGCCATTAGATTAGGAAATCAGAAAAATATTAACAGTATTTAAAAGACAAAAAAGGAATCCTAGCAGCTGCAGGGCCAACAAACATGACCTAGACAGCATGAAGTGTTTTAGAACAGATTTTAAAGGAACTGATAATTAAAACCATAGGGGTGTAAAACTTGTTCCTTTATGAAAGCAAATGTGCATGGAAGAGGTTGTTTGATATAATTTATTAGTGCCTAAAGGAGCCCTAAAAGGACCTATGTGAAAGTATTAGGGAAGTTTATTTTATTTCAGCTCTTGCTACCAAGTGAACCATTTCTCCTTCTCTGGGGGTCCACTTTGAAAAGGCTTTAGCAACACTATTTTAGCCTGAGCTTGTAGATGGCTTCTGAGTGTGTACAGACCCGGTTACCATGGTTCAGTTGATGTTAGGTAACTTGTTAACTGGGGTACCCTGATCAGGTTTCCTCACCTTCTGACATGACATGCTTTTGTTTTCCTAGTCTATTAGCTTATACAGAGCAGTATTTGGAATATGATCCTTTTCTTGTGCCCCCTGATCCCTCAAACCCTTGGATATCAGATGACACCACTTTCTGGGAACTGGAGGCAAGGTATATACTTTTATTTCTTATTTTGGGGTAAGAGGGTATAACAGGCTTTCCTTTGAAACGTGAAGGTTTCAGACAGAGGTATTTCAGGAAAATACTAAGGCAGAAGGGCAATGCAGTAGCCTTTTGGTCTATCCAGCTTCACGGTTTCGTAAAATGGGAAGAGCTATGGATTAATAGATCTATGCACAAAGTTACAGTAACCAGTTTCCAAGGTTCCAGTGTGGGAAAGAAAGATACCTTTTAAAATCTGATAACACTTCCTGGTTGGAAGTCCTTATTCACCTGTGTAAATGCACACGTATTGCCTTCATCCTGTGTAAGTACTAGCAGCCTGTTGCTCATCTCTGAAGATTGCACAAATTCGAGCAATCTGGAAGGTGAGAAATCTGTGGTTGGACTTTAGGACTTAGTCTAAATTAGGAACACAGAGAATTAGAATACTGAAGTATTGCTGATTGTGGGTTCTGTTGTTTTCCCTTCTGTAGCAAAGAGCCAGGACAGCAGAGGGTGAAACGATGGGGATTTGGTATGGATGAAGCTTTGAAAGACCCTGTGGGAAGAGAGCAGTTTCTCAAATTCCTGGAGTCAGAATTCAGTTCAGAAAATTTAAGGTAAATGAGGGGGACTTTATATTTTAATAGCTTGTAAGATACGTTGGGTTGTTTGGGTGGTTTGGTTTTGGTTGGTTTTTTGGGGGTTTTTTTGTTGTTTTTGTTGGTTTTTTTTTTTTTTATTATTATTTTATTTGTTTGATACCTTTCTTTTCATTTTTTGACCGCTTCAAAATTTTTCCTGTGTCTTACCTTTCAGAATGCATTCATGCAGATTGCTGCCTGATTCCCGTATTCAGACTGAGGGAAAGATTCATATAGTTAGCAGAGACTCACATGATGCATATTTTCCCATTCATACCCAACTTTTGGTCAAACTACCCACGTAAGAGCTTTTCCCTCAGCTCATTTTATTAAACAGGTTTAAAAAGTTGACCCAGTCAAAGTCAGTTCAGTATCTTTTATTAAGTCCAGTATATGAAAATTTAAACTGAAATTAAAAAACAGAAATTGTTTAAAAAAAAAAAAAAGTTTTAAAAGTAAAATTAATTGACTTTCCCTGTTAGGTGGCTTTCTGGAGATCATTGATCATTTGAAAATCTCCACTAAGATTCAAGTACTGATGGATCTGACACAACAGAAGTACCGTGACAGCTGGTTCTCAAATTCCTCACTAATTTCAAAATGGAAAGGTTCTACTAGTGTATGAAGCTTAATTTTGGTGGTGTTTTTGGTTGTTTGGTTTTTTTTTTTTTTTAATATATATATGTTGAATTACTTTTAAGTGAGGGAGAACAATTAATTTATTTTAAAAAATGCTAGTCCAATGGCTAATAGAATGTTTTGTTGTCGCTGTTCCAGGAAGTCATATTTCGGTAAGAATTATTTCAGAGGGATAATAACAGCCTTTCTATAGATAAGTCAAACTGTGCATAGTGCAAAAGCATGTATGACATATTTTTCTCTTTATTCCACGTTCTTGACAGTCATCATCTCTATCCCTTCCCTTTCACCAGTTGCATAAGGAATATAAAATTCTATTTGCACACCTTCTAGAACTCAGAAAATTCTAAACTACTTTATTTCTATGGCAGTTCTCACTCTGAAGTAGTGTAACAAACCCAGTCATACTAGAGTTACATTTAAGTAGCATCTTACAAGAGGCATTTAGCATTTTGTGGTGTTCATTCATAAATGGTGAGTAATTGCACAGACCTCCTTGTTGCTAATTTGTCAGCAGAATAATAGGAGACAGACTTCTCTAAGTTGCTGACCGTGTTTATACTCAAACGTTGAACTTTGCATCACAAATGTATATTAGATACTCTAGACCGTATGATGTTTTCCAACCAACCTGTTTGCCATTATGTCCCTGGAAATACAGCCTGACCTGTATATGTATGTTGATAACTTCATTGGTGACAGATACAGGTGTTTTTAATTAAAAAATCCAAGTGGTAAAATGAAATCTTTAAAATCAGAATGATACCAAGTAAAGGAAAGGTAATTTTTTTATTTAGAGAACATCCTGGTAATTCCTTATGCAGAGCAGCTGTTCAAACATGAAACTATCCAGCCCAGTGTGTGCTGCAGTTTCCATGCTTTTCTGTGATTAATTTGTCTCCCTGCCAACTAGACTGTTATCCACATAATCCCTAGCTCTTTCTTCTAATCCTATTTACAACACTAACCACAAGCAAACTGCAAGTGACTGATCCAGAAAAATTCCCTAGAGAAATTTGTTCAGAGCTGATTCCTTGACATGCCATCTACTCTTCCGTCTCTCTCTCTCTCTCTGTCTTATATTGGCATTATAAAATATGATATCTGACCAACAGTGAATATGAGCTTAAAGGCTGTTCCTGGGAAGGATCAGGCAGGGGATCAAACTTGCGCTGGAAAGGTGCTTTTTGTGATGATTAACTGAAGGAAAACTGTCTCACAAGCTTGGAATTATGTTTATGAATTCTCAAACTGTGAGGAAATCAATCCACCTTTAGGCTCACACAGTAAAGTCAGGTTAGAAAGCAGGAATTTGTGAAGTTTGTTGTGTATGGGAGTCAAAATGTTATAGATCTCAATAATAGAAATGGAAAGCTTGATGATTTCAAGCATTACTGCTGAATAGTTTTAAATTTAAAAGGCCATGAATTTCTTCACTCACCTGTTAACCCTACTGTGGGAATTTTGTTTTTTGGAGTGATTTTTTGGGATTTGACAGCCACCTTGAGAAAAAGATGTATTTCCACCCACATTTTACTACTGCAACAAAGGGAACTCGAGTCAGTGCCTGGCTGTAGTCCTTTTAAAGATCTAATCATGATAAACTTTACAAGCACCATCAAACCAACAGTGGGATAGTCAGCTGGGACCCTGGATTAAAGCTACCAAGCACAGTGCACGGGATACAGCATAGCACTCCAGACACTAAAGAGAGATTCAGTATTAGTTGATTAGAAGTCTTACACCTCACTTTTGTGAAAGAAATGCCAAAAATGTGAAATGATAACTTTACCAGATACACCGTTTCTGTTCAAGTCTGATTAGCTTACATAGTTTACCTCCCAGTGTTGCTGTTTCATTAACTTGGACTGATAGTGTCTAAGCTGGCTGAAAATCACATTCTTTGTGGTTATAGATTCTGTCTTAAGAAACAGAACAGGGATCAAGAAACAAGTCCTGAGTTAAAACTAATAACTGCAATGATTAGGAATGCAACCAGATCACACCTTCTTACTCTGTATCTCGTTGCTTGTTTGGTTTTTTTTTCCTTGTAAATTGGGATTAGTAGTATGTCACTCTCTAAAGGGGTGTTGTAAAGCACAGCAAAGAAATAAAACTGTTTGAGCAGTTCTGTCAGTGCAGTATCTTCATCACAAGGTGACTGCAGTTTGCTAACATCCAGGTTGGATTCTGCATTCACCTAACACAGGCTATGATTTGTAATCTCTTGTTACCATGCAGATTTTTTGGAGGGATTGCTTTGCGTGCTGCTCACTACACAGAGCAAACAGTTAAAGTAACCTATAATTGGGATAATAGAGTTATAGGGTTCCCGTGGACTATTACAAAATGGTGACCATTGTTTAAAATTCACAAGACTTAAATCTGAGCATGATCCGGTACTACTGAGCTTGGTCACAAGGCTGTCCGAGCACTGAAAAAGGACTTTCAAAGAGAGTGAGATAGTGAAATGAATCTTACTGCAGTGTGGCACCTGGACACCTGATTTCTTACATCTCTGTAGAAAATCCCCGTTCCTCTCCATATCATTCCTTTCTTTGCAGAGCTGCAGAATTCTTTAGAAAATTAATATTCATATGCTGACTGTACGTTTGCTCCCAGGTGGTTGTTCTGTAGGAATTGCAACCCGTAAAGATCTAAATTATTTCAGGCCTGCCAACCTTGAAGTCTGTCCAAGTCATTATGCAGTATTGCCGTAGGGGTGATCTCTGAGACGGTCTAAGGCTGCAAAAGCCTCCTAGGTTAGTGAAGGGAGAATGGTGACAGGACATGTTTCATAACTGATGCACAGAAAAAAAGCCACTGGACCCCTTGCCCCTTCCTTTGATACCATTTATTAGCTTCCATAATGTGTGAGTAAATAGGGACAAGGGGTTTTGAATTCTGGTTGTCCAGAAAAGAAGAGAAGGACGGAAGAGTTAGCTAGATCTAGATGTTTTTTCTCAAAAAATTTTCCCTGTCCAACTCCCTGCAAGCTGAGGTTTTGTGACGTGTTTATTTCAGACTCATCCATTTAAGTTGTTGCAGCAGCATTCTGTACTGGAGATAGTGGATTCAATTATCTCCTGGGGAAAAAAAAAAAAAACAAACAACCAAAAACCAGCACGTAACCACTACTAAAAATTTGCAGCATTGCCTACAAACTGTTTCAGTCATGGTGATTAACTTTATGTTTAGCTTACTTCAGTGTTTCTGGTTATTTTTTTAATAACATCATAACAGTGCTTTTACTAGAGAAGAGGGAGAATGGTGCAAGAGGTTAAGTTTTCTTTTTAACTCAGCCTTTCACTTTTTTGCTCTTTATTACTGATCACACTCTCAATTACTTTAAATGCAAGGCATTTCTGTCTTCACTAATGGTGAAGAAGAGAGTTCTGCATGTTATAAAGTATGAAGATTAATTAGCTGCTTTTGATGTCTGTCCTGCAGATCTGAACAGAAGTGTTGGTAATGACACTTTCCCACGCAGTATGGGCACTGGTAATATTTCGCTCTGTTGATTATGAGACCCTGGTTTAGGTGCTAACAACTTGACCAAAATTTAATCCTCAAGGCTGAAATTGCCTGTGCTTTATTTCTTATTGGGACTCAAGCTTAAACTCCAAGCTCCAGCAATATTGCCATTTCTCCAGATGGGATAAGAAGAAACTAGTTGCCAGATTTAGTGGTTTTCTCTGTGATTTTCTTGAAGACCTGCAGCACTACTATTTCTTGAAACCTGAAGTTGTACTTGGCAAGAAAGTGGACTCTAGCAATCAGAGAGTAGTCTTTCCTGCCCCTAGAAAAAAGTTAGCTGATTCTCTCCATGGAGTTTGTTAAGGTTTTTGTTTGCCTTTGATGAAAATACTGAAAGGTCTGTCCTCCAGCTTGTTGTGTCACACGCACTGGGTGCAAAGCCCACGTAATTCCCACTTCACTGTGTCCATACTCTGCCTAAACCTCATGTGTTTTGTGGAGAATCACTGCAGCCTGTCTCTCACTCTGCATTCCTATGTGCTAAATTTAACTGATTAGCTTGATCTGGGATCTGCTGATGGCTGCATCTGACATCTAGGTCAGTTAATGGGTCAGAAGCTGTGTTGCAGCTGTGCTATTTATCTGGCAAGGCCACCCTCACTTTGAAAGTAATCCAGCTGGAGGACATAATCCCCAGATGTCTTGTAAGATGTGTTTTAGCATGTCATGTGGCTGGATGTACGACTATCATATGCCACATACTCTCATTCAGCTATATGTCTGGCATGTGACCCGGCATGTGGCAGCCCAAACGCTGGGACAGAAGGCAGCAGCGAGGTTTACACCCAGATACTCAGGCCTCTGTTCGGATGGTACTGAGCATCTTCTACAGAGGGTCTCCATGGCAAAAGCAAACCTCTTCCAACAGGAGATCCAGTTTCATCTAAGAGCAGAGAGACCGAGCTCTGGTTCCTTCCACAAAGTAGCACTAAGCCTGTGTATATTATTGCCCAGCAAGTGCCATTGGGTTCCCCCTCTCCTGTCCTGGCATATATTTAGTGTTTCACGCTGCGTGCTGTTTGCTGCAGGAGTCTTCCCTTGCTCTGATCACAGCTCATGAGGCAGAGAGCTGTAAATGGGGACAAGGAGCTCTTTTGATTTGAGGCCCTGTGCTGAGGTCTTGCAGACTCCATTTCAACCACATCTGTGCTATCGGTTGCCATGGAATATTCAGAAAAGTTATTTATGAAAATGCAAGAGGTGGCAACCTTATTTTTGGCATTTCCTAGCTTTGCATATTTGACTTTAACTCTCTCTGGGAGGAGGGCAGGCATTTTTTCTTGAAAGATCAGTGAGTAGATTAAAATGTTAAAGTGTGTGTTGGCTGTGAAGTAACCCCCTCTAGACATAACATACCACAAAAATCAGCATTTTCTTCCAACTTTTACAGAGGTTTCTATATTTAGAACCTCACATTTTCAATAAGGTTTTTGAATGCTAATGTTAGAAGGATAAAATAAAATTAATCTATCAGAAAGCTGGTGTTCAGCCTGTAAGGATGTGTCTATACAACCTGGCTATTCTGTGCTGGAAGCTGAATGATCCCTCAAAGGAGTTAAATTTATCTCCCATCTATCTCCCCATAATTGAGTATAACCTACTATATGGAAACAGTTTACTTGCAAAAGAAAATAGCATCCTAAGGCATGTTTGCGGTGACTTCCAAAAGTATTGGCAGGATATAATGGAACAAACGAGAATGTGACAGCTTTGAGCTAGATCCTCAGGATGTCTGCAGGGTGATAGAAAATGTGTGTTTACAAAGAACATCCTTCCCTTTCATTTTTCTATTCCTTACCTGACTTCAATACACATGAGTAATCAGTCAGTCCCAGAAGATGCATTTGAAGGGGTTAGCACTGCAGGATATACACTTTTAAATGCAAATATTGAAAGCAGCTTAAGGAAACCAACTGGGTTGCCCAAATTTGACAGAGTGAACTAAATTAGAGTTTGTGAGCTGTGCAGTTTTTAAACTTGAGTTATGAGGCCTCTACTCTTACTGCATTTCCACCAGATTCTCAGGATATGTCCCCAGGCTCTGTGCAGATCTGTGTTCAATTCACATTACAGTTCATACAGATAAGTGATGCAATTTTTGAAACTGCCGTTCTTTTCTTGGCACAAGCTCTCTTTGTGACCTTGCAGAAACACCTGTACATGATTATATTATCAAAATATTTGCAAAACTGGGACAATATCACTTCTCTCTCGCTTGGAGAATCTTGAGGGATCAGTAGACACGAAGACTGTGCTCAGATACTGTGGAAATTGAAGGGTGTAAAAATACCTAAAATAATCATCTCAGTAGAGTGAAGCTGGCCATGATGCCTTGTGTGCAATGAGTACAGGCTCCTTCCATCTGTGCTACAAAGGAATGTCAAAACAGGACTATGAAGGACTAATTGCTTCCTGGAAGGTAGATCATCTCAAATGAAGAAGGTTTTTTAGAAGGAATACTGTAAGGTTGTTGTTGCTATGCTTTACTGTCCTCTTTTAAGAGGTGTTGCAATAATTATATTAGAATTTAGATTGAAGGTGGTATCATTTTGATTTCTTGGTGAGTCTGAGCACAGTTCCACTCTTCCTCTCTTCTATCTCAGCCCTGTTTTACTAAGCTAAGAGAGCTCAGTTTGATCTCCCAGGGTAAGCAGAATGGAACTACATTTTAAAGGTACACCCAAATTATTAGTTAGCCTTGTAAAATACAACTTAATTCACAGTTCACTCACGTCAAGGTTCAGTTTATCTCTTTCACAGGATCAGCTGTGTCAAAGCAAGATTGAAAAGTATCAATGGTATATATTGCATATTTAACAAAGTCAAACTTTAGTTGAGCTCTTAGGGAGGTGGGGTCCAACTAAGTGGTCTGCACCCTGCATAAGCATGGGATCCTAGTTGAATTTCGAATTGTTTTGTGCAGTGAGAGTCTCTGAACACCCATAGAGGAACTAATGATAAAGCAATCATAATACCAAATGAAAAGTGAGTATCAAAGCTTATAGCTAGCTAGCTGTGATCACAAAGTACTCAAGACCTTTTTGATGATTGTGGTCCAGAACGGGTGAGAGGGTAAAATGAAATGTCCTGCTCTGTCTGTGGCTGCTTGATGTTGGTTTGCTCAGCAGCAGAAGAGAGAATGGGCACTTCCATCCAGCACTTTGGTAAAAATATGCATAGACATGCAATTCTGGAGAAAGAAATTCAATTACAGAGGGCAAAACAAATGCTTTTCCAGTTTATACATGATTTGTGGAGTAGTAGTAACAAAATCGCTATTACACAGTCTATAGTTTAGCAGGACTCAGAGAGATTCATGTAGATAGCAAGAACATAAGTTATCAGGTTTAGGAGGAGTGTCAAAAAGCAATAGGTTTATAAGTGATACACACCTGGTGGTTCAGGTGAAATGAAATCTCAGTTTCATTCCAGTTAAATGGAAACCTTCCCCTAAGCAAGTTATCCATGCATAAGGAATGAAGGACTTCCCACCCATCTTATGAGGAGGCTTGTAAAAATTGATTCTTAAGGTAGATTGATTGCCTGAGACAGTATACCAGAGTGATGATCCCAACATAAAAGCACTAAATGTGCTTATTTTGGTGTGTTTTAGATGAAAAATTCAGTTACTTCATTTTTTTTTAAGAGCAAAGAAAAGCGTGAGCATTTCATTTAATGATTATACTGAATTGGAAATCAGGATGCTGTATTGTTCCATAGGTTCTGGTTAGCAGTAGAAGACCTGAAGAAGAGGCCTATCCGTGAAGTTCCTGCTCGTGTCCAAGAAATTTGGCAAGAATTCCTTGCTCCAGGTGCACCCAGCGCTATCAATCTAGATTCGAAAAGTTATGACAAAACCACGCAGAATGTAAAGGACCCTGGAAGATACACATTTGAAGATGCTCAGGTGAGTTTGCAATCCTGTTTAGAGACATTTGAAATGGAATAATGGCTTGTGAAGTCTATATGCATAAAATAAGATATATTTGGCAACTAAATGGCAATGCTCTGTTTCCTAAAATGCCATTTTGTCAATGCAAATTGGTAACAGTCCTTCTTTCATGAGGCCTATGAATTATTAAAGCTCTTCATGAAACTTGAGTGCCTAGTCTTCAAGTGGGCTACAAATAGAGTAAAGTGTATAGTGCAATGAAAATTAGATTTTCATGTTCCTGTTTTTGGAATTTTCTTATTCAGTTGCATTAAGAGAAAAGCTCCCCTGCCCCCAACACACACTGATTTCTAGTTTTCAAGATCTGTCTTTGAAAGACTTCCCTTGACAGGTTCAATGACTATTGTCTCAATGCATGTCCAAAAATGGTGTTGTCATTTGCAGGAGTCATAGGTTCCCATAATGCAAAGAATGTGACCCACTGAGAAACAACATTTTGTAACAGCTTGTGAAGAAGTATCATGTTTCACACATGTTGTATTTTCTGTATCTTATTAACCTACCTACAGAATGCAGGGCAAAGATCCTAAAGATCTGCTCTTCAGTAATAAGTATTACACCAGTCTGTAAATGTCTCATTTGGCTTATTGGGGTCTGATTTAGTCTCAGTTTGAATACCATCATCAAAAGAGATAGATTTGTGAAGTACTTATATTTTTGAGATTTAAAGTAAAAGTTGAAAAACCAAAATGATAAAAATACAAATCTCGGGTTTCCTCAGATGAAAAAACAAGTACTTCTGTTTAAATGCGACACTTCATGTGGCTTATAACTTAATATTTCATCTTTACAGACTTCTGAGAAAAGCAATAGAAAAGAAATGGATTCACAGTAAGAGTAGTAGAACCAGTGCCATCCTCCCTTTTTCATCAGCAGCCCAGTGATGAAAATTTAATTATTAATGTGAAGTGAAATGGTGTGAAAAGGAGAGATTGAGATCATATCCCTGCAGAATTTCCTACAGCTTGATTATTAGGTCATCATCTTGGGAGTCAGGAGAGCCTGCTGCAAGTCCCACAAAGAAGAGAAGGGAGTTGAATTGGGCTTTCTACTTTTTGGGAAAGTGTCTCTGCCCTAAATAAGAGGGGGAATAATTCTAGCACCTTTTCATTTTGCTGTTATGAGAATAGCAACCTATGATGCAACAATAAAGTTTTCATTAGACACTGTATCATACCCACTGTTTTGAAGTACTCTGAATTAAGCCAAACACATAGTTTTTGCTTGCATCTGCTGACTCTGGAGATTTAGGAATGCAGTGTATAGCAAATACATGGTACGCAAATAAACAATCTAGCAAGATTAAAGTTTAAAAAAAAATATGTCTTTGCAGTTGAGTTAGTGAAGGATAATTAAATTCCTTGCCACTATCTAATTTGCCTTTTTTTTTTCATAGGTGTAAAATTTCTTTTTTTTTTTTACTTCCAGATCTCTCTTCTCTTTTTTTTGTTTGTTTCCCCCCTCATTTTTGAAAGCTGTGGTATATTCAATCTTAATGAAAGCAGGACTTTTCCTCCTGTCTGGTCTCTGCTTATCTGATCCATTTCAAGACACAACTTGAACCTGGAAGCCACAATTTCTCCAGGAAAAGGTGGCAGACAGTACCTGCCATGTTCTGACTTGAAGCTTTAGGACCTTGACAGAGTGGCCCACCTGAAGTGGCAGGGTTTGGTCAGGAGTAGGGCTCTGCCTCTGCAACAAGCTCTTTGTGGCCTGCCATTTGGGAGAGAGACCACTTACAAGTCATTCTGGCAGGTCATTTATTGTGGTTAAAAATGGTTTGAAAAGTATTTCTGGACTTGAAAGGTGGCACCATAGAACTCCATGTCAAAGGAGAGTGATACGTAAGTAAAAATAGACTGATGGTGCTAAATAACATCCAGCCTCAGTTCCTGACTAATGTGTACATGAACAACAGTAATACAGCCTAATTTAATCTTGCTTTTACAGGGTTGTTTTTTGCACAGAAATAACATTATAATACCCATCACCATTGATATGTACAACAGGAGCGGAATCCTTTCTGCTCTCTGTTGGCTGCATTGGCTGCTTTCATACAAACTGCTTTCATAGAAATGAAAATTCCCCAAATGAACCAGCCTAAGTTCTGAATATACACCAGAATTTCTCTGCTTAGTACAAGAATTACAATGATAGGTACTTAGAATCATTGCTAGAGTTTCTAATAAAACAAAAAAATAAAAATCAGCTTTAATTTTACCTTGCCATACTTTTCAGGCAGGGTGGTTTGCTGCTTTTTTGTCTATCCACTAATTTTATGCAGTACCAAGCTGAGAAACAGTATTTAATGTACAGTTTATTTGCTATTTCCTGATTGCAGTGCTA
This sequence comes from Rhynochetos jubatus, assembly GCA_027574665.1. Lineage (NCBI taxonomy): Eukaryota > Metazoa > Chordata > Aves > Eurypygiformes > Rhynochetidae > Rhynochetos > Rhynochetos jubatus. The sequence continues at coordinate 40,865,353 of CM050650.1, forward strand.
CAAGTTTCCTATAGTAAAAGGTAGGGTTTGAGTAGAAAATAAACCAAAAATAGCTAACATTGGATTTTTAAAAAAAATATTTTTCATGACAGGATTTCTTGTTCTGATTGTTTTTTATACAAATCTCTTTCCTAACTTTGTAGCTGGAACTAGAATTATGAAGTGTCATACATCGTAGATTTTTAGGCTTTAATATTTTACAGAAATAAGAGTGCTTCAAAAAGAAAAGAAAAAAAAAGTGCTATAAACTGCCTGTGTCGTTAGTTTTCTGGATAAGGGTTTCCAAATTTTCATATGCCTCTGAAGAATAAATATCATGAAAATTAGATTAGCCTGGGACTGGTTTTCAGTTTGTATCTGTGTTTCCTTTTTTATATTGTCAGCTGGATAGCAGAATAAACATCTGTCAAAGGGTGTTTTCAAGGGTAACCAGGGGACATCCTCCCTAACTTAAGCACCTGTTTGAGGTGCTGAATTAGAAACCCAGTACCTTTTCCCACCCAGCCTATGAAGTCAGAAAAGCATCTCCAGAAACTAATTCAGAAAATCTGATGAGGAAGGATCCACAGCTCCTGAGGACCACTTAGCTAAACTGACTAATGTAAGGGAGGTTTTAAACTGGGCCTTAAGCTAGGACCCAGTTGTAAATTCTTAGAAGAATAATTCCATGGTGGAAATAGCAACTATAAATCAAAGAAATGTGTGTTGTGTTCTTTATACATAACAAATAGTTGGGATTCCTGCTTTAAGAGTAGAGAGCAACTGAGCCTTAGCTTCAGAGCACAACCTGCTATCCCATAATGTTTCCTATTCAAAATAGCGTTAGCTGGTACGCATTCCACAATGGAAACACATATGACTGCCTCCCATTTAATGTATGTCTTCTGTCTTCTTTAATGGGAGTAATGGCTCCTTCTTTCCCTTTCAGGAGCACATTTACAAACTGATGAAAAGTGATTCTTATCCTCGTTTTATACGATCCAGTGCCTACCAGGAGCTGCTACAGGCCAAGAAAAAGGTATTGGTCCATCTTGCCTTTGTCTTGCCGCTGTGCAAAGCGGTGGTTATGTTTGCAACAATACTCAGTCTTCTCTCCCCTGTGCCAGTGCAACTGGATATCTGGTAGGTGACCAGCTTGGCGTGTTTGGAGGGTCACATACACACAGGAGTTCAATATACATATATGTGTATATATCCTGCATGTGGGCATGTTTCAATAAGTTAACCTAGCGAAACTTATTTTTATTTTTACATCCCATATTGTACTGTTTTCTCTGTTATGAAGCACCTTAAACTGCAAAGTGCTTAACAAATACATTAAAAAAAATAAAATAAAATCCCAGAATAGTCTTTCATGTTTGCAAGTTTGCTTATGTAATAAATGTTGTTCTCTTTATTCCACCTATAAGAGCTACAGAATGTGTTTAGAAATGATCTTATTCATATAAATAAGCTTCTAATTTCAACTACAAATATAGGGACTTCCTAATTCTGTTTCTTTCCCTATTATTACATGAATAGTTTTGAGTAGGCTAGGAATCTGACTTGAAAGAGTGATCATGACACAGTTCAGCAGAGGGTCATGTCTTGGTATGTAATATTTGTTTAGAAAAGTCCAGCTTATGGAATGAGTTCTGAATAGGCACAGCCCAGAGAATGTGGAGCAGCTTGTGCAATGCAGATTTCTGTAATGATAAATAATTTTATTAGTGAGCTCTAAACAGTGATCACCTAGAATCAGCTGGGAGCCCTGTGCCTTGCAAAATTAGGGCGCCGATCGTTACCGGCATGAGGTAGTTATTATCACCGCAGCATTCTATTGTTTATAATGCCAACCTAAAATTATATGAAAGTACTGTGTGATTTTGTTTTTTGTTCAAACATTGATTTCTGAAGATCCAATATAGAGAGATGTTGAAAATACCAGAAAGCTACAACTGTCCGTGTGAAGTCCTTAAGTTTGTGAATGTCAGTTCATTAACACAAGATGTGCACTTCATTGTTTCTTTTTATTTTCAGTTTTTCTTTTAAATCAAACCAGTTTCATCCCCATGAAAAATTATTTTTGTCAAATACTGTATCTGCTTTGCCCATCCCCTGTTCTGCAGAGTCCCATTACATCTTCATACCTGTGTTTGCTTCCTGATTTATACAAACTTTGTTTTGCCGTCCATTGTTTCATCAATCCTTCTTTTCTACTCCATTTTTTCTTGCTTTTCTTTTTCCCCTCCTTTTTTCTTTTTCTTTTTTTTTTTTAATTATTATTTTAAATTTAAGTTGGAAAACACACTGGATCGTCGAACATCTTTTGAGAAATTCACACGCAATGTGGTAAGTTTGTTGCCTTGGAAGACTAGTCAACCTGATGGGACATCCTTCTCCCCGCTTCCTCACTGATCCCTACTTTCCCTTTTTGCCTCCTTAACCTTACAGCTAAAAGTGTATTTATCACAGTTTGTGAATTTTCCTAGGAATGACAGCTTTATAATGTGCTTTCATTACAACCACTCCTCCCTAGTCCCTTTCCCACTGACCTCAATAGTCACACAACGAGGAATGGACCTTTGGGAGCCATGCTTTTTGCATTAAGAAGCATGAAATTATTCACTTTTTTAATTATTATTCAATTGTAGTAAAGAATCTGTGAAAACCTGCTTGATGTTGTTTCTTTTTCTGGTGCCTCCCAAAACGCTAAGCCTAACACAGTTTGAATACATTGTATTTTCATTCTGTTTCCTTTTTATTTTACTATAAAAAGAGTTTGTCCCATTATTTTTTTTTAATTGGGCGCAGGGAAAAATAAACAATAATTATTTCCCCATCTTCCTTAATGTCTAGCACAGCTTCTTCAGGACTAAAGAATTCATGCTGATGATGTGGAAGGGTTTGATTGGGATTTCATTTTGATAATGGATTACAAGAACTGATTTTTTTTTTAATATATATAATTTTTGAAAGTTATTTCATGAAAATATAAAAAATGAAGGGTGGTCAATTTGCTCTGGGCATTCTCTTGCCACCTGCCAAAGGATCCACTGATTACCTGATATATGGGATGCTTTTTACTTATCCAGTTTCTTTGGATATTTTTTTTAAGGCTGTGAAAGTTCGAACTAAAGCAATCAACGCATTTATTTTTGTAGGGCAGAAACATCCCTATTTTCCCATGCCATAAAAACTGTACACCAACACTGAGGGCGAGCACTAACCTGTTATGAAAAGAGGTAGAAAGATCTTGGTTTATACTCAAGTTTGTCTGCATTGTCTGTTGGATTGTGGAGGTGACGCTGCTGTGTGTGCGTGTGCGTCCGTGGCTTTGTCTGTGACCTGGTTAGTGGAGCTGTGTGCGTTGAAATGAAAAATATGGGAGCTTTCAGCAAAGATCATGGTTTTTGTTTTTTAGTTTTTAGGGAAGGAGAAGCAGTTCTCAGAAACTGTCTCCAGTATAATGGGGCTCAAGAGTATTTCCTCAAGTATTTAAAATACGTATACTTTCTAGTAATCAAACAAACCCCCAAAACCAACAAAAACAAACAAACAAAAAAACAAATGCAGTGAAAAAAATGAAGTTTTGTGAGGCTGTGGGGATATCTCCCATGTTAAAACAAAACCATAATTCTTTAACTACTTTCTTATAGGTAAAGGCTTCCTGTAATATGCTTTGAATCCACTGTAATCAGGAAGATACTTGGATTCAATGGGACAAAGTCAGTAAAGGACACTAAAAAGTAAATAAACAGCCACAAAGGAAACTATCCCAATGTTTGAAACAAAAACCCCTGTATTTTGCATGGTGGTGTTGCCATAGCATGTTTCAGTGTGATTTGTGTGTTGTCTAAGCAGGTTGATCTATAAAACATTGTACATGATAACACTATACATGATAATTACATGATAATTCCAGAGGAAGTTCCATATTGATAAAAGAGAGCCTGTGTTAATAAAAGGGAGTATAGGGAGTAGGTGGTACATCTGGCAGATCGGAGAGCCAGGCTTTTTCCCAGTCACACTGCCTGGCACGCTGCAGTAACTATGTTTATTTGTTGGAGTTTAAACAGCCCGTAGATCAGGAATTGGTTGTGGTAAAGTGTATGTAAATGGGTGGCTGTAAGGAGAGAAATCAAAAGCTGCAAACAGATGTGAGGAGAATATAGGACAAAAAGGGAAAAAGTGAAGGCAGACCTTGAGGCTCTCCGATGACTGTCCAACAGTCCCTCGCAGAGCAGCGTTACAGATAAACCAGCGGCTCTGTGTGCAGATACTAGAGCATTACGCCCTGCAGGCGTGCCCGGTTTTCATCCTGCTCATCTCAGGGCAGAAGCAGCAGAAGAGCAGGATGGCAGGCCCAATAAACCAGCTGTGAGCTAGACGTGGGAAGGAGGATTTCTGGATACGGAGCATTAGTACTTCAGCAGAAGAGGGCGATTCTTTTTTTCATGGAGTAAGCTGTAAAATAAAAAATGTGGGTTTGCTTTTCCTCAAAACACACTACCTGTGAATCCGGGTGGAGTCTGTCAAGTCGGGTCAGCTATGGGAGTAAAACGTGTCACTGCTAGCTCTATATTCTCTGTTAGATTGGCAGTTTTGAGGCTTGCAAATTAAAACTGAATGTCAGGATGCTCAAGTGCAAACCTTTTCTCCAAGATGACTGAACTCACATCACCCACTGCCCCAGGACCGCTTGCTACCAGGCATCCTTGTTCTTCCTTCCTTCTTCTCAGCTATGATTAGTTTATAATATGCAATTATCTGCCTTGGTACAGTGGATCCAACCAGCAGGGATGAGGGAAACATTTCTCAGAATATCCTAGAGTACTGATTAACTTGTTCAGCTGTGAAGTGAGGGACTGGGGTATAGATATGTTCTTTTGATTAATAAAGAAAATAGGTGTGAAACAGGTCTTCTACAACCTGGATAAATGTTGTCACCTCTGAATGATTTAGTAAGATGAAAATTGCCGTTTCTCTTCTCCTCTGACAGTTTAGAAAATTCAGACTAATTTTCACTGTTTTTTTCTCACCAATATCAAAGTGGGTTTGTATTGAATTAAATTAGGCCTTAGATTTTTCCATTTGAAGTGTTTAAAAAAAACACAATAACCTTGGTGGTGTCTAGGGACTGAACCTGAGAGGATGACCTTGTAATTCATAACCTGATTTGTTAAGATGGAGACTGTAAGATCGGTGATGATTGAAAGTGGGTTATACTTGTTACAGAAAGCATTTGTTAAACTAGAAAGTTCAGAAATTTTGTAAGGGCAATCCCTCTGTACTATTCCTTGAATTAAGTATAAATAAGCAAATATCACGAGTCATTATTCTAGTCTGACGGAGAAAAAATAAAAGTGGAGTTATATAGACAAAAAAAAAAAAAAAAAAAAACAAAACACAACAAAACCAAAAAAACCCAAACAGGCTCAGCTTTGCATTTCTTTCACATTGGAGAGTTTTCTTCCCAGAATACTCTCAATAATTTGGTGTGTTTTATGAAAGCCCTAAACGTTTGTCTTAAAAACAGTGACTCTTTAGCTTGTTTGGTAGGTTTATAGCACAAAATCGCTAATGGCTTTGGCAGTCGACAACAGACAATATGAATAGTGTTAGAAGCAGGCCTGCATTCAGGTGTGATATAGATAAAATAATAGTAAACTGGCATTTGCTACATATAATATTTATTAGTGAACAATTTACAGTTTGCCTCTGAGTAATAAGCACAGGTATTCTTGGTTTGCCTCACTCGTTCACACTCCCAGGTATTGTGTGAAAATGTAGAGCCTGTACACTTCCCATGTGCATGCAGGTTTTGTGACAGTGGCAGACTAGTAGTCTGTGCAGGACACCGCTGTGAGCACCAGCCAGGTGCTTAGCTGTGATCACCAGTCTGGAAACCTGAAACAGATCTCATTTACAGGGGAGGGGGCTAATTTAATTTCCACTCCATGCAAATTTTCTTGTCCTCCCCAAGGAACCAAGTCAGTGGGGCAAGAAGGTGCAGTCTCCCTCCTCAGAGCTGCCTGTAGGGAGACACCCTCATCATATGTGGTTGTTGCAAGTTTCTGATGTTTCATACAGCCAGTACAAAACAGACCAAACTCAGTTCATATATTAAACTAGAGAGGCATCAGATGATAATTAACTTAAACTCAAAACTTCATAAACAAGACGCTATTTAATAACTCTGTGTTTAAAACCATTATATTTTACATTACCAATACCCTTTCCAGCTGTCTTCTCCCACTTAGCTGGAAGAACTTGTTCACCACTGTCCTTTGATATTTTCCTCCTCCAAACCAGTAACATTAGAACATTTCATGCATGAGATGTGAAGGCTGTTGAACACAGCACGTTTTCACAAAGGCTTAATCCAATGTCACTTAGCATGACGTTGCAAATTATGGTCTAGAGATGGAAATTAAAACTCAAAAAACCAGCTTCCTCAGTTCTTAGCAGTGGGGAATAGACTTTCTAGATGATAGTGTAGTCTCTTGTTATGTTAAAATCTGTCCCTTTATTGAGAAACAAGGCAGATAATATATCAATTTCCTCTGTTAATCAAGAAATTTTGCTGTATGAAGAGGTAAAATTTATGTACACAAGAGCCCTACTGTGCCAGAGCACAAGCTCATCTAGCCCTGAAATCCCACAAAGGACCATATTTTTCTCAGGCATAGCATTGTGGATTAGACTTTCGAATTTACTTACAGGTTATTCATAAAATTTAAACCAAAAAAATAGCTTGTAAAAAAAAAAAATCACAAAGCTTCTTATTTGACAAATATAGAACGATAATAAAAATAATAAGCATTTGTAGAAATTAAGGCTTTTTCCATTTTAGAAGTAAGATGCCTTATGGATGTTTGACTAAAAAGACCTGATGAAATAATTGAAATTTTTAATTTGGACTAATAATTAGTCCAAAAATCTGGTTTTAGGGTTTTTTTAGGAATGATGCCCAGGCTAATGAGGAAAATCAAAAAGAGCATCTATCTGTAGGACACGCCGGTGAGGACTGGCCTCCTTGTCCTGCTCGGCAGTGACTGGAGCTAAGCTGCTGTGCTCTGTGCTGGAAGAGAAGGGCTGAGGAGTAGCACTTGCACCGCCAAGTTCATCTAAGTGAGGAACCTGCACATAATGGCCAGGTATTAGGCCAGGGTCTATCATTTCCCAGGTGACAAACGTACCTGAGTCTTAAGCTATTTGTAGGAATAAGAAGCACAGAGATGTATGTGAGGGGTCAGGCCTAGGACAAACATCTAATGCATTCCTGCCTTGGAAAATCTCATGTGTTACCCCACGCTTCAGATGTCATTCAGATTCAAACTACCCCATCTGGCAAGAGTTTGTAGGTTAATCACAATCACGGGCAACTCATCAGTAATTGAAAAGATTAATGTGAAAGGAGAAAGAAATTGGGAATGTCACGCGATTCGGAATGAGCCAAAACAGGACTCCGGTTGCTCAGCTGCTGCCTTCCGCCTGTGGACCGCTCCAGGAAATGGTACGGCCCTAATGAGAAAGGAACAGAATCCCTGCGACAGGCAGAAGGATTTTCCTGCACATGCAACCACTTAGTGCTGCAGCTGTGCTGACAGCTCGTGCCCCAAATTCCCTACATGCTAACCCCCTCCCCTTCCTCTCATGTCTGAAAGAGAAATATACCTGCACAGCTGGCTGAGAGCAGCATCCCGCGCTGCTGTGGAAACCAAAGCAGGATCCTGACCCGCTGCGCGGTGCTACAGCAGATCCCCCATTCTGGAGGAGCAAGGGCTGCCTCGTCTTGGAAGGGGACTTGCTGCTTCTGCTCCTGTGCCTCTCCAGATGTGCCTCTGTCAGGAGCTGTTGGTGTAGGGGCTCTGTGTGTGGTGCGCTGCTGTGTCCCCGGGAGCTGCCCTGTGGCCTGCTGCAGGTGTGTCACGTATGCACGGGTGGGGAATGGTGGGAGCCAGGAGCATCAGTTCTCACTCTGCGTCTCATTTTGCTCACAGCAGGGCTCACACTAATTATCTGTTACACCCCATCAGATGCCTGAAATTCTCATTTCTAGTTCTACCAGTATTGGTCCTGGGGAGTAGCATCTACGCTGGCAATAAACTTGAAAAAGGAGCCATTGAGTTTGCTTAGCTGAAAGGAAGAGAATTAATCTTCTAAAAGCCAAATTACTTGACCCACCTCTACCATACATTTCTGCTCCATCCCCTATATAACTTTTAAGTTGATTGCTTATAAGCCACATACGTGCTGAGCTTGTTCCTGACTTGTTTGACGGATTATTTGAGGTGTTAGTGTAATGCTGCATAAATAGGTCAGTCAGCACATTCGTATTTAGCAGCTCATAAGTCTGCACATGGTTTTGTAATTTTCCCCCTAAATTCAATAAAAGTACCATTGGCAGGACAGCTCTGTGTTAAACGGTTAATATACTAAGGTAGGGACATGGACACTGAGGGCAATTGATTTCGTATCGTTAGATGCACTTGCTCACTCCAGCTGCTGTGCTGCTTCCTCATACTCCAAGTCCCTTGTCAGGGTATGTGCTGGGGTTTCATTTTGGCTTCTGTATTATTAGTAAAATTGTTAAACAGTTTCAATTCATACGGCCAAAGTTCACCAATACAGCCAAAAAATTCCTAATTCTGTTTAGAATTTGGCCATATACTTCTAAATGCTGGTGGCAAGAGTATACTGAACATATTAAGGGTCTCCGTTTCATTCTTCAGACAAACACCTACCATTTCTGACTTTTTTAACAGTTGCTATTTAATCTCATTAGCACAGGAAACATTTTTCCTATGTGTGCTACACCTCTGAAAACTGGCCCGTTAGACACAGTTTCCCAAATCAAAATTTGGCTTATGGAAATGCTATTAACATTGATTCTGAAATAAATAGCTGGGCTCAGCTCTTAAATTAGGACCCACAAGGGACGATCCTTACATCAGTCTGTAAATTGAGTAACTCTATAAATCCTCTAGAAGGGATAATTATGAAACCCTACTGTACAGGCTTACAGGTATACAGTGGAATAGAGTTTGAAAGAAATATTCTGTAAACTGGAAAATAACAAATCCCTGCAGATCTGAATAAGAAGATGGGATAATTATTTGAGGTTGCTAACCATTCAGTGTATTGAAAGCTTATTTTCCCAGTCTGAGACCTGTGATTCAGAATAAACATCGAAGATCTCTTAAGGAGGGTGTATCTTCCAAGTTGTCACTTTTACAACTCTAAGATAAACGGAAATAATAATGCCTTAGAAAAGAGCATATGTTATTTTTCAGATGGAGACTTTGCATGTTTAGGAAGTGTAATATTCTCTGAGCAAGGGAGGGGCAGTGGAGGAAAGGACCATCCAGAGAAATCCTGATAACTTAGGAGAAAAACATCCAAAGACCAGCCGGTGATGTAGAATACAGAAGAAAATTGTCATGAGAACTCACTGGATCTACAGGGGAAAATTCAAGTAAGATGTAGAATCAGATTATACAGATCAGTTCAACTAATAACTAGTTCTTGGCCTACTTTTAGGTCAAAACTAACTAGTTTATAAACTAGTTTATGTGATAACACCATTCCTGAGCTGCTAGAATTTGGGTATGGTTCATCTATGTAAATTTCAGGGAATTTACAATTCTTAAATATTCAGTTGTTGCAGGTAAGGGTAAAAAACTAGTTTTAATTAAGAGCTTGCGTGGCTCCTGATTTAATTGTTTTAATTAACTGCTTTATGCAGTTCAGTACTAAAGGGAACTCACAAATTTACAGAAAGTAGCGAGGCCTGTAGCCCTGTGAAATTCAGCACAAATATCTTCATTAAAGGCAAAGTTAGGTGTATGTATGCTCAGTGTTTACTTAGATTATGTCCAAGGCTGACAATCATGAATCGCCTAACAAAACTCTTAATTTTGGACATGCTGTTTTAAATTATATTCCAGTGCTGCACAGCTGTTGAGATGTTTTTGACTACGTAAAAAGAAAAGATGCCTTACTATAACAGCATCCCTCTTACATTAGTAGAAAACATAATTTAAGGCTTAACAAGTGTCAAGAAGCTGTGAATTTAAGATAGGTAGAAAGTGACAGAGTTAAAGCTAGACACAGGGAAGAGCGTGTGGGTTATCTGTCTTTCAAAGAAGAGAGTATTAATGCTGTCAGGTGATATAGTAAACCTGATGAATGAGCAGTCTAACCCAACACTGCAGGTCATGAGTTCCCTTCAAAATTACATTTTATAGAAAATATTCATCCTAATTGGTTCAACTTGTATTTCAGAGCACAAAGAATAAAATAGTTATTTTTCCTTTTGTGAAAACCCACTCTAATATCTTGCACTGGAGCAAATGCTCAAAACCAACTTGCAAATCCCTGTGAGCATAAATCTAATTGATAATGACAATAGATATTAAATTGCAGAATTCCACTGAGTGGAATAATACAGGAGATGACTTAACAACTCATTCTTATGGCAGAATAACTTCATTTAGGATTTACTGAAGAAAATGCAGCATCTCTCTGTAGTTACAGCATTTCTTACTGTAGTTTCCTTGAAATCAGTTTGATTTTTCTGAGTTGTTCACTTAAAATGAACAAAACAATAAATGTAAGTATTAAGCATCTAAATGGAGAGTTAGACAAAACCACTTGCTATTTAATGTTCTGTGATGTATTTATGTTACGTTATCAGGGTATGCCTGTGATATTTTGAGGAGTGATGTAAACTTGCTGTGCCAGCTCTCCCTCACTTGGATCAGAGCCATGGTAGGATAACCCTAGGAGAGCTAACTCCTTTTATGTGGCCTTAGGAGAGCTAATGCCGTTTATGTGGTTTCATGGCTTTAGCCTGGCTCAGATAAAGCTCTAATCTGCCTGAAAGATACCATGGTGATGTACCCTACACCATCCTCTTCATGCTGTAGACTTAACTCTTGTGGGACAGTCATTATACCTTATTTAAAGACCTTGCTAAGAAACTGAAACCACATCCTTGTGACAGGAGGAACAATGAGGAAAATAACAACGTGGAAATCCAAATAACTTCAAAGCAGTGTTATGCAGTCACGTGTAACATACCTGAGCAGTGTTCCTTATAAACAGCAAATACGGTGTCAGCAAACCGATAGCTGCGTTCATGGAAAAGCTGCTTTCCTGCCTATATGCAATCTGCCTCTTGCTTTCTTACCTGAACTTGGAAGTAGCTTTTTGTCCTCTGTGACAGAGCTACCTCAGTTTGCACATTCATCTTTGTAGCACAAGGCCCTCTCGCTTGTAATAGCCTTCAAGTTGTGGGTATGACTGACAGCAGAAACCTCAGCATTAGTTTCTCATCAGCCCAAATCAACCTCATTCGAAAATGGCCTTTGAATTTGCCGACTGATTCTGTGAAACAATCTGGCTGGCTGGCAGTGCAGGTGTTTAAGCATAAGGGCTTCCTTCCTGTGGTTTAAGATTTGACAGACTCCAGTTGGTGCCCCTAGTTATTTGACAGTGATGTGGCAACACTGAGTGGTTGCTGATGAACAGGTTTGCAGTGATCATGCCTCTGTTTTCTGTTTTTGTTTTTTGTTTTTATCTTTTCCTCAGGGGAAATCGCTCACATCAAAGAGGTTAACCAGTCTAGTGCAGTCCTACTAAAAGGATCACCTTGTAGCATGGAAGCAGACTCAAATCATTATACATACTTTGTAGCTCACTGATTGCCTGACTCAGAGGACAGTAGAACAAGATGTTGCATGAGCAAGGACCTGACTTGTTTTCTTTTGTGTATACTAAGGCATTACAGACTCCGAGGGACTCTCTAGCCTTTCGATGCCTCCATTTCGAAAACTGTCTGCTCACTTCCTCCTTCATATCAAGCTGGATCTGTGTCTTTTTATTTTCTGCAAGCTCAAGTACAGTGAAAAAAAAGCTTCTGCTAGGCACAGTTTATTAAAAAAATACGTCAATCAAAAACTGGAAGAAATGTAAAAAAAATGCATATATTAATAAATATACATATGGCATCACATTTATTGCACAATAAATTAGCACAGAAGGTTTCATTTCACTGATGTATTCACATTGAGAAAGAAAGCCTGTGTCTTTGTCTGTTGTCTGTATATTCTCTGTTAATGTTTCTTGCATTTATTTTTATACCATATTTAAAAAAGAACACCTTTTACTCCAGATGTATTAAAGTTGATCCTTTCTCTGTAAATTTGTGTATGTTTATATTGTTGTTTTATCTTTCATTAAAAGATGCAGAATCTCTTTCCTTTGGGAAGTTTGAGATTTTAATATTGAATCTGAAGATTAGTCAAGAGCAAAATCATCCCCAAAAGTTACACACCTTGTGCTTTCTAAAAAGTGACATGAAATGGCATTTTCTTTCTCTCAGTGACACCTAATCAAACACACTTTATTGATAATCATTTACTTTTTATTTTCTTTTTATCAAGCTAGCAGCAGAGAGACCTTTCCAGCTTGCTCATCATCACATAAGCAAACCTTTCTTTAAGCTCGACACGTCCTGCAACAGTGCCATAGCCTGCGCAGCGATTCAGTCGCTACCCGAGACCGGGTCGACTGAACTGCATTTCCTTAGGAGCGGACATGAACAAAGCTGGCTGAGAACACAAGCGTGCGCCTGCTAAATAGGAAGGACGGTGTTTCTCCTTGCTTTCACTTGTGATACAATGCGATGTTTTAGGCTGAAAAGGTAGTGGTTTGGGAGTGCTAAGCGTACTGTCTGTGGTGCAGACCTTGGGTAGCAATGCAGGAGGCTGTCACTTCAATTCAGGGGCTCTATTCAGGTGCTGTTGTATGTGTACTGTGGAGGTCGCTCACAGAGACCTATTGACAGATTTATGAGAGCATGTAGCTGTTGCCTGTGAGACAGCAGATACGGAGCTTCTGAAGCTAAACAGAGCTGGAATCAGAAATCTCTGCTTGGCCTAAGAAACAGCATTCTTGGCTGAGAAAGGTGACGTAAGGACAGCAGGCAGAATCTCTAGGCAGAAAAGCGATGATGGGAAGTAAGTGGAAGGACAAAATGCTGACACCTCCAGGGCATTATAGGGTGCATAGGACAAACAAGCCTTTTTAGCAATGCACAGGATAGTCTCAGGAAAGCCAACTCTAGTGCCATCTGTCATACTGCCTTTGGTTTGATATTGAGAAACAGGAATCGTGTTTCAAAGGGACTACCAAAGCTAAAAATGCACGCCCACACACACACAAAAAGTGGGACAGTCACCGACACAATCAGGCAATAAATTTGAATACATTAATGCTAGAGTAATTTCATTTAATATCAGATACCTACGGGAATTGTTGCTGCTCGGGCTGGGGCTGCTGTGCAGAGCAGCTGTGGGAGGAGTGAGCTAGGCTGCCTTTTGCAGGGAGCGCTGGCTTCTCCACAGGCTCTGTCAGTAGCCTGCTGCAGCCTTATCCCTGACCACAGCATCTCTGAAGTGGTAGTCTGAATGCACCCAGGACCAAACATATAAGTCACCATGAGTGGCTGTTCCACAGGTTTTTGATCAGTTGGGGTTTCTGGACGTTTGGGGGGTTTTGTTTGTTCTTTGCTTTCACATGCCACTGACCTTCTGGTTCCTAGCTAGGATGATGCTCACCACTTTAAAGTGTCTCAGTTTTTGTTAGCACAATTCTACTAAGCTTTTATCAGAAAACACTAGAAGTGCCCCATGAGAGCTTGATTTTACCAAGAGCTCCATCTAGGTCAACTCAAAATATTCACAGTCTAGGGAGGCCAGATGAATTTTAATGAATAGCCACATTGAACCCCCGTTCTTAAACTCTGAGATTTAATTTTCCTTTACCACAGAAATGCAAGCTCTGAGGCATGAACTTGGGGCCAGGCAATCCACAGAAATTTGAGCTCTGTTTCACTTCTCAGTGCCAAATAGAGATATTTATTTCCAAACTCCTGCTGCCACCAATTGCATCAGCTGGTACATTGCCTGTTTTGCCTTAGGAGTTAACTAATTAGATACCATTATCTGGTTTGAAGAATCATTCCCTTCTAATAAGAAATGTTTCAAATTCATGCATTAGTTATTTCACACAATGTTACCCAAAGAAATTTTGGCGTTTTTTTCAAAATCACTTTGCAACACCAACTGGCTGATGAAAAGATGTGGAGCAGAGCATTTGTATTCTTGAACCCACTTTCTACTTATTCTAGTTGTTTCCTTTTCAATATGAAGTCTGTATTGAATTGATAACTTTTCCTGTATTTGCACAGGATTTAACAGAGTAAAACTACGCATTACTAACACAGAGGCATTCAAGGTAGTCATGGAGCTGTATTAAGGTTTCATTTGAACATAGTTTCGGGTGACCCAAGTCCACTATTACACACGAGGGAATTTGGCCCAAACAGTCCAATTAAAATCTGTTCTGCAACCAGTTGATTTCTGAAGGATTTGTATGTGATCTTTTCATACCTCACTTGTCATCTGCCAGTGATACAGTACTAGGACTGGAGACTCCAAGTAGGGGCAAACTCCCTTTTACTTCACCACAGAAAAAAGAGAAATGTTTATTTCTCAATTTATATGAAGACCCACTTCCAAGAATTAAGATTAACTCAGATGTAGGCATATTTGTACAACCACCAAACAGCTGAAGTATGACTTTGATTACACAATGATCTTCCCATTAGGAATTTCAGTGATGCCATAAGTCTGCTGAGGGAAAAGGGAACTGAGAGAGAAACCCAGTCTGAAAGGACCATGTTTCTTGTCTCCTGGGGAAGAGCCATCAATGGATACCTTCTGGCTCCTCCTGGGAAGCTGAAAACACCCTCCACTGTGGGCTCTTAATTTTAATATTCATTAAAATAACCACTTGGAGCTGGGATCTTGATTCTGAGAGTTGAGATCCATCAGATGATAGTCTCTTTCCCCATGCATTCTTGTGCATAAAACAGTTGTTAAACCTGCAGGAGGAAGAAGTGTTTCCTGCTGCTGCTGCACCCTTGGGATGGTTTTGTGCTCCCAGAAAAGCCTGGGAAGGAAAATGGCTGGTGGGACAAATGGGAGCTTCCCTGGCACCTATCTGACTGCAGCAAAACATTCACCCAGTCTTCTGTAAGGTGCAATTAAAAACTGCCCTTCAGTCCCTACAAAACCAAAGCAGGAGGAAAAAGGCCTTAAACAGTGATGAGAGACATTGCAAAATGCCGAGCTCAAACAGTAGTGGAGACTGGCCAAAAAATTAATGAGCTGAAGGTGAATATAGGAATAAGAAATGGGAATTAATTGTGGTGAGCAGAATGGAACCGACAAGGGAGGAGAACTGGGCAACTGAGTAATTAGGAGCAAGAGAGGCTGAATGCAGCTGGTGGGTTGCCAGCCTGTTGGCCATCGCCATGGAGAGTTGGAACCAAAAAACCAAAAAATCAGACAAGACCAACTGTGACTTGTCCTTTAAAACCCAACAACAACATTTTTTTCAGTTAGAAAGCCATTAATACCAAATAGAGATAATTGCCTTTTTCAAATTGCACCCCTAAAATTGTTTGAAATTATGAGACATAAATGCCAAATGGTCCTGCAAGAAATAAAAAATAGGAGGGCAAAAACCAGTTCCAGCAAACGAGACCTATAGGACTGCATGTACGATGTTTGTTTATTTATTTAAAAATTTACTGAAAGCCAAAGCGGACAATTAAAGTGAGAGAAGGCTGTTTTCTTTAGTAACTGGAATGAAGAGCTGGGAATTTCCAGTGATTTGTCTGTGGCTCTTCCATTTATTTATCTTTATGCCAAGTGATTAACAGCTGTTTTCATTTAGATTTTAAAATGAACATCCTTTTAACTTCCTTTCTATCTAGAGATGTCGTGCATAGAACTAACACCACTAGACTCAATAACTTAAGTGCGTAAGACATAGGAATTTTGCTAAAAGAATGTTAATAGCTATAAGGACCTATATAAAAAAAGGTTTTAAACCAAAGATATTTAAGGGAAATTATCAACAATTTCTTTGCACGTATTCTGGGTCCAAAGTTCATGTAAGCAAGTTGTTAAGTGGTTGTGAGTCATACTAATCTGCCTTTTGATGTGACTGTGCTGAACAGATTAATGCTTTTGTCTCCTGTGAGGTGAAGGTAGGCTGAGGTCCCAAATCAGAGGGGTGGAGGGGAAAAGAGGATGATCTCTCTGAGACCGGGCTCCCCCTCCTCATGCTGTCCTCAGACTGTGAAGTCCTCAAGTGATGTGTATGAATAAATGGGTTTTGTTTGTACAGACATCAGCTTGAGAGCTGCAGAGTCTCTCCAGACAGTCAGTACCTCTGACACTAAAGAGGTTTTTTCCTAATACTTAAACTAAGTCTTCTTTGCTTCAATTTATGCCTTTATTTGTTGTCCAGGCTGCTACAATCACTATAATAAAATGTTCCCTGTTTCTGCTGAAATAGGTAAAGGGCTGTTGCAACATTACAGCCTCCGTTTGTTTTCTTACTGGTTTTGGCGAAGTGTTGACTCACTTCACTGCTCTCCCCCAGGTTGCGAGGAGTAACGGCTTCTTTGGAGGGCCCTGCCCAGAGCGGGCTGCAGGGCTTCTGCCCAGGCTTTGCGGGCGGAGGGCAGAGGAATACTGTTGTACTTCTCTCCGTAGCACAGTCATGGGGCTTGCCCTTTTTGCAGTAGATGGCTACTGCTGAATTGTGCCAGCTTAATGGGCATGGTGATGCCCAGATCCTTTGCAGTAAAGTGTCAATGGTTGCTCCCCTTTGTGTGTAGTTGACTCTTCTTGGGTTAGTGAGGAATCTTCAGCTGACGTTCAGTAGCATCCTCATTTTTCAGACCATCTTTCTCTTTTCCTGAGGTCACTTTTCTTTTTTGATTCTAACCTGTGAAATACTTTTAGTCCTTTTACCTGCTGGTATCTTTATGTGTGGGTGAGAGTGAGGAATCTGCTGGCCTGGTTCTTTAACACAAATGCGTGATGAGAGTGCATCGTCACTATTTGCCATAAGGGTTCTGTGTATGTAAATTGTTAAGAGAAATTGCCATGACAATAAACTCTGAGAACCTGCTCAAATGCTAGATGATAGTCCTTATTTACCAGTTTCGATGTGGACAGTAAATATCAAACAATATTAAGACACAACTGTAAATGTTAGCTCGTTAGTGGCATTTGCACAATTTTTATTTTACTTTTTCTTTGCTCCCAAAATATATTCTACTGCATTCGCCTTCATTGGCTCTTTTTTTGATTTGACTAGATTTTGAAATCTCTTATTAGACTCATCACAGATGTCAGCTTTCGAAAGAGATACTAGTTGATACCCTTCCTTTTAACCTTGTGGTGCCTTCTTCTGCATGTGTATCACATAAATGAAGCATTTCGTTATTCATGCAACTTTTCTATCCGCCTCTTTACTCCTCTCCCCCTTTCCTTTTTAAAGGGTGTGTGGCAATGACATATTTAATGTAACTTACTTTTCTTCTTTTTTGCTGATAAGAATGTAATCTGTGACTTTTTTTGAGTTCCTCTTTTCTGATGCACTGTTCTTTATAGGGCTTGTCTTTTCTTTCACACACTTTTTCTTCTCCCCCCCTCCGCCTCAGTAACACCTTTTATAGGACTTTGTCTTTTGCAGTTCTTTTCCTTTGTTCCTCTGATCCTCGCTCCATTGATCCCTCCTGCATGTTCCTACAGTGCCTGCTAATGCTCTTTACACTTTATCTTTCTTGGGATTGAAAGAAATTACAAGTTAAAAACAAAACAAAAAACAACCAACCAACCAACCAACAAAAAAACCCCAAACAAACAAAAAAACCCACCAAAACAAAACAAAAAAACAATGAAGGCATTAAAGGAAAGGCAGGCCAGTGCTAAGGCCAGGGCTGACATAGGACAGCCCCTGATCGTGACCTGATCTCAGGGGGCTGTCCTGCCCCATCCCATTCCTGCCATTCCCCTTCCCCACCCTGCTCCCAGCAGCTCTACACTCCTTCAGCCACTGCTGCCCCAAACTCCCCTCTCTTTGAGATGTTGGTAGGGATTCAGACATAACCACACAAAGCTTTTTGGGGAAGGGGCATAAATGTGGAATTTCATGAATGGATAGACTCTATTTTAAATGTTCTGGTGTTTTAAAAGGAGACACTAGCAGCAAAGTAAACTGCTGAAGATACAATGCAGGCAACTAAATACATAATTCTCCATTAATGATGGAACTGTTTTCCAGAAAGTCAGTTGTAGGGAACAGTTAAGTTTGTAATTCCTATGTCATTTTGGGTTGCTCCATTTCTCCTTCCTCGAACCCACCTGAAGCAGTTCAGCAGCCTTGCTGGGTCCCTGACTAGCAAGGCCTTTGCATAATCTCTTTACTTGCTTTCCTTCTCCGTTGCTTCCCTCATCCTTTCCTGTTGCTGTTGCAAACCCCTAGTATGAGGGAGTGACCACAGCTGCTCACCTACCTGTGCATTCATGTGCAGGGGTAATTTTCACTTATATGTTTTTTTTCCTGTAATGAGAACACTCAAAATGACAGACCTTCATTTTGTTCTAAGGGGCTTCTTCCCAGTGCAATTGTTATCATGCAGACCCATATCATCTGCTCTTTCTGTATGCGTGTATGTTATCAACATTCAGACAATTTATTGGGAAAAAATAGCGAAACCAAAACCAAAGAAAACCCATGGAAGAATATATTTTAGATATTCCTTCTGCTGTTGGTCAGAGCTGACTGGGACAACAAAATATTGATCTCCTCTCTCTACCCGAACTCCATTGCTGTGTTGAAACTTCACTTCAGGTTTCCTATTCGCAAGGAGCACTGAGTATCTGCTGACCTTTCAGTGCCTCTGTTGACATCTTGTACTGTTTCTTCCTGCTCCAAACTCCCAGTGTACTTCCACTGGATTCAGAAATGTGAAACCTGTAAGACTGACTTTAAAGCGTAGCTACCCTTTGCTCAGTAGGTACAATTGTGCTTGCTACCTAGATGTCAGTTGTGCATCTTCTTGGTATACTAAGGTGGGGTTGAGTTTGGGGGGGGGGGGGGTCTGAAAGATTATTTGGACTTCTCCTGTCACTCCCTCATGACATGCTGGGAATGCACCTTTGTCTCTAGAAAGCTTTTGAAGGCAACTTCTTTCTGCCAACAGCACAGACTAGGGAGAGTGGCTTTGATCACTTCATATTTTTTAATGAGAAAGAAAAAACCAAAGGTTTGGAGGCCAGAAGACCTTGAGGAATAAAAGAGAAAGAGGGAAAGAAAAGAGTGAAAAAAAAAAAAAGTGTAAAAAGAACAGCTGTGATAGTGACATCAAGGCCCATCACCAGCCTCTCGTTATGGCTATCACTTACTTTCTGTATCCTGAGAGCGCTTGCGGATGGCTGTGGACCTCCTGCTCGGCGTGCTCGGTGCTGTGACCAGCAAAGCGTCAGGAGTCAGCAGAAGAAGAGTGAGAGATGACAGGAGACGCATGTTTGGTGGCACCGCCTGACCTGGGGCTCAGCACTGGCAAATAAAACCATTGAGCTGAGCATTGAGAAGACAGGAGGACTTTGATCTATGTATCCTTCAAACCACACAGAGTCTGCTGCTTTTATTTTTCATCTAAATAAAGATTTTGAATGTACTGCCCCAATTGCATTGTGTAAAAAAAAGAAAGAAGAAAAACAGGCAAGAAGAAAAAGCCTTTACAAGCCCAGAGTGGTGAAGAAGTATAATGTTGCCTGTGGAAGCCGCATCCTTTCCCAGTTCCTGAAAACTCCTGTTTTAGGACAGAGCTCATTACTCCTCATTACTGAGGCCTTGTGGTCCTGTGCATGCAGCGGCAGCAGCTGCCTGCTGCTTCTTGCTCTGTCAGAGCAGAGCTGCCTGCAGCAGTCAGCCTCAGTCCTTCTTGTAATGCTGAAACGGCTCCTTGCAGTAACCCTCTCTCTCTCCTGGATACTATTACCTTCTGTTCATTGGTACTGATACACAGTAGTACCAGTTTGGCCAGTGCTGATCTGGTACGATACTGTCAGAATTTTAATTCTGCTAAGCGTATCATCTGAATGGTACTACTTACGCTGACTTGTGTAATGCTGAATATGAAAAATATCAATTATAGAAATTTATAGGATGGGACATTTTTAGTATTCATTGTAGCCCATTATTTGGGAAATCTAAATATAGAATAAAATCAAAAACAAAGGAAGGAAGGTAAGTCCAGACAATTTTCTTCACCATAATAAAGGAAACTAGTTTGATGTTATCCAAAGTTTGCTTTTTTTTTCCTTTTCTCTTTATTTTTCCCAATAGTTCTGCAGTGATAATATGCCACGTCTTTCAGTCTTTTTGGTTTTTTTTTTTTTTTCCTGGTCAAGCGCTGCTGATGTACGTGCCGAGAGCTGCCAGTCATAGGAAACACACAAACCCGATTTTGCCCTTCTCCAAACCCTCGGCCACGGTGATGGTGATGCTCCAAGTCGCCGGGCAGCGACCGCAAGCTCAGCCTCCGTCCGGAGGGACGAAAGGCGTTGCCCGCTGTGTTGCCCGGGCCGGTTCGGCGGCGTGGCGCGGCGTGGCAGGGGTGACACCTCGTGGGTGCGCGCAGGAACCGCGCCCGGCCGGGTCCCCACGCCGCCCACCCGGCGCTGCGATGTCGTGTCCGCCACGGGAGGGCGGCAGCCCGCGTGTCCCGTGTGGGCAGCGCCCAGGTGCGCGCCCCGGGGGAGGACACACGAATGGACGGGACGGGGTGAAAGAGTGGGTTCTTGAGAGTTCGCGGGAGTCGGAAAGGAAGTACACGTGGCGAGCAGGGGACGATCCATGTGCCAGGGCCGGTACCGAACTGCATCACCGCGGTCGAGGTTGGTGAAACCAAAGCACAGTGAAAGCAGGAGCATAGCACAACCGACAGCAGTCATTGTTCGAAATCCCCTCATCTTACTTCATATCCCAATCAAAAGAACAAGGGATATTTTTGTTCGGTTACATCAGAGGAGGGCATCTCTGTAACGACAGTTCTCGGAAACCGATGTCGCTGCAGGACAAAGGATTCTTACTGGGTCGTTGGGATTGTACCCTTGGCTTGGCTTCACTTCAGTAGCTACGTGCACTGATGTAAATAACGAAAAACCACAGTGCTGTGCCACCAAATACAAAAATAGCCCCAAACAAACAAGGAACAACGGCAGCCATGGGGCATCAAGGTCTGACTTGACTCTGGAGACGTGCAGAGACTGAGGACTGATGGAAGAAGTAGTTGCACAGATTTGACTGCGAGTGCCCAGGGTAGCCTGGGCATTTCCCTGGAAGAAAACCCCAGCAGAGACTCCCCCTTCCAGCAGGCTGCCCACGAGGAAAGTGGGTGTTGAAGTTGTGCGTGGGCTCATCGCTCCCAGCTCTTCCTCTGGTTGAATCCAGGGCAATGGGATGTTGGTCCTATGGTCTGTAAGCAAACAGGCTGGACAGAAGGAAACCTGGTCCCATAGAGGTCTGGTTTTAGGGGGACCCCCCTGGAAAGGGCTAAAATATCACTGTTTAACCACAGCCAGGTGGCAATGGTACAGTCTTCATAGCTCTCCACACTTCAGTCGCTATCTGCATCTTCGTGAGAGCAAGGAGCCAAATCTAAATCTGTGCTTGAATTTCATGTGCTTCCGCCTGTGTAGTTGATTCATTTGTGGGTGCTGAAATACTGTATGCAGATACATGGGTTTCATCTACATTGATTTTACGCTGCCTTTCCCCTCTTCTCCAGAGTCCCTAGTCCGTGTGGTGGGATTGCTGAGAAACTCTGGCTCTATGTATTTCAACCTTTTCCGTTTAATCTTTTTTTGCATATCCCATTCCAGCTTTACCAAAGAACCTGCGCTGTCTGTGAGGGCAGCAGGCAGATCAGAGCTACACACCCTAAGGACCTCAGACGCTCAACCATTCTGAGGAGGCCTTTTCTATGGAGATTCATGTATGTGAGGTGACATTCTTCAGCTTTGAAATTCAGAGGATGACAGGAATGCTTTTTCTCCATTTTTCTCCATTAGTAATAGCCAACTTTTATAACAATGTTTAATGAAAAATATATTAGGTATTTATATGTTTTGGTTTGGGTTTGGTTTTCTTTTTTTTTTTGTATCTGGAATGGATGTTATGGAAAGCAATTTTCCTGGCTTTAGGGGATGGAGAGAAAGTTTGTCTTTGCTTAGATATATAGCACTCCCCTTTAGGATAGTGTCATTTGATAATTCCTGCCACATGTTCTTATGAGTAGGATGTTTTTGTTTCCTTACTGTGTCTCCCCCCAAGTCCTGCTGAGTAATATTTCAGATGGTCTCGGTCAAAAAAGGCATGTGACAACTTCCAGATGTTCCAATAATCAAAGCGATCTGCAGATCTAAGGAAGCACACCAACAAACAAATGAAGGGTTACTTGAAGGGCTGCAGTCTAGGTGGGGGGTCACAATCAGAGGTGGCGGCACAAGCTGAAGGATAGTCTTTTAATATATGGAGAATTCACTGATGTCTACATAATTTGCTAAAAATGAGACTGTCTGTCGATGTGGCTGGGCAGGCATTAGAAACCAAAAACATGGGGTCTGGTCATGGTTTTCCTGCAGCTTGGAGCTGCACTGGCTTCCCAGGGGAGCCATGGGGGGCTGTCACAGTGGGGTGTAGCTCTGAGCTGGGCTAGCTGCTGGGCTCCAGCTGGCGTGATGCCGCTGGGGCTAAGAGATGCAGCCATGCCCTGCTGCTATCCACGCCACCACCACATCTAGGGCTGCTCCCTCCTTGAGCTGGCAGTGCCCAAGGCAGTGCTGCATTCAGCTTGGGAGAAGGGGGGGATGACTCTCAGAGCAGCAAAATGCGCCTGCTTCTGGCTTGCTCCTAGCTGGCTTGTATAGGCACCTGTTTAGGCATTAGTAACTAGCCCACAGCTGAGTTTTGGGAGCCCTTCATCAAAACCCTTCATCATCCACTTTTGTTGGTCCATCCTCCCAGCATTATAGAAACAGGCATGACAATTAAAAATGTGTGATTAGGCAGAGTATTCCTCTTTGGGAATGTAGAAACATTTGTCATCAAGGAAAAGGAAAGATCTTGTATTATTCACTGGCAATCTGATATTTGTAGAGGCAAATGAGGGCAGTTGTGTGGTGCAGCGCGAATGGAGCGGCAAGTGGGAACGGGAGGGTGGAGGCTGCACGTCGCTCACTGCTGTAGTGCAGGCTGGGCAGTCTTGTCTCTGGTCACAGGAGGGACAACGTTCCCACCCCACAGGATCCTACAGCGAGTCTGCTGGTGCCTTTTTGTATGCTGGCATTTCATGTGGCAGTGCCTCTGCTGCTGACAGCATATCCTTTGAAACAGATGTGCTCTGCATCTGCCTGCAAAGGATGCAACTGGTACCGCTCTGCTGGAAAACTGTTTTACAAAGCCTCTAATGTGGAGCAGCAATAGGGAGAGGCAGGCAGCATTGTTATTGTAATTGTTATTGATTACTATTATTGCTATTATTATTATTTCTACTACTACTATTACTAGTACTAATTGGTGTGGAAACACTGCTGGTCCAAAACCTGGCTCAGCTGCTGATAGAGGAAGGAAGATCTGATCCCATCGAGGAAATGCTGGGGTTTTGAACGTTGCTGTGACTTCTACAGGCTGATGCTTTTGAAGTGTAATTATTTGGGAGATTGCTACCTACTACTCTTTCCCCTTGGTGGTAAGGCTTTACGTGACTTTTTGTGCAATCCTATATGGGTCTTTTTCCACTTGGGTGGTAATGGTGTAGCATGCTAGCAAATTGAGTTCCTTACTAGGAAAAGGAACAACATTGTGATAGTTTGTCTACTATCAGGTTTCTTTTGTCAGTCAGGCTCTCTGCATTGCATTCCCCAAGAATCTGGAGAACTTCTGGAAACATTATTCCTTGGTTTTGTTCAAGGCATCCCTTTGTACATGCATAGAGAGGGAAAGACCAATACACTGCTCATCTGGAAAAACGGACCGTGGGTGGCCATGTGAGTGGACGGGCCTGAGCCTGAGAAGGGCATTGGTAGCAATGTGGGGGCCTTTGAAGAGACACACCGTGACACAGGCAAACACCCAAAGCGAGGAGGATGCTGCAGCTCACGAGGACATTGGTACCTGAACGTGCTTCAGGAAAGTAGTGGCTATGAAAAGTTAGATCTGGGCCATTTAACAGGTATTTATTGTGATGGGTCATCTCTGTCCTGATTCACGTCTGTAAGACTGGGATAACAAGGTCGTCTTATGTTGTAAACCCTGAAAAGGTTTGGAGGCATGTGTCCTTCTACTAGATGGAACATCAACAGCATGAGCTTCCATCATTTATAATGTCACTGTCAAGACTGCAAGCTCTTTGCCCATGTCCATAGGGAAATTTATAACTACCTATGTATGGTAAATTAAAAATGGAAATCATTCACTGCACTGGAAGCTGACTCAAGAAGGAGAGATCAACAGTGAGGAGACTTGATAAGGAAAATAAAGCTACTGCTTCACAAACCAGAAAACTGTGGGAGAAAAAAACCAAGCAGCCTCTACTATCTACCCATTTATTGGTCATCCACCCATCCCTCTACTAGCTACATATTTGGATGTTTTTATTTAAAAAACAGGCAAGGAAGCGGCGCGGGGAGGTCTGGATGGGGCAAGAGAAAAGCAGCTAATGGACCTTTTCCCTGGCTGGTAAATCCATGCCTGGTCTCCTGTCAAGGTTTCGTAGTTTAGAAAGAATTGCAGTTTGTTCTTCAAAAGATGTGTCAGTCTGTTATGGATTAAGACGACAATATGCCTTCCACATTTACTCTCCCCACAAAGACTGATTTTTGAAGGATTTGCTAGTCACTCCATTTCAGACACATTTCTTAACATGTTTGGATTTCTTTGTGGTTAAACTTTGACTCTGTCCTGCCTGAATCCTATAAGACTTGCTCTGCAGTGTTTGTCCTTCCATGGTCATTACTGATACATACCCGCTGCACTCGTCATGCTCTACTAAAATCATTTTGTCAGGGTAAAAATTGTAGATTAAAATATTCTCTCAAAGGGAGGAGCCCAAATATAATTTTGTAACAAAAATTCCCTGATCATTGCCAAACGAAACTTAATTCAAAATGAAAGAGAATTTTTTCCCTTTACTAGTACCCAGATGTGATCTTCCCAAAAATTCAGTCATGAATAACCTCTCTGAATTTTCCAGCCATTTCAATATCCCGGCCATACTGAACCCAGCCTGTGGCTCTAGCACCCATTCAGGAAAACCTGCAGACAAGGCCAATGCCTGACATCTCTATCCGTTAAAACCAATGACCACACATCTCTTACTTTACTTTCTCAGTTTTCATTCCCTACCATTGCTTGTTTGCTGTTGGACCTCCATTTTGTCCTTTTTAATAGGAACTTGGGACGTTCTGACTCCTTTCCTGTCTCTGCATCTCTTTAGAGTCTCTAGTCTCTTTCCCTTAATAGCCACCATTCTCATCTGTTGACTTCAGATCTTGGCCAAATCCTCATAAAGTCAACAGAAAGTCAAAGGTTTTCCCTGGAATTTTAGATGCGTTCCTGTTGTGTTTTTTGTTTTTTTTTTCCTTTCCTCTCGTTATTCTTCTTGCTGCCTGGCTGGCTGATTTAAACAAATATTTTCAGAACAACTTGTCCTCAGTTGCCTAAACTGGTAAATAATGGATAAATATAGTTTTGATTGGGAACAGCTTTCTGGCAAAGGACGGAGTACAGCACTAAAGAAGAATTTTTCTCACCTTGAGTCATGGGATCTGGTTGGTTAAATTAAAACCATTTACTTAACCTGCCTGTACAACACACAAACGTCAGAGATGTCCTTTAGCTGCACTGATACTTCATGCTGCCTACACTACACTAGCTACCAACACCTGGGCAGTAATCCTGTTTTGCAAAACAGAAATAGCCTCCGTTTCTTTCTTTCTTTGTATCAAAAGCAGCACAAATCTAATTTATATAGTTAAGCAAAGGTTCAGTCTTATTTTTCCCGGTCGTTCTGTTTTTGCACCATCTGGAAAGGAAATGTTGTTCTGTCATAAGCTTCAGGCTTCAACACGTAACAATTGTATTATAAATTCCTCAGTTGTCCTAAGGCTGGCTGTCTACCTCCGTAACTCGGGTCCTGCTGTGTCAGTGCTGTCTTCTTATCAAAATGTACTTCACCGAGCCTACAAAAGGGATCTTTCTGTGTTTGTTAGGATGAAACGTTGCATATTACCTACGAAGCATAGGGAAGACTATTACAAATATATTTCTATGTGTTTATTCACACGGAAGGTCTAGAAATATAAGCATTACAGTGTTCTTGATATACATAGTAAAAATACCCAACTCACAACAGTAATATGAATATGTCATTGTATTTTGAATTTTTATTGCAATAAATTATAGCAGTAGTTCACACAACCCAGCTATTATCTCAGATTGTCTCTCTGCAGAATCACAAAAACAATCTGAGTCATCCCGACTTGATTCATGTTCAGTTCCTGTTTGGGAAGGCTTCCCTCGCCATCAGGCCGCCTGGTAACGTTTTTTTCTGTGAAATCTCAGATTCTGTACAGCAGCCCCACAGTCTATGGCGGGTGCTGCAGCATGAATCATGGAAAATATGCATTCCTGCTTATTTGTAGCTGGTTATTTTTGCAGAAATCCATGGGGAAGAAGAACTATGGGGTTTTTTTTCTATGTGATACGTGTGTCTTTTTGGCACCCTGGTGGGAGTTGTTTAATATAGTCTTATCAAACATGTCAAAAGATGTTCAGCATTTGAAAAAGAGAAAAGAGGTGGAGTTGACACATAGAGTCGAGATTGGATATGAACCAGTTGCAGAAGGAGAGTGAATTCGCCTTTATGAATAAAGCAAAGCACCAGAGAGTTGTTTCCCTGTTTCTCCCAGGGTGCTCTTCACGATCTGTCACTAAGTTCTCGTGAAACTTTTATTAATCTTTGTTATGGCTTTCATCGTACCTATGTATAATATGTTATATTAATTAGTACCTGCAGAATATATTATGTCAATTAGTACGTGGAACTGATTAATTAATAAACAACTTTGCATTCTCACCTGAAAAGCATGATAGAAAGAGAGAAAATGACTTCCACTTGCCAACCTTCCTTTCATCACTTGAGGGAGACCTCACTTGAGAGAGATGTCTTCGAGTTGAAAATGCAGCATAGTAACTTCGTATAATATCTTGGACATGAAATGAATAATAATGTGTGGCTTCAGGGAAATGAAGCTACACAGGATAATGACGATACTACTAGCTAACGTTTCTGCAGTTGAACTGTAAGCAGCTTTGTTTCTGATAGTGTCCAGCAAAAATATGGTATGCATTTTACTATTAGTAACCATGGTAGTATTAAGGGCCAGTAAGAGAATAAGAAAATCACCTAAAACACAGTCAGAGATTACAAAAATTAGGGCTATCATATATAATGAGGATTAAAAGAACTCTAGAAGAAAAAGTCTGAAGCAGATGACCGAGTGATAGTCACGCATCTGGTGGGCTATCTGATAGTCATTTATCTGACTTTTGGTGGAGTGAGGCATAGACAAACAAGGTGTAGGTGGTGCTCTTGCTGGCAGGAGCACCCTCCACCAGGGAGCAGTGAGTTAGAACAGGACACGTCGGGTCGTACCCAGGGCATCATCTGGACCTGAACTCCAGGAATAAAACTGGTAGAAAACTGACGTGACCCCTGAGAATATGCATTTTCAACAGGGAGGCCTTATTTCTTGTTGGGTTGATGGTTGGACTAGATGATCTTCTAGGTCTTTTCCAACCTTAGTGATTCTGTGATTCTCCCATACACGTGTCGAGCACTGAAGCATGGTGTTTGCTTCAGGCACTCCTAAAGACTGCCTGAAATCCAGAGTGGGTGTGGGCAGCAGCACTAGGAGCAACCAGAAGACTGGAAAGCACCTTCTGGTAGAAGTTTTAGGTACGTAGTCTTTTAAATGTATCAGGAAATGGTTAAAGGATTACCGGTTACACACGGTAAGTATTTGCCTCACTAATGCTCTTCCAGTCTAGCAAATAAAGATATTAAAAGATCTGGTGGCTGGAGTTGGACAAATGGTTTAGATGATAAGGTTACACTTTTCACCAGTGACATACTTAGCTACTGGCATGGATTGCAATAGGTTATTGTGGCTTTTCTACAATTACTAGTTTTTAAATCAAGAATAGATGTTGTTGGGATTTTTAATCTAAAAGATGTACCCAAGTTTAAACTGGATGAAATTCAAGGATGTTCTGTGTCCTAAATTATGTGGTTAGGTGACCACATGGTGACTCCTGGTTTTATAATCTGAAAATCCTTTTGCTCTGACAAATAAGGCTGGAGGAGCTTTTACTGTGATTGGGAATTTGGATTCATGGATGCTCATTGTGTTTACTGGGGTCAGCACTCACCTTTCTTCCTCCTTCTGAACCAGCTTTGCACTGACCGGTCCTGGCTGCAGAGCTGCACTAGGCAGACCTGTCCTGCCTAGTCCAAGGATGCTCCTTTTTCACTTATTTCTCTCCTCCCAGGCTGGAAACCCACATTCATTTTTTCGAGGAGCCAGGAGCCACCTTGGACCGGGAAACTTCTGTAGCGCTTTGAGAGTAACGATTCACAAAGACCTTACTGCTCTGAACTACAGCACGCACAAAGAACACTTTTTTTCTAGTGACTATAAAATGCTGCAATAAGCTTTGCTCAAATGAAGCTTCTATTAGCCATAGTGGAGCTCTGTATTTTAGCCACCAGGGATTTGTCTATCAGATAATTGTGATTACACGTTCTCTTCAGAACAACTTGCATTATTTAAGAAGAAAATCAAACTCCAATCAAGCTGTTCAGAGCTTTTGAAATATTCAGATGTAGAGCTCCCAGCTTCCCTGGTTTAGCCATTGGGGTAAAGTGCAAAATGTTGCTAAGCAGGCAATAGTCTCAGGATTTATTACAGTGACTGAAATTATAAATACAGAAAGTTCACAGAAAAGCCTGCTCTCATGAGCTTTCAACCAGCATTCGCAAACTAAGAAGCCATAGATTATTTATATAATAAATGGATGCGTATCTGTCCAAATGTTTAATAAAGATAATATGTGAGAAGCACGAAACAAGTCATTTTCCTCTGCAGTAAAAATATATTTCTTCTATTGGATACAAGACAGTGGCAATAACAGTTTAAATTTTCGTAGCTTTTATGTTCTGAAAATGATACTCTGACAAGAATTATGCCAAAAATAAAGGTCTTAGAATGGGAATTGTTAGGTCAGATGAGAACCAAAATTCGACAAAGTAATGATTGAATTATCATTAACTTACATATATATACACACTGTTTAAATAAGATCTTGATACCAAAATGTAAACTGAACTGTGTGATATGATCCAGCAAAATCTGGTTTTATAAATATTCTTTGTGCCCAGGAAGACATGGGGACAGTGATGCTATTGATTTTAAAGGGTCAGATTGCCCACTTCTGGTTGCTTTGCCTATTGGCATATGCCTGGCCTAGAAAAGCAAATGCATATTTGGCCTACAGTGGCCATATACCCTACACTGCTTGATCCCTGCATGTGCTGTCTCTCTCCCCCCAAAAAGTGTTGGTAAAGGACAGATGAATGTTACCAAGCAAATAACATGAATTCTGTCTACACCATCATAATAATGGTGATTTTTATTTCCCTGGTGGTCCCAATAGACTTGAACACAACCTTCAGCCCCAGGCCCACATTTACCATCCTGTTGCCAGCACAGCTGGGTCCAGGACTGAGGGTCTCTCTCTTTAGATATATCTCACACATCTGCATTTGTTTCATATTATTGCCAATTCACTTTACATTTTGCATCACACTAAGTGCCAACATCAATTGTTGATATTTGAGCTCAACAAAAAGAAGAGGAGGGAAATGAGAAGAAGGAAGAGACTAAAATGAAGTGTGTGTGTGTGTGTAAGTAGCATTTCTAAGCTTGGGTCTGAGTCTACTGAGTCTTTGGCAGCACATTTTCAGTGTCAAAACTGAACCAATAGTTGCCCATCAACACCGGAGCTGGTGGTGCAGTTCTCAGGATAGGAGCCCATCCTCTCCCACTGGTACTAAGCACATCTGCAGCATGAGGTATGCTGATCTGTAAGCACAAGTCTGCTCATGTAGCTTGCTTAATCCTTTTCACATAAATGTACACACACATAATGCTTATTTTGAGTCTACCTCCTTCATCCTGAAGGGATGCAAAATTACCTGTGTTTATTTCTGCCAATGGACTCCTGAAGCCTTGCATTTTGGGAAGATGTAAGTGGTGGAAGAGATGGACCTGCAAAGGTGAGAAGGAACACTCCTCAGAGCTAGAACTTACAGCACAACACTGGTTAAGATCCCAAACTTCAGTTTCACTGATTACAGTAAAGAACATCTAGTGATTAGAGCAGCAGTGACCTGCTGCTATTAGTGTCAAGCAAGGAGATGCTACAAGTAGTTGCAAGGCAAAGATTTCACTCCATAGAACTTTATTAGAATAGCAGAAGGTGAAGCCAGATGATGGAAAACACATTTGTCAAGAGTTTGGTGTGACAGACATCCATTCCTGAGCTGTCATGTGCTGTCGTATCTGCTTTACATTCCTACGTAGGGTTTTCAGTGAGAGGAAGTGGTCAATCCTTTCAAATTTGAGAATAGCAATGACTTCTGTGGCTGCAGTCATGTGTCAAGAGATTATTTGTGCTGGCATTGTGAGCTCAGTATATGTCTACATCCTTGATACTTGAATCTCAAAAACTTCACTAAAAGAGATGCCAGTACAATGTTATTTTCTCTAAGCACCAGTTCTCTGTAGATGTAATCACAGTAACAGCCATCACATTTGTGGTAACGCCGGCCAATGCCTGAAATTTTGGCCCTGTTGAAATCTTTGGTAAAGATTTGGCTGAAAAGTGGAAACAGGTTTTCACGCAAAAATAAAAATATGGAGGAGGAAAAAAATAGTGGTTTGTGTAATAATGGTAAAATGTTCTTGTCTTTCAACATCCCGGATATCAATGCCCTTAGTTTATAAAAGTTCAAGATTGTTTGTGCTAAAATTAAAAAAAAAAAAAAGTTCACTCCTCATTCCGATCTCTCCTTTCGAAACAGAAAACCTGGCAGAGGGAATAAACTGTGTTTTAATGCAGATGCTGGCAGAGCCACAGCCCAGCTGGGTACCAGATAGCACAATGGTGGGTGATGAGGAGAGAGTCCTATGCCAACAGAATTCCTTCTTGTGAACGCAGGGATTTGGTTCCAATTCCCAAAAGCTGCTGATGCCCTGGTCTGCAGCCCCAGACAGTCTTTAGACAGGGTCCAGCCTTCAGATATAAAGTTTCCTCTTCGCAGAAGTGATCTAGCAAATGACCGCGCTAATCAAAGCAAGTATGTCTGTTGGTTTTAATTGACTTTGGAAGCCAGCTCTGTAAAACAAATACCTGTGGCACCAAATATCTAAACCCTGAAGAACACCGGGGCGCATCAGGTCCTTGATGTGTAAGCCATATGAGATTTCTGAGTAAATGTTTCTAAAAGCTGACTTGATCATAAGGAAAGAAAATTAACTGAACTCACAGACATTCCTCATCTTTTTGGTGACCACAGGAATTACTATTAGTGTGTTGCACAAAGATTTAAAAATGCTGCCAGAAATTGTGGGTTAAATGGGATTATTCTGTTATAGGCTCTTTCCCTTTAGAATTAGTGTTTATTTATTCATGATGTTGTCTCCCTTTGAGTATCTTCTTGCTGTTCAAAAAGGAGGGCGACGTCAAAAGCAGAAGAAACAGCAGATGGCAGCACCAGGCTGCTCCATCTGGGTCCTCTGCACAGGCTGGGGAAACGCAAATCCAGCTGAACCGAAGTTTCTTAGAGGTTGTTTGCTTTTCCATCTCCTTCCTTTCTCCTATTCTTTTGGATTGTTTCTCCCCTCTCCGTTGTTTTTTCTACACACTATTGGAAAAAAGAACAGCGGAGGAGGAAAATTGCTATGCAAGGTCATCCTGTATTGGTTTAGTAGAAGACAGTAGGACCTGATGTGACCTGCTGAAAAGATGACATGAGGTTATGGCCCAGCCTACCAGCACTTCACATCGTATTAAACACTCCACAGGGGCAACATCTGGAGGGTTAAACAACTGCTGGGTAATGCAATTTTAAATACCACTTCATCAAAGTAATAGACTCCACAGGACCCTCTTGGGATCTGTAAACTGATGTGTTCCAGGCTTTGTGTGCTGCAGCCCTTTTGTGTAACCCGTTAAGGAGAGCCTGATAGCTCTGACTATTGCAGAGTGGTTACCTTAACAGCTTCAAAAGGAGGTCAGATCCCATGCTTTCTGTTTTCCAGAGTACTTTTAGGGGAGCGAGTACATCTTCCGTGCAGTCTTCATAACCAGTCAAGCTTTCAACCCGAATAACAAGCTGATTCCACAGGTCCTTCCTGGCCCTGGGTGCTGTCCTGCTTTCTTCAAATACAACCCAACCACAGCTCCAGCAATGCAAATCATGATGGAAACATGGTCTCCAATTTGGTGGACCACAGAGGCTGGTGCCACCATCTAGCTCTAAATCAACATACTTGACAGTTTGTAGAATGGTGGGCAATTTTACAAAATAACTCCTTCCACTATTCCAGAACTGCTAAGCAACGATTAAGAAAAGTCCCATTAAATAATTAATCACTTTAGTCCCATTGAACAAGCAGTCACTGTAAGAAAGGACAACCCAAGAGTTTTTTCTCTTTCCTGCTAATGCAACATTTGCTCTCTGAATCTGAACCCAGCAAAACCTTTAGCCCACACAGATCCCTGTGTCTGGGCAGACAGAATTTGATAGCTGTCACCAACCCATCTTTGTCACTACCAGCTGCACGTGGAAGGACACTTGGTAACTCCTTTCCAGGGAGAAAAATTTAGGGTAAGGCTTGCAGCCAGCATGAGACGGCAGCATTCAGCTAAGGTCAATAGAATGGCTTCAATTCTTTCTGAGTGACTATCTGCCCTTGCTGCTTTCCTTGCTTGCAGATCCTTCTTTCCGCTTTACTGCAATTATTGCAGATCAAAGGGCAGCAGAAAATTCCTCAATTACCTGACACAGTTTCAGTTCAAAAATGTCTTTGGGTAATTTTTTGTGTGATGCCTTTCAAAGAGGGACAATGATAGGAGTCACAAGGCAAAAGGGAGGAGGTCTGAAGCTCACTATAAGCCACCACTGCAATTTTATTTGTGTTACTGGGTACTTGTAGACTCTATGAGGTTATAGAGAGACCCGAGAGAAATGTGTTGCTGTCTCTCTGTCTCCACTGTGCCATATAAAAGTCTTCAGCTGCCTTAGAGTCAGCAGGAGCACAGACCTGAATTGTCCCTGAAGTGGGTGCTTCCGCCTTGCATGATGTCCTCCATGCCATTCCTGCCCAAAATGTGTGTATCAGTCAGTCTTATCCACAGGTGATCATATTAGGTGAACTGTTCTTTGGAAATTATAACACTTATGAATGCATATATCTGAAAGATGCCCTCCCCTCACTAAAATAGTTTGTGGCCTATGCCTTAGAAATAGAACCTATTAAGACTGAAGACATATGAGCTACTGTAATTTACTCACTGGAATTATTTTCCATCCATCATTATTGATGAGGAGACCACGGCTGCCCTCCATCTGCGTAGAGGTCTTAATAAGAAAATGGGGAGCAGTAGGGAAACAGCATGGATTCTCCAAAGAATGCATTAGTTTATTTATTTATTTCAAACGTCTTTCATGTCTTGCTTTGTGCATCTTTTCCAAGAAGCAAATGCTTCACAGATGGAAAGAAGCAATTTTCAGTTGTAAAAATTCTAAACAGTTCAGGTGAAATGAAAAACAGAGCTTCCTGGAGACATGCCAGCTTTCTTTTTTATTATTATTATTTTTTTCCCCAGCCTCACTTTGATTGTGAAAATATTCACCCACCTCCAGACTTTATAGCATGAGAAATGCCTTGCCTGGGGTCTAATCTGTGCCTGAGGTATCACTGCAGGGTCGATTAGAAAGGAAGGCTCCTATTTCCACACAGACACTACACATCTGCTCTGATTTTCTGCAGGGTAGATCCGCAGTAACCCTACTGAAAAAAAAATTGAGTTTTACATAAACCAAGCTCATACTGGCATAGCTTCTCTTCCGGAGGGAGTTCTGCTATGTTGTCATGAGGAAAAGGTCTAATTTGTCCACTGATACTCTGTTTTCTCTCAGTTCTCATGTCTAGGTAGAGAAATTATCTAGAGAAAAAAATCATAGGTGATTTGAATTTTTGAGCTTCTTTTTATATAATGCCTACTGATAAAACCTTTTAGGATTTATGGCATACCAAATTAGT
Organism: Rhynochetos jubatus; assembly: GCA_027574665.1. Lineage (NCBI taxonomy): Eukaryota > Metazoa > Chordata > Aves > Eurypygiformes > Rhynochetidae > Rhynochetos > Rhynochetos jubatus. The sequence continues at coordinate 40,899,729 of CM050650.1, forward strand.
AGGAGCTTTCATAATTACCATGAGAACCTTTAGATATCACACACTGCTTATGAGGCACTCAGGTCTCCCACATGCTCCCCACGGGGAGCTTAATTCATCCTCCAGGATATCTGCCTCGGAGCCAGACACTTATAGCCAGACACCTATATATCTATGACCTGCTGTGTGCTGACTAAAGCCCAGCAGCGGACAAAACAGTATCTCCCCTGCGGTGCCAGTGGCCGTGGGCACGTAGCTGGAGCAATCCCCACATGGGGCACGTGTCTGTAATGGAGGGAACGATCACGGGGGACCAGAGCTGCCTCTGGGCGATGGGGAGGGTCCAGTTCCCTGGGTTCTAAACCATTTGGGATACTCAGGATCACAGACCGAGGCAACTACAGAAAAAGGCCTGTAATTATTAGCTGCTGCTGCATCCCTGGGAACGCAGCTCCGGAACACACTAATGCTCAGTCTGGCTCTCTTTGGATGTTGCAATGGATTTTACAATGAGTGTTTGACAAGCGTGTCGTGCGGGGCTCTGCAGGAAGAGAGAGAAACGCTCAGCAGTGGGTGCTGAATCAGGGTGTCAGTGTGCAAGCCAAGGTTATTTGCTATAAAGTCAAGGACATTCCCTGAGAAATGGTGAGTTGTGCAGGAAATGTCTGGTTACTTGTGTAACTGTTTGCAAGATATACAAACTCATCAGGCTCTGACTCCCAAGTCTTATGACAATAATGCATTTTCTTCCAGACATGTTCAATTGCATATCTGATACACATACTGCTCAGCCAAAATGACTTGTTAGTGATTTATTTTGAGTATCCAGCCTTTACCATATGACATCACCTCCTTAACTTGATGAAAAAAAGGTTTAGACTGAATTCTTCCCATTAAAAATAATGGGGCAATGATTTCTTGATGCCAATATTTACTGATATCAAAGCAAAATATTGTCTTGGTTATTTGTCTTAATTTAGCCCAAACAGTACACAAAGCACAGTGTACAAAAACAATATGTTCTTTCTTCTAAACCAGATCATCACTTACTAATTACTAAATGATTTGAATTAAAACAGAGGCATGATTTAGTAGTGCTTTATAGAAATTATCTCAATATATTTGGAGGGGTTTTGTTACCCCGATTGATAGAGGGGTCATATAAGATCCATTCCTATATCTCCTTTCATCCAAAATCTCAGAAGGATTGCCTTTTAATTCTCTATTACACAAAATACAGCAGAATGAGACCCAGATCCTTTGCTACGATCTCTAAGGAACAGCTACATTATGTATATGTATACAGATAGTAATATCCATAGGGTGTATATATGTGTGTCCATGTGTGAGCATGCACGCATATATATATAATCAATTTTTAAACTATCCCAATGGTATGTGAACATTCCTAAAATTCAGGTGTTGCATTTGTGATGGATTGGGATACATTTTGCACAGACTATTTAATGTATCTAAATCCAGCATGAAATCCATCCCTGTATTAGAGAAAACTAATGTGAGAACTGATTTGCCCAGAAAGGATCCTTTGCTTTTGAGCACAGACCTGGACACAGATGTGCCTTGCCTTCCTGTGATTTCTGTCCTACTTGGAGGCTGACATGGAAAATCGAGGGCTGCAAGTTCAGGTAAAGCATCAAAGAAAAAGTAATTTAAACCAAGGACGGCTGCATGAATACCTCGAAGATTTTGTACAGAACTAGTCTGCTTTCAGCCCACCAGGAAAACAAGATTTGATCCAAGATTTTTGACTGAGGACCCTGGGACACATTTGTCTATGAATGAATCTATCTTTTCCCTGTTAGGTTGCTATTGCACAAGAAATCTGCAGCAGAAGCTATGCATGCATTTCTCTCAAACTGTCTAACCTAACACCTGTCCTTTACACACACCCAGCAGACTCTTACTTCCATCCACCCTGGGTGCTTTCTCTTCCTGCCTTCTCTCACACGGTTCCCCCACCAGGCTCCCATGCCAAGGATGTAATGGGCTCCGCGCTGTCGGTGATGAACACATCAAAGGCCATTCAACAGATGCTTCTGCACTTCACCGACCACAAATGTGCCCAAACCATGCCAAGCACACCCAAAATGAACGTTTAGCCACAGCTCACACGTTGTTGCTTCTGCATGGAAGGAGGGAGAAAAATTACTGTCCCCTTGCCACTAGATGGAGTAAAGCCAAAACTGTAGATCTAATTAGTCTTGCGATGGAAACATCCATTTCCTATATAGTTTTTTCTCAAATGAGTCTATTAAGCAGAAAAGCAAGCCTGTCTGGCTCTAGTTGGAGTGAAAGAGCACTCCTTATTTTAGTATGCTGCACTGATTAGTAACTAGGGTTCACTCAAAGGATTCATGGGTACAGGGACCTTCCAGTTTGTACACAGGAGAACTGAAGTCAAATTCTTAAAAGACTGGTTACATTCTTTGTCTTCCAGCACCCAGTTCAGATGAGTAATTAAGTAATCTAAACAATGCAGACAGTCCCCATGCTGAGACTGTGAAGGTACACAGATTCTAAGTTAGACCACTAATATCTGATGGTGCAAACATCCTTGGAAGAGTTTATTGATAGTCCATCTTCCCTCTTTCTCTTTTGCTCTGTTAACATGCTTCTTGCACTTGTCCTTGGCATCTAAATACCCATCCTAATAGACTAATTATGTACTAATAATACATAGGGAAATCACAAAATACATCTGTGTAGGGTGCGGTGAATTATCACTTACACAGTTTTCACAGCACAGGTGGCATGCCCTGATGTGCTCGGCATTGCCCTAGTTCTATTTCCAACTAGGGTAGCTTTACTATTGCCTTAAATGGCAGCTGACGATAAGGTAACAGTTACGGCTTCTGAAAATCTACTGTGCATGGTTGCGTATTTTGGAAAGTACAGTGCAGTTTGAATGGTAAGCGTACACATCGGTAAGCCTACACAGATAAAGTTTATTACACTGCTGGTTTTGTAATTGTGACAGTTCTGCGTATACATGAAACTGCTGAAACTCCTGAAAGAAAGACCAATACTGTTTTATGTACGGTTCTGCCTAGTTCACTGGCCTACCTCTGTTCCAGTCCCAGTGAGTCTTATCTCCTATCACATACTAGTTGGCAAAAAAGTAAGCAATGCATTCATACTCTTCCTTGAATCTGGGTTATAAGTTACTTTTTACCATTATTCCTTCTGAAGCAGGAATAATTTCTACTTCACAAACATTGAAGATCTTCTGCTAACCAAATGAATGCTTTGTATATCTCTGCTACCACTAATACTCTTCCAGATGAGACTGCTTGGATGTTATTTTTTTCCACCGAGTGAGGTTCCTTTTTACTGTACTCAGTGATGAAATGATTTAAGGCAATAGCTGGTCAGAAATCCAAATACATCTCATCGTGAAGATTTTAAAAGAAAATGTTGTTGAGGAATGTTTCTGTTTGAAGAATAATCTTGTATTTTCTCCAGGAAGTTTTGAACAGATTCAGGAGAAAATAGAAACTTTGGAACAGAATGATCTATCTATTTAAAATGGTCTGTTACAGTATTTTTGTAATTTTTCTTTAGAAAACAATGAAGTTACCATTTATAATAAAACAATAATTTATAACTGTATTTTATGTTAATAGAACTTTTAACTCAAAACACCATTTCATTGGGGATTTTAAAACTGATTAGCAGAATTTATGGGTCATCTGTACAGCAAAAAAAAAAAAAAGTTGCTGTTTCAGCATAGGGTACATCAACTTGAAACAGAAACAATGCTTCTACATGAAAGAATATTCAGCAGCTTCTACAGAGTTCCCCATGCCAAATGCTTAGGCCCTCATCTTGTGCCTGCACACTTCACGACTGTCAGGGCTTAATAACCAAAGATGGCTTGTTAGGTCTCGGTTTTGCAAGCAAAGCTGATTTTTGCCACTCCAAGGCTAGTGGAGCGGGATGAGATCCAGGCCATTCCTGTCATGGGCTGGAGAGGAAGAGTGGTCAGGAATACAAAAGGAAGGAAGAGCCAAGGGAAAGCACTACTGGTACAGGCTTGCTGCTCCTGATGCTTCCAGGGGAACAGGGAAACAGCCCAGGTAGGCTGCTTCCAGCCCAGGACCATGACAACTTCCACATCCCATCTCTTTCTCCAGCAAAGCACTGGAAACATCTAGGTTAGACCTCTGGCATACAGAGAGTCTGCTTCCCCCCTCTCCCCCCTCACCGTTCCATGGTAGTAACCTGCCAAAGCAACTTGCCCAAGTCTACCATTAGCTTTTATTTTGACTAATAATTCATTTACTTTGCTGAGTTCAAGAGTACCATGCCAGAATTTACAGGGTATTTCAGTCAGGCGTCTGCCTTCTGCTACCGAAAGGCATGAACCTTTCACCAGCCGAATTATTTTTCTTACTGAAACTGTACAATGGATGGAGTTAGCATATCATAACTTTCCAAACAGGAGTTTGGCTACGTTATCCCATGTGCTACAGGGGTTTTTGACACAAAAAAAGAGGACAGAGTTCATTTACCCTTCTCCACTAATAAATTAATGATTGTATTAATTACCTCTTCCTTGACATGCCTGCTGGAGTATTAGTTTAGTATCATATTTTATGAACATCAGGTATTCATAACAATAGCTCTTGTATTTAACACTGATTTTCTTTCAGGGCTCTCATACACATCTTCTAACGGTTCCTCATTTTGTTTTCTTCCCAAAATTGAGGACCACTGTATTAAAAACATACTTCAAAGGAGCTGACGATTATTTGTTGCTTTGATTAAACACTTTAACTGTAGCTAAGAATATTCATGTTAATTTCTAATCTGCGTGAGTGAGAGGACCCATCATAACTACCTAACTTCAGTTTCCTAAAAATTAGACATCAAATAGAGAGGACTTCTCTGGCTTTTTTGTAATCAGTGGAGAGAAAGAAGCACTTATAGGACAAGCCATTTCTTCTGAGATCATATGTAAGGCTGTAGCATAACTAACACTCTAGAGATATTTTTTTCTGTCTCTGCCAGTCATAAAAGGGGACCTAGATGACTAACTCAAATTAGCTAACTATTTCGGGGAAGGCTACAGTGAGGTCAGATGAATCTCAACAATCATGTCTCAACTTCAGCATCTAATGAAAAAAATGTTTTTCTGTCAATTAAAAAGCTCTGTATTGGGAATATTGCTATGCATATGCTAATGCATATGTATTTAAATGTTAATGAGTCTATCTAAACCCTCATATAGGTACAACTACTTTATACTAATTTGCACCAACCACATTTACTTCAAGACAGGGTTTCTTTGTGTCTCTTTCCTTCCTGACCTACCTTTGTATCTCTTCATGGTCTGGAAGACATCACTGCCTAAAGACTTGGTATGTGGTCATAGTTTTTTAACTTATTGAAGAAAAAGCATTTGGAAACATCTCATTCTCTTCATTGCATATTGCTTGGCAATATTCTATAGCGCAAAAGTGGTTTTAAAATTGGGTTCCTTCCTGTTGCTCAGCGTGTAAGCCTCAAGTCTTTATATAATTTTGCAGCTGTGAAATATCATTTCATTCTAGGGTTGTAAAGAAAATTGCTTCCTTCTCCGTTGTTCAGGCAGGACCACCAAGCAAAAGGAAGAATGGATCCTGCCCAGGGCCGTGCTGACTGTGCCTGAGGTCAGAGCACAGGAAAGTGAGCGGCTGCGGTTGATGTAAGCACAGTCTTTGTTTGGAACACACTTGTGCCTTGGAGCATGGGAGCCAACAGCATGCACCCGGGTCGGACACAGCTCTGACAGTTCCGCTTACACATGTGTCCTTCCTGTTCAAACCCGTCATTCAGCCACCCCAGCACGAGGACTGCCCTTAGTCGGTAAAGAAAATTATGCCAATAAACGCAATTCTTTTTTGATATGGAAAAACGTCAGAAGGAGCTAGGATAAGATTAGGAAAACAATTTCCATTGCTGACCAAACACAAATTTAAACCCAGGTCACCAAAGGTGAAATGTCACTACACCGAGTTATGTAGTTTTGACTTCCCAGTTAATCCTTATTTCAAGGTAAATGAAACTCAACTGTCAGCTGGAATACTGTGTCCAGCCTCAGTATCCACACCTTCAAAAGGATTTTGAAAAATTGGAAACCTTTCAGGAAACAGCTTCAGGAATGCTTTGAGAACTCTTTAATCCAGCAGACAAAGGCATAACAAGATCCAGTATCAGAAAGCTGTGATTTGAAATATTCAGATTAATAACAAAGGGGATTAGAATTTCATAGGTAGGGAGGCACTTACTAGATTCTACATCACTGCAAACTTTTAAATCAAAACTGCTTTCTTTTGTAAAAAACATCATCCCCTGCTAAAACAGAACTATCAATTTGAGACCAGAATTAGCAAGATTCATCAGATTCCTCTTGGGCCTTGGTAAGCAATAAGTCAATAAAAAGTGAGGTACTTAATTTCAAGCCTTATGCCTCATGTCTTCGCCTTTTGAGTAGGCACATAAAAGTTGGTACAATAATCTCATAACCAAAGGAAAGCCTGAGCCAAGATTTAGATAAATTTTGATAATTGGTTACTTTGAACTATGCTATTACATTCTTATATTCTTATATATATATATATATATATATATATAATCCCCCTTTGTTTTATTTCAGTATTGGAGATGTGAGTTATGATCCAAACTTTGAATTTATGCAGAGGCTCATGAGATTAGCATGATGTGTATTGGTGCATATGTCCAAAGAGCTGGAGAAGAGGTTATGCTACATAAAACAATCATAGAAAACCATCTTAATTTACTCTAGTAAGTTCTTTCTATACTTATTCAATATCCACTTGCAAATTGTAAGTTCATCAGATTTGGCCACTGTTTAGAGACATTCATCTATATTTGAATTAAAAGAATTTACTGTAAATACACTTGAGACCATTCATATTTTTTATATTCTTATTGCAATGGTTACCTGGTATTGTTTATGCTACCTGGATAGATGAGGAGTCTAACACATCCAATGCAAATACTTGCACATTCCGATTGAAATGTGGCATCTACAGATGTTTGCTTGAATGAAACTTCATTACTTAACTAGAAATTAATATGGAAAAGTGCATCAGCATGACTGAAATTATTTGAAGTCCTAAAAATATTCTCTGACTACTTTTCACCAGTGCGATGAACATTCAGAGGAAAGTGGCATGATACGTCAGAGACTTTCAATGTCCCCTTCTATGTTACACATCATTTTTCTAGGTGGTATGCTGCTCCTTTCACCTATTGTTCCCCCATCTCGGTTTGGAGGAACATTTTACCTGACCATTTTGGTTTCAGGTAATTCCACTCCAACAGCCTCTAGATTTAGAAAAGTGTATTACCTGGGAAAAACAAGAGGCATATGTGCAAGCCACCTTGCCGTAGCTACACTATGAAGTTCTTCTCGTGTGCAGTGCATTTTTCCACTGCAGAAGACCAGGGCACCTGAATGAACTATTTAATACTTCATGTACTTCACTGCATGAAGTAATATTACCACGATGTGTTACCCACAGCACCTCATGTTCTGTGGAAATCCTAACCCTTATCTCTGAACACTAACCCCCAGAAGCTTGTTTCTGAATTTCCTAATGGTTAGAGGGAACGGCACTAAGCCGGTCTTCTTGTGTAACGTTTAATGAGACAGTGATGGTACTGAAAGCAGACCTGAAGATGTGGGGTTTTTTCTACTTATGTAAATTGGCTTCATAGGAGTCAATAGTATGAACTGCAACAGTCCATCACACACACACCCCTTCTCAACAAGAAGTCTTGTAAGGTTGATCTAGGAAAACACAGATCTAGGATTGGAAGAAAGATAATTATGGGGGATTCTTGCCTTCTTGCTTCTACCATAATTCTAGCAGTCTATTCTTGCTTCCTTAGCAAGCAAATTTCTCCTTATTCCTACTCAGACTTACTGTCAGATATAGAAAAGTGGATTACTCAGATCCTACGTAGCATGGAATGAAAAGAGAGGTAAGTACACACAGCAGTACTGTCGTTTTTAACTATCATTTTTAACTTGCTGTAGATCCTCAAGTACTTTGGAGCTGGAGTCTTTATAGATACCTGATTGTAATAAATATGTAATAAATCCTTGGACTAAGGATGATGCTTTTCCAATTGCAGTCTCAAGCTCTCATGACACCTGCAGACCCTGCAAAATAATCATAGAATCATAATCGTAATCGTAATAGAATCATAATAAATGTTCCTGCACTGCCCTGACTGTTTCATGTTGTGTACGGATGATTCCCCTCCCGTCCCTGCATACTTTAATATGAATTAAAGTATATAGCATATTTTATGTATTACTGATATAAAAATGAATGCTGATACACTTAGGCTTGTGCATTCACTATGCATTTATGTGAATAGTAAGACATTTCTTTATCTACAAACTGAATATTTACTAGTTGTTAGGTGTAACTACCTGAAGCACCCAACCCTTTGATATTTCATTCTCTGGCAATGATCCCAGTCCATCACTGAGAAGCTAAATAGTTTGCTTGAATATTCATAACGGCTAGTTGCTTTTTGAGGGTGGACAGACATAGGCATTAATTCAGGTTCCAGCTCAGCTGCCCATGAGGTGGCAGGCAAGTTAGGAGAGCAGTGAGTGGTCCTTCTGTATGTCAGGGCAGTGGAACTGTGGCCACTGACCCAACTCCCCCAAACCCCTGGCTTGGAGTGGGACTCCTTGCTCCTATGATTTGTGACAGAGCTGTTCAGATGCCAGATTTGCTCTTGAGATGTATTGGCAGTTCTGCCTTCTTATCAGTTTGAACCTTAGTTTTGTGCCTTTGGGGAAAAGAACATAGCCAGCTCAAATTCAAGACATTCCTAGCCTTTTCAGAAGGAGGAAAAGATAAATCTTTATTTCTTTTTTTCTTAAAGGCTGCAGTGTGCAAATATTCTCAAAATATTGAACATAGTTTTCATGACATAATACACAGTATTTAGGATCATTTTGTTATTTAAAAGAAAACTCTTCATAGTGAATCTACCCACAGCTGACAAGGCTGTTACTAGCTAATAACAAAAAAAAAAAAAAAAAAAAAGGAAACTGAAGGAATGGAGAAACAAAATGCTGTATTACTTAATACACATATATATCAAACTTTAGCTGCATAATTTAGTCAGAACTGGGTAGACATTATTGTGTGACATTAGGAGCAGATAGAAGGAAAAAAAATACCACCACTTACATGGTGTTGATGAATGATGTATTAACTGTGCGTAAATTGTATAAAACAGGCCAGGCAGATTGACAAAACTTGGCAAAAATAATTCAATCCACAGAGTCAAATTACGCAATAAAAACAAGCTGGTGCTATTCAAACTGGTACATTTCGCTTTTAAAAAGGCAGAAATATTCCTAGATTCCCAACAAATCATAGATTCCACTTGTTTTGGCCAAATCTCAGTCCCTTTCTAGTTCACGCAATACTTGTGAATATTTTCACAGTGATATAAATTTTGTTGTCATTCAGTTTTTCTGGTTCCCGATCACTTCTATTTATTTCCTAGGGTTATGAAAAAAGTATCTTAAGAAAATAACATGAGGGGATGTAGACTGGACATTACGTTTAAGAGGCTTCCTAAAGAACATGACTTTGCAGGGACAGTCGTGTGGCAAATGTTATGTTACAGGATATTCTGTGCGCTGTCACCTCGTTGCCTCATTCAGTAGCAGCTTAATATTATTTCTCCATAACATTTAGCATTATGATGTGTTCATAATATGTTTCAAATATTGAAAGAGGATACTATTCTTTGTTTTAAACTAAAGATTTCAGTGAAATCCTTGTGTATTTCCCCAAACATCCACTGTCAGTCACTATCATTGAGATAAATTTAATTAAAAATGTCTAATTCAATCACATCATGTGTTATTAATATACTTTTCCCTTGTGTGCTGTACATATTAAATTGTTATCATATGTATTCTGTCCTGAACATATCCCTGGCAGGATTCTTGTCACTTAAAATCTGCCCTGCTGTCAGAATGAACCATCCATCATTTTATTTGTTTGCTTGGAGCATCCTCCGCTGCTTGGGGTGTGGTGAGCTCCGTTTGTTTTGAGCAACTCAAACATCTCCCACAGTCTGCTCCCCCATCATAGCAAGGAAGAAAATGCTTGTTAAGTTTGAAGGAGGCACACTCTCAGTCACGGACAACGATGGGCTACTTCAAGGGCAGTAATAGGGGAAATCCTAAAGTACACAGAGCGAAAGAGCCGAAGCGTTCCTCACGAGGTGTAACAGTGACTTAGCAGGCTGAGAACTGTGTTTTCCTCTTCGTAGCTGTGATGTGAGGTCCAAAAACAAGGACAACATGGTGCTTTGGGTGAGTTTTTCCTCCTTTGGGACATGCTGCAACTAATTAGTCTTCTGTCAGAGAGAAGTTTTGAACATTTTTTCCTCTGAAACACCAGAGATTTAAAACAACTTGAAGTAAAGTAAGAAACTGGAGCATGCTATATGAGTATACAAGATACATAGCTAGTTTATAGACCAGGTTTTGAGAGGAAAACCGCCAGGAGATTAGTAACTAAGGGGGAGCAAGAAATGTTAGCTTACGCAGCAGGAGAAAAAATACCCCCAAGACTTTGAAACTTTGGATTTTACTCTTTCTTCATTTCCAATTGCATGAACTTGTGCTGTTTGGGAGTAGAGGGAGACATCACACAAAGAGCACCACTTGTAAGAATCTCACTCAACACATTTTCATGAAAGAAATTAACCAGGGACTCAATTACTCACAGTTCTTGGAAGAAGCTATATTGGCTGCCTTCCTGGTTCCACACATATTGCCTTTATTAGTCGTTATACAGCAAGTGAATCATACATGACAGAGCTGGTCTGGCTCTAATATTCTGAGGTTATCTGGTCCTATTTAGTGATGTTCCCTAGAGATCCAGATGTTCCCAAAGCCCCTCATGACAGTGAAGAAGGAAGAGAACTCATCCCAAACGGACTTCTGCTCTCTGCTGCTTATCTTTGACTAGGTAGTCAGTTAATCCAAACAGAGAACACAGAGATGGAGTAGAGGTTAACTAGTCTTCTCATCCATTCACAATCCACCATCTTGGATTTAGGCAGGATCATCTGCTCTAAAACCATTCAATCATCATCAAAACAGGGTAAAAAAGGGAGTGTCTAAGGTTAATCTAGAGAAGGGGAATGACAGAGCTCAGATAGCTTGACATTTGTTTATTTTTTAATTGTCATTAAAGGCAGTCCCAAGTAAAAATCCAGATCTATGTCATAAGTGTATGAGACAGAAAATATAGGTCTGGGCACATGTAATGCTCTGGCATATAAGATCATTGCTTTCACTCTAGACAAGCAATTTTTGAAAGGTTCTGGGTGACTCAGTGTCCTCCAACAATTTTTGATAATTAAAAGAATTTTTAAGGGTTCATGACTTAATGAACTACAGTTTTAAAAATAGTGTTGAGGAGCACACTTTGTTCTACCTTATTCTGAGAAAGGACCAGTGAGTATTTAGAGACCCATCCTGTTTTAAAAGGGAATGACATCATTAATATTTCCCACCCTTTGTCCCTCTGCCATCCTGCCTCTCACTAGTTACCTCTTTTCTTACCATGATTTCCTCAAAACCAGTATGGCAGCATATGTCTTTAAGCCTTCACCAGGCTAAGTAGGGATCACCCCCAGGCTGGAAAAAAAATCCAGTCAAGGAGAAGTTTATTTCAGGCCCTGTGTGGACTCACCTTTTTCACTCTGGTAAATCGAGTTTGTGAGCCTCCTGAAGATTTTTCAAAGGTTGATGTGTGAGGAGCAATCAATTCCTCCAAGAAAACACACAAAGGAGAGGCAACTTTCAAATACCTGAAGTCCAAGTCCCTGGAGCATACAGATGGGGTGCAGGCATCTAGATAGAGTTTGGCTCAAATTAAATTTTACTGGGAATGAAATGAAAGAAGATAAAAGGTAGAGAAATGTGCTAGCATTTTCTTTGCCTTCTAAGGAGCATGCAGAACAATTTATATTTGAAGTCCAAACCAGGTAAGACTGAGAAAGTTTCATTCATGTCTGCTGTGAAATACGAAGATGGCATTTTTAACAGGAATAGTTTTTATCCATGTTAATTAAGTTCATTACTGGGGGCTTGGTGAAGTATTTACTCGTGCTCTGGGATGGGATGTTGCCCTGTTTCAGGTAGAGACATATTTTAGCGTTGTTTTTCATAGCAGAGATAAAGTACTGAAAAAACAGGATCCAAATTACCACTTCTTAGAGTGCTTTTCTGGCTTGAATCCACAATGTTAGAAAGAACTCCAAATTAAAAAACAGGTGCACCATGTCCAAAGGCATTTAGGTGCCATTTAGGTGCCTAATTGTCTATGAAAACAGTACGAGCTGTTGAAGATCTTGACAAGTGTGATTAATCTCAAGGGGACTGACATTCTCCTGCATTCTCGCAGCTTCTCCTAAGCCGTGACCCAATATTGCCACGACGACCTATTCCACAGGCGGCTGAATTATCACGCAGATAAGCTATGTGCCAAATGCTCTGCGTCAGCAGTGGGATAACACGTTTTATAATTCCCATTCAGCAAGATGGCTTTAAATGAATGTTGTTAAGGAGCCACAAGTGGAATACTTGCATGTAGCAACTATGGATGGGGTGGGTACAGCCACTGAGACTGAGGAAACTCAAGACCAGGAGACCAGCCCAAGGCTCTAGATGTAAAGTACACTCAGGAAAACAGAGAAATCAAGGCTACCCCAAACCAAAGAGCAAACCAAGATCATGGTCAGGAAATCAAGGAGCTTGTACTAAATGTCTTGGATAAAGAGGAGTTAGGCCTAGCATGAAATAAGGAAGGTTAGGCCAGGAGCAGGAATGGCACAGAACCAAAGGGGATGCAAGGCACTGAAAGCAGCCTGTGGGGTTGACTCCTGTGCCTGAATCAGAAACATACAGAAGTCAGGCTTCTCAGGACACCCATCTCCTAGGAAAGTACTGAGCTCAGCTCCTGGCTACAGAGCCTGGTTGCTTAATCAGGACCTGAGAGAGGAGGATATGTGCCTAACCTGGTGCGAATGATCAGTTTGTTCATTCGGTGTAGATATGTCAGTTTAGAAGCAAGGAAAATTTGTATAATGGAATCACCAGATCTCTTAGCTTTCTTCTTTTCCATCTTAAGAAACTCTGTGGATGATGTCTCAGGACAGGAAAGAGGTTCGGTTGTGTGATGGACTGTACCATCTCCGAGGCCTCCTTTGGCTCTGGGGCTATGCTATAGCCCTTTGTGCTCCCCAGGCACTCCTGCCAGATGTGCTCACAGATCAAGACAAGCTCTGCGTTCAGGGCTGGAAAGCAGAACAGGTTTTCTCTAGCGGTGGTGACAAACATTGCTGTGAAGGAATTGGGCACCAGTTGTTTGTGTTTCATCTCAGTGTGAGACAAAAGATATGGATTACAGTCATTCCTGAAGTGTGGCCACATCAGAAGCCTAACGTAGTCATGAATTCTGTAGATTAAAAGTAGGTATATCCTTCAATAGCTTGCTGAATCAGAGGCACTGGGGATGGTAGAAGGTTAGTCTGTTAGTTTAAGTACAGCATACAATAGAAGTCAGGCACTCACACTGGAGGCAATGTGCAGCAACATCAATATGAGTGTGCTTGATATTGATATTGCTAGGTAACTGCTATCTGCAGCACATAACAGCTTACGTTTTAAAAATCAAAACAAAACTTGCACACCTAAGTAATTTTTAATGGCATAAAATTCTGGTGTAGACCAGAGCAAAGAATAAACATGTTATGTATTCTTCATGTCAGATCAACACCTTTTGTAGTTGTCATTAACCAAATTTTAAAAAACCATGGTTGCTTCGAATCCAAAATGTCTCAGCTTTACTACTAGGTACGTGGAAGGAACACGTGTGTAAAACAAACATTGATCAAACAGAAAATGTAGTGTTTCTGTTTTAAAAATAAGGCATGTAATGAGAAAATAAAAATTATTTATGAAGTCAAACGACTTTTAAATCTTTAAATTCCCCACATACCTTCTAGGATTATAGTAACCTGTGGAAGGTCATTATAGTTATAAGGCAAAAGATTAAATAAGCACTTAAGCAGACATAAATAAAACAGACAGGTTAAAAGCTATTAAATTGAACAAGACTAGAGGGAAACCTAATCAGTGCTGTAAAGGAATCCAAACTTACACAGAACGAAACAAGCACAGTGTTGAGAATAGCTAATGGGAAGTAGCAACTCTGGAAATACAAAATCTTATGAAGTCCTTAGTCATCTGTACCACACAAAGTTCTTGGGTTACATTGAGAAGCACAAAGAATTTACTACAGGAAAACTTCTGTAGGTAGTTCAGAGCTTTCCCCCGAAATAACACAAAGCAGGAGATAAAATTTGTGTGGAGATAATAAAGTAATATGGTTGAAAACTAGTAACTAGATGGAGGCGTAAGGGCACAGCCTGCCATGGTGTTTGCTCAGCTGGGGGCTGTGCCCCTTCCTCCCACACAGCTATCCCTCTGAGAAGGGAGAAAAAGGGGAGGATGGAAAAAGGGCTTGAAAATGGACAATGCTTCAAGAGCAAGCATCATTCCTAGCAAAAAGTCAGGGTGAAGGAAGGCACCACCTTCTGACTTAGGAAACACTGAAAGGCAGTCAGCCAGTCATTTGGAGCAGGAGTGTGTGTGAAGAGCTGTGCCAACTATAGAAGAGGGGGTGGGGGGTGGAAATGGAGATGCGGTGGATCCTGTGCCTGTTGGGCCGCAGGTAGAAACAAAGTTTAATCTCTAAGCAAGAGGTTTCATTTGTCCCAGGGAAAAATAAATAGGCAATACATGAAAGAAATATGTATAATAAAAAAGAAATAGGAGGTTTTTAGTCACTCTTGTGTTCCAGAGGTGTAGCTCCACTGAATCCACTGAGGGACTTTTTTCCTAATAAAGCTTTTCAAAGGAGGGATTGATTATATCCCAAGTATGGATATTTCTAAATATGTCTGCTTTTATATATTTCTCAATATTTTTATTTTTCTGACTTTTGTCTGAACAAAAAAAAAAAAAATAAACAAAACCATGTACTTAACTAGTTCTGTGTGCCTCAAAAAGTATGCATGCTTTCTAGAGAAGAAAAAATAGCATAAAATTTTTTGTGGGGAAAAAAACCCCACCAAAAGACAGAATAAATTTGAAAAGTTATGGAGGTTACCATTTAAAAATGTACATGTTGCTGTCATGCAAAGCTATCCCGGCAGCTCCACTCTCTGTTTCAAATGGTACAGGGTGCCAAATTTGGATAAATGTTGACTTTTCATGGCACCTGATGTACCAACAGGCATAGACGTTACTTAATTCAACAGCATCAGTTAAACACAGGTCATCGCATTAATTAAGAGTGTATCTGTTACAACTGATCATTTTGTTCTCCCTAATTTTAATAAGGAATTTTGCCAACATGTTTACTGGAAATATTACAACATCTTCCTGCGCTGAGAAAACCCAAAGGGCCTATTTATCTGGTTCAACTGTATTCTTGTTTAAACAGAAGGTCATACTGAAACCAAAGGATTGCTGTTTTGCCCAGAAGACAGGTCTGAGATTGGAGTTAAGAGTACGGCACGCCTGTGGGAGGAAGAATCCTTTTCCACGGGCCATGTAAGTCGTTCTGAGCGAAAAGACCACCGACATCAAAGATGCACCGAAGAATGACAATCACAGCCGCTGCAACTGAATGAACCGAAGCGCAGGAAGAGAAGGGTTCTTGATTTTATTTTCTGTGCATGCCATGATTTGACATGTATTTAACCAGGACAGGGCTAGGCACCCAAAAAGGGTAAGAAAAGCAAACTGAACTCAGGCAAAGAATGCTTTGTCCTACCTCAGATTTAGCCCTCAGGTGATCAGGCACTGCATGCTTTTAATTTTACCAGCTAGGGATAGTTTTTAAATGTTCAGAGAACAAACGTGACTGAAGATTGAGCGTGACACAAGACGTCATGAATGCTTAAAGTTGCGGGTCCTTCGGCCAGAGGAGGAAGATGCGGAGGGGAGTGTTTTGTCAGATCCAGGGTGAGAATGTCCCTGCATAAACAAAAGGCTCGGGATTGGACGTCCGATTAGGGAAGGAGGAGGGGGGGGGAAAGAGGGTTAGGTCTGCCCACCAGGTTGTGGGGCTGGAGGCTGGCAGGGAGGAGCGGAGCCGCAGGCGAGCGGAGCGTGTGGGGCGGCGGAGGGGAGGCGGGCGGGCAGGCTGGTGTGAGCTGTTTGGCCACCGGAGCCAATCGAAAGCTGGGGCTTGAGCCTCTCGGCGGGCAGTGCCTGCGCCGAGCCAGTGCCGAGCGCTCCTCCGTCACCGGGACCCGGCGAAGCCTCCTCGCTCTCCCCGCGCACCGCTCTCCTCCACCGAGCGCCTATGGGCATCAGCAGCCGGCGAGGGTTTCGCACCACCGCCACCGGCAGCAGCGGCAGGAGCAGCAGCGGCAGCAGCAGCGGGCGACGACCGCCACCCCGCTCCATTGCCCCTTGGGATCTATAGCCGGCAGGACGGAGCGGGCTGCAGACCCTTCCCCGCCTCCGCGCAGGTATGGGGCGGCCGCGGAGCGCCGTGATCCGGCACCGCTTCTCTTGCGGGGCCGACTCCCTTCCTCCTCCTCCTCCTCCTCCCCTGCCCGCGTACGCTTCTCGCCCCTCCGCGGGGCAGCGCGCAGGGTCGGCGGGCGCGGTGGCGGTGACAGCGCGGGGCTGCCCGGCAGCGCCTCCGCCCGCCGCATCCCCACGGCAGCCCCGCGGCACAGCACCCCGCGTGGGCGCCCGCCCTGCCCGTCCCCTCCGCGGCGATCTCCGCCGGCGGCGGTGGCTGGACGTCTCGGCGGGGCGCTGCCAGCCCGTGGGGCGTTTCCAGGGGCGCTCGCTCGTTCGGGAGAGCCGGCAGCGTCTGGGTGTCGGGGCTTTGCTCTGAGCGCCCCGGGCAGTTACCTGCACCGCCGGGTACCCGGGGTTTGCAGCGTCGCGGCTCCACGCTCCCTCCCGAGTGAAAACCAGAGAGAAAAAAAAAAAAAAAAAAGAGGGAGATCTCGGGCTTGAAACCGGTGCCCCTTTGTACCTTTCTTTCTTTGCTTTGGGTTAATGATGGTTTGTGATTATGAAACGCCGCGAGGGATCAGCTCCAAGAGCGAAGAGCGTTACTTTAAGTCATGAGTTGGAAATATACATACATGTATGTGTCTACACACACTGGTGGTTTTTTTTTTTTTTTCCCCTTGCAAATGAGGATTATAATAATACAAGCCCATGTCTGTCTCACAAGGAGCTCCTGCTTGACTTTCAGCTAAAGCTAAGGAAATATTTGCGCTTTCACAGGTCTTGCAGAATTGGAGTCACAGGTCTTATAAAAAATTGCAGTGGCATTTGGCTGAACAACTCTTATTTTTAGCACGCTATTGTGAAAGTGGTTATATAACTTTTGGTGGATTTTTGAGGGCAAAATTAACAGCTCATAGCAACTTAAACCTCTTTTTTTCTGCAAAAGAGGAGAAATAGGCTGGATTAAAACCCGATGAGTAGAGACAGATGAACTTCAGCCTGACAAATGACCGCAACAGGGTTTCCCTAAGGAAGAGCCCCAGGTTAAGGATCTCACAGCCCTCCTGAGAATCACCATGCAGCAGGTGCAAGATCAAGCAGTGTCTGCACAGAGCCCTAATTAGCAGGCTGGTTATCAGGCTGCTTCAAGGCTGTTTCTTGCTAAACCAGGGAGAAATCAACATCCCACTAGTGCCAACACAATACAGATACTGTCTTCCCGTAGGGGATTAGTTTGTTGCTTGAACTCCAAGAAGTACATGCCACCTGAAATATTTGCTTACAATCTCTGATGCATTTTAATGCAGATGGTTTGCTTGCTAAACTTGATGCGTAGTCCTCGGGCTGGCCTTCCCTCATCTCTTTCCAAGAGTTAAGGAGGAATACTAAAGGTCTAAGATTTTTAAAGAAGAGCCCTGAGAAAAAGAGTCTAATAGAAGTAAGGAAGAGCAATCTGCTTCTTACTGAAAGGCAGGACATGAGGTTTGTGTTTCAGTATCCAGACTCTGAGCAAGGGACCTCTCTCTCTCACTTTGTTGCATGGTCCTCATGAACTGCTGTAATCCAAGACGTGCAGCGAAGTCTTAAATTCTGAACACTTGTGCATGATTACTGTGAAACTGAAGAGAGTGGACCAGTTTGCTAAATCCCTGTTGTCGGATGAGCGAGAAACCTAGCAGGTAGAATTTTGCCTTCTTGCATCCCTTGAGCCCGGTGTTTGTGCAGAGCTCTTGTGCATTGGGTGGAGCTACATCTGGTAGCAGTGAGGTTTACTGAGCCTTCCTTCTCAGGATGGTAAGTAAGTGAAAGACATATCAGTGAAAAGCGTCATTAGGATCTCTAAAAGGGTGCCACAAAAATAAATGCCATTAACCCTAGATTCTGAGGTGATTGGTTTAGCTGACCTATTTATTTTTATTTATCTTTCAAATAGACTGTGCTGTCATGAAACATAACTTTCAATGTGGAATAGAGCAAAGGTATGAGTAGTTGAAGACTTAAGCTGAGGAGATTTTTGTTTCTTTCCATAGTATCAGGTGAGGGTAAAAATTGATATCTGAATTGCCAACTGAACTGTATTGATAAATCCTGTCCTCTGGAAAATGCTTGGTTCCAGTCGCCATTTGTCAGTGCTTCTGAAAGTGTAAATCCCGTAGATCCAGATCAACCTCTTTTGTAATAAGTAGTTTAGTCCTGCTGTGGTTTTGCTTGATAAATTTGGTAACTGGTGAATTCCAACTGCTCAATTTCATCATTCAATGCACACCATTACTAAATTCACATTTAAAAGATTCTAACTCAAGCACCAGAAACTGGTAAATTGCAGTTTTGTTGGTCTTAAAATGACTGATAAATTGGAACTATTTTAACGATCAGTTCAGGTCACTGTGCAGATTTACAGACATCCGGAGAGTCTCTTCAGGAGCGGCACAAAAAGGTCTTTCGCTCTCACAGATGCTCATGGGTGTGGTTGTGCATTTATAATAGTGTTGTGGTTCGTGTCAGGAGTGTACTTTTGACGCCAGTCTCCCAGTTGTTCCCACTTACTGTCCATCTCCGTATACCTCATGGTGGGCCAGCTGGATTCCTTTAGGATGAATCTAAATGAGGAGATGTGCTTGAGTCATTGCTGGAAACTCGGTCTGTGGGACCAGACCAGAGCTAGCCTGAAGTAAAACCCTATAAACCGCATATAGCGTTGGTACAAAGTCTTCCGTGCCTAGCTGTTTTGCTGTGTATGTCAGTTCCAGTCGGGCTGTGCTACCTGCTAACACAGCCCTGGCCTGTTTGAGGCAGACGCTGACCGTCCTTCCCAGGGCTGTGGGCTAGTCCCCGCTTCTTGCCCCGTTGCCTGCCCGTGTGTTACCAAGAAGCTCCATCTGGCCCGGCAGGAGAGCACAACCTTGCAACAAGCCGTGGCTGCCCTACTTGTATGTGCACACACTGAGCTCTCTTCACTGCTAAAAGGCGGTGGCTAATGTTTTATTATTTTTTTTATGGTCTGGCGTGTGATAGCGGGTCACTTTTTGGGTGCAAACTTGGGATAATGCAGCCTTGCGCTTGTCTGGTGAATGTGAACACAGCATTTAGGGAAGGGCATGGTGCGCCCTCACTGTTGTTTGCCTGTCTCTGGCTGTGGTGCTTCTGCATGTAAAGGTACACCAGGCTGTATTTATGTTCCTCATTGCGTTTGGGTGTGGCTTGAAACTTATAAAACTGTCCTTTGGAAATGCTGTGCTGTGTTTCCTGGGCGCAGCATCTTGGCTGACTACATTTCCCATAACTTACCAGCCCAGGGGAAGGTGCTGCTGGTGGTGGCAGTTCCTGGGTCCCAGCACATGATGGGATACACCCTCTGGCCCTGGAGGCCACTTGCCCCAGGCAGCTGGGAATGTGTGATGCCCAGGGAGATGCTTAGAAATGTCCACTTAAAACTTTTGACAAAAAATGCAAATATATTTTTGTCTGTAGTTTTCACTCTGAAAACTTTTCAGTGCTCTCTTGTTTGGTGACTTGCCTGGCTTTTTGCATGTCATTGCTTTTTTCTTTTAGTTTGCTTTCTTTGTGAAAATTAATTTAAATAGAAAAATAGTTTTGTCAATTAGAAACCATTATTTTTTGTATGAAAGCATTTCTAACTAGAAAATACATGATTGAAGCAGTTAGGGACCAGATCCTTCTTACTCAGTAACAGATGATGGTTGTCATTGCTACAAAAATGGGATTTCTGATCACACTTCTGTTTTACCTACATTTTCAAAGGGATCGTGATGGAAACCCTAGTATTGAGTGTGTATAGCATGAATGATATAAAGCCCCGCCTTGTTCTGGATCGCTGTAACTGCTCCAAGACTGCTTTTAGATAGCAGAAAATCTTGTGCTATTTGGAACAATATGAACTGTAAACCGAGAGCTTTTGCTTCCCAGATGACTGTATTTCTGTTGCTAGAGGTTGTCTACTCCAAACCTTATTCCAATACATAGCTGCCCTGTGGGATGGTGTAGATTTTTACGAGTTGTGTAGATTACGGTCATGTCATTTGAAGCCATGGTATTTCTTGTTCTTGGTGCATAAAGCCATTTATTATCATTTTTAAAGAAGTGTGTTTTGTTTGGTTTTTTTTTTTTAAGGTTGTTTCAGAAAGGGAAACAGACCATAGGTATCTCTCTTGCTCCAGGATGTTAAAACAGAGGGCAATCTATCTTTCAATTTCTGGTGTGACACAGTCATGGCAACTACAGTTGTAACATGTCTTTGTCAAAAAGTCATCTTACAGCATTTGCTTTTCCCATTCATTTTTTTTTTTTCTTCTGGGCATAACCATGCTTATCTTTGAGATTCTGTATATTCTTTTCTTGCTGTTGCTGTCTACATAATATCTGTAAGAGTTATAGTGGCATATTTTGGATTAGTTGTAAAACTAAGGGGGATTTACTAAGGTCAGTTTTTCACAGAGGCTGTGCTGCCCTATAGCATTAGTTATACTGTAAACCTATGTTGTATATGGAAATACTCATGCTACTGTCTTTACTACAAGCTTCTTTATAGAAAGAAAAAGGTAATTTTATCTCTCATTCCAGACAGTTTTAAAGTGTCATTGTTGTTTAGGAAGTACATATTTTAAGAAACCATAATTTGTAATGAAACTAAGAGGAAATTAAAACTGTGATACATTCAAATAGAAAAAGTCTCAGAAAGATTAAATTTCTGCCTATTTTGTTTTAAGGAAGTGGGAGGAGTAAAGTACACCGGGAAAGGAAAATATATTATTTACCCTCCAATTTCATTTTGGAACTGGTTTTTATTGAGTGTGATGGGCAGTGCACAAATACAACATCAGACTGTGGATTTAACAGCAATAAATCTACAAAATTTCCTGAATTTTTAAGTTCTCTTAGAACTTGGAAACAGCATTTGTACAACTCGCGCAGAACGTGTTGTTGATCTTGTCTTGTACAAACACTCGCTTGAGTTGGAAAACTGTATTCAGCTGCTGCTACAAATGAACTAGCTGCCCTTCTTCACTTGTGTGCAGTTGTGTTGTGGATGCCAGCCATGTCTAGTCTATCCTATTACTCTGCTTAAGCGCTGTTATGATAACGCTAAATAGCCTGATATTCTACAGTAGTGCTAACAAAAAAATAAACAGCATTGTAAAAATTCTGCATGACCATTTCTGGCATGAAACTACAGGTTTTTTCCTGGTGCAAATCTCAGACCTCATCTCATTTCCAGGGAGTCCAAAACACTAGTTTGGCTTAGAGTTGAGCGGGATCCTGCCCATAAATCTGGCCAGTCTCCATACAGATAACATCTGGAAAGTTGTCATTTAAAAATATGTGGGAGAGCTTGGGATAGGGGTGTAAACAGTGGGTCAGAGCTTCTATCCAAAATGAAAACATCCCAGCTCTCAGATGTCAGACACCCTTGCTCTAGGCATGTTTTTTTGTTATGATCCATCTATCGTTTGTCAGTTTGTGTTCCGTCAACATAATTTGGAGCATAGTGTCCTTTGTGAGGAACAAGAGGAGGTTGACAGTCAGGGAAGTTGGGGAAGATGTGAACATGTCGCATGACTTAATGGATACATCCAGTAAAGTCTCCTGTTAAAGAGAGAGATGGCTATCGCTTGGATTTCAATTTAATTTGTTCTCTGGCTGACACCTTTCAGATTACTACACACAATGGCTTTATACTAAGCATGTTTGTTGACTTTGGTCTATATTCTTCATTAATGAAGCCCATGGAAACTTTGCCTGATACTTCAGTGGGAACAGCTTTTGCCCAGATACTCTTAAGAGGTAATACTTACAAACTGAAACAAAATATGAGTACCTTGGATTCTGTGTAGGCAGGGAATGATTGTTGATCTGCCTCTTCAATATTTCCATTTCTTACTGAAGCTGATCCCTAAGTAAAGTCATAGCCCAGAACTTGTGACTTCTTAAGGATATCTAAAGCCAAAGATTCAACTGTCACATAAACCGATGATTAGAAAAATTTATAGTTTTATTCAAAAATCACAGAAAATATGTGAAAATAGCACCATTGTATGCTATTTTTGTTACACATAATGACCCTTTTTCTATGGGAACCCCGAAGCAAGCAAACAAATGCACACAGTTGGAAATTCAGCTAGTTTCTGACATCTGAAACTGTCTTGCTTTGGGGTTCCTAAAGTCCCTTCAGTCACTTACGTGACGTTATTCAACAACTCAATCCACGTTACAATTTTTTTCTCTTGTTTTGTTTTAAACTGTAAGACAAATCCCACCTTTGTCTACCATAAATTCCTCCCAAATGAAGAGAAGCTTTAAATACAAATTGTACCATAATAAATCCCATTTGGTTTTCTTTATCCGCTTTTTTTTTTGAAGTCGTCTGCACTTGATGTTCTTTCTTCTTGAAGGAGCATTGAAAAAGCTCCTTCATGAGCTACGATTCTCTACTTTCTAAATTCTACATCCAAAATGCCACTTGCTTTATCCTTCAGCTCAGATAGACTGCTTCCAACTAGAAAAATATTTTATGTCAGTGTTTCAGTAGCTAACTTTAAAAGTATGATGCATGCAAACACTATTTTGAGTACCAGTCAGAAATTGCCAATCTTCTCTTTATAAAAATAAGTTTCATTTTTTTTTTTTCTTTCAGTTTAAAATCTAATATTTTCTAAAGCTTAAAGTTTTTTTGAAAACAAGTTTATTGTGTCATTCCAAGTTGAGCCTAGTTCTTTTCTGGACATCGCTAAGGTTTCTTTAAAAGAAGGATATGTTATTACAGAAAGAATGTTACTCTTGTTTGCCAGAGAACTGTACTATGTTTACTATAATAGGATTAAAGGAAATTTGAAAGTCAACGCTAGCTCAGTGGGAAACTGATAAACACACGTTGTACTTGCAGGAACACTCTGCCCAGTAGTATTAGGAAATTTATCACTATTTATTTAGCAGTTCAGACTTTATCCGACAAACAGATTTGTTGTCCATTTAAAACTATGCCAGACGTTGAAAGACTTAACAATATGGATGTGATTTGTGGAATCTGAACTATTATCCTGGCATAGCTATCACATGTGGCTTAGCACTGGGACTCTCATACCATAGACTCTCAAAATAAGGAGTCTGTAGCTTATGGATCCTGTTGCTTTCCAAATCTGTGGTTTGATTCCTGGCACTTCTGGTTAGGTCAACTGTTATAGCCACAGTCATAAACAGTGATTTTCAGAATCTGAACAAGCTAGACAAGGGTGTAACTCCTTGGAAAAGTTATTCTGGAAGAGGCAAACCCAGCAATATCTCTGGATCCATATCTGGTACTGGCAGGCTCTACTGTTGAGAAGGAATGGCTGTCCAGTCTCATATTTACTAATGTTTGTTTATTTGTGCCTCGGCCAATGTTTCAACTAGAGAGTGAATTCTGGAGAAAGAAAAGGCCACAGGGATGACTTTCCATTCCGAAGTACATGTCATTTTTACATGGACACAAACGCTGCTTACAAATCAGTAAAATAGAATCAAGTCATTTTGCTATGAAATTCATGCAGGAATTTATATATTTTTTTAAATATCAAGAGTAGAGGGGAATGCATAATCCCAGTGCGATACATAAGCTGCTATTGGAAATGTTTCCATCACCTCCAAAACGCAAAAGTGGGAAGCTACTCGCCGTGTACTTCTGAACACCAGACCAGTGGGCCATTCCCACCATGTGCTGGGAATTAGTAAGAGCTGCAGGATGGAGTTGCTGTTTGTTATGGAAGCTAATGCTGTGAGCTGTTCATGCTGTGTATGGTAATAGAATTATTTGATAAAAAGACAGTTAGGGAAATTAGTTTACTTCTAAGATGCTCGCAGCTCTGAAATATCTTAGAAAAGTGCCTAAAAAGCAAGGATCATTTTTGTGTGTGAAATACATGGATTTGTTTGCTATCCATGAAGTCACCCCAGAATACCCATTTCTTCTTCTGTTCGTGCAAGATGTGAATGTGAGCTGCTAATCTGCTTTGACATATTCAAATCTGAACAAATCTTTCATCCTGTTCAACACACTAGTGCTGAGGGGGAATAATCTCCTTTCTCCGGTGTTCCTCTCCCACCCAAATGATCTTTAAAGGTCTGTGGAATCACTGGAAATTACCTTTCCCAGGCAGCTGAGTTATCCTTTCATTATGGTCTTTCTATTGTAACCATGGCCAAGGTGCAGTCCAGTGTGTGTGGAGTCTCTGAGACTGTCAGCGATGATGGGAGTTTTCACTTTGGAACTGTGGACACATGGGTGAGTCCATACCAACGTGTTGTGGTTTAGCCACAGCCGGCAACTGAGCACCACATAGCTGCTCGCTCACACCCCTCACCCCATGGGGTGGGATGGGGGAGAGAATTAGAAGGGGAAAAGTGAGAAAACTCGTGGGTTGAGATACAAGCAGTTTAATGGATAAAGCAAAAGCCACACACAAGCAAAGCAACATAAGGAGTTCATTCAGCACTTCCCATCGGCAGGCAGGTGCTCAGCCATCCCCAAGAAAGCAGGGTTCCATTACATGTAACCGTTACTTGGGAAGACAAACACCATCACTCCCAACGTCCCCCTCTTCCTCCTTCTTCCCCCAGCTCTATATGCTGAGCATGATGCCATATGGTATGGAATGTCCCTTTGGTCAGTTGGGGTCAGCTGTCCCCGCTGTGTCTCCTCCCAACTGCTTGTGCACCCCCAGCCTGCTCACTGGTGGGGTGGGGTGAGAGGCAGAAAAGGCCTTGGCTCTGTGTAAGCACTGCTCAGCAGGAACGGAAACGTCCCTGCATTACCAACACTTGTTTTCAGGACAAATCCAAAATGTGGATTTCTTCTACTATGAAAAAAATAACTCTACCCCAGCCAAAACCAGCACAGAAGGGTTTCCTGTCTCAAGGGAGACTGTTGTGTATTTCATTCCACTGGCAGTCCAGGCTCCAGGTCATGGTGGGGCCGAGTTCTGCAAATCCGTCCTGGGCAACCTCACCTGCAGTTTGAAGAAATCTTGGTCTTACTCTAACATTAAATAAAACAAAATTGTTGCCTATTTAAACTCTTCTGCTTAGCTTCATCCACATAGATCGGCTACAGTCAGAGTGCTTGCAGCGTGCTCCATTATATACAAATTGTAACTCAAGGCTGCGGAAAGTTGCCAGCTCATCTCCCCACTCGGACGCCAGTTTCATTTACTCATATAAATAACTGGATAACAGTCAAACATGATTGACTTAGGCTGTTATTTTTTCAGAATGTTTAAGATACAGGAATCTTGAGGTACTACTGCAGTGCTGCTTGGGCTTTTTTCACACTGAAATTTAGGTGTGTTTGTTTATAATGTCGAAATGTATTTGTCATTTTATTTCTCATGGGTTTAGATTTATCTTTACTGTCTACAGGACAACACAAAATTAGTTGGTTTTTATTGTCATATTAGCATATGCATGGTTAGATTTATACTCATTCAAGAAAGGCTTAGTTTCCCAATGAAAGTGAACTGCAATTTAAGATACTTAGGTTATGAAGTGCTCAAAATTAGATATTTCCGTCTGTCCATCCCCCCCCCCCCCCCCGATATTTATTTTTCCTTTAAAAACACTTGAAAAATGGCTCAATTTGCCATTATTAAGGCTGATGCCTTAATTTGGGCATCAAATGCACTGTAACTTTTGAACTTCTAGATGCATGATACAAACAGCTAATGTATACAGAGAGATCAGATAGCATTGCTGGTGGGTTTTTTGGAGTGAGAGATATGCTTAATTATTTAAAAGTTTTGCTTTTAAATAAGTGCTGTCTTCTTGCTAATTGTACACCTTTCCTAAAGCTTCTGTGATGGCCTTTTTCTTTTGTCACATGACCAATTTCTTTGAGGGAGCAGAATTTAGTAGTCTCTGCAAAGTATTAGTGATCCAGTAAGTATTCCTGATTTGTTATGCTGACTAAGGTTATGCCTATGGTGTCACTTTAACTGGGCATAGATCTACACTTGTGCTGAAGGGGTCATCTTGCTCTTGGTTCTGCTGCTAGGTTGCGTCTTAATTCTGTTACAGACTTTATTTGTGACACCTGGCGTGTCTTAAATGGTACACTCAGTATCTATGGGAAATTGGCTCAGAAATTGTGCTGTAAATCTTGACGTAAGTGTTCAAAACACTGGATGTCTTCTAGCTGACAATGTACATGGGTGCAGACTCCTTGCATGGTATCTTGAAAACGCTGTTAGTACTGGGTGGCCTTAGTAGTCTAGATAGACAGGATCAGTTGCTAAGTATGGAAGATCTTTGAATAAGCTTGCTATTTAAGAGACAGCCCTAAGACCAGCATTCCCGAATTTTCTGGTCAATGGCATGAACAAGTAAGTGTGGTGAGGCACATGTCTAGAGAAGCTGTGGATGCCCCATCCCTGGAAGTGTTCAAGGCCAGGCTGGATGGGGCTTTGAGCAACCTGGTCTAGTGGAGGGTGTCCCTGCCCATGGCAGGGGGGTTGGAACTAGATGATCTTTAAGTTCCCTTCCAATTCAAACCATTCTATGATTGTATAACAATGGCATTGTTTGAACAGAACCTTATGGGTCACTTTACAGGTTTTAAAAACTGTTAGTGTCATTGAAGACTTAAAAAAAAAAAAGTATTAAAAGCTAATATGCTTGTATTATAAACTTCTTGTTACAGTGTGATATATGTGTATGTAAGTAAATATGATTAGTATGAAAAGGCATAGCCATGACCTTACATGTAGATGCAAAAAAAATTGATGTTTTGCTTTACTGCAAAGCCCATAAGGATGTGAATTTTAATGCGGATTTGCACATGCTAGATTAAAATAATTCCTATGCAGTAAACAGTGTATTAGTTCAAGAGAATGCAAAAATACCTTTTATACTTTAAAAAAAGGCACTGTTAACCATGCCTTCTGTATAGTGGCAATTTCTGCCCAGTGTATATTGTTCTGCTATTATCTTCATTATTTAACGTTTCTAGCCTGGGATATCCCGAACTTGTGGTTTACACAAGATCATCCATAGGTGTAAAATACATTTTTACTGTAGCAAAAGAAAGAGACAACAGCTAATTGCCCTTGCACTTTTCTCATCTGAAGCAGTGTATCTAAACCCAGGTACTGCACAGTAGGGAAGAGACGGTTTGCTTTTCATGAACTGAATTATTCCATATATAGATTGTCCTGTAACATATCAGTTAAACTTTATATGATTTTGGCAGTAGTTCTGAGTTAACATCATACTTAAATGCTAACTTTCAAAACAGCTATGTAAATATTTAGGTTTTATAATAAAACTCGTGTAATTTAGTTTTGCAATTATTTCATCAGTGTTTCTGACTTGTACATATTATAAAGGTCAGAGTTCATTACAAATTTGAGTGAAACTCGGCTAGGTACTCTGAGATACGGAGGTTACCCTAATAAAGATATGTTCACTAAAGAGTTGACATTAACGCTTCTGAACTTCATTCTTTAAGAGTCACCTTATTTATAGCAAGATAAATGCACTTTCAGCTCTAATTGCGCAGAGTGGCAAAAACATTCTTTGGATAGCCTAAGCAATTTAAAATATATCTTACCTGGGAAACCTCAGAGGATCTATTTATTCGAGAAGTTAGGAAAATTTAAGGGATGTATACTTACAGCCTGGATTTCAGAATATGCAAGTGCTGCTTGGACATTTTAGGAGGATTCAATTTCTTTGAATTAAATAGGATGTTTTAAACATCATAAGCTATGTTTTCACAGAGTTTATAAGATAGATATCATGACATGCTAGAAATATATGAGAGAACTTGAAAAGTGTATTGAAGAAAAAAAAAAAAATCCAAACAGATTAATGCTTTTATGTAACTGAAAAAAAAGAAAAATGCAAATAGTGAGGAAGCCAGTTAAGCTTTTCAGTGTTCTGTCAGCTTTAACTACAAGTTAAATTCCAAACTGTTTATGGCTTCAGAATGTGGGTGGGTGGAGGGGGTGTTCACAAGTGTGTTGTTGTTTTTTAACCACCTTTAGGATTTTCTTTATTCATTATAAACTATTCCACTCACTCACTGGTGGTTTTAAATATTTTTAAATGGAAAATTAACACACTTCCTAAGAAATATTTACAAAGTGCATCTTTACTGTAAGATATCTGTCTGTAAGCTATTAATCTCATAGGATATAGCCTTTTCTAGGAGTTTGTACATACACCTTGCTGTTACTAAAGCTTTTCATCAAGAAGTCAAATGGGACCTATTCCTCTGTAGGCTTCCTTGGTTAGTGTATGTGAGGGAACTCATGCCTAACTGCTAGTAGATTTGATGTTGTATAACCTTTGCAAGTATTCCCTGCATGTTAATTCTTGACAGATAGAATTACTTATTCACCATTGACTTATCTTTGAAGAGTGATTTACTTTGTCACTATGTAGTCATCTTCATACTATGTTGAGACAGCAGTCTCTCTCCAAATCATCTTGTGGCATGCAACCATTTCCCTGATAGAAAACTGTAGTTAGAGGTCTGTAGAAGGAACGTGCAGGGGAAGATGGAAGCAAGACAAATGTTGGCAATTGGCATAAGGCAGAAATCTGTGGTGTCTGTAAAGAGGAGGGTAGTACATTTGTAGCTTTTGCTTACTCCTATTTATTGGGTTGCTCTCCAAGACGTGCTGGGGCTATGGAGCGAGCAAAGTTAAGTATTTAGCCATTTTTTCTTTCACTGTTTTTGCTCATAGGAGTATGATTTGCCCCACAAAAAAGATCACAAATCAAGAACCACTGTGACGTTGCCATGCTATCTGGGTCACCTTCTCATATCAGCTTATCCTGTACATAAAATATGCCTGTTAGCCCAATCTTGCATTTATATATGACTTGCAACAAAACCTTGACACCTGCGTAAGTTAATGAAAGGTGCCTTTTGCTTTGATTCTAGATATTGCTGCATGGTCTCTGAGTAACTTAGGAAGAATCTAAATGTATCTGGCCCCTCTGGCACTGCTTAGATATGTGGAGGGTAAAAGTAGCATTTGCCTTCTTTCCTTCCACGTATTTTCACTATGCAGAAGACTGGTCTATTATAAAGGTCAAATGAATTCTACAAATAACAGTGTCTAGAGCCACAACCCTTTTGTTTCGTGTTGGGCAGTTCGACTTAGAGCTGTATCTTAGAGTGCTTAGACTTTCCTCTGCTCAGCACTCGTTACAAAGGCTAAGAATTTTACAGGGTCCTCACTCCGTATGTGAGGCTGTGAAACTAGATAAAGCTTACAAAGTCTGGAGGTGGTAAGTCTTGCAGAAAAGCAGAAGGATAATAGCTAAAAAGTAATCTTTTTCTGTGGTAATCTGCCTAGGTGGCTTCCAAACAAATTGAAGTGCTCTGTGAACTAAGCTGCAAAGTATTATGGAAGTACAAGCACTGATTTTCCAAAGCAGCTGCTTTTGAACATGAAACTGAGCAATCTAAGTAATTCAGTAGAGGCATTACCATGAGGACTATTGAAGAAGCTAAAAATTAGGTGACCGGCATCAGGAATTCCCATTAGTGAAACGGACACATTTCTTCTTTGTGATGTCAATAGGGAAGAGTTTGGGGATTATATTTAACAGCGTACATAAGCCAGTGTGCCGAGTTGGGGAATTGTTAAACCAGTAATACTGAA
Organism: Rhynochetos jubatus; assembly: GCA_027574665.1. Taxonomy (NCBI): domain Eukaryota; kingdom Metazoa; phylum Chordata; class Aves; order Eurypygiformes; family Rhynochetidae; genus Rhynochetos; species Rhynochetos jubatus. Next base: position 40,930,002 of record CM050650.1, read on the forward strand.
GAAATGAGTGTTTGAAAACCCTGCCTCTCACAAGTGGAGGTTCCCACAGAAGTGCTGGGGGAATAAAGGTGGAAGAAAGATTAAGAAATGCTGCAAAATGCTTCTTAATGCTCCCAACTTTAGGTATATCTGCTGAGATTTTCCCTCTGTAAGGAAAAAGGTGCAACTGAAGACTGGAGAGGATGACTATGAGGGTTTAATGCATAGGTTAAATTACACCCTGGAACTAAAGGTGATAGAATCCTCAGAGCTATAAGAAGATGTAATTAGATCCAAAGTACAGCTAGACACATTTTACCCCCTCCCCTCTACTGTCAAACCCTTACATAGGGAATGGTCCCTGCTGCCAGTAGCCAGAATGTCACAGTTCAGAGCTGGTGAGCCTTTCAGAGGCCGTTGGGATTCCCCAGGTGCTTTTGAGGATCACTGAACATGATTTTACTTCAGGATGAGGAAGTCCTGTATAACAACCAATATTACAAGTCCAAAGTTCATCTGGGAGCTGTGCATGCAAAGCAACACAGATACTGAATTCTTCATTGATGCTGTATTAACATTGCATGAGGAGAGATTAGGATCAGCCCTTCTCTGCTTAAATGATTTGCCTGGTACAGCCAACTGGCAGTAACCAGGTCCTTTCAGCCAGGAAACTGTACCACACCAAACTTGTGTTATGAAGCCTACCATTAATGCACACGTTGTGGGAAGGTTACCATTAGCTTCAGAAAAACAGTTATTTGCCACCATTGCCAAAAATGAAACTGATGACTTCAGATGGTGTGGTATATCTGAAATAAACCTTAATCAGATCTTAATTTGCTTCAAGCTGGGAGTGCAAATCAATGGGGTACGGCGTGATTCCAATTACACTTCCATATTTCTTGCTTTACAATATATGGCAGTCAAGCAGCGAAATAGTCTTCATTTCTTTACATTTTCCCCCCACAAAATGGTGTATGTTACAGGTCTTTCTCCCTCTTCACTTACCTCAATACTTTACCCACAATGATCTTCTACTGAGTTCTTACTAGATCCCACTACCTAAGCTTAAGAAAAAAAGAGAACAGTAGGAGCTAATTAACTGTGGCATGTTGATAGTTAATTATTGTAGGCTCAAACTTCTTAGAAAGGCATGTGATGGGAGACTGAACCATTCTTGGATGTCCCATGTGATCCACATGGGCAGCTCTGCTAAATCGCAAAAGCAAGAAAAAGCAGAAAGCAAGGAGTTTGGGTTATCATTGACTGGAAGAATTTTACTGGCCTGGACATCTTAAAAAAGAGGGAAAATGTTCATTCAGCCTTACAGAAACTTTTGGGGGATACCTTTTTAGCCATAGTTTATAGAACCTGTTCAGATACTGGTGCTGTAAAGCCAAGGGCTCCTTTAGGATTGAGGACTAGTTAGATTAGGGCTAACTAGGCGAGATGCTGGATTTATTTGGTGTGTTACACTAGGCAGAAAACAGATGTTTATGTTTTCCCTCATCCTCCTTTTTTCCTATATAGCCAGAAGAATTTTAATTAATGAAAAGTAAAATACAATTTAAGATATGCAAAATAACTAAAAAAGCAGCATAATACCAAGTAGAAATAATTTGTATTGGAATTAAAAGACATTCCAAGAACATGAATGTTTTTAATTTATTGTTTTAAATTACTTCCTGGTAAACATTTTTGGCATGGTTGTTTGTTTTTTTCTTCTGTCAGCATAATTTATCTGTAAGCACTTGCTGATTACTTCAAACTGATTTTTTTATGATTATTTTTAATGACAGTACTTTTTTTGTCCACCTGAACTGTGTGAAATATCAGTGAGTCTTCCTGAAGACAGATCCTTGCCTGGTCTAAGTGACTGTGTATTTTAAGCCTCAAGGATTCTGTATTGATATTCCCACAGCATAAAATTTTTGGATCCACTGAATTAAAATATTCTTTTTCTGTATTCACTTTAATGAGGTCAGTATTTGTCAGATAAATACTCTGAAATAGAATTTAAATACATATTAGTAGAGAATCCTCCATCCCTTCACATTTATTTTTTTCCTGAGATTACTGGACACAGTGAAAAGGTGTGTGGGGCTTCTTGTGGGTAGAAAACATTGCAGTATTGCCTAGTGCATGAAGCCTTGCAGCTTCTTCTCATCCTCTGTTGTACTGATCTGTTTCAGGATTCTGTCTTGTATTAAACTTTCCTTTTGTTTCAATCCTGTGGTAATTCCTTAACAATGAGCGATATATTTTTTATTAGGATCTGAACACATGTATATCCACTTCATCATTGCTTTGCGTTAGGTTACAAGGAGTGCAAATGTAGCATTGGTTTAAAAAACACACCAGAGCAACTGTCTTCTCTCAGGAACAGCAGTACTAAGAGGAATTGTATAATAGTTACTAAATAACAGTAAATAAATAATAATGAAACTAAGTAACAGTAAGCTAATACCTAATACTGGTGTTGTAAGTTGCTCTTAGGGGAATGACTCTTTCCTGGCTTTTAGGAAACTACACACTGCAATACCACTTCACCTCTTCAATGTAGTCAGAAATATTAGGCTATATGTAGGTAGGGCAGCAGTTCCTCACAGGGAAAGTGTTGTGGACGTGCCTTTACTCTGTAGGCTAGTTTCAGGGAATTAGCAATGGTAAGTACATCAAATTTCAAAACTTCAGTTTCTGTTTGAGGACAATTTCATTTACTTATTTGTTGGGCTTTGTGGGAAAGGCAATGTTGGACAGTGCATACATCTTCACAGGATATTGCTGTGCTTGTACGACAGATAGCAATAGCTTTACGATGACAGCTGTTGACAAACTACTCCACACCTGTTAATTACAGGTATTATGAATAGAGAGGAATTTGAGTGTTTGCTGTCACAAGGACAATACAGATGTTTTGGACTGTGCAAATCTCTGCAGTTTGCCTCAGATTTTTGAGGACGTGGTTGTTTCTGGGCCTGTCCTGCGGTCCTGAGCACTCTGGATGAGAAACCGCTCAGCTGCCCCATTCAGTATCTGGTGGACCTGCTCCATCAGCGGGTGTAATGGTACCATTGCCCCGCTTCTAGTTCATCTCTTGCTCTGGCTCCGAACGGGCCGGGGAGGAAAAAGCATGCTAATGGCTTGATATTGTCTACACACACTGCCCAACTTAGCAGTTTTGACTTCTTTGCATTGAAATCAGTCTTCAAAGATGCCCAAGTTAGCCTTTTGTGGAAAATGGTCTGTGTATATTTTATGGGTATTTAAACATGCTTTATGAACCGAACTTATTTTCTGGAGATTTGTAATTGGCATTCATCTTCTTCAGTGAATAAACTAGGCAATGTTTTTTCTAAATAACTTAAATTTCGTAAAACCCGGGGCATTCTGCAGAATCTTGAGACTTGGCCTCTTTTGCTGACAGAGGAGCCTTAAACAGATGTTGAGTGTTCTGCCTACAGCAAAAGAAATTAAACTGAGTCTTTCATTCTGAAAGCATGAGATAGTATCTGTGTTACAAACCTGGTAGGTTTACAATTAGCAGATTGTGGTGCATTAAACATAAGGCTGGCTTGGAGTAGCAGTTTAGTCACCCCATAGCAAATGTACATTAAGCTGTACTGCAAAAAGGATTATGATTTCTTTCTGTGATAGGTAGCACGAAATGTAGAAGCCTAGAGAGATAAAAGGATCATAGAATCTTTTAGGGTTGAAAAGACCTGTAAGATCATCAAATCCAACCATTAACCTAACACTGCTAATACCACCACTAAGGAATGTCCTTAAGTACCTCATCCACATGTCGCTTACCTCCAGGGATGGTGACTCAACCACCTCCCTGGGCAGCCCATTCCAATGCTTGATAACCCTTTCAGTGAAGAAATTTTTCCTAATATCCAATCTAAACCTGCCCTGGCACAGCTTGAGGCCATTTCCTCGTCCTATCACTTGTTACTTGGGAGAAGAGGCCAACACTCACCTCTCTGCAACCTCCTTTCAGATAGTTGCAGAGTGATAAGGCCTCCCCTGAGCCTCTTCTTCTCCAGGCTAAACACCCCCAGCTCCCTCAGCCGCTCCTCACAGGACTTGTGCTCCAGACCCTTCCCCAGCTCCCTTGTCCTTCTCTGGACACGCTCCAGCACCTCAGTGTCTGTCTTGTAGTGAGATGCCCAGAACTGAACACAGGATTTGAGGTGTGGCCTCAGCAGTGCCCAGTACAGGGGGACAATCCCTGCCCTAGTCCTGCTGGCCACACTGTTCCTGATGCAGGCCAGGACGCCATTGGCCTTCTTGGCCACCTGGGCACACTGCTGGCTCATATTCAGCCGGCTGTTGACCAACACCCCAGGTTCTTTTCTGCTGGGCAGTTTTCCAGCCAATTGTCCCCAAGCCTGTAGCACTGCAGGGGGTTGTTTTCACCCCAGTGCAGGACCGGGTATAAATGTATATATCTATTTATTTACTTAAGGGGGAATTAAAGTGACTTTGAGAAGTCATCTGGCTCACCTCCTGCTTGTTAGGATCCATTTTATCTAACATAACCCCTGACAGATGTAATTTTTTTTGTCCTTTTGCATCACTTTAATAATTCTGGTGATGAGTCTACAAACAGGCAAAGCAATTCCAATGCCTCACTGTCTCTACCATGGTGCTTGTTAAGATTTCAGACAATATTCCTATTATTTGCTGACATTATTGCATTTGCATCCATGAAGTGTAAAGTCATATTGTTTCTCTCTGTGTGATAGCCTTTCATGCATTTGAAAGCTATTAACATCACTCCTCTTGTCTTTGCTTCTTTGTATTAAAGATCTCTGATTCTTGCAATCTTGTCACATAGTTTCTGTGTATACAAATGTTCTTGGTTTTCTTCCCTGCCTCCCCTCTAGAAATTTTCACAGTTTTCCTGAAGCGTGGTGCCCAGAATTGGCACATAGTCTAATACTTTCCATTCTGTATTTGTGCAGCCATGTTTTCAAGTCCAAAAATAGAACCTTAATTTGTCCTTAATGTCCTCAGCATACCATCAGTGGAGTATGGTGGGCATAGATCTGATTTTTTTTTTTTAATTTTTTTTTTTTTTTGAGTTTTACATACAAATTGGGTTAGCTTCTGCTCTTGGAACTTTTTTTTATGAGGAACCTCTTGTGCTGTTGTGGAGCAGACACTTTACTGTGATGACCGTTGTGAGAGACATCAATGCACGTAAGAACAATATACAATCTGAGGGGTGTGTATGGAAGCTGACCTTACAAAAAGCTGCTACAGGCTCTCAGTGAAGCACAGGGCCTAAGGCTTCCTTTAAGACAATAAATATTACTTGAGGCAGTTGATTGAAAATAAGAGCTATACATTTGAGATGGCTGACAGCTTTCCTCTGTAAATGACATCTGATTCAAACTGCAAACATGACATCTTGATACAATTTCCATCTCTTAATTTTAATTACAAGTGGGTAGGGTGTGTTCCCTGATGCTCTTGACTTGCTGGTGTGTAGGGTATGTTGCCATGCTTTTCTTCTCATGTCTGGTAACTTCAACAGGCTTTTGGACCTGAATACAGGAAGACAATTGTTTGCTTAACTTCTACAGTGTTTAAAGCTGTCCTTTCTTAATCAAAAGTCCTCATCACAAAAATGGTGTGAGCTCATACATGTGTGAGAGCTTAATCCTCTCTGTTGACCATTAAGTATATTTATGCATACATGCAACTGTAGTTAACTAGAAGACATTAGCCCACGTGGTACTCAGTCACTGGGGGTTTTGGGGAATGAAGATGCCTTCATTCAGTAACAAGAAAAAAAGCTTAATGCACAGGTTCTGTGCAAAAGCCTGTGCCCTTTGCATGGCTAGACACCGTGGTGTTTGTACCCTTTGACTGGGTGGCAAAGACACAAGCTGGTGCCCTTTGGCATTGCAGCCTTCGCCTCAGACCCTGACTGGTCAGATACTGTTTCAGCCTTCGCTGAACGAGTGTTCCTGGAAACCTGTCTCCTGTTTTTCTTGTTCATGAATTAGGATCATCACTCCATTTTCTACCATATCACGGGCGTTCACACCTTCTGCTTTTGTCTAATGAGGGCAAAAATCCATGTGGATTCAACCCCCAGAACAAGTAACCAGCTTCTGTTACAGTTCCTGTTCTCTGTTTTGAAAGGGAGGTTGGACAAATGTTTGTATTCAAATTGTGTTATAACTTCTGATGGGCTTTCTTTCAGGTTATTAAATAGCAGATTGGTTCTGTCTCATGAGCATTTTTGGCTTATCTTTTGGTTATCATCTAGAATGTGAGTGGAAAACCATTATTTCCCTCCAACTTCTCTCACCAAACTACATTACTTGTTTGTCCTTAAATATAGGCTTACTTAATTTTGTAGTGTGCTAATTGCATGGGTATGTACCATCTTTACACAAAGGAAGGAGACCCACCTTGCCACCATCTTTAGTGCTGGTTCTGGATCAGGTGTGGAGAATCCAGCAAGGGTAGGCATTAGGGCAGGGAGGGTGAGAGGGGCATATGTCTAAGGAAAAAAGAGTGAAGGAGAAGGCATCAATGCCTCAAATATCACGAAGATTATTCCTATGCAGTCTAATCAGTGGTTGTATTTAATCACTTAAACCCCAAAGCCTTGACAGAACCTTTGCACTTACAAGGCAAGACACTCAAAAGTTAGACAGTAGGATGCAGCACTAGAGTACGTTTTCATGCTTCCTTTCCCATGTTTAATATTCAGGTTTGCACTACAGTTGCAGAGCACATTTTCAAGGTAAGATAAAAGATCCTCTTTTTAAGTGCCCCATGTCCATTGAGATAAATGGTGCATACCTCTTTCGGAAATCTAGTCATAAGAGCGAGCTGTAATGTTTAAGACACTTGCAGAAGTCGAATTCTTGTGCTTTTAGAGCAGAACAAGTTTCTGGTGGAGAGTCAGTTGCCTCAGTGTATGTGCCTGGTGCCTGTTTGAATACCCCACATCTCTCACTTGGCTTGCAGTGGCCACTGTGGAGGAGTATGCATCTCCCATAGAGTCTCCCTCTGATGTGCCAGCCTGTACAAACATCTTGGATGCCCTTGGGCATCTGAAACGGTACTACTCAACACATTCTATTATTATTATTATTATTTCCTCTCACTGCTGTAGTACATAATGTAGTCCTAACACCAAGCCATTTAGACATAAGGACCGTGTGTCTCATATAGGAAGCAAAGGCATGCAGTTGTGTCACTCAACGCCACCTTTATCAGCCACACCCTTCCAGTTACATTAGCCTCCTCCGCCCTGAAACAGGTAAATTGGTTGACAGCGTTCCCAGGCCCGGGTTTGGAAGGAGTATCAGGGTGTGGCCCGGCAGCGGGTTGAAGGCTGGTGCTGGCAGGGCAGAGCAGCCCGGCACCGACCCCACTGATCCTGCAGGCAGCCCGAAAGCCAGCCAGCAAAACACACAAAAAATACATTTTCGGCTGGATCAGCGAACTGCCTGGCTGACTGTGTGGCTGCATGGGTGTTAGTACTGGCACAGAGTGGCCGAGGGGTGTGTGTGTCAGTGTGTGTCCCTGTGCTCCTGTCCTGGGTAAAGGAAAGGTGGTGCCAGTGGTGGCTGGGAGCAGGGGGACTATGTCTCGGAGTTTAAATTAATCAAACCACACCCTGAGTGACAGCATGAGATGATTTAAACTTTATCTCACAGGGGCATGGGTTGCAATTAGAAATATATCCAGCTGACATTAGTTGCTTTTGTGGTTATTTCTCAAGATTGGGTACAGGGTTTTCTCTGTGCCGTTACTTTACCTGAAAGTGGAATTTTATTATTCTACAGTAAGCATATGTAACTGGCATATATATTTGAGCCACGGCCTCCAGTATTCTTATCAGAACATAAAATTGAGAGAAAAAGGCATAGGTTTTAATTCTTTTGGTCTGTGATTATTGTCATTTGTATTCAAAACACTAGAACAAATGACCTTCTTAATGTGTTGGGGAGGATGATAAAATTCAAGGATCTTAAATCAGGAACTGACCCTCCGCATCACAAAGCCTAATAGTAAAATAATGTTGAGCATAGTTTTGTAATTCCCTTTAGGTACAGGAATTTCATGTTTATTCCCTACCTAATAACCCAGCTTTAACAGAAAGTATGGGTAATGCCTCTGTGCTTTCCACTTTCCCATTACCCATTTCTTCAGTTTCTAGGGGTTTTTCTTTGCAGTGTTAGGGGAATGTGAGTCAAATTACCTCAGTTCATGTGGGTACTGAAACTCTAAGCTTGTGTTCATAAATGGGGAAGATCTTGTTGCTAAGCTGGTTATGAGAAAGATCAGTAGTGTGCCCCATTGGTTAAAGTTTTGGGTGACTGGTACTAAATGCTGTTCATCTTCCACTCAGCGGTGCTGGTTGGATATATATGTGAAACACACTTGGCAAAGCAGGGCAGTCAGGGAGCTGTCGAGCGGCTCCCAGGCTTTGTCTGCCTTCCGTGTGAATGGCAGCAGACGGCATTACCACCTGCCCCGTCATATGTCTGGGCGCCTTACAGAGGCACTGGTGTATAGATGCGTAAGCAACGTCGCAGTCCAAAACGGCACTGGAGGCTTTGTAGGTGTGGGAACAGGAGTTTTCTGGATTGCTTACCTTGATTCCAGTGACATGTATGTCCCTGTCACCTATTTCTAAAGTGTCTGTAAATCTGATCGCTGGTTTCTGTTAGATGCTTTGCCATGGATTTGGCAAGCAACTTTAAACAAATAATTTTTTTTTGAGGAGGTGGAGAATAGTCATAGAGAGAACCTTGTTAAAACCATGGTATCTAGAAGAGCTCTTTAGGTCTTCTGTATAGTTATGCTGTAAATCCACAGCCTTCTCATGTCTGTTTCTTTCAATTCAAATGGGCCTCTCTTGCTTTCTTTCCTGTTCAAGTCTGCAGTGCCATTGTGTATTCTGCTTAAACTGTACACTTTCATGATTTCATTCTCACTCTTTTTTTTCTTTTGAGATAAGCTTCAGAGTCCTCCCCTTCAGCCTTATAATAAATATGTAGATATGAAATTGTGCACTTGCTCTGATGCAGTGTTTTGTCATTCATATTGTAAAACAAGAATTTGATTTTGGGGGCAGGAAGGAAGAAAAAAACCCTACAAATGGGCCCTGGGTTTTTAATGAGCAGAGTTTTGCCAAGTGGTGATTAGTCTTCCTCGGTCTTTGTGCTAATTAGGAGCTTCTTAGGGTCCTCTAAGAAAAATGCTTTTTGTCAAGTTAGGAGATTTCAGACAGGTGAACTACTTCTAGCTTTGTCTTTGCTAGGTGCATTTTTGATAGTGTGTTTCTTAATTGCTATTCCATTTCTCTTTGATGCTCTGACATTATCTGTGTCCTTATGCTGCCCAAAACACTGGTCTGATCTGTATGGAGCTTCTCTGCAGTTTCATGCTGGAGAAAAATTACGGAAGCTGAAATAATCACTCAAAGCAAAAGCTGTTTTTCTGAAACTAAGGGAAGAGAGGAAGCGTAGTCTTGTTTTGCTAAGCCAAATTCTTTACTGAGACTCCTTTCAAAATACAAGCATAAAAAATTCCGTGGGGCTGTGGCTATCCGTGACCCAGTGAAGACCATTGTGCCACATGAATTGTGGTAGCTGGCCCCAAGGGTTGAGCTGAAAATTTTTTTGTGTGTCTCTTCTACTGAAAACTTTCATTCCTGTTGTGTGAAGTGTTGATCGAACTCTTTTTTTCAAAGTTGCTTTTTCGCAGGAAGAGGTATCAGCATCTATAGACTGAAAACACCTGAAGGTCCTAGTTCAATTCATGTGTATTTTTTAGGGCTTTCCCATTACAGCGGCAAAAAGATGTTTCACACTAACTCTGTGAAATAGCTTCCTGGCTTTTGAGGGTTTAATAATTTTACATTGAAAGCATCTTAAAACCCAATTTTTGCTCACTTCATCTCCTTCTTCAAAAGGAAAATAAGGAAGAACTCAGAATCTAACAGTTCAGCTGGTTTGAAGTGAAATCGTAGGCCAGTGGTTAGGACTTAATTTTTCCTTCAGTTTGAAGATGAGGCTTTCAATATGTCTTGTTCTCATAGTGTCAGAAGATCGTTTCCATCTAGGCTTATTTGGGATTCCAGTCCTCTTAATCCCATATTACACATAACTTCCTTCAAAAGTCTACTGTTTAGCCAAGATATAGGAAAAAATCTAGAGTCATGGTAATGAGTGCAAAATGTTTGTATCTGTGACCTAAATCACCCATTTATGACTGAGTTGTGTGTATGATCACTCTCTAGGAACCAAAGCAAGCCTAAGGATCACAGCATTTTCCTTGGGATGAACTTATTTGGTCTAATCAACTACAAGGGATTTTAGCAAGTGGCGCAGACAGCATGTGTTTGCTGAGCCAGCTGAATGGCTTATAGGGCGGTATATACAAGTAGTTTGCCAAACTCTTCAGGGGATCAATCTCCCTTGCTGCTTCAGCAAGATATATATAAATGCTTGAAACAGCTCTAAGTGGTAGGATTAGTAAAAAGGTGTGACCTGTAATGCACAACATGTTCTGTGACTACTCTGTAGTAAGAGGAAAAAAATAAAACCCAAACCCTGAATGAGCAACCTTTCTGATTTCTCCTCTCTACATTCAGTCTTGCATTTGCTGGTTGCACATGGAAATGTTAGCTAGTGTCTAATGTTGTAGTCACGTCCAGGGGGCAGCTGCCTTGGCCACTTCACTTGGACAATGCATTATTCTCGATCAAATGAAGCACTGACATGAAATGGAGTCCTGGTATCTTTGTCCTTCTGTGAAGTAACATGAGGCCATCAGAGATTACCAGAAGTGTCATCTCCCTCTAGATTCAAGAAAGTGCTGCCTAAGTGAGAGCTGGGGAAGAGGCCTTGAATAGACCTGGAACAGAAATGGAGCTTGCCATCTCACACTGAAATTTATAGCTCAGTGTTGGCTAACTCTTTCTGAGATACCTCCCTGACCTTTCTGAGAATAGCTTTCAGAAGGAGCCAAAGAGAAGAAACTTTAGATTTCCTTTTACTTATTGTCTACTTCTACAGAGCTTGAAAGTGTGAGTAATGGAAAAATATTCAAACCTTAACTGTGGTGACACAGTATGAATGGCTTATGGCCAAACACTCTGAAAAAACAAGGTCACATTAAGTTAATAAAGAGCTTCTAGGTGCTGTTTATCTTCTGCTTGTGTTTATGTAAAGAGGGTCCCCAGGTACTGTCGGCCAAAGAAAAAAAAATCCCTGAGCCAGTAAGTCCCGAAGCTGTAATCCTTCCCCTCTTTGATGCTGCAAAATGATAAATGTGACTGAGGTTACAAGGCTAGAAATGATCCTGAAATAGCCTACAGAAAAGGAGTTCTGTCACTTTTCTGTGGGTTTGTGAGCAGAAGACAGTGGTGATTGCCTCTGCAGGCTTCCTCCCTTCCATCTTCTGTTGTAGGGGACGATCTTCCCTGCCGTTATCAAGGAACCTGTGGATTTGTTCCGCTCCACAGTGCACCTATATGATGTGTGATTCCTTGTCATTTTTCTTCTGGGTATTAAAACTGGATCTTCCCACCTGACTCAGAAGCCTGAACTTTCAAATCCTGGTTGGTTCATCTGTTTATCACACTCCACTCCAATTCCCAAGCCCTGTATTTGATAGAGCTCAGCTCTGAAACCCTGTTCAGCTCCACAGTTTCAATTGTTGCCAAAACTGTCGAATGAAGGTCTCGCCTTCCAAATGCTGAGGAGTTACTTCTTTAAGCCCCATTGCTAGCTTTGTCTCTGATTTAGTAGTCCAGTGGCATACTGCTGAATCTCCTTTCGTTCTGTGAAGGGAGTCTGAAGAAACCAGCTTGTGTGTGTTTTTAATTACATGTTTTTTCAGTCCTCTGAGGATGTCAGGAGCTGTGAACAGTAAATGCCAAGTGATTGCCAGGAAGAAAGCTGCTGACTGCAGTGCATCTTAGACAGAACCCTTCTGTGTAACTGCCACTGCCTTGCCATGCACATACCGACGATATCTGATTTTGATTATAGTCTCTCCTCTGATGATAGTGCTGTCTCGGGTTCTCCTGGAGACAAAGTCTTGGTCAAGTGAAAACATAAGCAATGGTGTAGTCAAGGACAAAGTCAGTCTCCCCCAGATTCCAGTCTATTGACTCTTCTTCCTCATTTGGACTGAACTGAAAGGCTAACAATCCTCCTTTAAATGAGCATAACGCTGTATTATGTTAGTCTAGACAAAGGAAATCAAATTAATTAGCAGAAAGACTGCAAATGTGCTGTGTAGGAGGACCTGTCATTAGAGTACCTCATCCAGGCTCCTGTGGCTTGGTGTGTTATTCAGAATGATAGCTCTGGTCTTCCTCTCAGCAGAAGAGAAATAGAATAATGCTAGGCTTCAATTAGAGACCAAACTATAATTCAGTCATGGGCAAGGAGAGGGGGAGGTGAGTAGGAAGACGGCTGCTCTGCAAAGCCTAAGTCATAAAACATAAAATCCCAGTTTATGCATGGAAGCAGATCCTTCTATGATTAAATTACAGCCTTCATATTCAATAATGGGCCAAGTCTGTAAACCAGAATACAGACAGAACAAATATTTACATTCTTCAGGCAATGACGGAGGGAGAATCACTGAGCAGAGCATGAATCAAAGCCACAAAAACATAGATGTGGGACAGCCACGTGTTGCCATCAGTGTGAAGTGGGAGGGATGGAGTAACTTTCCAGTATTTGGATGTGAAATTTCCTCTAGTATAGGTCATCCTGCAGCGTTTCACTGAAAATTCATCTTTCAGTTAGGTGACACACACTGCCAATAACAGTGAGTAAACTGTAGTTTGTCCATTCATTCTGTGTGCTATACATTTTTCAGTATATCTAGAAAGTGATACTGAAATGTTTAGGTATTTAGCAATGTTTATGTTGATATTGCATATCTAATTGCTATTTTATTTGTATTCCTGACTTTATAGCACCTCATAAGTTCTGTACATTTGACAGTTGTTGAGAATCAGCTGCTGTGATTTATTTTGGTCCAGCTGACAGCTATGACAGTCGTGAACATTACTGTCAATTTGGAAATATCAATAGGTTTGTTATCTTACAAAACAGCTTGAAAATAAGGGTCAGAATAGTTCCAAATGGAAGAACTTGCATGAAAGCATTAACTGATACATGTACTAGGGTAGCCAAGAAGCCATGCCTCTCTGAAGGTTTTGAACTCCAAATATCATCTTTGTTTATAGGCTTGCAAATGCACATACACAAACAAACATCAGAGCATGTGGTTGCTGTGCTTCTCAGCCCGTACAGGTTTGAATTGCATTTCAGTTGCATACCTGACTTTGCTCATAGGAGTCCTTGAGTTAACAGGCATCCTTTCAGAGCACAGCCCACAGCTGAGTTAAACATTTGAAACAAAAGTAATTAAATGGGGATTCTGATGGACCATTAGTTAATCCACAAAAAGTAACTCCAGAAGTAAGCCAAGCAGAAGCCCGGTGTTCTTAGAGAAAGAAGAAAACATCTTATAATTCTCCAAGTAAGTTTGTGAACAAAAGGGGATAGAAATTATTATGGGATCAACCCAAGGGTAATACCATGCCTGGTGTGCAGCAGTGACTCGTTACTGCCTGGCTTCCATCTACATGTAGTGCAAATAAGGTTTTTAACTCTTGTGACAGCTCACCCTCTGAGCAAGAGAACGTATTAAAAACTTTGAGGTGACCCACTGTTGTTTCCAGCTGTCTTGTATTACGCATGAACATTAGAGCTCATGAACTCCGATTTTCTATGGATTTGTTTGGTGTGCCAGTCCACCACGGTAATCCTAAGTGTCCTCTTTCCTGCTCACACCTCCTGTGGTACCAAGCTGTCACATACTTGACTTCCCCCCTCCCTCCCCTTTTCCCTTCCCTGAAATACTCTTCACGCCTGCCTGTATACCCCAGGAGAAAACACACTTGGTGTAATGCAATAGGAGTTTCAAAACTGCCCTGCTGTCCGACTTGTTTGAAATTTGGTCGGTGGGTAAAAAATGCAGTTATGAGGAACCTTCAGATGTGTAACTGCATGTTGCTTATTAACCAAAGAAAAAGCAAAAAAAAGACGCAAAGATTCCCTAGATTTAGCCTCACTGAGGAGAAAAGTGCTTTTCTGTGAAACGAATCATTCTGGTAAGGCACTTATTTACAGGCTTGCGTGGCATAGATCTGGTTGTGGCTAACAGGCTGAATGGGCTTAATACTTGTTTTATTTGCTCATTAGCATAGGTCCTCTGCAGTCTGTGCCCAGAAGTACTGTCAGTTTTAGTCAGGAGGACTAATGCTTTGTCAGGCAAATTTAAGGGGAAATAAATGTAAAAAAACCCCATTTCTTGAAGCAATAAATCTATGCCATTTTTATGACAACTTTATGAAAATACAGCCGCAATGGTTCTTGCAAGTGGCATGTTGGAAAATAGTGGGATACATTGCTGAAATTTTGTGTGTATGGGATTTTGCGTACTACCTAATGGAAAGATTAGCCTGTAGGATATTGAGATAAGAGGAATTCTTATTTGAACCATCTGTATTCCAACTCTATAAATAGTATATTGGCTTACAAACATCCATAATATAAACACTAGACCATGATTAACATCTTAGATTTTAAAACGGGAATGTGACTACTTAAAGAGTCATAACACAGTAACTGGGGATAGCGTCTTGAATACAGAGCCTGAAAGAATACAAGTATCTTCATCTCCCAGAAAATCTGGAAAATGTAAATGTTACTTCTCTGATGATTAATTTAGTGTTTCTCATATATAAGATTACATGCCACCTATGGATTTTTAGAAGTCACTGCATTTTTCCGACCACTAAGAGAAGCAAGCAGAAATTCTTTTGAACACTTTTTTGATACTTTAATGTACAGGCCTCAGTTTTCTCCTAGAACGGATCTTATCCAAATGCTCTCTTCTGGGAATGGTGCAAGTACAGTAATGCACATACATTGAAGACCAACGGTCTTTTCCCTTATTGTGAGCTAGCAAATGAACTGTGTGCTCTGGAAGTAGTGCATTGTTTGAATCTACAAAGCAATAAAGCTTCTAACTCCTAATAATAAAGTTTCTGTAAAAAGTCAGGGAAACTATGTTGGAAATTTTCATACAGAATCATTTTCATACAGTAAAGTGTAATGTTGTTAAATAAAAGGGTAAGAAATCCGGATTGATCAGCAAAAAGAAGAGCATTGGTGCCATGCAGTGCAATTGAAAGACTTTGGAAACGGTCCATTCTTAGTTAATTTCTGACCTCCAGTAACTCACTTCCCCTCTGTGCTCAGTTCTGGTCCCACCATATGTTGCTCACCAACTTAGTCTACAAACATTTGAAGTTGTGTTGCTTAGTCAGGCACTAGTCTTGGATGAGGTTTCTATGTTCTGTTGTAATGCAAACAACAGAAATATAATGGAGACTACTCATTGCAAAATAGTCTTTTGTAGTATCGATTCTCCAGTGAGGAAGCAATGAAATGAGCTATTGTATTTAAATGCTGAACTTTCCCCATTCTTGTGTTGACTGTCCTTTCTGACAGGCTGAGGGGTGGTCACAAATGAAGACATTTGCTCAAGCCACTGCTTCCCTTCTGATTCAGTTTTTAGTTTCCCAAGGGCAGAAGTCTGCTGTTTTCTCCTGAATGAAACGCTGCCAAACGGGAGTGTACCAGCTGCCTTCTGCACAGAAGAATAAAGTTAAATGTAGGCTATTATTGCTTTCTGGACAAAATGTTCATATGCAAACAGAACTGACTTGCCTATTTGGGGCTCTTTATCTTGTGGTGAAAAGCTGAGGAACACTGAGAAGGAGAACAAGTATCTTTTCAACCTGGTTCACTCTTGCAAAGTGACATTTTTTTAGATTCATAGGAGAACTAACTTTCAGTCCTTTCCAAAAAACTATTCTCATAGTATCCAAAGAGTTTTCTTTTATTTATTCCTCCCACCCCCTGACTATAGCATTCTCCAAAACCAGGTTGGGAGAAAGAAAATCAACCTCATGGACAGCAAACAGAAATCTGGTTTTATTTTGTGGGTTTTTCCCTCCTCCCACTCCCCCTTTTTTCCCCCCAGTGTTGCATGTGCTGCCAGTACTGATGACTACCCAGACACTTCTGAGTAGGACATCTCACTCTGCTTGGGACAATTCACATGTGCTCACCAGGCAGACATTTGTCTGTGGTTGGCTTTCAAACCACAAGTTCCTGAAACTGAAATTGCAACAAAATTTAGGAGTTTTAATCGTAATACTCCAGAAAGCCTTTGTCCGGTTACCTGTTAGCATTCAATCTGAGTTCTGTGTATTCAAGTTCCCCTAAAAATGGCATTTCTGCATTGCCAGAGCTACAGCAGGATGACTTAGTTCTTACATTTCTTGCAGCTTTTCTTCCAGCTCTTTATTTTATTTTTCCTGCGTTCAAATGTTAAATGCGAGCACAGTTGCGGAATCAAGTCTTTGCTACTGATAAATTCAGGACAGCATGAAGTCGATAGTGTCATGCTTCACTATATTACCTAGCCAACATTTAGGCTTAAAAAAACCCAGAACATCAACATGGAGCATGGTTTCCTTCACGATTTTCTTCTAGTTGAGTGATTGCCTTAGTAATTGCATTTATTATAGGTGAATGTGTTTTTTGGGAAGCATTGGTACTTATATTGGATATAAGGGTTAGTGAATGTATCTCAAAGAAAACTACCAGGGCTGGATTCACCAATACTTCCTCCCCTCCCCACTCCAATCTTCCGGAACTCCAGTTCATATCTTGGATATAATAGATTAAAAACTGGTATCTCAGCTAATGAAATCTTCAGTTACTCTCCTCACAAACTCTTTGTCCTGGCTTTAAAAAATGGGAAACTTCTCTCAATTGCTCCAATACTACTTAAAAAAATAAAGTGAAGCACAGGTTTAGAAGCTATGCAGAATAAGAAGGATTCAGCCTGTGGAAAGGCTAATACCGTACATCAGTAATACAGTATTTAAATCAATATACTTCCTGGCAGCATGTCAGTGCAAAGAAGAGCATTGGAGTAATGTGATCTCTGATGAAGTGAGCAGCTGTATTCTAACCTGCTTCAAATGAGCTTGTCTGAAGTTCCTGAAAGAAGGACTGATTCAGTGGTCATAAACATGAATTTCTGGAGGCAGTAAAGGTAGATAAGAAAGATAGAGGACAAAATACAAACAAAAACCCATCATTCGAGCTGGTTGGGTTTAGGGCCAAGGGTGAGTTTACCCTCAAGTTTTCTTCATAATTGCTCTAGTCTTAAAAATAACATATCTGACACATGACACATTGCGGGATATGATGGGAGTAATTGGTTGAGTCCTTCATTCCTCTTATATTGTTGTGCATGGACCAGGAATTCTTCTAAACTCCCAACCTCTTCAGAAAAAACCTGAAGATAAAGCTCTTAGTTGTAGAAAAATTGTGGTGAGAGCTGAAATTAATATGAAGCAACATTCTTTGAGTTGCTTTCATCTAGCTTCACCTTAGCATAGGCTGTCCCCACCAGTGCCTTTGTTCTATGTACTTTGGTTTTGTCTGTGATATACTCTATGTTTCAATATGTCTTCAGGAACTGTCAACAGGAACTTCTAAGTTGTGGCATTATGGGAGAAGTGCTGTCGTCTCTGAAGGCTGGTGGCAGTGAAACCCAGCCCCGCCTTCCCCTGCCAAAAACAAAACAGGAGCCTGGACAGGACAGTGCGGTCCCTGAGGGGTCCAAGCCTGCAGGCAGGCCTTTCCTGTTTCCTTCACAGCCTCATGGTGTTCTTCATGGGCATGCTTGGGCCTCTCTGGGGAAGAGGTGTGGATGGGTGGGAGAGTGAAGGATGGAGCTCCTTGGTGGGAGGGAGAGGCACGGATGGAGGGGAGGAAGGATCTCCAGCCAAGCTAGCCAGCGAGAGTACAAAGAGCTTAAGTCTGAACGAAATGTTTTCTCCCTCTACCACCTACTGCTAGGGCTGTGATGCAACAAAATAGCTTTCTCTCAAATCACTATAGAAGGTTCTTAGAGGGCAAGAATGGAAAAACTTCTGCTTGTAATGGCATTAATTATTGTTTTTTTAAACAACTATTCCCTTTGGTGTTGCATGCAGTGGCTTTAAAAAGTGATCCTTAGTATTCTCAGTACATGGTAACTCTTCTTTACTGCTAAAATGTGGTGATTTTTGTATCTGAATAACACCTTCTAGCTGCAGTACTGGGTTTTCTAAATTTTTTTTTAGTTTCATCCCTCCCTCCCAGCCTCCTGCATGTTTTGTTGTTGTGGCTGGCCTCAGTCTTGGCAATTTAATCATGAGAATCTATTAATGATGGAATGATTTACTAAGAGGCCCATGGCTCTGCGAAAAGAAAGATATAGTACAACATTCAGTTATTGCTGACGTTGTTGAGAAACAGAAGCAATAGTTTCCAAAGGATACTTAAAAGGGAGAAGTTAGCACCAAATGCCTCCCTTGCACAAAGATGCCTGATTTGTATAGCCTTTATTTGAACATTGTATCATTAGAATCATGCCTAACCATTAATAAATTAAATAAATAGCATTTTTGGCTTCCTGGTAGAGAATCTGATATTTCCTGGCTTCCTGCATCAGTTGCTAAAGCCAAGTTTTAGTTCTTTGAAAAGTTATTGCCTGGCTTGTCTTCAAGGAACACTTCTTGTGTCCCATCTTAAATGCTGAGAATTGACCGTGTACACCGTGTTCTTACATTAATATACGTACGGCTGGTTTACACAGATTCTTTTTTGACTAGGTCTAATATGAAAGTAAGTGGGGAGTAGAAACTTTTTGGTAACAGGGATTCCCTCAGTCAGCTGAATAGCTGATCGCAAAGGAGAGCTCTGCTGTCTCTCAAGTTTGCAGGGTGGATGGAAACTCTAGAAGAGTGATGCAGGTGGTCAAAAGTGACCGTGTATGTACCGTGCCACACAACCATACCTGATTTAACCTAGCCCATGATTCCTGCCTTTTGCTGCTAGCTGAGAAACCATTTTCCAAGGCCAACTCTTTAGCTTTTCATTAAATTCAAAATTTTCAAAAAGTAAAGTATCTCTGAATTTATCATTTTTCCAGTCACTGGCTCTTATGGTGCCTTTGATAGGTGCAGGATAGGTTTATTGTACCTAATATCTTCTGCATATATTTACAGGCTGCATCCACCCTGTGCCTAAGCTAGATGGGTAGGCTCTCCAGTTCCATTGTGAGACAGGTTTTCAGATCTATTTTTTAATTTTTTTTTAAACCATTGGCTTGTGGCTTTTTTTTCTGAACCCCTCCCAGGAAGGCCTGGTAAAGAGGAGATGATTGTGTGACATACCTGTATCAGAGATTTGGATGCTTTCAGGAATGCTGATAATGCTGAGTGCTTTGTAGGTGTTGCATGCTAAAACAAATGGGTCTCACACCTCCTGATTTCCTGAGCAGCTAATACAAAATATCACAGTGATCTTCCAGTTACATCTCTCTCTCTCTCTCTTTCTATCTACCTGCAACCCTGAATAGGCTGATCTGCAAAACTGGAATTCCCATTCAGAAACTGCATCCTGAGCTAAGAAACTGAAGTTGCACCTTTGAAAACCAGAGGAAATTGTGGAGCAGTCACTCAGCACAGATGGGTGCTGCTGTTACCTCCTGCCCTGTCTTTCAGACCGTCGCACCCACTTCCCGCATTGGGGCACTTCTCCAAAAATGATGCGCTTGAATTCCGAGGTCAATATTCCAATTCCCAGAGAAGTGCCCTGCTCACAAAAACTATAGGCTATTTTGGGGGTTACACTGCTGCCTGTCCTGCTCCGGAGCTGGATTGCTTTCAAGAATTTGTGAGTTATAGGGCCAGAAGGTCGGTATGCAGGAGGGAGCCTGCCTTGGTAGATATTTTATGTTACACAGTAATTGGATACAAACAAGAAGTAAAGCTCAGGGCAAGACATAGGGATCCTGGGTCTTCCCCTCCTAGCTGAGTGCCCGGACCTCTCTGGATTACAGACCCAGATCTTGGTATTCTTGTCTCCTTGGCCAAGGGCTTTCTACACTCCTGGGTACCTCATAGCCCAGCTCCAGCATGACGGGTTTGATGAGTTTATGAACTCATACTTGATGCTTATTTCCTCATCTCAAAGAGATAAAAGCTTAGCATGTGAGATGTAAATGCAGCTAAGCCTTGTTTGGTGTCTAAGGCTATTTTCTGCACCAGCTCACGCACTGGAAAAAGGGGTGGGGGGAACTGGCAGCAGCTGGCAACGACACTTGAAGAAGCTGAAAACTGTCACACGGGATCTTCCCCTGGCTCTGCCATGGGGACCCCCCAGTGCAGTGGGAATGGGGGCCGGCATTCGTGTAAGTTTTATAGGCGTTGGTCTCTCGAGGCAGTTCTCGCTTGCCTGGTCTCAGCCACATGCTGTTCAGTTCTGTGACATCTAAGTAGGACAGAACGGCCCTGTTCTTGCCAGAAGCCAGATTCTTCTCCAGGACGTTTTGTGTTTCTTCTCATCCCGCTCTGCCTGCAGACAGACAGCATTCACTGTGTTGCTTTGCATTCAGACCGAGTGTTCCAAAATGTTCTGTTTCTCTGAGGATACTGAGGTTTCTCTTCACATGTGAGCACCGAATATGTATGTGCTCCTTGGCATGTTGCTGGCACCAGGTGACCTTGTTTGCACCCTGACTTGCTTGAATAGGGGGTCTGTGTGCCAGGGCTTAGGAAGGAGTGATTTGCAGGCTAGTAAGGGGCAACCCTGTGATTAGAAATTCCACGATCTGACAGGACGCACATTTGACCCACCAGTGTAAAATAGATTGTTATTCTATTATGTAAACATTTTAAGGTACAGGTTTGATAAGGATCAATGACAGAAATAGGTGGTGCGTTCCTACCGGTCTGTAGGAGTACTTGCTAACATGTGCTGCACTGTTTGGTTTATAACCTTACAATAGTGGCTTTGATTAATAATGCTTTATTAGTTATAAACATAGACTTACTGAATAAATCCTGCTTACTCTGTTGAATGGCTCTCCGTGCGTACATAAAACTATTCCAGTAATTAGAAAGCTACTATAATATTTCTCTGTATAGTAGACTTTGAGTTGTTAGCACTCTGTCAGTCAGCTTTCCTGAATTCCTACATAGGATTTCTACTTGATCCCAGCCTTGACACGAAAGGGAAATGTTTTCAACTTGCATTTTATGATGAGAAAGGGCAGGTGTGTTGTCAGGGTTTCCCAAAGAGAAGAGAAAGGGATGGGGGAAAGAGTGTGCCCCTCCTCTCTCCTTCTTGGACCTGTACCATTCTCTTCCCCACCAGGATCAGAGAAATGAGACAGGAGAGGTGATATCCCTGCTGAAAAGGGCAAAACTCCATTCTTGAAGAGTAGAGTAACAGTAGAGTTATCACGATTGCTTTATGATCTTGCATTTTGAGAGAAGAGTATGTCTGAGGAGTGTTGGTGTAAGGCGTCTTCTGGAGACCTCACCTCTGACTTTCTCTAGAAGTTGTAGGCTTGTCATTCCTGTTTTTTTTTTCCCCTCCCCTTTCCATATAAAGTACAAAGCAGTGGGGATCAGTTGTTTTATCTACTACTGAAATGCAGCCATTGGTGCAGAATAACATGAGAACAGTTTGAAAGGAAGCATGGAACACTATATTCAACTGAAACTAATTACCTGATTAGGTTTTGGCCTGGCTGTGTGGGTTGACATCCAATGGTCTTGGCGACAATACCTGCAAGCAAAGCCAAGTCTAGTCTTGCTTCATTTAAAGACCCTGGACAAAACTTCTGGACTTGTGTGCTGACTGCTAAGCAGTGTGAAAATAGGCCACTGATTTAAAGCACCCATGGCTACAATGGGTGCCAGTGGGCACCTGGCACGGTTGAAGATGAATGAGCGTATTGGGGTTTTAGAAATGCTGTTTTCCATTTAAAGGTCATTCTGTTTCAAGCACAGAATCTGGTGAAATTTAACTCTGCATAGAATATCCTCCATTCACAGCTACAGGATTGGCACTTTCCTTTCCTTTAGCACTTCAAAATTCTCCCCTTAGAAATGTAGTCAAAGTCTGACTTGAGATCTTGTAAACTTAGAAAATCACCTAAAGGTTTGTTATCTAACCTAGTCTGCTACAGTAATTCCTTCTCTTTAGCTCCATAGGGGTTTAATACATGTTAGGTCAGCATTGTTAGGTGAGAAGTAGCTGTTATTGCTGCTGTTGTCTTCTCTTGCACCTTTGCCGAAAACACTTTTTTGACCTCTTTGTGTCTTCAGAAAATGGCATGTACCTATGCAGCATCTCCAGTGTCTATGTAAGACATAACTGTGTTTGTCAGTATGATGGTGTTTTTTGTCTTGGCATCACTTTAAAGGGAAGAAAAAAAAATCATTGCTGGTAAGGGTTTGAAGCTTTACTGGGAAGAGAGGGATGAGTCTTTCATCTGTACACTATTATAAAAATACAATCCATTAGGAATAAAGGTGAGCAGAGAACTGCTAGAAAGCCTTGACGTGTCTTTTCCTGTAAATAGGCAGCTTCTGGGCTGCACCCACTTCTGGCACCCCAGAAAGCCTCAGCTCTGCTTTCCCAGGGAGAATGATGTGAAATGAACTGTCAAATGAGTTGTGGCAGCTCACTGGTGAGCATTGACTTTATGAGGAAATTTAGTATGTCTACTCTGATATCCTGGAAGCACATCGAGACACATTACAAAACTGAATTGGACAAGTGGTTGATGAAAATCCAAGAGCTGGTAAGAGATGCTCAACAGAACAAGAAATTCTAATAGACAACCATAGGAAAAAATACTTTTGCCAACTGGCTGACTATTTTAACTTAGCAACTGGCTTATGCTCTACCCTATTCCTTAACATCTAAAATAAATATTGAATTCTCTCCTGTTTACAAAACCTTCTTAAACCATTTGTTTAAGAGGCGTTACAGTAATGAAGGCCTCAAAGTTGCGTTTAAGCATTTCCTCTTACTGCAGGAATAAATCCATCAAATTTTCGACCTCCCACAAAGACAACAAATGCAAGACTCTCAGTGCCATAAAAGCCCCAAGAAACTTCAGAAGCAATTTAAAATATAAAAATATGCTTTTGGACACCTCTTGCTACTTTGGCATGGAACAAAGCTGAGGAGGGACTTGGGGGCTGGAGTGACAGACAGGAGGTCACCTTGTGTAACCTGGTATTCCCTTCCCCTCTCCCTCGCCATCCCCAAATCAGCTGTCACAGTATTGGCAGGAGTCTCCTGAGCCTTTGTTAGCCAGCGGTTTGCCCAGCTGTTTGGCTCAGAATTTCACAGAGGAGGAAACCTTTCTGGCTGAGGCTTCTGTAAAATCAGTGCTTCAGTGATCAAAGCAGCAGTGTCCCTATGGGGGCAGAGCAAGTAGTTGGAGAGCTTGGAAAGGTGTGTGTGGGGAAATGATGTGACTCTCCACAGGGCCTGGCCTCTTCATGATGAATAATCACCCCAGAATAGAGCTAATCTCCTAGGAATAATGGTGGGATTACAAAGGCGGTAAGATCTCCACTGAAAGCGTGCGTAAATTTCAACTCCATTACCATTCTGTGGTTTGAAAATGTGTCTCCTAACAGCTCCTTGTGTTGCCATTGCAGGATGATTTGGAAACTTGCCTTGTCCGTTTTCCTGATGGCGGCGCTGGTTCGACTAACAGACACCAGGAAAAACCGTCCAGCGGGCGCCATTCCCTCCCCTTACAAAGACAGCAGCAGCAACCACTCAGAGCGGAGGCAGCAGCTGAACAAGGAGGTGCTGGCCTCCAGCCAGGAGGCCCTCGTGGTCACCGAAAGGAAGTACCTCAAGAGCGACTGGTGCAAGACGCAGCCCCTGCGTCAGACTGTCAGTGAGGAGGGCTGCATAAGCCGCACCATCATCAACCGCTTCTGCTACGGGCAGTGCAACTCCTTCTACATCCCACGGCACGTGAAGAAGGAGGAGGAGTCCTTCCAGTCCTGCGCGTTCTGCAAGCCACACAAGGTCACCTCTTCGACGGTGCAGCTGGAGTGCCCTGAGCTGGACCCACCTTTCCGACTCAAGAAAATTCAGAAGGTCAAGCAGTGCCGGTGCATGTCCGTGAATCTTAACAATGCAGGCAAACTGTGAGAGCAGGCGTGTGCCTACGGCTTGGTCTTGCCCCCATCAGATTTACTGCTGCCGCTCCTCTCCCACTGAGCAGACTGTCCATTTGGTTGGTTTGTTGCTTCTTTTCCTTTTTTTTGTGTTTTGTTTTCTTTCAGGAGGCATCTCTCCAGCAAGGAAAGGCTCCTTGTCGCTTGCCTACTGGAATTACGCTTTTTAATGGGCTGTGTCAGGCACTTCACCATAAAGTTTCACTGTATTTCCAATATCATCTGGCGGTTGAATCTTCTGGAGTGGAGCAGGCTCACAGAAGTTGGGATTGATCAGTGACCAGTTGGCTGAATCCAGCATTAAATGTTTCCACTGTGTGGAGTAAAGCTCTTGGCCCTACACTCCAGTTCCCTCCACGAGACGAGAACGCCTTCCCCATGGTTTGGTCCGGAGCTCGCAGCTCCCACTTGAAAGTGCTGGGGGACGCAGATGAGGGAGAGTAACGTGTGAAAAGCAAGTGAGACTCTCCGACGAGGCTCATCTCCTTAAGACAACTTTGATTGTGCAATGAGAGACGGTTCCGGGCTTCTCGTCTGAACGGCAGATAAGAAGCGAGGGGGAGAGGGCAAGGCGCTGGGTCAGCCACCACGACCACGGAGCAGACTGAGGGTGGGTTCTGATGCTGTTGTGGTTAGAGTGTATTGAAAACATGGTCTCTGCCGCAGCGTTTATTTTGTAACCTAGCTATAGTAAACAGCTGTTTAAAGTATTATAGACCTAGCCATGTATATTTTTCTTGTGGCAGAATATGCCAGAGATTAAAATGTGTTGAGTAAGAGACTCGGTTGCTAGGTCAGCTGCCTGGCTTAAAATGGACGTGGTTTAACTAGGCTTGCGGTAGGTGTTTGTGTGCTAGATATGTGTGTGTTTCTTACTCCAAAAAGGACTTATGATCTTATATTATGCCTGCTCAGACTGGGGGAAGGTGGTAGGGTAGTGGGAAGAGGAGCTGAGAACACTTAAGGGAATGATGTTTCACTCGAGGTATAAAAGTACTGTCACACAAAGGACAGAATTTGGTCATTGCTGGACTGAATATAAAAGCTGCATCAGTGTCATCAGGTTTAGGGAGTGGTGCCTCTCTCATGATTGGAAACCATGTTAATGTGTTAGTGTTAAAGGACAAACCCATCAGTCAGTTCCGCTGGAATGGGCCACAGCTGTCGGAGAAGGGAGAGAGTAAGTTGTAATTGCTACAGTACTGGTGGTCCACTCAATTTTTGAGTGAGTCCTACATAATCAGTGTTGGTGAACACTTGCAGTTCATTTTAAATCATACTATGTTGTTATTCCATTGATGGAGTTTAGCATGTCCTGGATATCCCATTTGTTCCAGTTTTGATCTGTATTAGTCCCAGCTGCATTAAAATCCTACGTCTCAAAACAAACCAGTCCCTTCCCCCAAACCAAAGCCCGTGCGTGCTCAATTGTCTGAAGCTTACAAATTACAAATGACACGCCGACTCCCTGATGCATGTCTCACAGTTGAGCATCTGCAGCCAGCTTGCTGGGGGAGCCCTTGCCCGCCAGCCTCTTCACATCCAGCCACTTCAAGGGGTTAATGTACTGTGCACTCTCGCCAGCCAGGGGTTCGGTGCCACGGGTCCCTATTATGCGAGGCAGGCTGCTCTAAGAGGCTTTCAGGACTGAGCTCCAGGCTCACCAAGCGGTTTAGGGGGATTGGCACGGGCAGGATGGGGTTGGTCAGGCCTGTTAGCCCTATTACGTGAACGGCTGTGGCTTGCCTGCTGAGGTCTTTCAGCATGCCAGAAGCGCACAGGGAGACTCCTCATGGAGGGGCTGCTTCGGAGATGGCGCTGCCAGCGTCGTGCCGGCCCCCGAACGGGCACTGTTCAGTCTAGGCTTGAGCATGGTGGTGTGGGTGGGGGAGAAGTGGCAATAGCGACAGTTTACTAAGACTCCAGGGATCTCAGTCTCCAGTTGACAGAAATGAACTGAACGTCAGGCATTTTGGACTAGAGAGACAAAAAGCACCCTAGTAACTTCAGTTAAGAAAAATGTGCAAGAATCTTTATCTTTAAGCTATGCCCTGCCTGGGTTTTTTCACCCGTTTGCAATATGAATATGCTGCAGCTTAAAGCTCCTTCTGGGAGCTGTGTGTATGTAAAAACTGAGTTGAGCTTGTTATGGTTAAAACTGTATTTAATTCTTGTTTTATAAATGAAAACAAAAATGAAGAAATGCTTTAAGTATAATGTAATTATTTTATAGGTCTACTATTAAATTATAGATTGAATAATAAAGCTACTCTAGGGTTATATGGCATCCAGGTGTACGGGCTTTGCTTCAACACCTTGTTTCCAATTACTCGCTAATCAGTGTATTCCCTGGCTTCCTTTTGTCCCTATCAGATAAGAGTAAATGATGGCTCACCCTGACAGCTTGGGAAAACCTAACTACTCTTCCCCTCCCCTTACCCCAAAAATAAAAAAGTACCTGCAATGCAAGAGGGAAAAATAAATGCGCTAATCTTAGATTCTGGAGTATATTCTGGAGCACAAATTCTGGCCTTTTGGTTAACCGACCAAGAAGACAAGAAGATAACTAAAGCTCCCACCATTGGCTGAACTGCAGGCATTGTTTGTGGCAAGAGAACTAGGCACCAAACTACTCATGGTGGGTGAGGGGAAAGTACATCTTAAGACACAGGTGAGCTTTAATGATTGCTATCAGTTCTTGAATGAGTACACTGTATGCCTCTTAAAAAGCATGGTAGCAGTTTGTTGGTTTTTTTTTAATTTCCAACCCAGAGAAAAGATAGCTGCAAAATAATCTTGAAAGAGAACTTTAGTGAGGAAAGGGAGTTCTAACACTGAGGAATGAGCCTTCATGTGACCAGAAGAGCTGCCTGTCATGAGTCATGAAAGACGCAGAAGCACCTAGATCACAATTGGCAAGGGAGGGCTGTGTCCCTGATGGCACTACAGCTGGAGGAGCTCTCTGCTCTCTTCCCCATCTCACCCAAATCCTCTCACAGTTCAGCAGTTTCATAGGTTTGGGGACTGTTGCTTTTGCTGTGCTTTAGCTACCTAAGCAT
The DNA here is from genome assembly GCA_027574665.1 of Rhynochetos jubatus. NCBI lineage: Eukaryota > Metazoa > Chordata > Aves > Eurypygiformes > Rhynochetidae > Rhynochetos > Rhynochetos jubatus. The sequence continues at coordinate 40,957,245 of CM050650.1, forward strand.
GGTCAGGGCCCTCTGCTCAGACCTTGCGAGTGCCTGTGCCAGCCAGCTCAAAAGGAGCTTGGGCAGCCATCGCCTTCAACGCTCCTCAATTGCCACCCGTCTCTTACCCACTCCCCTGCTTTGCAGGTAGCTTCATTGTTCAGCACCCACCCGAACACACTGAGTTCCAGCTCTCCCAGCCTCTTGCTGCCCGACTGCTGAACCACCGTCCCAGAGGCATACGCTGCAATCCAACGATCTCCCCCTTGCGGAAGCAATCCAAGAGCAAGGCAAGGGGAGATGACACAAGCTTTAGGTCAGAGAGATCCAGTATTTCTTAAGGTAGGGTGGTGATGTGGGACAGGGGAAGGAGGGAGACAGTATATGTTAAGCTCTGCCTCCATGGAACTGCTGGGTTGGCAGCGGCGAGTGCCAAATGAAGGCTCCCAGTTTCTAACAACTTAAATTTGAGCTGCAGCTGAGAATGAGAAAGCAGTGCTGACTCAACGGGCACCCTTTCTCTTCAGAAACACACCATCTTTCTGAAGCAGTGGACTTACCGTTGGTTGCCTTTACAAGTAGGTTGGATAAATGTCAGGTACAGTGGGGTCATAAGCAAGAGAATGGCCTGGAAAACCTGTTCTGTGATGTGAATCCCATTTGATTGATGGGTAGGCAGACCTGAATGGTGCTGGGCATGGTTTTATGACTTCTTGCTTTGCTGACCAGTTAACACTATCTTCAGAAAAAGCTCAGCTCCATCAGTTTCAACTGTGTCCGTAGGAGCTTCAAAATGGTGTACTTTATATAACCAATAAAATGAACTTGGAATAAATTAGTCTTATTAACCTAGAAGTATGCAACAAAATAATTGCAATGCAAAGATTTGCTGTACATTCTCTCAATAAAATTAGTAAGTAACTGCTTCCAACTACTTAAGCTGATCACTGAAGGGCAAGAAAAAAATGTCAGCCGATGGAAGATTTTACTAATTGCATTCCCACTGCCACTGTTGGTTAATACTTAACTGACTTTTGGAAGTGCTTTGAGATGATGAAAGGTACTACAAAAAAGCTAACCACTACTGCGTAATGACACGTGACAAAGTACCATGCTTCTGAAAAGCTTCAATTTGCAAGGAATACAACAAAGATTGTCTTAGGTGCGTTTAAAAATCAGACTGTTATTCTCAGTAAGCATACCTGCTGCGGAGGTATGAAAGTCCTTATTCAGCGGTGAGCAGTACATGGTGTTGGGGTTCAAGCAAGGCTCAGCATTTTCTCCATGAGAACTCTTGTAGGACTATAGCCAACTCAAAGTGTAGTATGCTTGATGTTGCAGTAAATGAGGGAAGAGGGGAGCAACAGGATGCCCAATGTCTTTAAAACACACCCAAACAAACTAACAAAATAACATTGGTCAAGAATTCTGTAAAAAGCTGAGTGTGCCACTGGAAAAAAAAAAAAAAAAAAAAAAAAAGAGCAGTGGTGAAACTTACACTGGGAATCCACTCTGGGTCAAGTTTGGTGCCACACATGGTGGGCTACTTTACTTTTTATAGAAGTTTGAAACAGGCTGGAGAGAAGCTCTCTGAGAGACGTGTTTGACCAAATAGGTTGGGCCTGTGTAAAATGAAAGAGGAAAATCTATGTAGCAGCTTGCATCGTAAGATCATAACCTGGTACCACCAGCTGCCACCAGTCTTTGACACTGTTCTTCAGAGAGAGATGTTTCCAAATCACTTTCAGCACCTGTGCTGCAGATCCAGTGAAAAGAGTAGTATGTATGTACGTGATAGTCCTACTAGGTTGTGGGACAATGCTTTTAAGGATATCAAACATATATAAGACATTATAATATGCATATAATAATTCTTAATGCATGTTTTCACCCTAATGGCAATTTCCTGTGGCTGTTACATAGGCAACATTAGTAGAAACAGGTTACAAACCTAATCCAAATGTACTACTGTAAGATGTGTGCAAGCCAGAGAAGTGAGTGATACATAGCTGGATTGGCTTCAGGACTTTGAAGCTCCTTCCTACCACCACCTGGGGAAGAGGTAATACGTCAGCATAACTGGACATTTACTGTCATTGTGCTTCCAAAAGGCAAGGAGTGAGAAGCCCCTTTTCCACAAATCCGTTCACAAAAGGTTTTCCTTGGTCACAGGAGCATGAATGGGATTGGGGTGCTTAGGAGTCGAACGTTTGCTAGCAAACTACAGCATAGCCTGACAGTGAAGAGAGACGGCAATTATTTAATTGTTATTCCTTTTATTTTCATATAAATTAACATTCTAAAAAAATTGAAATAGAAACACTAAATACAGTATTGCACATAGTGATCTTTGTTAGATGATCTATAATTTCATTTAATATAGTAATATACATACTGTAGGTACTGAAGGGAACAGGAAGGCTACAAATGAAAACATGCTACTGTATCCTTGTACTTAGGAGCAAAGTTAAGAGGAAAAGATGATTGTTTACATAAATACAAACATGGATTTGAATCAGTGCCATTAAAATAGCTTTATTTTTTAAAGTTTTTTCCATAAGTTAGTTGTAATGGCAAATAATCTCTTCAGTTCCCCAAATAGTAATGTTACTCCCATCAACACAAAATTTTAGAACTCCATTCTTGATAATTTATATCCCTGCCAGTAATTATTACGAGTACAGATTTTCACATAGGTTTGTCAGCAACAGGAGACTTGCTTTTCACATAGTGAAAAAAACATCCTTTCTAGTGCTTGGTATATGTGAAGAATAACAGATTCCTGAGGTCATATTTCGCACTCCCTTTTACAACACCCTGTAGGGTATATTAGCCTCTGGACAGCTAGGAATGTCTCTTGATGTGCTAGATTAGACAGGGAATAACCCACCCCAGCAGGTTAGAGCTCATTTACCTTACCCCAGTGTCTTTCAGGTTCCAAGGCTGTGAGCATATGCATCCATTTCAGCTGCACACACTGCTGTCAGGAAAAATGCGCTTTGAAAGAAAAACGTTATCAATCAGGCTGATTGGTTTGGGGCTCTTTAATAAGGACTGGAGGAAGGGGTTGCTATCGGTCGAGCAGATAAAACTGGTATAGTAAATTCTGGATTGCAAATAGGAATTAAGCATGTAGTCTAAAATGGAAGCCCTAAGTCATAGTTTTCAATCATTAACCTCCTAGTCAGGGACACTGAAAGCCTGGAGGAAAAGTCTGCGATTCTGGTAAGTGTGAAGTTGATGTCAATTAGTTGGTAGTCTACATTCTGTCACTAGAACTGGCTACTGTTTTCTGTAAACGTCAGTCCCCATGTGCATCTTCTAATGGCTCTCTAATGGAGTTTTAGATCAACTGTAAAGCTAATTCCAAAAGGGAGGTCATGTACATGTGGCCAAAAGCCTGCCTGACTCAAGTGATCAGCAGTTAAAACTATACTATACCTTCTAAAGTTCATGAAAAAGTATTAGCTGCTTTATATATTAACAAACTATAATAGCCAAATCTCTTTCATACTCTTTATCATACTTCTGTGCTTTTCTGTACTTTCCTGCTTTTCACTTACTCTTTTTTTTTCCTTTTTTTTTTTTTTTTTTTTTAATGCTGGATTTCTGACCCCCATACCACCTGACATTCACTATCTGGCAAAAGATGAAGTAAAAGTATGCTGCCTTATTGATTTTAAAGATAGTTACAGTAAACATCTTGTTCCACAAATATTTAGTCATGGAGGGCAACCAAACAAGTTGGGAAAGCATCGATTATACTGTATAAACAGCACTTAACGATTCAAAATACAAACTACAAATGCCAACGTGAAACAGATACAAACAATTCACTAGGAGTAACATTTCTTTCCCTAATCTAAGTGCAGTGCCATGAAGAATTTCTGTTAGACAGATGTTGCCAGTAGGAATGGAAATGTTTTACTGTATCAAGTAGCATTCTTATGAAGTTCAACTTAATGCAATTTTCAGCATGTTCAGAACGGATGTAGATGCCGGGTTTTGTGCATGCTGATTTGGCCTATTTGTAATATACCATACACTTTACAAAATAACATTTTTGAGTGGCAAAGGAGATATAGAGTACAGGGAAGGTGTTTCAAGTCCATACCTAGTCTATTGCTGGGCACTCCATTAAAGTGATTACATTCATGAATGAATGTACAATAACACATCAATTGGTGGAAAACTCCAGAGAACAAAATGTGAATTCAAAAAGGTCCAGAAAGCAAATGATCAGGATGATGTAGTTTCCCTTCCCCCTCACTCCCCACCCACAGGCATGTTGAGTTTTGGTAACCAGGTAACAATGGCTTTTGCTTTTCTTCTCTCAGATTTTCATACTTATCTTTGCTTTCTGAAAAACACAATAAATTAAGAAAAGCAGAAAACTGAGTATACATAAAACCACCTCACACAAATATGAAAAGCAAAAAAATACACAGGCTAATATTCAATTATACTTATTGAAGAATTGACTTACAAATGAATTTCCTTTGAAGGCAGAACTGAAGTGACTACAGCCACACAGTGCTTGTGAAATATTTTTGTTTACTTTCCTTTTCACTCTGTCAAATTTTCAGTAACACTGTAAGCCCCAGCGCAAATAATAATGGTAAAGTAATAATTAACCCTACAGTTACATCTAAAAGGAAATAAAATCTCTCAGTGTCTTTACATGTGCAAGATATAGGTGAAAATCCAAATCAACGTTAGTAACTTGTTTGTGGGTTGGTTTTTATGTTGTGGGATTTTTGTTTGTTTGGGGTTTTTTGGTGGGTTTGTGTTTGTTTGTTTGATTTTGTTGTCATTTTGTTTGGGTTTTTTTTTTATCAACATCTTGATCTGGTTACAAATAAAATTGATAAAATAATATCTAGTTCATAATTCCTAACCAAGCTGTTACTCCATCTACATTTCTTCTGGCACTAACCACAGCCAACTCTCCATAAATATTCAGAATAAGAAGCAATAAATGCAATATTATTTCTTCCTGAGTCAGATTATGTTTGTTAGAATATAGAATTACCACCTGCTTCATTTCAAGGTTATGTCACAGTAGCATAGCCTACAAAGCACAAAGAAATTAAATCATGCCTGGGGGGGGACAGGGACACATGAAAAAACAGTCTTCTGTTATGATATAGTACAAATATAATAGATGGCCAGTTGCTACAGGTATAATTTTAATGTGAGGTGCCAGATTGATTTTTCACTAGAGGAATATTATTTTTCTGTAAAAGCAGTGATGATCTTAGCAATGCTTAGGCAATCATAGTGGAAAAGATTCATTGAGTGATTAGAATTACTCCTCCACTATGATTGAAGTTATTCACCTGTTTTCAGAATGATCAGAGCACAGTATTATCTTTTTCTAGGGTTGCTGTTCCAAGCAAACACAGATCAGTGGAACATAAGCCACTAGTATTTAATTGAGGGATCCAACTTGAAAATGTGTACCTATCACATTTCCTCCTTATATTTTGTAACTGTAGAAAAGAGAGGGAATACAGACTGAATAAGCTTAAAGACTGACACTGCCTTTCTGCCTTCTAGGTGCAGTTCACGCCAAGACTGGGATGCAGACTGGCAGGGTGGGGCAATAATCCGCTGCTCTTACTTGTGCTACATCTGTTTGTGGAGTAACATTCACAGGCAGCATCCAAGTTTGTCAATCAAATACTTCTTATGAAAATGTTAAACAATTAATAACAAACCCCAACCAACTCAAAAAAATGCATCACAAATAACATACCTGTAAAATGCAAAGAAAACAAAGGTTGGAGGAGGGATAGGAACAGAAGCATAGCTGCAATTTTTACTTACAATTCCGGAGTCATGTTTTGGTCTTATGTTGTATAGCGATTTCCCCTTTTTCTGCCTGCAGACTTCCTCTGCTTCTTTAACTCTGAAGCAAGACATAATTTATAAATATTCTTCTAGACCAAAACCATTTCCAAAGACAGTGCAGTATATAACTTACAAATTTAGACCTGAGGACACAAGTGGAGAACTTTGTTTCCCATATTTTCACTAGCACGATCCACAAAATAGCACTTGCACTCTGTGGCTGTTGCCACACCATCGGACTCTGGCACTTACAAGGACAGGCATAATCAGTGGCATAATCAAGTCTAGTTACAAAAGCAATCAGTACTTACTACAGTTGAAGATTCAAATATATCAGGATTTAAAATATGCTGGGTGACCTGAAGATTACCTTTCAGAGTATCCATACCAAACACTGCTAAGAAAGCTTTTCTTTTTATGATTGTTTAAAAATCATTCTTCATCCATTCCCAACCTCAGTACTTCACTGGAGTTTAAACAAAGGTTCTCACCAAGCTGTCTTCCTTTTCACACAATTCTGTTTGTATTTAAAATGGCAAAACAGCTGAACCTAAATTTCCAGTCTTCACTCTCTAACTTAAAATAAAAATGGAAAATTGCCATGGAACACGATGTTTACAACCAAGGTGGCATACATCACTGCACACATCTCGCTTTCCAAAGCTGAGGGTGAGCAGCGAGGTTACATGGCCCATGGAGATGAAAGCTCTTGGGCTGCGTGGATGTAAAGAGAGGAGCAAGTTCCAGTAGTGAGGGTCCACTTCTTAGTGCTTCCTGACTGGGCACATGGTACCAAATTAGGGCCTTGTGAAATACCAGCAAATGCCACATTTTTTATGGGATAAACTTCCTTATTGTCACACAGAGAGAGAACCAACCATGAAAGGCAGAGGGCTATACTCAGTCTGGGACCCTGCCAGCTCAACCTTACAAACACACATGGTTACTGAAACATAGATAATACAGATTTAAGTTACAAATTATTTGAGCTTCAAATACTTACATAAACCATTTCTGTATGATGGCATTAAGTGGTGTGAGATGTGTAAATTTATGTTTTGTATGAGATTTGAGAATATTATTTGTAAATAAGAAAGTAAAAATAAATGTGTGAATCCTATACTGGCTTGCTATTTCCAACAATATAGACTTCAGATGGCGCTTACTCTGCCTTTTCATCATTATCCAATAGTGAAAAAAACCCCACCCAACAGTAAAATGATATTAGAGAAACGATATATCCTTGGCTGGTTCCTCGCGGTTCATCTCCAGACCACTTGAACGTTTGCTATTTCACTGAGGCTACATAGGGCAATGTGAGAATCAGACTTTGTGTTACTATTATTTCTAAATATTTTTTTGTGTGTGGTAAGGGCCAGATTTTGAAAATATTACTCCAGCTGGGTCTGCTAAGCACATTAAAAAACCGCCTTCACATTCATCTCTCCTTTATCCAACTTCACCAGCCACACCTCGTTCTTTTCATAAGTTTCAAATTTATACTTTCAAAAATTAATTTAAACGTCAGTTCTTTTCCAGCACTTCCAACAAGCTGCTCTCTTCATTTGATGGCCTTATATTTTATTAATATAGGAAAACCTTTATGTGCACAGGTGGGGGGAAAAAAGGCTTTGAAATCTCATTTTCAAGCTGCAACACTTTCTATCTGCCTGCAAATCAGATAGATTGCTACAGCATAATATAGAACAAAAATGTCAAACAGCCAAGTAATTCACCTTTAAAAACGTATTTAAACAGATTCAGTAAAAGTGGCAGCCAAAATGTGGTGATAGCTTTAAATAGAAGCTTATGGGAATAACACGAAATGGAGTAAAATTCAAAGACATTTTCTTTTCCTTAAATGCCACCTTTTCTTCTTCTTCGTATCTACTTAAATCCAAATGAGGAACAGTATCTGTGACATTGATCTTCCCAAGATCTTTTCCAAACATTCAGGCATTCCAACCTATCAGAAGCTGCTCTTACAAAGTCAGATGTAAAATAGCACGCCTATCATATAATTTCCTCTTTGTCAAATACAAGCATAGCTGGCTCCCTTCACTGGTAGACATCATTTAAATAAGAAAATGAAATGTTACTTGGGTGCAAATTAGTATTAAATCCTGGGGACTGTAAAAGTACTATTGAAGTTACCAAAATGACTTTTTTAAAGAAGCAATGCAATATATGCAGGTATTCATCATGCAAATGACAGCATATATAACATACAAAAACATTTACCAAACCAATTTACACAGATCCAGATATTAGTCTCTGGAAATGTTAGGAAATCTTTAGTTCCAGTCTTTGTCCCATCTAAACACCCCCTTCCAGGGCAGATTACCCACTGCTTGCCTATCATACCAGTTCTCTGTGGGTCTTGCATTGATTCAAAACAAAAATCCTCTTACAGAATGGAACCGTTGGTAATGCAGTGATGCGAGTTACTTTCTAAAAAGTAAGTTTCACTATCAGCGTAACATCTCTAAATGTTCTGCTTCTATTAGAGAAATAGCTGTTTGGAGAAAGGCTGTCTCCACTTGAAACAGTAAAATGCTAGTAACACCACCACTCTGGGGGAGGAAGTCACAACTTTGGTTTCCCCTCGATTGCACTTGAAAAAATGACCTCCAACCTCCAGTCTGATAAATGACAACCTTAGGCTTGTGCTACCCATTTTTCTAGGATTATGTAAGATGTTCTGGTCTCACTAGTATGGTTGCGGTCCTCGTGTTTTTGGGAGCTTTTGTGAAATTCCTTGGAGTTTGAGCCTATTTATTCAAACCGATGGGAATGCAGAAGACGAGAAGCATTACTCCTTAATTCACTTAAGACAAAGCTGAGAGCTAGCAGCCGCTCAGTTCCAGTTCCAACCATATCACTGACTCACTGTGTGGGTTTGGGACAGCTTGCTGTCTCTTGGCCCTCATCCTGCTCTCTGTGCAGGAAGATTCAAGTAGTTGGATAGAGTCTCACTGAAGCCAAAATGACCTATATGTGTGCTTCTTCAGCAAGAAATGTCCTTCGAAACGTAAAGATAGCACATCAAAGATGCAGTGTTAAGAGGCTTAGTTTACAACAATGTTAAAAGTAGAAGCACAGAGAACTGTATAAATCTACAGCTGTAGCTGTAAAAGAAAAGTTAGCAGATTAGTGAAATATAGAGACAAAGGCCAATATTAGCCTTCCACAGTGCTAAGTCATAAAACAGTGGAATTGGTATCCATTTCTACAGTGTGCAAGTGCATTCTCTGAAGACTGATCATTCAACTAAATTTGGATTTTATTAAATGTAGAATTAAAATAACCTGATCCTTCTGGAAGGGCAAAAGGATGTGTTTTCATATGAACATGAGTACCATTTAAACCACAAGATCTAGAAAAGTAGATAAAAGGTTAGCTTTGAAGTCTTAGTTCAGTTGGAAAATAACTTTTAATTGTCGCTGGCAATTTTTTGTCAACTTCCTAGATTTTCTCCACTGGCCCTGAAGGATTCTTTATCTTCCCATCCATGAAACTAGGATATTTAAATATTAAGGCAAACCCACCTTGCTTCTGTCAATTCATACCTGGTTCATATTTCTCACAGTGGCAAATTCCTGTCTACCTTTCTTTTGCTCAGACTTTTCCTGCACTACTTCCCAGTGATACCCTGGTCAGTGTGGGGGTGCAAGATAGTAAACTAAGACCAAAAGGTGCAAAAACTGTATGACCATTAGTGATTACATCCGGAAGACTGGGTTGACTATTCAACTATGGTGACTTGTTAGAACTTCCTGAAGAAATTAGTGGATCTAATTCAATACTCGTAGGAAGGAAGAGGATATTTGGAGAAAACAACACAAGAGCTATGAGTCTGTGAGCCTCCCAACAGTCACAAAAGGGGAAACAGTTGCAGACATTGACATACTTCCAGGCTACAGTCCAAAGTGTCACTGCTGCTCTGCCAATGCAGAGGACAAAAAGCTCCAAGAGCATGAAACAGTTAAAAAGACATTCCTAGGAAAGGAGTGGGGATTCAATTGTCAGGCCCTGTGTGGAAAGATAGGCTGCCACTGGGGGAGGCAGTGGAAAAAGTGTCTTAGGAAGGTGGGCATTCCTCAGTTCCTGAGAATTATGAACCTTAGGCAAAGGCAAGCGTGTGTATAGATTGATTTGTGTTCTGAAGATCTGTTTTTACTTAACCTACTTCGTTCTATGCTACTAATACTTTCTGTTATAGAGCTTATTTGGTCCCTTTTTAGAGCCATTGCTCTGAAGTACAACCAGCCACTCAGAAGCAGGACAGATGCTCAAGGCACGATATGAGAGTGGATGAAGGAGATGGAGGTGACAAGGGACACGGTGCGCTCTTGAAGAACCCAAGTGGTACAGTTAACTTGGTAAGTGTGGTTGGCATAATTTGCAGCCTTATCCTGTGCTAAGTTTCTTTGCTAGACCAATGCTCAAACTATCTCACTTCACACTTTGCAACTCTCTTTCAGCAAACTGTTTCATTTGCTACCAACTGCATCCCATCTCATCGCAATTCTTACTTAAAAGTGGCGTATCAGTTTGATAAGAAAGATAACATCAGCTGCATTACCTTTAGCAATTTTTGCCTGCTGCTTCTTTTCGTCAAATGATTTTTTGATTTTGTATTAATGAGAACATAATCCTAGAAAAACTAATTCTTCTCACCCTAGACAATCAGAGACTTGGTTAACTCTCACTGTTATAATCCGAAGAACAGAGGCATAAACAACAGTGGACCTGACATCAGGCACAGGGCAGATTCTGTAAATGCTTATTAAGAGTGTTAATTAATCTGGACAAATATATCTCCTTAAATATTAAATTTAACTAAAGCATTGTTTGAATTATTTCAGAAACTATACACTTCCTAACAACCCCATCAATATGAAAACATGTAAGGAATATACAACAGTTAACTGATCCCATGGATCATATAGAAAATCTACAAGTCAGTGGCCAGTCACTTACACAGCCCAAGAATTAAGGTCTCGAAATCCGCTACCTAATAAGATTCAGCAAGTCTAATAATTGTCACCTGTAACAAAGAAAGTTTCTTATTTCCATCATAATAAAAACTGTTCTCCAACACTTTCACCTCCTTCTACCTCATATTTATTGTGAAATAAACATGTACAAACTATGATTAAATTTAAAGACAGCCTGTAAGATGAATAATTAAGTTACACTTTGACGCACACACAGGAAAAAGAAACCAGACATCCTTAAAAACCAAAAGACAGTGTACTTACCTTCTAGACCAAAAGCCAGCCTGGCCACAAACTTATCAAGGCTTAGAGACTTTCTATCATCATTCAATCCATTGGGGGTGGGGGGGTGGCGCGGAGGGAGCCACTTTCCTGCCACTAAGCATTAATAATTTTGTCTGAAGTATCTGTGGCAGACAGATTCATTTCCTACTGGCTCCATCTAGGCTTGGTAGCCTTACACTTCACTAGTGAGCACTACATGACAAATGCAAGCACAGTGAGAAGGCTGGAAGGTTATACGCCTTAGATAGTAGAGCTCCTCACAAAACCTGCCATGATAAACTCAGACATTACTTTTACAGCCTGACAGTATAAGTTCATGAAATCCAAAAGACATTTTTCTGCAGACATTCTGTATTTTTTAACATAAAATAAAGCTGAGGCAAATACTTTTTATACTACTATGCTTATTATCAGATAAATAAAAGGGATGTTGCCAAAATATTTTATGTAGGTTTGTCTGGGTTGGTAATAACTTGTTTATAATAATAATAGCACCATTACAAAGTAAAAAAAAAAAAAAGCCTCAGCAAAAATATTAAAGTGCCAGATGTCTTTAAGTCTTCAACAGCAGAAAATTTAAACACCTTCTTTGAAATCTCTTTCAGAGCACTGTGTCTATTATTTATTCTTTGACCCAGTTACTAAAATATTGAAATGATTTTTTGCTAAGGAATTTCTCTTTAGTGATAAAACCAGAAAGGATAATTACAATTCCCAACATAAAAGTGGACTGAAAAATGTAGAGCTTTTACTTTCACGCCAATATGGTTGAAGTGATGACACAGATATGATTCAGTAACTGACTGCAAAGACTTCATACAGATAAGAAGCACACTGTAATGTACCTGGTCCCATCAAGCTGACTGATGAAACCTAACCTCTGTCTACCAACAAAGTTTATGTACTAGACTATCTCAACACCCCTGCCAGCTCTTTGCATGGTTATTTTAAGGACCACAAGGCAGAAAATGTCTGGCTGAAAGACACAGTGATTAATCATTTTTGGCTTGGAGGACCAAGGACAAATAGATTAAAATGTTTTAATCTGGCCACTTAGTGCAGAAGCTAACCTGTAGCAGGACCCTGAATAAGATCCTTCCTCTGTCAACAATGTAGAGCAGACCTTGGGGAATACATTTCAGATTTTCTTCAGTGTGCATCATGTCAAATGGGCCTAAAATAAGGCTTTGAGGCAAACTGAAATGAAAACGAGACCTTCCCATTTGCAGAGTCTTACTGTAATCCAGAACACACTTCAAAATATTCAGAAAGAAATTCAGTTCAGAAGTATTCCGTTTCATGCAGTTCTATCTGGCAATCATACTCTCGGTGATCTAGGGATTCTGACCTTATCTCTGCCAAGATATACAGATGTGCATAAATACCAAAAAGGTTACCGTGTTGAAATATGTTTTAAAGATGATAACTTTAGCATTGAAGAAAATTTCAACCTGAAAATGTATTTACATAAAAAAATTAAACTCTGAAGGATGGCTATGATTCTAATAAAATGCAAACATGAATATACCCACTTAAACATTCCTCAATTTCTGCCATCAAATCCATACTTTTTTTTCTTGTCAAAGTGGCCAGTATTTCAAGCTATACCTGGCTACCTTCAGGCAAGATAGAAATCACTTTCCTACAGACTTTGCATATGAAAATTGAGGTTGCTCTAAGAAATGCTAGTCATCACCTTCCACTGTTTTTCTTGGAACAGAAGCCAGGTTGCTTTCAAAGAAGCTGGCTGAATTCTGGGCTATTTGGTTAGGAAATTCAACAGGAAATGATAAGGGAAGGGAACTGGACTAGAGATGAGGTAAAACTGGTAACATAGCAAGCAAAAGAAAGGAAACTCATGAGTGAACGGAAATGTGAAACTATATGTTTGCTGTAAAATGTTTTTTAGCAGCAGATTGGGTAAAAGAAGGAAAAAATGCAATGTGTAAAAATGAATGAGAAAAGTCTTGGTGAACAGACTACGTGGAGAAGGAGACCATGTTAAAGAGGATATGGAGACATACCCTGGACAAATGAGTTGCTACATTGGGTATACTGAGGCTACTACGTTGCATAATTGATAGGTACACAATTGGCAGTACAGGCAAAGATGAGAATTGAGTGAACAGAAGAGATCACTGGAATGAAGAGGAACAAAAATGGAAGCCAGCTGGAGAGCCACAGAATTACAGCTCTCCAGTGCAGGAGATGGGAAAATAAGAGACCACCAGCTTTGCTGCATCAGGTGAAAATAATCATACCAAAAGATGTCCGCTCATAATTATGTAATGATTCAAAATGATTGCAGACACAGTGAGGCTCTTCCCAAAAATGGAAACACACCCCACACCTGCCCCTCCTCCCCTTTATTTTAAGTAGATTTTCCAGTGCCTGTAACAGTATTTTCTGATCGGAAAGCTATTTTTTTAGAGTTTTGAAATACTCTCAAAAACTGAAGATCCTTTTAATTATTCAAAGCAACATAAGCTGCATTCTGTTCTGACATATCATTATAACTATGAGTTGTAAAGCCAAGCCTACACACATGCAATTCCATTGATTGGAGAGCAACAAAGACATTGAGATTAAAGTTCCCAAATCAGAAAAATGTAGCTACCCATAACTACTTATTAACATAACAACTGGAGCTTTTAGTTGCCATTACAACAGCACACCAAGCAAAATGTGACCCCAGTAAACATACTCCATATTTTCACCATTTCCCTCTCATGTTGTCACTCCATATACATTTTTCTTCCCTTTCCTTCCATCTCCACATATCTTTGCAAGTGCATATTCCCATGTCCCCCAATTTCTCACTCTCAAGTCTGACTCACTGGTTCCTATTATAAGCGTTAACAAAATATCCCTTAAATTACTGTGAGAGGACGTTGCTAGTGCTATGGGATTTAATGCCCTCCTCTGCAAGCAGAAGTGGCAGCTTACCAATATGCTCCTCACTGTGCAACATACAGATATCCAATGCCAGACTTTCAATTGCTCAACAGCAAGTTTTAAATCATCCTGCCGAGGAGTCTGTAGGGAGACATACCAGTCTTTCTGCAGAGGGAGATCAATGAGCTGTGGAGACATGCTGGCCAGGAATCTCCCTTTCATCTAGATATACACAGTGTGACACACCAGGTGCCAGCATAACTGCTATTCTTACGGGAATGGGCAACTTGTACATTTGAGAGATGAGTGCTTTTTTTTTTTTTTTTTGAGTTTATAGATTATTTTTAAAGTGTCAAAGATTTATCGTGGGAGTTAAAGGGTTGAATAAAGTCAGCCAAAAGAAATTCTCAAGCTTAGTGTGATGCAAGATACCAGGGACTTGCAGAATTTTACCATCATGTTGATCCTGCTTATGAACTCTCCTCCGCTGGCATCCCTGACACAGTCTCTATTCAGCGACGTGCCTTTTCATAAAGGCAAGGGCCACACTGAGCTTATGAGCAACATATACCTTACGCACACTCTTACAAGGCACCTATATCTCTCCCTTTCTCTCTCCTTCCCTCACCCCCTGCGGTCTAACTTTCCCCTGTTTAGGTAAATCTCTGCAAGGTTGCTCAGGCTGTCTGGAACAGCATTCAATCTGCAGATACGGAAACATCCAAAGCTGGAGTGGACAAACAAGTGTCAGTACCTCACCCAGAGAAACTGGAAGGTGGAACACTGTGGCCCTGCAAACATGTTTCTGCCTTGTTATTGACCCCTTTCTAGTAAGATCTGAATTGGCATCTAAGGCCTAATGATGTTCACATTAATCTCTGACATCAATAGGACTTTTCTGTTAAACATAACAGTTCTTAAAGGACTGACTGCATTTTGTTACTGCATTATGGTATTTGGTTACTGTTGCCAGGGTGTATTTCATGGCCATAAAGAAAAGATGAAGTTGTAGTCCTAAAGACTGATCATTGTTGAGCACATCAATATGAGATTTTCTGATAAATAATTGTATTTTTAGCTACCAAGGCTTCGCAAATTCCATATTAGATTGCCATATCTGGCAGTTAACTCATTTTTAAATTGAACATAACTTTTTAAGACTTCCCTCAGTAGGGTTATATTAGTTGTTGCCTCATGAGCGCTTTTATCTTTTTACTCCTGGGACAAGTTATCTTTTCTTGTTTCCTAGCAAAGTGGTAGGGTCTGGGCAATGGTTCTGTAGGCGTGTTCTGGATGTTAAGAAAAATTAAAATACTTCTTTCTCTCAGAGAAGTGCTATATTGGAATAGTGCACTTAACACTGAATATCTTTACCTCTGAAATACAAAGAAACAAGAGGGGAGCAGAAATAAAGACAAAGATTAAACAGAAAAAAATTAACTCAGCTTGTACAAGACACCTGCTCTCACCATAGGAGTAAAAAAGGCATTTGGAAATTGGTGGTGTGACCCCCTAAGAGTTTTCCTAAGTGGAGATGTTTGTCTAGCAGTCACTGCAGCTGTGCATTCATACTGACAATACGTATTCAGAGAGTAGGATGCGTTTCAGGGTATGCAGCAACTGAAATACATGTATAGATAATGAAGATGCTGAACAGAAAGCTTGCAGTGGTCAAAATCATATTCTTTTTTTCAAATGACACTGGAAAAATACGAGGGAAAATGTCAGCTCTTCTTGGCTTTCTTGTTGATCACACGTAAAGTGCAAGCTATACTGACAGATACCTTTCAAGAGTTTTCAAAGTATGAATGGAAAGCATAGACTACCAGTGACACATTAAATATACAATGAAGTTCAACTATAACAACAACATTTAAAAACACAAAACATGCCTCATGGAGTTTGGCTGTGGTTTTCCTTTTTTTTTTTTTTTTTTTTTCTTTTTAAAAGCTGCTTATTTAGAAAGAAGTTACGTTACTTTGAAAATTTTCACTTACAAAGACACATATTTAGGATAGACATAGCATCAGAAATTTCAACCTCCACAAAACATTTCTGACAACTTTATAAATAACCCAGAAACCAATTTCTATTGGAATGCTCCAGTTAGCCTTGACTGCAGTGTGACCACAAAAAAAGTAGTACTGTACAGAAAACCTTTTGGCAGACCAGTCCTTTCACTGTAATTTTCAGGTGCATTTTTCTTTTTATTGCTACTGAAATTATTTATCATGCATAATTTTCTCTACAGTTGGTATTTTCCACTTCTGCTTTATTTCAAGTGAGAGAACTGAGTGAAAGCAGTAGAAAATGCCAAAAAAACTAATTTGTTTTTAACCTTGCACCATTTTTCTTCATTTATTTTCCCTCATTTCCACGTCAGGAAATACAAAGTCTGACACTTCAATGTTTATCTCTTGCATATAAATGCCTGGCAAACCAACATACAAGTTGAAATGCTGAACAAAAAGTGTTTAAAATAAGAACTGGCTGACCGTTTTCTTTAAAACATACACTTTTAATCTATCAGTAACAAAACGTAGTACCACCTTAGGAAATACCATCTATGAGAAGCCTTCAGGTAAATTATTGTAAAACAGTGTGACTCATATTTGCAGAGACTAAATAAGGAACAGCATCTATTAACAAGTAATTCCTTTCCCTACATGTGGAAACTGGGATATAAAATATTCTAGAAACATTGCCCACAGCCTAAAAGTTCATTAAAGTAAACACGAAAGTAGAGAGGCAAAAAAACCCCTCCAAACCAAGAAATAAAATGCTCAAAATAAAAAAAGGGACTAAAGTTACATATTTTGTAAATAACGACAATAATTTAAGTACATTTCAGGAGGCAGCAACCTAGTTAATAATTCACCAAAGATGGAATACTGCAATACTTTAAGAATAAAAGTCTCACCATATCTGTCACTTGATTTTGCCAGTAATGAAAACCTCCAGAAAGTGACTTTGACTGCTAATGTTCCTGCCTGCTCTTCAACTTTAGCAGCAGAAAATCTTTCAAGAACATCAACTAAAGAGGAAAATCTAGTTTCTTGAAATAATAAAATCAGATTCATTTAGGTTGGAAAAGACCTTTAAGATCATCAAGTCCAACCATTAGCCTAGCACAGCCAAGTTCACCACTAAACCATGTCCTTCCACACCTCATCCACACCTCTTAAATATCTCCAGGGATGGTGACTCAACCACCTGCCCAGGCAGCCCATACCAATGCCTGACAACCCTTTCAGTGAAGAAATTTTTCCTAACAGCCAATCTAAATCTGCTGTGGTGCAACTTGAGTCCATTTCCTCTTGTCCTATCACTCCTTACTTGGGACCCAAGACCAACAACCACCTCCCTACAACCTCCTTTCAGGTTGTGCAGAGCAATAAGGTCTTCCTTGAGCCTCCTTTTTCTAGTCTAAATACCTCCAGTTCCCCCCAGCGTTCCTCTTGGGACTTGTGCTCTAGACCCTTCACCAGCTTTGTTGCTCTTCTCTGGACATGCTCCAGCACCTCAATGCTTTTATTGTAATAAGGGGCCCAAAACTGAACACAGGATTCAAGGTGCAGCCTCACCAGTGCTGAGTACATGGGGACAAACACTGCCCTAGTCCTGCTGGACACACCATTCCTGATGCAGGACAGGATGCCATTAGCTTTCTTGGCCACCTGGGCACACCGCTGGCTCATATTCAGCCAGGTGTTGACCAACACCCTCAGGACAGCCTTCCAGCCACTCCTCCCCAAGCCTGTAGCGTTGCGGGGAGTTGTGGCCCAAGTGCAGGACCAGGCACTTGGCCTTGTTGAACCTCAGAGAGTTGACTACATAGGTAGACAACATCCACAGCCTTGCCCTCATCCACTAAGTGGGTCACCTTGTTATAGAAGATCAGGTTAGTCAAGTAGGACCTGGTTGTCCTTTATGTGCTGCATGGTGGCACTCAAGATGATCTGCTCCATAACCTATGCCAGCACTGAGGTCAGACTGACAGGCCCATAGTTTCCAGGATCCTACGTTCATGTAGATGGACATCACATTTGCTAACTTCTAGCCAACTGGAACCTGCACAGTTAGGCAGGATAGATAAATGATTGAAAGTGGCTTCCTTAGCAATAGCCAGATTTCAGTTTTTTGTCACCTATGGATCTGTTGATCTAGGCTGAGATTTTGAAAACCATCATGTTGTACTTTCTTACACCTTTGGGCAACACTTATTTTCCCATCAAGATTTTTCTCCTTTGACTTCTCAGTACCAAGACACCTTCACATCACTGAATCTTGTCTTTTACTGAAAAAGAGGAAATGTAAAATCAGGAAATAAAAAGCCTAAAGGACAAAGTCCGATGCCAGGTAGAACTATGGTCAGAGGCAAAATATTTCCTGCATAAAGACTTTAATAAGATAGTTGCTTTACCAAAGATGATTCTTCATTTTGGGGAAAATAATTTGTCTTGGAAAATTATTAATCTTGTTACCAATTTGGCCAAAATATTTTAATTCCTAAAAGGCAATGAAGAGAGCTTGACTTTGCCAGACCTGAAACAGCACCATGCCAAACTTCTCTGAGAGGTGAGCACAAACCAAAACATCAAAGATTTTCAAAGTATAAACTCTGCATCAGCTGAGCAAATTAAAATCCATAAAGAGGAAGATTTCAGCTTGATGAAACAAACCAAAATTACAATTCAAACCAAATATCTACCTGGATCATTTTCAGTGTTAGTCTCAGTGACTTCCTGGAATGCAATTACACAGCCCTGTCTATCCCTGCGGGAAAGTCTCCTCCATCACATCAGCTCCCATCCTGGGTTTGGGTCTCTTTGCTCTTCTTCCTAGGGATCTCCCAGTTTCCTTTCCCATTGCAGGCCTTCTGTCATTGTCCTTTCCCTGCCCTGTCACATCCTGCATGTAGAGCCATTTTGTACGTTCTACACATTCGGTTCCTTTCAGGATAAAAACACCCTTGCCCTGGAACGGACCAGCTGGCAGCCACTTTTTTTGCTCTACTGCTTCAACACATCCTCTTAGCATACTCATTCATTGAACTGAAAGAGAATTAAACGATTGTATCACAATCCCATTCTTCTCTTAAGCCTTAGATGTATAAGAAAAATAGGAGGAAGAGGTTTTGTGCTTATTTAGTTAACGTCTTTTAAGGAAAAATATTTTGCTTTGCAGCAAGACCCCTCTGGAGAGTTTTTGTTTGTTTTTAGAAAAATAGCCTAGTATTCTGGAGAGGAAAGGACATTTTTCCTAAATCCTGTTCTATAAAAAAATACAAGATTAAATTAACCTGTATGAAGTTGGCAGTTAAATCTCTGCATAGGAAACCAAATATAGTATTTAACTGTCAACTCTATTCCAAAGAGATGTGCTTAATTACATAAAATTAAGTCAGACAGTCAGTAAAATGAAATAGATCCCCAGAGAGCTACTGTACTGTGCCAACATTTGCACCACTCTCTTGCAATAGGAGCAGAATCCTGTTTTCTTAACTGTGAGACTGCTCCAAAATGTATCCACTTATACTAAACATATATTGCATACACAGCATTGATCATAATCTGATGTCTGTGATAAGTTTATAGAGTAGTACTCAAAAAAAAAAAAAAAAAAAAGAAGCCTGTTCTTGTCAAGTTACCTAAACATGGACTGATAGCAATCATTTAATGAGCATAAAGCTTCAATCCTGTTAAGGGTCAGAAGTAGCTACATTATCTGTATACCATGGTCACTCAAATGGCAAACAGATGTAGGATTATATAACAGTGTTTACAGTTTGCATGTTTGTATTTGTTTAATTTGTCCTTATACAGCATTTATTACTTTTTAAACAACTGATTAACTCTTGGCATTATTTTTATAAACAAAGGGTGACCACAATGCAATATCTGCATGCAAATGAAAACACACTTCATGGCTCTTGTAATACATGGACCAGACAGTATGGGTAATTGCTGAAAACTACCATCTCATTTCTTTATGACATATATACCACATATGCTCATGTCCATGGGCTGTGATTTGCAATATGGACCAGTCTGAGTCCTCCTTCTGTGCTCCTGCTTCCAATCCTTTTTCCCCAAATTCATTGGAGAAATATTTACAATATTTCTTGATGCCTTGACTGGTTTCACTAAATATACTAATGAGAGACCCTTAATCACCTTTCAGACTTGAAACAAGTCTCCCATTGCTTGGATTTATGAAGGCATAGTAGTTACATGCTTTCCAAAAAAATTGTTCGCGTAACAGACCTGAAAAACTTTAGCACAAATTGATACTAATACCTCATTCAAAAATTATAATTATTAGGGAAAAAAATAATCTGCTGAAAAATAAATAAAAAGACTGAGAAAACTCCAAAAGACATTCAATAGGTTTTGTGCTAATGAAGTGAGGCTGACTGGTTTCTGTGTGATTGCTCCCAATAACAGTGTCTGAGAAAAGCCTTTGAACAAACAAACAAATGTACCTTTCTTGAAGAATAAGTTTGTTTTCCTTCTTCCAGAAGTCTTTGAAGTCAGAACTGAATTCATGCCAAATACTGAAGAAAGAATGTGGGGACACCTCTTTCTCTCCCATTTTTGGTTTCATACAGAAATAGGCTGCAGTTTCCAAAAAACTGTCAAAGAGAACAAAAATGTCAAATATTTCAGTACCTGTTGATGCAGATTTTTTTTTTTCCTAACTTAACACTGACATGGTATTTAATTACTCTTGGTAGCACATATGAAATAAAAGAATATAAAACCATAACAGTTCTGAGCTTTTTTATAGAGACAGATACACAATACAAGGTGATTCTTCAGTAAAGCTGGTATCTGGACTTTATCATAGGTTCTGGTTTTGGCCAAAGCATTTTCCATTTCAAAAGCTAAAAGGAACACACTGCCTAGAGCCCTGCAAATCCAGACATCCATGCCTGCCCTGCTTTTCTATTGTGTTTAAAGGTATTTTCAAAACACAGAGACAAAGCCTCCAAAAGGCTATAAACAAAGTTCTTCAAGTTCTATCAGATCTATACTATGACACAATACGATAGATGTCTTAGGTTGATGCCTGCGCAGAAATGTTAAAACTCAAACCTGCTGTGTACTAAAGAAGAAATGACACAACAGAAAACTGGGCCAGGAGCAACCGTGCTAGAAAAGAGGTGCCCACCGTGACTCTACCAGAACGATTTGACAACCCCTTCTGAGCACAGCAAAAGCAGAGTAGCATATTAAACACAAAAGCTACACTTTAAGTAAGAACTGCTGTTGAAATGCAAAGGTCATATTTCCAACACTGAGTGAGGAATGTAACTGCAATTAAATTTATCGGCTTTTGGAGTTTGAATTTCTTTTATTTCAAATTGCAAAACTATGTAGGAATATTATAGGAAGCTATAGAAGGAACCCTTCAAAAATTAATTTCTTGATTAATTGTTATTTCATTTGATTTGTTGATGGAATGTTTTGCAAATACTGGAGCTTTTAGAAACAATTTTCTCATCTGAAGCTCAACACAGAAGCCTCTGAAGAATTGGTTATTTTATTAAAAACTCTATGGAAAGCTGTCTCTTGTAATATAATTGTACATGCTTTGCTCACTGATCTATCATTACTCACTGACCCCTGTGATAGTTTCCTGTGAAACACACATCACAGTTTTAATCACTCTAATTATGGAAAAAAATGCAATTCCAGTTAAATGGATGGAAATGTCATTTTAGTCAGTCACATGACTATCTTCAGTCATGGACTGTTGTAACTGAAGATATCGAGTGCTTTCACAGTTGATATAATTTGAAGTATTTAATGGTGATAACAACATACAAAAATTCAAGCATTCGTAAGGGTCAATTTGTCATAGTCTCCACAAAACTATTTGACCTAGTTGTCAAAACTCAATGCCCCAGTTATTTTCCCCCCAACACAAAAAATAAGTGTCTACATAAGTTATCCTATTTCTGAATTAAAAAAGCCTACAGTTTAAACATTTAACCTCAGTTTATCAATCCGATTTTACAAACTTTCCCCTTAATTTCTAATTCATTTTTCCATCTGCTGAAGTGAAACGAAGCTGTTGAGCAACAAAGATGCAGTACAGAAAAATATAAAAGACAAAAACATCCTCACTTTTTAACCCATTGTGTTGATACTTAAATGCCGCCTTATCTGAATGTACCATTTCTTCAGCTCTCTCAGTCAGCTTACCATAGCACTCCGTTCTGTAAATCCTGGTACACAGTGATGTTTGCTAACTTGGGTAATAAATAGAATGTCTTTTCTGGGGCTGGGTTTTGGTGTGGGTTTTTTTCAAATGACTGATAGATGAGTGATACTACCAATTATACTAAAAATTTCCATTTTACTTACCTATTAACTTTTTCCCCACAGTTTTATATTGGGGAAAATATGTATCATCTATTCTGTGATCCCACAGAATCACGCAAAAAGCATATCCCTGACATTCATCAGTCGACTGCATTTTAAACTTTTTGCCTACTTTAATATATTTTCAACTTTTTGCAAGACTGCAAACATATCAGGGAGATCTTTAGGTTTTCCTCCCATCCCCTTCCCCCAGACCTACAGTTTTGGAGCTGGCTAGTACAGAAGTCTTTTATATAAGAGTCATTTGATTTTTCAGAATGAACCAGCAACATTTTTGAAGGAACATGAAGAATACAGGACAAGAGAGAAATCTGGCGGCATCAACTGAGTCAATGACTTATTTTTAAGGAAGCTCTTTGAATGAAGGTCATTAATGATTTACAGAACATAGAAAGATCAGGAGTTCAAATAAGAAGCCTTGTTTTGAGAAATGTGTCTTCAAACCATTCTGCAAATAACAATAATGTGAAAAGAGTTTGACAGTGAATGACCACCCTAAGTAATGCTTTGAAATTTGAGGTAACAAGCTAGAATTCCCACACAAGAAAACATCACAAGAAACAGGAATCCAAGTCAAAATTAAATTCATACTGTGACGGAGAATGCTCCAAAACAATTGATAAATAGCGCTAACATTTATTGGAGACACAAAGGCTTCCCTTAGTCTTCAATTACTCCAACTATCCTCTGGGAGCAGAAAAAGATAGCCAATGGGTTTTTTTTCTGGTGACGAAAAAAATCTCCTCAGGGACCACTTATATAACCAGTACAACCTTACACATGCATACAGATATGTCTAACAGCTATAACTGAATTTCTAGGTTCATAGAGGGAACAGAAACCCTCATCCTCCCTGGCATTTGCTTTGGAAGGTAAGGGAAATAAGCTGTTTGTGAAACTCGAAACATCAGCAGCATAGCAATAAATTCTCATTAATATGTCACACCTTTCTAAGGCCCATTAAAAACACAAAAGTTATCAGCTGCACCACAGTCAGACTTCAGGGCACAAATCTCCACGAATCAAGTATTTTTTCTATATATGCAGATCAAACAGTCAAGACAGTTACTATATTTTTTCAGCCAGAGAGGTGTACCACCCTTATTTAGCAGTTAAGTCTTCTGAACACATTTAGAAGACATATGGAAACCTGCTTGCTATAGATCCGATGCTGTCATTTTTGTAGTGCAAGACAAAGTGGCATAAACTCACACATGAAAGACAAAGCAAATAAAGTGAATCCAAACGCATCAAATACGAAAACACGCGGCAGTAAGTTCTCCATATTACCACACTCTTTAATTATCTGTTTTGGAAATGTTTACATACGTCAAACCAGGCGTATCTCCAAGCTGAT
Organism: Rhynochetos jubatus; assembly: GCA_027574665.1. Lineage (NCBI taxonomy): Eukaryota > Metazoa > Chordata > Aves > Eurypygiformes > Rhynochetidae > Rhynochetos > Rhynochetos jubatus. Next base: position 40,981,004 of record CM050650.1, read on the forward strand.
TCCAGGAGGGGACACGCATTTTAAATACAAAGAGAAATTTGGATGACTTTGCCATAACCCCAAGACTAGATATCAGCCTTTCAGATTTCAGCCAGGCAGCAAATACCTTTTCTCTGGTTCCTTTCAGCAGGGCAGCCAATTCAAATTTTCCTGTTAATCCTTTAGCAGATTTTGAAACAAAATATCTGCAAATAGCATTGATACTGTTCCTGACTATATGTGCAGGCACATAGACATTTTGAATCAAATAAGGTCTGGAGGCTTTTGTTCCTATACCCAAATTAATTTCTGCATTATAAAACCTTGAGAAACACATCTGACCTCTCTGGATTTCATTGCACCTATCTGCAAAATGAAACGTCTATTACCAAACAGGTATTGCAAAGCTTGTTTAGTGTCCATTTTGCAAGTGTAAAGGTTCTTACTTTTCCATACTCTTAGTGAGAGTCTTAAAATAGAAAGTGCATTAGAGTAAACATAGCAGTTATGGAAGAGGAAGGCTATGCGAATTATTTTCAGGGATTAAAAGAGGTAAAGGAGGTCACTAGCTTTGCTTCAAACACCCTGACTTTTCAAGCATGATAAAAAATAAGGCAGTGATGTTCACACCACTCTCTTACCCTGACATGGCAAAAGCCAGAATTTTTTAAACAGATTTCAGACTTGGTTTTATATCCCTCATGGTGGCCTTAAAGGAGAATGAAATAACATTAATGGTCTCAAAACAATAGAAGAGTTGCTCATCCCTGAAAAATAAGGAAGGAAATAAGATCAAGAAAGATAGTTCTTTGTGTCCTTTTCTCATCTTCTAATTTCCTTGGTTCAAGTGTTTATGTAATTCAGAAAAATCACTGCAGACTGAAATCACTAAACCCACTGCTTCCCCGAATGCAGAAATTTAATGAATGAATCACTGCACTTTTCTGTGTGCACCCGTGTGTACAACAATGAAACTACGTAAATGATTTTTCTATTTGGAGGGAAGGAATTGATGCACTAACAGCCACACCAAATTTAATCACATGATAAAGAAAAGAAGCCATTCGTATGGCAAATGGCTCATTGACAGCATTTCTAGCTAATAAATCTGAGCCATTGGGAATATTTTAAAAGCATCTATGGATTATTCAATTTTTTTTTTTTTTTAATTCCATTATTCTGAAAACAGTTAGCAAAAAGTTGCACACAATGATTCAGCTCCAAGTCTGGTGTGTGCAATGCATTGACCAGTTTATAAATATGTACAATGTATGTTTGTACACACGCATGTATGCGAATATCTGCAGTAGGTGAAGCAAAGGAGAAGGAGATGAGATAGAGCAGCTGGCAACAAAAACACTACTTTTACTAAAAGAAAACCCAAAAAGCAATAAGGAGACAAATCAACAATACTAAGCAATCAACAGCAGTAGTTTCATCTCAGCATCATTTGATGAGGCTTCTGTGGCCAAACAAATAGCAAAGTAACCACAAGTACAGACATGCCCTGGCTGACCTTTCTGAGAAACGGTGAACACAAACACGCATGTATCTGGTTACCCATACAGCAAAACTACATCACCTGCAAGAGTAAAGATTTCTTTCAATGTGGATTTAAAAGCAGAAAAAGTGTTTCTACAATTCCGCATGAGAGATTCTGTACCGTTTAACAGATTATGTATTTTGGTTGAAGTACGTATATGGATATTCTTGACCACTTGGCTTTGGCTTTATAAATTGTTAAGCATCATTGATGTACATTTGAGATTAAGAACAAGTAGTCTTAGTGGTGGAGTACTGTGTTCATTTTGTGACGCATATGTGTTTCAGAAGAAGTTCTGAGTCAGGCGGGAGCTGCTATGGTACATTTCAATTTGACTGCACAAGTAAAATTTAGAACTAAGTATAGGCTACCAGAAGAAAGAAGGTAAAAAGGGGGCAAAAGACTATATGCACCTCTTACTGCTAGAAATCTATTTAAAGTCAAACGGAGTCGGCAGCTCAGAGCCTGTTCAGAGTGTTGGTCCTGAGCTGATGACTACATAGGGAAGATGAGTACAGTACATAGGTAACAATACTTGCTTCCTGCAAAAGCTAATTAATTGTCATATTAATTCTTGTTTTGGCTTTTTACACATTTTCTTTGTGTTTTAAACATCCAAAGCATTAGGAGAGGTAGTCTTAAGACAGAATATCAAGCCATTTAGTAAAGTCACACAAAATTATACAAAAAGAAATCCTGGGGATTGAGATAGCACAAGGTTGTGAGGAAACTTAATATACACAGTATCCTAAGAAGCCTCTCATTTTGTACTCACATATTTTGCTGAGAGTCCTCTCTGCGCTATAACTTTACATCACTTTTTTTTTTTTTTTTAAGTATCATTGTCCCTCATCAGTGCTCTGTCTTGTAGGGACTTAATTAGAAGTGAGAAAACTCATTCAAAATATCTAGTACTTAAATGTTGGTGAGAAATTTATTGGGGTCCTTTTTTTTTCTTCCCCCCTTTTTTTAAGGAAGAATCTTCATTATATTTAAAAGCAAGTTGAGATAATATGCCATCTTAAGTCAGCTGCCAGAATCATTAGTCTCTTCTTTCATTTGCCAATTTATATTGTGTAACTATGCATTTTGTAATAATATTCCTTAGAAAACAAAGGTCTCAAGAGATTTTTCCTTTCCTCTAAAAAAAGAAACCCCTGCCAAATATTTGCAATGTTTTGAATCCTAAGTCATCTCCCTCATTTCTAGTCCCTTGTCTCCTATAAATTCATATTAAACTGAATAGTTTGCTCCAACTAGATGAAAATTAGCAGCTTCATCAACAACAGCAACAAAAAAATCCCTCTACCTTCAAGGTACCATTTTTTTAACCCAACAAAAAGCATCCAACGGGAAGAACAGGAAATTATGTTTTGACCGACCAGTCTGCTTTCTTTATGAGAATTTTGATCCCCTCCCAAAATTAAGAATGCTTTACAGCTTTAGTATTCACCAACTATGATCAATATTTTCAGAAGTACACATTGATTAGTAACACAAATGCACAGCTTAGGTAATTTATACTTTATGCCATACACTGAAGGCAACAGACCCAGTCACTGAAGGAGAACATATACTGTGACACAGATTTTTAAATTCAATAGGTATTAAGAATATAACCTTGGACAAAACCAAATAATTTTAGGAAATTATATTCTAACAAGACAGGAAAAAAAAAAGGCAAACTTTTTTTAGCATGACTCTTCTAATGCATTTTTAATTTGCATGTGCTTTCTCCTGTCATTTTAAAATTATCATTTTTAAATTGGTTCAGACTTTCTCTCAGAAATTTGACTTGAAGTATTTACAGTTCCCTGGATGCATTGGTGTTAGCTGCAATCCGCTGCAATCCTCAAACTTTGCATGAATGGTTCTCCCTGACAAAGTTTAACGTTTTTAATTTTACGTTAGTGTGGACATCATGGCCGTGTATGCCACCTAAGCTCTTATGTAGACACATGGATAGCTCTGTGCTAAACCGGCCATATACAACATGAGCATACATCACACAATATCGTATCATTGTGTGCACTGGAAAGTCAGGCCCAGTAACATTTCCAAAAGAAAACTTTTTCTCTAAAAAGACTAACATATGAGCTTCAAACTTATTAAATAAACCTTGGCCAGTTGAACTTGAAGAAATAATAAGATGCCAGTAGACACGGAATACAGTGGTAGAATGAATTTCAACAGCAGTGATCTGACACACAAGCTGCTAGTCTCAGTGCTGTAAAAAACAGCTAAATGTCTCATGTTAAAGCCCAACTTGTCTCCAGATGTTTCTATTAACACACCTTGTCTACACTGTCTAGTGCAACGGAGGCCTTCTGAGCAATCATTATTACTTAAAGAGGTTATAATTACATTTGGAGGTAGTGTAACCATTGTGTACTAAATATGGTGTTATAAGTTTTATGATGCTTTTTCCAATTTATTGATATCAGGTAATCTGCGTGCTCCCATGGTATGGCTCACTTTTATAAATGAAATTCATGCAGGGCCAAGGTCAGAGTTAACCAACAAAGAAGTCATTTGACCTAAACATAGAGCAGATTATTTATCTATCTAAGCAGAAAACACACCAATATTTTACCAGATTGCACATACATATAATACTAACCCATGTTCTAAGAATATAATCCATCATAGATTAAAATTTATACATGTGCACTTACAAAAACATACTGCGAAAATAACAGTGAATTGAATCTACAGGTTTGATTGGGAGTACTATCATGTGGACTTTCTATTTTGTTGTTCAAGTCAAACTTATGTTTCAGTTTCTGTTTTTTGAAAATCACAGAATAAAAATGCTCCGAAATACTTAGGTATTATAGAACCTCCTAGCATTTTACGTCTTTGGTGATGCAGTTTCATCTTAACCCTTCAAGTTTGCTCTGAACAGTGTTCTTACTTAAAAATCAATGTACAAGAGCTCTCTCCTTTACATGCAAGAACACAGGATTCCCTAATATCATCAAAAGCCAGCACAACTATGAGTGGAAGAAATCCAGCCTTTGTAGAAGACAAATATTCTCGGGGGCTTTCATATTCCTAGAGTCAGTTGCAACAAAATCCTATGAAAGTAATTTCAAAATTGGGTTGATGAAGTATCAGATTGAAAAGGTCTTAACATGCATTTTTCAAACATCAGGCATTTATGACTGAACTCCCAACTTATCCCAGTACGTCCTCTTAGTAGTAGTGGCAGTATCTTTGTTTAGATGAGTAGAAAATACTACCTATTTTTCTCTATAAGGATCAAGTTTAAATGAAAATGTGGCAGCCATTGGAACTGATGGGAACATTGCAGTAATAACCATATCACTCTGGATATGTGAATCATCAATATTAACACAGCCAAGCAAAGCTCAATAAACCATACTCCTTTGGCCTAAGAACACTCTCTCATGTCTGAGGGAGCTGTTCCCATCCCTTTGAAGGACTACGTGAAGGTTTCATGGTGGTTTTGGTCTGAGTGACTGTTGCTTTAGTTGTTTCCTTCAGAGTGGAGAAGGAACATTTACCTCCTCAACACACTAAGTAAGGTAGGACCATCTTTCAGGCAGCAGCAGGGAAAAGAAGTGGGTGCACATTATTGCACGAGAAGTATTCATTTAAGACACAGTACAGAAGGGATCTGGCTTGCTGAAGCTGTTTCTGAATCCAGCTTGTTAACGAAGACTAGAAAGAAGGAACAAACTAAGGAAAAGTAAAGAGACAACACTTGTTTTCCTCATCACTTAATCTCCATGTATGAGAAGCACAGTGGGATTTCAGCAGTCAGCTGAGACGAGCCCTATAATGTGGAGGAGCTGATGGCAGCCTTCCATCAGCTGGAAATTATTGTGGAAGGAATGATCTATATTGTACAAGTTATTACTGGATAGTTCCCAGATGAGTTAATGCAATTGTGACCTAATTAAACCACATCCCTGACATTCTGCTTTTCTATTTGCATCTACATGACAACAGCAATATAATATAGTAATCCTTAAAGTAAATCTTACAGCAAGGAAAAAAAACTACAACTGCAGTGGCAAGTGAACATAAGAGTAAAAGCAGAAGTTTTACCCACATTTAAGTCACAGTCATCACAAGTGCAAACACTGTGCTGTGAAACAATCTAATTAAGCAGCTCAGGTAGATAATAAGATGAAAGAAAAAAAACCCATGCTGAATATAATCAGAAGCTGATGCATAATGGAGAGGCACATGTACACACATAAGAATTTTGCTTCACCTACTGGCCATAAACTGAAGGTCAAAACAATGTGCCACATTTAAAGATTTTAATTTCTAGGTGGGTTGGGTTTGGTTTTTTTCTTTAGCAGCTACATGATTCTTTTAGTTATTTTTAATTCTGAATTTAATGCTATAGCATCCATTTGGGGTATGAGCAGACCCCAGTTATTTTAACTGTATTGTTAACAGGTGTTACTTAGCTGAATTGTTATCATTGCTACTCAGCTGTGTAACTGTATTTGCACCTTGAAATAAAATCCTTTATCTTTTACTGTAAGATCTAGGAGTAGGTCCTCCATACAAACGGTAGAATAAATTGCATAAACATGAGTTTACTCTGAAGAATATTAGATCTCTGAATTGTATTCCAGTCTCTTAAAAATTGTATTACTATTTGTCCGTACTAGCACTGAATGCCACTAAATACAAACTAATTAAAAAACAATATAATAAAATTATCTTTTAAGCAAGCAGCCCATCATCTCTAAAAGAAAAGATAATGCTCTTACAGACAATAATCAATCACGCAAATGGTTGAGTTGCAGTCATATAGCAAATATCTTCAGAAAAGGACAGACTCCATCTTTCAGGGAAAGATCAATTACCCACATTTCAGAAGCGACTTTCTGACATAACAAACCTGCCAGCTAAGTTTCCATTACTGCATATTTACAGGCTCTGATATTTTGTCAGAGACAGGACACTAAACTCGAATGATCCAATCTGTTTAACAGTCTGTAAGCTTCTTCTATACACATTTCCTTTGCTCACCAATTATTTACTTTTTACTGATGCAACTAATGTATACCTACAGTCTGAAATGTATTACCATGAGCAATTCAGGTGTGTGTGCTGGGAGCCACACAGCGAGGAGACCTAACACTAAAGGAACCAACAAAGGACAAACGCCACAGAGTGAAAGATAGGATCCAACAGCATATTTTTGCCTTTCAGTTAAAAGTGTTGTGCTGGGGTTTTTTGGGTGTGTGGGTTGTTTTGGGTTTTTTTGGTTTTTTGGTTTTTTTTAACTATATACCTCTCTCCATTCTGAGCTTTTCACCACTTCATTTCAATCATTAACTCAATTTTCACTTTAACTTTACAGTTCACTTTTGGAAACAATCTAAACCATTGTGTGGAAGGTAGTGAGGAGGGAGGAACATTTACTGTTTTAAAGGATTACCAGACTTAGGTGCTACATTTCTAGGTGTTGCTTTTCAGCAGTGCCATTGTACCATACTGTCTGCTATTTCTCCAAGTGTCATCAACTTGTCAGCTCATAAGCAGGTGTAAAGCTTTGTTCCTCCCCAAGTCTCATGTTCAGTGAAGCCAATGGAAGCCTGCAAAGAGTGTTGTGTCAGGAGTACTTTTATTGCAGGGAATTTAAAGGTAAACATTTCTCTTTAAAATTAATGTCATTTGTTGCTACAGCAAAGAAAGCAACAACACATTGCTAAATGGATTATTAAAAGTCCTGAAAACAGAAGAGGTGCCTGGGAGGCCGTGCTCGGGAAGCACTTAAAAGCCTAAAAATCACTGGAATGTGCAAGTTACGGCAGCAAATTATAAAATAAACCAAATAAAAATATCCTGACACAAGAAGATGAGTGTTCCATACCCAGCCACACACATCCTGAATTCCCTGTTTCATACTTGTGTCAGAAAGCATGAAGTTCTCTGTTTGACCTTTTATAATATATATATATTCTCCTAATGCACTGGGATTTACTAAAGAACAGATTAAATTATCCAATTCATTAAATTCAGTGATGTACACAAAGCCACAATTGTAAGCAGTGTTTCTGTCTATCCACACCTCATTAGGCATCACAGCAGGAATAAACGGTGAACAATTTCACCCCAAATCAAGCCACCATTATATAGGACAGTTGTCTCAATGACCTCTGTTATCACTTCAGGCAGGATTATACTATCTGAAATATTAGAAATAAAAGCATCTGCAGTGTTCTTACGAGATACTCAACATACCTTGCCTCTTATGTGAGTGCAGAGTAAGCATAAATGGAGCAATTTTCAGTACTACTGCACTGAATTTAGAATCCAATGCTTCATTGCTTGAGAGATAGTGGGAAGAATTGAAGATCATCTGACTACCTGACTGTGTCTCAGGTCTAAGAGAAACATTTCCAGTTCAATTTGCGAATGATTCCTGAGTGGTTATTCCAAGAAGAGACAAATCATTGCAGGTAGAGGGAAAGAAAAAGATTATCTTAACTATTTCAGTGGAAGAGAGATCAGTGTTACAGTCTGGATTTGTTTTCTTCTAAAACAGACACCCTAATCTGGAAGCTTTCCAAGGAGATCAGAACTCAACACTAGGTATTATAAGAAAGTAATAAAGCTACATGCTGCTCCTTCATAGCTATTCAACTGAATAGAGGTAGTGAGGGAGAGAATTAGGACCTTCAGCTTCACTGAGTGCTGTTTCTGATAGTCAGGTTGTTTAGCTGTTGCTTCTTCAGGAGTGAAAGGCAGGAAGACTGATAACTAGCTCATTTCTGATTATAAGTCAGAAAGATTATAATGTTGTTGTTGTTTTTTACCTTGCATGGTAAACAAGCCATCAGCTATCATATTTTTGACGATAACCTTGATGCAATCATGATTGCTACTTGCTATGGAAACTGATCAAAACGTCTCATTCTAAAATTGTATTCAGCATACCGGGAAACATTACTGCTTCTAGTTTTTTATCCCTCCTTAAAGAAAAATCACATATTGAAAAATTAGAGATATTTAAAACTAAGTCAATGGAAATACAGAAAACAGAATGTATCTGTTGCTTGGTGGCAAGTGCACTGTATCTCCCAATTTTCGAAGATGCTATATTTTAATTATAAAGTTGTTTAAACGCTATATACATCTGTGAGAACTGAGCATACAGGTATGCATCTTGGGACAGAAGACAATCTAAAATATTTTACGAACCGCCAAACTGTGGACTCTCAGAATATGGAAGCATCTCTTCCCCTTCTCCTCCTCTCCCTCTCTTTTACTTCTTTCCCCTCCCCCCAAACAGTTTTTTTTACTTTAAGTTGTCAAGTATTTCACGGTTTCTCAAGTATTTAGCAATGAGGATCTAATTGGAAAGTGCCAGGTTCTTTTTTATTACACTTTATCAATATTGTTAAGGGAATGATGTAATTGTTTGGGGTTTGGTGAAGACATTCCATGTCACTCCAGTGTTAATACCAGGCTGGAGCCTTCCTTGTCTGCCTGCGTAAGCTAGATAAACACAGACCTGTGTGCTTTCTTCTCATCTCAGGATACTTATTCAGAGAGATCTTGGAACATATGCCTATGGCGAACTAAACATTTCACTTTTCATTTTATCCATGTGCCAGAAATCCATTCCTTGGATAAACACTTTACATACTGACACTCTTAAAGTCACTAAACACGATAAATAAAGATAGAATACATCATTTCAAAACCGATTAAACATTTTCTCACTTGTGACAAATGAACAGCTATACACTGTATGGAGTCCCTGGAGCAGACATTCCATTTTCTTTGTCTTTATTTTGTGTGATTAACTTTCCATTTTAGCTCTTCTATTGCACAATTGAGCTCTTCTAAAATACACATTGCTGCATTTTCCCCAAATCATTATTCATTTTAGAAATATTTTTGTTATTGCTACAAGAGGTTTTCTTTAAGACTTTTGTATTTTTATGGAGAGATCAGCTTTAACATTTTATGCTCAAACTAATAAACCTCCTTCCCCCCCCCCCCCCCCCCCCCCCTCCCCAAACCAAAGCAAATTTGTAGTTTTTACTGAAAGTTAAAGAAATGTTATCATGGGGTAGACCTGAACTTATACACAGGCTGAAGTTATTCACTTCAAAAAGGAAAATCCAAGCACATTAATCACATTAATTTTGCTCCGTCTAATCCATCACTTTTCCTTGCACTATTTGCTTGTCTAGTCATCCTATGCATTGCTGTTCTACCTATGATTAGCCAAATGTAACTAATCTTTTATTTATCTTTTTAAGCTCTTATCTTCTTTTCCACCCAACCCCCTGGCAAAAAAATATCCCAAACATTTAATTTCTAAGCTCATTTAGAGATCTTAATGAAATAAACACACATAATACTAAAACTGTACCATGAAGATATCCTCAGTATTAAAAAAAAAAAAAAAAAAAATACCACTAATCTGATTAGGATTTTCAGTGGGAAGGTAGAAGGAGAAAGAAAGGGAAGTGTAGTCTAGGTAATAGTAAAAAATAACTTTGCCCTAACACTGTCCTAGCATAACTCCTCATGTGTTCCACAAAAGGTTTTGCATGTAATGATGTGATGTTATCCTGCTAGATACAATCACTGTAAAGATGAACAATGAAGCTGAATTTTCTTCTTGGAAAACTACTATGTACAAGGAGCTTCTGCACTCACATAGAAGTGGGAGAAGCAAGAATTTGGACAATGCAGAAGGAACAGAGCAATCTGAATGGGAATCCAGGGAGCAGTTTGCTTTCTTCCCCCATATTGTGGATGGTAGATATACCAAAAGGAAGTTTTTGATATGACCGTTCCAGTGCAGTCAAGGAAAAAAGTAAGAATGGAGAGTGAATTAGACACCAGAAAACAATGGCAAGTCACAAGATTTCTGAGCAGATTGTAGATTCCCCTTTTCCTTAGATATCTGTCAGCTTTGGACATGTAGTCTAATCCATTTTCCACAGGAGAAACAGTTTTCTTCAAAGAGCAGTCAAGAGAAGAGATTTTTATGATCTCTAACAGCAGTTTCTTCTCTTAAAGTTTTATTGTGAAGGAGATTTTTAAGGATAAGAATTATGTAACTCTTCAGTAGTTAAACAAACCTAAGAAATGTCAGGAATGCCTTTCATATACTTGGGCAAGAGGTATGATACTAAGCCAAAGCAATACTCCCTTTGTTCTTTTTCCATCGTGATCCCCATCACTGATGTACCACTCAAGGAATCTACCATCTCCTTACAAGTAAGAAGGGAGTTTCTTCTGGCACAGGAACATCCATCCTCTCCTTGGCTTCCTTTTCAGGTACTATCTTTAGTACATTGCCCAAGGGAATAGTGAGAAAATGGGGTGCTGTACCAGGAAATATGTCAACTACACTGTGGCCTTACAGCAGGTAGCAAATTTGGGCATCAGGGCCATTGAATGGCTAATAAACCACAATAAAAACTAGAACCTTCTGTAGTGGTATATTTTACTGGAAACCTATTGACAGACTTTCCAGCTCTGTGAATATATGATGAATATGTTCATCAGCATACATTCAGTGGCAGTTGCAGCTAGTACAAAAAGAAGATGCTATTTTTAGTGACCGAAAAACAAATGCAGACTGTTTCACTAAATCAGGACTATAAATGGTGTGTGTCACATTTTGGTCTTTTGCTGGGACAGATAAAAATCTATCCCATTTAAACACTGCTTTTGGACAACTCTGCCAGAAAAATATAAGAAACCACAAACTGTGCAATGCAGTGAAGTTCTCAATATTGAAAACTCTCCCAACTGCACACATCTGTAATGAAATTTATGAAGTAGTTAGTTTTTTGTCTCAAAAAAGCTATTTGAAGATCTATTAGCAATTCTACAAAGAAAATCACATTTAATTATACATATCAATAGTACATTAAAAAGCAGATGTCCATTCTTTATTTTAAAGCAGACATTTTATAAGCACAGGAAGAGGTACCTAATGAATAATAGTCATCTGGGGAATGCTATGTGTCTGTCGAATCATTATGATTCTGGTGTAGTATGAAGTTTTCTCTCAGCCCAAATGATATATTCTAAATTTATTTTTACATCAGTTACATGCATATTCCAAAAGACAGGAGTCATGCAATTTTTCTCAAAAGATATACACGCAGCTTATATTCCATCAAATTTTTAAATTTTCAAATTAAATTTAAAAAAAAAAAAATATTTCGTTTTCTGAGTGCCTTTCTTTCACTATGCAAAACTACAATAATACTGGCTACCAATACAGCAACATCTAACAAAACAGTTTTCAAAGAAAGGTTTTACTGCATTGATCTTTCTTACCTTTTATGTGCTTCTGCCAGTGACTTCTCTTCATTTTCCTGGTCTATTTTAGCTGTAGAAATACATCAAAGAATTAGCTACAAGTTGAAAGATAAACATGTTATTTCATGACAGCATTCACTGTAAATATGTCATGTATAAAATGTATAGAAACCACCTGAAGTGAGGACTCAAGTACATAATTCTGGAACAAAAAAAACCCCTAAACACCAGAAAACCCACAAAACCAAAACTGCATAATTTTTAACATCCTTATTAAAACAAACACACACACAACACCAAAAAACCCTCCAAAAAATTTTTGAAAATTAGAAAAAATATAAACAGAAGTATAAACAACAACCAAGTCATGAAACTGACGTAAAAAGAGACCTTAAAGAATGATTTGGAAAATCTTAACAAATATGGAAACTCATCCACCAAGAGAAGAAAAAACTGAGTAAAGACCTGGAATGATTCAGTCTTATTGCTTTTCTAAATGTTGCTTGATAGTTACAAATAAAAGCTCTCTTCCTTCTCCCTGAACACATTATCTCCCTTTACATACATCAGTTAATGAAGTATTAGAGCCATAGTGGGTCCATATTGAAAACATGACTTTTTATATGAAGGAAATTATTACTTGGTGATCAGGCACAGAAAATTAAAAATACAAAACTGTCATTGTCACACACTGGTGAAAAAAATATCTATTTTCCATGTGTTCTCTCATATTTTATTTTGTACGCTTTTTACTTAACTTAGATGGGTATTCTGATAACACAAAAACTGCAAGAATATCATATTAACCTAGGCATCACAAATGTGCAAAGTGGTATTACAAACTGCTTTGTGCATGTGTACTTGGGTGAGATTTATACAGTCATTCAGGTAGCACAACTTAAATCCCATTTAAAATCTGCACACTTTAGCCAAAAGCATTTTAGTTTGGAGCGTGATTCCTCTTTCCAGTCTGCTGGTCTACTGGCCTGATAATTTGCAAGGATAATTTTAGGATTCCCAAGAGTGAACTGGTTCTGGGACATGAAGAAATTCTGAACTGTCCTGAAACAAGATGTCAATGGTACAGAATTCATACAGAAATCTAAAAAAGCCTTGAAGCTATTTCTCAATCCACTTTCCCTACAGAGCTCTACAATACTAATTAATTAAAATTATTTTTCAACAGTGTAGACACACTGCCCTTGAAAAAGGAAATCCTGATTTTAAATTTGGCAAAAATGAGAAAGGCAATGAGAATTATTAGGGAACAAAGATTGCCCCCATTGTTCTGCTACAATGTTTCAATCAACAGCACTTTGTAAACATACATGAACAATAAAATAGAGACGTGAAATCTGCAGCAAAGATAAATGAATGGAGTTTCCCTATTCTTTCCCCAGTCAGAACATGGATCAGAGCTATGTCTGATGCTGCAAATGTTTTTTATTAGTATTTATGTAGTCTGCTGAGTAGGGTGAGCAGTGCCTGGATGTTTGCAACAGCAAACACTGTATTTGATAATCATTCATTACTTGAAGACTTGGGCTCCATCATTGTTTTGCTGAAAGTGACAAAAATCCTAGCAAACCGCAGAAAACTTGAGGGAGAGCTGGGTAAATGTTCTCAAGGAAATTCAAGAGCACATGAAGCCTGCCTGATTACAGGTTTCAGTACCGACTTGAAACTCGGCCCAGATTCTTCAAAAGGTTTGTGAGGGCTCACAATTCTTTTGAGTGAACTTGGGCCCAGTGTTGAGTGAATCTGGGCTGACGCAGAGTTTTTCTTGAAAGCCTTGCCTTGCTTTGGATATGAAACCAGGTGAAACCTGGCAACTTTGACAGAATTTCATTAATTTTTTTTTTTTCTCTTCATAGTTCAGTCTTAAGAGTCAAAGTATGACTTGTAAAACCATATGGTGCATGAGAGAAGAAACTGCACACAATCTCCCTGGATGAAGGGAGATCCAATTACCTTATTCTATCTTAACACTTTCACTAAGTATCTGCAGATACAACTTTTGACATAAATAATTCTGTTACTGAAAAATGTAATTTGGACTCATCTCAGTTAAACAGTAATTGGAAGTGGAGGCTAGCATGTTCCAGCTAGGACAGTCTTTTAGTACACACATTGTGTTTGTAGGACATAACTGGTTTTATATTTTCCAGGATTAATGGTATATAACATCATCTGAGCTGTCTAATTTTGGGGTTTTTCTTCCTTATTTCAACTGTTCTGCACATGTTTACAGTTCTTTACTCACCAACAGTGGAGCAAATATTACACAACTTCATTTTTGAAAGAGCGCAAGCACAACATATTATACTAGCCTTATCAAAGCACGTCAGAATGTCCCCAGTCTGGAGCAAGTTTTATTTCAGTTAAAAAGGAAAGTTACTATGGACCAGAGAGGAAGGAAGGAAAAAAAAGTTGGCTATCTGTACTTTTAATCATTTCATAGAGAACGAGTATGCCACAATGAAAAGAATCTTGAGAATCCCTGAATGACACGTGTGCGTGTAATAGCGCTTTGAGTTTTTTAAGTAATAAGTATATATGCATAAGGCAGCTACTATACCCACACAGACTTCATCCTGCATCAAATCACCTCTTGGCATTAGACAGAGTCTTGCAAGGAAAGCATTTTCTCTAAAACAGAATTCCCTTGTAGTCTGTTCCAAATATGTGATGACACTTCTAAACCTGCATGTTATCAAAAGGGTATTATTCAAGTGCAGATCTGACTTGCAATCCATTTGCTTTCTCATTTTTCTAGACATAAAAAGTTAAAGAACAGTATGAAAACAATTCTGCTCCCACAAGACAACAGGTGGCACCACTGAAAGAGAAGAAAATATGGTATGTACACTCAGGGATTTATGAAATCTGTGGACAATGGCTAGTCAAAGACACAGATTTAGATTTAACCAGCAAGGAGGGAAAGCCTTCTGTTATAGAAAGCACAAAAGTCTTACTACCACCTGGATACAATGGAATAACTATTAGGTGTTGAAGCAGCTGAAGATTCCTGCAACTTCTGGAACCGACCACTAATAATCACCAGATATTAATGGTTATTGGTATTTCGCTCTGTACTAATCGCCTCATTGGTAAACTGCTTTCAGCTAATATTTCCTGTTTGAGTAGGGGAGGAAAAAAAAATTCAGAGTTATGACTGATTCAGTTAAGTGTCCCAGAGTACACTAGACTTCACCATTCAATATAATACATATTTACTGTCACCTCTTTCTCCAAAGCAGTTCATCACAACTGCAGAGTGTGTACCTGAAAGGAACCGGTTTGGCACTCTTGGCTGCTTGGCAGACTATATCACGTGCTAAGTGCCAGCTGCAAGGTGTGCACCTCAGGAGTACAGTCTTGGAAGAAAAGTGTGTTTCCTTTTACAAAAAAGAACAACTGCAACAGGTGAAGCAAAAAGGACAAATCCGTACCCACTCCACAGTGATCCTACTATGGCAATGGCCAATACAGGAAAATTGGTGATTACCAGGGATACCATGGAAGCTGAGCACATCTGAGCACTCCGTTCTGCCGTTAAAATTTCTCTCTACCTCTGTCCTCAAGAAGCAAGATTACTTAAGAAAGTCTTCTTGATTTTGTTTGAAAAACATTAAAAGAAGTCTTGCTACCCGGTAGCCCTATCTACTTTCATAAATATTCAGAATCCTGCAGCTGACCATAGCAGCGACTGCTTGCAGGCTTTTCTGACAGATGTAGGAGTTCCTGCTCTTGGGTCAGTTATCTTTCTCAAATGAAAACATTCCAAATTTTATTGACTCACCATCTTTTCTCCAATCCTCTGCTAAGAGTAGTTTTCTTGATCCTTGACACTAACTTACTAAACCACCTCCAAACACACTGTTTCAAATCTATTAAAGACTATACCATACAGGAAATACTAGCCCCTGTATTTCATGTAATGCGTCAGTAAGCAGAGCTAAAATTTAGTTTTATATCTCTGTCTTTCTACACTCAATATATTGTAGGGCTTTATATACAACTGTCACAATCCTGAAGACATATATATTCTGCAAAACGTACTTAGAATGACATAGTTCAAAAATAACCTCAGGTCATGTTGGAAAACATAGTCGTATTAAAAAAAAAGCGTGAAAGTGACCTCTCATGGAGCAAAGCTGACTTATTTACTATTTACAACATATACTGAATTAGCAGTCTTTTCACTTGTTCTTTTGCCTTCTTGTTGGATTATATTCCACTCTTTGCCTGCTTTTCCCATTAAATTACCTTTAGATTATTTAAAGATGGTCTCCCTTTAGAGCAAGGTCTATACTTCCTAAATACTTTATATGTTTGGTCAAAATTCAAGTACATTCCTTCCTCCCTACGTCATTCCTTAACAAGCATGAGGACTGTACTATATCCAAGAATTTTCAATCAATTACTTTAACTATAGCTTGTACGCATTTCTTCAAAACTTACTCACATCAGATATTCTAATTTCTATCTTACCACTTTGTGTATTTGCTTAAATTTAATGCTTAATGTTTTATAATTGGGGCATAAAACTTGATTTCATGCAATTCAAAATGAGCTTTCCAACACGGCTTCAAAAACAAAGTCTAATTGACTTAATTCATAAAAGCTCTGTCGTTATCAGCATATAGCCACATTCCAGAATGATACATGCCATTGTTTCATGTGTTTGCTCTTACAATTCTTCTAGATTATAGTCCTGCAAAGATTACATATAAACTTTGCAAAGGCACACATATGAAGAGCCATACTAAAGTGACCTATGCATTTATGAAAACCTGAAGCATCTCACAAAACTGAATGTGAGAAGTGTACACAGGCATTCTAGAAAATAAATGGTTTTAGCAGAACAGCAGAATTCACTTTTCTGCAAATAGTTTTGAAGGCCTCTTCATTTAATTTTATCTTCTAGGCTTCTTAAAGAATTAAAAAAAGGACTAAGGACATAAAATCCATTTTTGGCCAGAAATTGTCGTCTGACCTCAATGGCAAGTGACATTTCAGACCTATTATGCTAAAATCTCTGCAGGAATCAAGGCACTATGTGAACGCAGAACATTGCCAAGTATTTTCTCATTTTCAGTCCAATAAACTTGCTATATTAGTCTCCTCCAAATTTAACCATTATATATCTGATTTTTAAAAGAATTGTTTACATGAATACATCTATTTTCTGTATACAAACCATTTTCTGTATAGAAAGATATTGCATATAACATCTATTATTTCTATTATTAGTTTTTACAATTTCTTGTTTGAAAGTGCAAAATTTCACTCTATCATCTCTTCCAGAGCATTTAAAAATCTTAAGAAATATTTGACCTAAGACTAACTGGGAGATCAAAGACTTACCACAACTGTTTTAAACTGGGACTATTCTGTCCCTGTGCTATGCACATTATTGAAAAGCAGAGGAATTTTTAGAAATCCTTTTTAATTTTTAAAAAAGAAAACTGTTTCTAACACTTTTACAAACTCTTGCTGCAGATTTACCAGGACCTGTAAAGAGAACATATTTTTTTCCACAGTGTTGCTGAGTGAATAGTTGCTGGGACTTTGAAAATATACCAAATATCTCATCTTGCAATGCCACAAACTCAAAAAAAAAAAAAAAAAATCCCAACAAAACAAAACTAAAAATGAGGCACAGGTGTCCTTAAAAACATATAGAATGTCAGGCAATTCATCTGTCACTGATGATCCAGCTCCACTAAGATCTGAAGACATGAGGTGCCTAACAGAGGCCATGAGGATACCTTCTGTAGCTATCTCATGCACCTGACTAGGACAGAAAGATAGATAGAGAAAATACAGGATGAACAACCACCCACAAGCAAGGGCATGTAGTTATACTGGTATTATTAGGGTCTAAGGTTCAAATTTACAAGACCTGTGCCAGAGTTCCTAAGAGAATTCTTCCTTTCCCCTTAGTAGTACACATACTTTTCAATGCCCCCAGAAAACACCAAAATAACATTTCCAGCTATTTTATTTGGCAACCAGCATACTACTCAACACTGTTTTGAAATACCTTGAAATATCAAAGCAAATAGCAAAGACACCAGGATCAGTAGAAAAAGAGAAAAATCTTTCTTCCATCCTTTAGACTTCTGAATGTTTTTTGCCTCAATTTTTTGATTTCGTTGTTGTTTGTTTTCTCTGCATGTTTTATTAAATAAGGCTAATGAGGCTGGGGAACTAAGGGCTACTGGGAATAACTAAATAGCCATTTTAGATGGAAACTATCAAAAAGGAAGTGTGTTTTCAGAAAGACTAAAAAAAGTTAGACGAACATAAATTTTTAAGTGTTGGCAGGGGCTTGTGCTTAGCAGCTTTGTAAAAAAAAAAGGCATTAACACGAGCTTAAAATTGAATATGCAATAATGCAAGGAAATTAATGAGGAAAATATACTCAGAGGTAACAGTTAATAAGAATTATCAGTGTCCTCTATGTGCAAATGTACTAGATAAGCACAGTCACAAAATAAGTTGACCCCTTGGTTCTGATTCAGAAATTGTTCGAAGTAGACCTTGTAGGTCTACTCCAACAGCGCACAAACGCCCTTCTCAGAGCTTTTGTTCCACCAGAACTTTTTGTTGCTGGTTTGTGGTATGATCTTGACCTGGTGATTGCTGTCTGTAGTCACCGGCTGGCCCCAAACCCTGTTGCAATTTAAACTATTTCTGCTGAACCAGTTTCAAAGGACTATGAGTAAGAAGATGCACGAAACTGCCATCCCTTCTGATCTCCTGATCTCTCTTAAGGGAATATCACATCTTCTCAGGTAATTGAATACAGGAATGCATCTGAGTAATCTCAGATGGAAGGCAACAAGAATCCTTTCATCTGCTTGTCCATGTCCTAAATCTCTTTGCTTTTCCTCCTCTCTTTTTATTTAAAGTGTTAACTAGTATTTGTTTATAATTAGCTATGAATGTGTTTTCCAGTAACTTTCAAGTGAAGCCAGGTTTTTTTTTTTTTGGTTGGGTTTTTTTTGGGTTTTTTTTTTTTTTGGTACAGATACAATGCCTTCTCAATGAGTCATTAGAGCTACACCGCTATAGTTTTGAAAATTTCTGTTTACACTGAACAAAGACCCAAGTACATTTGGACGGTTTATTTTTGGGTACTTTCATGCTAAAAAAGATTTGCAAGAGGAAAAAGCAGGATTTCTTCTGGGAATCCTAGCAAGAGTCTTACATCCTTCTATATTTCCTATGACAAATTCATATAAGGATGTGAACATGAAGCATACCTACTCCCTCTCCCTCATTTTCTAAGATTTTCATATGTACAAGAAAAAACATTGAAATACTTCACTGACTTAAGTGACTTTACACTCTCACAACAGGAACAACTCAAATTACGTGCTACCCCTGTAGATGACCAAGACCCATGGAACCACAGCTTAAACTCTCAGTGAATACGTGAACCCTGAAAGTTGATCTTTGTTGAAAACTAAAAATATTTAAACTTCATAACAACACACTCTATAAAAGGAGATCGACTTTTTGAATTAATAACTACATTTGCTAATAATAACAACACAGAAACCTCAGCACAAGTCCTATCCACTCCTCATACATCCTGTTTCAAAATATGAACTCTCTCCATGTTTTGCTATTTGTGCCATCTTTTTACCAGACTGCTGCCTGAGATAGATTGAAAGAGAAGTTATTTGCCATCCTTTGGAAAATGACATGTACTGTCAGCTAAATGGAGGGAGAAGAGAGATCCAGACCTAACACTTAAAAAACAAACAAACAAACAAACACTCCATCATACTTAGTTGTGTCCATTCAGTGATTACTCACTATAATGTTGTCCTAAGTTACAATGTATTTTACTTCTGTGAATGTATTTCATGTGCAGCTTTGAGCTACTCACCCCCTGTTCCTTGCTACTGATTTTAAAATACTACACTGCTCCAAGGTCTCAGTCAGGTCAGGACTAGGCACTACACAGACGTACAGTTAGCTAGAATACCCAGGACAAGACACATATTATTAGGTACAGTAGATACATTGCAAGTGAATTCAGGCCTGATTTAAGGTGGCGGCTGTTAGCTGTGAGCTGTACCCTGCAGTGCTGGAGAACATGCCATGCCATAGGGATTATGGCCAATGAAGGAGCTAAGTACTCTTACTTAAGCTTTAATGTCTTCATTTTCTTTCTCCTTCTCTATCCCAAGAACTGTGTGGTAAAATCTATGTTATTTGAACACATTCTGGGTTTTACTGGAGAAGAGATTTAAAATGTGAGTTAATTCCACCACCACCACCCCAACTATCCACAAGGTTTTCTGTAATGTCAGTAATCACTGCATTTATTCAGAATATTTTGGGCTGGATGACTCATATCATGCAATTGTGACACTCCTACATTGATCTGTTCCCAACTGATGACAAAATAGCTTTTTCCACTCTACCATAACTGTGCTGTCTGCAATCATTGTATTGATGCCTACAAAAATGATTAAATGAGGTCCTGTGCTAAAGGCACAAACAGCTGTCAGGCCCAGCCTAAAGGTTTGGCCTTTCATGGACTTTGAGGCAAGATGAGGCTAATTCAGTGAAGCCTCTTCAGTGCTGCAACTACGACACAATCTGAATTAGGATTATTATGTAATAATGCACACCAATGGAGGTGCTGACATCTGAGGTAGGGACAAGTTTATACAATACTGACATTAAACTATTTATTAGCATTAAGATGTCAGTGTGAGATTAAAAAAATACTTTCAGCACTCAAAGAACAAGTTTTAAAGGCTTTTTCAATAATCCAACAAAAAGAATACTAACATAAAAATGTAAACATTCATGGAATTGATTTAAGCGTGAATTCCTGCATCTTTTGTTCCAGTGACTTTATGTTCCTCACTCTCCATTTGCCTCCAACATGTTCTTCCAAAATGAAAAATTATTTTTTTAATCTTAGTAATCAGTATATTTTTATAATAATAGTATTTAAAATTAATGTCTCCACATAAATCTATCAATATCTGACCCCTTAATGTTCTGTGCTTTTTTTTTTTAAAAGAAAAACATTTATTTGTATATACTCCTAATGGCGTTTTAGTCATATTTTCTCAAATTATATTTAGAAAAATTATTAATTAGTGCCATGCTCTCCCTTATATTAATCAAATTATAAAAGCAACATTTAAAGAAAATGGAATCTGCAAAATCAATCATTCGGATTAGAAAATGCCAGAATTAAGATTACCCTAGCAGCATTCTTTTCACAATCATCTACAGTACTTCTGCAGCCAGGAACTGAATCCAGCCATCCAAGATTCAGTCTAATGCTTTAGTCTCATTCACAATCCATCATCATTTGATGATGTACAGCCTTTTGCTGCTTGACCTAAAAGAACAAGTCATGGCCATGTATCTGGTTGCAGCTACAGCGATAAATACAACATATTTTGTGATTTATACATCCATTTACTAACGTTTTGGAAACTGGATTCCTGAATGCTCTTCCTGGCAAAACAGTGAGATTTTGACAGACGGTTCACCCAAGAGGACAATTTAAGCATCTTTATTCTGCAAGATCACAAGGACGTGGCTAAAATCTGGGTCTGGAGAGGAATCTGTTATTCTTGGGTCCAGCAGAATGAAACCTGGGGCTGGCATTCAGTAACAAGAGCAGAACTGCAGAATTTTGCAAAATAAAACTAGAAGGAACTAGAAGGTTGTATGGTTACATTGTACTCCCAAGCTTACAAACTTAATTACAACATTCCTAATGTTTTTAGATGATCCAGCTAAACATCAGAAAATTATGTTTCTACTTCTTCTACAAACAATGCGTTCTAGTACTTAAATTTCCTACACCACAATGCTTTTTCTAAAGTCTAAAACTAATGACATTGGTTTGGCTTCTGAAGAAGATATTGGATAACTTGCTCAGATTTGAAGTCTGTGTCATTTGCACAATTTATAGAATTCAGTGAAAAAGCTGTAATTCCAACGTATTGCCTCTTTTCAGTTCCCAAACCAGACTTTTCCGAGGGAGTGATGGTTGCTGCCTCCTATCATAAGTTTCCTGCCTTATCAGACTGACAAGAATGCACAGCCTAGCTGGAGTCTCAACAGAAAACACCCAGACTGCTTGTCACTGCAAAGTTAACCACAGTTAGAACCTGGACACTGAGACTCATTTGTGGTTCATGTACACACAATTCTTCCAACATGAGCTGGCTATCCTATCAAGTGGGCACAAGGTTAAAGGGTTACTAACTGCTAATGAAATTCCTCTACAAATTGCATGATGATTAGCAGCCTCAGTATTTCCCTACCATCCTGTGTGTCAGACAATTTCCCCAAGAAAAAGAAGTGATTTCTGAAGCTTTCTAAACTGGTGGATGTGATCTCTGTGTTTTTGTGTCCCTGTCTATCCACAACTAGACACAGAACAAAGGAGAAAAGATTCCCAAATAGTGTTTTCCTTTGCAATCTCTCCTGTTCAAATTCTGATAACTTGTGGCGGGTAAGTCAAGGACAGAAAACTTGAGGGAATATATATCCCATATTGGGGTTATGCAGATAGTATTGTTTACATTCCTACAGTTTGGTCTGAATAACTTCATTTAAAAAGCACTATTGCTTGTATTTTCTATTTCTCAAATATTGGAAACCCTTAAAGAAATGGCTAGAAATACATAACAAAACAATACAATTTTTAAAACTCTTACATTTTTGACAATTTTTCCCTAATTGCTTTTCTCAAAGTAGCTCTTCATTTTATTTTTTCTCCCCTTTTTAAACCCTGTGGCTATGAAGAATTTCAGGAAAAATTATTAACAATTGTGAAAATTGAAGAACAACATTATATCCTTGTGATTGATGATTTGCAGCATATGGATCCAAAAACAGGACAGAAAACATGAGAGAATAGAAAATAATTGCTATGGAGGTTTTCAGGCACACAGACCCTCAGAAATCAAATTCTTGTGAATATCCACTAAGCCAGTGCAGAGAAGATAGGTCAGGTAGCTCAATCTTCTGTTAAGGAGAATGATCACTTTAAGAAAGACCCTGAAGTTCATCAGAAAAAGGACTGGCATTCTTTCATTAATTTGCATATTTTAATGAATATGTTGATTATTTAGCCTACTCACTGGGCTGGCAAGGCAAACATTGAACAGCCTCAATCATTTATACCACTAGCATTTTCATCTAAAATGTTACAGTTCTGAATAATTTCTCGTCTCTTCTTCTTTATCTTTCGAATGATATAACCTTTACAAGTTAGCTGGCAATATACAGCTTTTTTTCTCTCTGATGAAACTAATAAAAGTGTTAATGTTAAAAAAATATATATATTTAATTAATACATCAATAGTAACAATCAGCTAGACTAGTTACAGTCATTTAATTCAAGGTTATATAACTGTGCCAGACAGTAACTGTTCTTATAAAGTGGTGCCTTCTAACCCGTGTGCCAAGGATATTTAATTTGATGCCCAAGTTTCCTTGCCTATGGGAAAACCATTTACCATTTTAGCTGTTAGCAACAAGTATAATTGAATATGCTGTAAATAACTAGCTACTTTGAACTTTTGGGTCCCATTGTGCACACAAGTTATCTGCTCTGAAAAGGCATCATATAAACATGCCAAATTATTCAACCCTATGAAAAATGCTTTTCATCTGAATTATAAGTTAAAAGTTTTTCTGACTTTAGAGAAACTGGAACTTGAAAAGATAAAAACTTAAAGCTTGATTTTTCTTTGCCCAGAGCATATGTTATATAAACACAAATCCCCAAAAGGTGCCAAGAATTGTCCCTCTGTTTTTCTAAATGATCATGTGTGCAGTCTAGCTGAAAAGACTCATCGATTATGTCTACATAAACAACAAAAGCCCTTAGAAAAAATATCTAGATCAAAAGCCTGTCAAACACTGAACAGGAAAGAGAAATCCTGCTTTAAACATGGCCTCTTTCAAGTCTGAATTCAATCCCATGAAGTAAAAACAAAGGATTTCATAATGAAAGGTATTTAAAATTACTTTATTTTTGGAACTTAACCAGAGATTCTTTTTTCCTATATGTTAACCTTTGTCTTTCTTACACTGGAACAGAATTCTGCAAATATGCCTTACAGTTTTAAATAAATGTAGAAACCATTTAGTGACCGGCCACTGTGATCACAATACACATATCCAATTATTTTCATTAAAATGTGACAATGCTATTATTACAGACATTATGGGTTTCTCCTTTTGTCAAGCATCTGAAAATGTCCACTATTAACACAGGAACACAACAAAAGGTGTGGTTTCTAAAAGAAGTGAAAGAAATTTAACAGGTATATCTGATGAAATATAATCCCCACACTTGATTTCCTACTCTGTTATTAAGATTAATATGCAAACATATGGCATGATTTACAGTATACCATTAATGACTTCTTTCAGACCAACTTGTGATTTGATTATCCCCTCTCTATATATACAAATAATAATATAAACCTAATGTAAAACACTTGCTGCATGTTTAATCATGCCACTGATGTCAGAACCCAGTTTTAAAGGAGTTTATAGCTAATATTGCTGGACAGAACATCCTACATGCCAGGTTTGGCTAATAGACTTTTGTCTTAGAAGACAACAATTCACATTTGAAGTTCCAAAATGGCAGTTTTGCTGAATTTATTCTCTTTAATTGACAGTCCTATAGCATGGATCATCATACACTTCTTGTAATTTTTGGATAGATGATCACCTTGGATATTCAAACAAAGAGAAGATAAACACGTATCTGACTGGCCTCTAAAATGTAATGCACACTCAGTTAATAATGATTTCTATATAGCTCATTAACACAGCTCTGGGCTAACAGATTACTGACAGCTCCATTGAAGCAGCACTAGAAACTGACTTTTCACATAACTTACCTGTTCAGGAGATAACAGGTCTGTTTTCTATTATAAAAAGCAATATCAAAGTAGAAGGAGCAGCAAAGTGGTCAAGAAAATTAAAATTACATTAGTGTACTCATCAGGCCATTGTCACCCTGGCGCATTGAATTCTCACTTGTATCCAAAAGTGAATTGGTCAATACAGAGCATACTCTTTCAGAGTAGTATTTCAAGAGATGCTCTGATATACTGATAGTAAAAAGTTAAAGTTACCCATACCTCCTATGGCCTTGCAAAAGAAGGGTCTAGCATGGAAAGGATAGTCTACTCATTTTTAAAGTGTTTTCTGTCTAGCATTCAGGATGCCAGTTCATCATGGATATTTCGAATATATTTTCTCTTGCAGTTTTCCACTAATCAAATCCAAGTATTTCATATGGATTTGCCTTTATCTGGAAAACCTTTAACTACTTTTGCTATGCTTACTCCATGTTTTTGGCGCATATAAAAGAATTATCTCTTTGGAAAGAAGTTAATGAAACAGATCCAGCTTCAATAATTTTTCAAGGAACAAAGGTTGTAAAATTGTTTTCTACTGGAATGTTGAACTTATCAGAAGATCACACACTCAAGCCAATAGCATTTGTCTTTGCTGTCATGCAAAAGAGAATGAGTCACCTACAGTACAACAGAATCATTTTGCAAATCTTTTAGAACTGTGTGGCATCTGATTAAACTAATCCACATCTTTCTATGATGCCAAAATAAACAGTCCCTTTCTCACAATGTATAAACATTGTTCCCATAACTTTCCTTTGAAATGTCATGAAAAGGTTAAGTGACGTTTCATTATTTACCTTGACTAATGAATTGCTCCATGCTGTCTTTGAAAGGCTGGAGGTGCTCTTCTAGTGATAGCTGATAAACTTTTGCTGCTTCTGTCTCACATGCTGAAATTGAAGTAACAGATTAGTTTAGGATGACACATCATAGTATGGATCTGCATACTGTAATTAAAGAGCCACAGCACATAGCCAGTGAAACTGCTGGAATATGTGCCTCAAGCACACGACTTCAAGAACAAACAGTATGATAACATATTCAGGAACAATTATGTTCCGTGTCAAATGTTTTTGATCAAAATATACAGATAACTTGTGTCCAGTGTGTTAGTTTAAAAGAGTGGTAGCAAAATTTAACAAAAGTATTCAGATGTTTTGAAGGAGAAAGACGAATCTAAGGAGCTAAAATGTATGGGAACAAAAATTACAATTATGTGTTGATATACCTGGCCCTAGGTGACAGTGCTTGTATCAAAACAAAGTTCAGATGAAAAAACTGCTCCCAATAGTGGGAAGGACCTTAATTTAGGGAGCAAAGCCAGATGAGAGCTTGAGTATGGCTGAAACCACAAACATAGTGATGTGCCTTGCATTGTTCAAAAAATAGTGCAAAATTATTAAAATGAAAGAATATAAGACTATAGCTATCATTGTTTGAACTCTATGAGAGACCTTGGAGAAGGACAGCTTGGTCTGCACTAGAAAGCAGGACAGAGAAGCTGGAGCCTGAGGCAACGCTGACACTGATTCTTAATTGGTCAGATGCTACCATCATTCTTCCACCAACTATAGAAGCTAGGTTAGTTTTGGTCAACAGAAAAATTGACACTACTACTTCAGGAGAAAGTTAAGCTATGATTTCTATTATAGGGGAAATCTCTTTAGGCTGTGATAAGTTTCTGTCATTCAACAGAAATGAATCGTGACTGATTCTGCCTTAAAATTTCCAGTAAAAGTACACACATTAAAAATAATTATTTTCCTTGTTTACTCTCCAGGATTTCTTACACCAAAACAGGATTAATACTGTCTTTTGATACAGAAGACTAGTTAGGCATTTGAGAAAAGATTTTTAAGCAGCAGAATGTACTATCATAATTATCTCCTTTAAATACAAATTATGTCTGGAACTGCAACAATTCAAATATCTACAGATGAGATTAGTAATCTGCTTTTGAAAACTGGAAACAACAATTAGTAGCCTTACATGTTTCACCATTATATGCTCTAAAAATGTTCTGTAATATTACAGTGGGTCTTGGGGTGGGGAATGAATAAATAAAAAAAAAAAAATCACTTGTTATCTTAATTTAGCAAGCACAAATTTATAATCTGGTAAATAATACCAGTCTCTAGTTTACAACAAGAAACTAATGATATATCCAAAAGAGCATGGTAGAACAATAAAAAAAACCCCCATAATTAAAGATAATGATCCAAAGGTTCATTAACTGGCAAAAGCTAGTCAGCCAACCCACTGCAGATCCATACCTAGTTATTCAATCTAGAGCACCAAGAAGGTAAATAGGATGGTAGTCACATCACCCTTTGTATTCTGTTAGCTGTGTAAATTGATTCACCTTTACTGTACTACTCATCTGGTCTGCTATATCTGGGGCAAAACTTCAGAGAATGCAGCTTTAGATCTCAGACACTAGCTAGTCATCTCTTCTCATAGTTGTGAATATACCAAACACAATTAGAGATACCAGCTTTTAAAATGCACATATATAGAAAAGGAAACTGACTTATAACTGGTAACTCCACACAAATGCAGTAAAGCCAGGGTCACGATAATTTCAATTTTTTTTTTTTTTATGCTAAGAGAAAAATAGAAATAGTACCAGCAGATATTTAAGGGAAAAAATTAGCATGATATATTTAATTAAACACGTAACGCTGTTTCTGAAGCAATATTTCAAAAGCAAAAAAACCCCCAAAAGCCACACCAAAAAAAAAAAAAAAAAGCTTGTCACATGGACAACCTGTAAAACATTCAGTACATATTAAGTTAAACATGAAAATAAAAATAATGCTGTATGTGAAATGTGTCTAAGGTTGGAGAAACCTGTTCCTTCATCATGGAAGAGAATAGAAACTGTTCCTTTGATAAATAGGTGTTTACTTACAGACTGTAAGTGCACAATGATTCAATTTTCCTATGCTGATGTTTTTGCTATGTCTAAAGATTGCAGGGAAAAAAAAAAATCAAGGTGTGTTGATAACCTCATCAAAGAAACTTTCAAATTTCATATAAAAGAATATGAACAGAATCATGCTCCTAAAATTCCCAAATTATCTTGAAGATTTAAAAAAAATGTTATTCAACACATCAGAATTAGGGGAGAAGATCCAAACAACCATATTTTTACAGTATATGAAAGACAAAAAAAAAAAAATAAAGAAAGGCTAGGTACTACTCTGCAAAGGAATGCATTCTGACAGTGACATATAGAATTTCTATTATTCCTTCCTCCTATTCAGAAATAAGTGGCAGAGCTGAAAGATGCTGTGGAACATACCATAACATTTAATATCACCCAAATTCCATACCTTTTTCCAGAATATGGATTACATATTCTTCACAGAAGTACATTATGCTCTCTGAAATTAATGTCTGCAGCTCATGATGAACAACTGAAGTCTCAGCTGATTTGAGAAGTACAGATCTTATGAAGATATATACCCACCAAAGATCTTAGCCTACACCCATGCCAATAGCCTGAAGCCATCCCTTTTCAAAGTCTATAAGGAAATGCAGGGATATACTATCCTTTATATTCAACTTGCTATGGAAAAGAAAAACATAATACTGTTAGAATGAATTCAGCTACTGAAAGCTCTTTCATGGCTGATTTTTTTGTATATGCATGTGTGGTGGGTAAAAGGGAGTGCAGTTAATGATAGCTTTGTTTCTGCCGTTTTTGGTGCAGTATTTTCTGTTCTTTCTCCTCCTACTGCCATTAGAAGACTAAAATCAATGACGTTCAGAAGAATAACAGTTCAGGTCCGTTTTTGCAAGTGATGTCTGTCTTTTAGAAACTAAGAGAAAACACAGGAAAAAAAATACTTTGCTGTTGCTTTATAGAAAGTAAGATATCATATGTAGCATCCAACCTTTAAAAATAGGGCAAATGCTCTCATTATTACCATATTAATATCCCTACTGTGATGCTTAAAACAATCTAGTTCATTGTATGTTTTCTTCATTAAAGAATTAAATAGCCTGTAAGGTCTTCCTAAGTTTCCAAGGTCTCAAGAGCACCAAGACTGTAATCGTGATCTCCCTGCACAAGCTGTTGGGTATAGCACTCGTTTACCATGTTTTGTAATTTACCACCAGAGTATAAAACCCTGCTATTTGGATGAGATATTATTATTTCTCATTGTAACTGAAGAAATTAAAATGCTGATTATATGAAAAGAACACCGAACTATAGACAGTTACCAGTATTTCTGCCCAAGTAAAGGAATAAGATACTGAATAAATGTTTGTGTCAGAAGTGTATTTAATAACTTCTAAACAATGTGGAGGTGAAAGATGGGAAAAAAAAAAAAAAAAAAAGGCATGAGAATACCAAGACTCTTCTGTATTTGTTTTTTTGTGTGTTGGTTCCCATCCCCCGCTCCTCAGCTTCATACTTAAATACATTTCTCTCCATAAAACAGCCCAGCTATCCCAGATATCAAAGGAATAGGTTGGCAGAGGATCTGCTGCAACAGGTTTGTAGAAGTTTTGTCTGAAAGAAAAGCTTGTATCTTTCTTGATAACAGGCTCAAAACCTGCTCTGTTATCATCCCAACTCTCACAGGTTCAGTTATTCTCACATCCTAGGAAATATGTACACAACCGAAAAACTTGGACAAAGCTAGTGTATTCCTGAGCTAAGTTTTCTTTAAGCAGATTTTAAATATTTATTATAATGAAAGAATTGAAACCACACACAAACCACCACAAATAAGAGTCATGTAGACAGTCGCAAACCCCAAGCACTAGGTAGAAGCTTATCTTATACCCTGGAACTGTCCAAACAGCAGTAAAGATAAAACCTGCTTCATATTGCTTTGCAGCAGGGTGAAGTCCTCAGTTCCCTTTAGTCCTGAATACCCAGTCCTCATGCACTGAATCTACATATTCCAAGTATCTGAGATCCTAAGCAGAATTTGGCCTGGGCAGAGACATCTCTTATCCAACCCTCAATATTAACGTATAAGGAATACCTCAACAACAGAGACCAACAGTCAATGTAGTTTCCTCTACTCTCTAACATCATATGCTGTAGAGAACTCTGATTTTCCAGATAATGAGCACAAATGGATTCTTGTGGGAGGACCTTCTAAATTTTGGGCAATTCAAACTGGTAGGTTTTTGCCCATACATACACACATCTCTGAAATACTCCTGATCTGGAACTTGATGCGAAAATCTCTGTTCAAAACCAGTTTAATGATTTAAAACAATTGCAATTCCACTAGTATCCAGTGCTTCAAGAATCTCATCTCATTCTCCATTTCTATGTTAAAATATAATTAATTGGCACTTTTCAAGCTACTGGATACTAAATTTTGCCCTTGGAAGCACAATTCTCTTGTAATCCTGAAATACGCCTTTTTGAACAAAATGTGTGAGCAGATGATCAGCTGCTTCTCAGGCTTACTGTATTGTCTTTGGTCCGGGTAATAATGGGCAGCATGATTTTTCTTTCAACACCCTCAAAACAAAAACACAAAGCAAAACAAACCCACACCACAATAAGAAAGCAAGCGGTGTGAATTATCTTGGATGAGCAATTAACAGGTCCATTAGGCTGTTTTGGTTAACCACTTTTGAAACCACCCACTAATCTATAGAATTTAAGTGGATTTTTAAGACTGTTTAAGATACTTGAGAGCACAAGTTGCACTGAGGTTTGATAGAGTATTTTTTTTAAGCCTTTAAGGAAGTTTTGAAATTGGGTCCTTAATTTTCAGAGTTTGAGTACTCAGATTCCCCCAGGAGATGTGCCTGTGTCCTACTTGACTGGAAAGTATAGGAGAGCATAACCACTGTTTTCACAACTTCCTCAGTGTTTTCTGCATTCCTTACAGCTGCAACCTGTGACTTTAAAAGAAAGTTTAGACTTTACCAAAAGGAAACAATACTGGCCTCATCAAAAGAAAAAATGTGATGAACTCGGCCACAAGAACAGAAAGAGCTCTTAATTTTCTTTTATTTATTTTTTTGGAATTGTAAAGACTTACACTAAGAACTGCTGAGTCTTCAAGGGCTTCCATAGACAGCTCCTTGTTTGGAGTTTTAAGGACAGTAAAATATGACTCACAGATTGACTGAAAGCCTGGCTTTAGTTTACATCTGGTTTAGGTTTAAGAGTCTGCATGCTGCATAGCTGCAGCAATTAACCCTTTCTGTGATAGCTGAACAAACAGAATTTGTGGATCTGCAGCTGGTAATGAGTAGGCAAAAGTAAAAATTTAATTTGGTTGAAAGAATAGCTGTTTCTGTAAATGTAGACTGTACAGATGACTGTAGGATTGACCAAAACCACACTAATGTTGTATTATTCTGTTAATAATTACTTTAAAAGATTTAGCTTTTTCTTCTAAAAGACTGAAAAAGGCATCTTTTCATCAGAATATGGGTCTACAGATCACATAAGAAAAGGCCTATTTCTTAATTGTGAAAAATCTTCATTCCCATTCATATCAAGCTATTGACAAAGAATAACAGGAACACAGACACTTGAAAGTATCTTAAAAGGGAAAGTTTTTGATGAGGGAATGCATTAAAACTCTCCAAGAATACAATGTTTTCTCTATTTCCGTTCTCTTCTCCATCTCCCTGCCTACTTCTCTTCAAACAGCCTACAATACCAGCGCAGAAGCACAAAAAAAAAAAAAAAAAAAAACCAAAAAAACAAAACAAACCATGAAACTACTAGTTTTCTGGGAAACCTCTTAGAATGGACTTAATTTCATCCAACTTTTAAATAGTTAAAGATAAATCACCAGACTAGACTCAAGACCTCTATTTTAGGAAAGGACAATCAAATTTAGGAGAGTAATCCCTTCCTTTTCTGTCATCGGTGGTGGGACCCTAAATGACTCAGGCTGCTTAATTTTAATAATTGAAGTTGAAATTAATACTGCTCCTGTTACTGATCAACAAGTGGCACTAAAATGTTGCCAAAGTCTTCACCCCAATCAGAACTGTGATGGAAACAGATTTTTTGAATATGAAAAGATATGAGGATGTATATGTGAGAGTGAGAGAGGGGATGACGTGCAACTAGCATGGTGTATTTTTTGGATTTTAGTCTGCAAACTTTAATATTAGTTATGAAAGAACTAACAGTGGATGCAATCTTATTTTGCAAAGTAAACCAGGCATCCCAGACACAGAGTTGTCCATAGAGAGGAAAATTCTACCCCAAACTACAGCTCGACTACACTCTTCAGGGTTGGAGTCTCTTTCTAGGTGTTAGAGGTAACCAGTACTGAGGCAAGCAGAATGATCTGCCATAACCTAAATAGTTAAGAGATATCTGAGTGAGAAAGAAATAGTAAGGGGTAAAAGCATAACATGACGACTACTATCCTGTCTCTCTCAGTCTCACATCGATGGCACCCCAAATGCAACTTTTAAAAGTCTTTCTATTGCACAATATGGTACTTCAAATGCTCTGATTTACACAGCAGGTATTAAACCTGAGAGCACATACCGGCTCTATCCACTCAGCTGGGATCTGCCAGTTGTAATTTTAGGTGACTGTAAGAAGCCCTGAAAAAAAGTAAGGAACACGCATTTTTCCAAGTTACCGTGGGGCTTTTCTTGGAACATATTTTTCAAAATACAAAGTGTTCTGCAAATGCTTAACACTTTATAAACATTTTCAGTCACATTTATTCCAAATCAGGGAGATGCACTGTGCCACACAGCCTAGCTTCTTATTGATGGAGACTTTTCAATGAGTTGTAAACACAGTATAAAAAGAAAGCATCACCAAAAAAAAAAAAAATTTAGTTATCATAATTATTACTTGTAATCAGTTTTAAATCAAATGACATTATGACATATAAACAAGTACTGACTTCAAGTCGATTTTAAAGCAGTCTGCATTACATGTTGTTATTCATCTCTTCATAATTCTACCATTCAGATTTATTTTCTGCCTGACATTGTTTCTAATGCCCATTTAGCTGGGCTTCAGTGAAGTGTTGCAGTGACAACTGATAGATTAGCTTTTGATTTGCAAGAATAAACTTACCATTGTAAAGTTAAATGTTAATGTGTAGCCGAAGAACAGCTCAACCTTTTTCACTTGACGTAAGTGCTTCATAAATACTGTAACTCTCACTGTCATTTTAGTGCCCTGGTTCTTTCCCAAACTAAATACATGTCTTGAAGACTTTCATGGGCCATAAACCCAGCATTTTCATAAACCACAATTGTGCCTCCAGAGTGTCAGAGCAGGGAGGATGAAAACATTAATTGATTCAATACATGTTTTCCACATCTTTATGCCCCACCTCTAGCATTCTGAACTGTCTAGAAAAATGTACTCATAACAACAGATATACAACATAGGTCCTGATCAGTAAGAGTCATGCACTGCTCTTGTGACCCTGGATGCCCAATTTTCTTTACATGGTGAGTTGATTTAAGTCATGTGGCAAGTGCTAAAGTTTCTCCTGTGGAATGACATAGGAACAGAAGTCATTGCTTGGCATGACTGCATC
Organism: Rhynochetos jubatus; assembly: GCA_027574665.1. NCBI lineage: Eukaryota > Metazoa > Chordata > Aves > Eurypygiformes > Rhynochetidae > Rhynochetos > Rhynochetos jubatus. The sequence goes on from CM050650.1 coordinate 41,014,282, forward strand.
AAGGAACGTTGCTGACAGCCAGGAGAGATCAAAAGCGGATCAAGTTGCTTAACAAACTATATGTCACTGAAGTCACAAAGGCTGAAGTGAGAATCCTGGAGAGCTGTGAAATCTGGGAGCAACAGATGGAGCCAAACTCACTTGGTCTGTTAGTAAAAGGATTTACCTGTTCTTTGGTCTTCTATCTTACAAAAAAGATCTAGTAAATAAACTTTATCCCTGGGGTCTATATTATTTTAAAAACCAAACCAGAACTATTTGCAAGCCCTGTATTACATGCTTTGTGTAGCTTCCACATTAATCTTAGGAGAGATTTTTTTCTTTTAATTTAATTTTAACAAAAAATTGTAGATTTCTGTCTTATTAAACTTGGAACAGGCACACAGCATGCTTTTTGAGTCTTTTGGACTTACACTTTTAGTCTGAAATCTTAGAAGAGATTTTCTTTTCTAACATTTGCAAACTGCAAGGCATACAGTTCATAAAAACTTAAAAATGGACAAGACCCACCACAGTCAAAAGGGAAGAAAGCATACAGATTTTAACATCATGAATGCCTTTGCTTTTTAAGCAATCCTCATAACTCCTTTAATAAAAACATAAGCCCAAGCTCAGAACTGTGAAGCAGTATAACAGCTAAATTATTTTACAGAACCATAAAGATTATTTATATCTGTGTATGCTAGTGACATATTTGGATGGAAAAATACAGCATTGTTATAATGTTATAACTGCTATTGTTATGGTTACAAAACAATTTTTTTTTTTTTATAATAACCTTCCTCTACTTTGCGTTTTTGTTGTTTTTTCTAAGCCTCCACGTAATTCTATGGAAGGATCCTTCTGAGATGAAGTTTACCTCTGAATAATGATCATGGAAAATTTATTAAGACAGAAATTGAAATACCTTCAGAAGCTATTGTTTCTGGTTGAACCAACACCCTCTTTCCCTACTGTACTAAGTGTGATCTCACTCTGCAGGGTTTGCAGGGTATTTGAAACTAACATGGACAGAATAACCTTCAACGGGAGACACTGCCTGCATCAGTTACATAACATTTTCAGTGATGAAGAGCAAAGCAAATGTCCTCCCTCCAGTGAAATCCTCTCATTAAATCTTCCATCTAATTGCAGATGGAAAGAAGTCCAAGGTTATAGCCCATATCTCAGTATAAAACTAGATTGCATTCATGGGCATCTATTCTTGTGGCTTTAAAGTTGGTGATAATATTTTCAAAGAATACTCAATACTCTCTTACTTTCACGGACTTCAAAAGAAGAGGATGACAACAAGGATTTTGTCATAATTTGCTCAGTGTCTTAAAGCCTTCTTCCTCCTCAATAATTTAATGAGACACTTGCTAGCTCTAGTAACTCATAAGGTTCCAGATGCGCATTAGCAAAAATGTGGTAGTGTACTTAAAATAAATGCAGAGGAAAACCACTTTGAATTAATTTTATCAATTCAGCATAAACTTGTACTCTATTTTAAAAAGTCTGTCATTAAACCTGGCTATTCTGTCTCACTGAAAGCATTACAACAACTAAGCTATTAGAATACAGAGAATTTTATGACTGCAAGAATATTCACTAAAAATTTTTTAACAGATTATTTTGAATTTAGGGTGACACTTTTCTTTGGAAAAGAGAGCCAATGCAAAGCATTTTACATCACCCAGAGCTGATAAAATAATGAATGAGACTGCAGACTGATATTAAAATTGTCACTTCATATCCAGGAAAGGATGCAGGAAGGAGGCCAATGCTGTCCCCAAAGAAGTTTTTACTAAAAGGAATAGGGAAAGAGTGATGGTATCTGCAATTATTCCACTAACTACATAACAGACTGACAACAGAAACTCCAGCCTAAGGGCTGGACTAGAAGCACAGAAAGAACTGAACTGCAGTCTGATGGCAGAGCAAAGCGTGTAATTTCCATTTTTACAGAACCCTGCTTTGATCACTGCACAATGTGGATTTATTCCACAAGAGATTTATGCCTCTGTGCCAATTTCAACCTTGATCTAGAAATATTTAACCTTTTGTCTATATAAACACATTTTTGGTGAACTTGCCTGGGATGACGACTGTCCCCATGGATGTTCGTAAACAAGCACCTGAATTCAAATATCTTTTTTCAATCAAACTTAAGCATCTCTCTTCTTTATGTCTAATTTTGGAGATTAGTCCTCAGATAAACTGAAAGTAGCAAGAAGTATAGAAATAAGGTTTTATGGTTGAACTGTGGGATTTTTGCTCCCTAGATTGTTCAGGGCAGCAAATGAATGGTGCTGCTTCAGTATCGAACTAAGTGACTTTGATACAACTTTAAATTTTACCTCTACATGTTTAAAATGAGTTTTTAAAAATTCAAAGTGAAATCTTGATAAGTGCAAGACCAGAAGATCACATATAATTTGGTAACCATGTTTGGTTTTTTGGGTTTTTTTTGTTTGGGTTTTTTTTGTTTGGGTTTTTTTTCTTTTTTATTTTTAAATAGAGAACCTTCCATTCCGTGTTGGCTCAGGAACTAACAGTTTACCAAATCATTCATTGGTCTCTAGATGCATAGCATTCAAAACCAGCAAGGCAACAGAAATAATTTCACTCCTTGATCTGAATTCTTCTCTCCAAGATTTAGTGTAACGGTACACACACGGCCAGACTGGCAGTGACTTTTAGTAAAAATATTAAGGATCACGAATATTAGCCATCATTTGTGCAAACTATTCTCTTGCTTAACTTAATTATATTTGATACTAAGTACTAAGTTTAAGAAATTTATTATATGTGATACATGTTCTTTAATAAAGTCTATCAAATACATCTTGGCATTTGGAGAAATAATTCCACAAGCATGAAAAAAATTACTACCTTTGGGTATTATGGTTTTTGGTAAAATAAGGTTATTTCAACTGTTTTTAACAGCATGCCACATATTTTATGTGCTAGATAGGGTTTGGCCTTTGCAATTATTTTTATGGTGAAAGACTTGTTGAAATGAGTTTGCCAAAAATTATTATTTTGTTTTGGTTTTAAAAGAAGACTTAACCAAACTTGTTTGACGTTGTTAATTTCAATAACCTCTTCCAGTTTATCTACAGAAAATAATGAATCATTGTTTAAATGGTCATACAAAAGCAAATTAAGGACAAAAAATAGTAATTGAGGAGTCAAAAATACACAAATATTATTATACTATCACCTAATATCTCAAAATGATACAAATAATAAGAGCACTGATATGTTGGTAACATATAAGAGGAGGATTTTTGAAATAATTATGTTTCCAGATACTTTCCAAAAGCTATTTTGCAAAAATTTTTTCAACAGATTAGTAGCAAATAAAGTGAAGATGTATCTTAAAATCACAAGTTTAATGGTCATAATATTTTCAGCATCTAATTTAAGTTCAGTACCTCTCAAATCTTTCTTCATTTTGCGGAGATCTTTTTGAAAGTCTTCAAACTTCATTTGTGAAGCCTGGAAGAGATCTTGTGGGTCTGGAAGAGGAAAGATGCATTGTTCTTTTCCAGCATCCTGACAGAAACACAAATGAACAGTTAAATAGTGCTCATTATTTTTTTATATATTAATATACATAACTGAAAGAACAAAGAATAATTGTGCACATTTCCTCATCTTAGCCAGCAGAAGAATGAATTCAGAAAGTTATTTTTTTTAACTTGATTTTAAAAGAGCAAAATTAATTTCACTCACCTCATCAAAATTACGCAAATAGTATGAGACAATATAAGATAGAAGACTTCTGCTGTTGTCCTGTATAGAAGAGAATAAGTTTTGCGGTGTTACTCATACTCACTGAAAAAACACCCAAACCAGATTCAGAAATGATAATTCAAGTAAATGAAGTATTTAGTTTCAAATACAGAAAATACATCAATGATTTGGTGGTTTCACTAGAAAGCAAACCACCCTGAAATACCATTTAAAGAAAATAATAGAAAGATATGTTATAACACTCATGTAACCCATTCTTGATTTTTGAAGTTTACCTTATTGTAAACTGAGCCCTTACACTTTCCGATTTCTCAAGAAGCAAAAGAGAAATTGTTTCTGGGTTGATGCTTGCAACCTTTTTATGAACACATTCAGATCTTTTTATTAATTTGTAACTATATCCAACACAGTTATTTTCCTAAATGAATTTTTGGCACTTCTGGGGGTCTTTGAAGGAACTTTCTAATTATTCTCCCTCCATAATCTCTGTAATGAAGCTTCAGCTGAAAAGCTTTGATTTGAAGAGCAATTTTGACACAATTACATTTTCAGGTAATTTCAGCAAACCATATTGTAGGAATTTTTCTGACAGATCAGTAGCAAATAAACTGAAGATACACTTTGCTATCACAAGGTTAGTGGTCATAATATTTCAAGCAAATTACATACTAAACACCTAAATTACCGAATCAAATTTAGTGTGCCTAATTGTTCTACTGAGCCAAGTTCTAAAACTGTTGGTGTATCTAGAGTCAAGTAAGCTGCCCTAAACACATATTATAAAGGCTTCATTTGCATCGCCACTCCCTCAGCTAACCAAGGAAAGAAGCATGTTGGAATGAAGCTCCTACACCTCTTTAAGGGGAAATGGCTAACATGCTCTCTCAACTCAGCGTAAACAAGTCTGCTCACGTTACCTAACTCAGCACTTAAAGCATGTATATTTAGTGAATAACCAAGCAGAAAACGAAACTCTTCTTTTTCTGCCACTTTCAAAATAGAAGATCTTGACAATGACTCACTAGATACATGTAGGGGCCAATTTAAAGTCTCAAGAATTATTGCTATAACTTTTCTCATACCACTGTCCGCATTCAGATATGTCTTTTCATCATAGCCATAGAGACACAAAGATTATTGCTTCCCTGTGAACAAAGGAGATATTTGAATACAAGCCCAATCAGAATAATCAACACCAAAAAAATGCTGGTAACATACAAACTCCAGTTTAGTACTGTGCAAGAAACAAGACTTATCATTCTCCTTATTCAGGTGAATATACAAGATGAATCTTAAATCAACAAGTGCTTGCTGTGATTACTCTTTAGTCAGGTGGTTCCATGGTCCAATGTGAAATGTACACTCTCTAATAAGGAAGTACATAAAAGACGAATTTTGGGTTATCCCAAATGCTCAGGATGCCTATTAATTAATTTTCAGGAGTGACCTTTTTTTTTTTTCTCCTCACAAATATTTTGAATCAGCATTGACTCACAGTTAACTGCTTTTTTAAAACTGCTTCCACTTCTGTAACAAACCTTTTTAAGTGTAAGAATCATAGCATTGCTTCTGAATACAGGAAAAGTTAGAACGATGCAGCGTATCAGAAGTCAAATACACATCAGATTAGATGAACTAAGACATAATCTAACATACTTTTGTTTGTACATTAATGAAAAGAGACTGCTCATTTTCATATTTCTACATAAATACATCCAACTCTAGAGGTGTGAGCAGCTAAGTGCAGGAACAACAGAATTCTCTTTGACAAGCATTCATAGGTTTCACACCATTTACTCGGAATGGAGACAAAGTAATTTCCTGAGAATGTAACAGTCTTAGGCCAACAGGAAGTGTAGAATCAACTTACACTGCTCTTGACATCTTTCAGTTTTGGCAGGATATCTAGTCCAAATCCATCAGCTTGTCCTCGCGTCCTGTTTCCACCATTCATGTAATTTCCAAAGGCAAGAACCAAACCCAGGACCTGCATAACTCCTGACCCATTTTTCAGTGTCTACAAAACAGCAAAACAATTCTCTGTTCAAACGCATAAGAATAGTCACTGTTAACAGTATTACTGACAAAATCCTGTTGATACTGTGTTTAGAAATAATACTTATGTAAAGACTCAAATGTAGGGAATTAACAGCCTTCTACTGTAACACCTATATTAGAATAATATCAACATGTAATTTGTTGTGAAGATAGAATGTTACCTCCAAATGGATACTTAGAGAAACTATAATAGGAATCTATGCAATATTATCAGAGATGAGCTGTTGAGAAAAACAAAACAGCAATTCCTTAACTGATGTTGATATTGTTAATGTGTTATTTAATTTAGGAGTGAGTTCTGCAATGAGTTCATAAAAACCCCACAGGGAACAAAAAAAAATTTAATAAATCGATTTTTTTAAGAAATCCATTAAATGGTAAAACATTTAAATAAAATATTTTTAAAAGTTTTCAGTTACAAAAATACTGATGAAAACTGCATTTTTAAAGTAAAGTATTTGTTTTGCATAGGATCACAAAATTCCAGTGACCTCTTCTAGCTAGAGACAACATTGCTATCTCTGACTCCAGATATCAGAGATATTACTGAGTTACACACTTCCAAAATCCTAGCAAACACAAGGTGGACTGAAGTGGCATTCACTTGGAAAGGAGTAATACAGTCACTAAGAAGAGGGAAGATTTTGCTTTAAGAAAAGGAGAAGGAACGCTATTTTCCAGAGACTGATATGCACTGATGGCAAAAACATGACATAGTTCAGCACCAAAAGCCAATCTTAAAATTCTCTTTGATGTTGAAGTACAATCATAAAATGTTCTATTCTGCTATTCTTCAGATTTAATGAGTACTTAAAGTAAATAGAGAAAACTTTTGAAATATGAGTACAACATAACAAGATTAAATATCAGAAATTTAGCTGTACCTTTTCACAGAGCACAACCTACCTCACAAAGTTTCTGTAACAATTCAAGTTTGCGACGTATTGAACAAATGCTTTCTGAAAACGTTGATTGGAACAGGATGCAAAATACACGTTCTGAAAAGTTGGGAATTAGTGACAATTCATAGAGGAACCTGTAGGCGGGATTAAGGAAAATTATATCAGTCATTGTCAGTAGCTACATTATTTTTTTTTCTTTTATAACAATGCTGGATAGTTTATTATAGCAGGGAAAGTTTTCTGAAGCAAGTAAAACTCGTCTTTCATAAGTATGTTCTTACTGTTCTGGTTTATCCAAAGACTTGGGGTTTTCTTTTTCCTTGGATGCCTTGCTATGCTTTTCTATTTTTTCTAATTCATCTGATTGTGCTCTCTGGAAGAAAGGAAACAAAGTCATTTAAAACTGTTAATTAAAAACCTAGTCAAACCTACAGGTGAAGATGCACTTGTAACAGATAATGTTCATAGATTTTTCTTTACCTCCTAGCATCTGCTTATGGTGAAACCACTTAGTCCATAGAGTGATTTCAAGTACAAATACATATGATGGAAACCAGAACATATTCCAAATAATATTACTGACTACTAGTAATCTGCGAAAGATTTATTCATTCAACCATGTACTGAGACAATAATCTTCATTCCCAATCCCTTTTCTTTGGCTGTTTATAAAGTCCTTGGATCAAAGAACTCTCTTCTTGAATTGTATTTCTCTTTCCAAATCTGTTGGGTTGCATTTGAATGCAATCTGATCTTTAAATATATATTTAAATAATACCTTTTTAAAAAACTAAATTAAAATAGTTTTGTGTTGTTTACTGCAATTTAGATTTAATTTGATATTTGGAAAACGCTATGGAACAACAAAAAAATAGTTAATTTATAATGGATCTATCATACATACCATAAGACATGAGAACTACTGCACAATTCTTTGGAGCAAAACGATTTTCATTTTTATCTTAATAAGCCAAAACAATTACATGTAAACTGCCTAGTTTCTTGGAGAGCCCTGTGGCACATTGTGTGGTCTTTTCTTCAATATTCCAATCAAAAGAAACAGAGCCTCACTTCTTTCTGGGCTACATGCTACAGTGAAATTATTTTTTCCAAATGCAGTACTGGAAAATGGAATGGGATGGAAAAGAATAAGAGTGGAATGGAAATTTTTCCTTCTGACCCTTCTTTTTGACATCCTTAGTGGTTTTCAAAATAGATTCAAAACATGAATCTGTATAAGAGTGAAAAAAGAAGTAAATATATCTACCTTTATTCCTTTGAGAAAACTTTACACACATTTTTTAATTTACTCTACCTCAGAACTTGAAGACAATAGTGGAAAGCTATATTTTAACTACTCAAATAATGGCCAAGAAAAAGACAGGCTGCATCTGCATGCTTTTGGATGATTAGGAGAATAGGTATGGAAATATCTGAAATTGTACTGATACAGCTCCATCAGCAATCTGAAACCAGAAAGTCAAGTTTGGACAGTTCTTCCAAGGTGTTGAACATCTTTTCATATGAAAAGGGAGAAAAAATTGATGTGAAACAGAAAGATTAAGTGATTGAAGAGTCAGAGCAAAAGCACTTCAGAGTTTCTCTGATTACTTCAAGAAAACAAGATATGACAACTGCAAGGCCATCTGTCTTGAATGCTACACATCCTAATATTTAGCAAGAATTTCTGTGGATGTTCTTCAAGGGTCATCTTCTCTAAAGCAGCCTGATCTTATATATTCAGTACTCCAACAGATAGGAAATATTGTATTTTTTTTCTTTCCCAGTAATACACTTTGTTCTCAACACTAAGAAAGTATAATGCTAGTAGTATTTGTACCACAGATTAGTAAAGCAGTTGAGGTTTGAAATGACCCCTGGAGATCATCTAGTCAAACCTTCTAGAACAAAGCAGAGGCAGCTAGAGCAGATTGCTCAGTACCATGTCCTGCCAGGTTTTGAATATCTGGAAGGATGGGGACCTCATGACCTCTCTAGGTAGCCTGGTTCCAGTGTATGGATCCCCTTGCAGTAAAAAAAAAAATGTTTCTATTTTGAAATGGAATTTCCAGTATACCAATTTCAAGAGGGTCACTACCTCTTGCCTTCAGAGCTAGACTCAGCAATGCCTTGTGTCCTTTGCTCCCCCTGCCCAATCAGGTATATGTACATACTGATAAGATTCCCCTTGTCCTTTCTCTTCTCCAGGCTGAACAATCCCAGCTCTTTCAGCCTCTTCTTGTATGATACATTCTCCCAGTCTTGAATCATCATCATGGAGCTTCACTAGACTCGCTCCAATATGTTCATGTCTCTTGCACTGGGGAGGCCAGAACTGGACACAGCACCCTAGATGTGGTCTCACCAGTGTTAAGGAGGGGAGAATTGACTTCCCTTGACTTACTTGATCCTTTCTTGATCTGTGTGTACTATACCATGCCTTTCTCAGTTAACAAGGGCAAGGCTGAGACTAATATACCAATTTTTAATTTTAGTATACTGGCAGTAGCCCGTCCATAACACCTAATTTCCTGAATTCCCTACCTCAGTATGATTTCAGTGTGAAAAAACAAACTTTGGGATTTATCCTCCAAAGGTACTTCTATGCATAAAGTTTCTGTCAAGGCAGGCACAGGGCATATGAATATAATTACAGTAGTAAATTTTGCTTGTGAACTGCCCTGTGGAGAAGGAAATTTTCAAGACACTAAGATCAGAAAATTGTATCAATCTTTAAGATTAGAAGATTCATCTGGACATGGGGTGAGGACTAGGAAAGATGTAACTACCTGCAGAAGCTTCCACTTAAGTATTGCAGGTGCCCTTGAGGAGAAACACTTGTTTTGGGTTTTGTGTTAGGGAGCAGGCATAAGTGGGAGATTTCTTCACTTCATCAAGAACCTTCTTAGACAATAGAGTTAATAGAAAAAGGAAGGTTCCATTTCTTTTCAAATCTGTAAAAACTGTCTCAGTAATGGATGAAATCTACAGATTTTTGAAATCGGAAGGATGCCAAGAGAGGTAGCATTGTTGTAGTGGCCATGTCATCACAGCCAGATGCCTGGGTATGAAAATGACATGCCTTTGTAGTAAGATCTATTTTATTTGTTCAAGTTACACTTCAAAGCACTCATCTATTAAATTTGCACTTGAAAACTGTAAAAAAGGTTTTTTAAAAAATAAATGATTTTTTGTACTAACAGTTTTTAAATTAAGTTCTATTATTCCTGACCAATGTGTAAAGCATATTCTCTTCTGTTATACTGAGAGGAAATCACTTGAAAATTTTTCATAATTATCAGAAAGGAGAAAATATTTTAGCAAGAAGCATAAAGCTAAATGGTTATTTGCAAATTCTGTAGAAAAAATACCAAGAGTACTCTCTCTTCTGGACTTCTACACATAGTGAAGTAATAGAGTGCTTATCACAGCAGTCTATTATATACATGCATGTTCAAGCTGTTAGTGTTTCTCCACTAAATCCCATGGGCAAAGGTTAGGCATAGTCGCTATTCCTCATTTAAACCATTATTCTTGGATTGTGTATGTAAAGAAATAACAACTGGCAAAGCGACAGCATGACAAATAAGCATGATCCACTCATGGGTAGGCCTAAGCAAAACTCGAGATGGTTTACCCTCTTCACCAAAATCAAGAGGTCTAAGTATATGATGCAAGTTCAGAATCAAACCTGAGTTTCAAAGTCCCCAGTTTTGGCTCTGGTATCCAGAATTCTGATTTATGTGTATTTAAGTTACGACAGAAAAGGAATAAGGCTGACATACCTTCTGCACATGTATTATTGAAGACTATTTCTCAGAGTTTTTACCATTTAGCTTTGCAGAAAGATAATATAAAAAACCGTTTTATATTACCCTCCCACCTTTGTGACTAGATAGAACATAGATACTTTGCATAAAAGTAATTAATCTTATTGCATTAGCATCCCTTTAAATGTCACTGTTATTTCCTTGAATTTTAGCTATTCATTAGCACCATAAATGGAACACAGTATAATATACCAGAGTTTTATATTAACTATATCTAAAATCAGACAGCATAAATGTGATAGAAATTACTGCAAAAGATACACCACTTTAGTTTAATTATTTTCCCCACTTTTGCCAGAATATAAGCTTACGAACTTTGGTAAGACCAAATAAAAGGTAAGGTCTATTTTTCCATTTCACAGCATAAATCTTACATTTCCTGTTTTGGTAGTTTCTTTTGGTTTTTTTTTTTTTTTTTCCCTTGCAACAGAATCTTAGTTCTGAGTTTAGATCAGCTAAAATGTGTGCAGGTTTCTGTAATTTGTGGGTTGATTTTTTGGTCAACTTGATTTTCAAAGTTAATGTTACATATTTCAAAAGCATTGAGTGACTTGTCTCAAGAATATTGTCAAAAGTAACTGAAATAATAAGGATATAGAGAGATACCTCGGTTGATAACAACCATCATGTTCCTTTGAGGCTGGGTCATGTATCAGAAGTCAGGTACAATACCGAGTCTTTACAGAAAAATGTAAAGATATCACACTGTAATTGCCAGGTTTTTTTAAAAATAGCAAGAAATTATTGAGGAGGAGGTTTGAACCTTAATGTTAGAGCAGAGGCATGCACGTCAGACTTTTAGGTGCCTTTCACTCTTGCAAATGACATTTTGAGATTTTTGGAAGCATTGACCTAAGTCTTTTAAAAATAGAGACAGCATAGACAACTTACCAGGAACCAAATTAAGAAAGCATTCACATTTCATTTTGTGATGCAGAGATTTGAAAAAGGCAAATCCATAGATCAAATATAATCCTTTGATAGAGTTTTTAATACCCTTATTTTCACAATATAGTGAAGACATAAGCAGGAGCAGGCTTATCAAACAGTGATATTTTAGCTACAATCTCAGGTGGTAAAAGGCTACCTGTTTTCAAGGTGAACATGCACTTATTTGCAAATAAGTATATTTCTCATCACAACCAGTATAGCCTAATGACATACAGCAAATCGACAAGTCAACTGAATTTTATCTACCTTCTCCCTCTCTAATTACAGCCGCCACCTGAAAGCATAGTTATTAGGGAGTTTGTAAAAGTATATTAAAGTAACTGTTCCTCAGGTAGTTTTATCTATTATGACTCCTATTAAAATTGTATAGAACTCAACACATAGCTGATTATCAACACCTATTTAAACAACTTTTTATAAAGCAAACCACAAAACCACATGTGAGAGCTATGCAACTGTAGAGTGCTGCAGTTACAAAGTCCTTCTCACTTGCTGCAATACCACTTAATATTATTAAATAAATTCTAAGACGACTTGGGTCTTCAGTGGGGTGTAGGTTTCTTCGTTTATAAAAAGTCACCAAGATGTATACAGTAACTTTGTGGTTTAACAAGACTTTAATTCCTTAGTAAACAGGAATCGAGCCCTCGGGACTGTGGCTTTTGAAATTAGGGTGTGTTTAGGTTTGGAGACTACCCAAATTTCATTCACATTTAAGAAGGGAAAGCACCATGCCAGACATGTGCGATCAGAAAAAAAGGATTACATTCTGAGGGTAGACCGTAAAACAAATGCTCCCATATGTTCCATAGAGATCAAATAGAAAGGCTGAGAACTAGTACCATGGTATTTAAATATCCAGCAAAAAAAATCCCAATCCAATAAATAAACCCAAGAACTTAAAATTAAGTTAATACCTACAAAATAACTGAATAAGGTAAAGTTATTCCCACTTACAACAGAGGAAGAAGCTGAAAAATAAGGGAGAAGTCAAACATGCCAGGATCTCTGGTACCACCCATTGCTTACACTTTTTTATTGACCAATTTTTTTATAATTAGTGAGGTACCAAGTGAAGCAAGTGAAAGGTCTGATGGGTTTTAACCAAATACTAAAAGTAAAAACAGAAAATAAAATTAAATTTTAAAAATGCTTCCTTCAAGAAGTGCTCTCCAAATAAACTGGTGTGGGTTTTTTTGTTATGTTCTTTGGTTGTGGTTTTTTGTGGCGCCTTTTTTTTTTTTTTTTTTTTTTTTTTGCTTTCTATACACAAGCAAACATAGTGATAAAGTTGGGCTGATGTGTCTTCTGTTCAAAGGAAAGAAATACATTACAGTCACTCAAACTTTTGCAGTCTTGCTGGAGGTTAACATATAGTATTTCTTCAATCAGGACAATATTTCCATGACATTTTCTGTAATTAGTAAAGGTAATGACAGAAGGAACACAATGGCATTTGGTTATTTCAATAAACTGCAAATATGCAGGTAAAATATACACATGGAGATGACATTAAGAAAGCATTTGAACTATCCTGTTAGTACATTAGCCACATTTAAAAACAAATTTTTAAATTCTTATGCAATATAAAAGAGTGAAGTATGCAAAAACTGATCATGAGGGTAGCATCTATTCTGTACTTCCCACAACACAATCTCTCATTAGCATGTAAAGAATTGAAGTAATTTTACGTACCACATATGCATGATAAAGAACATATGGAATGGGATTTAGCTGTGCTGTATAAAGTAGCAGATAAAAAATAATGCAAATTAAAATCACAGGCCAAACCAGAAATGCTGCAGCATAAGGATGAGAAGTGTTAAAAGATTTGGGGATAGTTAGAATAGGTTTTCCATTTGACCATTATCTTCCTGAGCAATGCTAAATGAGTTAATTCTTCAGGGATGAAGTAAGAGGGGAAGTGCTTCCTACACCTTTTTAGATTTTTGGTTTCTTTTTGTTTAGCCTTTTGATTTTGCTATAAAGTTGATTAGAGTTTATTATCTCTCTCCTCAGGCCCTGAAGTTGATTATGAAAAGTTTCATAAATCAAAGTTACAAAGTTCACCCAGAGACCTGGTCTGATATTTATTGACGAAAGACTGCCCCACCCAGGAAGAAAAAAAATGGAGCAAAACCAATTTCTGTTTAGCCATTTAGAAATTGATTTTGTCACTTATATAAAAAAGTATGCACTATATAAACACACAATAGCAATTACTGGAATTTAAATGCTTATTATTTTCATTGCTTCGAGGAAAATAAAGTTGCTTCAAAACAGGACGTGTTCTACAGGTTTTCTGAATATTACTGATGCAAACCAAAGAAATCTTCACATGGACATACAGTATTCCTATGTTATATAGACTTCCTCTGACTACTCACATTCTCATACAGGGCTTGAAGGGTCTCTAGGTCAACCACAGAGTTGTCCAAGTTCACAACAGCTATAAAAAAAGAGAAAAGAAAAAAGAATTAGTTGTCAGGATGATAATTCATCTGTGAAAGAAAGACTGAGCACAATACCCAGCAATAGTTTTTATGACCTACTGGTCATACAGCTTAAGGGTTTTAGCTCTATTAATGCCTTGAATAGTGCCATTCCTAAGACTATGGGCTAGAAACCTGGTAGAGCCAGGTGTCAAGTGTTAAAGAATTCATCTCCCTCCCCCCAGACACACAAACATGATCCCACGAGTATGGCCGTAGCCAGAGATCAGAGATAAGCTTTACATCAGACTTTCACGGTCTGACTGAAAGCATTATAGAAATTTGTAAATCTGCACCACAGCCACACACACACACTCACACAACAAAGCTCATTCCTGTCACTGGTTGGCTTCAGTCTTAAACTGATTAATCCATAAGTCAGCCAGTTAACTTCAAGACACCTGACAAGGGTCAAGTCTTCTATGCACTAAGCCGACAGGTTTAGTAGAGATACAAAATATGCCTTTCCTGTTCCCAACCAATTCTGGCACCACACACATACTGTATTTTTTCAGCATCTAAAAGCCAGTTCAACAGCACAGAGAGTGATTTCCATCTGCCTAACCTGGACAAAACAAAAAAATAATTCATTAAGAGGAGCATGCTTTTAGGAACACAGCCCTGGCTCCTCACTTATATTTGGAATATTTCATGAGGCACAGGAAATGTTTGTGCAAGCTAGTGAAAATTATTCTCAGCTAATACAAAGAATTATTTTTAAAATAGTACTTTTCAGTCTTACATATACATTTTTTTTGCAAGCACACTGACCATTTATTTAAAAACCAGAAAAAGCCAGCTTTCCTCATCCAGATTTTAGATTTTGAAAGAAATTTAAAATGTTGCATTAGAATATATGTGATGGTAATAAATTATTTTTATCACACTATACAAGTTTTTTTCCCATTTTGCCCTTCATTAATTTGTACCTTTCTTTGCAATGGCTCTGTATGTGTACACTTTTGTACAGTAAGTAGAATAATCCCCTAGGCAAGATTAAGCTAGAAATTACAACATTGATCAGGGATAGAAACCCAGCACTACATTACTTTATGTTCTATAAAACTGTCACAGGAAAATTCTGTGTATAGATCTAAAGACTACAGACAATATAATTCAAGCTCATTTGTTTCTGAGTGCTCTAAAGCATTTAGAGATACTACTCTGAGTCTGGGACTCATCATGTTTCACCTTTTCAGGCCTAAAACATAGTTTTAGTTACAGTATAAGAAAATCATAAAAAAAAAAAAAGAATTGTTGATCTTGATTAAACTAAGCAGGCTACACTGTATCTCTGTGCAGTCCATAAAGCTAAATTATAGGACTGAAACAAAAAATAATTAGGAAATTATTTCATTTTCATAAGTAATATTAAATAAATATATATATATATATATATATATATATATTTTTACCAATTTTCCCTTACCAGAAAGCAAGAGAATTTGAAAGATAATGGCAATGGGACACTTCACAGTTCAGGAAACAAAATGGGCTTTTTTTGTTTGGTTGATTTTGGTGAGGGGGTGCAAGCAAAATTCTGCTGCTTATTTGGGATATTTTAAAACGGTGGGTTTTTTTTAATTGTATTTTATTTTTCCCTAAGTGTAATAATTGTTACAGCAGAGACTTAGAGATGCACTCTCAACTAGGCACTGTAGTATATGTTGTATTTGATAACCCCTTTTGCTCAATAGGACTATCTCCATGCTTAAAAATATTCCAGGTTTGCCTTGTAGAACTGGAGACTAAAATTAACATGCAAATAGAAAGTGGTTCTAGATTGGCTTAAGAGATTTTCTTTAAGAAAACACATCTGTCAAAGCCTATATACAAACAGCTTTATTAAAACCAGCATATATTATGAAACTCAGTTTGTATTATCCCTACATTTCATCATTCTACACTTACGCAATGTTTTCATACATGAACACACTAACAACCCTTCAACTATTTATTTTGAGTTATGGCTGTCTTCCCCCTGCTCCATCCCCTTTCTCTTCCTTCCAGAGACTGTCTGCTCCTGCACTAAGAAATGTAAGTTCCTGCTCTGACTTTTGCTCAATGTTAAGATCACCCACAGATTACTCAGGGAGCAATAGAACACTTTTGTTTGAATGCTTGCAGGAGATAAGAGAACGCCTGGCAAACACAATGGTGCCAGGTCTGTGTGCTATCAACACAACAGGTATGCAGAAGAGTGTACATACTTCAGGGGTCTACTTAAATCATTCCAAGACAAGGACTTGGAGAAACTAGATCCCAGTATATATGTTTCAAGACAAATATATTGCTATGTATTTAATCTAAAAACGTATATGTTCATAAATAACATTCCAGCAACCCACTAGGATTTTTCAATGTTCCCCATAGGTTTTCTCCCCACACTCCGAGGAATCTGCAGATGAACGTCTGTTCCTTCGCAGTACTGCAGTATTGTCATGCAGAACATGAAAGCTGGCAAAATAAATCACGATTGTTGCATACATAATTCCATTAACAGGGCAATTCGAGCTGATAAAAGCTGTGATGTTTCCTTGTGCAGCCAACCTTAGTAGCTGAACATGCCCCTTCCCTACAACCAGCAGGACTACACAAATACCTAACCGAAGGATTCCATAGGCGGTGGCAAAATAATGATGAAAAATTTAGATTCTGAGCTATGCTATGATTCCAGTATACTTTGATACAAGCACCTGGTATTATGGTTTTATAATAGCCTTGCAGTCATTGGATATTTTTACCCATTACTCTATTGTAGAGTGATTTTTTTGTTTCAAAACTGACATTGCCATTTCCTGGTGTTGACTACTATGAAACAATCTTTAATAGCCAGCATATCATCCAGCCCTTCTGATCCATTCATATGACAGCAGTGAGGAATATCTGTGGACTTTTACTCTAATAGAAACAACATTCTATTAATCACAGACTCTGTCATTTAGTTCTTACCTTCAAGATTTCATAATTCTGCTATTTTCTTGCATTCCTATTGCCATTGCTGTCAATTACACCAGCAAGCCAACACCAGTTTGAAGCCATAATACTATAAAATTACTTGATGTACACATATAATGTATGTACATACACACATATATAGATATGATTAAGTCAAATTTGAAGGAAATATGTCCAGAGACACACACAAATGTGTACAGTTAACAATAAAAGGAACCACAATCTGATTACTTTTTTTTTTTTTGTAAGCAAGCCCTGGTCAATAGATGATTACAAAAAATCCATCCAGTAAAAAGAAGGGTTGAAGAACAATCACATAGGGTTGCTGACACCATAAAGGACAAAAGAGGAGAAAGAGATTTCAAAGCATTTGTAGGAAAAATAAAGGCTTCAGGAATCTTGTTGCTCTTAAGCTCTCCTGATATTCTCAATGTTTTTGTCACAGTCTAATCAGAAATTTAAACAGGTAACTTTGGGGCAGAAATGATATCTTTTATATGCAACTGCAGTATATAGAAGTTATAGCTTCTGTATTTCTACTATATCAATTGAATCAAAAATAAGTTACACAAACTCACAATAACAAAGCCAACTTAGGTACTAGTTTCAAACTGTAAGGACAACAAAATTTATGCAATAAGACTTACTGTTCTTTGTAATATCAATTAATTTTCAAGTCTGCCTAGGCACCTTAGAAGATACTTCACCTGACAGGAGGATAATATCGCTGCTAAAAAAGTGAGATTAGTGTAAAGCACACAAATGTATTCATAGGTATACTTGGAACTCTTGAGAACAGACAGACCTTCTCCCATATATATAGAAGCCACTTTAGAACATAAACACAATTAAAAAACCCCCACCCACATGTCTTCAGGGGAACGCAGCATGTCACCAAGCCACCAACAAGATCAAAGTTTTTGCCAGCAAATATAATTCTGAAAAAGAAATGCATGAGAAAGCACCAGCAGGAAGTTGGAGGATGCACAGCATATTCTCAGGAAGACTATCAAAGGAATAGCTGTCATTTTTTATTGTAAGACAGATCAATGTCGTTTATTGTTCATATACCTAAGAGCATGCGAACTACTAGCTACCACTAAAACAAAATTGATAGGTGATACAGACACAGCAAACCTACACTTGCCTCAGGCCATGAATCTAAACTCACCAACACCACTTTCGTAAACTGTAAGAGAAAAGGCAACTTTCCACAGCTACCCAGTGCTTGGAAACTATTCGGTTTGCAAGTCCAAAACACTGGAATTTTCTTTTAAAATTAAAAGATCAAAATTCAAAATTTCCCACTGAGTGTAATTTCACGAAGAAGAAAAAGAATTATCAAATCTGCTCCTTTAGATCCAACTTTTATGTCATAAAACTCTCATTAGCACAATCTCGCATATGGATGACTTTCAGAAGACTAGTATTAAGCCCAAATCTTGGCCGTAAGTCTTTCCTTTTCTCAGGGCACTTTTCAAACCACTCTCCATTTCTCTGGCCTTTGCAAATATGTTTCTTAAACTTTTTTGTCTCTGACTCCATCTAAAAGTTAGTATCCTCTTCTTGACACCTCCTAGAAGCACTACTGCCTCTCTAAGAACTGACTGAGCAATTTTCAAATCCTTCTTGACTGATAACAGATTTAATTCCTCAGAAAGAAGGAGTAGCTGAAGCAAAACCTCCTCAAATTTGCAAAAGGAATTCATAACCAATCCTGCTAACTATGCTTCAAGGAGACAAACAAGCAAGCCACCTACCCAAGTTCTTCATGCTGATTTTCACCACAATTATCTTATCTGTCACTCTCCAAAAACCACGCAGTATCACTCTAAGAGACTACACCTTTTTCCCACCCCACATCTTTGCCTCTTTGCTTTCCCAACTGCTCTTTTTCTCCAGAACAGCACCAAGAATCTTTGCAAGACTTCACATAATCTCTGTCAAATGGCAGCCACAGACAGTCACTTCAATACATTATAAAGATTGATTCTTCACTAAAGGAAGGACCTCCTACAGCACATAATCACAGTACTCTTATCATGCAGTTTCATGTGGTGCACAGATTTTGGGGTGTCACAACTGTTTTGCCCACCATGTGACTAACAGGCAAGATTGCAGGATACTGAAAGATTACAAATTCCATGGTACTTTTTCCTAACTTCTATCCCCATACTTTCCTCGGGAACAGTGTAGCCAGCAGGCCTAGGGCAGTGATTGCCCCCTGTGCTCAGAACTGGTGAGGCTGCACTTCGAATCCTGTGTTCAGTTTTGGGCCCCTCACTGCAAGAAAGACATTGAGGTGCTGGACCGTGTCCAGAGAAGGGTCAACAGAGCTGGGAAAGGGTGTGGAGCACAAGTCCTGTGAGGAGCAGCTGAGGGAACTGGGGGTTGGTTAGCCTGGAGAAGAAGAGACTCAGGGGAGACCTTATTACTCTCTGCAATTACCTGAAAGGAGGTTGCAGAGAGGTGAGTGTTGGTCTCTTCTCCCAGTGACAAGCAACAAGAGGAAATGACCTCAAGTTGTGCCAGGGCAGATTTAGACTGGATATTAGGAAAAATTTCTTCACTGAAAGGTTTATCAGGCATTGGAATGGACTGCCCAGAGAAGTGGTTGTCACCATTCCTGGAGGTATTTAAGAGACCTGGATGAGGTACTGAAGGACACAGTTTAGTGGTGGTATTAGCAGTGTTAGATTAATAGTTTGACTTGGTCTTAAAGGTCTTTTCCAGCCTAAAATATTCTATGAAATAAATGTTAAGTTCCATAATTATGGTAAATACAGTGGTAAAACCAAATGTCCCTGAGCTAATGGGGGCTGCAGCAAAACACAAAAGGATCATGACTACATAATTTTTCTAAGAATCTTTACAAATACGTGAACTACAAGAATTTATAAACAGGAATATCTGGACTTGCACAACTTGCAAAAAAAACCTGTTGATAATGGGTAGGTAGGGGATGGTTGCACTGGGTAGAGTTAGCATAAATGAAAACAATTTTGCATTATTACCTACCTGCTTTCACTCAGTACTTTTGTGATATGTTTATCTATTAGCAAATGCTCAAAGTTTTCATCCTGAGAAGGTTAAAGTGCACAAAGCACAACAGAGATCGGATCTTCAACACAAGTACGTACAGTACAGATCAGAGACAAGAAACAGCACTTAGAACTGCTTGCACACAGTTTTACTGTGGTGGTAATTCACCCTGACCTAAAGCTTGTGTAAGAAATGTTTTTTGTATACAAAACTTCCAAGCAGAAGCCATGAATTAAGCTTAGCTGTTGCTTCAGATTGTTTTTAAAGAACTTCAGATTTTTAAATACCTTCAAGAACATGCAGTTATATTTCTTGGATGCAATAAAACAAGAACCAATTAGGAAAGAACATGCATTTGCAAAATCTGAGGTAACAGGAGACTTCATTCAAAAGAGTGAAACTTTAGTATCACTTTTATACTGATTTTCTCTTATAAACACTTTTTTTTTAAGAAATTTGCCCTTAGTATTCCTATTTCCTAATGTTTTATCCCTATTACATAGCAATAAAATTTAATTGCTAAAGCTTTTTTGCATACATATATACATACATACAACAAAATATATAACTAGATTTTATATGTAACTACACATAGTTAATATAAACAGTTACATTACATAGCTTTCAAACAATTGTCTACTATGTTAAGGACAGCAGTTACTGATTATGTGAAGTCTAGCTTCATACACCTATACGGTTTGTTTATAAAAAGTGTGCAAGTTCAGTTCTTAGAGAACAAATATATTTTGTTTGACTCAGTATGTCGCCTTCTTGTCTAGGCAGGAAAAAAAAAATGGAGACCAATGCTGTAATCCTTTCAGAATAAAATGTTTAAATACAAACATGATTGTCATTGTAGACTGTTTAATTTAGAGAGACTGTATTTCAGTTCTGGTTTTGAGAGGTTTGCTGATTTGACTATAGAGAGTGCTTCAATGCTTATCTTAATTGTTTAGATAAGATTTGTTTGAATTTGGCAGGTGAAAAAAAACATGGGTGTGCAATATAGGAAGGTTGAGAAAAGATTGGCATTTTACCAGATTATGCTTATTTTAAACTATAGTGCATAGAGGAGCAAACTGTCTCAATGAACCTGACAGTCTCTGGGGAGTGGATCTGAAGCACAAGATTAACTGTCAGGACTCAAGATTTTCAACAAACTGGAAAAGATTACCATAATAACTTGTAAAATGCTACTTAAGACTTAGCGTAGTACACAAATGCAAATTATAACACACATTTAAGTAAGTTAAAGAAAAGCGCTTTATGCTTATAGCAGGGGTTTGTTGTTCTCTAGGCAAAACTCCTGCCCCTTAAATGCATTTTTAAAAGTGTTTCAAGAACAAGATTTTAATATAAAATTAATTATTGGCATATAGATATATGTTACATAAAAGAAATTCTGTTGCAGAAAACCGAATTACTGCTATAAAAAACAATGCTTTTGGCTTTTACTTCAATATCATCTTGTACTAAGCTTTTTGACTTTCTGGTTAAGGCAACATAGCATGCTACAGCCATTCCATTTAGGTTGTCCAAAGGAAACTCATCACAGTTATCAACTATATCACTTTTGGAGGGAAGACTGCTAGAACAAGATGAGGAATGTATTTTTGCGATGTTTATGTGACAATATGTACTTAAATTGCACGTTACTTTTACAGTGCAGGCTGCACAAACGCGTCATCTGCAAGGCACATATGCAGCAGATCTGACATTGTGTATCAATCTGGCTGCAGACAGATATGATTTGTAGCTTTGTATTCACAAGTCAAGTGAAAGAAAATTTGGGTTTCCTGTGTGTTAGTGTTTGACTTTTCTTTTAAATACATGTAGGCTGTAACATTTTTCAATCTCTTTCAATGACATTATGTCTGAGAATTCCACAGGCTGATTGTGGTACCAGTGATGGTGTAACAGTGACAGTTGAAGGCTGTATGCAAAACAAACTGCAGAACAAGGTAGCATCTCTTACTGACTGCAGCTGGAAGAAGTTAGCAAGACTTGTTTGGAATACAAACAAGCCTTCAGGCTTCAAACTAATTGAGAGTTTTAATTACATGTGGATTTTTTTCAGAATTCAAATTTGTTGGCATTTGGTTAAATTCCACCTTATATATTTTCATTAGAGTAGTAAAAGTAAACAAAGCCACGGCTAACTCTGAGAAGTCCAGCCCATAATCAAAGAGATGAGCTTTTGCTTTCATGCTTTAAGGAGCTCATGTCAAATGATAAACAAAATGCAGGCAGAGGAGGAAGAGATTTCTTTGGAATCATCTAGTAGTTCACTGACAAAAATGAAACCTAGGTTTAAAGTAGTGCAAAGTTAAGAATAAATTTAGGTTAAAATTATTCCAACTACTGGAATTGCTTATTCTATCATCATAATCACTAGAAGGACACTAACTTTTTCATATGGGGTCTCTGAACTATTTGCCTTACTCTGTGATCCCAAGCAGCTCTGGACAGTCCTCAATCTTTCCATGTTCTTATACACACTCCACTCTTTAATCGTTCTTCTAATTCTTGATTTTTGCTATTATATGTGTTTGAGATAAAGTGACCACAATTCATCCATCATAATAATGGCAAGGATATACCAGTTTTATACAGTTATATAGCACTCTGCTTATTTACTTGATAAAGTTAGCAGCGTAGATACCAAATGCACATTTTTTTCCAAAAAGTCTATTCCCCACATTAAGCAGCGTTCAACTTAGGATCTCAGTTTTTGTGCTCTCAATTTATCCACAATTAGTATATAGTTAATGAAGTTTCAGATGTGTACAGTTGGCAATTTATTAAATTACTAAATTACTTAAGTGTCAACACTAAATGAGTTAACAACTGCCTAACTCATAGATATGAAAATTTAATGGCTCACGAAACACTACCAGAAAGGAGACTATCTTAGGCTTCCATAGGAATCTGCTCTCAGTTTACCGCAACTAAATATATCTATTTAGTTGCAAAAAAGAAAGATAATAAAAACAGTTATTAATCGTCAGTGAAGTCCATGTGGCAATGCTAATGGGAGAGCTGCTCTTTCCTGAGCAGACTCAAACTCACTCAAAGAACAGTCTTAATTACACTTTTAGTAACCATGATCAATGAGTAACATTAAGACTCCTTGTCTCTCTAGAAGCGACTAGAAGACAAAACAATCTTCAGACTAGAGCTATAGCTGATGGAATATCAAAGAGACCAACAAAGGAAATAGCAAAATAACCTCAAAAACTTGTCTTTCTGTTGAATTGCTTGATTTATGTAGCTTATACATAAGAAAGTTAAGAAGCAACCTGATTAAAGTTCTTACACATACCTCAACGAGAAGATATCCGAAAGTAGATAGCTCCGTAATTTTACAGACCAAACGCAGGAAAGAATGAAGGATGTCTGTAAATTAATCTGACAAATTCACCACAGAAAGGATATTTTAAGTGCTAAAAGTGAGGGAAATTAACCTTTTCAACAATGTTTCATGGGATACACTGACTTCTCCATCACTTAAAGTATTTGTATGAAATCCTAGACTCACCAAATTCAATAGAAAAACTATCAGTGACTTCAAAGAAAGCAAAAGGTTGAAGGGTCAGAATTTCAGCTGGAACTCAAGATCATTTATACTGCTAAAATGTTCAGATTTATATGGCCTAATAGCTCAAGGCAGAAATTAGCAGGCAATATTACATGACTTGCCTTATTTAACAACCAGACTAAATGCTGCTTAGAATGCGCTTTCTAAAAATCTAGTGTTGAGCTGTGTGTTTGCCTTTTGCTAGGTATCTCTGCAATCTTCTAATAGTGTTCTCTAACACCAACAAACCTAAATTATTTTACACAGACTATAAGGACTGTTGCTACTTTTCAACTATTTATAACAGAAAGTACTGCAAGTTCTTTTAGCCATGGAGACGTGCACGACAATTTAGAAACAAGCTTATGGTTCAAGCTAGCCAGTTGTGTGTGACAATATCAGTATCTGTAGCAGTAGAGCTAGTTAGAAAACGCTACATGGAAACTTACAGGGATTCAGAAATCAGGCAAAGCAAGTCCACATTTATCTGCAATTGCTGTACAGTCAACTGCTGCAAAGTCAAAATACAAATTTTCTTTCTCAAGAATTATAAACACAATACATTTGAGAAGTTTCCTATCAAAAGCAGATCCTATCCCTTTCCCTCTGTCAGATGGTAGTATCTCACTGAAATATAATTACATACTCTCAATGTTTTGTCCAAATCAAATTAAAATTTTATTCTCGGCACAGCAGAGAGCAGTTTAGGTATAGCCTGGTATTCTACATGTCTACCCAGTCTGATGTGTGGGTAAACACCAGGGATTTCATCATACCGACGGATGGTAAGCCTTTCACCAAATATTCTGAAGTTACAGTATTAAAGAACTACAGATGCTAAGAAAATGATGTAACGACCTTGTGATATTTAGTGCATGTTCTAAGTGTGGTGGGGTTATACAAGAAATGCAAAAAGATTTTTGGCTAGGTAAATGGCAGATGAGAGCTTTACTAACTCAAATCACAATGCTGTGATAACTGAGGGCAGAAGGATGCGTGTTTATGGTTTAAGTTCCACCTTTTCCACACTCCAAAGTGTTTCTCAAAAACAGGTATTTATAACTCAAGGAAATAAGGGCTGAGATTGAAACAAAACCAAGTACCTGGATATGTGGAAAACCAAAATACAAACAAAACCCCCCAAACAAACTAACAACCTCCCCCCAACAAACCATTTAATGGTGATTTGGAATCACCTACGTGCATTTATTTCAGTATCATGACTGATTTGGCCTCCTTAGGACTTTAAGATTACACAGGCACCCTATATCGCTTCATTTCATAGAATCACAGACTGGTTTGGGTTGGAAGGGACCTTAAAGACCATCTAGTTCCAACCCCCCTGCCATGGGCAGGGACACCCTCCACTAGACCAGGTTGCTCAAAGGCCCATCCAGCCTGGCCTTGAACACTTCCAGGGATGGGGCATCCACAGCTTCTCCGGGCAACCTGTGCCAGTGCCTCACCACCCTCTCCGGGAAGACCTTCAATGCCATGAAGCTGTACTTTGTGTCCAGGTCACTAAAGCAATTGCAGCTTCACTAAAACCAGAAAACACATCACCCTGACATAGAATCTAACACATTGCATGGAGAGGTGTTCTGTGGAACAGCAGAAAAAAGGAAATAACTTTGATCTTTCAATGTCTAGGGATCAGGACAGAACAAGAGAGAAAAAAAAAAAAAAAAAAAAAAAGAGGAGAAACCCAGGTAGCTCATAAAGCAACAGGTACAGGAACACCAACACAGCACCTCCAGCATGAGCTGCTCTCGGACTACAAGTCCTATCCCTGATTTCTCCTGCCTACCACGGACGGCTCCAGCAAACAAACCACTGTCCCACCTTTGCCTCATCCCCTCCTCCTCGCACTCAGAACTAACGGTTTATAGCAGGGGATACCGACTGGGTGAGCAGTACGCGCAGAAGCAGCGCCGCAGCCAAAGCCGGAAAGCGGGACGAAGCCACAAGGTCAAGCACCTCGCCCGAGGCGGCCAGCGCGGCGGGCTCCGCTCCGCTCTGCCGCCACCGGCTCCCAGGAAGGGGCGCGGCGCTCCCCGCCGCCGGCCGCGCGGGACGCTGTTGCCACCTGCCGCTGGAAGCGAGGACGCGGGGCCGGCGGGAGCCGCAGCAGGAAGGCTCGGCTGAGAGAAACCGGGCCCGGCGAGGGGAGAGGCGGCCGGCCGAGCGGGGCACCGCGCCCGGCGGCGGTAGAGGCGTGGCTGAGGGTAACGGTGTGCGCGGGGGCTGGCGCGGCCCCTCCACCGGCAGGGACCGAGCGGACAGTGGCGTGGCGGGGAGGAGGGAGCTCCAGGTGTGAACCGAGGGGGAGGCGTCAGGAAAACGCCCCAGATAAGCAGAGCTCGATAGATAAAGCCCAGGCTGTGCATACGCTCTGTTTCCATACAGTTTCCGGGCATCTACCATTTGCCACGGGCAAGTTTATATTCACTGGTGGCCTTAACGGCTGTTTACATGCGGTGATCAGCGGGGCACTAATAACGTGGGGATGTATGTGGTGCCATAGTTGGTTACTGCTGAAGAGTGGCAACGGGTACTGAGGGAAGCGTGAGCCAGTTCAGATAAAGCAATCGATAGCATCACGTCTACCGCATTCCCTACCGAGGGAAGTTCATGCCAACAGAGAAAACCGTTAGTACCCTATGACAGACCACTCTACAAGCATGTTAATAATGACTTGTAAATGGTAAAAAACATAACACACAACATACAACACATAATAGCAGAAGGCTTCATCTGTTAAGTATATTTCTGAGGCATCATGCAGAGTTTAAAGTTTAGGATACTTCAAGTATTCCTCCAAGCAGCTAGGCAGAAATACCAAAAGAGGAAAAGCAATCCTTGATTTACGCCTGAATCACGTACAAAACACTTGGAGACATCATAACAATCTTAAATGGAATTTCTTTATAGGACAGTGAAAAAAAGGTTTTTGAAAGCAACACCTTAAAATTAGACTTTACAAGGAGGAATTATATCAAAATGAGAAACTATTTAAAAGGGTAAGAAAGCTTGCAGGTTTGAAGGAAGTTTAAAGACACTACATTAGAGGTTCAGAGGAAAAAAAAAAAAGATCATCAACTGAAAAATTCAAAAGCACCCTCTTCCCCCCCGGTCTCTTCACATCTCCAGTAGCCTTACTACTCAAAACTGCAAATATGATCAAACATAAGAGAATGGGGGACACCTGTAAATAAAAGATACTCCTCAAAAAGTGGAAACCAGCCAAAGAAAACCGAAAAGCAAAAAGTCTCCTAAGTTCAATGTAAATTGGACACGAACAAAAAGGTGTAAACCCAGCTTGCCAAATGCATAAAGCTAGTAATAAAACTGCTTTCAAACACATCAGATGTATGAAGCTTGACAGGAAACAGTGGGGCATACAGATAACCTGGCTGTTCAAAGAGCACAAAAGAGAGAATCAGAAAAAGGTTAAACAGTATTTGTGTTAGGATTCACAACAGCAGAAAAGCCAAAGAGGTTCTCAGACAAGATCTATACTTTGAGTGATAAGTTTCAAATTGAACAAGTTTCTAAACATACAAATGCACATTTTAAGAGGATTCCTGAGGTAATGCTGGAAGCTACAAACCAGTCAGTCTGACTTCCATGCCTGGAAAATGTCTGTGTATTATATGGAAGAACAGCTTTTTAAAAAGAACATACAGATAAACCAATGTCATGAGAAAGAGAGGTAGCATGTCATCTTGTAGCAGGTGCTCATGAGCAACAAATAAACCAGTACTGCTTTAATGGAGTCAACGAAGGCATAGGTAAGAGTGATCAGACTGATACTGGATTTGCAAAAGGTTCCTTATAATCCTTAGCTACAGCTTCAGAAAAAAAAAAAAAAAAAAGCTGTCCTGGGATAAGAGGAAAGCCCCACTCTGACTAAAGCTAAAAACTGCTTTAAAAAATAGGAAATCAATTACGAAATGAATGATCAGTTATCAAAGTACAGAGTTGCAGCAGTGGAGCCTTACTAGCATTGTTGCAGGTTCCTGTGCTGTTTAATGAATGTGAGGTGGCAGTGTTGGGAAATAAGTGCTAGCCACTTTAAAGCTGACCACAAACATGTACAAAAGGATCTCTCCAAGTTTTAGTGCCAATAAATGCAAAGTAGATGCAAAAAAAGAACCCAAACCATGGAAACAATGTCATGGATACAAAATTAGCAAATACTGCCTCAAAAAGGTGCTCAGATTTTTTTCATAACTGTCTGAAAAAATAAGCTCAATAGTCAGCAACAGTTAAAAGGCAAACAGAATATCAGTAACAATACAGAAAAAACGGATCCTGAAATAGAAGATGATCCGATACCATGGCATAGGCATATGGTGCACATGAATCTTGAAAACAGCATACAGAACTAGTCACCTCATTTACAAAGAGAAGGAGAATTATGGATTGTAGACTGGTGACAAAGAAAACCAGAGGAATAGACTATATGCATGAAGGTCATTCCAAACAAACTTTTGAATATGGAGAAAGACAGCTATCTCAAAAAAGGTAAAATAGAACCCTATAAAAATTACATAATGAGCGGTCAATGCCACTTCTTTCCCCTCCCCGCCTCCCAGTTATCCACACAGGAGATCAAGAACGAAGCTAGACAGATCCCCATTGATCAAATATAGCTTTCTTATAAGAGGAATTATAAGAAAAATACAGTAAAAATAGGAACACTGAATGTAAAAAAAAATTCACTTCAGAAGTTTTACTAAATCCTCATTTTAACTACCTTGTATTTAAATTAGATTTTAATGTCTATGTACATGTAAGTGGCATTATTTTATATATTTTTGTGTGTGTACAAACGTATACAAGTCTAACACAAATAAACAACTCAAACTGGGGTTGTTATGGCAAACAATTTTCTTCTAAACCTTTCTACTTCATGAAAAAGATGTGTGACTGCATTATTGGAAGCTCTTAATTAATAAGCCTGTCTTAATTTTCACAATCTGTGTAGTTTAGAAATTCATAGAAGTATGACCACTGGAAAATACTTCGTCTATGGAAAGGAGACCAGGTGCTCTTTTTCTCCCTCCATCCCCTCAGTTTTTACATGGTACTAACACTGTGTTGCTTTTATGCTTACAATTCTGTTATTATCCCTCTTATGAGTGACTACACAGTACACAAACTACAGTTCTGCTTTTTTTCTTTTGGGAGAACAGAACTTTCCTGAAACTTTTCTCTCAAAGTTTCAAAGTTAATCAGACTTCCAGGAAAAAAAATAAACTCTTTCAACTGAAACAACAGACAAACAATGCAGTTACAGTTTCTTACAAAACTTCTCTATTAAATTACATTCATATGTTCTTAACAACAACAACAATCTTTAATTATCCAAACTATCCAATGTGGCACTAATTAGTCTCTGCTGATTCAAATACTGTGAAAAAACTCAATATGATTTTCCTCACTTCAAACAACCTAGCTTCTTTAAAATTTATTCTGCATTATAGAAAACTAGTTCAATTCTATAAACTTATGTTTAATTGTGAATTCCAAAAAGATGTGTGACATAAAACATTCTGTTCCTTTCTTGGTCGTATGAATATTTCTGTCCTTCATTGTCTTGACTTTGCATGCACACTAAAACAAAATGATAACCAAGGGTGTATTTTTTCCTTAACAGCTGCTGCTATTGCTTTATTGGCCTCTGGTCACTGTGAACTAAGCTTCAGGAAATCTCAGAGGATAGAAAAAGCAGTTGAGGCATGCTTTCATTATGCAGGACTGGCTTTCAGGGCCTAGACCCACAGCTCAGAGGTTTATGCCACACCTATTGGAAACCCCACCTGTCCCCAAGGACCCTCATTGTCCTTCCTCACTAGCTGCCTCTGGCAGGAGTGGCCAGACATGGGATCCAGAATCACTTTTAGCTGCTTAGTACAGACACCATGAGCACACTAAGAGCATCAAATGACTAGAAACATTTGCAGCAATACATGTGTGGCTCTCTAATTTAACTCTAGTCTGTCTTTTATAAAATTCATTTTGCGTATTCCATTGTTTTCCTTACCAATAATTTCACAACAGGAGCTTGAAAGTAATTATAAGCAAATAAAATGTGTAAGCTTGCAATCTAACAGCAGGCATAATGTAATGTGTATGGTAGCATAAAGCTAAGAAGAAATAGAGGAATAAGATTTAGGATGATGGAGTGAAGTTTCAAGGAAGTGCTAGTTCACAGGCAGAAAAATGCTGAACCAACCAATCTTTCCTTGGTGGCACCTCAGAAGAAGCTAAACACGTATTAGAAAGGCTATCAGAGGGGAAGCTTACGCCATAATCTTTTATGGTTTTAGTTGTCTGAATGCACAATATTTCACTGAGGAAAAAATGTCTAAAGAATTTTAATTCTCAAATAATGTCAGAACTAACAGGTAAAGTTTCAAACTTTGTAATTAACCTTCATTGACTGCAATCGCTTTATGGATCATTCATTTAACAAAGAAATAGAGACTTGACACCTGACAGAAAAAATGTTCTGTATATCTTCTTACATACAGAATGTTTTTTTTTTTTCATAATGTAAATAGACAGAAAAATTTTGGCCAGCTGGTTTACCTTCCATTATAACATTGTCCAAAGAACTTGATCCAATCATGTATTGTTTTCTCATCATAACTTGTTAAACAGCAAAATCACTTTTGGGAAGATATGCATTCTTGAAAAATATTTCAGTATTATGAGTTTCAAATGATTATGCTTATTTACAGGCATTGTTATTAGGAGAAATAATGCTCAGGTCACCTCTGGTCTTCCCATAACATAAACTAATCATGAGTCATATTCTAGATACTGAGTCATTCTTTTGTCATTGCTTCCCATCTAGTGCATTTCTTGGACCTGTGACAACTGAGACTATGTGATACTTCAATGCATGAGGAATTCCTGCACAGAAGAATTAAATAATGCAGCATGAGAGATATTTCATCCTCCTCCTGTGAAATCATTCAGTTAACCTTTGAGAAAGTCTCTTCTAGCTCATCATTTCTACGTGTCAGTGTGAGCAGTCAATTAAGAAAACATAACCATGATATTCTTATGTTCCTATGTCATCAAAAGCCAAATACTAAAGAATAAACATTTGTTTTGCCCACTAACATTTAAAGTACATTCACTTCCTGCACATCTGTCTTGAATTCAGGGCAGAAGATATGTCTGTTGTTCAAAGTTGTACTTCTGTTAGCAGACCAAATTCTGCTGCAAATACAATGTTCAGTAAAAGAATCTCAAATCCATATTGAAAGGTTGGGCTTTACCAGCTGCTAGATGAATCTGCCTGCCCATTCCATAACTATTTTTCCTATTACATTCTTTAACATAACCTCCTTTCCCAGTGTCACTGACCAACAATGAGTTGAGGGCTGTGATAAAAAGAGCCTTAGTCTTCCATATGTGGGGGGTGTGTGTCCCAGTTATCAGGATGGTGCAGGTAGCTCCATCAAATTCTGTAGATTATCAGTGTCTCAGCAGAGGGGGGCAGGAAATGTCTTGTTAAATGTTGATACGAGAAAGGTGGTTGAAATTCAGAGACAGAAAACTCCAAACTCCTTCCAACAGAGCCAGGGCAACCACAAGGTGCTATGTGAAACCTTACAGAAATAGAGTTGGGGTATTGCAGCCAAGCCAGTGGTAACACAGAGCATCACATGATAAACCCTGTTAGGACAGACTTATTGAATTGGAAAAGATTTCAGAAAACATCAGAAGACAGCAAATTGCATACACTGTTTTTACTAGACTTCTACTTTCAACATTTACAAGGCACGCTCAGACTAAGTTGATTTTGGTACACAAAATATTAATTTCCATTTTAGAAATAAATACTAAATATAAATCTGAGTGTGTAGTAAATGTAACATTTGTCTGCATGAAATATAAAATACACTTTTCTTCTGGCTGACATCTTCAATTTAATTTTTTCCTTCTATTTTTTCCACACAGAAGGATCTTGCTATTCTTACTGCACTTGTTAACAGCACTGAAGCTGAAACACGGAAGAAGATACAATGTATCTTCACAAGCAAAGCACTGGGGAAGGCACAGATAAACATTTTCTCTGCAACACAGTTACAATTTCGAACAGTTGTTATCTTTCACGTGATGACAGACAACTAAAAAGAGAGATCTTAAAGAGGCACGGTCTCTAAATGAAGACACAGATTTAACATGCAATTATATATTAATGTATAGGGTGTTCATCATAGATCACTACACACAGTTAACTGCAATTGTGTTGGATCTCTAATGTAAGCACATTCCACCTCTGAAATGTTAAGAAAAAACCCAAAAGACTAATGTTAAAACCAAAGTATTTTCTCTAGAAAGAAAATCTGAGCTATACAGGAAAAATATGTAAGAAGTGCTTGTTTGGCATTTCTCAAGCTTTAGCTGTATCATGCAGCCAAATACAGCTATATTTCCAGTGGGAATATAATACTGGATAAAGGATATTTGTGGTATATCAAAAATAAAAAAGAATGCAAAATGCCTGGATAAAGTGTTTTGCATAGTTGATAGATGATTGTAAAAAACTGGCGTCAGTAAAACTGTGTGAAACGAGAGACACCATGAGAAGAGGACTCCTTTTTGTACTAATAGTTTAGAGAAATGGCACTGCGACTAAAGAGACCACATTCCTTACAGTTCCAGCATGGACTGCGTAAAATTGTTGGAAGTTCTGTTAGCAATTAGAATCTACTAAAGAAAAACCCCATAACCAACAAAAATGAAACTACCAACTTCAACACACTACTAGAAAGACATACTAGAGTTCAGTACAAACGTACTCTGCTTATTACAACTACTGTCACACTGTAAAAGTATTTCAAAAGCAGCCAGGGTTTGGGAGCTCGTCTTACTAAACCTATTTAAAAGTCAGGAGCAGACAAATGAAATTCTACAAGCAGACACTTAACAATCATCACCATCAAAGAAAGCTATTTAGCATGTATTACAGTTTTCTGAGATCTTCCATTAAATGCCATCTGATCACACACAAAGGAAAAAGTAGTTAAGTGTTCAAGATTAGTTAATAAAATACCATAAACAATTCAAATTTTCAAGTTTCCAAAACAATCTTTCATCAAATATTGTTTCTTGCAGACAATATTTCACCATTGTTTTATATCTTAAAAACCAAACAAAAATACATCAAAAAACCAAACCAACCAACACTAAAAAAAAAATCTTCAAGACATTAATAGAGCATTTAGCCAGGTTTCAAGTTATTTTAAGCTCTTCAGTTAAACACAAAAAAAAAAAAAAAAAAAAAATAAAGCTTGAAATACTAAATTTATTAGGTGAATTAATACCCTTCTGTTCCTGTAACACATTGTATTTTAGTTTTCTAATGGTTTAGGCAAATTTCAATAGCATGCAAACCAAGAAAAGTACTGAATACCACACTGCATTGAAAGTTTCTCTTTCTTTCTGCATGCTTCTCTATAGCCAGTAAAAAGAAAAAAGACAATTCTTTTGCAATTTGCATGGACACTGCATCACACATGCTTTATATGTAATATAGGGAATATTTACAAGAAAGCCTATAAATAGAGCTGCCTAGTACCACAAGTTGTCAGAGGGAAGGAAAAAAAGTTTCATTTGACTGCTTTTCAAATTTATGAAAAAACATTGCTTGTGTTGTACTGAGTGAGATATGCATAAATGTACATGCCACTATACATTAAACATGGCAAAAACTCAAGACCATCACTAAAATCCTGGGCCGGGGGGCAAAGAACACCAATCACATTGTCTTGCTGTAGTTATTGTCCGACATCTTAATGTATAAAGATGCAAATATATCAACTTCCTATTTTGCTAATGCAGACACTCTAGTGTTATTCTAATTTTTGATAGTACCTTCCCATTAGTATATTCAAATTGCAGCAGATAACCTGATAAGCTATAAAACTCAAAAATGTTTAAACCCCTTTTTAACAAGAAAGTAAAAATAGTGCATACATAAAGGTGAAGCAAAATACTTGGGCTTGTGATTTTATAATTCCTTCACAGGCTCTATGATTAGATCACTCAGAGAACTCTGCAGTTTCTCTGTACTTTTTGGTGAGATCTCTCCTCTGTTTTCCTTGCCCCCACCACGCAAATTTCTTTCCTTCTCCTCACCACTTTTCCTCCATGCCTATTTTATGTTTTAAAAACAACAAAAACAACAACAAAAAAAAAGACCAAACACCAAACATTTCTAACACTAGGGTCTTCCAACTATTTCCACAAACTCCCCAATCAAACAAAAGTTCTCTCATGTTCGTTCAATCACTTCTGTTCAGCAAGGGAATAAGAGCACCACTAAATTCCCCTTTGCAAAGATTTTGGTTTTAGAAAACAGCTATTGAAAGAGGAGTATACAAAATCTGCACACAGCTTAGATGATCATGTGTGCTTAATATTGTAATAGGATAAAGGTTAAGCATAATATTGTTTGACCCCTTCAACTACTGACATTCATGCCATGTTATTGTTAGTGTTGCATGTTAAGCAAGCAAATTTTCAATGAACTTGTGTTGGCTTTACCACAGACACAGATGTTAGGCGGACTCCTTTGTTCATAAGGTTCTCATTATTAACTGAAACCAAGTTGAATATTTGACTGAAGGAAAGGACCATATCATTGTTTTCAGATTTTGCTCTATGACTTAACTGAACTACATCTGCCAGCTTTGGAAATACCAAGTACTTCTTGGCGCCAGTACTGGCGCCTTGCTCTATGACTACCATCTTAAGTGCTTCAGCTTGAGGAAATTTAGTAACCATCAAAACAGTTTAATAAAAACTTAAAACTCTTAATCAGAGTTACTCACTAGCTGACAGAGTGCTCTGAAATTTGTTCTATTTATGAATAATTTCACAAAATAAGTAAATCATAGTAAACTGAATGCATGGCTGTAAATATGTAGCCTAGAAAGTTCACAAGATGTTTCTGTGATTTATGAAGTCTGTGTTATACTTGAAACCACATTTATTTAATAGATAGGCTGGCACTTCACAGGATAATTCAATCTGCTTCAAATCTATTCAAAGCCTTTGGGAAGTTGAAGGGATGCTCTGAATATAAATGCAATTCCACTTTTCACCTTTTTGCACTACTGTCTCTTAGTATAAATGTGAAAAACCTTTTCCTCCCTCAAAAGATCTCCCTTTATAAAAAAACCCTGCTGAAGATGAAAGAACTCCACAGTTCGTGCTAACCCAAATATAGGAACTTTATTATATAGCAAATCAATTAAATAAGTCATCTTTCTGGATATGTCCTGAGGCTATCTGAATTAAAATACACAACACCTCAGACTGTCTTCCTCAGAAAGAACCAAATCAAAATGTCCGTATTTTATACCACATAGATAACTGATTCCAAAAGACAGAGATGGCAATTCTGCAAGTAGTTTTATTTTCTATACAGGACAAGAGAACATGTTACTAGAAAGGGAAAAATAAATTCCAGAACAAGCTGTTTTCACAAAAACAGAGTGCAAAAAAAAGCCTCTTATTGATTTATTTCACATATTAAAAGATAGAATTAGCATTTACAGGTTATTAATGATGTGATCTGAGCTAGAATCAACAATATTTATTTCGCTTACCATGCTGAATGTCCCTCATGTCTAAATGAAGACTAGACATTAATATTCCAACAGCTTGAGATCTTTTGTTACTTAACAACTTGACAACCTGCCAAAAGAAACCCAAATATTAGTATTAATCTTCAGGAAAACATACAAGATTTTTCACATTATTAACAACAAATTCAATAAATAGTACCTTGTAGTCTATATACACATCTAAAAATGAATAATTTTATTATTTTTTAAGTTTGCTTCTGCTGCATAAATCCATCACAAGTATAAGTAACTATGTCACCTAGTTGAATCTTAATCCTACAACAGTCACTATGAAAGTTCCCCTAGACTTCCTCCTTCATTAGGATGCACACTTTCAACTTCACACTGATGTTCCTAAGTGTATGAAACACGCTGTCATATAAAAAAAAAATTCCAACTGTGTCTATCTTGGAATTGCTTTGGTTTCCAAAACCACACAATGATTTCCATCTTTGATGTAAGCTAAAACTGTGAGAATTTGTACTTTATTTGAATGTTTGACGTAGCAGGCGCCAATATGAATTTTATTTAAAAAGCAAAATAACCACGTACATATTGGGATTTTCTTTGATCACTTTTGGGGAATATAAAAGGTCTCAGAGCTTTTTTGCTTTTAAAATAAACAGAAAAATTCAAGCCATCAAAACATCTTGCTTTAGGGGGTTAAAATTAGCCACCAAAATACACTTTTGTGCATATTTGTTTTGAAAGCATAAAACCAATAAGTAATGCACAGTTTGTCTTCTAGAGAGCTCTAAGCTGTTTGAATTCAACTTACTGTAGATTTTTATATCACCAGTATGAGAAGAAAGTAATGCCAGGAAAGGACCCTTATCTATAAAACAATGTGATTCTAGATGAAGTACTTTTCAAAGCAGGGCTACAACCATTACATAGATGAAAGATTAATATTTAATCTACTCAGGTTGCTGAGTTCTACACTGTACTAAGCACACTGAAGAAAACCTTTGTGAATCACCTGGAGTAAAGAAGAAAAGCCAGATCATTAGAACTGTAAGTTCAAGTTCTTTTTACATGTCAGTCAGGAAGCATATACATATTTTATCAAGTTACACAGTTCAAGTTACATATATCTCAGCACCAAGGTGCTGTATCACCTACAGCCCCACTGTCAAAATTATTTAGAAATTAATTAGTAGAAATGAGATTGGAAAAAGTAGAATTAATTTGGCCAAAGTAGAGAATGTCATGATCCAATTCACATCTTAAAAAAACCCATAAAAGTACACACAAGATGTTCACCCTGTGGCCAACTCTGATTCACTTCAGTTTTCAAACACAGGTTTGTATGTTGATGTTTGAGGAGTAGCTGAAGAGAAGTATAAGCCTAACCCAGAACTCTGCCACTGGGACAGATCAGGAATGGGAACTTGAGAAACATCACAGTGATTGTTGTAGAAGATTTTTGAGGATGTGGTTGGCTGGGCAAATTTTTATTAATCACCCCCAAATCTTTATAACATTGATTCTGAATGTATTTCATCCTCCTTTCTTCATAGATTCTTAAGTAGTTATAGTCAAGTGAAAATACAGCATTCAGCTCATGAACTACAAACTTCAGCATTAGAAACCAAGTATGCCATAACTATTATTCACAGGGTTAAAGACATAAATTCAAGGCATAGCTATGGATGTCATCTGTCAGAAATTAGCAAGAAATTCCTATACAACTGTCTAATCCACGTAATATATCATTAGGAACTTAAAATTGAAGCCCACTTCTAATGGAGTCAGCACCCATATACTACTATATTCACTTCAAATTGTGAAATTGCCATTTCTACCACCCATCAGCAATCCAAAGCTCAGAGAGCTACTGAAATCATGTCTTCAAATACAGCAAGGGAACCAACACTAGAGAGGAAAGAACTAAATGCATTACTATGTTGTTGCAATGCAGGCTGAATTGTCAGGGGGCGTGATTCCTGTCCATGCTATAGGACCAGATATAGTGGTCTAGTAAATCCCTTCAAATCACATGCTCTAAAATGAATCTAGCTTAAAAGCAGGAAAAAGAAGCTGGTTTTTTCTGATAGTGAGCTGATGGTCAGGAGAATAATTATTTACTGAGTGCCACATTTTGCAGTGATCAGAGGTGAGGGGAGGGGAGGGGAAAAAAGCACTGTCCCCATGAAGAATAAGTTGCCTTTGCTCCCAAAATTTAGAAACACAACATCATCAAAAGTGTACTGAAGAGCATGACTGTCAGGTGAATGGCTGCAGAACAGCAACGGACAAAGCATTTTTATGTAGCAGCTATGAGTTTTGTCTGGCTTTATTTAAAATGTAGGTTTTATGTCCACTTTCATACTAAACTTTATTATGGATTTCATTCCCATTTCAGTCAATTGCATGAATACTATAGTTTCCTCCAATAGAATGGCTATAACAATACAACACTAATTCAGAAAATATGAATATTAGCATAAGTGCCTAAAGCAATTCCCACATTTAAAAATAAAACAATAAAATAAATCAGCTGCATAGTCTGGGCCTAGAGGCTACAGACGAGTGACGCCATTTAAAGGCGGAACAACAAAAGGTTGATAAATCCAATCTCTACAAGATCTAAAGCCTCAGACACAATACACAGCTCCTTTTTAGTGTGGATTCTGGAACTCTGCTTTAAACAAATATATAAAAAAATAAATAAAAAGGAAGCTAGAGATATTATCTGCAGCCCGAAGTCTAGGACAAACTTTCTAATTGTTGAGTGGTCCTCATTGTTAAGCAGTAAACAAACTACATGCCAAATTTGTTCCTGATTGTTTAACACAAGCAAAAACAGTCAAAGAGGTATTTAGTGAAAGGTAATGCAAGACACATGTCTGATGAGAACCCCAAAGCAAAAATATGAAGATTCCCTTTCCCCAGAATAATATTTAGCTAATGCATGGAATTTTGCAATGACTCTTGCTCTCTGGTTCTGATTTTGACTGCCAGCATTCAGCAAAATTATCCTGAGGCTTTCACTGGTTAAGAAAAACTACTGTACAAAAAGTTACATGCAGGAAACTCCACTGCCTAATGGCCTATGGCCTGTAACTGTTGCAGAGAGGATGCAGAAAGCCCAAAGTTCCAAACAAGGTCTTAAGAGGCAGGGTCAGGGCAGTACTGCAGTCACCACCTCACTAGGCGTTGTGACAACACATCTTTTACATTTGGTATACACTTGGATCCGCAGAAAATTGATAGTCACAGAAGTGGACCCATCTTACCTTTTGCAAGTATATCCTTGTCTTTTTGCAGCTATAACAGAGTACTATTTTGCTCTTATAAGTGGTGGGTTTTGTGTGTTTGCAATTTTTTTTTTTTTTTTTTTTTTTTATTTAAAGGTAAATCCAGAAGTTGCTTCTGGGTAGTAATGGCAATTGTGAGAGTGGGAACAGGGACTACTCAAGTAGTGAGGTCATTTTGGTACAATAAGAGACCAAATATTTCTACTTAATACTTACAAAAAGAAAACCAACCCCCCAAAACGAACCCCCAGTCCTGGCTGTCTAACAGCATATCTGTATTGATGGCACATAATGATGTAACTCAACTCAACTTTTACCACAGAAGAACAAAGTGGAATTTTGAACACCCCTCCATCTCCTACCCTAATCAAGCATGGAATCCATGCTGCAAACTAACTGGTTCCTTGCCCCACTGAAGATTCTTATAGTCTATAAGGAGATATGTAAGGTTTCAAAATTCTCTGTGTCTCATACTTCTAGATGCAAGCTGTTGACGTGTTATGCAAATTAGTGCAGCCAAGCAGCTGTGCCTGCCAGTTTGTGAATGCTGTCCCTTTATGCTTGGGGGTAAAGATTAAACACAATATTTACTTTTCATTCATTTTATCTATTATTCCACTGTGCTTTCATAAATAAAGCTTTTAACGATACAGATGAGAAACAGTTCACAGTTTTTTGCGCTTTTTTATCACTCTTTGAAACAAATATCATAAAACTATTACAGTAGAAGTAATCTTTTACTAAGAGGTTGCTACCCCGGTTAATATTCATCACTTATGACATTAGATCAAAAAATAGTTAGATTACTTAAATTCACATATACAGTAATAAGTTAGATAAGCTGTTTCTCAACAGAAGGCCGAACAATAGTAAAATATGCCTTATTAAAAGATAACAATGATATTGCAATTTTAAGGTCTGCAGTAGGAGATGGAGATAAATAGCAAAGTTTTAAACTAAACAATTTAAAGTAGGTCACAGTGATTTTATTTTTCCTCATCTAAAGATTTTCTTTGAGAGTTTAGCTCATTCTTATGTACCACAATTATAGTTATTCCTTCTTTCATTAGCTGAAGGACCAGGGTACCTAAAATTTAGTTTCTGTATTTTTAGATCACGTTTGTAACAGTCAAAGCATCTCTGTGGGTTAATAATGCAAATGCATGTTCAGACACTACAATATAAACTCTTAAAAAACCCACCAAAACCAAAACTAAAAAGTTATATAAAATCCAGAATTGTCATGCAAGGTCCGAATGCACTCAGCAGGTGGTTTTTACAGGTGATCAGCCCACCTGTTATGAACAATCTTGGCACTGGGTACTCCAATTAGGCATGCAATTACACACATATTGTTAATTTCAAATGTATTTGGGCATGCATTCTTAATTATTTTATAAAAAGTTAGCATATCAAATTAGGGAGACAGATATGGAAGAAGGGAGCAGGAGAAAGGAAATGTTAAAGAATGGGAAAAAACCCTCAACAAATCCAAAACAAAAAAACACACAAAGAAACGTAAGAATTAACTGTAATATCTAACAGGAGATAATCGACAAAACACAAACAAAAAACTCATACTGTAAATGCTTTAGTGTTCCCACTTTCAAAGGGAAAGTTATGGTTACACTTGAAAGGATGACAGTATTCACTGTATCTCCTCCAAATGAATATAACAACTTTTTAGTTCTTGCTGTTTGTACCGAAGTCAGCAATAAGTAACAAAATAAAGCCATGAGGAAAAATATGCAAAATCAATGCTTCTATGATCTAGAGGGGTTTTGTACTTTCCTACAAATAAAAAACTTAATCTTAAAACCTTGATTTTCATGATGACAGTAAAAATCTGTTTAACCTGTAAGTCAGTTAGGATCTGATAGAAATACAGACAAGTACATTTACCCTTAATTTAGACAGTGATTTTTTTACTAAATCATCATGACCAGTCTACTAAACTCTAATTTCTAGAAGAAACATTCAGTTTATATGTACATCTAATTCTGAAGCAACTTGAGGTTTCTTGATCAGATTTAAAAACTACTGTACTAAATAGTGTTGTTTCTTGCCTCCTTAGCAAAATAAATGTGGATAGAGACATGGGAGAGTAAACATATATTGTTAACTCCATATTTTCTTCCTTTCTTCTCTTGTTGTCATGCAATGCTACAATGTCCACTGCACTGAGCCCTTGCTCTGAGAGAGTCAGAAGCACCATGGAGAGACGAAGAAAGTATTCGAAAGGTGTAGAACTACTGGCTCTGGAAATGCGAGGTCATCAACCTCCCCGGAAAGATGGCTGTAACGAAGATGCCTCTACTAGATAGTGTCAGGTCCAGCAAGATTTTTACACAGCCCAGGGTAGCAGCTGGGATTCAAGATCTGGCTTATGCTTTTTAGATACGCAGCTCTCAGTCTCACAGAACAGCTGCAGCTCACTCACTCTGACACAAAGCCTACTTTTCTCTTTCCTTTAGCCAACTTTCAGTAAGACCTTCCCCTGCAGAGGTCTTCCAGAACACAAGACCATTATCAGACACTCTATATGGTTCCTCTGGTTAAGAAATTAACATAATCTTTTGTGCCCATACAGAATCTCTAAGCAGCAGCAACACCTAACCAGGCTGTCACATCAGCAGAACCTTTCAGTTCTAGCGAGGATACATGCACAAAATAGAGAAATCCACAGAGCTCTTGGGTCACAAAATGATTTTGGAAGATTGTCAGATGCCAAGCTCATAGGTTTGTTTTTGAACTTGCAAATATATGATCCAAAGAACAGAAAGCAAGAATGATAAATGCATGTGGTTAATAAAAGACATCAACCTGGGAAACCTGAACAGGTTGAGCTATCTGATATACAGATGTAGTCAGGTAAAACTGTGTTTGCAACTAAGAGAACTTTGTAGATAGTTACAAACCAAAAAAATATAATAACAAACCACGCAATAAGCCATATCGAGAATGAGAAGTAAGCCAGATCACATTCATACAGCATCTCAAAAAAGAAGTTATTCTTACAAATGAAATCAGTGAGATATTATTTAATTTCATAAATAACTTCATGAGATATCAATTATTTGCTTGTATAAATAAAAACAATGAATTAGCCAATTGCTCTAAAATTCCTGTGTGTGGGGACAGCAGAGAGAACATAAAAATCACATGAAATGGTTGTGCCATTGACACAGGTAATACATAGAACAGTAAGTGCAGACACAGAAAGCTCCATAAGACAGTGTTTCCACTCTCGGTACAGAGAATAAACCCAACCTTTCAGAAAACTGTTTTTCCCTTTATGTTACTCCTTATAGATGAATAAACTTTTATCTGTTAACTCAACATGACATTTACCTTATTTACCAATTTATACATACTTTATGCGGCATTTTGTTTCTAGGGGTATTCTATTACCACAGCTTCTTTATGTTCAACTTAAAAATTCAAAAATGCTGAAATCATTAACAGTTTTATTGATACATCTTGTTTGCATCTCAGACTTTTGAAACAGAATGAAACTTTAGTAACCTATTATTTATTTTCTGGGGTAGAAGGTGGAGATTAAAATCTTAATGTCAATACATTAATAGTGGACTTTCCATATGAGAATATCTTTAACATTTTTATTTCATTTACATGATAGATTATAAACACATGGTCTACTCTCAAAAAGTTCATTGCAGTTACATGTATATTATTTTCCAAAAATACAGTTAGAGGATTATCAGTAATGCTTCTAAGATGACTGTTCAAAAGTTAGGAAAGCAAACTATGCAAGCCAGCTCAGCCCCTTCTGTATACTTATTATGTTGACATTGATATCAAGATTTTCTGATTAGGTACCATTTTTCCCCTGAACCCACTCAGTGCGCACTGGCCAGTGTTCACCATGTTAGTACATTTGTAACATCGCATATATCGCTATTCTTGAGTATTTGGCCTTAATCATGAGACTACCCTTTTTCTTCCTACTTCACTAATTGCATGTTTTTAAGCACTGCAACAACAAATGAAAGCATTTTTCACTCAGGTAACAGCTTTGTTTCCTAAGTAATCATTATGAACTGTGCTCATTCCACACAGACTGCGCTAGCTATGGAAATGTTCCTATGAAAATTACTATCCAGCCATGTAACCAAAATGAGTATTGTAACTACATGACACGTCTGAACGTGACACTCCAAGAACATTTTCACCCTTTGCTTGGATCAAACACCGTAGGTTTGATGAGATCCAGTATTTGCTGGAAGGAATACCCAGGTCAAGAATACCTCCGGCTCGC
This sequence comes from Rhynochetos jubatus, assembly GCA_027574665.1. Lineage (NCBI taxonomy): Eukaryota > Metazoa > Chordata > Aves > Eurypygiformes > Rhynochetidae > Rhynochetos > Rhynochetos jubatus. The sequence continues at coordinate 41,057,029 of CM050650.1, forward strand.
AACAAGTTTGAGAGAAATTACTTTAGACAGAGTAAGAGGTGACACAGAATCGGACTTATTATGCTCTATATTTTCTCCTGTCATATCTTCTCAGTTCTTCACTCCCTCTCTAGCTACTCATCTTAATCTTCCTTTGCCTTTCTTCTCCTGGACCCTCTTTTCCAACCTGCCAGTACAACTTCAGAGTTATACCTGAAGTCGCTCCTGAGCAACAGGAACTAAGATATAGCCTGCAGAGTGGCAAAATTTAAGAAATCCTTTACACAACAAACAAGACATGTATCTGATAAAATTTTTCCATATTTCAAGCCTATGAAACTGTGGACCTGAGCAAAACCAGACTTTTTCTTTCTTAACATTGGCAAAATGGAGAACCCCAATGTGTGTGGGGTAAGGGGAAAGTCAACCTAACAAGACTTGCAGGCTAGAGAGCCAAATTTTGGCAAAGTTATAACAACGGGGACTTATAATGAAAACCAGACCACTTTAATAGGTAGCAATGGCAGCCCCACCTATAATATAGCCCATAAAAGACTTTCTTTGAAGATTTAGTAGGCATTCTCATTGAGTGAGCCTGCACACATTTACAGCAGCTGAGAATTTGACATATACATATTAACAGAGCAAAATAAATCACAGATTTTGCCGTAGCACCAAATGAGACCCAGTATGAATAAAATCAGCTGCATTCACAAATAAATATTAACACTTCATTTTTTCCTCTTTCTTTAAAGTTCTGGAATAGATTTTAACATGCCCTTCATTCAGTGTTAGATGTAATACTGATTTTTTTAATGCAATATGAATCAATAATCTTTAAGCTATTTGCAGATGACCATGCCAAGGAAAAACAATTAGAACCAATACTTGGGTACAGTGAAATTAATCATTATCTTCCAAAAACACCCCAAAACAACCCACAATGATATAGATAATTTTGCCACTTAAAAAAATGTCATCATTTAGAAACAATCATATCATGCAAATCTATACACATACACAAGCAAACATATGCATATACTCTATGGTGTATAGCATAGATAGTTTTGTGTGCAGAACAGCAACCTACTCCAAAATATTTAATCTTTCACCCACTAAAACATCCCAAAATTATCAAATATTTCTTCAGATTAACTAGAATTCCACTCTCCCACCCCATCATGTGTCCTCCTCTGTAAATACATTTTTATTTCAGCTTACAATAAAAATATTTTTTTATTAAAATCAGATGTTTGAGTATAAAATATTTTAGGAGTTTGAAATTTATCTGAGCATTTTTTCCTGACTACTATTTCCAGTGTAGCTAGTATTTTACATCCAATCCATCTAAGCAATACATCCGCTCAGCACACCCGCACATCTCTGCAAGGAGAAAAAACAATTGCCAGACTATAGCATTTCTGGAAAGCAGCAGAGTGAGCTTTGCAGGTCTTGGTCCTGTTTTGTACAACGCTCCTCTGTAGCTCACAGGTGACAGAACACATCTGCTTTGCATAACACGTCCCTGTAAAAATCACTACAGAAACAACTATTTGTAAGATCTTTACAACACCCATAACTATCATAGAAGCCATGTAAGTCAGTAACCACTTAAACAGCACTTGGTGCTTCCTATAAAAACATACTTGTGGAATTACAGCCATGCTTTCCCCACATAACTGTTTCTTTTGCTAACATGGATGGACTTCATTATCCAAGTGTTCACTGCAGTATAAATGAAGGGAATTTCAAAAATTAAGGTCTGCATTCCAAATTGCTGAGAGGGCACACATAGACTATATTGGTGAAGCTGTTCTACTTCAGTTGTCTCACGTCAATACTATGAAAGCCCAAACTGGACGGTGCACACATGAACGGTTAACTTTGACATCTGCAACAAATGATAGCTCTAATCATAGTTCTAAACAAAACTGTGATTATCTATTTGGTTGATCTTTTCCCCCCAGATACTACAGTTCACAAATCAGATTTCTCCATTAGGCAATTTCTCTCTCTTTTTTGGAGAGCCTTACATTTGTTTGATCATCAGAGAATGAGAAACACAAATGGGATTCTCTTCTAACAATTTAGGTGGCCTACAGGAGTGTTTGTTCTAGATGACAACACCTACTTAGTTTGCCTTAAACTTCTGTATGGACATTTCTGTCATAAACAACTTGCTCTTTTCAAAGAAGGTATGAAAAATCAGTCATTTTCATTTAGTTTTATCTACAATATATTTATTGACAATGTATCTGAATTTTTGTCAATGCAAGAAAAATACTCTTAGTATTAAAACCCACATCTAATGTTTATTTATAATTGCTGTCTGTCTTTAACTACTGTTTCTGTTACAGAATTAAACAGTCATAATTTCTACTCTGTTTAGAGATTTGCATCAGCAAACCTCATGAAATAGGAGTGGACGAACTGTTCACATGCAAAGCATGAGGTATACCATTGCACTCCTTTTTTTACTTAAAGAGCTATCATACTAGTTTAGTTAAGAGTAGCCAAAAAAAGGGGGCCTTTTCCAGAAGGAGGGAAGAAAAGCAAAATGTCTTGCACTCTGGAGATTAATTGCAGGACAGCAAGGCAGAAGCAGCACTGTTACTTTTCCCCCCATGCCAGTTAGTACAGCCTAGTGCAGCACACAGGTTCATGATGTACAGCCACATGAGTGTGGCTGAACTATCCTTCCCACTCATCCAGAGAAAGGTTTTACCCAATACCTTGGGATAATCATCCTAACTCCACTGCCAGTTCTGTTGCCTGCAGCAGGTTGCCAGAACAGTAAAGAGCACCTGCATGTTCATATTGCTGACCCAAGTGTGTCTGTGGGGGAAGATCTCCATAACTACTAGGTGGAAAGGTCATACTCAAACATAAGATCTACTGCATGGAGATTCTTAAGAGTCTAACTGTACATCCAGTGTGGAAAAAAAATCTTGTATGGCATTTTCCTGTATGATGAAATATGAAGGAAAGAATGGCTTAGCATTTAAATGAATACAGGAATGTGAAAATGAGATAAAACAAGAAATTTAACTGCTATTTAGGATTCCACATAAAAACATTCTCCTCTATAGCCTGAAAGTTTTTAATTGCAAATTAATTACCACACCACCACAATTCAGTTTTCACAGATACCGAGATTACAGACAGCTCTCTAGTCACATAAATATTCAGATTAAATTTTCTTACACCAAGGTTTAAACTTCCATATTTAAAACATGCTTCCTATTTTTATTTTCTTGTACATCATTCAATTTCAAGAAGCCAATTTTATTAATGTCGGATTTTCCCAACTGTGCTTGTAATTTATTGTTTGTATATATAGTGAATATGAAATTTTTGCATGCATAACACAAACTTAGAACTGTTATGATTGGTATAACAATGGGACTTAGATTTTAAGACATGATTTCTCTGAAGTCATGGTAATTCATATGCAACTCTTTTAATTTACAAAATAAATCTGAATAATTTATATACCACTCATTGCACATGTGAGGTCAATTTCTAAGCATCATATATGCATCTAAGTATTTTCGTGTTATTTTTGTTAATTTTAAAGTGAATAAAGCAAAGTGTTTTTTTGGTTTGGTTTTTTTTGTGTTTTTTTTTTTTTTTTTTAGAAAATACACTCTTGAAAAGTAACTTTAAAGAAAAAAAACCCTTCAAGTTTTAATACACAGTTTTGAAACCCATCCTACATTCTCTCTTTTTCTTACATTTCTACATAGTGTGTACCTGTATGGCAACAATTTCACACCAGGCAAAATTCATCTCAGCTGCATGCCAAAATCTGTCTTTATGTAAAAACCAACCTAGAAAAGACGTGAAATTAAATGAATACTCACTTGCTTAGTCTTTGTTTTTGTAATGGTGTCCGAAATGGGTTTCTTCCTCTCTTTAACAGCTGTTTTAGAAAACAGTTCTTCAAATTCATGATAATCTATGGAAGGCTCTTCAATTTTTTCCCACACAAGTGAAGCACTAGAATCTCTAAAGTTAAGCAAAAGACCTATGTAGGGCAACGTCAAACTAAATAAGGTCATAAATGGAGGAATTAAGAAAATTTTACTAGCAGCATTTTGGTAAGATATATTGTTGATTCTCCCCCATCCTACCTTGCTTCTTTATTCACCCACAATAATGATCAGGCTCATTTATATTCACCCACTTTATACACATAGAAGTATAAATAGGATATATGTAGGCTACAGAACACACAGACATGGACACAAAGAGAAATAGAAGTAGACAGTTATCTGCAGACCACTCGTGTGACAGTGACAAGGACTTGAAAAGAAAGAAGAAATTCATCATTAAATAACAGCAAAAAGGTTTTACAATCAGTGCTCAGAGACACAAAAAAAGGTTAACAAGGAAACTCCATGACCAAGAATGATATTTTACAAACAACAAAAAAAGCATCAACAACCAAAATCAAAATTCAGGGCTGCCAGAATAGCTTTACACTGCCATGCAAATAAATTGTAGTTTGAATCTGCCTGCTTAGTGTGGAAAAAAGAAAAAGGTGAGGAAAGGTGGAAAAAAAAGAATTTCTAGGTCACTGAAGAAAGGAAAGAAGAGGATAAATTGTGCTCAGCACACATTCATCTGGAGGGAAGACACTACCAAAAATCGTAAGCTGCTCTAGAGAGAGACCAATGGTATGTTGGAAGTTGAGGGGAAGCATAAACATAACATTTTAAAAAGCATCTCACAAAATGCTTAGTGGCACACGGTCACCCCCGGATCTCTGATCAACGCATGGTATGTAACCTTAAAGGACAGCTGGAAACACTACCCTCAAAGAGCTTTCCTGTGCAAATAACGTTACTCAGAGTTTGTACACTTCAAATAAAAGACACCCTGTTTACATATCCAACTACAAATAAAATCCTGCTTGCACTGAAGTTCTCTCAAACCCCTGCCTAGCAGCAAATAAAGGCTTTTGCTCATAACAAACGACACTATTAGGACAGCCATAAAGTGAAAACATCACTTTGTTTGCAACTCTATGACTTACCTTTTACTGTGGAGCTGAATTCTTGTCCAGTAGAGAGGCTTCATTGGCCGAGAAGGCTCTATCACATGTTTCCTGCTCCCTTTCTCCTGGTTCACCCCCATTGTAAATAAACCAGATGGTAACGGAGGAGGAAGAAACCCACAGACCTGTGGGACTGCTGGGTAGGTGCTGCTCTGGGCTGGCGCTGCTCCAGGCAGAGGTGGTGGGGCTGGGGGTGGCATCCCCATCCCAGGCAAAGGAGGGGGTGGAGGAGGGGGAACACCTGCACCAGGCAGAGGTGGTGGAGGAGGGGGTGGCATCCCTATCCCAGGCAAAGGAGGGGGTGGAGGAGGGGGAACACCTGCACCAGGCAGAGGTGGTGGAGGAGGGGGTGGCATCCCTATCCCAGGCAAAGGAGGGGGTGGAGGAGGGACACCTGCACCAGGCAGAGGTGGTGGAGGAGGAGGGACACCCGCACCAGGCAGAGGTGGTGGAGGAGGAGGAGGGGGCAGGATGACTGCTCCAGGCAGAGGTGGGGGAGGCGGTGGCAGTCCTGCTCCAGGCAAAGGTGGTGCTGGGGGTGGCATTCCCAGGCCAGGCAGAGGAGGAGGTGGGGGAGGGACACCAACCCCAGGTAAAGGTGGTGGTGGAGGGGGAGGTGGGATACCCAAACTAGGCAGGAGGGGTGGGACTCCTGCTCCGGGCAAAGGTGGTGGTAAAGGTGGTGGTGGGACTCCAGCACATGGAAGAGGAGGGGCTGGAGGTACCATCGGTATCTCCCCGCTTGGCAAAGGTGGTGGAGGAGGAGGAGGGGGTGGTGGCATCATGATACCCGGCAAAGAGGGGTCCAGATGGGGCACTGCTGTGCCAGCAGGAGAGAGTTCTGAGCCAGGCAGGGGTGGTGGGAGTGGTACTCCTGCCATGGACATGGGAGTGGCAAGGGAAGGACCATGTGCTCCAGATAGCAGAGCAGCTGGTTCAGTGGCTGGCAGTGATGGGGGAATGCTACATGTGGGCTCTGGGGGCAAAGAAGGGGGATGATCACTACAAGTCACAGTACTTAAAGGCTGATAGGAAGCTGGCATTTCAGTCTCTCCTTCAAATGCAAGGGACAAATTAACTTTGGGTCCTGGAAGAGGTGACTGTGGCGTACTCTGTATTGACTGGCTTGCATCCAGTGGCACTGAGATTAGCTTCGGTGACAGAATTAAGGAGATTTCAGAACAAAATGTGGGTTGTAGTTCTAGAGCTGGCAATTTCTGACTTGGCCCTTCACTTTTGCCCCCTTCTAAGTGCAGTGCTGGGGGTGGCTGTGGCAGTGCATTGGCTGAAGGCATTGTGTGTGCTAAATAATCCTCCGTTGGTGACGTTTGTACAGATCTTGTTTGTGACACAGTCCTGGGTACAGTCTCCTCTCCGTTTGTTTGAAGGGTCACACTGCTGAGTTCCCCACAGACTGCATGTGTGTGCTCATCTTCCTGCTCTCTCCCAGCAGTCTGTACCTCTGCAGCAGGGAACTGTTTCTCTAGTTCTGCAATTTTTGTCCTCAGATCCTCAATAGTTTGCTCAAGTTGTTGGATGACACTGGCACGCTCCTCGGATTTCACCTCAAAATTGTCCTTTGGAAAAAAAAAAAAAAAAAGCATAAAACAGATAACATTCAACACTATAAAAAAATAAATTTAGATCAACAATATTGGTATTCCAGTGGTTCAGAAATAAGCCAGTTATGACAAGCCTTTAAAACCAGAAGTATCATTTTGGCTAGCTGCATTTTACAGTGGAAGACAACCGCCTAGGAAAATTATTGCTTTATCAGTATAAATATGTTTTAGACATAACTAAAACTCAGCAGCAACCCTCGCCTCCCCCCACATACCCTGACCAAGAGAACAGCCAACCACTGAGCAGAAATACTGCGAACATTTGTGTACAACATGGATATGCAGACATGGTGGTGGGAAAGGCATTGCGTCACTGTAATTCTGGTAACTGAAAGCAAGTTGAATGTTTCTTCAGAGGGATGCACTGCTCATAACAAGCTCAACACACTACTGACCACTGTCTTTCCATACACACCTTAATGATACAATACAGATTAGGAATGCAGAACATAACAAATGTGCCCTGTTTGAAAACAACTGATCTCAAAACAGAGCAAAATTACACTTTTCTCCAGCCAGCACGCTTTGGAAGGAAAAGTAAGACAAAACTAAGGGACAACTTTCCTCCTACCCAAAATCTGAAACTCCTCTGCCAAGTGACAGACTGAATATGTAACGTTAGAAAAGTTTCCTGTCTGGAATGATTATTCTGTATTTGACAATCTCCACATTTTTTTATATCTTTCTCTGAAATATCTGATCCTGCATGCTGTAGGCTGAGTAGAGGAACCATTCATCTTAAATGGCACAGTGATTCCTACATTTTAAAATAATTACCAGCAACAAACTGTACTAAGTGTAACTGGTACGTGCTTTTATCAAAAGGTACCAAAAGAAGAAGCCTAGTCCAAAAATAGCCTTTTGTGCTTATTCAGGAAAGATGAACAGGAGACAGAAAAGACATGACTTTTCAACACAACATATTTTAATAAAGATCTTATTATTTTCTATTTGCATGCATTTACTTTTAGTATTTTTTTTTCCCCTTTAAATTTGGAATATCAGTCAGTACTTGAAGCATTTAGTTGAATGAAGTTTGTCACGCAACAGGTTTCCCTGAGTGGTTTACAGCAAAACAGTTTATTGCCTTTTCGTCCCCTTTTATAAAATCATAAGCTTCATGGATGAGACTGTAGGCTTATTTCATAAGAAATCTTTCAAATATTCAGATTTTTACAGGTCTTGTAAAAGAAGCCTACAAACAAACATACAATACCTGATACACTAATTGCCTTGATTTGTTTCAGGAAGATGATGTTTTTCATCTCATCCTTTGACACATGAAACATTTAAAAGTCATTTTTCTTTCTGGAAAATGACGTTGTAACTTCCAGCTGGGGACTATTAATAAAATATATGTTCATTAATACTTAAAAAATTGTTTCCACACAGAATTGGTTTTCAAACATAAAATTTCAATTTTGTGTTTATCTTAGAGTTTCCCAGATGTCCTAAAGCAATTCCAAAGGTCAAACAGCAACTACTACATTTAAGCCAAATATTGTTTTATTTTGAAGCACCTTTATCAGAACTTACAATCCCCTACATTGTTTGAACTCTCTGGAATGGCAGTTTGAACTGAAAACTATGGATTACAACTAGGCGTCTTTACCAGACTTTGAAGAGAAACGTGACACAGATAAAGGAATATGAAAAAAGTTTTTCAATGAATAGTGAAGGATAGCATACAGCAGACATATTAACGAATAGTATCATAGCAAGGAAAAAAAGACTGAAAAAGACATTTCCATTACAGACTACTCATGGTGCTTCAATCCACTCAGTTCCCTTTAATAACGCAATACTTTGTAGCAGCAACAGTTTTGTTGAAGAACTTCATTTTAAATAAGAGAATATTCTATTACCCTTTTGTTTCATCTATGCTTATCCCCCTACCAGTCACCTGAAAATACAGTAATAAGGCCTATCAATTCTTCAAAAGGAAACATTATCAAAGGAAATCAGTTCCTAGGATTACTAAGGCTACACACTGGTTTTCAGTTATTTGAGAACAAATCTAGTTTCCCCAGACTATAACTCTCCTAAACTCCCATTTGACACTGTAAGAACACTCCATCAAGGGTTTTATGACAGGTACAGCTTCCCAATTTTATCTGAATTGGAAAATTTATTCCTGCCACAAACTGAAGTCAACAGGATGAGACATAATATTAAATGGTTCTGAAAAGATTTGCCTTAACGATGACTGATCTCAGAAAAGTTCACTGTTTGAAAAACTCATTTACTCAGGAGATTAGATTCAACTTTTCAAGAGGTAACCCTTGAATCCTGAAATTCTACTTGAACTACAGGAAAAACCCAGAATTCACAAGAGAACTTACCCTTTAGACCATGACATTTCTTTCAAGAGAAGAGGGGATTTTTTTAAGTTTAAAAAAATGGGTGGTCAAGTGAGATGGTTAAGTAATTCAGACAAGAAACTAAAATGCATCAACGAATTAATGTGACTTTTTACCCCATGCCTAAGAAACAATTTTTCTGCTATCCTTGAGACAAGGCATTTCAAACGACTTGATGATTTGCTATTGTGTTGTTTCATATGAATCACCAATATATCCAGGTTTTCACAGAAACAGCATATTATAAACAAACAAGACTTTGCTGTGAATATAGAGATATTTATCCAGAGAAAGTTACGTAATTTACACTTGGTTCAAAAGACACCAAACAAACAAAAAACCAAAACAATGCCCCAGTATTTATGTACTTCAGTAATTATTTTAGAGAAATAGAGATATTGTTCATTTTGACTTTTAAGATGCCCTCAGGCTAGCTGAATTAGATTTCTGACTTCTCCCTAACAAGTCTAGTCTTTGTCCAGATCAGAAAGGGCCATATCAAACAATCATAAGACACAGCAAGTTTCCACTATCCTCAACAAGGAAGGAAATTTAAACTGTAAGTCTAATCAGAAATGAAACTCAGATAATTTTCTTAGAAGACTAAGCAAGGAAAGACTTAATTTTTCACACATGTAAAAGATGGTCAAAAGCTGTTGACAAGAACCAGAAGACCCAGATAAAAAAAATATACACAATGAAAAGAAGGTTCATTTTTAATCCAAAGGACAATTCCACAGCAGAAACCTACGGGGTTTAAAAGAGATAGGAGGGAACTCTGTCTTGCCTAGAGTTCTTACCCAGGACCCAGGTACTGTGGAACAGTCTTCTTTCTGTAAAGAAAGAAAGAAAGAAAGGTGGAAGCTTAAGCCTTGCTTTATCCAGGTGACTTGAGTGTGAAAGACGTGAGCAGGAAAAAATATTCCAGAGGTGTATGGATATAGAATGATGCCCAGCATTTCTCAAACAGGCTGTACACGTTCCACGTGCGATGAGTTGGGTGTTTAACCTGGGACTGCTGGACTGACTGTGTTTGTGTTACATTGATAGGCTTGTGTGTGTACAGTATCCAACCGATCTAGGAATACTGGCTTTACTGTATAAAGATTGTACACTTGGATCTGCACACGTACCAAAAGCCTGCACATTACACGCAAATCATTCCAATCTTGTCATGTGTTCTACATGTGTACATCAGATATCCAGCATAAAGCTGATCTGCATAGACAGAAAATACTCAGGATCGTCAAACGTTTAAAAACTCAGATTCCAGGTACCTTCTCTACCAAGTCTGACATCCTAGTTTCTCAGGACTAAATTTCGAGGCAGAAAAATCCTACACATCTGTGAAATTTAGCCCTAGACTATATGTATACACACACATATATATGTATTTGTATTATATTTACCTAAATCTATGCAACTGCATATTCTGTCAACTGCATTCACTTTTATACTTTATGAACAGCCATAATGTGTCTTTTTCTTCCGAAAATATACATAATGGCAGTTATCAATGGTAATTTTGCAATATTTGAAAAATAAAGACACATTACAGTTTAGTTTTAGAAGTTAATGCCTTGTAGTACTACAAGCTAATACGTTGCATCAGCAGTTTGACAACTTTCAGCAATTTGTCACTTAGTGTCATGAAATTTCATCTCTGGGTGCAATTAATATTTAGATGAAAGGATTATATTTCTTGGTGGGTTTTTTTGTTTTCCAAAATATTAACCTTTTTGTTTCTCTACATCAGAATACATGATTCAGAATCTATGCTGCTACCTGATTGCGAGCACATACAGGGAATAGAAGAGTACAGTTAAACAGAACTAAAATGGCAAAATAAAAGACCCCTCAGGTCTTCCAATAAATTGGCACCTGGTGGTACTAGCTGCATCCGGTTACGTGGAAGGAAGCTCTTTCCAACCACTCAGTAAATAAATATCTCTTTTCTATGTGAAGTGAAAAATTTTTGAGCATTCATGCTCACCACATAGTACAAAGTAGTGCTACGGTAAGAATTTAATTTAGAGTCCTCTTTTCAAAGATGTTTCTTGTGACTGCAGATCAACCTTAAGAAAATGAGACATTTGAACAAGTATTTCAGTGCTACAGTGAGAAGTACTTATGGGCACTTGATTTGCATTCAAACAAAATAGCATCCATCTAACTGATTCTTACATTGCAAAGGGCTTTGAGGATTAAGGCAATGTTTCAGTTTTACAGCAGTTGAAGTTGATTAAAAAGCTTGCAAACTTGCCAGTAACTTCAGGGTGAACTGCTGAAGGAGTGGGATTACGGTTGGATACTATTTTCTTCCTCAGCCTATGAGATCAAATCTTTTTTGAGAAGCCCTTTTTATACTGAAAGTGCATGTGTGGGGACAAAGGAGATATGTTTTCACAATACTTTAAGCTACACTTCATGTTTCTTCCTACAACCACAAGGAAACATAATGCACAGGTCCCCAAGATAGCACTGAATGAGCAAACTCTGGCATAGGAAGGGTGTAATTCACTGCCCTGCCTGAAGTGATGAACTTTATCTGGTGGAGGTGAGAATCTCCTACACAGTGACACACTGCAACAGTTGAATTACACCAGCCTTCACTGTGCTGGTACTGGGACTATTTAGCTGTTCCTAAACTGAAGAGCTAAGACATGTCTAATCAAGCAAGAGGTTTTGTCATAACGTATCATGGGTGACAAAAGGAAAAACAATGCTGAAATCAATAATTATTGCAATTCATATAGATCAAATAAGCAACAGAGGACCAGCAGAGAGCATGGACCTTCAAAGAAAGATGCATGCATTACAAATGCCAACTTCTAAATCTGAAAGTCAGAAGAAGAAAATAACTTTGTTCAGATTCACTTTCTTGAAGCTTCTGTTCCTGAACAATTTGGATTCCTTATCCCTGGGCTAAGTGCATTTCAGAGGATAAGATCCAGGTTCTTTATAGCTCCTATTTTAGTAAATAATAAAAACTAAAAACCAACTTGAGATGCATCGAAGACTGAAAGAGTTTTCTATCTGCAAGTTTTAAGACGCTTAACTGAGCTGAAATAGAACCTTAGGTTACCTACAAGTTCTGCTACAATAGAAAACTCAAAAGAATTTTTGTAGACTAAGGACAGACAAGATAAAATCTCACAGAACCACTGACCACTCTAGGAGCTACACAGCAGTCAAATATAATTACTGTCATCTTCTATAATATTACTTTTAGCCTACACAAATAGCCTGGCCACCCAGAATGTTTTAGACATGCTTTATTTAAAAAAAAAAAAAAAAAAAAAGCAACCAAACAGGACAAAAGCCAACAAGAAACTCCCCTCAAGTCTTGAAGGTTTCTCTCCTAGTATAAATGAAATACCATTTTTCAAAAAGCATGAAAAAGTACAGCAGCAAATAATGATGACTTCAAAAAAGGCTTACCCCTCCATATAGCTTCATTTAGCTCAGAAACTGGTTTAACTGTTCTGTCACTCACACAGTGTAAAACGAGTATGTAAATGATAATGACCATAGAGAGAAAAGGAACAAAAAAAAAAAAAAAAAAGAAGAGGTTCAGCTTTATTAATTTTGATATAACTTTATTTTGCCTATTTCTGCTGCCTTTTTAGGTGTTCTGCTGTTGGTCTTGAAGAAACCACTAGGGTAGAATTAGCTTCACTTGGGTCTTTCCGCAAATGAAGAGATGACTAAAATCTAGCCACCTGTGCCAGCAATCCAATAAGCAACAGGTACCTTAAGAGTCACAGATTTCCTTTAAAGTTAGGATAAAAACTGTTCTGGTTTTACTTTCTGCTCGATGTTTATGTTGTTTATTGAAATGACTATTGCGTGATGAATCACTTCCTTTCTTCTATCACCTGCTTTTGTTCTGAAGTATTTAATTAAGAGTCTAAAAGGTTTGAGTAGTTTTCCTATGCATCCAGGCCAAGGCAACCATACATCTCATTCTGCTGAAACACAAAATAAAATCTGGCATACATTAAACATTAATACACTGGCATACTAGAGAAAGGAGTCGAACTTTTTCACACCAGGAATTTTACTGATTTTTTGATCTAACTTGAGAATGACCAGCAACACGGGAAATAGTCACTGTGCAAGCTCTCTCATTCTATTACTGAGTTTTATATACATTAAATATACTAGATTTTATGATAGAAATAACAGTAAGGTTTCTATTACCCAAAATGTGAACATCAGTAATTTAAGTCTGGACACTCAGAATGCCTTTAATTTCTTCTCCTGGTGGTCCAGTACTGGAGATCAAAATAGGCAATGATTTTCCAGGTGAACTCTACCACATCCTGATAAGCAACTGTCCAAAGTACGATACTTCTACACAGGACTTGCCCTTTTTATCCAAGGGTTCAGCCAGACCACATAATGGAAGGTTCACACATTGCTTTTGCTTCTGGCTCCCAGCAGGAAATAAGCAGCAAAACATATCCACAGCAAGAATAAATCTATGTAGAAAGGGGTGAATGCTCTTCACTACCCTGAAATATGAGCCTACTACTCACAACAGGAAAAGTTTGGAGAAATGAAATCAGAGTCTTCACAAATGTATCCATGAACATGCTGAAGGCAGGGGACTGGAGGTCAGTCAGCTGCTCTGCCTCTTTGGAACTGTGAAGGCTATATAAAATGCAAAGCTGTATCATTTTGAGTGAGAGAACATTAAATAAAAACAAATCACAATCAAATGATCAGAGATGAGCTTTACATTTTGAGAGGTTAAATAAAAACGTTTTAGTATCATGGACAATGGAAAAAAATAATTTGTCTCTTCAGGAAAAGTTGAATACTGAAAACAAAGGAAGAAATTAAATATTCAGAAACATGTGTGTTCATTTTTATCAGTATTTTTTGGCTTTTAATATACCTATTGGCATATTTTCTAAATGATAAATAAAAAGAAAAATATGCACTTAAAAATTCAGAAATAAAAGAATTTTACTGAGTTTTCTTATACCAACTTAAAATGGAGAACTTAATAACAATTATTTTGATCTCATTGTAAGTAGAAGTTAGATGGGATAGTCTGTTTTGTATCTGAAAGAGTAGAAATTCTTCTCAGCTTTACTTTTAAGTTCTCATTCAATTTTAAGTTCTCATTCAAATATGCAACATATCATAGTTATGGCTTTTTGTTGGGGTTTTTTTGGGTTTTTTAATAATGTTGAGTATTTCTAAGTTAAAGAAATATTCGAGTTTTTTATTAAGCATTTCTTATATCTCTTCCACACACAGAGCCCTGTGGAAATTCTCAGAATCTACACCACTATAAAGTAGCACCTGATCTTTAATGCTGAGAGAAATAAAAAAAGTATTTAATCTTTAGAACATGGCTCACTTTTGACTGGATGAGGTCTCTCAAATAGGCTAAGCCAACTGGACAAATTAGATCAGTTTGTCCTGCTAGGAATGTCACAAGAAGAAATTTTCTTTCAGTGACCAGATATTCTTTGGAGACACATGGGGCATGCATCTGTATGTGTATATATACACAACATTTGCACACATACACACACAGATTTGTATAGACACACGTTTTTCATGCTGGTCTCTTGTATTTATTGATTTCTTCATCTCTTCAATTCAATTTGTGGAGTTCTTTTACAATAGTTAGGAAGGTAGGTAAATACTATAGTAATTAAAGTATTCTATGTAATCCAAATACAGTATAGTACCACTGAGTATACAAAACCCCTGTTTTCACTTCTCTCTAAATGGTGAGAGGAACTGTCATCCAGAAATAATAGTGCTCAGAATCATACACAGACAGAAGAGAGGTAATTCTTCCTATCCAAGCCCTATCCCATGCAATACTACTACTCCTGAGAAAGAAGAAAGTCTCTCACATTATAGCCAAGGATTTTAAGTAACAGCAAGTAATCTGGTTAAAATTAATAAATTTCTCAGTTTTACTCTCATTTCTCTTTGTTTTCACATCAATGATAGAAGAAAGGGAAGTCTGTAATTCCTAAGTGAACTTCCATTGCGTAGAATTTGCAAGAGCACTGTTCAGGCATTATTATTGCCTGAACCTTAAGGTCGGTGTTACTTTTCAAAGAAGTTGTACCTAAAATGACAAAAGAGTCTGTCTGGTTGTGCCTTTACACTTAATAAAGCATAGTCAAAGCAGAAAATGCAGAATGATCATTATAATTACACGATGCAAAATTTATATTATGCTCTGCCATATTCTCATAGAAGTCTGATGTAGAAGTCACAAAACCAGAAAAATCATTTGAACTCAGCCAGCATTTCAATTATTCAGAATTCTCAAATTCCTGAGAATTTTAATCAATGCCTGGAAGAATACAATATATGAATTAGGAGTAACTCACAGGAAATATATGTGCTTTTAGAGTACCTATATTCATCTCCTTATGCTGTTATCAAAACAACAGCAAGACTTATTTTACTGCTGACTAGGCAAAGCAGGACGTACATATTAGCACTACCACATAGCTATCCTTGGAGATGAGCAAAATCCTGAAAAAAACAACGAAACATCTAAGCTAGCTTTGCTTGGGGGAGTGTGCTGGTGGGGAAGGGACAGCACAACCTCCTACTGTCTATTGAGCCCTTAATTATTCTGTGATTTTTATGTTATTGCAGAGCTGTAATTGAGGTAGCATGCCACATATCAAAGAGGAAAAACTGAGCTTTTCAAATTGAAATGAGCATATGAGTAAAACTTCATCTTCACAGTAACATCAAGAATTAGAACAAAACAAATTTTAGTCTGACCATGGCCAGGAGGAAGAGTGCAAAAATGTGCTATTGTCACTCCACTGAAAATTATAGCAATGTATTGTTCCTTTTAAAGCAGCAAACACTGCCTTCAAGCAAAACAACGGAAGTCAATCCAAGTATTGTGAAGTCTGACTATAATACAAAATACTAACATTTGTTCTGAGAATTAACTGCTTTTATTTTTCTACCACACAGGCTTGAAATATTATACTACTTTATTTAAATATGGACTCTATGGTTTATATTCTATGTGTTTCAATTAATTGATAAAAATTATGTCAGAAGCATTTTCATCTTTTTTTTTTCCCCTCTAATGTTTCCCCCATCAGAATTAAATGTAAAAGATTCATGATTATTCGTTGAAGAATTGAATTTCATATCCAAAAGAAAATTGACGTCTCTATTTAAATGATGGTAATTCAGCAGTAAAACTTCTAAATTATCACTACAAAGACGTCCAGAAGACTTGTAGACCAAATTAAATGTGTTGCCCTATTAAAAAAAAAAAAAACCCACAAAAATTACAGTGACAGAACAGAACTTCCTAAACACTTAGTGTTTTGTGAGTTAAGTTATTTTTAGGAATTGGTTTCATTATATTTAAGACATACTCCAATTACTAAACTTTGGTCAGATTAAACACTAACTGTGCATACTTTTTACAGGCTAAATTATTAACTAACACAAAGCCACCACTTTCTGACTAACAAACAAGCAATTCGACATTCTCACTGTAGGGTATCTGCAGGACACCCGGGAATGATTTACAAGTGCCTTGCACAGTCCATTCAAAAATCCTTAAGTGCCATCTAGTGGCTGAGTAGGCCGACTTCTTTATGACACCTTTCAGGCCCTATATTTGAAAAGTTCTTCCCTCATTTCTAGTACTTCTACTTGCATTCTCATCCTTCTCTCAGAGCCTAAGAAATCCCGACATTATCCGAAGATAGTGTTTTAAACACAAAGTTCAGTTAATCGCCATCCAGAAAGAAGAACAGACAATCTCTGCTTAAATTATACTGAGGTCTCATCTCAGAGAACCCCATTTCATATTGTTCAAAAGTTTAATTAATTCACTACAGTAGCAATACATGTAAAAATCTATCAGTAGTTAGTAGGCTTTCTAAAAACAAACCAAAAGAAACCTGCAAATCGCAGCCCATTTGAACTGGAGGGTAAATTCTAACATTAAGTATCAAAGACAGATTTCCACCAATAAAATTGGAAAATTCTGCATAAGAACTTACATTTGTGTCCATGAAATTTAAAGACAGATTTGCACTTATGTCCTGGGTTAAAGTTTGACAGAGGTTAGCCTCCCCTTTACTACCTCATCAACGTACTCCGCACTTCAGCAATTCCTGTGACTCCAGCAGTAGTGTCTTCTGCCAGATCTCTATAATTTCTTGTCTCACAGAAACCTTGTTTCCTTTCTGTGTGTTTTTGATAAAGCATAATTTATTCTCAAGTCTAAGAAGAAAACACTGTGTGCCTACATATGCTTCCTGATACTCATCCACTTTAAGCTAAGATTTCCCAACCACAACGCATTGAACCTACAGCTGGAACATAAGCTCCTGTGTGCCACATATTGCAAGCCTGGCTTTATTTTTTTGCAAGATAAGATCAATACAGATTTATACTTTGCTTTCTGAGACGGGGGTATGCTGGCATGATGCATGAAGTGTACATTGATACAGTTCTCCTTAAAGCAATATATCCAATTCCATTTGTCAGGATAGAGATCATCAGTTAGCTATAGCATTTACTTTGAAAAATGCAATAGATACAGACTTCACTATCATTAAATTCATACGGAAAGCTTCCAAAAAACTTTTCTTACTTCATGCTCCTTTCATTCCTCAGTGACACAACTGAATATAGTAGAACCTTGTGAATATGTCATACATTTTTCTTGGGATTTTTTTACCCAAACATGAAAATTTTTCCCTTGCTGAAATCTAAGACTTTAGCAGTCATGCTTTTGTAGGAAAAGAAATTTCTTAGAAGAAGTGTTCATTGCCTCCCCAGCGCTTCTCTTTCTCCCGACAAAAAAAGTAGTAAAGAGATGGAATAGGAATAGTGCATGTTCCCAGGATCACTGTGTCCTTCTGAATGAATATCTCAGGAAAGAACATGCAAAATGAAGCAGTGTAAGGCAGCCACAGCACGGTTTGGGAGCTCATAAGGGAAGAGTTCCCAATTTTCCTCCAATTTCTGTTGAACACAATTGTAGACAATCCCACCTGCAGTTTGCCTCTACCCTGATGAAAACCATGCAATGGCAAAATCAAACAGGTTTTAAAAAATCTCCCTTTTTTATTTTATTCTTTTGAATGTGTAGTAAAGTCATTTCACCATTTCAGACAAATCTTACATTTACATTCTTTATCTCACCTTCACCTGTAAAGAATCATCTTTCTGAAATTTCATTTAACAGAGTTCTAAGCAGCATGCATGCTTCCAAGACAAACCTAGCTGTGACATCTTACAATAATGAAAAGTAAATCCCAAACCCACCTATGTTTCATATTTTCTAAATAGATTGATTATGTATTTATCTTAATGGATTTCACAGCCTTTTTTCTTGTATTACTAAGTGTCAAAATTGGAACACTTCAAATGTCACTGTTATTACCCTAAGGAGTTATAATAATTTGTAGTTAAGGACTAAAGTAAGAAAAAAAGATCCCCACTGAAATACTGAGAGAGGGGTTACCAGTGAAGTGTGGTAGTTAGGAATACTCTCAAGGGACACCCCGAGTCAGACTTACAGTGTTTTCAAAGTAGAAAGTATATAATACTCATTTTGCCATGTTGAATAACTTGAGGTTTTTAAGACTAGCATTGTTTCCTTATAATATTGTTGGAAAGTGCACCAATAGATCATGCAGCATAAATCTGTCTTCAGTGGTTGAGAAGTACTAACATTTTCTCTGGTTGTTACTACCAGCTGAAGTACGTGGTGTTCCAAGAAGGCGTATAATTTTGGTTGAAGGATTATTTGTTGGTTGAAATGGGGTGAACCAAACCAAAGAGAATAACAGAGCCGGAAACATTACAGTCATAAGAATTTTTAGATGACAAGCTTTTCTGCTGTAAATATAGTTTATAGAGTATTTAAACTATCTCATAAGCAAACAGATAGAAATTGGAACAGTCTCGCAAAACCTCATCTCCTGAGGCAGGATTAGAGACCAGCAGTTGTTGATGACATGAAGAAAAATTCATTACATTTGGATGCTGATCTTTAAATAAACATGAAGGCTTTCTTTTTAAATCTGTGAGATACTCTGCACAGACATTCATCACAAAAAAACACATCATTTTTTGTCTGCTTACTGCAAGCATGCCTCCAGGCAATTAATTTTTTTAATTGTAATTTTTAGAAATTAGTTATTTTGGATTCAAAAGAGCAGACTTAAAAATTTTAGGAAATTATGCTGCAAACGTGAAGGTTATCTCTAATTTTGTATAGGTAAGGAAACAGAGAGGGTATATAAAAAAGCACCTTCCAGTGGCAAGAAAACGTAGAACCTAGGCTCTGTGTGTATTACTTGTGTTCTGAATCTTTTAGTAAACTGTTCATCTTTAGTGAGATAATTGTCAGCATCATGTTACATTTGAGTTTGTTTCTATGTCAATATTGACCCTCTTCAATCATTTTAATTATTTTAAGAGCACATGGAAGAAGCCTGTAGGTAGACTTTGTTGATCAGTTTCAAATATTAGACTAGGGCTCTCTTCCTTTGTCATGAACTGAAAGAGAAAAATCACCTACTGTGCTAACGAAAGCCAATGCCTGCTTTCTTCGGAAAGAAAAACTATGGATGAGTTAGACAAAGAATAAAAGAGTCTAGATCTTTGATTGAAACATTTCATAGTATTTCATCATTTTAAAAAAGTACACCAAGAATGAACTGATTTCAGTAAAGGATTTCCCTAAAAACAGGACAAAAAATAGCTAATGTGACCATTCTACTTTCTAGATGTTATTATAGATTGATACAGATAGATATTGATAGATAGGTAGAATACACTCAACTATTTGGGACTGTACAGAAATAGTTTGAACACTTGAAAGCATTTTATCTACAAAGAGTTCCTCAAACTAAATAACTACCACCTTGATGTTCAAAATAAAACAGGATGATGAATTAATATGGCAAAAACTTGAGATGATTTTCTGCAAGCGAGCTGATCATGCATTCAAAACATTTTTTTCTGCTCGACTGATGAATGGAAGAAGTTCATGTTACTGTCGTAAGAATTCAACACTGGACAAGAGGGATGGGGATTGCTAACACCACTAGCAAATGCAATTTTAGTAACCGGACAATATAATAAGTTAGTTTTAAAAAATAACAAACACACACACACACCCTAACCTGAAGAAAATATTATTTGTTCAAGCAATCAAACAGTGCTCTAGTGCTGCTAGTTAAACTTCATTCTCATAGAAAAAAAAAATCAGCTTCTTTTAGGTAAAGAATTTTCATAAATGTTGCTCAATGCAGTAATGCTTGAACCATCCAGTCATTAACCAAAAACCCACCAAAACCACACAAAAAATCCCCCCACAAAAAAACAAACCCTGCAAAGAAAGAAAGGAAGGAAGTTGAAAAAAAAAAAAAAGAGCTATGAAGCCCTTTTGGTCACTCTTGGTTCCAAACCAAGACTTAAGGAAACCAGAACTTCACCTTCCTCTTCATAACTCCCAGAAAATTGAATAGTCTTATTCACTAGTAAGATAAGTCTGGTACCTCTAATCAGAGAGCTTTCACAGAAAATAAACTAGTCTTTTGAGGAAAGAAAATTTGAAGTTTCTCAACTCCATCAAACTGCGCAAAATTTAAAAAAGAATTAACATGAATTGTGACAAGCTAAAAAATATTTAGTCTATGTTTATGTTGAACAAGTCCAACCCAGACTAAGTCTCCACTGTAGCAGTATTACATTATCTCCTTTCAAAGTCCAGTATGGCACCCTAAATCTGTTCACCTACGACCTGTTTCAGTGGAGAAATTAAAAAAAAAAAAACCAAAACCTCTGCCACTGTAATTCACATGAAGTTTTGTAGATTAGCTAATATAACCATATCTATTACCACTATTTCTTAGTAATGTCACCAAACCTCCAGAACCAAGTGTTAGCTTACTTCTGAATAAACAATAATATATTTCAACAATCACCTTACGCAAGAAGGAACCTTGAATCTCTGTACCTATATACACTATGGAGCATATAATTAATTTGGAATCAAAATTTAGAATCAAAGAGAGAATTCTGAATGTTTGCATTCAGAATATTCAGTACACAAAATTATTGCAAAAACAAACAAACAAAATCATGAAGTACTGCATTTACAGTCTTTTTACAAAATCATAGATAAACCGCTTCTGCGAGAATCTTACCTGTACCCGCTGACCATCTTCTATGCATTGCTTCTCTGTTTCTAGGACAGTAGATTTCAACTCTGAATTTGAAAAGAAACCACAGATTTTTAAAATTATATATATATATATAATTCATGAAAAGAAAGTAGAGTTAAAAAGAAAACAGTGGTAACTGTTTCATTTTCCAAATTATCCATCCAAAAGTAAATTAACAGATTATGTGCATAAATAAGGCCATCTTGATCTCAATTTGCAATGTATTTATTATGACTCAACATTAAATCCTATCATCTTAAATGTGTAGCACATAAAACTCGAAAATCCATTTTGATTGTCAGTTTGCGATTCAAGGAAAAACATGTACTTATGGCTCTATTATATACACCCCTTTAGGTCAAGGAAGAGTTCTCATACCTGCCCTTCCCATACATTCTCATTAAAAAGTATTTTTGCCCTTACGGTCTGCGGATTGTGTCTATTCACAAAAGGCCAAAACAACCTGTGAGCAGGATGCTGACTGTTGGCAGTTATGTTGTCTTTTTCATATCCTCCTCTGGCCCACCTCTGCCTTCCTGTCAAAATTTGAGATCTCCACAGTAGGACAGATAAAGATCCAGTTCTAAACTCACATTTTAAAAGTGTGCTTGAATGCAATTGGCCTCACTATTGCAAACACATTTTGAGAAATGTCAGTTTCTTCCTAGCTTTATTATTCATTGTCTACAGTATCTCAACCCTACAAAGGAATGGTTTGGGATTGTACAGTTATTGTGTAAGTGTACAGTCAGAGTTTCCCAGAACTGAGGACATTCAAAGTGAGCACACAAAACTACTCCTTTACCTTTGTGCTGAATTCAACACCGTCTCTTTTGGGCATGGAACTAGCAATAATTTACTTTTTGAATTTTTACTATGTTATTCATTTACATTAAAAAAATGAAACAGCAGTACCTCAGTTTAGTAGCATCTTCTTCAATTTTCTACTTTGGAATAACTAATGACAATCCTAATGAATGTTTAAGTATTCCTTCACTAAATTACTGTCTTTAAATGGAGTGAAAAAAGTTATTTGTCCCAGAATTATGGTTTTAAATGGAACTACAAATCTCCAACTGTCACAGTGACAATGAAAAATAAAATAGTAGTGGGACTGAGAACTTTTTTCTGCATATTTTATCTGGAAAAGGGTATCAAAATGTAACACCACACCCCAACTGGATTCCCTTTCTTATTTTGAAATCTGGATAACAATTATTCTACCTAAAAATACTAGTCTTTGAGATCTCTAAATGTCTATAAACACTTCGATATAAACCAAACCCAAGTACTAAAGAAAATACATTAAACCCTTGATTGTGATAGTATTTATTTTAGTGAGACACATGTACTGGTACATGTCTGCATTGTTTCTACAGTGTTGTATTTTGATTGCCTGCTGGATAAAAAAATAACAGATTTTGTGCTGGAAATGGCACAAGCATGTAACAATCCAATACAAATTGAGGACCCTGAAGTCCTTTGGTAAGTCAATGCAGGGAATAAAAAAATTATTTATGGAAGACAGAGAGGACTTTAGTTAAAGCACAGGGCTTGAGTTAGCAGCTCTGGTTTCTGTTCTGACCTTTCTACAGATTTCTTCTGACCTTAAATGACCTCTCTGTGCCTCAGTTTCCTTTCTTGATAGAAGATAACTAGGAAAAAAACCCCAATCAACCAAACAAAAAAAACCTCCAGCAGCTACACAGCACAAAGGCCTCTAAACAGCTTAGTAACTTATGCTAATGTTGCCTCTTCAAGTGGTCATAGCCTAATTTTGTAGGCTATGTATACAGGTCAAGAATAAAAATATTTTTCTTATACCAGCCGAGAAAACGTGTGGGTGCCACACCCCTCCTATACCTTTTAATAGTACCACTATACAGCAGGCAGATCTGATGACCATTTGCAGGAAGATTGAAGCAGCTGTAGTCCACAACCTCTGGATTCATAGTTCCTAGACATTTGTCCTCCTCACAGCTTTCAGACAATCCCAGCTGTTGGGAGGAGAGACATACAAGGGGGGGTTTCATTGCCAGTGGCAGTTATGCTGCTGGGCTACCCCTTGAAAAAAAGTCTCATATGACAGAATTGTGCCCAGTTATAAAATGTTGGATGAGGATAGGCTGTCATTAACTGGAAATAATTCATCATCTCTCACTTTGACAAGTTCTTAGTATGGGTAAATCATGACCTGTTACCGACTTCCAGATAAATCCATTTACTGAAGAAAATTCATGATATTACTAATGAATTGGACATTCACTCCTCGTTGCAACCAAAAGAACTCCACCAAAACCAGTGAATGATTATTTTCTGGTAAAAGCTATTGTCTTTTCCAAAGGGAGGGATGAGATTTAACATTTTTAAACCAAGGACCAGGGAGATACTTGTTTTAAAAATTATCCAGAAGAGAATATTTTTGGCTAACCCTACCTCAATTGATTTGCAAAACCAGGAAAATTTCACCAGTATTTGAACATCCATGATCTCCCCAGGGCTTGTGTATGTGATTTTAGATTTGTGTATGGTTGAGAGAAACTTTACCATGAATTTGATCTTTGCTCACACCAAGCTTTATTCTTTGTTAATGTTCTAGTACTAGACATGTACACATGCAACTTAGTAATGTTTCCTGTTATGCAAACTGGCACAAACTACCTCCCTTACTCAAAAGTGTCTAAAAAAGTAAGAACAGGCTGCTCCTATGTATTTGTCAATATTTAAAAGATTTATGGAACTGTCTAGCTTATTTTTGCTTCAGACAGATTTTGTTTTAAAAAGGGTTCTAAACATAGGCTGAGTTCAGGGTGACACAAACAGTTAATTTTAAGGTTAGTTTGCCAAAATTCACCAAATACAATCTATTCTCAGCAAACTAACTGGGTTTTATCTTTGTTTAGCAAATCTAAAAAAAATCCCCCCAACAAAGTGCTATATGACAAATGAAACCTTCCCTTTAATCCAAACGTCTTCTGTTTTAAGGAAAAAAAAAAAAATGTAGTAAATATCTGGACAGGCTCAGTTTTGCTAAAGAGACTAACAGATTTCAGGATATAAATGCACACAGAGTTTTAGTGTTTTGGGACTGTTTCATTTTGCAAGAGAAGTTGTATAATCTTTGAGTCTCTACCCAGGTGGTTAGGACAGACACATGGCAGACAGGATGTCTGGGCTCTAGAGCCAGCATACTTGTTTTTTCCTATATGTTAAGTGGAACAGTATCATCAGCAAAGGATTAAAATAACTGAATTTCAAATACCCTGTTGTGTTTAGATTCATGCAAAGTGCTCGGATGTAAGAGTGGTACAGTAAAACATTATAGAAAGCAACAGGAACAGATTTTGGGTATTCAGATGGAAAATCAGTGGTGTACACATAGATCTTATTAGTGATATTAAATCATTTTGTCCAAAAACTTTTCTGAATCCAGAACTTAAAAATGCTTTCGGCAAAAATATCTGCTGACTTGAACCCAAATTCATATTAGGTTTCCAAACTTCATTTTTTGATAAATAGCCAACGTAAAAAAAAAAAAAAAAACAACCCCAAACCCAAGCACTAAACAAATCAAATTCCTCCAGCCTGACCAAAAAATCTTAGAAAAAACCATGACCACTCTATTAGCCCTTTCCTCACACCCAACATGCTACATGACACACAGCACACAGTATAACTGTTTAATATGTGCTGTATGAAACAGATGATTAACTACTGTGCTAATTTAGGAACAGATTACATAAGGCAAGAGGAAATTCTGCAAGATCTGAATTAAAACTTGAAGGCCTAGGATTGTCCTCATACTAACGTGTATAATGAAAATAAAGACTCTACATATAAAAATATCTTGCTATACCCCTCTCCAGATCAATACTTTTTCTCTAAACTGGACACTTTTTAAAATAAACCATTGTCTAACATTAATATTGTATCTGTTTAATCCATACATCAAAAATTATATATAATGCAAAATACAGCTACTCTGTACACAATAACTTAAACCCTTTAAAAAAGCCTTGACCTCATCACCTTTCAAAGGCACATAAAATAATTTAGTTATAAATCTTGGGGAAGGTGTATATCCTTCAGGCTTCACATGAAACACCACTCACCTCCAGGTTCTTCCACATGGCAAGCATGCAAACAATCAAACAAAAAGTTAAATTATTTATCTACCTGAACTGTATTCAGAACAATTATAATTATTCCTTTTCCCTCAATACATTACAAATTCACACCAAAAAAAACCCCATTTCAATAATATTTGTGTATGTAAAGCAAGTTAATTTTGAGAGCTATGTATGTTCCACTTAGAAATAGTCACAATACAGAATTTTTCATATTATGTCTAATTCTATTTGCTTAATATTTTCGCAGGGTTTGAAAGGGCAGTAGCTGAGATAAGCAAATAGTGTAAACATTACATCTATACAATAGATACAACATTAAATACAACAAGATTGGATGGAAGCTAACCATTTATAAAATGAATGCATGTAAAAATTATTAGTATTATCCTATTGGTAGGAATACTTTACCAAATTGGTAAAAATAGTAAAAATCTTTACATTTCAAAATATTTTATGTAATCAAGATTCTTCTGGATTTCAGAGCAAGAAAACTGTTAACTTGCACCAGTCTCTACTGGGCTAAAACCTCAAAGTAAAATAATATTCATGCTTTTGTATTTCCAGTGCAGAGTATGTTCATAGATACTCTGATCACATGTCCATTAGCTAAGTCTTCAAGTTGAGAAACACAGCTTGTCCTCTCATAGCACACAGCAATGAATTCTACTACCACATCTGACATCACTTTCATTGAACACAGCATAAAAGAGTTGTCAAAAACTGGAGTAGCCCAACAGTCCAGTATTGACTGCAGTGTTCCATACTCTGAATTGCATCAGTGAGATGGATGCAGAAATGTTTCCTTGACCAGTAAAAATGCTGCTTTGGTGAAAGTCGTAGCATAAACAGAATAATATACCAGTATTGTATTTTTGTTGGCATTTCTTCTTTTGCTTGTGAAAACTGGAATAAATGATAACAATAAAACTGAAGTGTTGCTGTGATAAATGGTGTCCATGCAAGGAATCCTTTGTTTGTGTTCCAGAGAAGTAATAGCGAGTCCCAAAGAGAACCAAATCTGAAGTTAACTCCACCCAAAGCCTACAAAGATCTGTTGAAATGACAACTCAATTCTTCAAATCTGGGCAATGACAAAGAAGAAGTGGTAAGAAAAGGGAAAATTTGAGAATATCCAGTGGGTCTCCATGGAGGTCATGGAGATGAATGCAGCCTAAAAGTGTTCAGAGCCGTTGAACACAAACTAATGCAAACCTCCAAGAAGCTATGATATTTGTCCATCAACACTACCAACAGAACACAGGTTTGAAATTCTCTTTATATTTCTTTGTCAGCTACAAAAGGTTTTGGGATTTTTTTCTTGATAGAATCATACAATGGTATGGGTTGAAAGGGAGCTTAAAGATCATCTAGTTCCAACCCCCCTGCCATGGGCAGGGACACCCTCCACTAGACCAGGTTGCTCCAAGCCTCATCCAGCCTGGCCTTGAACCCTTCCAGGGATGGGGTATCCACAGCTTCTCTGGGCAACCTGTTCCAGTGCCTCACCACTGTCACCATGAATAATTTATTTCTATTTAATCTAAATTTACCTTCTATCAGGTTAAAGTGATTACCTCTTGTCCTATCCTTGTAAAAAGTATCCCAACTCAGCTTTCTTGTAGACCCCTTCAGGTACTGGAAGGCTGCACTAAGGTCTCTCTGGAGCCTTCTCCAGGCTGAACAAGCCCAATTCTCTCAGCCTTTCTTCATAGGAGAGGTGCTCCATCCCTCTGATCATCTTCCGGACCCTGTGGACTTGCTCTAACAGGTCCATATCCTCCTTATACTGGGGGCCCCAGAGTGGAACACAGTATTCTAGGTAGGGTCTTCTGAGGGCAGAGGAGAAGAATCACCTCCCTCAGCCTGCTGGCCAGGCTTCTTTTGATGCAGTACAGGATACGGTTGGCTTTCTGGGCTGCCTGCACACACTGCTAGGCCATCTCGAGCTTCTCATCAACCTACACCCCCATGTCCTTCTCCTCAGGGCTGCTCTCAAGCCATTCTCTGCCCAGCCTGTACTTGTGTTTGGGATTGCCCCAACCCAGGTGCAGGACCCTGCATTTGGCCTTGTTGAAATTCATGAGACTGGCACAGGCCCAACACTCCTGCCTGTCCAGGTCCCTCTGGATGGCATCCCTTCCCTCCAGTGCATCAACCGCAACACACAGCTTGGTGTCATCGGCAAACTTGCTGAGGGTGCACTCGATCCCACTGTCCATGTCACTGACAAAGATGTTAAATAGTACTGGTCCCAATACCAACCCCTGAGGAACATGACTCATCAATGGTCTCCACTCAGACATTGAGCCGTTGACCACAACTCTGAGTGCACCCATCCAGCCAATTCCTTAACCAAGTGGTTCACCCTTCAAATACCTGTCTTTCCAATTTAGAGACAAGGATGTCATGCAGGACAGTGTCAAACGTTTTGCACAAACCCAAGTAGATGATGTCAGTTGATCTTCCTTTTTCCACCAACACTGTAACCTTGTTCACGGGGTGGGTTGCTTTTTGTGGGGTTTTTTTTTTGTTTGTTTGTTTGGTTAATTCTCAGCTTAAACATAGCTTTTAATGAGTATGCAGAAGATTACAGAAATTTGGCTGGTAGAGATAACTCAGAAATTTTAAGACAAACTGACTTTTTTAACATGACTTCAATTTATTTTTCAGATACACTCTTCCTATCTCCCTGTCAGCAGGGGACTGCTGAATCCACAGAGGAGTACCTTACAACACTATTAACTTTCAATATACCATCAGTGGGCTTCTGAAGTTTTCCTTCCTTTTAAGAAAAGTAGCCATATTTCATGGCTCTGAAGGTATATAAAAGTGGAAAAGAACAAAGGTCACAACACCTGGTAGAATCCATTAGTCAGCAGATGCCAGGCACACATCTTGGTTGTTAACAAAAAGAATACATTTTTTTCTGAATATTTTTATTCAATTTATACTAGCTAACACTATTTCTGATGCTAATCCAAGATCTTGAACATCAGGTATTTGTTAGAAGTTAATATATTAAGTTTATATCTTGGATTCTATAAGACAGCAGCACCCCCCCATGCCATACATGTATCTTGTCTATGTCCAAGAACTATACCTTCTTTAGTAATTTTGAGTCTTTGTTCTTCATCTGGAGGTTTGGGTGGGGGCCACACAGATGGAATTCTCCTTGGAAAGCTTCCTTCAATGTAATCTGATGAATGTGTGGGTTGGCTAACTGCAGCCCAAGTATAAAGCTGGTCTTGCTGCAGTTATTTAAAAAAAAAAAAAAAAAAAAAAAAAAAAAAAAGGAAAAAGAGTTGAGAAGTTCATATAGAAACACAAGCTCAAAATATCAAAGCCTTTGTTTCCAACACAAACAGCTTAATAGTCACCCCTATGTCAACGCAGACTTTGTTTTATGCTCTTCATCTCCTTACAAAAACTTAACATAAAGCTATATTAAAAAAATAGTTTTCAGTTTTGGAATTATTTCTACTAACAACAGAAAATCTAATCTTTTAGTTATCTAAAGCACAATGGGATGCTAGAATACAGTTCAGCACTTGTTTTTGAGCATGAAGAATTCTTTCCTTAGAGGGATAACAGATTCTGTCTATCATGACTCTACTACCTCACATATGGCTAGTTATAGGTTAAAAAAAAAAAAATCTTTCAGTCCACACACTGTAATTGTTTTACTCCAAATACACAAGCAAGGAAAAGAAGCAGGATTATTGCAACATAAATTACACTGAGATATTTATTCTTTGCAACCCTGTTTGTCATTTACATTTTCATGTTCATAGGAAGGCAGCTAAAAAGGGGGGGTTGTTTTTAAAATAAAACAAACAAAAAAAAAAACTTACCAGCTAAAAATATTCACAATCCTCTAGGCTCAAATCAGATTATATCCCTATTGCTGAATAGCTTTGAGTTTGGTTTATTTATTAGAAGTAGGAGACATCCAGACTGTCTGATGAAAACTGGGGCAAACTTATGCTTTAAGCCAACAGACAGATTTTAGCTGATCAAATTCAAGTAGTTATTTTTGTGACTCCCAGTGTGCATCAACACTCACACCTTGTAATTAAATCTCTGTAATACTGTAAACTCCACACAGATCAATCGCAGCAACTGCAGGAGTATCCCATTAAGTAACCTGGAAATATGCAGCTATTGTAAAACAAAACTGGGAAAAAAATCTGTAATTTCTTCTTAAAAAGATCATGTTCTTTACACTTCTTTCACACTATTGCCCAAGTAAAACATTGGTAATATATGCTTGTCCTGCTGTATATTTCTTTTTTAGATTAAAACCTTTTTGTTGTTGTTTATAATTTTACATTGATACATACTGAAGAGACATACAGGGGGCAGAACAAAATAATTTAACACATTTTTTTTTTAATAATTACTATTCCACATTACTAAGCTTCTAATTTCCTAAAAATAAGTTGTGATAACAGTGATAATGTTCTATTGAGAGTGAGTGACTTAGAACAGATAAATGCTGGCTATAAAGTAAAAAGTTTTGGTTTACAGAAGGTACCTCAAACAGTCAGGTTCAAAGAAAACTCATTAGATCTTTCGAGTATGAAAAACATGGCAAAAATCCAGCCACATACACAGATCTTAGATAAAGGTAAAAATAAATACATAAAAAGCTTAACACAAAAATCACATCAGGTTCTTTACAAATCCCTGAACTCCATGTTCCTGGAGAAGTCTATCTTTTTCCTATTTCTATGCTACTGCACTTGAACATCCAAACAGGCTTGATTAATGCAATTCTTTCAGTAGCTTAGTACTTGCCCTTTCTGTGATTCCAGCCTTTTAGAGGATACGGATTTTTGAGTTTATGCCTAAATTCCAGTAATGTGGGAGTAAAATGCAGAGTACGTCATACCTGTACGTGCTGTGTAAAGGAGAAGAAAAGGTGCTGGATTTTTATTATTTGTCTTGTTTCTGTACCATCCAAATCTCAAAAACACATGGGGAAAATAAGATTCAAAAAAATAATCCACTGGCAAACCACAAAATTTTTCCACACTCTAGTACCTTACACAGTCTAAGGAACACAGGCAAGAACATGCATTACAGAGTTAGCCGGGTAAGCATAGTCAACTTTCAACAGGATTACATGTAGGGTTATAGGACAATAAACCAGAAGACAGACTGTAGATAATACTGACATAACATGAATGAAGAAGACAAACAGTTGAACTGTTCCTGGACATGATATTTCACCATGCCAGTTCTTGAAAGACATAGTACAATCATTTAACAACATATTTTTGAAGTATGATTAGTCTACATAAATTAAGATGTATTAAAAAAATCATGGTATGCCTCAGAATTATTGTCCAGATGGGATACATTATGAGACTAATAAAATATGAAGTACCTATGTTCTTGCTGAGAGAACTTACAGCATATAAACTATGAACAGTTATAATTTAAGACATCATGCAACTCCATAAGTGACTCTTAAGCCAGCATGGGAGATTTTTGGGGGAGTATAAAAGACAGTATTTTCTTCATTTGTCTTTTTTTTTTTTTTTTTGGGTGGGGTGGAGTGAGTGGGAGAGGGTGGACGCTGGGATGTTTTCATTCACTATTTAACATAGAGAAGGACGATGGCATAGACTCATCATGTAATGGGGACTAAGATGGGTAAATGTAAACTTGCAAAAATGCCTTGAATGGACTTGCACTAGAACCAAAATGTATCCACATTCAACATACAGAGAGGGTATTTAACAACAGCTACATTCAGACTGCAAACATAATTTAAAATATGAAAAACCATCATGACAGAAAGGTAGCTCAGAATGTCTGGACTGCAAGCTGATAGTCAATAAACTACATTTAAATGGGAAAAGATTAACCCTGTCTCCACTTTCTGCCTTTCAAAAGAGATGAATCATTGAATGTCCGAATTCCTACTCACTCAAGATACTATTCAAAATCTAATGCTCTTTACATTTTGTTTTTAGCCCCTTGTCAGTTAATATATTAACCCATCTTATTTCTCCCTTTACAAATCTGATAATGTGCATGATTATTAGAACATTTTGAAGAAAGATGTATACAGCCAATTCTATGATGTTGAAGTAATATTCAAGCAAAAGACAAAATATTCCAAATGAAAAAATACAGGTTTGATTTTATCATTAATAATTGTAATACAAGCATTCATGAATCTGGATTTCCACATCCAACTTTTCCTCTTTTAATCTTTTCATTTCAGAGACAACTTTTAGATATCATTGTAAGTACGGCCAGTTAATACTCTTACCGTGATCAAGCTTTGAACACATCTGGAATTTCCACTTCATCTTGCTCAGACTCCACTATTTAGTGTTTACAGCACTTCTTTTTTTTGTGGAAAAATATATATCCTTGTAATGAATGATCCTGGTCTTATTTATTCAGACTCACTTCTGGACGAACATAAAAGCTTAAAGCCGTCTGGGTCCAGTGCACTAAACATGATGTCAAGTTCTCATTTCCCACACATCCTTACACAGCACTTTCCACTGGTTCTTAAAACTGCAGACATTCGCACATGGGCGAGGCAAATTGCCTGCAGGCTCTGACGGTACCAGATCAATAGATATTTTACCACTTATAGATGCTAGCATTTAGAATAGAGTCAGAGAGTCAGGTCTGTAGTTTAACTCTCTCTTTTCCCAGCCAGCTCCCAGTAGGCACAAAGAACGGCCTTTTTTTTTTTTTTTTAGTAACAAATTTTCACTCTCAGGTACCAGAGTGTTACATTTCAGGCACATAATATATTAAATATTAATTATGTTCCTTCACTGCTTGAGTTTAAGGTATGCTTTCCTGCTAATCTTTAAATACAGAATACAATGCGGTAAACTACTCAAAGTAAAGGTCTCTAGCAAATGACATCTAGAAAGAGGCTGGTTGATCCAGAACTAGGGCCGTGAGCTAGACCTGCAGCAAACATCAGAAGGCATACTGGTGGATCTTGAACTTTCAGAAAAGGAGTTACACATTTTTCACACAGAGAGGTCAGGTTTGTTCCCCAGGTCACAGACTGAATTAGAGATTAGCATTCCCACTATAGGAATATAATGGCCAATCTTTAACCTTTGTTTTTGGCAGCTGTATTGCTGCAGGTAATATGACTTTCTGTCAATGTCACTTCATTTTTAAAATCAACCATTTACCTGCTCCCAGTCCAAAGGACAAAACCGTTGTACCTCTTTTAAGCATTTCTCACAAGAGATGGAGTTGAATCAGCAATAACTGTATACACATCTGTCCAAACTGGTGGTAAAGACATGAATTAGCAATGTGAGAATCAAGGGAAAAAATATGACCAGAAGTATTTTGACAATTCTCAAAGGAAAAAAAACCAAGAAACAAACAACAACCAATCAACAAAACAACCTTGCAGTCAGATCATGTGTGGTGGTGAGATGGGAAAGGTGGGTCAGTACAGAAGCACATTGTTATCAGGAACAACCTCTGGTCTTCAGCTCAGCACAGCTGTAGGTGGGGGAAGGGCATTAGAAATGCTTCTAAACTTCCCTGATGTCTCATATGTTAAGCCATGATGGAATCAGGCTCTGTTTTGCAGCGCATTTATTTTCAAATAGTAAACTTGAGCAATTTTTCACTAGAAACCTAAACAGTCAAAGCTATCCTGAAGAGGGGAGGGCAAAAAGGTGGCATGTCCACAGACATAAATGGGCCAGGAGTAAACACAGAGTGGTAGTTACAAGAAGGTTCCTACTCGTCAAATTAGTTAGAATGTGGACAGCCTTCTAAACAGAAAGCGCTGGAGGAATGGGGAGAGGTAAATATGTAAGTACATTTAAGATGGAACTAGATACATTCATAGAAGAATTACATTTTATGGTACTTGGTATAAGCAGAGGACAGACTTCATGACTCAGAAGGTGGTTTTGAGTCCAAGAGCTCCGAAGAGGTTGTTCCACGTTTGTATATAACTGCTTGTCATTTAGACTGTTTCAAGTGCATGGAAGAAAGTTTATTCTTTCCATTCAGGGATTTTAATCCTTCTACTATACTAGGTATACAACCTCTAAAATGAAAGAAAACCAATTGCATGTTCCCACTGCATATCAATAGTTAATGGGACAAACAAGGGTTTAGTTAGAAAAATTAGAGACGAACTACCTCAAAATGCTCTTCTCAGCAGGAGACTGCTTTATTTTAAACAGCTTTTAAAATAAAGAAATCAATACTATAAAGAATGGGGAAAGTGGTTTACTTTTTGAGGGCAGGTTCAGTAACAAAGCTCTTGTCTGACCACTGACAGAACCAGACCAGTCATTAAAAATGGCTCTCAGCTTGTACTACCTTTGGCTGTACTAGTGAGCACAGATGTCTTCCAAGGCTGAAAAACAGCAAGTTGGTCATAATACTGCAATATATGGATGAAGTAGTTCCTCACAGACTAAGTTTGATGCTTGAGCATTTTACTTGAGTGACTTTTTTTTTCTTTTCAGAACACTGAAACTATTCATTTAAAAACACCTCAAATGTCAAAAAAAAGTTGAAGTATTTCTTTCCCGTGAAATGCTTTCAACCTCCTCAACAAAACTTGCTTGATTCCATCAAACTTCTCAGGATTCAACCAACATCATATCCTGGTGATATGAGAGACCAACAAAGACAATTGCCCTGTAGTTAGGGCCCTCACAGGGAAAGGAAATCAGGAAACTGAATTTCAGATTTCCACATCTATTTTCATTCCATTCCACAGTTATTGTCTTGGCCTTCCTATTCTCCAGTAAATTCTACATTTAATATAGCTGAATAAGTTGAACTGTTGAGCTTATAACAAACTTTCCTTGGAAGAGGGAACAGCAGCTAGCCTTCTAGGAAACAGAAAAACCTCAAGATCTAGCCTCTTTACACATCTGATCTGAACTCCTACTTGGAAGACCATATCCCAAGACCACTAGGTTATCAGCTGTTAGACCACCTGATGGTGTGTCCTCTCTCATTCACTCTTGCCAGAAATTCTAAGCTGAAGCAAGAAGATTTTCCATCAGGAGTTGTTTTCACTAACACTGTTCTGTAAGAGGCTTGGATTCTGACAAATTTGAACTTTCCAAAGAAATATGTTTCATTAGAAAATCCCTTTCACATCTACTCAGTTTGAAAAGGTGTTTATTACTACCCTAAAAACTTTCACTTGAAAACACAGAGTATGCAATGAACACAAATTAAACTGTCACTGTATTCCCAATTCCAAGCTAGAAAAAATACATTGTGTTATGACTGGCATTCTTAAGAAAATCAACTAATGTACAGAAAATCATAAAATATAAAGATCCCTTGAGGTGACAGGGTGACCACCACATTCACCCTATGGACAATGACTTTGAAAATTTTGAACAGGGATGTAAACTTAACATCCAGTATGTGCCTCTTGCAGCAGTTCTTCAGAGTAACAAGCAGGTTAACAATGTTCTCTGCAAACAGAAGCATGAAAACCTAGCAACATCGTACATATAAAATACTTCCATTGAAAGTGCATACCGGTAGCATCACCACGAGTAACTGGAAAGGAGAAAGAAAAAGGGAAAAGAGAAGGCGAGAAGATTGCAGGGACAGATGTAACAGCTATAAATACGCAATTAAAAATCTAAAAAAGGAAGCAAGGAAACAGCATAACAGGAATACTTCAGCCCAGTGATCATCCAACTGTTTTCATTTTACTATTCTCAGGAATATTCAGAGTTGCTAAGCACAAAAGACAGAGTCACAAGGTGTCATAGGGCAATGGAAAAGGAAGACAAGATACGAGGGCTTTGATTTAGCCAGACTCAACTGTCATGGTAACCTACCTGACAAACAAAAATTAAGACAGCGAATCAACAATCCGTTTTCTCTGCTCTATTCCACAATTTTCACTTAACTTTTAAAGTCTTATTCACTACTCACCCCCAATGTATTGCCATACATAAATTTCATAAGATGGGACTACATTAAGTCTGACACATTTTATTCCAAGCATTGAAAGTATGCTTGAAGAACTGCTGCATTGTTGCCAGCTTCATGTTGCAGCTTGCAAGAGAAGTTCTCCTATCTGAAGTCAGTTCTTGGGAAAACGATCAGTGGTATTTTGGCTCTCTGACTTCTGAAAAAGGAGTCTTACTGCAAACTGATTACTAATTTTCAGGCTGGAATAAACAGTGCAAATTAAGTCTTTATGCCATGCACTCCTCTTCCAGATGACCTGCAAAGTCCCACCATCTGCTACTACTCAGCAGAAAGAAAACGGTCTTTATTTCCTTAAAAAGCAATTGC
This sequence comes from Rhynochetos jubatus, assembly GCA_027574665.1. Taxonomy (NCBI): domain Eukaryota; kingdom Metazoa; phylum Chordata; class Aves; order Eurypygiformes; family Rhynochetidae; genus Rhynochetos; species Rhynochetos jubatus. The sequence goes on from CM050650.1 coordinate 41,092,693, forward strand.
ATCACCACAGGTGGCCAGGAGATAATAGAAACACAGCCATTTTTATAGCATTTCCCATTTATGCGTTCTGGCTCTCCGCTTCCTCGTGGAAGGATTATTTCAGAAACAGATGACAACTTAGCCAGGTATCCTAACTAAGAATTGCAAAAGGGGCAGTCCCTATCCCAAACTGTCATACATGTCTATGTATAAAATCACATCATCACACAGTGAAGAAAGACGCCCTCCACAAATGTCCATTTAGTACTTTCATTATATAATATGAAGAAATAATTTATAAATCAAGAAGGCATTAACAGCAGCACTTAACACAGTAACAGTATTCAACAACTACACCAAGATGTAACGAGAGCTAGCCCAATCAAAATGACACCAGAAATAAAGAAAGATGAAAGCTTAATGTGCATTTCGGACACATATAGAAGATGATACTGCTGGATAGTGCCACATAGAAAAAGTAGCTGTTGGACTGTTCAGCGTGCAATAGAGATTACATTCCCCAAACAAGGACAATAGCAGGGATACAAAGGTATGCTCAGTTTTCTTCTCAAAAGCAATCACAAATATAAAGCCTCTATCACAAAATTTTTTAAGTTTTCACTGAGAAATTAAGTGTGTTGAACCTAACGTTCAGCAACAACACAGAAAAAACACTTGGAAAGCTTGTCAGAAAAAAGGCAGAATTCTGCTGTAAGAAAAAAGTGCCCATAGCCTCAGACTACACAGTGTGAATGGGAAAATCTGGAATGAGAAGTCATAATTAGGGACTAGATATCCACAACATGCAGTAACTGTGACTACTGGATAAAATACAAGCATGAAGTACAGTCAATGTTTCTTAAGAGCACAGTGAAGCTAAATAAAGTTGCCTTGCATTGACAGGAATGTGCCAGCTTCTTTTATTGGTATATGAACCTTTCAAATTCTAATGCAAATGTGTATAATTTATGCACATTCCTTATGGCTCTCCAAAGATAATAATAATCTAGCTTCTGTGATACATCATTAACAGAGGAACTAAGCAAGACCTATGATTTCTACTTGTTGAAAATTGTGAGCCTCCAACAGCTAGCTGCAATACTTGTCTGTGGTTACTTTCTTGCCAAGGACGCACTGTTTAACCAGCCTTGTGTTAAAGTAAAATAAACAAGATAATAAAATGAAGTAACATGCTATAAAGCTTAGTATTACACCTGCACTATGGAAATACGATTATTAAATAACCTGACAGAGTCATTTGGGACGGACAGAGTTTTTCACAAAGCATTAATTTTTTCACATATCATCCAGTCAGAGGATATTTTATTTTAATTTGAAACTCTAGAAGCACTCTTGAACAAGTCAGAACTGTTAAAAAGGAAAAATTTAAGAGGCAAGCAACCAATAGTTATTTAAAAGACTATTCAATTCTTTCAGAGAACATTCTTTGAATAGGCCTTTGCTAATCTATCTTTATGGAAGTTGCACATCTATTGGCTTGGCCTTTTTTTTTTTTTAATTAATTTAAAAAAATCTTTTATAAAATACTAGCAGAAGAATGAAAGGCTATAACGGTAGCCTGACAAGTAAGAAATTATGACATTCATAAGGCAAAAATTAGCAGCCTCTCTAGGAGACAGGAAACTAGCAGAAAGGGCATCATATTTCTAGACAATGAATATGCCATTGCACATTTACTTACTCTTTATGCGAGGAGAAGGTAGGAAGAGCTATAGCAAAAGCTTCAACAGCAAATATCTTAAAAATCCCAACCCCGTCTACTTCTGTTACTTTTAAAGCTTTGTTCAACCTTTATTTTTCAGACTAATCTTTTATTCTGGGCATCTGCCACAATCTGTTTTGAAAAAAATAATTGATAAAATGAGCCAAGATAGAACATGAAAGTTTTCTCTTAAGTTCTTAAAATAGTTTTAAAGTGTCTGTTCTTTGGGTTATGACTTGAAATTTGAAAAAAAGGTCAGAGATTTCAGGAACATGCCATTTCCAATCATCATTAAAACCTATACCAAACCTGACAGTTATAATCCTCTGAAAATTGGACACCATCCTCAGGATAATGGGATGACAGCTGCTACTTCTCTGAAGATTTATGCTTTCATTGGATATTTGTTGGTTCTTCATGTTTGCCATACACTAACAAAGAAGTAAGCATCACAGCCACAAAGCATAACCTACACCAGAAATACAAGTGCTAAGAATTTAATTTAAACTAGCTTCCAGGTGTCATTACAATACTAGCTCAAGAAATTAAGAAAGTTGTCTTTACTCTTAAAGCATTGCCTAATTGTAGTCAGACAATGTGGAAGAGAAGAAGATAGGATCCAATGAGAAAAATAAAAGTTGTGTATAATTATTTAATGGGATGAGACAGACGCCCATGCTGAAGCCTGGAATATCTTGGGAGAAAGAAAAAACCCCAGATCTCATGTATTACTAAGAAAACAGACACAAGATTTGGATACACAGCTGTAAGCCAGGGAGAGCTAGAGGTGACCACCAGGCATGAGTAATAAAGCTGAGAATATAATCAGAGTGTGCAATTGCAAACATTTCAAGACAGCAGAGAATTCATCATTAGCCATGTTAAATTAAATTCATTGGAGAACATCCAGAAAAGGAGATCAGAGTGAGAGAACTGGACTTTTAAATAATCTGTTTATATTCATCTCAAGCCATAAACAATAGATCATAGAGCGAACAAATCATAGTGGAATATTTTCATAAACTGTAGCCTAACATCTTCAAATAACAGTCTGTGGGATCACACTTAAGCAAAAGGGGAATCATGGATTTTATTCAACACAAAAAGTAGTAAGTTAAAGCTCAGAAGTACATGGGATTAGTCACAAAAGGAGAAAAGGAGGGATTCAAGAAAGGATTTCAGTGGAAAAACGGTTGGCAATTCTGCAAAAACAACATGCTAAGGGAGTGACCTAAGAGGCTTTATAAGAATCAGCAGACTAAGACAAAAATCAAAACAGCCAAATGAGTAACATTAAGGAACAAGCAAGCACCAGAGCTGGAAGTAGCAGGGAGGAAGGACAGCGAGATGGCAGACAATCCTGGCTGGGATCAGGACAGGGTTACAGGAGCTTTGTTGGCAGTTTCAGCTGAGTGAATAGGACACCAGCCAAACTGGAGGCAATCCAGGATGGAACTGGAGACACATCTGATGTACTCAGAGGTGAAGGAAGAATATGGGACTGGCTGTGCTCCCAATTTTGGAGTAAGGTCAAAGATGATGTATCTCCTTAGCATAGATGGGTGAAATTTAAGTATTACTTAAGGCTAGTCTAATTCCTGTCTTTGAAATCAATTGTTAGATCAACAGTAAAATCCTGTCCTAATGAATTAAAAAAAACCCAAAACCAAAAACCTAAATTAGAAAAAAAAAAGCAAAGTACAGACATGGAGATGTAAGAGGAGCTATGAGTTACAGATCTTACACACCCATTTTTAAGCAATATACAGCATCACCATAAGTTTTTCACATTAGTTGTTGTTTCATTTCCTTCCATAACTATTAGCATTTATTTTCTATAAGGTATTTTATTTACTCTTTCTCAGAAGCAAAATCAGCTAGGAGAAATCTAATTTTGAAGTTCTCATCCAGTAGTTTATTTTAGAAGTTCTAAACATTTTTACCCTTGTAGGGCATGTAACAGATGTTTGGTCCTTTCAGGTAGAATGTACTACCAGTTGCATACACATGCACAGGGCTTCACACCAATTTCTGAAATTGTTTTACAGCAGCATAATCTATTTAGTGGACTTCCACAGAAAAAATTAGAAACAGAGCATTTGCAGTTTATTGATAGTCCTATTCAGATTAAGATCACTGCTAAACCAGCAGCATCTTAAACAGCTGACTTTGACACACTGTTCTCATGGCACTACGTTAGGCTACTGTCTCTTTTCAGAAAGTCCATCCTGTTGGATACAGTCAGTGAAAGACAACTAGAATAATCCTCTTACTCAGTCAAAGCGTGGTATACCTGTTAACACAAAAGAGCCTCTTCTGTTTCTTTCCAAACTTACGATCTGCTTATAAGTAATGAGAAACTTTTTAAAAAGAATATTGGAACCAATACCTTAAAGAAGAGAAGATTAGCTGAATATATGGTAAAAACAGGAGAACTAAAAACATTGCCAGACTGTTTTAAACAACCTGAAAAATAAGAAACACGTCTTTTCCAGTAACTTTATTGAGTATATTTAACCATGAACATTTTCATATAGTATTTAATTTTAAAGTTGACTGAATAACCTCAGTTTTATAGTCACACTCCATTTTTCAATTAATTAAAAAAAAAAAAAGCCCCCCAAAAAACAAGTTTGAAAATGATTTGAAGATAAGGTTTGGGGAGGTTTTTTTGTTTGTTTTTTGGTTTGTTTTTTGTTTGTTTTAAAGTAAAGGTTGAATATTGTTAGAGGGACCATAGAATGATTTTGTAGATAAACTAGGCTATCTAGGAAAGCTTGTTTGTTTTAAGAATTGGAAAAATTTATTCTACTCATTGTTCCTTTACCATTTGTCTCAAATTATTCTTGAGGAAAGATGAGAAGGTTATAAGGAGTTAAATTCACATTCTCTCATATCTATGCCAATCATTTATTGAGTATTTCTAACCAAGCTTCAGCTTAATGCACAGAATAGGGATGATCTTAACTATACCAGTAAGGTACTAAGTAGATTAGTTAATATTTGTACATTATTTTGAAGGTAATTAGTGAAGAGAAAGCCCCTGATTATCTTCAGTCACATAAACCAGTACAAAGAAGTGCAAAGATAAAATTTAATGGGAAGGCTCATAAAAAAAGTTCAACATAAAACTTTATGGGGTGTACAGTATCACACAATAGAAAGACATCTTAATGTTGAATTCATTATCCAAGAGGAAGGAAAAGTGTGTTAGGTGAGTCTACACCAACAGTTTTGTAACAGTATGCAAACATTACCAATAACAGCACTCTGGACAGATTAGCCCAAAGCCACAGATAACACTGTGCCAGAATGCCATCAAATTCGTACTGACTCCTGCACTATTTTGTATCAAAAGACTTTTCAGGGGGAAAAAAAATAATCTAGCATAGACAACCCATTTGGGCTTTGTACAGCTTTGTGACATGCTGTTTTCTGTTGTTCCTTTAATTTTTATTTTTGGTGAAGCAGCTATTGGATTGAAACATTGATGGTCCTATAGAGTGCTTTGATTGAAAGAAAAAGACTCCATGAAAACAACAGATTAGAACAGTACACCAGACCAAGATACAAGTTAAACAGTTAAGAAATCACGTTATGGGAGAACCTTTCAAAAACTTACACTTACCTGGCTCCAAAAGTGTATATACCTGAGCTCAGAAAAATAGCTGGCCACTCTCATAGGTGCAATTTTTATTAAAAGGACTAACAGAACTCTCTCTGGACTGATAAGCCATTGATAAATCATGTCCCTCTTGGCAAAACAGACAAAAGATAACTTTTTCAGTACTTACATCAAATGTGGGCGTGCTTTGCTGAGCACTCTGATTACATGGTTCTCTGAAGCAGTCGGTGAATGGAAGCAAAAGACCCATAGCAATAATGCGAGAACATAGTTTTTCTGCTTCTTCTTGTGGTGCATTTTCCTGCTGGCTGAAGAGCTTTTCCAGCAGATTTCGTCCTGCCAAGGTGATGACACAGATCAATAAGAATTTGCATCTATCTATGGGACACAGGGATTAAGGCATTACAATGTGTATTGAAAATCTCAAATATAAGAAGTAAAAATGTAAAATTAAAAAAAAATCTTGAGAAAATTATCTTTCAATAGGTCTTTAATATAAAATATTTCTATATAATAATTTTAACCTATCTGTAGCCTGAATAATTAGGATATCCAGGAAAATATACACTGTGTTGGTTTCACAGCAGAGTATTAACAAAAAATGAGATATTATAGGATCAATTTCCTATTTATTTATATTATAAAATTGTCTGGATAAAAAAAAAAGAGAGATTACTAATAAATTAAGTAACTATTCAAGGTGTCACACAAAGTTATTATAGAATCAATTCTTCCAACTCTCGGAATGAACCTTTGTTTTTGAATCATAAAATTGTCATAGCCTCGTGCTGTATTTATTTGGAGAAACTTTCAATAAAAGAACAAAAAAAATCCAACAAACAAACCCTCCCCCCCCCAAAGCAAACAAACCCTGATAAGTCTTCTGTTCACAATTGTTTTTAGTACAGGTCCAGAGCAGAAGAGTACTCCAAACTAAAATCCATTGCCACAAGCAGCAATTCAGAGAGGCAAAACTTTTGAAGAGTGAGAAAATAGACTTATTCCTGTAACAGGGACATATTTCATGATCAAAGAGTTTCCTTTCTTATCTCACCAGAACACGAAAGGAGGGCATATGTATATTACAGGAGACAATGCTAGAGGTTTGAAAGACCTTTGCGCTGTGTGCACCTAGTCAGAAAGAGACTACAAAAAATAGTTATATACGCAGGCTGTAGTACAATCTACACTGTAAGAATATTAAATTGCTAAAGCTCTAAAATGTCAAAACATGCCAAAGTTCAGATTTACAGGAAAAAAAAAAAAAAAAAAAAGATATGCAACAGATCTACTGGAAGAGAAAAGACAGAGAGTAATAAAGTTAATTTCATGGCTGAGTATGAATTAACTATGAATACAATTTGTACCTAAATCACTTTCTATAGCCTTTTTTTCCACCCATGCATTGGAAGCCAAAAGTATTTTCCAGAAAAATAATACTCCATTAAATAACACTGAAGTCCTTTCTTAAAGTAGTAATAATAACAATAATACTACTGGGTTGGTTGTGGGGTGGGTTGTTTTTGGGGTTTTGTTTTTTTTTTTTTTTACATACAAATGCAAGATTTCTGTTGGAATGTCGACTGTATTCAAAATATAAAGTTTCCCAGTTTTTTTTAATATACTAAGAAGATTTTTTAAAAACATCTGGATGCAATTTTAAAAGGATATTGTAAGTGCCATTTAGCCCAAATTTTTTGTATTATCATAGTTTAACACCATGTGACAATACAGCCTAAAATAAACAATACATTAAAATGTTACAAGTTATTTTTAAGTTTTTTCCTCTCCACATCTAAAGACCTGATAATTCTGAATTATTAGACCAAGTTTCCTAGCTTTATTAGGCACAAGACAGTACATTCAAGGGGATAAGGCAGGGGATAAACTAGTAACATATGCAAGTTTTGTTATGTCTGCTGATTAGTTTGTCTTTGTTCCTTGGGGTCACCACCCATCAGATGAGGATAACAAAACTGCTTATTCAGCATATCCTTCTATGTAGCTAAAGATAGAGTTCAGTTAAATTTTCAAAGTCATTAATTAATTGAAGATGAGCTTTCTTACTGACTGTGATTTTTAACAACCACTTACCCACAGCTGCAGCAATGTCCACCAGTCCTCTACATGAAGACAGGCAACAGTACAAAACCATGGAAGTGAAGCGCGCATAGGGAACTATCTGCCAACAGACATTTCTGTGATTTGTTTTAGTAATTTTTCTTCGGGGTTGTCATTGCCAATATTTAGTGGTGCCATAAAAGACTAAAAAACTAACGTTAATAAAACTCCTGGCTACTACCCTCTTATTGAAATGAATGGAAATTCCTAGCTATAAATACTGAGGTTAAGCTATATAAGTGAATTTTAGAAAAAAAATGAGTGTAAGGTTGGCATCACATTGACATCAGAGCACCAATAGGAAGTATTTCTGCTAGCATTTCTGGGGCAAAGCATATCGTATTATCATCATATCACCTTATATCAATGAGTAAATTTCAACAACATGGAAACTTGTCTATTTAAATAGGATACGGCAAGTGATGAGGATGAATGAGGAAGTCAATGCTTTACATTCATCTAAAATGAACAGAAGAAAAAATAATAAGATACATCAGAGGAAGAGCACTCACACACACACAAAAGAGACCTATTCAAGAAAGTTGCACATTTCTTCATGCTATATTAAACATTCAAATGTTATCTGTGACTTTTTAATGTCAGACTTGATATATCTTTTTTCCTTTTTTGTCTGGATGCCTCAATATGTTAATAGTTCTGTCATGTTTAGAAAGTGGTCTTCTGGGCATCTAGAGGCAGAACAGCCTCCTCCCTTCCCCTCTTCTACTTTAACCTAATTAACAGGCATAATATCCGTAAATGACAAAACAGGAAATGAGGAACTTTTTTCCCCATTAATCCACCCATTCATTTGCTAATTTTTGTAGAACTTTTTAACAGTCTTGCTCAAGGTCAAATACTTTGTTCAGAATCTTGGTTGTAGTTCACTTGCAGTTTAACTTGTATAGTGGTTATTAAAATTCATTGCTAAGTGATCATTAACTATTGTCTAAACATGCTTTAGCATTCAGACAATGCAGAATAAGTATGTAAGTTAAAAAGTCATTAATGAACTTAATTTCTCTTACTGTACTCTGCATTACTTATGCCATTTTGTCCATCAGAGCCTGAAGCATTCTCTTCAGCGTATTATCAGTCTTGGCATAAATAGGGTAGTAAAAATTATTTAAGGATATTAGTTAGTGCTTCTTAACCTAAAAATCAATCATATAACTCTAACTTTAGTACAATTAAGCTGTCCTTTTTATCAAATATAAATTAAATCAAAAAAAATAAAGGTTCTCATCACAAAGGTAACAACGTTTGGATATATCTGTGCTCTAACACAGAATGTGTGTTCCTTACAATTGCTATGGAGACCTGAGAACAGACACAGAAATTTGAATTACAGAAATACATTTTGCCAGTTCAGTTAGCACATTTTACCAAATGCAAGCTGAAAAAAGTTCAACTTTCAGCGCATACAGAAATAGCTTCACTGTGAACAGCTGTGACAAAAAAAAAAGTCTGTATCAACACTAAATGGGTTATATGTTTAAAGCACTTACTGGTCAATATATTTAGAACAGATTGTTAAGCCACTGAAGTTTTGTACCTAACCAGATAGGGCTTATCATCTAGTTGAATGGTCATTAGTAGTCTCAGCACCACCCATCCCCCACCAAACATAAAAACTAGGCAAAGTTATAAAAAGGACAATGTACTTTTTCCTTAAAGTGGAGTGAAGAGGTAAACCCTACCAAAGCAAAAGTGTCAATACCTGAATGTCACTCATTTCCTGGAGACAATACCATGCCTAATGGATGGAGTTGTAGTAGTTGTACTTCCAGAGAGGATTAAACAATATGTGAAAGCCACCACTTACTAAGTAGTAGTTCCTACCTCATTAAGGGCACCTGATATTTCACCTACTTTAATGTAAAAGCCTGTTGTCACTACAGCAAAAGCATTCCTGCTCCAAAGTCCTCTGTGGCCCAGGGAGGCTGGTGCCAAATCTGTCCCTGACTCACTGTTCTCTGACCCTACCCATACCTGCACTGATACCAAAGAAAGACATTAGTAGAAGCAGCAGGAATCATATTTATGATTTTGATTCAGGGCAAGATGAAGGTTATATTTTTGTTTTCATATAGCAAAATATCTCTTTAACACTGGGCTTCACAAGCTTTTAACTATTTTTGTTAGGAACCAGAAATAGTTTGCCAGAACCCCATCTATCTCCACTACACATGTTGGAATTAATTTTAAAATGACTTTGTGTCTGAGTGTGAAATTGACAGTACAATATTAATCCCTCTATCTATTACTTAAACAGCAAAACCAAAATCCCAGCCATATTTAATGCATAGGCTACAGTTCAGTCAAATTCAACTGCAAGATTTTGAGCTACAATTGTTTCAACTTTGATTCATAAATAAAATGCAGCAAGAACAGCCTTTTTCTTTTCAGACATCATTAAACACCTCATATTTGTAACTTACATGAGGTAATATCTAAATATGTTCTCAATAAGTGAAGATAGTTGCGAGTAATCTGAAACAATTAAATGACTAATGATTTCATAATTATGAAATTATCAGCTGATTTCTGTTACAGGGATTTATCTGCAATAGTAAAGCAATTTCTCGTTTGCCTTTACATGCCATGCAAATAGTAAAGAACAATGGTTTCTCAGTTATTTATTTTTCCTCCTGAAAAGGTTAAACACGTTCACATTTTTTATATTTTAAACAACTTTTCCTCCCAGAAATCCCAGGTTATGAAGTTCCTGGAGCCAGTTCCTACCTTTCCCCTATGTATTAACTTGGGAGGGGATGGGAGGCTTACCAAATTTTTCATTGGAGAAGAACTGCAGTTAAGTTTCAGCCTTAGATCAAATCAGTATTCTAAGGATCTTGCCAAAGCCCTCCAGCAAATAATATGACTATACACTCATAAGGTATTTTTTAGGATCTTAGAATGACTTACGAAATCGTAGTAAGGGATAAAAGGACTTCACATTTTTCTTTTCTTACAAAGGATTACACAGTTAATTAATGGAAAATAACAGGAACATGAAATTGAGTTTGTAAGTCTCAGATACTCTGGCCTTCTATGGATATTTTGGGATGCTTTTGCTGCCATAGCTCAGTCTGGTTCTTCTGGTTCAGTTTCTAAATTCCATGTTCTCTACCTTCTTGTCATCTGCTGCTTCCTCCCCTTCTCATTAAGATGACGCACTACGATCTTATGATCTCCTGTATGACATTACAGCTCTTCATTCTATCACTATGACCAAGACTTGAATAACACTGTTCATCAAAACCACCTCCGGCAACAATTGCAGAACATGCAAGCTATTCACTGCAGAACGAAGATTCACAAGTCCCAGTATGGTTTCCATCCACACTGCCTCCCTTTTTGAAATAACAATTTTCAACTTTAGATTTACTGCAACCATATTTACTCAAATGCAAAGTGGAGGGAGAAAGGAAGCCTAACCCCACCAAAAGTCATCCTACAAATATTATTTCATATAATAACAAAATATTGTAAAGTGTTAACTGTTATGTATATTATATAATATGCATATAATAATTTCATGCAATATTCCCACCCAGTACTAGCCTGACACAGCCACAGATTATCCCATCCCTTGGTCTGGAGAGGTGTCTGTGTGTATGTACTACGCCCCCTTCCATATCGCAGCAACCACTACAGACCTTGACTGTCAGTACTGATGATCTGAACCACCTTGTCTGTCATGACCTGGACTATGAGTCACATTGCCTAGATTAGAAGGAAGCACGTTTGGTCTTTCTGTTACAGGTAGCTTATATTCCAGAGCAACGTTTTTTCTCCCTAAGCAAACACTAAAAATAAGGATCTACACTCTTCTGGAATGCAGGTTTGCATTATACTGGATTGCCTATGGAATTACTGAATGTTGAAAGCACGTTCAGTAGCATTCACAGACAGAGGCAAATGCCAACTCCATGAATTCACATTATAGCTCTTTTTCCTGCCCAGTCAGGTTAGAAGACCAATACTTCAAAGAGCAGCAGAGTGAGCAATAAAATCCTTAAGAACAAGCAATACCATGAGCATGTGTTTGGTTTTGCTTAATTATTGCAGGGAAGGAGAGGGACAAATGGAAAAGAGAACCAGGAGAAAACTACAGTAGTCACAGACATATTGAAAAAAATCCACCCATGCACAAATGCACTGCACTACAGCAGAGCTTGCAATAACATTTTCCTGAGGATCATGCTGTTATAACCTCACATTTATCTTTAAAGATGTGTCTCCTATCCTCCTTACACTGCCTTTGCAAAAGCCTGGGAGCACAGCTGTCAGTGAGCACAAGTTGAGACTCATGATCAAAACGAGTTATATATACTCCAAAAACTCCCCCTTCTGCCAGTATCCTGCAATTCCCTCTCCTGACATCCAGAGCACTACACCCACACTTTCACCATTGGCACAGCAGCTGCATCAGCAAATTTTAACCTATACAGACTAGCGGATGACTTTGTTTTACTTTTTCCTAATGCAGTGAATAGCTTCAGTGTGATACCAGTTCTGAACACCCTACTGAAAGTCATGTCACGAGTTAACAGTGACTCATGCACCTACTGCTTACGTCTTCAAAGCTGAAATCGGCTTGCCTTCTTTTCCACAATTTACTCTCTTTTTTTTTCCCCACTCCAGTGAGATCAGAAATGCTCACACAGCAAAGACATTTCATAAGCTTTGAAGCCAAAAGTACCATAGCCTTTGCTCTGTTTTTGGGAGATAGCACAGGAAAAAAGGAAAAAGAATCCAAGATGGACAAAACACTGAACTTCCATTTAGAATATGTTTTCTATTAGTCTTACAAACTATAAAAAGACAAACGTAGTCTTCTTACAGTTTTTTATTTTTAAAGGATTCCAGTTACGAATATAGTTCTATAAATTAAAAGAAAATAACAAAGAGCAGAAAAGAGGCAAAAAGAGAAGCTCATTTCTAAGCAATGAAAAGTTAGGAAATACTGTAAGTCAGATATCTGCTGTCCCATATATCTCTAAATCATTCCTTCCATTTCTTTTCTGCCTCCTTTTCTACATATACTACTATCAAGGTCACAGCTATGTCAGGCCTAAATCATCTGGCAAAGCACACCTAACATTCCACACAATGCTGGAAAAGGACAAGCACGTTCAAGAGACAGAAATACTGCAAAGATTTCCATATGTGTAGATGAGATAGTGATTGCAACTACATGTAATTTCTTAAATACTTTACGGTACAAGTTTTACTCATTCATCACATTGCCCCAAACTACACAGCAAAGCTTGCAGAATTATTTCTTAAGGGCAAATCAATCATACTTCATTTTCACCTTTCTGCTGTTTAATGTATTTTCCAAGGTCTCAAATATACAAGGCATTAAGTGACTATTATTTCACATATAAGATAAATATTTCAAAGATCAAAAGTATTACATTTCTTTACTATTTTCCTTTCACTTCATAATGTTTTCAAATTTCAAATTAGTTTTTCAGCTAAACTGTACTAGTCAGCCTACATATAATGTGCAACATGTGACTGCTGAGAAAGAAAAGGTTTTCAAAGATGCATGTCAAACCTGAGGAATGAAACAGAACTGAAAATCGGTACTCTAGACAACTTTTCAAGTAACAAGCCCAAGCTCTGCATAAATGCATATGAAACATACATTTGCACTAAAAAATAGCAAATTAATTTAGTCTCTTGCTTGGCTGAAGCCTGACCTGGGAGATTACGCCCAATACTCCAGGATTAGAGACTTCATTTATAGTTCTTTTTCACTGCAGAGTTTCTAATCCTCTGCTGATTTAGACTGGGAAACTGTTCCAGACCTCTCATCCTGTGAGATTGGTTTGGATGTTTTGGTTTGTTTGGTTTTTAAAGGAATTGAACATTCATTGACAGATACTTTCCTGAAAGTGACAGTTTTCTCATGGTCTGGTTACATAAAACATAGAGAACCCACCAAACAACAGGCCTACACACACAACGGGGTTTCATAACAAAAAGAAAAAAAAAAAAAAAAATCCTTCCACTACGAATAAACACAAAGTATGTTGTAAGTCCAATTTCCAGGAAACATAAACCTTAAAAATGACAAAACTTATCAAGGTCTAGGTTTATGATACAAACTTCTATAATTCTGTAATACAGATATTCCCTTTTGTTTTTATTGTCTGTGTGATAGCTAATACCTGTATGCAGATACGTATGCTTGTACACATACATGTTTCTAAGGGAAAAAAGAAAAAACCCAGAGGTTGTATGTTGATTTATTTATATTCTATATGATATAAATATATATAAAGAATAAATTGATATATATTATGTATCTTGCATTTTAGTATTTCAAATAATACTGAAGTAAGGGATGCATGAAAAAGCCTGAGAGGATTGTCTTTTCTTATCTGATGCCATCTCCAGATTTCTTGGCTCTGTTCACATGGATAGCATGAACTGAACCCACATATCATGTTAAATTCAGAAGTCAAAAACAGAAAGTCTGTCTAAACAAGAGAATTAGGGAGATCTACATCATTACTATGTCCCCCTGTGCCCCCAGTTTTCTGTACCTGTCTACAAACAGTTCAATGTAATTTCAAAATCATAAATACTGAAGAATTTATTTAGTTGTTTGAAGAGTCTATGAATGTAAACTACCTATTATTAATTTCACATCTCTCAGTCATGTATCACGTCTCATCAGACACCATGCTTTACTTTTGCCAAACTGTCTTAATCTTTTAAGTGTCCCTGCCTTCATACTGTCCTGTCTTTCAGGAATCTCAACTGTTAAAAATTTCCCAATACAAACACCACTGAAATTCTTCCAAGAATGTATTGATGGAAAAAGCAGAGGTCTGGCAAAAATTTGAAAATGGGTTTCCCCAAAAATAAAGACGATGAGGAAAGATCCCAGAGTTGATTAAGTAAAAAGCCACTCCCCAAAGGATTGTTTTTGCAGGCAAACAGCTTGCAAAAAATCCCATGTCACTCTATCCCTAGTGTCCCATGATCAAACCACGCAGCTTTATTTTAAAACAACTTCCTCCGCTTGTGCTGGCTAGGAGACACAGCAACAACACCAATTTCAGCATACACCCAACGGTCTGTTAAAAGATTACTTAACCATATGCCATACTTGCACAAATCATACTGAAGCACTCAGGTCAAAAACTGATTAATGCAAACCTTGGTCCTAATGAATGAACTCACAATGCCAGCTCAATTTCTAATTCTGAAATCTGTGTTATAATACAGAAAGACAAAAGTTTACTGAAAATTTAACTCAGTGATAAAAAGGTTGAGACCTGCAAACACTAAAGTCAGGAGAAAGGTGAGGAACCAGCTCTACTCTTGCAATAATTATGCAATAAACTTTCACAGCCTGACAAAGCCTATCACAACCCTAGGTAGAAGTAGACCAAAATGAAGCTGTTCCTCTTTGGTAGAGGAGAAGTAACATGACTGTGTCCCTTATCAAAACCACCAGTAATTTTCTTTTTCAGGTAAGTGACTTGCAATGTTGCCATTTTGCATGGAAACCCAGATGAATTCCTTCCTACCATTCTTAGTGTGTCTAGAAAGCAGCTGTACATAAAAGGCTATCAATTTAGTCTTATTGATCTTTGCTAAAACCATGCTGCATTTTGCTCCATTTTTCTTGACCTTTTCATCGCATGCCCAATAACTACATATAGCTTAGAATTTTCTCCCTTAAGATTTGTTCCAAAACGTTGCTTGTTGCTGCAGTTAAAATAAGAGGCTAAAATTGCCTGGATCATTTGCAATAACAACAATAAAGCACTTTTTCTAAAAAGCAGGTATTGTGACTCTGCGGTCACCAGAACTTCAAAATATATTAAAATGTTTGTGATGGCTTGTGACAGTGCTTTCAGAATTTTGGCAGATTAGAAAGTCTCTTCAGTATTCTGTCTCCCTAACAAGCATTAAGCTCCTGGAAATTTTCCTTCCAGAGTGACTAAGATTTTACACCTTTCTCCCACACTGAATTTTCTGATATATGACATATGTGTAACAGGATAAGCTGAGACAGAGTATTAAACTATGCTTTTATCCCTATATGCTTTCGCTATATGTATTTTTATGTACTTATATATTTTATATAGTGAAAGGTAAGAATATATCTTATGTCCATAAATATCTTTCAGAATCTGAAGTTTTTAACTGTAGAACAGCAGTAGTACACAGTATGAAATACCTTTCTAAAAATATAAACAAGATGCACCCTCCAACAACATCATTCTCTTCAAGTTCTAATGCAGTATTGTTGCAGATTACAGAAGTATATTTCTAGAGCTTTCCCTTGTAGTAGTGGATTATGATAAAAGACAATCTACAGGTGTCTGTCTACCAAATCTTTTAGGTACCATATGCATCTTTAGCAGCTTTCATACTGTGTTTTCAGGTGCTTAAGTCCCTCACAGCAAGTTTGTAATTCTGCCCTTCTTTACCCTTTTCGTTTCTGTGGTGACTTGTGATGTGAAGGCGGTATTCTGTGCCAGGTTCTCACAGACTGCTGGAAAGTCACAATTCTCTCTGTCTAGCTCTTTAAAATAAGGTCCTCTGATGTTTTTTTGGGCAGCTAACAGTGTCTTTTGTCAGTTCAAACTAATACACACTGTTCTTTCCAACCCAACTTTGCAAAACTTCTTTATTCCCAATGGTTCTACATTTCATTTGACATTTAATGCAGTCTGGCCTGTCTCTACCTTAGAACTAAAGTATTCACTCAAAGAATCACAGGTGACAAAACACAAGTGAAACCAAACTAGCAAGCCTCTGAAGTGGGACAGAAATAACTTTTCTTTCAACGTAAACATTAGAGTCCCAGAATGCCTCAGCTTTCTGTCCTCTCCAGAACCTGTGCACTCAAGGTCTGACATAAGTTCTGAGTTTTTAGTACTTACCACAATGTACAAAAACTTTTCTTCTTGTACCCAAAAAAGAAAAACTGGTAAGATGGAGAGGAAAAGCGGAAAATGAGAACCACGTTCCATGAGAAAGAAAAATACGTACATGCACACCTATATATTTGTGCAGATATGTTCTAGACTTCACCTGAATAAAACCTAAGCATGTCTCCCTTGCTGTAACTGGACCTTTATGTTTTCATTGATGTAATCAAATATTTACCTCAGCTATTTCTCATCATACTGTATTGTCTTGACTCTTTGTATGCCAATATAGTGTTTTGATACACAACATACTTTGAAGGCAATGATTTGGTTTCGTGGATGGAGTGGTGGTGTTTTGGCTTTTAATGTAAACCATCTTCTCCTCCAAGACTAGTATCAGATATGGATATAGTTAATTACAGTGTTACTGTGACATTGATACATTTTGTACAGTGAATTTTTCCTTATCACTGCAAGGAAGAGGAAAGGATATGAGTTTTTTCTTCCCTGGAACATACTACTTATTATGTGTCTTCAAGGAACATCTGAGCCAGATCTTGGCATCAAATAAACTCTAGAATGAAAGCTGCCTCCTGCCTCCACAGTAAAGTTATCTGTGCTTCCTCCTGATTCAAATTCCCACCAGGTTCAGAGTTCTGGCACTCCTGATAAATTTAATATGGATCCTGAGACCAAACAATTCATACTTTTACTGACAAATAAGAATGTCTCAATGATTAATCTTATTTGTGACTAAGCTTACTTGCCACTACTTAGCTGCCTATGCCAAGACACCAAAAAGATTACGTTCCCAAGAATTTTTGTACTTCCGTACTTATGTATTTCCAATTAACTTTATGTGTATTAGGATTTACTTTTATGATTGTGATGTTGTTTACACACACACAATCTTATAACCGCTGCTTCTTACTGTTGCAAAACTGACAATGGGTCCTACTATGTATGCATCTACAATGAAAGAAGTAATGTTCTGTATTTATCTGAGAATAAAGCAAGGTATTGCATCAGAAAACATAATCCACTTTCTATTCATGGTCAGAAAAAGCTAGCGATTCCCATCAATGTAAAGGAAACTTTTTCTGGACAGAAGCAACATGGAAATAAAATAAGGAATAGCAATTTTGTACTCAAGGTAACACAGAACATCTCATTGTCCCTAACGTCCTTTGCATTAACTGCAATGGGGGAATGCAGGAAGTTGCTGCTGCTTTAAGAAAATAATAGTGTGACACAGCTCCTGAACCCCCTTTCCTGCCTGTCCTAAAACACTTAATGAAATGCAACAGGCCTTGTATTACCGTATGAAGAGGCAGGAATGAGGTGACACAATGTAAAGTCCTCACATCCTTCCATTGCCTGTCTTTAACAGTTTCTCACTGTTTCTGCCTGTTCCCCTTGTATCAACTCACCTCATCCCCCCAAAAGATAAATTGTAAGCATAAAAGTAAGTTTCTGGAAGCTGATGTATTCCACCTAGCCGCTACAGAATGGTGCTTTTAAATGTACCTAAAAATAACCCAAGCCAGAGTCACAGAAACACCTACACATATATACTTCATCACCACTATTCCTTACGTAAGTTCAAATTTTGGCAGGAGTTGTTTGTTAGGAATACACTTGGCCATATCCCGAGCTTGGTAAAACTAAAGCACAAACAAAATACCTCATCTAATTAGTATTTTTGCATTTTCTATCACCATGATTCACATCAGAACTTGATCCCTCATATACAGGCAGCCTAACATATTGCTGGAGATGCTTTTCAATTCCAAGTTTATTTTTCTTTAGACACCACAACATGGACAAAAAGGTGATGCCGGCTTCAAGGAATAGAGTTTTTTCCCCACACAGAGGCCTAAGCACAGTTTGAAAAAAAAAAAAAAAACCCAAACTACAAAACCAAAACCAGACAAACCACCCTCCAAGCTACTAAATAATTTGTAAACATTTTAAGGAATAATAAAGCACAGTTAGAACCAAGAAATATATTCAAACTTAAATTCCGTAACTATTCCCACTGGAATAATCCACTGCTCCTTCCAGAGAAAGAAAACCACTGAAGCATGCAATGGCCTTTAATGACCAGTTCTACCCAGATCCCATGTGTGATGGATATTATACTGGTACTATGCCTGGACATCAGCTATAAACTGTCCCTTTTCACCTTTGCACCCCAAAAGAAACCAGCAGGGAACCAAGACAACACATTTCTACTCCAGGCACAAGTCAGGCTGCCAGTCAGACCTCAGAACCAGGTTACTGCTCAGAAGGAAGGAAGTTGCCCCAGATACAGCCACTCAACCCCATGACCAGACCTTCTACTCCCAGTAAAGTTCTAGATAAAGATCAAAGACTTAATCATGAGACCCCATCAAAACAAGGCTGTGTCAGCACTGAATTCCAGTGACATCACTCATGTTGCTCCAATTCCCATATTGCTGTGCTGGCACAGTAACATTAAATCAACATATCAGCCCTCAACAGTCTTTCAATAACATATTGCAGCCCATATGCAAAAATATTTTACTGTAGATGGAGTGCAGTATTGCAACCCTTTCCCCCCACCAGGTTTGGGTTTACTAGGCAAGAAGAGGATCTTTCCCTTCAAATGGGTAGTAACAACACCGCGTAGCACATGATCCCATATCACATGAAGAGCTGTTGTTGGGCAGCTCCCTTGGAGGAGGCCACACTGCTCCGTCATCTGATAAAAGAAGCATTTGTATTACTGCTAACAAACATCATCAGTGAAACACTAAACCATAAGTGGTCTTAAATAACAGTTGCATGATAAATATTCTCATCAGGATGTCAACAGAGACAAATCCATATTGTGTGCATCATCACATGAATCAGAATGGAACAACTTGAAAAAACATCTACAAAGATCTACTTTATGTCTCAGAAACAAACTTTCATCCTGTTGTTTCAAGTTTTCACATACTTATCTATACTAAGACCTCTGTAATTGCATGCAGATACTGCACTGGAGCTGCAAGTGGGCACAGATGACATTAGCACTGCAAGATAAAGCCGCCTTTCTGAGAAGCGGGCTGGCACCCTGTAGAAATCAGAAAGTGGCCATGAGGACACAAGCGTGGGACTGACTTCAGGTTTTGCATTATGGTAACCAGACTTTTTTTGTTTGTCTCCTTTTTACATCTAGATCAGGACAAATCTAAACCTCTGAAGAGAAATTTAAAGATAAATGATCTGTTTGAAAGAGATACATGAGCAAGCGTAGTATATCACAGCCAGCCAACAGAGATTAGGAAAGTCATGGGTTTGTCTGGGTCAAGTTTAATTACCATCTGGGGCAACTGATTACATTAATTTTATTTATCAGACACCCTTACTAGTTCCTCTGCAATCACTGCACCTCAAATCAACATTAGGATAAACTTTATTACATCAATCTATTAGCTGCTCTGTTTCAGTTATGTTAATGTACTGCTAATGGAATTATCAGTTTCATTTTCCCACCAAGATGCTCTCTTAATGTTAATGCAAATCATTCATTGCCACATACTGAAGTGAGAGCACCAACCATACTCATTCAGGTTCAGCTCTCGTCCTCCTGATATCACAACACAAAAGCCATGGCTCCACTATGCATCAGGTAATCTAGAACTTGTAATTACTGTCACTGCAATTTCAAATACAGCTGTCCTTATCATAAAAGAAATAGATCCAATGCCTGAATTACAAAATGCCCATAAATTTGTCCGCACCACAATCTTAGCCAATGCATCAAATTTGAAATATCATACTTATTTCTTATATGAAGCAAAATTAAAACATGCAAAGTCTCTACTATTCCGCTTACTGGCTTCCATCTACATTTTACATTAAAATAGCCTTACAGGAATTCACATGGATTATTGTGAAAACCAAATGGCACACAGCCAAACCACAACATAGTGCAAAAGTAGGCCAGTCATCTGCATAGAACATGCTGTCATTAAAATCAATGACTAAAGTGTTGTGAAATATTTTACTCGATTCTAGTTAGAAATGCAGAGCAACACTGCCATCGCTACACAGCAAGATGGGATTTAATGCTCCAGGCAAGAAGCTGATTTTTTTTTTTTAAAGATAAAAATGAGCCACTATAAAGAATGTTATTGTTAAAAGACTGATGGTAATCCCCAAATTGATGCATCTCATGCATGCAATTAAAACACAAAATTTTTCAAAAGCAGTATTCAAATTACAGGGAAGTTATTTCTGTAGTTGTTGCTGTGCAGACTGGTTTAAATAGAGGCTTTTCTGCTCTTTGAGCAATGACAGACAATCTGTGGGAATGCTAATGTTAAGTTAAATTTCTCTTTTTCGTATATTTTTATATTCTTTATAATTTTTGGCTTGTAAATATATTTTTAAAAATAAGAATGATTGAAAAGAGATGAAGTGTTATCATGTAATTTCCAGTTCCCTGATTTAAAGCTTTTCTGCATGAACTGAAAGGTGTAATTGTCCTCTGCCTATAAAGACAGCTGGTATGTACATGTAAATGAGGGTCATTGTAATTTCCATATGAGACAGAACTACTCTTGCATTGGACATTTGTCCCTTCACAGTAACAGTCTAAAGTGTTGGTGGGAAAACACAATAACCCAAAAATTATTAATAACCAAATCAAAACCTTGTGAGGAAATGTGAGCAATTTAGTTTCCTGTAAACAGGTCTCTAAAAAATAAATCTGTGGTCTTGAATTTTACCACATAAAATTTATTTCCATCATAGCACGACCATAAAGGAGAAAGTCTAGTTACTGATGATGCTTTGCTCTCAGAGTTGTTTATAAGCTGTCAAATGTTGATAACAATAAAAAAAGTATGGGTTCTTTAATGTTCTAAAACTGAAAGTAGTGATCACCTCAAGTTGTAGAACTTTAGAGAGGTCTGAAATGAAAGCTAAGAACAGGTAGAAGGGATTTAAAACAAACAGATTCAGCTCACTTCACAGGGGGCTGGTCTCCTTCTGAGGGGGCTGGCTTTTTTGTGTTAAAAGTTTAAATTCTAATTTTCAAGGCTGAAATTGGAGATTTCTTTTCAAGACTACTGAGGGATCGAAGTATTCCTGTGATTTGAATCTGGAAAATAATGTTAATGCTTTACCTGATTATTTCAAACTCCTGGAGTTGGCTGCTGTGCAAAAAAGTCACTAACTTTAATTTCTGTTTCCAGACAGGTTCATTTACCAGTATTACTGTGATGTCAAGCAGAGTAGAGCATGCACAAAGAAAGCAACTATAAATGCAAATGATTAAAAGTGTTATAATTTTTAAAATCTACAGTGTCAACAAGTTAGTCTTTTTACACCAAACAGTTGTTGATATCTGATCTGTTTGCTCACATGTGATTTTTAAATCATGTTATTGGTCCTTTCATAAATCATACTATTTTGCTTAGTTGTCACAAAAGCACCAAAAAAAAAAAACCCAAACCTTACTGCATTTTCTTGCAAATAGCCCTGGTACATATGTGGTTATTGTGCTCATGGATCTAGAACAGACTTCCATTCAAAACCAACCCAACTACAGATTCAATGGTTTTAATGCTGTAACGGATGCTCATAGGGCATGTTATCTGTACCCTCTCAGTTCTACAGTATTCTTATGTGAAAACCAAATGGAATATATTGCTGAGTTTACTCTGTGTACACCTCCTGTGTGGCAGAGGCCTTTGCTATTTTTGAATATATTAGCTCTATATAGAGACTTCAAATAGGGGAAAGAGAAAGGGAAAAAAAAAACCCTTAAAGTGCAGGAAAACATAACCACCTATTACACTGTTTATTTGTAAACTCTGTATTCCTGTGCTGTTGTAAAAGGATGCAAGCTAACAGGCAAGGTGAAAAAATGCCTTTCCTGAATGCGTCACCTTACTTCTCCTGAGCAGCAGCCTGCCAGAGATACCAAATTGTGCTACCCATAGTTTCCCTTCTCCATTTTATGCTGCCTTTTCAAGTCATTAACAATTTTCTCCTCCTCTTTCCCTCTTCTGAAGGGAAAATTGGTTCTTTTCTGTAGTGCTGTCCATCTGTGCCTGCACAGCTTTTTCCTTTTTGTACTAACCAAAACCTCATTACTGCCTCAGTCCAACACCAGGTGCAGCTCTCAAATGTTTACAGTACATCAGAACAGAGCCTAGCACATGAAAACCCCAAACAGGATCACAGTTACAGAAAGCTTCGCATCTGAAAGGTCTATTTATGCAGAGAGCTGCTCTGCCTACAACAGTGCAGCTCTTAGCATTTTTCTGCAAGAATAATTTAAAGCATCCAGCCTTTTTCCTACAGAATTTAGACAAAGGAGAAAAGCTGAAAGGAAAACTTCAAAGAGTTATGCACTTCCTTTACTGGCAGTACTGCCAGGCTGACACTGAATAGAGAGCTATGCTCCTTAATGAAATGTGTGTTTGTAAGACCAGGCCTTCGATTTTAAAACTGCCAGCACAAGTAAAGACAATAGCACATGCAAAGGACTGTATTTTAAATTTTTTTCCAGAGACACTTTCAAAATATAACAACTTAATACACACCACTCACCTGAAAAGACATTGGGAAATGTCTCTGTAGAAGCCTGCACTCCTGAGGACTTTCTTGAATGAGTCAAAGGCACTCTTTCCGTTTGAAATTGTTCTCTAAACCCCTTGTGCTCCAAGTAGCCTGCAGAGCCCACCTTCTGTGTTATCTCACATCTGTGATTAGATATCTCTTCTGTCCAATCTGCTGAACGACTAAATAAACCTGCCAAACTAGCAGACCTCTGCTTCTTGATGGAAACTTTTTCTTTTTTGTGGAAGGACTCCTGCCTCCTTGTAAAAAGCGGGCTCTGGGATGGGGAGGGAGAAGGTGAATGGTTGGGAGAACTCAGTTGCCTAGTTGTGGTTTTGATGTAACAAGGATTAATTAGATAGGGCTTAAAGCATCGGGAACCAAGCATTGGACTGCCTGCTGTCCCCTCGGAGGACCAAATGCCATTTTTCATTTCTGTTGATAAACCATTTTGCAGGTCCTCTTGACTGGCTGACAGCGTGTGTTTCCCTTCCTGAGTCTTAGCAGCATGATCATGGCCTGCATCTGAAATACCATCCTCTGTTACTGAGCCCTGCAAATCAACAGCCTGCACTTCAGCAATTTCAGTCTCAGCATCTGCTACCGAGGTTGGAAAAGGTCGTGTGGAGCTGTGTGTCCGAGACCCATTTTCTACCGCAGTTCTATTTAAATCATCTTCACCAGCTACAACATCCACTCCAGCAACGAGCCGTTCCTGTTCCTCAATCAATAGCTTACGTTCTTGTGTTTCAAATAAACGGTTACCAGGAGAGCCTGTGCCATTTACTGCTTCTTTCTGTTCACATTCAGTTGCATTGGAGACGGGAATGTTTTCCGCAATTTCAGATACTGCTGGAAAAGCCCTCTCAGTGTCTGGGCTCCTCTCTTTGTCAGCGGTCGTTACTGAAAGAAACCGTTCAAAATCTAAGGGGGCTGCTTGCGAATTAGCCATGTGTCGACCCATTGTTTTGGTGACAAGGTCCTCAGTTCCAATGTTAATTGCCCCCTGCTGCTGCTGCTGCAGTCTAATAGCTTGCTGGATATCAGAAAGCAAATCCTCTTGTTCTGTGGCTGAATGGAAACTGTATATATCTGTATCAGAGCCAGAGCTGGTCCTTTGTCCGTCCTGTGTCTCCACAGCAGCTGGGACAGTTTCATTTCTGATTTCAAAATGTTCAACATCTGTGTCTGAGAGACCCCCTTCGTCTGCAGAGATGCTTATATCTGGAGTTTTGGTAACAATTGAATGAGTACTGTCCAGCTCTCCAGCCTGCAAGGCCTGGCTTTCCAAAACATCCTCCCGTGAACTACTATTCCCATCTTTAGCCTTGGACAGATTTTTTCTGATCCTCAGATTTGAAAACACCGAGGCCCTCGAGTCCGACTTACCCTTCTTCTTACCGGATTCACTTCCTTTTGCATGCTTCCCCAGTCCCCTTCTGCTTCCCGATACCTTCTTTGTGCCATCCGTATCCCTGGGCCCAGAGACATCCTCTCCTCCTTCATGCACATCACCTGTATTTTTCTTTAGCTTCCCATCTTGATTCCCCATGATTTTTCGCAGTGCAATGCCTTCAGGAATCAAGCCATGCTCCTGGATTTCATTCCTCTGGCCTGCCGGCAAGATCCCCTCTAGCGACCCAGGTTTGTTTTCAAGCGGTGGTGATGCAAGTGAAGCAAATGCTTGCTGTGCCTCTCTCCCATCTGCTAGAGCTGCCTTTTTGCATAATGTGCTGCTTGCACTGGGCTCCGCTGGGACATGCTCAGTACAGCACCGAGAGCTGCAGACAGCTCCTTCCAATGGCTGCTGCTCCCGGAGCCGCCTGCTCTCTGCGCTTCTGCTGCACTCCTGGCTCTTCAGGAAGGATTCTGTGAAAAGTATTTCCTTTATAAAAGTCACTTCTTTTTCCACGGTTTTTATGGCCTGCATTGCAAGCTCAGCTCGTCACCAAATCATTTATAATTTCAGGACTTCGACGTGAAAGTTCCTGGAGGTAAAAAGGAAAAATAAAATAAAAGAAAGTTAAAGCAAGGTAAATTACTCTGCAGTCATTCAAACGAATAAACTAACAACCTCGGAAAGAGAAATATTATGATTATTTAATAGTTTATAAGGTGCTTAAGCATATGCTGCTTTGACAGCTTACACAGTACCTCTGGTGATTTACATATTTACTTTTTAAATGCCTCCAAAACACACCACCATTTTAAAAGGAGAGACATTCTGAAAGTAGATAGAAGAAAGATAATGAACAGAAAGTTCTTTCCACAGTTTTAAAGAGTTGCACTTAAAATTCAATGCATTATGGTAATTACACTATAAAAAAAAACCCTCACAATTTGTATTCTGAGAAGGTAGATATACTATTATTCCCAGGAGCATTGACTCATCAATATTAAAACACACCACTATTGTTTCCCCTGATAAGAACATCTGGCACAAAACAAGACAAAATAAACACGAAAAATAGCAGTATTCAAATGCTACTAAAGAAAAGGATACAATAAAACATTCCTCTATTGTATCCTATATATTTAATAATTGATTGGGACACTGTCACTTGCTAAGTATTTTGGAAGCTTATGCAACAGTTTTCATCAGTTGCTTCTCCTCCTCCCTTTTTGGTTTACATGTATAAGCATCCTTATTTCATAAATATGTTTCATGAACTTCCAGACAGGCACTCCCTTCCACTTAAAAAATTTAGATTTAAAATAACTGGAATAGAAACAGAAGGTCATAAGAATGCCAAATTGCCAAGTTGGATCAGTTCCATAGTTCAATATCTTGGCTCATATCCAGCCAAGAAGTAGTTAGATAGATTTCTATTCATGATTTATCTTCTCTAAACTACCTGGTCTACTAGGTTCAGTTTCTATGAAAGTCTTCACTTATTCTTCACACCTCTGAGCTTCCTTATTAGCTATTTCCCTTTCATTAGATTTCTTAAAACAATACATCGTTCCAAGGAACCATTCCCTAATGGTTTACCTAACTCTTACTTCAGGTATAATTCTCTTCCTCCCATAGGTTTCACTTGCTCCTCTCTGCCTGAAGAAAAATATTATTCACACTTTAAAACTACACACACAGTTTTTTTCAAGGGATGCTAAATACCTTTACAAGTCTAGTCTGTAGGAATTGTTAAATAAGTACTGTTAATTTGGTTTGGAAAGAATAGCACTCAATAATATATGCAAGTAAATTATTCTGATCATAATTTTTTCCTTGTTCTTCTTGGTCACTCACTGCACTGATATAAGTCCTGTTCTGAGGTGTCTGTGGCTTGGCACCAGATGTCTTCTGTGTACAAGAACTTAAATGTTTTAAGTGGATCATATGACTTTGTACACTCAGTGTTTTGTTTGGTTGGTTTTTTTTCCCCTCTCCAGTTTTCACTTAGGTAATGAAGTGATTAATCTCTTTTTATGATTTTTTTTTTTTTTCATTTTTAGCCCTCAGCATTCATAAATATACTAGCAAGAGCTAGGATAGCAAAATCTGCAAGAGTACATTAAGTAATATTCCTTTTTTACTCCATTCCTGCTTTTGCTTTTTGTTATCCTACTTAGTTTCTAATTTGTTGCAGTATTTTACTTTTTAGAGCATTATTATGTACTTGCAAAAGACTTTTGAAAGCTCAGGTGATTTCAGTCCATCTGAAGATACACAGTAAGAATTACCTAAGGCACAGCTTGAGGGAACTGTAGTAGTAGAATACTACCTTGATGGGTATTTTCACTGACTAGAACTGACAAGGATCTACCCCTTGATTACAACTGGAGTAGTTGTAGTTTCCAACCCCATTTGAAAGCTCTTCTGCCACTAAAAAATGCCAGAAATTAACATAGTACAGAAATAATATAAAAATACTGTGGACTGAATGTGTAAGGGAAACAGAATTAGTGTGATGATCTGAAACATTCCCTTTCCTTCCTTCTATGTAAACTGGCATTACAAACTTAACACACACCCATTACAACTAACGATAATTTCACCAGCAGTAATGACACTGCAAATTATGCTGTAAAACCAAGCCATCAACAAAGCTGGAGTTATGACAGCTAAGTGAAAGACTGATCTTCATTTTTAATAAGAAACTAGAAGGTTACAATGGTTTTAATCATGTATCTGCACTATTTTCTAAAGGTTTCCATACAGTACATCCTGATGAATAAGTTCTTAAAAAAAAAAAAAACACATAAATGTATAGACATTACCTGAGTTTAAATATAGTACATTGAAAATTATTCTTTTCCTTTTTTCCTCCAATCTGCGGTTATAATTCTAAAAGCAAAATTACTATAAGAAAAAACACCATTTTCTAGATTGTCCCTCTGAATATGGTATCCTAACCAATCATGGATTCTGACTAGTATTTCTGATCTACATGGGGATGGGGAAAGAGTATCACCAAAATGGACACATTGGTGTGAACAGAGATATGTGAAGGTCGAATAATTTGGTTATTCCACATGAGGCACAGAAAATATGCTAAAAAAAAAAAAGTAGAGGGCAGGGGCAGAACAAAAATTACCCCAAAGTAGCAGTAGTAGATACTACTCTCACTCAGAACTTACAGGAAAGTACAAAAGGTTAACATTAGATGTTAATACTCTGAGGTTTGTTTATTCTCAGAAGTATTTTAGCTTTCGAAAGAAAGTCATATTATTAAAAGTCAACAAGAAACCAGAACATTTTGGCACCAGTATAAGGTACATTTTAACAGCTAAGGATGTATTTGATATTCTGCACCAAAAAAAGAGACTTTCAAGAGAAAGCAGATGGAGAAAAGAGAGGGGTTTAGATACTGGAGAAGCATATTGCATTTTTAAGAGTACCTATAACTCCTTCTCAGCTTGTTACAACTTGTCAACACACAACTGAGGCTAGGCTTGCCTGCCTACCTTATTCAATATTTTTCCAGAGGTCCATCAAAAATACCAAGGGTCAAGATCGCAGGCAAAGGCCTGAGATCTCTCTCAGCTCTCATTCTCCTCCAAAGCTCACATATGAACTGCAACATGCAGAGGAGAGTCAAAACTTACAGCTCAAGATGCATTGTCCTTGCCCTCCAAGACTTCCATGTTAACATATTCCTGTTGTTAGGAAAGCATACCCCTGCTATAAGATTGTAATTATTTTTCAACAAGACAGTTACCACTTAGAACAGCCTCTCTGGAACAGTGACCAAATCATCCCCAACACTCACTGCCGGCCCTCCCGCTCTGCTGTATGGGGAAGGGCTGCAGGCAGCACCAATTGCCCACACCTGGGTGCCAGCCTGGGCCTCCTGGAGCACAGCCAAGGCAAAGTCCTTCCCTGGGTGGGGCTGGGAATGTGGGGGGAGTGTTCTCCTCAGATTCCTTACCAAAAGGCTGGGTGACCAGTGGATACCCTGGCATTTTGGGCTTCTCACAAACTCAGTAGCCTGGGGGGCAAAGAGGGTGCACTTAGGGGACCCTGCCCTCGGAGAGACAACTTTCTTGG
This sequence comes from Rhynochetos jubatus, assembly GCA_027574665.1. Classification (NCBI taxonomy): domain Eukaryota; kingdom Metazoa; phylum Chordata; class Aves; order Eurypygiformes; family Rhynochetidae; genus Rhynochetos; species Rhynochetos jubatus. Next base: position 41,121,123 of record CM050650.1, read on the forward strand.
GGTGGACAAGTTTTCACCATGATTTATTTACTGTGATATTTCATTTTGATCTCAGTAGTAGTCATTGAGTAAATCCCTTTATACTAAAGGTAGTAATGCCCTGTTACTGCCACTGACAGGCACAGTTCTGCTGAGGGCCATGCTGGACAGGGGACCAGCCTTTGGAGCAGGGTTAGGCTTCACAAGTATGATCTCAGAGGAGGGTTTAAGCCACAGGAGTGCTGGTGACATACAAAGTGCCCAAAACAGCCCCCTGGCAATAATGCTGTGGCTGCCAGCAATGAAGCACCATCACTGCTGAGCACATGAGTACAACAAACCCAGGATCCCCAGGATGAGCTGCACCATGTGCCCTGCACATACCCCTGTACTGCATAGTGACTGAGGGGCGAGCTCTGTACATACACTCACAGCCAGCTGTTCCAGGAGCCCAAAGTGGCTGGCCAGGCTATGTACCCGGCTATGTATGGTCTCTGTGAACTCTTCCCTGCTGGGGAAAATCAGCAGCTGGGTTTGACGGAGGCTGCTGTGGGAAGGGCAGGTGCTCTCCTAGGGGCAAGCCACAACATGGTGGCCCAGGACAGAGGCCTGCTGGAGGCAGCTCAGCCTCATTCTGCAAGGCTGCAGGCATGCACTGACTCTGGTAGACCTTCTACCTTGCCTCCACACAGAGAAGGTCTGAGGGTGAGGCAGCAGTAGTGTAAGAGCCACAGCACCATACTGTAGGGCCCAGGTGCCATGGCAGTGCCATGGGAACAGGGATCTGCTCCCCTCAGCACCGTGGCTCCTCCCCTCACTCCATACCCGAGGGCACAGGGCTACTGCTCAGAGAGGAAGTGTAGGGGTAGCTCAGGGAATCATAGAATGGTTTGGGTTGGAAGGGACCTTAAAGATCACTTAGTTCCAACCCCCTGCCATGGGCAGGGATACCTTCCACTTAGACCAGGTTGCTCAAAGCCTCATCCAGCCGGGCTTTCAACACTTCCAGGGAGGGGGCACCCACAGCTTCTCTGGGCAACCTGTTCCAGTGCCTCACCACCCTCTCTGTGAAGAATTTCTTCCTGATATCCAATCTAAATCTACCTGCTTTCAATTTAAACCCGATACCCCTTTTCCTGTCACTACGGGTCTTCGCAAAAAGTCCCCCTCCAGCTTTCTTGCAGGCTCCGTTCAGATATTGGAAGGCTGTGATAAGGCCACCCTGGAGCCTTCCCTTCTCCAGGCTGAACAAGCCCAATTCTCTCAGCCTGTTCCCATAGGAGAGGTGCTCCAGCCCTCTGAGCATCTTCGTGGCCCTCCCCTGGACTTGTTCCAACTGGTCTACATCCTTCTTATGTTGGGGGCTCCACAGCTGGAAGCAGTACTACAGATGGGGGTCTCACAAGAGCAGAGTAGAGGGGGAGAATCACCTCCCTCCACCTGCTGACCACATTTCTCCTGATACAGCCCAGGATACGATTTGCTTTCTGGGCTGCTAACACACACTGCCAGCTCATGTTCAGCTTTTTGTCCACCAGTGCCCCCAAGTCCTTCTCCTCAGTCATCTCCCCAGAAGGCATAATCTACCATTAAATACTCCCTGCCAAAGACATGCTCTGAAGAGTTGGAAATAATTTCCTGTGTCCTCTTCCCCCCTCCCCATCTCTTTCGGCTATAGGGAAAACTGTCTTTTGTGACTTGAGAAGCTCCATAAGACTCACTTCCCCTCTCCAACTGGCAAGGGCCAAGTCAGGAGATCAGAAAATGTGGATTAAGAAACCTTAGTGGCTAGAGATGAAGGTCATTCTGCCCTTTCCTCATTTAGTTTCTAGTGGATAGGAGATTCTGCTTTTTCTTTTAATACTTGTCTGAGCAGTATGAAATCATGCCTCGTGCATTTTATTTATATTAAGTTGATGTGATCTGGATAATGAGAAACCCATTTTACCTATTGAAAGGCTCCTTTTATAAGGAGCTTGAACCTAGCAGGCAATGATCTTAGGTGAGTGTTTGGCTTGCACAGGAGAATATTAGGTGCATGAGAAAAAGGTGACTAGGATTTTCTCCTGCATAATTTCTAGTTAGCATTTAAAATTAACATATCTGAAGAAGCAGGGTCTCCAGTAATGCAATGTTTGTCAACTACTATGTGGCAGAATGCCCACTGGTTAAGAGCAAACAAATCTTTGTGAAGTATTTAATCTCCTGGATTTCTCATCTAAATGCAATAATACATTTATGCACTGTGAAACAGAGTGTTTTTGTTAAAAATACGGTCAGCTCGACATAGCAAAAACCATACACATTCCAACAAGCCATTCTAGTGTTTTCCTCTAACATTTCCATATTCTTGCTGCTGCTTTATTGTAAAATATACTTTTCAACATAAAAGCTATACAGAACCTCTCATAGTTACTTAAATAGAAAGGGTTGGCTGAACAGCTGCATACAAAACCCTGCCAGCATTCCAGAGATGCGTGCATTGTGGGTCAGGGTCAGGTCACAGGGACAGTCTCTGAAAACCCAGGCCTCTGCAGATACTGCGGCCAGGGCTGTGTTTGGAGCACAAAAGTTACTACACTAGTATTGTAACCTAACCTGAGCAATAACAAAGTGTTAAGGTCTGTTTTATTCCCTATTGCAGGCTGAAAAGTGAACCGGTTTGTGGCATATTTCCCACTTTTCCTTGCACAAAGTTCATTTCAGACAAATTTTATTTCAAATGCAGATAGCCAGCAGTTGATTGGTAATATATGCTAAGCAAATTTAATCGAATACAGTGTAGGCTGCATCATGAAAAAGAAATAAAATATCTGCTGATCAGACTATCAGAGAAGGACAGATAAGACAGTTACAACTATTTAAACTACTGTAAAGTACAGTAAAAAATCAGAGTAGAGTGTAAGTTACAATTTTCATTTTCTAAGGGAGTGAAATTTATGCAGAGTGTTTCTTCAGACCTCATAATAGCTTTTGAACACAGCAGGAAACATCAACCAAGCTTTTAAGATAAAGACCATTAAACCCCTACAAACTTCACACGCATACAGAATCAGTATTTGGGGGGAGGAAGATAAGCAGAACTGACTGTGTCAGTCAAACAGGATTCACATAGTTTAGGAATACCCACCACAAGCAAGCATTTCACAGGGAAAATGAGAACAGAAGAGGTTTACTGAACCAGAGGATAGAGAAAGGAAAAAGAACACAAATCAGTAGGACACTGGGCCTCCTCATTTTCATTCCTTAGAGAAGAACATATTCTGTTAAATCAAGCAGAAAATTATGTATTGTCTTTTTGGATTTCTTGGAAAACTCCCAGAGTACCTAATGACAGGGTTGAAAAATGCAGACTTTGATCATATCAGTGAACCTTTCTGCCTGCAGAGAGTCCAAAATGCCATGAAACAATATCAGATTTTTGAGCCTCATCTTTTTCTATAGGACACAAGGTATTAATTTAAGTACTTAGGGCCCTAATTTTATTTTTTTTTTTTTACTGCAGCAAGTATCTAGTAGTCTATCTGCTAGTCTGAAGGAAAAGTTGAAAAAGATCAAGTTGTTTTCTAAGGTTTTTCTCTGCATTTTTTAAAGAGTCCGGTGACATGATTTGTTTTTAAAAATATACAGAGACCAAAAAATAAAACAAATCAAAATTTTTTATCCTCTTCTTTTAGACATCAGCTCCTCTTCTATTGCAGACATTCACACACACACATGCATGCACAGGTTTTGGGTCAAATGTAAGAGAAGATTATTAATCAGCTTTCAGTTCTTTTCAAAATAGCAAGCATCGCCTTATTAATTGTCATAAACATGTTCCCCCTAGAGAGAACAACCCTGGATCAAGCTCACTTTGTAAATCACCTGGGGAAGTTTATAAAATGGGATTTTTTTTTAAGATAAGGCAGTATTCTTGTAGGAATTTATTGCAAGGTCTCAAATACATTTATTAATTAGAAAATATTTTTGATAGTATTTCCATAATCAGATTTGGGATTAAACAAATCCAACCTGTTCAGATAAGAAAGAACATCTCTTTCCTATCTTTGTTTTAATTCAGTATAGAACATTAGTGAGGTGAACACTACTTATACTACTGAACAAATGTGTATGCCCCCATGTGTTTGACAATTCATAGGGTGAAGGCTTTTGCAGCTGAAATTAATAAAGTGTACTGAAACTAAGACTACAAAACATCATCCAGTACTGTGAAAGATGAGCACTAAGAAGCCAAAAGAGAAAGAAGGTCTGAGAAAACCAAAGCAATGCTGAAGTAGTATGTGTAACTTACATTAGTGTCTCATGGGTTTACATCTTATTGTGAACCTTTGCTATTGTCACATGATAACATCCCTGTCACATGATGCTCCCTGTTGGAGCAAGTCCAGAGGAGGGCCACAAAGATGATCAGGGTGCTGGAGCACCTCTTCTCTGAGGACAGGCTGAGAGAGTTGGGGTTGTTCTCTTCTCTCTGGAGAAGAGGAGGCTCCAGGAAGACCTTATAGCCACCTTCTACTACCTGAAGGGACCTACAAGAAAGATGTAGGGAGTCTTTTTATAAGGGCAGGTAACGATAGGACAAGGGGCAATGGATTTAAACTGAAAGCAGGGAGATTTAGATTGGACATCAGGAAGAAATTCTTCACGGAGAGGGTGATGAGGCACTGGACGAGGTTGCCCAGAGAAATTGTGGATGCCTCATCCTGGGAAGTGTTCAAGGCCAGGTTGGATGAGGCTTTGAGCAACCTGACTTAGTGGATGGTGTCCCTGCCAGTGGCATGTGATTTTATGATTGGTAAGTCATCCATACAGGGGGTCATAAGTGCTGTTTTCAGATTTCTGCCTTTATTTATCTCCACAGTACAGTCCAAACTGAAATTGATATACCAATTATGACATTTCAAGTTCATGCCTTGAGTATCCAGGGTAGCTACTGCAGCAAATAACCTCAATAGATGCAGTCTCTAGCATTTATACTGCTAAGAGCTGCCAATGCACAGTGAACTGTATTCTCCACTACAGGGTGTGGTTGCTTGAGATCTATTCTTTCGGAGCTTTCTTATGTAGAAAAAAGGCTAGCTCTAGAACTGTTCATCCCACCTAAGTTTAATTTCCTGAACTGAATTGTTTGTACAGAATACTAGTTGCTTCCACTAAGTTCCCATACAGAGGATACAAGCAGATCAGTTTTCTGAATAACCCACAAAGTACCCCAGAACTGGATGTTGTTATTGGTGAAATTAACTTGATCTGTATTCAGGTATTTTGTAATTTGCTTGTTCTGTTAACTCTGCAGTGTAGTAAAGCAGCTGGCTTGCACAACAGCCATTGTTAATCAGCCATAGCAGCACAGGACATCAGCTGGGCTACAGATCCACCTAAATACAGTACTTGGTAATGCCCTAGCAGTCCTGGCTGCCAGACTAGGCTGAACTAGCTCAGGTAGGTCTTACCTACAGAAAGACAGGTGCAACTATATAAAATAGTCTCAATTCATAACTTATGTTATTGTCTTTGGCTAGGCCTTAGCATGAGGGACCCAAAGCCTAATTAGCACAATGAATTCCTGCTGGTTTAGTTGTTAAAATAGCCTTCCTTTTCTCAGCTGAATAGTTATTATGATAAGCCAAGTTCTGGTGCTGATAGTCTTTATAAAGCAAATTCATTGCAGATGAACAGCTGGCAATCTATTTGACTACAGTAAGACAAAGGAGTCATGGTGCAGCTGAATAACCTAGATGCCCAGATAAAGGTCAGGAAATTTGATTAGGATGATGATGTTTTCATATCAAAAGAATTACATTATACATAGAGGCTACCATTGAACTACAGCTTTTATAGGGCAACTGGTGTGATCCAGTTAGGGAGTGAAAAGCCCCTCCCATGAGCAACAGCAAGTTAAAATTCTGCCATAACACTTTTCTGCTCCCTATACCCATGCCCAATTTCTCATATTCTTATGCATTTCTTCCTCAACTTCAACATCTTCATCTGGCCAAGTATCTAATATCAACTATCCTACTGAGTTTCTTGTCCTGAGCAACTCTCCTTTGACTTCACCTCCTTGACTGTATCCAAGAACTTTTTGTTTGATGTCTCATCTTGTTACATGATTTCTTCAAGGCCATCCACAGACCAAGAATGTTCTCAATATGGTGGGTGATCTGCTTCTGGCTACAAAATGGCACTTCTTCTCCTTTACTTGTTTATCTTCTTTCATTTCTTTGTCTGAAATTGTTGATCACTTCAAAGACCTACATTAGTTTGCCAGTTTTTATACACACTTTCACTTTCAGTGCCATTTCTTCCTTCTGTTAACCATCCCCATTCTCTCTTATGTGTGTTAACTGTTCAGTCCTTAAATGGTGTATCACCGCGTCACTCTCCTGTCTCTCAATCTAAAATCTTTTTCACTGTAGCTAAATCCACATCTGTGACTATGATGGAAGGAGTTATTTCCATCTCTTGATAGATAGCCAGTAGTAAGTGGAAGATTGTAGGACTGAACATTGCCTTCATTCATCCATTACTGTGGGTAAGGAGTGCAGTGAAATGATTTCACAGTTGTACAACTCAAATATTATAATTTCTTTTACTTCTCTCTTCCATATCCTGGCTCTTGGTTAACACCATTAAACGTTAATGGCCATGTCTTTCAAATAATGTCACGACATGACTGACCTTATAAAGGACATTTTGTATTCATCATTGATTTTGTCTGTAATTCTTACACAATATACTTTAATGTCATGTAGCAGATTCATTTCACCTTTGTGGGAACCCTGAGTTGGCTTCTAGTCTTCTGTGTCACAATCCAAACAGAGCTGTTCAGAAAAAGAAAGGAAAGGATTAAATATTTGCCTCACTATCTTTTTATAGAGAATTTCCACTGAGAAAACACATAGAAAAGAGATTATGAACAATTACATTTAACTACTATAAGCTTCAATTCTGAGGAAAAAAATAAAAGCAAACTGTGGAGAGTTGTAATTCAGACAGTGCTTGCATTATGTCTCAAGGTCTTAATTTCTTCTAAAACATTTTAGTTGAAGACATCACAGCCTAGAGTACTTTAGGAAATTAGTTATGGAACCTGAAAATAGTACCAAAGCATTGATTTATGCAACAGTTGGCAAGAAAACTTTCCAGCAAATATTTTATTATGCTATATCTCCACCCTTGTCAATGTCATCATATTAAGAGCTTCCATAATATTGTTTAGGAAATAGAGCCATTCCTAACATCCAAGCTGGTCAACCTCAGTCATCAGATGACATGAGATCTATCATGCCCATTTCACTTATGTTCAGGGAAGTTGTTTAAATAAAACACATTCAAATGCTCAGCAGCACTCATAAACTTGACCTAAAGAGTGTTTGTGTGAACTGCCAATATAGCAGTTAATCTTTTTGTATATGTGTACAATGAGAAGGATGAATTATGCCCTAAGAGGGGTTACCTTTGTTTTTTACATAAGGTACTCAACATTGAGGAAAAAACCCACTTCCTGCGGAAAAAGATTACATGTTCAATTAACAGAATTCTGATGGTCTTTTCTGAGCCAGCTTAGTCTTACCTGGGGCATAATTACAGGAAATGTTTGCTTTACTAAAGTAGGGTTAGGCTTCTATAGTGTAGATTAAGGAATGACACAAAAAGTCTTCTCATGGCTCAGGATTTAAATGGGCTATTCACATTGTCATCTGGTACTTGATTTGCCTTTGTGCCAGAAATCTACCCAATATCCACAGATACTGAAATATTTCAGGATATATAATCTTAAAAAGAAAATTGGGGATTGGACGGATGGTACATCTGGTTCAACATCACCACTGCCTCCTCTAGCAGTGGTCAGTACGATGTTGCAGGAAACACCTTAGAGTTAAGCAGTGGTAAATTTTATTCCCCAAATCTATCATCCAGAGTAATGTACATCCTTAGATAAGGGAGTGAGTTTGTTTGAAGTCTTACAATCAGTCTTGTGCTGTAATTCAGGGTGTTCTTGCTATCAGGTTAGCTGCATTTTTCACTCATGGACATGTCACTTAAAGTGGGACCAATTGTACCACACACTAAGCAAAATGCTACAAGCATACTGTTCCTACCTCAGAAAGCTTACAGTCTAAGTAGACTCACATGAATAACCTCATTAACTCAATTACATGTGTTCGCTTCCCCTTGCCTTTCACTGCTTTTGGGTTTGCACCACAGTGCAGTAAAGGGGCATTTGATGGACAAGTATCAGTAGTCTTTCATAAATTATGAACTCAAAAAAGATTCTTGATGTGGGAAGGATTCACATGCTGGCTTAGTAAAATTAAGAGGTCATTCCATGTGTATAGCACTACACAAGAACATGTAAAGGTAGGAGAGGAAAGAGTATTAAATCTGTCAGCACTTTCAAAGCAAAGGGCAATAAGCACCAGAAAGGCTCAGGACAGCACAGAGCATGTGTGTCACTGACATGGGATGAATCTGACATGAAAAGCTCAATCACAATGTAGTGTTATAAGGAAGGGAAGGAAGGTAAAGGAAGAATTGGAAAAGGAAGAGAGATTGATCTCCCATCTTTTCTGTAATACATCATAAGAGAGCATTGCCTTGAACTGTCTGGTTCTGGGGTGGCTTGACTGTGGGCCTAGACATTAGCCTCGTGTTTTCATTTCATACAAACACATGAGTCCTCAAGCACTGAAAGACCAAAGACCAACCTTTGCTGCCTCACAGCTACCAAAGTACTGGACTTCTCCTGCCCTATTGCGGGAACAAAATCATTCATCATCCTTGTTGCAGGATCTATATTGACATTAAGCTCTAATATAGATCAAAGCACACTACTGCACACTAAACACTCTGTAAGCACAGCAGAAGACAAGGTTTGGGGGTTTAGGGGGTTTGGTGGGTGTTGTGGGGGTTTTTTTTGGTGTTTGTTTTTGGGTTTTTTTTTTTTAGTTTTGGTTTGGCTTTTATTCTGTTTTGGGTTTTCAGTCTGGGTTATAGAAAGATTACATATGTAGCAGTAATGAGCAATATTAGAAAATATACTTATCTGGCAAGATGAAAATCTTACATGAGCCTAAGAAACAAGGAATACAAACCTTGACAGAATATATACAGACAATTAATCCATGCTGTTATCTGTTCCATGCACTGTTATTCACTCCCATTATGGGCCATTCATGATGCTATTATTTTTCTTCCAGCATCATGTCAGTATCTGATTAGACATGAATAAGCTTCTTCTATCTCCTCTGACTTAATACTAATCTAAAATACCTCAAGTGCCACAACAAGGTTCTAAGCAGTAATATTTCTGCATGAAATTCTGCATTATTGACAGCCTGACATTTCTCCCAGCTGTGTCCCAGAGAGGAAGTCAAATGGCTCTCTGCTAAACCACAGTTCACAAGGTTGTCCATACAGGCAGGAATAAGTGAATTGGAGATAGCTTTGAATTAACATCAGCTTAGTAGTATGCAGGATCTAAGATTTTTCTGAAAACAGAAGTAAAAGGATTTCGATATATATGTATGTATTTTCTTTTTAAAGATACATTTTTAATTCAACTCATACAGTCCTCAGCAAAGCTACAGCTTCTTAAACTAGCATCAGCCCAAATAAATTATTAATAAGGTTGCTTTTGTTGCCAACTGCAGCCCCAACTGCATGGAAGATTTCAGAGAAACCTTAAGGCAAAACCCACCAAAAAAAAAGGTTGTCTTCTTTTATAAATATACATGTATCTCGACACAGAGGCATTGTTCCTTCATTTGGGGTCTGCTCCAGCTGTGTCCTAGAACCCTTGATACTCCAGTTGGTGTAGCTTGAAATTAATAGATCCTGCCTGCTGATTTCTGAGGAAGGCATACAAAGAAAAGACAGAAATACCTTGTTCATGACCTAGAAAACTATTCATTATGCAAATATTAACGTGTAGTATAGTTTATGTTTCAAAAAGACAGAATGTCAAGTTACTTAAAAATTCCTTTAATTATAGTGTCAATGGTGAGTTATTCATATTCTTTGTTGATTATGTTTCATTCCACATTCTCTTCTATTTCTATTATGAAAATAAGTGCAGAGAAGAAAGCCTTGAAATATTTATGCGGATAAGTAAAGGGAGCTTCAGAGAACATAACTTTAAACTCTATTAAAAAGATAGCCTGTATGTAAACTGCTATACTACGGAGTAGAACATTGCTGAAACAGTCATAACGTTCCAATAGAAAAGGTAGTAAAAGCTCAGGCTGTTGCATGAAGCAGAAAAACCTCCAGATCAGAATGTAATTATTAAAGCATTGGAGTGAAATTCATTCAACACAATGAAACAGAGTTTTCTTATGTTCAGATGTTAACACATCATCATAGGTAATTTAGCAACAGTAAGATTAAAGTTTTGAACATATAAACATTTGTTGACTTCAGATGGAACAAACTCCTTTTCTTATGCTGAGAAAAACAAAAAAAAAAAAAAGGTCCAGGTTAGGGCTGTATATATATACACAAACTGCAAAAGTCATTGTGTATATTCAGTATGATGAACTTTGAAAGCTGCTGGGTTTTGGGGTATTTCTGAGTTGTCATCAGATGACCAAGACTGAGGTACATTACAGACATTATGTAGACACTGAGTGTGATAAATGGAATTGATTACAAGACTCTTTCAGAGCTATCTAAAATAAGTCTTCCTTATTTAAATGTCACTTATTTAGCACATCTCAATTTTTGTTTCATAGATCTATTTGTCTAATGACTACATGAAAGTACATTCAACATCACTTTTTTCTGTTAAAACAATTTCTTAGTAAAACCTCAAATACAAGATGCTTCTGAATTCTCCTGCATTCTTGAGCACAGCTAGTTCCTACAAGCACACAGATGTAACTGGACAGTGTGATATTAGTTATCCCAACAGTTTGTGGCTTTTGCACGTATTTCAGACTGTTTCTGTTGCTAGAAGAAATATCCACAGAAACTGGGCTTATGTTGTTACCTCATTTATCATGCCAAACCAGATAAAACAGGTCTGATGTACTAAGCCGCCTACTTGGTTGGTTATTTTTAAACACTAAGGGTATAGCTTCTTGTCTTTCATAAGATTACCCCCCCTTGACACCTCTAGACAACTCCTAAATTTGTAGCAGTTAGAAATGATAAGGATCCAGCTTGGGGAGATCAGTTGCAGATCTTGGAAGATTGAGCATGAGCTGCTGTAACACCTCATTATATGCTATTTGTTTGTTTAACGCACTCATCATGTTTTTCTTGGAGGATTTGTGTTTAAATAAAAATCTATATCCAGCACAGATAGGGTGAATACAAATTGTTTGACACTACACCAAGGCTATTTTGGAAACATGATATAAGCCTCCTTTGTCAACTTAATTGAGTACTTATTTTTCTTAGTTTACCCCTACCATGTCCCCTCTTGAAGGGCACACAGGAAGGAAAAGAACTTCTGTGATGAAAGAAAAGGAAAAAAACAATCCATCCATTCAGCAAGTAGCCTGAGTCCCATGAACATAAGTTAGTCAAGTGTTACAGGGGCAGCCTGAGGACCCTGCCGTGTAGTCACTTGTGTAGGAACACAAGTGTTCTACTGAAGCAGCAAACCTCCTGTAACTATGGTGGAGGAGCTTCATAAGCAGCTAAGGATTCAGTTATGTATTTTCTGCTATGTTTTTAGACTTTTCAGTTTCTCTCAAAGTATCTGCATGAGTCCATGTGTTATGTCTGAAATATATTTAGCTACACTACCACTTTCGGAGCTAAAATTCAAGTGTATGCCTGCAGCTGCTCCTAGTCCAGCCATCTCTGGCTGGCACACTTTGTCTTTGATGCCACCCATGCAACACATCAAGTAAGTCTCATTCCCATGTACATAGAGTTCATCTCCTTCGTAGCTATAAATGCCCCTTACCCTTATGCACGGCTGGTTACTGCATGGCATTCCTTCTACTTAGAGGGTGGAAAACCTCCTAAGAGCATAAGACCATTCAGAACTGCTCCCTGGGGTGGCTATAAGTTAACCCCTTAATTCAGCCTTCCTTCGTGCAAGATAATTACAATATAATCCCGGGAGAGTTTCAGATACTGCCAGAAACATGTGAACCAGTTAGACTTGTGTCCGGCTAGAATCCTTATTTAACAGCTCATCGCGTTTTTCCTCACCTCTTGGACTATTTATAAAACATACTTCTATTAAAAGTAATAATAATAAAATGGTCATAATGCAACCTTACCTTATATCCTGCCAAAATGTATTCTGATGTGGATTCGGCAACTTCTACTTGAGTTCAGTAGTAACATTTCCACACAGACTATACTTATATGAGAGTCAGAGTGTCTGGCTTTTTTGCTCTGGGCATCATTTCCAGTCACATGAACTGGGAACAGCTTGATTCAGATATTAACAGCCACTGACGTTTGCATGAATGTTGTTTAAAAATCATAAATGCCTTGAGAAATTTCACTGCTTCAAAGGCTTATGAAAAAAGTTATTGAAAATATGGTATGCGTGAACAGTAGCACAACATAAATGTTCATGGTAACATGATACATAGCTATATGGTATGTTATGGAGCAAACCAATAAGTTTTGTCCTGCCTTTCATGTTTTTACAGGCTCACTGATGTAGGATTTGTGTGCAAATCAGGAAAGAATCACCCCTTTTGATTGTAAAAGGATGTCAGGTTTTGAGAAAGTAAACAGGACGAATTCCACCTCTGGATGACAAAAGTGATGAATTAGAATAAATCTGTGATTGGCACCTAAGCTTTCAGTAAACTCCCTTCACTTCCTTTGAACACATTTCTCAGTTTTGTAAGGGGATTTGTTTTTATTGCCTTGGATTTGTAGGAGCTCTCCATCAGGTTTGCAACACTGGGGAGGAGGGAGGGAGGAGGGGAGGAAGGAGAGGGAAGGAGACAGATTTGTGGTTTACATTTCATAGGTCTGTAGTAATGGAGATGCTCAGAGTTTAGCTCTCATTTGTTCCAATTTATTTCAGTCTCCGAGGAAGTCTCATGTTCAGAAGGTGACCTCAAGGGGCATAGCTATGTCCCTGAATCATTGTATCACAGGATCAGAGGTAGCTGGGTCCAAGCATCTCACAGACTCTTACTCCTCCCTGTGTAAATGGAAGTTATATAGGCTATTTTAAGCCTTCCTTTATTTTCTGCACTCTGTGGTCTTTTAAAGTGAACCAAAACTATTGAAGACTTCATGAAGCCTACAGGGAACGTTCAGAAGTCTCTAAATCTTTTGCCTCTTGACACCAGTAAGAGAAAAAACCAAAACACCTGAAACCCAATTAAAACTAGATGCATTAAAGCAACACATGCACATTGTCCCTTTATAACCTTTACACTGTTCTGGGAGAATAATATTGACTTTTTTCTAAGAGGACACAGAGAAAAAAGGAAGTCATATCATTCTTTCCTCTTTCCCCATTAGCATGGTGCCCACAGCTCTTGCACCTTCAGCCAAGAGATGACCAAATAACTAGCAAACCAAGCTTTCGTGCTATGAGCAGGAAAGAAAAGAAATTGATAGGTGTGCAGTGGGGCAGAGCAGCAGTTCCAACACAGCTAGTAAATACCTGCTGTCTAACGTATGCTTTGAACGAAAAGCCTATGCACGTTTTGTGGATGTCAGACTTCCTAACTATGGGCAGATTACTTGTGTCGTACTTGCACATTAAGTCAAGCCAACATTTGCCAGAAATGGGCTGATTTTGTATGTTTGGTATGGACAATCAAAGGAAAGAACCAAAGCCATTTACTAAGAGAAAATCTTAGCTGGACTTTTTTTTTTTTCAGAAGCTGATGTCTAATTTTGTGATCATGTGCCTCAAAGATGAATTAATGTTAGGAAACTCCCCCTTCATATGCATTTTTGCTACAATACGTATGTTAGACTGAATGAGTATGAGCTACCCAGAAGTGGCTTGGGTATGCAGTAGGTAGTGTTTCAGTAAGGCTACTATCTCTGTGGTGTAGTATCCACACTGGCAGATCTGTCTGATTCCTGCAAATAAGTAAGAATAGATGTAATTTTCTCTTTCAGGTAATTTTTCCAAGCAGATGATCTGTAATGCTTGGCAAAAAACTAGATCCATCATAAACCTATATACACATCACAAAAGGTAGCTATGAGTGAGTAGAATAGTTGTTTCACTTAGTTTGAAAGCATGAGAAGATGTTACTGTTTCTTTGTCATATCTTCAGTCCAGGTTACAGTTAAAGAATTAGGTGTTCCTCTAAAAAAAACAAACATAGTTTTAGCTGACAGATGTGAAATTTCGTACTCCAGAAGAATTCCAGCAACCTTCAAATGCAGTCATAGAAACATCACAGTCTTCCTGCTTCATGAGGATTCTTCCCTAACTCAAGATTTAAAGGAACAAACCTAAAGGAGATTAGTTATCTCACTATTTTCTCCCCCCTACATTGACTGCATCATCATTATTAAGATACTGAAGACAACATAACTCTCTGAAAACACCACAGTCCAAAGGAGAGTGATTTATCCTGCCCGAGTAGTTTAGTGAGATTATCGTGAAGACACCATTTGAGATTATTTCACAAAGTCAGCTCATGAAGTAATAAATGATGCAAAGATATTTGGAGGGAGGAAAATAATGCAAGCAATATAAGAAGCTACAGGAGGGCCAGAAAATATCTTTTGTATTAAAAAAAAGAAAACAAAAACCAAACATGTGACTAAAATGGTAAGATTGTTTTTAAAAAATTAATGGGAAACCTTCCTTTTGAATTAATTTTGTCTGTCAAACAGTTGCAGCAGTAATTTAAGTGGAGACTGAATATGCTCCAGCTCACCAGACTGCAGAGCTCCCCTCCAGTTCAGCTATCAGACTGTGTGCAAGGTCCTTGGAATTTATGATCCAGGTTTCAGTCCCCAGGGGAGGGGTATTCACTGATCATTTACAGACACACATGTGGGGGGATTTTGTGTCTGTAGCACTACAGGAGTTAATTTAACTGCAGGTGCAAGTCAGAAATTGCTCCGAACCTGTTTTCCTCCAATTATCAATTAATTCTCTCTTAATGTTAAGACAACGTCTATCAAAACTGATGCCCTACAAGGAAAGCTTACCCCCTGCATTGAGGTATATGCTACAACATATATCTAGGTTCTAGTCAGTCAAGAGGGGAAAGCAGATTTTAATTTGTTGTTTCTACACATCAGGGAAAAAAATACAGTGAAGTCACCATATTTAGTAGCAGTGTCTAGGAAACCACAATGATGGAAGAGCCAGAGGACCAGTTTTGTTTGTTTTCTTGGGGGTTTTGTTTGTTTGTTTTTCCCAACTGGCACAGAACACAAATACAACTCCATTGTGCTTTTGTGAAATATAAATAGAAGATAGTGTGCATTAAAAATATTGCCCTGCCAAAAGTCCTGCCCTAGGGTAGAAATAGAAGGATGCTTTTTTCACTGTTCAAAGTAGTATCTAGAATGAGATTAAATGAGAGTGGTTGCCTTTCCCTCCCACCCACAAGATGTTGAAGGCAAGCTAGAAATGTTATTTCTTGAAACTGAGTCACCAGGTACAAAAGATTTTGTGAAAAATCTTTCAGAGGCTCTCAATATTAAGAAGTCAGAACTCTTCTTTCTTTAGGTAACACAGTCTCCTTAGAGGAGGTGATTGTTACAGCCAAGTACCCTGTGTTACAGCCTTGCTGGTGGCCCTCCATATGCTGGAAATCAAGTTACATTACATTTTGAAGGATATATTAAGTGCCCACCATGTTCTAATCTTTGTCCCATTACGAAAAATGGGGCTTCAGGACTGAAAGCCACACAGCATGAAACTTCAGAGCTGTGACTCAGAGAGCATCAGCTCTTTCAGAAATGTAAAGCATCAGACAATAATTTTAATATAAAGGAATATGTTCAGTAAAATACACTTTCTTTTGCTTGAAAATTCAGCACAGAGCAGGCTCTTTCAAACTGCTTTCAAATCCAGTGATATAACACTTGATCCGATTTCTCAGTTCTGCTAGATGTGTGATGGGCCAGATATGCCATTATTTGTGATGATCCAAGCACTGAAATTCTTGCATACAGAAAACTTAAGTATTTTAAACTGAGTTGCTGATCAAGTCAGAAGAGGATCACACCTCAGTGGAGGCACTCAAAGGACACAGAGAAAATTATGCCAAATTATGGAGCAACATGAAGGTCTGCGCTTCCATTATTACATCTCAGAAGTGTGTTTAACTTTACACATACAGGGAGAGAAAAAGAAAAATCTCCTAATGTCCTATCCTTTTTTTTTTTTTTTTTTTTTGGTGGGCATTTTGACAGATAAATCATCTCTCTGGCACAGAAACTCACAGGAAATTAAATTATAAATCTCTATAAATATGTCTTTAGTTTTTAGTCTTTATTTTACCTTCTGGTCATTATTTCAAACCCTGAAATACTGCTGAACACACTGCTTTGTCAGAGCTCCTACAGAGCAAGTTAAGGTAGCTATTTTGCATAAGCAGGTTTTTTATATGATATAAAGCCTCCTCAGAACACTGAATGGATGTTATTAAATTTTATGGTAACTTGTACAGAGATAGCACTCATTTTATGGAGACAGAGAGAGTCATAAAACAATTAGAGTATGAGTTTGGCCTTTACATCATATTCTGCGTTTCAAAGACTGAGGCAGAATTCCCAAAAACATCCTACATTTTTTGGACAGACAGTACTACTGTTGAAAAGGCATGTTGTTACCTTAAAAAAAAATTGGACAGCGGAAATGTCCAGAAGTAATACAGAATATGTCTACCATAACTATACTAATGGGAAATCATGCAATTCTTGCTCTCAGTAATAGACCAAAACAGAAACTTCTCTTCTCCACTAGCTGCTGTCAGCTGCAGGAAATATCGTCATGCAGAATTTCCCTATGGCTTTTCCATGTATGCAGGTTTGAGGAGAACCATAATCCTGGTTTGTGGGATATATTATATTACCTCAGAAATCAGGTGCATGCTAGTGAATATACTTCCAGTTTTAACACTCTGCATACTGGGTCTGTCATGCAGCCTCTAAAAGAGAAGAATTTGTGCGATGAGGGAAAGAAAGCAAGAAGATAAAGAGAAGATAAAAGTTATACTGATCATTAAGAAAATGAAGCTGTTGCCTTTGTTTATAGAAAGCCATAGAATTGTTTTTGAACCACTGCAAGGATTGGGAAAGTGTTTCACAGTTCAAATTGAAAATGAATTCTAGCATCTGTCATCATTTCCTGAACAGATCCCTAGGTGAAGCACTGGAACAGGTTGCCCAGAGAAGCTGTGGATGCCCCATCCCTGGCTGTCTTCAAGGCCAGGCTGGATGAGGCTCTGAGCAACCTGATCTAGTGGAGGGTGTCCCTGCCCATGGCAGGGGGGTTGGAACTAGATGGTCTTTAAGGTCCCTTCCAACCCAAACCATTCTGTGATCCTATGATAATTCATGCAACTGAACTTGTAAGTAACACTTGGCATGCTCAGCAAACACATGAATCAGGAGGGGTAGAGCAACAGCAGCAGAAATCTCAGAGGTGTCTTGTTGTTGTGTCCCTTTCACAAGCATGGACAGACAACGTGCCTTGCCAAAGCTGTCCAGCAATTTGGAGACAGAACTGCCTCGAGCCCAAGGCCTATGTCCAAGTCACTTAAGACCTCAGTCCCTAAAAGAAACCCGTTACTTTAACCAAAGCTGTGTCCCTGTTTTGAGGTCCCCAGCTGGTCCTCAGACTCCACTTCTCAGAAAGGTCTAAAGCTGTGCCTGTTTGCTAGCACAATTTGCAGCAAATAAGATAAACAGTTCTGTTTAAGGACAAAGAGACAAAGATGTGGCCGTAGACACAACCATCTCCTTTTAACGTTCCTCATGTAAGAGATGAAAATTCCTTGTCTGTGAGGCCACAGAGAGATTCTATAACATTTGGTTACAAAAGCATATCCTGCCTAAAGCTGAAGCTACAAGTGCTGCGACAGACTTCCTTGCATTACCTTTCAAACACAGAACTTTGCTACTGGCAAAAGCACGTTGTTTTGCTGTACAGTTTGTATGCCTACATGCCACTCCCTGCCTATTCTCTTCTTCTTCATTCAGTGCTCAGTTTCTTATTTAAAACCCACAAGTTTCCTATGCACATTTTGCTCCATCCTCAGTAGCCTATGGATGTTTTAAAATATATGCATGAAATAAGTGTTTCCATAAATATTCCCAGCGTTGTACTTGATAACCTCCTATTATTTTCATTTGTAATAAAGCAAGATACATTTTGCTTCCAGTTAAACTTTTCTACCCTTAAGATATAAAACATTAACTGTATAAAAAACATGGTTAAAAGACCCAATTGCTTCTGTTCACAGAAGGCGTCTTGCAAGAAATCTTCATGGTGTAAATACAACTTGTAACAGAGAGAGTACTGGATAAAAATTAGAATAGCTCACAAAACCCCCAAACATTTAAACAAACATATAAAGATTAATTTCTTAAACCTGTGTCTTGGCTCCAGTGGAAATCTAAGGAATTCACTAAAAAGACTTACCTTCAGAAGAATCAGCATGGAGGCTCTTGTGGCGATTTTACCTGATACGTGATCATAGCAAGGCTTAATGCTGACTCCCTCCACCCCTGTAGTGATCAAAAAAAAAAAAAAAGAAAAAAAAAAAAGCCAAAATCTAAGCACTCTGTGCTTGGTTTAGTCAGGAAAGGGTTTATTTTATCCACAGTGGCTGGTATGAAGCTATAAGAACAGTACTGATAAGGAGTCTTTTTAGCTGGTGCTGGGGAGTGCTTGCACCAAGTTCAAGGTCTTTCCCAGCTTCTGATACTCACTGTGCTCCCAACGTTCTCGTTACAAGCAGCGAAGGAGTATTTCATTCCATAGTACGTCACGCTCAGTACATGAGCGGGGAGTGGGCTCGGGGCCTAGAACTCTCTTTTGCTAGCTCCCGAACTTTTTTACTCTTTTGCTAACTATTTTGCTAACTTTTTTGATAGTTCCTTAGCTCCTCTGTCAGCTGCTTGGCTAACTCCTTTGCTTGCTCGCTCGTTAGTGAGTCGGTTGGCTTTCCCAGTCGTGCTGCCGTTCATGGGGCTTGTTCAGACTCTGCTGCGATCATTCTCCAGCTCCGTCTCTCCAGCTCTGACTCTTGCTACTCAGGACCTGCCTGTGCATCGCTTGGCGCATGGTGAGCAATTGCATCATATGTTCTATTTTCTATTATTTTAATTACTTATTATTAGTAATATCACTACAATATTCATTTATATTCAATTAGTAAATAGTTCTTATCTCAATTTTATGAGCCTCCCTGTCTTTTCCTCTGATTCTCCTCCTCCACCGTAGGGCGGGAGGAGAGTGGGGGAGGTATGCAAGTGGCTGCGTTGTATTTTATTACTAGCTGAGGTTAAAACACAACATGCTCCTATAGGTTTGGCAAACTGAAGAACAGTAACATCTGGCTTTTTGCCTGAAATTAATTGGAGAAATGTATTACAGGCTGTGCTCTTATCATCAGCTGCCAAGAAGCATTTGGATAATGCTTCTTTACAAGAGGAAAAAGAAGGATATTTCTTTCTCTTTCCAGAGCTCTGCATGTACCAGACAACACTGTCAAGAAACTAGCAATTAAGAACTGACAGGTGAATATCAGGGAAAAAAGGTTATACCATTTCCTTATCCTTTAAAAAATGCAATCCCAAATGTAGAGGGAGACAATCACCTTTTCCTATGGATTTCAGGGTGAAGAATCCAGTTGATAAAGTTACAGCTATAAGATGAACTGAACCCAGCACAGATACTTTGCCTAGGTATCTGCTTTGAGTACTGAAAGTTAGACCTCCTTTTTCCTCTATTTATAGATAATGTGTAGGAATTAACATTTCTGCAGGGCTGTGAAAGGCACCTGTGACAATTTAGAATCCCTCCTGGGCTGCCACAGGTGTCCCAGGGCCTGTGCCAGTGCTGCCTTAAGGCTGTCAGCAGAGGATTTATGTGTACCCTCCTCCCCGGGTTGACTTAAGGCTCTACACGGAGGAACCAGAAAACGATGAAAAACTTAAAAATATGTAAAGGGGGAAAAGACAAGCTCCCTAAAGAGTCTAAGTTGAAAGTCTCTGTCCTGCTAATGGCCACTAGTGTAACAATTTACATGCTGCACAGACAGCATGTTTATACCCTTAAATGAGCACACACACCTCTTACGTTGGAATGGAGGCAGATGAATGTTGTGGCAGAGAACAGGACAAAGGAGAAAGTAGCTGAAATAAGATGAAAATGAAGATAAGAACCCAAGAGATAAACTAGAACAGGAGGCAAAAAGAGATTAGGTAGAAAGAATATGGCACTTTTTTTTTTTTCCCCCTCCCCTTACCTCTTGCATCACATCTCCTGGCAGGAAAGGCCTGGAGTGGTGCGCATGCCCTTAAGGGCAAGACCATCAGCCTGGCTGCCTTGCAAGGAGGGTCCCAAAGGGCTCTTTTAGGCCATGGCTGCAGGGGCTTCTCCCTAGCCCTGGACCAGCCATGTGTCAGCTGTGGCTGGTGAGATAGCAGGGCTCAGCCTGGCCAACGTGGCTGTGCAGCAGGAGAGAAGCCTCAGCACTGCTAAAACAAAGGGCTGCAGGGAACAGCCACACTCCTTCAAGCTGGAGTGAGCTGTTGAATGTCTTCCCATAAGATTGACAGTCCTGCTGGCAGAGCAGAAGGGTTT
Organism: Rhynochetos jubatus; assembly: GCA_027574665.1. Classification (NCBI taxonomy): domain Eukaryota; kingdom Metazoa; phylum Chordata; class Aves; order Eurypygiformes; family Rhynochetidae; genus Rhynochetos; species Rhynochetos jubatus. The sequence goes on from CM050650.1 coordinate 41,141,839, forward strand.
TTTGCCTCCTCGCTGGTAGCAGTTCCTCTGTGCTCTGCCTGCATGGTGACACACAGAACTGTGAGGGCTGGCACTGAATTCTTCTGGATCTATTTCAGGCAGAGCAGATGTAACACGGCTTCATAGTTCAGAGCTGTATGTTGTATGCTGGCAAGCGGACTCGCACGGTAGCTGTATGGTCCCCAGTCTTTTGATATTAGTATTGATAAGCAACACCAGTTTCCCCCCCATGCACACAGTGTCTTTTAAATCATCACTGCAGAATTTAGCTTGGGCTGGTCGGGCTCCACTGGGCTGATAAAAGCTTGTCTTGTACACAGGATGTCTGGTGCGTGTTCTGCAGTGTGAGAGCTACGCTGGGCAAGGTTCAGTAAACTCACTGCTACGACCCAGAGCAGGTGCTGCCTGGTAGAAAGCTGGATGGAGGCAGAGTAATGAGGACAGGAGATACCTGTGGCACTGCACAGTAATCAGAGCATAAGTAACCCCCAGGAAAATATTTCTATTTAGGCACTGACAAATACTTTCTATTTAGGCACTGACAAATACTTTGTTTCTATCAAATGCAGTGCTACAGATTGTCTACTTACTCCCAAATTTGGCTGTGTGAACATTTCACTGCATTAGGCATCTAAAAACATCAAATTTTTGTCCCCAAATGCAGTATAAATGAGCACACACATAGCAGGCTTTTCCACCTGCACAAAGCCAGTATCAGTTAACCAAAATCATTACAAAGTATTTAACTCAGCCATGAGAGTGAGGGTGTTGGCCCCAGTATGAGAATATGTATATCAACTCCTAGACCGTTTTATCAAATATATTATTTTTATCAAATAATAAGTATTTGTGTAAAGGCAAGCATGTGGAAGAACAGAAAAAAAGCTGTAGATAGACTCATAACCACAGGTACCGGCTGCGCTTTCATAAAGAAGCGGTTACAGTTCTGATGTGAAAGACTGTGAAGGTTTGTGCGGTTTTGCTCATAAAATGCACACCTGTTTTGTTTTGTTTTCACATGTATTTGTTAGGCGTTTCTACACAGTTCGATTTACAAAATAGCACCTTGGGAAAACAAACAGCTCCCAGGCATGGGTTTTCATTCACATTTATTTATAGAACAAACTAATTAAGTGCAGCTAGGCTTAGCTACCAAATTAAAAATCTAATGCTGAAATTGGGAATCAATCTCCCTGTTAGTATTGCCAGTGATGTCAGCTGGATGGCACTTGCAAAAACATATATGGCCCTGTTTTACTGTTTACTTCCGCATCTAAATAAATAAGTATGGCTAAGCTAGAAATTTCTTTAGAATAATTACTATTATTCAAATATACCTTACAGATTTGGAATCAAGTTTGTCTCTCCTAAACCATGCAAATATGAAATTTCCTATAACCATCCTACTCCAGAAAGCGGAGAATTAAGTGAAACACCACTGCATAACATCAAACCCTCAGAAGCTGTCAGTGCTACAGCTTTTAAAAATCATTGCATTTGTCATCCTGTTCCCAAGTTTTCCCTTCCTAGCCTCCTTCTCCGATCCTTCTTTTTGTATACCTTGAAACTACTCTCTATCCCCAGGCCGCAGTTATTTGTTCTTCCACCTCTTGGCCCTTGCTCTTTAAAAGAGCTCTCTTTTTCCTGTTAAAATGACAGGATAAGATTCACACCTGGAAATGAATGTGAAAAAAACCTGGATATGATGATGGGACTGTTGAGAAGTCACAGTGTTTTCATGTGTCATTTGAGTTTAACAGGGGAAGATGACTGTGAAAAAAATGACAATCCTTTAGTGGCAGGGCAGAAAGAAACATGGTATAGGCTAGAGGCTGCTAAGTTTTGGATGAGTGGAACTTGAAGGACAGAAATGTATTAAGATAAATATTTTTAAATTAAAACATTTATACTAGGGGGGGGAAAAAATCATCTGTCTTGATGTCAGTGCCCCACATACATGATGCAAAGCCTTAGAGACCCCAAGCCCAGCAGTGTGTTTCAGGAAACCCCATTTAGTTACACACAGAGTCTGTGGTGAGGTGAAGGCTCCTGCAAATGGTAACTCGCTGTCCTTTAGTGTTAAACAGAACCTGCTTACATCCAATGAGCAGAAAACCCGAAACATAAGACAGTATCTGAATGGCTTCCAGTTTCTGAGACAGGTGTATCCATATACTTGGGATTCACAGTACCATGTCCTCTGCCCGTAGGGCAGCTTTCCAACCAAGGGGAGCATGCCCTTGTGTAAACACAAGAGTTGGCACTGGTATGGTGCTTTTCCAGAGCAGGAATTGGTTAAAGATATAGGGAACCTGGTGAGGGTCTAACTGCAGGTGACTAGGGCCAGAGAAAGCCCCTGGCCCTCACCTAGGGCAGGGCACCAGCTGGGAAGGTGGGAGGGAGCCCCCCACCCGCTTGCTGAGCCTGCGGCATGGCTGGCACTGAGAGGTGCGTACAGTGGGAAGGGAAGCCAGCACAGGGGACTCTGACTTGCTCACTGGCATCACTGCAAAGGTGAACCTCACCTTCCAGCCCTTGTTTCCAGCAGTCTGCACATGTTCTGGGTTACATGGGCTTCAGGAAGGGAAACATTCTGTGGAGCAGGTTTTCAGACCTCCTCAAGTGCATGTCTTGGCTGTTTGCCTGCACCAGAGCCCAGAGGGTTGTCATGTCAACCCTGATATGGTCCCTCCTGATTAGCTCCTAGATGTTCTGCCTTTGAAGAAAACACCAGAGGAACAACCTTAAATACTTCTGTTACAGGTCGTCTTTTTCCTTGTGACATCTAATATTCAGTTACGTGCCAAGAACCATCATCAAGAACTGTTTTTACCAAAGAGGTATTTTCTTGGTTTTTGCTTGTCCAGAAAGTAGAATTTAGGAATAAATACCATTTAACAACATGTACACTTTTATCTCATTTGTATGGTGTGTATAATGTAGACACATATAGATCTATAGACACAGACAGCCATACAGCTGTATATTTAACGTAAGAGACTACAAGTAAATTTAACGAGAACATTTTATTTATTTTTAACAATCTGTTTTTTAAATTGAGAGATCAACTTTATTGATATATTTTTATATTTTCTTATAACACTTTTTTTCAGGTAGAATACCTCTGTCCGAGGACCGGATAGCACTGGTTCCTCAGGGAGTTGCGAGAAGGCGACTGGTGTGGACAGCAGCCCAGTGCTGCCCGGCACCCTGCACTCTCTGCAATGATCACGCAGTGCCACCCACTGGTTGCTGCTGGGGTTTGCAGGAAAACACTCACTACAATGGAAACAACTGCTTCTCTAACAAGTGATTGGGTAATTCTTCCTAGCTCCTGGCTTCCCTAAATAAATACATAAATAAATAGCCCTAATTCTGGGAGTACTGATGCGTGACCTTTCCATTTGTGGTGTGGAAAATCATGTTATATCCTGGATCAAACCACTTTTTCTTTAGGGAAAGTGTGTGTTTACAACCTAATAGGTTATAAGGGAAGTAGTTTGCTTGGTTTCTTGGGGAGGGTAGCTTTGTTCCTCTGCCTCTCTCTCCCCTCCTGCTATGCCAGCATCATTTGTTTATAGAATATTTCAAATTTTATTTCAAATTTAGGAGGCTCAGGTTTATTAGGACAGCATACAAAACATGCTTATCTAAACAAGCCATACAGTTAACAAAGTTCTAACAAACAATTCAGAAGGGATCCTTGAGAAGAGCAGTACAAAGGTACTTAACTAGAGAAAAAGCATTTCCCTCTACCTGTGACAATGTGATAAGAGCAACAGGTAGCTTACACTGCAGTCCCAGAAAAATACAAACGTATAAGAGCATAAGCACACAGATGGGAGCCTGCTGCAGTAACGCGGCGCTGGTCAGGGTGGCCGCTCCTGCAGTGAATAGAAGCCCACTCCTATGTGCATTCCAGAACTGCAGAGCCATGGTAGCAGTATGGTCGGCCTCAATGCAAGTATAATGTCACCATAAAAGTAGCTTGAGCACTTCCTTTCTGATACTTAAATATGCTTCTAGCACTCAGAGCTACAGAACACAACTTGAAAACATAAACATTAAAGGCTTAAAACCCCAAGTATTAATTAAATAAATTTTCCTACCTCCTGGCTTCCTTTAAAAATAAATATGTAAATAAATAAACAACCCTAATTTTGGGAGTACTAATGCACCACCTTTCCTTTTGTAGCATAGAAACTGATTTTATATCCTGGATTAAAACACTGTTCCTTTAGAGAGGGGACTGTGTTTGTACAGATCTCTGTGTGCTCTCTAACAGGTTGAAACAGTGATGCACGATGTCAGCACAAATTCAGGTCCTTTGATTAAATGATTAAGGTTCAATATTTTATAACCAGGATCATCACTTCCACCAGATCTTTAGATTTTTGTTTGACACTGAAATTTTTGTCAGGCGAGGATGGGAAGGTGTTTAACTAACACAGGTCAGCTCTCTGACACAGGAGCCCTCTGTACATGTAAGGAATACATTTATTAAATACCCCATAAGTCTATCAAATAGACTTTTTCTTTATTATTTTTTGGTCTGTCCAAAAGGATGCTGTTTTCTTAAAAAAAACAACAAAAAGGCATAGTTGAAAATGCATTGAGGATACCTGCTGTTTTAGAACATCTTGATGAATATCCATGTAAAAACATATAAAAAACAGCGGATGGCACTGTTGGCTTGCAGGTAGAGAATGATCTCCTAAATTACAAAATATACACAGATTTTAGGGTTAGCTGTATTTTGATGTAGTTTGCCAGGCACTTTGCAGAATTTGCTATGTTTAAGTAAATTTATCTTTCTTAAAGTCTATTTTCATGCCAAAATCACCAAAATAGATGGTTATTTAATTCAGACATTTTGTGGTTCACTTGCAATAGAAAATGTTTGGACACAAATATTACACTGAAAAAAAAAATCCCTAAAATCACTGCAAGGAACATACTAGGTCTTGAAACACAGATAAATATCTTTAGACCATAAGCACATGACATGAAGGCTTGGTTTACTGAAATTTTGTACAAAGGACACCTTTGTCCATCTATAGGTTGGAACTTTAGAGACTTTCTCTCTCGTTCCAGCTCTGGTGACCTTGTCTCAGCTGATCACAAGTTCACTGAGAGCCCTTGAGCTCTCTGAGCCTCTTTGGAACAAGATAAGATGGAGAAAACAACGTTGCTGGAGAAATGTCACGTGGTGGATGCTGCAGAGCGGTAACACAAGCCAATGACAAGGCCATTGTCTGCACTGGAGCACAGCCTGTCGAGACAGTGCAGGGTTTGGCAGCCCTTTTGCTGTCCTGCAGCTCAAGCGCCACTTGCAGTGGGGAGAGGGCAGCCCCCAACTCTTTCTTCTGCAGCTCGTATGCTTGGGCACAGGAGAAGGAATTGCAAGGCACATTTGCCATAGGTCTACAGGCTGAGGCTTACATCCTTCAACATAGGGTTAATTCTATTGAAAATAAGTACACTTTAATGTCACACCTGCATTTTGAACACAAACAAAAACCCAGTCTTGATGCTCAGCTTAATGTAAACCTGTGTTGTGGACACACTCTTGCAGGTTCTGTTCAAAGGAGAAAGATGAAGACACTCATCTCTGTGTGATGGATGAACCAGGCACAAGGTGCACTCAGATATGTGGTGCCTACACCATGATTTGCTATTAGGTCATCTCCTGGGGGCGACCCCACGTAATGTGGCAATGGCATCAGGAGCTTGTAAGTAAACCAACACATCATTCTGACAGCATGGCACTTACCTGCAGGCATCCTACCCCAATACACACATGAGCCTACATGGAGGTAAATCAGGAAGCCTGACAAGACTCCCAGGGGCCTGGAAAATTTCAGTATGCTGCCTGCATTATGATTCTGGGTGTAAGGGAAATACAGCCTGAGGGTCTGAACCAGTGAACATGGAACACAAGGGAAAGATTCCCACTGAAGTTGATGGGCTGTCTTTGTCCTCCATCTTAAATTCCAGCTGGGAATGGAAGGGGAGCCAAGTCTGTGAATATCTGGCTTTTTTCTGCAAAGACACTTACGCTGTTACATTTTATTGAAATTTTAAAAATATTTACCATTTTAAGGTAGAAGGAAAGGGAAAACCTCACTTTTATTTTTTAAACTGAGCACTGTGACTTGAATATGTTAGTCAAGGTCTTAGAAAGTGGAAGGCAGACAGGGATTGAGTAAAGGTGATTTTTTCTGTTTGGCTATTTTTTTTTTCACTCACTTGCCTTGCTGAGGAGACCACCCTGCCTGTCTTGGATTAAAAATGATACAAGTTAAAATACCCTCTAACGGACTTTGGTTTTGTGACTCAAAGGTCTTGAAGCAATCTTTTATCCTGACAGATAACGTATTTCTGGCACGTCCGTTGCATCTCCACACTTTTCTTCCAGGTACCCGCTGTTGTCATGGCTACAGCATCCATACGCTGAAAAACAATAAATAAATAAATAAATAAAATTCCCTCTTTCAGCGTAAGGGAAAATCATATTTGTTCTGTATACGTGAAAAGCAGTTTTCTGTACCAGTCATGTTTTAATATTACAAACAAATTACCAGAATTGTATTTAAAGGTCCAGTTTTATCCCCACGGATTTTAAGTTGGAGTATACTGGGCCTGTCTAGTCAACAACTGAGCTCATGGCTGGACACTGCTGGCATAATAAGCAGCACCAAAACCTTGAAATATGTCATGAATCAGCATCTCTCCTGACCACTTTGTAAAGGGAAATCTCCCCCAAAAGCATGGTACTTTTTTACGCAGAAGGGGCTGAGACTCCCTGATCCATGAAGATCAAATATTTCAAGATGCAGGTAGCAAATTACTCCTTCAATGCAAGTAACATGGGCAGTGGGGACTATGGTGTAACTCCGTCGTATGTGGAGAGATCCAGTTTCAGGAATACAACTAAAATGATGTATTTCTAAACCTAACCTCAGAATAATTGTGCTAGCCAGATGATAATTCGGCTTTGAGCCAACACTTCTGGCCTCAGGGACTGAAAATAAATAGTAGCTTTTTAATTCTCTCACCACTGAATTCTCTAAGACTAGTTCAGCTATAGATGGACAAGAATATTATTTTTAGTTAAGCTTACATAAGGCATCGTGCCTTACCGCGCAGGCAGACAGCCGCCCACCGCCTCGCTCACGGCCGCTGGGAAGCTTTTGCGACCTCAGCGCTCCCTCGTGTCACGCAGTCCCTCCCCTATGGCTGCTTACAGAGGTCTCCCCTCGATTCCCACAGCCAAATGAGAGAATTGCGTTGTCAAGTTGCGTTGTGAGTAAACAAATACCTTCGCTGTGGTGCACAAGGGTAGCCGCTACGAAGGTGCGCAAATCGCACAGCTTGTTTTCCCCTGCGACCACCCTTCCCCAAAAGGCTCGGAGGACGCCTGCGCGGCAGAGTGTTTCTATAAGGTCAAGCCTTGGCTTCCACGACCCTTGCATAGGTTCCCTCCTTTTGCAAGCGCAGCAGCCCCTTTGCCCGCTCACACGTAAACGCTGTCGCTCTGGATGCTGTCATAGGTTTCTGCCTCGGAAAGATTTCATTTCCCTTTGGTGAGAGCAAGCCTACCTGCTAACGCAATTTAGTGACGTTTCAATCCGTGCCCCCCAGGCTGCACACGGAGCAGCTCCCAGACATCTGCCATACATTTCCCACGTCTGACACGCCTTTTCCCAAGGCACACGCCATTTAGCAAGGAAGGCGCGTGAGGATGCCTGTTACCAAAACCTGCTCTCTTAATGCATGTGTAATGAGGTGGCTAATGCTTTGTGAGCAGGAGCGCCCAGCCTCCACGGACACAGACACGCACTAAATGATGCCACAGGCTTTTGAGTCATCCTGCACAAAAAAAAATACGTACGCATTTGCATCCAAAAATAATTTTCAAATGTGAGTAAAACTTGAATAAGTTTTTCTTTTAATTTTTACTCTGCAACTTTGTTAATCAGAGGAAAAAATAAAATGGAAAAATGCAATGCCTATCCCTGTTGTGGTAATATTAACACCAAGAAGTCTACAATACCTAGGCCCAAAGAATGCATTATAACTAAACATTTAAAGATGAAAACAAACATTTATGGAGGGGATGTCTAAGTTCAGGGGGAAGGCTGTGCTGATCTACCCAATAGCCTTTCCGAGCTCAATACTACAGACAGTAATTTCAACAGATTTGTGATTTGTGTGTGTTCTGGGCAAACTGCATGTTTTTGCCTTCTGGTACTGGCAAGAGTCCAAGACCTAGAGCTTTTCTAAAGGCAGCCTTTCACCTTCCCTGTGATAATCAATATACATTTTCCCTTGCTTTCCTTTTTTCTGAGGAGGTCAGAGCACTGACTTCTTTGCCTTTGCCATACAGCATTTCCACAGGCTGAAGCTGCTATTGGGACCACGCTGTCCTCCATGTCCAGAAGCCCAGGATACTGAGCATTGCCTTCACTTGCACAGCTACCCAGCTCTGTACATCTTCAGAACTATGTCCTTTGATTTCTGATTTCCTTCTGGGGTTTCCCCATAGCTATTCACTCCAGACTGCCTGGTACAGACAGCTACACCCCTGCTCAGTGACTTTAATAGCCGGAATCCCAAGACAGTTTTGCTCAGTGTGTTTCTTACTGGGAAAACTTCCTCATCCCTGCACATTTGTCCCCAGCAAGGGCCAGGATCTCTCATTTCTTTCTTCACAAAGCATCTATTGTACAACCCCCAGAGAGCAGCGTGTGCCTCATTGGGTTCCCACTGATCTGACGTGCAGGGCTACAGACACCTCCTTGATTTAGGACTCTGGGCAAGCCACTTCACTTCTGTGAAATGTCATCTATTAACTGAAACGGTCTTTGAGACTGCACAGCCCTCTGCCAGCCTCAGCACACTAACTGCTGCATCAGCAATTAACTGATCCGTGTGTTTACGGGATTAAAGGATCTGGTTTCTCTTACTAGGTCAGTTTACTCTGTTGTAATTAGCCTTATCCTCTTCTTACAATTAGCTTCGCACAAAAGCCCCAGAGCTTAGTATGGCCCAAACTTTGGAAATGATCAGCTTCGTATCCCACTGGTGTAATTGAAAACTGAGTTTGTAAACGTGTACAACTCTGTATGTTCTGCTTGCATATACATGAAATGCTTAAAAATGGTAATTTAAGCTTGAACATAAACACTTCTCCTAACACAAGGATGATGAATGTGGTAGGGGAGTTTCTAGAGAAATGTATGTGAAACACTACAACAGAGGAGCACACAGCCCAGCCCCAGCAAACCCGTGATGCTCATGCACTTCAAACCTGTCAGTGAAGGCTTGGCAAAGGAAGTGATTTTAACCCGGAGATGTTTACAAGTGTTCTAGAGAGGAAACACCCTTAACAATACAGCAATTTCTGGAATTACCATTTAATGCCATCAGTAAATCAATCGTTGAGTATATATTAGAAATAGTGAAAAATATCTTTGCTTAAGAAACATGTTGACACTTTTAATGACTGTTCCACCAGGAGTTGCTTCAAAGAAGGCCAAAATTTCCACCCGCAATCAGCCTGATGAGTTCAGAGTTACCTCGATCTGGTAATCTGGTAGAATCAGATAAACTAGATTATGGCACAGTGAACACCCTATTATTACTCTATACAGATAATTTGGATTAAGAACACCTGGAAACTTCCCTGGAAGCAAGGGAATTTCCAAACATAGACCAATATTTTATGAAGTGCGTAATTAAATACAATTTTTTGCCATAGAATTTCATTACTAAACTGGCATTTCTCATTCCCTTGTCTAACAGCATCATATCTACTCACCTCTAGTTTTTTAGTAGTCCATGCTATTTCTCCTTAGAAGATGCCTGTGCCCATCACCACCTCTTCCCCATCCAATCCTGACTTGAAATATCTGCAACAGAGAGATTAATCTGGGCCAGCTGTAGAGATGCCTCTTACGGTCAATCGAGACACAGTGTCTTTCATGAGGGCCTCTATTAGATGTACACGAGTCATTTTGCAACAATCCAGATGAAGTTCACCTAAAAGTGTAAAACAGCTTCTACTTTTATCAGCAAATACATAAGGCATCACTGAGTATCAGATCACAACCTCAGTGCTTTGAACATCCTAGCGGATTTAAATTGGAACTAACTGGTGTGCACTTAGTGGAATCAAAGCCTACATCACAATCCCACCTCCTGTACTGCCAGCTAAGCTGTTCTGATCCAGTGATCTTCAAGCTTTACTCATTGGTAACAGAAAAAAATCAATGCTCCTAACACCCATTCCTCCTGATGCTCTCCTCAACAACAGCTGGAGGTCTAAACCCCTCGCTGCAATCCTTAAGATTGTCTTGAATGGTATGTGACTTGCCTCCTTCCTCTGGATAATTCTTGACTCTGGTATTACATGTCCTCGTGAAGTTAAACCACAAGCAACAAGCTATTTTCCGGTGATAATCCTTCTAGAGCACACAAGAATTGCAACTGCTGTGCTGCTCTGAATGCGAGGTTGCTGATAGGGTATGCTCTATCACCGGGTGTTGCACACAGATTTACCAGTCTGCAAATATTGTTCTTTATGACAGAATAGTAGTCTACGTCTGCATAGTCTATGTACATACAGAGTTAGACATGATGCCCTCTTACAGCATCTAGTCCTCCTCTGATCTGATACACCTGTTGGTGATGGTAACGAATTCCACCCTAACCCAGTCCCTCTTCGCGAGGGACTGGGTGCAGCAGAAGAGCCAGGTCTTTTTGTGCACTGTGTCTGTGCCACCTGAGCTGCCAAGTGTCCCTGCGTAGTGAAGCACCACACCTCCTGATTCTTGGGCTTTAATCTTTACCTTGCCATCTGGAACCACTGTCCAGGCTGGAAAGCAGCTTCATATTCCATCGAGAGGCTCCCCAGACATCTTCAGAAAGCAAGAAAGAAGTCAAAACTTTTCACGATTAATCCCTTTCAGTGAAATTTCATTGCCCCCCTCCCTGCCCTTTGACCCTCCTGCCTTTTTGCCAGCTTATAACGTCCCAGGTTTACGAAAGACTTTTGTCCCATTTCAGTCACTTCACAAAAATATTAGATGAACTGATAGTCAGTTTATCTTGCCCATAATTTATCTAATCCATAGGTTCATCCATTCTATGCCCAGTGTTGGGCTGCTGTGTAATAGATAAAATAGCTGGAAACCATTTTTTAAAAATTATTATTATTTTTTTAATATTTAATGAAAATGGTGAACTGCAGTATGAAACAAATCTGGAAGAGAGCGATAAGATGCAGAGTAGATGACCTGGCAGCCACGTAACTCTAACTAAGTCTTCTGGTAGTAACTAGCAGTAACTGGTCATTACCTGTTGTTAGCCCTAATCACTGAGCCTGGGTGGTTTTCTAGGCACCACTCAGCAGCAGCTGAGACACTGGCTTAGGAGAGAAGACCTGTTCTCTGCCAGCAGAAGGGCGAGCTGTCTGATGGCTTTTGCTGCTCCTTTCTTCTTGGGTCTACTCTGGAAAAGGCATTCACAACAAGGTTAATACCACCCTTTCTTAGCAGAGAATTCAAACCACCCAATAGCAAATTATGAGAAAGTTCGGAAACCTGACAAGATTCTTATTATTCTCTCTTGCTTTCTGCAACAGTGTTAGACCAATCTCTATATATGCTTCATATATTTTTACCTTTGTAGTTAATCTTTTATTGCAGTTTAGTAGTTCTTACCACTGGATGCGTTCCACCTCACCTAACCATCCACCCTCTAGTCATTCTCCTCATTTTCCTACAAACAACATAGAGGGGAAGGGCCGGACATTCTACGCGTCCTGTTACTGTTGCAAATCGTCAAGAAAATACATTCCTATTCAGGAGAGAGAGAGATGAGACTTAGGCTTGAGAATTAGGGCAACTTACTTTCACTACACATCAAGTCAAAGAACAGCTGCCGAATCTGATGTTAATTCTTAAATTGAAATATGTGGAAATCCTAGATTATTTTCTTCCATGCACAATCCTTTCTTCTTTTCCCCCTCCCCCATTTCAACAAAATACTGATGTTTATTCTCAAGGGGGAAAGACGTTGGCAATAGTGCATCATTTCAAGAACCAGTCAGCATGCTCAGCCACATTTGTGTATTACAGATCCACAATAATTATGGTTATCCATCATAAACCCGTATTATGCAGAAACCCGTAGTTGCTCCACGTCATCCTGCTCTGTCTTCTCTGCGCTCTATAAATCTCCTGTTAACGTTTACATCCACTTCTCGTTTTGCCCCATCTTCCACTGCTAAGTTTTCCCCAGGGAACACTGCTGTGGTCGGAGCAGTGTACAGAGTTTTTTGTCTGTGTAGATCAGGTTGTGTTCAGGGGCTCCAGCCCTGCCCGCCATCCTCGTGTATGTCAAGAGGAAAAGGTGTTTGACAGAGAACTTCGCAATCTTCACAGCCTGGCACAAAGTACTGTGGAAACAAGTACTGTTTCCACAGTGTCTGTAGCCTTTTATTGTTACAGACAGGAGAGGTAAGAGGCAAATAATTCCTCATTTCTAATATCTGTTGATAACAATAAATCCAAGGGACTTTTGAAACTGTTCTCATACTCTGTTAAAATAACCCAAAAGCAAGGCACATTCTTTCTGTGTAAGATCCCTCCTAATTGGTTTTGTGTAGAACCACCAGCTTCAAGGTGGTTTTTTCAGAATGGCTAGAACTGAGATGATAAATCCTTAAAAGTGCAAAAAACACCTAAAGCAGAGGGTTTTTAATTGTACCGCGTTAGCTGAAGGCTCTGATGCTGCTCTAGCTCTGTATCCCCAATGGACTTCTTGGAGAAAACACAATTCCCATCTTTTCTTTTCTCCGAGATGAGCATGTTTTAATTGAAGCCACGTAAAAGACCACCAGACAGCCATACTTCACAGGTACAAAAGGATACTTACCCGCTGTATTTCAGAGCCAGAGGTCTGTGTAGCTAAGCGACAGTGCAAATCCCTGCTGAAGGCACTGCAAGGAAGCGGGTGGAAGACTAGAGGAACAGACTGAGTGACATACCTTCAGGTTTTGTTTGAGCAGCATTAGGAGCTGCATTACTTTTTCTTTGACTCCAACTGAATGGAAGAAACACAAAAATTGCTGGGAAACATTTCCAAAAAGCCAACGACTTCCCATGCTTCCCTTCTGACTTACCACTTCAGGGAGGAATAAATGGCCTCAGAGGAGACACAAACAGCTCACTGGAATCCACATCTAGTCGCGTTAAGCAGCACACCCAGAAAGCTGTGAAGGATTGTATCAGCTGGCTGACAGAAATGCTGAAAAACGCAGCATATGGATATTTGTACAATGAAAAGAAGTAAATTTCCATTTTGAAAGCCTCATCAGGAAACAGCTTGCTGGATGGAGAAAAGGATTTGTGCTTTTACGTTTTCTTCTTGTGTCAGGCAGATGTATTTAGCTGTCAAAGTGGCAGACATTATTCTGACTACAAGTCACAGGGATAATTTCTTGTTTGATTTAATAAAGCCTGACTTGCATTTATAAAAAGTGCAGCACAGAGCCCATTGCATTAAGGAGAAGGTTGAGAGTGTTCAGAGAACTAGGAATGAATAGGTTTTAAGACATTATATTAAAGTTTCTGAACTGGAGCTCAACTATGTAGTTTAGAGGTGCCTGCATCAGGAATTTGCTTTAGCCCCAATCCAGTTAGAGTTGCTTAAAAACATCTTTAAAACCTCAATCCAGGACTTTAATCTATAGCTACTGCTGTCCCAGCATTACTTAAGCAACTGATGGTTAGATGCAGCACCAATAACTCTCCAGGCTTTCGTAGACCTAGGGCTTTCCCTGCTACCACCCCAATAACCAGCCCGTGGCTAAGACTATGCCAAACACTTGGGCCAAGAAAACCTCCCAGCCCATTTCAGGCAGATGAGCTCCTGTGAGAGGGTCCCAGACTACACAGAAACAGCAACCAGCAGCACCCCCACCTCTCAGCTGACATTTCTAATAGCTGTATCTTTCCTCATCCTTCTTTTCCTTTTTTTTTTTTTTTTTTTTTTTTTTCTCTCACAGGGTATAAATAGGTTATCTGAGAGGAGCACTCCTGACCTGGGTGGAGAGTTAGTGCTTTCAGGTGACCAGCAGTAATTGCCAGCATGTGTCATCTCCTGCCCAAGGCTGACACAAGCAGCTCAGTGTAGATCAGCCAGCTGGGCTGGAGGAGCGGCACCCTCAGATGCTTGCTGCATCCAGCTGTGCTCCAGCTGCTTGAGTTACTCTGTGATCCACAGTTCACATTCATTCCTGAAAGGGTGACAATAATTCTATTCTATTCTGGAATAAAAGGAAGAAGACAGGCAGATGAAGTTTGACAGCAATCAAAAAGAAAGGCTCATGACTCTCGTGGTTTAGCCCCAGTTGGCAACTAAGCACCACACAGCTGCCTGCTCACTCCTCCCAGGTGGGATGGGGAAGAGAATTGGAAGGGGAAAAGTGAGAAAACGTGTGGGTTGAGATAAAAGCAGTTTAATAGGTGAAGCAAAAGCCACACACACAACAAGCAAAACAAGGAATTCATTCACCATTTCCCATTAGCAGGCAGGTGCTCAGCCATCTCCAGGAAAGCAGAGCTCCATCACGCATAAGTTACCTGGAACACAAACCCCATCTCTCCTAACATCCCCCTTCCTTCTTCCCCCTGGTTTATATGCTGAGCATGATATCATATAGTATAGAATATCTCTTTGGTCAGCTGGGGTCAGCTGTGCCCCCTCCCAACTGCTTGTGTACCCCCAGCCCACTCGCTGGTAGGGTGGGGCGAGAGGCAGCAAAGGCCTTGACTCTGTATAAGCACTGCTCGGCAGGAATGAAAACATCCCTGTGTCATCAACACTGTTTCCAGTACAAACCCAAACCACAGCCCCATGCTGGCTACTGTGCAGGAAATTAACTCTATCCCAGCTAAAACCAGCACAATATCAGCAGATACCAAAGGACATCCAGCAAGAAAATAGTCCATCTTTACAGTAACTATACAAAGTAAGTAAACCCACTTCACAGCATACATTTGCTTTCCTTCTGTGTTATGTGTGGTCAATGTCCAGGGTCATCCCTTTGTTTTTTAGTATTTTGTGTATTTCTATTGGCCCTTCACTGCAGAGACCATCGTATCAAGCAAAATTTGTTGTTTTGAACTCCCATAACTATCAGTGTAATCTTTACATTTATGTTCCTCAGATCAGCAAGCGGGAAAAGAAATTGAATCACTGTAGGAAACGCCCCCAGTTCTGCCCCTTGCTCACATGCCTTCTGTTTTATAAAGGCTGTAGATAACGACACTCAGAAGTCTGTAGGTGATTGCATTTCACAGCAACAAATGCTCCTCGACATATGGAAAACATATTTTCCCTCTGTTGCAGACCTAGCCTTTGGGTTGGAGTGAGGGAAAGGCTGCACATGTGCAACCACTCCATACAGCTGGGAATTTGCTGGCATGTCACATCACGTCACGCACAAGGAAGGGAAGGCTTATGCTTGTGGAGGCAGGTATTAAGACATTTCCTGCAAGAGGGAGAGAAATTGGAGAAGAGAGATTTTCCTGAATCCAATCTCAACATCAGGACCCGTTTTCCAAGGTACTCTGTAACTCTGCTCATGCTCATTTTCATAAGAGGTCTAAATGCCCAGCACTTTAAAGAATCTGGAAGGACTCGTGGCATGACATGGAAACCTCAATTCCAAAGTAAAATGAGAATTGGCTGTAAAAGAGAAAGGGTTTTGACTGTTCCTGTTCACTTGCTGACGTCCCCTTGGGGCGATGCACTGAAGAGGTGATCTCTTCCTAGGGCTCCTGCACAGTCTGTCCCCAGATTCTCACAGAACAGCCCATGTATTGACTGAGCACTGGAAGACATGCAGCTAAAACTCAGTACACTATCTGCTTTTTCTAAGGAACAGAACTAAAAATATTAATTTAAAGTAAAATGATATACTGGATATGAATGACAGCTGTGACAGAAAAATGAGAACAACTTTCATGTTTTTATTGCTGCCTTAGAAGCAATTGATAAACAGTACACTTCATATATAAATGAGCATGTGTCAATATATGACAACAAAAATAAATTACAGTGACATAGTATTTAACTTTACAAGGTTGTACAAAATTTCCAAATATGAATAGATTTCAACTTAAAAATTTGAAATAAGTTAAAACTTCAACTATTCTGAAGACTCGAAAAATATACATACAATTTCACTCAATCACATCATTTACAGTATGTTTTTTTTAAGCTGTTTAGTCTTATACACCCATATATTTTTGACTGTATTAGTGGAATATATCCTGTTACATGCAGCTTTACTGCACTGGGATAGTGAAAGGGGTTCCCTGAGGGCACAGAACAGGCTTTGAGTGTTTATATTTTAAGTAATTTGATTACATTTATTAACTAGAAATACAAAACCAAAGCATTATTTATCTGTCCTATAAAGAGACTGATTTATCTGCTCTTGATAGAATTTTCATTGATGCTAATGAGAATTCTGAAGAAGGCTTAACAGCAGGATTGAGCTAAACTACGTCTGTTCATCCAGGATGAATTAGGTCAAGTTATTTAATGAAATATTTTAAGAATATCTGTTTTGTATTAGACCTCATTATAGGCTACGTAGGTAGTCATGGCTACGCACTGAGATATTTGCCTCCACAACCAATAGGAAAATACATTTGATGTGGTACTTTAAAGTAATAGGTTGGATTATGGATTGGTATTTTTAACACCTCAATTATATGCACTTGATCATTTTATTAAATTTTATGAAGATTAAAAGCAGTGGACAAAACCCCTTGTCTGTGAGCGTGTGATAATTGAGAATACTGAGGGCCTAATTCTGTTGAAAGGGCAAAAGCTTGCTAATCCAGAAACCACCAACGAGGAAACAGACAAAGGAAGAAATTTGAACAAACTGGCACATGTGAGAAAATTGCTCAACTGTCAAAAATACAGGAGGACGCTCGTGCAGCCAGCAGTGAGTCCTAAACCGTGCAATAAATTCAGTAAGAAAGGAAAAAAGAAATCCAAGATGTCTATTTGTGCGACTGAGTTTTCTCTTCTCTGAATGCGCTAAAATGCCTATCCAAACGCTGCATCGGAAACCTGCACTCTTTCCTCCAAACAAATAAATGTCGTGCATGTATCATTTAAATGAGAAAGAGAAAGAAGAAGTCATAAATGGGACGGAGATGAGCAATTCCTCATTTCCATTCTTCTCTAGTGCTACTGGGAATAGTGGCCGCTGCCGTTTACAGCTAAACTGGAGATTAATTTAGAAGCCGCTGCCTTTGCCGCGTGCCTGTGCTGTCAGCAGGAAGGAGAAAGGGAACGGGAAGGAGATATATGGCCGCCGACGGCTCGCTGTGCTTGCTTGATGTTCTCCCAGAGCGTTTCTTTGCAGGCTCGTGCCCGGTGAAAGGAGGGTGTGGGACACGTGGGCGGAGGTTGGGGATGCAGACGGGAGGCCATGCAGCGCAGCCCCACGCCGTGACACAGGGGCCTGGCTGTGTCCTGTCCGTCTGGGGGGAAAATGTGCATTTCAGAAGCACAGCGTGAGTCTTTCCATCCGCTGGAGCTGGGCTTGGATCAGCCCCCAGAAAAGGTTGGCGTTTGCAGCCGCTAAGAGAGCGCAGAGCAATTTCACCGAGCAACCGACTGTGTCATTAAGTGAATTAATAGCAGCCAAGGAGTACTGTAGCATACGAACGGAGTCAAAATTTCCTCCTACAAATCTATGAGTGCAAAGAGAGTTCTCCCAGACTGAGGGGAATGACAGTGTCCCCAAGGGAAAGGATCTCCACGATGAAGACTTCCGAACGCTTTCTCGTGTTTACCCCTCTTGCAACTTCTAATCTCAAATTACTTTAATCAAAACAGTTACATTTTTCTTAATTGCTTGTTCTGTGTTCTGCCCCTGCGCTAGGTTCAGAGAGGAAAAAAGAACATGGAAATACATTTCAAAAGTTCAAGCAACATCTAGTGGTTATGCAAACCTTACCTCACCAACTGCTTGGCACACAGTGTATTATTCTACAATCAGATATGACTTTCGTATCACATCATTTACTCTTTATCTTAACTAGCAAGCCATTCTACTAGCAGCAACTAAAGAAATGAGTTTATCGGCTTATATTAATGCAATTGTTATCAGGGGCATACAGGGTAAAAGTCATTTGTAGATTACAATAATATATTTGCAAGGAAAGTTCCACACGGGGAGGTGCCACCTGATTAGGTTTATGTGGAGGGTTAAAAAAGAAAAGATGTTAAAGCATCTTGGCAGGAGAAAATCTCTTAAGAGCACAATGTTCCGCCGCGATAGTTCAGTGGGAGCCAAGTTTTAACAGCACATTTTGGACTGATACTCATGCAGTGAAAGGAGAAATGTGAGAGCTCGTAGGACACCTGACTTGGGCCAACACGTTCATTTTTCTGCCAGCACGTGGCCATCCACCTTCTGGCCTCAGGACTGCAGTGCTGGCGGTCATTCCAGAGGGGAGGACGCTTACAACAGCATTTGAGTCTGTCTCAGTGTATCTTCTCTTACTCTTGTTTTTATTAACTGTGAAAGGGAAGGTTCCTCTAAACCGCTGCGGAGAACAATCGCTCTCCATCATCATCCACACCTACTCTTCCAATTAACGCGCTAGTGTTTTGCAAACCGCTGTCGGTGTGAGCTAGGACCAATTATTCTTTCTGAGAGTTTACCAATACACAGGATTCAATTAGTCAGCAGAAGGATTGCTACACAGTAAGGCAGCTGTTAGCAAAAAAAGGGCAACTTGGTCAATAATTCAGAAAATGCTAATAGTTTCTATAGCATCTGAATGACTGGCTACAACCAGAACAACAGATACCAGACTTCGTGTGAACGCTCAAGCACTGACTTCTTAAGTGGCAGAAGGTGAGGGTCTCCTTTCTACTGCTTCCTAATTATTTCATCAGCTTACAGGAAGTTCAGCTCCACTAGTTTTGGCTGAAGAAAATCAGTGTTTGATAAGGAGCAAAACTACATTTCCCTTTTTATGAAAGGGGATCTTAATTACTGCATGCAATTTTCCCATATACTTCCAAATCAGAAAGAACCAGGAAAATGTCAATTCATTTAAAATCTTCAAGCCTTAAAATACATATATTCAAATATTGCCTCTGGAACTTGTTTTGCTCCATAACCAGAAGAATGGCACAGAAAGCTTTCAAGTAATAAGAACCGAAAACAGTATCAGGAATCACATTAAATACGTTCATCATGTTCCTGTAATGTTATCTCTTTTTCTATCACAAAATAGCCGCTATCTCCAAATGGAAGCAGGAAGCTCATGACTCTTTCTGGTAACTATTGGTCTTGACTGGTGCGGCCCACACCCTTCGCAGCTGGGTGGAAGGGGCAGGAGCTCACTTCCAGCTTCACACAAGGCCGGAGTCCCGTGGCTGTCGATGCAGGGCTCTGAGGTGGAAGAGGGGCAAAATCCTGACATCAGCACCAAGGCAGGAGGAACTGGGGTTGGAGTCAGCTGGGTGAGGTGATACCTCTAGAAACCTAGGAATAACTTGTGTCAAAAGAATTATGCCTCCCTAACCGACATCTTCTAGCAACTACAAAACTTCCTGTTACATTTAGAAACTTCTTGGTTCTTTCAGAAAGCAACAAATGGTAATTCATGCTTTTGGTGAGCTTTAACCTTTGAATAGGCAGTTTTGTGCATCGAGTGTATGGATTTGAATGATCCTTCCCTATGCAGCTTGCTTCTGAGAGCAGCTCTGAATCTCTAGTCTTGTTCTGTATTTCATCTCTAACGATGGATACTGCGTCAGTCAACAGGCATTGTACAGGGCCTGTACCAAAAAAAAATGGCACACGTGCTTCTGAGCGTAAGATTCTCTCGCACTCCATGGTGTGGTAGTTCTTCATACCGACAATTCCCAACTCGCTGCAGGGAGTGAAACGCATGAGCTTAAGTCTCCCCAGGCAGTACCAGGAAGCGCGGGGAAATGCACAAGTGTTTAATGTAGCTGTACTGCTGTGAAAACAAGGCTGAAAGGACCCTCCATCATATTCAGTGAACTGTGTAGGCAGAGCAATAGATAGAGCCTGTTATGGCCTCATATACAGATGTTTTTGTTCAGATTAGCTTATGATCAAGAAATTGCACTCATTTTGAGTAAAGGAGCCCCATATTTACTCTGAGAAAATCCCATAGCCCGAACAGCGAAGATTTTGTCCTAATTACAATCAGTTGTACAATAAACATCATAAATGAAGATATGAGGCAAGAAAAAGGCAAGTATTCCTGAATCAGAAAAAATCACACCACGGGAGGAAAAAAAGGCTGCTTAACTCTAGCTACATCTGTTTTAACAGAATTTTGCAGGTGTTAAAAAATGGCATACTTCTTTATGTAAGAGGGTATTGAATAGGTATATTCAGTAGGCAGGTATTGAATAGATATGTTCAATAGGTATAAAGAGACTGAATCCATATGAAAAGTGAAAATAATGAGTGGAGAACAGTACTGAGCATCAGAAAACACTGCACAGGTCTATTTCTTGTGACATATCCGCACAACGGGGAGTGCAGCACTGTGCGGGGTTCAAAGTAAATTGGGTTGTATCTTCTACCCTCATGGTGTTAACTGGCCTGTGTCACAACGGTAATTCTTAAAGTGGGCTCATTAAAGACAAATTAATGAAGGACATTTCTTCATCCCTTTGACCTCTCTAGACTAATCAGTATTGGAGGAGTGAGTACAGTTGCTTTGTTACCCAAAGACTTCCATCCAGAAGAAAAATAGCCTCATGAGAACTGGATATTTTGAAGCCACATCAGATTCTCGTCAGAGACAAGATTTCAATGATAGTGTAAAAGTTTTCAACTTTTTTCAATATCTGAAGTAAATTAGCTGTGCCCCTATGAATGATTTGAAAAATAAATTTAAGTTCTCTCTGTACAGTAATGTCCTGTGCTTTTCTGATTATTAATACCCATGGTTGAGTAATGATTACTGGAGCATTTCAAGCATTCCTTCATTCCAGATACTGCACTAAATAACTTTTGTCCTGGAGAGAGTAAGAATTTCCCATCAAATTCCTGGAAAATGCACACATGTGCACGCACGTACACCCAGACAAACAAATCCTGCTTTCATACTAATGCCTGATTATATACTCCTAGAGTGACGTAATAAGAATCTCTTCACTGAGGCCTGAGTGGGGTGTCAGGCTGCCGTGCCAACAGTGCAGCTGAGGGCGCCGTGTGCTTTTGGCTTACAGAGTCATTCATGCACTGAACTTTTTGGGGCACTCTTTACACATGTGTATTCACGTGTAATCAGGGAGAATGCTCACCTCTATAAAAAATTTAAATGTCTTGGGGTTTTTTTTCACACTTTCTGCCAAGTTAAATGAATAGTATAGCTTCACTAGCTTGGAAAGACGTTAGCTGTCCTCACCACAGTTGAGACGAATGATTTTATCACCATTTTCGGGAGACTTCCCCTGAAGCCAGCATCATACATCCCAGTTAAACTCAGTCAAGGTTTTATTGCTTACAAAACCAGAAGAGGGTGACTGATCTAGAGATCTGCGCATTTCTCAGTCCTACCAGGCAAACCAGGTTTTTAAAGCTTGCACAGTTCCACCTGTGGGACTCTCAAATCAAAAGTATTATTCCATGCAACAGAAAGGGCAGAGCAATAGGATGGGGAGAATGAGTACGATAATTTTTTCATCTCATTTCTAATGGGAGGAATGCTCTTCTTGTTACCTTAAATAATTTGCAGTGGTGGCTTGCTTTATTTTGTCTTTATATATTTGTGACATTTGCCTCAAACTGGTTTAATAGTGGTGGTACCCATGTTCAGAAACTGGCAGTGATGTACACATGAGTGTAGAAGTTTGGGACCTCTATCTCTCTTATGTGAACTTAGAATCTACTGTTAGAAATAGAGGCCTTGATTTTCCTGTTTGGCAAAGCCAGAGTGATTTCGTTAAGCTAATGGAGTTAAGCCTGGTGCAGTAGTGATGCAAAAGCTCAGCAAGTGGAATATGTGGTCATGCATTTCTAAATTTCGGGTGACGTCTGAAGAGCCACCACAATACACTGAAAAAAACCACTGGGAAATAAAGACCGTGCAATTGGAAAAATATGCACTAAGGAAAGATATGGAAACTCTTCTTGCAGCTAAGCACAGTAGATTTAAACACAATTCCACCGTACAGTTACAGCTGATGAGGCATCAGAGGCAACGTTTACCATGGCTGACAGTTTCAGTGTAAGTTTGCACATACATCCATAGGCATTGCTCTAGATGTGCGTGCATCTCTAAGCCTACATACACATCACTGTGTCACACATACGTTATCCTTCTGAGATATATGTAGTGCATAGAGATGGGTAAGTACAACATCCATACCACACAATCCATGTTGGAATAAGCCATGAAATAAGTAGCACTTATCTTAATGTTTTCCTGCATTACCTGTACTCCTTCCACTAAATCTCTGTACAGACCATTTCTGCCCATAAGGACCTGGAATATGTGAATCCTGCTCCAGTTCTTTGTCATAAATACCACATATCTTCAGGAAAGAAAGAATCATACCTCAACACTACAACTGCTGGAGCTAGTAGTCTACGTTTCTGATAGTCCAAGAGCATATTGACTTTGCATAGGAACATATTTTGAAAGGAAAGAAAAAGCCTGATATCAAGAGAAGCTTGTAAAGCACATTTTATGAAAAGAATCTGGGAGCCATTTGGAGGGAAATGAGGGTTTGAATCCTCAAATATAAATCTGTATAGGGATGCATAAGTAGTCAGATGGTCAAGGGGGCAAGTGAAATGCAGTTTATAAATTGCTTAGCATGATATTCTGTGACTATCCCCACTGTATCTATGGTAGCATGATGATAACCATGTATGCAATATTACTGATGCTGCTGATCAGTGGAAAAAGACTAAAATTCCCTTTTGCTTTGATGTTTGCATTCTGTAGAGGTAAACCAAGCGTACTTTGGGTCTTTGATTGATAATGAGCCAAGATTTTTCCGAATATTCTTGTAGAAGTAGTAAGGGAATATAATAATCAAGACAACAAAAGAATAAAGTGAAGTTGTACATGTTTGAGAATGCTGCCTCAGAACATCCAGGAGGGTATCCTCACAAAACTCCCACTTGTTGTGCAGGATATATAGACCCACAGGTTTAGATCCTGGGAACTGCTCAGGGAATTCCTATACTTGTTTAGCTTTAGAACAATGTCACACTGATCTGAAGTTTGTATTTGAAGGACGTGTGTTACGCTGGGGGAGGATAAAGTGCTTCATGCCCTGTGACACCTGTCCCTGGGTCTTTGGATCAGACATTTCTCACAGCCTGTACTGGTACAGAAGCAATAAACTCCCATCACAGTCTTAGACCGAGAAAGCCGAACATGTATTATAAAGTACTTTGTTGTCTTAGAGCGCTTCAGAGGCTGACAGTGATTGGGGTCTATTCTACAAAGCTTTCTCCAGACAACCCAATGGCTCCTGTCTGGCTATCGCTTCTGATTTTTTGATCCTCTTCATATGGAGTCTAATCTTGTATTATTGCAATTAATGGGGATGATGCCAGGTCTCTGCAAAGCCAGCTTTCCATGAGAGGAGTGGTAATGGGACTGAGCTGTTTGTCTGCCCTCAGAATGATGCCTGCTATTATGTTTCTGACTCATTTTCCCTCAAAATAGATGAAATATTACATCATTTGTACTTCTTAAAAGTAGTGCTGTGTCAGATTGTACCTTTTGGTCTTGCATTTTTCTTCCTCTGCAACCTATCATGTGCGCCTGTGTTCATATATAGTATACCCACTTGTGCATACAGCTAAAATTTTTATGTGTGCATGGGTTTAAAGCAAACACATAGAGATATAAGATACAAATCAATTTGATCCCCACTGTACTTGTAACACAGCCAAATTCTTAATATTTTACAGTGCATATTCCATTAAATAAATAATAACTAAATTGATCTATACTACAATATGTGTATACATACACATTTTATGATGCCTATAAGTAACATTTTAAAGCCTGTTCACATGTCAAAAGACAGGTTGTTTATTTCTCTGTTAAAACAATCCAAGGGTTTAACTCTCCCTAATATGTAAACAGTGGTGACAGCTGCTTTCAAGAAAGCTTAACTTCATTAAAAATAATAGTTTCCCATTTAAAATCAATACTAATATACCATAAATCCCCCTGATGAACTCTGTCTTCCTTACATGCTCTCACATTTTGTGTATTAGGGGCACAGCACTACTCTAGATATCAGAAGATAATAATATGGCAATATATATAGATATAGATATATATTTAAATGTTAAAACATTAGTAGGTCAACTTGAGTAATGAATATATTTCAAATATATGCTTTTTTCTATAAATAAAAGTCATTTATTTTCTTTGCAACATGGGTGTCTGACAGGTCTTTGGTTGTCTGTAACTTCCAAACTGGGAAACCAGTTCTGGGTATCTTTAGTTCAAAATGCACTTGTGACACATAGATGAAGCTTTAACATTTTTTTTCTCATTTTATACCAAACTTGTACTTGCAGTAGACTTGCAATATCATTTGCAAGCTTACCTTTAGGGAGACATTTTAAACAACTCCTACAAAAGAAAGACTTGTATGTCAAGAGCATTTGTTTTAGTCACAAGAAGGCTACGGATACTCTATTCATTTCTCAAGCAGACCTTTATGAATCACTTTAAAAGGACACTACAGCTGAAGACTGAAGAGCAATATTTATCAACATTAAATAAAACATTTGGTGAAGTATGTATAAATATTTCTTCATATGAACATAACACAAAATTAAATAGTTCAGATACACAGACACCATTTAATATATTTCCACTGTTGTCAAAATCATCTGTAAACACCATCTCACACTGAATACAAAAGCAGCTTTTACATCAGTTCTGTGTTCACAACACTGATGCCCCTTTGTAAAAGAAGGTATTTGCTTTGTTTTATTTTCAGCAAAATAAGAGCCTAAGCGATAAAAAAAGTTTTGGTCAGTTCAAAGGAGAATACAAAATTATCTTTCAACATGTGACTAAATCAGGTTTAGAACAATAGTTTAAAGTACAATTCTTTCCCCAGGGAATCTCTGACTTTTATAAATCACACTATGTTTGGTGCAGACCACATCACAAATACCAGGAAATACTGGTCATGTCTAATCTATAAATATTAAAGCCCTTTTTAAATTTTCCTTATCAAAAATTGCCAGGTTACAAATTGGCAATATCCACGTTTTTCGCAACACTGAATAATCTGGCATGAAACGGATTTGGGTGCACTTCTGATGATTTTTAAAACAGGTTCTGGAAAAGAAATACTTCTGAGTGAGCATCCTTCATGTACAAAACCAAAGCATTTCTTTTACGCTCATCTTTTGCATCTGAAGATCACGTGAGCGGACAGTGCAAGCGGGGGCTCTCCACCACGTTTAGACAGAAAGTGACAACTGGAACTTTCAGTGGAAGCCGTACAGGTACTGTGCATCGGATCTGAGCTATCTCCGAGAAGGGTGGTGCATCCACACGGAGCAACTCAGGACCTGGCGTTGCGGCCTCTGTGTGTGCCCCGACAGCAGTGCAGCCGCCCGAGCACGAAACGGGGCTCCTGCTAATGGCTGTGCCCACCTGGTTCCCGAGCAACTCCCTTTGAGCATCAGCACATGCGGCCCAGACGTGGGGTCTCGCCATCCTACAAAGATAACTTCATACTCTGCCCTGACTATAGCCCTCAATTCCTTCCACCTTCATCTCTTTTAAAGAGGCATGATCACTTGGGGGAGAGATACTGTGCTCAAGATTAAGGTTTTACTGGGCATCTGTCCCATTATAAAGCTCTGTAGACTGTTAGACTCACAGGCTACACTTTGGTTCTCTCCATTCGAAAGGCGGACACCATGTTTTGGTTTCAAAGATAAACTTGAATTTCAGGTAGCAAATAATGATATATATATTTATAATATGATTTTATGATTATATTTTATTTCTTTTTAGCTTCACTCACGCAATGGTGATGAGGGCCCTGTAAAACCCAGAGCAGTAGATCACCTGTTTCCTGGTATGTGTGTATTTTAGAGGTGTGAATGTATGTTACGCATACATACACACTCTCACACACATATATCTAACATGACCTGCACAGATAGATATTCATCAATCAGGAATCAGGGGGACAATTAACAATACACCAGAAGAGAAGTAGACAGGAAGCTCTACCTGGACAACAAGAAGCAATTTTGCAACCTATATAATGTCTCAAATAATTTCATAATCCTGTTTTGCTAGCTTGCTACATCTGTATGTGACTGAATTGAAAGCTGTTGCATTCCTTGGAAACAGAAGAGTTGGGCTAGCTAGATGTGCTTACCTGAGATCCCAGAGTTGATTATAATCAAAGAGCTGGGCAGATCAGTAATGGGTTTATAATTGCTATACAGCTTCTTGCAAATTTGTAGGAAAATTTTATTAAGTCTTTCAATCCTTAGTAAAAATGTTGAAGTTTGTTACTTTTTGCTGAATGCAGACTTGATTTTTATATTAAACTGGATTTATTAAAAGGATACATAAGCCTGGCAGCTGCTTTCACGTCTTGATGTTTAAATGTTTGAATCAGCACCCTGGAACCACCCTCCCACCCCACCCCACCCCATCCCATCCCATACCTTTCTATCCTGTCCTGCCCCATCCCGTCTCATCCCATCCTGTCCCTTCCCATCCAGACCCAAGCTATCCCATCCCCCCCTTCGCTGTTTTTTTTTTTCTAAATTGTTTAAAAAATACTATTTTATGAGGCCTCCCTAGGGATCCGCTTATGAAAAATGACGGACTGCCTTTGCTGATACTGCTGTTTGCGTCGTTTTCGTTTGTCACACTGGCACAGCAGTAGCATCTTGAAAGTGTTTCTGAATGTTTTGTTACACAGTGCATAGCACACGGGGTTCACCGTGCTATTGATGTAGCAAAGCCAGTACCCCAGGTTCCAGAAAGTTTTGGGGATACAGCTGCAAAAGGTGTTCACCAGAACCATGATGTTATATGGGGTCCAGGTAATGATGAAGGCAAACAAAATGGCACTGAGTGTCTGTGCCGCTTTCTTTTC
This sequence comes from Rhynochetos jubatus, assembly GCA_027574665.1. Lineage (NCBI taxonomy): Eukaryota > Metazoa > Chordata > Aves > Eurypygiformes > Rhynochetidae > Rhynochetos > Rhynochetos jubatus. Next base: position 41,169,058 of record CM050650.1, read on the forward strand.
TTTGATAAGTGACATTCGTTTCCGCTTTGTGATCTGACTTCTGGTCTTCAAGGCAAACTTTTTTGCCAGGGTGGCTTCCTTGAAGGACAAGGGCAGGGCTGCAGATGTCTTGGTCACTGACGAGATGCCATCAGAAGCTGCGGTTGTCTCTGCTGACCCTGGCTGAATTGGAAGCTTAGAAAAGCTCTTTTGGAAATTTCCACCATCCTGAATGTTTTTGGGAGGGTGCAATTTTTTAGGTTTCTTTTCCTTTGATTCTGTGTCGGATTTCTGCAGTTCATCCCCTGACTCATGCAAATCTTCTGAGGAGGGTAGTTTCGTGGAATTGAGGATGGCGCTGTGACCAGGAAGCTTCAGCACAATGGAATAAATGGCTCTGGTCTCTGCAGCGATGTCTTCTTCATCAGAGGAGGCTGAGTTCTCAAGGGAGGCAGCAGCGTCATTGTTGTTCCAGCTGTCGCTGCTGCTGTGCTCTTGGTCCCCCTGGTCTGCGTTGGGTTCCCAGCTCTTCATCGTGAGCCAGAAGTGGCAGCGCCTGTATTTCCTTCGGGTGGAGCGTTTCATGCTCTGCCGTTGCAGCTCGTAGCTGCTGCAGCTCCGGGAGCTGCCTGTCTGGTGTACGAAGCGTGCTGCCTCTGCTTCACTGCCCGAAGCCTGTAGCCCTGCTAACTCTTTGGTGCGTTTCTCGGTCTCCTTGTAGATCCTCCAATATAAAATACTCATAATGGTGACTGGCAAGTAAAAGGCAGCTATGGCAGTGCCAAAAGTGATGATAGGTTCACTTAGAAACTGGATGAAACATTCATCAGGAGGCACAGTCCTCTCCCCAACAAAATACTGCCAGAACAGGATGGCAGGGGCCCAAAGAACAAAAGAGATGATCCACGCTAAACCAATCATCACCCCAGCCCTTTTGGTTGTTCGTTTGGCTCTGTACGTAAGCGGCCTAGTGATGGAAAAATACCTGTCAAAACTTATGACAAGGAGATTCATGACAGAGGCATTACTGGCGACATAGTCAATGGAGAGCCAAAGATCACAGGCCAAGTTTCCTAACGCCCAGTGGTCCATGATGATGTATGTGGTGTAAAGGTTCATGGAAATAACACCGATAATCAGATCTGCACAAGCAAGACTCAACAAAAAGTAGTTGTTGACTGTTTTCAGTTGTTTGTTAACCTTGAATGCAACTATCACCAGGATGTTTCCTATGATGGTCACCAGTGCAAGGATCCCAGTGAGGAAAGCAATCAAAACTACTTGCCAGACAGTGTGTCCACCCAGAGGGTCTTTGCTTGTGGCATTTAGGGACATGTTTGTTGATTCCACAGTGGAGAAGGGAAAACTCTCCGTGGTCTGAGTGGAATCATAGCTGCCAATGAGTGACGCTGCTTCATCAAGGAGTCCTGGTCCATGCGAATCTCTCTTCCAGAAGGAGCTCACATTTGAAAACAGGGGTGAGGCTGAACTGTTATTTTGCATGATCATTGTGGCTCTCTGACATAGTCTGCAGCAGGGAAAAAACAAACAAAACCAAGTGAACAGGTGAAGGCGGTAAACAGATAATCGTCTGCTTATTCATACATAAAATCCTTCAGCACATTCAAAGGTCTTTATAAGCCAAACTGCCTGTGACACACTCCAAGTCAGATTCATATGTTGTAGTACTCACTTTACAGCTGTGATTAACCTGAGCTCTGAGTAGGAAACACATACTGTTTCCTTAAAAATACTCAGTCACAAAAGAACCAAAAAAACCAAGAGAATTTGAACCCGCAGTTGTATTAAAATGCCCTCTAACTCTTAATTAAAACGCTCCCTGACAGATCTGAACTCTACATCTCAACAGCCCCACTATCCTGGAACCTTCAAAAACTAAATGCCAGACACAAGCAGCCACAAGTCCTCTAAGTTCCAATCAATACTGGTCCCCAGTGCTATCCTGGCACTAGCAGAACACAGCCCCAGCCTTTGCTGCCTCCAGCTACAGCTAGTGACAAACAAAAATATTGTTCTGTCTTTCCTGAAACTATAGAGATACAAGCCAGCGTCATTTCACTGTGTCAAGCTACTCTAACCCATGAGGCTGCAAAGATCTTTTCATTTGCATCTACGTTTCGGTTACCTGAAAAAGGTACTAAAAATTCTCATTAGCACTTTTGCACATGCCACTATTACTTTTCATGCTCATTTTTATACTTGTACTAAGGATTTTGTACATCTAATGACTTCAAAATGTCTTTGGGGGAACACATGTTAAAATTTCCTTTGAAAATATGGTCTCTAGAGTCAGGTAAAAATGTTTGGCAGATGTACGTCACAGCAATCATGAAACATTTTAGGAAAAGAGGGGAAAAAAAGCATGAAAGGGATTCATAATTAAGCCTTAATCCTTTTCCTCAAGTACTTATGTAAAATGAAGACATGTTCAGAATAGGAATTTGCATTTCCCTTATTTCATTAACTTCTGTGCCCCACTGACTAGATTCATTGTGATAAATCAACTAAATCATCAAGCAACAAGAATTCTGAGGCAAAATTCTATCGCTGATAGCAAATGCTAAACAAAATACGCTGACAAAGAGAAATACATGTTCATTTTCTAACTTTGAATTCTTCCAGAGTCAACATATTATGGCATGAGATAACAATGACCATCACAATGCTCTGATGTTACACAAAATATTTACCCAAAAGATGAGGTTTTGGGTTTGGTTCTTTAATTAATTTCCGAATTCTGTTTTCCCTTGAACTGTACTTTGATTTGTTAGACAGCCGTAAGACACTATGTGAATTTAAATGGTGCAGCTTCTCTGATTTATGCAGTAAACAGACCAACAATTCCTTCCCCTAGCCCATGCACAATAACTACACCTCCCCATTTTGATACTTAGCATAAATGAGTTATTATTTTTTTCTCTTTATTAATAGGATGACAGGTTTACAACGACGTTGCCTTGTCCTAATCTAATTCAATCCTCTTTTAATGCATTCATCCCCGTATCACACAGGATGTGAACATAATAATAACAACGTAATAGTAACAACAATAAATATTGCTCTGGGAAACCACCCAGTTAAATTTAACTCTTTTCCTGATAGAAAGATTGAAACTTTATAACAACTCAAACAATTTCTAAAAAGACACATGGTAAGAATTTTATAAACTGTAAAACAACATCGATAATTTTGATTTTCTTAAAATCAAATAATGTTGAAATGAAAATTATCTTTTACCAAAATGTTTTGACATTCCAAGTTTTCATTTCTTTGCAAAGTTCATATGAATGAAATGTGCAGCTTTGCATGAAATTTCAGGCAAAAATACATTCTGAAAATTTGGCAAGCTGCTCCTCTAAGATGTTCAATGTTTTTTACCATTTTAATTGTTCTTTCCCAAGAAAATCTAGATGAACTTTTCTGACCCAATTTTATCATGCCCTTGCCATCTATTAGAGAAGCTGTGGGACACAACGTATTTCTTTTTCTTCTTGTTTGAGATATACTGCTTCTGATTATGGAGCTGCCGTAGTTCAGGCCACCAAGCATATAGCGACATGTCCTCACTGATCCCTATCTATTGTTTCAAAGAAGGTGCAGAAGGCAAATCTGCACTGTGTGAGAGAGAGACCCATCCCACCTACGCTAATGAAATGAAAGTCTGCAAAAAGTCATTTGCAAAAAGGCAAGCAGAGGTCTGGACGAGAAGCATGTTCTTGCTTTCATTCACATCTCCTCAGGCACACTCATACCAGCTTGCTCCTTGCCCTGAACAAAGATGACATCCCACATGCTCAAAAATTACAAATGAAGGCCCATGGAAACCCAATGCACAATAATGTTCTCCTTTGAAGACAGTGAAGCAGTATTCATGTTTGGCTTGGCCCTCCTAATGCCTTGGTGAAACAAAACCACAGTTCACTTGTGAGCAACCACTTCAGCAAGTGTTGACAATGTTCTTGCCAGTTGTTTATGGGCCAGGGTGGTTAGTGGGGAAAATACCTTTGACTCAAACAGAATTGGTGGAAACCATCCTTCTTGCAACGTTTCACTTAGGAAGCAGGCAACTTCTACAAAGCTGTCAGATAGGATGAGGTCAAAACCAGAATACTATGAGAGAGATCTGAAATAATATTTGCTAAATACGTGTCAGAAATTATTAATGTTATAGGGTGCAGACCTTCCTTCACTGACATTAGGGACAGAGAGCAGAGGATGAAAGCCAGAAAATGTCCCCCGCACAGACATACATTCGCAAAAACTCTGCAGGGTAGCACCCAACTTATAGTCAAGTACTGATTGAGGAGTCTGACAGCTAACTTTAGAAGGTGATTACATTGTTATGCTGCTTTTTCATAAAATAAGAAGCTAGTATCTTCTAATACACAAGAAAGGGCCAGGCAGAAGATACTGATAAAGGAAATGAAACTTTCGCTACAGGACAAGAGAATAAAACTCAGTATCACTTAGAAGTGATGATAGAAGTAACAGTATTACTAAGAAATCAAAATAGTTGACAGTTCAGTAGTATTTTCCTTGCAAAACACAAGCACAAACTAACATAAATGTTAGCCTTGGAAGTCCAAAACAACTACCACATGAATGATACAAATAATCTTGCAAAATTAATGTGTAAACACTGCACTACCAGTGAGTAACCCACCGATGGCTCCCTGCTGCCCAGTGCAACCCAACAAGCTGGAACCAGGCTTTTTAAGCACTTCAGGCATTAAAGGGAACCCTAAATTCACACTGAATGTACTATTTGACAAAATGGAACTGCTAGCAGGATGATAAGCACAGTCCTTTGTTACTCTGGCTCTTTTACATGCTTCTGTAATTGAACTGTTAATTCAATAAAAAAATGTATTATCCATATGTTCATCCACACAGAAAAAACTATCACTACCAGCACCCTCCATAATATACCAGATCTGTGCAACTGGATTCTTTTCCCTTAAAAGCTGTTATCCATCATTTTCTAAAACGGCCATGCATTTTCTGTTTTCTCTGTAAGAAGCGTTACAAGGAAAGAGTGTCCTGGGTCCACTGAAAGGGACAGTGTGTCCTGCAGTGCAGCCTGCCAGCCCCTGCCCAGCGAGCCAAGCTCAAAGGCAGAACCGTGCACGACCAAGTGGGAGAGGAGTTTCACTGTTGGTAGAACAAACAGTGCAGCACAGCCAGAGTGAGGCAAACAAACCAAACTGTGACATTATTACAGGTTTGTATACCAAGGTAAGAGTTTAGAAATAATTGTTATGATACACTGATACACTACATTGTAATTTCAAGCCTGAGAGTAACAAAGGAAACTATTTTTAGCAGAAGAATACATAATTACTTACCTAAGGTGACTGCTGTGCTATTCGCTGTGGTTTGGTTTTTTTTTTTTTTTGCTTGTTTCTGCTTTTTAACACGAGTTTACGAAACGGAACACCAGGGGCAATGTACACTTTCCAGCATTATTCAGGCAAAGTGCAGGCAAAGTACAGGCAATAGCTATGCAAACTTCCACATGTATCCTTGCCAATTTACCTCTGCTCCCTGCCCCACCGCAGGGACCGAGATATTAGTTATCCCACTAAGACCACTGGAAGGGAAGGAGAAGGCAGCTACAGAAATTACTGCTAATTTCAATAAATGGGTATAGCACAGATTTAAAAGACTGAAGTTTTGGAAAAGCCTCATCTGTTTGCATGGACAAGAAAATTGTTTACCCTTTTTTTCTCGTCGTCCTCTGCAATGCTATTTTATACGCATTAGCCTGAACAGCAAAGAACTCCATCCAGTGAATTACAAGCCTGTTTTCTAACATAAACCATACCTTCAGAATGCTTCAGAACACAGTTACCTAAACTAGCACATAAGATTTGGTAAAATAAAAATATATAGGAATTTTAAAATTTTCCTGAAATTATTCCCAAGATTACATATACTTATTTTTCAAATCACACTTAAGATGTCTTTTTACCAAAGCAATCAAAAATTTGGAAAACTTGAAATGAAAAAGATGAAGATGCAAGTATTAACAGGAATATGCATGGCTTCACACTTACACAGCAGCTCACACCACTTGCAGCTAGTGTAGCACAAGATAGAGGATTCCTTATGAATGTGCATGTGATAACAGGAAACACAGGGTAATTACTAGTGCACAGGACCTCAGGTTTACCCTGACTTACTTCAACTGGTGATGAAATATAGTACAGTCAACGTAGTTTTGCATCTTTGCAGAATGAGAATACAGAGCCATAGAAATTGTTCCCATTATGAAATATCTCTCCCACTGTCTTAACACATTCACAGTGGATACAGACAAATAAGAGATATACTCTTATACTTTTATATATGTGTACACATAAGAATGTATACATACAAATGTGTTGCATATATAATGTGACAAAAGTACGTGTATATGTATCTGCAGATGAAAACGTGTATATATTTACACACACATATATCTGCAGATACGGATACATATATTTTTGTCATGTTATTCCAAATATTGTTATAAGGAAAGGCTGTTTCTCACTAATTAGCTATCAACTTGACAGAGATAAAGCTCAGCCAAACATATCCCACTAACACTTCAACCCAAGCTCTTCCATTTTCCATCCATAAAGATGTTTTGTTTATGCTTACTAAAATTACCTAGATTTAATGTCAGTGCTTTAAAATTGCTTTTCTAATTAATGAATTAGATTTGCTTACTTGCTTGCTGTGTTGTTGCTGTTAGTGTGTGAGGTCTAGCATAAGCAAACTAAGAACTAATTTCTTTAATCACACGTGTTGTTTTCATTACTTTGGAGAGAGTTTAGAGAACCTAACGAACAGCACTCAGGGAGAAGAGGCAGGGGGGTGCTACCTCAAGTGTTCCTGCTGGGATGCCTAAGGATGTCACACTGGGAGCACCTGAGACTGCCCACCTAACAGAGCCAGGAAATTCTGTATCTAAAGTTGAGCCATTGGAAAAGCCTCTTTTATGTCTTAATTTGCCAATTAGCTTTTGCCAAACATCTGCCATCTCCTTCACTTGGACTAAGAGGCTTACACTCATACCGCCCCGCTGCGTGTGCAGCACCCACTGCGGGCCTTGCTTGCTGGTACTGTGTTTGCTTCTACAGTATTTGATCTTCCAAACACCTTCGTATAGTATGCACCCTTCACCAAGGGGTTTTATATTAAGATAGAAATGTAATTTTGAACACTAATATGTCTTAATGGCCAGTGATTTCAGCGGAAAGATCTGCTTATTTACACACCTACAAAGGTAAGAATAAATACTATGTTACCACTAGGACCAGGCAAGAAAAAAAATCGCAGACATGCTGCATCTGTTGCCACTTCTAAAATCCAGATGTGTATTTCTGATCCCTTGCACTTAAGATTTCCATTTTAGACTGAAGTTGTTACATGAAATGTATAATAATCTTGCATAATTTTTCCAAACATGCCGTACATAACAAATATACATCCTATTCTGCATAGTTAAAAAGACAGTGATTTTAACAGATATTCACATTTACTAGAAAGCACACTTGAAAAGTGTCTCTGTGCTATTCTTTATTTATTTATTCTTTAGCCTCAGTGACCCAATATTCATTCGCTCCATGACTTTTAGTTTCAAAAGAATCCTATCTTGAAATCCCCTAAAATGATTCCGGGGAGAAGCTTCAGAAATGAACTTCTAATCTCAGTTGTGATATGGCCTAAGGGCAGTGAAGGTTTATCACAAGCAGCAGCAGCAAACTTGCGGAAGGACCGGCACTTCTCTTTCTTGGGCGCATGCACTCAGTGGTTATTGTCTGAACAACACATACAGAACAAAGGGAAACCTTCGAAAGCCTGAGCTTGGATGAGTCTACAATTTTCCGATGCTTGAAAACCAGAGCAAATTAGATCTTGCTTAATTAAGATTATAGTAAATACTGACCATCAGCTTGAACAGTAAAATCTATGAGGTGTGTTCTTATAAAAAGAGGAAATTATTTAGATTCCAGGCAGTTTCTCTTTCGGAGAGATTTATTAAAATCACATCCCACCTGTCTAATTGATATTGGAGGAAACAGACAATTGGTTTGAAAGATAGTTAGAATTACAAACAAACACTGAGAGATTTACCTACATGAGTAACCCACTGACTGCAACGCTGTGCACTGTAGGAATCTGGGGACAGGAAGGTTTTGCTGAAGGGTTGGTTGTTATGTTGAATTTAAACATGAAATTAGATTGAGATGAAAGAAGAATACCAGCCATTTAATTATTTCACTTATGCATGAGGGGTGTTCTTTCCTTTGAGTAAAAACACCTACCCATCTTAGACTTAATTTCAACATTTTCATGACCTTAAAGATCATCTAGTTCCAACCCCCCTGCCATGGGCAGGGACACCCTCCACTAGAACAGGTTGCTCAAAGCCTCATCCAGCCTGGTCGTGAACACTTCCAGGGATGGGGCATCCACAACCTCAAAAAAAATTATATTATATAAACACATTTTTTTCATAGTATTGCTTAATATTTTGTTATTTATTATGATGTTGAATCAAAATAATGATCTAAAATTTCACTGTGCACTCATGAAATACTGTCCATTGAGCACACAGATAATCTTCCCAATGAGGCATTTAAAGATCACATTAAAATGTTGATCATGTGAAATAAAGCAATGGGAATTATTACACGTAAATATATTGTCCTCCTAGATGTTGTTAAATGCCAGAATAACTTCAGTAAGCATGGAAACATATGTGCCTAGACAGAGAGAAAGAAAAATTCAAGCCTTCTAAGTGAATCTCTCTTCTTCCACTAAAACAGCACCCTCCTCTAAAAAAATAATCATGTGTGAGCAAATTACTATCAAGAAGAGCTTTTCACTAATGTTAGATAAAACAAGTAAAATTTACTGGATTTCTAATCCAGAGCTACTTTCAGTAATCCTTGCATGCATTTAAAATCCATATTTAATGTGAATATCAGCCTTTAAGAACCTTTACAGGGAACAACAAACTTCATTAGCAGACCTCTCTACTATTTTTATTGCAACTGCTTTAAAACAAAGTAATCAATTGATTGTGCTATACAAATAAATACCTTTTTGCTTTTATTGTTTGCTCATTGACACAGTATACCACCAGGGAAAGCAGTACAAACACTTTCCAAGTATCAGAGAAGACAGAGAGCCTGGACACTGGGCTCAAAGAAGCTCACCTGACACCCTCTACTCTATTTCATTTCTCTGCAAGAAGAAAATGAAATGACAAAATGCCATCAAGCCTTGAAACCAGAAAATGAAATATATTTTTTTCTGGAAATCTTTTTCATGGAGGCAAAATAAATAGTCCAAGCTAAAACATAAATAAAGCCTCAAACCAGTTTTGCTTTTCTGCCTTTTCAAAAACCTTATTTTTTTCTGTGGAAAGTAATTTCATTTTCTGTCAACTTCAAGCTGAATCTCAGTTATTTTTTGACAAACACTGTTGAAAGCAGATGAGCTCCACTCTGTTATTTATTTAGGGAAAATAATAAAAAATATTTGCGCTTACATCAAGGTCTAGCAAACAGCTATCAAGGCCTCTGGTCCAGATGTCATGTTTACGTGGTGTCAGGTCCTGTCATATGAAAGATCTCTAACATACATGATTTAAGTGTGTTAAATAACATGAGTTTAAAGTTCTCATGAATCTGAGAGAATCATAAAAGGTTCCAAATTGTACTTTTGCTGACCACTCCATATTATACTGTAACTATGACATTACTCGCAGGGGCTAAAAATGCAGACCACCTACAATAGCTTTTGTTGGTGATGGATAGTTTGGCAATTTTACATAAGACACAATAAAGTGACTTGAACAATGTTAGGAAACACTCTATTAAGGGAAATTTATTGTTGCTGGCTTTGGTGATTGAAATGTTATTGCTATCTGCAGCAGCAATACCAACACTCCCATACCGGACAGATGGTTTACTGAAAGAGCTGAAAGGAATAAAGAATCGGTGGAGAGGTTTCAGCTAGAGGAAAAAGATTGCTAAGAAATAGGTATTAACTAATGAGATATATACATATGGATGCTGGGACTATTTATAATGAAAAGGAAATTTTATGAGAGAAAATTTGTGTCAGAATGTTATGTTTTTAATCACATTGCTTATATGTTCTACATAATGCTCTAAACCATGGAATCATAGTAATGTTTTAAAGCATTTTAGTCTGCTTCCAAGTGAAAAATTGGCATAGTTGCTCAGAAAACATCATTTTCAGTGTGTTTGTTTATTTAATTTTATTACAGAATAGAAATTCCTAACAGCTGAGATTCGGGAATATCCTTTCCTTATAATTTGATCAAAGCATAAAAGCATATGAAATGTTCCAGTGATTTATTAAGGAATGGATCTATTACCAGGGAGGTGAAAGGCTCTGTGCATGCCCTTTTTATAAATTGTATTTTTTTAATGCATTTGTAAGTAAAATACTATGATATAGTTGAAAAGGAGCATTTTTTACCTTAATAGAACACCTTGGTAATAACTCAGATAAAATGGAAAGATGCTTTGTTTCAACATGTCACTGGAAATATTTGTATAACACTACGTTTCATTATTCACTGGTACACTGAAGTCAGCCTTCCACCTGTTTAAAAGCACAGGTTTAGTACCCACTAGGTGGCACAGCAGTTATTCAGAAGCAACAGGATGGACTTTGAAACAAAACCTGAACTAGTCTCTCACAAAGCCTGTCTTATACACGGAAATCATAACCAACCAAATTAGATCTATTCCTTCATAGGGACGGCAGCTAAAAGAAATGTATGTCATTCAAATATTGGTCGGAAGCAAACTAGCAGCCAAACTACCAAAAACTGTGTCGTGCTGCAGCCTAAATTAACTTCTTTTTTTCCTGGAATAGACACATCCGATAGTCCTGGTGGAATTCTGTAACTTAATCAGAATGGTCCATTCCAAACTCTGACCCCCTGTACACATGCTGCCAAGAATTTTAACGTCACTGGGAAATCAAAGATATCAGGCACTGCAGGTTTTAATGCATGAGAGCAATTGTTCTTTATTCAGGCAGAGATAAGCAAATAAATATTGCTCCAATGCTATAATCCTTTTTAGTGGTTTTTTTTGCAGGGCTTTGGGTTTTTTTGTTGTTTGCTATTTTGAGTTACACAGCAAGATAAAAGGAGACATGCCCAATGAAAATAGTCCTGGCAGAGGGAGGAGGTAGTAACAAAAAGTTTATTTTGAGTTATTCTACATAAATGCCTGTTGGTAACCCTTGTGGCAGGGTCCTTTTCCTACTAGCATTTCACTAGGTTGCTATATATTTGTTTTGCTTGAATATCTGCCTTTCTGCCTACTTGAAATACATCCCAAGCTTTTGAAGTTTTCAAACTACAATCTTAAAAAATCAGTTCTAGTGTAAAGAATACACATTCACTAATCTGTCATTTTATTCAGTGTGAGAATGGACCTGCCCCAGCAATTAATCACAGTTGCACAGCAGAGCATGGGTATCTTTAAGACTTTCTGGCCTTATGGTTGTAGGATGTATGTAGTAAAGGAGGCACAAGGCTGAGGAGGAACAAAAGGGAAGGACTCGTGGTTAAGTAATATGAAGTTCAAGTGTATTCCTAATTCTGTCACAAGGTATCCACACCCTACTGGAGGAGTGACTTGTGTAGATCTTTAAAATAATACCACCTACCTTTATAACTGAATTTAGTCACTCATAGGCATTCCTTTTGTATGTGCAGTTTTGCAAAATGAACAAGCTTGAAACATGTCTTTGCAGGTTTTCGTCTGCATGCTTCTAAAACGTTAAAATAATCAACAAAAAAGATAATTTTTAAGTCAGAAACTAGATATTCATCTATTACGCTACAAGTCTTCTCGTCACTATCTAGCTAACACACTCATGGTACTCTGCACTCCCTCCTTGTTCCTGTTTCTGAGGATTCATGCATTCTGACACAGCAAACAGAAAGACACGGAGATATAATTACATTAGCTGTAAAGGTTGCTATCTGAGTAACAGGATTTTGCTTCTAAAACAAGGAAGTAAAGTGGACTCACGATTGTTCGCATTTGTTCATTCAGGCCTATAAACCCTGCATTTTGCAAACCCATTACAGTCTAGGATAATCAACAAAAGACTTAAAATCAGGAGTCCTAGCTGTATTAGAAGGAAAACATTTCTCCCAGCTTTGACAGCGCTGTTCAAAAGGCAAGTAGAATATGCGACTTCCAGAAATAAAGTGGAAAGCTAGAAGAAAGAGATTCTGCACCTAGAAAAATATCTCCTGCCCTGAAAGGTCAGAGGAATTTTAATACTTGAACTAAGAATAGGGATGCATGCTGCATGTGGTTTCACCATGTCCCATTGCCCAAAAAAAGAAATATTAATGCTTCAGTAAGTATTAAGTATGCCCTTTCATTCATCTGCCTTTCTCTTCCAGCTGCCCCACTTTGGTGCTTTGGTTTGCAGTGAGCTGTACTTCCAGTTAGCTGTAGGTCTATCTGACCAATTATTTTTTAGGATCAGAAAATAATTCCCTATTTGGTTGCCATTCAGGAGTGTATTTGTTTGTCCTTTTTTTAACCTTTCTTGGCAGTCCTATAGTGTTACTTGTGGCCATAAGCTCTTAGGACTGAGAAGTCTTAATTAGGTAAGTATCTTGCAGCAGTCCATGGACAGACTCCAGATGAGGTAAATGGATTTTGGATTTCTGCTGGTGGACATCAGAGCAGAGGAGAAATGGAAACCTCAGTTGCTGCCTTGGTACCCTACCCTCCCATTTCTTGCAGGATGAAAGGTTAACTGTAGAAGGGACACTGTGGGCTCTGCCTCCTGTTTGCCTGCGTGACCTGGGCAACAGCTCCCAGAGATGTTTTAAATTCAGTATTCCCAGTTTGCAGGACTTGTGAGCTGGTTCCCTGTGTTTGGAGAGGAGTTTGTACTGTAGTGTTACTCTGTTCCAAAAATCCTGCCCTCTGGGTCAGGGGACAATCTTTGGAGAGGAAGAGGTGCAGTTAGGGTTTGCACCCAGGGCTGGAGCACTGGGGGGAAAGTGAGTGACCAGCATAAACTGAATGTGCTGGTGAATGCTTGTGTGTTAAAAGCCTTTCGAGCCCTGCATGAAATTTAACTGTACAAACAACAACAATCTGGATGAAGATAAAAGGAACATGGATTACAAAATACAGTGGCAGTAGTGACAGAAGGTAAAACAACTGAATAGGTAGAGCATGGTAAAAAGATCATTAAGATGCAATCTGATAACTCCTTATGGGGACCTGAAGTCAGCATGGAAAGCAGAGAGGGCATGCAGGCAATCATCCCTTTTGGGATAAGGATTCTTATATCTCAAAGTAGCAACAAAATCACTTGAAATAAAAAGACATTTCCATTAGTTGGAGCAGCAATTCTCTGTCATCAGTCCTCCCTCTTCCTATAGCAGCCTTCACAGCTTCATTTAAGAAAGTGAGGCTATTACAACCACAGCTATAGGTAGGGGTCCAGTCATAATGGAGTGAAGATGTCAAGTACAGCTTGTGCTTGTAACCCCCTTCTAGGTAAGCATATTCAGTGATGAATAATTTAAAATTAAGCAAGAAAAATAATTGCTTGAGAGATGCTGGAAAAAATGCCACTATCCTAAAGAACCTAAATTTTTGTTTGTTACAGCAGAAGTACAAATTCACCGAGTAGGAAGGGGAGAACAAGAGTTCTGTTAATAATATCAGATGTTTACAGATGAAGACATACAATTCAGTATATATTATAAACAAATCAATGTCTTATTTCTTATATGTGCGACAGCAAAAGTGCCAGCGATGACCTTAGTGAAGGAAGAAGCCACACTGCCTCCCAGACTTTCAGGAATCCCACACCTTGTGTTACATAAATAAATTTAAAAAATCCCTCACCCAGTTACTTCAGTTTTACACCATTTCAGCTGAGACTGAGATCTGATCGCAGATGCCTGCTACAGTAGCATGAAGAACAGAGCTAAAAGGAGCATCAGGTTTCCAAAGGGAGCAGGAGTTACGGAGGAGCCAGTGACTCGGTGCAGGGAGCAGAGACCACGTAATGGCAGATAAACACGTGAGCCTCGGAGTCAGGTCCTTCCTGCTGTGCCAGCTCCTGCAGAGCAAGTGTCTGAGCAAATCCACCGTGCTTACTCCTGGAGTAGTTATTGCAGGGGACCTCTTCTATTCAGTATTGTTTTATGAGAGAAAAGAGGTGGGGAAAAGTCAATCTCAGTAAAGCAAGACGACATTACAAATGACAGACAAGAAAAAGAAAAGCAACTTGTTCCCAGGCCTATCCTCACATCAGTGCGTTGCTGTAGCAGAAGAATGGCACAGATAAGCCGTTGCCTATCTGATACACTGATGACCCGGTGATACCAGTAGGCAGCTAACAGACACATCGTGGTGCTGGCTGCGCTGGGAGCCCCAACAGCTCCTTGCTGCTTGGGAGACAGTGGTCACTGAAGGGGAGCAAGTCTATGGTATTTTAATAAGCCCATGGTCACAAGGAAAATGCACTGTCTGGATTTTTCTGTAGGCACGTGAAATTCGGGGGGAGAGGGCATATGGAAGGACACTGGAGCTGGTTTCACCTAAAGCGACTCTGCAGAAATATGATAAGACTGGAGTCCACATCCTGGCTGGTTTCCTTATCTTTTCTCTTTAAGTGACACTCTTATTTTAGTAGTAACTATTAATTTTCATGAGTCAGTCCAGAAGTGATGTACAAGGCATATAACCATGTTATTATGAAAGCGAACATGTGAATATCATGTTAAAATTTACAAAACCTTGGTCTTCAGGAGGTCAAACACTGCTGCACTGTGTGGTTATTGCCAGCGATAGCCAGGCAAGACTGAACAGTGCAGCAATGTGCCTGAGCTGTGTATTTATGCACAGCATTTCTAGCTAAGTGGGGTTTTTTTTTTTTTGTAATCTCTGTAGCTACAAGGATCCCGCATCCTGAGCTCTTCTGTGCACTTCAACCTATTGTTCTCAAACAAACAAACTCACAACCATTGTTCCCTGCTTTTCTTCCCTTGCTAGTGCAGCAGAGCTCAAAGTTGATTATATGCAAAAACTGTCATAAATCCCTCATGACACTACAGACGATAAATAGCACATCAGTGGTCAGTTAAAACAACATGTATTCCATGAAGGAAGCAGTTTTTAGCATTTTAGGTTTCAGTCTGAGAAAGCTCTTGGTATTTCTTTCTAAAAATGTTAGACTTTTGAGGGCACAAAATACAAGATGCTCAAGCTACACTGAAATAACACACAGTGTAAACTGGGTGTGCACCCTGTCTCTGCACTAAAGGCGTATCTTCTTGTCAAAATTGGTTATACTGCCAGTTTAATTCTGTCCAAATTGTTTCAATAGTATGACCCCTCAAAGAACACATATTAGGGCTAGTTCACTCATATAAGGAGGATGTATCGTTTTCCCTTGTAGCACAAGAAGACTGATTTGAATTTGTAGCACGTAAATTGAACTGTAGCTGTGAATAGGAATGCGGGACCCATGTCATGTAATCTAGTCTGAGAGAGGGGCCAAACAGTGACATAGAGGTGCCATGGTGTAACAGCTGGAAGCAAAGTTTAAGGGTTTTTTGACGATGAGGCAGCTCAATATCCCGGTCCTGCTCTTGGGTGGATCCATAATCAGAGTCTGCTGGCTCTTTTCAGAGTCCATCACCAGATGGACCTATGCTTCATAGGGTTGCACAGCTAAAATAATGTTTCAGGGAGACATAAAACGGGTTTTTATAAAGCCAATGTTAGCAATTCTGAGCAGAGAGATAAGAAACAACACTGCTCTGGTCCCCCAGTACAATTGTTTTAAAACAATAATGTACATTACTTAGCCACATTAAAACATGTATTATTTATTAATTTACTTAGGGTCTAAAGGTGCATATGGTTTACATTAGGTCAGAACCAGCTGTCATGTGTATGGGTATCTCCAGTAGTGACAAATTCCATCATATCAGGTTGAAACACTATCAGGGGAAAAACTAAGGTGCCTCAGACCAGGTATAATGGCACCTGAGGTGCTTTTATTATTTACTTTGTGTCTACACCATGAGTATGAAGCATTTAATTGAAATGTTCTATCATCAATATAGCACACAGCAGGATTTTCTAGATTTTTTGCTGTATTGTGTATTTATCATCAAAATGGTGCTGGATTTCCCTGGAATTCTCAATATTGTGTGCCAAAAATACATTTTCTGACTAAACGCTGAATGAAAATTGAATCATTGGGGTACCTTATCCATCACTGAAAAGTACCTATTAACTTTGAATAGGCATTTAGCTCCAATGTCTCTAGCTTTTTTTGAAATCCTACCCTTAATCAGCAAACGTGGCCCAGGTTCGAAGATGCCAATTATCTGCATTTCTACTGAGGTTAGTGGTAAATTATGAGTTTATACAGGAATTCCAAAAACTTGAAGGAAGTAATGCTAACTTAATTATTGACAATAATATTGATTATTGTCAGAGAACTGGTAAGATTTTCAAAAGGCAAAATTTATCCATGAGTGAAAGTCCTGAATCACAGTCAGTCTGCTATGTATTAATATTTACCTTCACTTTTGAAAGGGAGAATAGTGCCTAAATCTCGCTGTAGCCTGTTTTGATCCAAGCTTGCTTTTCCAAATGTCTCTGATTCCCCATCAACTCCACTCACTTATCTTTATTGTTGTTTCACGATGTTTCCAGTTGAAAATATATCCATACAGTCAATATCTTCCAAGCTCTAGATTATTAGTGAATGAAAATAAGCTGTGAATCTTTAGGATTCATGTAAACCCATCAATATTCCCATGCTGGCTGTGCTTTCAACAGCAACTGAAACATGCCACGTCTGCAGCTGCAGCATATTAAAACTCAAAAATGAGCATTTTGATGGCACTTACACATTTCTGCCCTTTCATCTGTCCTTTATCACTCACTTACTCACAGGAAAAGCTGACTTTTCCTGCCAAGGCAGAGGTAAATTGTGTCAGAGAAGGGGAAAAAAAAAAAAAATATTCATTAGTGCATCAGAGGAAACAATTTCTGAGACACCAAGTGTCAGCAGAAATAAGAGTTTCTACAGTTTCACTCCCATGACTTTATTCAAAAAGGCATGATAAACCACACAGGTTTTTGCTATTAGAAATAATTCTCAAGTTATAGGACCTAGATTAATCAATGTTTAAATAGAGCCTCTCTACTCATCAATACATGTTTTTCCTTTTATAAAAAAGAGAAGTAGAAATAAAAATGTGTGTTCTACTTGTAAAAATGTGAGAGTTGGGAAATAATAAATGCTGATATAATTGGAAATACTGCCCTTAATTCCAATGCTGCAAGATTTCACATTGAATTTATTTCAACACACTCTGTATTTTTTTTCCCCAGTAATTTAGCACATTTGCAAAGCTTCTCACCCCTCTTATGGAAATGTAAGGACAAAAAAAACCAGCCAAGCCTTTATACTGGACTGCAAAATTTGGCCATTAGAAGAACACAAACAGGAGACATGGATATACATGCAGGTTTGCTGGCATGGGCAAAGAGAAGGGCAGCTGGAAATAGGGACACACCTAACCTCTAGTGTAAGAAGGAAGAAAGAGAGATTCTGCTATCAGAGGAATGAAATCGAAGACATTTAAAGCTCCTGCCATAATATAGTCTCTAGTACAGGAGAGTTTCAGGGAATGATGGGGATGTGGCTTACAGGGAGTTCACACTCGAGAGTCAGGGATTTTGCCTTAATACAGTGCACAAAATCTCTAGAGCTAATAACACGTTTGCAAGCTCTCGTTACCCCAAGGAGATGAAAGGTTGACATTTTACTCTCTTCATGTGCCAAAAAACCTCCAGGTATGAGAAGCCAGTGTGGCAGGGTCTCAGGTGTGTGAGCTGAACTCCAAGTTCCCTAGCACTAACTTCACTGTGCCTTCAGTTGGCTGCAAATTGTCCAGGTGCACTGTTGGGTCAGGATGCTGTGCAGTAAATACCACAGGGTAACTTCTCAGTAACAGCCCTCACGATGCAGCAGGTCAGAGTTCACTTGAGGCTGGCAGTGTAATTTGCAAGGTTTTTTCATAAATTCATTGAAATTTCTGGGCAGAAATCTAGCCAACCAGAAAAACCTGAGGTCAAACCTGGAAGTCATGAATCTGAGTGATCAAATCTCAGCTATTTCATGCCTTACAGTGCCTTGCTTTAGTCAGACGCAGGGAGCACCAGTCGTAAACTAAAGACCTAGGTGGAGAGAAAATCAGAACTGCTAGCAAAATGTACAGGGATAACTGACATGCACTCACACAGGTCAGGATTCTGGGATGCCTTATTTTAGCAGTAATCGGAGAACGAATCCATGTGTTTTTTCCTTTATTACCTTTACTATACCCTTTACTATATATAATTTATTTTCCTGGCTGCATCAAGTACTTGATTACCTCCTGGTCTGATTCATCCCAATATTATAATCTTCACTCAAAACTGTTTTTCAAAAAAATCTACATCAATGTTAAATAGGAATGTCTTTTTGCAAACTTAGGGAACCTACAAAAGTAATTTGTCCATTAGAAGGTTTCTGCAAGGCAGAGTTTTCCATTAAGTAATTTCTCTGTAATGTCCACTCAATTAAAGTTAATTGATAGAAGGGAAATGCAAGCAAAGTCGGATCATTCAATTGTCTAGCAGGTGTACCTTAGAAGTGGATGGCAACCAGGTTATTGTTTCCTTTAGGAATTAGGAAGTGACTTTTTCTCTCCTAACATGTAAAGGCATTTCCAAATAACCAAATATTTTGGTTCCCTTGAACTTGTATAAACCAGTTCACAAGTGTTATGGTTTAACCCAGCAGACAGCTAAACACCACACAGCTGTTTGCTAACCCACATCCCCCACAGTGGAAGTGGGGAGAGAATCTTGGGTAAAAAAAAAGAAAAATTTATGGGTTGAGATAAAGGCAGTTTAGTAGGACAGAAAATGAAAGGAAAATAGTAATAAAAAATTTAAAACAATATACAAAACAAGTGATGCACAATGCAAGTGCTCATGAACCGCCAACCGATTCCAGTTCCTGAGCAGCAGCCCCTGGCCAGCTTCCCCACCCAGTTTTATATGCTGAGCATGAAGTCATGTGGTATGGAATATCCCTTTGGTCAGTTTGGGTCAGCTGTCCTGGCTGTGCCCCCTCCCAGCTTCTTGTGCCGCCCCAGCCTCCTTGCAGGCATGACAGTACGAGAAGCTGAAAAGTCCTTGACTTAGTGCAAACAATGTTCAGCAACAACATTATTCTCATCCTTAATCCAAAACACAGCTCTATACCAGCTATTAGGAAGAAAATTAACGCTATCCCAGACAAAGCACGGACAATATGTCAATACTTTCTAATAAAAAGACACGTTCAAGTATCTTCCCCTGGTCATTCTTAAGCACAGAGTCCCTTCTGTGTGTATGTACACACACAGATGCAATGCTGCATGGTTAGTCAATAGGCTACGCTGGGCTCTGATCTTAATGGGAGTCACTGCTGTATCATTCTGCAAGTCACTTTAATCCCTCATTTTTATAAACGGGTATAAAATCCATTTACCTAACTGTGATGTCCAAGTCCCAACTGAATTATTACGTAAGACATATTCAGGCCTTTGGAAGGAAACTTCTTAAAGCCAGTGGGAAATAGCTAATAGCTATTTAATTTGACCTTTTCCTTAAACCCAGGTAAATATCATACCTCAGTTTGCATGTCTAGATGAAATTTGACTTGAGAAATCCAAGTGGAATAGCAATACTTTCACAGTTCAAGCGATGATACCACACCTGGTTACAACAGCCACTCAACAGGACCCTGATTCCGTTCCCTTTGCTCATGTTCAGTAGCATGGACACGAACAGTGCAAGCAAAGAGTGGGGAAATTCAGATCATTCAGTGCTGTGAAATGCTGTCATGAAGAGGATTAATAAATTGGTACTTAATAGCTCGATTTTATGGAACTTTGGAAGACCTCTCTATATGTGCCAGCTGTTAACCAATAAAGCCTGAAATCTAATCTGCGAAGGGTTTGGCATGGGAGATTCTGGAGATTCATGGGAGACTGAGTGCACAGTCCGGTGTGTTCAGAGGTTTCTGGACTGACTTTTTTGTCCTCATTAGGTTCCTATTAGACAATTTGACTTCTTCACTTACAGGCCGTTATGCACTATCATGCTCTTAATAGATTTGGATTTAGCCTTTTAAATAACAAACAATCCTGATTTCTTTTTAATAATTTTCTTCTTTTTGTCATAAGATCTTCACCCTAATCTAAATATAGGCAAAGTTGGGTGTGGGTAGTTAGGATCTGGCGGCCGGAAGATTACGTGCTGTACGGAAAGACAGGGACCCTCCCCTGATAGCCAGTAGCGTGTAGTTTGCAATGTAAACAGACGGAAGTGACGTGACAAACCTAAGCCATATAATGCGGTGTTACACATCAATAAACGCCATTTGCCGTCCACCACATTGGTGTCAGTGAGCAGATGGCCCGAGCGGCCCGGGGGGGGTCGCCGTGCCGTTCCTGAACCAGGTCGCCACGCCTTGCGAAGGCAACAAGTGGTGCCGAAACCCGGGAAAACTCGCCTGGATTCGGGTGAACGGCGGCCAGAGCGGCTGGACCAGCCCGGCGGGGAGGACGCTCCCGGACCAACAAGGAGGATGGAAGCCCTTGTGAAGGTCGTATTGTTATTACATGAGCAGTGGGGTATTGATTGTAAACCTAAAGATTTTACTCTCGCAGTTGCGAGGCTTTTAAAAATTGGGGTTATTGACCAGCCAGTGGATATTTTCCACCCTGAGGTGTGGGATAAATGCACTAAAGCGTTAGCCGAGGAGACGATGTCCTCGGGCTGTGGGAAAAACCTTAAGTCGTGGGGGAGAGTCGTACAGGCCCTGCAGAAGACCTTACAAGAACAGGAGACCTGGAGGGTGGCAAAGGACTGTTTGTTGGCCGCCCCGAAAACGGCAGTCGGGGCAGCCACACAGACTTTGCACCCCCCAGACGGTAATGATTCTGCTGAGCCTAAAGACCGGCAAGAGGGCGACACGCCCCCTCAACTCCCGAACCCCGACCCGCCTACGGAAGCGCAGAAACAAGCTAAATCTTTCTGGGGTGGGCTAGCCGAGGAAGCCAGGGGCGCGGCGGAGAGACCAGAGTCGCAGGAGGGTTGGGTTAAACCGCCGCCCTATACGCCCCAAAATGGTGCCGGACAGAAAGAAGAAGGGCGGGGCGAAGATGCCTGTGGTGGAGATAAGGAGGAAGCGTCAGCACTAACAAACGCGCGAGAACAAGAAAGGGAGGAGAATGGAAAAGAGAAAGAGGGCGGGGGCGATAGGGGGAAGGAGGGGAGCGTGATCGAAGGGCGGAAAGCCAATCACAGCGGCCATCTGGAGAAACACCCCAGTAGGGCGAACACCCCGCCGCGCAGAGGGCGGGGCGACACAGGAAGGAGGGCCGAGTCAAGAGGGAGGGAACGACCCGCCCACAGAAGAAGCGGGCGGGGCCGGGTCCCAACAAAAACGTACGGAAAACCGGAAGTACCCGGTCAGTCGAGCTCCGGCTCTGAGTCAGACACTAGCTGGGACGAGCGGCTCGCAACCGATTCAAACTCAGAGGAGGAGGAAATGAGACTAGATACATTCAAAAGCCAAAATACTCCCATCCAAAATAAAAAGGGACCCCGAGAGGAAAATATTCCTCTCACTGATTGGAGGAAAATAAAAATTGCGTGTGCCGATTGGGCCCCATCAGCCATGCTAGCGTTCCCGGTCCAGCTGACAGACAGGGGACAGAGGGTCCACTCGCCAATAAACCCTAAGGATATACAAGCGATTGTTAAGGCAATTGCGGATAAAGGGCTTAATTCTGCCATGGTCTGCACCCTCATAGATGGTATTTTCGGGGGAGACGATCTGCTCCCGTTTGATATAAAACAAATGTGTAGATTGATCTTTGATGGGGCAGGAATGATTGTTTTTAAACAAGAATGGGAGGACAACTGCGTGAGGCAACTAGCCCAAGTAACCGGGGCGGATCACCCGTTATATGGGTCCGGCGTGCAGCGGCTGACGGGTACAGACCCAACAATGATTACCCCCCAGGCGCAGGCCCAGGGCCTGGGGGCCTATGAAATTGTGACAACTACTCGCGCGGCTAGAGAAGCTATTCGCACCGCTTCTAGAGTTATTGTCAAGCCATCACCATGGTCCACAATTAAGCAAAATGAAAGCGAGAGCTTTACGCAGTTTGTGGATCGCCTTCAAGCAGCGGTCGACTCCTCGACCCTGCCCGCGGAAGCGAAAGGCCCGGTCGTTGCAGATTGTTTACGCCAGCAGTGTAATTCGGCAACCAAAGAAATCCTGCGATCACTGCCAGCAGGGTCAAGTATCGCAGCCATGATCAAGCATGTCGCAAAGGAAGAGCATTTAGCCCCAATTCAGGTAGCTGTTCGCACCGCAATAGCTAATGTGATGGTATGTTTTAAATGTGGTCAGGCAGGCCACATAGTGGCAAACTGCCCTTACTTTGGGGACCCACCCACAGCGCCCCCCCCGCGTCAAAATCGACCGAGGGGACCGTGTTGGGCCTGTGGAAAGACAGGACATTTCGCTAAAGAATGCAAATTTAAAAACCAGGGAAACGTATGGGGGAGGGGGCACCCGGGCCGCACACAGCCCTCTCCCGCTTGGGACATAAGGCGGCCCAGTTATGCCAACCCCAGATGGAACCTACTGCCCCCTCGAGAACCAACCAATTTTATGACTCCACCAACGAACCATCCAAACCAGTCCCTACCTCAGGAGCAGCAACAACCAGCTCCTGGGGACGAGACCTTAGGGTGGCCCTGGCAGTAAAATGCGATAGTCCACCAGTTGTATGGGGGATTTGTTCCCTCTATAATACCTTAAATGACACCACTATTAGTATCCCCTTTTTGATTGACACCGGAGCAGATGTTACAGTTATCCCTGAAACGAATTGGCCCCCCCATTGGAAATTGGAAAACGCCCCCATGGTAGGCGGAGTCGGAGGACTAACCCGAGCTCGGAAGAGTACTCAATTGGTAGCAATAACGCTTCACACTGAAAAGGGACCAGAAAAAACCATTACCCTCTTTCCATATGTCATGTCAGGAACCCCACCCCTATTGGGAAGGGACGCTCTATCCCTTTTGAAAGCCAGGGTGACAAATTTATCATGAGGGCCACTGCCGCACACCCACTTCCACCTATTAAACTCACGTGGAAATCGTCCGACCCGGTGTGGGTCGAGCAGTGGCCCCTATCAAAGCCTCGAATGGACGCTCTTCTTGAGCTAGTCGACCGTGAACTACAGCGAGGTCATATAGAGCCTTCCACTAGCCCGTGGAACACACCAGTTTTTGTAATACCCAAACGAACCAACGAAGGGTTTCGTCTCCTTCATGACCTGCGTGAAGTAAATAAGATAATTCAACCAATGGGTCCCGTTCAAACACTGCTGCCCATAAACTCCATGATACCAGAAGGGCAACCGCGTGCCGTCCTTGATATTAAAGACTGTTTCTTTTCAATACCATTACATGAGGAAGACAAGGAGCGGTTTGCTTTTTCTGTCGTGTTCACAAACAGCCACAACCCAATCAAAGGGTTTTTCCAAACCGGCAACGACAAGGCAGACGCCGCTGCAAAAGGACTGTGGACGTTAAGAGATGCTCGTCAGCTACATGAGTCTCTCCACATCGGAGCTAAAGCGCTAGCAAAGAAATGCGAGATCTCAATTACTGACGCAAAACACATAGTAGCCACATGTCCCCACTGTCAGAAAACACCATTGTGGTCTAGAGGAGTCAACCCCAGAGATCTTAAGGCCTCCGAGGTGTGGCAAACAGATTTCACGCTCTGTCAATTGCTGAAACCTCGAGCGTGGCTAGCGGTGACCGTAGACACATACAGTGGAGTGATCGTAGCCACACAACACCTTAAGGCCGACTCGAAAGCGACCATCCAACATTGGCTGACGGCCATGGCGTGGCTTGGCGTCCCCAATCAGATTAAAACAGATAATGGCCCAAGTTTCGTCTCTAGATCTGTCCAGGCATTTACATTGAAATGGGGTATCACCCTAACACACGGCATCCCGTATAATAGCACTGGACAAGCTATAGTCGAACGGGCGAACCAAACCCTGAAAGCTAAATTAGAGGTGTTAGCAAAAACAGAACGTTTTACCAATGCTGTTCCCCCAAAAGACCAAGCACGCCTGCTAGCGACTGCTCTGTTAGCACTGAATCAATTCCCTAGGGGGGAAGAGGTGAATAGCCCCACCCAGAAACATTGGGCTACTTGAGCGCTAGAAGAAGGCCCGCTGGTCATAATTAGAAACGAGCTAGGGGAATGGGAACAAGGGTGGAGGCTAGTTCTTACAGGACGAGGGTACGCTGCGGTTAAAAAAGATGGAAAAGTTAAGTGGTGTCCGCTTAAATCGATCAAACCAAATCTTCAGAATGAAACTAACAAAAATTGTGAGTTTTTATCCACAGAACCGGTTTATCAGACGCCCTTATAACCCGTACGCACTGGTAGCAGGAGAAGACTGCAAGTCAACAAGCATCCTGTCCACACCTGAAAGTGCGAGAAGGATTGGAGAAGCGAAAAAAGAAGAACGAGAAGCACAACAAAACTGGTTTGCATCATGGTTTAACCATTCACCATGGCTGACCTCCCTGATATCTACCCTGATAGGGCCAATTATAATAATTGTAATAGCACTGATTTTTGGACCCTGTGTATTGAATAAGTTCATGTCATTTGTTAAAAGCCGGCTAGAAACAGTTAATATCATGATGATAGAATACCGACAATTGCTATAAAAATGTTCTTGTTCAGAATTGTTTAGCTATCTCCAGTCATACCCTGTTATTCCCAGTAACACCCCTGTTGCCTCTCACCTAGCGTGCCTTATATTTTTTATTCAAGTTCGTGATATGTGTCAAAATTGTTGTAAAGCATAGCTTAAGAACGGGATACAATTCCAAGATTGCGATATACGTATTTTCGAGATTGTTACATTTTAGTCAATTTACTTACGCATAGGGAGGGGGGAAATGTGGGTAGTTAGGATCTGGCGGCCGGAAGATTATGTGCTGTACGGAAAGACAGGGACCCTCCCCTGATAGCCAGTAGCGTGTAGTTTGCAATGTAAACAGACGGAAGTGACGTGACAAACCTAAGCCATATAATGCGGTGTTACACATCAATAAACGCCATTTGCCGTCCACCACATTGGTGTCAGTGAGCAGATGGCCCGAGCGGCCCGGGGGGGGTCGCCGTGCCGTTCCTGAACCAGGTCGCCACGCCTTGCGAAGGCAACAGTTGGGAGATCCCTTATATCTGTGTTAATACGACTTCTCTGCAAATTTGTATTGACCTCTCATTTTCCTTTCAGTTCATTCCCATCCATGCAAGAAAGGGGAAAAAGTCTTACTCGTCTTATTTGTGATTTGTTCTAATAATTCACAGATGCAAATAAGTTGATAAAGTGTAAGGTATCAAAAAAGGATTATTTTTCAATTGTTTCTTTTTTGCAAAAATGGTATTAAGTATGGCTCATAGTAAATGAAGGACAGCATTTATGTCTTCATTCAAAATGCACTCACCAGGAAACAGACATTTCCAAATATGCTTGCCTATAGAGAAGTGTTTGTTTCCCTACAAGTAGCTCACAAAATAGATTCTGAAAAACACAGTAATAAACTGCATCAAAACTTTATAAAAGATACAATGCACCAAAATTGCTTGCTGTATTTTCCATATTTTAACTACCCAGCAGGAAATAATTGTCTTCAAAGCTTGTTATTTCCTATATGCTTGGGCAAGCATATAGACCTACTGTGCAAGTCAAGATCTGAGCGAATGTGGGATATTCATAACAAACTTAACTTTTCTTTAAAGAGCTGGTAGCATAAATCCACTATTTGTTTTGCAGTCAGAGAATGATGAGGGTTCACCATTGGACAAGTAGCTATGGCTTAATCCTGAACTACGTCTAGCAGTATGAATAGACGGATGACAGTCTGAGTGCAGGAAACCAGATGGACCACTAGGAAACATTCAGCTCTTCAATGCTCTGCAGCTCAACCCTACAAATACCCTCTGCGGTGGCCTGTGGGCTGAGGTAGTGGGATCCTCACAGACATTCATACATCCCCTGTGCATCAGCAGGATCTTGCTCAGTCTGTCAAACTTACAATTTCATTATTATTTTTTAAGGAATGTATAAATCGTTTGCAAGCAGAAGTTTCCATGCAGGTCTGTTGCACAGCTGTACCATATATAAATACGTATATATGGATCTAGATCTATTAAAAAACCCAAACCAGAGGTTGACTTTGGTTTCTTGTGCAGACCTGCCACTTTAAAGATATTTCAAGTATTGTTAAAAAAATAAATTCTGGTATATTGCTGACAGTTGATTCCCACATGTTTTTTTGACTACATACAGGATTTCCACATATTTTTATGTCTGCAGTCATGTTTGATAGTCCTGTTCCAAGATTTTGGTGTGACTTCCTTCAACAGTTTTAGAAAACTATTATTGACAACTTATCTACTGAATCATATTCAAATTATCATGCAATGTTATATATTTCTGTAGGTTGGCCAAGAATAAGGTTTCAATGGAGATCAAACCAAACCGCATCAGAGCAAACCAAGCCGTCACTGTCCAAATCACAGCTGTGGTGATGAAACCTTTAAACCTTTAATGGGGAAGACAGTACATTTCTGAAGAGAATTGTCTGATGAGAACAGGAGTGTGAATTAGTTAATCGATATGTGACCCTCATATTCGTGAACCTAATTAAAATACGGTCATCATTTAGAAAAGCATTTAAATAAATTCTTTATGCATGAATGTTCTTAAATCCAGTTAAATCTGCTGTAGATTTAAGATGTGCCTAAATCTATGTTTTTAGAGAATATGTTTCCTGTAGAGGCCACACAGAAACATGATTGATAAGCCTGAAAAATAAAGCAACCTGAATATAATGTTATGCAATTTTAAAACTAAGCAAAAGTTAATTTGATTGACATGTTGCTTTTACACAGGTGTTTTTAAGATTCCAAGGAAATAAATCCTGCTGATAATCTGTTTTACTGTTGACATCCATCAGAGTGTGTTTAAAACATTGTGCTTTTTAAAATATTGGAAATTTATTACATAAAACTCCCAACAGCAGGGTGTAACATATTCATTGTTTCACCATCTACTAATATTTGGAATTTTTGGACACCAAAACAGTGAAAAACCACAGACAAATAATAATGCTTATTGTTCATATTTCCACCAGCCTACGCCCAACTGATCCTAATCTCATTCAGGAGAAATTTTTTTTTTCTTAACCTCTCCTGTAGTTCATTAAATACTGGAAAAGAATATTAGAGAAAAGGTAATTGTTGAAAAAAGAATTGCAAAAGTTACTTCATTTTGCTGATGACCAAACTGTGACCATTTAATAGCCCTGACAATGAATATGGCCTGTAGGTCACTTTGCCCTTTCAACATCAGCCTCTGTGAATGGCCAGCCAATCATAAACTAAGGAGCCTTTCCTCTGTGCGACATCTTCTCCTGATCATTTGATGGCAGAGAGTTCAACAAATCATATCAAGTCAACACTTGGTTTTTTGTATATCACAGTAAACTCCTCTTCCTATCTTCAGTAGCTTATCTGAAAGGTATTGGTACCATATCTCAAATGTAATAGATGTCTCTGATGAAATACATCCCTTGAACTTACAGGAAGTCCATTTGCTTCCAGACCTTCACGTGGAAAATGTTCTCTTTCTGAATTTCAGTATTACCTATTTTTACGGAAGCTTTTTAGAATCGACAAGCTAATTTACATGTAATTTTGTGATTAATGGCATAGCCTCAAAATGGTGTTCTATGTACTACAGAAAAAAATACAGGCTACATGTAAAGCCAGTTGTAATTTTCTTAGCTCAGTGAAAGTAAATTTGGTATTTACTCAGATATCCCTGAGGCCATAATTAAAGAATGTCTTCAGGCAAAGGGAGAGTAAAATGCACCTGGACTTCTAAAACTGTAGTCTGACAAACAACTTTCCAGTTGCAGAGTTTTTTCCAGTATTATTCATGAAACTGCAAAAAAGTATATGGACTTATCAGTGTAAAAAAGCATATAAAAACATGACTTTGAGCAGAGAAAACTTTAAGGAAGATTCATTTGGTACAATGATCAGAGCAGCTCAGGAGAGACCATGGATAAAACTAAGCATGCAAAAACTCTATTTCTGTTCAGAGGAAATGTTCCTATATTTTTGGCTGACAATAGTTCAAATTCAGAAGTTGGGTTTGTTTTTTTCCTTTTTTTTTTTTTTTTTTAATTTAGAATCCAAGAAGGTGGGGGTTTTTTTGAAAATGTAGAAGAATTATTTCAGTGTCAAAACATTTTACTTTGATAATATCATAAAGTGTTTTAAATATTTAAATTCTAACAATATCAGTAGTTAATTGATTAGTAGTCTACATAATGCATTTGTAACCTCTAAAATTTCAGTAGAATTGCTATATTCCATAGAAACTCTTCTATTTCCTGAAAAATGCATGCAGCAGTGGGAATTGCTGTATCTGAAGCTTCCTGGCTATCTCTAGCTATAAGGTTTATAGACGTGAAGTTATCTGTTGCTCTGCTGAGGTGCAGACACAATCTCATTAGGAATGTTGAAAGTAAAGTTTTTCTGAGTCTCTTTTTTAAAAGACTTTGTATCAAGCATCAGACATTGTTCCATTAAGAACCATTGCAGTACTGACCTAAAAGGCTTTGCAAGCGGCTTAGGAGAACAAACTGAAATAGATGACAGAGGGTGTCCCTTGGTCCTTTAAATGGTATACATGCCCAAACTGAAGGACTGATCCAATAGCACACATTTTTGATCCATCTGAAGAATGAGAAGAACCATCACCAAAGGAATTAAAGCATCAACACTCCAAAGATGTGAAAGAAATCTCTGACATTATATAGAACTGTAAACTATTAATGACAATATCGGGGTACTGTCCAGTGCCAGAATCAGGTATAAGGTATTGCTAATTATACATGTATGTTTTTAGAAACCATTAACATGCACTATGTGGAATTCAAGTAGTATCCTACAACTATCACTCATCCTGACTCAAATCACTCCCATTTGGATTATAATTAAAATTAAAGATTTCAAACCTCAGATAACTACTTGGAGCTGAAGTCCAAGGTTTCTGGGGGATGAATTCATCAACTTTTAAGAAGTCAGACATTAAAGTGATAATTTTAGGGCTAAACTTTCAGTACTTCCAAAGAGGTGATGCTGCCACATGGCCTTTTGTGAAGGGAGGGAGTGATGCTGTCTGACATCCCTAGCACTGCTGAAGGTCAGGTCAACTTTTTACTGTAGCAGTGCTTTATTTTTTTTTTTTTTTTTTCCCCCCTAGTTGAGAGAGTGATTATATGACTTTGAAACTAAGTTCCTCCTGATATCATTTTCAAAGGTGCTAAGGCTGGTTTTCACCCTGAGCTATTGACTACTGTATATGAAAAGTGCTTAGAAGTCCAGAACATCAAGACCAAAGATGGCTCAAGGTGAACATCAAACTACAGATGCAAATAAACTTTGTTTTATAATCTTGGCTTTTAACTGTTTTGTGCCTCAGTTGATCTGTTTAGGGGGGAGGGGGGAAGAGCATTTATTTAATTGGCAAGGCTATTGTGAACTCTAGTTACTTATAAGTGCACTGAGTCTATGTAATTAATTTTTCATTTCCTAAACTCTGAAAGAATTGCTAATTTGTCTTTCATTTTTCATTATCTCTAAAGACTGCGAACTACTAATTCCAAGCAAACATAAAAAATAGTCCTGTAAGGATTAAAAACCTTATTATAAACTCCAGTAGGGTTTTAACAAGTACCATGATAGAAGTTACGGATCATCTTTTGCAATGAAACAAGGTGTTACATGGTTAACCTTTCAAAGCAACTTAATGTTGCAAATGCTGTGGCAGGGTTTTTTGATAGAACACATTTCCTACAGAGGGCAACTGCCCAGGTCCTTTAAGTTCCTTCTCACTCATGCTTGGCAACCTTGCAAGCTTGATAGATCATAGTATTGGAGCTTTGCTTTATATAGAATCATAGAATGGTTTG
Organism: Rhynochetos jubatus; assembly: GCA_027574665.1. NCBI lineage: Eukaryota > Metazoa > Chordata > Aves > Eurypygiformes > Rhynochetidae > Rhynochetos > Rhynochetos jubatus. The sequence continues at coordinate 41,199,315 of CM050650.1, forward strand.
GGTTGGAAGGGACCTTAAAGATCATCTAGTTCCAACCCCCCTGCCATGGGCAGGGACACCCTCCAATAGACCAGGTTGCTCAAAGCCTCATCCAGCCTGGCCTTGAACCCTTCCAGGGATGGGGCACCCACAGCTTCTCTGGGCAACCTGTTCCAGTGCCTCGCTACCCTTACTGTGAAGAACTTTTTCCTGATATCCAATATAAATCTAAACTCCTTCAATTTAAACCCGTTACCCCTTGTCCTGTCGCTACAGGCCCTTGTAAAAAGTCATCCCCAGCTTCCTTGTAGGCTCCCTTCAGGTACTGGAAGGCTGCAATAAGGTGTCCCTGAAGCCTTCTCTTCTCCAGGCTGAACAAGCCCAACTCTCTCAGCCTTTCTTCACGAGAGGTGGCTCCAGCCCTCTGATCATCTTCGTGGCCTCCTCTGGACTCGTTCCAACAGGTCCACATCTTTCTGATGCTGCGGGCCCAGGAGGAAACCTTTCCCTCAGACTGCAATGTTTCTGTTACCCATGGCTGCAAGGCAACCCTGCGCTGGTGTCTGGCCACCTCTGTTGGTGGCAGGCAGACAGCCCAAACCTGTTCCCTTGTGGCTGCTGAGTTGCAGAAGTAGGAACTTGAAGTGAAACAGGTGCAACTTTACTTAAAGGATGAAGGTGTAACTCCAGCATGTTCTGGAACATATGAGAGACCTCTAAGCACGACTTTGCAAATGCAGTGCTGAAAGGACACAAGCCTCCTCACAGGCATAAATTGGCATAAGGGGGACAACCACAGCCACACTCCTGCCAGCAGTGCCTGGCCCCACTCCCATCAGCTGGCAGGAAATCATCATATTCGGGCAGGAAATCATATTTGGGCAGTCTCGTACTCAAGTATGATTTGGGTCCCATATAAACAGCACTGGAAGTTTGTCAGAGCAGAGTCTCAATTACGACTGACTGTAGTTTGTTGTGTACACCCATACAATTTTTTTCCTGTTAATTCTTTGGTTTTACATTTAGTTTATAAGTTTAAATTAATGGGAATAAATGTACTCAGCACGTTTGAAAATTTGAGCATGTATTGCTCACCTAGCAATTTATTTCAAAGCCTGCTCTTACACATCTCTTACACATTAAGGTTTTAAAAAGTGCCATGCCATCTCCAAAACCTGCAGATTTAGTATTAAAGTCCCTTATTGCACCCACTGCCTTAGTTCATGGACCTAGTGAGCCTCAGTACATTATCAGTCCATAAATTTACAAGAAAACAGTTAAGTCTAAACCAGCTTATTACCAAGCCAGGAAGGAAGTAAAACCTATTTACTTTTTCTCTGCCAAACTTTATCTTTCACTTTTCCAATTTGGCAGTAGATATGTACAAAATAGATCACTAGTTTCATCCTTACCAGGGAGGAATATATTGTGTCTATATATACATACATTCACAGAAACACATACACACACTCCAACTTAAAGAAATGTATTTGGGAAAGTTAAAAGTACATCATAAGGGGAACAAAGAGAGGAGACTTTAATATATTGATTATAAGAGTTATTACTACTGAGGTTACTATAGTCTATATGTCCATTTATAGAGACTGAAGGCAAGATTGTGTCTTTTCTCTCAGTCCACATCTTTAACAACTGCTAACAACAGCTTATTATCAGGGAAAAGTTAACAAAGGCTGGGCATGTCAGCTAGGAGTGATGACATGCATGTGAGAGTACATGTGTTCATACGAGCATACATACAGAACTCTTCTAGAATGTCTTCTTAGTGGTTACAGAATATTCATGAAACTACAACAGAATGCTTATCACTTTTTTTTTTTTTATGGTTAGCATAATTTTTTTTGGTAGTATTTATACACACCAGATTTCTTTTTTTCACAGCTGTTTTAAAAGACATCAGTGAAATGGGAAGTAACTCGGAAGAGAAATTGAGGCTAAAAATTACACTACATGTAATCATCCAATTACAACTATTCTGTGAGCAACACAATATATATACCAGTGAGTTTCTACTACAGCATTACTAGTGTCTGTGTCTTTAAATGAAAGGAATAAATTCTGTGTGATGTAATTGTTTTCTTATAGTACGCAGCTGGTTGTTTCCCCTCCAGAGGAGGGAGGCTGCACCAAGATACCTTAGTTGCTCCCTAAAAATTATTCAGGAGTATCCTCCACAGAAGCACAAGATGTGCACTGGCTGTTGAGAAATAACTGGCTTTCCTCAATTTGATACTTTTCAAGTGATGAGTATTCACTGTCAGCTCTAGTACTGCACACACCTGACTCAGACCAGCAGGAACTGCTTCTCTCTGCACAAACAGGGAGGCAGCAGCTTTTTGATGTCTTTTTTTTCTGTCCTTTCTGCCTTGAACAACCATGCCAGATTAGTAATAATCTAACCTTGAATACGATTTCAGCAACTTTGAGTAAGAAGCAATTTACACCCCCAATTTCCTCCCTCACACCTATGGTTGCAGTTACCTGAGGAAAAGAATTATATCACACCAGCTGTACTATCAGCAGAACCTGCGATTCCCAAATACCTACTACTTTGAATAAACTTTAGACATAGGCTACAGTAGATTTCCCACTCTTCTTTCATGGCTACGAACTTAATTGATTTTCTAGGATTTTCTAGGTAGTAGTGGAGATCCCATATACAAAGGCTGGAAGCTTCCCATTCTTTTTAAAGAGTGCCAAATGGTAAGGATGCTTGCTGGCAACAAACAAACAAACCACGCACACACATTAAACACACATAAACCACACGCACATTATAATACATGCATCAAATGTAATTTTGACAGATACTTGGAACAGAATTTCATAGCAAAACATGGTTCACTAGAAATCTTAAGGGTCTTTTGTCTCATTTGTTAGGGTGTCAGAACCACCACGGACAGACAGCAAGTGAATTGTAGGGAAGAGATAAAATGGAAAGAAAATGGATACTGAATTACTGCCAATGGGCACTGCATTGGCTGCCCTCCTTTACCATATTTGTGCAGGATCAACAGATAGTGCCTGCACACTAACAATCTGCTTCGGAGTAGGAACTGATCAGAAAAATTTACTATGCAAGTAACTGTGAAATTGCCTATGTCAAAAAATTGTCTACACAATTGATTTTGACTTCACTAATGAAACATCACTTGCAAATCTGAGACAGAGTACAGAATCAGAGTATATACAAAAAGAAAATGAGTTAAATTAAGTAGGAAAGAATAATAAAAATCGTCCTTCTGACAAAATTACTTTTACAGTATTGCTATAGTTCAGGGTCACGTTAATTAGAAATATTAACTATCCAGATTAACTTGGTAGTTCATAATATTAACCCTGAATTTTGGACAACTTAGAAAAATAAATTGCTTTGGAAAGACATCTTCATCTTTTGATGTCTTTTCTTTAATCCTGAATTAATCTTATTTTGTTGTTTAACAGGTGAGCCGAAAACTTCACAAGCTGGAATGGACTTCAGGCTTAAGGTTTCATAATTGATTCTACAGCAGTTCACATACCTAACACTTTAAACCTAGTTGGCAGCTGTACACCTCACTGCTTCAGCAGTAGCAATATTATAAGTTGCAGCAAAGGGAGAAAGCTCTTTCAAGATTCTCAAGTTTTGCTATCCAAATGAAAGAAAAAAACCCCAATATTTAAAGATTTTTTTTTTCATACAAGTATGCTTTTATCCTTTAGTTATAAGTAAATTTCAGTTTAGCTGAGACATCTTAATGACCCACAGCCTTATATGCATTTCTGTGATACTTCGTACTGAGAAGACCGAAGGCTGAAAGAATCATCACTCATACTACAGTGTAATAAAGAGTTTTGTTCCAGCCAACTTAATCCATACAAGATACTTAAAAACTGACTAAAGATTACAGAATACAAATTGGAAAGTTTTAGGAATGGGAGTTCTTGAGTTATGGGAGGAGAGTGAGGAAACAATGTTTAAGCAAAATGACAAGTACAAGAGAAACACTGAAAATGTTGAAGGGCACCAAGTGATTTTGGAAATCGTATCAGAATGAGTCAGACATTATTATTCTCACAGGTTGTGTCTACATCTTCAATGAAATTATTCCAGTGATGAGGTACAAGTGTCTCAGGAATGATGCACAGGCTGACAGCACGGACAAAAAAAAAAAAAAAAGAGTGTAGTTCCAAGAAAGGGAGGATTATATATAGTGTAATAAGAAGGGTACACAGTTTTATATGAGTAGGTGGGAAGATTTCCTGGCACCATGAACTATCAGCCTTTAGGATATGTCTGAAGCTCTGAGGGAAGTTCTTAAAATGTTAAACTGACAAACAAACTAAACAGACTAAATTGGCAAAGTGAGAAGAAAAGTACTGTAAGGAGGAAACTCATACTAGCAAGGAGATGGGCTAGAGGGTACAATGAGTTTTACCTGTCTAGTTTTAACAAGTCCAAGAAAATGTATGTCTTTTTAAATTTAATCTGAGAGAAGAATTTATTTGGCATCTAAATGTTTTGCAGTGGAAGAATCCAGTACTGGAGAAATGAAAGATTTTTGTTCTCTTCTATTACAGACTATGAGAACATAATTACCTTTCCAGATCAAATGTTATGTGCATCAGGAACAACTGTGAGAGACAAAGCTAACTTGACAACATTCACACCTGAAACTCAGTAAAAAATGCAATTACAGGTTTAAAGTTTTCATCTTCTGAAGGTCTCTTATCTACAATAGAAAAGGTTTACAACATCTTTTGACCCATGAATTAAATTTTTTGTGCCCTTTTGTGCTTGTAGGATCTTGTCAGTTTTCAGTTCCCATGAAAAATCCTTTTCTTCCTTTATTTTTTTTCGAGTCAATTACGGTTTGCTTGCATTCATGCAAAAAGTACTAATAACAGTAATTTGAGCAATTGTTCCTGCCAATGATGACTTACTGCTTATGGACTCCATCCAGCATTAGAATTCCTGTTGCTTAGAAAGCTACAGATGCAGCCTGTGCCATGGGATGACCAGGCTGAAACACGCAGCTCTGTTGAAATAAGAGCTCGACAATCCCAATAATAAGAGCACTTCTGGACCATGAAGAGGGACATTTAGGGACTATTTTAGATTATGCCTACTGATGGAGATCTGTGCTTACTGATCTCTTAATCCCACACTCCCTCATTTTTTTTATTCTGAGCCTGTCCTTGTCTCTCAACTGGGTCTGAACAATAAAGTTGCTGTGCAAAACTCAGGAAAGTAATTAGACAATACATGTAACTTTATTTGACTGGTAGAAGTTGGAAGTTACTGAAAATCTGTCTCTGGCACAGCTTGATAACCAGGAGAGCGTGAGAGGTGAAGATGTTAGTTCAGTGAGACAGAGATATTCTTCATCTCACTTAGGCGAGGTGAAAGAGCGCAAACGGAAGAGTCACACCACTGCAGGTGGTGGCTCATCACGCTTCTGCTGTTATGGCCACACATCGGTCAGCAGGGGCTGTGAAAGGGTGAAAACTCTGCTTTCACATCAGCTCAGTCAAATGACAGCCTTCATGCCATGGTGGAACACACACATAAAACCAGCAATCCTGCACAATGCAGCTCCCCAGTAATGCCTCCTGTGAATATGGGAAATCTGGATTACATGGACAGGACCTGCATCAGAGATGTGATTCCGCATCTGGAAATGAACTGCTCACAGTACACTTGTTGCTAAACACTACAGAGCTAAATTTGGCAATGAAGAATGGAATGTGTTGGGTGTCAAGGTAAAAACTCTATATACATTCTGGAAATAGATAATTGCAGTAATGACTCATTTAAAGCAAAATATTTTCATCCTTAAATAACTTCTATGAACAAGAGATTTCCTGTAACAGCATACCCACAGACAATATTGTCAGCGTCTGGTAACTTTTGTTACTCCCTCACTCCTACCTGCCTTTCCCCCAGTATCAGAAGTGTGACATTACAGTGTATAATTGTACCTTTAATTGTGGTTCTCCACAGTAAAATAACAGATAACATTACAAATACATTTATTCCTAGTGTTCACACTACATTTCTTCTTGCTAAATGGAAACTAATAATCACAAACGTATCTGCAAATCCAGTTTTAACTTTGGAGGCTGAGGGCTTTACATTTATGACCAAATCCTTAAAAAGATTTTCTTCTCTGCAGAAACAAAAAAAATTCATTTGTGACAATCCTTGTTGTCAGTTTGGTTAAAAACTTTGATCTTAGACATTCTTGACAAATTTTCTTCACAAAGTAAAAATGGATTTATTCTATTGAAAATGACATGCTTCTTTTTTCCCAGCATACAAACAAAATGCCAGCCTAATTGGAAATATTCTTTAAAAAGAAAGTTTGAGATACAAAATCCTTGCAGGAATCAATTACGAGAGCCAGCTATTCACAAACAGAAGAAAAATGAAAACTGAAAGTCCCTGCTGCAAATAGCAATGTCTATAGAACACCAGAATTTGCTTGTGGCTAATAATAACAAAAAATGTTCAGTGCTATTGTATTTCTAATCCTCTCTGTTAAAGCACACTATTTAAAAATATTTGCTATTTATTTTAAACTTGACTTGTGAAACAAAGAAAAAGGAATGTAATTTGTTCACTACCAGCAGTGTAGGGTGTTAAACAGTATGCAGGTTAATCTATAAGGTTATGTCCATTTTTTTTTAAAGAGAGCAAAAGTGAAAAAAAATTGGTAGTGAGAGACATCAGCTGACATTGTCACATTGTAGCCTAACCTGTAGTGGAAAAAATCATGAGTAGACTGACTAGTAGACATTTATTTCAAGAGATTTACCAGGAGATGAAGTATGATGTGAACTTGATGTGAACATTGGTATGTATCTAAGGGCAGCTGCTGATTACTTCTGAGTTCAAATGCAACATGTATGATTTGGACCTGCAACATTTCCCAAAGAACAGTCAACCATCTCAGTTGGAAACCACTGATGCTTCATGTCAGGTGTGACTCTTCCCATGATCCTTCTGCAAATTACAACTAGTTTAATCGACAATAAAGGGTAAAATACATATTGTAAATGCGAGTTATTGCTGAAACAGGTGTTAGAAGATTCTAAGTGGGTGAGTCTTCCCAGCAAAGAATTAGAAAAGCAAGCAGCAGCCTTCAGGATACAAAATGTATTAGGAAACATCTCACAGCTTAAGCTGGAGTCTGTTTCAAAACATCTTACCACCTCATGTGAACAAACTGCATGATTTTTAGAGGTCTGAACGTTCACAAAACAAATGTTTCTCCTGCTTTGTCCTGCAGCCCTCCCCACTCAACAAACCACATATTGATTGGGAAAGCTAGGCCTGAACATCAGCTAAAAGCATCTGAAGAAAGCTGTCTGCTTTTTACTCAGGCCTAATTGTCCTCCCTACGCATAGTTTCTTCTGGTGACCTAGGGCTGGATATTGTATAAGTCCACCATGCCTCCGAATAACACAAATTCATGTGTCCAACTGACACTCAATTGCCTTTCAAGTGGATGTGGCATGTGCACAGGTCCCACCACACTGTGCAGAACAAGCGGTAATTTTCCTTCTGTGAATGGTGCTGATAGAGCAGCAATCAGCCCTGCAACCAGGTCCAGCTCTACGTCATGCCTACCCAACAGCAATGAAGACTGAAGAGATGCTGCCTTGATAACAGTGCTACAGAACTTCTGGCCATTTACAGAATCTCCTGCCCGTCTGATACAAGCATGTACTGCACTGATTCACATTGGCTCAGGGCATATATCCAAATATATATATATAATGTATATATCCAATGCCAGAACACAGGCAGAATAACAGAGGTGCCACTTTTGGGTGGCACTGGCATCTTTCTTACAAAAGTTGACAAAATGCTGAAGAAGTGAGGAATTAGGTAATTCCATGAGAGAATTAAATAAAGAATGTAAAATATCAATAGATACATATTCTATGTCTCACAGGTTTTTCATGAAGAGAAAAAATAGGAGAAACTTAAAGAGAGAAGTTTGTGAGTGAAAGCAAACCAACTGAAATGTTTCTTCTAGTCACAGTGAAATAAATAGGATTTCTGTAGTTGCTAAATATGTTCAGTAGACACCCACAATTGAAACAATCCTCAGCCTTAGTATTGAATTTGTACAGGGCCTCTGTACAGGGAACCATAAACCATATTCTTTATAATAGATAAAACTAGCAATTGTTCATTTGTGAGATCCAGATGGATTTGGCTTGATATGAAGTTCCTTTGCATATGTTTTCCTGAAAGGGACTTGAATTCAAACATGAAATCTGTTTTCTGGCTATTATAGTATAGAACTGATGGTAGCACATGTTGTTTAGTATGGCTTGCTAGATTTTCTGGTTGAGAGTTGTAGTCAGAACTGGGCTAAAGGCTTTTTGTTAGTGTAAGCAAAATGTAGATATGAGGAGAAAGCTGCTGTGGATGAGGGACAAGAAACAGTTAAGTTTTGATGCTTTGTGCAATTTTTTGGGTCAGAATTCTTTACCTTTCTCCCTTCAAGCTAATTTGACTCCAGCGGGGACCCAGTTCCTATGGACTTTAGCCTCTAGTGATGGCACAAGGTGGCTGAGACTCAACCACAAGGTATAGGATGGCCTAAATTTCCCCCTACTTTGCACAGAGGTGACATAAATACCGAGTGCCATGCTGGGGACTTACCAGAGACTGGTCCCACAGCCAGCATGGAGGTGGGCATCCCACCTGAGCAGAAGGTGTATTATGAAGTGGAGGACATTTGAGAAGATAAGCAGGGAAAACGCTTCTGCATCCATCCACCTTTAAACCTAGATCTGTATAGTGAAGAGAAGTCAGGGAGGAAAGCACAGCCGAGGAGACTCGTAGATATGTCTATATTACGCCAGGCAGCAAATGAAAGATTAATTCATGGCATATGGAGAGCTGAGCTGGAGAAGTGAGTGTCTCAGTTTAGGGAAGCCCAGCACCTGTGGTGGTCTTTCAGCACAGCGCTTTGTACCACAGGCTTTAAGAGGCTGTAGAGACTAAAGCAGTAAGGAGCAACAGAACAGGAACACCATTTTTTTGGGGAAAAGTAGAAACTGATAGCAGCCAAATCTTCTATTCCCTAAGTCTTAATGCAGGTCCTAACATAGCAAAGCTGACTGCAAAGTAATACTTTATCACAGCTAGGATATTAAAAGTGCTGTACTTGATACATCTAAAATTATCTTTGCAAAAAATGCATTGGAGAGATCTTATATAAACAGTGATTTTCCACACTCCAAGAGCTTCTCCACTTCTTGAATTTAAAACACAAAAGAAAAACAGAAGCAGTTACATACTATTTCAGTTTTAAACGCTCTTTAATTTCAAACTCAATTTCAAAACTTAAGATCTTTATGATAAGTTTTCTAATTGGAAAACATGCCTATGCAGAAAGGTAGCACAAAGTTTATGCAGCAGTTAGGTCCCAATACAGTCATCAAATTTTGACTTGAATTTCTTCCTAAAGCTGCATTAGTCTTCTCAACAGAATTTTATTTCTTCCTAAATGAATATTTCTATTAAATTATTCTGAATATATGTGTTAATGAAAATGTGGCTAATCCAAAAAAGTACCAAAAAAGTACTGAAATAGTATCGGTTCTTACAGTAATACTTTATTTCTATGTTTTACTTTTATAAAATGCCTTAATCCTAGAAAATATTTAAGTATCTTATGTACATCTGCAATGCATATAGATTGTCTAAGATAAAAGCATCCAGATAAAACCACATCTGTATCAATGCTGTCACATACATGAGGTGACACAATGCAATTGCAGTTTCTTAATTACTGTATTTGCCAAAGATACAATTATAATCTCTTAAAAGATAAAATAAAACCAAACACCCACCAAGCCCTTCTCAGCTTTCAAATATTTTACCTTATGGTAATGACCAGTGATTGGAAATTTAAGAAAAAAGAAAAAACAGAACTGTAATAGCTAAGAATGAGAGTAATCATTCAGTTTTGTTAAGAATATCAATTTCTGTAGTAACTTAAATGAATTATAATATTTAATTAAATTCACTACAGAACTGTGTCTACAAGTTCTGAATTTTGCTTCATGAAGATGTAGTTATGGTTTCCTTTTAACTGAGAAGGCTGGTTTGTTTCATATCCAGCCAAGTTTGCTTGGAAAATCACAGTTTCATTGCATTTGACTGGTCTGAGTTTTTCTGTAGGATTTTCTTTATGTACATAAAACTTAGGCAAAATTTTGCAATGAAGATCTTAGAAACACTGGATCACACAGATAAATTGCTGTATAGTAAATTAAAAAAAAAAAAAAAAAAAGAGAAAAGCTGTGACTGATAGCACTGTTATATTGCGTATTATGACTGTAAACTACGTTGTGGTGAGAGACCACGCTTTCCTTCTGTGTTTCTACAGTAGTTCCCTACAGTGATGGGTCAGCCTTTGACTGGTGTCTGCAATAACCCCAGGGACAGCTCAGCATTCAGTCTATAACTGACCTAACACTTCTAGCCAAAGAAAAAAAGCCTCCTGGATCCTCCTGGTGCTCCTGCAATACAGAAGGTGGCCAAACCTGTCATCTCTGCTTTTATCTGAAGTGCAGAGAAGGCATAATTACACATTTCTGAGCTCAGGTTTCAGATGTGGAAAGACAAGTCTCCTGAGCTGTGATTAAAAACGATTAATCAGTTTAACCTCCTGAGAAACACATATTTCATCTCATGCCACCCACATCCTCTCTCGCTCTTCTCCTCCCCAGGAGATTCCCATGCCTCTACAGAAGCAATATTATGTTAAAAAAAAAAAAAAAAAAAAAGCCACCAATTTTCTAAAAAAACTTTTAAAATGTTTATGTGCTGGTTTAATTTCCCATAAGTTATAATTATCAAATGCCACTACATTTAGGTTCTGTTCCAAATCAGAAGTAGGAAGCCGAAACTTCAGTGTAAGAGCTGTTTTTTCATTAATCTTCATCTGGTTATTAGCAGGAAGCGCTAAATAACCTAGATGTTCTTTATTATAAAATATCAAATCTTTGCAAATACAAACAGATCCTATAATGTATCAGACCCTCTAATACATCACCTAACTTTAACTGCCACAATCTAAATAAACAGCTGTCTCTTAGCCATGACATAAAGTTGTTTTTATATGAAAAAAATGTTTGTATTTCCTAAATAACTTCAAGAAATATTCAATAAACAGTTACTCCAATGTAAATGGCATATGTCAATTAGCAATCTGCTCATACTTGTGCTTGATGGTCAAAACTCACAAAAATCCATAAAATATCTAATATCTTCTATCAGTTGAATTGACTGCATGCTTTCAGAGGAATTTCGAAATCAGACTTAACAGAACCTCTGCTTAGTTTGCTGTAAAGTAGTCCTGAAGTCTGATAGGCATTATTTCTTAGTATCACTGAAACTGAAATAACATGGACTGAAATTATTATTCTAAACCAAAGTAGGAATTAAAAAAAAATAATTTCCAAACTGAGATTAAATCACTTTCAAGGAAAGCCTAGAAGCAACTATTATAACATTCAAATTAATCCCTTTGAATTGCATTTCAAATTTCAGGGTAGTGTGGAGAAAAACTTTGGAATGTTAAGATAATTTTTAGGAACTGCAAATTTCGTGGATCCCTTGACCAGCAGCAAAATACAAAGGAAATTTAAGTAATTATCCAATGGATTATATTTCCATAAGACTCTGCAAACATGTAATTTTCTAAAGAAATGGAGCTGCCATTAATTTTCTGTTCTGCCTAGAGACCACTCAGAAGATGAGTCCTAGGAGCTGAAGAATAATCATTCTTCTAGGATGATCAGCCCTTGAACTCTCAAGATGAGCATGAATAATCACGACTAAGGACATATGCGTACACATATAACTGTGGATATACGCACAAAAATATGGGACTTGGGAAGATAGAGCTAAAAGATTGTAATCCTGCTTAGCATGGCCTGGTTTGATGTTCACATCGGGTGATAAAATGCCTGTTTGTATCTCCCTTATGAATACTGAAACTTGCACCACTCTGATTTATTTTGAATAGTTCAAAACAGGGCTCCCTCCACCCTAAATTGATTTTCATCAATGTCAAGCTTTGTCTGCATCATCAAGTAAAACCTACATTTTACAGTTGCCGCAACAAACCAATAACTAGTTTTGTTTCATTATCAGAACTATTCATCAGTAATTCATTAAGGTGCAATGGCTGCCTACGGTTCCCCCTCTCCATCCACATCCTGAACTGCTGCCTGCCTGACACTATGCTAAAGTTTGCTTTCCTGACTCAGAGTCGGACTCCTAACTCCTGTGTATTTGATTTTGCAGTTTTCATTTAACTGATTTGCACGGAAGGACACCCATGCAAACCCTAACGCCTTCTTTGCTTCCTTTCTCCTTCTCTCACACAGTAATATCAAATGTCCTGGGAAGACAAAATTCTAAAACTACTATATGGAGGTGAACATTTTTATATCATACTCATGTAAATGTTTTCTGAAACATGTAGTTTAAAATAATACAGCATTTCTTTTCTAATTTTAATGTGTTGTCCAATCACAGTGAGTAATATAAGACTGGTACATGAATGCCTTTAACTAGCTTAACTATAGCTAACAATCAGGAATATAGACCTTGGATCATTAAAGATCCCTTCAGTTCTGAAACTATCCACTCGCACCTCTGATGATAAAGGACTGATTGGTATTAACGTTTCCCTTTTCTGTCTGTAAAAAGATCTAGGCAGTGTACGCTGGATATTTTTATGGATACACAGATCTTCTATTATAGAGTAGTATTCATAAGCTGTGACAGCTATTTCTACAGGTTGGCAAAGCAAACAAAATAGAGTATAGCAACTGTAATTGAGGTTTGTAAAGAAACTTGCTGGAGTGTTTTTCAAATAAAGAAAGGTCCTATGGTTATTTGCACTGGCTTACTCCAAGAAGAATTATTTTTCCACTTTTAGTTATGAATTCTCCTTGGAAGCACAATAGAAAGTTTGCTATATTTCTCTCCCTATTTCCATAAGTCATGTACAAAATTAAGAATGACAGCCCAGACTTTTATGTAATTGCCTTTTATTAAATGCAAAAGCTGCGCACAAAGAGTCTGACAGAGAGAGAATACTAATCTCATTATTCATACCCTAGGCAATAGTGCTTCTGGTCACAAAAAGAGACATTACAACATATTTAAAAATTGTTCTGATACACATTAATGGCTGTTAAATTACCAGAAAGGTTTCCTGGTGTGACACACACACCTCTTGTCTCTTCTGGCAATGGTACTGAAGTGTTCAGTACAAATACCGCTTCTGGAAACAGAGACTTTCACTTTCTAGTGCAAATATAGGGTTTGTGCTTCAAAAAAAAAAAAAAAAAAAAGGCATTCAGAATGACCCTATGGATGACTTTGAAGTATTTAACTGCGCTGCTGAGATTCCTGCCTCCTTACCTTATTTATCAGATTCCTATATAATGTCTAAGAATTCACACTTGTAGGTTAGTTTGTCACCAACAAATATTTCCTCTGGAATGCCCCAGGAGATCAGCCAAAGGGTCTGCAGGCACCGCTCCTCGTGTGCCACTGCTTCACTGTTTTTCTTGCCCTCCTCTTCCCCAGAGCTGCCTGGCAAAGGGGCTGGGAAGTTTAGGAGCACCCTGGCAGCACTGCAATTCTGAATGTGCATCATAGCAGAGGAAACCCAAATCTGTGATACTGCAGGACCTGTCTGGTGCCTCTATAACCACATTAGTATCTGCTATCTCTGATGTATTGAACTCAGTTTTAAACATGTTGCCAGGCTTTCATGGCCACCACACTCAGAATAAATACGAAGTTTGGAAAGAGTTCATCTGCTTTTGAAGTACTTAAATAGAAGCCAGATTTTGGTTTTTAAAAAATTAAATCCACACAGTGCCAGTGTTGCTTCAATGCTTAGATTATGTGCTTCACACACAAATGTTGCAAAACTCCTGTAAAAAATAATGCTTATTTTTCTGAATTGCCCTTCTAAACAGGACAAAGGAGGAGGAGAATATGAAAGAAGAGGGACCTCTGCTTAGTCGGAGTGCTACACAGGACGATGAATCGATGCTTAAGTTTGGAAGTGAGCGTCTTACAGAGTGACCATGGCAGACTGCATCGTAGGGTGCAGGAGCACGCCCAGTCGGAGCTGACTGCTCCTCTCCTCCAAGTCTTGAAACAGTACCTGGACAGGAATTTTTTTTTTTCTTTCAAAACAAATTGAAAAATTAAAGCAGAACAAGAAACAATGAGGAGAGGGCACACTGGATGACGAGGCTAGGGGAGAAAAAAGGGAATGAGAGCAGAAGAGGTGAGAAAGACTTTAACATTTCAAAGGAAATATTCTTGTCATCCTTCCTCGAGCTGCTCTTTGCAGTGAGGTTGTCAGGGATCAAGGTTATATATCAACACGCTAAGTCACCTCAATTTTGACATTTCCTATTTTTGCAGAGCTTTTGATATTGGAACACTAATAATGGAACTTTTATGATGGAGTTCAGCATGTAATTCTGATTTCTAGCTCTTCAAAGATCTAAAGTCTGAGTTGTTTTGAGGAACCCTTTCATTAAAGATTCTTTCCTGATTTGTCCATACAAAAGCATATTTACATTTATATGCTGTAGTTTTTACATGCTGCTGGTCTGGGTATATTGACCTATTTTCCATTTTTGCTAGAAACATGATAGTCGTAAATTATGATTTTCATTTACTGTAGACAAAATAATGTAATTGACAACAAATAAATATATAAATACATAAATAGCAGGAGTCAAGAACTCCATGGATCAAAAAACCCGTGAGAAATCAATGCTCAGAATACTGATTTCTAATAAACAGCAATAGCATTAAAATATCTCAGTCTGACATTTGGCTGAAAGTTGCGCATTGATTGTACTGAAGCAATTCCACAAAACCCTGCTGCGACAGGCAGTGCTGATCAAAAGGAGAATGAAAATCTTCAACAGGAATTTCATCTTTTCAGAAAACGAACAGTAGGATGAATGTTTCTTGTACAAGCTTTTAATTATTTCTAAATTATCAGCAGTCTTTTGACAATGAAGGAGGTGAATTATAATGGTTGTTCTAAAGGCAGAGGAAAATATCTTTGCCAAATGAAGGAAATGTGCGTTATTGACTGCCTGTATTGACCATGAAAGATGAAGAACATGTCGTTAAAAATGACAGAGCAAATTAACCGGTTTGATAGAACATGTGACAGCTCCCTGGATTTGCTGACTACTTTACATAATCACAATAGTGTAATTCCCCATGTAATTCAACAATGTCACTCTCCATAGATCATTTTAGTCGTTTTCCCAAGGCACATTAATTCCTGCAGCTTTTCCAATTTAACATTTACCTCATTCATATTTACTCAAGTTTACTTTTTTCTTACCCTTGATCATTACCTACTGTTTAATGTAAGCCAGTCCTACGAATTCATGGCAGTCATTTCAGGAAAAGAGAAATGTGAACCCCCACTTACGTAAATGTCATACGCAAGCCATCAGACCCGCTGCTGTGCTCTTGTTCGCTGAGCAAGTAAAGCCCTGTGACAACATTTCCAAAACCGGATACCTAAACCTATGCACCTAAATGTATGAGCACAAATCCCAGCTGCTAATTCAGACACTCTGAGTCAGTCTGCAATTGCTGGACCTCCCAGGGCACACAGAAAGCACATGGACCTAAATACTTTATCCAGCCCAACCAAGAAACACTGCTGTCCCATCTACCAACTCTGGGTCTCCCAGCTTCTCAGAATTAATCTTCATCCTGAAGGGAAACAGAGGGCTGATGGTGCTGATATTTCACCTAGCAGCAGAATATGTCACAATGGGAATGTACCTCTGAATTCTCAGGAAACCTCATGGGAACATCTATGGCTCATTTTGCATTAGTTCTGCCACACAGCCCCATTACACCTGCTTCCTGCTTGTGACAGTCATTTAACACCCTAGGATCCCTATCCAGCATGACTTCCTTTCAGGTTATAATTACCTTGCAGTCGGCTTTGTTTCTATCTACCTCAAACAAAAGGTGACTTTGAAAAAAAAGGAGCCATTAGTCACAACAATGCTGTGTATTGAACAACTTATATCCTCCTTCTGCTTGCCTGGTACTGTGTGCAAACAAAAAGAGAAGCTGTGGCAGAAGTCCACAGCTTAGATGATGTCAGATCCTTGGTACAAGCAAATACTGACATTTAAGTCCAAATGTAGAACTACCTCAAAAATAATCTCCATACCGGTTGCCTAGATTTATCACAGAATCTGTTTTCATTCAAATGCTGCCTTTTTTGAAATTCACAAACCATTGACTAAATTTTCTTTCCTAGTTTGTAGTTATCCATAGGCTGGGAACTTCATAAAGCAAAATAACAAAATGGTCTAGTTTAGAACAGAGAAGTTAGCCCCATCATTCCACACATTAAATGATAGAAAGCCTGACAGCAGAGAAAACAAAGGGAGGAGTAAATAGAATCTGGTTTCCAAGAACTCTCTCAGTATTGTTCTTATACATTATCTTGGATATGATCTGGATTGTTTGGCAACACATGTGATGTCATTGGCTTTCCCGCCAAAAACCCCAGTGCTCAGGTACCTGCCAGTTATATGACTGCTGCTTGAAAATTTTCTGTATTAAAGGAAAAATAATGATATAGCAAGCTAAGAAACTGTTCAGAATGGTGTAGTCGAAGACACTTGTACTTCTTGTCATTGCACCCACATGGATTCAGAAATTAGAATGTCTGCTGCATTATATAGTGGTCTCCTGCTAAAGCTGTTGTTTGTAATACCTCAATAAACACATGCAGGAAGGACACACCATAGCAGAAGTTGCAACAAGTGCTATATTTTTGTCACTGAAACTGCCACATAGGTAATGACATTAGAGGTTATAATTTAGAACATCACACAGCTACCTAAAAATGATAAGTTCTAAATTACTTTCCAAATAGACTGAAAGAGTTCAGCTGCAGCCTTAAAAATCTAGGCAAAAATTGTGCATAACATTCTTTGATGTGACTGCTAGACTTATAAACTACCCATAACAGGCAATTGTGATAATCTAATTTGCTTATTAGAATCTGGTTTGCTTATTTTGCTGTGAAATTGTGATTTTTCTCCTTAAACTACAGATCATACTGCCGTATTTCATTCTTTCCTGTCATTTTCTTCTACTGCTACCTTAAATAAATGCTAAATACAAATATGACATGAGTTTTGGCTGAACATTTCAACAAAATTTCCACAGAATCATTCATTTCCTGGCAGCATTTCTTTCTGGCTCAGGGAACTATTCAGATTCACTAACTCTTTTATCTTCAAACTAATAAGACCTTACCACCTTGTTTCCAGCAGCAGTCAGAAGAATAATGTTGGCTTGCTCAACAGGCACAACATGGATACCTGGTTAAATTATGCCACCATCCATGAAAAGCTCTGAGGAGCCTCTGACTCTTTACTGGAAAGGCACATAACTGTGGCTCACCTAATGTGCTACATACTTCAAAACAGTAAACAGATCCATTAAAAGTAAAAGCATTATATAGCAATATAATATGAATGTAACATATTGCACTATCTATGTTATCACTGTCTTCTCAGAAGCTAATTTAGTCTTTTTTTTTTTTTTTTTCAAAGCAAACAGGTGGTTGCACAGAAAAATAAAGGCTTTATTCTTACAGGTATCCCAGTAAATATAGCAGAAAAGCTAAGAAAAAACTCCTTATATAAAGAGAACTGCTTTGAAATGGGCTTTCATAATGTATGATTTGCTAAGGGGATATACTGTCACTGCATTTGGGCTTTCAGCTATTCTCGCTATGTTGTTTAAATATTATAAAGGGTTCTTATCTCATAGCATAAACTGTAAACTTCAGATTTACAAGGAAATAAAACGTGGGAAAATAAACAGGAAATGGTAAAGCAAACATCCATCTGCAGAATGAAACTGTCTCTCAGAGTATATTTATTTAGAAATAAATAACACAGAATATGATAATGTAATTTGTATTGCAAGCTAGTTAAAACGGGAGACAAAAAACAGGTGAATTGCTTTATATCCAAACCTTTCTTCTGAGTCTTCACTGATTCTGTAAGCAAAAGTTAATCTGATTTTACTCAGATATCACCCATTGTGCCTTTAGTGGGAGATTTGTGTCAGTTAAGTCTCAACAAGTGGCCACCCACTAACAAATAAAGATACAGCTGCTGCTCAGAAGGGTGGACAGTCGTGATTTAGCATGACATTAGAAGCAAGCCCAAAGAGTGGAAAGGGGATTGAGCAAAAAGAAATGAAGGACAAGTGTCAGTACAATAAAGTGACAGGAGGTTATCTGGAAGGATATGTCCTAGTTGTCCTAAAGAAAATGAGAACTGAAAGGCTGGAGGCAGGAAAAGGATCCAGAATGATGTGCGCTTGAAAGCTGCTCGCATAGAAAGAACAGGGTCATTCAAGGAAAAGATGACAGTCAAGCTGATATACTTCAGTTTTGAACAAGCTTGTATATTCCCCCATCATTTGTTGATTTTGCAATGGGATTTGCCTTATATATGCTTAATTTATACCATATCCAACTCCTTTGGATCTCCATCAAACTTGAGACAATGTGCCATGACATATTTAATCTCTCAGTGTAGCTGTGCTCCTCACCAACACTTGCTCCTGGGCCAGTCTCTTTCAGCCTCTGCCTCCAGTAATAAACTAGTTTGAGACTGCCCAGTGGCTGCCAAGTGATGACCTGGGAGATTTACCCTCTGAACCCCACAAGCCACTGAAGGAAAAAGGAGGCTCTAGATAACACACTCACCTCTAGTCCACTGATCTCCCTCATAGAATCAACCAAAAATATAACCCTGGATGATTACAGTTAGCCTTTCCTAAGGATGAATGGCCTAAAAACACTAGGTAGGACAGCAAAGGGCTCTTTTTATTCAGCAGGCCTCATTTCAGCCTCTGTAGTGCACATTTTGTCATTTTGTATTCATAGGTATGAAACTGTACAAAAAAGCGCATTAAAAATATAAAACAGTTTTGCCAAATGTTACTCAGAAAGTATTGCCGGACCTACCCTCTTGCATTTTACCATGTAGTGTCTTTATCGTACCTTCGTTCAAAACTGTAAGCATCACAAATATCAGAATAAAAAATAAAAAATAACTTTAAAAATATCAAATATAAACTTTGCTTGAGACCATGCTAAAGTATTCTATTAATGATTAAACTATTGCAGTATTTATAGACCCAGTAAATTGCTTGTTAATGTCTATTACCATTTTCCTTTTTATTTATTCTGGCACTTTGGCATTCATTAGCACATTAAAAGTACCTGGAAGATCTAACTGCTATTACCTATATCTTAGCATGTTTGGCTTTTTTACATTTATCCTGGGCTTGGAACTTTTTTTTTTTCCCCACTTATTATCCTGGGGTTTAAGTTAATGACAACATTGCTGTTTTACATTCTCAGTTGCAACCTCACCTCAATTTTGTGTGCGAGTGTGTGTCTGGAAAGTTAGTGCTTTCAAGCTTCAATAGCACACTCAAAGCTTAATAACCTCTCTCTTGACTTAGAACACTTCAACCTACATAAACAACATTGAGTCAAACTTCAACCCACCAAGGAAAGTATTACGGTCTCATTCATAATCATATGAGGCCACGTCCCATTGTGGCAGCCTTCAGAGATGGCTGCACAGCACAGATTTTCTGAACCCTGAAAAGGGAATGTGGGACCTGAGGCACTTGAAAGAACAAGCCTTCAGTCAGAGCTAAAACAAATCCGTAGCAGAGCGGCATAGAAGTAGTTCTGAAATCCTGTCAAATGCTGATTGGCATCCTGTGGTGCTTAAAATAAAATTGGTTAAGTCTCACTGCATCTCCCACAGCTGGAAGAGAAGTATTTTTTTCTTCAGTTTGATCTACCAGATTTATGTGAAAACCTAGGGGATTGGTTGTTGTTTGTTTGGGGTTTTTTTGTTTGGTTTGTTGTTTGTTCCCCCCCCCCCCCTCCAAAATTGCTGTCTGGGTGGCATTTGACAAACTCATCCATTTATCTTAGCCAGTAACTAGTTCCAACTCTACCGGGCTAAGCTGGCCTGGAAAAGCAAGGTATACCACTGTTGTGGTGGATATACACCATATAAACAGGGGCCTGGGATGTGACTCTGGAGAACAGGCTGCAGGAACTTATCCCTCCATGGAGACATGTCCCACAGAGGTTAGCAAGCTGGTTGCCAGACAGCTGGTTGCAAACAGCCAGCTCCCAGTTGTGCAGCTCCAGAACAAGCTCCTCCACTTACTCATCTGTGTGCATCTCACTCTGTCCGTGGCTGAGACATCTTGGTTGCTTTAGTCATTCAGAGCACTAGCTGCTGACAACCTTCCTCTTCACTCCCAGCTATGCCTTCCAGCTTCCGCCTTGCGTCAGCAATAGGATATGAGCGGTTGTAGAAAAACCTCCATGTGTCCATCTGTGTGGTGAATTTGTGGCTGGACTGAGACACCAAGCCACTGGTGTTTGGCCACAGGAGGGAGAGGAAGGGATGGTCAGGGCTAGCAGGGACATATTGTCCCTTTCAGTTCCACCTGACACTTTCAGCATTGAATGTGTCAATGGTCACAGGGAGTGGGGACCTGCAGGCTGCTCAGGCTTCTCTATCCCCGAGACCATCATAGCAAACAGCATCATGGCACGGGTAGGAGTGCTACCCACCATCAAGGACTAGCAACAGTGCAGGCCAGTGCTTGACAGACAACTGTAGAACATAGCAGGGAATACTGCACCTGAACAGTGACAGGGCTGGATGTAGCCACAAAGGTGATAGAAATGGTGGTAGCCTCTCCCTTGGAGTGTGACAGCTCCCTATTCCATTACCCTAAATACAATGACACTGAAACGTGAGTGAGGGATGTCCAGTGTGAGGATCAGAAGACTATTCTGGAGCAAAGAGGTATCAACACCAATGACAACAGCAAGACAAAAAAAAAAAAAAATCTACTGTAAGGTAAGGTTATATAGAGGCACAATAATACAGCTCTTACCAACAGCACTGACAAGACAATGAGTGTTCCCTGAAAAACTCTCAGGGCTTTGTATTTGCTTTCATCCTACATTGATGCAAGCACAAAAGCTTTCCAGCTCTTTTTGTAGGAAGACTTAAAGCTGAGAAACTATGCTGTGCATGACCACAGGCCACTACAGCACAATGGAAACTGGAAACTTACCTCCTTTGTCCACCTGGATTGCAAGTTTGTAAAATGCCCTGTCTTCCCTTAAGTAGACTTCCCATACTGCACAAAATTAATGACTATATTTTTGATCTGCTTTCATTTACTTTTCTCCAACCCTGCAGATACAGCAAAGAACTTTAGGCATGGCAATAGAAAACTAAACTTGTTGAATTGGTGGGGTTTTAGCCCCACCCTTTTTAGTTGCTTTGAGGGCTTTATCTAACTCTTTGGAGTGCTTCTATCTCCTTACTCAATGGATTCACCCCATGTTTTCCTACGGGCTTTTCCATCTAGACAGGCCACTGCTTTATTTTTTCCTTACATCAATGACATGAGTGGATCACTTCTCAGGTAATCATCAACCTTTATAAAGTACTTGTATATCAGAATAAACCCTTAGCTGACCTCACCTAGTTAGCTCACCCCACAGCAGGCAGAAGCAGGGGCTGCTGGAACATGCATTCAGGCCCTGGGCACCAGAGCCTTTCTGGATCAGAAGGGTGCTGTAATACATTTCTCCTCCTAAAGTACTTCTGTATTTTAATCACACAGCCCCTCACAATCTATTTCCTTGGATTCTTTCTTTGTTTTTAAACAACTCTGCAGTTACAATCTTAAAATACTGTATAAGCTATAAAAGTGTTTCTCTAATATTTTGAAAACCTGACCTCTTTTTTTAAGTTGTCTGCATGGCTCTTGTAGAAGGCCTGAGTTGACTTAGAAGAAAGTATTTCTTAGGCTTTACAGTCCACCTCAAAGCCTTCATGATCCCCAGGGAGGGTTACAACTCACTACTTGAAAAAAACCACTCTGCAACCAGATATATTCCCAAGTCTACCTTATTAAGGAATTAAATTTAAAATCTGATAATACAAGAAGAATGTGGCAAATTGACTACTGGACAAGTTAAGTAAATCCTCCAAGAAAACATTTTGATTGGTACTCAGGTTACTCAGGGCTTTATTAATTGCTTATTCACGCTCCTACTTAAAACACTTC
Organism: Rhynochetos jubatus; assembly: GCA_027574665.1. Lineage (NCBI taxonomy): Eukaryota > Metazoa > Chordata > Aves > Eurypygiformes > Rhynochetidae > Rhynochetos > Rhynochetos jubatus. Next base: position 41,221,571 of record CM050650.1, read on the forward strand.
CCTGAAATAGCAACGAGCAAGCATTACAGAAAATTTTACTTTAGTCTCACATTTCCCTTTCAAAAATGGTCAGCTTTTCATCTGATGAAAATTAAATAGGATAGATTCATAAAGTAGAGTAATATAGAAAACTCAGCTGAGACCATTTGATTTTTAACAACTTCTTCCCTTGTATCCAAGAGCTGAAATAGTCCTCTATTTCAGCTTTTTGATTACTTTGATATGCGCTGCTCTATCCTCTTGGAACCATCTTCTAGGAGGCTTATTGATTTTGTGAGAAATCCATTTTCTCGTTTTCCAACGGGCTATAAAACTGTCATTGTCCATATGATGAAATTCTTAATGGCACTTTACATACTGCTCTTGTTTCCCTTCCTCCATTCCCCTTTACATGCTGTAATTTCCCTGAAGGCACATAGAGAATCTTTTATCTCTATACAGCCCTGAAGCTCTTTCTGCACTGGCTCTAATACCCACACGGATATGACCCTATGGCAGACGCGAGCGTGAGCTGGTGGTGTTTATCACATGCAGTTTAACTTACACGGGACCTCTCATCACTAAGAGACAGATAAAGAAAACCCCTATTGGAATTGTAGAGAAAGGAATACTAGGTCTTAGATTTAAAATCAAACCAAAGACTAGGAACAGTTTTATTAAAAACTCCTAATAAGATCCCAACAATCCAGATACCAAAACGGGCCCGACTGACCCACACAGTAAGTAAAAGTCCTGTTTTCCCAGCATTTCATATGGCAGCCCCAACGCCGGCAGGCTGCAACAGGTTTCCAGCTGCTCCAGTCAGCTCAGTTCACCACTGGTTATTGATGAAGATGCACCTCACCTAGGAAGGTTTATATTAATAAATAAATTGTTATGGCCTATAAGAAGAGGATCATACAAAGTTCATGGAGTGCTTCTGGATGACAACACTCGGAGAAGGCTCTTCTTATCCTGTAGTGCACACCAACATCTTTCTCTGCTATACCCAGTACAAGATCATTTCTGGTATTAAAGCAGGGGAAGAGAGTTTGGCCAAAAAGGGGAGAATAAAACTCTGATTCTGATGAAAATATTCACAGCTTCATGTTGAAGTTTCCACAATTTCAGTTAAAAGAAAAGCTAAGGGGGAAAAAACAAAAAACCAACTAAAAGACTCAAAAATACGTGGGAAAATATTTCCTGTCCCAGGAAATCTGGCCACCCTAGGTCCAGCTAATTTGGAGAAAACCCATAGGTTGCCATCTGTGCTCCCTGCCTACTGAGGATAGGGACCTGGCTATGTGGAGCTGGCTGGGAGTGGAACAGATGGAGAAGAAAAGACCATCTTTCCAAAGGACAGTACAGCTGCCTCTCCTGTGTGCATTCACTCCAGACCCTTAAAGGGAACCCAGCCAGAAATTCTGCCAGGGACTACACTGCAGTAATTGCAACCCCTTGCATAAAGACCATTGCATTAAGCAATCATCTAATCCTAATTGTGGTTTGGATGACTATCTAAAGGAAATTGTTTAAAATTCAACAGAACAGTTTAAAAGAGTGTGGGAATTTGAGTCCATGGAAATCAGCATGAATGTTCTTAAAAGTTGAACTTAACAGTTCCTTCTTGTTATGATTCTAGTTCAGGTTTTTTGTATGAATAATTTTTCAGTCCTTTTTTTATACCATTTTTCTATCTGGAAAATTTGGAAGGCATTCAGAAACTAGATTTCCCAGTTTCTGACTGCTGTCCAGCTTCTGTTAGTTAAAAAAGCATTTATTGCTGAAAGTACAGTTTTCAAAACTGAAGTAAAATAGAAGTGCCAGACAGACAATATTTAAGAAGCATTGTTTGAAATTGTGCTAAACACACAGAAAACCTCAATAAAGTGAGAAATTAATAATTTATAATTTACATTTTCCCTATTTTTATTTTATATTTGAATAGTTAACAGAGGAGAATTAAATTTCCTATAAAAAACTTAGTTTAGCATAAAACAATTTTTTTAGAAGCAGCCCCTCAGCTGCCTCTATCCCTCAGCAGAAGGCTGGCTGCATGCTGTACCTGTTCAAGCAGCAGCACACACTGAAAAATGCCTCTTTCAACTTTGGTAGATGTAAGTGGACTCTATATTGGCTCATGATACCATCACTTTTTCTTAAAACATGCAAACATGAAGTGTCAGTGCTCTTTTTAAAAGTCAAATTTCAAGCCAGATTTGATAACTACAATGTTGTTTCTTATATATTCTTATTATATTAATGGCGTATTTGTTGAAAGCAGGATATACCTTCTGCCTCAGACTGTATAAATCTGACTCATACAAGCCTGGTTGCTCCATGCACCACTTGAGAGAAACTGAAAAAGTTTGAATGACTTTTCCCTTAAGCCTTATTTCTAAGGACTCTATGGGCGTTCCACAGATGCTGTGAGGCTGTATGTGTTGACACTAACGCTAAATAAAGGTGCTGTTATATGCACATTTGCATCATGAAGTGTCAGAACCACTCGTACAGAGAAAACAAATGTGAATTTCCTTGAGCTACATTGATCCTAGTTATAGAAACAAAAACTACAGACTCTCAAACAAAGCCTCAAGTTTGCATTCCATATGTATGCTTGTTTATGCCTGCTTGTTTGTTTTTTATGTTCTTATTTATTAACCAATTATACAATCCAGGGGTTGAATTTTGGCTTTGTTTCTAATCTCCTGCAAGGCCCAGCACAAACAGGAGCTGTCCCATGAGCGGGCTGAGAAATGTCAAATAGTTATAGTATCATCCTTGGTCCCCCTGTGGCAAGGGCAAGGGGCAATACAGGGCAGCAAATATCTATCACAAACTATTTCCTCCACAGTGGAAACAGATCAAAGGCCCAAATCAGCCCTGGAAGAGATCCTCTCTGTCCATTCCTCTTTTGGGGCTAGCAAAGTTGTTGTTCTTCTTGTCCTGTAATATGCAATTCAGACAATAAATGTAAATGATGGACTCTTATTCCTCTGCAGGGATGTACTTGCTGACTCACAGGCCAGTCTCCTGGTAAAAAGAATCACAATTATTTTATTTAGCTTTAATAGCAGCTCAGCTGGACAAAATTGAGCAACAATATACATCAGCCACCTAAACACAGAGTCTATTAAAAAAAACCCCAAATCTTAAAACATAGCTGACTGCTCTAGGAGCTATAGAAATTTGGTAACGCGTTCACTCAGCCCATGTAGATGACCAGTTTAACTAGACAATCATAATTTTTAGAATTTAAGCCAATTAGGAACTAAATCAGGAAACATGACAGGGATCAGGCTGACTAACCTGTAACCATCACAATAATTTCTGAACAGTAAGAGTAAATATATAGAGAACCTTAACATAATTTTAAAAGACCCTACAGAAAAATCCAAGAATAAGATGCTAGATTTCCAGGGCACTATACTACCATGCAGATGACTTCACAGAAATCCCTTTCTAAAGGAATTTATTATTTGAATATTAGAATTAGGAAGCCTGGTAAATTTATGTACTTTTATTTCACCCTTCATTCAGGGCATAGAGTCAATATATTTCTCCAGCATTTTGATTAAAAATATTTTCAGAGAGCAATATCTCCTTCTTACATGTTTATATGAAGACAGTGACTGTAGCCTTCGAACGTCTTCTAGACACCATGTCTTGTGAGATGGAGAATTGCTAATGCTCCCAGATAGCAAAGGGGGGTGGATTAAGTTGTTTGCTGATGGTTATACAGCCACATTTACAACAGAACAGGGAGTTACATGTTTAAGGCCTCCTGTAGCAGTGCGCCAACCAGGGCACAGACCTACCTTGCTGACTACACCACAGATTTATCCCTGGAGTTTGGCTATCAGTGTTTATTTTGGTCACCTCCTGAAAGAAACTTGAGTACAATTGGGAAAATCTTGCTGTGAGCTTGGAGTTTAACAGTTTTCTATATGTGTTTTCACACAGGTTCTTTCTAAGTGTATGATACAGTTTAAGTTGCAACATTATGAATTGTTCAATCCATACGTACTATTTTCATTTCAGCAAACCCAAAGGACATGGCTAGCCACCTTTTTCATAGATAACACTAAGCAAAGTTAGGTTGAACCCTGAACGGAGCAGAGCATACATCACTTTCTTAATCCAGATGGCAGGAGGAAAAGAAAAAAAATCTTTCTGATCCAACATTGTCCAAATAGAACAAGAACACACCACAGTATGCCTTATTTTTTGAAGGCGAGAATGAATATAAATAAAAGATCCGCTCATTCTATAACTGGAGACTCTTACCATTAAAGCAACACCACCAGAAAGAAAAATAAAAAGCCAAAAAGATAATGGAATTACATGTTTGGAGAAGCCCTAACTTACATAGGTAATACGTTCTAAAATGGGCAAAACAATACTGCTTATTTATGAGCCAATTAGAAAACTCTGATATGTGACACTGAGTAGAAGCATAAATAAATAATTTGGTTGTCAAAAACCAACAAGTTATTCACCTACTAAATGGGATGGAGGAACTCACTAGTAACTGTTGAAAAAGAGTATTGTCAGCACTGTTCAGCACTAACAGAATTTTTGCCATGGGAAGAGAGCCCAACAAGCTGAATCAGAGGTCTGCTGAATATTAACCCTTCCTTCCCTTCCCCAAACTCCTACCTGCTCATTCCTATTTTGCAGAGAGTTTGGCTGTCCTTTCCCTACTGATGGGTGGGGTATGGGCAGTTGGTTATAAAGGGTCTATTATTCACTCTACTTTTGATAACAACAGATTAATTTTCTTAATTTACAAACAACATAGATGTTAGTCTACACTAAATCTTGTTAATCATTGCTTGTCCATCATTTTCATCTATAAGATGCCAGCATACCATGATTTTACAGCTGTGAAACTTTCCCTTCAGGAAATGCTAGACAGAATAATTGCAGTTTGATGTTTCGCCCGAAGACATCAGTATTGGCACAGTGGCAGAAGTGTGGTATGACCGGGAAGAAGGCAAAATGAAAGCACAATGCAGCTATGTGACATGTAGAAACTGATAGGAGAACCCTGCTTGTCAGAGACTGGGAAAAAAATTGAATGGCAAAACGTAGCATTCAAAGTAAAAATAAAGTGGAAAAGAAATAGAGGACACGACCAAGAAAAGATATGATATTAAAGACAGCAAATATGCTAAAAGCTGAAGTAGGATTATACCTATACCACAGAAGTAACTCTACTTTTTTTGCTGAGCAAAATATCTCAGGTGAGTCTGCACCTTGAATCCTGTGTCAAGTTTTGGACACCTCGCTACAAGACAGACACTGAGGTGCTGAAGCATGTCCAGAGAAGGGCAATGGAGCTGGGAAAGGGTCTGGAGCACAAGTCCTGTGAGGAGAAGCTAAGGGAACTGAGTTTAGTCTGGAGAAGAGGCTCAGAGGAGACCTTAACACTTTCTACAACCACCTGAAAGGAGGTTGTAAATGAGGTGGGTGTCTGTCTCTTCTCCCAAGTAACAAGTGATAGGATGAGAGGAAACAGCCTCAAGGTGTGCCAAGGGAGGTTTAGATTGGATAATTGGAAAAATTTCTTCGCTAAAAAGGTTGTCAGGTGCTGGAACAGGCTGCCTAGGTAGGTGGTTGAGTCACCATCCCTAAAGGTATTGAAGAGCTGTGTAGATGTGGCTCCTAGGGACACAGTTTAGTGTTGGACTTGGCAGTGTTAGGTTTATGGTTGAATCTGATGATCTTAAATGTCTTTTCCAACCTAAATGATTCTATGATTCTAGCAGAGATGGTCTGGAATATCTTGTGCAGTTTTGGCCTTCCATGTTCAAGGAGGAGGAACCACAGATCACAGCAGGAGCAGAGATGACCTATGAGGAAAACAAGGGGGACTCATCTAGGGAGTGGGGTCATGCTAGAGGCTGAGAATTATGACTTCAGTCCATAAACATAGAAACAGACAACTTGCCTCCCCCCCAAAACAGGAAGATCGTCGTGAACAAAAGAGCAAATGCACAGTAAAACGGTATATAAAAAAAAAAAAGATGTAAAGGGAGTTACAGTAGTATTTGAATACAACTGTAAGAAGGTCAAAATACAGTAAATCTGCTCTCCCTTATACATCCTGGGACAAATGGAACTTGATTTAATATGTTGCTACTCTTTTTGCAAAGTACATTTCACTTGAGTCTCTCAATATGCATTGCACTAGATTTATATTCTTAGTTAAAAGAGTCGTAACTTCTTCAGCGTGAAGAAACATCAACTGCCTACCATGAATCTGTGCAATGATGTGCTCTTTTAAGATTAAAATATGCATGAAATGCCATGGAGTTGAAAGCGAAAAAAAATCAGCTGGGCCATCCATTACAGTTACCGTTCTGTTTACAAATACCATAGCAATGTAGGAGAATATAAACAGGATTTTAGTTCCCAGAAAGTCCTGTAATTGCAATAGGAAGAAGAGTTGATATTCAATCAAGTTTTTGTCTCACGATGCTTGTACATGCAATCATGTCCACGACATGTGAGCATATGGATGAACATCCTCCATGCCTAGCGCAGATGCTGGTGCAGCCATGCGCTCTTACCCTGACACGGTCTCTGCTATCTTGATGAATTTTCATCTGATGAAATGAAGTGTTTCTGGGGTGGAACACAGCAACTGTTTAATGACATACAACAGTGCTCTGCAACAGCATAGGATCAAGTGTAGAAAGGAATACGATCCTGTATTTAACATTTCATAACAGGGGTTTCTCTGTAGCTGCCTTGCTTGTAAAGTACAATGAGGATAGTAAGCCGCACCTTTCATCCTATTTTGCATGTACAGTACTGCAGCTTGTAAAGCAAGACAGGGCTAAATTTGTATGAATTCATATGGAAACATACAGTGGTAGGATAGAAGCAGAAAGATGCCTAGACATTTCTTTTACTTACGTCATTGACTAGCTATTCTCACTCGGAGACAACCAATTAAATAACTGTTGAAAATTATGTTATGAAACTTTCCTTTCTGAGACCATTCTTAATCTCTAGAATTCAGACACATAAAAGGGATATAAACCCACAGAATTAAAATAAAGCAGTCAGGACTTCATCCTCTGCTAGTAAACCAAGATGAATCTGAATTTCATTTGGGGCTTTTTGTTGTGATGAGGAGGGGGAAATCTGTGACCATCTAGGGAAATGAGAAAGGTCTTATAATGTTTGAAGTTTCACCATCTCATACTTTAAAAGTGTTTGAAACCTCAGTAGCTTGGAACTGAGTTAATTCACAGCCACAAAGAAAGAGGTTACACTTCATTTAAAGCTGTCAATAAGTACCTTTTGGTGGTACTTAACCATTTGAGACATTGAACAATTTCCACTCAGGGCCGACAAGGACAGTAAACAAAACCCAAAACTAATGTGTCTGGATTACCAAAAAGATTAAAGATGCCTTTGCGCTCTGGAGGCATGAGCTCTATCATCTCTTCTCAATGCAGCATTGAGCACACAACACTACGGCAGGACACCAGTCACACAGTAATTGTGCATGTCTGTTTACGCAGAAGAGTTTAGAAAGAGTGGAAATGAAACTGATGGACTGGGATGCTTTTCAGGATCTTGTGACGACAGCGATGACAGAAATGCAAAAAATGTTGCAAAAACTGATACCAAATTATAATGTAGCGAAGAGAACCAGTTGAGAAAAAGCAATCACTTCTTTTAGATGAGCAACCAATAGTCCCTGGGACTGCCTTTTTATAAATTTTGAGGTTTCTTTTTAAAAGTGTCTTTTTCTGAAAATTAGAGCTTCAAATTATGTTCCCAATGTGGTGAGTTGGTATCAAAACTAGCTATGGAGGAAAGAAGCTCTGACTCCTCTCTTTACCCAGAATTACTCAGATGGAGGACTGACTTGAATCTAGAACACAAGCAAACTTTGTTTGATCTGGACAAGGCCATGCATATGTGATGGCTCCTGCATTTCTCCGGGAGATGCTGCCATTTTCCCAGTCTAAGAGCAGCTATGGCTTACCATCACGCTTGCCAGCTAGGAAAGTGGTTTGCTATGCCTGATTTGCTCTATAGAGCTGGGCCAGTACTCTGCTTCATGCAGAACAGCCTTTGGCAAAAATGCCCACTAGACTTTGCTAGAAATTGGCAAGGGAAACAGCTAAAACTCTGTTGGGTAACCCTACCCTTCACCCCTTCACTTCTAATTGAACAATTCAACTAATTCCTACTTAAAATACAGCCAATTAAAGAAATAGAAGTACAGCCAATAAAGACTCTGCTTGAATATAAAAATTACATGCATGAGTCTGAAAAACTGATACTCAAAGTTGAAATTTTATCACAGATATTCCCCACCCTTCATTCAATCATCATCACAACAAAAAGCTCCAAATGAGAAATACAGTCAGTGGCCTGAAGCTTGGGTTTGCTGAATGAGAGAAACAGCCACTCCTTTTCAGAGAGCTTTCTACCACCATGTTCTTTCTGTATGAGCTAAAGAGCTCCTGCCTTGCCATTTTTTTTTTTTTTGGCAGGTACAATTACTGCAAGGCATCACAGTGACAGAGGCAAACATTACAGTATCCAGATCACAGTGGAGGCATCACATATTAACTGAAGTTATCTCTCAGCATTGTATCTCCTGGAAATTAGTATGAATTATGTGAAACAAATGTCATGTTCTCCCTACAAGAAACAATGCTTAACAGCCAGAGCTGGCTAGAGAAAAAAAAATAATTGATGGAAGACTTTTTTATTAGAAAATGTTGTGTCAGACTTGAAATGTTTTGCTGGAACACAACTCTTTGATTACATCATCGAAAACATTTCAGAACAATTAGGCTCCAACATACAGTATTTAATTTTGATCAGTCTTGCATTCAGTTGAAGTAATATAGGTGATAAAGTATATATGATATGCTATATATACACTTAATTTTTATATGTTCTATTTTATTATTTATTAAAATTCTATGTTACAGTAAGGCCACATTAATTCCAAGCAATAAAATAATTAGGTGCAAGTTTTGATTTTTAGGTATAGAAGCCAAATACCAAAATATCAGTTTCCCAGAAATAACTTTTGCCCACCAGTTCCTCTGAGAACACAAGACAGGATTGGTAGGACCTTTGATCTCCCCTGGTCCGAGAGCCTGAATTTTGGAAGGAGAGGAGGGGAAATAAAGAGGAAGTGCATGACACTTTGCTACTTTGAGATATGAAGTTTGTGGGGCTTTATAGCTGACCCTTATGCCCTACCAGCCCTCAGTAGCTCTTGGCCAGAGTGCAGCCTGCCCCTCTGCACTGTAAGAAACTGGAGCCACATGAGAAGTGGGGCACCAGTGGGGCAGAAAGTTTCTGATGTGGGACTTGATGTGCTCAAGACCAGGTAAGTGAATCCAAAATAAACCTTTCCAGGTGAACTCTCCCCTGGAAGAAGCCAGATGGTCAGTTACTGCTGTCTGTATCTGAGGGTTAGAACATTGTACATTAAGCTAACACAGGACTTCTCAGTTACTGTCTGGAACAGTGTGCTTTTTGCCTTCCTGTTGATAGATACCAACATCCCTTCTGCATACGGCTGGCAAGTCTTTCACATGAAGCATCAGGCTGTCTTTCAATTCTATTTTAATTTCAAATACTGGATTTCAGTTTTCACTATTGCTTTGATTTCACCAGAACAAACACACCTCAGGCTGATATTAGTGTCTTAATAATACAAGCTCAGAACTTTTGCAGTAGAGTTATCACTATATTGAGAAAGCAAGTTTGCAGAAGAAGAACACCATTTTGATTAAGACTGAGGTGCAAATTCACCTACTTCCTGAGACCACTTTTTTGTCTTAGGAGTGATTGGAGAAAGATGGTGAAAGATTCGACTGTAAGGAAGACCTCACTCCCAGCCCTCCTCTGCAGTGTGGCAGAGATGTGCGCGTAGCAGGCCTGTGAGGAACACAGGGTGACCATAAAGCCTAGTTCATTTAGCGTAGCTGAACTAGTAACAGAGATCCAGTGGATGCAAGAACCCTTGCATTTGAGGGTAGGGAAGCTGGCTTATTGCACCCCTGTTCTGCATTGCAGCTACACCACATTGAGTAATGATGGAGGTCCCAGACCAAAGCCTGAGTGACACAATGTTTTAGTTGGTTAGACAAAGAGAAGCATCACATCATTTCCATAATTATTCTAATTTCTGGACTTCACACTTAATAGGCACAACCAACAGTTTTGGATTGAAAATAAATTTGTAAAAATTAAGCTTTGTTTTCTAGTTATGTCCGGGCTGAACAACACATGCATCTCTGCGGTGATAGCACAATAATGCCTACATCGTTTAGATGTTGTCTCTAGTTTCGCAAGGTCTGGCCTCAGTAATGAGCAGACATGACAATCATTTGTGGTTAAATATTCTGCTTGAGGTTTTTTATGGCTCTTCAGTGCTTTTCTCCAGCACACAGGAAAAATAAATATGTGAAGGACAGAACTGGATTTCAAGAATCAAAGGCACTTAAGAACTTTTTGGAGTTTTTTTTAGTGTAGTTAGATAGCCCTGCTTCTTACACAGACATGGCTTAAGTATCAAACTGCATCTAAGTGTATGTCTATGCACTTTTTGTGTCCTCCCGTTACAAGACTTTGAGTTGTCTGCCAATTCGATTCACATTTGATATGGAAGAAAAAAAAATCAGAAGTATGATATGCCTACAAGTTTCATGAAAATTAGTGTCTGGGTAAAAGAGAGAACCTTTCTACATGGTATTCTGCAGAAATATAACCCTAAACTTTCATAGCAAAGAGGTGTTAAAAAGGCGTCAGCTATAGGAAAAGCATTGGAAACTATCTTATTAAGAGCCAGAGAAACTCCTCTGAACACATAGGCAAATTGGGTAAAAGCTTCATCCATTTCACTTCTATTTTTTCATTTTTATGCTACTGCTATATACCATACTCTTTGTTCACCTGGACAGCATGTAACTACAAATAAAGCATATATTTACTCTGTAGTGTCAATTTCCAGTTCCCCAGAAAGTTAAAGTCAGACCCATATATGATAGCAGGGCTCATTTTAATTTCATATTATTTGGTACTATGCTGAGGTACAGATATAACTTCAAATAAGACAGGCAAGTATAAAAATTTGCTTTGTATTTTTAATATTCCATTATAAAGAGATATTGTGAAAAGTGATCAAAAAGCAATAATAAACCTGAAGTCTCAAAAAACCAGTAGTCTTAATTTTAAAATCAGAGGGAGGAAACGTAGAAAGCTGCTTAGCAACTTGAGAACATTTAGCAAATGTGATGGACCAAACATGGAGCTGTCAGAATAGATTTTCATATAAAGATCTGAAAAAACCCTCAAAAATCTGCTACAGTGGAAAAGCTGTCTCACTAACTTAACATGATGTAGAAAGGCATGCTTTGGCAACAAGAACATGTACCAAGTCAACACAAGAGTATTTCCTCAGGTGCAATATTAAATATATTAACACTAAGTGCCTACTTCTAAGGAACAATGTAATCTGTAATTGTTTTCCTTTTTTTCCTCAGAAAAGGAAAATTGTCTGACTCTAAATTAGCTTATATCAGAATAAGTGAGGATGGAATATAACAAATCTCAACAAAATTAGGATGTTGTAAATTTAGATAATGAACAAGAGGTTATTAGCCAGTGAGTGAGCCCTCTTCAATTTCTGTCCAACTGGCAAAGTACCTAGAAGTACCCTCTCTGAGCTGAGAGTTCTCTTGGATTTTAACTTCAGACAGGTATGCGGACCCAGCAATACATGTATATGGATAAATGAGTGGTTGTATTTCTCCTAACACAGTGGGGAGACCCAAGCTTTATCAGGCAAACCAAGGTAGCAGCTATGCAGCTCACTTTTCCACAGTGCCCTGCTGCTGATTGAAGGCCAGGGATAACTGGGCTCTGGATCCTTCTCACGCTTACATAATTTACACCTAGATCACCTTTATTTTGGCTTCTCAGAAGTCACAGGGCTGTTCTAGTACCTCTAGATGCAGGTAATGAGCTCTCATAAGGAAAATTATACTCTGATTACTCAGGAGTTTAATTAATCAGGGACGTAATAGTATCAGGAAAAATCACCTCATTCCTATTTTGCCTATATGAAATTAATTATCTAACATTTTTTAACTTTGTTTTAATTTTTTTATTATAAAGCTCCTGTTATTTGTAGCAGTGCACTTTTTAACAGCTTAAGAAATCTCATGCCTAACAAACTTCCTTTCCCTGTCAAATTCAAATCCATTTCATCTACTCCACTGCATGTAGCCACATCCATTTGGAGTATCCTAATCACTTGTTTTTGTGCTTACGTCCCTCAAATGCTTGCAAATCTTATCTTCCTCTTAGAAAGTACACTTGTGATTTAATCTTTGTAAACCAGTTGTTTGGTAACCCAGTTGTATTCCTCTGTTAAGCTTTCTGAATACCTTACTTGGATGCTTCAAGTGTTATCAGCACTTCAACCATCCAACTATCCTGATTCAAATTTTAGGTATAGATTCTGCAGTATTCCTGTTATCTTAGAAGTCTGGACACAATACTGTCACATCACATCTTTGCAAACTCATATCACTATTGCTTTTTCTATTAATTTGTTTCAGTGTTAGTTCCCAAATTCAGTACAGACACCCTTCTTCTGTTCTCTATTTTGTAAAGCAGCTGAAACAAATTGGTCCAGGCTCATAAGTGTCAAAGGGTCCTAAATGATACAGAAATGCAAAAACCAGTATGTGTTCGAGATCATTTTCATTCAGTTGTGTTGCTTCCAGTAGTCACTAGCAAAATCTCAGATTTCAGTTTTCCCCAGTAAAATAAATTTTCAATACACAAATCCATCTTTTTCTTTGATGCCCTTAATTTAGTAATGAGTGCGACCTTTTTGTATGCTTTTTGAGGATTGCAAGGAATAGGTAACCAGCATAATCAGAAGCAGAGTTTTGAAGGAGCAGGTGATGTGCAGAGTATTACTATCGCCACAAAAGCGGGTATTAACTTTCCTGATCTTAAATATAGGCGCCATGTCTATGTTTTTAAATACGTAGATTTTGCATTTTCAATTTTAGAAAACGTTACATATGAAAGAAAAGATCCTTCCTGACTGGGAGGACACCAAGGTGATGATAAAAAGAAAAAAAATAGAGATGGAAAATTAAGTTTAATACAAAGTGATGGAACTGGTATTCCAAAACACCTTCATAAAGGTTAGAAAGTCCTTACTCAATGATTAGTGCTCTCCACCTGCCTTATGGACTTTGAAAGAAAATAGGAATCTATCAACAATGGGTGGGTCCATAGCAGGAAGTATTTCCATGATTCTACTTAATTAATATTTAAATTGGAGCTAAATACCACAGATTGGTAACCTCTCTGAATTGTTGTGACTTTGATTACTGAATTCATCTAGAAAATTTGTGAATATCCACTCTAATGGTGGTAATATGCGATTGACAACACCAGCATCTGATGAAAGTGTGATATTAACCAAAACGCGAGTACATAGCAAATAACGACACATTAAAACCAGAAAGAAAACATGTACAGTTAGAAAAAAAACCCATAGAAATGTAATATCTGCTTTTCTAAAATATGTATATATACACAGCTGAGAAAAAAACAACCTGAATATAGTCACATGGAAAGTGGTTCTGTCATCATTCAAAAAGCCCTAACCTATTACAGTACTTTTGTTAGACTTCTACGTCTTTTCAGTGTTACAGAAATTTCAGTTTTAACAAGAATTTTATATTTTGCAAAACATATTTCCCCTAAATCAAGCCAGCAGACACAGACTTTCAAAAGACCACTTATGTAACATTGATGCATTGCTTTACTGTGTGCAACAGTTCACTTAACATGATGCTCGAGATACCTTTTTAAATTCACAAATATGAAAATAATCTCAAGCACATTTTTAAAGATTATTTTTTTAATCACACAGTGCAGCATCTATCAGTTTACGTGTATGGTACTCAGAGTTGCTATTGTTATCCTCTGAACTGAAAAATGATTTAAGTTCAGAGATGAGCCTTTTCAATTGGCCGCTGGGTAGAAAGGGCCACTGTTATCAGTGAAATGCTTTTATCTAGAATAAAACAGAACACTGAAGCTAGGGAAAAGAGACACAGCCTCCCCTCTCCTCTTTGAGCCAAAGTACAGCCAAGAATAATGTGATATTATCAGCAAGTATTACTGTGGTTCTCTGTAGGTGGCAAATGTAATACAAGCATTGGCAACTCAGCAAATAAACTAATGGCAATTTTCAAATGCTTTAATGGAAATGTCAGGGCAATTAAGAAAGGTCAGTAAAACATCCACACGCTGGCGAGGATCCTAACAGAAAATAACTTGAGAAAGAAGTTAGGGGGGTTCTATTCACTCTCTGACGACATTATTGATGAAGGACAATCACAAAATAAAAGAGTGTATGAATACACATATGACTAAGCATATGCACCAATGAATATATGTCACAGGTATGTTCCAAGGATCTGATTTTTGTTTGCATTTTCAGAATTAGAGGCTTTTGACATTTGTGACCTACTTTTGTTTTTAAGGCCTTATATGGTTCTGGCTGGTGTCTGCAATCTGCCAAAGAGAAAGCTGGACAAAGCTAAAGTTAATAGACTCTCAATTCTCCTTTAATTGCGGATCTAAGTATGGTATTACAAGATTTTTATACTGATTAAAGTACACTTTGCTATAGCTGGTTTTGAATCAAATCCATCCCCTCTGGGTCCTCACACAAAGCTTACGACGCATTTTTCCGCCTGGGACTGACACGCCTCTTTTGTCGAGTTCCCCACAGGTGTGAAGCACAAAGTGCCCACAAGAAACTTCTGACTTTCCTTTTGGTCTGCAGGCTTTGGGGAGTGGGTAAAAGCATTTTGCTCTGGTCTTTCAGTCCCTAGATGTGCTGCCACTGCAGCCATCTCCAGGGACAGCTCCTGCATCCATCTTCTATGCCAGGAATCCTCCTCCCTTCCTCACTTCATGGATGAATCATCTCCCTCATTGCCACAAGTGTGTAAGCACCCTTCCTGGCTTGGTTACTCTCCTTACCATGGATGTCTCCAGCAGGAAGTAGCACTCAAATACTGTTTTTAATAAACAGTAAAACCCTCCACTTTTTTTTGGTATGTAAAGCATAAAGTAGATATTTCTACAGGAAAGCCCCAAACCTCAAATGTCCCTGTTCCAATCATTCAATTCTGTGAGTATTTGGGAGTCCAGGTCTCATGAAAGACACCATAATAAAACAAACATATGAATTCACATTTTACTGGGGACATTTTTAGTTTTGTAAGAATACTGCTGTGAGAAAATGAAACCATTTTCTTCCTCATTGTATTTCCTGAAGTTCCAGATTTTCTCTAGTTTTTCTGTGTATAGTTGAGGTATTCCATACACTTGTGTGAAAGGAAACATCAATAATTTTGCATAACTGACAGACGTGGACTGAAATATAGTTATGCAGAGTAAGAAAAATAAGGATCCTGAATGTAAATGGAGTGATACCTAAGACACAAGTTCTGTACGCAGTAAACAAGATTATGTGGCACTGTAAATAAAGATATAAGGGGTCCCAAAATTTCAAGGAGAAACAGTTAAAAATGCTTCAGAAACCATTTTCATCAACTGAAAAATTCCATATTATATTTAATAAAAATCTACTAAATGAGCTGTCAAAATTTTTTTCTGAATCCATTCTAATGTTACCATCGTGTTGAATAATTAAAAAAAAATGCATTGAAATATTCAGTTATTACATAATCTGAATCAAATGCAGTGATCCACAATTTGACATTGTATCCAGTTTTGATGTTTCCATTACATGCTAAGTTATAAATATCAGAGGGTCCATCAAAATTTCAGATGATTTTGCTGAATCATTTCCAAGGAGATTTTATTTTTACTGGGTTGTATGAAGAATTGAGAGGCTCACTTCTGACAGAAAAGGAAGCTACATTCAAAAGCCCTCAGAATTCTTCAGAAACATGTTTTTATGCCTTTCATATAGCAGCATTTAAACTCTGCAGTTATCTTTGGACTGGTGCTCTATCATAGCAAAACTTTCAGTATTCCAATATATTTAAACATGAACAGTCTTACCAGATAAACATTGTTTTCAAATGGCTATTCAAAAGAAAGAACTATGAAAAAGGAAAGAAAAAGAAATGAAGAATGATATGAGGGAAGAACATCAGTGGGAAAAAAATGAAGGAGAACATAGAAAACATCAAAACAAAAATGGAATTCAAATTTATTGTTAAAAGTGTCAGTCCGACGGAAAAGAACTCACTATCTAAGTTAATTTTGTAATTCTTTGCAACAAGGGGAATTAAGATAACCATTTTTAAATTTCCATTAATCAAATATTTCTTTAAGCATTGTGACAGCCAAATAATTTAGTTTACCCTTGCGTAGTCTTTAGGGAAAGAGGGCTGACCACTGAAAGTAATGCACTTGGAAATCAGATTCAGTTTCTACATACCAACATAGCAGATAATCTGCCAGAGAGGGGCAGCTGCAGCTGGAGAGAGGAAAGGGGAACACAGCCTTCACGAGGGAGACACACAGCAAAGGAGCCCCAGCTGCGCTGCTTCGCACCACCTGGATGGTGCTGCAGCCTGCCCAATCATCTAACCTCTGCCTTCTACCCAGTAAACTCACTCCTGCCATATGTGCTGTGTGCCTATTCCTAATAGAAAAATAAAGAACCAATGAAATCACAGAGCAACCACACAAAAATGTATCAGTAACAGAATTCGATTAGTGATGGCTGATAGGAAAATCAATTAATTTCATATTACTAACCTTATGCTAAGAACTGAATCAATAGTAACGAAGCAAACTGCACTACATGTATCCATTACTAAGTTAAATGTTCACAATATGGGATCATAACTCCAGCCTACTGTGAGTTTATTTGTGATGAGGAATACGAGTAAGGATTATGCATAAACACAATGTATTTTGAAACAGACACTTTGCAAGAGATGTTTAGCAACTGTTCATACCTTTTCACGCCTACCAATAACGGATAAAGTCATGTATCTGTGAATCTTAGGTCATCTTTAATTGTGCTTTGGGGCTGGAAGTTAAATGCGATATTGATGTCTCTAATTTGGATTTAAATTGAATAGTCCTCTATATAAGAAAATATGAATTTGTAAAATATACAGGGTTTTATTGAACAGATATAGTTTTGTGTTGTTCAAATTCCTATTTATTAAAAAAAAAAGTTTAAATTTTGTTCTTTAAAATAGTGTCCTGGTTTTGGCTGGGATAGAGTTAATTTCCTTCCTAGTAGCTGGTATAGTGGTTTTCTGCAGCTCTGATGGCAGAAGAAAGGAAACTGCCTGAAGGCATAGGTAATCTTCTAATCTTCTACTAGAAGAGTTGTGATAATTAGGGAAAGATGACAACTTTTAGATTCAGGGGTACATGATACCTTTTCTTTTTCAAGGAAGTCAGCATGAAAAATATCCTATCCCTACACTGCAGCTCCTGACACCACCACTGCTGTCAATGCAAGTGGAAACAGGCCACACAATCACTTTTGCCATTGGTGTAATCCAAGTAAAAATAATATTCTTTTAAAATAAATTCTCTGATAGAGTTAAGACATTGTAAGCAATTATATCAGAAAAGCTGAGGGGATGGCAGAATATGGTGCTGGGGCAGGAACAAGTGAGTAGGAACAACTACCTTTTGCCCTGAGGCTGTTCCCTTGTGGAAATCCAGTTTTGCAGTTCCCTCATCCAAGCTATTATGATGAAGCACAATCCCAAGTTGGAACAGTTAAGGCATAAGAGACCTTATCTTAAACTTATAATGTTCTTCAGTTACTTGGGTAAAAGAGGTAAGTAGCACAATTTAAGGACAGAAGAACTGCTAGGCTAGGAGACTTTGGGACACAAAAGAGAAGAGTTTGGGGTGTCAGAGTTAAGAGATGTGGCAGCAGAAAGAAAGACTGTAAGGAGACATAAACCTGAGGTCATTATTTTTTTGATAAGCTGGGAAGGGCTGAATTTCACTTCCCAGACTCTTTACATATCAGTGATGATGGTTGGGTTTAACCTCAATAAAAGGTGTTTATTAGCCTCCAACAGTAGCTTAGTATTTCTATTCTTTATCAGTTGTCTGTACAAGTCAATTGTCTCTACAAGTCATAGTTGATTTTTTTCCTAATGTTTCCAAGACAGCACTGAAGATGCTAGATACAGTATAATCAAGTTGTGCTGAGCATTTGTAGGATCCATGGATTTTAAACATTCTTTTGTAGGGAACACACATGTACACAGATTTTGTATTATGGCTCTGGTGGTTTAATTCACTACATAAACAATTAAAGCAGACAATACAAACCTTGCTTTAGATTTCATTGACTACTGGCAAGATCACCATTGGCCACAGCAGATTACCTACTCTATTCATATGAAGACAGCCACCTGCAGGCACCTAAATTTGTGTCTTAATCTCAAAATGAATTTTAGAGAAATCACGCATTACCTGCACACTGAGTATTCTTTTTCTTATCATTATAAGCATTGCTGCCTTAAAGCATCAAGGGGTATGTCTCTTGGAGAAGGGCTGCACAACTGGAGCCCACCGGATCCGACACTGAACATCTGAGACGCCATCAGAGCACCAAGCAGTGGTGGGGAGAGCGCAGGCTACAGAGTCAGCTCTGCATGTGCTTGCAGGGAGGCACCCATCAGGATAAAACCCTTGAGGTCTGCTCAGAAAGACTTTGCTCGTTCTCATGCCTGTCAAATCGGCACGATGTGCAGCTGTAACCTGGGGAACAGAAATACCCACCATGCTGTTCCAGGAAGTGCTAGCACACAGCTGAAGTACCTATGAGATTAAAACTTCATTTTTAAATCACAGACTTGTATTGCAGAGTGAGATTTTGCAAGTGGACATTTATCTTTTCCTGATAGACTAGCTACTCTTGTTCTGAAATCACTGAGAGATAATGGAGGTTCATTATGCAATTTTTTGAGTCACTTTCAGTATAAACACTCATTGTAATTGGAATCATGTCTTTAATTAGCTTCTTGATTTGATATTTGGGATTTCTGTGAATTAGAACACAGAGTAAGAATTGCTAATGCTCTTGCATGTAACCTTCACTTCTCAATGTTAGGTGGCTTTTCTAAAGGATGGAACAAGGAAATACGAAGAGAGGTTATAAATGTGTTTGGGGAGATCCTTTTGGCCTTTTAACATACTCTTCTTACTTACAGTGTTTATTTGCTAGGATTTCCCCATTAGAGTTGTCCTAATTTCTAGATATAATGCAACTTTATATTTGGAACACAGAACTAGAATGGATCACGAAGGCAATGTTAAGAAACTGAATAATGTAATGCATAAACATATCAAGTTCCAACCCCATCTAATTTCCTCCTCCCCTCCACAAGGAAGGCTACACTAAAGCTCTTCACATTTTTCAGCTATGAATGGTCTTCCACTCTCATTCCAGCACCCTGGAAATCCTTCCCATGCTCAGCCCCCTTCTGAAGCAGCTCCTGCTTCACTAGCCACCTCTGCAGAAGGACAACTGCAACATCACCCTTGTGCTAGCGAACAGTCCCATGCGTGGAAGAATCACGGAAGTTAATCTGTTGCATTTTTATATAGAATTTTATTTAGAAACCAAAACTGACTGCCACTGCTACAAGGAGGCAGCCCTGCTTTCCCTTCCATTCCCAAGGTGCAGTGGGCAGCAAAAGAGGTTTAAGAAACCTCAAGCAAGACAGAAGTTAACCTCATGTACCACGGACAGCACTGTGCTGCAGGCAGGAAGTAAGTGGCTTTGTAAGTATGTTACAAAAATAATACAAGGTCCAATTCCACCAATCTTAAGGTCAGTAAACTCCTTTTGAACTTAATAGGAACAATCCCCCTTTGAAATTCCTGCTCATTTCTCAGTTGTCACATTTAGAATACCTCCTGAGCAATACAAAAATATCCACATCCTCCCAGTTTCCTCTGTGAAGTCAAACCATGCATTTCACTGAAAGGATAATTCTCTTTCTTAAAAGTAAGCTGTTTTTCTTGGATTGTGCACCCATGCTCTAGATATCTTGAGACTGTACAGTTTTTTAGGTTCCTTCTCCCCAAAATAATAAACAGAAGCTTTACTAAAGTCAAGCACACTAAAAGCTTAGTAATGGTAGAGATGAAAACAAATCATTAAGTAATCCTATAAAGTGACGCATTAAGCTGTTGAAATAATACAGAATTTAAAAAAAAGTACCATTGTTTACAGCAGACTTTTTCTGGAGCAATGAATCACTTCCATTCTTCTCTATGTGATTAATTTTTTCCCCTTTGTAAATTAATATACTGGTAAAAAATCTGAAGTGAGCAAAACTGGCCAGGTAGCTAATTAGAAGAATTGTACTGTATAACTTGTGCCTTCTCTGGAGAATGTGCAAGAAAGATGCAAATATTTAAAGATAAAATAAGGGAATGCAGGGACTTCACAGGCATACTTGTAATGAAAATTTAAAAACTATCCAGAAAAAGAGAATATTCTTTAAAGTTATGAGTAAGGCTTTTGCTTTCTGAACTGTCAAATTTCTGTGGCTTTCTTATAGAATGAAGTGCTCCCATTTCCTCCTCTCCTTAAGCATCAAAAGCACTATAAAAATTAAATTATTGCATCACTATTGTTTTAATTTCTTTAAAGATGCTGTATGTTTGATGTGTCTTTCTTCTAATGAAAGAGATCTGTTATTGCATTAGCCTTGATTTCTCTAAGATACATAATAGTTAATGTAATATTACATGTTTTTCTACCCTGAACATTCACAATTTCCAGGGAACAATCTATTTCATGTGAATTTCACTGTTTTCTAATAGGACCATCATTCCACTATTACTACAGTTCCCAACTAAACCTTGTATTGAATTAAATAGTCACAAAATTAGCATAGTTGCTGCCTCAGTTGTTTTCCAGACTTGTCCAGGACTCATCAAGACACATGAGGATCTTAACTTCCAAGATCAGATGTGAGCAATATATATAGTACACATATAAACACACATCTGTGTTATGTAGAGGTAACTTCCCCAACCACATTCACCAGAAGATTAATGAGTCTTTGGACAGGGGACTTTCCTTTAAATCTCCCTTGGTTCTTTAAACATGTTTTCCTGAATCTTTTCCTCTCTTTCCTACTAGATTCTGATCTCTCCAGGGTTCTCTTAGAAACAGTTTTGCTTCGAGCCTACTTGTTTTACCTCACTACACATATTAAGCCAACATATTCATGGGATGAATACAAATTAACGTCAGACTGAGTTCAAAGGAAAAGAACTCATTTTTTGACACTGAATCACCAACCTAAATAAAATAGTATATAAATGTTAAATTTTAAGAAATATTTTGAAAGTAGAGCATGGAAATATATGGAAAAACAAACCAATATATTTAAGTACCTAAACCAGACAAACATTAGTTAGTGATATGTTCAGAACACTACTTAGACCAGGAAAGAGAAGTTTTCTTCAGATTATTGCCTGGAACCTTGGATTTGTCATTTTTGTCATCTTATCCCAACCAAAGAACATTTTCAATATCCTGAGTGATACTTAGTGTCTCCTCTGGGAATGTGCAATTATTTGCTGAATCAAGGTTTGGTACATTTTCTTTTCTATTGTCCATACTAACCCTTTCTTTTCCCAGCAAAAACGTTTGGAAGATTTCTAGCATATCATATTTCACAAGCCTACCACAGTGCACAATATTGCTCCTGCTATTACCTACTTTCAGTGAATACTCTTTAGGTTGACAAACATCCATGACAAGGATGTGTGTATACTTAGTGTGCATTTATTTCACAGTGCTAATGTTTTAGTGGCTCATGCAGAGATTCAGTTCACCAAAGAGCCTACTGAGCTACCTGAGGCTTCCTTCACAAGGACCTTACCAACAAGAAGCTCTGGCAGGGGAAAGAGAGGTGCATTTCAGTCTCCCTAGTTCTAGTGTCTGACAAACGAGACATACAGGACAGTTGTAAAATGATTTGGGGCCAGGAAAATAATTGCCCTCTCGATTGCACATATACACTTGTGGCTCACACAGACATGATCTCTTTGGCTGCTCACAGGGTAACAGAATAAAACACTGCTCCTTCCCTGTGATTTATTCAAAATCACAACCAAGTTTTTAATATAGGATCTCCTTGCAGTATACTTTTACATGGGTCAATTCCATGCAAAGTATGGCCCCTTTACCTGGTCCCCAAAAGCAGTGTTTTCCCTACCTTGGATGAGAAGTCCCTACCTTTGTTTGAAAAGTTCATGTAACAGTCAACTTGCCAGAGCACACAATCTGTCCTCACAGGAAGATGAGCACAATAGCTACAACTGATGCTGTCATTAGTTCTCACTTGATGATTTCTTAATTTTTTTTTTTTTTTTTTTTTTTTCCTGCCTTTA
This sequence comes from Rhynochetos jubatus, assembly GCA_027574665.1. Classification (NCBI taxonomy): domain Eukaryota; kingdom Metazoa; phylum Chordata; class Aves; order Eurypygiformes; family Rhynochetidae; genus Rhynochetos; species Rhynochetos jubatus. Next base: position 41,244,026 of record CM050650.1, read on the forward strand.
AGGAGCCAGATTCCAACCTTGTTTGTAGAAAGCACAGAGTGATGGATACCCTCCACTGCCATGTTGGGGTGAGCCACCCAGGAACAGAAATATAATGAGTCAAGATTTCAGCCCTTTCAACACAGAAAAATAGGTGTGATATGCACATAGGAAATAATCACCTGTAAAATCCATGTTTTATGGAAGTAAAAAAATATTTCTGAAACAATAGCTACTGTAGCATAAGTATTTTCAACTTAGAACAAGAATTTATATTTTTTTCATATGCTATTAGACATGCTTCACATGCTTCTAACCAGAAAAATGCATTGATCTAGTAAAAAAAAAAAAAAAAAAAAAAAATTTGTGAAGTAGTGCAAGAAAGTTTCCTGGTATCTGGGGCAGGAAAAGATTGCTTTACCTAACACATAATGCAAAGGAGAAAGGAACTATTTTAATGGAAACACTGATGTGTAAACCAACTAATAGGACTCACCACCCATTTTCAAATGGTGTGTGATAAGCTTGAAGTAGTCAGACATTATTCCTGACCAGAATGTTTTCATCCTATCTGTACAGCATGATGCATGGACTGTCCTGATCCTCAGCCACTCACAGTTTCAGTCCAAAATCCTTCAAATTAAAACTCTGCATGGACTGTGGAGGGCTCAGGTCAGAGTCTGTATCTACAACATAGTGAGCAGATATCCTGAGGGTGATTTAAAAAAAGGTTTTCTTTCTTCATACACACCTAATTGTATTTTACTACATAAGTGTGGTCTTAAGAACTGCGGGTTTTTAAGCATAATGTATTTATGAAGTTATACACTGATTTTGATCCTCTAGGGCAGATTTCTGGTCATATTTACTGAATGAAGAGTTAAGTTTTTAGGAGAATTAAAGTAGGACTTCACTGACAATCCCTACACTATGCTGGAGTCTTAAGATATCATAGAATGGTTTGGGTTGGAAGGGACCTTAAAGACCATCTCGTTCCAAGCCCCCTGCCATGGGCAGGGACACCCTCCACTAGACCAGGTTGCTCAAAGCCTCATCCAGCCTGGCCCCAAATAAATATAAATCCATGTAATTTATTTTCATCTGATTCTCAGCATAGCTCCAAAAGTAAGTTTCCTCTTGGGAAAGCATTCCATGGGGAGAGAAGGAGAGAAACATGCTAATTTCTAACGCACAAAACATGAGGACAAAATACAAGCCTCATCATAAGAGATGGAGGAAATGTGAAGACTATTGCACCAATTGTGATGGTTAGGCTGCATTTTCCCCAAACTGTTGCTCTACCTGGGCTTTGCATGGTGCAAGTGAGTTGGAGGAGGAAAAGGGTCATGAGGTAATGACCACTACTCTGGCATAACCACTCAAGTGAGCTCTGGCAATCACCAGCAGTGCTGCTTCCCTCATTTAGCACCCGTTGCTTTCAGCATCCTGACTGCTCTGGTTTACTGTGAGGAGACTATGATTTACACTTTACATTGCTGAAAGCAAAATACTGAATAAATATGAACACAAATGAGCACACTGTTATGAAATGTACTCTCCTCAGCATGACTCGCATGGTGCTTGCCCTTCAGCATAAGATCCTATATAGAACTGAACTGTAAAACTGTTAAGAGTTTTGGGCTCTATGACTGTGCTGGTTACCAAAACAGGCACTCACATAGACAACACTACTATCATCACGGAAGTGGAAAACGAACCATTAAAAAAAGTTTGACGTTAACAGCTCTAAGCAGAGTTTCAGTACAATCATAACTGCAATCTCAAGCACATTCTTTCCAAGACTAAATGAGGCAGCGTGTCCTGATTCACGCAAATGAGTGGTATAAAACATCCAGAGTATTCCAAGTCATTGCGATGAAGCAAGACAACCCATGGCAACTGTGAACATGGAACAGTGAGGCACTGTTTTTTTGATGTTATAGCTGTTGCCAAGACTGCTTGGAACACTTCACTGGACAATGACTGTAGCCCTCAACTCCATTTAAGTGCAGAAGAATGAAGTAGTATTTTAATAGATATTCCACTACCGGCGGCCTTAACCCTCCCTTCATTTCTAGCGAGACAGGAGAAGGCCATTTTGTTGGGCAGAGCTGTGTCTTACTTAGGATGTCACTTTTCCACAGCACGCAGATGTAAGCAGAAAAATCACCAGATGCAAGTCTGAATTGTGGTGACTTTACCACGTTGTTCTGACTTGATTCGAGCAAAGAACAGTGATCCCTGTGTTGCTTAAAAGGAGGAAAAGACAGTTGTGTCACTGCAAGGGTTATCCCTTGCAATCCCTCTGGGTGTTATTTTCATTGCATCTTTAGCCAATCTCATTAGAGGTCTCAGAAGAGTTCAGTTCCTATCGACTGAGGAAACATTATAAAGACAATTGATTAGGTGAAACTACTGAAGCACATCTCCAACAGGAGTACAATTATTTCCACTCGTATTTCTAAATCCTCTTCTCAGCACCAGTAGCACTGATAGCAATGGCCAGGTGGCTGAGAGGATGGGAGAAGAGGAGGATATAGGTGGCATACAGAGACTCCAAAGATTATGTGTGGGTTAGATAACAGAAGTTATGCATTTTTCCACTATTTTTAGTGAATGTCTGTCTGCAGTACACTTAAGGCTCAGATTTTCCAGGATGGTACGGTGGGTTCAGAATGTTGTTTTTTCTTGCTTAAAAGCTGACCATACAGTCACTCAGCAACGTTCTTTTAGCCAGCAAATTTCCTTCCTTGATGTTGTATTATATAATTAATATTATTCATAACACTTATATAATAGCTGGTTTATTGTGTTCACCTTCGTTACAACAAGCAAGTTAAAATACGCTGTACTAGAAAACAAACAACAATCTCAGTCTGAAATGGAATATAATGCAGCCTTGACACTAATGGTCATAAATGCTGCCCTACTTCAAAGTCTTCCTCCTGCCAAGTTTCATTCTAAGATCTCCAGGAATTCACTCGGGTCAGCTCAGTGTTTATGTCTGAGTCACTGTTGCTCTGTGAGTATCTTCCCAGTGTTGAAGCACAGTGATGGAAATCAGGTAGAGAAAAAAACCTCACAAAAGCTTTTTCATCACCACTTTTAATATACAGACCACTAGCTCTAGTGCAACCCACAGTGTGAATCATGTTTTTGTTAACCGTCAACGGTTCTATCTACTACTACAAAGTTCTCCAAAACACACATTCAGATTTAGCGTACTTCCTGATGGAAGAGATCATAGCAAATACGTGAGATTTAGGTATCAATCTAGCCAGTACTTTCATAGATAAGCCACCCAGCAGATACTGCTTTTCTTGAAGGCTGGCAGATACTAAAGCCTCCTTTCATGAACACCTAGAAAGGACAGCATGACTCCTATCATGGGTTGAGTGTTCTCAGTAACTGGAGACACACACTTTTTGCAAAGCATCCTCCCGCCACTTTGTTAAAATCGACCACTACAGTCAGGAAATAGTAAAGTGCTAAATAAACAGTCCAGAAATAATGTTTCTTTGCCTCTCTCTTTAGGTCTAAGCCCACATACCTGTAGGATCCTGAAGCTCTGTTGCTCTGGAGGGCTATTTTCTCCTTCCTTACAGACGTGCAAAGACTCTACAAGATTCACTTGCAAAGCCACAGTTTCATTCTACAGTCTGACTTCTCTCTGGGTGGTGAACTAAATTTTAAAAGGATCCTGGAAAGTCTCTACAGGTGACCTCAAAATTAACTGAATTGTGAGCATTTGGTAGAGGGAGTGACTTGTTAAAAATTACTCCAAACATCTGGATGTGAGAGACCAAGAGGCTTAACATTATCTATGTGTCAGTGTATGTCAGGTGCTGTAACTAAGGAAAGCTGTGTCCTTCCAGTCAGAGGTGCCTGTGATAAAAGCAGGTATAAAGCAGAAGACAACAGAGAGCAACTTTGTTTGTGCTAATGAAGTTAAACCATGAGATTTGTCATGGGCAACACTGAATCCTGAAGGAGATTGTGAAATAAGAGGAGGAAGAAGTCATACATTGTTTCATCACTCGGATGTGAAGAGTTCCTGTGCTACTGCTTAATAGATAGTCAGCAATGTAGGACACAGATTTTATCTGTGATTTCTCTCTGGCTGTGTTTGTAACATCATACTTAAAATATTCCAATGATGGGAAACTTTCATTCCATTACTACTGACTTGCCAGGAACTGGGAAGCAAGTTTACTAGTTACAGAGCGTATGATACTCAAATGTTACTGCCACAACTGCGAACCAGCAGGACAAACTGCAGTTACCTAAATGCTCACTAACCCTTGCAAGCAATAACTTTATTTAGGATGTATTAGAAAAAAATCTTGGCGTAGCATGTTACTAATCTCAGATGAATGCTGCCTTATCTTTCATCACTCACAGCTTAGTATGACATGCCCAGCCAGCTTTCCCTCCCAAATGGGCATCAGCCAGACTGATGCAGATTACCCTGTGAGCACGTCACCATGGGAGCTGTGTGATACAGCTGGAATGAACGGTGCACAGGGAAGGCTGAGCTGCTGAGCAGGCTGTGACTGTGATTAGAGGGAGACATAATGCTTTATGGGAGGATGTTCCTGAGTGATGCCTGAGGATGACTTCAGTGTAGTGGGAGAAGATTTATGGTGCTGAAAGTCTCTGTTCAGTATTGCACTATGCAGACAGCAAGGGAAAGATGCTCCAGAAGGAGGGTTTTTTAGCAGACATACAGGGGATGTACTTAGTCTTTGGATAAGAGAAGTATAGTGTTAAGTGGCATGATGTGCATAAGAGGCAAGGGACTGGACAAGGAAGTTTAGAGACTACAAAATTTAGCAGGCATTAGAGTGATTTTTTTAATGGAATAAACTGTTTTCAGGGAAGAAGCTCCTGTCTATTGAAGCTCCAAGGAAGGGTGAGAGCGTATTTGTTATGTTTGTAATAGAATACAGTGCAGAGCTCAGAAGTAAGGTGAAAAGAGGTGCACCTGAGGCTTGGCAAAAAATGGACTGGCTATTCTACTAGGTCTTCTCAGAGTTTGTGCTAATGATTCACTGAGTGCTTTAGCCAATTATCCTAAGAAGTGATAAGTGTAATAAACATGTCTTATGTCTACATAGTTTTGTGTAGCAGTGAATGCTATGGAAATACCATAGAGCTTTAATTATTTGGAGATGAGAGAAAAAATCTGATTCAGATATTTCTACATAAGAAAACACTGCCTCACGGAGTCCATTCTTACTCTAATGTAAATCGAAGATGGCTTATGCTAAACTAATAGTGTCACATTAATGAAAAATGGCCTAAGAGAGGACCCTGACACTTAGTTTTCTAAATTTAGTCTTTATAAAACAAAAGAGCTCCTTCTGACTTAAACCCTAAGATTGAAGCACTCAGAAAATGTTAGAAAAGGAAATCTGCTTGACAGAGATCACTAGTATGAGCCATACCCTTTAGCAACTGCACCTGTTTGCCATTGTCTCATTTACGACACTTGTAAGGGGAACATTAAGCAAGAATTATGCAATGTACTGATTGCTTAGGTGTAAATTTCCATCCTTTTTTGTGCCAGAGATGGCTATATGAAATACAGTTCATATTTCTTAATTAGAACTACGCAACTGAGGGCAATTTGAGTTACTTCTTGAAGAAGAAAAAGAAATCAATTTGGAAAAACAAGGACTGAAGGAATGGGACTCTCAAGGTAGCCTGACAGATAGAAGTTGTAAATTTAAACTCTTAAGACACCAGGAGTTACATAAAATTCCAAGTTTAACATAAAATCTTATTGAATTAAAAAACAAAAACAAGTTGCAGAAACTTAATTTCTAAAATCACACATACATGGATACTGACTGTACCTGGTAACACAAGGAGATGGGCTAGAATGTGTAGAGAAAGAAAGAGTTTACAGGGGCTGTAAAAGCAGAGAGAACAAAGATAACTAGGATGATGGCAGATTGTGAGCTTGACTTTTATCTCAAAGTATCACAAGACTTCCTGGTAAACCCCAGGTGAATTCCAGGCAAGAATTGTTTTCTCTCTTAGCATATATTTCTAGTTCCTGGTTCCTTAGAATATATTCCCATTCTAACAACACTAAATATTGTGGCAAATAGGGATTAGTGGAATACAATAAGCTCTGGCTACACATCCACTGCTGTTAGCTGCTCACAAATATTTAAATTGAAAAAAAGCCCAGAGATCCTGTATCCATATTGTTTTGACTCTGAAGTGCTACAAAGTGGAACAGCTTGCAAAACAATGTCTGTTTGCCTCTGTTCCCCAGATTGCACAATAGGCCCAGGGATAGCTTTGTCCTCCCCTTGCACGTTCTTGCACTCTACTTAACCTTTCAATCTTAGGTCATGATGCTACTGTCTCTAAGGATGACTGATGTGGAAGATTTACATATGCCTTAATTTCAAAGCCACCATTTGAAGCAATAAACTAAAATTACAAGGGATTAGACGAGATTCTTGTTACTGCAAAGCACACATTTCAAGTGTGTTAGCAAACCGAAAATCCATCTATAGCAAAGACAGCAGTTGCTAAACACAGACATGAATTTCAGCTGTGGTCAGGAAAACATAATCAACTGAATATAACAGAAACCAGCATCTCTTGAGGGGATGAGATTGCAGGAACATATGAACTTTATAAAAGGAGGTGCACTCTTAGGCTTGGTCCTCTGAAGATAATGACAATCAGAATCTCATCAGAAGTGTTATGATGGAACGGGAAAAAAATTCAACCTGATGTGGACTGCAGACAGAAGAGATGATTTGAGCTCAGAAACAAAGAAAAGTCTGCTCAGCAGCTAGATGCTTTTTAAAAGGGCAAATTAAATTTAGCAGTGGCATGGAGATAATCATGTAAGAGATTATTTTTATGATATACACCAAGACATTTTTCCATGCGGGAAATCAGAATGTCAGAGGGAAAACACAGCTAAATGATTTCAGTTTACTTTTCTCTTATTTTTCTCTTATGTTCACTTTGAACGCATTTCTTTCATATCCCACACAGAAAAACCATAAAAGGTATATTTCTGTTTCTAGGCATGCTGCATGCTATGTACCTCTTTTAGTGAGGCCAAGGTAGAACATAGGTGTTGGTTAATATAGAGGAAAAAAAAATTTCAACAAAATATTAGCAAGAAAACCTACCACAATAAAGAGAAAGGTATAAAGAAGGTCGTGGCATTTTACTGGTGTAATCAGTCAGTTCAATACTCAGATCTTGCTCTGCTCATCTGGCATAAACCTTTGCATTAATCTTCAGTGTTCCCTTCTGCAAATAGGTATCGTGGTCACTTGCACTCCACAGAATCCATGTTACCTAAAATCCTACTTCAGTGTCTCTCAGGGATTTGCCTTGTTAACAAAGAATGTAAGATAAAATTCACCTCAGAACTTCTGTTGATGCTGTTTCATTTTATTGAGCCTGTTGCTAAGACGACTACTTTGGGACTTCTGAGTCCACACCCTAGATTTTATCTTTTCAGGCAGTCACTTCCCCTTCTTATATCCAGAAGTTATGAGTCATCTGCTTCAATGAGGTAACAAATGCTTCTTAACCTTTTCCAGGCCTGAGAGAATAACAGCAGAAGGAGGTGTTCAGGCAGATTCTGATGACCTTTTAAATCAGAAAGACTCTGGAACAGAATTAAGTCCTAAAGGTCTTCCAGAAAAGACACATTAGAAAGTAAATGCTAATTGAGCTTTCATTTCAGATAGCATGGCATAATGAAACACTGTCTAATGTCTACCAAGGAGAATAGTTTCCAGATCTAACCCAAGCTAAACAGAGAGAGGTTTCTTTAGCACTGGTGGCAGTGATTTATTCTAGCATGCCAATATTTCATTATAATTTTGCCGTCTGAGTGTGATCTTGCATTCCTCCTCCACAGATAATGGCAAATCACTCACCCTTCAGAAGGTGTGAAACCAAGTTAAGGTTTTGAGCAGAATATGTATTTTCATTTTGCTGAAATGCCTTTATCCTAACACTTGCAGAAACAGGTTCAGAACGTTTCTCCTGACTATGACACTGCTGTTGTGAGAAGCAAGAAAACCCTGAAACTCTTCTCTGTACAGCCATTCGGGGGTTCCCAAAAGCAGCACAGGCAGATCCTTTTTGAGAAGCCCTGACTATCAGTGTACATGGACAGATGGAAGTTAGTGATATGCCAGAGGCGTATTTCAGGCTGCACTAGAAAGAATTACTTCTCTTCAGAGAGAAGGCAGGGAAATTTCTATTACCCCACAATATGATATGCAACTATGAGGGTAAGAGAACATTGTCTTTTTACCAAGTATAAAACAGAGCTTCAGCAGAAAAGGATATCAAGTAATGGCTCCATCGTCTAACCACCAAGGAAGCTATGACGTGTTCATTAAAGGTAGCACATTCAGTTCAAAACTGACCAGTCAATAGGACCATCTGGCAGAAAGGTACTTCTTTTGAGAAAACATGTAAAATGTATCAAGCATGTCAAATTGAAAAGAGTATGATAGTCTATTTATTATAAAAGTTTAGTTGACAAAGAGCTTTCTTACATAAAGAGAAGGATGTCTATCCTGACCACTCCATTTTCCTAGGTAATTGTAAAATGCCTGTGACCAATTTCATGTTCATTTTATTCTTCTGTTAACACTGAGCATCACCCCAAAACTACTGAATAATCAAAGAAAGATTTCTTTTAACACAATAATTAGTATGTTTCAGTGATGCCTGTACAATTTTAATTCATCAAATGCTACAAGAAACAATGCATTTGTCATGGTAAGGTACCCGAACACTGCAGCTGTTTCTGTGACTCTCCATAATCTTGTTCTCCTACAGCCGTCACTTGGTGTGATTGACGACATATTTGTGAGTCTGTTAGATTCACAGAGAGTTTAATGATATCCAAAGGCCAGGAATGAGAGAACATGGGCCTCTTACATTTCAGCTCCCGACGTTTTTCGTTTCAGAACATTTCCATAAGATACCAAACAATTTAATTTTTCCCGCAATGTTATAATAGAAAATAACTGTGAGGATTTTTTCCATCTCAGTCCCACCACAGTTCTGAGACCAAAGTGCTGGCCACCTTGTTTAAAAGATGCAACAAAGCTATCTACTTCCCTGGTCTTTCCCCCCACAGTCTTTACCTTCTACCTGTTATGGGATTTATTCTCAGAACAATATAGACATTATTCCCTGTGGTCAAAGAAATGTGCAGCGGTCTTTTTTCTTTTCGAAATGTTTTACACTGTTTCTATTTTAAAGGTTAAAATACAATTTGATTTTTTTCTTAATGTGTCCTGGAAATCAATGATGATAATCAGCATTGTCAAAAACAATAAAAAGTTTTACCTTAATTATCTACAACACCTAAATACAACTACAGGTTGTGAGGGTGTAAATGCCTCTGAATTTGGTAAGTTCTAAACTGGTGTCATTACTTGTATGTGTCAAATTGAAGCACAGCAAGTATTTACAAACTTACAGGACCAGGGGTTTAGACTACTGAACATCACAAAGTACATTTTTTCCCTAATGATTACAGCACTAGGCCAAGACTGAAGATACACAGGTTGCTTTTCATAAGCCACTAACCATCTGCATTACTTGGGGAAAACCTTTACATCTACACTTCAGGTGCCTGATCACTGAGATTAGAGTCAGGGATTTCCTTCAGCTTTGCAAACTGGTATAAAACATCTGAAAACATAGAATTTTATAAATAATGTTCTGGTAGTTTAACTGTACAAGACAGCACAAGCATAGCAGCTTCAGAGTGGAAAGATAATTTTTCCTAACTGAAATTATGGGGAGAATGTATTCAAGCAAGTAAAAACAAGCTAGGATACTGGAACATACATAAATATTCATTAAAAGGAACCCAGTGAGACTGCTAACGTCTGGCCTTCGGCCTCAGAAGCAAATGGCTCACATACAAACCCCTCCTCTGGAGAGTTTTTCACCTCACATGCCTTCTTTACTGCCCAATGCTGGATGAACCACCCGTTCCTGAAGCATCTCTCTCGAGGATGTCCGCTAGCTGAGACAAGATGCCTAACTTTTACATGGGAAAGCATAAGGGACATAAATTCTAGACGGAATGTGTGTCAGAACAATCATTATGTGAATAACTTGCATATACCTACCAGGTATCAGGCCACATACATTTGTCTTCTCAAGTGTATTTGCCATAGAAGACAACTGAACTCCCCAGGTTAATTTTAAGGGAGTTCTAGATGACATTTTATGAATAACTTTGCACCCACATAGCTTGAATCAGGATTTTAATTTGTATCCCCACTATTATAAAAAAATAAACTAAATGAGGAATAATACCAGAATCATAGAGAATTTACAATGTTAACAAATAGTTTTCAAGTGTTTGTTCATTTCAACGACAAGAACCCTATTGAAAACCAGTGTATTTTAAATATATGGGAAGGAAAAGGTATTCGGAAGGGGTTTGCAACATATTTCCAGAAGTACGAGAACTCATATGTTTGGGCTCATTTCTTTACTTCTTAATTCATTTTAGGTGGAAATGGTTTCCATTCAATATTATCTGTATTTCAGCTACTGTGTGCCAGGTGTTCAACTGTCTGTAATTACCTGCATATACTGTACTTTTTGTTGCCAGTCTAAAATTCATCTTATTTTTATCATTTAAAAGTCTAGGTTTTTAATTCAGTTTGGAAAAGCAAATTCATGCCACTTCAGTTTCAGAATAAGGCAGTATATAGATCAGTAAGGGCTTCGCAACCAGTCTATTGGTCAGCTGACAATCAACAGGAAAACCTGATTTTACTGCACATATTCTCAAGCACCTGTAGAGATTACAATGCTGCTGTACACCACTGAAATTTCCTTTTAGATTTGAAACAGGTTTTGTCTTAGTGAAGTCATGAATCCAGCTGGACCTAACCAACACCATAAGCCATCCTTGTACTAATATTCTGAGTAGACTTGCATGTGTAATACATACAGATAATACACATGGATCAGAAAAAAACAGACAATATAAATGGATCCTGCATCTGGTTTGGGCATAGTGAGTAGTTTTTCATTGTTTCCCTGTATTCAGTTTTAAGCCGGTGGGACAGTTTACCTTCTTTCCTGTTTCTTTTCAGTATTTTTATTGCACTTTGTGCAAGAAAGCCTCTGAGTATTGTAGTAATACTAATAATTAAATAACAATTCTTGTGATCAGACAAGCTTTTCTACCTGACTCAAGGGCAACCTAATGAACTTCAGTGAGGTCAAACTAGCTGGACTCACTTGGCTGAAAAAACCCAAAGAAATAGAACAACGTTACAATTTCAGCCCAGAAAAAAATAGGATATTAAACTATTTTATAGATGGAGACATATATCCCCAGTTACAGCAGACAAAGTACAATCAGTAGCTGGATGAGGAAGTAATTTTCCTTTATGGTACTGTTATAAACCAAGTATATCATGCTAGGTGTTAGCATTATTAATCATGCTTACTACAGTAGTGCCTAAAAGCATGCAAAAGATGAGCCTTGTAGGATTTTGTACTATGCAGAGATACACAGAAAAAGACCATAGCTATGCTCAAGAGTTTATAGACCAGGTAAACAATATAGTTACTGGAGGGGAAAGTGGCATGATAAATGAGCGGTGTGAGCAATGTAAGCACACCAAATGTTTGTTTTGCAATGGGGAAGAGAGAACAAGAGGCTGAGATGGGACAAGGTGTGAGAATGGAGCACTAACAAAGGGACGGTTCAAGTGGAGAAGAAAAGACAAAGAAATGTAGGTGAGCATGACCAGGATAGAAGCACTTGGGAAAGATGTGGGGTAAAACTGAGGTGAAGCATGGTGGCAGAGATTCAGAGCAAACACCCACTAAGCAGAGGGGCAGAGACAAGGCTGCCAAAAGTGCAGAGGTAGCTGAAGACCACAGGTAGCCTGCTAAAGCAGCTGGTTGGACACCCTGGACCCTCTATTTGACCACAGGGTTACCCTGGAGTTAGCAGGAGCTTCCTGGATAGGTCAAGAGGCATTTGGAAACAGGTTCTGCTGGATGCATCTGAGACAGATGACCCACTGATTTGTTCTTGTATTTGTCCTCTTATATCACTATATTTGGAAATGACCATGCCACAGAAAATCCGTTATTTGCATTTTGGACCATGGAACTAAAAAAATAAAGCACATATGATACCTGCCTTAAAAATGATATCAACCATCATTCTGACTGAACCAAATCATCTCTGTAATCAAAACAAAGTGAAATTAGGCACTTTATTCTTGAACAGATATTACTTCACTGATACCAGTGTATCTCAGAGAATTAGGATAACTGTCAGTCATAATACAGCTTTGCTGTTCAATATTTACTGACATATTTTCTCTGCCCTAAAGAGAGCAAGGAAGCAGTGAAAATCAGGCTGCACATAAAATCTTTTTAACAAACAGCAATGACAATGAAAATGCAAAATTAACAAAAATTTTGGCAATAGTGGGGGTGTGGGGTGTTTGGTGTCTCCAGTTGAGTTTCACAGCAGAAAAGAGGCACATGGTACATAAGGCTGCATGCAAATTAATGGTAAGGAACATGTGGATACAGTTTCCTATGGCAAGGCCTGTTCCTATAATCACCTGCATGAAGGGAAGTTTGTGACCCTACAGAAAATCCCACAGAAGTCTGTGGAATTCCACTGGGGGTCCATTTGGTCTGGAAGGCTCTGGTTTCAGGATCTGCATGACAAATTATTTTAAAGGTGGTCTTTATTTACTGAACAGGTACCCAACCTAGAAAATAGTGAATATGAAGAAGACCTATTGGTTAAAGCAGGCTAAGAGATGATCCAAGAGCAGTGCTTTCATAAAAGGGTTATACGACCAACAAGGTGTATGAACAAGGGGTGTGTATACACACATATATAGGGAGTAGGTAATTTTATCTCAGCTGATAAAATTGGAAGAACTTGTAATAAACAAATACATGCAATTCTGGTGGAAATGTTGCAAACTAAAAAGAAAATTAAGAGTAACTGCAGAACAGAGAGCTGGTTTTTTCCAAACTCTGTTTTATCTACCAGTCAAAACCTGACCCATTCTGTCAGAGATAATCTACTTAGTATATATGCTATCAAATAGAGAAAATGCTAAAAGGATCTTCATTCTGTCAAAGAACAGCACTGGAGTTAGTGGCCTGAAGCTGAAATAAATGTCTCAAAACTAGCAAAATGCACAAGTTCTCACGGAGTAGTCATCCACCAGGAAAACCATTGATAGAAGCAACAGATTCTCTGTCACTAGATGTCCTATACATCATTCAGAGAGTCATTTACTCTTTAGTTTAAAGTGTTTTAGACCAACACAAGAATAACTTGGTGAAATTTAATGATTTCTGAATGTTAAATGAGGACAAGTCTGTACTAGACAGAAAACTAACCAAACAAAAAAGACACAGATGTGTATGACTAACTTCTCAGAGCTGACAAAGGTACCCCAGCTCCTTGCATCAATCTCCCTGAGCTCCCAGCTTTTCACTGACATTCTCTTTCAGTTTCTCTTCCACATTTTATTTTCTCTTTTTTAAATGAGATTCTCCTAGTACAAGTAGCATACAGCTATTTAACACTCAGTAAACCATAGTCACAGCTGAAAGTATTCTTTGATTGCCATTCACCTGACTGTTTTGCTGGAAGACATTCCTTCTATCTAGATAGCAGGAGTGTTTCTTTCTGTCTTTATTCTTTGTTAACAGTACTTTTATGACCATCTTCAAATTCACCTTTTCCTACCGAGGCAGAGTGCAACACCAAGCTGAACGAGGATACACTGCATAGTTGTGAAAATACGCTGCATATTTTCTGAGTTTGGTGCAAACCTCATGGTATTTGCAATCAAAGCAAATCGCTATGGAATTAAATGTTACAGGGTTTCAGACAGAGAAAGGAAGGCAATGAAGCTTCTTAGACGCACCCAAACAAATAATAAATGCCAATCCAATAGCCAGGCAGGAACAGCTCCTTGGTCCTGTCCAGCCTGTGACATAACTGCCAAGGAAAAGGACAGAGAGATGAGGGAATATTAAAACTTTTTGGGCTTTGAGAAACTGATGGAGCTAGAAGCATAGTGAACAAAGCTTCCAGGGCAATGATAGCAAAAGTTGACAGCTTGACCGATAGGGAGCCTGAAAGCAGGAAAGGCCTTTTGTCCTTGCCAGATATGGAGCTAACAAACTTGGGGGGCTATTATATTCTTATTTTTTCTTACCAGCTTTTGTAAATAAGTCACATACATAAAGTCCTATTGTTGTGTGACCTTAGGTTTGCTTTTGAAGGTTAAGTAATAAGTAATGAATGATGAATAATTCATAATTAATGAATAAGTAATGATCCTTTTCAGAGTGACTAGGATTGACTTGCTGATCACAGTATTTCAGAAAGAAAAAACTTGTAGTGAAAATAGGATCATTCTGTTCAAAGCACATGAAGAGAAAACACATGGATAAAGGCTCTATCATAAAACTCTTCAGAGAGAGGTGGAGCAAGCCAGGTTTATTTCCATGGACTGTCCTAGAAGCACTTCTATGGGAATAGGGTATTAGGTACAATTTCAGACTCCAAACTAAAAACAAAGCTCCTAGGCATAAACACAGAGAAACTCTGTTCCTGTTTTCTTGGAAACACTCCAAAATGGGCATTTGCAGAGAACACAGGCAGGGAGTTCTGAACAGATGCAGGTCCCAGGGTTTTTGCACTATGTAAGTCTCTGTAGGCTTAGCAATGCCTTGGACTGGCTACACATGAATGGTACTCAACATCACTGTTAACAGGTGTTATATTTCTGTAATTTTTACCTTAAAAAGTCAATACTTTAGATAGGCTTGACTGCATTATATCAATGGTGTCGGACTAGAAGAACTGCCACTAAACAAATATTCTCTTCACGACTGAGGACCTAGGATGAGTGTTACTAGTGTTACTACATCAGGTAATAGAAAGAGGCACTATCAACATAATTCCAGAAGATGAGCTGGCAGGGAAGAAGACTGGCTTGGCAGAACAGAGAGCTTTGGCTGGAACCCAGGAAAAAAAGTAGAGTTTACAAGCTCTGGAAGAAGGGGCAGGCAACTCAGGAAGAATACAAGGGTGTTGGGAGGTTTTGCAGGGAGAAAAATAGAAGGTTCAAAGGTCCAGAGAAGGGCAACATAGCTGGTAAAGGGTCTGGAGTACAAGTCCTGTGAGGAGCGTCTGAGGGAACTGGGGTTGTTTAGCCTGGAGAAGAGGAGGCTCAGGGGAGACCTTATCACTCACTACAGCTACCTGAAAGGATGTTGCAGAGCGGTGGGGGTTGGTCTCTTCTGCCAAGTGACAAGTGATAGAACAAGAGGAGATGGATTCATGTTGTGCCAAGGGAGATTTAGATTGGATATTAGGAAAAAATTCTTCACTGAAAGGGATGTCAGGTGTTGGAATGGGCTGTCCAGGCAGGTGGTTGAGTCACCATCCCTGGAGGTATTGATGAGGCTTGTGGACAAGGTGCTGAAGGAAATGGTTTAGTGGTGGTATTAGTAGTGTTAGGTTAATGATTGGATCTGATGATCTTAAAGGTTTTTTCAACCCTAAAAGATTCTATGATTCTAAAAAAATTATATTTCCTTTTGCTACCCTGATCTCTTCCCACTGATTCCTCCTACAATAATAGTTCTCCTGTACCCATATCTGCTATCTCCTGCTCCATATTACAACTCTGTCAATATCCACTACTCTTTCTCCTGCAATAATCACCTGAATTTTCCATTTGGTTGAAAAGACATGCTATTTGGCCCTCCAATGGACTAAGAGGCATTGCTTATCTCACAGAGCAGCAGCATGCATTTATTTCCTGGCTAGAAGATGCTTCCACCTATTAGAATGAATCAGAAAGCCTTCCAGCTGGGCTTTGGTAGGGATTCAGCGTACACCCTGTGACTACTCTGATGATGAACTCTGCACCACATCAGTGGGCCAAATAGCACTTTGCTCTCCACTGCAAGTGGGCAAAACTGGGTCACAGGCATGGGCTTCATTTAGAGAAAAACCATTAACAGTCTACATCTCTGGTACAGACACAAGAAAATCCCTGGAAGAAAACAAGACATGCTTAAAATGTGCTTCATTTCCTACCTATATAGTCTGTGTGAAAGAGTTAGGATTTTGAAACATGGATTCAGGCAAATTAAGAAGGGTCTTAAACTGCTGCAAACTCATGTAACTATATGTCTATTTACTTATCTTTCACTATCAGTTTTACCCAGTATCAGGAAAACATGTAAGGACTGCTTGAACAGCTTATCTCTTGAAACTGGAAATATTTTGCTGTCCCTGAAATTCCTCTGCTGCTAACTTCACCTTACCTCATTTTCACATGTGCTGGAAGGCACCAGGGTATCCACTGGATAGTTAAACAAGCAAGTCCTCTGTGACGGACCCTAGAAAAGCTAGGAAAAATCCATAATCTCACATTTGATTTGATAGAGCTAAACAACATGAACTCATGACATATGAAAAATGACAAATAGGTCATGTATTTAACTGTGAAACAAACTCCACAAGGGATAGTTTCAACATAACATCTGTTATGTATAAAAAAGGTTATGTGCTGGGTTTATTCATACCCTTTTTAGAGAACAGAACACTTAGTCCAACTGATAAATTGTCTGAATTTATTTTACACATGTGGTTTTAATTTTGGATTTACAAATTGCATCAATTTATCTGATTTTCTTCACATCAAATGAGGGAAATTAATTATGTATAACGTTAGCATGAAACATGTTTTCCTTAAAGCACTTTTTTCTGTCCACAGTGATTAGGGTGACAGCACTATTATTGTTTGTTGTTCCCACAGATTCTATTTTTCTACTGAAATCCAAATTTGTTTTTGTTGTTAACTCAATCACTCTAAATATGTTTATTTGGAACTTCTTTCCAAGAAATGTTCATAAAACCAGGAGCAGAGTCATTTGCATTGCCCTGAAGGAGCTAATTGATGGTACTTTTCAGTAGATCATAATGTGGAGACAATTTTTCCAATTTTTTTTTGTCAGTGAATTTATTGTACCTTAATAGTTGCAGCAGAATGAAATATTACTAACTGTACTCCAGTGAAACAAAAGAAAAAGTGAATTTTACTATAATCATCAATTCTGGATGCAAAGCTTTAATAGAAACAGCATTTTATCTTTGCAAAATACTAGAAGCGCACACATGTATATGTGCACATATATATATATGTAGGCAAACACCATACAGAAATTGACTGATAAGTCTGTTTATTCTTAACTGCTGCACAGAGATCTACCAGTAGCACAATGTTGCTAAGAGTCAGGGTGTCTGCCTGTGACCTAAACTGTGCAGGCCTAGGGGGAAAAAGCAGGAACTGAAGCAGGAAGAAAGTAGGAGGCTCTCTTGTAACAATTTGATGTTAAAAACTCTAACGTTTTATGGTAACCATAACTAAAGAGGTATTAAATATCCTGGCTTTATTGTACACAAAAGTAATGCATTATCTTTTTGGGAAAAACTCAGAAGCTACATCATTAAACATGTTCATCTCAAATCGCTGATTCAGAATACAATAATGTCAATAGCTTCATTATTTCATTATGTAACAATAAGCAACAAAGGACTGCAAAAGAGGTTTCTTATGTGAACCTTTGTGAAATTATGTCAAATGTATAATAAAAATGTAGGTTTTAATTTTTTATAAATTCTTATGTGTAGGATTTGTACTTTTTGTCCTTGAGTCCATATGTTTTGGCAGTGTATCTTCCCATAATACAGGTTAACACCAGTTAACACTCGGAGGTAATCTTTTTACTTGTCTATACACACAGAAGGAACAGTTTTCACTTGAACTGCCTTTATGAGACTATGGGCACAGAATAATCTCCTCTGTCCACCAACATTACCGCATGCACAGCTGGCCTACCAGTCCCTGTTGAGTAGTATGGGTAGTAGAATGCAGTAATGCTTTCCTGTAACCCAGACTCCTGGGAGGGCTGCCATACCATGATGGCCATGACCTCTCAGGGGCTGCCATAAAGGTTTGCACATGGTTACTGGTTTCTTATGCCACTGTGCTCATGTTAAGTGCTAAAATGCCATCACTACAGGCTATATGCTCTTGCATTTTCTTTCCATGTCTTAGCTGTAGCCACAGGCCTTGCAAGCATCTTCTCTTTTTAGGTGAGAGTGCTGAGGATGCATCTCCTATGTTGTCTGACAGAGTCCAAAGATATAAATTCTACTTTCAGAGACACATCAATAATTCTTACTTAGCAAACCTACATTAGTCTCACAAACTGTGTTTCACAAAGTGGTGCTAAGCTCACAGCTTGGAGGGAAACAGCAGCTCATTTTACCAAATGGAAGTACATGACCACAACCAAAGATATGCACAATAAAGGGGTTCGGAATTGATCTAATAATTTTCTTGCTTTATTACTGCTTTAATGCAATTCAGTAAGTAACAATCCATCAAAAAAATACAGTACCCACGGTTAATTGATATCTATTTCCCTCCCAGACCATAGTTTGTTTCAGTATCTTAAGGAAGTTCCTAGATGATCATTTTTTTTTTCCTCTCTCAGGCTAAGGGATCTAGGGCATTTTAATTTCTGGAGCGCTAAATGATATTGCATGGTTTGCCATAACTGATATTAGCTGTAACACTCGACCTGAAGACACAGAAAATGCATTCCTTTCTAAAAATGTCATATAAATTTTGGAGGAAGTTTTAAAATTACTTCAGTGTAGGAAGTACATTGCCAGACTTGTCCTAAGTGGTTTTATTACTCTAAAGAAGGACTAAACTGTCATTTAAGTGTTGCTTTTAATAATTCAGCCAATATCTTGGGAGGTTGTTTGCACTGCTTCACCTGCAATTACCTCATCAGATTTGTGGAGGGTGTTTGATAAAACAAGAGATAAAGTCACACATCAGTGGACAAACGTAATTCACTTAAGGCACTAAATTCACTCAAGACACTAACTGAACTTCAGGCAGTATGAGTTGAAGAGGAGGAGATAACCTGCACAGAGCACCCACACACCAAGCACAAAGTATTCTGTGATAAGAAAACAGAACACAAGGAAAATTTTCTTCATTGTCTCAGTGGACCAGAAAGGAATATCTAGTACAAATTCCACCCTGTACTCTTATGAATGTAAAGTGGGCTTCATATTTTACAAGATGGTTTCAGGAGTGGAAGCTCATGAATTAATCTATATAGAATTAATTAATTTATCTTAGAAAATGAACAGAAGAATGTACTGGGTTTGCATGGCAAGATTTTGGTAGCAGGGGGCTACAGGGGTGGCTTCTGTAAGAAGCTGCTGGAAGCTTCCCCTATGTCTGATAGCGCCAATGCCAGCCAGCTCCAAGAGGGACCTGCTGCTGGCCGAGGCTAAGCCCATCAGGATGGTGGTAATATATTTAACATATTACCCGGGTAATATATTTAAGAAGGGGGAAAAAACCCAAACCTGGGAAAAGCAACTGCAGCCAGAGAGAGGAGTGAGAATACGTGAGAGAAACAACTCTGCAGACACCAAGCTCAGTGGAGAAGAAGAGAGAGCAGGTGCTCCAAGGCACTGGAGCAGAGATTCCCTGGCAGTCCATGGTGCAGCCCATGGTGAGGCCGGCTGTGCCCCTGCAGCCATGGAAGGTCATGAGGAAGCAGAGACCCATCTGCAGCCCAGGGATGGCCCCATACCAGAGCAAGGGGATGCCCGAAAGGCGGCTGTGACCCCGTGGGCAACCCACGCTGCAGCAGGCTCCTGGCAGGACCTGTGGTCCCAAGGAGAGAGGAGCCCAGACTGGAACAAGCTTGCTGGCAGGACTTGTGACCTCAGGGGCTACCCAGGCTGGAGCAGCTGCTGAACAACTGCAGCCTGTGGGAAGGCCTCATGTCAGAGAAGTTGGTAGAGGACTGTTTCCCATGGGAGGGACCCCACACTGGAGCAGGGGCAGAGTATGAGGATTCCTCCCCCTGAGAAGGAAGGAGTGGCAGAGACATGGTGTGATGGACTAACCACAACCCCATTCCCTGTCCCCCTGTGCTGCTTCCCTGGAGGGGAGTAAGTAAAGTGCCATTTTATAAATTAATTTTGTTTCATATTTGCATTTTTCTGCTTAGAGCTGAAAAGCATTTTGCGAATATTAAGTAACCCTCTAAGCTGACTGTTTCTATTATCAATATATTTAGAAGAATTGAAGCAAGAAAAGCACCAATGGCTGCTGAAAGTCAAAGAGAAAGTCAGTGGCAAAAAAGAGTATTTCAGATGCTTGAGTCCTCATTACCCACCCACAGTCTTCATCACACGACACTCCTCTTTCTCTATCAAGACAAGATGATTTACTACTACCTTCTCCATAACTGGAATATTCATAAGCAATTATAGCTGTGTTCAAAGAATGTTCTTGGACTCAAACTCTTGAATAAAACTATTATCAAAGGTTTTTTTAAAAAAGGGCACATTTTCAGAGAAAATAGCACATATTCATTTTATTAGGTTGTTTCAACTCTATGAAATCCATTGAGTTGTACAGGAAATCTACTACTGCTTCTGTATTTTTAGAGACCTTAAGTCTGGTAACACCTGTGACAACTTGGACCCCAAATAAGAAACAAAGTCTTAACGTGGAGCCACAAAGTGAATTAACTACCAATGTCTCTTTACAGCTTACAGTATAAGTCCTGCAATAAACATCAAGGAAAAACAAAATCTCTTCAGATTTACCTGAGGAAATGTAAACAATTCATGATACCAGAGCAAGTTGAAAGGGTCATACATGAGAAAGCAGGCAACTTTTCAACTTCAAAAGTTATGCTTTTAAAAAGTGTATTTTGGCGCTCACTCTTCCATAACTGAAAAGCAAGATGTTGCTTATTTTACTTCAAGCTAAATGCATGGAGCCTTTGAGGGGCTTCACCAGGTTTCGAAGCAGGCCCCTAGAGAGCTAGAATTGAAAACAAAAATAAAAATAAACTCTCTCTGCTTTGTGCAAAGCAGGCTACTCTGTATTGTCTTGGCAGCTGAAGACACTGCCCTGCACTAGGAAGGAGCTTGACTTTCACTTCACAGCACTGGGCGCTTCACCCCATGCCGAGACTGAAATACCAGGGCAGCGTTATGCCAACTCCACACATGTCCCAGAGCTGTTAAGCGAACATCTGATTTCAAAGTGTTTTGACAGCCTGGGCGAAAACCCCTGCGCAGGCCGTTACCTATGCGGCCGCCCGCCAGCACGGCTCTCCAAGCAGGCCAGCCACTTCGCAGTGAAGGGAAGCAGGAGCTGTCAACGAGCGGGTGCCTTCTGCACCCAGGAACTGCAGCCCTGGCGAGCACATGTGCTTAAAAATTCCACCCACACGCTCAAACCCGGCTCTCAAGCAAACCTGGAGGGCTTTGTGCCAGCAATCCTCAGGCTGAAAGGATTTTGTTTCAAACCCAGTTACACACACTCAGCCTCCAAGCAGTCACACCACACCCTCCTCCCTTCCCAGACAGACGGCCCAGCAGTGCTGGAGGCTCACCCCGCACCGTCACCGCATCCCTCAAACCGTGCCGGTGAAACGTGGGTGCTGAGGCCTCCTGGATGTGGGCACCACTGCTGGAGGCGAGCCTGTCAGCAGCCACTCCTGGGGATGCACAACGCAGGAAGGCTGATGGCGAGAACCCAGAGGCAGGGTACGTTCACTAAGGGGGGAACTGAAAAGCGAAACAAAAGCTGATGTTTGGCTTCAAAGAAACAAGCGGCAAAACCCATCCTGGAAGTCAATAAAGCCTCCTTACTTTTCTTTAGGCAAACAAGAAACCTGTTGCTTATATGCAAGCTAACCTGAACTAAATTTTGTTACTACAAAAAAGTCAATTATTTTTGAAGCGGGTACATACTGATAAACTTTACTAAAAAATGATTAAAACTAACTTTGCAGAAGATGACAGAAAATTGGAAGGCATACACACAAATTCTAAAATTTGCATGGATACTTCAAAAGTCGTAGTGGTGGCATTTTCTCTAGTGAGCAAAATTATGCATTCTTTAAAACTAACTTTAAAGACACTGTAGGTAGTAGAACCCCATAAAAAAGGAGCGGTGGTAGGATATCTCTCCAGGTGTGCTTATTCACTGGCAGTTTTAAGAAAAATCAGATTTCCTGGGTGGATTTATTTCAGATGTTTGCACTAATATGACATAAGAAAAATATTTTGGATGGGAAATAGAACCTATTGGTACCTGCTTAATGAAGCAATGGAATTACAGTTCTTAGTGTCAGAATATAACAATGGGCTTATTTCCCATTAGAATTTACTCTTAATAACTAAGTGGATAATCAAAGACACCAAAAGCCATGAAATCCAAATTTCAATGTAGTTCAATATATTTTCAATGTGTATATGCTGTATTTCACTTCAAATGACATTTTTAAAACCCACAGGGGTAAATAAACAGTGTAAAACTGTCTTTAGTTGTTTTGAAAAAAAATCAGTGTGATTTGATTTCTGGCAGAGAATATATGGCTAGTTTCGATCTATGTGACTTCGATTCTGCTCTGTCTGCAAACACTGAGTATCCAGCAGTCTGCACATTCTGGAGCCCAGTGCGCTGGAGTAAAGCATCCGTCATAAAACAACCTCTGAATTCGCAGTTGTGTTTGGCAGGCAGACCTTGAAAGACAGATGCATGTCAAGTTCTTTTTGGTGGATGGGAGAATAGTTTCATAACACTGTGGGATAAGCTCTATGGACTCTTCATTTACAATAAAGGGAGACTAGCTCTGGCTGTAATTTGCAAGAGAAATGACAAATATAGACCCTTCCCTGAACTTCATCAGGATAGTAAAGCCATCTATAGGGGAAAAACACTTGATGTATTACAAGAAATTATATTTTACTACTTTACATTTCAGTTTTAGGTGTTTATGATCCAAAGATTTTTCTTTAGAGCTGGCTGAAAACGAATAAACATGACCCCATCAATTGGCAGGGCATAGAGACAAAAACTTCCCATTTGAACACAAACATGTGAAGCCCACCTTTCAACTTTTAGTTTGTAAAGCTACTGCCTTAGAAAACTACTAATCAAATGTAATCAAAAGAGAGATGTTCTAGATTTAGCTGTCATTTGTTGCTATAAGTAGGAGTGGAGCAATAAATGTAATGCAAAGGAAGATGCCAAACTCTTCAGCCCAAAAGATCTGCACTGAACCAGAACTTTCTAACGAGCTACTAAAGAATCCAGCTGATAATTTTCACCACACTTGAAGATTTCATTTCCACAGTTTAAATTGCTAGAGTCACTTTTGAGATCACTGGAAACAGTCCACATTCTTTGGCAGGACTCACAACACATACACTGTTAACTTCAAATTTCTCCATCAGCAGCAGAGCCTGTTTGCTGAAGAACTGGTCCAATATGTAGTTAAGTTACAGTTAAGTACAATATAAGCCCAGAAAAGTATATAAGAGGGTATGCAAGGTAAAGCAGAGTTACAAAAAAAGACAACAACACAATAACTATAACCCACATGGTGATGACTTTACTTCTACTGCATTGTTCTTCCTATTTGTTGAATGCATTTGCTCTTTATTGCCTCATATTTAAGGAATATGTAAAGTGACTCGTAGCCCTAGGGAGTTCAGCTCTGGGGAAATGACACACACACACAACCCTGAGAAAAGATAATGAGGAATGAGTCTCAAGAGAGTCAAAATTCAAATGAGGTTTAATTGAAAAAGTTGAAGATCAGAGGAAAACATCTTTTTTTCTCAAATTATTTCAGCTTCTGCTATAAACAAAGATGAAGGTTTCTTGAGTTTTAACCACTAATAATGTTGCTGTAAAACTCAAGTATGCAAACCAAAATTAAATAAACAGGACTGATTCATCATTACACTCGAGTTGTTTTGTACTGCTCTGTTGAAGCAGTAAACCCAGAAAGACCATGTTGTTAAACCAGCTTTATGGCTGTTCTGCATCACCAAAGTGGCACAGAGCAACATATCACTGACATGTAGCACAAGCCAATTTGAAAAACCTCTTTGTATTCTGCACATTTCTGTCCCCTCTCCTCTTTGAGCCATTATTTAGGTATATTTTGTGAAAAATTAGCTTGAGGTAGGCACCTGAACAGATCTGCTTGAGGAGCAGCTCAGGCATTCTACAATGGATTAGCTGCTGCCAGGGATGCAACCGACCTGCCACATTCACAGGATTAAGCTCACTAGTTGTCTCCTGCTTCTTTGACTGGTCCTGTAGTTAAAGCTGATATACCATTACTTTCATGGTGCTACTCACCCCTGAAGCAGCTCCACAACATAAGGCTGGTGCGAACCGGAGATGATCGCTAACCTTGACTCCTATCCTACAACAGCACCTGGCTGCAGTCCAGGACAGAGCCAGGGACGGACTGCTATTGGTAAATCTGAGCGATGCCAATGCATGAACAAATTTAATGATGTGTTACTAAGAGCTATAACAAAAGGGAGGCAAAAAACCCACCCCTCACCAAAATGCAAAACCTCTGGAAAACAGACGGTCCTATAATGCATACCAGCAATTTGTAAGATACGGCTCAGAAAAGCACTTACGCAGCCATCGCTGAAGCTGGGCTCTCTGAAGCACTCTAGAACACTTCAGTTTCAAATGAAACACCCCTTACAAACACTTCCCAGGTGGTGAGAAAGGGGCACCCACTGGTGAGAAAAGCAGGGCATGCAGCAAAGGTGGCAGGAGTGCAGCAAAGGTGGTGGGAGTACAGCAAAGGTGCTAAATGCACTTCAGGCCCCCTTCACGTGTGAGAAACTAATCCACAGCTGCTCAGCTGCACAGAAGCGATTTCCCACATTGTACTTGTGTCTGGCTGCCTGCCAGCCCATTTCAGAGGTGGGAAGTGAAAGTGAACCTCCTTACCCATTTGTTTCCTTTAGAACAGGGAAATAACTTATGACCTGTTATCCAGGTCAGGAGATAACAAGGTGGCCTCCCCAGCTGTAGCTCTGCACTTGCAGCAGCTCACACTGCCTTTGCACTCACAGCCTCACTGCAGCTCTCCGCTTCAGCCCTGCTCGCCACCGCCATGGCCACAGTGTAACTACAAAGCCTGTATTTCCTTACAGTAAGATGAATTATTTCCTGTTCCAAACCTATTTTAATCCCTGTTCTCAGCTGAATTTAAATCATCTTTTCCTGATATGCATGGAAAAAAAGGAAATACTAGTATATCCTTTACCCCTTTTATTTCCAAAAGACCAGGAGGAGAGTTCCATTTGTAGGAAAGTTGAGGGGAGACTAAAAGGCATGGACAAATTTATTGTTAACCAAATTTCACAGACAATTGCACCACTAATAAGACACAGCAAGATTTAGG
Source organism: Rhynochetos jubatus (assembly GCA_027574665.1). Lineage (NCBI taxonomy): Eukaryota > Metazoa > Chordata > Aves > Eurypygiformes > Rhynochetidae > Rhynochetos > Rhynochetos jubatus. The sequence goes on from CM050650.1 coordinate 41,269,412, forward strand.
TGCAAATATGACGGTCTAGAACCCCACATAAAGAAAGGGTTCAAATTAACTGGCATACGGACAAGGAAGACATCCACTTAGGTTTGTTCACTGCTCTCTTAGCAGGTGACTTGCAAAAGCCACTTTTGATAGATTTTCCAGCTGACACTTAACTCAGGAGAGGGCATCCATAGACACTTACAGACTAATGGTAGACTAAAGCTCCCCAGTGTTTTACAATTACAAGATAAACTGTGGGTGAGAGAATGAAGCATAAGTACAGGTACAGAAATGTAAGTATGGAGGCTGATGCTGACGAATTTTGAACAGCCCAGTTCTCGCTTATGTCATCACAGGTTGCATTACATGTGCTTAATATTCCTGGGGCTTTGTCTGAGGATTCCCAATCCTTAGCTTTTAGCCATTCAGGTAGGATTTTCATTATATTAAATGATTCTCTGTTCAGTTACTGGCAGCACTTTCAACTCAGCTAGTAGATGAATCTAGAACATTTTACAAATCTGAAAAGCATTTACATGGTTCTCAAGAAAATTATGCCCACACATTCCACCCTGCCCTCTTTTCATTGGCTGTGATCACACTCCTTTGAAAGGAGATAAAATTATAAGCGTGCATTCATGATTAACTTTAATTAGCAAACACCTAGAAATCAATTATTAAATTGTCACCTAATTAGCAGGAGTAGTAAGCTGTGAGAAGTAATCAGGGAGAGAAACTTCAGAGAAGGGTGAGAAAACAAACAGTGCTGAGAGATCATACACTCAGAGATAAGTTCAGCACCACGGAAGAGGAACTGAGACAGGGTCTAGGAAGCTCTGACCTGCCTTCCAGTTCCAGTCATGAGGATATTCAGTAAGTTCTGTAAAACTGCAGGTCCCCAGGCTTCACTGCGAGTAGGAGAACAAACAAATGGAACTGCAATAATGTATAGTTCTGCCATAGCACACAAGCTCAGGACTTTCAGCAATTTTCTTTTCTAAGTATTTTAATAACATTATATCATCTGGAAGACACTTTTAGCTGTATTTTAACAGGCTACAGAGACAGGAACAGGTTTTGCCATCCTGGCCTCTCTATTCTTTCCCTGTGTCATCACCCTTCCAAATCTTGGCTCAGATCTAGAAATACCAAGAGGATTCAGTGGGCAGGGCAGCCAAGCTGCTGACACAACTGCATCTTTTGCTGAAATTGATGGGATCCTTTCAAGAATTCCTAGGGCCATCATTTTGGCTGGTAATATAACAATTCATAGGAAATATGATAAAGAGGCTCTGAATTGGGCTTCACTGTGACCATACTTTTTTAATATTAGAGAATGCACATCATAAATCATTCCAGTTAGGGAGGAAAAGATTTTATTAGAAGTTGCATTTCCTGACCACCTTACTGCACGAGGGTATGCATCATACGCTACCCAGGGTGAAGGGTAGGTGCTGGTTTTGAAACAGAGTAGTTGGACTCAACTACTATTCAGGTGATTTGGTCCTGACAGCAGGTAGGTATCTTGCTCGGTTTCTGGAGGAAAAAAACAGAAGATCACTCCCTTGACAGACAGGGCAGTAAAGGAATTGCATTTATGTTTGTTTTTAAAATAGATTACTCTAGTAATGCATTTATCTGCAAACATCTAACGAGGAGGAAAAAAAACCAACAAAACACCAAACATGTTTCCTTTCATTTTGCCTTCCTCAAATGAAATACCTTGCAGAAGGATCTTTATTCATCTTCTCTCCAATACCACTATTTAAAACATTAAGTCTTTTTTTACAACAAATGAAAAAGCACTACTCCTGTTAGTGGGAGTTCTAAAAATTACAATGTGCAGTGCTTTTTACGTGAAAAATCATTTATTCTTTTAATATGCAGTGCATAGAACAATTCTCCTAAGTATTAGTGTTTCTGACTTTGGCTTCCTCTCTCCTCGGTTTTACTCATCTCACAAAATCATATCAGTACAAATGGCATTACGCAATGTACCTTATAATGCTCCTAATGTAAAAGCCTGTGTTAGTCTGCTTTTACCAGAGATTTCTGCCTATGCTTTAACAAAGGCAAATGAAAGGAAAATTTGAAGTATTTGAAAATCTTTAAAAAGAAGCTTAATATGGCATGTCTTCATAACAGGGAAAAGTAAAAAAATGTTTTTAAAAAGCAATAAACTAATAATGTTTAGCCTACAATACAAACTTCAGAATGGGCCCAAAACCTGTCAGTCATTGTTATCAAGACCATCAGGCACTGAAGGCAATCACTGAGATGGTCGGGGTAGTGAGCTGGTAATTTCAGTACCACCTAAACTTTCTTTTTGATGAACTGTGAACTCTCAGGTGAAGAAAACATTTGATTTTCCATCATATTCTTTCAGAAGGTTACTCAGAAAAGACCAAGAGCTAAAAGCTCTAATAACCTCAGAGTAAGATATCAGGATCTCTGTGAATATTTCAAAGTATCCACAATAATGCTTTGCATTTCCCAGGCTAGAGAGCTGATGAAAAACTAGGATCTGTAAAACAAAGTGTTCTCAGACTTCTTGTAGAAACTAGTGCCTTTTTCCCCAAGAGAGGTGCATCCCAAGAACAACATTCATATATGCTAACTGTATGCTAAGGGTTTTGTAACCTGTTCTTGACTTAAATCTTTGGAAAGGCATATAAGGAAATCTCTAACGCAAAAGCCAGTAGATCAACTGACTACCTTAGTCTGTAATCGGAAAGGATTGCCATTGTGAGCTTCCTGGATGATGTAATGCCTATTTAAGAGCATACATTTGTGTTGGAGCAGTTTTCCACAACCTGGTTTTATGAAATGATGCTTCCTACAGAGGACATTATTTTTTCATTGGACAAGAATGATTCATAATCACGTTGTTGCCTTGATCAGAATTTATTTTTTTCTTGCTGTATCATACACCAAACTGACGGGTCAGCCAGCCAGAATGTCTGTCATGCTAGATAAAAAAAATACCCTGCTGTTGCACTGATAATACAAACTATTAAAAAATAAGAAAAACAAACAAACAAAAAACCCACACAAAACAAAACAACCCCCACCACCAACAACAAAAAAGAAAACAGGTGCAGAAAAGATTTTTTGCTAGACAATCAGCTGAAATTAATTTCAGACTTATCTGCTTGAACTGAGGATTATCTACTCCTCATACAACACTAAATATGATAAAGAAAAACATACTACCTTGTTTCAGCACTCACACTAAGAAAATGCTGGTCTTTGAGCTGAAATAAAAGCACCGAGAACATACCGAGCACTGCTGCTGCTAAGTATTTTGTACAGACAAAACCTCTTAGCACAGGGAATTAATAGCTTTGCTCCAGTAAAATATTACATTCACAGCAGTGTAAAAGATTTCAGGAAGAACCTGTCACAAATTTCCTTCTGGATTGAAGAAGAACACTGCAATGGCAATAGCATGTTTTCTACACAAAAACAATGTGATGCCGTAACAGGCCCACACGACTGCTTCCTTCAAAGCCTTGACAAATCCAGAATGAAAACAGAGCTCATCCACTAATTCCACATCACAGTTATTACATTTTTAATACAGAGAAAGCAAGTGTTTCCCTCTCTTACCTTTAACAGGCATGTGCTGAAAGAATGCTCCAAGACATTTTTCAGTATGCTGGTGTTAGAAGAATCCCTGACTTAACATAGGTCAGCTGCCACGATACAGTACTAAATTTGTCAGACAAAGTGGTCAGAATTACCCAGCGGCTTGATTAAAATCAGCTTACTTCCAATCTAATCTAGAGACTGCGTACAGATAGCTATGTGTTAGAGAAATGGAAAATATTACAGGACCAAAAAGACAACTGAGGAACAAGCCATGCCCTTAGAGTGCTATATATATTATCTTTAGTAATATGGGAAATGTAATTGTTTCTGAGCCATATTAATGAGTACTATGAAATTTAAAATATCCAGAATTTTCTTTTAAACAATTCTGAAAAAGTATGTTTATGTAAATGTAATTCAAATTATTATGAAAGGACTGGCATAACTTCCCAAACTTTCTCTCATGAGAGAAATCTCCCAAATGGACTTTAAGTTCTCAAAATGAAAAAAAAATCTATTTACTCTGTTTGCCATTTTCCTGCTTCTTAAATTTACTAAAATAATGAAAACACAGTGCATGAAAAATGGACCCTAAGAAACACGTGTATCAATTTATGCTATGGATTAGGAAAACCCACAGAAATCTCTAATGAATAAACATTGAGATTTCTCAGAAGAGTGAACTCATGACACCCCACAGGAATTTCCATCCATGCCCCTTGTGTCTCCTGTAGAGTTAACAAAACCTCTGGATCAAAGGCAGATGGAGCCAGCAAAACCTCAAGTTTTATTTTGCCAGAAGTATGTATATTATCAACCAAAGCAGCCAATCCAGCCTTCGGCACCTTCCAGAAAAGCCATGAGGCTTCTGCTCCTGGATACAGTCATGCCTGCTTTTACCTTTTGGCCATTTTCTCTTTTTGAGCCACAGCATTGTGCATCAGCTATTTCATTTGGAAAAGGCTTGCATTTTAGGATCCATTAATACTGCACTAGAAAAAAAGATAACTAATATTACTTTCTTATCCTGTTGCAGCAATCAGCAACAATGAGACAATGGTTATTTTTCAGATTATATTAATGGCATTACTTTTAAGAGAAGAAAAAGTAGCCACAAAAAAGTTTTAATAAAAAGCAGTCATGATGACCAGCATTTCACAACATTAAAATTAAGATTTTGGATATACAACCATAGGATTTGAGCGCCAACACTTACAGAAATATAACATGAACAAAAATGAAGTAAGCGTTTTGCCATTATCTCACAAGAAATAGAGCCTTACCTAGAGCTTACTGTGATACCAGTAAATCATCTGCTGTGTTTGCATAAATTGAGGGGAGTAGAATCCTTGTGATAAGTGCTAAGGTGCAGCAGTAAAATAAAAATTATCCTGGTGCTGATATAGAGGCACAAGTGGTTCTATGGTTGCACTTTATTACCACTTGTAGCACTGCTAAGATCAGTGGTTAGGGATAAATAGGTACATTTACCTTTATTTAAGAAATAATCTGTCTGCTAAGCATAAGGAATAAATTCAGAACACAGCAAATAGCACGGTAAAGTGTTTCATTATGTAGGCTCTTTCTGGAAAAGCTTGGAGGTCATGAAGGATTGAACTTCTTTCTGTCAACCTGAATACAACTGCAAATTCAACCAGCATAAGCAACTATCTCAATTCCCAGTCATGTGCATCAAAAGCAGACAGTGTTGCTATACTATGCATTGAAGACTAAACTGATGTCCAGTTCTGAAAACTTTGCTAGCCAATGACACAAAACAGCAGGGCTGGTACTAATGAGTCATACTTACCTATATACACATGCACGCACACTTGTGGCAACAAAGCAACAGCACACACATTGAGTTGTCTGTGGTAAAAACATGATCTGCATCACTTACTTGGCAGAGAGTCAAAATGAAGAAGGAATATCCTCCTGTGGTCTCTGCTAAGAAATCTAATTAATATTCAGTCTCTACTGTGGAATCTTTACTATGTTGCATTAGTAATCTTACAACATGCAGTGGTTCTGAAGATACTTATCAACCAATTCAAAAATGGTGATGAAGTTCTGTTTTGGCACTAAGTGTCCTTTTAAATAGAAAACAAAAACAATTTGAATTTTCCCACGTTTTGTATATACAAGCCAGGCTCCAAAACAAACTCAAGGGACTGAAGAATTGCACACATTCCCAGAAATATACAAATACTTTGAATCAAGTGACACAATCACGTGCAGTATAGGTACCATCACTTTTACTTTATATTCACATATAAACTAACATTTGCCTTTGGAACCTGTGCAGCAATAATGCTAATGGTTCTCAGTGATCAGCCCAGAGCTTCATTTGTTCATTTACTCCCAGCTCTCAGGATCTATCAGAGAGAAAGGATGCCTCATTCCTTCTGAAGCGTAAAAAAGAAATGGTGACACACCAGTTTATTGCTGTAACCTGTGATACGTCCTGTGCATGGGAAATCTACCTCTACCTTTAGAAATAAGATGGGACAAATTACGCCACATTGCTTTGAACTTTAGAAACAGGGAAGCAGAAATGGGACCTCTCTTTGGCAGCAGATTGCTTGGTTTGTCAGCTTTCTGTAACTTCAGAAAACAAATTTCTAGTGTGGCTGCACAGCAGCTGCAATTCATTTAAATCAAGGCATCCATGGGCTTGCGGTTCAAGTCACTAGCCATGTACTCTAGCTCTGTCACTGTACCAGCACTGATGCCTGCGAACTCCTGCTGTGAGGAGTGAGCTGGAAACTAATGACTCTTTGTAGGACTGCACTACCTTTATTTTATGTAAAATGATTCCCAGCTTACTTTTGGAGGTTGGCATTAAACATAGTTTAAGTCTTCAAGATTTGATCATTCAGTTGTAACTCAGGGAAAAAAGGGCCACGAGCTCACACAGAAGAGTTGAACGAACAGAGACTGTAAAAGCAGTGCCCTCTTGAATCTGAAATAGGGTCTCTCACCATGTAATGTTACTAAAATTGAAAGAGTAGAACAAAGCTACCATGGGAAAAGCACCCCAATGTCCCAGCTTGACACCTAAAACATTGGTGTGTCATGGATGGGTTTAGGGCAGCTTAAGAAGTAGTCCTTGCACATGACACACGTTTTATGACCTGTGATTCATAAAATACTGTCAGTCATGAAAACATTGTGAGTAACAAGAAGTCACTTAAATTAAAAAAAAAAAAAGTTACTTTAGAACACAGCAAACATGTAAATTTAAAGACAATCTCCAGCAAAAGGTAAGCTCCTGATTTTATAACCCAGTTTATGGAGCAGTAGAAGGTGGAAGAGTAAACATCACAGACACAGCTGTATTCAAATTCACTTCTCCTGCACAAAAGGACTAAGAAGGGTCTTCACGAAACACGTGTGGGAGAGGAGAGTGACCGCACTGATGGAACAGATGTAGCCCAAATTGTGGAGCACTTGAATTGAGTGTAGGTTCCTGCAGTCCCACACCCCTCAGGCCTTGAGCAATTAGCCTTCAGCCTGGTCAGCCCCTGGCAGCCTCCTGCAGTCTCACAAACGGTAAGGCTAGTGTGAGCACAGGGACCAGGACGCAGGGACCAGGGCTCAGGGGCAGGGGCAGAAGTCCTGCCTCTGCACCCCTCCTGACACTGCTCTGTCGAGGAGAGCTGCTGCAGCAGAGCAGCTCTGTAGAGAGGATGCCCTCACCACATTTACAAGTTACCTACAGCAATTAAGAAGGAGCCTTTGACTTTCTACAGAAAATGCAATTTTTGGTGAAATGTATAGAAAGTTGTCTCACATTGAGAGATGGGAGGCATATAATTTCTCAAGAAGGTGGTAACACCAATAGTGTGTAGAAAAAAATCCTTACAACTGGGAGCAAACCTAGGCTGCTCAGAAAAAAAGATGCATTTCCCATGCCATGAGTGTCAATGACTGATAAAGTCAAGTGCCAGGAGGCAAAGAAATCTTCCTCAGGCATGAGCTAAAGCCCTGCTGCCGCAGAAGGCTGGCAGGGAGATGGCATTAACTGCTGCAATGCTCCCTGGAGATTCAGCATGCAATGGTATCATCAATCTTAAAATTCTGCAGAAGCAAGAGACTTTTTAGGGAAGTTAAGTAAGTGAAATATTGACCATTCCTTAAACAAAACTTCCATCCCATTTACTGAAATGTCAAGTTAGATGTAGGTACATTTATTGAAACAATTCAACCCCAATTATTGTGGAGCCTTAATTGTACGTATTTTAGTCTACATCTTTCAGCCCTGTCTCCCTCTACTCTCAGTTGTTGGCTGCTGTCATTCCCAGTCCTCTTCCCTCCCTGTATGAACAACCTTGTATAGAGATAATCGGATCATTTGGAAAAAAACCTCATTTTTACTGAGGGCTGACAAAGTATAAAACCGCTTCAAATGTATCAAAAGTAGGAAAACCACTGATATTTGAAAATGAAAAGCTTTTGAAAAGAAAACAATACCCAAGGAAAAATAAAAACTTTAAATTACTCTCCTGAAGGCCTGAGAGGATGAAATCCTTTAAACCCATTAATATTTTGGCATCATTCTGCAGTTATTAAAACCACGCTTGACTGACGGTTTTTTACATAACACTGAGTTATGGAGACACTACACAGAATTCAATAACTTTGTTTGATTATGTGCTACTTAATTCAAAATGATGCCCTACTGGAAAAAAAAAAAAAAAAAAAAACCACAAAAAAACCCCAAAAAACCAACTCCAAACCCACACCCCTCCTCAAAAAACACACAAAACTGCTCCTCCGAAACATGCAGTGAGAGGGAGTAACACACAGCCCTTTCTTAGGCTTTCTCTGACATTTGCCCTAAGGTCAGGATTTCAGAATCACCAAACTGGCTGCAGAATAAAACAGAGATGATACAAACTACAAATCTTAGAATTTACACAAAAATATTCAAGAATTAACTATGAATAATTCATAAGTTACCTTCATAAACACATAAATTAAAATATATGCATGGACCCAAAGCAATTCAGCTGTAACAGAAAGGACACCACTAGATGGATTTGGAAAAGATGTAACTCTTCCATATGTTTTCTGGAAGATTAATTATAGCATCTGGAATACATTAAATACAATTTGACAAATCCTGAGATTAGGGAATTTTAAACCTTTTTTATTATAGACAACATATCATTTCACAAGTTAAGTTTAGGCTTTCTCTTTGCCCATATAAGGCAATATCTGTTCAGTTTCAGTGAAATAAGTTTTCATTCTAACCATAAAGATTACTTGAGAAATCTACCATAGATTAGTGTCTTCATTGCATATACTCACTCTAATAATTTCCTCAATTTTCTAGGCAGGAGAAGAAATGAATTTGCCATTTTAGGTAAGATGAATGAATATAAAAAAAAAATAGAAGATTTGTGAGTGTTGATTATATTGTTATTTTCTTGCCCTCTGAGTTTTCTTTTATGCCCCTCAAAGAAAAAAGAAAAAAAAAGATAGGTGATAATAATATAAAAATAATGACCATAAACAAACTCAAGGGTGGTAAGAAGTCATACCAATTATAAGCCCTGCACTGATTTAGAAAACAGTGGTTATTATTAGTAGCAATGAATATCTACTGTAAATGGCTCACAGAGCTCTTCTACAGTAGTTTCAACATGTTGTCTGTAACATGCAAAATCCAGGAAAATATTTTACTTCATATCTTTAAATAACTTGACTTTGTATCTTAATACACTTTGAGTTTGACTCACTTTTGGTGAGTTCTGCAGGTATATCACCAGTTTTGTAAAGTTTACTTTCCTTATTATATTTCTGTGGTTTTAATCAAGATTGTGTTATTCTGCATGGTATCTAAGGGACTGAAACACGCCGTATCCTTGCCCAAGTATACATACAGCAGCACTGTGGCACACAGCCCTGAGTAGCATGATTTGAACGTCGCGCTCTCGCCCAGTGCCCTGCTGATATCCGCTGATGACATCTGAGTCCTCTCGGTAGCGTTTCTCTTCTCGGAGATGTTTTCTGCCTCCTGATTCTTGCCACTCTCCGGTTACAAATATAATAACGCAATAACTTAGATGAGTTTATATAACATCAGCACATAATAAGTCCTAACAAGCAAAATCCAAACCAACAAACAACCAAAAAAAAAAAAAAAAAATCTGCCTCAAAGGCAATGTTTAGGCCAAGTTTATCCTTCATCAAAGTTCAGGAAAACAGTGGTTTAGTTTTTGTTTTCTTAAGTTTAAAAATGTTGTAATGTTATATAAATACATCTGGGTTATTGAATTTTTAATTTGCAATTTGAGATGGGAGAGCAGGAAAGATCAGTAGAGAGAAGATTGGTTTACGTATCAATTTTGTTTTAAGACCACAGTTTTCCCTTATTTTCACCCAGGGAGAAATATACAAGTATTTTATTTCCATTTAATGAGAGTGAAAGGGGTAAATACGTTCCTCAGAAATTGAATTTGTAAAGTGAGAGGTTATTTGGTATCAACAGCTGATGTATCAACAGAGGCAGAAGTTAAATAGGCTGTCTTGATGACACATATGCAAAATGTGGATCTAGCAGAGTTAAGTGTCTTTGAGAATGCTTAAAAAAATGCCCCAAAACTTAAAAAACCTAAACTAAAAACCCAAAACATAAACACAAAAGGATAAATAAACCAAACATAGATGCTTTTCTAATTTGAAAAGGGCCATGCAGGAATTCCCCGTTATGCTGAAGCCGAGTTCAGCACATATTTTATTATTAAATTCTTCTTAACCATATCGTGGCATAGGAACTCACAGAGAATTTATTTGCCCATGTGACTGTATGTGAAGTGCTGCGTATATCACGAAGGGGCAGCTTCGTTGAACAAATGGGACTAAGCAGGGTTAGTGAAGATGCAAGGCTGCAACTCGTGCACACCAAACACGTGCCAAACTGCAGTCCTCATCAGCCAGACAGAAAAGCAACCACATGCACATACAGAACAAAAAGCAGGAAGATGAATGTCTCTGAAGGTGCAGAAGATCATAAAGCAACTTCCTGCTGCAGCACAACTCTGAGTGTGTTGGTGGGTGCAGTGCCTCTGTCACTGTTTCGTAGTTGATTAGATGGCAAAATCGAGCCTATGAAGCTTGAAAACTCCCTAAAAGCCATCTTCTACCCAGTCTGGGCTTCCTGCTGGAACAACTCATGTGCTTTCTGGACAGATATGGCAACATGGTTCACCTTTTGTGGTTTGAGGTTGCAGACCCTTATTAAAAATGTATTCTGGCTGTGCTCAGAATGGCTTTGACATTTTAGATGTATTATACGAAAGATAAACGTCAGGCCTTGCTACATATTACCTGGACTTGAATTTTCAGAGCCAAAGAAAGCCTAAGAGAAGCCTTCAAATGCTTCCATAGATTGAGACACTGCAGACTAATCGGCATAATTTAAAATCCAATATGGCCAATGACAGTATGGTTTGCAGAGCATGCTGCTTTAAATTAAAAGGAATTCAGTGTATTACCACACTAAAGACTCTTAAGGAATGTTTATTCATCTTGCATCTACCTTTAAGCATAGCTATAAAGCTTAAGATTAACCAAGATATGCAGAAGTGTTTTACTGTCATTTTCAGTTCCAATGTCTAAGCTGGACAATAGCTGTCTGATTCCTTTTGGCCAAAAAGCCATTGGTGAAATGGTAAGAGCACATGCCCCATAAAATCTATGCAAAGACTGATGCTGACAGTCCATTTCATATTCCCTGTTCAGCTAAAACTCTAGACGCTTTAATAGTTACATGGGCAGAAAGACTTCAGTGTGATGATACTGTAGGTTAATGACAGCTGCGGCAGCATGAAGCTCAAGGTCAGTTAGCACACTGCACAGCCAGTTGGGTAGATATGTAGGCTGCTAACTTTAACTGAACTCCCTAATTATCCCAGATCCAACAATCCTAAGCCAGGTGTGAGATGTTTATAAGAGGCACATTATCTTGAGTGATTACACTGTGGACATAGCCATCAGTTTATCATAGTCTGGTAGATACGAACTTCACTGCCTATTTTGAAAACAGATCACTATACATTTTACAGGACTTCTCATGATGTGATGCCACCATGTTGTTTTTACCTTACTAATTGAAAGCTAAGAAGGAAAACCTAGTAATTAAAATTTTTTTAAATTGATCTTCGAGATGAACTATATGTACAATTTTTTATCTACGCTCTAGTTCTCTTTCCCTTAAATATCAATGGCATCAACCAAGAAGCTTGACAAAATGGAACCAACTGATCTCTAAACAAAGATGAGATCTAAGGGTGTCCTCACCTACGCAGAAGCACTGCTGAGTACAATTATCAGAAATAATAGTTACTATTTACTGAGAGGACGGCACCTCTGGGGAGGCCGTTGTTCTCAGAGCTGCCACTGAGCCTCCCCCGACTGCTCTCCTGGGTAGCTTGTGTTCCTCCAAGGCACTTCACACAAAGAGCACTGCAGGGAATTATTGATTCAATGAACTCTAGTTCATTGGAAGCAAGGCTAAAACTAAGACTAAGTACCAGAGGTCCCAATAACCCCTTGGAAATGCAAGCTGTCTCTAGGCACTTTGTAGTTATGCAATCATCTGCAGTACCAGCAGATATTTCCCCTTACTGTCCTACTTCCAGACCTTACCATGTTGCAGTTTATGTCCCTCTTAAGATGTATTTGCAGGTGGCAGAATGGCAGAATTAGTCTCTTTCCCTTGAAACCATGAAAGATATGTCAAAAAAATATTCAGAGACACAACTGCAGCAAAATTAAAACAGCAGCCTTTCACCAGTTTTGACAATTTCTTTACAGACAGAAATTCCCAGTTCATCCTTATGAAATATTATAGAAGATTATTCTAATTTTTACTTAGTTTATTGTGGATTTTAAGCAAAATAACCACACACACAAAATTTATAACAATTTTTTGCCTAAATAACTAATAATAATTCAGCAGCAATACAATTATGCTGCAGGAAACAGAAGAGTCACCTGGATGACAGAACTATTCTTCAGGAACACAAAATGTTCTGTGCTGTATTAGAAAACATGGCATCAAGTTGGATATTTTTTACTTTTATGAAAAAAACTCGCTATGTGTAATCTATAGCTATTTCAGTTTGCAGCAATGTGTAATTTAGTTTCCCGTGTGGTTTTGTAGAGTCTAGATCTTAAGACATCTTTTGAGTTTCACATAAGATACAATCACTCCAAAAATATCACAATAGACATAACCAAAGTAATTATGCTTTGACCTGAAATCCCACCCAGAAGTCTTGGAAATTGAGCTTTGTCTTGGATTTTGGCATATATAAGAAATCTACTCCTGCTACCTGCAGATGACTATGCTGTCTCGTATAACTTCTTTCCATTCTTTCCCATTAATGGTTATTACTGCAAATTTGCAAATGCCATTCATTAGTAAATTATAACAAAAGCAGTGGAAAAACAACACTGAATAGTGACTGGCAACAAAACAAAGAAATAATCCAAGGAGTCAAAAGGATATGAAAGAGAAGTGGATTTTTTTCTGATAATGTAGATCACTGCCATTTTAAATTATGGGCTATTTAGACTCATACGTCTATCGTAACTGTCCCAGTTGCCCCGTTACAGGGAGACCCGGTTCCCACTATAGTTTTCCTCACTTCACGTATTTCCGTACAGACCCTCAAAGATATTAAAGCAAGTAATTGCTGAAGAGGTCGGGGACAGCAAGTAGAACTGAAGCCAATCATGTCCATGTGGGCCAAGAAGAAATGGAAACGTGCATTGCTAAGAGGAGACAAAAATGGATATAGCGGGAACCAGGTATGAGAAGGAATCCAACTCTCTCTGGGACTTCTGTCTTGGTCTGGAATAAAATCTGTATCAAACCTTATGATTGATTGAGTTTTCTTGATTTCTGCAAAATCTGGAAGAGGTTATGCTGCCCAGAATAACAGATCTTTGACTCTTTCGGCAGCTGGTAATGCTAAGCAGGGGGAAAACCAAGACAGTTCCCCGCTTTCTTCCCTACTCCTCCAAAGTCTGTCTGTCATTTGATGAGTCCTTGGCTCAGCTGCTTTGATTAGGTGCTAGCATAATGTATTATTTAGGAAAAACTTTCATAGTCATGGATCAGAAAGTCTACAAGTATCATTTAACTGTTATCTAAAGTAGATGAAAATCATGCAGAAAATTAATCTGGAAAGAAAAGTATGTGTGATAGGCCAATCTAATCACTGGTGTAACTAGCCTTAACTCTGGTTAAATAGAGATATGCTCTTTTGGGAACTGTCCTCTTGTTCCTGGAATATCTCTGCAAGCATAGAAAGACAGAATCTGACACTTTTCAAATAGCTCTATTTTTATAATAAAAAAAGTCTTAAAGAAAAAGAGTCAGAGGCAAACATCTTAACAGTCCCAGGGATTAGTACATTAAGAAAACAATATTTAAAAACTACAGTTATCACTACCAAATGGAGAAAAAAAAAAAGCAGCAAAATGTCTTCTTTTTCAGTTTTTTTTTAAACCCATGTGCTATTTTTACTTTTTTTTTTTTTGTCCATGTCTTACACCGAGTACTCAACTTAGGATACATTACTGTACATAAGATTAAAAAAAAATACAAAGCATGGTGATGACTTATGTTACCTATATTTTCCAATTGCCTCTGTGGTTGGCAGAACTGAAAAGATGGAAAATAAGGCTGAAAACATAGGCCACAGCAGGATATCAAGATTCCTCACAGAAGACCACATATACAGGGTCTAGGTGTTGCCCTTGTGAAGGTTTTGATTTGTAGTGAGCACATGTTAATCCATTCAGCATATCTACATTAAAATGATTAAAAAGTAGGAACAGGAATAGAAAAGCTAAGAAATGTTAACATATGTTTTCAACTTTGAAATGCAGGCACTGTTTTTCCCTAGTGTATCAGGAAGAGTTATGTTTTAAATGGGCATAACAATACAGATTTAAAACTTCATCTCAAGCCCATCTCTGAAAGTTTCTGGAGAAACTGAATGGCTTGGTCTTAAAACCTTGACAGATAAGGAGGGTTTGCTGCATTACATAAATCCAACATCCTTGGTCTTTGAGGAAAGTCTGGAAATGGCTCACACAGGGAATACAGTTCCATATTAAGCTCTGACAAAGGGTCTGTGAAATTACTATAGATTAGGAGTAAAGCAGACTGATGGTTATAGTGATTCTCTCAAATTGTAAAACAGGATGCATGTAAAAATCATTATGTAGATGTAAGGCCACCTTTCTTACCCATAATAAAGGTAATACAAATGTAGCAGTATATGACTCAACATTCTCTGGAGTTGCCTGAGAATTCATAAAAAGATATTGTTGTGTCCACTCCTTAAATCAGAAAACTGGGAAAAGAAGGTGAAATGTTCTTTCCTGTGCTGAGACCATGTTTGAAAACAAAAATGCATATTCAAGTAGATCTTACTGGAGAACATCCTCACACACTTTAAAATATTTGAGACATCATGGTTGCATTTTTCTGTTCTTCATTAGGGAAGAAGTGAAATTTAATTTTTTTTAAAGTATAAATAGGATACACAGACTTATATTTACCAGAATATCTACTAATACAAGGTCTGGAGCTTTTACATGAACATACAGAGATATGGATTCAAATCCTCTGCCTGGGTGACTTAAAGCAAAGACTGTCTCCCACACAGAATCAGAGGATGAATCATAGAATCACAGAATGGTTTGGGTGGGAAGGGACCTTTAAAGGTCAAATACTCCAACCACCTTGCCATAGGCAGGGACATCTTTCACCAGATCAGGTTGCTCAAAGCCCCATCTAACCTGACCTTGGACACTTCCAAGGATGGGTCATCCAGTTTCTCTAGGAATCCTGTTCCAG
This sequence comes from Rhynochetos jubatus, assembly GCA_027574665.1. NCBI lineage: Eukaryota > Metazoa > Chordata > Aves > Eurypygiformes > Rhynochetidae > Rhynochetos > Rhynochetos jubatus. The sequence continues at coordinate 41,284,866 of CM050650.1, forward strand.
CATCTCACTATCACTTATAGTAAAGAATTCCTTATATCTAATCTAAATCTACCCTCTTTCCATTTAAAACTGTTACCCCCCTGTTCTATCACTATAAGCCCTGGTAAAAAGTCTCTCCCCATCTTTCCCATAAATACTCTTTAAGTATTGAAAGGTCACAATAAGGTGTCCCTGAAACCTTTTCTTCTCCACACTAAACTACATCAGTGTTAGTGCCTTAAGCAATTGTGTTTTTCTGAGATGGGCCAACTTTTTCTTATTCCTGTTGGTGCTTTCTGAATCTGTGCTTTCCTTCCCTGTTCCTGCTTCCCCCAACAAAATTTAACTGAAATCATGTCATTCCTACTTTTCTTATGGACAACACTGCCATCCACTCACTAGCTCTATTCTTTGCTACTCTGCCCACACAGAATTAAAGTAGTTCAGATTTATTTCCTTTTTTACTTAAAAAATATGTATCTGTACACATGTTTAGTCCAAATAAGGTTCTGAACTTTGAGAAAAGATTCCTAGCATTTAAAGGTGTGTAGCCTCAGCTGGCTCTGAAACAGATTATGTTACAATTTCTTTGGTAGAACCTCTGAAAAGCATAGGTATAATTGAAGTCCTCATAAGTAGGCAATGAATAATAATGGATTGACAGAAGTTCAAAGAGCTTCAACTAGAGGTTATAAAGCACAGAAGATGAAAGCACGTCAGATGGAAGAAGCTTATTTTTTACTACCTGAAGCCTCAAAGTTAGGGGACTAAGAGACATCAGGAGTCTTTTGACCTGCAGACTGAATAAATGTGTTGTGCAGATTCACAAGATACAACAACTATGATATCACGTTTACGATGCTTTTATGAAAGTACTTTTTAGATATAGTTTCATTTTCAAGGGATGGGAAGCTAGAGCTAGTGTTTTGCTTATTTAGAAGGTGACCTTGCTCCAACAGAAAGAGTAAGAAATAGAACTGATAAAAATGTAAAATATTCCTTGGTTAATTCTTTCTTTTTACAAATACTGTATTTCTTCTCCACCTCATCAAAGGTTAAAATCTACTGGAAGATGGCTTACTAATGGCTGAGTGAGTGGCAGTAGCATTTGTAGTCAGCGTTTTTAGTATATCAGAGATTTTTCCTAGACATACAAGAAATCTTAGGTTCGGTGGAGGTTTCTGCTATCTCTCAATGTGTGAAAACCAAGCAATTTTCTCCTTCATTCAAATTATCTCCCTCCTGCATGCTCATGAGCAGTAACTGAGTTCAGGGAGAGTTAATCTATTTGCTCACGAGTTTCCTGAAGCTCTTCCACTGCTTCCACTCTGGCAAAATTCCCTTAGTTTGTCCCTGTTTGGCCTGACTTGGAAGGGACAGTCAGAATGGCAGAAGCTTTGGTTTTGAAGGAAGGTCATTTACAGAGGAGACCATGCACAACAAGAGAGAGGACTTCAGTGTTACATGGCATGCAAGAGTGAATAGAAAAGAATACTGCATGATATTTTCAGCTACACAACAAAAATGTCATAAACACTAATGGAAATATCACTTAGTGGGCAGGTCCCTAAACATGATTACATTTTTGGAATGCATTGTTCATGCTGGTCTACCTGGGAGTAATATTTCAAGTTGTCCTCTAAGGACTTGGTCTTTTTACAAACATAGAAATTTACTTCTTAGGCATAACAGAAACTTCTACAGGGTTACTGATTACATGGGAAGTAGAGAAAGTTGTCCTAGAAATTAGCCAGAACACAAGGAATGAATTCCCACAGAAACAAAGAACAAGCACAATCTTCCCACAACTTTTTATCCTTCCTTAGCAGTGTGAATGCTTCAAGAAACCCCCTCCACAAACAAACACAATACTGGATGTGTTTCTTTGCATATGTGGTAATTGATCCATTCATATCCAAAAGGTATTACAATATTACTAAGGAAGGGCAGCATTAAAATTGATGGAGAACAGCATCTAGAAAGCAATCAACATGTCCACTATAAAAGAAGAGTGCTTTGTGTTTGCACCCCTACCTCTTACTAGATAAGAGTGTGTATTATGATCCAAATATAGAGAAGTCTCTAAACAACCCATGATTAAGAGTTTTGATATACGTTCTACTGTTTTCCTCTTTCAGCCCTTGTAACAGGAAATAGTTTATTTAAAAACTGAATAAATCATATATTTAGAATGACTGATCCTGACTGTCTACATCAGGAAGGACCCAGAGCATAGTATTGTTCCTAAAGATTTTTTTCTGGTGAATTTGAAGAGCATTACACCAAAATTTACTTTTCATCTATTAAAATGGAATAATGAAACCACTGGCATTAGGCAGCTGTACTTTCATGGCATGCAAATTTTGTGCTACAGCAACTTTATCCCTCGTATTACCTGCCAGGTTGCTCTAACACAGGCTGCTTGTGGTTAAAACCAGCACCAGTGCTCGTTTAAAACATGACACTTCTCTAAGAAGTTGTGCTTTGAAGAGATCACATGTCCATCATGTTGATTTTGTAGAATTTCTTCCTTGCAATACAGATCTTTGACAATAAGTTAAACTCCTTTAAAATCATATTGAAGCTTAGACCATACCCACTCCTTCCTACTTGACACACATCTCTGAGGAGGGCTAAGCATAGCAATAGATACACTGACAGAGGCATCTGCACCTGTGGATAAAGGAGCGCTGTGCTTGACTTCAGGCAGCTGTGCTCTCAAGTCCTTTCCTACTCAGATCCGATCTGAGCTGACAGTCTCCCGCAGCTTATCCATGCTTCCTATCCAGTCATTATCAGGAGTTGCAGATAAAAATCACCTGTACTATTCAGACATTAACAGTATCATATAAACGTTCTGCTTCCTTGGTCTACTACGCTTGTGGAAACACATGTGTAAGCCCATTCAGTCCCTGTCAGCCAGATGCCCATGCTTTTCTAAGAGAACTGTTTGCACACATAAAAGGACTGATTGTGCTTGTTTTTTTCTGATGAAAAATAGATAAGGTGGACTATTCCAACCACCCTGCTTTTCAGGTATATGCACAAAGGTGAGAAATGAAGGAATGTACAGCTTTTTCCCAGTGCAATACTGTTGCTGCTGCTACTCAGCTCCGTGTAAATGGGGCAGAAAAATCCTGGGTTCGTGTCTCTCCCACTGGCACAAAGCATAGAAGTCATGTGTTTCTCCTCTCTGACCCAATCTTCACTTACCACTCAGCTTACAGCCATTACCAACATCTAGTAAGTTGGGTATTCTGGGTCAGGCAACTGCCAGAAATAGGTTATTTTGCTGAAAGTTGAAAAAGTTGAAAACAAAAATCTGCGTGTATAGTTCATTAATAGTCAGACCACTGAAAAGAGCTGGAAAGGAAGCAGTACTGAAAAAGAAACACTGATGCCTCACACTATCTGCTTTTAGGAAGGAAAATCTTTGATATTCGTCTGAACACTAATGTAACTAGATAGCTTACAGAAGCAATTCATTCCTAGATATATCTGATCATGTTTAACTTACAAAATCAGCTTGTGGTAACAGAGAATGTATAGAGTGTCACTAAGTGAAAAGATGTACTGTTACAATTCATCACAAATTTCAAGAAAAAAGGTTTCCATTCATATTAATTGTATACAATACTATTATATTCTTTAAGAAATCATACTGCTTTTTTATATAAAACTTTGAATACTAAGTGCAGCCTTTAAAAACTATTAAGTTAATAAGAGACGTAGAACAGTCACCTGTTTTTCTGTATTTACATTATAATATGTTTATTTAAGCCTCACAAAAGTGAAAAACCAGAATTCCACTGGTTTTAAACCTATGGTCATGTGGGCCAATGTAATGAAACGGAGAGGGTGGTGAGGCACTGGCACAGGTTGCCCAGAGAAGCTGTGGGTGCCCCATCCCTGGAAGGGTTCAAGGCCAGGCTGGATGAGGCTTGGAGCAACCTGGTCTAGTGGAGGGTGTCCCTGCCCATGGCAGGGGGGTTGGAACTAGATGGTCTTTAAGGTCCCTTCCAACCCAAACCATTCTGTGATAAAACAAACAAATGCATACGTACATAAATGCATAGATAAGGAAAGGAATCCCTTTGGCTTAATCTCCAAGGAACTTTCTAAATCTGATATATAAGAAATATATATCCCAATACTGTAGGATCTTTACACCAGAAAATGAACTGGAAAATCAAAGCTGTATTATTATTTATGATGAAGAAAAATGAGGAAGAACTGAGCAAGAGGAAACAAAGCAAGAATAGTTTGTATTTTTCTCGGATGCCTGAATCACAGTCCTCTTGGTCCCTGAACTGAAATAATGGAGGGTCCTCCCTACCTTGTGGAGATACAGTCAGTTTGTATACAATTCTTTAAAGCAATAATTTAGGATTTATAGACAGAGAAAGTAGCTTTGAGATCTAATCACTAAGGTAGAAAAACATGGACTTCCCTGAAGAAGAGGCTTAAATTCTGTCAGGCTCACCTCACCCTTTCATCTTTCAGAGGTAGATTAAATTCTGTATAGCTTAGCATATAGGAGTCCTCCACAGGACTTTCAAAAGATGAAGCCCTATTTCCTCTTAGTGTTGTTAAATATAACAACTTTCTCTCTTTTTTTTCTTCCCCTTAGAAATAAGTCCTAGCAACTTGAAATAATTTTTCTAAAGATATTTTTCTTTTCCAGGCAGCTTCCTACCTTCTTGTCTTGAAGGTTTTGAAGCTGTATTTCCTTGATTCTCTATTTTAGTACAAGTGATAGACACTTGCCTGTAGAATCGTTCTATTCCGTGGGCAGCATTAGAAGAAATCAGGGCCCAGTTAGCAGCTGAAGATTTGCTCTTTTCATTTCTTTAAATTGGCAATAGCTTGTCAGACTTACCGAAACCACTGAAATAAAATTTAAAACTATATTTAAAAAGAGGAAGAAATATCTTTGCAAATATCCCACTAATTATTGAACCTGTCTAACAAATCTGTATGTGTACTGAGAAATGGTCTTAGCAAATTAATGACAGCGGCTACTACAAAGCTTGAGCTTAAAGTTTTAGAGCTAAAATCATTGATACATATTACAAGTACTAATGATTGTATATGTGTGCACTAGGGATCTAATTTAAGTATTTAATGACACCTAATGCATTATACAACCCTATATAGTATTGGTAGCTCTTTGGTACAATTTGTCCCAAAGGCCTCTTCAGCAATTACAGATAACCAAAAAATTGCTAACAGAACCCCTGCTAATGCAAAACCTGTTGGCTAGAGAGGAAAAGGGATGTATGGATTGGTAGTCCTTAGGTTTCTACAATGTCCCCACTTAAAAAGAAGAATAATAAGAAAATGGATGTCAGTCATTTTAAATCTTTCTTAATCCTGACTAGGTTTTAGGCATATAATCCAAAAAGTCATGAAAAGACAGATGCATGAAGATAATAGATAATAATTCGTGAACCTTGGCTGTTATTTAGAGGAGGGCGGTCACTAGGAATGGATGCAGTATGAAGAAAGTAGAAATGCGTCTCATCACAGAGGCACTGGCTCAGACAAACAAAAGATCAGAAAGTTAGGATTCCACACCCCCTCCCCAAGACGCATTAGGTAATACCTTTCTGTACAATGCAACTTATTTTCTGTGAAGAAAAAAAAACAAAAACCAGCCGATCTTCAACCTGATGCCCTCAATATGAAAAAAAGAAGAACTAACTGTAGTTTCTTTCCTCAAGGACCTTTAAGTACACCTAGCTCTTATTAACCATGCAGCGCCCACTGATGCTTCAGAGGGGAAGATACACAATTAAAAATCACAGAATCATTGAACCATAGAATGGGAAGAGACCTTGAAGATCATCTCGTTCCAACCTTCCCACCATAGGCAGGGACACCTTCTACTAGACCAGGTTGTTCCAAGCCTCATCCGGCCTGACCCTGAACACTTCCAGGGAGGGGGCATCCACAGCTTCATGGGAAACCTGTTTTATCTGCTTAATACAAATGTCACTGGCAAATTCTGTGTCAAAATATTGCTTCTCAAGTTTTCTTTTACTAGTCAGTCCCGCTGGTAAATGCCAGCTGATGAGCTGGTCAGTACATGTTTTTCAGCCCACTTGAGGCTCCAGGTGTTCACAGTCACACTAGGGTTGCAGTCACCTCAGATGGAGTGGTACAAGAGTGGTAGCTAGAGCTCACCTGAAAATCAGAAATCAGGCTGAAAAGTACTCTCTTACAAGCTTTTTGCCTGCAAGCTCTGTCACCTAGCCATTATGTAGGAAATGGCAATAATTACACGCAAGACCTTGAGACTTTGGTCATCAGACCCCACAGATGTCACAGAGCAGTGGAAAAAAAAAAAATCTATAAGGCAAATGCTAAGATGTGAGCACAAACAGATACAAATCTTGAAAATGCTTGGGCAGACTGCCAGTTACAAATAGAAGCAGAGGGCATTTGGGTTACCGAGTCCGAGTCCTTGTCACCATGCCACAAAAAGTTCTGCTTTTGGTTGTACAACTTCGCTATTGATCTTTTCCCAAGTGCTGCAACACCTTGCTTTGGGCATCCCATGGACCACAGTGTGACACTGCAAATTTGTTGTGCTACTGTTGAAAACACTTTTCACTTCATTTTACGATAAGCAACAAAGCACTAGCAACAATTATTTTAATTAAATAATGGTGATAAAAGTTTGGAATTGAAGAATCATAGTGAATCATTAATTTTACACCTAGGACACAATCTTTCATAAGCTCCATTCCTTAGTGTTTGTCTGTCAGCATAGTCAACCTGTTAATATAAACTAACGTAAGGGATGGAATATCTTCTACAGAAAAAAGTAGAGGCACACTATTAATTTCTTCTTTTCTATTAATCATTAGAATAAGTTTTACAAACTCGACAACAAAGTAATTACAAATCGCAGCAGATGTGATTCTAACTCTACTACCATGCACGCTGTATCAGTGCATGCCGCAAGCCTACATTAGGACCTGCCTAATTTGTTCTGAAACAATGAGCTTCAAAGTCACATGCTCAAAATCCTTACTGAATCAACAGGGATTTTAAAGAACTTAGAACATTAAGGAGTTTGGAGGGGTTTTTTTTGTGTGTGTCACATGCAAACGGTAGATTTAAATCAATACAGGGATCGACGTTGAGCCACTATACCTTAGGGAACCAGCCCTTGGCACCTTACTTGGTAGAATCAGCTCTTCAACAGCATCCCAACAAAATGCCGGCATTTTGCAGAAGGTATACACTGGCATGCAAGCATAAGCTTTGTAATTCACCCGGCACAGGCAAATCAGCAGTGACCATCTTCCTAGAGCTGACTGTGAACCCCTCTAGCTTTCATGCACAAGTGACAGAGTGTGCCCAAGAACTGAATATAAAGCTCAGCTTTATAATCACCCATTCTTCTGACGCCTAAAATGGAAAAAGGTTGAAAAATCCAAGGGAAAAAGTACAAACATGTCTTACGTGTTTGGACCATTTCCTTTCCTCCTACATTCTCTGCTTCAAAGCAACATTGATTACTAACTGCAGCTTGACTGACTCTGTATTTTGATAGCAGCTACCAACACACCAGACACAAGATATTCCCCAGAAACCTCACAGGCTAAATAAGAAAACTAGAGAGAGATGGCTGTCATCTATATAAATGCAGCATGTTTTACGTTACATATACGTGTTAAAAACATTTTTATATGTTTAAGTAACTTAAAACATCCTGAAGAATACCTGACTTTAGTACTGCAATCTTTCATTTTCTCTTGTTCACCGCTGTGCTCAAAATGATAACAATCAAAAGTATGATTTTGAAGGGATATTTCAAGACAGTATAGCATTGTGAAAGGCAGTATGAAAGGCACAAATGTGAGAGGAAATTGTTATTCAGAGCAATTTAACTAGAAAAAGAGACCAGGCAAGGTGTTATCACATGTACAGAAGGTTGAAAATATTTTGCAATGCAACAGTGACTGTCCATTTGAAAACTGATTTTACTTATAAATTACATTGAAATAATAGATTCAGGTGACTTGCAGCTATATTCTGACTCATATTCTGAATAAAACATGTAAATCTAGTGCCTTGCTGTCATTGAGAGCACAGCTGGGGGGCAGCTGTGCATGCATGAAGACAGAGTGCATGATAAAGTCAAGAACTAGTCAAATGGACAAATTTACAAATTCAGAACAAAGCCTCATTTTAAAGTCTTGCAGTTCCTCATTAAAGGAAACTCCTGTTACCTCACAGCTTTAGCTACGCACCTCTAGGACAGCTACATATAGACATTTCAGCAAAATCCTAAGATTATCATCACTATGATAATGACGAGAAGTTCCTCCTTATGTCCTTGTGCATGAGTGTTTACAAGGAGAATGTGACCTCGTGTACTGTGGGTCTGGAGAGGAGCAGGCAATGCAAGAGGGACACAGCAGCAGTGAGAACTGGGGAAGGGGACAAAGGGACTGCTACCCTCCTAGCCCACCTCTCCAGTGTTTGCTACCAACCCGAACTTCTTCAAGGGCTTTTGTTTCTTTGTCATGATAAAGCAGTCAGCCCTGATAGTAGCAATCAAACTACCTTAGCACGTTGAGGTTTAAGTGGTGATACAAACATACATTTTGTTTGTATACAGGAAGGTTGGCTTCCACTGCACAACACTTTCAGATTTTTAATGAGGAACTAGCTTTTTATTCAGCCTACCACAAACCATCACAGCCAGAGCGCTAAACAAAGTATGTGGTAATATATGCATATACATTTGTTAAAATAATACAATTATTCCCTATTTAAAGTTGGTGGAAAGGAATAGGGGACAAGAAAGGAAAAACAAAACAAAACAACAAACCAAGAATTAATCATGGTGTAATTTCATTGCATACTGAAAACTATTTTTGTAAAAACTTTATAGGATCAGAGAATGGCTTGGGTTGGAAGTGACCTTTAAAGGTCATCTAGTCCCACCCCCCTGCAATGATCAGGGGCATCTTCAACTAGATCAGGTTGCTCAGAGCCCCATCCAACATGGCTTTGAATGTTTCCTGGAATGGGCCATCTACCACCTCTCTGGGTGTGCAAGCGTTTCATCACCCTCACTGTAAAGAACTTCTTCCTTATATCCTATAACTTTTATCCTTATATCATATCTACCCTCTTTCATTTTAAAACCCCTTACCCCTTGTCCTGTCACTACAGACCCTTGTAAAAAGACACCCCCCCCCACCCCCCAGGTACTGGAAGGTGCTATAAGGTCTCCCCAGAGCCTTCTCTTCTCCAGGCTGAACAAGCTCAACTCTCTCAGCCTTTCTTCATAGGAGAGGTGCTCCAGCTCTCTGAGTATCTCCATAGCCTTCCTGTGGACCTGCTCAAACAGGTCCATGTCTTTCTGTGCTGGAGGCTTCAGAGCTGGATGCAGTAGTCCAGGTGGGGTCTCACCAGAGCAGAGTAGAGGGCGAGAATCACCCCCTGTGACCTGCTGGTCACACTCTTTCTGATGCAGCCCAAGATACGGTTGCCTTTCTGGACTGCAAGCACACATTGCTGGCTTATGTCCAGCTTCTCATCCACCAGTGCCCCAATTTTGGAGAAAGTTAAAAACAACACAGAAAAATTCAGATTCCTACTTGCAACAGTATAGTAAATTTGGTATTTCACTACACAGTTCATTATCTCTATTATTTAATCAAACGGCTACCATTAACAGCAGGAATAAAAGCTAGCTCTAAAATGGAAAAAAAAAAAAAAAGAGAATCTTATAAAGCAGAAAGGAAGAAATGTTTCCTAAGGATATAAAATGAAACTGTAAAGTTATTGAAGACTTAACGAAAACCTCAAAAAATATACTGAACAATGAGCTACCTTAGAATTTTGTGACAAAGTCTTCTTACTTTTTTCATAAAACTTTTAGTTCTGAGTCAATAGAAAATGCGTCTAAGCTTTGATATTTTGTACTACATTTTTCTCCTTAACGTTTACTCAGTCTAACATGAAACTGTCAGGTCAACAAAGGTTTTATTGAATCCAGCCTTAGTTTTAATTATTATTGCTTTTTGAAAGTGCTCTTAAAAAAAAAAACACAACAATTTTATAAATTAGGGGAAAATTTGTGCATGGCTTCTTCCATTTTTATATCTCAATACTGTTAATATTTGGCTGTAAAAACCAATTTTCCCATGGAAAAATATTTTTAATCACTGGAAATTAATTTATATGAAACACAAAGCTTGTTTTTAGACCTAAAATGGGGACTTAAGTTAGAAGTTAGTGGCTGCCTTAAAGCTGACTCTAAAGTGGGAATAAGTATTGCATATGGGACGGGCCTGCTTCTATTGTTCAACCTGTTTCAGCTTCTGTAAGCTCATACGTGCTTAGACTATTCCTAACAGAATTTTCCTACATAAGCCCATATTGCAAAGCTGTCAATATTAGAGAAGCTCAGCACTACAGATTTACTGTCTTCCATGTCATGAAGAACGATAACCTGATTTAGTTCAGCCTGTATGGTCTCTTGTCATGGGGTGAAAAAGGAAGGTGGAATAAATGACACTCAGAATTAGATAGTTCACTGAAGTTTTCCAATATTTTCCTAGTCACTGTCTCCTGGAAGTCATATTATCTTCATATGACTTGAAGTGGAATACCCTATCAGGTTCCTATATGAAGCTGACTGGCATAAATTTAGAGCAAGAAAAGAAAGGAAACCACATGTATACCAGCAAATCACTTGCACACACATGTATGATCTGTAAATACACAGAATACACACACATGCATGTATGCAGGTATGTGTATATGTAGGTTTGTATGTACAGCACCTCCTCTCTTCCTAGTAGCAAGACAAATGGATTCTTTTCCTTGTGTTGCAGCCCCTGCTCAAGAGCTACCTCTGTGAGCACTCTGGAAGAAGGAAGCTGCAATGTTTGGATGAACAGACTCTAAAATATTCCAACAGAAGAAAGCCTCACACTCCATGGTTTCGATGAAAAACTCAGGCTGGTTTAGAGTCTCAGTTCCAGTATGAGTTTGATGAAGTCAAACATGCGCGACACAGTGATGCTAATCTTCTGTCACACACTGCTGCTCCGAGGGTTAGTCACCAGAAATAAAGCAGTGGGAAAGGAAACAAGGCAGGCAAATAAAACCATAGTGATCTACTGAACAGAAGGGCTTGGAACACCAAATGGGAAAGAATAAATCATGTTATAATGACAATATTTTTAATTTTATATATTCAATGAAAAATAAACTGTTAGAGAGAGAGTAAAATACTTCCAATTAATGGAAGTAATGTAATGTTCAAACTTAAATGAAGTATTTTTCCCATGAGGGTTTTACTGTAATATTTTATTTAGCTTAATGTAATTTAAATTATAAACAGAATGGTTTTGTAAGCCCCCAGAGAAATGTATTTTATTTATAATGTATTTCCTTTGAAGCAGTTGTGGAAATCATGCTCTGCCTTAAGTCTGTATCTCACATACCACCTACTGCTGCAAACTAGTCAGTCCTTACAAGTTAAACATGATCAGTCTGCTAAAGTACGTGACAAGAAAACCCAAGTTTTTTCTAAAATGCCAGAGGAAATAGAAATTTTAATTCTGAAAACTAAGTCCTTCCTCCAAAGAAAGGTATTGGAAGATACTTGTTGATAAAATCTATGGGGTTTTTCAGAGGGAATGGAACTCAGCCATAACCACTCCACTTGAGTTTCATGCATGCATTGAAAAAAATTTGTTTACACTATTCCCTAGAGGGAGTTTCAGCTGAGAGTAATTATATTTTGTATACTTAAATACATAAATATTTCCATCATCCGAGTCACAAATCCTTAAAAAAATTAATTCTAATATTAAAAAGTACACTTTCCTTCAGGATGCAACTTACAGACTAACAGTTTGTGTTACCTTTTTCCCTCTAAGTAATTAAGATAATCTATTTATGAATAAATAAGCAAATATGAACAAGTAAATTGAATCCCAGTCATTGTGCTCTCCTCATCATCAATAGCTACTGCATAAACTCAGTTAAATAACAAGAGACAAAGAGGAAATTGTTTCTAAAAAATTAATTTTGGCTATTAATCATCGTTTTAAAGCATAATAGTACTCTATCCTCACGGATGAACCATAAACTCAATATGGCAACCATAGATATACAATGCTCATAAACTGTGATGGTTCTTCTGAGATAATGTCAAGTCAAGTCACTTCAAAGGGACTAAGCAAGTATGAACTGTAAGACTGGGCTGATTGTGCAACTGTTTGCAGCATGAACTCACGACACACAGTCACAAATTACATATGCTTTGAATTGGTTATTCTTTTTATCCAAGCTACTCTTCTGCTCTAGCCTGCTTCCAAAACCTATAAATAGATAACTAAATAAAAATACAAGTTCTCATTAGCTTTGGATTAAGAGCTTAAATAATATTTTCAGGGGATAACGTATAGAGGCAAATATTTCTGTGTCACTACTCTAAAACACAAACATCAGTGCTCTGGAGTTAAAATTCTGAGTTAGTAGACTTTATCAATATCACAAAGTTTTCAGGTATATACTTAAAAGTAGATAAATATTTTTAATTACATTTATGACTAGATGAAACATACGTATGAATTTTAATACTTTTTTTTTGAAGAAACATGAATATACGGCTGTACAAATCTTCTAAGAAAAGACATTTCCTCTGCCTCTTTTTAGCTCAGACCCTATCTAGTTGGAAGTTACATCAATTGTGCTAGATTTTGCACTTTGTATTAAAGAGCTGACCTGTACCACAACCTTTGCAGACATCTATACTTTGCTAAAAGCTACTAAGGTACAAGCATTACTTGTGTGAAATGGCAAATGCATGTCATCGTGACCATTATCCTTGCATTTGAGGCAAGATTTTAAAATTCTGACATCCCAAACAGCTGAACAAATGTACCTTTGCTCAGTCAAGAGAAGCAGCATAATTTTGCTAATGTAATGTGTTCAGATAAACTGACAAATTCTGTTTAATCTGCTTTACATTTGTGGGTAATAAACCACATTATTTTATTATTTCTTTATAAATATAATCCTTTAAGAGGTACCATGACAATGTAGTGTAAATCTTGAGCAATCCATGAGATTTATTTTCATGAATGGCTTTGTGTTGCTAATTTAAAATCAGGGGAAAAAATTAAAATGAGATATATATATATATAAATTTCTTGCTTTCTGAAAACTTTTTTAATATACTTTTTGTAAATGGATTTGTATATGGTTTGATTCTTTAGCCCTTTCTTTCTTGTTCACTATTTCTCCACTCACATCAGAGTCTAAGTAACAATTAATATATGTTTATACGGGGAGAGAAATGTAGACTGTAACAAAATTTGCAGAAGTTAATGATATGAATTCAGGTATTTTCTTTGCTACTTTCCTTTTAGCCTAAAATTGAATAGGTTTCAATTCTAGTTCCTTTGGGGGAGTCTGAATTTTGGCACCAATTAAAAAATTTCCTGCCAAGGATTAGTTGTGTCACTGATACCTACAGAAAATGCATTCTCATCAGACTTTATATCCTCTGCAGCATAATAAATGTCTTTTAGGACTGCTTTCCTGCACATCAGTTACAGCTGGGGAAGATTTTGGACACTCACAACAGGGAACATGAATAACATGAACCTCTTCTCCAGCCCAGAGGTAGCATCCCAGTTATGAATTGTGACATTTTAAATTTAACTACAAAACTAGAAAATCATTGTGTTTTCAGTATTTTATTCATAGAAAATCTGTCATCTAAAAAAAAAAAAGAAATCCAAACCCATAACCTTTCATCTTACATAAAATATCTGAAAAAAACCATCTAAGTAAAGCTGGAATATGGTCAACACAACACGAAAAGCAAAACCAACTGTAACTGAATACAGCCAGCTATGTAATAGTGTGCAAGATACCATGTCCTAATTTCAGGATATGACAGCAGGGGTAAGCATGGTTTCAGGATTCACCTGAGACACCTGTTGTTAATATTGAAGCCATAAAGATTCAGCCAGTATGCTATGAAAATGCTTTCCTGAGATGACTTGTTTAGAAGATGTCTCCAGACAGAACTGAGTGACTGAAATCTCAAAACACTCCAGAAACAATCACAGTAAACTGTCAATGCCACAGTCCCTAAAGCAAGTACGTGAGGAGAGCTGGTTTCCATGTAAGGCTTGCGTGCCAGCATGTGTAAATACAGGCCACCCAAACCACTGCTGCATATCCATGTTTACAGTTCATTTCCACAAAATTAGAAACACAAATCAATGTGGAAGTTTTCCAAAAATGTTTAAGGAATGTAAAAGAAACACCAACTATAATGCTGCAGTCTACCAGTTCATGTAAATTATTTTAAATGCTGCTGCAACTGAGACATAAAAAAGCATAACATACAAGGGGGAAAGAAGTCAAGTGATAATGAATGCTGGCAATTTAATCAGAACAGTTTACTTCTTTGCCTAGGTTTACTCTCTCAGAGGGAAATGACTTGTTGAAACTACACCCATCTAGCACATCAAAACCAGAATGGAAAACACACTTTTCAACAAATGAATTTAATTTGTTGCATTCTCACCTCTGCTATAGCAAGACAATTATTCTGCAGGGAAATCCTGGAGGTAAAATATCAGCTATATCTTTTATTTTGTTTGAAACTCATAGAAAATGTGAAGGTTTTTGCAGAAGCTCAAGATGATCAACAGGAATAACCGGAAGGCATCTTTCTCCTCATTACCAATATCATGATACTGCTCTACTCTTAAGACAAGCATAGAGGTTCACTCATGTAAATCTGTTCAGCTTAGCTCTTACCGAGGCTAGCTCTTATTCTGCTACCTGTGTGGTTGTAATAACAAGAAGCTCAAGGTTTGCCAACTGCAATTGAATTTATTCGCTTCTCTGCTGGGTTTTGTGTCTAAGCTGAAATTTGCACCACTGCTGCTGCTATTAAAGTTAGCTCAGGTACGCCTACAGGAATGATCGGCAACACAGTGTTCCCAGCACCCAAAACAACTTAAAATAGATGCAGCAAGGACACCAAACTCATTGTGACATATGGCAGTCTATAGTTGTGTGCCTGTTGATGATAAAACGCGTTGCAAAGATAGAGGGCCTTAATAAATGATTTTGTAGTCCATAAGTTCCAAAAGACACTGACTTCACAAAGTGAGTTCTGTTGCCAAAAATCAGCTGTTTCCCCGATATGTTGAATTCTTGGAAAGTTATAATGTGAATATATGTTTCTTTGAATTTTACCTACATGGTCCAGTGAGGAACATCAAAGTGGTGCGTTGGATCAGGCACTGTGCAGTTCTGTGAACTCCTCTTTTGGAAACAAAACTGGTAGTGTGTCAGCATGTAGGCTGTGAATGAAAAAAAAAAAAAAGGCAAAAGAATAATTAGTAAAATAGATTATGGACACAAGGACACAGACATATAAAACAAGAGGCCTCCTTTGGACCAAGAGAAGACAAAAGCCACTAATACTTTCTATTGCTGAATAATATCTCCTTTTTTTTTTTCTTAAATCTTAGAGACCTATCAGAAAATGGAACAACTCATGCATGTGTCACACAGAACTGGAGCAGTGGTAATATGACAGTACTGACAAGCCTTTGGGCTACTTACACCCAGCCCCAAACAGCTATGTAGGATCACAGTATTTTCAGATGATTTTTCAAACCCAGTGACCAAATTGGAGTGAGGATAACAATTTCTACAAGGCAGCACAATGAAGTGTGAATCTGAGTCAGCAAGGGAGCTTGGCTGGCTTGTGCCTGGAAATTGGCACCTCTAGGCACAGAGAGGGATGGGATGTAGAGCCCGCCCAGAACCCAGGAGCAGCTCAACACCGGGGCAGAATTAAGAACTGGGCTATCCTTTTCTTCCCCAAATTATGCAGTCTCTCAAGCTAACCAATTCAGAAAGCTGGTTTGGAATATTAATTTTCATGTAAAAATGTAAAAGCTAGAAAAATAAAACCCCTAAAGTATTCAATACATTATATTTTCAGCTGCATTTAACGTACTGTTGGCTTTTGAAAGTTGACATAACTACGGAGGAAGCAAAAATATCAATAATTCAAACCTAAACAACACACTTTCCTGTGCAAAAGTTGTAAATTCTTAAAGTCAGAAGTGTAGGAGAAAGATTAGCACTGACTACCACGTTCCGTTTCATTACATATAATTAGTGCCAAGTGGAACCATGTGCCATTATTATCCCATTTATTGCATGCCATTGCAGCTTAAGGCTTCAAGACCCCTTTGAATAACTTAAACACGGAAGAGTGATTCTGAATCAATAGATGCTCCATGTTTGCTCAGTGTCACAGCACCAGATGCCAAGGGATTTCACTCCCAGGTGTTATAAAAACAGGAGGCAGCAGACCAGAGAGAGAACACACTGGCTATGCTAGATGCTTGGCTTCTCAGGGAAATAAGCCAAAGCCAAAACCAAAACAACAAGGCTGAGATTATTAACAAACATGACTGAGACCATATTCCAGTCAATTTTCAGAATGGAAGAAAATACACATTTACTACCCACGTACATTGCTGCATGCCAACCCAGCACTTCTAACACAGCTTTGATACGCCATGAATCATAAAGGTCTCTCCCTCCCCTGGTAAAACACTCTTCTGGAAGATAGTCATTCCCTCCACTAACCCTGCACTGCCAAGAAGTGCAACGCTTTAGAGTGGAAGCAAACCTGAACACACCCTTACACCACACCAAGGCAAGAAAGACTGTATTTGCGAGAATGAGTGGAAAGGAAGCAGATCAGATGAAATAGGGCCAGGAAAAGAGGGATAGGCATTATTTATCTTACAAGCAGTGCCATGCAATTCTTAACTGGAAGGAACCTAGACAAGTCAGTGTGGCAAACCCTTTCATAAGAGGAGGCTTTGATATCCTCTCAGCCCAGATCAATGTTTAGATGAGACACCATCACTCCAAACCCACTTCCTGAAGCATTTCTTTTCGTAGGTGTTTCTTTTCTGAGCCATCACACACTCTGCAAACGCTCTGTTCCTGCCAGTGCTCCCAGAGACAATGCACAGGAAACACGGCACAAGGAAATGCGTCTGCACCGAAGGTCAGCGAGCAAATAAAGAAAAGCTCTCAGAGAGGGGCAAGGAGCCGGCAGGGAGCTCACGCGCATCAGCTAACTGCGCATCACTAACTCCCTGGAAAGGGATTCTACTCTGCAAAGCGATGCAGAAGCTCTGTAAGGATGTCGTGGAGCCTTTGGTGGGAGAGCTTGATCTTTCGTCTCAGGAAGGCTGGTGTCAGACTTTTCAAAACAGCAGTTCTGATTTCAGTACTTCAGTGATGCAGCACTGAATCCACACCTCAGTAATTTACTCATCCATTAAAACTACAATTTGCACAGCATGTGCCAATTATTGTTTAATTGATTTCCTTGAAGAAACTCTTACATACTGTCACCCATGACACTGCAATAAGCATTACACTTTAAATCACTTAAAATACTTTAAAAAAATTGTTAATTTTTTTTTTTATATAGAAAGTATAAAGGATGAGAAACACTTCTCTCATTCACACTATCAATGCAGAAAAATAATCTTTAAAAAATTAAAATCTGCTTCATGACCAAAGCCAGTTTTAAGTCACTTATACACTTTTAAGACTGCAAAACAATTGAAAAGAGAAGCCTCTTTTCACTTAGTTGAGCCTCCTTTTAGCTGAGGAATTACAGGTTCTGACAATTAAAACTGGAATTTTAATGATGCTTAATAATTTCTCTCTTATCAAGTTATTATGTTTTCAGGTAGCAATAAACTAATTCATTATTAAATTAGCTTTTCAAGCTATGCTCAATAAAGAAATTTCTTCCCAGTAATTTTCTACTATATTTTAATTTTAGGCCATGAAGACCAAGAATCCAGTTTTACTCCCCTAACAACGCAGGTTGTGACTCAGAGCTTTGGAATTCATTGCCCTAATTTACGATAAACTAAGGCTCCTCAAATAAGCTTGTGCTGTTTGTATATTCAGCCACAAAACTAATAAACTCTACTCTTTATGAAAAGCAATTAAAACCAGTTGACAATCTTGTACATCAAGGTTTGAAGCAACCATGTCAAAGTTTTATCCCCACACGTCTTTCCACCTTGGCTCAATTTGATGACTTTAGAAAAGGGAAAAAGACTGTTGTTTGACACAAAGCATTTGGAGATAGATGATTACAGTTGATGCAAGGGTGGATCTGTAAAAGACATCATAAAACACAGTTGCTAACCCCTTAAGTACCCAGGAAAAAGGGGAAGATGGAAAGCTGGTTGATTTGTATTATTTTACAGCTGGGAAACAATGGTTTGAACCATTCTTCTGTGCTGATACAGTACACTAATCTTTCTTTATTCTTTCTGGGACACTTGTCCAATAAAACCCCCAAATCCAACAACATCCACCCCCACCCCCAAACCCCACCCCAGTTTTCAGCATGAATCCTGGACCTACTTAAGCCAACATCAGCAACTTCCGACCTCGATCTGTGCTATTAAACTGTGAGACAGCTCCTAGCAGGGTTCTGGCTTGGGCATAGTTTGGAGGCAGCATGACCAAGGAACTTGAGTCAGGCTTTGAGAATGTAGAGGACTGAGATCTGTGGTATTACAAGTACATCTGTGATTAAAATACCTTAAGAGATGCTGCTGTCTGGACAGCCGGGCACTCTGTGTTCCAGCTACAGAACTGAAGATCACATTTTATGACTAGCATGATTCCTTTCCTATATTCATGAGAATCTGAATCTTTAAAAAAAGAAGCGCACCTGTGTACCACCTTTAGCTTTTTATTTATTTTTGATAAAAACTCTGTTGACACTAGACTGTCACAGGCCTTTAAATAAGAAAACTACTTCTTTGGAAAGCAAAACTCTGGATACAGTAATTTCTGCTTTGTTTACTTGATGAGATGAATCTGCACACATTCACTCTGCACTGAGAAATTGAATTCCCCTGTTTATACAGAGGTCTATCACAAAGTAGGTTTCTCACTATGAGAATTAAATTTCACAGACTGGTAAAACTTGATACATAGTAAAGTGGGTATTTCACCTGAGTGTTTATCAACAGATAAAGGTGATCTCATTGGTCTTTTTTTTTTAATGAACTTTTTGCACATTTTGTCTTGCTGTGAGCAAAACAAAAGTCTCAAGAACTGGAGAGACTAAGTCACATATTTTTATTTTCTTGCCTAAATAATTGATTAAAAAAACCCAACACTGCTACACATCATGTTTATCATTGTCAAAAATGCCTACACTTGTATCTGCACAGATAAAAGGCATTTTCCTAGTTTTATGGATATAATCCTGATGACTTTACAAAATCAGAAAAAAGGCATATTATGATATCAGCTCTGCAGCTTCTATTTCCAGTGAACTTTAAAGGGCAGAAAATATTTTGAGTCTTGAGCTCCAGATATGAAAAAAGTCTGCAAGCTGAAAGAGGTGTCTCTGCCTTGCACTTTTGTTGCTGGATCTCATTAGAAAGAGGTTAGAATCATTTTGGACCAAGACAAGATCAAAGCTGGATGGTAAGGGATTGCAACTGCAATGTTTATACACTTGAAAGGCAACTCTGCGCCCATATGAGAGGAAAACACGCTACACCTAGTTCAAAACAGAATTTCTTGATGGAAACAGCTTTTTTGTTGTTGTTTATTTATTTTCCCATTCTTAGAGTTTGCTTTTTACCTTAAGGAAAGAGACTGTTTATAACAAAGATTTTTCTTCTACTGTTGACAAAAAGAATCAAGCCCGTGTCGAAGCACAAGCTGCCAACTCGACTCTCAGCCAGCACAGGTCAGAAGTAAGTACGAATTTTGAAAAGTTGAGGTACCACAGAAATGTACAGCTTTCTAATTACATATATTAAAAAAGAGCACAACCTGTAAATAAAGTAAATATGGGCCATGAATTCAGAATAATATATGGGAGCATCAAAAAACTGCATTCCAAAATAAACCAAATTTTTTTTAGAGATTAAAGGTTAACCAAAATTGTTTACCATTTTCTGGTAATGCACTAGAGAGATAATTCCAGAATTTCTCATTATTTATTCAGAATTTTGTATTGCCAAAGTCTTTGGCCTGAATTCATGACCTGAACTTTGGACGTGTCAAATGGACTTTAAAAGAAGCCCAAGATTAATTTTAACTCCACGTTTGTTACAGAAGTTGTCTGTAAAATGATGAATCCCTTGATGTGCTCACAGATCTTATTGCAATCACTGGCTACCAGTGGTCACTTTACGCAAAATCAGACATGACAAGATCATCTTCTCTCTAGCCCTAGCCCAATAAACATTAATGTTGTATTTCACATTTGTTGTGGTTTAGCCTTATTTGGCAATTAAGTACCACTCAGCTGCTCACTCACCTCCACCTGCTCCAGAAGTGGAAAAGGGTCCAAGGAAAACCAAACCAAACAAGGAAAGCTCATAATTTTGAGAGAAGAACTATTTAATAATATAAATGAAACTTACAGTGATACTGGCAATACTACTACTACTTAACTAAAACAACAGAAAATAAAACATGATACAGTATCTCACCACGACCCAACCAACACAGCCAGATACAATAAACACCAGCAAGAAAATCTGGGAGTGGGGAGATAAAAAACCCCAAGCTCCAGAGGGGGAGAAAAATGCCCTGACCCCCAAACCACTAACAAAAGAACCTGCTAACAACCAAGCCAAGACCTAACAAAAGGAGCTAATGGCCCAGCTATCAGCTAGCCGGGAAGCTTCAACAGTTTTCCGCCCCCAGGGCCACATTCACACCTTTCAAAACTGCACATACACCCAGCCTGACATACCATGGAATGAAACAAAACTCCTTGGCCGCTGTGGGCTGGCCAGCTCTGTGTAGGAGAGGAGCTCGTTCCTGCCTGAAATCAGCACAACGTTGAACTGTTTCAAAAGACTATGTTAACAAATAACAGTTCTAGAATATCCTATAAATTAGATGGAAGAAGGAGGCACAGGCTCTACCAACTTTGGACTTGAAAGAAAAATTGATGTCCTGTGTCTGTTCTAAACATTAGCTATAAAGATGAATTTTTCTTATTTTGTGCAAATGTCAATTAAGTCCCCACTGAACTGAGTCATCCTCTGGTTTTCTGAGGTTGTAGCAGAAATTCCATAAGGCCAAAATAAAAGGACAAATTTAATGTCACAGAAGAGTTCATTCAATTTGCTCAACTTTTATATTTTAAGGATGACTGAAAAAAGAAATAATTTGATGCCCCTTTCATCCATTTTAACCAAGATAAAAATTAATGATTAGCATTGTGAGTTTAAACAATGTTCTCAATGAAGAGATGTCAATTCATAGTACTGATTCAGCCAAATCTGTTTCAGCTGCTGAATAACTAGAAGGTTTCATTTTGTCTTGAAGTTTTGAGGAGTATGCTAAAACAAAATCCAGACATTTCAAATATGATTTTTAATTTGGTAGTCTCATCACTCAAAACTTGTTCAGTCTAGACATATCACTTTTGTTTCACTCTAGAATAGTGACTTCAGTGGTTTATTGGCAAAGTCTAGTGGCTATTTTGGAAATATTCAATTAGATCTGCTCAGCGTAAAATTGTTCAACTCAGTTCAGTTCACCTACATAGCACCTCATATGTGCACAACTGTGTCTGAATATAATCACTAGCACAAGCAGTTAGGAAAAGGGAAAACATCAGGAAAAAACAAATACTAGAAGAATAATTCATTTTAACTGATCTTTATTACTTGTATTTTCTATGTATCTGATATAATCACAAAAGCTTTTTAAATTTGGAAAGTGATTACAATCTGTTCTTAGATTTTGATTCCTTCCGGCGTTTACTGGTGCCTGACTTACTTCTAGCACCTCTCTTTTTAAGAAAACAAAGATTATCTTTAAAAAACCACAGTTTGTTAAATGTCATGTATAACTTCACATGATACTAAAAGATAATCATAACTAAAGAGACCAAACCAGGAAGTTCACTATTTGGTGTAGCGCTATGAGCAATGATGATTTAGGAAGTGGTCCCACTTAACTTTAGGTATCTTTACAGTCACAGGAATCTGTGTCTGAGCTGTACGGACTTTGTGCAGGCAACACAGGAAAAGCTGCCACATCAAAATAACTGATGTATTTCAGTTGTTGGCCCTAGGAGGAAACTAAGTAAGTCTTTGGAGTATCTCATGTCCCCCATCCATTACACAGCGTATCTAAATTTGGTTTGATGAATCTCATCCTGAGCGTTCACATCTCATGATCATAAATTGGTATCTCTAATAACTGTTTTTACAAATCCCTTTCATCCACTGTTTAGTCCATAAATATCCTGATCCACCCACCCATTTAGAGTGTGTATATATATGTATATATATATATATATATATATATATATGCATGGAAAAAAACATATACCCCTTTTCATGGAAGACAGCCTTATCTGAAAAAGGTGTCCTGAGCAAACATACTGCTCTTTTGCTCCTTTTCTTCCATACAAAGTTTCACTATTAACAGTTACTCAAGTTTTAAGATACTCACAACCTTTTCTCCACCTATCACTGCAACTGAGAAAGGTGTTTCCCCCTACTGTGGTTCAGTGTCACTGATTAAATAAAAGAAAAAAAAAAGTGTCATCAAACATGAGAAATTTCAGGAAATATTTGGGTGTGACTTATCTACACAAGATACATGTTTGGTGTGTTAAATCTGAGAAAGTGGGAAAACATAAGTAAAGTTTTGAATTATCATATGAGGCAGTTGCATGTGCTGTGAATAATATGCTGCTTTATCAGTTGGAAGCAGATGGACTTTCCTGAAAAGGAATGTTGAGTCTGTTAATGGAAATGTGCTGCCTGTTCACTGAGGTACCCAGGTAGGGAAAGTCCCATAATTTGGTCTTTCCTAACTATGCCTGCTAGGCAATAGAGGAAAATCTCATTAATATAACAATAGATTTCTTTCTAAACTCCATTTTCTATAAATTATACACAAATTTATCCAACAATTTTCTTTGTGAAACTTCTGATGAGAAACTACAGGGTTAATGAAGATGTTTGTAAGCACAGAGAAGAGAGAAGCTGTTGGCAAGAAGTGCAAAAATGTTCCACACACCCACCTAAATTCACTCTTCTACATCAAAAGAGAGCAAAGTTTGTATACGCAAACCTTAAACAACCACCTAAATGAACCTAGACAGTGGTAGCAACACAGTCTTTATATTCAAACATATAAAACTGTGCTTCTGGGCAAAGAAAAGGGGTGGTGAAATATTCTATGTTGAACTTCTTTCACACCCAAGAGTTAGACACAACAACAGCTGTAATTGCATCTATTGGAATTAAACTTCTTTATCCAAGAATTTTCACTAAATCTATTTGTGAAGCTGAAGAAATCGCCTTTTTTTTTTTTTCTTCTTTTTAATTAGAGTAATTTTAAATCCTTACAGCTCAGAAAGGAACTGTTCACAGGGTGAACACATGAGCTGAGGCCAGGGCCACCCTGCCCAGAAATCCACCAGCACTAAACCTGCGGGGCAACAGCCTGGCCTGTGGGCCCAGCTACAGCCTGAATTTCAGCTCCTTGCGGAGCAGGCAGCTTCCTGGGCCTGGGGACAGGGCACTGGGACACTGCCACAGAGGTGTTGGTGGCATGTCCTGTGGCTGTGACTATTCCCATGCACCCAGAGGGAGCTGAGCAAATGGCGTCCCTGAGAAAGGGGACGGAGACACTCCTGTACACCCCAGGGACACCAGCAAACATGGCAGCACTGATGCAACCTCCCGTGCAAATATCACTTTAAAAGACGCAGTAAAATTACCTAACAGGCCTTGGATTTACCTGTGCCTTGGGTGTCTGTGCCCAGGTGCCGAGGGGGAACACTGCAGGGCAGCCTCTGTGAGGTGCTGCCAGAGCTGCCCCGTGCCCAGCAAAGCTGATTCCAGCTGGCATCAGTGGCCCCACCGCAGGGCACAGCTGAGCCCCGCACCCATGGGTGGGCACCTCGGGGAAAGGGTATTTAGGAAAGAACAAAGCGATTCCAGGCAGCCCATGCAGGAGCAGGTGGACATGTCCTGAAGAAACCGGACCACGGAGAGCTGAGGCTGGGGAAAGGTTCACCCTGAAGGACAGCAGCCCGTGGAGGCCCCAGGCTGGAGCAGGGAGTAGCATGACGAGGAAGAAGCAGCAGCAGCAGCAGAGGAGCTGCCATGGACTGACCAGGGCCTCTGTCCCTCTGTGCCGCCACCGAAGTGACTCAGCATCAGCTCACCTGCTCTGGTCCACGGAGCAGTGCCCTGAAGGACTGTTCTTTTGGTGGACTAGGTTCAAAACTAACCTCCACAGGCTACAGCTTCATACAGTCTGAAGCCCTCAAGGAACTGGAGAGGATCACAATCCCAGACTTTATTGAGATGCTTCAGCAACCCTGCAAAAGCAGTTTTGTATGGTGTGACAGCCGCTGCTCTCTGATGGCAGCGTTCAAAGGGACAGGTTGTCCATTTCAGGTCTCAGTGCGTAACAGGGAGATAGGCACTTCTTTATACGAAAGCCCCAGGACCGAATACATACAGTTATGTACCATTTACAGACTACAGCAACATCTAATAAAACACCATCCAGTGTAGGAAAAGCTGCTGAATTCTTTTAGCTAAAGTTTCTCATTGCTAAGAATGCAACTTATTGCTCATTGTTTTTCTGCGTTACTGTGAATGGCCACGCAGGCCACAGGGCTGGAGAGGAAAAACTGAGAGAAGCGCGCACTGCGGGGACATGCTCCTGACCCCCTATGGGGAAACATCCTAAGTAAGCTTTGGGACTGTAACAGGCCATCACTTGTGTCTGAAAATCTGTTAACCTCTGTAGATCACTTGCATGTGGCCCTCTATGCAGCTGAAGTTGAAGTTCTGTTATTAATTTTGTACTGAACTGGTATACAGGGCTTCACTATTGAAAAAAGCAGCTCATCAATTTATTTCCCTACCAGTATCTTGAATTCTGTTTGAATGTTTATACAAACTAAAAATCTAAACCGCTTACAAGAAGGGAGGAGGAATTAAAAAAAGAACGCCATAATATGTGACAAGATAACAACCCTGACATGAAACCCTTGTGTCTTGCCACATTCTGTCATTAAATTTGCAATTTAAACAACAAATCAGATTCCCAAAATTACAGAGTATATTATGCCATCCCAACGCCAATACTTTACTAAAACTAGACAGACAGCCCAGGGGAAATAAGACAATGGCTTTCCTATCACCATTTAACTCTTCTGCTGAGATAATACAGGTTTGGCTTTGCAGAGGATTTATTTAATCCTGAGTATTGGAAAAAGCTTGCAACTCATTACTACTGAAGGTATCAATATTTCTTGTTGATATGCATTCACTCAGATGAGTTAATATGAAAAAAATACTGTAAATAACTCCGGAAGTATATAAACTCAGTTGGTGACACGTGAGATTAAGCTCTAATGAGATGCATCGATGAAAGGAACACAATGGCCTACCAGGACAGAGAAGTGGTGTGGACCAGAAGTTCTGTGCACTGCATGTAGGCTTTGACTTCCCCAGGCAATATCACATAAGAACAGGCACTTCTACCTGATTCACTATAATCGCTCCTGCGTTGCAGTGCTCCTTTGCTATTCTGTGATTTTACAGGCTATTACAGTAATGGAAATGCTGTCATCTAAGACAAAATGTGAAAGTACACATTTCCCCTGAGAACTGAGAGTAACCCCAGTCACATTTTTTAGCTGGGATAACCATGCTTTTGCCTATACACATTTTCTTCTCTATTTCAACTTAAATCAAAGAGTGGTAGTAATTTTTTTCTATACATTCACAGTAGAAGTGATGTGCCCTAAAGTCTAATGATTATGTTTCTCCTGTATATACAGTTTTCACAGTGATGCTCTGGGAAGAAAAGAAGATGATAGGGTGTTTTTTATAGATTATATGAGTGGAAGTGACTTAGATTTTTAAATACTAAGAAAAATAAGATGCCTTAGAAACTGGGGAGAGGATTTCCTAACTGTTTTCTTTCCCTTTACAGACAGAGATGAAAGTATAATGAAAGACTATTTTCTTCTTCAAGAAAAGATTAACCATACCAGCTCAAACTCAAAATAGTAAAATTTTCAGTTAATTTGCTCAGTTCTGAAGAAAAAAAAAAATTTAATAAACATAAATAATAATAAATTTAAAAAATATTTAACCCCATAACCAAATTTGAAGGCAAGAAAAGTCACCAGCTTTGGCAGGGACTGTTCATTTCGATTTTGCTTACTATTTCATTCCCCTAGAATATGGGGTACAGTGAATTCCCTACAAATATGTTTTATTTAACGTATTTTTTCCTTCTACAGGCACTTAGGATATTGGCAATAGCCTTAATTTCTTATACTCTCTAAGACATCTTGTAATTGTGGCTTTTGACCTTTACTTTAAGTCATAAGTTACATGTAAGGTTTTCAGTGGCCCCCAGAAGCATATGAGCAAAATGTTTTGTGAACCTTCTGAACTAGACATTTACTGAATAATTGCCATGTTGGGGTATAATCCTGAACACAGGTACTTCCATTCCTATGGCACGTAATCACATTAGCATTATGTTTCTGCTGAAGTAATGCAATTCAAGACTTAATAACAGTATTAAATTGCATAATTAATTTAGAGGCATTAAAGCATACCAAGATGTATTGAGACAATTAAGATCTTTAGCAACATTGCCTAATGACAGTTGCTGCTTCTGGAAGGCAACACAACATTAGCATACAATCAGCCCAACCAAGGGCTCTCACTGGGATAAGATTTTAAACTTAATAAAGACTTTACAGACAAAAATTCTGTGATCATCTTCATGGGGTTCATGAGTCAAGTAAAGCCCTACTACAAGCTAAAAATGGAATTACAGAAACAATGTATCTTGCTGACATTACAGAAAATGATACAGAAAACTCAGCTGTTTTTCTAAATGCAGTGTGAGGAATAATGTCAAAGCTGGAGTTAAAACCCCTAAGGCTGAACTCAGATAGCAGTCGTGCATTAGTATAATGAAATGCCAATGCAGAATACCCAACAGAACTTACTGTATTGTGGGTTTTTTCTCACAGAAAATGGGCCAGTACAGGTAACTTCTGAATTAACTGACTTCAGGTAGAACAATACTGCTCTAGTGTTACAGAAATGATAACTACATCAGTTCTAAAAAAACACTGTATCTTTTCCTTCAGCAATATCCCTATGGCTCAATTTCACAGAAGCCTAGGAAATGCCCTGAAGAGGTCAGTTGATACCATGTAACTTTAGTACTTATTTCAGTCTGATGTGAATCACCCCTTGCAGCAGCCTTTCTCCATGACCATAGCAAAAAGCCCAATGGCTAATTTAGATTAAACATCCAACATCTAAGACAGATAGTTTTGGGTAGAACTCAACATGCCTAAAGTTAAGTCAAGAGTCTGAATAAAAATCTGGCCTTTTCTTTCTTTTAAAGCAGTGATACAGTCAAGATATTAACATTTTCCAAGACTGCAAATATCAGTCTCTTCACAACTATCTGCAAATGGTCGTAAATTCATTGATTGCTAAACTAAACTTCTGAAGCTTATATCAAGTCAGGCCAAGCAACACAACTTACTCTAATTCCTATATTTCTACCTGATTTTTTCTGGCTATTGTTTAGTTGACAACATTTCTGAACAGAAATCCCAGCATTAAGAATGTATAACGAGAAAACAAGTTTGACATTACATACATGAATAGTTAACATTTTATGGTTTTCTATCATAATTCCCCCAACCTTTATAAACACGGAGAAATCTATTCGTCTCATGATTCATAGCTAAACTTTGGCTTTGCCGTGAACCCTACCAAGGGCAGCGTGTTGTTGAACTGAGCCCTGGAGAAGAGTGAGAGCAAGGTGTTGCTCTGCATGTCTGCTCCGAATTCCCTCCTTGTTCCAAATGTAATGCATTCCTCGACCATTCTTCTCAACGGGGAAAGAGACTGTCCTTGCACTGACTGGATTATTCTGAGACCACAAAGCTACGATAACACCCATTCAGCACCACTCATGCCACCTTTCTTTCAGCTTAGGGGTCTTGGTGATCCTGCAGACATCCTCCCATCCTCTGTACACCTTGGTGTACAGCAGCACAGCTCATCTCCAACAGGCTTTAAGGCAGTACTTCATGCTCACCTCTTTTTTTAAGTAGTGCTGCCAGCCAAGTAAATATATGGCTTACAGGCAGGAACACAAGCTGCTTCAACTCCAGATTTTATCATATTCCTATAGTTTTCCATCTCTTTAAAAAAGAAATTGTCTGGTTTTTTACAGTTTAGGAATTCGGTCATAATCTCGTTTTACATTAAGTCAATGTAAGAAAAGCATTCTTAATTGCTTAATATTGGTCGTATTCTGGAATGAAGCTTGGCAAAGCACTGATGAAACTGCTTCTGATGTCATCTATTCCTCTGAATAGTACAGTTTCGTTACGGATTGTTAATTTAACGGAAATATCATTTCAAACATCAGAGTGGTTATACTTTAATAGCTAGTCATTTTCAAGGACAGCCTTTCTACCTTGCAGCAGATAAATAAATTCCATCTACAAAACTTTTTCCCTACCATGTAACTTCAAACAAGTGAACTTTTCAAGGCCCTGCTATTTGTATGGTTACACAGCATAAGCATAGCTCTTTCTCAGCCCAGCAGACGAAAGGAACTACTGGAAACATTTTAATAAGCCTGTAAATTCAAAAAGCAGTGTGAAATTATGGAAAGTGTGTTGATGCCTCAAACACTGTTATATATGCATTAGATGTAAAAATGTCAGCTATTTAAAAGCAAACCACTCTGTGCCCTGAATGAGAATAAAACAGAGTAAGGAAACACATGATGGGTAAGAGTAAGGGTCCAGAATTATAAGCTCCCAGGTGGGGTAAGCCTTCAACCAGGTGGAATTGTCTTCTTATTTCAGTCAGAGAGAGTGCCTGTTGGTTGTTTACTTACAAATTTAAATGAGTTGCATTTCAAAGCAATGTTAGCTGAGAGAGAGATTTGCTCTGGTGCAGAGAATAGAATTTTATAATGGTCATGACTTTGAGAATTGCTTTTACTTAAAAGATGACTATCTTTTCACAACAGTCTAGCATTCAAATGACTTGGTAAACTCACGATAATCTCTCCAGTAAATCAATATGCAATCAATCCATGTCTGTTTACTTTAGACATGACCATTTCTTTAATATTTTATACTTTAATCAAGCAGCATGAACATTGATTGAAGGAAGGGTGGAAGCTCCAGCCTGAACAAGTATCTTTCATTGTTTATGGTCCTTCTAATGGTGCAACAGTACTTACTTACTAAACGATAGAGCAGATTTGCTGGGCTTTACCTTAGTTTCTTCTCACAAGTCTGACACTATTAAAAAAACCCTTAAATTCACATGAGGTTACTAGAAAAATGGCTCACCAGCAACACACTCTGTTGCTCTGGAGTGATAGGTTATTGACAGTATCCTTGCCTGCCAGTAATCCCAATTACTAATTAAAGCTGCTCCAACCCAACTACTCTACTCAACCTAAGACTTCATTATTTTAGTTATTATCTGTAACTTCTCTGGCTTCATATTCTTCACTCACATCAATAAAAAACACGTTCCTCTTTACTCAAAGGTATTCTTACATCAACATACTGTTAATGTTGACAATTTGAAGACTAAATAAAATTATTTTTATTCCTAAAGGAATTCAAAGAATCCAGACAGGTATAGTATTTTCAATCCAGGTTATTTCTTCAAATAGAACCCAAGCAGAAATTCAAAGCATTCCAGTTTCATATGCTTACTGAAATTATTCTTTGAGCTTTCAGAGTTTTAGCTATAAGAAGGTATCAATTTATGCAGAAAATTGTTGCAATTTGAAAAAAAATGAAAAGCATTTTGGAAAATAGTTGTTCAAGTGAGATGTGGTTTTGGTTTTATCCCCATATTTTTTCAACATTTTAAAATGTGATACTATACTGCCTCAAGTTTTATCTTTTGTCTTTCATTTCTTTTGGGCAAACAGCTATCAAGACAACCATCTTGATTATCTAAGACAATAATCAATGACAAACACCAGAAATCAGGTATTTTACAAATAACTGTCAAGTCCACTTGTATGGTTAGAAAACAACAATTTAATTTAATTGACAACAAGATATGCTCTCTATTTTTAGGTTTCCTGTTACCACTGTTAATATACTAGCTGGTACATGTTTTGCAACCTTGAATATTAAGCAACTCATTTACTTGAAGCTGAAACTTTCTAACATAAAAAAATGCAGTTGAATTGTACTTATATGTAAACATTCTCCCTTTGGGGTGTCTGAAAGCCCACTAGGCTATAAAGAGCCCCTCATTATCTATTTGTAATGCAGAACTATAGCCTAAGAATACCTACGAAAAAGAAAAAAAAATAGCATACAGTAAAAGTAATTTAAAGCAAATTTTAATTTCCAATTTAAAATCAAAATACCTAAACTTTCTTTCCCTTTGCCTCTACAACAAGCCTAATTACTCAAAAAAATTGTGAAATTACTTGCTACAACTCAGATGTTTTGGCTTTTCACCTGCTGATATGAAACAAAGCAGCCATCACAACAGTCTACCCAACTGTCCACATGCTTCTATGGTTATGCAGGACATTCGATTCATACCATAGGTTTGCAGTTTCTGGCTGTACAATAATTTTCATCTTTGGACTCTGAGGCAAGACATAACATGCAGATCATTTCACACCCAAAGGGCACTTGGAGAGGATGCTGCATTTAAGATGCCAAGAAGCCACTTGATTATGAGAGTAACTCAGAAGTTCTTCCAGCCTGCCTAACTCAGCTGCCTGAGGAGCCCATCAAGAACCAAATGTTAGAAAATATCTCACAAGAACATGCCATTTGCATCCTGTGATTGCCATCCAAGGAGGAAAAAAGATCGAGGAACCATCTGATGTGACAGAATAGCTGGCAAACCCTGCAGTTGTATCCTGATCAAATGATTTACAAAAGCGTTTGAAGTAAGAGATGAATATTAAGGGGTAAGTAATGGAGAGCATGTTTACTAACAAAACCTAGATGTATTTTAGCAAGGGAAAAAACAGTTTTATTTATTTTTTCATCTTGTCAACCAGTTAAGTATTTTTGCATTAACATAACTTGCTTGTTACCACAGTAAGATACATGTAGCTAAATTCTGGGACATTATGAATAGCTGGGGTGGTAAATGTGATTTTTCCTTTGCATTAGTCTTGTGTTTTATTTTACAAACTAAAAAAGGGTGGGTTTTTTTCCTTTCACTTGTGCCTGGGGATACCTATCTGTACTGTTCGCAAGACCCCTTACCTGGTTCACAAGCAGGTAATGAAAGAATAGTGAAATAGATTAACAACGTATTCTAAAAATTCAAGATAAGGTTTTGCTCAACTATCAGAAATAATACCTATAAATGAGTAGATATATCTAAAAAGACACTTCCTAAACAATGCTGACTTCAGCTTTTTTGTATACTTTATAAGATTTGTTGAAACCTAATAAAAGTATCTATTTCTAGGAAACTGCTTCTGAATTTTATAGTTCATAGATTCAAATTCAGCAGTTTGCATACAATTAAATTCATTAGCTATATAACATTCGTGTTCCTGACAGAAATATCTACTACACAAAGCAAAGGTTAGAGTAAGCAAGTATCCCAGAGATTAATGAGTAAATTACTATCTACTCTGTGTGTAAATTTGTACGTTTTCTATTTTTTTGCTAAGTGAGTTTCAAACCTGGACAAATTAAACAGAACTAAACATCTATAGGAGACTGTGCTGTAGTCTCATTTGTGGAAAACTGGATCTTAACATTATTATAGCTGTAATATCTGTTCTGCTTCTCTTGTCTCTGTAACTGCTCTGAACACCACCAAGTGAGAGACAGTAACCACAGAGAAGCTAAGAACAGTGCTTTATATGTGACCAGAGCATCACTAGAGCAGAAGCATCCTCTGTTAGCTAACCTTATACAGTAACTGCTGTGTATTAGCTCTAGCAGATCCAGACCAAAGGAAGGTCACTGCCTCAAAAGCTATTAGAGACAAATGGAGAAATTGAGACAGGCAGTTAAAAAAATTTAAAAATAAGTGGCCGGAGCACACTTTGTCTTGCGTAATTTGTCTGGTTACAAGATCCCAGAGATGCACGTGGAGCTCAAAGGAAGAGACTGTCCAAAACCCATGCACTCTCCTTGAACCAGCATTCCCATCAATATTTTACTCCTCATCTCTAAAACAATCAGATAACTTTTCCTTTGAATTGTGACTTCAAAGCAATCAAAGTTCTGGATCTGAAAAAGTTTTCTGATTATAAACTTAATCTAATAAGAAGCATCATACAGGGTGATTTACAAAGTATTTTCCTATAAAGGATGACAATTTCTTTGGAATCTTTCCCGTTCCAAGCATCCCTGGGATGATCATTAAACCCTGGCAGTTTAAAGACTACCTCTATGAATTTATCAAATCTTAATCCAGCTCTTACAGAAGAAGATGAAAGGATACTGTTCCTCGCCAGGCGCAAGAGTTATGGCAGTTGAAAATGCAGAGCACTTTAGAGCTATCACAGATTTTTTTAAAATAGAATTTTGAGTCAGGACTTTTTTTCTTTTTTTTTTTTTTCTTTTTCCTAAACTAGGACAAGAAGCCATAAAGTGACACAGGTTAAATGGAAAAGGACAGTGTTTTCTAAAGAGACAGTTGAAGTGGTTCAGTAGCTATATAAACAAAAGGAATATTATAAAATGCATTAGAGGGGGAAAAACCCCCTCTGTTTTGTACAAGAGTCAACAAAAAATAAAAATGACTTCTACATGCATTGCAATTGATGACAAAACCTAGCTTTGACTCTCAAAAGAGCCACCACCACCTCAAAACCACCCAACAGCCCTCCACCCACCCCCCCAGACACACAGGTGTTTGGTTGCAGTATTACAAGCTACCTGAGTCTTTGCTAAGAAATGCATTCTGAGTTCAGATCCAGCATTTTTTTTTTTTTTTTCTTCTCTGCAACTCTGCTTTTGTTACTCTCAGATTATGTTTTGGAGCAAACTTGAGCAAGTGGGTCTCTCCCATGAGGATGCTCACACCAAACCTACGACCAAACTGGTTGCTGAGTAGCCCACTGTGGTAAGGAAAATAGCAACAATACTCCCCTTTTCCTCCCAGAAATAAGTAGGATATGCTATTCAAAGAACACTTTGAAAAAAAAAGCAAGCATCAGTCTGAACTCCACTATATCAACTTTCATGCTACATTTGAAAAAAAGGAAATTAGCTTATAATACAGTAATACAAATGTAATAATGTACATTTTTGTTCATCCTTCTTTCCTTCTTTGCTTTACTTTCCCTTACACTTCCATAAACACAATTTCAAACTTTTAACTTACTATTTCTTGAGCTGTAGCTTTCTTTTGGTGTGTGTCTCCAGCATCCTTCAGCCTCTAAAATCTCCTTTTCATTTTCATACCCTTCCCCTCTGTTTCTCCCTGTTATGGAGACGTTCACTGTTCCTTTTCCTTCTTCCCACTAGATCTCATTTCTTTGACCCATTTCTCTCTTTTAGCAATCTCCTGATACCCTTCTCTTGATAATGTCTTTTCATCAACAAGCAGTATCTGAACTGCTACATCAGTGCCACAAAAGTTGGGAAGTTTAAGATGTTTAAATGGCGTGTTTTGAATTCTTTTGTCACAGTTTATTTTGTTGATTTTTACTTTAAACTTTTGTCTCCGGAACTGGACTTTTCATGGGGATTTTGGAGGAGAGCAGTGGTGGAAGCAGAGGCAAGTAACCACCATAAAAGAGCTGGAGACAGTTGGCAAACAGCAATCTCAAACCAAGAAAAAACAAACATATTGCTTTCATCCCCTGACACCTTCCACTGCCAGGTGCCTTCAAACAGGCAAGCGTGAGCTTGAGCGGAACACAGCCTTCCTTTGCCTTCAAATGAACAGTAGAAATGACACTCAGAATTTAGACCTATTTCAAAAAGATGCCTTAATAGTGCCATGGAGAGAGAGGGAAGGAGATGCCTTACCTCTTCTCTAATTTACGTTTCCAGTGTATAGGTTGGAGTTATTTATCTCTGCGTATGTCCCTTATAAAGTATGGTAAGGAGGGTATGAACGTGGTGATGAGCACACTGGAAGTTGTGAACTACAACTACGAAAGCCTGTAAAGAAAAACCCTGGGAATCAGTGTTGATATAAACATAGAAAAGGGAAAAGCAAGTCTAAGACTTGTGAAATTTATTGAGGGATATTTACAGATTACTAATATTTCATAATGTAACAGTTAAATAGAAAAATAGAGAAGCTACTTGCTTTCACACACCTGTTAAAATATCAATGAAGAAAGAAAAAAACCCAAACCTGAAGTTCCAATTCCTGGGATTCTTTTTTTCAGTCTTGCTTGAAAAATTAATAATGAAGACAGGAGACTATAATCTCAGTTACAGGGAATATATCTGCTTTCTCACATGATAACATGATAAATCTTAAGAAGATATTTAATCTTCCAAGAATTCTCTTATATTCACAGAAATACAGAAATCTAGGAATTAGCATGTCTTGGCAAGGAAAAGCTCTTCAGCAGGAGCAGAACATCCAAAGGGATCAGAAAGAACTACCAGGTGTCATTAAAATGATTGAGAAGATTTCTTTCCAAAGGAAGCTATAAAAATCAGATGAGTTAGCCTGAAAAAAAACTTGCTGAAGAATCAGAAAACAGAAGAAAGATCTGAGCCAGCCAACCACCTAGCTGACAATTTTTCTGAGAGCCTTCTGACATTTCTTTTCTTGTCTTAGGCCACAGATTTATACAGTTATGCCCGTGGGTGTGTATTTCCATTTTTTTAAAAATAAAACTAAGCCTTATCGCTGTAGACAAATACCAGTCAAACACATAAAAAGATAACATCACAACCTATTTTCTTCTTTTCAAAGCCAGCTCCATGACTCTGAGGGGCTTGCTTCATTATTCTGATTAGAGTTGGGCAATTCTGGGAAATTTAAGCTAACACATTTTAATTAGAGTTCACACAAAGAAAAATATCAGGAAAAGGAAAACTGTTTGTAGCCTGACTTGGCTGGAGATGTGGAAGAATCTGCTTCTAAATAGAGGACAAACATCAAGAAGAACATCTTACATCCCATCCTGAAGAGCATGTCTGCTGATAGCAACAGTGTGTACGTGGGCAGTGAGGTGACGTCTTTAGTAACTGCTAACAACGACAGGGAAGTTAAGAAAGTAGGCCATACATAAAACTGGAAAAGTATATTAAGTCTACTCAGTTCTTTCTAGCTGTTGCCAACCTGTTGGATGGCAGCACTACTGGCAGTCAAAAATACAAGAAACCCATGTAATTTTTTGTGCAACTTTAGCATTACTTCCACAGAGAGATATAAATTAGAGCTAGACGCTTCACATCATTAGAAAGGCGACTAGTTTTTGCTAACTATCAAGTAGAAGAATGCCTAGAGAAGCATAAACTACCTACATACTGCTTTTTTTTTTTTTTTTCTTCATATTTTACTTAAGATTTAGATGCTCTGGTCTGCCTTAAGTGGTCTCATTAGATGATTAATACTTCAGGTAGCTTAAATTCAGTACACTCCATATTCTAATGGCTGCAAAATAAAACTCATCAACAGAGTTAGGCCAGAATAAACTTTCTGACAATGTCCCTCCAAAAGACATTTTAGCATCTGAACTAGATTAGTGTCAGTACTCTCATCATCACCCTGGTGCATTTTCTTCTATTACATGCAACTATATGTCTTGTAAAAAAACCAACCCAAAACAGTGTAAGCAGCAAGACATGTCCTGTGCAAAAATGCTTTTTGTACAAATTTATCTCCAATGCTGGTTCCAGAAGAAAATCGACCTTCAATTTCAATTTACAAAAGTAGCAGCTTCATTTTTCACAAAATAACAGTGTCAATTGCACTTGGGAGGAAAAAGGCATGATTGTAACTTGCTTTTTGAAGCAAGATCAACAGGGAAATGCCAGCTATAACAGATCATGGCAAAATATTGAAACGAACGTGAGAAATACACGGCACTGACACAGCTTGCCTTAGCACCCAGCCTCTGCTCCACTGCTACAGTCACTGTTTTTCTCTTTTACATTTCATGCAGCACTCTTACTCGACTCTCTCAGAGCTACGTGTTTGATGCTGACTTTTGCTAAGCAACCAACTCCACAAACTGTGCGATGCTCATTTCTGGACTAGAACTGTCTTAGGCCAATATGTTTAACATTCTGCTTTCACTTCTGTGTGTTTCCCTTTGCCCCTATATGCCGGCTGTACTGTTCTGATGCACTGTGAAGTGCAGAAGGATAAAGGTGGTAGAAAATTCCCTGTCACAAGGGTTGATAAGTTTGAACAGAAACGAACAAAAGAGTTTTGCCTCCTCTTGGTAGAGACTATACCTGTATTTATGGATCATTCTGTAGGGCACAGGTCGTGACTACAAAAGTACACCCTGAGAGGCTGAAGTTAGAAACATCTCTGATAATGGAATATTATTTTTTTTTCTCTCTTTGTAAAAGAAAGTGCTAATTGCTGGTACCTAAGGTATTAATATTTTTATGAACACTAGAAAGCTTCGAGTGATGACATTTGCTTCCGCTTTTGCTGGTATTTCTGTCGGTTTGGGTTATCAGCAGCTTTACTATTAAATGGCAGCAGCAGTTATTCATAATGCCACAGTTACATCTTTGTATCAGGACAAATATACTCACAGAATTTAACCAGTTTTTAACTTCACACACTCTATTCTACAGCTGACTGCAAAATGCTTCTGAACGATGCTTTAAATCTTGTAACTTATTTTACTTTTGTCAAGTGGAGGTTATAACCAGTAAGCAATCTCTCTGGATCCGTACAGAAAGATTTAAACTACCGTTTATGATATAAAACATTGGGCAATCTCTTGGCAATCTTTTTTCTTCCTTTTTCTACCTCTCTAAATTAAAAAAGATGAATTGGTTTTCCAATCTGTTTCACCACGTAGCTGCACAAACAGTTTTGTGGTAACAAAGGAACATGTGACAGACAGAAAATACCAGACTTCGGCACAGCTGGATATCTGTATTGTGGAACCCAAGATTAATACTGCTTTGAAGTCAGTGCTGCTGAGACCTCAGAGTATCCTTGCCTTCACATGACGTTCCCGGATACAAATGAATTATTTAGTCTTCTTAAAGTTCACCATCTATCTCTGCAGAAATTGAGACTGCACAATTAGAAAACAATTCAGAACCTGCTCACTCAGAATATCCGTCACTGTTTTACAGGGACTTATGCTCCAGACCCTCCACCAGCTCCGCTGCCCTTCTCTGGACACGCTCCAGCACACTAATGTCTTTTTTGTCGTGGGGGACCCAGAACTGAACACAATATTAGTTGAGGTGAGGCCTCCCAGTGCCAAGTACAGGGGGACAATCACTTCCTTAGTGCTGCTGGCCACACTGTTCCTGATGCAGGCCAGGATGCCATTGGCCTTCTTGGCCACCTGGGCACACTGCTGGCTTATATCCAAGTGGCTGATGACCAACATCCATGGGTTCTTTTCCACCAGACAGAACTGGTCCCAGTACTGAGCCCTGGGGTACACCACTTACGACCAGCTGCCAACCGAATTTAACTCTATTGACAACAACCCTTTGGGCCTGGCCAGCCAGCCAGGTTTTTACCTAAAAATGATTATGCCCATCCAGGCCATGAGCAGCAGTTTCTTCAGGAGAATGCTGCGGGTAATGGCATCAAAGACTTTACTAAAGTCTAAGGTCACCGTGTCATAGATGGAGATCAGGTTAGTCAAGCAGGACCTTTCTTTTATAAACCCATGCTGACTGGGCCCAACCACCTGGTTGTCCTGTACTGAGAGGCCTGTAGCTCCCCAAATCCTCCTTCCTGCCCTTCTTGTAGATGGGCATCACATTTGCTAGCTTCCAGTCAAGTGGGACTACACTGGTTAACTAGGACTGCTGAGAGATAACGGGAAGTGGCTTGGTGAGCACTTGTGCCAGTTCCCTCAGTACCCATGGGTGGATCCCATCCATCCCCCATAGACTTGTGTGCGCCTAAGTGGTACAGCAAGTCACTAACCATTTGCCCCTGGATTATGGGGGCTTCATTCTGCTCCCTCTCACTGTCTTTCACCTCAAGGGGGCTGAGTACCTGAAGAACAACTCCTGTTACTATTTAAGATTGAAGAAAATAAGCATTAAGTAGCTCAGCCTTTTCCTCATCCTTTGTCAGTATGTTTTTCACTGCATCCAATGAAGGATGGAGATTCTCCTACTGCCCCTTTTGTTGTTAATGTATTTATATATATCAAAAATCACACATATCTATGTCAAAAAAAGTACATTAAAAACTTTACATCACCTTAAATTTTATGGCCATTTTTTTTTGTCTCTGCTTCATCATTTTAAAAAGAATGAAAGGTAATGAAGTTACTATAGCAGTAATACAGTACTATATACTTTTTTGGTTTTGTCTCCTAAGCAGAAATCTCCCAAGACATGCCTTAACAGCTGGTTGAGAAATTTCTACTTCATATTTTACTCTTTGGACTTGAAACTAGCATAACTGTTACATCAGCCAGAATAAATCAGAGCAAGTCAGAGGCTTAGTCTGAGACCTGAACTGGTTCTTGGCTGCTTCTCAGCATAACTACGTGTGGAAAGTCCTTATGTACGTCTCCTCAGTATTCCAACAAATTTCATATATGTCTCTGGATTAAGCTTTTTAAAACATCAATTATGTTCCTTTTGTAATATTTTCAAAAGCAGCAAATTGTACTAGATACAAGTATTTAATAATTCACTATTACCTTCAGAATAGTATATTTAATAGCATAATACCTAAGAAATAGAATGCATTCTAAATACAGCTTTTTAATAACTTTTAACAGTTATGAAAAATTGCAGTTCAGTAAGTTGTTCTTGTTGTACTGAAGTTTATTTTGTATAAAAACCTAATTAATATTCAATGTTTCACTGATTATTGTTGCATTCAATGATTATCTTTAACCCCTTTTTGCTACAACTGTTGTCGTGGTTTAGTCCCAGTCAACAACTAAGCACCACACAGCAGCTTGGTCACCTCCCCCTTACCCAGTGGTATTGGGGAAAGAATCAGAGGAAAAAGATAACAGAACTTGTAGGTCGAGATAAGAACACTATAATAATTAAAAATAAATTAAATAAAATGAAACAAAATAATGATGCTGATACTACTACTAATATGTAAAGGAAATAATAATAATTAAAATACTACTACTACAAATAATGATAATAATGTATAATGAAAAAGAAAACAACAATGGGAATAAACCCCAAATGATACAACTGCTCACCACCCACTGACCGACACCCAGCCAGTCCCCAAGAAGCGAGAGCAAGAGCGAGCCTGCAAGAGCGAGCCTGCAAGAGCCCAAGGGCAACCTGAGAGGCTGCCAGCCAACTCCCCAAACTTATACACTGAGCATGATGTCTGATGGCATGAAATGCCCCTTTGGTCGGTTTGAGTCAGCAGTCCAGGCTATGTTTCCCTCCAGTTTCTTGGAAAGAAAAAGCTAGGGAACACAAGTGCAGTATCAGGAATTGAAAAAGCCCTGCACTTAATATAAACATTGATTGCCAACTACTAGAAACAATGCAATGTTATCAAAATTCTTGTCAGCACAAATCCATAACATAGTCTCATATGAGCTACTGTGAAGAAAACTAGCTCTACCCCAACAAAAACCAGCACAACTGTAGAACATAATATATATTATGGACGCAACTCACACATAATCATATACTTTATACCGTTGTGTTGGTAAGAAGGGTGTGAGATCATAGCAATTTTTTTTTTTTTTGTAATGAGAAAACTATTAATTGTAATTTCCAGTGCATTAAAAAAAAAAAAAAGGTATACATGAAAACCTAACAAGGTTCCAATTAAGTTTACTGTCTTCTTTGGGTTTTGTGAAATGAAACATATTAAGTTGCAAAATCAGTAAATTAGCATGGATCATTAAAAACAATCTGCTAAATTCCTCCCATCCAAAAGCCATTATTAGCAGCTATTTTGCATTTCAACTAAATTGAAATTTGAGCATTCTGAGTTGGTGGCAACTTCTGCCTTGGTGAGACTATACAACCTAAATGTAGATTTAAAACAAAAAAACCCAAAACAAAACAAAACAAAAAAAGGTACCAAGAACTGCTTAGGTATTAAATAGGTAACCACTTTTAGTCACGTACCTACATCCTGGAAAAATCCTTTGAGTCTTTTGTTGGAGCAAGACACACATTTCTGATGAGCAAAATAAAATCTAGTCCATTAAACATTTTTGTGTCAGCCATGCTTAGCAAAAAATCTTTGACTGCAGCTATGCTACTGAAATTTAAGTTGTGCCATGTATCATTTCAATTAGATAAAGATTTGAAGAGTAGCTAAGCCTTTTTTTTTTTTTCTTTTCAATCTTGACTGGTTACATGCTGGCTGTGCCAACAGAATGGATAATGGAAGAGAAATCCTTCCTAAGAAAAAACCAAACAAAACCCCCAAAACCAACCAACCAAAACATACACACAACCCCCCCCCCACCACCAAACAAACAAACAAAAAGCCACCACCCCCCACAACAAAACCCAAAAAAACCCAAACAAAAAATCAAACACAAAACCAAAAACCAAACCCCACAAAAACAA
Source organism: Rhynochetos jubatus (assembly GCA_027574665.1). Lineage (NCBI taxonomy): Eukaryota > Metazoa > Chordata > Aves > Eurypygiformes > Rhynochetidae > Rhynochetos > Rhynochetos jubatus. Next base: position 41,325,685 of record CM050650.1, read on the forward strand.
ACAATCAAAAAACCCACCAAAAAAAAAAACAAAACACCCCACACACCCCAAAACCCCAGATCATACTGATTAGTTTCCAGTTTCTATTTGCTGTCAGGAAGGTGTGAGGACAGAGTGCCCTAACCAAGAGTTGACAGAGAATAACTCCTTAAAACCAGACAGACAATGGAATTTTCATATCTAATAGAAATTGAAGGCTTAGTTTGAAAACACTTCATTATTTACACTTTTCTGTATGGGTGAAGAATTTACTAACTCTGTCCTTCACACTTATCTCTGACTTTCCATGTACTGGTGGTTATATTTCAAGCTCTTCATACTATTCTAATATGTCTTCATGTGTAAATGTATTGCAAGGTTACATATCTCTGACAATGTGCAAATCCCTATTAATTATGAGAAAGCTCCAAGATGTGAAGAATTTCCCAACAGTAATCTCAGCAAAGAGGAAACTCTGCAAAAGAGAATTATCCAAAGATCACTGCCATCCAAAACACTTCCTAGAATAAATTTTCCAGTTTGTTAGAGCTGGGGAAAAACTCGAAGCTGTAAGAGCTTAAATACCCAAAAGCATCATTCCCCATGTTGACATTGTTTTGCTGTTGACATCCTTCCCCAAACTCTTAAGGGAGGCACCTGACCAATTACCACAGTGCTCCGGTTTGGTTGTGCAAGAGGAAAACCAGACACGATGGAAGAGCCGTGAGTTTGAGGAACGGCTGTAGAAGTGAATTATCTATTTGAAAACACAGTAGGTGGGATTATCCCTTTGATAGGATGTACACAGTGCTCTCAGCACACCTCTGGACTGAAGAAGTATTTCTTTGAAATGACAGCTCCTTCTATCTTTTTGAACTTTAGATGAACTGTAGCAGAGAATTCATGTATTTTATATCTCTTTTTATATATACACATAGGATGTAAAGATACCGTAAATGTTACCGTATAAATCAGATGGCACCACCTGTCATCTTTAATGCCAGCACTCCTTTTCCGAAACACAGTAATGTGCTTGAGAACGACAGACGATGACTTACATGTACTTTGCCCCTTCCTCTTTTCTCCCCTTTCCACTCACTTTAGTTTTATTACCATTAGCCAGAAAGTGCGCCCTAATAAAACTTAGCTAAACTGCGCTTCATGTGCTGCCCAACTTTTAGCAAAACCAGCAGGAGCCCCTGTGGTGAGTCAGTGGAGTAAAGAAAGTGCTGGGGAAGAATCAGCAGATGAGAAGCCCTGGGACACCAGAGCAGTCCCCACTTCTGCTGCAGCCACGCCAGAGCAAATTAATCATGCGGTGAGACACTACAGTTTACTTTTTAATCTCTTTACATTAGTAACACCTCACTGTCACAACCACTGCTGACTACAATGAACTAACATGAAAGGCTCTGCAGTAGATATTGTATACTTACACCTAACAGCGAGATATGACATGTTAATACTCTTAACATATATATAAAAAAAGTCTTCACTCAGAAGGCAAAAAGACGGAATATAAATTCATATCAGCTTCAGGGAAGGCAGTGAGTTTACACCATCTCAAGAGTTCAAAAGGAAGAGTTTGGAATCTCGCCTGGATATTTTTGAGACTGAAATTTGCTCTGGCTAATATCAGACCAGTGTAAATTCCGAGGAAGCCCACTGAATAAATATATATATCAACATATCACAGAACCTATTTCAGGATCTTTCTGGACTGCCTATAAAGACACAAATGAAAATACTAACAGGTTTTCAACATAAGTTAAGGGTGTTTTGGTAATATTATTTAGCATGTCATAGCTAAATGTCATCTTTAGTTCATAGAAATGTCATCTAATTAGTTCATAGAAATACTTGCTGTAAAATTTCAGCAGCCTTAAAATTTTAGAAAGGTCAGAACTGATAATCAGAAGCACATTTATTCTGTCTGCCCCTGCTCACAGTCATTCTGCAAAAATATCACATAAAGAATGTTGTCTTTGATCTGTAATGTATAGAAGATGCCCCTGCAACAATGTTTTACACAGACATGTGTTCATCAGTCCTCAGTGGCGAGATTCACATTATTCCAACTAAAACTTAGAAAGGTAAAAAGCACCAACCAATTTCACACTCCTGATTCACTATCCTACTTACTCAGTATCTTTCTTAGAAATGAGACAAAAAAAATCACCATAGCTTCTACAGAGTTACTTCCTCTAAAGAATTTTGACTTCTTTCTTTTCCAAATACCTAGCATTTTTTTCAAATAAAGTAAAATTTAGATCATAGAAGCAAGCGATTAGCTGAATTTTAACTGCCTTGTCAAGTCCTCTTATTTAGCATCACAGAATCATAAATTGGTTTGGGTTGGAAGGGACCTTAAAGATCACCTAGTTCCAACCCCCCTGCCATGGACAGGGACACCTGCCACTAGACCAGGTTGCTCAAAGCCTCATCCAGCCTGGCCTTGAACCCTTCCAGGGATGGGGCACCCACAGCTTCTCTGGGCAACCTGTTCCAGTGCCTCACCACCCTCTCCGGGAAGAATTTCTTCCTGATATCTAATCTAAATCTCCCTGCTTTCAATTTAAGGCCATTGTCCCTTGTCCTATTTACATATAATACATTTAAACACTGCAGGAAATACATTTAAACACTGCAGGATTTGCCTTTTTTTTTTTTTTTTCATTTTAAACCTGTAGTCTGAAAATAAGCCCAGAGTGTGGAGTTGCATCCCAGCAATGCAGCCTTAGCAAATCTGATAAACAGGTCAGAAAGCATGACAACAAATATTTTTAATCCTACATATTTTACATCAAAACTCCAATAAGAGGTTTTATATTCTTTAATCCTGCGTATATCAAAACTTAGATAAGAGGTTTTGTTGTCTCAAAATAGATACAGATGCCTCAAGACTGATTACGATTTTTATTTCTTTTAAAACAAGACTTGAAACAATTGCTCCCATAATCGGTTTTCAGATGAAATAAATCCAAAATTTGAAACCAAAGCCAATGGAAAAAGGGAATGAGAGAACATTTAAGATTTCACAGTGTCTCGTAATTTTTTTGTTTGTTTGTTTCCAGATAACACTAATCTGAAGCCCCAAAAATAAAGACTGTGAATCCTACAGATGTTTTAAATTAGCTGCAGTATACTTCTAAAATTAAAGGCTTCATAATGGGACATTCTTAATATTAACATGGAATTAATTAATCAATCAAAAAACAATTACATAATATTTTGTTTTCTATACCAAATTCAATTTTGAAAGTCATTTAACAAAGAGCAGAGGGGTTGGAGACAGAGAAAAGCTAATTCTGCTCTCTGCTACACTGGCGTGCAACAAAATATTGCAGAGCATTAGAAAAGAAAAAACACCATCACCAAAACAAGAAGTAAATATGCCTAGATTAATTTGTTTGGTTCAGGTTTTGTTTCTTTGCTTTGTTTTGTTATTTTAATCTCTGTATGTCACATGCTGATTACCACCTAGAAATACTGAAAACATGTTGAATTTGGTTCTGGACTAACTACAGGCCAAAATCAAGGACTGTAGACCCATGTCAAGTGTTTTCTACTGCATTGTCAAGTGAAGAGATTCAAAGTCACAAGTGAAGCATTTTGAGAAAGAGGTTACAGTGAATGAAAGCACATGAAATACACAGAATCTCCTAAGTCCTCTACTTAAAATTTTTCTTCAAACGGCATTTTTCTTCCAGTTTAGTTTCACCACAGGCATCTACTTTGTACACACCAAGATAGCTTTGCAACACAGACAAGACTACAGCTCAGGAGACTGGCTCCTAAGGTGCACTCTTGAACTAAACTAAAACTCTCCAACTAGAGAGTTAGTAAAACTAGACCAACAGACACAGAAAGGGCACAGTTTGTTTCTGTCAACCACCCTCCTCCTACAATTATTCTTGGGTTATGGAAAATATAAGCAAGATACCTGTATATACAGTCATATTTGACAGTCATTATAGGAGTGTGTGACATTTAATATTTGCTTTTGACTCTCCTGAACCACAGAGTCAAAATCTTTGCTGCTATGTGACTATAAGAATATAATTTATATTTGTATAAACTTGCCCACTGAAAGCTACTTGAGGAACACTGAGAAAAGACCGATATCCCACTTCAACTGAAGACAGTTCAGCTGAAACAGGGATTCCTTTTTGGCAAGACAGCACATTTATGTTCTGTCTTCTTTATTTCTTTCTGAAACTTGGAAGAAAAAATAAACAAAATATTCTAAGCTAAAAAGACAGAATCTGTGTGTCTTGTTTTAGTGGTGTGCATCCTTTGACAAAAAAATGGCCATGCACCTCTGTAGGTGCATGAAAAAATCTGACATGTCTCCTGTCCGTGTTTTGTTAATGCCTCTTATGCAAGATAAGTTTTTAAGAATTAGGCAGATTTTCAGGTTTTATTCACATTGTGATTCTCATGGAGACACCGGCTCATACAGACTGAAGTTACAAGGTAGGATATTGATGGCCTAAAACCTTGGAGCAGGGGAAAAAAACCCCAAACCACAAAGAAGATAGACTTAAAATTTAATTACTACAAATTAATTTTGATCCTTCAACTAAGTAGGACAGCGATGCTTGATTTTTCTCTTGAAGAAAGAGGTACTAAACCGCAGCTATACCGTTTTGGAAGAGGCAAGATCCCCTGAATCTGTAACAGCAAACCCATTGTCTCTGGATTCCAAAAGAAGGCAACTGTAAAAACAGCCTGGTAGTCTGTCAGGATGCCCGTGCTAAACGTGTTCATTATGGACACATAGGCTGAATATGTTAAACACAGATTGAAGTTTCTCTGTTCATTTTTTTGTACAAGCAGCACTCGATCCTCATTCCCGTATTTTCCCCTCTCTCATCCTTCTTGTCTTCTGCTTAAATTGAGCAGACAAGCTTGACAAGCTTAGCTGAACTCTGAAGTGATATAATTGCTGTGATAGGCTAAAATGCAGTAAGCAGCCTTGCTTCCGGCCATGAAGCCTAAGGATAAGTGACCAAACTATATTAAAGTCAGCTCAGACGCAGGAGGCCTTCAGGAGCACAAAAGCTAAAGCACATTCTCTTGTAACTGATAGCCTGCACACCGTATTTCACTCCTCTGTATGAGAAGCAAACTTTGGAGATGGACCTCTCCTTTCCATCCCCTCATACTTTCACATATTTTCCCAAATGCTTTGTACACTTGGGAGAATAATTTTGAACAGCCAGCGAGATTAAAGTCTGTATGGAAAACCTATAAAGAAAAAATGCTGATACCAACAGGCATTTTTTCCCTCAGGAGATAATACTTTCTGATAAAATTACTGCACATAAATAAGGAAAGGAAAATTTTAACTTCTGAATGTCAAGAATCTATTTTTTCTTGTTTTCCTTTTCTATTTTCATATACCATTAACATAAATGAGAGTTATCTACATATAAGGATGCCCACTTCCTACACACACTCAAACCTGCTTCACGATAAAGAGTCATGAGCTTTCTTATTTAGAAAAATGATTCTAATAGAATATTGAACTTTCTAGCTCCACACAATTTTCTTATGGGGCATGAGAGGAGCTGAGTGACTGATTAGCAAACGAGATAAGGGAACATGCCAGGCCTTTTGACCTAAGATGAGAAAAGGAAGAGAACGTTTTTTGTAGGCACGTGAAAAGGAATACAGCTGCTTTGTTTTAGACTAACAGGACACATACTTTTAATTGTTCTTTTTCTCCCTTTGTAATAATCTCCTAATCCAAAGACTTATTATATCCTTATAAGGTTTATAAATTATATACATATAAATATGTATATTATGTATAATAAATTATAATTATAAAGCTATAGTCTATATTTACATTAAAAACACCCTTTATATTTTATATATAAGATAAAAATAATACATATACAAGTGGAGTAGAAATTAAAGTTAAAAGTATAATATTTATGGCAGATTCTTGCAGTTTCTACTACTTGCTAAAAGTTGTCAAATGAAAGTATGGGGAGGGGTTTTTTGGTTGTGTTTTGGGTTTTTTTTAAGAATTATATGAATACAATTAATGATTTACTACCGCTGGTTAGTTAATGCAATGCTATAAAAATTTTGAGGGTAAATACTGTATGCAACTATAACTAGTTATTTACTACATATCTAAATATATTTTCTATAGGACTTGTAAATATGTACATATATCTAAATATAATTTTACAATTTCTTTAAGGAAAAGCTCCACTGAACTTGGTGTGATAAAAGAACAAAAAACACCTAAAATTTTTCAATAAAAAGGACATGGAAATGTATGTGACAAAAGCAAGAATTTATAGCAGGGTCAAATGTAAGGAAAACACAGGTAACCCCTCCTCTGCAGCTCAGAATAACGTTTCTCCAAATGAGAAAACCTTGTATTATAGCTGTTCATATGGACTGCTGAAAGTCACAGGCTCAGTGATGACAGCCACTAAAGGACTAAAAAGTCTAGATAAGAGTAGTTGTTCTGGAGAGCAATCCTCTGCGTGTCCTTTGCCCTGGCATAAATAACCGTGCAATCTTAGAGTACAGTCTCCCCTTTCTTCTGCCCTTACCAGTTGTCCTGCTCTTGCATAACCATGATGGGCACCTCAGCAACAATGAGAGGGGCAGAGAAACTTTATCAGAGGTGGAGAACAACACGAAGGGCAAAACAGATTTTAAAAAGGAATCTAATGAAAGGTCAGAAGAAAAAAACTTGCACGTTGTTTGTTGTTTGGTTTGGGGTTTTTTTCCTAAGGAAACAAACAAGACCAAAACCATCAAGACTATTCACATTAATTAAGTCACAGTGTGATAAAAGTGAATATCCTGAAACAATGCATCTCAAGAATTCTCCAGGACTAAAGAGGTTTGAAATACTTTGCTCTACAATAAGACATCATTCTCTTTACCTACTTTCACACAGGTTTCTGTTACCTCAGAATCACTTCATTGCATTTTTCTTTCTTCACTCACACCGAATTGATGCTGATTGTACTGACTACTCCTGAGTTCGCTTACTTCAGTCATAGGTTAGATAATCTTGCCAATCAGGCAAGACTGAAAAGTTTGTTTCTGGCAACACAAAGTTCTCCAAACATCTTATCTGTACCAAAAAAAAAAAAAAAAAAGATTACTTTCTTTTGACATTTAAGAAACAAACAAGTTGAAAGAGAAAGACTTCTCTGTGAACCAATAATTCTTGTTAAACATGGTGAGGACCTCTAAAGATAGCACAAATATTGAAAATATCCTACATAAAGGTATCTTTTCAGCAGTTTGACAGAAGTTTGTAGAAGACATAACATTACTGAAAGTTGCAATCTCACTCCCATTTCCTCTATACATCACTCTCACAGGTATTTCATGAGGTATAAGGCTGTATGTGCAAAAATATTAGAAGTGGGAAGAAGCCTCAGTACTGTAGCATTAATCAGTAGTGACATGTCTTATACATAGCACCTCACCGTTAAAACATTATTGCTCTATTTTTGTGATGCTTCTAGATTTGGAATTTGGTCAACTTATTCTTTCAAACCAACTGCTAAAGTAGACATGAGTTCATATAATGGTATTTCTACAAGTAACTGTTATGGAATTACTATAATTGGGGTTAACTGTGATTTTCATCTCAAGATGAACCTTTCATGGAAACCGAAGTGATGTTACAACCCGTCTATCAATAAAAACTATAAAAGCAACCTCTGGTGTGCAATTCAAGGTATTAGGCTTATATGATTTTTCCATTAAGGACACTTTGTAACTAAATAATATCCAGCAGTTTATATATACTTTCAAAAATACAATTCTATGTTCAAATTAAGTTCTTATCATCCACAGTTAAAAAATTCATTATTGAAAACTATCCCAAAGTATTTTGAAATAAATATTTATGTTGACAGAATTAAAGGCTTTTTCTAATCCATTCTATCCTTGTATTTTGTAGAAAACACTGTTATTTTAGTCAACAGACTAAATTTGCCAGATAAACCTAACCAAAATAGTGAATTTTTAATAAAAATATAATATGACTAATACAAAACAAACATTCCTTCCAAGGAAAAATCTCCAACCAATCTTAGTCACTAAATTCAAAAGAAAAGCTTTCCAAAATTCCTTAATGCAGAAAACTGTAGATACTAAAATTAAAAGGCAACATACTCACTACAGCTTATTAATAAAACTCATCAAAAACCACTCAAGCAGCATATAGTCTCATCTCATGATGTTTTAGTAAAGGGAATAAGCTCTCAATACTGGTTTTCGGTGTTTGCTTTTGTTAAAGACAATGTGCTAAGTTACTAGTGGGGATCCCACTGTACAGTACAATTTAAGTACACAATTATATTCTATATAGGCAGTAGCACTTCCTTGAACTGATTACATGAAGTTGAACCATCAAGCCTCTTTCTAACCTATCAACTTCAAATTTTTGGTTAAAACGCTCAGTAAACAGCAAAGGAAGTGGCCACTTACTAACAAGTATAAACTCCTCTGTAATTCCTTAAATACCTTAAATATTTTTGGCTTTGCCATCAATTACCATTGTAGACCTCTCTTACTTCTATGTTTATTCAAAGTACACTGGAAGTACAGTGTCTTTTCAGGGTGAGAACAAGGGCAAAGACCTATCCCAAGAGAAGAGTAAAGGGTAGGATTCTCAAAGACATTTTACCACTACCGCTGCTACATTCCTTTTTCTCCTGGCCACTTCCATGCCTTATTTGTTCTCCTGTATGCTGTCCTCTTCCCCTTTTGCTCTGCCTTCTGGGCATGTTTTTTTTTTATTCTCTTACCATCCTTCCCTCAAGCTCTACTTCAGTGGCCACACAAAAAATGGAAGGAAGGAAGGAAAAAAATAAACTTTCTTCTACAACTTTAGTTGACACAAAGTTTACGGAACCATAAAGGTCTTCAAAACCTCTGAGACAAGTCACTCAGGCCAGCAAAAGTAAAACCAACTGATGGTCATAAGTGGTATGCACCCACATACGTATTGATTACAGCACAGATAGAGGAGGGTCTTGCAGGTATTAGATTAAAGTAACTTGCCTCTCAGTATTGAGGTTAGGAACACAAAAGGCATTACTTCTTTCACAATGTAGCAATTGTTCTTGCGCTTGAAAATCAGTTCTGCCTCTACAGCTTTTGCCATGATTTTCTCATCACTTGATGTGTATGAATTACTACTACGAAGCATTTTCTGGGTCTTGGAGGGCCAAAATCCTTGAAGCTCGCAGCAAACCCACAGTATTGTATTTGACTTTTCTAAATGACAAAATACAGAAATGCTGACAATTATCCATCTATTTTTCTCCCTGTATTTCCCCCTGGCTATTTACTAAGTGGACAGATGGATGCTGTTCAATAGCTCACTTACCCTCTGTCATTACTCCCATAGAACAGATTATGGGTACACAGTACTAATGAGACCCTCAGAACAAAATATTAAATGTCAGTCACCCTTGGAAACACATAGGAAATTAAAACTAATTTTATATGTACACCACAGAATTACAAATTGATTTTGACACAACCAGAGTAAGATAAAAAGCCTGTAACAAAAAGCAGGAGGATCTGGACTTTATAATCAAATAAAACACAGATGCACGTTAGAAAAAATAATCCAGCTTGGTGACTCAGCTACATCTCACAGATACTATTATGATGAATGAAGATGTCTGCTGGATCAGTACAAAGTTCGTACTCAGACACCCTCCCAAATCAAATTAGAAGTCAAAACAATAGGAAGGCACCTCAGAATAGCCCATAGCCTGATGATCATGACTAGCACTGATACTACAGTGAGATGCTTTGATTTCACTACATCCTTTTACGTTTACCTTCCTCCTTTCTGCCCCACTCTAGCATGAGGAGCATCCTTCCACCTCCTGCTGTCCTGAGAGCCTCTTGGGCCTGATGTCATTGGTAGTGCTCAAGGCCAGGCTAGATTAGGCTTTGAGCAACCTGATCTAATTGCAGATGTCCCTGCTCAAGGCAGGGGTTAGGCTAGATGAACTTTAAATGATTCTTCCAACCCAAACAATTCCATAATTCCTGTGAGGGTGCCAGATCACTGGAACAGGCTGCCCAGAGAGGGGGGGAGTCTCCTTCCCTGGAGACTTTCCAAAGCCGCCTGGACTTGTTCCTGTGTGGTCTGCTCTAGGTGATCCTGCTCTGGCAGTGGGGTTGGACAAGAGGATCTCTAGAGGTCCCTTCCAACCCCTAACACTCTGTGAGTCTGTAAGAACACGGGATATGCTGGGGCAGGTTGCAAGGAGCTCCTACGTACACCAATACATTGCCTGCACTTAGAAATATTTGGCCTTCCACATAACAAATAAACATTCAGTGTGCTAGACAGAGCCCTGAAGGGAGCCACTAAACTCTCTGACTAGCATCATCACCAAGTAGATGTTACAGTACACTTTTCTTGTAACAAAACAGAAGGCAGAGAACTGCTTGTATACTTAGTACAACCAAATGTGCTTGGGGACAGATTCTCCACTTCACTACCCCAGAATGACACTGATATGACTCCACCAAAGTAAGTCTCTGTTAAATAGAGATGTAGATGGTTAACATTCAGCCTTGTCACCCTGTATTTCTTTTATGGAGCTACTGGTGGGTGATCTAACACGAAAATTCAATCTTTCCCATCAAGGCAGCACAAACACTACCAGAATCCCAGTAAGACTCATTTTGATAGTTTAATGGGACTTCTTCGGCTTTCACACCTTACGCTATCACTGTTCAAAAGAGCATTTCACTGGGAATGCATGTATGTCTGCACAGCCAGACAAAGGTCAGGAAAACCTGCTGGTTATTCGGAAATATTTTAAGCCACTTCCTCACCCTTTCTAAAGAGGAGGAAAAATTTTAGTAGATCACTTTCCCTGAAGTGAAAAAGTATTAATCACAGAATCGTTTAGGTTGGAAGGGACCATAAGGTCATCTAGTTCCAATGCCCCTGCCATGGGCAGGGACACCTTACACTAGGTCTAGTTGCTCAACGCCTCATCCAGCCTGTCTTTAAACACATTAATGATCATAACATGTACAAAATGAGGGCTTCTTAAAGAAAAGAAAGGAATAGAAGATCAATTACTTCAAAGACCATGCAGTGCTTTAATTAGAGTTCTCCCTCTGATCAGCTAAAGTGATAGAATCGAGCTATGATACCATGATAGAAATGGATAATTTGAAAATGGCTACAGTTTCGGTATCAAAGCAGGAACTGTAGGATTCCTTCCCTTTCCCAGACACAGCTTGGAACAGGCAGACCTGCGATAAAATCATCACCTGTGTTCAATGTAGGCAATTTAATCTTATATTACCCCCTATGAAATTATGAACTATTTTCTAAAGATTGCAACATGTTGTGCTAAAGCACACACAACTAAATGTGAAATGCTATCAGTCACTGACTTTTCAGCATTCAAACTCCAGGTGTAAAGGGAAGGGAAGATGAAGAGGGACCATAACAGTAAACATCTTGCAGCCTCTAGAAATCACTGCAAAAACGTAGTTTTCAAATATTTCCAACTACTGTTAATCTGTTCAGCATGTTTCTAATTAAAACCTTCCCAGCAACCCAAAACCCACATGTGCTTGAGTGAATTAGTACAAAAGACAAAATTATATGAGATCAAACCATCAAACCATAGAAATACCTGATTTTCAGCTTCTTCAGACTCATAATTTCTCTCCTGAGGCATGAACATTTCTCTTTCTAAAAACTGGCACTCTCAAGGTTTCCTTTGCACAGCTCACACTTTCAGAACAAAGTAGCACATTACTGGCCTTCTATTCCTTTCCTGCAACACTCTCCTTAAATATTTGGAGTCCAGGACATCAAAGGGATCTGTCATTCCCTCACGCTAACCCTGACTACCGAACACATTAGGAAAGCTCTCATCTTTTCAAAAACTTGCCCCATGTGATGTGTTTGGGTTTCTATCCAGCAGCATTTTATTGAAAGTGCTTCAACACTTACTTTTCAGCTTCCAGGGAAAAAAGAAAGAAAGAGAAAAGAGAAAAGAAAAAAAAAAAAAAAACAAGACAAAAGGGGAAAAAAAGCCCAACTTAGAAGTGTTCTTAGTCTCCCGGGCTTTGGATACCCCTGTCTCCAGAGAGAGATCAGAGGCTACACCGACATCAGTAGAGTGATGTGGCACACGACAGCTGGTGCGATGCGGGGGAGCAGCCTGTGCTGGGAGCAGAGCACGTGCAGGCATCACAGGGCTTCCACTTCACTCCGGTCCCCGTCCCCCAGGGCTCAATGTGCAGCTCACAGAAGCCCAGGAACCTGCCTCCCCAGAAGCTTCTACTCTCATTCAGGAAAGCACATGCTGCGAGCTCTCCCCACAGCCACAAAGCAACACCCTCTAAGATTCATCCCAAGAGGAGGCAGTTCTTTGAAAACACTTATGTTAAGGTCTAAGAGCATTTTTTCAGAGCTGTGAATGGGGATGAACCCTGTCTACATAAATAAACTCAGTCACGAGCACTAACAGTAAGGAGATGTCCATTTGAGAGAGGAGTTTGAGTTTGGGGAATTTTAAAAGGAAGGACTCTTCCCTTCCCCAGCACACATGCTCCCTCCTGCCATGCCAACTGGCTGAGAGGAGCCCACGCAGCCTAATCTAAACAAGGCACAAGTCAGCATTTATGTCCCTGAGCACAGAGACTACAATGCTTCAAACCAACTGCTTTGATTCTTGATTCTTGTTCTTCAAAGAGAATGCTTTATTACATGTCTAAGGGAATACCCTCTACAGTGGCTAATTCAATTAGTTATTATAAAATATATGTAAATAGCTCAATACAGGTATATTATAAGAAACAGGAGCGATTTCCCCACACAGATACACATATTTCCACAGTTCCATGAGAGCTGCTCTTTATGACGGTGAAAAAAAATTTTTAGATCACATTTTAAATGTCTATTGTGCTTCAAAAGTCTGCTTATCTGCATAAAAATATATTTACATTGGATGAAGCTTTTCTCCTTTAAGCCAAAAATTAGAAGTTAGAGGCAATAACCCTAGTTCCCTAACCTCTTTGAGGAGATACAATAAACTTTCTTCTCAAACAAACAAATCCCACTCATAATGGTTTAAATTACCTATTAAAAGGCTGGTGATTGCCTGAAATGGAACAGAAAGCTTTATCTTGTACTACTTTGCATATTTAACAACACCCCATAAGCATTAATTCTCAAAAGAAAAGTCTAAGGAACCTAATAGAGAATTTCTACTACGGCTAAGGAAAAGTACAAGGAAGATGCAATATCACTGTCCCAGGACAGAGAATAAGTCTGGATACAAACCCTGGCTTAAAATTCATCCTTTGCCTCTCAGCTGCATGGGACCAGCCACGATTTGCAGCCCAGCAATGACCACTTCACCTCCGGAGGCTCTGCAGTCCCTGCCTAGGGCAGCAACACTCTGCCTCTCTGCCCCAAAGCCCCTGGGGATGCCTTCCCTCAGGGGCACCCCAGCCCATGCTAGGTGTGATGTGCTCAAGGTATCCAGGAGAAGGTAAGGGAGCCTAAAGAAAAGGAAGGGGGGTGTGTGGAGAACAGCCAAAGGTAATCATGCCTCCTTGTTCTCTTTTGCCTGCAAGATGGATAGGTGCCCCAGTAATTCATTACCAGGTCCCCAGTGAGATCTTCAAGAAAAATGTGCCTAGAGAGCCTGCTGTGCCTCCTGTTGTAACGAGTTCAATTCCATGCAACTAAAACGTAAGTTCAGTCTCAGGGCTTCAGCAAGGCTTGAAGAAATGAGGGCACATTGCTTCCAGTGACTGGTTTTGAAACATGACAGAGAGCACTGGGAAACATGAGCTATAATGAAAATGAAAAATGAGTTATACTAACCCACCTACTGTTTTTGACCTGAAATGAGAGAGCAGATTCAGTGATATGGACTTGCCACATAAGCTTAATTTTGGTACTGTGTGTATGGGTAGTTTCTCTAGAGAAATTATTCTCACTGTATAGGCAATCAAAAGAGAACAAGCATCTAAATTTATATAGTTAACTAGATCGTCCTCACACTCTTCGGTCAGCCCAACCTTCTATGTTCAATAAAAAATAAGATTAAGGGGCAAAGTGATTGGTTTGTAAGGTTTCTTCTTACAAAGAAATTACAGTCTTCCAGTCTCAATGACAGAATTTAGCACAGACATGGTATGCAAGGTGGTTTGTGTCTTCAAAGAAGTTGGACAACATGATGCTTCATTAAAATTCATACGGATTCTCCACCACCAAGTTTAAAAATCAAAATTGGCTAGGATAGGGAGGGTGTAGAATAGAAGTGGTGAAAATATTTCTGGTTCAACTGAGCATGTTGCTACAGCCTGAGTATTTGTATGATTTCAATGCTTTCTCCTGGCTCCAATCTATGAATGATCCTCATAGAATCATTATAGAATCACAGAATGGTTTGGGTTGGAAGGTACCTTAAAGATCATCTAATCCCAACACCGCTTTCACTAGACCAGGTTGCTCAAAGCCTCATCCAGCCTGGCCTTGAAGAAAGCCAGGGATGAGGCATCCACAGCTTCTCTGGGCAACCCTGTACCACTGCTTCACAACCCTCTCCAGGAAGAATTTCCTCCTTATATCTAAATCTAAATCTCCCCGCTTTCAGTTTAAACCCGTTATCCCTTGTCCTGTCACTACAGGCCCTTGTAAAAAGCCCCTTCCGCAGCTTCCTTGTAGGCCACTTCAGGTACTGGAAAGTGCTATAAGGTCTCCCTGGAGCCTTCTCTTCTCCAGGCTGAACAAGCCCAATTCTCTCAGCCTGTCCCCATAGCAGAGGTGTTCCAGCCCTCTGAGCATCTTTGTGGCCTCCTTTGGACTCACTCCAACCAGTCGATAACTTTCTTATGTTCGGGTCCCCAGAGCTGGGCACAGTACTCCTGGTGGGGTTCATTTAGAATGAAAACAGGGATATTTTATAAATACAACAGGACTTTTGAGTGATGCATTACTTTTCAGTCTGTAAGAAGATACCAGAATGAAACCTGGGTCTATGGAAGCAAACAGAAAATCTGTCCCACCTTCCTAGGTGAGAAGACCCTGTCCTATGCTCGTTATTCTGATCTTCCAAAAGTCATAATGGGCCTGAGAAATACACTGGTGAAAAAGTACAGAAGATATTGAGAAGGTTGATTATTAATGTTAAATGACTAATCTCAGAGGTACCTAAGCATACACATCTTATGTCTTTGAGATTGCTGTCCATCCTCCAAGTTGTGACTGTCTTGAGAAATAATACACCAAAATTTTCTCTTTAGGCAACAGCAGTTAATTACAACACTGAACTGTTCAAAGTATCACATCTCCAATCCTGAAATGAGTGCACAGATAAGTCAATAAAATGGTGGATCATATTAATAATTTATTACAGTGATAATTATACAGGAAATAAAAGGGACAAAGAAGGCCATCATCTACTTGCATCATTTCTGAACACAGAGAAGTATTGTGTGCCTCACTGAGGTTCTTAATGCTGCCTATGAAACACTGGCCTGTAACTATGCAGAACACCTTATAGAACTATTAGCACAGCCCATAAAATACTGAGAGACTAGTTACTTATTAAAGGTCTGAACATCAGGGGGGGAAATTGAAACTATAGAAGTTTTAGTTGAGCTGAAAAAATAAAGTTTTGGGTTAAAAAAACAAACCAACCAACCACACAAAACCCCCCTAAACAAACAAACAAAATGCCAAAAAAACCAAACAAACAAAAACCCCAAAGAAACAAGAAAACCCACACCTTGTACAATACTGATATGATGGAAGACAAAATCAACTCAAAGTCTAATGCATAACTGCCTAAAAAGTAATGTTAAAAACTCCACTATAATACAATAGGCAATGCTTTAAATGGAAAAAAATATATATATTTTTTCAAAAGTCACTCAAAACCATTATTTCAAGAAAGATCTAGGACCAGTGTGTCTGGATGTCTGAATAAATGGTCACAAAGATTGTTCTAGATCTATCCTATAGGATACTCCTTTCTCTACCTACATTACAATAAAAATATCTGTGCTTTGGCACAGCTCTGCAAGTATCTGGAGTGGAGAATGAAAGTCATGGATGGCATCCAGCTAAAAGTCAGTTTGGATGTCACAGCCTGTAGACAAGTGCCTGGGTGCCACTGCAACATTGACAAGGTGCCCGGATTAATAGACTAGACACCAGAAATCAATCAATGGCTTCGGTGACAAGAAAGGCAAAGGTCTCAGCGGGGAAAGGGTGTGAAAGTTGATGCACAGGCTATAGGAGAACAGCCACTGCCCGTTTTCAAAGGAAGCTGTTTCTGAAAGAGGGAGGGATGGTGCTCAGCTGCCTGGCATACACTTTTCATCTCTGGGATTCCAGAGAGAGCCTGTAGAAGATCAGAGCTAGGCTTAGAAATAAGTTACACACACAAACACGAAAAGGAAAGGAAAAACTGTCATGAAAGAGATTATTTGTTTTCTAATATCATGTACAAAAGCTGGAGCAGGAACACTGAACAGGAGTTAAAAGACAAATTTTGCTTTTGATTGTTAAGTGCGTGGTTGCAAGATTGCCTTTGACTGATGGACTGCAGCAGTGGTGAGGGATAAGAAAAGGATGGGAGAGAACATCGCTTGTACCAGTCAGTCCAACCCTTCAGAGGCAGAAGGGCAAAGGGGCTACTGTTTTCTGCTACGAGAATGTGAAAAGCAGGCTCCAGGCTTCACTCTGAGCCTGCCTTTATTTGCTGCAGCTCCCCTACCCTCTCCCACATACCTTCAGCACATTGCACCAAGCAGCTCTGCTGGGCTGCTGCTGAGGGAAGGCATCTCCAGGGGCTGTGGGGGATAGAAGCAGTGAGCGACCCGGGGCAGTGTGTTGCAGCTCAAGGCAGGGACTGTAGAGCCTCAGAAGGTGAAGTGCTCATGACTGGGCTGCACACTGTGGCTGGCCCCGTGCAGTTCAGCAGGGGAGTGGTGGTGGGGGTGATGAATTTTAAGCCAGAGTTTGTATTCAATCTTCCTCCCTGTCCTGGGACAGTGGTTTTTCATCTGCCTCAGTTTCCTTTGCTCTACAGCAGACATGGTCTATTAAGTCCCTCCAACTTTTCTTTTGAGAATTATTATTATGGAGTGTTGTTATATATCCAAATCAGTACACAAGGACTGGAACTTCTCAACTGTAGGAGTGATGCTGAGCTGAGTATTTCTTCCTCCTCACTCCTTTTCACTTATACCTAAGCATACAGGCACTTCTGCTCCACTTTTTCCAGAACAGCCTGAAGAAGTGATCCTGTAATTGGTTCCCAGGTCTCAAGTGTTACCTATACAGTCTCTCTGCTGTAATGCTCGGAGTTGTAAAGAGGCCTGAGCCACTTTCTGCATTGTTCAACACGAATGGAAAGGTCAGGCGGGAGGCTGGAATCCTGCCATGCCTCCTTCCAGACAGCGGCTGTGCCAGCTCTCCATTTCTGAGCTATCCTTCACCAAGGAATTAGGACATTTTTGTGCTGGATGCCCAAGTTTCTGCTCAGTACCTCATTTAAATGTGAAGTATAAACTCAGCTCTATGTAACGTGAATGTGTACATATGCCTACAATCAACTAAGGTAACAATCACGCACAGCGTTAAAAGCTTTGAATAGTTTGATCTTAAGCAAGTCTGAAAGTTTCCATAATGCTTAGTCACAGGCAATATATTATCCTGATCCTAGCTGCGAACTGCAAGATTCCCATTAAAGACAGCATGCCATGAAAAGGCTTTATAAGCATTCAGCGCTTCATCAATACTTATTGTTTTGCAGCAGAAAACTATGAACCAGGTGTACAGCAGTGCTGTGAGCGATTACCAGTAGCTTATCAAAGGATAAAATAGTTTAATTCTAGAGGTTGTTAGACTCTAACTGGTATTAGAGATATCTCTCGGTATTAGAGATTTTACTTTTAAAAGAAGTGATATATTGTGAGAATTATTAAAATCACTTCTTCCCCACCAAAAAAACCCCACTTGGTAAAGCAAACATCCTTACTATACAGAAATCAGTATCAGAGACTGATATATTGTCAGCAAACTTTTATGCTTCTTACAGAAAAATAGCAAGGAACAATATAAAAATACAGAAACCTGCAGAAAACATACAACTTTGAATGCCACTACTTAATATTATTTGTCCCTTTGGCGCTGCCTGGAACAGTATTATAAATGGTAGATTTTTTTTCTTGGTTAGGTTTACCTTTGGATTAGTTTTGAGTGCTATTTTACTGAACAAAAGAAAAAAGTTAAAGCTCTGAAAAATGACTGCAGCACAAGGTCTTGACCAAATACAGAGTCATTTCACAAAAGGCTTGCATTTAGTCAGACTCTCAAACTTCATTAACGTATCTCCTCACAACAACATCCTTAGTATCACTCCAAACCTTAAATAAGATTTCTCTCTCCTGTAACATACCCCTGTCTCTTCTCCCTCTGGAGGTGAGCAGATCACCCAGAATCGTCATAAGGAAAAAAAGCAGCAGGTTTATAGCCATCACTGGGCATACAAGGACTGTCACCCGCTCCAGCGCTCTGATGCAGAGGAACAACGATGAGCCCCCTTACAGATTTCCCTAACTTTTATCACCAAATCAGGCTACCACAACTGCTTTCTGCCAACGGATGGGTGGCTGTCAAAGGAAGACTTGCTCATATCATTTCAGAACAGGTACCTAAATCGTTCTAAGTGCAGGAAACGGTTCATGATGTGACTTGCTGGGAAGAGTAAAACAAATACCCTTCCCACAGCACTCAGAGTCACAAGTAGCCTCTGAGCTACCCTTCCAGGACAGAAAAAAAGGGACCCTGACTATGATCATGCATTTAGGTGGCTGCACAGTGTAATAGTCTGCTCCTACATGACTAGAGGTTTCGACAAAGTGTCACCAATGAGGGATGTCCTGTGGGGGCAGCCCTCTTCCCTCTGAGGGATGGGTCTTTCCCTCTCATCAGTCCCCTCCTCGCCAGGCTCAGCATGCTGCTGTGCTATAGCCAGAGAAAGTCAAGAGATGCTCCAGATGATTCAGCAAGATGCTTTCATGAGCATCATCCCCTACAGTTTGACAGAACAGGTTGAGGCATGTACAGAGCAATGCAAGGATTTAGCATGATTTTAAAGCAAATTCATAAAAGAGACAAAAGTGACAGGAGCTAATCGAGCAGAAACACACACTGCTTTCTGACATCATTATTCTGTGGTTGCTGAGCTCCTTCATAGGGAGCTCAGTGGAAAACACATCTGAAGCCTGTCATTACGCTCCATAAAAAGGCGGCAATTGGCAATCCTCCTAATCAGTCTTTTGTAGGATTACTTCTATCTACAAACATCAGCTTACTCTTTCTCAACAACATATCCTTTAATGGTAATAAATATTGACTTTTCAAATCATAAACATCAATACAACATGAAAAAGATTATAATTTCCTTATATTATGTAAAACCACTACTGCAGTACGACGTATCTTGAAATATCTTGTAGGGTGTTTGAGGGTACTTCAGTAAGAAATAAATATATTTTAGTACCACAGAGCTCCAGTGAGTTACAATGGCTTGTGACACAGAACAAATTTTGACTTATTGGCAGTGATAAACCATTTAGCAAAGCCGTACTACTAATGAAGATAACTATGTTCTACATCTTATTGCAATCTTGAAAGAAGTCGCTTAGCACAATTTATAGTATTCTGCAAGTATTTTTCTGTTTAGAAAGCTCTTCATCTCCATCATAATTAAAGACGATGAAACATTTTTCCCCATTGAAAAATGTGTGCATTGCTTTCTAGCAAGGCAGCAACATAATCCCAGATTTTAATCAAAGCAACAGCACATACTATCAGAAGTGGAAGAAACCTGCTTATTTCACATACTATTTTTCTTGTCAAATCTTAAAAAGAGCATTTTTATTCTCTCATGTCTGAAATATTTGTATTTCTGCTAAAAAGCTCTGTACTTGCCACCTCACAGGTTTCACATTGTCCTCCACAGGCAAAGCTGACTCGTCTGTCTACATCTTGGTGATGCCAGTAGCCAGAAGAACCCAGCAACACCATGCTGGGACCAGAAGGCTGAGCAGAGGCAAAGGGTGGGAGGCCCCAACCTTGGACGTCTTCAAAATTTGAGTGACCAGGGCTGGGGGCACAGCCCAAAGTTAGCCCTGATTCGAGCAGTAGATTAGAGAAGGAACGTGTGCATGTACTTTTCACCATAAATTAGCCTTTGTTTCTTTTTTATGCCTTGAAAAGTGCAAAGGTCTGAGCATAACAATATAAAGAATTTTTGTTTTCTGCATAATTCTATGCCAACTTCTCTTTGTGCTGAGTATAATCTCTCTTAAGGACTATAAATATTGTCTGTATAGCATCCAGTAAGATCTCCCTAGACACGGGAACGTGTTTCTCTGTTACCTCCTAACCTGTAGATTATGACAAGCTGGAAGTTACACATATTCATCATGCAGCATAATGTCCAATAAATACCTTTTGGACATTTCACCTATTACACATTTTAGACCATTTTTCTTTATAAAATCCTTTATTTTTATTGGCACTCTACAATAAAAGTTTTCTCACAACATCACTGGAGTTCACGTATGACTCTTTTTTCCTCCATGAATTGAGTGAAAATAATAAAAAAAAAAGATTGTAGAGAGAAGGGATTTGATCTCTGCTGAAAAAAGGTGCAGAGGGAGACAAAAAGGCAAATAACTGCTGCAAAGTAGGTAGAATTGGCAAGTAAAAAAATGTTTCAGAGGATACAAAAAAGCACAAAATACACTGTTAAGCACAAAAGCCTAACAGTTGTTCCACTACCTACAATATCTGAAGAAAAGAGGCTCCGTTTATTTTCGTTCACCGTAAGCACTTAGCAGATGCCAGCATATGTTTGGACTAGACACGCAGTTAAACTTGCTTGGAAATACCAACTGCAATAGGTGGGGGAATAAACAGTGTTGAGCTGCTGCACGCTAGCTCGCAGGCAGCAGTACCACCAAGCAGGACCACCTATCGGCTACAGTAGCCAAGGCAAGTTTAGGAAACCAAAACATTGGACCATATGGAAGTTTATTTGAGGACTGAACTGGAATTGTGGAAGGGGGGAAAATACCCATCTACACAGTACAAAAACCAGCTGTGACTCTTTTACAGAGAACCCACTGCAACCACTCTGAATTGAGAGTGTATTTTCAGTATTATTTATACCTCTCCATCACCACAGTTGAGACTGCAGGAATCTTGGTTAGTTAGGTTTTTTTCCAGTTGTTCTGGTTGATTTTTTTTCTATATGTGGAGTGACTCTCTGCCATGTCATTATGCAACTGCCAGCCCCAGGCCTGCCCCACTTCCAGTCCTTACTTATACATTTTGGCTTTCATATTTTTAAGCTTTACTAGCTCCCCACACTCCATTTTATTTTTGTCCAACACCCATAATTTCATCTTCTGCCACCAAGCCAAGAGATTCCCTTCAGTAGACTGGAAAGCCACTTTCCCCTTTTCCATGCTTTACTTACTCAGTAAACACAATTCCTGAATTTTTCTGTGTAGTATTTTCAGTGTTCCCTCTGAGATTCCTGAGCACTGGAGCTAACTTGTTCAGCCCAGTCAGATTTGAAACAGGCCAGCATTGGCATGTATAAGAGAAGAAATATCTTCTGGAAACCAACAGTTCAAAAAAGTCTCTTCAATATGCTGTGTAACAATTTATGTAAAACTAAGCTGACTGGAGAAAAAAAAAAAAGCAGAACAAGACTAGACAATGAAGCAACAGATCCAGCCACCTAGAGTCCAGTGATCGATAAAAAAGATTCAGCCATACACTAGTTAACATTACCTTTCACCCTTCTTATCTTGTCTCTAGGTATCTTATCCACAGCAAAATAACCCAGATTTTTATTTAAATCAAAGTTATTAAAAAATACTGTGTCTTTCAATATCCCCCCAAGAGAAAGAATTCCCCTCACAGAAACTGATAGAAAAATAGAATATGCATAAAATTACTGGTAGAAGACTTAGTTACCAAATAATACTTGGCAAAGTGCACGTCTGAACTATATCACACTTTATGTCACTATTACCACGGAAAAACCCCACATAAACTGCTTTGCTGATAAGTACCCTGGCATGCCTCTGTGGTCTAACGAGAAAAGAAGACAGAATGGAGAACCCCTACCTGCCTCTGCCTGCTTCTTCAGCAGCAATAACATACTCTATGCGCAGATTAAACCACAAATTCCATTTATTCAATATCAGCATGAAGGTGGTTAAAGCCCTTATAACGGAAAAGAAGGTTAAGGTAATGCTGTTTTCAACAACGTGTGAAAAGACACGAGTGGTGTTCAACAGCAAGAACAGGTTCGAACACAGCAATGAGAAAATTAACTGACCAATTCATTAGCCACAAAAAGGAACTCAACGACAACTTAAAAAACATTATGCCACAGATGTTGTTTCTTTTGCACTTGTATTTGCTAGGAGATGGAGCTACCCACTGTTTAGTGAGGTATTTTCCCAATCCTCACAGTACTGTGAAACCCACACGAGTTAATCCTGATTTATCCTGGGCTACAGAAGACTATACATTAAAGCAGCGCACACAGGCTCAGCCCTGCAACACGTTGAGTACTCTGGCCCCTGGCCACCAGAGCACTTAAGCACATGTTTTATTTTAAACACATGAGCAGTTCCGCTGAAATTCAGAGAGAAAGTCACAGTATGGAAAGAGCCAGATTATGCCCTGAAAATGTGAAGCTATATTAAAAAGAAGAGCAAAGCACAATTTAAAACTAACACAATCATTTCACTGGGTCACATAAATCTATCCGAGTGGCCAAGTTATTCTAGAGCACATTAACAGGGTGTGTCTCAGAAGACTCTCAGCCCGCTCATGGCTCAGGTATGCTCCTCAATGGGCCAAGCATGAGAAAATGATTTTGCAAAAAGTACCATTAGCATTCAAACTTCAGCAATGTCATCCATTGCTGCCAAAGCCAAAAAGAAAGGCAGAAACTGAAACCTGAAGGATGTCCTCACTTCTCATCTGGTAGGCAAGGTTCTGCACTGTGAAGGATGTGTGCACCCTTCACAAAGTTGTTGAAGCTTACACTGCCTTGTAAGAACTAACCAGGTCTGGCAAATTTCTTTCCTTTTGACAGTGACATAACCAATAGAACTGTATGAATTATTACCCTGAAAATGCTATTAACATTTCAGTGTTAAAATTACACTGTGTCAAGCTGCAGACAAAAAAAAAAAAAAGTTGCATTTACAGAGTGCAGAAAATTTCTGTAGACACAGTGCTTCAAGGATAGGATTAAAAAAAAGGAGATCAAGGCCATTTTTACTTATGTGCCTAAATATTAATTTACCTTTCAGATGAGAAAAATGAAGCTTTTATTGTATCCTATTGTTATGATCAGATATTCTGAAATATGAATCCTCTATAATGCAACAATTTTATATGAAAACAAATGTTTTTATTGTCAAGATCACAAATTAATGTTAGCATATTTTGTATCTCTTGCTCAAACACATCTGAAACAATTTGAATAATTTTTGTTACATACTGTAAACTGTATCTTGAGTGACAACCTGTGCACTGGTTATCAGCCTAAAGGGATGAGATAATAAATAACCCCCTTGCTTCAAGAAGTATTGTATGATGCCAAATGTCACAGCTCAGTAAAGGAAGCGCTAGCACATCTTAGCAAATTACTGTATCATTGATGTTTTAAAACTTTAGAGAATAGGAATGTTAAGCTAACAGATAAACAACACACTGTTTTGGATTTTGCAGCACATGAAATTGTAATGCTTCCACCACTACAGCTGAGAGCACCTCAGCTTCTTCAACATCGTGGTATTAAAAAAAAAAAAAAGTTAAAAAGGAAGGGAAAGTCTAATTAGAAAAGCTTTCACTGTTTTCAGTCATTGCTAGTGCACCCAATAACACAATATCCCCACCTTTTCTCCTCTTATTTTACCATGTTTGGTGGGAAAGAGTGACTAAGAAATTTGGTTCAAGTCTTTGGGCTCATTAATGAAAGGCTTAAACATGACGCACCTGAGTCACAGGTTGCACAGACCTCTTGCATCTGCAGGGCTGAGCCCAAAGCCTAGCCACTGAGAGGAAAGGTTAGGATGGGATCCTGAGGAGCAGGATCCAGGTTGCAGTTCATGCGGCTCCTTGGGACACAATTTATTCCACCTAGCTGGCTCATACTCAGCCGGCTGTTGACCAACACCCCCAGGTCCTTTTCTGCCAGGCTGCTTTCCAGCCACTTGTCCCCAAGCCTGTGGCGTTGCAGGGGGTTGTTGTGACCCAAGCACAGGACCTGGCACTTGGCCTTGTTGAACCTCATACAGTTGGCCTTGGCCCTTCAATCCATCCTGTCCAGATCCCTCTGCAGAGCCTGCCTACCCTCAGGCAGATCAACACTCCTGCCCAACTTGGTGTCATCTGCAAACTTACTGAGGGTAAGGCCTGCAGTGCCTGACCTGCCAGTAAAGAGCTGCCATAAAGTAACCTCAGGGCATGCAAGTATAGCCTCCAGATGTGAGAAGAAACATGGCAAAGGCACAGGGAATAATTTCAGCACCATCAGGATGAAAGAACAACTAATGTGTAAATTAATGAATTGCCTCTATAGATTGCATTCAACTGGCAGTCTCATGCTAAAAGGAATTGTCTTTTGCCATGGCTGTAGGAGTGGCTGGAGTTCAGAAAGCTGAAAAATCTTTAAGTGGGAGAACAGAGACTTCAGGTTAAAAATGAGTCTTAAATGTTCCAGAGTCTGATAAAATAACTGGGGGCAGAAGAGGAGAGTAGGACTTAAACACAGGGCACAGGCAAAAAATCAAGAGAAAGAGAACAATTTTATCAGTGCATTCAGCTTCATGATTAAGAGGATTAGATGAGGAGAAGGGGAACTATCTGCAAAAGAAAGGGCAGGCATGAATAGGAGGGGGATACTTGTCAATGCCATGAAGTCTTTTGTCAGATGCAACAGTGCTTCAAAGCTGTAAGAAAAGGCATTTTTAAATATATATTTTAACGTCTTGCTTTTAAATGTCTAGATCTGTTCATTTTTTTGTGCCAAGATTCTTGTAACATACCTTTCAGGTGCTGAAACATTCCCAGCCATTTCTGTCACTGGCAGTTGCGATGCACGCTGTTCAGAGAATGATTTCAATATACTTCTCAGCGCTGTGAGACCTCTGTTTATAACTTCCTTTTTGGCCCTACCCTATGGTGCTTAACTCTATCAGTTATCATCAACACAAGATATTAGATTACTGAGCCCTGACAGCCTGTAGAAAAAGACTCAGTTCAAGATACCACACTATTTGTTTTGCTTTTCCTGATACCAGTAGCTGCTCTGTAAAAGAGCTGCAGCTAGGAAGTTCCGTATTTACTTGTCTTAAGGGGGATCCCATATGGATAACAATGCCGATCTTCAGACCTGATTAGCATCATAGAGTGGTTTGGGTTGGAAGGGACCTTAAAGATCATCTAGTTCCAACCCCCCTGCCATGGGCAGGGACACCCTCCACTAGACCAGGTTGCTCAAAGCCTCATCCAGCCTGGCCTTGAATACTTCCAGGGATGGGGCATCCACAGCTCCTCTGGGCAACCCTGTGCCAGTGCTTCACCACCCTCTCCGTGAAGAATTTCTTCCTGATGTCCCATCTAAATCTGTCCGCTTTCAACTTAAACCCATTACCCCTTGAACTGCCACTATAGGCCCTGGTAAAACTTTCCCCCCCAGCTTCCTCGTAGGCCCCTTGAGGTACTGGAAGGTGCTATAAGGTCTCCCTGGAGCCTTCTCTTCTCCAGGCTGAACAAGCCCAACTCCTTCAGCCTGTCCCTGTAGGAGAGGTGCTCCAGCCCTCTGACCATTTTTGTGGGCCTCCTCCGGACTCACTTCAACCAGTCGATATCCTTCCTATGTTGGGGGCCCCAGAGCTGGAAGCAGAACTCCAGGTGGGGTCTCATGAGAGCAGAGTAGAGGGGTAGAATCCACTCCCTCGACCTGCTGGCCACACTTCTGACAAGGCCCGAGATATGGTTGGCTTTCTGGGCTGCCTGCACACTGCCAGCTCTTGTTCAGCTTTTCATTCATCAGTACCCCCAAGTCCTCCTCAGGGCTGCCAGATTTAGCTCAGACTTAGCTGACAATGAAACAGTCCTGTTGTGTCACTATGTCACCATATCTTACTGGTCTCTGATAAATTATTGAAGCAGTTACACTTCTAAAAGCCACCCTGTACACCCACTGATTGTCTATGTGTGGATCTAGCAAAGTGAGCTTCAGACACTGAGGTGATCAACAAAGGGTCATATGATCCATTTCATATATTTCTCAAATTTATTATTTATATCTCAGAGCTGCTGCATAATCCAACTGCCCTAATGATGAAAAGCTGCCCTTGTAACTCTTAAACTACATTTATGCATAGGTTATAGCATTTGGTCTTGTGTAAAAATTAGTCCTCCATTTCATGAGGGTTGGTCTTCAGTGTTCTCTTTCAAGGGGAAAGACAGTGAAAGAAAAACAAAACAAAAAAAACCACCATACCAAAACAGCACCAGCAACTCAATAAAAGCCAAACCAGCTTGAAAAGCAACTGGTGGTAGCAAACTAAGCAATGATCAGTTTTGAATTCATAAATAAATCCAACAGTAAACAGGGGGAAAAACAGAACCTGAAATCTCTTTTGCAAGCAAGAAGAAACAAGTGCGGTAATGACCAAAACCTCATGCATAAAAGCAGACACCAATAAAGCAGAGACTTAACCAAGACATCAGAGGATATTCACACCCTCCTACAAAACTAAGTAGATACTGAAGAGGTCCATTGAAAAAAAAAAAAAAGTAAAAAAGGGTAAATTTCTATTCACATTGACATCCACTGTAAATCTCGTTTCGACTTTAAATGAATCATTATTTCGGGAAATACAAATAGGAAACAAAACCAAGCACAATCAGAACTTAAAAAGAAAACTTGAAGTAACTGCTCCACTGTTACCACTGAAAATTTTGCCCCTTTCCCACTGACAGGGGAGGGCTCTGAATGAACCGAGGAGTTAGGGACACAAGCAATCGGACATTACTGGTGAACAGGGGGATGGGAGCTGCCCTGCAAAGCAGTGCTAAGTCTGGACAATGTCCCCTCTGCACTGCACCTGCCAGCGCTTGGGAGACATAGCCCAGGCACCCAGTGCAGCAAGACAGATCACAAATCACACCTTCAAGCCACTGTTTAACCTCTTTCCTTGGAGCACTGCACTAAGATACAGCAGCATAGCACAGCTCAGGACTGGCTTTCCATCCTGCTACCCGTGCAGCTGTACCTGCCACTGCAGCCTGGGATCAGGCTTAGGGCAGGCACACCAGCAGACAGCTGATCCCAATCTCTGAAGAAAAGCAAGGAGGTGGTGAGTTGAGGAAAGACAGCTAACCATGTCAGCATCATAGCCGATGCACGGTGAAACCAAGAGCTTGCATTTTGCTAGCACTGGGATGGGCAGAGATTTCAGCACATGTGGACACAAGTAAATGCTAGATGTTATCTCGTATCGTACCTTCCACTACACGTTGCGGTATTTGCTTCTGCAAGCAACATGAGAAGAGTTTATTTCCAGGAATAAATCATTACCCTGGATCAGACTAGACATTGTACAAAAACCAAATTATGATGAACATCTTTACAGACTTTCACTAAAGAAAAAGCTGAATAGCCGTATAATTCAAAAATATCTCTACATTCCACTTGATCTACATTTGATGAATATACAGACTGTAAGTTTGAAACACTGCCAGTTTCTCCTCCATTTGAAGTCCTGAAAATCGCTCCTGCACTAGTCAATAATCGTCTACATACTTTCTACTTTTTAAATTAAATTGAGTGATGAAACTTTCTTGAAGCACAAACACCAGCACTCTGGGCCAGATTAACCAAGCAGAGTTAATCAGAGCAGTTTGCACATTTGAACAAGTAGATGATAAACTAGAGATAAGTAAATATGCATAAAGTCAACTGCTTTGATTATATTTTGTATGACCCACAAGATTGTCTAGAAAAGACTCACAGCAGGAAAAACAATAAACAGAGAGCTCAGACATCTAATTAATACTGCTAATTTAACTTGTACTCTAACATGCCACTTACTGTCATCTACAGTCCATCAAGGAATAGATGGCAACAATTCTCAAGCATTACTAGTAAATTATTTTTATTTTGCTCTTTCTCTCATAAACAAAACATTATGGTGACAGAAGCTGCTTGGCCTTCTTTCTAAGGAAGAGATTTCCAAAGAAGCACTCCTACCCTCAGAGTCAAGTAGCAGAAACCCTTGAACAGCTGAAACTTTCTGACTTCCAAACAAAAGATTTTATTTCAAACTACATATGCATTTTTTCCTCTTTGCAACACCACTCTGCCCCATGCCCTGCTCCCCAACCCCCTCCATTATTCCTGATTTCTGCTATATTTTCTTTATACATCCAATATGTGTAAGACCACACAAACTAGCTATTAAATTTTCCCACTGTGTCACAAATATCTTTAATTAACCTCATATGATTTTTCTGGAATTTTAATTTATCTATATACTCCATAAGCAGAGGACAAGCCCCACACCTGCAGTGAAAACACAGACATAACACTAGTTCATTACTCATCACTGCAGGCCAAGAGATGCGTTTTCCTCAGATCTTGGGGATCTGTAGAACTTAAAGAGGTTGCAAACAAGCTTGGACAAGCTTTCTGTGGATATGACAGAAGTGAAGTAACCTCCTGGATAAGGCTTTTTTTCTAACTTCTAAGTACTTTTCAAGTGCATTATTTCATGTCTGAACAGCAGCAAGTTCTAAAGTCATAAAATGACACTCTGCCATGGGGCATCCCTTTGAAACCTCAGTGTTAGCTACTGCCTTGCAACTACAGCTTCAAGATGGTCAGCCTTACTTCATCCTTGCCTCTTGTTTCCCCAAATGCCTGTCCCCCTCCATTTGCCTCCACCTCAAGACCCTCTGAAGCAACAACAGGCTTTTCCTAATGAGATCGTGCCAGGGCACAGCAACTACTGTCCTCTCAGTTGAGTCAAGGAGACATGAGAAAGTTCTTCACAGAGAGGGTGGTGAGGCACTGGAACAAGTTGCCCAGAGAAGCTGTGGATGCCCCATCCCTGGAAGTGTCCAAGGCCAGGCTGGATGAGACTTTGAGCAACCTGGTCTAGTGGAGGGTGTCCCTGCCCATGGCAGGGGGGTTGGAACTAGATGGTCTTTAAGGTCCCTTCCAACCAAAACCATTTTGATTTGTGTCATCACACTGGCATGCTCATGCAGCCAACAGATGCCCATGTATTTGAGAAAAAAATACTTATGCTTAGTGCAATTCCTCAGGTAAACAGGGTAGCACATGACGAACCGCATTGTAACAGCTAATCATGAATAACGGGTTAGTTACACTGGAACTGCTACCCATATTAAATGGGTGGGAAGGAGATGATTTATTTTTTTTTAACTGGCATAACACAAAATTATCCTCTGAGAAAAACAACAAAGTTTTTAAATTAATTTAATGGAAAACCGGCATGGATTTAACTGGGGGGTTAGGGGGATCGGAAAGTATTCACAGAATTTAACTTTATTTTGGGATGCTGGAAAACATTAATGTGAGTTTGGAAACTTCCCCAAAAAAATCAGTTTTCAAAAACTTCCTGGAATCTCTCAGTTGTTAAGAGCTGGTGGGGATGGGCAAAATATTGCTGGAAGTTAATGTCATTATGCTGCCTGAGAATTGGACACGGGGGAGAAGAGAAGGGGGGAGGCACATTCAACATCAGAGAGGACCAAGTCCTTCTCAAGTCTGGTGGCTCAGTGCTGTTCCTGACTGGGATGGCCAATTATGCCGTCACAAAAACATTTCTCCAATGAGTTGATTTTTCACCTATCACACCAGGAAACTGAAATCTTAAGGATTAATTAAATTATTTGAAAAAATAATATAGTTACACAGTCCATCATGTTTGAGAAATGTGCAATTATTCCAATAATTCAGTTCAGACTGAGCACAGGCAGCTTAAGTGCATTGTATCACATACCTTCGACAAGTTAAAGCATTCTTAGCAACGGCATAACGACATGACAAATTCCCTTGCAGATGAATATTAACGTCTTGCTTTGGCATTCTTCTCCTACATGACTAATTTAAGGAAAGGGAGAGAGGCAGAGGAAAAAAAGCTTTATTTCGGTCCTCCAGATAGTTAGGAGCTTATCAGTAATCACACCTTATAATCATGAATTCAATCCATAGTTCATAGAACACTGTGAGTAAAAATAAAAGTCAAACATAATCAAAAACTCTGTCAACAATGACACGGCTCACAGAAACGTGGTGTAAAAGCAGCTGCGCAAAACACAGTTTACAAGGAGGATTTATAGTTTTCTTTAACAAAACAGAGGGGAAGTCAATGTTAGCAGTCTCATAATACTCAGTGAAGTGATGATAACATGACAGCATTATTTATCCTCTGAAATAACAATGACTTCAGAAACAGGTGAATTAGCCCTTATCTTATGAATGGCACAGGATTATAGGCACACATAATGACAGAGTATACATGCAGTCCTCCCACGGATAGCATCAGTTACAAGCTCCTCCTTTCTCTCCCCTGCGTCACCCACAACAGGCTGGGAGCACCAGACAGCGTCACCCCACATGGATTCACCATGTCCATCCTAACACAGAAATGAAGTCACTCCTTCCCAAAACCACTGGGAAAGTGGTCCTTTTAAAAATGGCCAAAGGTTTTCTGTCTCTCTTGCCCAAGTAGATTACACCCAAACACAACGGACAAGAAGTTCCTTACATCTTGCAAGAACACTTTTTTCTTTTTTTAAGAACCCCCCCATACTGCTTATTCACAATGTTAAAATATTTGAAACGTATATAAAAAGTGCCCTCTATATACAATCCAAGATTTCTCTTCATTGATTTGAGAGATGTTCTTCCTTACTGTGCATAGGACAGAGAACTGGCAAACTTCTCAAAAAAAGAAATACATATTTTGAATAGTTTCTCCTCATTTACACTCCAGTTCTTTTGGTTTTAAAAATTTGTGCTAGATCTTTAATAAATACAGTGAGCTTGTGCTTGAATCAGCTCAAGTATGTAAATTTTCCAAACAAAAGAAGTCTAAGAGTATTCCTGCTTCATAGCTGACTCACATTCAGAACTAAATCACAGGCATGACTATTTGTGTTAACTCCAAGCAAGGTCATAAAAGTTGAGCTGTACTGCAATTTAAATTACCTCCAAACTTCTTTTGGCAAGAACAATCCCTTGATAGTAACTAGCACTGTTCTTTAGAAACCTGATTTTCTAACACCAACACCTGCATTCATTTAATCGGAGCTTTTCAGACTAGTTGGCATCACCTGCTGTAGATGCTTATGTGTTGCCTCAGGCTCCTGTTGGAAAGGTTGTTTGATGCATCAGTTCTCACAGGATTCACCACTTCGAGGCAGATCCTTCACTTTCTTCCTCTCTCCTGAGTATAATCACACCCACCAATCCTCTCAAAAGCCTTCAGCCACTCTTTCATTGCTACGTAGCTGGGCAGCCTATAAAGCAATTAAATTATTTTCCTAACATGTAAAATGCTCTCCTCTTCTTCTAATGTAGTAAAGCCAAAATATCAACAATTTTGGAAAGATAAGAAAAAGTGGACCAGGAGATATTTTAAATACCTCTTATATGTTACTGTGGTGTTACCTATTTCTAAGTAGAATCATTTTTTTCCAGGCATTTGAAGTGAAGCCACCTGGAAAACGGAACAGCAGCTGCTCAACTGTGCCAAGCAACAAAAACAGCTTAGAGGAAGAATTAAACAACGGCAGACTATATAATTGAAATGTAGTAAGAAGGTTATTACACAGGATGTAATACAAGCTGAGGTCTGGTCATGATAACCCCAAATGGCACCTTTTCTTTTATTAGTAGAAATGGTTGAAACCTTGCTGTTATTTATTATCCAAAAGGTTTCAGCTTTAATGCATGACCTTAATTAATTAGCACTATACAGGAAGGTCTTGTATAACACAGAGTCAAGCCATTAACTTCACTTGGCTGAAGACAAAACTCAGACTAAGTATTAAGTCCTGAATACAGCTACACATTCTCCACTGGGAAATAATTTCCACACCACTAAAATGCCTGCATAGCTGTGGTGAAACACTGACTATCTACCAGAGCACTGCAACACCCATTTCACATATGAGAGGAAATTAAGACTGTCTAATCTACAGAAAACTACAGATGAGTAAACACGTTGAACTAGTGAAGCTGCTGCCAAAGAGAGGAGATGGCAAAGACACTAGAATTAAAGAGTATTTGGATAAAAGCTACTGTGGTGACTAAACACAGGAAAGACCAGTTTGACACTACACTGAAGCATTGCTTTATTTTTATAGTCGATCCTGTCTAAGGCAAGAGAATTTAACAGAGGCAAAGAATTTACTAGTTTAGTTAGTGCAGGCAGTACGAAAGGCAACAGCCAGCATGAGCTTGCCCAGACCAGAAAAAAAACCCAGTAAAAACATAACAATAAAGTAAGACTACAATTTTCTAGGAAAGAGGTGACACAGGATTCAATATAAGAGAAATTACATTGCACAAACTAATTAAATGAGTATTATTGACATTCGTTACTGTTTTCCAGTAACAAATAGAAAAGTAGAAAATGGTTGAAAAATGGTTGAAAAATGGTTCTGGCATCTCCCAATCTTTTTTTATTTGCAAACAAATTCCTAGTTTTAATAAATTGAACATTCTGCTAATATATAAAACAGGGGCAGGTAGAATAAAACATGACATGTGCGTTATTTCTGTGGATGTCAAACCATCAAGCAAACAAAAGACCTGACGAATACCACCATTTGGTTTAAATACTAGTATAACTGAGATGTTTAAAAAAAAAAAAAAAAAAGAAAAGAGAAATGTGCTACATAATAACAATGGTCAAGTACTGTATCTTCCAGACAAAGTTTCTGTCATTTTGAGAGTGCCTTTGTATACTTAAATTGTAGAATCCACTTGAACAACCGCAGTTTCTCTAGAGAAGCAATTGTTATAGCGCCAGCAAAAGAAAAAGAAATATAGGAAGCATTAAGTTCTTCATGCTTATCTTGGTCTCCCTTTAAAATAGGAAATAACAATACTGCATGCAGAGCCAACTCCAGAGGGTAATATATCCCCTTCTAAGATAAGTAACTAAGATAGATGTAGGAGAGGAATTGCCTTCTGGAGTTGCCTACCTCCCCCCATTGACAACTGAGAGACACCAGATGAATCCTACCTTTGTTATAAAGATCTCTGTTATAAGAGATGCACAGTAAGGGATTCAGAATACAGATAAGGCATGCAATTTAAAAAAAAGAAGTGTAAGTTCTATTTTAAAGGAAAGAAACTACTTTTCATGTTTGCTTATCTCTCACAAGAAGACAATCATCTTTCCTCCCTCTCAGTAACTTTTTTTAAGTGTCTCCATCTTTCTATATATGTGCAAATATGTCTACATACATACATAGACACACCACAAAGACAGACATCAGTTAATGACACAGAGCAAATTAACACTGAGATATAACAGCATATATTAATTCTTAGAATAACAAACATCATGTCTCACTAAGCCAGTGGTAGCAATTACTCAATATCAGTATTCTGATGTATCTAAATTATTATTTCCTGCATAGTAGCATAGCAAAGAACTACTTTTCATACCAAATCTATTCACTGCTGCATTTAAGCAAATAATTTAGCAGAAACATTAAGATTTGCCAAGAGAATTGCTTACCCACAGAAATTTATAGCCCAAATTAGTTGCTACAAACCACTGTAAAATGCACTGAATACACATAAAATGCAATCAGAAGACAGGTTTATGTAAAGCTGTAGAAAACAGCATAATACAAAGGGAAATAAAATGAGAGGAAAGCTGATAAGGGGAAGAGTTAGATGATTTTACAAAAAGCAGACATTAAACTTAACAGAGAAGGATACTAAAGATTAAGTTGCTTTTGTCAAAAGGAACTACACAAAAGAAGTTCTTTAAAGTTTTGAGAATTTTATGCTAGTTTAATACAACTTTGTTAATTTTCTGGTAAAGAAAGGTATCCAGTGGTACCCAGTAGCATTTCAGTGTAACCAGAGTCTGAAAAGGGAAACACTATCTACAAACTGTAGTTATTCTATCATAAAGTATGACTGATTTACTTGTAAAAATCTGCACTAATCTAGTTTTCTAGCAACAGTTCTGATCTCAATGAGAAAGCACTACTGAAGCTAGCAAATCACCAATATCTAGATGTTTGTATTGATAACAGTAAAAGAGAGAAAAAAAACAACCAAAAAGGCTTATCTAAATTTCTGAATAAATTTACTCAGATTTAATATAGAGCTCCTCTAAAAGCAATTAATGCAGCATTGAACTGTGGATGCCTGCTTTAACAGCATGAATTAAACTTAAAAATCTCATTCCTCCCTTTCTCAAGCACTTCATTAGGCCTTCAAAAGCCTAAATTTTGTTTCCCTGAGCTGAGAAATGTAAATTGCTTTACAGAAGCCAGTTTCCTCTTTCCCCCATTTCTCCTATTGCTGATGTTGGCTGCGAGAATAATCAAAGTTAGAGGATATGCAGATACCGTATGAATTAGATCAGCACATCACAGAATTGCAGCGATTCTTACCCGCTTTCTACATTGTGCTTTGCAAAGCTACTTTTCAAATGAGTCTTAAAATGATTATGCTTAATTCAGGCATGTGTCCTCATAACAATTCTCTGCTATTAGTTACATTATATGATAACACTGATATGTTGAAAATAATTAAAAATAAAATGAATAATGAATTCATAACTCATTGTAAAGGGATATTTCGGTGGTCTATGTCATCCAAGGGTTTCATCAGTGACCTGCTGGTAGCCAAAGAGGTCCCGTTGGCAAATACACAACTGACGGTAACTTAGAGGGACTGCTGACATGGCTGATGGCAGAGTGTCTAGCTGGAAAAACCTTTATACCCCTGAGGTTTGGCCCAACAGAAACCTCGTGGCATTCTCCGGGTACCAGGTGGATTCATGGCACAGAATAACCCCTGGCACGAGTAGGGACCAGGAGCAGAGGGGATGGGCAGCCAGCCCTAGGAGGGGCAGGGCAGTGGCTGCCCTCATCCGGGTGGGCATTGGTCTAGCCTGGAGTGGAAGGAGCTTTTCTGAGGGCCTTATAGCCAACATGTCCCCGAGTTTTATAAATACTCATGAGTATTCTGATTATTTAGATGATTGGGAAAAAAGAAAAGAGTCTTTTTAAAACCGCTTTAAAAAGAATATTTACTGTGATTATCAGAGGTCTGCTTTCCTCTCCCACAGTTGTGGCCACATAGCTTTTAAATGTCTCAATATTATTTATTTCAGAATTATGCTCATATAAAAATCTGGTTCCAACATGTATATTTATGTAACAAACCTCCAAAAGCTTTGATATAATAAGCATTCAGAAAGGAACCTTGCCTGCTAACTGTGAAAGAACAAAGGAACAATTACAGATTGTTCTTAGCAGCACACTACTCTTGTTTTCTTGTTGTTTGGGTGTTTTGGGGGGGGGGGGGTTTGTTGTTGATTTTTTGTTTTATTTGTTTCCAGAAGTCCCTGTTGAAACCCCTCTGTGAAAAACTACAGGACTTATAAAACTTGGGATTCTCAGGGATACAGGAAACACCACCTGACTCCAGTAGTCAATATCTACCAAACAGGAGAGGGTTATATCTAGTTTTTCTTAAAAAGATACAAAGTTCCATTTTCTAGGCACATTTTTGAGTGATTAATTCTAGGTAACTGTAAGATCTTCAATTTTCATAGTAATAATTTTCCATATTTTCTCAAACTAGGTATCCAGAATTAAAACTGTGTAATCAATTACACCGTAAACCAAACTGCTGCGCAGGTCAGAAGTGTAGACAGGCAGGAGAGGCACCATCACACACAGGGATGCCACGTGCCCCCTGCTGCCAGCCCAGTCACCTCGAGAAACACGAATGGAGAAGATCGAGCAGCAGACTTGCCTAACACTGAGGCTGAAGCAGCCAAAATTATGAGGTGAATGATCAAAATATAGCAATCATTGGGTCTTATATCATATAAAAGAGCTTACCCAAAACTCAACTGTCACCACCAATAAAGGAGAACCCAAGAGAAGTGGTGAGGATTCAACTGCTGGCATCTCCTGGCCTCCAGATTTGCACACGAGCAATGCTGGCCAGATCACATGGACAGGATTTCTGTGCTATGAGCATGCCAGTGTGATGACACAAATCACAGAACAGTTTGGGTTGAAAGGGACCTTAAAGATCATCTAGTTCCAACCCCCCTGCCATGGGCAGGGACACCCTCCACTAGACCAGGTTGCTCAAAGCCTCATCCAGCCTGGCCTTGAACACTTCCAGGGATGGGGCATCCACAGCTTCTCTGGGCAACATGTTCCAGTGTCTCACCACCCTCTCCAGGAAGAATTTCTTCCTGATGTCCAATCTAAATCTCCCCACTTTCAATTTAAGGCCATTGTCCCTTGTCCTGTCACTTTAGGCCCTGGTAAAACTTTCCCCCCCAGCTTCCTTGTAGGCCCCTTCAAGTACTGGAAGGCTGCAATAAGGTCTCCCTGGAGCCTTCTCTTCTCCAGGCTGAACAAGCCCAACTCTCTCAGCCTGTCTCCATAGCAGAGGTGCTCCAGCCCTCTGAGCATCTTTGTGGCCTCCTCTGAACTTGCTCCAACCGGTCATTATCCTCCTTATGTTGGTGGCCCCAGAGCTGGACTCAGAACTCCAGGTGGGGTGTCACAAGAGCAGAGCAGAGGGGGAAAATCCCCTCCCTCTACCTGCTGGCCACACTTCTCTGGATACAGCCCAGTATATGATTGGCTTTCTGGGCTGCCAGCTCATGTTCAGCTTTTCATCCACCAGTACCCACAAGTCTTTCTCCTCAGGGCTGCTGAGTAAATGAGTAAAATCAACTCATTTACTGATGACCTAAAATAAAGCCACCTCTCCCTTCAAAAAGATCTCTCACTAGGTTAGTTGCACTAATTTCCTGCAGCCCAACAAGGTCTAACTTTGAAGGGATGAGCTTGTGCTGCTAGGCCACTAAAGGCTGTTGATCACTGATATGGCTCTCCTCGATTGCATGACATCTAAACGCTTTCGGCTTTCCAGGTTCCTTCCCTATCAAACTGATTACGGTTTGGATAGTTCTGTACATGTTGGTTTTCCATTGGAAACTTTACCTTCTTAGCAAGAGAATATAAAAACCAAACTTCTCTGAAGCACTCACAATATATTCTTAGATCACTGATTGTTAATGGGAAAAAACCCCACAGATTAATATTCTAAGACAAAACTAATAATCACTTTACTAGTATCTGCACGTGGCTTCTTTTTACCCTATTAAAATTGGCAAGCCCTTAGTCTTTTGTAGGAAAAGGCTGCAATTGCATTTTCATGGTAGTACAGTAGGCTAAAAATTTACTGGATATATTCTCAAGCAGATTTGCTGTTGCTTTAAACCCCACACTTTAAAAGCCTGGTGCAGTTAAAGAGTATAGAATTTAAACACAACAGTAATGTTACGACAGAGCCTCTTCTCGTTCCAAGCACCTTTACTCATTTACTACGGGTTTTTTAAGTGCAGAAAACCCACGGAGGTAGTTACTTGGCACAAATAATTTATGAATTCAGAAGAAAACTATGCACAAATGCAACCTATAGAAAGTGAAAATATTATCCTGTCTCCATTCAGATAAAGAAATTGCTTGCAGCAGTTCATTTAAAGTCAAATCCTATCGCACTCACTTTAGAAGGATGCTTTTTAAGAGGAAAGAAAATGACGCACCGATCTTTTGACGAGCACATCAATCAGGACATGCTGATAGAGAATCATTAGTCAAGATCCCCTACTAATAGAAAATCATTAGTAGACAGCACATCAGCAGCAATGCCTCTTGGTTTACTGAGCCTTCTTTTAACCAACACCTAACTTTGAGGCTAGTTTCTCTGTAGCTTTTGAAGCTTCTGTGGCATAATTTATTAAAGACTCTTGACATAGTGCAGTCCTCCTGGATCATAGTATCAGCTTGAAAATGAAGTATCCAAAAAGTGTGTGGAAATGAAAATGAAAGGGCCAAAGCCAGTTCATTATTTATTTGAATCTACTAAGGCAGCATTACAAAACTAGTTAAATTCACCCAAACCAAAAATTTTCAAGACAAACCCTAACAGTTATTCCTTGGTTTCTGTTTATTAGCTGCAGACATCTCAGTTGAGGATACACCTCAGTAGGACTGTGAGTACTTTCATAAATAATGCATGCTTCGTTTTGATTCTCTCAGTGTACATGCTATGCCATTTATTCTGGCATCGAAATGAAGCCTGTGGTGTGCACAGACAGCCCAGCTAGCAGGTGGCATGGCAGGACAGACCCAGATTCACTAAATGCATCTGTGTGAACCCTGATGGAGCAACGCTCTAAGCAAAATCAGTGGCAGTCTAGAGAACCTTGAGTTTCCACAATAAGGAGAAAGCAATGAAAATAACAATAGGTGATTGCTTTTAATACTTATTAATGATGATTTACAGTTACAATGGAGCACTTCAGTTACAACACTCTGTAAACCACAATCAGGCATTAGCACAGAGAGGCTGAAACAAGAGTTCAGAAGCAGAAACATTCTAAACACAAGCTTTCCACTACTTAGTGTTGGTATAGAGGTTTCAGTACATGGTTTTTGATAGACTGTTTTGAGCTGAGAAATTGAAATCTGGGTCTAGACTTTCCTCATGCTTCCTTCTTTGCTTTTTCAATTTTCTTTTTAATTTAGGTGAAAACTGCAACATTACTGGTTTCCAGACACACAAAAAAAAAAAAAGCCAAAGTTGCTATCAGCTGGTCCAGTGAAGAATGGAGATATACAAGACCCTCAGTAACTACAGGCTTATGTAGAATTTTGCGTTTCCAGTACCCCTTCCTTGTAAGGGATTCCATTTCCCTTTCACGTAAGTTCTCACATGCCCCCACCTCCTCCAAAAGCCTGACTTCATAATCTTAACGTACCTTTCTGTAGTAGGTTTCTCTGGTCTAGCTAATGAAATACAGGGTTTGCGAGCAAACTAGAACAATTATCATCATCATCATTATTATTTTACAGATTCTAAATGTATATTACTGTTTTAAATATCGTTTCTTCTCTTGTAGGGTTTGAATTTGACAAGTAAGGCTTATTTAGTCTCCACATGTAATTCCACAAGCTACTATAGTATGGGTAGAAAAATCTACCTTGTGAAGTCTACCTCTAGGCTTCACATCATGTGTGGTGACATTCAGTTTACTTCCTGATGTCCACCTTAGCTTTAATCTGGTATAGAAAGAATTAGTGAGGTAACTCACCGGGTTTTGAGAGCCATGTGAGTCTTGAGTGGATACAATAGCAAGGGGGGCATGAAGATACCCTTTCAAATACATCCTCTTTGCTTGAAGAGTTTGACTGCAAAGAGGAACAATTCTGACAAGACTACGCAAGCAAGAACTGATTTTTTTAATTGTCAGGGCAACATTTTTCTTAAACAATTTCACTTTTCTTTTTTTCCTTCTTTAGTTTGGCCACAAAGGAAACACTGTGGACTGGATTCTGTTTCCATGCTGTTAGACATAGAGAATAATGGCAGTAAAATATGGTGTATCAGACTTCTGGAAAAGGAGACAATATCCTGCAGTGTTTACACTTATGGGATAGACATCTTTTGCTCTGTTTAAAGAAGTTAGTTCTTCCACCAGACCTGTCACAAAGCCCTTATTTCATCATGAATCAGTGCACATTCAGGATGCAAAAACCAGCTGAGAAATGTATGGCACATTGCTGATAAGGAAGAGGAGAAGAGAAAAGGTCAAGTCTTTGAAGCAAATCGGCTACTTCTGCAAATAAAAAGCCTGGTTAGGGAGCAATGAAGAACTCAGTGAATACCCGGAGAACTGTCTCCCAGAATTAACAGGTGCTAGATAACCCATCAAACAATTTTCTTCCCCCCCCCCCCCCCCCAATAGTTTGCCAGCAGAAACAAGTGAGGTAATGGCTTGTTTGCTATTTTTCTGGCTCCCTGGTTTCAGTGGTTTATGGTTAGGTCCTGGGAGACTTATCATTTGAAACGCAAAGCCAGGTGAAATTGGTAACACAGAGGCAGGGAAAAGATGACTCCCAAAGGATGAAAAAGTTATGCTATATATGTCTGTCCAGTTAATCATGTAAGTACCTGCTTGCAACAAAATAATAGTAACGAGTAAATATCTCAATCCATTGATACAGGACATTTAAACACATTTTTCCATTATCAGTGCAAACACACCTCTGGATACTAAATTGCTGTTACAGTACTCAAGGATATCATAAGAACGGCTTTGGTTAATGCCATTGACTTGGCTCTTCTGCTCTCAATGCTTGCATCTCTCTGCTTTTCTCACTACTCTACACACTTATAAGGACTCAGATCTGAACCCCAATAGAATACGAACAGTACCTTTCATGCTGGCCTGTTGTATCTTTTCTAACTTGAACCCTAGACAGACTTAAGCTAACAAACATTTACGGACAGGTTTTAACAATGGCTAACTATTCCAGAAAATTCAGTACCAGTCACCAATAAATTTTGGCCTAAGAGCCATGTAAAAACCCTTAAAAAGGAGAAGAGCAAGACAGTGGGGATTTTAACCTCAAATGCTTAACCTGATATTTGGACAGGAGACTGGGCTGCTATTTCTGGTATGTTAAAGAGCAGTCAGTGGAACATTTTGATATCCAAATTTGGTTTGTCAATGCGTTTATGAACAAGTAGTGCTTTGGATCTCATTATTGCATGTCTGGACTCTGTAAATCAGAAGTGATAGTTCAGTTATACTATGAGAAGCCTTGCTTTTAATATTATTGTTTATACAATACCTAACATTGCTCACAGATACTATAATCAGATTAATTGTAGGCACAAAACATAGAAGCAATGCAAAAATAAAACTGAAAAGTCTTCTTTCCAAATATTTTCTTCAATTAAATTTTTTCCTGTGTTCTGAATTATATTTGTAACATAGTTACAGTTATTTTATTCTTAAATACACTGTGGTATGTGTCATACCAAAAAGAACATTTGGCTGGAGTCTAATTTGAACTAAGACACTCGGCATGGAGGCAAAGATGCTTTCAAGCTGAAGGGAAATATAACATTTCAAGCTGTGTATCAGGATCTTTGGGATCTTCAGAGCTCTGAAGTCACCCAAAAAAGAGAAAAATTTAGTACCATTATTTTTGAAGTTTTTAAAACATACTCAAACAGCTTAAGAAAAAAGAACTAGTTTTTATGTATTTATAAATTAACAACTCTAGGCTAGTTCATATGAAAACAATGGGAATGACATCCACTGTGGGTCATTGCAAATTTTGAGTTTCTTCTCTGTAGTAACAACATTCAGGAACAAAACTTACCGTGGACAAGGAAGGGAAGAAATATATATCATGTTTCAGATGACTTTAAATCATCCAACCGGTAGCCCATTATACCATATGCTGATGAAAGCTTTTGCCATAACCATCAAGATCTGAAAAAAGAAAAACAAAATGCACAAAAAGTAATCAGACATTGAAATAGTGAAAACTGAGTGTTCCTTATTTAAAATGCAATTTCACTGTTCTTTAAAGCATACTTTTAAAAAGACAGTTAGAAAAGAACATGTTGCACATCATCATCACCCAGCAAGAGCTTCTCTTATAAACTCTGAAATGTATTTTGCTCAGATACTTCATTTGCAGTTCTTTTGGCTTTCAGCTGACTTATCAGGATTCAGTTGTTTTATTCATTGTTACTTAAAGATGATATTTTTATGTATCAACTTTTTACTGATAATAACATTGTCAAGTGCTAATTTATTTTCCTTTATATTTCTATTATGCAGGACTTTACAGTGCACTTTCCACCAAAGCATAAAATCCACACACCAAAATTTGCTACACCGGTGCACTAGGGGGAAGAGCACCGCATGTGAGTGGGCAGCCCGGCTGGGGCTGCAGCCTGGCCCAGGCGTCGGCAGGCAGTGGACAACGCCAATGCCTCTGACATAAGGTACACCCCTTTACTTGGGTTAGGGGCGCCTGCAGACAAAGGAACACCCATCATCCCATCAATAGCAGTGAATTCCTGTTGATTCCTTCTTTCTGTTTCACTCAACATGATGGCCAGAGTGATACAAATGTCATTTGAGGATCTGACGTCAAAGCTGCATTTTTAAACATAGATGATGGGCAGAAAGGCAAGAGAGGTGGACTCCAGGCCAAGTGGCTGTATAGCACCAAGGTAAAAGCTGATGGACTTTCATGGAGTAACATGTAATGTCAGCAATTTTCAGCAATCTTGTTTTCTCCCAATAAATCCTTAGTAAAGCTTCTTGAAGTATACTTTTTACAGAGCCATTCTTTGGTTCCTCCAAAGTCCTGGAAAGTGCAGCCAATTAAATAGAAACATTGGCTCAAAATGAAAATTTGACAAATTTGTGTTTGTTTGGTCAGTTTTGCTCAAAGGAAAAAAGGGACAGGAGAGTTCTACCATTCTTGAAGCATCCCATTTCAATAGTTTCAGATTTAAATATTTCCTATCAAAAGAGGCTTTTTAGTTCAGTTATATTTAATGTCAAATCTTAGGTTAAAAGAAAGTCAAGACTAAGGTGAAAGTGTGATCCTAGCACGGTGATTCCTCTTTCATGGAATATTTTGCAAATAGGGGAGTTCCAAAGCACACTTTTCATCAGATACAGAATGAGATGTCAAAGATCCTGCTGAAGTGGGGTTTTCCACTTTCCATAGAACTGCACAGATCTTAAAAGCTAGGGAACTGATTTTCTTTTCATCTTTAATTAGAAAAGATTAGGTAAAATGAATATAATTTTCTGACCATTTTCCACAGATTGTCATTGGCTGCATGAATCACAGTTTTCTTTTGCCCCCTTCTGCTGAAATTCTACATCTAAATTCTGTTACAGGTTAAGGGTGGCTACACAACCCATCCAACCATTGAACCTTTATGGTCTACCTTTCTTCTCTAAAAATTCATTAGAAATGCTGAATTACAGACTCAGCCATGTGATACAGAGATTTATGAAAATTGGATGGGTAGAAAATGTCATCACACAAATCTACCATAATCAGTTCTAATCTAGACTTATTTTACAAAGGAAATAAATTCTTAATTATCCTAAACATGAGACTATTTTATCACAATGGAGACCTGCATGAAAGTAAAAACAAATATGCTTAGGAAAAGGCATTCTGCTTACATACAATAGTTTTGGATGTGTGTGTTTTTCTAAATACTTTTCTGTACTCATTTTCTAATGCTCTTTCAAATGAAAAAATTACCTATTTTCAAGTATAGTCAGGCTTTGTTCAGTCAAGCAGCAACTTTAAGTAAATCCTGTACCAGACTACTTACTGCTGCTACTATTACTCACATCCCTGCTCTCTTTACAGCAGAAGGGAACAGGATTGGGGAATTGGTCCAACTCAAAAATAACAGACAAAAACCTTTTTTTTTTTTTTTTTAAAGGCAGGTCCGTTTTCCCCACTCAGTTCATCACTTGGCTACAAACCCCACAGTGCTGGCATAACGGATAAGGGAGTGCAGGGATAGGCACAGAGAGGAGAAGATAAACTGCTTAACCTGCCACTACTGAAACACATCAAGCTGCACCCTTGTTTGGAGAAATATTTTATCTGTGAAGACAGTATTTATGCAAATATATGAGTATTTTAACTCAGTATTGAAGTTCACAGCTTTGCTACGTCAATGTATTATGCAGTACAACCTTCTAAAAGTTCAGGCTTTATAAAAACAAAATTAAATTCAAATAAAATGTGAAAAATTTGGAACAGAACTGATTATTTGGGGTATTTTCCAGGATATTCTCTTTTTGTTTCTCAAAGTCTGCAAGAACCAATATCTGTATGATAAGCTATTCCCATAATTTAAGTGATCTATTTTTTATTTTATTGAAATGACTGACTTTTCATTCTTTTGAGCTCTGAACGTATGAAAGGGCACCAGCATGGCCCTGCCAAGACATTGAGGCAAGTAATTAGATAATTATTTTTACCCCTACATTGCTCCTTGAACAGGTTTAGACTTCACTGAATGACTTCCTTGTAAGTGATTAAAGGACAACTCCCCCCTCCACCCCCCACCAAAACCCCCCCCAAAATAAAACA
The DNA here is from genome assembly GCA_027574665.1 of Rhynochetos jubatus. Classification (NCBI taxonomy): domain Eukaryota; kingdom Metazoa; phylum Chordata; class Aves; order Eurypygiformes; family Rhynochetidae; genus Rhynochetos; species Rhynochetos jubatus. The sequence goes on from CM050650.1 coordinate 41,370,062, forward strand.
AACACACACACCACCCAAACAACAACAAAACTAGAAAAAACCCACACTTTAAAGTTTAGGGTTTTATGTTTAAGATATCTTTCATAGGAAAACACTAGGAGAGTGGAAAATTAAAATTAATGTGAGAACTCCAAGCGTCTTTTATATCAGCACATGATCCCCTTTCCACTAAAGCAGTATCTTCCCCAAAATTTTCCACACACTTCACGTATTCTTCTTTGTGGTGTGAGAAGCTGTAGAACGTAGAAAGCCATCAATGTGTACAATAAACAGGGCCTGGTCAGATAACTGCTGCAGGCACATAATTTCTGAATAAGTACACCTTTGTTTAAATAATTACACTGTCATAATTTGAGGTAAACTTTCGGTTAAAGCAAATGCACTCTATTTTATATGCCAATGGACTAGTTACATAGACATGATCAATCACTGAGTCTCAAATGCAAGAGAGCTGACTTACTGTCATGAAGTGCAAAGTTACTAAAACATTTTAACAGAAGACCTTGACCATCATTCAATCACCTGACTGAGTGCTTTGTCTTGCAGGACTAGATTCCCAAGCTGCTCTGAGGGATGCTTTAGTGACCAACTTAAAAAGCTGGAAATGGTGCCTATACTGACCGCCTTAATCCTTCAAGACAACATCTGCAGAGTCAAAACAATACAAGTTTTGGCTTTCCTGTGGTAATTTGACTGCTCATAAAATTAAAAGCCATAAAAAGACTTTGATATTTTCAAATACTTTAAGAATATGAAAGAAAAATAAACCTTGCAAGGATTAACATTGTTGGGTTTTTTGTTTGGTTTTCTTATTTGAGTACACATAAATCCAAATAAGGTAGTAGTCACAATCCAGAGGCTTTTTAAGGAAGCTACTAAATATCAGTGAAAGTTACAAAACACCTGAAATGCTAACAACTAAAAATCTGCTCATCGTAGACACGGTCGTGATTGGTTCCCAGCACTTAAATGGCAGAGATGGACAGTAAGAAGGGTTTTTTGTGACTACACTGCCGGACACAAAACACCTGGTTAAACCTATGGTTGCACATACAACTACCTTGAAAGCAACGATCCCCCTGCATCAGCATTGTATAGGGACCGCACATCGCAGCAGCCAGCCCCCGGCGAGGTCAGCAACATCCTGGCACAGGTACAGGGACTAGCACCAGTAACCAACTCCAGCATGAAGGGCAGCCTGCTCTGAGAGCAGAAATTCTACTGACACAGAACACAAAAAGACTGATATGTTCTCCAAGGATGAAGTAAAAATTCTATCCCGGATTCACTTTTCAGAAATGTGGAGACAGTTTTAGATTGTACGTATGTGTTACCGCCATCTCCACAAAAGCCCTTCTAAAAAGAGCAATTTTGTGAGTGCTCTGTGCAGCTGAGTATCCAGATGGAACAGGAATTAGCAATTGATTTCATTAATTAGAAAAGGTGCTTTGAAGAAGTGAGCATTATTGATAGAAGTGGTTTGCAAGCATTGTTCTCTATCGAAATCTAAGCTGTCATTTCACTACAGGCAAAGGTTTTTTTTTTTTTCCTAACAAGCAACCTGCACTGAAAACTAATTAGAAACCACAGGTATTTTGCGTGTATTTCATAACCAGTGAAAGGCTAATCTCAAGTAGCTGACTGCCAATGGCTCGGCTTGTACAGATAAAACTCATGAGTCAGTTGCAGACCCTTTAGAGTCAGGTTATGTAAACCTGTCCCTGTGCTGCTCACCTGCAAGGGCATCGTGATGTGTGGTCATTCGTGCAGTGACTGCCTCTGCATGCAAGCTCTGAGCCAAAACACCTATTTAGTATTGGATACTTATTGTTGGATGCATTAATTTTCATGCAAAGTGTATCATAGAGGAAAACATTTTCTGTACCTGTACCTCTAATTGTAAGCATAATTCTTGATGCTTGTTCTTTTTTTTTTTCCTCTTTTTTTTTTTAATTAGTCAAATCCATGATTACTACCTGGTATAACGTAACAAAAAGAAAAGCCCAGCAGTGCCGTCAGCAACACACTGTGCAAACCAGGACGGACACACTGTGTAAAAGCACACAAGTGCTAAAGAGTGTTCAGGATAAAACACTCAACATACAGTTTGGTTTCACTGATTATATTCAAACTGATTGCTATTTATACAGCTTGCTTTATTTAAATGAAAACCCCTTGTTTGGCTTGGTTATGCTAAGATTTCCATCAACAGATGCTAAATGACAATTGATTATTATAACACACCAAAGAATAACAATATATTAATTGTTTACAGCAGGAAGAGAAACTGGATACATTTTTCCCCTTATAGTGAACAAAACTGGACCATATCCAAATGACCAAACATTCTGGCTCCTGGAAACTGTTGTAACTCTTGTTTTAATCAAACTTTTTGTTTAATGTTATGAATATGTAATATTTAAAAAATGTGGAGTAACATCTTATTGCTTGAAACTCTCAAGTTTGTTTTAATAGTGAGACCTTATAACCACAATATCTAATGAGTACTGATAGTCCTTATACAAACTCTACTAGCCCCTGACCTATATCCAAAGTGTAACCAATTCAGCTTACACTTACAGCAAAAAATCTACCACTCAGGTCACAGAATGTGATTTTTCATTAAAATGTAATTTTCCAAAATGACAAAAATACCGGAAAAATAAATTTAATGCACTGTTAATTAAAAGTGCATCTGGCAGCAAACGTTCTTCACCAAGAAAAAAAGGAATTTTCACAAAGAATTGGCTGATACTAACTTTTCAAACAATGAAGTTTTAGTCTCAGGAAGGAAGGACTATTTACCTGTAATGTCTGAACAGCAAATACTGCTTGTAGTAGAGCAATTCTCAACATAGCAGAGCAACATATTTACACTTCTCTTGTATTTTTCTTTGCTTTTTTCTCCAAAATGATTCCCCACTTTATTACATCCTTATTCAGTGTTTGCAATGGTTTTAAGGTATTTTGCCTCCACACTTCAACACTGTAATGTATATAAATTGTTATATTATTTTATTGTAATTTATTTAAAAATAAAGATCCTAGTAACGGATTACTGATGAACAGTGCCAATTTGGTTTGAAATTTAGATAGGACTCCATGTAGGACCATATCTATTATTTCTGTTGAGTATCTTTAGAAGCATTTGGATGAACATTTTGCTCTTAATTTCCCATTCAAACCATGGTCTTCATTTAGGCTATTTACCCGAGATCTGCACAAAGCCTCAAAATGCTGTCTGCACATTTTTTTAAGCTCTTTGTAGGAAAGATACCCATTTTGCTGCTGTAATGGAAGAGAACAGAAGAATCTGCATGTCACTTTATATCAACAGGTTCTGAATATCCCTTCTTATTTGCCTGGTAATAAACTGTGCATTTAATATTATCTGAGTATTATTTTAAAAAGGTGAGTAAGTTTAAAGACTTTCCTCCTAAGTCATCCATGAACTTCTCTTGTCAGACTCTGGCATCAGGTGAAGAAACAGAGCTAATATATTTCCTGTGAGAGAGCTCTGTTCTGAGAAAATGTGTAATGAAAACTGACACTGGTTCTCCAGCACTGTGGTGCACATCGCTTCTGTGGTGCAAGTTTAACTTTCACGGCAGCATGCAGTCTCTAACAGATTCTTGACCAGTGGACATCAGGAACAATTGTGGTCTGTCCCTATCAAATGCCTATTTCTTCTTTTTACACTAGAGGAATAGTTTTACATTTCTTTTCCACCTTGCAGAAAATGACTGACAATACTCTCACCATATCAACAAGATAAAGGAATCGCAGAATCACTGAGGTTGGAAAGTGCCTCTCAGATCATCTAGTCCAACCATCAACCCAGCACTACCACACCCACTAGACCGTGTCCTCAAGCGCCACATCTACACGTTCCTTGAACACCTCCAGGGATGGTGACCCCACCACTTCCCTGGGCAACCTGTTCCAGTGCCTGACCACAGGAGATTTCACATGCAAACATACCACTTCTCAACACATTTAAATTCTGTGAACAGCCACTGATATTTCTTGGCAAAGCAACTATTGGTATCTTCACAGTCTGTGAACCAAATATTATTTTGGGAAACTACAGAGGTTCTAGTGCAGTCTGTTGTGCTACACAACAGTTAAAACCAAACCCAACTTTTTCCACACTCTTATTTCAACACCTTCTGCCTGCGTGAGATATGAATGAAGTAGGATGGCAAAGAATTAAGTCAGAATGGACAGTGTGAGCAGATATTCTACCATCTAGAATCACAGAATCAAGGTTGGAAAAGACCTGTAAGAAATAACAGCTCATAAAAAAAACAAGATCAAAAGAAAATGACTCGTTATCCAAGAAAGAATCCTTATCCAGGACTGACTGTAGATTGACTGTGGCAGGCACACAACTGTGCTTAACATGTGCCCCCAGAAATAATCTTTTAATGAACTGGTGTTAACTAACAATAAACCTCTAAATATGCCAGTCATCATCACTTGTGGAAAAAATAAATAAAGCTTGCAATACCACCTATATTATATCATATAAAACCTGCCCAGGAGAAATGAGGCTGTGGCACCTCCCCCTTAATGCATGTCAATACCAGCAATGTGGACTTGGGCTCAGAAGTAAGGGGACAACAAGCTGGTTTTAACCTGCTCAGAAGGGTCATTCATTCTCCTCTTCACTGGTATGTAGGACACCCAACTTGGTGCAGCAAATACCACTATACACACTAACCGGCATTACAAAATATGAAGACAATCCTGGTTTCTAGGGAGCAAAGATAACGTTTAAGATGTGGGGGAAAGAAAACAGCCATTTCAGAGTCTGTGCAACACAGGATGAAGTCTCACTGTATAAGGTAATTGAAGCAGTCAGTAGTTGACCATCATGCAGTGTACAGATTGATGTTAAACATGACCTTATAAATAAAACTGTTCAACTCTTTCCATTCACAGTCTTCATATTAATTGCATTAGTCGTCTTCACCTGGCAACTTCCAATGTTACATGTTTGTCTAGTGTTCATCAGTTGTGATTCCCTAATTGATACTCATGTACTTGGTTGCTCTACAGACTTTCTCTGGGGCCCCGAATCTTGCTCAAGGTTTTCTTCTACAGATGAAGGTGTGAAACGCTGATTCCTCTCTCCTGACCCTAATCCCCCAAAAATATGAAAAGGAAAAAAAAAGTTTCACTTCAGAATGGAAAATAGCTTATCTATGTCATCTAAACTGAAAAAAAAAAAAAACAAAACCCCCCAAAAAAAAAAAAACCCAAAACCAAAATCCACCATACACCCAAAAAACCAACCCTCAGTCAGGTAAAAGCAAAATTGAAAGCTTTGAGGATTATTGGCCAGACAAACTTCCCTGGTATTTTTTCTTTCAGAAACAAAAAGGATAGTCAAATATATTCCCACAACTTCACATCCTGCTCTACTGACTAGTAATAAACCAAGTAATAAACTCTCCTCCGTGCATTGGTGCTGCTTTTTGCTAAACCATACTACCAGCTAAAGCACGGCCAGCATTTATGCACTTACAATGGTACAGCCAAGCATCAGGCAAAAACCCTCAGTGGCCTTATGGTTTGAGGATCAAGCTAGAAACATATAGGCACATCTCAAAGGATGCACCTGATAAAACTTTTTTTTAAACTTTCTCCAGTGTTACAAAGTGTCAGTACTCTACCTCACCTTGTACATCGATGAGTTACTGAACATGTGAAGTGTTGCTTTACCCTGAAGCCTGCTAGTGACGTTCTAAGCAATTCATGGGCTGCCTGTTTAGAGCGGTGGGTTTGGGGAAAGGGAAGGTTAGAACCTCAAATCAGGGAACAGTGGAACCAGGAAAATTGTCTCTTGGGGAAGGGAGCCACCTGGCTCATTTGTCAGAGCTTCTTCCTCTGAGAGACCGAAAAAATACTGGAGATACAGAGGCATAGTCAGCAAATTTGCTTCTCATTGCTAGAAGAATTGTATTGGAAGTAGCATCCTGAAAGTAGGAGGAAAATCACCAGAGAAGACAAGAATACAGTAGAGTTAGAAATTTTCATTACACTTATTTTTCTGTGAAAATGCCATATAGCAAAATCACTAAGGGACAAGTAATTTTGCAGTAATTAATAAGATGTAAGAAGTTCAAAATGCTTTGAGGTAACAGAGAATATCTGTCAGTTCACAATATATGCAGCTCTTTAAACTGCTGAGCAAATTACAGTATGTACTTATGCCTTAATAACAGAAGACATCTGCTGAACTACAAACCCCAGATAGTCAAGTTATATCACCGATTTTTATATGGGTGATAAAACCCAATGTTTAAAACCCATTTTTATTACTGTTTAAGCATAATTCTTATTGTAACTTAACCCCAGGCAACAAGAAGAAAAAAAACCAGCAACCTTTTCCCTCAGAATTCACACTGACCATCATGTTGTTAGCCAAATCTGAATATTCTTTTTCTACGTTCCTCTGGCTCTGTGATACTATAGTATCTAGGAAGATCCTTTTTTGGGGAAATAAGAAGGGACAAGCAGTATTTTTTCTGCTAATAAGATATAAACAAATAAGATAAAGAATTCTGATACTACAAGGATGTACTGTACTTTGCTATGTGGTAGCTTTATTAGTAATAATTATGAGAATAAATTGCACACGAAAATCATTAAAGAGAGATTAAAGGCTCATGCTAAACCTGTAAAAGCTATGACCTAAAGCCTAACCTTCAGATATTAAAAAAGCTTCTAAAAGGCAAACAAGAACATGCTATATATGGAGGGATAATCACTTCCTAAACTTTAGGTAGATGTCTGAAGAACCGTATTGTTCTTTTTCTGTTTCATTACAATAGAATTTAGAAATACAAATGGAAAGAGAAATCAGTTTCCACCCTTGATAGACTTCACTAAAACACCTTACTTTGAAACTCTTCTTTATCCTGTACCTTTTCTTTAGATGAAACAGGTACAAATGCATGTGCATAAGAGACAGTAATATTTGTACAGTCAAACTAAAAAAAAACCAAAAAACCAAACCAAAACAAAAACAACAACAACAAAAAAACCCACAAAACAAAACAAAAAAACCAAACCTCCTCAACCTCTTGTCTCAGTGGATTATAACTTTGCTAATTCAACCAACTACACTAAAGGTTCCTATGCCAATGGAATTTTCTGCTTTCAAAGACCATAAAAGAATTTTTCAGTCATTGCAAATTTATACTTTGGGGGAAATCCAGGACATCCAGCCATACTGCTGACTTTATTTCCTCGCCTGGTAACCAGGCTTGAAGAGTGCAGCACGTGGCCCACATGCCCAGAAACATCCCTGTGAGCGCAGCAGCCAAGCCTCGCTCCTTCTGCTATGGACAGGCCGACAGATTTCTAACTGCATTAAGGAGGTCAGGCAGTGAGCAAATAAAACTGAAGACCATGTTTGAAAGGTAAGCACCACTATGTACTGTCACTAGTATTCACCAACACCACCCTACTCTTCCCTCTGCCCTCTGAAATAGGCAATTATTGAAGGAGAAGAACATAAACGCCTGACACTTGCTGTCCCTTAACCATTAACTCCTCGGAGAGGAGAACGATTTCAAGGTTGATGAAGATTTAAAAGACAGGTCATTCTATTTCAAAATCCCATAATAAAACAATTTGAATAATTCAACAGAACATCAACAAAGAAAGATGCTTTCATTAAAACACAATTCTCTTCTGCAGTCACAACTGTATCCTTCTATCCTTAATACTCATGATTCTTATACTACCCACAGAATCATGTAAATTCATAACTCTGCTTTATACAAAATAACAGGATAATTGTGTTCTTAACGAGTCCTACAAGAGTACAAAACTGTGATCCTGTATTGCAACTGGTATCCAAAGCTGGAGGAAACAGCTATGATTGTTTTACACTGGTGGAATGAATACTAGAAACTTTTATTTATTTCATTTAACAAAATCTATTTATTATCTCTTTTAACATCAGATTACATGTAAAAAGTGATTTCTATTTCATTTGGGCACATTCCAGAGCACACTGTGTCCTGGAACTTGCAACTTTTTAAGAAGTTCCAAAATTTTGAGACTTTTTTCCCCCTCAAGAGACATCCTTTTCACACAGAAGACACTTAACCATATTACTTTACCAGTTCTAAGTTTTTTTAAAGTATTAGAGGATTTTGAAAAAATAGGCTTGAGTTTTGAACACACTCAAAGCAGATTTGTGTGTGTGTTTCCAAAGAATAAATTATAATGTAAGATGGGGCACGTGCTGTTTGTTTAGATTTGCATTTTGTTATTTTTATCTTTCTTAAAGAGTGGAGTCCTTGTTAAAAAAAAAAAAACTATAGCTAAAAATGTCTTATAAGTGTTTGATTTTTATTAGTATTTTGCTACCATTGTTGCTTTTTGTAATAAAAATATGATGTTTTTCACAGACATTCTTCACTGAAAGCCTGTTGTGGTTTGTGTCCATTTGTTTTGCAATTTGCTTCAGAAAAATTCACTTAAGCTACAGAAAATCAAGATTTCAAATACTACAGCATTTCATACAGTACATCAATAATGCAAAAATAAGATCATATAGAAGGGCATCAAGTTTAACCCTATTCTCTACTGTAAATAACTAGGATACATCTGAAATTCCTATAAATCTTTTAGGTACTCATAGAACATCCATTGCTATGGTATCAAAATTCAATTTCAGGAGCAAATTTCAGGCATTCAAAATAATAGAAATATCACATTAAGCTTCTCAAGCTTTCAACCAAAATGTGCAAAGCCTAGCTATAAGAAAATTACAGCACTGACTGAGTTCAGATCTTCTGTTTTCTCCATCCAAATCCTATTGGCATAAACCGTAAATGTGACAAAACTAGAGACTGAGAGGAAATGTAGATTACATTATTGCAATATAAGTTTGAGAGTAGGCTTAATACTTTTTAATTGCAATGATCATGACGTCACTAGACAGCTTTTTTGTTTAAAAATCTGTAGTTCAAAATCAGGCAGATAGAAGTATGAGAGGTAGAGTAAAATGAGTTCAAGTAATATGACTGCTGCTTCAGAAGGGATAATTTGCCTAACTGACAAAAAAAAAAAACCCACCCCAGCGAGTATTCTATAGAAGAAAACCTGTAATTTGAGATGGTGGATTCCTTATTTTCACCGATAACTTCATTGAACAACATACCAATTATACAGAGAGACAGAGGGGCTGAAGGCTGAGCATTCGTTTCTAAAAAAAACATTTGCTTTTAAAGCAAAACAACCATGAATTAATGAAAACAATGAAACACTCAACAGTCCTGAACAAAACTGACGAGGAAGTACATGCCAAAACCATAACAACCCTGCAGTTACCTCCAAGACTGGCATCTACAGGTAAGCTGCCTTGGGGAGGGAGGAAAAAAAAAAAAAAGAGAAATATTGATTATTTATGTGGAGTTTAGTTCCAATATAGCCCAATGAAAATCAGCAAAGATCAATACTATCTACGTCTGTCATTGCAACAGTGTATGACGATTCTGACAAGGCGAGATCTGAAACACACTGACTTTTCCCTCCACGTACAGTTAACACGAAATTCCTCAGACATTGGTAACAGGGAACTGTGTTTACATTTTAGATGGTGAGCATAAGTCAACAAACATTAATAACTCTTGCTTTCCAGGCAAAAAAAACCCCAAAACTCCACAAAAAAAAAAACCCCACAAACCAAAACATTCTTGTAACAGATTGTCTCTCCAAAAGTTTCTAAAAGACAGTAACTGTAAATGTATGATTTTAATCTCATCTTGTGTAATTTGTGCTGACATTCACTTTGTATATCCAGCCAAACTAAAGATTTGCCTGCCCAGTGACCTGAAAACATTTGATTCTCCCAAAGAAGCTAAAATCTTCCTTGATAAAGCAGAGCATAGGCCACCGAAGTGAGACAGCTGCAGACTTCCTAGTAAGAAAAACAGGCATACACATTTAATGTAAAGTATGAACAATATCTTCAATTTTCCACATTATAGCTGTTTATTCCCAAGTGCAATTTATGCATGGATGGTTCGTTTGAATTTCTTTCTTTTCATGCTTTTCCTTTCCTTAGTGCTTTGTCATGCTTGAAACAGCTTTTCTAGCTTTTGAAACAATCCGTCTTTTCAGAAACCTGTAAGAACGTAAGAGTACTGAACTGCCTCAGAAAGGGGTCCAGTGAGCTCAGACTGTCGCTTCCAACAGTGGCCAAAAGTAAATGTCCAGGCAATAACATAAGTGATTTCCAAGCATATCCCACATTCTTCCCAGCCTCCAGACACTTGACAAAATCACTAAGCCACATGTGGTGGTGGTCTCTGTGTGTGATATTACCTCCAACTCCTAAAACCCTTCTGAAGTTTAGTTTCCCCTCACTATCCCACTTAATTTTACATGATCAGCAAACCCTGCCACTTGGATGGTATCCAATTAAAATATGTTCACCTGAATGAGCAGTTCTAATTTCAGGTTAATAAATTTTTGTAACATTAGCTATAATGAAATAATGATAATCAAAAAATGGAGAAACATTCTCTTTACAAGGTGGTGTTTGCCTCCCTCCAGTTTTCAGTGAAAACTGTCCAAAATGGAATGCAGATGTGTGTCTCCAAGATGTGAAGATTCTACAAGTTTCAGGATAAATAGGTTGTGGAAACAGACAATAGTAATTAAAGAATGCCTACAAAAAACATGGCAAGAAACACTCAGCCTTAATCTACTTTGCATTGCAGCCATTCTACCTGCTGGCACCAGCCACATCTGCAGTTCTGGTCTAGCACCATCCTTTCTGAATTGGGTCCACCAAGAGGGAGAAGGATAGGAAGATGTAGATGGCATAAGAAAAAATAAATCCACAAGAAATAAAGCTTATTGTCTTTGCTTGTGGAACCCACTGTTTTAAGTTCCAGACCTAACTGAACATCTCTGTACTGGGGATAAAGGTGTTGTTTCCTATACTAGCTTAAGACAGCAAAAGGTAACAGCAGTATTTCAGTAATGCATTAATTTTCTGTGCAAGTATGTCAGAAAGTCAGGTAGCAGAGTTTAGAAAGCATGTATTTATTCTTCTGTAAGAAAACACGTCACAAAGCATAAACCCAATTGCTGTGAAGAAGGAAGAATAGTCTGTTACTATTTTCCTATATAAAGCGATTTTATTGACAGGGTATTAGATATTGAGAGAGGGCAAGATTTATGTCTACACTGAGCTGCTCGGCCCAAACCTACATGCACCAGAATTGGATGGAGAATGCTCTTCATCTTATCCCATCATAGGCATCCTGGCAGTCTCCACCAGCAAGTTGAACAAAGCACTGGCTGGCATGCCCCGTGGTAGCAGCGCTCATCTATACGAGAACCTTTCCAAGCCAGACGCCCTTCACCTTTCCAGCAAGATCCAGAGGAGCTCTGTATTAAACAATTAGGCAGTTGTGTTACTGCTTTCAGGACTGCCTCTTGGACCTCCCCATATGCTAGTGAACACACAGCTTACTACAGCTGCATCATGTGTATGTGCCCATAAATATGCAGAAAGTATTAGACAAATACAAACAAGCAAATGCCAAATCCCCAGCGGGGGTTCTGTAGCCTGACTCTTAAATTCACGGGAATCTCCCTGATTCCAAAGAGCTGACAGCTTCTTAAGCTAAGGGACCTTAAAGATTCACACCCTGAAGGAAGGCAACAAAAAATGCGAGAATGGATATAAAGGGGCAGGAAGCAATTGTGTGGTAAGAGGGAAGGAGAATTACAACGTGAAAGGCCACGAACAATGTCTAATCAGATATTATGTGTTCATCTCAACAGCTCTTCGAATGAAGGAAAGTAAAAATTTGTGCACGCTTCAGGGTGAAGGGGAAGGAAGGATGACGCTGCCTAGCAGGTACTTGTGCACTAATTGAACATCAGGAAGTTTCTCTGTTCCATACAGAGACAGAATTTGTCACCTCATCCCCGTGTTGGCAACTGTTCTGAACAAGATGCGCAGTCACTACCATGGAAGGCAGAAATTACATAAGGCTCTCGAGATCAACAGCTCCGTACTTGTATGGTATTTACAGGGGAATACTGCCAAGACATTGACCTCCGACAAAGCGGAGAGTGTGTGAATCAGTGATGTTCAGCATAATCCCCTCGTAAAGTCTAATGGTGAGTCACCAGGCACAAACAGCTTCCTGCTCCTTTTGCAAACAAGGAGGCAGGAAAGCGATGAATGAATAAATGATTTGTATATTTCTTTTCTCTGAAATGCTGGCTCTGAAGAGGATGCAGGCAGAGGGGAGGCAGGAGTGGTACGAGAACAGAGGTTCAGCATGGCTATCACTTATGGAGAATAATAAAATAAAGGGTCACAGAGAAAAGAAACAATCCTAAGAATCGGCTCTAGGCAGGAAGAATAATGCCCTCTTAAGGGAGACTGATATTCAGACATATTTTAAGCTTAGGCATTGCTCATCATTTTTAGGCCTGAACAGATAATGTCTGTCTTCTCCATTGTATAGCTCTTCCAATCTTTCTTCCCTAAAATGTAAGTATTCTCTAAAGTGTAGCTTAGTAGTGAGCACTGACAAAAAGTCTGTCTTCCTCAATTACAACTATTCTGGGTTTCCAGATAAAAGTATTTAAAAGTATTTATGACCCTGCATATCATAAAGGGCTTTAAGAAGTCAAGGCTGGAAAGACAAGTCCAATTGTACATACCCATATATGAATAATAAAAGTCAGCTGTGTTTCCTAAAGGCAAAGGCTTGGAGGTATACAAGATGCAAAGGGACGTAGCAGGTATCCACGTACAAAGCCACCTTCAATAACATGTGAGAAGGGGAGTATTTTAAAGGATAGTTTTTCCCCATGAATAATTAAAAGGCAAAAATTCCCTTACAATTTGTGCCAGGCAGGGATCTGCAGCAGTACAATTTTCTCTAAAATCTGCTAACATCTCACAGGTAACATACCTATTTTTCAGTTCATTGCTTGGCTAGAGATACCTAAATTAAATCTGGACAGGTCATGTCCTTGGAGTCACCTGTTCATACCAGGAAAGTGTCAGGAAGAGACCTGCTTTCAGACACAGTAGTGTCAGCAGATGCCGTTGTGATATTACAGTACAGACCATCTTTCACCAGGAAGAAGATCCATTCATTAGATCCTCCTCAGCATACCATTCCTGCAAGGCCCTGAGATAGTCCCTTAACTGCTTCATACTCTGCCTTTGAAAAGGATTCAGGTGTGTGAGCACCTACCAGGTTACAGGAATTATATCAAGAACCCGGTTTAATGAGGTTGCACCTGGATTTAGATTCATCAGATCTCCCTAAAAGGGATTCCTTTTTTTTTTTCCAAATGTATTTTGGCTTCTGAAAAAGGTGGTAATTTAAATTAATATTTTTTAATGTTTATTATTGCTTCCTGCTGTAAATGTGTTGATCAGTTCTCAAGGACTTAAAATGCTTTGGCATGTGGCCAAGTAATATGAAAAATGAGATGTCATTTATATAACTTTCCTTCTTCAATTGTCAAAATGCAAGTTTTCTTTGGTCTATCATTTTCTGGGAACAATCAGTTTTCTAATCACAGATCTCTACAGAAAGCTCATTTGGCTATTTAGAATTCCCTTGTGCTCCATAAAAGGCAATTAAAATAAAACTTCATGTTAAGATGTCTTTATCTCATCAGATGCATGGATGATTCATTTCTGCTTTATTACTTTGATGTCCAACTGGAATAAAGTAGGTTTAGGACAGCAGAAAGAACTAAAGGAAGTGAACCAAAAAGGATGGGCAAAGGAGGGGAGCGAAGGGACCCAACACTTTCGTCTCCCAAATGTGGATGTCTGTTAGAGTTACAGGAAGCCTTCACATATCAAATCACCTCTAAGTTCCCACAGTTTTGCCAAAAAGCCACAGGGAGGAGACCTCAGCTCCAAGAACAGAAAGGCAAGAAAACATGAAACTGCTCTGCTCAGTTCCAGAGCAGGAACTTATGGTACCTACAGGCACCTTTGCATAACCATGGCAATTCCTGCTTGAGGAGTTGAAGTCACACTTAAGTCGTCAAAGACTAAAACCAAAGTTAAAAACACTTATTTTCAACCCAAACCAGTTTGAGCTTGGGAAAAGGCTTATTCACTGAATCTGTGCCTCTGCACACTAAGGCAGAGAGGTGCTCCAAGGAATGTATATTCCTCCAGATTTGTGCCAAAAAAAAGTGATGTGATACTCCAGAATACTTTTTTTAAATGCTTATTAAAAAAAAAAAAGCTCCTGAGTCTCAGAGGAAAATAAAAACCTAAAAGTGTTTCTCATTCACAAAAAATCCCACATACCATATTTCTTGCTGCATTATCTGACCAATATTTTTATTGTTACTTCATACTCAGCTATTTGTAAAGTAGCAATTAAACAGTGAATCAGTTTTCACTTGTTCTTGAAAACATCTAGAGCTATCAGTAACGTTTCATGTACAGTTATTGGCAGCACTCAAGACCAGCAGTACAGCCTTCCAACCACAGGAAAACAGATGGAGCTTTCTGTATTTTTACTGTTTAATGCTGCATTTCATATCTGTTTTACTTTGAATTATTTTGCTTTGTAGAAAGCTTTTCTTTTGTCCCTCTCTATTTCCCCCTTTATTTTCTGTTATGTGTACTACATTATAATTTTTTCTGCACAGGCTTATGCCAGTAGCCTTGTCTACATGCTGCAATATGAGAATATTAATAATAAAAAAAGAATTTAAATTTTTTTAGAAGTTTTCTAATTACTCTACTGACAGGAATAAATCAAGCTACACCACAATCACCAAAAATTGTTGTCTGAACCTCTAACCATTCAATAATGAGACACTGTCAATATCCCATACAACAGAAATTATTTGTTCCCTAGTAGTAACAGCCTGAGGTCAAAAAGCAGGGTTTCCCTTCATAAAAGATCTTTAAAATACATTGCATTTCCTGAAAATCTTCAGGAGTGAATCTCATGCAGGGAATGAGGAACAGATATTAACTAATTTCCTTGAAATCCCCTTACCAAATGGTGGCAGAGGTAAGGGTGCAGAGCCAATCATCTAGACTACACCAAGCAGCGTTTTAAATTCTTCTGTACTCATATTTTCTTGTCATAGTACATGTCAATGAGACATGGAATAACCATGAAACTGAATAAAGGACATTGTCACAACATACTGTGCAGTTTACACATATAATACAGAACCCCTCAGGATTGGTACATTTGTTTTTCAGTTCAGAAAGTTAGTCCTGTTAACGCTTTTACCACAGCACTAGTAGTGGAGGGATTCACAGAAGAAGAAAGCGCTACATGCTCTCTTTCCCAGACCAAGTCTCCAGATAAGTTCACTAGGAAAAGACTCTTTGTAGCAAAGAACCTATCCTGGACATTCAACATGCATTTCGCTCCAGGTTTACACTGGCCTTTGTGAACACAGACAGTGGTTCTGGAGCAGCAGCTCAGGGTTGAGCCCCCACTGCAGGCAACGGCTAGGCACCCAGCATCAAAAAACATCCAAAGAGGGATCTTTTGTTCTGTAGCACCTTCCCCAAGACGATGCCCTTCTCACAGCCACCCAAGGAGCCCTCCCTGTCAGCCTTGGTCATTACAGATCTGCAAGGCATCCCTGGCATTGTACCTGGCTACCCTGACACCTTATTACACAGCCAGGGGACTGCTTAGAAAGTGCTGTCCTTGCCTTTAGACCTGAGCACCTAGGAGGAAGAGGAGGAGAGGTACAAGATGTGAGAGGATGTGGCTAGGCTGACATGTGGACCCAGAAGTTAACTTCTCCCAGGTCCTATGTCTGTGTTACTGACAAATGCTCACGGTTGGCAACCTTTGAAAGAAAACTGGAGAAGCCAGTTTCCAGGAGAAGCAGAAGCAGCCACAGAAGAAGCCCGAGTAAGGGATTACTTTAGCAATAGCCACACGGTGCCCACATGACACACAAAAGGCCAGCTGGCCATGCAGATGGGATATTACCACAAAATACATTTAATAGAGCACACTGATACACTGAGTCTATCATGAGAAAAACAAAACCAACGAACTGCAGACAAAAAGCAGCCAATTAGAAAGATCTCAGAAGATATAGCAGTCTTAAATACATAGAAAAGATTAGCAAAGTCAGTTTAAATATATTTGCAAAGATGAGAGACAGAAGCACACGATGCCTATCGAAATGAAAGGTGCTGTCTCCATTCCAACACAAGCCACAACAGGTAAAAGCCTTTACAGCATATTCTAATAAACTAGCCACTGCCCAGAGACTCTCACACATGCTAGAAAATACCACCACTCAACAGAGAGCAGACAGGTCAGAATTAGAACGATTTCTTTACAGTGACATTTCAGCTGTCAGTTTATGGCAACTGAAGCGCAACGCGTGCACACAGCACTGCTGCAGAGAGGCTGCCCACCTGTTCTGACGCCAAGGTGACCCTTACATTAGACGTCCTTCCTGAAAAACAGCACGTTCCCTCCCAAAAACTGTAATTTTTTTTTTAATTTGACATCACCTGTCAAACACACTGTTGCTATTTGGAAAACCCAGCTTTATTTCACTTTTGCTGCATTTCATGTTAGATGTGCACATCATTCCCAAATGCTCTTCCCGTTTGCTTGTTTTATCCTACCAGACCAGCTCAGTCCATCAAATGTGTTAAAGCCATGCTCCCTTGCACTTCAGGAACTGTGGGTTGAAGAAGCAGTTAGAAACCTTCCAAAGTGCAGTAGGAATAGAATACGAAATGAGAAATAAGTAATAAATAAATATATATATATAAAAAAAACCACCCCACCCACACACCAAAAAAAACCCCCAAGCAAACAAAAAAACCCCCCCAAACGTCCACCAAAAAACCACATCCCAGTAATTCCCAGCAGAAACATCTTTATCATGATATTTTATTTTCCTGAAGTAGATGTTTGTTTGCTAGGAACTTGGAGAAGACTCTGAAATCTGTAATTCACATAAGCCACAAATGAGTAAACCAACAAAACACGGGACAGGACAAGAAGCACATGACTGAATAAGCTAAGGCTAAGACGAAATTTTTGAACTCTTATATTCTTCACTGGAAAGCATCCCTGTACTCATATTTTCATGAAGACTATTTCTCAAAGATCAAGACCACAGGCTTGCAAAGCAGGGAAGAGCAAGTCCTGTGACACCAAGCCCAGAACAAGGACTTCATTTGAAGCTGGGTGTCCCAACCAGCACCCTACACCTCACTGCGCAGATGAAGGGGGGGAGGAGGAGGGAGAAAGTGCATCCACCTTCTCTTTTAGCAAGACAAAATGGAGACTTTTCAATTTTGTTTCCTTATTGGAACAAAACCACAATTTTGAAAGTGCTTTCTTAAAAGCAATGTTTTTGGTTTTCAACCAGTGCTAGCAATAATCCCTTACAACTTATATCTCAGGTGTCAGCTCCAAGCATTTGAAAGCTGTAGATCATATCAGACCTTTGCCTTTAAATGGCAAATTGTTTATTAATTTTAGATCCACTATGGTTGATGTTAACATCCTTTCTTAATGGTAGGCCAACCCTTTTGTCTCTTCCCAGAACTTTCTTAAATAAGCTTAAATTAATTGTCCATTACATACAATAAGTGTTGAGGATAACACTGCAGCTTATTTCAATTGCCTTCATAAATCAAAAGAAAGATGCTTGTTCTAGCTTCCTGAAGGATTTCTTTTATGGCTGTGTCTTACTTCTAACATTAGCCTACCAACTAATTTTCAAGTTTATAAATGCTTTATAACTAATCACACACTACCAAGAAAAAACACCCTTGCAGTGTTTTACTTGCATTAAAAGTTCAGATTTAAGATTGCAAACATTTTCATAATCCAAATTATGTAATTACCCTATGTAGAAAAGAGAGCAGGATAAACACCATTGGTGTGGATCTGAAATGGGACTTCTGGTTTAATTTTCTCTGAGAAGCCACCAGTTCATGCTTGTCAAAACCAGGTAATGAAGCAACATGCACTAAGTAGGCAGTAAGTAGGGACCAATAGGGAATTTGCATTAAAACCACACCACTGATCAGAAACAAACACTAATGCGTATGCAGCCAGGGATGGATAAAAGGACTGAAATATTGAAGCAGAACAAAATTATTTTTTCATTAAAAGACTAACACTAAAGCCATGCAAGAAGCAATAAACGTTCTTTTGTTCTTTAAAGAAACTGATTTACACAGAATGAAATTAGCTTTATTATTTATTTTTTTTAGTTACATTTGAACAGGAGCTGAATGCCTGGCACTGTGTCTGTTCCCTTCTAACTATAAACCACTTCTCTGCGTAGAGGAGAAAAACTGAAAATACCATGCCACGAATCCTGCTGCATGTCTTTTTGTGAAACAGGGAAACGCATGGGGCCAAAAGCAGACCTCTCAGTGACAACAGTAATACCCAAAGACTCATTACTAATGCAATTCTTATTTTATTTGCATCAAAAATCATAGAAATTCAAATGCATAACCTGGATAAGCGCAGGTTTTAACCATTTACCTGTTACTAGATTTTATCAACACAATTATGTAAACAAATAATCTGCCTACTATCAGTGAAGCACAGCATCTAAAAAGTTACTATTTGTCAAACCACCTAAGCAACCAGATTTCTGACAACTTGGCTCCTTAGAGCTGCTTTGATACTCAGCAAAGTGGCTAGTTACTAAACAAGTTCTAAAATACAACAATTCTTTTAAGTCAACCTAGTTCGCAAAACCAAAATATTGTTCTTTGAGGGACAAAAAAAACCCAAACTCGTGCTCAGCTAGACACTTCATTAATCAGAGTAAAGCACTCTTCTGTAAGTCTCTACAATGCTTATGTTTACGATCCAACCACCTTTGTTTCCTCTCTGACAATTAAAAGGATTTTTGTCTTTTGGTATACAGGTCTTCTAGAAGCTTTAGTTTAAATTTCATAGAGAATGGGTTTAACTGAATACATGGGAGTAGATTCTTGGAAAATAAATTATACCTAATTGTCCTGGTGCATGACCAATTGCTGTCCTTCTACCATTCAGGACACGTTAAGATTTATGAAGAGTCTTTGAACTGCTATTTGGGAGAAAGGACTTAATTATCAAGCCTCCTCAAAGTAGTTACATTAATTCAAGGCAAGTAAAGGCTAAACACTAAACAGTATTACTACAGTAGTTAACTATAGCAAGGAGATGGAAAATATGTGTTAACATACTCTAATACTTAACATTCTTTTAAAAATAAATGTTATTTTAAACACAGAAGAGCCTCTTAAAAGTAGTTATATGGGAATAAGAAAGTACTGTTGCTTTGGGAAAATTGATAGAAGCACTAAAAGTAATTTTTTTTTCTGTTTTTCTTTTCTTCTCTTTAAAATAATTTTACCACCATCTGATGATCCTTAGCACTTCAACTGTCTCTTGGGTGGGCATATAATACCAATGCTGCTGTCTGGCACATCACAGTAACTGAAAAACTTTCCACAAGAGGCCTCTTTTCTTCAGTTTTCTGATTAATGTTTATTGCCATATACTCAAACAAACACACAAAGTTTTTGACATTGAATAGTTTTAGAGATCAACTATGAAACACTGTATTCTTTCAAAAGTAAAGTTTCAAAATTAAACCAGATTAGTAATGATGTAATACTACATGAAATATGCATCACAATTTTTAAAGTGTAAAAAAGGGAAAAAAAAATGTTCTCTAGTACAAGTACCCAAAGGAACAGTGAATTTTATTTTGAAGAGGCGCTCCCACACTGGTCCAAGCCCTCTTGATGAAGGGAAGCTCTATGTGACAAAGGCAGCACTAAAGCTAAATTTAACTTCACCAGAACCAACCTCGAGAAGGTGAAGCTTGCTAAAGTACATCCACTGGGAAATACCAAACCTGATTTTAAACTTCACTTCTTCCTGATTGAGTATTTCAGCAGCTTTGGATCTTTTAATAATATACATCTGCAACTTCAGTAAATGAAGTAATACAAGAATTTTCCCCTCCCCCTCCAAAAGAAATTAATCACAAAAATCGCCCCAAATGGTAGTTCTTACAGGAACTCTTATTCTCTGAAGAGGGATAATAATTTCATTCCATCCTGTAAGCCAACCCAATTTCCACAGTCCTTCTCATCCACATTCCCCATACATTTAACATGAACTTAAGTAGCTACTTTAATGATTTATGATAAAAATATTTAACTTACATATAGATGCTATCCATCATCAATGGCTCTGTGTATACTCGGCCATCTAGCTTAATTAAGTGGGAAGCCATTATGAAGGTAGAAAGTTAAAGAGATTCAGCACAAATACATACAGAAATGTTATGCAGAATAGCAGTAAAGTAGAAGGGTGATATAAGAGATGATGATCAGCCAGAGGTTTTGGCACGAAAATATTTTCTCCTGTTAATGGTATAATTCAAATAATCTATCTGCAAAGACAGGCAGAAGCTAGTATCTAAAATGACAAAGCTACTGAAACCATAATAAAGATTTGCATTTATGAGCAGAGCTATTAGATAATGCTACGTTCCATAAATTAGCATGCCCTTAATCCAGCATTTGGAAAGACAGACTTATGATCTACCACCCTTTTTATGGCCTGGCTTAAGCTATCAGGGTCTTCATCATATACTCTCAAGAGGAAGGAGTACTGTTATTGGGCCCCTGCATACAGTACAACAGTTATCAACGTTTCTCCAATAAAATCTTTAGGATGAAGGATTCTTTGGTATGAGCATGGGCATCAAGGTATCAAGCCTCTCTACTACTTTTAGGAAAATAATCTTACTTTAAGTCTTTCTCACTTCTAATTGCTATCAAGCTAGAATACATGACTCTCGCTCACTCCACAGCACATTGAAAAAAGACCCCTAAAATATCTTTTCCTAATATCTTCACTTTACCTAACCTATGTTTCGGTTCACATTCAGAGGCTGTCCTTTGCCACCTACAATGCTGTAATATGAAAGACCAGCAAATTTCCTCTGTTCTTCCATACAGGCCATCCCTGAACACCTACAGACCTGATATACTTTCAGGCATGCAAGACTTTTGCATCTTTCAAAAGCTCACTGGTGCATATGGGGACAGTCTTAATGATATAAAAACACCATAATTTTGAATGTTTAATCATTTCTCACAAAATCATAACTGGAAAATATCCTATCTTCACCTGTACAGAAATCCAAAGGTCCAAACTTACCAAAACTGAGTTGAATCGAAAGTGCCAGGTCACTAATGTGAAGAAGGCAGTTTACTTAATATTAGTGCAACACTCCAGTTAGCAGAACAGAACTCCAATTAACCTGAGCAGAACACACAACTGACAAGGCTACACCACTTACTCAAGGTTAACTCAATTATTTTCACATGGCAGAACACTGTGCATAGAGATGTAACAGGACTGTTGCAGAAAAGTCATCCCTCAGGGGGGAGGGCCATAACAATAGTATTTTTACTGCCTGCCTTTGAGAAAGTCAGGTGTCACTTCCTATTACTATATCCTAAGCAAGTATCATAAATGATTTTTTTCATTAGTCCTGACATTTAATAGACAATCAGGGCAAAAAGGTATCCTGGATTAATAGATAAATAGAAAAATTACTATTTGCTGGCATTCAAGAAGCAAGGGACCCATTTGCAATGAATGCTGATCTGTTCTGAATGAAATTCAGCCAGCTGTAAGCCATAACTCCTTCTGGAGAACTGCTGTGGCTTGGAGAATCTTAGGACTAAACTGGTATTTTGCCACTGCTTTAGGATGGTACTCACCATTGACCCTAGAGGGATCATGCAAATGGTGCTTTCAGGACTATGGGCTCAATGCCAAATACTGATCTTTATTTAAGAGCATTCACTTCTCTTTCGTTTCATGTGTGAGTTGCTTTGCATACAGACAATTAGCTGAGAGTCACTTAAGCTATTTGCTGTGAAGGACCCAGGTCTGTGGAATCAGAACCATGAGTGGATTTCTCATCAGTTTCATGCCATTTCTGAGGGACCAGGAGCAAGGAGCTAGAAATGGTAATTTCTTTTCCTCTTTGTCATTATTGAATGTTCAATAATGAAATTATGCCTTTTTTTTTCCTCTCATTCCCCCCACCCCATCTGGAGAAAGCCACAGCTTCTGAAACTGCCAGGTTCTCAAACTCCTCGCTTCAAACTGATAAAGTTGTCTCAAGCCAGGCATTTAAAACAAAGTGTTCAGGCTCAATCAATTTCCATTCCCAGAAGATATTTGATGTTTGTCTGTTTTCAGAAAATTTCTACACAGACTTAAACAGTGTGCATGTCTATAGAGTGAGCTTCGCAGAAATTGTACAGCATGATCTCAGCTATTAAATAATAAAATTACAGATTTAAATAATACATCAAAGCTAGAAAGAAGTTTTAAGATGAAAGGCAAAGAAGAACTGTATTTTCAAGTCATATTTGGAAAGAAATTTCACTAGGAAATTACATTCATGAGACATTACATACAAATGAAGTAGAATGGAGGGGGATATCCCCCATTTTAACTTTGAGAAGTATATGCCACTGTGAACATAAACACAGAGAAGCACAAAAAGGAAGTACAGGAAAAAAAGTTTCATAAAGCAACAGAACCTTACTATGCAAAAGCAAAATTACTATTTTCAGGATTGCCGTTTGCACATTTGTGCTCCACAGGAGCAGGCTGGCAACTGCATTGTGCACATACTGAAACAAGAAGTTTTGAACTCTTGCAGGAAGCTGCTGAGGAAGGAAAAGCAGCCAGGCCACCAGCTCCTTTCCACTTACCCAGCTCCCAGCAGAATACAAGGTGGCTGACTTCAGGCCATCTCCCTGAAAGACTGCCAGTTTACAAGCACTGACTGGGTAGCAGGATGCTGGTCCTCCCGATGGAGATGGGATAGAGCTCACCCAGATCCTCATTCAGCACATGGCTCCATTTCTCATTAGTTTTCTTTCAAACAGCGCACAGTTTCACAACTGATAGGGGTGTGCTAGCAAACCGCATTGAGGCAAGCCTTTTTTTCCTTAAGAAGGGTGACAACATACTAAGCCAGTTACCTTGGCATTTAAAATTAAGGTAAAGGTAGCTTGTATCATAAAGTCACACAACTCTGCTTAGGTTTCTGTATCATCTGAATAAGTGATAAAACTTAGTTTGGTCAGAAAAAACTTTTTCAAAAAGTAATCTAGAAGATAAAAACCTTTAGAAATGGTGAAGTTGACGCACAATAAGACTAAAAATTACATCACATTTTAGAGTATGTCAAGATGCTACTCCACATCTTTCTTCACACATATGCCCACCTTGCAAATGAAATTCAGCTAGATTTATGTGCCAAGACAGCACTGACTGTGATCATAGAAGGGAAACATAAGGTAAACAAACCCCCTTTAGTATTGTGGTACCCTTTTCTACAGCACTCAGACACAGAACTGTAAGAAAAAACAAGAGATGTCAATCATAACTAGTCAAAGTCTTCCCAATCAGAATGATCCATTTCTTGGCATGGATATTTGGCAAGAATGTTTCCACTTTAATATGACTTTTTCTAAGGTAATTTTCTCAGATACTGTATGAACTCCAATCCCTTTGATGGCCAGAACAAGAGACTGAAACACCTGCTAAAAGTTTAGTAAGGGGTACACATGACCCCAGAAAGTACTAGCCTCAGCATCACTGCTAAAGCACTCTCTAGGAAAGCAGAGCCAGGCATGAGTGTGGGTACCACTTGACAACAGATTTCCTCTGCATTGCTAGTTCACTGGAGAGTTACCTTAGACCACCTAGATTTCCTCAAAAAGATGGAGAGGGGGCAGGGGGGGAAACCACAAAGCACAACAACAAAATAACAAACTGTTAAAACTAGAAAGGTTTTTTTAGACACGATGCTGTAGATAACAGTTCAAAGGAATAAGCATATGGATGGTCCTAGGATAAAATGTGGTAGCTGTTATCCCTCTTCTTGGAAAAGGAAACTTCACATATTTGAGAAGAAAAAAAAACATGGAGGCAAAGAGGATGTTCAAAGTAGCTTCTGAGACTCTAAATAGAGATGCAGCATTTTTTAATACCTTGTGTTTATTGTTGTGGATGGAAAACCCATAAAGACCTGTTGTTTTTGAGTGACGCTTTTTCAGTTTCTTACCTCAGATGTTAAAAAAAAAAAATCCAGCCAGTGATCTATGGCTAAAATTTGTTTTTTCAAGGGAAAGTGCAACACCTAAATGAGCACCACATATGGCTTCCTGCTCTGTTTGTACTTTTACAGAACAACAATGATCAGCTTGCTTTGGAAGAACACTGAAGAATTAACATTTTCTGAAGTAAGTCCCTTCATAAAGACAATGCAAATAATGTTATTACAGACAGTGTAGGTGAAACCATAATTTTAAGCCCAGTCTCTTCATATGCAATGTGCATAGAATAAGAAACCACAAATGATTGAAGTGTCTACATTCAGACTTGAGCTCACGGACCTTTGTTTTCCTATGCCTGTACAGCATCTTAACAGCCACAAGTGGTTAAATGCATGAATCTGTGCCATTCTGTAAGTGTACATACTGTGTGAAACCGTGTGCAAATATAATAATGCATGTAAATCCATGCTGGATTACTACACACATCTCTTACTGGTAATAATTCTTAATAATGACACAATCAGTCCTGGTATTATCCATAAGTTCTGGCATCATTTATATGTTAAAAATACAGTTTGGAGTAAGTAAAAGAAAACAATTTGACCAGGACAGGAAAAAAAAAAATCATCTCTTTTTCTGGGGAAAAGAAGAAGTAACTGTTCCCATTTTTGGCCATGCTATCTCTTTCAGAATAAAAAAAACCTGTGTCCGCCCCAGCTGTCTGAAGGAATGTATCCACACGCTGCAGTCCAAATTTATATTATTGTAGTCTAAATAGCATGCTTCCTTTTTTAATTTCCTTCCCTTCTTTATAAGTTTCTGACAATCATTTGCCTTTAATCACTTGGGCCATTTTTTCCTAGGCATTATCTACTGCAGTGATTTTGCCACCACAAATCCAGAACTGCAGATTTGAACTGACAACGTGTAATAATTTATTTTAAACACAATAATAAAAATATAGAGTGCCTGCCCAACTAGGGAAAACTTTTCTCAACTTTGAATGCAGTACGAATTCGCCTACATGGTTTACAGTAAATCCCTGCCTTAAGTAACGATGGACTGTTAGATGCTCCAAAACCCACAATATTTAGCCGTGTTGCAGTGAGAGCCATCCTGACTCACGAGAGTGCAAGGAACAATAAGGTTGTCTATTACCGAAACACAGCCCTGCAAACTGAGCTGTGTTTCTTAAGATTGACAAATCCAGTTAATGTCTTTCAAATGCACAAACTCTGGAATGCAGTCCTGCCTTTGAACACCTTTAAAGTAGACAATGTGTAACCTCTGGGATCTGAAATACACTGGCCTTCTCCAGGCAGGGGTAGGGCTGACCCCCAGACCACAGAGATCACTTGCAGGCATGCTGACAGGATAGGGAACAGGCATGCTGTCAGCCCTAGGGGTTGTCAGGAACCCCCCTAAGCCAAAAAAACAGAACAAGGGTCTGGCTGAAGCTAAGACAGGCTAGAATTAAAACTAAGATGCCCCTTGAAAGGGAAAAAAATATACTTCCAATCGAAGTCAAAAAGAAAAATGGCAAACTCAGGCAGATAAGAAACAAGGATTAAAAGGCTGGGGGTAGTGAAAAAATAAAAGGCAGGGAGGCATGCAATGTGGTCATGCAGTGGAAGGAACAGGGGGTGGGGGGGGCTGGCTGCCCAACAGCCCCCTGCACACCTCTGCTGTAACATGTGCTGACACCCGGGAAGGGAGTATTGGCTCTCTGTGAGCATCCAGGCTCCGCTCACCATCACAGGAGACAAGAGACACCTGCCCAAATGTCCCCGGAACCTCTCCTCCCACTCGCGTACCCAAGAACACACTTTATTTTTCCCCTATGTAAAGAGTGAAATAACAGGAACAGTATGATCTGCAGAAATTAAGTGGACTGCCAACTGTAATCAGCCTTTAAAAACACCTAAGTTTCCTACAGCCCCGCAGTCACTGCACCGTCCCAGGGAGGAAATACCTTTCAGGCAGAGGAAGGAACTGAGCCCAAGTGACAAAATTATTTTATAAAAAGAAGACAATTACTTAATCTGCGGCAGTTTTCTTATAACACATCCTTCCTTTTCTGTTGCTTTTTTTATAACCAAAAAGACAGTTATTCACATTAGCTTTATAAAAGCTTCTCTAAAATATCAATGGCTTCCTTAAAGAGACAGGAGCTCAGTTGTAGATTGGAGAAAGGAAAAGGGTCAACTGCATTGCACATGCTAAGCCTTCCCTTCTTTGTTTAACATTACAGTAAGCAACATGCCTTTAAAATAGTCCACACCTGTGATTTGCTTTCTGATCTGCTCTATCATAAAATATTCCCCATACTTCCATGAATTATCATTTTATTATGAAGGAAAAGTTACTTAGTCACAGCTTACCCTATACTTGTTCTTAGACACCGTAAGTTAAAATAATAATCATAGCTGCCCAGTTGACTATGAATATATTTTTCCGATTAAAAGCAAAATCAGCATGAAAAACTGTTGAAAGTCTTGTTAATGAGAGGTTAAGGTTGCCAGCCATGGTGTAGGCCCTTCCAAACACCTCATTTAGTGATAAGAGAGCAAGATGTCCAGAAAAGAGAGTTTATGACCAGAAAGCCATTTAACACTACTCTTCTTGAACAATACATTAATAAAAACCATAACATTTATAACCATGTACAGTCATCCATTTAGGTCATTCTTTTGATGGCCTTTGTCAGAAATACATTTGTCACAGACTAGATTTCGTCTTGGAGAAAATCATATATAACCTCTGTTTAGTCATATAAATATACTTATTTAGAGTAACCAAAGGATAATTTGCAATGTAACAATAAGAAAAATTTTTAGTGGCTTATATCACAGAAGAAAGTGAAACAGTGTTTTACTTTTCAACTACTGAAATTTCTGAATTGCATGGGAATTTACTAGGGGAAAAAAAAAAAAAACTAAATCCAAAACCCCTCCCCTCAAAAAAAATCCCAAATCCACACTTTAAACAGAGGAGACAATGACATGAAAAGTCATTCTAGGATTCCTGCCCACATGAGCAGGAGGGGTAAATCAGGTGGACTGAAAAAAAGGCAGGCAGGGCAGAAAAAAAAGCTAAAGAGAACATGCAGGCAAGAACGAACTCCCCTGACTCAAAGCATGTCTTCTGCACAGGTGTCACTTCCTTCCTGTGTATTTAACTGGGAAGACAACTGATGCAATTTACACTGTCACGCCGTTTATAACATTAGTAATCAGCTTTAGTAGTCATCTCACCAGCATATGTGGGAGTGGGAATCAGCTACTCTTACAGAAAGGACCTGGAATATGGCACCTGCCCTCAGGGGTCTTTATTTCCTCTCTTTCTAAATTAGTAGATACTTGTCCCTGTTACATGAAGGTCATTGACACTTCGATGTCTCCATCATTAACAACTGCAGCAGCTTTCAACATTTTCTGATCTATAATTATATTTTCTGCCACAAGAAAACAGTATTTTAAGTACAGTATAACAGTGAGAAAGCATTAGGATTAGTCACCAAGAAATACAAGTTTTGATCTGTTTTGCTTTGTGAGTCCAGATAAGACAAACCATGCTTAGCTGCTTCACTACACAGAAGTGCATATTAAAGCTGTAAAACTAAATAAATTGCCAATACAGGCTAATCATCTTATACTTATCCAAGATGATGGCATTCAAACAAGACAAACATTGCAAAAAAGATTTAGTAGTTAATGTTAATTACTATGAAACATATATTCCATATTATAAGAAAGTATCTAAGTCCTGAATAACATAAGCAAATGTGAAAAAAAGCAATCATTAACAGGCCATGTAATGACCAAATTGAGTTACCAAGTCTAACACTATAGTTTAAGGATCCATTCCAAAAAGATGAATACATACTGGAAACAGAGGAAAGGTCAATGAAAATGCTATTTTTCATGGTTCCAGGGATTAATATGATGGCATAAAAATAGGATGATTTGTGCCTGTATTCCTCTTCATGAGGAGTTTAGTGTAACGTTTCCCTTTGACTTTAAGTGATATCAAGAAATATATTAAGAGAAATTTAATGTAGTAAGACAAACAGTAGTGATGTGATGAGCAAGCTTTTATGTACTTCAGCCTTGACCTGCAGTATCCCTGACACTCATACCCACTGAAGCAGAAAAGGACAATTATTCTGCATTATGCTTTATTATGGGACAGAAATTCAAGAAAAGACAAGACTAAGACAGCCAAAATTATTTTAATTCTGCCTCATAATGGACCTGAATGCAGATTTTAAAGACATAAGATTCAGTACATGAATATACTCTTTCAGAAGAACTCCCAAACAGTGACAAAATACTACAAGATTATTAGAATCTCAAATACAAATAAAAGTTGTATAGTTTATACATAAGCAAGAATATCTTGGAAAATGTTGTGAATTAATGACAGGCACTTCCCTCAGAAAGGGTGAAGTTTTGTAAAAGAGACTTAATGTAATTTATTGATTGATCACAGTGCCTTAAATCTAATGAAAAGAAGGCTCTAGGAAAAATCAATACTAAAATGACAGGGAAAGCATGAAGGAAGGGCATTAGAGTATAGGAAAGAACTGTATTCACATCTGAAGAGGGAAAGTGAAAAAATGCATAGAAAGATAAATTAACAATCAAAGAAATCAGAAACCCTGAAAAGATACAGAGAGAACCAGACAGCACATTGAACTGAACATTTTAAGCTCAAGAAACACTCAGAGGTGCTTTATAAAAATAGCAAATGAAAGCTTAGGTTGAACAGCAGGCCTATTTCTTAGAACACACTTTTGAAAAGGTATGTGGTTATCTGGCTATATAGATAAAACCTTGTCTCTTATCAAAATCTCATGCAAGAATCAATGTAAGAAATTAAGTTGCAAGAAAAATAGATTTTTCCATTCTTCTACAGGATTTAGATGTTAACATTAACTAGTTAAGGAGGAAAGAGATAACGATAAGTTTGCATATTTATGAGTTAATGAAATACTCTAGGAAAACTGTCAGCTATAGCTTGTTCCTGAAAATATGTGAAATGCTATATAAAGAATACATTAAACTGGCAAAATAGTTATCATCTAGTGGCCCTTCATGCAGACATGAGAGACAATGTGCTTGTGGATATTTTTATGATGGAGAATGTGACCAGTTTGATGTCCAATTTTAAAAGTAAAACTAAATCTACTAAAATGGACCAAGTTTAAATTAACATTTTATTTACAATTGAAAAAAAGTTTTTCCAGTGATGGGCTACTTCTCCAGGAAGTACATACAGGCTACTGTAATACCTATTGAGAAACCTTTGACTCACAGCACATGATCTATCATTCTTTACAACGTGGAAGAAAAGTAAAACTACCTTTTTGTAAAATATTAGTACTTTAACAAGCAGTAATAGACAAATGGCAAAAGTTACCAATATGTAGCTTAAAGTCACGCAATGTTTATTTAATATGTATTTACTAGTATGATAATATGTAAAAAGAATGCTAATCAGCAGCTACTAATCGGTGCTTTCCATCAGAAAATTCAAACTACTACCTTTCAAAATTTTTACAAGATTTGTCCAAGAGTACTCCACCACTTGGACTGCCATGTAAAATTCAGCAACTCTTCCAGAAACTAAAGGCAAGCCATGGTACAAATATTTAGCAAGGTTAATGAGTAAACCAAAAAACTACACGTATTATGACTTTTCCAAACAACAACAGAAAGAGTGATAAATTAATCAAAAGTGGAAATGGAAGTTAATACAATTAATATTTACTTGGTATGAGGTTTTGGCACATTACTTTTGTCAAACTTATAGTAAGTCCATAATCTTAGAAATGTATTATCATTATAATCTTGTTTTTATTAGTACCTGGTACAACAGAGTATCTTGATTAAGAAACTAATACAATATAAAAAGCATTACAACTTTCACGGGATTGCTTACAAACTTGAATTCAGAAAATGCACTGCAATTAGTCCTAGTAGTATTTAAAAGTTTCCATTTCTTCTTCCTTTTCCAACTTGCTCAGTCAATTTAAGATATAATAAGTTATTATATATAACTTAATAATAACTTTAATTATTATATAATATATAAAATTATATAATAAGTTTATAATAAGTTTTACCACTTAATAACTGAAGAGGAAGAAAAACAAGGGTGGTGTAAAAAGATAGTTCTTGATTTCAAAAGTATTTATCTCTTGAAATTGGTTTTAAGCACCTATTAATCTTTAAACTTTTGCCATGGTCTCTACGTCATATCCACATTACAGCTAGGGTACTACTCGGATTTGTGATCTCCCAGTAAAGTTGTGGATATAAACGCATCAAAGACTAGAAGCGGACCACTGGCTACTGCACCACTTTTAATCTCAACAACTTTTGTTTTCACTTTTTTTTAAGTGAGTGTTTCCTTTTCTAAATACAAATATTGTGGCTATTCAATACTGGCTAACTTACTGTGGCAATCTTAATGAAACCTAATGTTATAAAATCAGGCTAACTACTTCACCCTGAAGAGCTTCTAACCAACCTTTTCTGACACAGAAAACTAAATATCAAGAAAAATTTTAACTGATATGATTCTGAATGTTAACATTGTATAGGCTGTATGTAGCATCACGTGAATGAAATCATGGACACTTCTACCTCCTCAAAATGCCAACAAGCTAATACTTCTGGAAAAGTATGAAAGGAAATGAAACTTGCATACACTTTAAAATAATGCCATTTAGAGGATATTTGCAGTTACAATCTAGACATCCTTTATTTTAGGTCAAAGAAATATGTACACTAAGAATCTTCCACTCTCCAAGCTTAAAAGTAGTTTCTTCAATACTTTATACAACACTTAACTCAGCCTGATGTCATTTTCCAGTAATGCCAAGAGCACAACACAGAGAAGTCATGTTAAACATCTTGCTCACTTACTGTAATGTAACCTCACTATGCAAGGTGCACCTACAAAGAAGAGCCCCAAAATTAGCTCTTTATCTCAAAGTAAATTTAAAAATTACTTTGCAGCTTCCCAAAGCTCTACTGCTGAGATACAGCTATTGTTCATTCGGTGGGTTTATTAATTATGCCTTTTTTAAGAGGACTTTTAACACAGTAAGAATCATTATTTTCCGTGGACTGGAAGAGAAAAACCCATCAAATAAATGTTGGTAAAAAAAAAAGTACAGGCTGATCACAACTGACAAAGTGCAGAGCCCTGAAAGTAAGACATCTGGTTCCTGAGACTGACCCACTCATTCAGATTAAAAATAAAGGGAAGATTATGAAAAATAAGGACCCTGATTCAATAAAGTATTCAAGTATGTCTAGCTTTACATATTCAAGTTATCCTACTAAAGCTAATGGAATTACTCACTTAAAAGATTATCTGTATGCTCACAGACGATGGCAAAGGAGAGACTGAAAGTGACTTCAGGGACAGAAAGCAAGGCAAAGCTTTTCAGGGTGTCAGGCTGCACCTTGCTTTGAGGAAAAGCTCCATGAGCCTCGTATTCAGAAAAGAAGCAGATTTAAGTTTGCTGCTGCCTGGCTTTCCCAATTTCAGATAAGCAACGAACCCCATCAGTGCAACGATCACTTCCGGTATCACCAGTCCAAGCAGCCTCGCTGAGGGATAAACAGCAGCCGAGGTTTGAAAAGGAACAGCTGGAGAGAGGAGTTGCTTAACAACTCGAAGAACCCTTCCTTTGTGAGGACCAAGTTGCAGACACTAATTTTCTGTATTTTTCAGGATACTTCAGAACCAAGATTTACTAACAATTCTTGTACAGTTTTTCTCCTTAGGGACAACAAAATATGTGTGAACAGCTTGAAGAATGAAGGTATTATCAATTGCTAAGGGAAGATTAACATCACTGAAGAAACATGTTAAAAGCAACCTACCAGGAAAATAAATGTTAGAAAGGAAATTAGCTGTAATGCCACCGTAATGCTATTCCAGGTTGCAGAATAAATCATTATGATTCCTGTTTCTAATGTGGATTTCTATATGTTAAAAATACCCATACTTGTGTAACAGAAATAAGAGAGTTTAGAAATATTTAAAATAACCTGAATTTGTTGATTGAAATAATAAATATTCTGTGATATTTCAGATAATAAATTGTTTCATTGTTGTTAAACTAACTGAAAGTTAAGTTCAAAATAGTTGCTGTTGAAAATTAACTAAAATATCAAGCTGCATACAGTTATGGAAAATACAGTTCAAGGAAGTTGGAGTGAATCTCAGGAAATCATCCTCAAACATTTTGTTGAACCATAATTTAATTCTATTGATTGTTCAAAGAAGGAACTATTGTGAATTATGTCAAGCTGAAACTAATTTTCATTTTTGCATTCACTCTTTCCATCAAAGTTGAAAGTTATCAATCAAAAATAAAGAAGCAAAAACATTTAGGCATAAATTATTTCAGTGGAAATAATTAAACAGCTTTCAAGAGCATGGAAGCAGGAAGATCAACAACAAAAAGAAAAAATACTTCAAGGAAAACATGGAATTGTCAAACTATTTTCAACCACTGAAATTAAATTAGCTGAAATTGACTCAAACTGATGTCAAACAGGGCCATCACTTTCAATTCCCTTAATCTATAAAGACAAACTTCAGTAATTCAAGTGTTGCTATTTTACTGATTTTGTTTATTCTATTATAATTTGCAACTAACAGATAATAGAGTTCTTTCCTCTTTGCTCATCTTGTTTGTTCAGCTCTTGCCCCCTATTTTCTATTACTACAAAGTAAAATTTTGATACAAATCGAGGCAACATAAATAATTCATCTAACATATTCCAGGTCCTGAATTATCACTTTTAAATTTTTGTT
Source organism: Rhynochetos jubatus (assembly GCA_027574665.1). Taxonomy (NCBI): domain Eukaryota; kingdom Metazoa; phylum Chordata; class Aves; order Eurypygiformes; family Rhynochetidae; genus Rhynochetos; species Rhynochetos jubatus. Next base: position 41,403,069 of record CM050650.1, read on the forward strand.
TTATACAGGTATTAAAAAATATTGACAAAAAAACCCAACTGTGTTTGGCAATCAAAATCGCTTACTCTGGTAATTGAAAGCTTAGGAGCCCCTCAGTACCCAGTTTGTGGGTAGCCTAAGTAGTAGTCCAAAATTAATAGCTGAAAACAGGAACTTTCTTCAGCTTAGCCCCATGCTCCCTTTCTTCCCCATATATGTATGCACATCATCTGCCTGTTTCTAAACTTCTTGAAATAAAATATATAATGCATAATTTTTCTTTCTCAGATCTTTTAAAAAAAAAAAAATCAACATTTCATTAGGTTTATCACCAATGAATTTAAGAGGAAAAAAAAAAAATCACCATAAAGGACTGAAATGAAAGTACAAAGTGTAATGACATGCGGTCCCAGGCTGCCTGTTGATAGCTATTTGAATAACACAATTGGTTTCCTTCAGTCAAGATAAATGAAGGGATTCATTGAAAAGAGGTAAAAAGAAAAGTCATACTACATTCCAAAGGAGGAATATCCTTATAAGTGAGGATTTAGCTTTTTCTTTTGACAATTCATATTAAATATCATGAAAAAACTTCAAAGTGACAGAACTTGCCACTGATCTTTAGTGTGTGCTATGCATTGACTAACACATTGACTAACATAGAGTCAAATTTACAACTACTGTCTACTATAATCAAAAATTAACCAAGCCCCTTCAAGTTATGTCTTCATGACTGACTTGATATCATAACTTGCAGACTGACAAGTTTACCTAGGCTATATTTCCTAACAATTGCAAAGGATTCAGTTTAAAATGGGATGATGACGATGAGATTTTAAAATAATTTGAAAGATTATGTTCAGGACACCTTGCTTTGTAGTTGGTCTGAATCTGATGGCCTGCTGTTTAATGAAGTACAGAAATCTTCACTGGAAGAATGGAAAAATACGACTGTGAAAGGCAAAACTAATCACTCGGTTACACAGGAAGGTGCTGGAACATATTCAGAGTCACAGAAAAACCCAGGCTTCACAGCATGACATTTAAATTTTGTACAAATTACTAAAATGACAACCTTTAGAAATACAGTTGCTGATCATACAGTTAATACATACACACGGCTTGCAAACTGCATTCCGAAATACATCAATATTTCTTCAGTTGATTCCCTATGGCATACGATGTCTAGTGTCTACGTTTCCATACAAGGGCTGCAGACCACGGGCACGAGGCAGACCTGCCTGCCAGCCGCTTGGCCACCCTAACACTCACACCAATTCAAGCATCCAGGGCCAGGGGAAGGTGGTGGCAAGCACTGATCCGCGACAGGGAAGTGCTGAAGATTGAGAACAGCTCCGTAAAAACATCTATTCTTAGCCTCCAGCCACGCCTGCTTATAGCCTATCTCACAGTCCTGCGAGCCATTCTGCATCACAACTGAGGCAACCGTACACAGGGACAAGCAGTACCTGGTAAGAGTCAGGTGAGCCAGTAAGGGACCCAAAAGGAATGACCCCTTAACCTTAAGCACATGCACAGCCTGAATTTGAACACAGAGACAAAACCTGCAGTGTCAAAGGAGTCAAGCCACTTCAACCAGATAGAAGCACATGGAAATAGCATATGTACTACTATCTTCCAGGCAAAACCTATGCTCATTAGAGACACTATCCAGCTCCAACTGAAAGTAAACAAGGGCCTTCCCATTGGTACCAACTGCATTTCAAGTTAGCCATAGAAGACCAGATCATGGAGACATTAATGTATCAAAGACCCTCCAAAGCAGAAGTGGACTCCCAACATCACACTGGAACAAGGAGGCTCAGAATTGTACCAACATGTGCTTTACATTTATATTTTTGAATAGAATTAATCTATTAAAATCTTCTCTTTCTTTGAATATATTAATGAAAATTAATTTACATTTTTCTCTGTTGAAGTCTTGTTTATAATTGCAGCTTTAATGGCACCCAATATCAGGGAGACAAATGCATTCAGGAATAAAAGTCACTATATCTTTCCCTCTTCAAACACAAAAATTCTCAGTGATTGTGTGCTGGAAGCAAAGATCACATCTGCACGTGCTGCTGCAGTATTCTGAGATGCAAATTTCATGGGGTAACAGTGAAATGAACCTACTGCTTTCACATTTTTTCCTACCTTTTCTCACAAAAGGGTTTTTTCTCCTTCCCTCCCCCCAAGAATTATTCTGTCTAGATAAGGAGAACAGTGTTTCACAACTCCTGCGTAAGCTTTTCAAAATCAAAGGATAGATTCTTCTTCAATCTAATCTCTTATCCCAAAAGCAAGCATAAGTCAAAACGAGGTAAAATAAGTATTTGTTAAGGAAACTTCATTTCAAACAGCTCCTCATAGTTTAGATAAACCTCAAAAGTTTCTAATGTTTTATGTAATCACACTAATATCAATCTAATTGGCTTCTGTCATCTACAAATTTAAGACTTCATTTTTGTTTTAACTTATTTCAGGGGTTTGGGTTTTGGTGGTTTTTTGTTGGGTTTTGGTTTTTTTTTTTTAATATAGATCTAACAGAATAAGAAGCCTAGGTACATGATTTTTAAATGGTCAATGAGTGTGAGTAACAGATGGTAACAGAACTACACATTTTTCACAGAAAAATTGAAGTCAGAAGAAGTCTCCAGGGCTTGTCTAAGTCCAAATCCTCTGCTCACGTGAGGTCAGCTAAAGCAGGTAGCCCAGGACTGTGTCCAGTAAGGTTTTGTGTATCTCCAAGGATGGAGGCTCCACAACTTCTCTGGGCAACCTGTGCCAGTGCTCAGTCACCCTCACAGTAATAAGACATTTCTTATTGTTCAGACAGGAACTCCTGCATTTTAATTTGTGCCCAATGATCCTGTCACAGGGCACCCCGGAAGGAGTCTGGCTCCCTCCTCTTCATTCCCTCCTTCAGGTATTTGTATACATCAGTGAGATCCCCCTGAGCCTTCTCTTCTCCATGCTGAACAGCCCCAGTTCTCTCAGCCCCTTCTCACAGAGAAGATGCTCCAGTCTCCTAATTGTCTTTGTGTCCCTGTGCTGAACATGCTCTAGTATGTCCACATCTCTCTTGTACTGGGGAGCCCAGAACTGAACTCGGCACTGATGACGTGGTGTTACCAGTGATGAGTAGAGGAGAAGGATCACCTCCCTCAACCTGCAGGCACACTCTTAATGCAGCTTAGGAGGCCATTTCCTCCTACTCTTTTCAGTTCAGACTGTAATTGAAGGTTTCTTGGCTCCTTGAGGCAACCCTAAGGGCACAAAAATTTCTCAGATAAAGCAAAAATAATAACAATGTTTCTTTGATGAACCAGGCAGGTCTTGGTGCTTGATCTATCACAATATCATCTGGCTAATCACTCGCTCCTGCACCTGAATTAGGCATAGTCCAATTATATCGCATGGAAAATTATATGCCAGTGTGATAATGTGTGATAATTTCTCATGCTACAGGCCAATCGGAACTGTCTCCCATGTATAAACTGTATGTAAATGGAGGAAGGGAGGGGTAATGAGAAAATGCAACTCTTTAGCCTGGTGGCTAGATTAGTCACTTGGGAAATAAGACATCTGGTTCCAGTCCCTGCTCACCTGAATGTTTAATTTTGTATGCAGAGCAGCACAACAGACCTTATTTCTGAGTTATTTCCAGCCTAGATAACAGACCACTTTCTTCAGAGAAGTGAGCTGTACGGTCAAGTGTCCTTAGACAAAAAAACAAGTTGAATCTGAGTATATTATGTCTGGCATGCCTGCCATCCTTATCATCAGGCTAACAGTTCAGCGCATCATCAAAAGCTGTACTCAGCCACTTTCTTCTTTCCCTGTTTCACCACAATTATTTTTATAATATATATTATTTAAAAAAAAAAAAAAAACAAAAAACAAAACAAAAACCAAAACAACAAAACCACACCAAACCACCCAACCCTAATTGTTCTGCTTCAGATTAATGTCATATTTTACATTGTTTTCCCAGCCGTAATTTTGAAATTTCACTTCCTCTGAGCTAGGTGGGTTTGTTTTACTAATAAAAAGAGTCATTCTATGGCTTTGGTATTTACTTGCTATGTTGAATCATTGAAGGACTTGACAGAAATGATGAACAGGAGGGACGTGTCCTTCCTGAACACTATCCTGCCTCCCTCTAGCCCATGTGTCTGAAACACACCTTTCCCTGCAGCACCTCCCCATCCAGCCTCAAACCTTGGGTTAAGGCTGATTGGTCCTGCTGGTGCAAGGTTAGACTTGCACCCAGAAATGAAAGCCACTCTGCTGGCTGTTTACACAGGTCATGGTGATAAACAGGCGAGCTTTCTTCTGTGCAACCCGCAATTTCGTAGAATTCAAATGTAAAGAAAAAAAGAACGTATAGAGAAAGTAATAGGAGTATATGTTGTTGTATCAGATCAGAAATTTGCGGTAAATGCTTCAGCCTAACATTAATTATGAGGTATAAAAATAATGCAGCAGGGCACTTGATGTGATTAAAAAAAATAAAGGTATTATGAACAGACCAGATATATCAACAAAAACAATTTCAAAAAGACTGGTATATAGTACATAGACAGCAACATCCTTCAGAATGATACGATTACATATTTTATGGAGAACAAATACTTTCAGTCAAGTCTGATTCTTTCAGCTTCAAAAATCAGTGCAATGAAAACCCACTTTCCTTCAGCCAATATAAGAAATGAGTACTTAGGGAAAGTCTCTTCCCAAGAAACACTCAATCACAGCTTGAAATTTTGAAAGTGGTCTAAGAGATTCTGGCAGCCAAATCCCATTAAAATTTACAGGCATTTGCCACTTAACTCTGAAGCATCCCATCTGTAACTGCCAGGAGGGCAGCAGTCCCATGCCCGTAGGGGCAGTGAGAAGCGGGATGCCGGTGCAGCCACCCACAGTTCCTCCTAGCACTTTGTGGATGATCGCACCCCCACACTGCTCCTTCCTGAAAACTGTTTCACACGATCAGCTGAGGAGAAATACGAAAGGTGACTTTATGAGCACAAGTGAAAAAAGTCTAGGTGAGCTGTCTAGCTTGATGTTAACAGTGGTGATACACAAAGCATCCAAAAGGCTGCTTAAGCCACAGAGGAAGTTTCTTCCTCTGATATCTGTACATGATGCAAGTGCACTCCACAAGATAACTCCCTGACAGCAGCGATAAGCAGGAGAGTAAGTGTGCCCCAACCTCCTCCCAGCAGACATACACAGGGGCTGTCTCTGCTGAGCTGCTACCACAGGAACAATTTTCAAGTCAGCCCCATGAAAACATCTGCAGTATCTTTCAAGGAATTTTATAGATGAAGACATTGTTATTTTTGTTTTCTCCCTGCCTAATTCCCAGTTAAGTTTATGCACTTTTCTTTGAATTCTTATATTCCCTGCTTCTTCTCTCTGCACAGGAAAGGTGTATCCTGGGCTATTACCATGCTCTATAGGACCAACCCCAAATCCAGGAATTTTTTCCAAGCATAACCAAAACATTAACTGAAAGAGACAGACAGGCAGAACTCCATCAGGCCTTCTGCCATCAGATGTGATACTGAATTCAATAGCAAACAACAAAGTAAGAATCACATTTATAAATTAAAATCACTTCTGGTCATGGATTACCTTGGATGTTTTGACAGAAATATAGTTTTATAGCTTTACATAGGTTAATTGGCTGTCTTACCTTGTCATTAAGTACTGATATACTACAAGAATTAATAGTCAGGTAAAAGGGCTGAAAAGTTAGAATAAGAATACAGATAATACACACCTCCCTAGGGAACTGTCCAAAATTCTCTTTTGTAGGTTAAAATATTACAAAATAAATGAGGATACTTTCTAAAAAGTGTAAAACAACCCGTCACACCACAAAAAAGCAAACAAAAATAAACCAAACAACCCGCAACACCACCCCCTAAAAAAAACAAAGAAAGCAAAAACCAACAATAAAACCAACCTGTATTTCCTACATGCAGTGAAATGAAAGCCTAGTAAATTCCTCATCATCTCACTTCATCTTAACACTATCTATAGACACCATAAATGTTTTACAGGTAGTTGTCCAGACACTAACATTTAATATTTACTATGTCAATAAGCTATGTAAGAATAATTTTTGTTTTATCTGAATGCATACTGTTTGAACTGAAAAAATTTCATTGGCTAGTATTGACCAAAAAAAGTTATTGCATTTCCTAGTATTTGTATTTGGTCATTTCCGGGGGGGTGGGGGGGAAGTGGGGAGGGGAAACCACCCACACAGTTAAAAGGAATACTTACATATTCAGTACTTATGCAACACTCAAAGGCAATGTTACAAACCCAGACTACTACTTAACAATAAAGTCTTTAAATTAATAGTGATTTAGGTATGAAAAAAAACTAAAGCAATGGCAACAAAACCCCTTGCTCTCCCTGCCTATCCTAGATATTTTAACCGCCCTCCAGTGACATAGACCTTTTCTTGCTCCCCAGGTAAGCCTGACCCCTGTTTCACTGCTCTTTTGTTTTCTAGCACTACTGGGCTTTTCTTACGCGAGGGTCCTCATAGTAATTTAGTATACAGGGAGAAGTTGAAAAGCAACAATAATAAGAGCCCTTGAGGAAATTGATTCAAAATGAAACTTGAATGGTATGCAACAGGACTACAAAACAGACAGTATAATTTTAAACAATAAAACAACATCACAAAGTATAAAAATGGAACCCTTCACATATATGTCAATCTCACCCATACTGGGATAGGTAAAGCTTGTCTCCAATAGAGTTGTGGCTGAAAATCTGCTACAGATAGGTCAGGGCAACAAAAATGAGCAAGATAATGGAAGAATTTACTTGAAAAAAAAAAATAACATGCATATACATAAATGTGCTCAACTTGGGTAAAGGAAAACATTCTAAGTCATCTCAGTGCAAGAAGAAAACTTTTGATATAAGTACTGATGGTTTAGTAGTGATAATGATGACATTAAATGAAATAATGAAAAATTATGGGGGTTTTTGCCTTGAATTCCTCTGAAAGGATAAAATCATACACTGAGCAGTGAAGGAAAAAACTTTACACAAGCTGATGTCAAAGTAGAGAGCATAAGGGGGATTCTGAACTACATGAGACATGTCCTAGGTCAGAGCTTCTCAGTGTTTTCATATTGATGACAAACTGTAGTCCAAATTTTTCTCATAACAAGGGAAAAATCAAGAAGAAATGGCAGTAATAAATCTATCCAAGTGTTTTCATATTCAGAAACAGCAAGAGCAAACTTCACCCTGAAAAATGAAGAACCATGGAATGGTTTAAGGAAAAAGCAAGATATTCTTGCTTCATGCTGTAATGAAAAACTTTAAACTCCTAGTGCAAGGCCCACTTTAAGATTCCCACACCTATATTTAGGTGTCTTTAGGTCTGCTAAATAAAGATAGACATCTAAGAGCCATTTCTGTTGCCTAAACATAGGTGCCTGGAGTTACCCAAGATATCCTAAGGCAAGTGAGATACTCCCCAGGGCTTTCAGAGATGGCACTGACCACCACCAGCCCCATGCCCTCCTAGGAGTCCATGGACACACGGACAGACTCAATAGCAGAAAGCCAATTGGTCTACATTATTCTTTCAAAAGCTTCTACTCTTCTGCATTTGTCAGATTCAGAGCTTTGTGCAAGCATTAGCTGATAAATGCGCAAAGCCTTCCAACAAAGTTCATGAATATTTTGCCAAACAGCAATAATGTATCATTCGCCTTTTGCCAAGTAGCAATGAAGTATCAAGTTCTGCTTTCAGTTAGGTTTTTTACTGACAGAGAAGAGAGGTCAGGAAGTATTCACTTTATATTTGAATTACAGCTGACAGAGCTGCAGACACATTACACAAACATTTCAGCTCATCTTCACCAGAAATGGCAAAATAATAGTATTTTCTAATGACACTCCAAATCAGCAGCAATTGCTCTCAGTTAACTTGTATTTTCCCAGGTATGTCGTCATTGTGCCCATCTTAGAATGCTAAAGAGTAGCTTCTTTCTCAATTACACATCACTGCTTACTTTTTCTTTTGTTGGTGAGTTGTTTTTTGGCGTTTTTTCCCCCCTTTTTTGATGGGGTGGTTTACTTGATTACCTGACATTCAGCCCTATGGATCTTGCGTGACTTCCTTAATGCAAAGAGCCATCAACATAACATTAACAATGACTACTAAATTGATAAACAAATGAAAAAATGTGTTACCATAGACAAATAGTCCTTTTTCAACTGCATAAGAGCTTTTATATAATCTAGGAAATATTTCATTTTAAAACACTTCATAGTACTATAACTTTGCTACAGTAATCAAAACAATATACTTCTAACATGCTTTCAGGCAAAGCAGATCCACTAGATTAGAAATGTATAAATTACATTTCAGTAATTTTTACGTTTTCCTGTTGGAATTGTTTATTTTTATTTATCAGTATTCTTTGCAAGGTTTTGTTCCATTGAAACGTAATGGGAGGCTTATTCTGGGGAAAAAAAATGAAAACACAGAATCAGAACTTAAGTATTAAGTAGGGTACACAGTTGAGAAAAATAGTTTACAGAATGGCAAGTTTATTCCCCCATCCCGCTGCTTTAGGAAAAGAACCGGGGCGGGGGGCGGGGGGGGGTGGGAGGTGAAAAGAGAGAAGAAAAAGTGTAAGCAAATGGCTAAAAAGAGTAACATTTTCCCAGTGGTCTACTAGAAGGCATAAGAGTAGCATCCCCTCCTGCTCCCACTCTCCCAATTATTTAAAACTGTAGCAGTATCTAGTTTTTCCAAATACCAACACCTAGTTTCCACGGGCATTAGTCCCACCCACTTTGCTGCCTTCTACGAGCATTAAACCAAATCTGAGCACTGCAGGAAATTTTTTGAAGAGACTGAACAGCACACAGCACCTTGAAACCAATAGCAGCACAGCACAGAAGCACAAAACGCAAAGTTGTAACTGAGAAACATGTCCAGCTGGGAAACTGGACACACAAAAAGCTGTGTGTGTGTGAGCAGCATTGCAGCACAACCTGCTATGCTCAGTTGAGCTGGCATTTCTCTTGTGTTCTATACTGGAAATGAAGTATGAATGCTTAATGCCATTGTAGAAGCCACATATATATCATTTTCTGTAAGTGAGGGAGCTTCTGCAGATAAAAGGGCTGCATTACTTGCAAATATTTATCAGATAAATAACTAGAAATCCTGTAAATGTTTTAGCTAGACAGTTTAGCTAGACATAACTTCAAATTATGTTGAATTCCATGGCTCAGAATGCTTGATGGGCCCGTGAACTCATGGAGGGTGGGAGGGCTTTGCTGTATAGTGACCTGAAGAGGAAGGGAGTCAGACACATGCAAGAGTAGGATCCCTCTCCTCCCAGGACCCACGCTGATCACTCCTAATGCATGGGAACCGCATCCAGGTTGAGCAACCAGAGGCAATGTTTACAAAAAGAATAGGTTACCCTGCGTTCTCAACCAGCTTTTAGTGAAAATGGGTAGGAAGAGGAAGAGCTTAACCTCCAGCACTGACATCAAGATATTTCAAATTAATACTACCAGCTCTATCGTTACATGAGATGAAATTGTACTTGACACTTTATTTAAAGGAACAGATGTTCACAGAAGGAGTCATACCTGTATCATGTCAGAAATATGTGTCTTAATGAAAATATTATGTAAAAAGAGACTGGACTGTGATGTTCCGCCACTTTGTACCTGGAGCGTAGACAACATCTGCTCGTTTACCTAAACAGAAATATTTCTTCTCTGCCCTCACCCCTCAGTTTGTCAGCCCTGCAAATTACCCTGGGACTGGAAGTTCAGACTCCGTTTCTCCCTCACAGCTTATCTGCCACCACCACTAATATTCCATGCTAAATCATTCACTCAGCTGCACCTGTTCAGCACAAACAAAGCCAAAGCATAAACTCACCGTGTTCCAAAAAGAGTACATTTTTACAACAGAGAAGATCAAACAGCTGAAGCTTTGTGTGTGATTGCACTGGCTCTTTAAGTTTATTTCATTGTGTGGCTGTTCATCTCTTATTGCAGGACAAGAATATATATTTTAAAAGGTTATTCAATATTGTTTGCAATAGCACTGAATTCTAAACACAATATTTAATATTTGCCCATCCTTTAAGTATAGGAACAAGAAGATAAGACTGACTTTCATCTATTTCTTTTCTTAGAAGGTAGGTTTGATGGTGCCCCAACAGACAATTGTATGTGACCACTTCCAAGCAAATATGCTTAAAAATATTAACGTCTTTCAGTTCGCAGAAAGAAAGTAAATCATACTGTCATGAGATCCCTTAATTTATTTGTATAGTAGAATTGTAAATGCAGCAGAAAACAGCTTACTGTAATGTAAATAAAGCCTTGCAGGCAGCGCTAACAGGAGAAGTTTATTTAATATAACATATTACACTAAGTCATCATTACTACCTTTCAGTTTATACTTCTATGGTAACAAACTGTTATAATAAACAGAAACCTTGTGTTAAAATCCAATACAAAGTAGCAACAGTGATCTTTTTCAAATCTTGCATATTGTTTAGCTCTTTACTCTTCACTTTCTAGTTTTTGTTACTAAAGTTAGAGTTAGTTCAGTTTTTTGTTTACCTATAGTAATAGTCTAGTTTAATTATTTTTTAAAAAGTCAGTAATCCAAAGTTTCAGTTTAATTCTTAACTTGAACATGGATTAGTGGTAAATTTAACTAAGTTTGACTGCCTCTACAGGTTGTGAAACCTACCAAAAAAAAAATAGAAAGATAGTTATATTTATATCCAAAATGTAAAAAACAATAGTGGTCAGTGGTGTATGCTCATGTATTCTAAAGTTATGTTTGATTCTGATACTGCTGTATTCTACAAGTTAGAAAAGGAAAAGCAATCCCTGAAAAACTTACGTTGTTGATTTCCAGACACATACTCGACAGCAGGTAAAATAAATCCTTTAAATAAAGGCCCTGTAGAGTATTCAACACTAGTAGTACCAAAGTAACTACGCATTTGAACACTAAAAATTGTGGATGTTTATAATTTTGTGCTTCAGGTTCTCATTTGTGAAACTGGAACAATGGAAGGAGCTACTGAAGAAACCTACCAGCCTGCAAAAGCTTAATTTGTGATCCTTCAGGAAAAAAAAAAAAAAAAGAAAATGAAACTGGTTAAATTCTCAGGTACGAACTGAGAGAGTTGACAGTGATAACTGATGTTAGACTAGCTCCAAGAACTTGGGATGTCAGAGTAGGCCATACAATAATGGGTGCACAGCCTCAGTTAGTGACCCTCCTGGCATCCTGAACCCTTGAATGTTGGGAGTCTGGGACTTTAAAATTAGCAGGTATTTGTGCTTAGGTTCTCAATACACAATTGAAGCGGGGGGGGGGGGGGGGGGGGGGGGGGGGGCGGGGAGGTCTCTCTTCCCTTATAAGAAGTAGTATATTATCACCAGTATTTAGAAACACCCCACAGGTGCAGATTAAATTAATGCATCAGGGAAGGAAGAAAAAGGCTACAGAAGGGAAGAAGGGAAAGCATAAGGACAGGCTGTTAACTTGTTCCTCAGCTCCCAGAGCAGAGGAAGCAGGGAAAGGTCATGGCACCCGCACCTGCCCGAGCTGTTGGACATCCCACCTTGCTGAAGGTGCTGCAGAGACATCACCTGCTGCTTCTTAGATCACCCCCAGCTCCTGCCTGGGGGAGACAACTCCAAGGTGGCCAAAACAGAGGGGGCATCGGTGTGAGAGGACAGCTGGCTCACAGCCCACCCCTCTTCACTAGGGTTGGACTCTAAACTGTGCACAGGCATCTCCTCCCACCCTAGACCAATGGGGCTGAGTTTCTCCGAAGGGCTCCCTGCTGGCCTGTGTGTCTGCACAGGCTTTTTGCAAGCAGTCATTTAAGCTTGGAGCTTTTTTTTTTTTAAGTAGTTTTGCTGCCAGTATGCAAAAGAAAATGCAGGAAAGAAAAACAGAGTAAAAAAGATGAGAAAGAAAAAGCATATGTTCAAAGGGATTGTACATGAGACTCTTCTTGGGATTTATTACTTAGACACAACAGACTTCGGCTCTTAAACAGAAGAGCTGCAGAGCTCCTTCTGGGTCAGCTCCACTGCCTGCATGGACTCTGCTCCGACACTGAGGAGACCTGTCAGGCATGTGGTGACCTGAAGACACAGACCAACAGGGGTGAAGAGGAAAATGCTATCCAATAAGAAGAAGATTCAATTCCTTTTCTGTCCTCCTGGGAGCACCTGCAGGTCAGAGGACTTTCTCCTCCACATCTCAGAGCAAAGCCCACCTGTGGGCCAGACCCTGTTCAAGGCTTGGATCAGTGAGATTAATCCGGGATGGGCAGGAGAAGCAAAGAAGCAAATACCAACATCCACCATTGCAGCAAGAAAGGCAGCCACTGCGGATGGAACATACAGACTGCCTGGGCTAGAGAAGCTGAGGCAATGGGGAGCAGCCACAGCTGTTGGGTGTCACAAGCAGGAAAGGAACCACTAACCACCTGCCATGCCCAACCTGCTTAGTAAACAGACCTCAAATGAGGTCAGCTCAGCTCAGCTCCTGCAGGCACCCAGCCAGCCATCCCCCAACAAAGGCAACCAGTCAGTATTTATGGATAAGCTCAGCCAAAAGGGAGCGTTCTCCAAGGAACCAGAGAGTGAATGCTGCAGTCTAACAGGCCCTGGTGTGAATGAAAATGCCCAAACCCTTCAGCTTTAGGCAATATTGCCCAATTTCTAGCCCTGGAGACCAAAACCAAGCAACATGGCACCAGGCAGGGGCTTGTGTGTTGGTGTTTCCCTCCCTCCTACCCTTCCCATTGGGCTCAACAGAGCTTTTCCAAAGCCTTTCACCTTTCCTAAGTTGGTCTCATCTTGCTCTGAATGTGCCTAAAAGTGCTTCCAGGAGGTCATGACATCACTGATAGCAGCTTAGGGGCAGAGAGCAAGAGAGGGGGGGAAGAAAGCAAGCTGCCCTGCTTTCTGGGCAGTAACCCCAGCCCTGTTGGTTACAAGAGACACAGTCAACTAACCAATGCTTGGTTAGTAAAGATCACTGCTCTAACCATGAACCATAAAAATCATGGGAATTCTTGGCTAGTAAAGACCATGGTTGCAGCAGAGGTGGGCAGATGGAGAAGAGGACCATTTGCCTGCTGGGTTTCCCAATACCACAGCCTCTCCCTGCTGCCCAGGCCTCCCACAGCAGATTGCAACAAGGGCTGAACCACAGGACCAGACACGTAACCACAAGTGAAATCAGCACCTCAAAGCTTCCCCTCTCCAACATCTGCATCTTTTCCAGATCTATGAGGACACAATTTTAACTGCATATCAGCATACCTCCCAAATATTATTTCACAGATAGCCTGAAAGATCAATTATCTTGTTTACATTTGCCTTGTGTTTTTAAGCTACTTTACAATTTGATTCTCAAAACACAACGGCCTTGACAGCAGATAACTCCTTTGGCTAGGCAGAATGTATGGTTCATGCATGCCTAGCTATTGCACATATGCTGGTCTCTGTGCCTCATTCTTTAAAGTCAGACAGGTTTGTTTTGGAGTTTTCTATTATTATTTGTTCCCCACAATATATTTCTTCAGAGAAAGCTGCAAAATTTTAGTCAAAGGTCAGATAAAGATAGCAAGTTGTTAGTGATCTCTTTCTCATAAACAGGAAATTTATACACCCCCCCAAATTTTATATTGCATATTTATGAGAAGGGCTGACCAGCAGCTCAAAGATGTTTGTAACACCAATCTAGTTTTTCTCTATTGTTTGGTATGTGTAGGACAGATAGGTCTGTGTTTTCCTGGGGAAACAGCCCAGGACACAACTGAGTGCAGCTCTCCCCCTCCCTGTGAAGGCAGTTACACCAGCCACTGGAATCACTGTGTGAGAAAAGCAGAGGCAAGTGAAACATTTACTTCAAAAGTGAATATGGGCCTTGGACTTTCGGGAAATTGGCTAGGCCCTATTGAGCTTAATGGTAAAAAGAATTATGCAAGTATCTAAATTATTCTCTGAAACTTTGAATCAGGGAAGTTCACCAGCTGCTACACAGAGATCAATGTACAGCAAGTGCTGTGATACAACTTCAGCTTGAAGTGCCCAGGACAACAAACACTAGTGCCTGCCTTTACTCCAGAAATGATTTCTAAGAAACAACCAGGCTGCTTGTCCCACCTCATTCAGTGTGAGTCAAGAAAACTCATATTACAGAAGAGTTGGGAATTGTACAGTGCAGAAAACTATTACAAGGTAACGTAAGGACTAAATAGCTCTGGTCTCACGTAGTGGCTCAGCTCTACCACAGCGCTCAAAACACAGTTCCACAGCATGCGTTGAGTAATCTGTGGAGTTTCAATAAATGTGTTTTCAAAGTTAATACTTCCTAGAGTGTTTCATAGTATCTAAACACACTTTTGTTTTACTGTATCCTTAACAGTGAACATTGAACTGACACTGTGCATCATTGCCACAGAGGCATGCAAAACTATAAAAAAAGTAATCACAGAGGTTTAGTGTTCCCTTTGCCAGGAAATAACAGAACAGCTCCTGGTTGCAGAGATTGAAAAACTTTGCACAAAACAGTCAAACTTTCAAAAGACACTGGGACTAAAGGGGAATTATACATGCAAACACCCTACCATAGTGTAAGTAACATTCTGAACTTGCAGTTTGCCAATGGCAAAGTATATTCTTTTATTCCCTACTACATATAGTCACCATGTTTATATAGAAAGATGTTTTCCTTATTTTTCCCTAGGAGACAAGGCAAAGAGCTCTGGATACCTCCCTCTCATGGAGGCAACTTAGCCTACTTCATCATATCCATACAGCAATCAAATGTATTTGGACTCTGTTGTCTCTTCAGTATTTTAACAAAAGGACAAAAGTATTGCAGCTTTGCTATACTCCTAAAAGTTTCAGCAAGAAAAAGGAAGCAGATAAGTTTTGCTCCTGCATTAAAGCTGTAGTCCCAGGTAAGGAAGTTTATCTGCAACAGGAGCTCTGACAACATCTTTCATAAAAGAAACCTACTAAAAAGACACTTCTCAAAAATAACAAAATCAATTCATCCTATATTATTTTCCTTTGCATGCTTACCTGCCAGTAGTTTTCATCCATTTATCCCAAAACTATTTTTGGGATAGGACCCAGTATCTGAATATGGACCTAAGGTATTTGCTAAGGTGCCCTTTGCAAGAGTGATTCCTTTGTAATTCTGTTCAGCTGCTCCTTATCAAGGCCTAACAAGCTTTTCCTTCCCTCCCTGAAAGCCCAAAGGCTGCCCTTACACAGGTTCCATGAAAGGGAGCACTGAACCTCTGCTCTAGTGCTTCTATACTGCATGCATAAGGATCCCGTCCTGGGAAGGGTTAAAGCCTCCCTTCCCTGCTGTGCTCCCTTTGTACAACCTTGTATTGAGGGGGTTTGGCTCTAAATGTGCCCAGTGCCATCATCACTTACTTCAATCTCCACAACAAATCCAACAGGATACCCAAACTAAGTGATTCACAGAAACTCAAGAGTAAGAAAGTAAAGGCTTTAACTAAATAATCCTTACAAAATCAGAAAATCTAGCAATGTACTTCATGATGAGATCTCAACTTCCAATCCTGATTTAAGTGAAACAGGAACAGCAAAGAGGAGTTAAAGCTGTAACAAACATATAAACTAGTTTGGTAGAAGTCAACCAGCCATACATATCACAGATCACTTAGATGGCTTTTCAGTGTCAGGGATTTACTTTTTTCAGGATAGTAGCAATGACTGTGGTATTGACTGTTTAAGCAAAATATGTATGGTCATGAGTACAGGGCAATCTCCTTCATTAGTCACACAAACAGTTTTAAAGTGGTCTTCATTGTGAAGCTGAGTTTCTAAAGCCCCTTGAAAAATCTGTACTTTACTACTTACTCAAATATAACCACTTATATCAACTTATGATCAACTAAAACTCTGGTTCCTAAAACAAACAGCAAGGTTGTTATTGGTCACAGTTGGTCCCATTTATCTTACCTGCTATGGTATGAAGGAAAGAAGGCTGTTATTGGAAATAACATATAAACAGGAAAAAACAGTCTTAACAGAATGAAAAGCAATACCTCAGAGCTTAATTTTAAGATCTTATTAACTTTCTGCCCTTCTTTTTCCTATGGCTACAATACTAGAGGAAAGACTCCTGTGTTACATTAGTGACTTGGGAATGATCATTCCCAAATTGTAGTTCCAGCTCCAATACTCACACACTGCAGCAGGGCAATTCAATTAACCTTCTTCTGTATTTGCTTACCTTCCTGCGTAATGGGGATAATATCTGCAGAAAAGGGCTTTATAAAGCTTAACCTTTATAAAACTACTAGGATTAAATGGAAACGCACCATACAAAATACTACGTGCACAAATAAAAATGCAAAAATAAGTCACTTCATACTAGAGCTAGTTGGAAAAAGCTTCAATCGAATAATTATCCGCTAGAGAATGTACATTATTGAAATCAAAGTGCTTCACAAAAATCACATTCACTGTGCTGGCATTTAATTTCAAAAGATTTGGTTTTTTGACAGTTTTGGAAGTGTGTGTGGGTTCATTTGTAATCATAATGAAGAAATAAAAACATTTTAAAGTGCTCCACAAAGTGGCATTTATTTTCCTTTTTTTTTTAATGCTGATATGCATTACTTCAGAAATTTCAAGTCAAAAACTTAACTCTGCTTTAAAACATTTTATTCTCTTCCAAGCTAACTTTTGAATAAATTTCTTTGTAATCTAAATATATGAAAATTTTTTCGTTTCAGTGTTAACAACAAAACTTTCCATTACATGCTGCAACACCTTGATATGATGGTTGTAAACCTAGTCTGTATCTTTACATTTAATTAAAACTGTTCTTAATAGGTTTTAAAATAATTTAATGAATATTTTCTTAAATATAAAAAATTAACATACTGATGAATGCAAATAACTTAATGGTGAATTAAGCTCTATTCCCCCTGTTAGAGACTTAGTGCTATTTTATTTTAAATTTTTTCCAAAAATACTATGTAATCTGAATTCACACTAAATATTGTATTTTTTCTGCCTCTGTAGAGCTTTAATTTTTCTTTTCAGTTAATATATATGAAAAAACTACTATAATAAGTGTTACTGATTTTTTTTCCCCCGAGTTAATTTTAATCTATAGTTACAAACTGAACTGTGGGTAAGGAGGACAGACAGTGCAGGCCTAAGAAATTCTTAGCAAGTTACACAGAGTTATGACCTCAGACTTCTGCAACCCGTCATATTTTTTTACCAGAATAAGCACAATTATCGCACCCTGAAGCACACTTTAAAAGTGTCACGATATATTGGTTTACATTACAGTTCCTCTAGGCCGGGATACCTGTTTTAAGCAAGATGCTTGAACCAATCTTTTTTTCCCTGCCATATAAGAAAGATTTTTATGCTTGATCCTATGAGGTAGGTAGGCCCAGATCAACAAATGGACTAGAAAAAAAAAAAATCCAGGTACATAGGTTGAAAACAGCTGCCTTTGAAAACCCCGCCTAGTTGCTGAGTTCCTATGGGATTTAGATTTTCACAGGCAAAAGTCCTTAAATGCCCAACCTCTGATTCTGTATATACGTTAGTTTAACCTTAATTTAACCTTAAACAAGAGTTTCCTTTCAGACATAGGCCTTTCCAAATATTTAAATTTGTAGTCAGATGTGGTTGGCTAGTGATTCCAAAAGACCTCTGACATAAATTTGCCTTCTCATGGCTTACACAGATGCTGCATGTCAGGTAACCCACAGTCAAGCAGGTTCAGGCTTCCAGCTCCTTGCAAATTCAAAGAGAAACACAGCTCAGCTGAACTGTAGTAACTCACTAAAGCACAGGACTTCAGCCAAATGTTTGGGTCCTACAAAGAAAGTGTAACAGAACCCACTTTATAAACACCAAATTGTTTGTTTAATCAACATTGTTATTTTGCCATCTGCTCAATTAGATCAGAAGAACAACAAGAAAATAAAGTTCCTTTCTCTAGCCAAGAAGTATGACTGCCTGGAAGGACTCAGGGAGAAGTAATCACCACACCAATTAATTAATCCATATCCTTCAAAGTATTTTTAAAATCAATATTAAAGATGTAAATCATGTTTTTAACACAACAATTCAGAGAAGGTTTTTTTGTGTTTCCCTGACCCCCTCAAAAACATCCAAACAGACCTTACTAACATATTCCTAGAGAAGCAGCGTGGATCCTTCTACCAAACGCCAACATATGAACATCAGCCTTCTCTCGCCAAACACCCAGAAAGACACTCAGGAGCCTCTCTCTCAAGCAACTGCTTAGTTTTGTGACCCTCAGGAAAGCTTTAGTATGTGTGTGCATGTCCTGCTAGTAAACTTCCCAGAACCACCGATAGATACCATGCACAAACTGAGGTCAAAACATTTTATTTCCATTTCCTTTACCAAGGCTAAAATAAGGCCATGTTAAGAACTCCGATTTATCATCAATAATAAATAAAAAATGATTAAGCTATAATACAAAAATATATGGATTTTTAAATAATTTCAATTTCTACAATTGGGAGATAACTATTATTTCAAAATTATTTAATGTAAATGTAGATCAGAACCCCTCTTCACAAAAATCCATAAGAAGACAATAGAAAGTTACATTGTATTATTATTTTTACCTGTAGTTGAGAGGCACAGGTCAGCTCTCAAGGTCCCTTGTGGTAAGCATTTCTGGGCACACAGCACCACCAGTTCCTATCCTTTTTGCCTGCTACAGCCCTTATGAGACATTCTCATTATTGCTTTGGCCTTTTCTAGAAAATAATAAGTGTATCCTCCTTTCTGCATACCTTAGATAAGTAGTCATGAAATTGATTATTTACTGAAATTTCACCCTATGTTCATACCTTATTTTTCTGTCAACTTCCACCAGTGGTCTTTGGAACATAGCCGATGTAGCCAATACCTTACCTTCTACTTCAGGAAAGAAGAAGGAATTTACCCTTTGTCTTTTTCCCCAGATAAAACAAATGCAAACTTGTGAAAGTCTGCCAGTGTGACAAAGTTTCCAGCTCTCCAGTAGGAGGAAAAGTATTTCCACTTTTACATAACTGGTGCTTCTGCGATTCACACACAGAGCTATGCATCAGCCTTTACAGGATAGTTTATATACATGTTATTTATGACTCCACGGTTGTATTCATAGCTCAGTGTCTCACATCCACAACTCTCAGATAGTGCCAAACCAACACACACGAGAAGCCCAACCTCAGGAAGGAGGTCAAGTGTCTGCATGCCCTGCTGAAGGACCCACACAGCCTCACCACAGCAGCACAGTTGTCACCAACTCTGGAAAACCTCTAGCAACAAACAAAAAAAATGGGACCTCATGCACAACTCTTCCTGATCTGAGCACCATCCTAAAGGAATCACATTTATGTCTACAGTGAAGCTGAAGATATTTAATACTTTTTCTGCTTGGCTGCCTTTTCATCCCCCAGCCCCTTGTTAAGGTGTAAGACTGCTGGCTTTTGCAATAGCCCTCTTTCACCGTTACATGCATATCATGTAGCTATGAAGGCTTAACTGATGTGATCTTCAGCCATGATATACTTACTGTTTTAGTTTTTCCTTTGTGGGGCAATGCCCTGCATTCATTTGGTTTTATTTTTGTTTGATTTTTTTTTTTGTTTGTTTTCAAATTTACTTTCTACATAAGACATTCCTACTTATAGGATCAGATGTCACCAGAAAATAGAGGAGGGATTAAGTAGGGTCCTGATGTCCTCTCAGCATTATACTTTAACTGCTGTATATACTTACACTGTTGTGGTCTCCACCTGCTTTCAGCCATCAAGTGTAATGCTTTCTGTCAGCTACAAATTCCATTTAGCTACTATACTACCTTTTACTTCTGCTCACATATGATTAGATTTTACCTTCAACTCCATCAAATTCAGCTATCTAAGAATTCAGTGTCAAATATATAAGCAACACCCATGTTCCATCATGTTCAAGGAAATTATTTCAACCAGGGGATGTAGCTTATTAAACAAATCACTTCATTTTCAGGATATGTGTACTTTTGTTTCCTTTTTTAGGTACATTATGTTCTTTCCTGCTCAGTTCTCTGAGAAGCATAACCATCCAGTCTCTGTCCAAAGAGAAAACACTGCTTGTGCCAGTATGCATGCGCCTCTGCCCCATGCTTCACACTGCTCCTTTCAAGCAAACAGTTTGAATTTTAGAGATTCCTCCAGAGACTTTTTTCTTTGCCTTGCTTCTGTTTGTTTCTTCGGGTTAGATGCTATGAATGTTTTGGATTGAAAGTTAGATAATGCCATGATGCCAGAAATCTATTACTGTTGTCAGAAATATAGAATATTCTTACTCTAGTATTTCCCCTAAATGGAAACTGGGATTTCCTTTTTTCCAGACTGGTTCTCAGACAGCACTGTGTTTAGGCATCACTGCAGAGGCTGTACTTGCATGCTTTGTGATCCCGTTTTTCAATCTCAAATACGTACATAAAATTGAGCAGATCTTTGAGCTTTTATATAAAGCTAATAGCACAAATACTTTGAGTGCTATATTACTCATACTTCTGTAATAAAGTGATGTCTGATTTGTTGTCCTTTCCTTAATTGCACACTAGCAAACAGCTATTGGCTCAGCAAAACACAAATAGGTACCACCCTCTCACAGATCTTCTCTTTCAGCAACTCTACTTGTCTTTACCCAGCAGCATATGGTAGAAGGCACTAAGTACCTAGAACTAGTTTAAAAAATATATATTTTTTTTTTACTAAAAAACCATTACTAATCTGTTTATAGATACAGCTTTTCTATTACTATGAGATCTTTCATACAGCAAGTAGCACAATGAGGAGAGGGGAAACATGCTCACAAATTCCTAAGAAGAAAATGTGTAATGCACGAGGCAGGAGTACTGCATATGTTATTACAGTTTTCATAATCAAGGCCCAGCCCACACTATTCCTTTCATACAGTGGATCAGGAGAATATGAACACATGATCTTTTAGATCTCTCTCTGCCTCCCAAGGTAATGGAGAAGTTGCACGAGGAATAGGCAACACGGCTGGCTGTACCAGACTCCTGAAGATGCTTATAGCTAACAGCTAGCATAGGCTATTTTTTGTCCATAAGACTTTTTTTTTTAACAGCTTTTCTGTGCCGCTAGTCATAACATTGTATTGCACAGGACAATGGCAGGTCCAATATTGTGGTTCCTGAGTCATTTGGTCATCTCTGAAGCAAAATCGTGCCCTACTAAGGAAGTCAGATGTTAACAGATACCACTGAATATGTATTTCACACATTCATGCCAGAAGTATTATGAGATCAAAGTGTGATACACAGCTGAGATTTGAATCTTGTTTTAAACAGTCACTAAAATGATTGAGTATAGTATCAGTTAGATGTATACAAAATGCTAGTTTCATCAACATTAAAAAAGAAGCCAGAGGCTTGGTTCAACAGGGACTGTGAACTGCCCTGAACACCCAGCCTCTGTGTGCAGACAAGAAGAGAGACAATGGATCCCAGCCCGTTCCACCTTCCAATTACCAAAAGCTTTCATGCTAAGGAAGGAGTGAATTTCCTTTTTTTTTTTCTTTTTTAAAATGACACTATATGACCACAGATAAGTGACATTTCACATAACAACCAGGCCAAAAATATTTTGCTTTTTTTTAACCTGCTACAGAATAAGTAAAAAAATGACAGCAAAGATTGTCAACAGCAGGTATGCAACAAAACTGGGGGGGGGGGGGGAAAGTGTTGATAGCAGTTGCAGCAGTGCTAGAGACCAAAAGGTTTTGAATCCACAAATAGTTAAGAGGCTTGCAGACTCAGTCAAGTACAGATCAAGTGGGTTCTAAGAAGTTCACCATAGAAACAAATGTCTTGGAGGTGGGACCATCATGTAGTTCAAAGCATCTTCACAGAACTCAATTGGAAACTTTGAGAACTGTTTTTCCTAGTAGTAGAATTTTGAGATAAAATTCTGGGATTTTGATGTTCTGCCTTACTACCATCCAAATCCATGATATTGCAAGATTTCTCTCAGCATTTCACCATGCAAGCTTTAAGGAATTCATGGTGCAGACAGTCAGACAGCCAGGAGAAAAAGCACATAATGGACTTAAGAATGATCATCAGCAAAAAAAAAAAAAAAAAAAATTAACTGTTGAACAGAAAACAATGCAAGAATAAGTTATTTGTCCACACTGATATCCAGAAATGCACTGGATGTGAGGTAGAAAAGAATTATAACTGTCAAAATGCTATGGGAGTCTGTTTTCAATAAATATACAACACTGTTTCCTGGGGAGGAAAAAAAAAAAAGGTAGCAGAGATATACAGAGAACATAGTGATAGGAAAAAAACAACCAAAAAAAAAAAACCAAAAAACCAAAAACAACCCATGAAGTGCACACCAGCACACAAGCCTTCCCTTCCCTTTATCTTTCTCCCTTCCACAGCATGGAAGAGTATAAAAAGAGTACTAACAATATCATAGTGTGATCAGTGCGGAATGATAAAAGCCTCAATCTTCTTTCTTTTAGTGTAGCATTTCTATTGTACTAACATATTTAAAACAGCTACTGAATTAATGTTACCTGAATTAATTTTTGATTCCTTATTTTTAAAAAATTACTTGAATGATATAATGGAGACAAAGATGACAGCTGCATTTTGACATTTTCTTTTCAGCTCTCCATAGGCCACCCATCTATTCAGGGATGCTGAATGGAAACTGATGAAGGTAAAGTAAACAGAGGTTTTCTTCTTGAAGAACTCCACCTCTTCCATCAGTCAAATTGAAAGGCAGTGGCCATTCCCAGCTACTTGGGGTTGAATGAAGCGTCCCTGGCAGCATTTGTGCACATGCAGAGGAAAAAAAGGCACTGCTGTGGATATAGGCCAAGACAGATCACCCTATGCTCTGCTGCTCCCATTTAGGGTTGCTGTGATGAGGAGAAGGAGCCGCAGTGGTTTGGGAAGTTTAACTAAGAAAAACAACCAAAGACCCCAGACAACTACCACTAATAACTAACATTACTGAAAGATTCCTCAGGCAAGTAGTTTACCACTAGGGTGATATCAGAAGCAACAGAAACGTCAGCATTTTTAATCAACCTCATTAAATTTTTAAAATATTCTTGTGGTCTTAAAGCACAGGGGATCCTTCTTGACTGAATCTTCTTTAATTTAATAGAAATTACTTAATCCTTACACAATTTGAATTCTTACTTATGCAGTAATATACAAATTATTCATACTTTCTTGAAAGGAAACCTTAAAATAAAAATACTTCTGATTGGTAGTGCAAGGTGAAAGAATGATTCCCCTAGAGTTCTCCAAAATAACTAGCAGACCAAGGTTAATGCGTCATTATCTTCAGTTGTTCTGAACCTTGGCAGTAAGGGTCTTCATTAGGTCTTCCTTTGTACTACTGTTTGATGAGAAATCAAACACTAGGGAGAGGTATTTCTGCTACACAGCTTAAAGCAGCAGAGGGGTGGGGGGCACACAGATTCGGGAAGATGCATTTTATTAGTTTTATATTTAATCAAAAAATGTTTCTCCACTTCAAATAGTACTTTCCAGATTTCTGTTCTTGCAATTTGAGCTTCAGCAGAAAACCAAAATGCACTACAAAGTAAACTCTGAGACCTTACTTTCCACAAGAAGACATTACTTCAGAAGAAATATTCTGAGTAATTGCCTTTAACGAGAAGTACTTGAAAGTTTATAAAAAAATGCTCAATGTCACCAATATCAGTTTTTAGAAATCTCAACAACAAAGACAAAAAGCAAATGTTTACCATTTCTACAAGATTTTTTTTTTAAATGCTCAAATAAGAGGATTTTTAGTGTAATTTTCAAGATAGAAAGCCAAAGGCAAAAAGAAACTTAAACTGAATCAAAGTTTTCCAGAAGAGGGTATATTTTTTTTCCTTTTAATTTTGTGGTAATAATAGCAATTATTCTAAAAGACAAATTCAATCTGCCATGAGGGCATAATCAGAACATAAGGAGTTTCTGAACAGGCAGGGATAGTGTAGGCACTGGAAGAATGTGTTCCAATAGTCACGCTATTGTAAAGTAATACAATGTAACTGAACTACATTTTAACCAAAACCACCTTGTTACTAAGGCCGTCATACAATATCTGTATAGACAAATTAATCATAGAATGGTTTGGGTTGGGAGTGACCTTTAAAGGTCATCTTGTCCCAACCCCCTGCAATGAACAGGGACATCTTCAACTAGATCAGGCTGCTCAGAGCCCTGTCCAACCTGGCCTTGAATGTTTCCAGGAATGGGTTATCTATCACTGCTCCAGGCAGCCTGTTCCAGTGTTTCACCATCACTATAAAATATATTTCTTCCTTAAATCTAGTCTGAATTTACCCTATTTTAGTTTAAAACCATTACTCCTTGTCCTATCGCCACAGTAGTCAACAGTGAATTGAACTGTAAAACATCAAGAACATTCCTTTGACGTATAAAAACATTTAAGTTACACTTACGGACAGAAGATACCATATCTTTACACAAATATCTTTTCTGATGTACTGTATGTTGCAAATCTCATTTCAATGCTTTATTCTTCTGTATTTAATTCTTCTCGTACTAGCTTGCTAAAGCAGACCTGCCAGCAAGGAATGGAGACATGATGAGGAGTACTGGGGGCTGGAGAACCTCCACAGATTCTGTTAACTCATCCCTGCTGATGCTAAAATCTGGACCTCTCTCTTGGTCATCCTGCATCTGTCTGTAGCATTAGAGTAGAATGCTTTAATTCTTGGCTTTCTGTCCTCAAAATTCCTCTACACTATTATTGCATTAAGTTCCAATCTTTGATTTGGTTAGCAAACTGAGCTCTTAAGATTTTTATTCAGCAGCATTTCTCCTAACTCTTTGTTCATGTTTTCAGTTCAATCATTTCTTCCTCCTTCCCTAACACTTCTTTTCAAAATGAATACCAAAAGGGTACGCTGTCTAAGGTCAGTCTCATCAGCCTGCACTAGTATATACATACACACACACACACACACACACGTGTTTGTATGCATATATTCCTATGTTTATATATACATTTATTTGTATATTCTCATTATAGATATTAAAACAAATATACAAGTATCACTAGCATTTTTTTCTACAGCACCACCTAGGGGAACCAAATTCAATTACTGGCCCTTTCAAAGTCCTAGTACTTCAGACTGCAATTCCCAGCCCCATGACTGGGGTCTGCACTTCACAATTTTAGAAATTGGTTGTTTCAACTATTATAATTCCTTTGATTTCACTGTCATGGTTTACTGCTTTGATAAAGTGTGTAGACAGCATAATTGTCAATGATATCATGTTTGTTTCTAAATCATTAGCAAAAATTATTTTAAGCTCTGAAGAGATAGACAGGCTTCTCTTTTGAAGAGCCGCTTTTGAGATGGCAGCCTATTCTTAATTCATTTAGCATATGCTTTATTGATAATGTAGTTAGTGCAGTAAAGTGATGAACACATTCCCAACTTCTACTCTTTCCTTCCAGGATTGCTTATGCATTTTACATTAGGACTCACTAGAAATAATGCATAACCTGTTCTGAATGCAAGGAAGAGAAGCTGCTCTCTCCCTTCCAAACAAAGGCCAATCACAACAGGACTGCAAAAGACATGCTGCTTCTGTTGTCTTGCCTCTTGTACAGGTAAGACACCTCACAGCAAATGAACAGCTTCCAACATTTCAGGCTGTTGCAGCGAACTGATCTTATGTCTTTCCTTCTCAAACAGATGATGTGATCCTCAGGCTCCTTGCATGGTTTCCCTTTGCATGACCTTCCTCCTCTTCCTGGCTGCATAGCCTGGGCTGACTTCCCAGTGCCAGTCTCAGCCAGCTCTTGTTAAGCCCTTATCAGGGCAGCCTGAAATCGCAGGGTTGACTGGGGCCACTTCAAGCTTTGGTAAGTCCTAAAGAGTCAATGGAAGAAATGCTCTCCTTCAAATCTACAGAGAAAGGCCAACAATCCGAAAGCCTCCTAATGCTTTTATTTTCCCTCCAGTTCACACTCATTTGCTGCAGACAACACTAGGGTCTTTCATTCCTCCCTTCCCAAAACACTTAGTACTACTGGGCATACAGCTTTCCATATGCTGTTTCACTTTTCCCTGTTGTGGTGCAATATTAGAGAATCAAGACATTTTCAGCCTCTGTCACCTAATAACCAAGGTGAACATTTCTTTAGACAGATATTTCTGAATTCTTTCTGAGCTGCACTTCAGGTGCTCATTTCTTCTGTTGCATACAGTCCTTCACTAGAAACTGAAAACAGTGGCATAAAGTAGAATTATTCAAACAAATGGTAACATTAACATACACTGGGCAGAGAGAGGGGCCTGCACCCTTCCATGGCTCAAAGCTAAGCCCCTTATCTTGCAGACTTTCCATTAGTATGCCTTATGTATGCTACATAGGCAGAGTGGACTAATCAAACTAGTTACCATTGAATTCACCTCCAGGAAGAATTTAAACACCAAATAAAGAACTAATTTGTGCAAAATAAGCAATTTTTAGAAAGTAGCAGACACATTTCTGAACAATCCAGCACACAACACATGCTAACACATGCATTATACAGATAAAAGCCAGTACAGGAGGCAGAGCAGCAACTCTCATTATATATCACAATTACTCCAAAAAAGATTAAAATGTCACTCTCAACTAAACTGACCTCATTTATTACACTATTTCCTGACTGAACATGCCTCTTTCTTCCTCTACAGAATTTCAGAATAAGTGATAATTTATAATTTTATATTTTATAATTTATTCAAACTATTTCAGATCAAAAAAGTTGACTAGACTTATATTATACCATGAACACAATTGGAGGCACTAAAGGAACAAGTAAAACTTTAAAAAAAACTATCTTTTGATACAAGCACCTCTGGAGGTAGTTCCAGATGTTGGCCATAGTTTTAGTTGAAGGACTAGACTCTAATCAGTATTTTTAAATTTCCCCATGAATATCTGAAATTGTCATAATGATTTATTATTTCACAGGAAACTAATCAAATAAGCTAAAAGGATAAATTTCTAAAAAAGAAATCTTAATTTAATTTTTCCTGATCTATTTTTCCAAAATATAATAAGTATCTATCTTTTCAGCTTACTCTATTTCTCAAACATTACATTCGTCTTTTCTATTACTGGGTATATATATTTTTAATGAAATACACAGTTTGAAACTAACCAGCTTTTCAAGAAAAAACATTTAAAATTAATAACAAGGTACACTAACAACTTATTTTAAGATACATGTGAGTACATGTGAGAAAATTACCATATGGTGGTGTAACCTTTGTTTATGCTTTTAACAGAATAAACAAAAAATAGTCTACCACAGCCAAGGAGGAAAAACAATGGTACTCATGTCAAGTAAAAATATTTTCTAGCAAAATAACTATCAGTAAGACTGTACAGTAACAAAACAAGAAATGTGTACAGGTAAGGAAAAGTTGAGAAAAAGTCTCAAGCTCTTCTCTAATGTGCATCAACAAATGATACCACCCAGCTGAAGCCAGTTTCATCTAGACTTAAGAAGAAAGAGAATAGCGTACGTAAATTGGACAGAAGTATCTCACTGACTTCGCAATAACTCACCTGTCAAATACTTTTTAAAACTAGCATGTTTTTTAAGACTGTGGTGGGCTGACCCTGGCCGGAGGCCAGATGCCCACCAAAGCCACTCTGCCACTCCCCTCCTCTCAGCTGGGCAGGGGAAAAAATAAAACTAGAGGCTCCTGGGTCAAGATAAGGACAGGGGGAGATCACTCACCAATTACTGTCATAAGCAAAACAGGCTGGACTTAGGGAAATTAGTTCAATCTGTTACCAATCAAATCAGAGGAAGATAATGAGAAATAAACCCAAACCTGAAAAACACCTTCCCTCCTTCCCTCCACCCCTCCCTTCTTCCTGGGATTAACTAATTTAAGATTTCTCTACTTCCTCCCCACCAGTGGTGCAGGGGGACAGGGAATGGGGATTGTGTTCAGCCCATCACAGTTTCTAGCGCTCTTTCCTCTTCCAGGGAGGATCCTCACACACTCTACCCCTGCTCCAGTGTGGGGTCTCTCCCATGGGAGACAGTCCTCCACCAACTTCCTCCATGTGAGGCCTTCCCACAGGCTGCTCCAGTGTGGCTTCCTCCCACAGGGTGCAGTCCTTCTGGATCAGCCTGCTCCAGCCTGGCTGTCCCCCGAGGTCACAGGTCCTGCCAGCAAACCTGCTCCAGCCTGAGCTCCTCTATCCATGGATCCACAGGTCCTGCCAGGAGCCTGCTCCAGCCTGGGCTGCCCATGGGGTCACTGCCTCCTCCTTCGGGCATCCCCCTGCTCTGGCATGGGGTTCTCCCTGAACTGCAGGTGGGTCTCTGCTCTCATGTGACCCTCCATGGCTGCAGGGGCACAGCCGGCTGCACCATGGGCTGCCAGGGAACCTCTGCTCCGGTGCCTGGAGCACCTCCTCCCCCTCTTTCTCCACTGACCTTGGGGTCTGCAGAGCTGTGTCTCTCACATAGTCTTTCCAGCTGCAATTGCAGTTGCACATGTTTTTGTTTTATCTTCTTAAATATGTTATCCCAGAGGTGCTACCACCATTGTTGATGGGCACAGCCTTGGCCAGCAGCAGGTCCATCTTGGAGCCGGCTGACATTGGCTGTGTCAGACAGAGGGTCCTCTGCTACCGAAACCTTTCCATGCAAACCCAATACAGATAGATGAAGTCTTGAATGCTCTCATAGCATCCTAGACTGTTTCATAAATTCATACATTGGTTATGCATAATTATGCAAAACATTGCAGAGTAAAAACAACCTAGATACTTCACACCATGCAAAAAGGTGCAACAAATTATCAGCTATCACAGACAGAAGCTTTGGTAGTGCAACAAGAAAACACAGTCTGTATTAGGTAGGTATTTGAGTGGAAAAGAACTGAGCAGTGTACATGCAATGGTATTTTATGGAAGTCACCACTCATGGGTGTCAGTACTGCACCAAAACCCCACAAGCCTGTCAGTAAGAACAATTACACAGTTGGAAACTGCGAGTTAGACTTTCAAAAACAGTTCTTTGTTCATTTGTAAGCAGATATCTGATGTCATTCTTGGGGATGAGCCTTAACCTTGAACAAGCAGCAAAACTTCATTTTAGACAACTGTATCACAGCTGCAGTTTAAATGCATCCCCTCCTATCCTAAACCATCATACATCATAGGTGTAGATTTTTGTTTCCTATGCATTGCCTCAGAGACTGCTGTGCTTCAGGAGCGAGTGACATGATCCTTGTAGTCATTAAAGCTTCAGCTGTAGCAAAAAGTTTCATGCTTCAACTTTACCCAGTCTGCTTACAGCAACAGCATTCCTCCTGCCTGCTACCATTTCATCTCCAACATTAATGGATATTACTAGACTAGCATAAGTGTGTTTGTAGTATAATTTGCCCCAGTTCAGGAACTAAAATGAGGTATGGTAAGACAGAATTACCCATGTCACTTGTTTCATAGAAAACCATTATTGCAATGATCATGGTATCAATAATTTCTCAAGCACATATCAGTATATTGCTCAGATTACACAGTACTTCATATTTGCTCCAACTCAAAATCGTTTCTGCTGATAATAAAAATAAACATTTAGACCAGCAATGCAAGACAAAAGAATCATTCCACTGTTCACAAAAATAATTTAAGCAAATAAATCTTTAGCTCACCTGGTGCAGCTTTTCACTTTTGCAAATTAAAATAGAACTTGAAGAAACAAAAGAATTACAAGAGAAAAGGCCCATGCCACAGAAATTTCAAACCATGTTAAAGTGTGAGTGTCTCCCAAAAATGGAGTGTTTTGATTCAGGCTCCTCTAGCACTGATACTATAGTCCCAGGCTCAAAATAAACTGAACTTTAATGCAGGTATTGCATCATTTAATCATGTTTCAGAGTTCAAAACAGCAAAGTAAAATGAGGATTTTAGAAAAGATAAACACTTCTGTAAAACCAATTTCACATCATGATAAGAAATAAATTAAAAAACACCCACACAAAAAAATACCTAACACCCCACCATTCCATCACAGTCCTTATGCAGATGATGCAAACATGAAAGATTTAAGTAGTTGGAGCTGCACTAACAATGCTCATGTACGTGGATGAGATAAGCCCACTAGGTTTTCCTCTTAGGTTTTTTATACAGGTATCAGGAAGAAATTTCAGTGCAGCAAATAAATTTAATTGGGCCCAGTTTCTATAGGGGTGAATTCACTCATTTCTATTGGCTGTCATAGAGGAAGAATTCAGCCCATGTTTTCCTTGAGCATGCTGCCAGGAAAGGACTGGGCACATCATCTGAATAGATTCCAGCTTCATTCATCTCAGCTAAGCACCCGATGATCACAAGGATGTTCAACTTATTTCTCACGGGTCTACACTGGCACCCCAGAAAAGGCTATTCAGTATCCAGAGTGACAAATCAGGATCATTATGAGCTTTGTATGACTGTTTAATGACTCTCCTACCACCGATTAGTATCTCTAGTTGGATGTTATCTAGGTGGCAGAACAGCATACCAAACTAGACATGCAATTGCAGGCACCTTATCTTCAGTTCAACGCAAATCAAAAATAGGAGGTGAGAGGAGGTGTACCAGTAGTTACAATTTATATTTTGACAGTGGGTAAAAAGCCAACATTCTGCAAAAGTTTGAAAATATAAACAAGAGGATATGTTTGTAACAATACAACCTAAAGATAGGTTTGGGTGAGACCTCAGTTTTTCTACACTCTAGATGCACAAAGCAAGGAGACCAAAAAGCAGGTGAAGCAAAGATGAGGCAAAACACAGTAGGCAGTTGCAATTTTTAGTTAAATGTTTTTCTCATTATTCTGTTCCCATCACAGAAGCCACCAGAGACTTCAAATGAAAGAGTGAAGGTTTCTAGCTCCTCAGTTTTAGACAAGCCTTCACCCCCTCCCGTTACCTCAGGGAAAGGCTAACAGTGTTCTGCAATCAGACCTGTATTCTAAAGAAAAGAAGCAATGAAGCCACAGTAAAGTCTTACAAAAGCAGTTTATGACCCCAAAATTGAACTTCAGCTTGAAAGCTGTTTCAGTTTACATTTCAACTCTTTGTTTCACCCATGAAAGTTTCCACTTGTTGCTTAAAATAGCAGAGACGGAACATTTTTGTTTACTTCCACACAAGAACAAAATTCCCTGAGATATCAAGGCAGTGAAGAATATATGTACATGGAAGAATGAAACAGCTTCTGTGGTCAAATTATTCAAGTAGTTTGTATATAGAATTAGGTATTGTGGGGAGAGCTTCCTGTTGTTACTTTTATGCCTATTGGTAGAAAGTAATTATTGAAATATTAATGAAAGCAATTTTCATACTCTTTTTATATGTGTTTGCAAGAATTAGAAAATTATTTAAGAAATGCAACTACTGTACCTATATTAACCTATAGGTATGCCCAGACAACTTAGACTTGACTCATTCCATCATTTTCAAGGTAATTATGTAGGACTCAGTGAAAAGAACTCTTTTCCTCCTACTCCCACTTGCTCATCATTGCAAGAAAGGTATCATCTGGTCCTATGAGCAAAAAAACCTCTCACATAACTGTACATGATGACAAGAAGGGAATTTTGAGCTTCTGAAGACACACAGCACGTGTAATTAAAGCTGAAGAGAAGAGCAGTCACCATTTATGGAAGCTCCTGCCAGACTCCTGTAAACCTGGAACAAGGAGTAGGGATTGCAGAACTGTACTTACTGACACATACATTTATGTATTTAGTCATTACTCCTGAGAGAAGGTGCCAGTAAACACAAAACTCCCTAGAATATCACCTCCACTAAGATTACAAGTGAAGGGTTTGGGGTTGAGTTTTGTTGGTTGGGTTTTTGGGTTTTGTGGTTTGTTTGTTGTGGGGTTTGTTTTTGGTTGTGGTTTTTGTTTTGTTTTAATGTATTTTTTGCTCTTTGTCAGCAAATAATTTAATTTGCTTTATGCCTTGAAGTGACTCAGCTTTTAATCCTCTTGCATTGTTTCTTATATAAACACCTCAAACTCAGAATTATAAATCTTTTGTCTTTTAAATAAAACTGTGAAGCCAACAGTTTTAATTAATTTTGGGGGGTTCAACCTGAATTACTATTGTTCAAGATGGTTTTTCTGGCAAAACAGAGACTAAACTGAATCATCTTCTGTCAAACAAATACATTATACCCTACGAACTAGGAAAAAGCATGTGAATACAGACTTACGTTTGAAAGAAAAGACCATGCACAGGGTTTACAATTGTCACTCAGGGCAGCAGGGAATTGAACCTGTGGGTTCAAGCATATATTTCTGACTTCCCAAGAACACATTTAAAGTTTGACACTGTAATGTTTCCCTTGGCAGGGCTTTTTCCAAAGGCTTTGAACAGTGAACAGGAACAAGGTAGTGTCAGTCCCAGCTGTGCTCCTGCCCTTGCTGCACAGACAGCCCAGCTACTCCTGGGGTAGCTCCAGGATTTCTGCATTTTATAGCCAAATGCTTTCAGGCAAAGCAGTGGTAACTTCAGTTCCCCCAAAAACCCCAGGACAAAGCATGACGCTTGGAGGGCTGCTTGGTGGTCTGTGTGGTGACAACAGGGGCCACAGTTAAGGGATAGCCAAGTCTTCCCTTCGTGAAACAGGGCACTGGACCCTTCCATCGAAGCTATACCGTGAGATACAAGACACGGAGAAAACAAAACGTCCAACTTGCAATAAGCGAAAAGAGGGATGCTTGCTAAGGAAGGAAGAGGGATGTGACAGCAAGGCTGCAGTTGTTGCTCAGGTGGATTCTAGCTGGTGTAACCATGACTTGCAAGCAATGCAAACCAGAAGAGCTGGCTGTCTAGGGCAGTCTCCAGGGAAATAACCTCAACAGCATTCAAACCTCCTTAAAACAAAGCATGTGATGCTACTCTTATGGTGAATGATCTATCTTAAGCTAATGATTTTCACCTTCTTATCCAGTGATGCTCCTACCACAGTGAAGTGCAGGCATTGAGCTA
This sequence comes from Rhynochetos jubatus, assembly GCA_027574665.1. Classification (NCBI taxonomy): domain Eukaryota; kingdom Metazoa; phylum Chordata; class Aves; order Eurypygiformes; family Rhynochetidae; genus Rhynochetos; species Rhynochetos jubatus. The sequence continues at coordinate 41,436,254 of CM050650.1, forward strand.
GGCTGCTTCTAACCACTCTTTGTCCAAAGTCTTCTCCTGAAAACACATTTTTTTACCTGACCAGCTGTTCTTTTGATCTGCAAAGATGTTTCACCCAGCCCTTGGGCTAAAGAACAAATCTACCCAATCCAAAGAAATTTTGTTGCTTTACTTGCAGAGAAAACAGAACAGTTATTTAATTTTCTTTTCTGTTTCCTTTTCAGTATTCAACCCATTTTCTACATAGCAGAAACTCTTCCATTTACCCCAAAAGGGGATTAGGACTTCTTGGAAACATTATTTTAAAATAAACAGTTTCCTTGCCCTGTTTAAATAAGGATTGTTTAAGCCATGGAGTCAAAATGACGCGGAGGAGTTGTACTTGTCATTGTACGATATTCAGCATGATCTACAACGTGACCAGGCAGCAATGACCTGCATTAATCATGGGCAAAAGTGTAATTAAGGTAAAATTAATGGACTGTGATGGTCTGGCAATTGCTGTCCATGTTCTCACCCTTTCTACTCGCTGGCTTGCCAGACTACTGCGCTTCTGGTGGAGAAGTGGTCTGCAACAGAGGCAGAGCACAGGAATCCCTTTTGCACAGAGCAGGCTCATAAACAGACAAAAAAAATGGACTCAATTTGTGTGAGCATACAGAGGAGTTCTTTCCAGCCTGATTACAGCAACAGCTATTGGGTAGAAGAGCACCAGCAAATCTACCTAATGCAAAACTGCCCTGCCACTATAATCAACAGAAGCTAGAAAACTGCCTGCCCTGCTAATGTACTATCGCTCACTGTAAGGGAGGAAACATTTCACTTCTGATCTGTTATGTGATTTAAAATACCACATCTTTGTATAAAGAAAATCTATAATCTTCCAATATCAACCCCAATTCTTCCTTTCTTCCCCTGTACAAGAGCTTCTAAATGTCTTAGTCCACAATCACCTATACTCATTTTTTCTCCAACATACACAATTCACTTCTCTCCTGTGTCATACTTATGGTACTGATTACAGTTCAAATTAACAGTGACATACCTGCTGCACTGACACACAGCAGTACTGACATAGTTGTCATCGGCGGGTTTTTCAGCAACACAGCTTGGGGAAATCTTTAACTACTACAGCCTTATAGTTGAGCAAGAAATACACTGCAGTGTCAGAAATAACAAACAGCTTCAAGAAAAAAAGTTCCAACAGATGGCTGGGAAACTGGAAACCCACTTTCAAACTACTTCCTCTAGCTGAACACGCAGAAAAAATATTATCATTTGACCTGCCTCGTGGTCAACATCCCACAGAATTAACTGCCACAGAATAAACCACATTCTTGGGCATGCAGGAGTTTTTTTGTTTAGCAAACAATGGAGTTTAGCAGCTCCAATTTTTAGAGAGCAAAAAATGAAACCCTTTGCATAAATGATTCATTAGTTACCAGCAGTTTACAAACTCACAAGTGTATTGCGATACAGCTGATGGCTAGCTAGAAGGAGTCATAAAATAATATACAAACACTTCTAGGAGCCAGATCTTGATATTTCTCCCTCATTAAAGAGGTGCTTGTGTGAATGCTTACATATGTCCAAGTCAGGAATACATGCTAGTAAACTATTACAACTCCACTTCCCATTATCTCACATCCGCCATTGCCTCCAAGCTCCCAGTCCCTCGCTAGCAGACAATTTCTACTGTCTTGTGGAAAGTGAAAATGCCTATGTAGATTTTCAGGGCATAATGGTAATGCCAAAGCCTTAAAGCACTGCCACTTCAAATCTATGAGTAACAGAAACTTGAACTTCCCCAATTCCTCCCCACTGACTAGAGTTATGAGCTTTAAACTCTTGGGTGGCCAGCCTGTCTCTGCAGTCAGATAACTGTCCTCATCTCCCTTCTCTGAATTTTAGCTAAACAGAGAGGATTAATAGAAACAGCAAAGGGGAAATCCCATAGCACTAACTCAGTAAAAATTAGACAGTATTGTGTCCATCTGCTAAGGAGTTTAAAGGTTTTCTGAAACAGTAATATAGCCATTATGGAACTGCAGAGATCCATTGGTCATGCCTCAAAAATCAGTTAAGTTCCCTTGACTGTAGCTGGTTGACTAATTTTGACAGGCTTTGTCAGAAAAGTAAACAAATTCCGCAGTCCAGAGTTATTTCTCTCAGATTTCTGTCCTGAAGTTATGCAATAAAGTTACTTTAGGCATTATGAACTTTCTTTTCATTTAAGCTCAACTCTCATTACAACAGTGTCAAGCAACACCTAAAACACAGGATTGGCAGTCAAAGCTTCTAAATATCAACACAGGAATTCACAACTAAACACTTACCAACTTGCTTTTCCAATATGGAAACTGCAAAACTCAGCTGACATTTTTAGTTACTCTTCATCTCAAAGATGAACAAACAACACAGAAGTGTAGGACACCAAGGGTGTGCAAAAGGAAAGTAAAGCAGCTGGTGTGCATTCTAGGTACGTAGTACTTTTTTTATAGTTTCCCCACCCCCCCACCAAAAAAAAAAAAAGGCCTGAAGAGCTTCAACTACAGGTATTTAAAATTCTTAGGGCTGGGAGAACATGAGTGCCCATAGTTGGTGTTCCATGCAAAGCTGAAGATGACTTTAGAGTAGCTACAAGTTGACCTAGGTAAATGTGAACTAATGGCTAATGCATACCCACCCAGAAGGTAGCCCACATTTCTTTATATTAAGCTCTTTTGGATAAAATGTGCAATATATCACTTCTACAGCTGCTTCTGCACCGTATTTGCAGTCACAACCATAGAACTAGCCTTCCATTAAAACATGCTATGTATATTCAACTTTACATCTTCTGGTGACAGCACAGACTCATGAATAACTTTCATATTTTTATGACTTATTCTTTGCCCAAATAAGAAATCTCAGTTAATTTTGTATGACCATCAATTTAGGTAGAGTTCAGCTGATTAAAAGGTACTCAAATAACTGTTTTGCTACTTGTAGCAACTATGCAAAGCTTCAACACAGCAATTTATCCATTTTAAGGCATTCTGCGCTACATTACTGCTGAAGCCATTTTCAAATTTACATATCCCAGTGACATCCATGATAACATACATTTCACTAAATTCAGATAGGATTATAGTAGCAAGGTAAAGCCTAGCAAACTATTAATCTCACTAAAACACCGAGTTAAAGCTGTTAAAAACTGCTTAACTGATAAAAGTCACTAGATGCTCATCTTTTTGTTCTATGTATTATTCAGCTTTCACTCAGCATTCTCTGGCCAAATTCTGCTGAAAAGATAAAATGTCAAAGCATCACAAATCCATAATTAATCCTATTCCTATTACAGAAATACTATATCAAGGACCTTCCACTCTTACAGGCTGAATCACAATGTATTGTGTGTGTGGTGGTAAGAAAATCACAACTGGGGTTTAACGCGTGGAACTTCAGCTCTATCCCATGTGTGCCATTTCACTCAAGTTTCCCCAATGACTTTTTTTTTCCCCCGCACTTGAGATTATTAACAAAAACAAAAACAAAAAATTCCTACTTGAGGCTGTGGATAACAACTTCTATTCTTAGGATTTTGTGCTTAATTACCTATTTAGAAAATTTGTTCTAGTTCCATGATTCTCACAATCATGGATCACTGCATCAGAACCTAATTTATAAATAACATACAAACAAGAATATTTGGAAAAATTATAGAGATAGCCAGCAGAGAGGAAAGGAAACTAGAAATTCTGAAGGGAAATAATAACCCTCAAATGAAGGGTTCTGGCCTGGTTGTTACTCTAAACCAGGATCAGAGGAAAAACATCACTTAAGCTTATCTTCACATGAAAAAAGCTATGCATATTATGGCTGTAATCTCATTTAAATTAATATAATTGAGCTGCTACAAATAGTTTGGGGATGTTTATTTCAATTTATTTTGCTTAAGTTGATTAAGACAGGCCTTGAAGTATTTTGTGCACACGTACACTCCACACATATCCTTGGCCAAAACAAGACTGCTTGGCCACCCATTTCTAGAATTCACAGTTCTGTTTCATTTTAAACCAGAAGAGGGTAATATCTTTGGTAGAAAAAAAAAATAGGAGGGTTTTTGAACCACTGCTACTGGAAAACTCAAATTAATGTTATAAAGAAAAACACAAGTAAAATTGAGCAGAAAAAAGAAAAAATCATTGTCCAAGTTTCAAAAAACAAAGAAAAGGAAAGTGAAAGGCTGAAAAAAGTCTCAATTTGTCCAAAGCCAAAACAAAAAGAAACCCCAACCTTTAGCTTAACCATGCTAGGTGTCACTGCACATCTTTAAGACAGAAACACAGCCAGATGGTGTATACATACAACCATCAAATCTGTGAACACTTCTACAGTGCTTCCTCTTAATGTTTTACCTTTTTGGCTTAACCTTCTGCATGAGCTAACCAAGCATGATGAGTAAAGCTTTTCTGCATTCTATTCATTGCTCTTAATCATTAATAATCCAAGACACTTGGCATAGGAGTTTGTGGAGGGGAGAGAAGTGTCATCACCAACGTTTTCTAGTGCACACATTCAGGCCCAAACATAACTTACCATCTTAACCATTAGAATTCTCTGTCAAAAACAGCATGGTAAATATCACGCAGTCGTCCCTAAACTGCTGATACTAGCACAGACCTGGCCATGAGTTAGGTGCAAGACTTTCCACGATGCATGCAGAAATTAAATTAATATTTTAATATCATGTTGTAGTTTAACCTCAGCCCGCAACTAAGCGCCACCCAGCTGCTTGCCCACTTACTCCTCTCCCTGATAGGATGGTGTCATAAATGAGTGGTTTAGGCCACTTAAAACATCACCATCAAATATATTAGGAAAAAAGTGATTTTAATATGAATTTGTGAAAAACATGACTTAACAGAACTTCATGGCAAGGCTCACTCACTTATCAACATGGAAAAAATCATACAAAAAGAAAATGAAATCAGAATTGTCTTAGAATCATTTACACATGGATCAGGGGAAATCATTTACACAGGGTCAGGGGAAATCAAGTTGGTATCAGACTGGTGTGATTTATGTAGGAATTAGGGAAAGAAGATAAGAGAAATCTTCCCATTGAGTCATGAGATTCAGAGTGCCCCCTTGCTTTCTAAACTCCTTCTCAGAGAGGAGTTTAACTGCAGCTGACTTCACTCCTAGTCCTGGACTTAATCAACAGTTTACGTAAAAGGGGACTAGGTGCGAGGATCTCAGTTTAGTGATTTAACATATGATTTTTTTTGTGTATGGCTGCAGAGGGACAGCCTGCTGTCTCACCATGGGCTGCAGGGGAATCTGATCCAGACCACCTCCTCCTCACTTCACCAACCTTGGTGTCTGCCTTATTCTCTCTTTCACATCCCACTCCTCTCTTCTACCGGTCTCTGTTTTTCCCCTCTTAAAAGTGTTAATCACAGATGTGCTAATTGGCTTGGCTGTAGCCACAGGTGGGTCCAACTTGAAGACCGGTAAAATTCTAGCAGCTTCTCACAGGAGTCACCCCTATGGCCCCTCCCCTGCTACCAAAACCCCACCACACAAACAGTACATATCATAGATTCAATTCAGTTGTCAGTGAATCCACAAAGCCTTGCATTTCTTTACACTGAAATCAGAAGCAGCAGAATTACCAGATGAAAAACCTAGTGAAAGGCCATCAAAAGTTACTTTTAATATAGTAAAAAATAAATATGTAATAAAGGAAAATAGCTGCTAAACCAAAACCAAACACCACCACAGTTTCAAACACACAGTCAATAAAAAATCTGGAGTAACTGAAAGGGACAATCTTGAAATTCAATTTTTTAATATGTCCAATATTAAGATTCAGAAACACTGTCCTTATGACATTGCAATGCCTGATTCCAACTACAACACAGAAAGCAGGATCAAAGTCATGCAAGTCACACAACCACAAAAGGCTACAACACAAACATTCTCAGTATTCAACTGTTCCTGTCGTATAAATCAATACACAATGCAAATAAATTCTTACCCATCTCATTACGTAAGCCATATCAAGGAAACGTTCCCACCTTATAAAAACAGAAGGATGAGGTTTTGGTATTTTTTAAAGGAACCTTTGCTCTCCATTAAAGCTATAAAAACAGTAACTACAAAGAAATGTAAGACAAGCAGAAGCAAAACTGTACAGCTGTTGTAAAATGGATGCATCATTCCTAGAAACAAACAAACCAACCAACATATCAAGTTAAATAAGTTGATGAGATCTGACACAGAGAAAGATAGTGGTGACCCATATGACTCATTGTACCACACAAAGTTTCAAACCAATATAACAATAAGACCTCTGCATGCTAGTATTAGAGGGTGGCTAGATATTAGACCTTTACCTTCATTAACGAGTAAGCAGTACATTACAAGTCGTTTTAATTTCAGTATTTTCTTCTTGGAAACATCCATGTATTCATATTTACATTTGAACCTCCATTTTGTTAACTTGCAAGTTAGAATTGGATGTGTGCTTATGTCAGGAGAAATAAAGTAGGTGAGATGTGCTTTTTTGTGTATTACTTGGTTTCAAACAAAGTTCAGCTGAGATCATATCTGCTTTTTTAGGCCTCAACATATTCAGCTATACCCTGGATCTTAATGGATCCCCTGATGGTTACTGTCAGCCTGCAAGAGTCACATAATCCTCATTCTTCTGTTTCAGACGTTTGAAAGTTTGATTTTACCATACTCATAATTCAAGAGCTGCTCCTGGCAGCTTAAACCAACAGCAGATTTGCTCACAAGCATTCTGAAAAGCTTCAGCATGTAATGCTTCCCAAAAGTTCTGCACTCCAAGTACAGACTTACTGAATCACATTTCTGGATGGGGAACTCAACATACACTTGCTTAAATATGACTGCCTGAGAGTCCTACATCTATTGGGGTTTTTTTCTGTCTAATTGAAGACAGTGTTTAGTACAAATCTGTAAAACTAAATCCATGCTAGCTTAGCTCTCCTAGAGAGAAAATCTTTCCAGAATCATGATTCTCATTTTACAGCTTAACATTGTTATTTGGGCAGGAGGCAGGGAAGCAGACCGACATACACTAGTGAGAATAATGCTATCTGTTCAGCTTTGGTATTTTATTCACGGATGGCAATACATCACACAATGCAGAAGCGAGTATCACAAATGACATATTTCTTTCCAAAACTAGATGGAAAGGTAAATAGCTTTAAAATTCTCTTCTTCACAGTTTGTAAGAATGTGCTTTTAACGATGAATAACATAGGTTGTACTTATGAGAAACATAACTCATAAGATATGATATTCAGAACCACAGTAATGAAAATTAGATTTGCATGAATACTGGAATGAATTTTTTAACAATAACATAAACAACTGGTATCTGTGGTCACTGTGTATGAACCTAAAACTTTGATATCAGTATCAAAAAAAATTGTCAGTTCAGAAAATGTTTGAACATTAAAGACAATCACCACAGTTTGTCATACAAATCTGTAACTTAAAATAAGTTCTATCCATGAGATCCAGCTCAAGCTGGAGGTGTTCAAGCTAACATAATTGCAGAAGAAAATCACAAATTTCTAGACAGACTGAAGCAGAAAGTGATGACATTTTAGGCAGTCTTTAACTGAAAGGTTTCTATGTATTAAACCCATTTTTTTATCTCCTACTGTTTTTCAAGGATGAACAAACCTACTGCTATTTTTATAAACCTTTTTTCAAACTTGCTTGCACATTTTTGCCTCTTTAGCATTCCCTTTGGCAAACAAACACAGCTTTCACCGAGTTGAGTGAGAATGAAAATTACTGACTCAGTAGTGAACAGTATAAACACCGTCTGCTTCTTCTGAAAAGTACGGTTCTTCTTCACAAGTATCTGCACCTTCCATGTACTTGCTTTCACTAAACAACTGAATTTTTTGAATGGAGATATGGAAGAGGAGGAAAAGTAACAGTTACTCATATTTTTATTTGAAAGTATCAGTAGGCATTATGATTTTTCAATGAAAATTGCCAGATTTTTCCTTCTCAGTCATACATGTAATCTGAGGCATATACCTATGACTGTCTATCAACAGGAAAGTCAAACTCTGTCTTTGGTTTTGTTGATATATTCCCTTTTCACCTGCAGTTTAACACCAATGAAAACAGAACCAATGCATCTGTCTACCACATCATCACTAGCCAGTAGCTACTGAACTGCAATTCCCAGAAACAAAGCTACAAGTTGTTCTCAGTGCTTTTCTATTTATATTAGTTTCCTTTGCATTGTACATCATTATTTTTGGCAGCTATTTTCTACAACTCTTTACCCCTAGAGTTGTTGTCCTGTAAGCTCCTCTTCCACAGACATTTGATTTTCTGCTTCAGTGTAGACCTTTTCCTTTCTTTCAGCAGTGCGTTTCTTCTGCATTAATTTGTTAGGTTTTTTATGCTGCATCCAGACACTAGAGATCATTTTTTTCTATCCTCCCAAGAAAAGCCTACGTCTTTTCTCTTGAGAGTGAACTTTTCCCATCTATTTCCACAGGAAACCCAAGATAACTTTATACAAAACAGCAGCTAGAAAAATAATATAAAGATTTTTGAAATAAATAACTCTATCCCCCACCAAGCCTCCTTACTAGATTTAAATGTCCCTGAATTTACCTTAGCAGCTCCAGACCCAAGACAGGACTTTTTTAGTCATCTTCAAGAGACACTTTATTACAGTGACTTTGCTCATTCGCTATTTACTGAGAGATGATTTCTGCAATAGGTATTTTAGTAAGATATTTACATACATAAATATTCCAGCGATCATTTCTCTTCCAAGAATCCTGGAAGTAAACCACACTCAGCATTTCTTCACCATAGGCTTTTGTAAGGCTCTTTTAGCTTTTATGATAGAATTTTCTTTAAGATTTCCCAGTTAACAAAGCCAGATCACAATGCTAAGAAAATGAACAACCAAGAGATACAAATTGAAGAGAGATTTCAAGCTTTGCTTGAAAATGGTAACTGACATTATACAAAGGGCTCTCCAAGAAGACGTGTTCTGACAAGAGAAAGCTGCTGAGCTGTGGCCTTGCATGCAATTGCATTTTCAGTATTTGCCTTTTACCAATTATTACTTGCAAGGTTAAGAGTCTGGCCAGAGGAACCAGAGAAGGTCTGGCAGGTGGCAGTGGCACTCTTATAAGGAAATATACTTTAATAATATACAGAAGAGCCATCCTTGACATCCAGTGAAGCACTAGTATGAAGAAGCCACCCACCCACCCACTGCATGAGATGAAACGAGCCCACACAGCAACCCCCCCTCCCCAGGAACCTGCCATATCCTTCCCAGGTTCTATGACACAGGCATGTTCTTCCCTCAGCACCTGGAGTTACATTACAATTTTCTAGGTCTTAAATCCTCCCCCTTCTTTTCTCTGCCCTGTATATAAGCAAGAGTCACAGGCCCCTGGGATACTCCTTTCAGAACTCTCCTACAAGCACCACTTCTACTTTGACTATCCTTATTTCCTTAATTTACTGTTTCCTTGTTCTTACACTTCACTTTTCCTTATGCTCCCTTCACACACAGCCTTCTTCTACTGTAATCAAAACCCTCAGAAAATTAGTTCCCCCCAAAAATTTATAAGCTTTCACTACCTCAGAATCTGTCACAGACAATAACACCAACCATGGACTCACAGTCTGAGACAGTTCCATTTTATTCCACCGTTCCTCAAGTAGTTGGCACTTGCATCCCCTTTATGCCTCCTGATTTGTGTTTGTATGTATGGATAACTTCCCTTGTCTGCCTGTCATCAAGAGAAATGACAAGGTAAGATGCAACTAGCAATCCATTTTGATGAAAGAGAAGGATGCTTCAGGTAGTGAAAAAGTAGAGATAAAGTACTATCTAATTCTGACTCCACAGATTTGGACTGTTTGATGTCCGGCTAATCCTGAAATCTACTTGGGCTTTTCCTGCACACCCATTGTCAGGGCTGAAGAACAGCCATCCTTTGAGAGAAGATGCAGCAGTTTATGGTGAAACATCATTACCAAAGATAGATATCTACAGAGTATTCCACAGGGTGATGCATTTTATCTCCGAGGAGACACAGTATGCTGTAATTATTTTGTTAGAAGCAAGTATGTACCTTTGTACAGCAATTGGAGATGATTAATAAAAAGATAATTCTGAAAATTTCCAAGTTCTGTTCTTCCATGACAGTTTTGAGTGTCCACATTACTCCCCTTCTTTTTAAAAGAAAGTTCTTACTATTGTGCTTATTACATAGAGATTGACTTCTCCTACTAATTGTCTGCAGAGAAGTTCAAAAGGATTTGTTGCTATAGCAATACTTTGTGTTGATTCAGAAATTAACGAGAAAAGTGGCAATTAGTACTATTAAATTTTACTAGAGAAACATAGGAGGGTGCTAAAAGGCTTCTGGCCAAAAAAGGCAGTAAGATTTTGCATAGGTGACCAGTATAGAGCTCGCAACTATAAAACCAAGCCTTTCATGTCATTCAGTTCTATATGCATAATGGATATTTCATGCTTCAGCATGTGCATGAATGAATGTTACTGCCTTAATATCCTGAGATGGACTCAGCCGCTGTTGTGTTTCAGGAAGTCCTACGAGGGCAGAGGGATCCGTCTGCTTTCATAGGTAATGGCATTCTGAGGGACAAGCTTCTCTGCATCAGGATAAGGATGGGGAATAGAATACTTTCCTCTACAGACTTCACGCTGTTCCTTCAGTGTTTTGCAAAGACCTTTCTTTTGCAATTTTAGTGAATTCAAGTATGTTGCTTCAAGATAATGACCTGCCTGCACTCATTCCTGAGTAATACCCATGAAGCTGATAAGTCTTCTCCAGGTCATATGAAACCAAAAGAAGTAATTAATATTCTACACTAAGACTGCTATTATCTCACCAAATTATTTGATTGCATTGCAGTCCAGTACCTTTTACAAAATATTTAAGGTTTTAGAGAGAATTATCACTGTTTTGTTTTTTTTTTTTTAAGGCTCCCCTTGCTATTTCAATCTTATCAAGAACAGTGTGGCTCTGCATAACTGTTTATAATGCAAGGCTGAAGAAAGTGAGATGCTTTGATTCTTCAGTATGTATTTAGTAAGATTTTTTAAAAAGTATGATTTGACTGCCTTAATATATTTTCTGCTACTAGAAACCCATATAATTACTGAACTCAATACATTTGCTTATTTCATGCTGAAATGATGAAGTTGTAAGCCAGTGGCAGATTCCCCTCAGAGCTATTTTATATATCCTTGTGAATGATATATAGCATTTTTCCCCCCCTTTAAGACTGTCAGGATTATTTCCTTTAGATGCTACAGACGACAACTCAGACCTTTGTGCAGGAATGTTGGGAAGATTTCTCAAAAACCATTTAATGCTAGATGCTGGAGGGCCCTTGTACTTAGGAAAGGAGTAAGGAGGCTGCAGGACAATGCATGTTGTCACAACTCTGTAGACTTGACCTGGAAAGCGATCCCTTTACACCTCACAAGGAGCTCCAAGGCCCATGAAGAGCCCTCAGCATCTGGCTCCAGTACATGTAATGCTGTCAAGTAAGGTAGGTAATGAGTAGAATGGTACTCATGAACACAGCTAGAGCTAAGCAGGCAAACACTGCACAAACACCTTAGCCAATCATAGGCATTGAGATTTGAACATGTTTTGTAACAGAAATGGGGCACATCAACAGAGGCATGTCACAGAAATTGCAAGCATATTTATTTAGCTCACACACTCCCCTCCCCCTCAAAGAAACATAGAGGATTGGGAAACCTTTGGGTATTTATACATAAGAGAGACCCCCGACTTTGTGTTACAAGCTTTTGCATCTCACAATTACTCTTTCTCTGTGGGGATATACTAGGAATGCGTGAGGACAGATTATCACCCACACACGTTGGGAGACTATCCTTACATGTCAGTCACACTGCCTTTTCCTTCAGAGGTGGAAAGAAAAAAAAAATCAGAAATACTCATTATGGAGCACAATTCTATAAACTGTTGAACGTAACTGGACAGTCCTAAATCCCCAATCACATTCACGACCCTGACAAGAACTTGCTACAAACTATCAGAGCAGCCACAAGCACCTGGAGATCAGTACCAGGCACAACACAACAGAGACCGAGCAAATTATGAGATGGTTGGTCTGCATGGAGCTCTGCGATACTGTGGTTACACTGCTGTATTGCATCTGGCTAAGTTAACAAAACCCTGAGTTTGCTTGCAGGAAATTTTTCTAAATTAAACAGTTAGGGGTTTGTTTACTCCAGCTTTAGAATGAAAGCATAGAAGACAGAGGAGGAAAGGTAATGGCATTGACGAGTGGCTGCATTTTCAAATCATAGCCAGGAAAATATTTTCCATACTGTAGCTGCATTATTTAATATTTCTCTGTAACCATCTCCATCAAGATTAATTTACAGAAATATCAAACTGCCTCTAGCTCTTATTTCAGCAACTGAATATTTATCACTTGCAATATAAATTACATCTTTTGTTTGTTTTTCCCAAAATTTTCCAACCATAGAAAAGACCTCACCTTCAGTTTGCAAATATTTAATGAAGAAATTCACTTAACCCTACCTTCCTTTACATTAATTGTTGCCTAAACCATGAAACTACATATTCAGAATAGGTGAGAGAGTTAATCTTCTATCCTCTCCTATTTCATAAACAGCAATTTCAACAATTTATATTCAGGAGAACAGCTTTTCCTTGCACTCTCCGAATCTCCTAGCCAGGCTTGCACACAGAAGGTGGTGTTTTGATGGCACCCAACCAAAGCAGAAGCAGTAGAAAGTGTTGCAGCATGCTCTTATCCTCTCTTAAAACAAAAATAAGACATAAGTAACTCCTGAGCATTAAGTCCCAATCTAAATATGGCACACTAGGCTTACACGGAATTCATCTGTTCTGTTTTGCACCCCAACACCATCAGAAACATAACCCTGCATATATTCTACAACAGTCTTTGGTGGATGGACTGAGAGGCACAGTTTGTGTGTCTAGAAGCTTAGTTGATATACACACTCCCAGTATCTCTGACAGAGTTTCACACATTAAAGCAGTCATGCAGTCTAGCAGAATCAATGTTGTTCTATTGAAGAAAGACTTAGAATGAAGTCATGGAGGATATAGCAACACTGTTGAGTAAATGTGCAAAACAGACTACTTTTGGTGTTACCAGGCTCTTTTTTTTTTTATACAAACTCACAGATCCGTTTAAACATTTGTTACATAGTCACAAACTAAGGTACTTAATATAGCTGAGGATACGGATAGACATGGCATTGCATTTCCTCCCCCATATATTCTTACCCATACTGTTCCTTACTTTAAAGCCTAATTATATATCTTCATGAAATTAAAACCTTCCACTACAGTAAGGGATACTAATAGTATTAGTAAACTGTTCTGTCATATTACATACTAAACTCAACTACCATGCATTTACATGCACTGAGCAGAGCTTTCATTGTCTTCAAATACATCACAGATACTTTGTTGCATCCTCAGAGCATGACATCTACCAGGAGTACAACCTCTTCTTAATGGCAAACAAGCCATAATATGATAATGGACCAAATTAATTAAGGTCACCCAGATCGTTTCAACCTTTCTTCTAGTTCAAGCACCTTTTGCACCCTTCCCCTTCCTTTTCGAGTCACATAACACTGCATAAGCACAGTAATTGCCAGCGCTATGCATTTAGGCTTTCAGTCTGCTAAAATCAAGACTGAGAGAGGGAGGGAAGGTATGAACATAAGAACCATAATGTTGTAGTATTTATGTAGAAGTTTCCACCTTAGTCATCACAAGATTTTTCTTTAGCATTTCAGGATTTGATCCTGAAAACATTCATAGCACTGAGACTAAAATCCAAACACTAATGCAAGAAAGGGAGGTTGGATAGTTTTAAAGCAGCAACTATAGTTGAGAATGAAGACTAATGTGTGACAGTTTTTAGACCAGTTTACAAATTAACTAAAACATCTTAATCCTTAACACTAGTACTTAGAACTATAATTTAAGACACCCTTGAGCACTGTTGTTTGTGATGTTTCATACGGTCACAGTTGGTTTCCAACATGAAAACCTACTTCTGAGACTGCTATTCTCAAACACGTCAATAAGTTGTTGGATGTAAAATATATTACTAGAAATAAGATGAGATTCAATTTTCTTTCACTAGCAGAAATAAAAATGGATTGCACTTCACAATATACAGATACAATATAAAGTATGCAGTCAGCTCCCTCCAGAAAGTTAGTATTCATCTACTTTAAAATGACATGAATTTGTACCTCACAACAGTTCCTCTAATAGATTAGGTCCTATTTCTTTTGAATGAAAACGTGAAAGCGTACAAAACTGAATTTCTGGGTTTGGTGGCAGAGTGCAGCTGGTAGAAGAAAAGAAGAAAACTTGAAACCTGTTTTGATATAGCTGGCAGCAAGTCAGATGAATTTCATACTGGATTATCCCTGGAGTATTTGATTGCTTTGCTACTAAAATCCAGCAAAACTGCTACATCCAAAATAGTCCAAGAGAATAGTTTTCAGTGTTTCAGTTCAAGTCAACCGATTCGTCTTCCCTAAATCTGAAGTCACTCTGTTAACATGCACACAGCACCTAAGTAAAAACACATTACTCTGAATGAGATTCAGCACTAGAAAATGTAAGGTTCATATTGCTCTACAAGGCAATAATGTGCGCATAAAATCTTCTGGAGATAACAGATCTAAAAAAAAAAAAAAAAGATAAATTTTAAAAAAGAGAGAGTGTAAAGCAAACTTTTTAGGATGCTCAACATCAGAAAACCCTGCAATACTTCTTCCATGCTATGGAGAATCACTACTGTACGAGTGACCAGCTTGCTTCCATGCTGAGGCACATTTCGGAAAGCCACCAAACCAGGCTGCCATTCTGGAAAAAGAAGCATTACATACCGCAGTCCCTGGTCCAACACAAGGAAGCAAAACAAACACTGTCAGATTAAATATACAGAAGCAGACGAAATAAAATCAAAGTATCATTCATTGACTTTGAGGTGTATAGGTATGTAAATAGTAAAAAAACCCAAACAAATGAAGGATGAACATTTCAGTCAATGTAGGGTGTAAACAGAGGAAAACATATTGCTTGGGCAAAAACATCCTCAGGACATATCCTGGTTCTTGTTTGCTTGTTTTAAAGTTTCTCGATGTGTGTTCAGCAATATTGAAGTTACAGTTCTGTCTGTGACTACTTCTATATATGGTCAGCAAAGATATTTGCTGGGATTTGCGTTTTCCCGAAAGTAATCCCAGACAATCAGAAGCCTATTAATCAGTAAGAAAACCCACACGAGCGGATCCATAGCCCTGCACACATGAGCCCGTTAGGGTTTCTCTGCCCTGAGCCTCACACAGCGAAGGGAATACGGCTAGCTCTCGTTTTAAGGGCTCTGCTTCAGACACCCGGGTGGGTGCGTCGGCAGTGTACACCCTGTCTGCCCACTGATGCCTTCCCAAACTCCAGCTGCGCGACAGCCCGCGCTCCGGCACAGCCCCGAGGAACCTCGTTGATCCAGAAAGTAGGAGGCACCGCACACAGCGCGCGGGGGCACCGACCGGCCGGGAAGGACCGCGCGCCGCTGCGCCCTCCCGCACGGCCCCGGCGGGACAAGCCCGGCGGCACGTCGAGCCGGGGCCCCGGGGCTCCCGGTGCGAGCCACCGCAGGACGGGACGGGCGTGCTGTGCGACCGCGGTCCCCCACCCCGCCGGCCCGCCGAAGGGGCGAGCCCGCAGGCGCGCACGGTGGGGAGGCCGGCACCTCGCCTCGCTGCTCGAGGGGGGCAGCGGTTCGCGGGAGCGACCGCTCCTCCGAGCCCCGCGGGGAGGGGGGGCCAGCCCTGCCGCGGTCCGCGGAGCCCCCCGGCGGCCGCTGCCGCCCCAAGCGCAGCCCCCCCACCCCAGGCAGATGGCGACCGGCAGGCAGAGGGTCCCACGGCTCCTCAAGCCGCCTGGCCGCGGAGACCGTCCCCACAACTTTCCCCGCGGGGAGCCCAGCTGCGCTGCCGGCCCCGGGCGGCCCCGCACGCCGCTCTCCGCCACCGGCACCTCCGCACCAAAGAGAAAAAAAACAAACAAAAGCCCCTCAGACACTCCCCAACCGGCGTTCGTCTTCCTACCTGCCCGGTTGGCCGGCGACCCCGCGCCGCCCGCTCCGCTCCGAGCGCTCCCGCGGCGCCCAGGTGGCGTTAGGAGCGCGCTTCCCACGGGCGGCGCGCCCCCGGCGGCCGACACATCCCCCGCCGGGAGCCGCCGGGAGGAGGGCGCTCCGCACCCGCCCGCGCCGCCGCCGCCGCCGCACCTGTGCCCGGGCAGCGGCACCGCCTCCTTCAGTCTCACCCCCTGGGTGGGCGGGGGCGCGCCGGGACCCCTCGCCCCGCGGCCGCCGCCGGACCGCCCCGCCGCGCCACCGCCCTCCCCATGCAGCCGCCGCACGAGGGACACCCTGGCTCCGCCGCGCCGCTCATTGGCCCTCCCGCAGCTGACCTCACGGGGTCCAGCCCTGCCCCGCCCCCCGCCCCCCCCGACCCACCGCCCCCTGCCCGGGAGGGTACCCCGGGGCCGCCCCGCGAGGAGCCCGGCGGCGGGGCGGGCGGGCTGCGGCCACCGGGCGGCACCTCCGAGGCGCGATGCCGGGTGACCGGCAGCGTCCCTGAGCCGGTGGGACGCTGCGGAGGGGTGGCGGTGCGCGGGTGGGCGGGGGTCTGGCCGCCGCCCCTGCCTCCGGGTGCGTGGAGTTCAAAGCAGAGGTCTGCAAAAACCACCCCCTGCCCTTGCAAACTGCGGGCGAAGTAGGAATGACTCACGGCAAATGAGATTATGTGGGGAAGCCTTCCATTTGTCTGCGATGGGCTCCTCTTTTTTATCTTTTTTTAATCTATTTTTATTGGCTTTAATTGAGACATATGAGCAGCTATTGCTTGAAGATAGTGGTCCTGCTTGTGGAAAGTAAATAATTTTCCATTGCATATTAAATATGCTTCTTAATGGGGCATATAACATCAACCTAGTCACGTATCATCATATAGCTCTGTAATATATATTAATCTCGTATTGATTCATCTCTAGCAATCTTTCAAAAGAGCTGCTTAAAATATTCTCCCCTTTCAGCTAATCAGGGCATGCTACCAACTCTCAGAAAGCCAAATAATGTATTAATGCATGCCCCCATGCACAATTAGAGCATGTTGAACCACATGAACCTTGGAAGTTTTGTGCATTTTAACAGACCCCATAAATTTATGTAACAAATTAGCACAACAAACTGAGGTGTCTCACACTTCCATTATTCTTCTGTCATAATAGATAAATTTAGTTTGAAATCATTCAACACAAAGGAAGTTCAGCACTTAGCACTTGTTTTTGCGTACTGCATTTCTTGCCATAAAGTTGCTACGGCATAAGGGAGTGTTCTATTTGCCTGCTGGTGTATTTCTTGGTTACACTTAAGGGAAAAGTTTACAAACTGATGCCCAGGAAAACAAATGAAACAGCAATATGTACTTTGTAGGGACATAAATTCTCTACAGATTTTGTAAATAATGCTGTTTCAGTGATCTACTACATTCAGAAAGAGATCTTCAAGACTCGGGGTCTGTCTTGCAGCTTACGCATTCAGTGAAGAGCGATTACCTGCTTGTTAGAGGCCCTTCCTCTCCTACCAACGCGCAGCCAGCCCGGGTGGTGGGTCCGCTGTACCCGTCACACTGCTCCGTTGCCAGCCCTCTGCGGCAGCCACGCACATAAGGGGCAGTGCCCTACACTGCGGTAACAGGATTTTCCCAGAACATGCCACAAGGTCCTTAGTGACAAGCAGTCGTGACCACAGCCTGTGAAAGAATATATAAAAATTTGGGGTGTTAAATTTTCAATAGTTAAAAAAACAAAATAGGACCTGCTGTTTTTCAATTAATTCAATGAGTAAAGCATGACACCCTAAAAATACCTGTGGGATGAAAAAGCAAAACAAAACAAAAAAAAATCCTTACACATAAAAAATCAAGACTTTTTGGTGTTCAGGCTCCTCTGTGCTTGAGCTCTGCATACGTATGCTTTACTGCCCATCTATGCTTTTCCCTTTACCTTGCATCTAAAAATAGTGTCAGAAATAACACTATGCCCTGTAACACCAGGCTGGGGTTTCAGAGCAGCTGAGACATCTCAGGTGACCCTTCAGGGCATGGATTGTCCTTGGAGGTTCAGCACCTCGGCTGCCAAGGGCTCAGCACCCCTGGATGTCAGAGATACCAAGAGGTCACAGGATGCACCTCTGTTTTTCAAGATTATATCAGAAATAGTGTATTTCTTTTTTATGCTGTTGAAACAGTAACTGAAAAAAAATTCTAGATAATTTGACTGTCTTTTCCCCTTTGTCTCTTGTATTAGATCTTAAATTTGCTTAAGGGCTTCCCAGTTGCAAGCACACAAAATACAGCTGGGATGATCTCTGGTTGAGGTGCATAATATATTAGCACAGACCGTTCCTATAGGGGGAAAAAAACTGCAAGTGGTAAATCACGGTATGATTAGTTCAGGGTCAAAAAATAGATGGCTTTATATCTACCTTAACTTCATTAATTTCTGAGGTTGTGGCAAAAATTGTCTATGTATATAATGCAGACTGTTTTAGAAAATACATTTTTTTTAAGAATCAAAACAAGCTGAGATCAGCTTGGCTTTGAATTCGTCTTGCTTTTAGACACATATCAATACTTTATAAATCAGGGCCCAGTTACCTAGTACAATTGTGTAACAAATATATTTAACCTTGAGTCATGCAAAATGAGCCTTTAAAGCAAGCGTATGCACATTAAAATCAATGATCCTAGAAAACACATACAGGATAATGTCTTGTATAAAGAAGTAAGTGTCAAGACAGTCAAGGAACTGTTTAGAAAAGTCTACGGTAAGGGAATAAATTTTGCAGTGACACGGCTAAATAATACCCTTTACAGAAAAGAGTCCATTGACTTTAACAAGATCTTTGGCTGAGCAGAGACCAGAGGTTCAAACCTACATAGTACAGCTCCTAACTATAATACGGGTCTTTACAATATATTCTTAAGAAGGGACAGAGGTGAAGATAAATTAGCAGACTGGTTTTGGTGGGTTTTCTGTTGTGGGGGTTTTGCTGTTTGGTTTGTTTTGGTTTTGTTCTTTTTTTTTGTTGTTGTTGTTGTTAACTAGAAAATACTACTTGATTATCTTTCAGGAGTTATGGGAATAAGAAGCAAATCTGCCATCAGAAGTTGCACATCTCTCAATGCCTTCGTTTATTTCTCTTCTCACTGAACAACATAGAATTTGACTGCCATGTGGGACGTCCTGGAGGATCAAGGCCAAGTCACCATGGGCATGCCAGCCCTTGCAGATCAGCACTGCAAGAAAGGCGGGGAAATACAGGTGAGCACCATCTGTTTGAACGATGCACAACACAGGGACCACTGAATTTGCAGCCTCGTCTTTGTTCATGTTGATTCTGTATCCTTGTCTTCCTGCATTTTTCGTGCCTGTATGCCTGCCACTGCTGTTCTCAGAGTGTATGCAGTCATCCTCTGGATGTTCTGTGGTTGTGTATGTACAGCTAAGAGCCTCCTCTTCTCCTGGCTGAACAAGCCCAACTCTCTCAGCCTGTCCCTGTAGGAGAGGTGCTCCAGCCCTCTGACCATCTTTGTGGCCTCCTCTGGACTCGTTCCAACTCATTCCAAGTCCTTCATATACTGGGGACCTCAGAGCTGGATGCAGTGCTCCAGGTGGAGTCTAACGAGAGCAGAGTAGAGGGGGAGAATCCCCTCCTTTGACCTGCTAGCCACACTTCTTTTGATGCAGCCCAAAATACGGTTTGCTTTCTGACAGTAGTACTGATAATTTATTATTTCACTTTTTCAGTTTCCAGGTGATAACCCCTAGCTCATGGCAGAAATTCCTGTATTTAGCTCCTAAATACATTATCCTACTTTGTCTAGTTGATTTTCTCACTTTATGCATGACTGTGACGTTATGGTCACTCTATGTTTTTTGTTCGGTCACCAGATACTCGCCAGTCAACACTGGCAGTGCCTCTGAACCTCATCTCACCAACAGCCTCAAGTGGCAGATCCCTCCCTTTGGCCGAGGCTGAGCAACTGCTGCTCCCTGAAGAATTTCACCAGCAGTATCCATCTAGCCTGATGGTTTGTCAGCACAACACACCTCATTGTCTACCCTTTGGCCCGTGCCTTACTGTATTGACATTCTTGTACTAATCCTCATCCTCTTCAGCTTAACTAACAATTCCCCATGTGTCACTGTGCCAAAAGCTTTACTGAGCTCCAAATAGATCAAGCCTGCAGAATTACCCTTGTCAAGAAAATAACATATCTTGTCTAAAAAACGGGATCAAGTTGGTCTGGCACAATCTACTCATGCTGCATTTTATCTGATTTTCCATCAGGTAACTCAGTGCAAACCATACACCAGTCCATAAAGTCAGGTTATCCTTGCAATGCAAGCAAAATCAAAACCATGTTAACGGCTGATGATCAAGGTCATCACTAACACCAACAGCTAAGCACATCTGAAAAACCAAGACAGAATTTGTGGGGTTTTCTACTGCTTAATACATCTAAAGAATACGGTTTCATTCACATTTCATAATGGTTTCAGCGTCCAGCAAGGATACAGTGGTTCACTATTGTCCAAACTGACAATTTCAAACATCATTGAATATAACATCTGACACTTTGTTTCTGACAAAAACATACATAAGCAGAAAAGTGTGTTCAGATGGAGCCCTGTCTACATAAAACTGGTCTAGTCAAGACTGAAATTCAAGTTCCAGGTCTATTATTTGGTAACATAATAATTTTGATTTCATGTAATGGGGAACACTTCCAAAACAATTAATTAACCCTTTCAACCATTGTAAGTTTAATATCATTATTCTCAAATTTTGAAATGGATGAAAAAGTAGTAGCAGATCTAAGAATGAGGTAAGGTAAGAAGACATGAAGCTGTCTTTCCTAATGTAATACAACAAAACCACATATACACTGCCTTCCTCCTCTGGTGCCTGTTAATGACCAGCAGAACTAAAGACTGAGTGTACACTCCCTGTATAAACAGCTCTTCCCTTTTAAAACCAGATTTTCCATAGCTCATTTTCAGTGTTAATGGTTTCCCATATTCTTTTAATTTTCTTGGTTTAGCTTCCACTTCTTTCTGTGCTGAGGGAACAGACTCTTAAGGATTCCCCAGCTCAGCCTGGGCAAGACATGCTGCACACAACAGGTGTGGGGAAACTGTATGAGGAGAGATGCCAGGGGCTCGGAGGGGTGGTTCTGCAGAGCTGGAAGGGTGGAAGTGTGTCGCAGAACACAGGACCCTTGCCTGTCCAGAGGAAGCTGCAAGAATTGCTGTCCTCAACCAGGCTCTGTCACCAACATAAGGACTAGATCAGCATGGAACCCAGCAGCTTCATGACAGGATCCAGTGTTTCCCTTCCTTTTTTATGTGGGGTTTGTTGTGGGGTTTTTTTTTTTTTTCCTCCTCTCTTTTTTATTTTCCTTGACAGTTTTACACTAGTCATTTCTTGAACTACAGAAATTGTGCCAAGTAAACTTTTTTCTCATAATGAGACCCTTATCCCCACAGAGGCCTTAGCTCCAATCATTGTTTGGGGTCTAAAGAAGGGATGAGGAAAAAGAAGCAGAGGGAAGAGGAGGGTTGTACAGTCTTTCCTGAGGAAAGGTGTTCTGCCTGTTTTATGCAGCAACTAGAAACATTTCCAGTTACCAGTGAAGGAAGGTTCTGCAATCAGAATAGTCAGAAATTGGAAAGACATATTAGTAGACAGAGTTTTCAAGGGGTCAGAATCTCCTCAGTACATATAAACATTTTAAGTTAGGTGGGAAAAAACAAAAATACTTTGATATTTGATATTTACCTGGAAGACAGAATGAAATTTGTGAAATACTAACAGCTGTGAGAATTATTTTAACTTCTAGGCAGCTTTTCAGCATTAACAAAAGTTATAATAAAGGATATATCAACCCCCTAGATGGCACAGAACAATGAAGCACACAAAATAAAGAAGACAAGTTTAACGAGGTATGAAGACTCTCAGTGCCAATGCAGAAATGCAAAAAGTAGATCAGCACTGGAGTTTCAAATCATCTCCTCTTGCAAAGTGAGTATGCACAGGCTACTTAGAGAATAAATGATGCACTCAGAGCTGATAGAGGCATGCTGTTCCCAAGCAAAACACTTCTTTTTAGCATGTAGTCCCATCAAGGCACTTCTCTGTTAGTCAGACTAAGAAAGGTAAAGATATGATGCATCATTATGCAGCTGCAGCATGCTTAAACATTTCTGGTTACTGCAGATTGAGAGCTATTTAATCTTACTGCAGAATAAAAAAAAAAAAAAGAATTGAAAAACTAGAATGTCACCATAGTAAAAGACAGATCAGTAACTCTGTTATGACTCAGTAGCTCACAATAAATTATTTAAACCACTTGTGCTCAAGAATGACCTTTCAGCCATCACAAGGCAAGAAAAATATTTTCCTTTTTTAACCTCCACAATTCAAATCACACTCCTTCCTTCAAAATCAAGCGACCAAGGTGTGAGAACTTGATCATTAACTCAGACTTTGAAGTACTGAAGCTCCATCAATCAGATGCAGAGGGTGACACAGTAACAGGGAAGTTGGGAGAGGGTTGGGTGGGAAGTGTTGCTCTGCCTAAGTTTCTAAGTATTTGTGATTGAATACTTTGATGAAAATCTTTCAGATTATTCATGTTGGTAAGGCTCAGGTCTTGAAGCACATACTTTAATTGGGTTTAAGCTGTAAAAGTAAACATTAGGTAGGTATTATTCCAATCATTTTCTGCCAATGTGTACCAGAAATGTGTAGGTCAAGCTCCACTACCTGAGTTATTTAGACTGCTGCATCCCTTTAAAATCTGTTTAATCTACTTCAAATGCTTTCAAGATTTGGTCGCTCAGTTGTAAGATGTGTCAATCTATGCGTTTAGGACTCTATTTACCTCTTGTGTCAGGTGTCAGCAGCGATGTGTCAGCAGAGGGTGGGGGCCTGCAGGGCGGCCTCTGTGAGGTGCTGCCAGGGCTGCCCAGTGCCCAGCAGAGCCGGCTCCCGCCATCTCCAAAAAACACTCACCACAGGGCACAGCTGAGCCCTGCACCCATGGGTGGGCACCTCGCGGAAAGGGCATTTCAGAAAGGGCAAAACACTTCAAAATTTAATAAAATTGAGAGAAAGGAGGGGGAGGAGGTGTTCCAGGCCCCAGAGCAGGGCTCCTCCTGTAGGGTCTTGGGAGGATCAGACTGCAGCACGTGTACCTGTCCTGAAGAAACCAGCCCACAGAGAGCCGAGACACAATCACAGAATCACTAAGGCTGGAAAAAACCTATAAGATCATCTAGTCCCAAGGTCATCTATAAGATCATAAGTCCTATAAGATCATCTAGGCTGGAGCAGGTTCACCCTGAAGGACAGCAGCCCGTGGAAGCCCCAGGCTGGAGCAGGGAATAGCGTGAGGGGGAAGAAGCAGCAGCAGAGGAGTTGCCATGGACGCTCCAGGGCCCTTGTCCTCATCCCCCTGCACCACGCTGGGGTTGGGGGTGAAGGTGGAAGAGCTGGAAATGAAGGAGTGAAACTGAGCATTGGGAAAACCTTTTTCTCATAATGAGACCCTTATCCCCACAGAGGCCTTAGCTCCAATCATTGTTTGGGGTCTAAAGAACGGGTGAGGACAAAGAAGCAGAGGGAAAAGGAGGGTTGCACAGTCTTTCCTGAGGAAAGGTGTTCTGCCTGTTTTATGCAGCAACTAGTGAGGGGTGGGGGGAAGGTATTTTAGTTTTTATGTTTATTTCTCACCATTGAACTCTGTTATTTATTAGCAATAAATTACATTCATTTTTGCCAAGTCAAGTCTCTTTTATCTATGAGGGTGATTGGCGAGTGATGTCTCTGTCCTGACCTGCAAGCTTTTTATTTTATTTTCTCCTCCTTTTCTGTTGAGGAGGCGGAGAGCAGTCAGGTGGCAGTCAGGCAGCTGGCCAAGGTTAACCCACTATACCTCTACTGGTGAATTTGCAAGTGCTGCTGGAGGATCCATGTGGACAGCCACCTGTGGTGTTGTGTACAATGTGAGGAAAAGTCAGCACATCTACTGGCTTACTTGATACTGTGTTGGAGAACACCTTGGAGGAAGGAAGTTCAGTAGTTTCTGAGGGGCCAAAAATTTATTCTGAAATACACTAACTGTGAATAGAGACAATTATCTATTCACCTATCCTTAATATCTCCACTCTTGAGTTACTCTGCTTAAGCCAACATGAATTCCATTTTTCTCAGGTTTAAAAAAATGAAATGATGTTTCTGCTACGGTGAGTTAAAATGCGGTTTGGTTTGTTTTTTTTTTTTCAGAGATATCTTTCTCACTAATGGAAATTCATATAGAGAACACACTGAGGAAGTTCTTCAGTGGACTATTAATTGAGCTGGAAAAGATACTTCTTCACATTGCAACAGAGACATATCAGCACTCCACCTTTAGGATGCAGGTAATATTTTTTGATCATTGACCTGGAAATTTTTCAAAGAGGATGTGTTTGCCACTCCTTATATTAAATAATTCACTTTCCATCATTTTTGTTAGAAACAATGAAAAAAACCTCTAGGAGTGTTTTGAAAGTGTAGTGACTTACACAGAAATTGGGAGGAGGAGGAGTAAAGACTTTAGAGGAATCAGTTTGGAAGGTGTACTCATAGCCAGCTCATGTATGCATGGCTGCAATGCTAGTTAGGATTTCAGCAGTTCAGCAAAGCGTTCTGTAATTAATTGACAAAACATAGAAATCTTTCACATAGGTACCCAGAACATGGTACATGAGACTATATAAAAATGATAATAAATGTGACTCATCTCATCTGAGTGAGACTATCACTGATTGCTGGGAAGCTGAAGCCTGAGTGGAAGTTTGTGCCTTCCTAAAAGGAGTACCACAGAACACATGAGGCAAATTTGTACAGCTTCAAGAAATACTAACTGAGCACATTTGGCATTGCTTCTTAGCTTCTCCATCACAGAAGCCAAAACAGAGACTCAGGGGAGGGAATCTGGCCACCTGCAATTCCTGTTCTCTTTTTTGGGGACTAGAGCAGTTTACAGAAAAACAGGGAGGTGGAAATCCCTTCTAGGGATGCCTCCTACTTTTCCCCTGAGATTTTTTGTGGGCTTCTGTTTTTCGTCCTCCCCTGCCCAGGAGCGTACAAGCAAATATAAGGAGGGCTGGTGCTTCTATGGTGTGCTCTCACTGCACACCAGCTGTCTGTTATTCAAGAAATGTTGTAAAACATCTCAGGGAGTCTGTGACTAACACAGTTTCAGTACTGATCCAGAAACAGGCAATAGAGCAAGAGTAAATTAGCAGCCACACAGCAGCACCAAAAGAGCCTGTGTTTAAAACCCCACGCCTTCTCCAATCCACATAATTCACATTCATCATTCACTGTAGAAAAGAAGGCACTTAACTGTTTGATTCTCCAAGTGCAAAGCCAAAGCAAGGCAAGTCTTTTCATATACTTTGTAGTACCAGCTGCTGTAGTATCCTTTTACAGCTAATTAAAAACACATGATTTTCTAATTCACTCAATACAAGAAAATGTGTATTTCTGTGCCATATCACTTCAATAGAACACATCATGCAGAGCAATAAGTACAGTCCTGTTGAGATCTGTAAAAAATAAAGACAATAAAGGTTGACCTTCATCATCAGGAGTCTTAACAAATTCTTGTAGAAGTCCCACAAGGTGTAGTTAGGTGCCATCTTTGCATCAAAATCCCTGTACTTCAGCAGTGCAGTGAAATGATTTGGCAGCTTTCCTAAGATCTTTACATTCAAGTGGGAATTACTCACAGGGAACGGTAGATCTTTATGGCTGAAGTTGCTTCCAAGCACCCTTGAAAAATGTTCTCTCCTGGTCTGGGGCTTCACCGGTTCACAGATTCACGGAGTGTTAGGGTTTGAAAGGGATGTCTAGAGATCCCTTTCCAAGTCCCCTGCCAGAGCAGGATCACATAGAGCAGATCACACAGGAACAAGTCCAAGACAGCTTTTGAAAGTCTCCAGAGAAGGAGGCTCCACCACCTCTCTGGGCAGCCTGTTCCAGTGCTCTGTCACCCTCACAGGAATCATGGAATTGTTTGGGTTGGAAGAGGCATTTAAAGGTCATCTAGCCTAACCCCCCTGCCTTGAGCAGGGACATCTGCAATTAGATCATCCTCACAGGGAAGAAGTGTATCCTCACATTCAGGTTGAACCTTCTGTTTTCCAGTTTATGACCATTGCCCCTAGTCCTGTCACTGGACAACATTGAGAAGAGCCTGGCCCCACCCTCCTGACACCCACCCTTTAGATATTGAAAAGCATTGATAAGATCCCCCCTCAGCCTCCTCCTCTCCAAGCTAAACAGACCCATCTCTCTCAGCCTTTCCTCAGATGGAAGGTGCTCCAGGCCCTTCATCAGCTTAGTGGCCCTGCGCTGGACCCTCTCCAGTAGCTCCTTGTCCTTCTGGAACTGGGGAGCCCAGCACTGGACACAGCACTCCAGGGGAGGCCTCACCAGCACAGAGTAGAGGGGGAGGATAACTTCCCTCGACCTGCTGGCCACGCTCTTCTTAATGCATCCCAGGATGCCATTGGCCTTCTTGGCCGCGAGGGCACACTGTTGGCTCATGGTCATCCTGATGTCCACTAAGACTCCAAGGTCCTTTTCCCCAGAGCTACCCTGTACTAGAACGTCAGGTTGTTCTTCCCCAGATGCAGCACTTTACACTTGCCCTTATTGAATTGCATTAGATTTCTCCCTGCCCAGCTCTCCAGCCTGTCCAGGTCACGCTGGATGGCAGCACAGCCTTCTGGCGTGGCAGCCACTCCTCCCAGTTTGGTATCATCAGCAAATTTGCTGAGAGGACATTCTAGCCCTTTGTCCAGGTCATTGATGAATATATGGAATAGTGCTGGACCAAGCACTGACCCCTGGGGGATGCCACTAGCCACAGGCCTCCAACTAGACTCTGCTCCATTGACCACAACTCTCTGAGCTCTTTCCTTCAGCCACTTCCCAATCCACCTTCCCAGCCAATGGTCCAGTCTGCACTTCCTAAACTTGTCTATGAAGATGCCATGGGAGACCATGTCAAAATTTGCTGAAGTCAAGGTAGACCACATCCACTGCCTTCCCCTCATCTATCCATCTAGTGATGCCATCATAAAAAGCTATCAGATTGGCCAAGCATGACTTTCCCTTGTTGAATCCATGCTGACTACTCATGATAAGCTTCATTTCCTCAACATGATTTGAGACGGCACCACCAACAAGTTGTTCCATCATCTTTCCAGGGATGGAGGTGAGGCTGACCAGCCTATAGTTAGCCTGGTCCTCCTTCTTGTGTTTTCTGAAGATTGGAGTAACATGGGCTTTCCTCCGGTCCTCAGGCACCTCTCCTGTTCTCCAGGACTTTGCAAAGATTATGGAGAGTGGCCTAGCAATGACTTCTGCCAGCTCCCTCAGCACTTGTGGGTGCATCCCATCAGGGCCCATGGATTTGTGGATGTTCAGTTTCCTTAATTGATCTCTAAACCAATTCTCTTCAACTGAGGCAAAATCTTCCTTTCTCATTACTTCCTCTATGGTTTTCAAGCTCTGGGACTCCAGCCATCTCTTGAAAAGTAAGATGGAAAGAGGCGGGGGCAGGGAGGTCTTTTTTTCATGAGATCATGGGTTGTAATAAATTAATATTTGTAATTTATTTTGAGGGCTGTGAATATAAAAGGCAATGTGAAGAACCTATAAACGCTGAAGTTCCACTCTTCTTAATATGCAGGATAATTAATTTAATGGGAATTATGCAGTCGAAAGGTTAACTAATGAAGTTTTTGTGTTTGGCTTGTTGTGGCTTGTATTTTCGTTTTGTTTTGTTGTGTTTTGTTTCTAAACAGTGTTCAATACGAGGCTAATTATTTACTTCAGAGTCAATAGTGGATTTTTCATACATTTTCTATATTCATATCTATATGCAAAAGTCATGCCCATAAAATAGTAAATTCTTCTGGAGCATTCCAGCAGAATCAGTTAGCATAATTGATCAAGAAAGTCACAAATTTGAAAAACACTTTGCACTAACAAGTGCAGAACAAGACACAGGTAGAGGGTGCGTCACAGTTTATATTAAAAAACAAATGAAGGTGGAATTTTCTCTCAATTTTTTTTTGTAGTTTACTCTGCGTGTTATGTGTTATGAATGTGACTGATCCTAACTTCCACCTTCCCACACATTTCACTTCTGCTCGTGGTGACTTCTTCTCAAAGTTGGGTGCACAACTTTTTCTAGAGATGATTTATTAGCAAGGTAATGTATCTATGAGTATGAGATACAAGTGATAATTTTCCTTTTTTTTTTTTTTTTAAATCCTGAGCATTTTAAAAGTGCAAACAATGGTTACGCTGACACTGACATGAATTTATTACACACTAGTGTTAAACATGAATCACACTAACAAATGGAGGATTCCATTGTGTATATTTTGTAAATATTTGGTTTCGTTGTTGTGTGAAGCCAAGCCCTAAAATGTACATATTTATACTGATAAGTACGCATATGTTCATAGAGAACATGGTCAGTTAAAGAGTAGGAAATTAATGACTCCAAGTTTACATATTAGTAGACAGCGACTGCTAGATATGGAATGCTAATAGAAAAAGGCAAAACATTAAGTTATTGGATTAAGTGCTCTGATTAACTTCCTTCTGTATTGTGTTCAGGATTTTTATAATACAGGAAAATTCTTTCAGAAGCATTTGAAAAAGCCCTCAGGAAAGGAAATCCTGGATCCTGAGTTAGTAGCAGGAGTAATGAATCGTTACAGTCTGTAGAAATAATTTCTTCCAAGAACTCTGTACCTTGTAGCCTTTAGTTGAGACACTGCACTAGTACAGCCTTAACTGTAAATGCAAACATTATTATTTACTGTACTACAGTGTGCTATCTTTTGGCACAGCAAGAATATTGTGTATTCATTTGCATGAAAAACGACTGGAAACCCTCTGATTTTGTAGCACAACCCAAGAACTTCTGTCAGTAGAAGGTATACCACGCAAATCAATATAATTTGAGAGCAATATATTAGTGCTGTACATTGCACACTGTACAGTTCCACAGGTCTATGAACTTACTTCTGGAAAACTGTAATCCTGCTAGAGGTCAGGGTGCAAATACCATAGAAAACATCAAGGAAGCAACTACAAAAGGATGTGCCTATGAAGGGCAGTGTTTTTATATTAGCTGTCTTAATGCAGAGCTTCCTGAGCAGCTGTTCAGAGCAGGCTGCCCTTGTGATGTTTGTTCCTGCTATACTTCTGCTACTACCCTATTGTTTAATGTTCATTCATTCAGTCAACCTAGACATATAGGTATTAAATGTTATAAGATTATACAAAAATTGAATAAAATATCCCTTAGTGGGAAAATATAATAAGTAAAAGTTTACCAAATGTGAGAAACATTATAAGCAGCATACATTTGACATCATTTTAGTTATTGTATTAGGAAATGATAGGAAAACATCAAACGTGAAATGTTTCAGAAGTAAGAAATGAGCCAGGGTAGGAACTACAAAGGTAGTTTAAGGATCTTCATATATGTATGAGTATGTTTTAATGTAAAAGATAGGGGTTTATTTCATTTTATGTTAGCAGCAATAAAATGTTTACTCCAATATGGTGTTTCTGTGACCTTGAAACTATGTTCAAAATGAGATTTTCCATTTGTGCATACCCCCAAACCTTTCAAATCTAGACACATTTAAATATGAAAGATTTTACCTGTATTTTTCTTCTAATCTATGGTTTATGTACTCACAAATTTTTAAATTGCCTGTATCATGTCTTTCCTTGTTCTGCAGTTCTTTATTTACTGTATTATATTTTTAAGTCACATAATATTTTTAAGTTATGTTTCCAGCTGATGTTCAGCACTATCCATCACATTATAAAATCAGAGATTCCTCTGACTTTATTGGGAAAATATTCTTGTTTTTTGCTCCTGATTTGTATCCCAGGGACCAGTAGAAGCAATATTACATCAGTTTTAACATGTTTAAATGTTAATATGGTTAACTAATGTGGGACAAAGAATGTATCATAAAGCAGTTCTTACTTTTTTTCATAAATGCTACTTTACAGTCTCTTACTGAAATGAAAGAGAAGTATCAGTAGCAATAGATTGAATCTTAAGATTAAGCTCTGCACTCAGAACAGAAATAAAAGCTCAAGAAGGTCATCAGTAGTGGTTGCTTCCATATCTTAACTTTAAAGTGTACCAAAATGGATGGATGGATACATAGATAGATAGATATAGAAAAAGCAAAACCAAACCAAAATAAACAACCCCCAAACCTCTTGACTCTGACCTTGAAAGATACCAGAATCTTTACTATCTGTATATACCAAGGAATTGTTCTAAGTACAGGAGTTGGTGTGGCTGGGAATTCGCATGCTGTCACTCAATCATGTCAGTGCTGTGCATGGGCCAAGGAGGCAATGCTGGAGCACATTGTTGGTTAACAATCAGTCAAACTTAAGTTCTGAGATGTCATGGCAGCATTTAATATTCTTGGACAACCATTACATGTCTACCTGTAAATAGATACCAAGAAAGCCTTCAGACAGCTCTTTCTATGTACAGCAGTTTACAGCTCATAAGGAAGGCACCCGGTGTTGAAATGAGATATTCAGCTTTGCTAACAAGTTAACAAGCAGTATGAAGGGTTACTTTCAAAAACTCAGTATCATTCATTTCAGGGCTGGACTGCTCACACTGAAAAATTCTTATGTGTTCAAATAACATGAGTATACAGTTGGATGTGCGTACAAGTATTTATTTTGTCATTTAAATGATGCTTTTGCCTAAAAAGTCTTTTTTTCTGTTATCTAAATAGTGACAAAAAAAAAAAAATACTATGCATCATTATGTCTACAATAACAATATGAAATTTCATCTAAACTATGCCTCAATCTATTCTGCATAGAAATGACCAAGTAATATTTTGAAACGGTCAAGATTGTTCAAAAAAAGCTGAACTGAAAGGCTAGTAATCTTTATAATAAACAGTTTTGTTAAAGAACACATGATGCGTTTTGTTTGTATATCACAGAATATGGAGCTGTTGATCTATTTGTCATGCAGGGTTTTTAATGTAGCAACTTGGGGAAGAGACATGCTATTTCAATCGGCAGAGGTAATTGGTGGGGTCACAGGTGTTGTTTGGGCTTGTGCCCTTTCAATAATTGTTTTAAAAGTTTATTATCAAGTAATCAAAGGTAACATTTGATGACAAATAAAGAAAAATATTTAAGAAACTATCAGCACAAACTTGTGCTCTTTCTAATAGATATAATTGCTCTAGATTAGTTCATTTACATAGTTTACATAGAGCGATTAAAGATTTGTCCTTTTCTCCAATTATTTAATCTTCCTTCACTGCTTTGCACTTCCTGTTGTTTATATCTTCCCAAAATAAGTGCAAAATATTTAAGCAGGAAAGCAACAATTCTTATCCACTTACCTATACACGACTACACAAGACAGGCAGGAATCAAGCTCACTATCGTCTAGGATTTTCTCTTCATAAGAAACATGTAACTGTGTAGCTGTGGCCGTGATGTAAGAGTTTATCTAGGCTGGATCCAGTAGAAGCAATAACGAGCACAATGAGACAACAAGTAGAATGACTTCAGAGGTGTTACAAACTACTGTCCATGTTTTATTTTTGTACCAAGGGTGTAAAGGCAAAGTGAAAGCTGGGAACGCTGCCTCTGTCTTCTCTTTCTCAAGAACTAACTTCAGTCTCCGTGAAGCTGCAAAAATATTAAGTCTACTGCAATTTTGTCTCAGTCAAAGCTCAACCAGCAATTTAAACACTACAGAGGTCCTCAGGAGGGATGTGTGAATGACTAGCACCAAAAAACAGACCCACGTTAATAAAATAAAACCAACTCATTGCCATGTGAACTCCCAGGAACCTGGAAAGTAAAAGAACCAAGGACTTCACTTTGAAGGGGAAGCCAACATGATGAAACTGAGAAGTTAGTGTCATTTTGTTGGCTTCGTCAGGAAATGAGGGAGTAAGAAAGGTGTTTCACAGATAGTGTAAACTGTGTGTTGAACAAAGCTAATTCTGTTCACCAGCCTTAGGTTTTTCCTTCATAGTTATCCTACAACTTGGACATCTTAGCCTGTTGTACGTTCTTTATGGGAAAGCACTTAATCTCAGCCTCTGGATATCTCCTCTTTATGCCTTGTATGCATTTTGTTCCAAGCTGTGCCAATTAACCTGATGGATATCATGGAGTGTTCAACACATCCCTATCAGATGTATGTCACATGTGCTACAGCCTGAACAAATCCAGAAATAATTCCATCTTGTTGTCAGCTGAGCAGACATACTCTGTCACTACCTTGCCAGTTTATACATGAGGTAGTAGGAGCTGTGTGAGAAAGGAATGAACAATCATTTGAACTAATTAAAATCAAAGAGTTTAAGATAAATGAATGTAATTGAAGGAATCCTGGGTTGACTTGTTTCTAAGAGGAAATTGGTTTAGCACTGTATATTCTAAGGAGGTATGGCACAAATGTGTCCAAGAGGTATGCCATGCTGCTGAGACTACAGAGAGATGGAGGGGACCCTCCGCAGGCAGCATGTCACATGTTCCAAAACTGCTAGGTCCCTGTCCTTCAGCCCACCTCTTCAGCTGAAAGCCACATCCATCAGGGCACTGAAAACTCTTGTTGCATTATATATAGACAAATAGGCATGCAGTGGTGTTGGTTGGCTAAATTTGCTATGTGTTTTTCTATTAAATCTTAATTTTGATTGGAAAATGTGTTTCAGCAAACATTTTTTTCAGAAAGTGCTTGGATTCCTGAAAAAAATACTCCTTGAAAATCCTTGATGGGAAACTCAAATGAAGAATTCCATTTGGAATTTTAAACCCTTTTAAGTTTTCAGGTTTTTTTACTTAAAATGTTTGATTGTTCAGTGTTTGTTTCCAAAGAAAACAAACAAAAAATTTAATGGAAGGAATATTTTTAATGGACATTTTCTACAAGAAAACCAGCACACCATTTTGCCAAACCTGACAGATAAATTGAGACTAACTCAAGGTCATGTTGCAAGTCAAGGACAGAACTGGGAATAAAATTCCTACCTATTAGTCTATTCCTTTAAATATGAGCTTTTGATTTCCAGGTACTCTGAAATCTTCCCTTCTGTCTATGTGTCATTCTGTAACTTCAGCTGTTGCTCTGAATCCATCAAACATACGCTGTACTCAGTTTTTTGTTAACTCAGATGATTTTTCTTCACCACTCGCCAAAGGCTATAGTATAATTTTCCTAGTAAGTGTCTCCTCTGGCAACTTTGTCTTCACTGAAGAAATTCTGGGAAATGCTGCCTTATATCTTGCTGTATCCTGTATTAAATCTTATTAAAATCATACAATCATTTATTCCTCTCAATACAGTTAAAATGCACTTCAGGGGCTGCATTCTGTGCTAGTACTGGAACACACAAAAGCTTGCCTGTTTTACTGAGGATAGGGAAGTTATACTTGAAGATGTTATTTTATGAAATCTGAGCATGACAAAATAAACTTCCTTGTGTTACTGCTATTGTGGAAGAATTTAATTCATTGTAAATATGGTTGAGTGCATATGAGTATTAGAGGTCACAAAACCCTGTATACCTCTCTGTATGGTTATACAATGCTTAATGTACACTTGAAGCCATTTATCATTAATGATGGTTCCCTTTTATTAATAAGTTGTATTACTCTTAACAGAGGTCCTCCTATGTGGTGTGAGGGTGAAGAGTCCTGGGAATTTGAATGCTGTACTTTCCTGTGGCAGCAAGGAATTAGTTTTTTGGCATTTGTGGGAAGACGGCTGCCGATATCACTCACCTGATCTTACCATGGCAGCAATAATACAATAAAGCAATAAAGAACAGGGATAAGAAAGTTGTTAGTGTTTGTTTTACTGGCATGAAGGCAGAGCAAGCGACACAGAGGGAGATCAAATTGTTACTCATAAGTAATACCCCAGGCAGTGTGAACAGCTCAGCACCCATAGCACCATGCCAAAGCAAGTCCCTGCAGTGGGGCATGCACACTGCTGGATCTGATTACAAAACCAGGGCCCAAGTCAAGCCTACCATGCATATTTGGCAAAGATTAGGAGTTCTAACCAATCATCTGATTTGCCCACAATAAAATAAAAATCACGAAAGAAGCAGCCTAAGTAATTGGGCTTTTTCAGCCTGGAGAAGAGAAGGCTCGGGGGGAGCTTATAGCACCTTCCAGTACCTGAAGGGGCCGACAAGAAAGCTGGGGGGGGGGAGGGGGGTGCGCTTTCTATAAGGGCTTGTAGTGACAGGACAAGGGGTAACAGGTTTAAACTGAAAACGGGGAGATTTAGATTAGATATCTGGAAGAAATTCTTCCTGGAGAGGGTGGTGAGGCACTGGCACAGGTTGCCCAGAGAAGCTGTGGGTGCCCCATCCCTGGGAGTGTTCAAGGCCAGGCTGGATGAGGCTTTGAGCAACCTGGTCTAGTGGAGGGTGTCCCTGCCCATGGCAGGGGGGTTGGAACTAGATGATCTTTAAGGTCCCTTCCAACCCAAACCATTCTGTGATTCAATGCTTTAAAAATTACACCTGGGTATGGGGAAAAGTAGGAAAAAGACTGTTGTTTACAGAAAAAGTGAAATTCTCCTCCAAACCCCAGCTAATACTCACTAGGATGACACAAAAGCTTTCACAAGGATATTAGCTTCATTTTAAAAGCAAACAGCAAAGCAGGAATCTTCCTGGTGTAACAAATACTTCATAAACAGGTTGTCATAATAAATCAGGGCATTTTTTGTTTGAAGAAGATTTTCTTCTTTTGAAAAATACTTTTTCCAAAGAAAAATGTCAATAGTAGTCATGCATCTCAAAGAACTACAGCTGGAAATATTTCTGAGATTTCAGCTTTTTTTTTGCATTGTGATTTTTTTTATTTTCCAGAGGCTGAAGCTGGTTCATTTTTTATGAAGTGTGGGAAATAAATGGCTTACAGCCTGATGGTGAAGTATTGGGATGGGATGCTTAAATTCAACTCCTTGATTTGGATCAGAAAAAGAATTTAATTCTAGATCTTCTGATCTCCCCAAAGCAGCTCTGGGGTTTTTTTCCCTTTTTTTTTCACCTCCCTCTGGTGCAGAATAGGAGTCCTCTTGCAGGTTCAGATGCTTTTAAAGCTCTAGGTCTTCCAGATACAAAGTACCCAATAGGAACAGTCGTTATCGAATTTTCCCTTTCAAGCTCTATGGTTTGCTAACAGTAGGTAAAATTTGAGTGAAAAGGAAATCTGTCAGAGACTGGATCAATAAATTGCTTTTCATACTGAGGGTAACTTAATTCATGCTCAGAGAATGTCTTTGCTTAGACAGTGTCTGTTGTACAGAGGGACACGGCTGAACAGATAATGTTTGTTGCACAAATTGCGCTGGGGAGCATGGTACAGTTATGTATATATACTCTGTATATACACAGTTTATCCCTACACGGCTGCACGCACAGACATACATGCTCACAAGCACTTATGTATGTGTACATTATATGCAGATAATACATGAAGATATGATATACCAGTGCTGCAATTGTATTTTACGAACACTGCTCTTAATAGGGTGTACAGGGAAATTGTCCCAGTCTTACAGAGTTACCTGAAGTACAGGTGTTGGGACGGTGGCACAGGGAAAGCAAGACCACTGTCTGGGGTTGATGTGCCATACAAACGGACAATTTGATCAGAGGAGAAGGAAAACATAAATTCCAACCACTGACTATTTTGTATCCTTCCTATTTGTGTAAAGTTTCTAAAAATTGGTAGGACAGTACTAAATTAAGAAGTCAGCTCCTCACTTCTACAGCACCATTAATTTTTTGATCTGAGGAAAAAAATGAATAGGAAACAAAAACCAAGCTTTGCTTGGGATCTGTGAGGTCTTGCAAACCTGCCTGGGAATCTCTGAGTGATGCTTGGCCAAAACAGATTACACTGCTTAGTCCACATTGCTAAACTACAGTTCAAAAGCAATTACTGCAAAAGCTGAAGTTCAAGCCAGGTCACCTATCTCAGACCTGGAATCAGTCTCTTGATGACTAAGCCATGTATTCAGAAAAATTAAGTGGGGGATTGTAAGGGAACCTATTGGCCTAAGGCTGACAACCATGTTTCAGATAGGCACCTATCAATTCCTTATAAGCAAATTTTGACATGGTCTCCCATGGTATCTTCATAGACAAGTTTAGGAAGTATGGACTGGACCATTGGCTGGTGAGGTGGATTGGGAAGTGGCTGAAGGAAAGAGCTCAGAGTGTTGTGGTCAATGGGGCAGTCTAGTTGGAGGCCTGTGGCTAGTGGCATCCCCCAGGGGTCAGTGCTGGGTCCAGTACTATTCAATATATTCATCAATGACCTGGACAAAGGGCTAGCATGTCTCCTCAGAAAATTTGCTGATGATACCAAACTGGGAGGAGTGGCTGGCACACCAGAAGGCTGTGCTGCTATCCAACGTGACCTGGACAGGCTGGAGAGCTGGGCAGGGAGAAATCTAATGCAATTCAATAAGGGCAAGTGTAAAGTGTAAATTTTCATATGGGGAAAAACAACCCCATGTATAAGCCAGCACAGGTTGGGGGCTGATGTGTTGGAGAGCAGATCTGGCGAAAAGGACCTTGGAGTCCTAGTGGACATCAGGATGACCATAAGCCAACAGTGTGCCCTCACAGCCAAGAAGGCCAATGGCATCTTGGGATGCATTAAGAAGAGCGTGGCCAGCAGGTCAAGGGAAGTTATCCTCCCCCTCTACTCTGTGCTGGTGAGGCCTCCCCTGGAGTGCTGTGTCCAGTGCTGGGCTCCTCAGTTCCAGAAGGACAAGGAGCTACTGGAGAGGGTCCAGCGCAGGGCCACTAAGCTGATGAAGGGCCTGGAGCACCTTCCACATGGGGAAAGGCTGAGAGAGCTGGGTCTGTTTAGCTGGGAGAGGAGGAGGCTGAGGGGGGATCTTATCAATGCTGATCAATATCTAAAGGGTGGGTGTCAGGAGGATGGGGCCAGGCTCTTCTCAGTGTTGTCCAGTGACAGGACTAGGGGCAATGGCTATAAACTGGAAAACAGAAGGTTCAACCTGAATGTGAGGAAACCCTTCTTCCCTGTGAGGGTGCGAGAGCACTGGAACAGGCTGCCCAGAGAGGTGGGGGAGTCTCCTTCCCTGGAGACTTTCAAAGGTCGCCTGGACTTGTTCCTGTGAGATCTGCTCTAGGTGATCCTGCTCTGGCAGGGGGGTTGAACTAGATGATCTCTAGAGGTCCCTTCCAACCCCTAACACTCTGTGAGTCTGTGAATCTGTGACATTGTGTTGCAAGCCTTGAGTCATACTTATCTTTTGTGTATGAGCTGCGTATCACATGATGAACACCTGGTTTATACATCTTTAGTGGTTCAAGTCCCACTTGGCTGATCTATTTATCTCTTGGGCTAATAAGCACTTTTTGTTAATCCTATTCTGATTAGGAAGTTTTGAGGTACAGAGGTATACTTTTCATTCCCAAGGACACTTTATTTAAATTATTCTGAAGTATCTGCAAAGTAATAATTAAAAAAAAAAATAGAAGTTTTATAATTTTGTCAGTGAACAATCTCCAGATTGCACTATATTTGAAGACCATATTTAAAACTGACACCTTCAGTTTTAAATGTTTTAAATGTGTCAGTGTTTCCCCTATATTTTGTATGTGTTAGTAGGACATAGAAATAACATAGAAAACTTTCCTTCTTCTTCACAATTAATTTTCAGAATCAATTGGAAAAGTGTATTTTAAAATAATCAAGTAGTAGTTTTAAGAAGAAACACAATGCAGAAGTCATGTCTGAAAAGAAACAGCAGTGAGAAGAAGAGGGGAAATAACAAACACAGAAAAAGTCACAGCTAAGTAGTACAAATCCAGTGTCAAAGGTATGGTAAGTGGAGTCAGGTTGGCCTGATGAACCAGGAACAGGAATACACATCATCTAGACAGCATTTAAGGCTGAGCATAACTTATCTGGATTTGTGTTTCTGAAGTATCTTCTTTCCAGGTATCCGTATGTGTGTCTCAAATCCACTTGTGAGGTGGATCAATAGGTATTATGCTAATTTTACAATTCAAGGAACAGAGATGTTTTGTGGTTTCCTGTGAACTCACTGGAATTCACAATGAGTGTTACTGTAGGGTTAAATATTAATTTATCATGCAGTTATTTTCTCCCTGATTGCACAGAAGCTTTCAAATGGGATGTTTAGAGGGTAGCATTTGCATTAGCGTAAGTGATGCACCAGAATACCATACCAAGTAGGGTATGTCCTGAGTTTTTGTGAATTTTACAGCTCCACCCTAACCACAAAACCATCTTCTTTTTCTGTATTTATGAGAAAAAAATGCTTTCTGCATTCCTTCTCTTATTAAAATCAGATGCATTATCATTTAAAAGAAGTTGCTTTAATTATAGCTTGGAGACCCGTAAGGTTCTGCTGCAGTTTAAAGATTGTATGATTAAGAAAGTGCTCAAAACTCCCCCCGCTGCCAAGAGAAGCTAGAGTGTGTCTTGCTGCTTAACTCTGTTCGGTCTGGTTTTCCACAGCACCTTAACAATCTAGTCTGCAATAAAATCTCAATATAGATAGCATTTCAAATTAGACATGATTAAAAAAAAAAGTGAGTGCACATGACACAAGCTCTCACCCACTACTGCACACATAACATTTGTTTGGTTATACTCCTTCACCCACAAAAATGATTTGAAAACATGTTTGTTCAAGATGCTGGGACTAAATTCAGTAAATATCCATCTGCATATTAGTCTTAATTAGTCTTGACACAATTAAAGAAAGCACAAATATTAAATAATCTGTATCCACATATACTAGGGGGCTAGGTTATCTCCTTATGCATTATAAGATTCAGGAAAGAAATTTGGTCGAACAATAGTAGACATGGGACAAGAGGGGTGCAAGCATTGCCTTTAGTGGAAAAAAGCACTTTTGCCTCTATAAAGCTAGTCAGCTGAAAACTACAAAAGCATTTCTAAGCAAATTTTGTAACAGTAAAGGAGAGAAGACGACCACCATTCTGTAGAAGTCACAAACAATGACAAAACCAGGACGCTGCTGCTACGCAAGCTCAAGTGCCCAGCTGCATTTTGGTATCAGAGTACAGGTCTGTGGCTGTCCCGGTGCAGGATTCCCTTCTGACCAGCACCAGCTGAAGGGCAGCCACTAAGCAAAGACTGTTTAT
Source organism: Rhynochetos jubatus (assembly GCA_027574665.1). Classification (NCBI taxonomy): domain Eukaryota; kingdom Metazoa; phylum Chordata; class Aves; order Eurypygiformes; family Rhynochetidae; genus Rhynochetos; species Rhynochetos jubatus. The sequence goes on from CM050650.1 coordinate 41,475,781, forward strand.
TTTTAACCAGTGTTCTTGCCAGTGAGACAGATGATTATATCTCTCTGACGTCAAGAACACTAGTTCCTGCATATTTCACGTCCAGGAATATTTATTTTTCTTTTAAAATTTTGCAAATTTGTGAACAACACATAATAAAATTTAGTTTGGTTTAATAAAACTTGAATTTTACCAGAAGAAGAAAACCGTCAGTGATATATTTTAGTTGCCCCGTCTCACCAAAGTGCAAAAATGCTTCAGCAGTTACTGGCTGCAGTGTTAGCAGGCTTAATAATTGTTAATTCATAAAGCAATTACTTTAATAACAGTACTGTTAGTATTTCTATAAAACCAGATGAAATTTTTATAAATATAAATCTGGAGAATTTTAATATTTGTTTATGGATACAAATAACCTTCTAGTTACCACTAATACTGTTAGCAATTGCATCAAAGAACGAGCCCACATCTTTCATTAATGAGCTGAGGTGTACTATTTGCCAGAGATGTTTTCCTTTGGTGGAGACTTGCTAACTTTTCTAAATGATAAACAGAAATTATGCAATCTTAGATTAGACCTATCAGCTTTCTAAAGGGAATATTAAAAAGCAAATTATGCACAAGACTGATGGTAGCATCATGGAAGTAGTGCATGTTGTTAAAAAAACCCCAAATTTTCTGAAATTTTCAGTTATATATTTTGCTGGCAATATTCTCAAGTAAACTTCATTTATGTAGCTCATCCTCAGTAGATGTCATTAACATAACCTTATATGTGTAATAATTATCAAGGGAGTATGTGAATTTATTTTCACAGCTGAGTAAATAAGGAGCACTTTCCTGGTAACAGTTGTGGGGCTAAGTTTAGATTTTTACCATGTTATATTGATATATTATTAGTGAAACAGTACTTAGAGTTACAGCTGTAAAAGTAACTATTTTCTAAAGATCGAGTGACTTTTATCGGTTTGAGACATATTCAGTAGAAGCAATTGAGCTAGTTAGTTAAAGAAACGTAAATGAGCATAGAGCCTATCTGCTATGGCTTTGGTATGTTCTGCAGCTCTGCTGCCCTGACATTACTGAAAATTTGCTTCAGTAGATTATTATGCAAGTATGCTGGAGAGATGTAGCACTGTCTCATAAAATGATTACTCTGGTTTTAACCACACTAATTAATGTCAAAGGAAATGATGACTTATGTTTCTAATAAGGTTTAGGACAGGAGACTGTGTCCCTAACCTGGGAAATTTTTTGAATGACCTTGAATTTTTCTAATCTGTCTGAGAAGAAATCTTTGTTAAAAAACAAAACAAAGCAAACCAAACCAAAACAAACAACAAACCAAACAACAACAACAAAACCACCCCAAAAACCCAAACCCCAAATCAAAACACAACAAAACCAAAACAAAAAAAGAAAAAATGGAAAAGGTTTTGCATGAGGGATCTTCCAGCCTGCACCCTGATTTGTCAGGAATCAAGAAGCGATAGCATTTCCCTACTAGAAAGAACTCTCCTGAAATTTGGGTTACATGTGTGTACAGAATAACACACACAGTAACATCTGAGCATTTTGTACCCTCCAGCTGTGCACTGTGAATATAAGAATATAATCTATTTGCCCTGGCAGAGCATTCAGCTCCTTCCTCAGTGTATACAATGTTTATTAGCTGAGACCACAGCATGTTTTTACTTGTGTTGGATAAAACAACAGTTCCTTCTCTCTCATGGAAAACTGTTAAGTGTTATTGAGAGTGCTTACTTCTCAGCCATTAGTAAATCAGGTCACTCTGGTGAAGGAGAAAGCCTGTCATCCTGGCAGTCTTCAAGTGTCCCTTTTTAATATTTTTTATTAGTTTGCTATTGTCTGAAGGAAAAACAAAAGCTCAAAGAAATCTGAATGGGAGGAAACTCTCTCCCAGAATATGAAAAAAAGCTGTGGGTTCATGGATGCTCATCCTTAGTGGAGCTATATTTAGATATAAATTGTCCTTTCTCCAGATTGTTAAGTGAATTTACTCTCTCTGGAAGTCTTCTTCATTTAATTTGTTCTTTGTGATTATATTCATTAATCTACAGAAAATCCGTCACATGTATTTTTTAAATGCATTGTCTTTATAGCTGAAGTAACTATGTTGAATCCTCAAATTAGCAGTCATGGTACCCTCTTAAATGCTCTTAAAGCACAACTGTATTCCAAGAAATGACTGTGGAAGCGGCAATGCAGGTTCTACTACCATTTTCTCTGCAAGATTTGCAGATAAAATTCATGTTCCTTTTACAAGGAGGATGTAATCTCCTTTCCAAAAGTCCTGTTCAACAACACCCAGATGAATACTGAAATCAGGCTGGGCTCTTTCTGGCTCCTTGATCTCCAGCCCCGACTTCTGTGACGAGACCCTGGAGGAAGGACTGATGCAGCAGCTGGGATGCAGCCCAGACCCAGGTATGTTTGCTGGCACTGTTAGTACACTGCCCTTCCAAAAGGAGAACCAAACCCCACTCCTGTTAGGTGTCTGATATTTAACTGACCGCTTTTAGGTACTAGGTCTTCTGAGCAGAAATCAAGCAAACTTACAGGGACACTTTCAGATGAAACCAACTTTAAAATAATGGCTCTTCATCCACATAATTCCTCATTTTGGAGAAAGCATTTAGTGTATTTAGGAATGAAAAAGGGAGACAAAACCAGTGCAAAGTGGGGTCCATTGTAAGCTTTGCATTTGCTGTTCGGGCAGGAGTTATGTTTCCTGATAATGTTTGCAGGATACCTTGCTTTAAAGGTCTGGAAAGTTAAAATACAGCAGTGAAATAAACATCACAAGTAAAATCCAGGCACAGGAAGGAAATTAAAAGTGTTTAAATATTTTGGGTTCACTGGTGAAGAAATATTTGCAGGAAAATCATGGAAATTTTGGCAATGAAGAAGATGTCTCTTGAGTCAACCTTGACGCTGTGGCATGGTGTGCAAGCTGAGTTGTATATGTGCTATGTGGGAGTATCCCTTGAGGTAATTCAAAGTACGGAAGTACAGCTCATGCAAATTCACATGGGTTTGAGTAGAAAACTTATTCTTGCCAAACAAATTAGATTCTGTTTTCAATTAAACCTGGAAGTTTGTTTAATAAGTGTTTCATACCAACTTTAAACATCTTCAAATAGTTTAGTCTTTTTTTTTTTTTTCACAGTTACTTTGTTTTACAAAGCAAATAAGCCAACAGTCTTCATTGTACAGTTTAAAATTGCTTCATTATGTTCAAATAGTATAATCCTTTCACGCATATATATTTATTGAGCTCCTTAGATTAGTGCTTTTCAGTAAACCTTAGTCTGATCTGGAGAAAATATTGAATGTCCTTAACAGAAAAAATACTGAATTACACAAAAGCTGGTAAAATGTTATAGGTTGCTGAGGACAAAGCAATTATACGTGTTTATCAGAGAGAAACGCCTATTGGCATATCTACATAAAAAGTCAGATATGTAGGAGCCAAATAATTTGCATAAAAATTCCTACTGTGGGATTGAAGCCACGAAGGTGAACACAGTCCTGAGATGTTTGAGCTGAGGATTGTCAGGAAAGGATAGGGTCATGACAGTCACATGTCATCATGGTGAGGCTTCTACAGAGCAGGGGCATGTCTGATTCTACCCATGCTTTGCAAAAAGGATGCTGAAAGATTAGAAAAGTTCAGGAAAGAGCTACAAACTTGATTTGAGGTCTAGAGAGAATTAAGAGACTCAGGGTAGTTAATTAGGCTAACACGTGATGTGATCATGGCCTTCAGAAGTACCTCTGTGGAGAGAAGACTTCCTATAATGACTTCTTTAATTTAGTAAAATAAGGATAATGAAATCCAATCCCTGGAAATTGAATTTAGACAAATTCAGAGTAGAAATTATATGTAATTTAGTAGCAAGAGTAAAAAACACTGTACCAATTTATGTAGAAAAATACAGGATTTAAGCTTTCTATCCAAAGTGTATTTTGTCTGAAAGATACGCCGCCGCTTAAACAGAAGTTATGGACTATGTGTGAAAACTGTCAGGGATCTTCTCTGGTCCTTACTCATATTAGACAATGTTCTGCAGTAAAAATCACAAAAACTGGGAGAAAAATATCTTAAACTCATCTTGTCATTTGGGCTATAATTGCCCTTGTGTATGTGGGTGGACGGAAGGAGGGTGTATGCACTCTTGCCTGTATTATTCTGGGTTTATATGTCTCTGCTGCACTAAGCTGAAAGACAGTGAGATATTCCTTTTATTATTATTGTTGTTGTTGGTTTGCCTTTATATGTTTTAAAAATAAAAACAGTCAGATACAAAGAGGTGTTTTTGAGATGATTAGCCTACACCCACAGGCATAGAGCGTGACAAAGTCCCATATGGTGACAGTTTCAATTTTATTTATTTTTGCAAAGTTGGGTGTATTGTACTTACTTATTTCAGGAATATAATTTTGGTGCTTCAGTTTCCGTGGTGGTTTTTTTTTTAATCTATTTTTTAAATATAACAACCTACTAAAATATGGAGAATTGAATATGTGAGTTTCATCTGCTCTCAGACAAAAGAATAAGCATTTGAAATGATCTGTAAAAGGCCACTGCTAGGGATTTGTTGTGTTTGTACGAGAGATGTAAAGCAGGCACAAGAGGCAGAAGCAACCAATTAAGCACTGCCACCAGCAGTCAGGAGTCAGTGATGCCCAGTAAGTCAGCAAAAAAAACATCATGAAAGTGATGTTTCTTTTAAGAATGTACTGCCTGTATATTTCTGAACCTGAAATATGAAGTCTGTATATTCTGGTTCTGAAACTGTTAGCGTCTATGAAATTCTGGTTTGTATTAGACAGTCCTAATGTTTCTTTTTTTTTTTTTTTTTTTTTTTTAATTTTCCTTCTTCTCTCTGTTGGATGCTGCAGTACCCAATTTCCAGATACTCAATCCCCAAAGCAGGTCACTGGCCTCCAGGAGGGATGCTAAACTCTAATCTAACAAACCTTCTTCAGTTAAATGAGGTGACATCCAGAGCTATCCAGAAAGGACATTAAAATCCCCTGGCTCAGAGGTTCACAGAGGCACTGCTGCCAGGGGATGTCGAGCCATGGCAGGGACTCCTGCCCTGAAAGCTGCTGTCACAATGGATGGAGCAGCATCCCCAAACCTGCAGCCACCTAGAAGATGGTTGCTGGAGGAGGAGTGATTATTGTATGCAGCTTTATGTCAGAGCATAACGGCTGAAACCTTTGTGCAGGATGCTAGGGACTGAAGTTTGATATTGTTTTCATCCTCAGGGTGCCCAAGTAATGAACCCCGTTTTTAAGAGGATTTCTACAGGGTACATCTGTATTAAAGGCTTCATTTGGCCCAAAAGCACACCTTCAAAGCAAATGTCCTTGTCACACTTTGCTGTGCTTTGCCTTACAGTGTGGAACAGCCTGGGAGAGCACAAACTGGTGTCCTTCTGGGCAAAACTAAGCCAGAGAACATCTTCAAGGAGCTTATCGCCTGCGCTGTAACCACTGCCAGGCCCTCCGTCCAAGTCACAGCCTTTGTAGTGAGTCTTAGCAGTCTCTCCTGCTGGGACTACAACACTGTGTAGAAAGCAATGAAAGACTCAGCAAGCAACGAAAGAACCACAGCACTAAAACCTGAAAGCATGAGAAGGAATATGGCTGTGTAAACCCAGTTGCTAGACTTGGCTGCATTCGTGGCAGATCAGAAGTAGTTCTGGGAGCAGTGGCCAAGACCCTTTTCCTCTAGAAATTAAAAACTCATACTTAACTTCTTCCAAGGAGGGCACCCTAAACATGAATTCACAGATCCATATTCCCTCTTGAGCCACCCCTTCTAGGAGGGGTAGTGGCCTTGTCTCACCCCCTCCTGAGAAACATATTCAGTATACACGTCTGCACGAGTTTTCTAACCCCTACCAGAAGCTGTGTCTACATTTTGTGGGAGTCTAAGATGAAAGCCCAGCAGTGAACACATCTTCCAGTTTAGTTTTATCCCTCCAAAACCCCACCAGTTCACATGCACTAAGGCTGCTCTATCATGGCAGGCAAAACCTTAGTAGGTGGAGACAATCAGGAACTTCACGTTTCTCCATCTGAACTAATATGTGAATGTCAATATACCTTACGTTTAGACATGACTGCTTCTAAATTGTCCCAAATGTTAGCTAGAAGCTAGACACTGAGATCTTCAAATTGAAGTGGCTATTCAGAGGAGCAGAAGTTAATATGCTTAGCTAATTACTTCATGTGGGGGATGTAAATAAAATGAATAAATTTTTTAAATCAGTAGAAAATTAGTTCAGATTGCAATTTTGAATTTAAGGATCTGAATTTCCCTTACAATTTGTGCAAATTATATCTTCTTGCCTTCAACTTTATATGTGTAAAGGATTTAGTAGTGTTTAAATCCACAGAGCTGGCCACAGTGAGCTTTAAGACTAATTTTGAAGAGAGAATAGATTGCAAAAAATGGTGGTCATTCATATGACATGAGAGGATTTAAGACACAAAAAAGAAAAAAAACTCACATAAAAGGAAAGGGGCATGTGGCCAATCTGCAGCACATTTGATTATCTTACCTTAACAAAACAGGCTCTTACGGTTTCTTTTAGGATTAGCATTCCTCATGGAATTTAATATGTGAAGAGTTCGGTCTGTATAATCCATGGTGTTGTTTTGGACATTATCCCCTAAAATAGGTAAATCAAAACCCTTATTAACTCTTTCTGTGGAAAAGGAATTTGTTCTGATCTGCCTCAAAGTTTAATCAGACATACCCCAAACAGAAGCAAACACAGTGAATCAAAAGAAGGCATTTAACGCTTACATGCACTACTTTTGCTTTATTGTTTTTTTTCAGAGATCAATATACTTCTTGTTATCAACAGTGCAGCATGACTGATCATGACTTGGGCCACATTGGTCCTGATCCTGATCACCTTCATACATGAATGAATATTTTCATTTAAGAACAGCTTCTTTGGGTACTAACTGAAATATTTTCAAATGCTGCTTTAGCATATAATTACATCATGCACAGAAAAGGATGGCTTATTCCTTTTGTTGCATTTTGGAAATATGTAACATAAGGGGGGAAGAGAGAAAGTCTTCCAATAGACCAGTCTTTTTAAATACTTATTGTTTTAATAATCTATAACATTTCTTGATACTTGCACGATGGAATCTTGACATTTCATAAAAGATGTCTTCTGTTAGCCCAACACTGTCTTTTAACTCTATCCTTCAGCTATTTATAGACCATCATGCTTTTGCCATCCCACTCTCCTGAGCCATCTGTTAATCCAGGCATATGCATTTAGGTCTTTTTCTTTTGTTCACTCCATCCTTTTATTTTTCCCAGTTGGCCCATTCCTTTTCTCTAGCAGGCAAGCAAGCACACATAAGTGAGCGCAACAAAAGCAGATTTCAAAAACTCAGGAAGGAGAGGAATTAAAAGCACCTTGTCGTAGAGCAATGTAGTTCTGTTTCCATGGAGAAGAAAATCATTGGAAAGGTGGTTTCATGGGGGTTTTGGAGAGGTCCCTCCTGTGGCCTGTATTTCAGGATTTCTCTTAAGCCTGAGGTCTCAGATTCCCATCCTAGAATCCCAGACCCTGGCAGGTCAGGGTAAGAGGGCAACAGGCGCTTGTTTAATAGGTCCTTACTTGTCTCAAATCTTTATCTGCCTGTTAGCTCAGAAACCTGCTTGTTTTCTTTCCAACCTTCATAGAAATTGAACTCTGATCTACTTCCACTAAACCAAACAGGACTGAGTAAAAAAAAGAGCTGACAGGTAGTGTTTTCTGTCCGCTTTTGCTTTACGATTTGGCCTATTCTAGAAGCTGTGGTATATTGTGGAGCACAGGGACAATTGCAACACCTAAATGTGACCTGCGAGTTGACAGGAGTCACTAGAAATCTGTGGCACCAGCTATGTACACATGAACATCCATCTTTCGCTTAAGCTCTGAAAAGCCCCTGACAGCCCTGCACATCCCAATCTGCTCAGCAACGCAGACCTGAACCCAGGTGCTCTGGGTAGAAGTGAAGATTAGAAAGGTAAAAAAGGAATTGGAGTTGGGCTGCTTCTGATTCTGTGCAACTTCTGATCCTGTTGTATTCTCCTCCAAATCAACCAAAAGCTGACACCGCTGCATTTCCAAGGGGCGATACATAAAAACACTCCTAAAGAACCTGTACTGGAAGAAACCAAATCTTTCAGTGTCCTTCTACACTGTTGCAGCACTCTTTTCAGACAGTAGGAGTTTACTCACCTGCCTGAATCAAAAGACACAGTATAGGAACAATGTAAAATGCTATTACTAGACATGGTCTGAGAGGCTCCCATCATGACCATGAAGGAATGAAAAGGGCTGTAGATGAGTTCATGAAGACCAACAGTGTAACAGGAATAGGATTTTCTGTTTTTTAAAATCTATAAGTACTCACTCAGGGGAAAGGACATTAGGTGATTATAATTGCAGATGCTCTTCTAGTCAATATTTGACTGAAGAAAGCAATCAGTTACTCCAGCAGCAGCAAGAAAATATTAAAATGAGTAATAATGACTTCAGATATTTTTAATTTAAATTAACTCAACTTTAAAACAACTTATATATTTAAGGACAACACTTGAATGCCACAACAGATTTGAAAGTGTACTAAAATGCAACAAATGCATATGGCAACTTCTTATCTTTTAATAGCAAAATCATTTAATAATGACAGTGAATTTAGTGATGTGGCCAGACAGAGAATTAGAGTTCTTAACTTTAATTAAACTTACAGTAACTTCAAACTTAGAATCCATCACTTCCACCATTGCAGTCTGGCAGGTAGCATAATGTAATTATTATTTTTGCCCTACCTATGCAGCATCTTTGTCAAAATAATAGAATCTAAACTGAAAATAGAAATCTCATGTTGGGATGGATCAAATTAACCTGACAAAATAATTATGTGAGCATACCTTTTTTTGTGAGTCTGTGCACACATGCTGTCTCTGAAGACAGAAAGCATGTATCATACAGACTATAACTCTTCCATCTGAAAGCCAACTCTTCCCTCTTAATATAGCTGAGGAAAGGCTATGCAGCCTTGAGTGCCTTATCTGGAGATGTATAGCAAATATCCTCACACTCACTTTTATGTGTCTGTGGCCAGAACTGAAACCCAGTGTCCTTTGTTAGACCTACTGCTTCTCTAGAAATTGCATAGTGAAATTCTACACAGAAGAAAGACACCATTTTGCATGTTGGGCAGTTTCCATTAGCCAGTAGAAAACATTGTTGAGTGAAGTGTGGCTGAAATACTAGTTCTTTAGCTTTACAGAGCTTTTCAAGGCTTTGAAACCTAAATTTGCTCCCCTCAGAAGCTGTCTCTTTCAATGATATCATCAGTACACAAAAATATGGTCCTAGTGCAGGACTAACAGATAACAAAGATACACAAGTAAAATATAAGCTGCCTGTATCATCTCATTGTAACCAATACAACCATATTAATTTTAAACATTATTTTGTAAAATCTTGGTCATCAAGAAGTGTTGCATAATATCAAAACCCTGAATAGTCTCTAAGATTTCTTATAACACATTCCAGGCTCTCCCAGACCCTTCATTGTTTTTTTTACAGGAAAAATTGCATAGAACACTCTCCACCTAGAAATGTTTGATCACAATGAACACCTATCTGTGTCCATACCAGCATTTTTTATATGTTTTAAACTGTCAGCTACAGAGATGATTTCCTATATTGTTACAATTTTCACTGCAGCACAGGAAAATCATCAGCTCTTACGTAGAAACACCATTATCACATCTCACTGCAGATTTCAGAGACACTGCAAGTGCTTCATTTTCTCACTTCTGAAATGTGAAGTGGCAATGCTAGACTGACGCAGCTCGTGCGCCTGAAGGGGATCAAAGCAAAAGAAACACAAAATTCCAGAGCTGTCCTGCTCAATGGCAGAAGTTAGCAGCCAGGTGTCTGTCAAGGAGACGTGCCTAGCTGAGACACTTCCACCAGTAGGTCTTTTCTAGTCCATATCATTTTGACAGAGAAGAGTTAAGGGGTGACAAGGCACGCAGTTATAGCAGCTTTATTGTCAAGACTGAGGGACCAGATTCATTAAGTGAAGTCTATGTGTTGGTTATCTGGAGGTGGTCACCTATTCAGGGCTGAGCTTCAGACACAGCAGGACACAGGGCAGGAAAGAATTACTCTGGACTCATTCCAGTGTGAGAAGAGAAAACACTTGCAAAATTCCTCACTTACTCAGATGCATTTTTTATAGTATTCAGATGATCAAAGTTAAAACCCTGAGCTGATGTGAGATCAGAGTATTTCAACCAAGACAAGTTATATTTTCCACTTTCCAAAACACACTCTTAATAAAGAAGTGTAGCAGGAGTAAACTCATTACTTATTCATTGGCCCAGAAGGAACCATTAAAGGTTGAATTTCTGCAGAAATCATGGTATTAAACTATTTTCTGAAATTTTTTTGGAGGCCACGGGGAAATTATTATTTTTCTAAGGAGAATATTGAAAATAAGAATCACAAATAAAATTAATAATTCTTTATTTCCTCTATGCAAGTTGATCAAATTTGGTAGCTGGTGGCTATATATAAGGAGGCAGGCAAAGATTTAAACTTACCTTTGATTTGCATATGATTTGCATTATTTTGAACAAATAATAGAAGAATTTAAGACAGAACACATTCTGGAAGAACGTTATTTGTAATGCAGACTGGAAGGATTTCTGCAGAGTCCAAGGGGCCAAGGCTGTGCTATTCAAGGAAGAAGTATGAAATGTGAATTGCTGGACACTAGGTCCCTTTGTTTTAGAAGAAGGATAAATTTCTGACTGCTGAATTAGAATGGGAGTTTCAATTTTTGTTTTTAAAATTGTTAATTTTAAATAAACTTAATTACCGAAAAGCTTATTCCAGCAGTTCAGTGGGGTCAAATGAGTTGGCAATGTTAGAGAAATGAGTATCATGACAGTATGGAAAAAATTATAATCAAGTATGTCTCCCTTCCAGATTCCCTACAGGCTTTCTTCCTATCAGCAAATTGAGGTTTAGGATAGTTAATGGCACTGCAGCCTGCGTTACCTTTCCATGTAAAGGCTACAGAGTCAGCCCAGGACTGCAGGGGAATGCAGTGCTCCTCTTGCCTTTCCCAAAAGCTCCTTTCGTTCCTCCCACCCTTTGGTCACAAACACCAAACCCTGACTTCTTTCAGATTAAGGGTGAAGGAAGACATGCTGTGGTGTCCATCTATCCACTTGAGTGGGAACATGATTTGAGACAGCAAAAAGGCAAAGAAGGCAGGGCAAACCATTTATCTGACTACTTGCTTTGATAGATTGTGTAATTAATAATTTGGTAGGAGGAATGTAATGGTTAGCCAGCCAAAAGCACTAATGCTTTGGAAGAAACTATACATCCAGAATGAAAAGTGCATTTCATCCTGGGTACAGTTCAAGACTGCTTAATGCCATAAATTAAGATTTGTTTTGTGTTTTCAGATTGAAAGGTAGCTGGTTTAAGAAGCACTTAGAATCATCATAGGCACCATTACCTGATTTCTATTAACGTTTCTGAATTATTGTCATCACTAATTATCTACAAAGAAGGCAGAAGAAATGCTTTAATTAAAAGAGAGTTGTTCTAACCCTTCAGTGGATCTAAATCTTAACTGGAGGATGCAAATTGAAAATTTGAAGGAAAGTACTGTATAACAAATGAGCCTGGCTGAGGGAGTGTTGAGAAGCCCTTCTGTATAATGCAGGAATGTGTTGGAGGAAGCTCTTGCAGATGTAGGAAAGTTGGAAGTTGAGAACGTGCAAACATAAATTGCCCAAAAGGTCAGGAGAAATTGATGCAATTGCAAGCTTCTTTCCCTCCTCTACTTCACTATGAAAAAAGCCAACAGGTTAATCAGTGAAAAATTTTGTTTTGACTTATTTTTCCAGGACAAGGAGGCCTTTACCTAGTGACTAGGGCAAAGAGCACAAACCAGAAAGGAGGTGGACACAAAACAACATTTAGTTAAACTAATTTATCGGTTTTCTTCATTGCAACCTTGATTGGAACATCAGAGGAACAGGAGACATGATAGAAGTGTTTAAAACAAGGCTGATGGAAGTGAAGAACCAGGCTGTGGGGCTGCAACACACCTAGGCTCAACTAAGACAGTAAAAATCACGTAAGAGGAGAAGGAGCTGCATGGTTTACCTTCCCATGAGCTTTATTGTTTACTCTTAGTCTGGAAAATGGTGATCTTTTCTTGCACCAAAGCAAGCAGCAGCCATCAGCTCTTTTTGGGCCACATATTGTTCTGGGTTAAGCTCTCAGTAGCTTTTTCCAAAGTGAAAGGTGGCTCTGCATGGAGGGAAGACATTCGGAATATTACTTGGTAGCCTCATGGTGTGGGCTGTCACGTAGGAAGGGGAGATTTTTACTCCCCACCATGTTCTAATAACTGCATGCGAAGGAAGTTCTTTAACAGGACTAGATGTTTCAGGGGACTGATTAAATATAGTCTGTAATTTTTTGCTGTCAGCATCCAATTTAAGTCTAGATGAAGCTAGTCAGGAGTGCAAGAAAGCTCTTTGAAAGGAATCATGCATGACCATGATTGATCAGTGGGGGGTTTGCTATGTTTCAGCAAGGTTTAAAGACAAAGGCTTCCCAAAAGTAAGAAAAAATGAAGAACTAAACAGTATTAATGGGGCAAATTAGTCTTTGGGAATTTCAACATAAATACATTTTCCCAGGTAGGTCATTATCAAGAGCTATTTCTACAGCAACTAATTCTGTTTAGACTTTTCAACGTTTTCCCTCTGTGTGATGCAACAAAGATTTAAAAGATGGAGATAGCATATTAGAAGGGATGCGTGTGTAGATAAATGGTTTCCAGTGCCCTACATTGAGACCCATGGTCACAGTCAGGACTTGCAAGATAAGCATGAAAAATTACTTCTCCTTGCACCCCTGTGGATGATTCATGTATTCCGAGGCTGAAACACACCAATTCAACATAGCGGGGAGAATGTTTTGCCACCAATTATGTTGTTCCCTTTATAAAGATGGCAGGCTTTTAATTGCCCATCCCCAGGAAGTCTTTCAGTTCAAGGCACTCATTTGTATTTTGACTACCCTGTTGGCAGAACCCTTGTAACATGTTAAATAACGTTTAAATAATGTTGCTGGCAAATAGCTGGCATGCTTGACATATTACTAAGACATACAGATTTAAACTCATGAAAATTATGATGTGAGTGATCTCACTTCATTACCTTTGCTGGAGAGGAGTCAGTGTCATACTCTGAGTGAATACAGTGATGAACTAGCACTATAAACTGGGGGAACAGATGAGAAAATATTTTCCTTTTCTGGTCACACAATGCATAAGATATGAAATGAATGCTATGGTTGATGAGCAGCAGCAGGCAGTAGATTTGACACAACGCACAGGATTACATTGGAATCGCTGTGTCTCACCTTCTCCAGGCACTGACATAAATGACTAGAATGAGCAAATGGTGTTCTATCTTTACTTAAAAAAAAAGAAAAAAGAAAAAAAAGAAGCTGTTGGAGCTTGGCAGGCACTAGAACTTCCATGTTAACAGGCTGTTTGCAGAAAATGTGTTTTTTTCATGGAATATTGAAATTTAAATTATCTTAAGTACTTTGGAAAGTATTCTAACATCCTTTGTCTGAAATCTCAGTCTTGGATAGTTATTTTCACTTCCTTGAAATTAAGACTGTAGCCTTCATGAACATAAAAGCACATACACTCACTTTTTCATCCTCTTAAAAAAATCAGATCTGTTGTTCTAAAACCATGGTCATGATCGCTGCATGATCGCATTTTCAAGTAGCTGAAAATTAATGAAAAGTGACTACAAAATTCCAACCTATAAAATCCATTGCTCCATTAGTTGTTCTTTGTTAGGACAACTTTTGGTAGGAAAAGAAGATCTTGGTGTTATTTTGTAGCCTGATTTAAATGGGCAACTGGATGAAAATGGAAAGGTTGATGGGAAGGAAGCAAAAGCTCCACACCCATACCCCGAGTGAGGCTCTGCACTATTGTGGGCATGTGCAGGTTACAGTGTCCCCTCCTAGACACAGCACCAAAAAAGTCCAGAGCTAACCTCTAACTTAAAAGTTCGTGTTTAATTAGAAAAAAAGGGAATATAGTTATTCTAATTACACGAGCTGAAAGCTTAAACAACTCATTGCCTAAAGCAGAAAGGAGAATAAATACAAAAGGCATTTGCTTTCTAAATGTCTGCCACTAGAAACTGCATGGGTCTGTGAGAGGAACGGGCTGCTGCCGCTGATAATCTGGTGAGATGGCTGAAGGATAGGTGCATTAAAAAAATATTGCTGTCTAAACCTAGCACCTTTAATATATGGCCTGAAGTACACATGTAAGCAGCTGCACAGGAGATTTATTTGTCATGAGTACCAACCAGTTGATTGAAATTGCTTACTAACAGTTTTTGAAAGGTCACTGAAAAATCCTTCTATGAAAGAGAAGGGCAAAGATACACACACACGTGCACACACCCCGGGTGTTGCATTTTCAGAGCTGTCACATCTTATACATTAACTGCCTGCCTTACTGCCCTTCTCAGCTCCCTGGTGCTATGCCAGCTGGCCAGAATTTTGCACCCACACCCATGCCTTCCCTGTGGAAGGGAAGAGCTTGGGACTGCCCCTCTGCTCTGCCCAGCCACTTGAGATCTTGGTGGTCAAAACTGTGTTCTGCTTCCCAGCCCCATGTGATCCATTCCCCTTCCCTGTGAGAGCTTTCCTGTAAAACCTGGAAAAGAATTGTAGTCCCTTCTGCACACAAGGGAACTGTGGTTACCTACTTCATGTAATATGTTGGCCTTCATTATGTAATGCCTGTCTAAAAATATATATGTAAAATAGTTAAATTAATCACTGTAGTTTTCATTTTCAGTCTCTGCAAATGTCTTTCCCCTTCTGCGACTACAAAAGCATTCTTGTATAAAGAAACTCGACATTTGGATTTTGAGTTGTTTGGAAAAATTCAAAATTGTTTATAAGCTTCAAAGTTACATCTCTTGTTTCATTGTTTTTCACTGTCAGAAATGACAGCCACTAGCATAACACTAGTGCCTATTAATGTTTTCGAGATGTCCTACTTTGATTTTATTCTTAACATGGTTAAAGAGAGCTGCTACCTTACTGAAACATTTATTTATATTTCACACTAAACACATCCTTTTTGTTCTCTTGTATAATCCAGTGTTCAGTTTTAATTGCAATGCAAACAAGAAATACATTTTTTATTTGAAAATAAAAAGATACCAAAATAGAAGGAGTACTTTGACTAGTAAATTATTATGACCTTTCAGAAAGGACAGAAAAAGTATTCTTTTTTTTTTTTTTTCAAGAAAATAAAATTTGAGAGTTCAGACAAAACCAGCACGATTAGTTCAAAACATGCTTTGATGAAAAATTCCCAGTCATCTCTGTATGGGAGTAAACACCTATTAGCACTGCAAACACTTAATCATTGTGACTGTATCATAGCTGTTGCTACAAATCACATCACAGCAAGGTGTCTTCTTTCAAAACTATTTAGAATCATAGAATCATTTAGGTGGGAAAAGACCTTTAAGGTTCTTACCCATAAATACTCAACACTATTGTCCCCAGCGCAGACAATCAAAACTGTCCCTAACAGACAGTTACCTCACTGCCTCTCCTTCCTTGCTTATCCCTTCTGAAGAGTTTCTTCTGAGTGCCATTCACTGCAGCACTCCAGTTGTGCGAGTCATCCCACCATGTTTTTGTGGTGGCAATTATATCATTGTTTTCCTGCTGTACAATGGCTTCCAGCCTCTCTTGTTCGTTGCCCATGATGCATGCATCGGTGCCGATGCATTTCACTTGGGCTATTGATCCCACCACCTTTTTGCGGGCACAAGCTCTAATTCCTACATGACCATTCTCAGGTGCTTCTGTGGTTTCTAACACATCAATAGCCCTTGTGTCTATGTTGCTGCAGGGGTCTCCATCCCCTACCTCTACTGAGACAGCAGACTGAAGGACCTGGTAGCACACCATCCCTCCAACACTGGCGTACCACTCCAGGCTTATCTCTAGCAAGCCTGGTTTTATCCCTTTTCCCCTTCAAATCTAGTTAAAACTCTTTCAGTGAGCCCTGAATACTCCTGCACAAAGGTCCTTTTCCTGTTTTGAGGTAGAAGTAGGCTGTCTCCAGCAGGCCTGGTGTCGTGTAAGCCAACCCACAGTCAAAACCCCCAAAATTCTGCAGGTGACTCCAGGCTCAGAGAAAAATATTGACCTGCTGGCTCTTCCAGTTTCTTCCTTCATCATTCCCTGAAACTGGAAGGATAGGGGAGAATACTACTTGTGCTCCTGATCCCTTAACAAGTTGTCCCAAGGCCCTGAAATGTTCCTTGATTGCCCTCAGGCTTCTTGTTGCAACTTCATCACTACCTACCTGAAAAATCAATTTCTAGGTTTTTCTGCTGTTGTATTGCCCTTTTTTTAAAAGCCTGGATAAAACACATTCCCCTAGAATACAATCTTATTTAATCTCCTGCAATTATTTCCTTAATAAATCTTAATTGCATAAAAGAGGTGCAGTGAGAGAAAGATGTGATTGTGGGCGATGAAGAAATGATGAGCCTGGCCACTGCAACACCCTACCCCCATCCCATTCCTTGACTGCTGTGTTTTAAATGCTCTGCCAAAGCCAGCCTGGGCAGGAGGCTTGGCATACCATTAACTTTGCACTTAATGCAGACCTTCACATTCATTTGCAGCACATGAGGTGCTGGTATGCTACATTTTAAATGTGCTGCAATCATATTAGCCACGACATTCTCATTCACTTGAAGTCCTTCCATTTCCCACCCTCAGTGGAAAATGCACCTATGCATTTTATATGTGCATACACGTATATATAACGAGAGACACACACACTTGCACGCACATGCGCACACACCCTCCTGTATGCCTCCAGCTCTCCTGCAATTATAAAATGATAATTGTATTTGTTGGCAGTAGGTGGTCTGCAGGATAAACATAGAATATATCTGCATATAAAGTGCCTTTGAGTCATTGATCTGGATGAGTCATTTAATCATGGAGAGGTGCACCAGCATGTGATAAAATGTAGGCAACATTTTACAACAAGCATATTTAATATATTTATGTATTTATAGAATTCCACTCTGTAAGGAAAATGGCAGGAGAACAGCCCTTAAGTATATACAGAAAACAATAAAGCTGTAAGCGATAAACAGCATAAATTTTCCCTGATTACTTTTAAGAGAATTATAAAAATCTTACCTGATGGAAGAAGAGTATTATACCACGAGATTTTTGAAAAGGCAGTGGATGCAATGAATTGGAAAGGGCTACAGCAAAGCATTTCTAATTGTGTTAGGTGTGTGTGCTCTCTGTGTGAGAAGGGCTTGAGGGGGACAAAAGGGTGAAGAGATTGGACAAAGGTGAGACCTTTCTGTGGGGGACATCTGCAGGTGGGCTTATGCAAGTATCGGGCCACAATCTGGACCAGGGTCAGCAGGAGTGATGGAGGGGGCAGGGAACAGGCATGATCCCCTTCCCCAGATGATTTCCTCTGCAGCCGTCAGGGACAAAGGGAACCTTAGGAGGTGGTGTCGCTTGCAGCTGGAGAGTGCAGGAGACCTGCAGCGGGAGGAGGAAGGTGGGGAGGAGGAGCTGAAGACTACCAAAAGGGGTGTAGAAATGAGAAGGGAAGTAAGAAGGAAAAAGAGAGGAGCAGCTTCATGGTATAGAGGCACTGATACCTCAAGAGAGGGCTTGGGTAGGTGCCAGGGAAAGCTGTCAGTGGCTGGGAGGTAGGAAGGCATGCGGAATTCAGGCACATGGGTAGTCCCTTGGTGTAGATACTGTCAGTCTCTGAGTACTGGCTTGCAGGGGAGGATGTGTTTGGTACGATTGTTTTTGAAAGGTATATTTTATTATTATGTATCAATAATATTTCACATCTTTCAGAATGTAACATTAGAACTTCTGTCTCCTCCTCACAGCCAGGGAAAGAAGTTAGTGAAAAGAAGTTATGCTGATGCATTTGCAGCCTTTGAGAGAACTACAATGGAAAGTCAATCTGAGATCTCACAAGTCCTTGTTTTTGTTCTTAGGGCTTTTTTTGTTTGTTTGTTTTTAATTACTCCTGGAAAGTTATGAGAAACAGCTGACTTTATGGGAGCTGCTGGGAAGGAGGAGGTTTGCATGCATCTTGTGATGCAGCATGGACAACTTCAGCATGGAGGAACAAGCATTTGAGCTGTAAATAACTAGAGAAACCTCTGAGCACCTTCAGAGAGGTCAGTGCTGGGAGGAAGGGAACTAAGCTGATGGTTAATTGAATTATTGAAAAAAATCAGGCTGTTGTACAATGAAAGGGGAATATGAGCCACTCACATCTTCTACTCTACTAATTGTTCAAGACCAAATCATTGCTGGAAAGAATGAGATGTAAAAAATAAGATAGAAAACAGCACCAAAACATGTTATACTGTCATTATGAGGTTCAATTATAGGCTCTTCTTTGAAATATTTGGCTTACTTCTTATCATTCTATCTCAGAAAAGGATATGACAGCCATAAAAGAAGTTCACAAACAGACAAGTGGTGTTATTAGAATTACAGAAAGGTTGCTCTATGGAAGGAAATTGAAATATTGTTTCATTCAAAGAGAAAATTACTAAGAGGAGATATCCTATAAAGATATGCTATAAAGCAAATATGGGGGGTGGGGGTTGTGGGGTGTGTGTGGAATAATACAAGGGTGAAAAATGTTATATTGCTGTCACCCTGACCAGAAAAGCAGCTACTTAAGCTACAAAGTAAATCAACTGTGTTAACAAATCTAAATATCAGTTCAGCTGTAGAACTCAGTATAAGCAGTTGATGATTTATATGACAATTTTATTCCACCTAGTTTCTTTTGCATTCTTTAGAATTTTATTTCTAAATTCAGTTGTAGACATTATTAGTTTCAGCTCTTATGTGTTATAATAATTTACTGTTTCCTTGCTTTTAAAAATTCCTAATATTTTATATAAAAAATTTACACATTCTTCCAGCTTCACAGGGAAATGAGACTGTTCATCCAAACAAAGGAAAAGACTCAGAAAAAGCTCACGATCACAGCCAAAATACTTCATAACTTGTTTTGATGAGGAAGACATAATAAATGTTAAAATATCAATAATTACATGCTGCAATCAAGTCACTATTTATTCTGAATTGATAAATGAAACAATTGTTGCTTATCCTCCTCTCCCAGTTCCATTTTCCCTCCAGGGTTTTACTGTTAGAGGAGGCATTCCTGCGTATGAATACCAAGAGTAAGGAGGCACTTTTCATTCTGCTCCTGCCACATTCTCAACTTTGCCTCAATATTTGAGTTGCAAACACGGACAGTAGATGTATTGAAATGTCACAAACAATCAAAAATTTTTTTGAAACTTCAGACTGCACACAGAGATCATTGGTAATATTTTTGCAGCAATATTTCTTTCATGTAAATGAACACATTTCATATATACCTTCCAGCATCACCAGATGACACATTCTGGCCCTTGGTTTATTTGCCACCATATTGTTTATAAACTCTTTAAAAAAAAATAATTCTGTGTCATCACTTGCTTGATCATATGAAGTGTATCAAGTTTTATTGATACAGTAAAACCCAGTGTAAGTTTAAATAAGATTCTTGACCAAGCTCTTAGCAATTAGGTAGAATCACAGAATGGGTTGGGTTGGAAGGGACCTTAAAGATCATCTAGACCCGACCCAACCCCCCTGCCATGGGCAGGGACACCCTCCACTAGACCAGGTTGCTCAAAGCCTCATCCAGCCTGGCCTGGAACACTTCCAGGGATGGGGCATCCACAGCTTCTCTGGGCAACCTGTGCCAGTGCTTCACAACCCTCTCCAGGAAGAATTTCTTCCTGATAACTAATCTAAATCTCCCCGTTTTCAGTTTAAACCCATTACCCCTTGTCCTGTCACTACAGGCCCTTGTAAAATGTCCCCCCCCAGCTTCCTTGTAGGCCCCTTCAGGTACTGGAAAGTGCTATAAGGTCTCCCTGGAGCCTTCTCTTCTCCAGGCTGAACAAGCCCAACTCTCTCAGCCTGTCCCCATAGGAGAGGTGTTCCAGTCATCTGAGCATCTTTGTGGCCTCCTCTGGACTCGTTCCAACTGGTCAATATCCTTATGTTGGGGGCCCCAGAACTGGATGTAGGACTCCTGGTGGGGTGTCACACAAGCAGAGTAGAGGGGGAGAATTCCCTCCTTCTACCTGCTGGCCATGCTTCTCTGGATACAGCCCAGGATACAGTTGGCTTTCTAGGCTGCCCTCACACTGTCAGCTCATGTTCAGCTTTTCGTCTACCAGTATCCCCAAGTCCTTCTCCTCAGGACTGCTCTTAATCAATTCTCCGCCTAGTCTGTACTCATGCTTGGGATTGCCCTGACCCATATGCAGGACCTTGCACTTGGCTTTGTTTAACTCCATGAGGTTGGCAGAGGCCCACCTCTGCAGCCTGTCCAGGTCCCTCTGGATAGCATCCCTTCCCTCCAGCGTGTAGGCCACACGACACAGCTTGGTGTCATCAGCAAACTTGCTGTACTTGATTCCACTCTCCATGTGGCTGACAAAGGTGTGGAACAGCACCGTTCCCAACACCAATCCCCGAGGAATGCTACTCGTCACTGATCTCCAGTCAGACATTGAGCCATTGACCACTACAGTCTGAGTGTGACCATCCAGCCAATTCCTTATCCACCAAGTGGTCCACCCATCAAATCCGTCTCCCCTATTTAGAGACAAGGATGTCATGCCTGACAGTGTCAAATGCTTTGCAGAATTCCAGGTAGACCTCACTGTTAATTCATCCAGGAAGAACTTTGTCATTTGTACCTAGAACTGATTAAGCCCAAAGATATTACTTTGTTTTCTGAACCTAATAATTTTTCAGATTCTTCCATCAAAAATAAACAAAATAAGCAAAATAGACTGGTGCAGCCAGTTCTGCTTTGTCCAGTGTGACAGACATCACTCAGACAGGCAGTGGTTTAGTGCCATCTGTACTGATGTCCCTTCCCATTACAGACGGTAGGGACCCAGTGCCCCAGCTGGACCTGCATGGGAGTCCATAAGGGAGGGCAACTGAGCTCACAAACTTTTTGATGCCTCTGTGCCCTAAAGCCAGCAGGTACACAAAACTGCAAACTCACACCAAGTTTTGTGGTGTTTTTACGTGTGCAAGCCCAAAGCCTGTGTTTTGAGCAGTAGCAGTGACGCTTTCTTCACTGTTTCATGGATTTGTCCACATAGGAATCAAATTTTGCATTCCTATACCGAGTCAAAAAGTCAATGTTGCCATGCCAATGACACCGTCCTTCAGTCCCTTCCCCTCTCCTTTGTAAATTTCTTCATGCTTTCTTCCAGGATGTTTTGAATGTATTGAATACTCTCATCTAATTTGTCTAAATGGGTTCTTGTCCTTTAAATCTCTCTTCAAGAGGATTTAGATGCAGCCGTTCTTCACATTTTTTCCTACTGATGACTTTGGACACCTCACCCACACCTTAGGTGTTCACAGTACTGGTCTTAGATGAAAGCTCTCAGCTAATCTCCATTAGGATCCAGCCAGAGGCTCACTGTGAAAGGAAGAAAAGAATCTACAAGGACACTTTTCTTCTCAGATAACACTGCAGTCTTGGTCTTGCACTGATGGGGGATATGTGGAGTTCAGCTGGTTGAGGAATTGCATTTAGCTTAGGCAGAACACGTTTCGCACGTGCTGCATGTGGTACCTACTCTAACACAGGGGATGTTTTAGCTGTAGCTCAGCTAGAGAGTGGCAGAGCCTTTAGCAGTGTTTTATGGTTCAACCATTGTACCACACTTGTTCACACCTCTATAAAATCCAGACTGTGATGAACTCAATAAGCAATCCATATGGCAACTGAAAGTTGATGCATCTAGGACACTGAGGTTTTCATGCTTGTGGTCTAGAAAAGTTTTCAAAACATCTCTTCCGTTGGAGCAGTGATTTCTCCCTGGGGATTTAACTCCATTTCCAACTTGTCCTCCTTTTATAAGCAGCTCATGTAACCCTTCATTTAATAAAAAAGTCTCTCAGATTGCTCCATAAGACAAATTATTTAGCCATCCACCACTTGCTTTGCAAAGAACTGTAAATACACCACACAAATGGTGAACACTGCCCATGGGACTTGCTAATGGCTTTTACTGCAAGTGTCTGATCAGCTGTCAGTAAGAAATATGATGCTTTTTGGAACTACATCTTGATTTATTTCAAGATAGTAAATTATATAAATAAATAATTTGAAATATTGATCTCTCTCTCCTACCTAGTAAAGTCAGATTTTTCACTGTTTTCACCAAGACTGGAACAAGGCTGGAAGAAAAGGGAAAAATCTGAAGATGTTGGACATCCCTCCATACTATTAGGATTTCAAAGTCAAGTCACTTTCACACGTCATACTTCTATACATAAAATGTAAAAGACAATAAGTAAGAAACGTTTTTTTACCACCCAGTTAAGTGAACTAGAAGAATCAAACACAACTAAAGAGTATCCCTTCACTGATTTATGTATTTTGACTTAAGATCAGGGTTAAACTAAGGGATTATAACATCCACTGGAAGTATTTCAGGCAGGGACAATCTGACACATATAATAAAAACAACACCCTAATTTCAGTCCTGGTAAAGGCTCTTTATCACAAGTTGCACAACAGCTGCCTGGAGCTCTACTCAACTACATGCCCAAAGCTGCTACAGTTTTACCTGGCCGTTGCTCCTTAATGAATACAGTGACTAATGAGAAGTACATGATACTGGTTTAAGTTTGCAGGAATTTTAAGCCACACAAAAGGAAAAATAAAATAAATATCTTTTTAATGATTCTGTGCAAAGAAAAGTCCTTTGTCCTTTCCAGCTCTGAGTGCATCCAGGTCTCTCCAGTCCCTGCCCTGACTCATTTTCGTAACACTTTGGGTCTCTGTGTTTGCCTGAAAGACCCGGTTCTCATTCCAAGTCCCCTAAATACTGGTTATTATTTTCTGTCTCAGGCCTATGTCTCATGGAGTTAAAAGCCTGGTGTCACTGATTCCTCTGCTCTCAGACACCTTTCCTTGGTTTGGATATGAACAGTGCAAATGTATAGATGCATATATTAGTGATATTTGCCTAATTTTATTTGCTGCATTTGAATGTGACATCCATTAACTTTTTTTCAATTGGAAAAAAAAAGAACAAAAAGTCAAAAAGATATATGAAACAATAAATGTTTATTGCAAACTACAGCCACTCAGTTGTCAAAGAAGCAGATAGTCGATTCAAAGTACAAAATTTACATTGGTAATCTGTCACTAATTAAAAGGTTTTTCAGCACAAAATCCATTTACACAGATATTTTAAATGCATGGTTCATAAACTTTTAGAGTGTTTGTGGTTAAGGTCCACAACTGACCAGTGGTAGGTACTTGAAAAATAAAAAAAATAACCTTTAACCACATAGAAAGTGTTAGTCAAAAGAAGGCATAGCCTCATCAGATTTATTCTCTGTATAGCTGTCCTAGCACTTATATGTGTAGTGTCACGTTTCACCTAAAAAAAAAAAAACCTCAGTAGTTCATCTTTCAATTTGGCTACATGTACGCTATTTAAAATACGAATGCCGTTTACTGCCTAAGTTTTCAGTAGCCTTCTCTCTTTCAAACAACATATAACAGAATGAATCTATCTCTCACTCCTCTGGGTCTGCTGTTACCCAACTGCTAGTATCCTGAGATTTATCATCTTCTACATAAAATCTAAAAATCAGTCCTTTTCCAACATCTCTATGGCTGAGTTGGGCTCAGTAATATTTCCAGGTCCTCCTTCGGTGCCACTGTCCTGAACAAACCCTTAATCTGTCTTACCTTTCTTGCCTTACCACATTCTGAATTTTCTGAAGAGATTTCCTTACTTCAATGTGTCTTGAAGTGTGATGTCATCATTCATCTCTTCTGATGTGTCAGGTAAAGTAAAACCATGCAGCAGAAGTATGGACCCAGCTACTAATGGCTAGAGTAAAGTGTTAGAAAAAACTCTTTATCAATGTCATGTCTGAACAGTAAATAAAGTCCCCCAAATCTTTGACCAATATACCCCCAGTTAAAAAAATGAAGTTTTTTAACAAACATATCACTGTGATATTATGAAACCAGCCTTATTGTTATACATTTCCAAGGGTTATTCAGCCTGTGGATTAATCTTTGACATCTAGTTTTTCTTTTTCATAACATACTAGTCTTATGTTCATCGAGTAGACCTTAAAAAAAAAAACAAAATAGGAGAAGAAACCCCAGACACTAGGAATCACTACACAGCCCAGACTGCACACCAAGGAAGGGCTTGTGGGTTTCCAGAGAACAGAGGATCAAAATTCTTTGAAAGAATTCAAAGCTCATTTTGATGTGCTCAGGACACATGACTAAAAGTATTTTCCAAAATAGCTCAGTTCCTTTTTAACCAAAGGCTGTATTTTCTGCAGCTCTCAGTGTGCAAAAATTGCCTATTTGGTGTTTCCACATATCTGTTCAATAGGTTGTGCTTTGTGAAAAGCTTAAAGCAACTGAAAGATGACTTTTAAAGCCAGGAAAAATGAGGAAAGCCTACTACTAGGCATTGCTGTTACAAGCATCCAGTGAGTTCTCCGAGTCAGGTTTTAAAATAATCCTGCTTTAATTAGAAATCAATAGTAAATATCACATATGGGAAAAATGCATTAAAATAGGTTGGCTGTGCTCACAGCTTTGACATAATTCAGCTGGTTAGATAGAGATTTATTTGCCTCTATTTTTGCATGAAAATGTTTAATTTTAGGATTTTTTTGGGGCCAGATATTGTCTTGATCAGAACACTGCATCATGCCTTGGTCTTTAACACTGCTGAAAGTTCACTGACTCCACACAGTTTTTTGTCAATATTCCATCCCTTCCATGATCAGGTCAATATTAATTTTGTCCTTAACCTTCAACAGCTACCAAACTGTAAAAGCCTAATGCACTGCACAGTATTTGGGTTTATTTTGCCTTGCTAATCATTATTTTCAGAGTTTGCATAGGCTGGCATGAACACTACCTACTTGTTTTAGCTTTGCACCATTTAATGTTGGAATTGATGTTGAAAACAAAAATAAAAGAAGTTGGGTGCAGCTACAGAGGCACAGTGGGAAAGCAAGCTTGGCAGAGCCGCTGTGTCCTGTGTGTGGAGGGAGAGGGTGGTTCGTGACCCAGCTTTGTGGGGCTGGTCTGATGGAGGCAGACCCAGGGGGTAACCATGACCCAATGCCTGAGCAAAACTCTGAGTCACGTGAGGGAAAAAGGCAGAAAACCCAAACCAAAGTGAAGCAAGATTTCCAGCCCAAATTTTCATGGATAAAATAGCATTTCCAGCAGAACTGTAATTCAGTAACTACAGAAAAAGTTCATAAAATTTGAGTCAACTTCCAGCTTTTGCTTTGCAAAACAGGCGGGAAAGCTCAGCTGTAGTTGCACAGAAGAAACATCAAACCTGCAAATTATGGCAAGGAAAGATAAATGACCCTCTCAGATGTAGCAGTATCCCAGTAATGCTTCTGCAATGCTAGTGCAGTGCTGCTCTTGCTGGAGAGATAAAGTATATGTATTTTATCCTAGACCTTACTTGGGGAGTTTAGCAACCTTTGAAAAATAAAATACAATTTGGTCTGAAGTATTTTATAGTTATTCTTTTCAAGATAACTTGAAGCAAGAACAACAAAAGAATAATGTCATCTCAGCATCATTATGCATGCATTTATACATTAAACTACAAATAAAAGCATAGAAATTTAAAAAATAAATACCATGATTATGATGTAAATGAAGTCAACAGATTCTAAAATTTCACACCTGAGGCTCCATCTGCACAGTCATTTGTTGCATGGATATATTTTAATTTTACTTCTGAAAGCAGTAGTAATAAGTGTTGTTACGGGGAGCATTTGTAGTTATTATTTAGACAATGGTTTTATTAGAAGCACCAAAGTTCTTGTTCTTTATATTTCAGCTAGTCTATGATTGTTCAAGGCAAATTTACTTCAGACTTACAATTACTGCCTTCCTACTGAAAACAATAAAACGAGAGGAAAAGTTTCCTTGCTAGAAATACAAATACTCTAAACTGGAAAATGTTTGGACATTTCCTGAGAAAGGAGATAGGTTTTCTGGATATACTCACTATTCTGTTCGGAAAAATGGAAAAAATTATTTTGCTTGGGATCTACTGATTAGAAACTTCAAATATTTAATAAAAGACATCTGCAGCATTGGAAATCAAATACATTTTTGGAAATCAAATATATTTATATGACACATTTGCAAATAGGATTTCCTGACCACATTTGGACAGATTGCTCCCCCAAATGAAAGAGGCGTAATGAAAGTCTAAATTGGCTAGCCCAGAAAGAAAGGCTTATTATTCTCCATGTTGTTTTTCACGAAATGAAAGCTGGCAGAATTTCCTTTTTTTATTCCAAGAAGTTTTCCATTTGGAGTGGCTTGCTCTCTTAATGATGTATCTGTATTTTTCTATGAAGTACTCCATACAATAGTTCAATTTGTCAAAAATTTCTGTTAAAAAGAAAAGTGTTGACAGAAAAATTTTGACAGGAAACATGACAGTGTAGTAACATTATTTACTGCATAATTTATAATAGCAATGTCTAGACTTGCTGTTTTAACTGAATATCATATAAGCACTTCCTCTCAACTGAATAATATGTGAAATGCCTAAATTACTTGGAGAATCTGTTAATAATTTTTCAATGAGCTTTTTCCTAGATAAAGGAAATAATTTAAAAATATTATTTACAGCCTTGTTTCAGTATTTTGTCTGCATTAGGCAAATACAACAGCAAATGCAAAATGTACTATTTACTAGGCTTATGCTGCATAAGAATCAATGTTAATTGATTATCTCCAGCCTGCTTCCTGTTATATAGTTGCTAGGTTAACGGTCAGGTAGTAATGTGAGCAATGAAGCAGCTTTGCATTAGCAGTGGGAAAATCAGTGCTGTTCAATCTCTTTCTGCATCTTCAGGAAGCACTATTTCCCACTGACCTGATTTCCTAACATGTTAAACACATTTCTGAAAATAACCTCTGAAAAAATATCCTAGGGATGTTAATACAGACATTATTGCATCCACAAATTTTAATTGTGGTTCTTGGTCTGAGAGATCCCCATAACTGGATCTGTCTTATTTGCCAAAAACTTTGCATTCTGAATGAGAGACTTTAGCTCCACAAACAGCATGAGGATCTGCAATGCACCATGTGGCTGTGGAACAAGTCCCAGCTGCAGAATCCTACAGCACACATCGGGTCATGCTGGATCCTAAAGATGCAGCAGTGAAGGAACTTTTTAGGACAACACCAACTGACTCATTGTCCCTACATAAATGATTGACAAGGATGCAACAGTGACACTCCTTGTGTACAGAACCACAGTGGTGTCCTTCACAGTAGTTATTACCTCCACTAGTTGCTGGGATTGTCTTATCTGCAAGTGAAGAGGAAACAGATCTTCTACGTGGTTGCCAATACAACAGGGGAAAGAAAGTACTGCAGCTAAGCTATGGCAGAGAAAGATCATTAGATCAGCTTTAAAATCAGAACAGCTATTTCTATTGTGTGATTTCTGACATGTACTTAATTTGATTTTCCCCCTATAAAGGCACATAAGTTTGCCAGACAGGCAGCTGGTATCAGGAATTGCAAACAAATTCTGCTTAATTCATTCTGCATGCTTATTTTCATTTGATCCTTTACTGTATATTATTTTACACTAGTCACCACTCAAGCCACTCTGGTTACAATCATTGAAAGGGTTCACAAGTGTGTTTATTATTTAAGTTTCCACAATCTGTGTAAGTAAAAACACATAATGAAAAAATGACCTGCAACACAAAATAATGAGATGGAAAGCAAAATGAGCAAAATGCAGTACGGCTTTTGGAGCAAAATATTTAAAACTAAATTAGAAACTTATGAATAAAGAGATACTAGAGGAGATGCTGGTACCAAAATCACTACAAATAGGATAGGAAAAGCTGGACAGATTGGGCATTGCAAAACCTGTGTAATATTGGATAACTGTAACACTTCATGAGTTCTAAGACGACAGGTGAAGATCGATCCTGGGTCACATCCCTTCATAGCACAGCAGTGATTGAAGACACATTATTAGGTCTGAGAATAAGAGGCTTGGGAAAAAACAAAAGATTAAAACAACTGGGACCATTTGACTACTGTCTTATTTGGCAATAATGTTGCCCCCCATGTCACAGTGAGAACAGAGACAGTGACAGATACACAGAAGGAAGAAAAACATCAAAGTGCAAAACTTAGAAAGAAAAAAAAAAGAGAATTGCCATGGTAAAGGTTGTAATTTAAAACTTATTTGTGTATCACCCCAATGAATGTACATTTTGAGAAGTGAATTTCAGAGATGAGAGAGCTGTAGTGACACTGCAGTGTGTGTCTATTCCTGATTAGCATCTCAGCATCCCACTGTCCTTCTTTATTGTTGTGTCTCCAAACAAATGAGTCACAGAAAAATCTCAAGCAAGAACACTGCTGTACTGAAGACCTCACTCTCTTCTTCCCACTCTGTATCCTTTCCGTCTGTCCTTCTCCATCAGTCGCTTTGATTTTCAGTTAGAAAATTTTGTGCCTCTGCTTCAAATGATATTCAGTTTTGAAAATCTGTAATGTTTAACTGCAACATAAAAGCAAGGAAATGGATCACAACGGAGACGCCTTTTTCAGGCACTATTATCTGCAACCTTACACCAGATTGAAGGCTGAAAGAAGAGGAAAGCTTTGGTTTAAAACAAATTTATTTTCCTTACTATTCTGTCTTCCTCCCAGGACATGCATATGATGCAGAGTGCATAAACACACGCTGTGGGAGGTAACAGCAATCGTTATTTTGTTCTTAGAATCAGCACTATAAAAATCATGTAATACATGTAAGCATACATTCGGGTTCCAGGGTGTATTTTTAACCTAGAAGGAACCGGATGCCAAACAAACAAAAGTGCAGCTATTGCTTTGTGACTGGCAGGACAGAATGAGAAACAGAAGAAAAGGGCCTTGACCCTGTGCAAGCACTGCTCAGCAATAACTAAAACATCCATGCGTTATCAACGTTGTTGTGGTCACAAATCCAGAACAACACCACATGAACTGCTATGAAGAAAATTAACTCTAGCCCAGCAAAAAACAAGTACATATATACAGGCTGTCTGTATCATAAGATGCTCTAATAAAACTCTGCTTCTAAATTATTAGGGTTACAGTTTCCTTTTCCCTAATAACAGTTGTCCCATTTTTCTCTTCTCTTACAAAGTCCTGTTCAGGAATAACTTTAGGGAAGACCATGGCATGGGTTGGCAAGCAAGATAAAGTTGATGTATGATCAGATTTGGGTGTCTTTTTTCTCTGAAGATGAAAAAAAGGTAATATCTAACCAAAATGTAACTCTAATCCTTTTCCTGTGAAAACAGCAGTTAGTTTCTACCTTGTGACCCAAAGGCAGCAATCACTATACAGAGGACAGAACATAGGCAGAGATGTTTAAGAGACAACATGTGACTAAGAGTGTAGCACAGCATTCATTTGGGGATTCATCTAATAAACCTAATCAATGGGAAACTGTTCTTAAACGTGAAAGCCCCTTTGTTTGCCAAGGTTGCCTGCAGGAGTGAGGAAGCTTGTGCTGCCTTTGAGGGAAGTGTCCAGTACTGGGGCCTCTGGAAGCGCCGGGTCCCCAGCCACAAAAGGGGACTCAGTTTGGGCTGGGGTGGGGTGTCCACTGTCTGAATTACAGCTGAGGTACTGGACAAACCTTCCCTTTTACCTGCCTTTTAGCACTGGCAAAATAAAGGCAATTTCTTGTCTTTCAGTAAGCTCTTTTCCCCCAGGACAGGTGTGGAGTAACCGCTGGTGGCACTGACTTGTTGAAGAGGCACATGCAAAATGTGTGTGTCCATGCTGATATGAGGACGCCACACCAAAACTACAAAAAAAATTGAACTGTTCACTTGGAGGGTGAATTTTAAATTTCCTTGTTCTGTTCCTGGAATACATTCATGTTTACATTATTAGGTTTTCCATCTGCATATAGACTGTGTGTCTCCCCTTCCACAATTTCATTCAGAGGTTTCTAATTGGTGAGCACAGAAAATTATAAGGATACAGAGAAGGTTGGATGCATTTCCATTCTTCAGAGTACTGAAATAGCAAACTTTTCTGTTTCTTTGAGGCATAGTAGCTGAAGTGCCATATTGGAGCGCCAAGTGATTCCAGTGCAGAGAGAGGATTAATGATACTTTCTGAATCTTCCAGAAGGAAATGGACTTTTTTTAGAGGCAGCTCATCCACATGTTGATCCAAAATGCAGAGATGTATATTTACAGAGGTATTAGGCCTTGGGGAAAAAAAAAAGAGATAAGGTTCAGGTATCTCGTCTTGGTATCTCACTATATATTGAATTCTAGCCCTGCACAATGAATAGGAAGTATTAGACATCATCATTTTAAATGAGGCCACCTGGTGTTGATGCAAAAGATAATTAACTTTTACCACATAATTCTCTTTAATTTCCAAAAATATACACTGTGATTTGAACGTTTTGGTGTGATTTATAAAATAACCTATGAAAATTTAATGCTGGGTTTGATTTATAAAGATGGTTCCTAAAGTGTTATTTTTATTTCTCTCCAAGATGACCCCTCTCTTTAGGTAAAGCATGTCTAATAGAAAATATTATGATAGCTATATAGAACTAGTATCAGGAATGGCCCTAGTTACAAAAGACACCAGATTTGCTAGTAACAGCCTTGTATGTATGAGTTTTGGAATGAGCTGAGAAGAGCTGGAGATGCATTTGGAAAGTCAGCTTATTAAAAACCTTCCTCAGCGTGCTCTGTTCTTCATGGAATCCCACTGTGGGCACTAAGCCAACACAGTGCAAATGCATCAACTTAAATGATGGTTTGTCTTAAATATACTCTGATTTTTTGACCTTCGTATTTGCATTGTAGATTTTCTAGACTTTGTATTAGATTTAGTGTGTTTATAACAGGACTTAGATACTTAAATATCTTCAAGGACCGTGTGGAAGAGGTGTTGATAAATACTGGGATTTCTTTTCTTCTATAATCCCACCATGGATGTTTTATTTATAACACAGGAACAGTCTACAGTACTTATACAGCTTCAGGACCATGTGTGAGAGACTGCAGAGCTACAAAAAATGAGATAGTCTTGTAGAAAATATATCATTAGAGCTTTTAAACATGAAAAGATGGTGACTAACTGTACTCAAGATGCTTGTTCCCATTTCTCTTACAGAGAATAAAATTAAGCATGGCCTCTGTTGTCTCGAAGAGGCAGATGATAAGAGCTACATGCTTTGTCAGTTGATGATGCTGGAAGAATTTCAAGATACAGATGAAAACTGGCAGTGGATAAATGGAAGGTCAGTTTTTGTTTTGATGACATGCAGAATACAGTTGAAGGAGTTCTTTTATCTATTCTGCATTTGGATACTGCTTCTAGTACTTGGCCTGAAGCAAATTTGTCCTTGAGAACAAATTATCTAGTTGAGGCTGCAAAATTTAGGAAGACATAATGTTGTTGCCCATGTGGATACTGAAGAGAGGCCTTGGTGATTGTGGTGAGACTGCTCCAGGGTCTGGTTCCCTGATTAGCCAGAACATCACCACTGCAACCTCTTTCTTTTGCAGCTGGGGCAACAGCAACACTTTTCTGAAAACGGTCTCACCTTCACTTACACCCCTTCTTAAAAAATAATAATAATGTTTATTCAGAACTGAATGAAGACTTGGTTGGAGCATTTGCTTCATCTTTTCTGGCAGCAGCTGGATTACAGCAAAAATGAGAGTGCATCATCAGCTGTAAGCAGCTTCCTGTAAGCTCAAGAGGTTGGTGACTCTGGGATGGCAGGTCTGGAGTCCAGACCTGGCTCGTGAGATGCCTGCATGATGGATCTGGTAAATGAATCTGTCTGTAAGCATGCAACTTTATTATACTAGGCCCCAGCTTATTTAATTTGGGAAATCCTACCAAATCAGAAACCCAGACAGTGTGACAAAATTCATAGCACTACATTAATTTCTGGTATTATTTCTTTTATTAGATTCATTGTGACTGATTGTTATTTTCTGCATGACTGTAGTCATATATGAAGATATATGAAGTTATTTTCACTCATGGATATGTCTCCACAGTATG
Source organism: Rhynochetos jubatus (assembly GCA_027574665.1). Lineage (NCBI taxonomy): Eukaryota > Metazoa > Chordata > Aves > Eurypygiformes > Rhynochetidae > Rhynochetos > Rhynochetos jubatus. Next base: position 41,508,220 of record CM050650.1, read on the forward strand.
TTGGCTCATTGCAAAGAAAACAACTGTAAAATAAAATTATTCATAGATACAGAGGACCCATTTAGCAAAGATCTGTCTGGAAAGAGGATCATTGTGTGATATTTTTTGTCAGTTAGCAAACATGAGCTTGGATGGATTTCCAATAGCATAGAGTTCAGTAAGAGGCATTTTGTGAAAGAAATGTGTAATATGATAATAGAATTTATCTTCTTCTTACTGGTTCTCATTTTTTCCCTCTCACTTCATTGTTCCAAATGTTCCCTTTTGTGCAATTTTCTAGTCATGTCAACTAAAAACATGTTTCAGTCTTTAATACTGTGGATGTTGAAAAAGAATTCATTTGAATAGTCAGAAAACTACTATCTGTCATAAGCCTACACACATCTTTATTACTTTTTGCGGTCTCCTTTGATTGTTTAATCATGCAATTTAACTGTCTGGTTTCACCATTATGTAACCATTTGCTTTGCTTCTTGAGTGCCCTACAGGTTTGGGTTTTTTTTCCCCTCTAGATGTGTACTCTGAAAGTTAGGTTTAACAATCACATCTTTTTGGTACAAACATAGTTTGATAATTGGTCATCAAAATTTCAAGACCTTAGTGAGTTTGTGTGCTCAGATATTCAAAATATTAAGAGACTGATGCCTAAGTGTAATAAAAAGATAGTTTCATTTAAAAAAGAAACAATCCCTCTCCTGTCTTGATATCCAACTTATTGAATCAAGTGGGTCTAAAGTTACAGATGAATCAAATTAATATTCTCACTCAGTCCAGGGCCATGAAAGCAGTTATGAGAAAATTTCTAGACTTTTGTTAGAAGGGAATTAAGTCAGAGACTATTTACTTTTTATCTATATAAACCAGAAGATAGTCAAATTCCAGAAGGGTCAAGATCGTAAAAAGTTTGGCAATGCACTATTGCTTACAATACAAACATCTACAAAAGTTTTGCTCATTGGTGAAAAAAGGTCCACATATTATTTTATGGACATCTGGTCATCTAAGAGTTTCAAGGTGGTGGAAGCCTATTAGGTAGATATGGATGAGACTGTAATTAAATGCGTTACAGCTGCTGATCTTCAGTACCCATTGTGTCTACCTATGTTGTATTCAAAAAAATGGACCATGTGTTTGCTATTCATCCAAAGTCTACTGGCCATGTAATATACGTATTTCGTAAAAAGTCATGATAATTTTCAAAGTGAATTTAATTTAACATTGGATTATAAATAGGATGTGCAAAAGACCTCATCATACCTTTTGGACACAATGTCTAGATGGTGTTTATAAATGCAATATTTTTGAAAATGAAGGCATTCATTTGATAACCCTTTATTTTGCAATGGTTTTCACCTACATTTGGTAATAGAAATGAGAAAGATTCATAAAAGCTGTTCTTATTTTACAGTAATATATAACATGGTATGTTGCCATGCACCCATCCCAGTGCATGCAATTACTCACAATTATTATCTTACTGTCTGATCTCTTTTCACTGGAAGCACTGGGACTTCTGCTGTTGACCCTAGGCAAAGCAGCAATCAAGTCCTTGCTCAGCAAGCAGTCCTACTGATTTAACTCAAATCACTTGCAGGTCATGGTACTACTCAGAACGTATCAGAATGATAGAATAAAGCCGTAGATTCCTTTTTACATGAGGAAGTACAATGAAGCATAAAACCCAAACTATCTGCAGCTCTCTCTTCAGATTACCTTGCCATTAAGTCCATTTCTATTATGGATACACAACTTTTCATTGTGAAATACCTTTGCCCTATTACAATATATTAATATTTTTATTCAACAAATGTAAGACCAGCAGTGGGAAAACTACGACCTGTTCTTAGGGAAACCTTAAGCAATACTCACATGGTATAAGGTCATCATCTTTTGTGGTAGTTCTTTATATGCATGCTTATATCTTTTATTTATTCCTCACTTTTTTTTCCTATCTATGAAATTTCTTCTTCTTCATTGCCTATATTCTCATTTGCTTCTTGATACTACCTTGTTTCTCATCTCCAGTTCCTTGGCATCTTCTATTTTGCTTTCCATTTCTTCAGTGATGTTCTTCATTCCCACTCTTGTTGCTGCTTCTCTTACTCCTGCATTCTTCCCCCTTTGCACCCTTGTTTGTTGAATCTTTCTCCTACATCTTCTTAGACACCATTACATTTTCTGCTTCTGATCTCTGAACAGGCAGTCTTCTCCTTTTTAATGACTGCTTTTTCCATCCCAATTGCTGCACCTTTAAATTTGCTGTTCACTTTCACATGTTGCACTATATTTTATCTGGTCCACTTTGCTATTTTCCCTCCAATTCCACCTTTCCACTTCCCCCTACTTTAGTCTATTCTAGCTGTTGTCCATGGTCTACCTTATTTTAACTTAATTTGCACTTCCACTACCACTTTGTTTCATTTGATCCTCTGGCATATTGCCCTGTTTCCCAGAGGAACATGGAAGGTGAACCTGTCATTAAAATGGCACGATAGAGGCAGATGAGAGTTGATTAATTGCCTCCCACCTACCTTCCATTCTTCTGCAGTTGCTCTGCCCAGAGTTTGAGAAGTGGGACAGAAAGGTGGGAAGATATGAAATTACATTTTGAAATGTGACTGCTATTGTGCTTGAGATTACATAGTTATTAAAGTTTTGATTGCTCTTCTAATGGGGAAGTAGGACTCTCTAACAGACAAGTGGGGACTGATAGGATTTTCCTGAAAACCTAGCCAATACCAAAATTCAGGTTTAGTTCCTATGAAAATAATGTCAGAAGATGCACAAATGTAATATGAACCTAGTTCCAAAAAAATTCATAATGAAAAAAACCCACCCCAAAACCTAAACTAAAAGACTGAGGAATAAAATGGACATATGTGTTGAACGATTAATTGCATTATCCAGGCTTTAGCTAAGGAGCTTATTCTTTCACAATTTTCCACACTGAAATTTTGTTAAAAAAAGATTTATCAGTTCCAAAAAGGCCATTCTAATGTTACATCAATAACTGAGTTTTGGATAATTACCCAAATCAGATCAAATTAGTAACTGTTTCATGATTTTCCCTCCCGGGTAGAGAAGATTTTGGCACAGTTGCTACACAGAAGGTCAGACTGAAGCCGTCTAAGTTCACAGAAAACAGTTTCTCAAGAACAACTGTGGAACAGGCCCACTGAGCAGGTTCACTTATAGGCTTTGTGTTCACTTGGACAACAGAGCTCATGAACATGTCAATGGTGACTACTGGGTATACTGGTTCATGAAAAAGAAGTTGTCTGAATGCCTGCTCACTGCTCTCTTACATGTCAGAACTAGTTTTGTCACTCCAGATGAAAACATGAGGCTTCTCTCTCCTCCCTGAGCCCACGTTTCAATGTTGCTCACACACCATGAAGCCCTCTGGAAAATTTCGGTTGGGGAACTGATATTTCTGCTAAGGCTATAATCCTCACATGCCACCGCTGCTGAAACCCACCATTTGTGATAGTGTGCCAATTATTTTCTGGATACCATGGCAACAAAGTAGAAGAGGAGACCACTCCTCCCTTGGCCCCAAATCCCTGACGGCATGATCCTCAGGCTACCTTGGGGCTGACTTGGGAGACACAAGCAGAATGCAAATGTGTTGAAGCAACTACTCTCTGAAATGCAGCAAGGGAAAAGTTACTATTTTCTATTATTTATGCTTTTAGCAACATACAGTGTTTTAGTTTTGCATGTAATAGTCTGCTGAATTTAGGCATAAAGTGGTGTCCTGGCCATGTAAACATTACTGTGTTTATCTTTCCTTGGAACCGTGATGTGCTCCACTATGTGCTACTTTGTAGCACATTTAATTTCCATAACTGTATCAAACAAATTCCTTACAAACTAGGGTTATCTGGGAGCCAAAAGGTCTGCTGAGGACTTTCATTTATGAGTCAAGAGGGCATCAGAGTATGACCTAAACCTTTTTTAATTAGCTTACTAAAGGTGGCTGATTTGGGTTTGTTTTGTTTTAATCTCTGAGTTTTCTCTCATACCAACAGGTGTAGTCAAATAATAACATACTTTTAAGAAATACAGATTCACTGAAGGCAGGTGCCATTAGCTTGCCTCTCCTGATTGCCTACCACAGACCACAGAATCTCCCCATGCTGGCTCTGGCTTGAGCTTGGTAGGTGTTTTGACTAAATCATATCTTCTGGGAAGGCGTGTTGGACTGAAAAGTTAAATCCAGTACCAAATTATGTAGTAGATTAAATGTATGAGTATTTCACCTCCTGAGACTTAATTTAGGCTTTGATTCTGAAATACAAAATGCACCAGGTAAATGCCTTTATACATTGAGAGAGAGAGTGGCGTGGATGATATATAGGCAGGATGGTGCACGTTTAGTATGCCATTACCTTTAACTGTGTAACAGACAGACTTACAAAGATGTTCAAAGCAGCTCACACATCACCATGCTCTTTCATAGGAGTGAGGCTAACTTTGTACCAAGAAAATCTTTTGCTACTGTAATGCAGCATTGCTGGCCAAAACTCTACAGATTAATTTTTCAGTTCAGCAGTGGAATTAAGGGAAAGTAAAAATTTGTACCAGGCAGAGAATAATTATTTTGTTCTACTGTCCTGGCCCGGTTATCCTGGGAAGGGGGAGATTCGTTGTTGTACCCAGAGTGAGATTAAGACACAAACGAGGTCAGATGCCGCTAACAAGGAGTTTATTTTTGGTGTACAAAAATAGTGATAGGAGGGAGAGAAAATAGAAAAGAGGGAAAATTGAGCAAGCAGTCGGGATAGAATTGCAAGAAATAGTCACCACCATGGATCCAACGGCATCCCGTTGGTCCGTAGTCTTCGGTGGGGAGGGTCCCTTGTCATGGTTTGGTCCCACAGTCTTTTATAGGGTATTTTTTTGCTGCCTCCTGCCTCCTGCGCATGCTCTCCAGTTACGCAGCTGATTCCGTTGGGTGCCCAGAGCCACTATGTAACCACTTGCATGCTTTGGCAGGCTTGGGGGTTCTCTGTGTCTGGACCCCCCATGAACTGGCCTCCAGAGGCTATTTGCTTCTTATCTGTCCAGTAGGCCGTTTGGCCCTTATCTATTCAGGCCTGCAGGCAATCCTTCCTCCTCAACCCACCAAAAGCCAAGCCACCAGGAAGTTTCACAGCTTTGTCAGCAAGCTTTGAGACAATCAGATCAAGGTAAGGTCTCTCACATCTACATACTGGTGGGATATACACCAGTTTCCATTAGCATAAATCAATGCAGTACATGCCCTGAGGTGGATGCGTTTCCTCCTTCCTTCTCCTTTATAGGGATAAATTGTATAACTTTAGTTTAGTTCTCATTATTGCATATCCAAAATATTCATGGGCAATAAGGGTCTATACTTTATTAAATATTGTCAAACATTATTTGCATTAAAAATATTACAAGAAATTGTTTCATCTTAGGAGACTCCGTGTTGCTCAGGGTCTTTGGAGTACTATTACTGTTTCTCACGTTTTCTTCTGACCTTTAATAGAGATGACTTTCTACTGCTAAATGAAAAATTTCTTCCTTTAGGTGGTTGCTTATGAACAGTTACATAGGTTGTCTGCTGCATACTTCCCATCACTCTGTTACTGCTGCTTAGCTTGCATATCAAGGAAGCATCCTCCCAGGCTGGGGCATTGTGCTGGCAGTCTATGGACACAAACATGTGGAAGCTCTAATGACTTCTAAGTACAGTAGCACTGGTGAAACCTGCATAGAATTAATAAATGAAGGCAGCAAAGGGAAAAAGGTACAAGATAACCAGCACAAAGAGTCTTGAAAAGGTTATTTTCTCAGTTTGCACATTTGATCAAGCCCTGATTTTCAGAAATAGCAGTTTAGTCAGGAAAAAACAATAGTGAACATTTCATTTTTCATTCATTGCAGATAGATATTATCTTCTGTTAGGGAAAGTTCTTAAATGTTTTAGACTTTGACCTGCTCATCACTTCACCCAACCATGTAGTAAAAGGATAAAGCCAATAATTACCAGGCCAAAGCTACGGGTTTGTGTTCTGTGTTTCCTGGGGTACTGGTGGTTTCTGTAGGCTGGTTCTGCCTCAATTTTATTTCCAGTGTTTCTATTTGTAAAAAGGCTATTGGAGTCACAGTTCTGGGTGCTGCAACCTTCTCCTAGATACTAGATCAGCAAGGGAAGGGGAAAGCAGCTTAGGAATTGTTCCAGCACACTACAGCTTCTGAAAGACCTGAAACAGTTTGTAGCAGACATGAACTGGAGGATGCTTTAACAAGGTTGTGCCACACCCTCTTGATTTTGGACTTTTCTGGACCTGTAATATGCCAGACCTGCTTCTTTGGAAGAAGATTTCTGCAACGCATCTGAGCTCCCATATATACTTCTGCATCCCAACATTTGTTGCCTCGTTATCCTTAGAAAATATTGCATAAGGATTCACTTACATACAAGCAAGTTTTCATGCATCTCCTTTTTCTCAATTTTATGCCATGCCTCTATGCCAGGAAAGAAAAAGAGCTCATCAGACTTAAGCTCTATATCAGTATTAGATAATCAGAAAATTAGATGGAGATATTTGAAAAAGTACTGTAACGTACTGATACATGTGCAATGATACAGCTAGCAGAGTTCTGCAAACCAAGAAAGTGTAGCTGCACTTACTATTAAAAGTATGACCTATGTAAAATTTATCTGTTTCATTTGTGAAAGCTGTGAATAATGTCTAATCTTCATATAGTTTCAGCCTTTTTTTTTTTTTTTTGTTTTCCCCAACATCTTTAGCTTCAGCCTCATTCAGTTCCAGGAAGAAAACCTTCAGCAGATCCTCAGGCAAATTCATAAGTCATGAGTGCTTGTGATAAATCTGTAAGATTTTGTATTTTGTTTGACCTCAAAATTCTGTCACTTAGAATCCATGAAATTAATGGTCTGATAACTTTATCGTAAGCCTGACACCATCTGATAATTTTCAAGAAGTCCCAATTGCTGGAAGAACTTGTCTGTTTGTAAGTCTTACCTTTCCTACATCCTTCCTTTTCTTTTTAGAGTCAAGACTTCCATTCTGAACACTAGAGAATCAAAATAAAAACAAAATATTGACTACATGGCTGTAAAGTCAGTGCCATTATTTGAATGTAAATCTGAACATTCGGAAACAAAATCTGAACAGTTTGAAATGCCTCTTTTTTTGGTTTGTTTGCTTGTGCTGGTTGGAAGTCATTAAACTCAACAGAAATATTTTTGTTAGTTCATCGCTATGAACACCGCACCGTTCTAATTCCTCATATTTCACACTGGAAAAAACCTGCTTCATTTCAGAAAGTGCTGAAGGTAGGTGATAAGTTAACAGTTAAACTTTCAGAGAGAAAGGCAGCATTCAGTATGTGGAGCGTGGGCTACTCCATCTTACGGCATACTCAGCAAAGTGAAGTCTATAGCTTGCTCTTTGCCTTTGCCCAAGGGTTTGATCTGAGAATGTGGAAGGCAATAGGGTGTCCAACCAGCAATGGACTTGACAGTGTCTCCATTAAGATCTACTATGTCTTTTAAGCACTGCAGGTCCCACTTTTTGTCCAGGATCAGTTTGTCACATATTTATTAATGAGAGCTAGGACTTGAAGCATGGTTTCTTGTATTGCTGGTTGAGTGATGCAACTGCTAGGTAACAGAGTAAATCACACTTTCTCCATTCAGATCAATGAATATTTAATATATCGATATGAAATAAATCAGCTTCAATAAAAGAAACTGAGATAGAGATAAAACTTCTGCCAAAACAACCCTGAGGGTGACTAATTAATGGAGTTATTAACTCTATTATTGATGAGCTAAGGTGTCTGGTCTGTGATCAAGAAGAAACCTGGGTCTCATGTCCTGGGTGATTGGTCTGACTGCCAGTGGATATCTGCTGTGGAAGAAGATATTATCCCCACAGACTGCATTCTGATAGCAAGTAATCCTGCTTTTTATTAAAAACTGACTATTGAAACTGGTATGTTTGTAAACACAAACATACATAAAACACCTGCATGCTTGCAGAAAGTTTTGGGTTTGCTGATTCTGTATTTTCAAATGGAAAGCTTTGTGCCAAGGTCATTTCTGACCAGCTGAAATAGCAAGGCAGGCATCTTGACGGATTGCTACCTAAATTTTACCTGAGCTCATATTTGATAACATTTAACATCACTTTTCTCTTAGGTTTTCTTGATAAATGAGATTTTGCTGGAGAACAGTATGATGTTAGATTTACCATATGATAAACCTTTATGTTTCTGACTAGTAGTTTTGTAATATGTTGTACTACGTGTTCAGAACAATCCAGATTTTAAATCACTAGTATTGTTTGAAATATCATAAATGTGATAGTGAAAACACGTTCCTATAGGAAGTCTAATCATTAGGTATCTAGACAGTTTGGTAGTCTGGTTCCTTGGGTGTAGGGAAACAAGTATTACACAGTTGTGAGGCAGTCAATTCTGGATTAAAAAACCCAGCCAGTTTAGAGCTCCATGAGGAATAAAGAAACTTTCCACAAAGAGGCTAGAACAAATCCTGCACTTACAGGAAATACCATCGTATTGTCACACAGTAAATACAGGGATGCCATTTCTTAGGATGGCATGTGAAAATCCACAGAACAACTGACTGCATGGTGCTCAGTTATTCCACAGAGTAGAAAAAAACTCTCTGTACATTCAGGGAGTTAAAAAGAAAAAAAAAAAAAAAAGTACCTGGTATTTAGATTAAAAGTAGTTCAATGCCTCTAGCTGGGATTTGAGCCATTACTTCAGAATAACAGAGAAACGAAAAAGGCTAGATTTTGGGGTTTTATAAAGGAAATTATTATAGGGAAAAAAAAGTAAAAATGGCTTACTTATGACAAGTGTCCTCTTGTGTTTGCCTCATCCAATTTAGGCTCTTCAAAAGCCTTGAAGGGGTCAGGAAACAGATGCCAAAGGTAGCACATAGTTGCTGGAGCTTCCTTAACCTTCATTCAGACACTTAAGAGGAAAAAAACCCAGAAAGTAGGAAAGAAATAGCCACCATGTAGCACTTAAGATATTTAAGCTGTGGTGGTGTAATTAAGCTGTATCTAGATGTGATTATGTTAATTTCATTGTATATGCAATACAGTATTTCCATAATGAGTGGATGAGGCATTGCATTTACGTTTTTCTGTACCTTAATCTTAGAATTCATTGTAATTGATATCATCAACTGGTATGAGATACCGCTCATATGGTATTATGACAATTAATGTCTATAAAGTCTCTCTACAACCATCCAGCTGGTTTTGGCTCTTAGTTCATCAGACGTTAAACATTATAAAACAGTGCAGGATTGTTCCCACCTTAAAGTCCAACATTCAACTCTATGCATATGACTAAGTGGGTCATTTTATTCTAATAATAAAAGCGTAATAAAAGTTCTCTTTTATACCCAACAGCCTTTTTTTTTTTTTTTTTTTTTTTTTTGTGTGTGTGTGTGTGTGTGTGTAATAGTCTCTTCATTCCTCTGATAATGGCAGTTATTACAATGAGAAAAAGCAGTGAGTGGGATCCAGCTTGTCTGCTCTTGGTCAGATTTTCTGTCATGATAACTTACAAGATAACTTATTTTTGATTTTTCAGTTCGAAGATCATGGGAGTTGGATTCCTAGAGCTGCTCCATATTCAAGCTTCTTATTCTCCCACATACAATCCCAGGTGCACCTTAGTCCTGTCTAGGAACAAAGATCTGTGGATCCTGGATTTCAGAAACCTTGACATGAAAAAAAGGCAAGGCAGGAATCCCCCATCTTCCCCAGTATTACTGAAAGGTGGGGGAGTTCTAGTAGATAAAACTGAAGATTATCTTTCGTCTCAAACTTTAGATAGAGATCTGTAAGACTGAGAACTCACATTTCAGTTAGAAACTCAAAGCTTATGCAATTGTACTCATGATCTTCTTACGTACAAAGTTAATGAGACAGAAAGTTCCCTACCTTCTTAGCAAACACCGAGAATCCCTGCCTCAAATAAATATTTATTCAATTTATTTAGCAAACATTTACTTCAGTTACTAAAATCAATTTCTTGGTTAACTAGGATGCATCTCATTTCACATGCTTCTACTGTGTACCAAACATTGCTAAAAACTTGCACCATGGATAACAGAAACTGTTCTTCTGGGCCTGGAAAGAGGAAGCCAAGGACACACTTTAGCTGAAGCCATTCTGCTAAATGGTAGCTAATGGCAACATGCTCATCCCCATTCAGCTATGACTTCCTTAACTTACTTGATCATGACCTGGAAAAAAAAAAGACTTGGGCAGAGCTGAGTTAAAAAGCCACCACGTTTCAGCTGAATGAAAGTTTTCTAGGAAGATACTTTTTCAGTGGCCTTTTCAGCTAAGTGACCTCTGTATAAACCATAAATAAAGATTTAAAAGCATTTTTATGTAGGTAGAGATGCAGGTTCTCCCATTGTCTATGCTTACACAATAAGAGATACAGAAGAGCATGAGTTTTTCTCCGGCGTTTATTACATTATCTCTTGGCAACATGCAGTAAAAAGGCAGTAGAACTTAGATTTGTTTTTAAAATATGGTAAATTTATTTCTTTTGGGGGATGGGGGAATTTTGGAAGCAGGTTTTTGCAGAAAGGCCCAAAATGCTGCAAAAGAAATCTAATGTATTTTAGTTCACATTCCACACAGGGCTTCTACAAGTACATTGGTGACAAAAGGAAAACTAGGGAAAATGTGGGCTTATTGCTCAACAAGATGGGACCTGGTTAAATGGAACTGGAAAAGGCTGAAGTACTGAATGGCTTCTTTGCTTCAGCAATGTGCCCTAGCATCAAAAAATGATCATTGTATCCTGGGCTGCATTAGGAGTGTTGCCACCAAGTGGAGGGAGGTCATCCTTCCCCTCTACTCAGCACTGGTGAGCCCACATCTGGAGAACTGTGTTCAGTTCAGGGGTCCCCAGTGCAAGAAAGTCGTGAATATACTAGCCAGAGTCTAACGAAGGACCATCGAGTTGATGATAGCACTAGAGCCTCTATTCTATGAAGAAAAGCTGAGAGAAAAGCTGTTCAGCCTGGAGAAGACTCAGAAGCCATCTCATCAATATAAAGAAACACCTGGTGAGAAGGCACAAAAAGGACAGAACAAGGCTCTTGCCAGTGGTGCTCAGTGACAGGCCAAGAGACGATGGCACAAACTGAAACACAGGAAGTTTTGTCAGAACATCAGGAAGCACTTTTTCACTGTGTGGGTGACTGAACGGGTGACCCACAGAGGTTGGGGAGTCTCCATCTTTGGAGATATTCAAAAGCTGTCTGGACATGGTCCTGGGCAGCCTGCTCTAGGAAGCCCCTGCTTGAACAGTGGAGTTGGACCAGATGACCTCCAGAGGACTCTTCCAGACTCAACCTTTCTGTGATTCTGGATCCCACTTGTAGGTCAGAGGGTCCCTGAATAAGGCAAGTAGAGCCATTCTTTCTTTCAAGCAAGTGAAAAAATTAGGGTGCGTGCTTCTGAAGTAACTTAGGGATTATTGTGTTTTCCAAAGTTAGGCCATGGAGAATAAATTTGCCTTCATGGTATTAGAAGGGAATAATTGTTTTCTCAAGTAATTCTGTCTTTATAAATATCTGTATGAGGAACATGCTGACATCAATAATTTAATCTTTCACATGCTTTCTAGTAGTCTATAGAGTCTACTTACAGAGTAGACCATGAAATTAAGTTACCACTAGAGACAAAAGGAAAAACTGTCTGTGCTGTTGTTACACAAGGAGAGCTATCACATCACCTCTTTGCTGCTATAAACCTTAACTTCATCACAATATGGACAGTTTGTGTTTTCTTATATATGTGAGTGGTTGTAATTAATGCAATGCCTGTATAGTATAAACGTCTGTAAATCAGATGCCAGGACAGAATGAAAAATCTCTCATTTTAAAAATCGCATGTTGTCACAGCCTGTGATATGAAATATCAATTCTGTAGAAGCACTGTTTCAAATGCTTTTTAAAGCATTTTGCACATGTATTAGCGTATGGCAGGGGAGGAATAAAGAATTGTACAAATTGGGTTAGAGATAAATGAGTTGCATCAACATGGGCCAAACATAATAAGTGATGAAAAAAATGCATTTCCTTTCCACCCTTACATTCTCTGTAGCATTCTGCAACTTTTCTACAGTTGAAGAATTAGTTGAAGTAAGTATAGGAAAATAAAAGAGAAATTAAAGAGTACCCCACCAGTACACAGAAACAACCACTGGAAAAGGAAAAATAGAAGAGAAAAAAAATGCAGGAAAAAGAAAGACAACATTTATTAAATTGATTCCACAACCCCTCCCCCTCTCCCCCAAACCAAAATATGTGAAACAAAGTGTTCCACAGGAAATCTTAAATGGAAAATGTGGCTATCATTTGGGAATTAATTACTTTCTCCACCATCCAATATCTCTAGAATTATTTTACCCAGAAAACACTGCATGAAGTCTAGGGCAATTAATCTCATAATGTGTCTTTGCAGATTTCTGTTGTGGCACCTGCATAATCCTGCAGGAAGTGCACTAGGATCACTTCCCAATAAGTATTGTGATGTATAGATAGGCTTGTGTAGGTGAACAGTTAGCAAGATGTTTAGGCACACACACCTGATGAAAGGCCTATGTTGAATGTGCTCTCAGCTTAGCCCAAAACTGTTGGGTGAGTCCAAAAAAGGCATTAAGTTTTGTCACCCAACTTCTTATGACTCTCTTTCCCATACATGACTGTGCTGGAAACACGGTTTAATTTGATGAAGAACATTGTGGACTGTGCAGAAAGGCTCCATGGGGGTTGTTACCACTGCAGGGGTTACATGTGCTCTTTGCTGATGGCCTTCTCCAGGGCAGCGTTTCTCCTATAGGCTCCAGGAAAGCAGCAAGCATTCAGCCCTTTGATAGTATTTTTCAATATTTTTTTCTTTCTTTTTCTTTTGCTATTTATATATTCAGACCAGCAAGAACACATAAGTTCTTAGAAAGAAAAAAAAAGTTTTAATCCCCATCATTGTATGTTATACAGTGTACATTCAGAAATTAATGCAGCTGAGGTTTGATTCAGTAACATCATGACCTATGAAAATTAATTTACATTATTTGACAATTTAAGATAAATCTTAAAGCAAACACATATACCTGCGGAGTTTTTCTAACCATGTAGTTAAACAATACTCTAAAAGAAGGCTTTAGGCTGAGGAGATATATCAGCCCTTGATGAAAGGGCCTAGGAGAACTGAATTACAGAAGGAAAAAACTCCAGGTAAATAAGTTGAGATCACCAGCAGGAAGACTAACAAGTGGCTATATTTCTATGCTGCTTTCAGGCCTTAATTTGCTTGGCATATCCAGAGAGATGCAATTGCTTTCTTACCTCAGTATATGAGTGAGGACTTTGCCATTGCAGTCAAAGTTTATGAGTTTTAATCTGAAGACTTCATGGTTGGCTGATGAATGTAGTATCTGTTTATATACTGACAAAGGCAGAAAGGGGCTGCATTTCTTCAGAAGTAAGAAAGCCTAGTCAAAGGTCTGTAACTGATGTCAAAGAAAACCCATATGTAAGTGCAGTGAACGAAAATGAATGCTTACATTTACTTGCATACCATTATAACGATAAAATTTAAAAAGAGACTTTTTTAATCCATATTTTTGAAATGTGTGTTCAAAATGCATAGCATGTAAAATGCTGGAAAAAAATCACTTACCAGGGTCCAGGAGGACAGCAGTTACTGCTAGGCAGTGACTATGTGTAACTACATCAGCCACATGTTCATGGGAGTTGGTGTCTACATACTGCCCATTTTCCCTTCATCTCTCCTTCTACATGGAAGTTAAACAGCCTTCTGACCAGGGCAATATGTGAATATTTGATCCTATATCAAAGCAAAAAGAGGACTGGTTTCTATCATCTTTCAAAGGCCTCTCTTAGTCCAATTCTTTGTGATTTTCTTATTTAAGTGGCACACAGGAGACAAACTGTTAAATAGTACTTTTTCAAATCAAATGGGAAAGTTCTTTATCTAACTTCAGATCTCATGATCATTGTCTGTGAAGATCACTGGCATCCAACTAAGAAATGGAAGTGTGACTGGAAGGACTACCTCCCTCCCAGGCTGGCCTATATAAGATATACAGATAAGGGGATACTGCTCACAAGAACTCGACATCAAGTTCTTCCCTTCTGCCAGGTGAATCTGAAATGCTTAACTCTGCAGCAAGCAACTGTCATGCTCATTTCTGCCTGATCAAAAAGTGTGGTTGGAATCCAGTATCAATTTTCTGATTTAATCAGATGTCACTCAGGCATTTATCATGGGTTTAATTTTGCAGAAATTTTGCTTACAAAGCTTGGAAGACTTTTTCTAAAGGACTATGCATTTTGCAGAGACAAAGTTTAAAATTTCTTTCATATACCAGCACAAATAAAATTTTGCAACCTGAAACTGGGTTCATATATTTGTTTTCAGATGAGAAAAACTAACTAATGAACCTGTTAGCCACTGTTAATGAATTCTATGATAATTATAAGAGTAACAATTTTAAAAGCTTTGATTGTATTGATCGTATTGAATCTGTCTTCTCTTTTCCAAAGAACAGTCTGATGCTGGGACCAAAATTGTTCTCATTCTGTCACAGACTTCTAAATATCCTACTGTTTTGAAACCATAGTTTATTAGTCTCATTATTGACATGAAGATCTATTATAACTGAAAATCCATCTGAATATAAATCTTAGTCCTCAACAAGATAAAATGGCTGAGATTTCTACCCCAGTTTTTCAATTCCTTTACATAGCTCAATGTGAAAAAGCATAGCACATAGCACCTGTGAATAAACCAAATCTCCAACTTTATCAGTTGGCAAGAGGGAGAGCTGAAGATGAAATGGTTTAAGAAATCTTAAGAAAGAGCAGTGAATTAAAAAGCCGTGTTAAGACTCTGTAAACAAAAAAATTTTTTTAACTTTACGTTCTAGGTTAGATGTGATGTTGCTCTGTAGTCAACTGTATTGTGTACTACATAATTTTGCAGCAGGGAAAAGGAATTTTCTTGTGTGTTGTCTCACGCAATCCTCAAATAGAACACAAAAAGTATGAGATGGTAAATGATCCTCTCATTCAACTTAATGGAAAGTTGATTTTTAACCCCAATTTTGTCAGTTTTAAGAGAGAGGTAACTACAGACATAAGCAGTCAGTAAACAATTAGATTTAGATTAACAATAGTACAGATTCCATTTTGTTCTATACTTACCACATTCTTGTTGTGCAGTCACATCAGAATTTTTATGTTACTGTGGCCCCAACTGAAAAACAGACACACTTTCTACAGTGATCTTTTCCAGGGTTCCCTCTGTGGTGTTTTCCTCCCAAAGCGAGTGTTCTCAGCGGGTTTTTTTCTGAGCTGCTTGAAAACTTTCCAGCGCATTACCTGCTACGTCACTGAAAGATGTCTATTCATCTTACAATATGATTCGTCTTACAATATGATTCATCTTACAATGATCAGTAAAAACTCTAGAGAAAAGAGGAAGGCTGAAGCCTGTTGATCAAATTTATGAGAATGAATTCTACCCAAAGAAAAGAGAAAGTGTGGTGTGGCATCCTAGAAAATCAAACAGATTAGAAACCTGTGCACAACCCAACCACAGTGGCGTAAACTTGATTTTGGCTTCCAACTAGGACCATTTAAATATAACAGCCCTAACCATCTATAAGTCGTAAGTAAATGAGCTTGTTGATAAAGTCAGTTGGAGCAACTAAAATTTAATGGACAATTCCAACAGACAGCAGTATTTGACTGTCTGAAAGCAACCCTTGCAAGGAAATTTATTTCCGGATAGCTTAACTGTCTAAGAAAGAAGGTTCAGATTTTTAATTGTTTTTAAATTATTTTTCATTTTTTTAAAAAAGAAGACAAATCTAGAAAGACTATAAAAATACTCAAAAGGAAATGTTTAAGAAAAAATTCTGATAAAGAACATATCTAAGATCACTAAATGCAAGATATGTACAGTCTCAGAATTGCCACTGATAACATGTAATGGCATTTTAAATGTAGGTGCACAATTGTAACCAAGGATAAATCAGAACTGAGCAATGAATAATCACACATTCTGCTATTCCCCCCTTTTTTTTTATTCTGAATGGTTGGTTTCTTTTTGTTTGTTTTTTTTCTGTTTTAATCCATTTCAGTCAATTACCTACATTGATCAGTACACAATTAACTGTATATGAAGCAAAAGGAAAAAGCCTTTCGGTAAAGCCTGAGATCTTCCTCTTCTTTGCCTTCATTCCTCTCCCCATCATCCTCTTCTCCCTTAAACAAGATGTGGGATCTAGAAAGAAAGCCTAAGGAGCAGAAAAAGGATTGCTGGCAAATGGTTGGTAAGTGAAGAAGCTTAAGTGTTAACTAAGAAAAAATAAAACCAAGATGAATTATAACTTACCAAAGAGAGTATAAATTTCTGGAAGTTGAGGAATGAAGAAGCAGAAGCAAAGACTAAAACTGTAAATCAACACTAAACCAGAAAGACAGAAGACAGAAAGCACAGCTGATGATCAGTGATGCAGTCAGCTCTGCAGACTGATGGTGAAAACAAAGGGAAAGCAGGATGGTGTATGGAATGAGAGCATGAAACCAGTATGATCACAGCTGACCTAGAAGCAGAAATCAAAGGCTACATCTACACTGCAGGGGAAAAGCAAACATGAGGCACATCATACATTCAGGATGTTCACTTCCTTTGTAACACCTGTATGTCCTGTCCTGCTACTAAGCAATTAAATCGATTTAGTTCTGATAAACTAGACATGGTTCTTTGTCTTGAAGAGGTGGTCATGTCGATTGTTACTACAGCTCCATCTTATGTTAATTTATCAGTTGGGTGAATAGGATGTATTTTGTGTATGGACAAAACAAAAGGAAATAATAAAATGTTGACATTTCACGGCAGACTGCTCATTTAGTTCCTCCAGAATAACTAAGCCCATCCCTGCACAACAGGAGAGAGCTGAGAGTCCCCAGCTGTCCAGGTTGCAAGATCCTTTGCAGTATTTGACTGTTTCATCTTTTTCACATGGCTCTCTTCATCAACAAATGTGTGCTTTAGGCACTCAAATAGTCATTGTATGACTTAGCATTAAGCCCCTGATTATAACAAAGCATAAAGTTTGATATTTTCCAGATGAGGCACTAAGTGAATTCTGCTTGTCCCCTTCTACTCACCCCATGGCTGTTGCTCAGGGGCAGCACCCACTGACCTCAGGCGGGGAGCATACATGTTGCAGAGTGCTGTTTCATACATGCCTCCATCATCCAGTGCCTAGCAGCAATTTGGGTATCATCAAGTACACGAGATACAGGGTTTTCCCATAATTCTGCCTCTCCTGCTGTCTGGAACAAACCCAAGTGTAATACAGCAGAGTTCTCACGGCCATTGCTGAAAACTACTGACACAAAAGCTAATTAACTGGGCTTCCTTCAAGAACAGGCCATGTTTCTTTGGGTTAGAGATTTTAGTTGTTCCATCCTGTACATGTTGGATGAGATAAGACACTTAGGAAAACATCTGTTTTTCCATTGTCTTGTCAATGACAGCTCTGTTAGATTCAAATAGTAACTTAAATAAAAAAGCTGTGTTACCTTGTGTCATCCTGCTGTTCTTCCCCTCCTGTTTGTTTCTTTCTCTCCAAGTAATTTCAGTACCTTTTATCAAAATGCAAAAACGCAGTTTCTCCATCTAAATCCCAGGTAAGATCATCCTGTTGCATTTTAGCCATTCCAAACAGATTTCTCAGAGGCACCAATGTTGTAATTCCCAGTGATAGGACATACTGGGGTTTTTGCAATTGTAGATATTATACACCTTATTTAAATGGCTACTTATGGCCTGTAACCCTGTTTTTTTGGCTGAGATGTGTGCATCTGTACAAAAATGTTTTGTATTTACAATGATTTCTTTCAGCAGCTTCCACAAAGAGGATCACGGGCTAAGTGCCAGCTCTCACAAATCCAGCAGCTGATACAGCAGTGAGGAGGGCAAGATTCATGGCCAAACCGATCCTAACAGACAGAGGGTTTTTTTCCTCTGGGGAAATGTCCTAAGAGGACAATACTTCTGGTTTAGCTACCAATTTGATGATGCATACAGACCAAGTAGGCTTGGTTCCACCAATATTTGCCTACTTTTTCAGTATGGCTATCAGGCACCTTAGCAAGCTCAAGGAGAGAGTGCACTGCTCACACCTGTGATCACCTGCAGCCTGCACGCCTTCCTGACTCTCTACCATACACTTTTTCTACACAGCAAATCTACAGGCAATTAAGAGCTGTATGGAGTTCATTAATAAGTAACAGATCTAGATTTATGATCTTTCAGAGGAAAACTTCAATTTCCTCCCAGCTTCCTCCCTCACACAGCATATTGACATTAGGGGTAAACAACGAGAGGAAACAATGTTTTTATATACATCGCTTATCATATCTTCCTTAATCACGTGAAGATGAACGTGCTATAGTTTTCATGGAAACAAAAAGCAGTTGCGGAAAAGTTTAGTTTCCTTTGCAGTTGGGCACGAAACAATGATAGCAGAAGCAGTGACTAAAACCTTGTCTTTTATTTAACGATAGACTATATACACTACAAATGAGTTCTCAGAAAAAGTGGCATTTACAGATGAGCCTAACTCTGGCAAACTTGATCGTGTATTAGGAATTATGATTTCTAATTTATCTTGCACCTATTTCTGTTCCTGGCATGCCCAGGCTGTGTGGTACCCAAGGACAACAGAGACTGCAGAGCCTGTGCCGTCGTGGCAGCTTTTGCACTGTAGATAAGCTGGTAGCTTACGGGCTCACAGTTTGGGTAGAACGATGCTGCCTTACAAAGGGATGCTGCAATTTTTTATCTCCAAGCATGAACAAGGAGTAGGATGTCACCGCTTTGAGACATGCCAGTGATCTTCTTCAAGGATGTTTATTTCTATTCTGCTTCTCATAGGAGGCCAGTATAGCCCAAAGTACAGCTCTTAAATGTGATAAAATCTGTGTGAGTCAGCATAAATGACAACCAGAAAAGCTTGATATCCCAAGCAGGTATTTTAGAATTGCCTGAGATTTCTAAACTTAAACAAAATCCTTCTATATAAACAGCTAACACAACAAAAAGAACAACAAAAATGATCAGAGAATACAAAACACACTTTTTTAGAAATATAATTGTGTATTTTAAAAATATTTTTTGAACTTCAAGATACAGCAGACTAGGACCTACAGCACTTTGGAAAATTGTCGAATAAAGTTTTTTTCTGGAAGTTATTTTCATGGGTTGACTTCCACTCCCAGCAAAGCTGTTTGAGTTATCATCAGTAAAGTACTAATTATTAAGATCCATTTAATCAGAAGAGTTACTATTGAGCCCTATCAGGAAATGTAAGAACAGTAGTCTTGGTTCAGAACAGCAACAGATTTTTCACTTTCATAATAGCTCTTCAAAGCCTCTATCTGTTGAGACAATTATTCTAATACAGCACTGAAGGACTTAGACTCAAGAATAACTTAATCTGAAATCAGTTCGGTTGTTGTGTTTGCACCCTTAAACACACAGTGTGATATATAATCATAGAATCATAGAACGGTTTGGGTTAGAAGGAACCTTAAAGATCATTTAGTTCCAATCCCCCTGCCATGGGCAGGGACACCCTCCACTAGACCAGGTTGCTCAAAGCCCCATCCAGCCTGGCCTTGAACACTTCCAGGGATGGGGCACCCACAGCTTCTCTGGGCAACCTGTGCCAGTGCCTCACCACCTTCTCTGTAAGCAACTTCTTTCTCATTCCTAATCTAAATCTCTTGTAAAGATATTTTACAGGTTGAGAAAAAAATAACTAAATTTGGAAGGGGGTTCTTGGGATGCCCAACAGTTGTAGTTTTATGGAGTATGATACAGTATCATTTCAGTAACAAAGAAATATCAGTTATGTAACAGAAAAGAGAAAAATCAACCAATGTGTGAAGCACATGAGAAGAGAGTAAACTTTACTAAATTCATTGGCATTTATTCTTTACTATACTACTGAGAAAATGGTTTTCCTGCTGCTCTTCCAAGTTAAGTATGTGCAACTAATTGGTCTTTTTAGTTCGTTGACTGGTTTGTTGGCTGGCAAAATTTCAACTCTAATAAATTCAAACCCAAACATAAAAGTCAACTTTTGACAAACCACAAATACTATTTGGTATTTGGGCATTAGTTTTATTAAAAGTCTTTACATTCAAATTGAAAGAAACTTCAATGTCTTTGAAATGTCAAAAAAAAAAAAAAAGTTACAATTTCAAAATGAATAATCTGATAGAGCTAAAATAAATTAACTGATTTTCCATGTCACTGAATCTAACTTCCATGGAAAAAAAAGTTTAGTTAAAATAATTTTCTTATAATAGCTCTAAGTGAGAAATAATTTCTTAGGCATATTAAGAGGCTTGGTTCCTCAGTTCAAATCCGCACATCCACTTTCCCTACTCATGAACCGAAAAAAAGGAGTTCAGAAAACCTTTGTGTTTAACTATGTAACTTCTCTTTCTCTATAAAATTGTCTTTAATAATTTCTGTGTAATAATGCTACTGAAATAACGGGGT
This sequence comes from Rhynochetos jubatus, assembly GCA_027574665.1. NCBI lineage: Eukaryota > Metazoa > Chordata > Aves > Eurypygiformes > Rhynochetidae > Rhynochetos > Rhynochetos jubatus. The sequence goes on from CM050650.1 coordinate 41,528,901, forward strand.
TTAAGAATAAACAAAATCTGTAAAGGCATAATGCTGGTAACAGGTATTTAAGGGCATTTTTCCTGTTAAAAATTACACATAAGGCATAAAGTATCTTCCTTTCTTTTTACAGATGAGAAAACTTGTTGGTCTCATCTTTGTTCTCCTCAGTGCTTTGGAAATACATCCTTACATACATTAGCTGTATCTAAATAGAAGTTCCTACTGAACCAGGAGGCACTAGGTTTGTTATACTTTGTTCTTTCTGTATATCTTTTCCGTCTCTGGAGTGATAATGGATCACCTGCTAGAAAACTGCACTGTTTTGGTGGTCGGTCCTGGCAGCTGTGGGGTCCCCTAAATTTCCCTTAGATTCAGTGCTGCTGCGTCTGTTTCACAACCAAGCCTTGGAAAACGTGGGCTGAGCACTGGTGCTGTACTTCTGGAAAGCACATCATGGGGTGCACAGCAGAAGTTCAGGGCAACCAAAGGAAAATCGGAGTTACTTTGTGACACTGGGTAGCTCTGGTAAACTGGCACAGCACCTGATAAAAATTGGAGAGTCCACCCCTCTATGTAATGAGCTGGTTTCTCCTTTGCTATTGTCAGGATGTCCCACTGTGAGGCACCTCCAGTTCCCTTCATCCTTCAGCAAATGACTACAGACCCTCACCTTGTGCCCCTGCTTCTACCCATAGCAGAATCCTGTAGCCTCTAGCAGGGTTGGCAGAAGCCCAGCAGTATCACTGCTGTGCATGTTGCCAGTGACTCCTTGGTTCTGCTCCACTTTTAAATTTTAGAAGTTTGGAAAAAAATGTTTGTATCACTTCCGTGCCACTTTTGACACCTAGGGTGTTGAAGACATCTCCATGGTAGACAAAATACCATGCACCAACAATATCTTAAGCACTCTATATTCATCCTTAAAAGAAATAGACCCATAAAAATTATGCTGCTGCTCATATAACAAAAGTCAAGTGTCAATATTTAAATGGTTATATGTTTTAGTTACTTTGCTGCCAAACATAATTTTACTTGATATTTCTTGGTTTACAGTATGTGTGAGTCAGCTGTCATCAGGAACTCATGCTGCTCTGCAAACAAAAGTAGACAATCTGCTAACAAAACTGAATGGATATGTAGATTGAAAATGATTTCTCTTTCATTTAAGGCCAAATTGGCTAATGCCAGCCTCCAAAATGGAAGACATGTCAGTCAACAATATCTCTCACCGTCATTTATTAACTCAGGCTTTGATTATTCTATCAGAGTCAAACTGGCAGTGCATCTATGGTTACAGATACAGTGTTCATAATAACTTACAGTGTTTTGTAATTGAGTTTAAATAGCTATTTACATAATAAATTATTTATATAATCTATAATACTGACAACACTGATATGGGACTACCAAATATTTTCTCTTATTATTCTTCAAGGAAATTAATCTCTAAGCCCTTTTGATTTTCGTCTCCTCATAACTAAGGAAACTCGTTATTTGTTGCTCCATTAAAGAAGACATCTTTTCACAACCTTGTACTTACTTATCCAATCTGATTTTCTTATAGCCCTCACATCTTTCACTGAGTAAGATTCTTCCTAAGGAAAATGACAGAACATGACATAATCTTATCCAACCTGTGGCTGTTTTTCCTTAGGCAGTGGCTTTTTCCTTGTCACAGTTGTAGAATTTTCTCGACCTATCTTCATGCCTCACATTTTCCCTTGAATCTGAAGGCACCTCTTTGCAACTTTTAAATGCTCATCCCCACGTTTTCTCACATAACTATGTGCGAGGGTTGCACTGCATCCCCAAATATTTGTCATCTGTTTTAGAGGAGCCAGCTCCATCAGCCAACATTATCTACTCCTTCCATTTGCAAGCCTGCATTTTTATGCTCTCTTCTGTGCTGCCCTTCGAGGCATTAGTAAAATGGGTCATTTAGGGCAATATAATACCAAAGGCTGTTTAGGTGAGCCCATGCGTGGGACACAGAAGTGCATCTGCTTGCTGGTCAGCATGGAGGTGCTGGAAGAAAGGGCTGGCAGTAGGAAACCTGGCAAGGACTAGAAAGACAGAGCATGGTGCAAAGCTATTCAGATTCTGAGTCTCCGGAATGAGTCTCCGGAATGAGTCTCCTAAGCAATGGATATGCTTTGTACTCTCCTACAAGTCCTACCTACCTTACACATCTTTTCACCCCTTGGGAGATATCCTCCATCTATCCAATGTTGAAACCCTATTCAAAGAGCCTGCCTTCTTCCAGCTTCACCATGGACTCCCATATCTCTCTAGGACCCCCATCTCTCTCCACAAGACACACCTTCACCTGTAGAAATGACTCCCACTCTCCCACACAGCATAGCAGGCAGAGGACTGTTCCCCTTCAGAGTCAAAGATCGCCATACCCATTCAACATGTCCTTCCCACATTATGAAGGACCCCAGCAACAGGAGATGCCCCTGTGGCCTTTGCAAGGAGGGATGGCAGGTGCTGGGGAGGGGGCAAAGGCAGAAGAAGTGGGAGCTGGAGTGGTGCTCCAGTGAAAAGCTTTGGGGAATGCTGTCAGGTTGAGTTTCCAAAGTGAACCCAGCTCACATACAGCAAAACCTCTCTGAGAACCAAACCACGCAGGATAAATAAAACCAGAGGATTTGGCTCACAGATACACACTGCTCTGAATCAAGTGCTAACACCGGCACAGCATGCATTGTTGAAGACAGATGCAGCACCTCAAAAGGGGCAGCTCAGATATGGGGGTGTACTTATTCAGGGTGGCCCTCATGCTCTGTTGAATTCACTGGGAGCCTGAGACAGCAGTGTTTTTTTAAAAAACAGATGCTTATACAGCAGAGAAAAAGACTAGGGAATGTGCTGCAAAGACTCCATTCTCTCCCGCTGTCCTCTATTTTGTAGTTACTCACTTGTGTTTCTCCTGTACTGCCCTGGTGTAAAAATTCAGGACTCTAACTCCTGTCTGTCTCTGGCACTCAGAGTCCAGCGTTTTGGTGGTGGAGTAATGGGGTGTAGTAAAGGGGCAGCTTTATGAACAACTTGGGTGCCCAAGAATGTTCTCAGAGTCTGACACTGTAAATAGTGTTTTAAAAAGTTGGGCACGCATTCTTAATTTTTAAATTTTATACTACTAAGGTTATTTTCACGCTCTCCAGACACAGTGACTGAGAGGCAATGGAATATACAGAATTACGATGGAGGAACAATGGACCTCTTCAATGAAACACTTTCTGTTTTGGAAACTGATCCTTTCTGAGTATTGCTCAGAAAAGGAGTTATCTCTTAGCTTTTTGTTTCAGGAACACGGGGAAAGATTGTGAGAACTTGGACTATAAGTCTTGACAAGTGGGGTAAGTCTTCTGTTCTCAGTACAGGAATTGGAAGAAAAAGTCCTCTGCTCACTGGGGACTTAGAAGAAGATCATCTTATGTTATAAGGTCTCCTGTCTTCACATTTCTAGTGTCTCAACCTCCTTGGCAATAAAACCTTTTTCCACTGGAGGTTCACCAATTTCCTAGCTTATTCCCCTTTCTCTGTTGCACTTAACTTTGGTTTTAGAGTTCAGTGCGAAGGACAGCTAGTGCTATGCTTTAGGCATTCAAGAATCACTCAAGTTCTTGCTAATAAGCTCCCTAAATCAGTTTACATCATGCAGATGTGTAGACTCTGCCTTCACCCTTGGTGGTTGCATAGAAGATTTTGCTTTGAGCTTAAAAGTTGGACTAGCCTTTTGCCAACTTGATATCAGATATTAAACGTGAGTTTTAAGTAAGAGTTCCCATAACAATCTGCAAAAGCAGACAGAAACTCCTTGTGACAGGAAATGTGGTTACTCTTGGCGCAAGTATGGGTGTGTGTGACTGAATGGGTGTGGAAAGATTGTTGTTTGTTCTGTACATTGAATACAGCCGCTTTGTTCTTTTTGCTAAGCCTTTTTTTCCTTTAATGTCTAAAACTCACCTGGAACACATGCATCTCGTGTTGAATTATAAAATGGCTTGAGAACAACATTTTTCTATCTTTAAGATGCATTCTGCAAGCAGAAGGAAGGGCTTGTGTGTACTGGGGAAAAGACACCCAATGATTATTACTCCATCACTAAGCAGTAAGTTACTTTAGTAGTCTGTGAACCTTTGTTTTCTATAATGCAACAGTATATTCATGGGTCCTCCTTTGTAGTGAAGAGCTGTCATTATTATAAATGTATACTCAGTTTTGGCCTTCTCATGACTGTAACAGACAGCTAATATTGACAGGATCTCTAAAGTCTTTGGGACAATGCATTACAAGTCTGAGCTACAATTATATTGAGTTAGATGGAGCAGTGAGAAATCTTTCATAAGAATTTCTCCAAGTTGCTAAAAATTCCCTTATAAACATTAATATTTCCCACAGAATACAGAAATTCCATTGAGAAATAACAATACAGATGTTTCTTTCAGCTTTTCAGAATGGAATTGATGGTGCCATGAGCATTTTTTAGCTGCTTGATTTCCTGGCACCTCACTGTGCAGCATCTATAAAGGCAGCAGTGGGAGGAAGGATATGAGTTATCCAGGCAGAGGAGTGGAAGGAGTGGACCTGCTACCAAAGGACAGACTTAATTAACTGGGGATATGTACTGATTTTTGTAAGAAAATGTATCCTAATCAACATATTCCTGCTGAAGACTTTGCCTTTTCAAATCATCATTTTGTAGCAGAAGACTATTTCCCTGAAAAATTTATGATTAACTAATTAGGAAAAAAACAGTTTCACTTTTTCCCTACGAAAGCTTAATAGCTTTGTAATTATAAAACTACTGCCAACTATACCTTGAGCATGAATTTTTAAGAAGCTTGAGGTAGACAAAGGAATATTACTTGAAGTTGAAAACCTTGAACCAGTTTTTACTGCCTTTTCCTTTGTGCTATTTAAATTTAGCTTAAAGACAGTTTAATTATTTCTCTCTGAATTTGGAGGTAATTTTGGATTAAAATTTCATGTCAAACTCATTTTGTGGAATCAAAATTATGGAAGTGCAAAATAATACAGACTGATTTTGGTTTTAACTAGGGAGAGGCTACCCATTATTTTCCAAATAGATGAATGATTGTTTGAAATGTTTCCTGTGCTCAGCCAAAGCTCAAACACAAGGTAGAGTGGATGGAGGAGCAAACACTGAAAATGTAGAAGTAAGTGTTAACTCATTCTGAAAACAAATAGTGGTGCTGCAGGGCCTTCACTATTAATGGCTGTGCCATGTGCACTTTATTAAGAGAAAAGATTGTCTCTGTTAGATAAGGTGTTATGGAAGTGCAGACATATGTCTTTGTTAATGGGCTTTTTGTACAAGTCTGATAGGGAAATAAATGTGCCGTGGTCAGAGTGAAGTCCTGCTACAAATATGAGACACAGTCGGGTGAAAGATCTTTCTGGGTGAGGATCAGGCGTTGCAGCAGCTGGAAGGCAAAACAGCTGGGGTGCAGGGCGAAGGAAGGGCCACAGGATGATGTGCGGGGGGGGGCATGGGGCCTTCAACAGACCAGGGCATTGGGTTGGAGCTCATGTGTGGGAGCTTGCAGTGGGGAAGGATATCACTGCAGGGCTGCAAGTGACGAAGAAGGATGAAGCAGTTTGTGGGGGTGTCCTGGAGGTGGAGGTGCTCAGGGGTGTTTTGAGCTTACATTTGCTGTAGCAAATGTTGTAAATGAGCCTACAACAGTTGCTGTAGCAGATGTTGGAGGGCTGGAGTTGCCTCTCCAAGAGCCTCCCACCACCATCCCTGAGCTTTTCTTGGCTCCTGTCAGTGTTTATAGGTGCCAAAATGCCAAAACTAGTCAGGGTCTCATTCTTCTGCTGTGGGAAAAGAAAAAGTTGGGAAGAAGGAGACTGAAGGAGGGTGCCAAGGGATTGCTACCGTTGATGCTGGAGTGGCCACCTGCATGGCAGGAGTTGTTTCTGCCCCTCCATTTTGGCTTGTCCTTCAGCCCTGAGAAGAAAAGCCTTGCAGAATGTCCCTTTCCCTGTCCTCAGGCCCGGAGAAGGGCACAGCTTCCCATCCCAGCTGCTGGCGGGTGTGGCCTGAGTAGGGCACAAAGCAGGCTGGCCAGGAAGCCTGTGGGACAGGCATAGAAGAGGGAGCCCATCTGGCTTTGATTTGGTAGATATTTCTCTACCAGGAATGGTTTGGGTGTAGTTTACCCTTCTCTGCAGCAGGGAGGGGGCCATAATGCACTATCCCCACTCAGAGAATAGAGGGAGCCTCCTCAGTTCATTTGTCAACAGCGGGAGGTGGTGAGATGCTCTGTCCTACATCACGTCACTGAAAGCGTCTCTCAGGCTTGTAAAATTTCTTTTCTCCTGCTAAGCTTCTGAAACGTATTGTGTAGTCTTCCTTGTCCTCTGATATGATTGAGCTCAAGCAAATGAATAGCAGCTTTGAATTTTTAAGAACGTGGTTTCTTGGCAGTAGCAGCTGTAGAGGATGAGGTCTCTGGAATATGTCTTGCCCAAATTATTTACATCTCAAGCAACTTCTCAGAGCAGTGCACCCTGACTCACAGGCACGGCTGTGCTGGAAGTGGCCAGAGACACTCCCTGGTCGTTCTCGTGGTGTTTGCAGATGGCTTAGAGTAATTTATCCTAGGGAATGATCTAAGCTAGGGAAAAAAAAATGTGTGAGTTGCTATGGCAAAGCCTGCTTCTCACAGGTAAGGGAGCTATTTTTCAAACCTCTGAAGATTGTGAAAATAAATATTTCCACTGAATTTTTTTTTTCTTGAAGTCACATAATCCTACAAGTTCTTGCTCTGTTGTTAAACATTGTATCTAGTCATCAGACACATTTTGTTTCACATTTGCTATCTTATTTACATAAAAACTAAGTTCCTGCTTGCAAAAGAAGGATTTGACCCTAAATAAGGCCTGCAACACTTTAGAGATAGCTGAGTATTTATGTTGTGTCTCCTTTGGAAATCACCAATTAAAAAAGTCATCTTTCACTACATATAATCTTCTAAGGGCACAGTGGATAAAGAAAGGTTAACCACATTGCCACTGATTCGCCACCATCGTTGGCTTTGCTGCTGTTATATATTTCTATCTGAAGTTATGCAATTCAAATGAGTATTAGCTACCAGAATGAAATTGCAATGTTACTGTTTGTCTGCTGCATAAAGGCAGCTCTTGAAATGAATGAAGTTATGATGGACACAGATCTAATTGACCCGGATTTCTTCTGCAAGCCTGATATTTACACTTAATCAATTAAAAAAAAAAAAAAAAAAAAAAGTGTGTTTCAGGTGGTCATGGCTACTGAGGCTGAAGAGTAGGCAATTCCCCTGTCCTACACAGTGATGACGTTAAAAATCCTTTTTAACTTCCTATTCACAATTTTTAGAATTTATTATGGCAACATTATTGAGAAATTAGCTCAGGAGTACAGGAAAGAAATGAAACAGGTTTTCCCTTGTCCTGACGAGTGTCATGACTGCTTATTCCTTGGCTATATTCAATGCATGTTGTTCACTGATTTTCTTTTTTGTTTGGTTGGAATTCCAGACTGAAACTTTTCCAGGAAAAGTTTTGAATTAAAAATTGCTTAATTGAAAAATTCCTGACAAACTTTACTGGACATGCTTGGCAATATAACACAGCTCATTTGGATTTGACCTTCAACACAGCTTTAATTGATAAATTAATAGTAAAACAAAATCTCAGTATTATGTGCACTGAAAACAGTAGCAGTATTATTCTAGTTTGAATGACGTTAGCGATTTCTTCATATTGTGAAACAAAATGAATAATAAAATATGAAAAGAATAAAGAAAAGATTTACAGGGCTATTTTGAATTTACACTAATTAAATTTTAATTTTCCTATCATCCTTTTTTTTTTGTCTTATCAGAGTGAAATTTACAGCTACTTGTAGAATCAACTAAAGAATATATACCATTCTCATCCCTTAAGTGATCTGCTTGATGCGTACATGGTGGAGACTTGCCGTGTCTTTAGGTGCTCCTGCTTTTAGAGTCCAAAGACCTCAAGCAATGTGAGTAATTATGATGTGCAGGAAAATACAATCTGAGGGACCTGTCACATGGTTTTCTTTCAGCAACTCCAGAATAAAAAGAAGCAGCAGCTGATTTACTCTGTATCCTGCAGTGAAAAACAGATATCGAAAGGATTTTACTCTCTAGTCAGAGAAGGGAAATGCTGAGACATTGTGGACAGTTTTGCTATGATGTCAGAAGACAGATATGAACTTACTTTGCTTCTGCACTTTAAGTTGCTTGGACTTGATCCAGCTGTCTGGGTGAGCCAAGTCCATGCTCTGCACCACTCTGCCTCAGCTCTGCAGCTTTTGGACCAAAGCTGGTCTGTGCCTGGCAGGACTGAAGAGCAAGGAGATGGGTTGGGGTCTCCCCACAAGTACCCTTGTTATGAGCAGGGTGATTGTCATGGATATGGTTTTCACCATCTCAGGGATAGTATCTTCTCCATTTCCTGAAGCTGTGTTATTGCAGTATCTAGGATAGCATGGCCTTAATTTAAAGTTTTAGGCATATATACATGTCGTTTAGTGTATAATTCAACATATCCTAACAAGAAATTATCTTCTTCAATCATGTTCTTTATTCATACAGTTACTTACTGTTCTCAAAGACATTTTGAGGTAGTGAATTTTTTTTAAAAAATATTTAATTCCCTCCATTTTATTTATTCATAATCTGCAAACGATTTTTTTATATAAGGAAAAGATATCAGCAGTTATTCTTCAAAGCCCCGTTTTTTGCGGAAATCATTTATGCTGTACTTTTAGTATCCAATTATTCTGCATCTGCACATATTGATGGCAATTCTTTATACCTGATCTTGTAATAAAATCATGTTTTGTAAAGCAGTCTCTCCACGTCCTGTATAAAATAACAGTGCAGTGGCAGAAAGCAGCCTTTGGCCCTACACGTACTGCTGAGCATATCTGTGCTGCACCCAGCCACCAATGTGTGGGAGGGGACGGTGGTTGGAAAGGCACACGTGGATGGGAACATGGGGATGGAATTTGACTAAGGTCGGCCAAACAAGGACAAAGAATGAATGTGCTATTGTCCTAAATCCAAAATCATATTCCTGTTTTAAGACACAGTCAACTTTAATTTATAGAGAAGGAGTGAAAAATATTGATGTTGTGTCAGAATCCTTTTGCATTTCTAGAACCAATTAAATATATTTGCCCTGTATTTCTAAAATTTGCTGCTTTACAGTGCAGAAGTCTTTTGTCCTTACATATGTGTTTAAAGAGGTACTTCCAAGTAGTTTAGACATTACATTTCAGCTAACTGGAATGAGTACATCTATATTTAAAACAAAGATCTATCATTGTCATCCCAAAATAAAATAAGTAATAGCAAAACCATCAGCCACTCTTAAAGCTGTGACATGCAACACTGCAGCAGAGGTATTCCTTGAAACACCGCAGTTAACTCTCAGGAGCTGTGCTACTGGAGAGGAGTCATAGCTCCGACTTCAGCAGCAAGAAGAGTAAGAGCCATCACTTCCAGATCAACGTTGTGTGTTGTTGATGAGTCGAGGAGAGGGTCAGGTTAGGAGCTTGTGATATACCTGTTGGGTGTTGGATAGATACTTATCAAAAGCCTCAGAATTTCTCAACCATATGATACATCTTGTCTCCTCCTTTAATTTAATTTAATCATTGAGCCGAAAACTTGTCCTTGTAACACAAGGTTTATATCTCACTTGCATTCAAGTCAGAGTAAAACGTGACTGGGATATAAACAGTATGTAGGTGTTGTGCTTGGTTTTTTCAAGGTGGGTATTTTTTACTCTGTGTATCACATTTCAATGTGACCATGACTCCTGACTGCAGCTGTGGCTGTGTACTTCATGGACTGTCATGGATAATTATGATGAAGCTATTCTTTTAAATGACTCCAGAGCATGTTTGGGCTGCAAAATCAAAGAAGGCTGAGGAGGGCTTTGACATAGAAACACTCCCTCCACATCACCCCTGCCTGTCCTTCCTAAAGAGCCTGTATCCTTCCATTCTGACACTCCAGTCATAGGAGCTGTCCCACCACATCTCTGCAATGCCAGTGAGGTCATAGCCCCTCACGCATGCACACGCCTCTAACTCCTCCTGTTCATTTCCCATTCTCCGTGCGTTCACACAGAGGCATTTAGGATGGGCCTCCAGTGAAGTTGGCTTGCTGACTGGAGCCTCTAGAATTCTCTTGTTTTGTTTGCAAACAAAACAGGTCCTGGTGACCTGTGATTCTTTTCCAGGCTCTGGGCATCATCTGTTGGTGTCACTGATGGTTTTTGTCCCCCTCCCCCTTCAAACCTAGTTTAAAGCCCTCTTGATGAGCCCCGCTGGTTCATGGGCAAGAATCTTTTTTCCCCTTTGAGGCAGCTGCACGCCATCTGTCGCCAGCAGGCCTGGAGCCATGTAAACCTCCCAGTGATCAAAACCTCCAAAGTCCCACTGTTGGCACCAGCCTCTGAGCCACGTGTTGATCAGGTGTGCTTTCCTGTTCCTGCCAGTATCCTTCCCTGACACTAAGGGGACTGAGGAAAACACTACCTGTGCTCCCAATCCTGCACCAATTACCCCAGTGCCCTGAAGTCCCTTTTGATGTCTTTGGGTTTTCTATCTGCAAGCTTGCCACATGCTACCTGCGTAAGCAGCAGCAGGTAATAATCCGAGGGCCGTACTAGACCTGGGAGTTTCCTGGTGATGTCTCTAACCTGGGCAGTTGACTTCGCTGTGTGGAACCCTGTGCTGACTTCCCTGGGTCTGGTTGGCATATTGGGCCCTCTGTTCCCCTCAGAAGGGAATCACCTACAACAATGACACCCCCCCCCCCCCCCCCCCCCCCTTTTTTCTTAACAGGGGCAATTGTAATGCATGGGGCTGATGGAGTCTTCCTAAGCAACTCCCTGGATGGACCTTCTCAATTCTACGTCCTCAATTGCCTGGCCCTTGAGTTTCAGAGCCCCATATCTGTTCTGCAAAGGAAACTGGGAAGGGGAGGGAGGGCAGGATGGGCTGGGCCTAGCTCCCCAAGTAGGGGGCTGTTTCCATTCCCCTCCTTCTCTTAAGGCCCTTTCTTCTGCTTGGTAGCAAGAGGATATGGGATCGGCTGCTGCTTGTGGGACCTCCATCTGCTGGTTTTGCCTCATGGATGGTAGGGTTTGGCTCCACCCATCCATCTCCCTCTCACATTCTCTGATACTTCTCAGCTTTTCCACTTCCTCCTTCAACTCTGCCACCAGCTGTGCAGATCATCCCCCCCAGTCACTCCTCACACAGGGGCTGTCGCTGCTGCCCTTGGGTACGAGTGACAGGCTCCGGCACTGCCTGCAGCCGGAGACCTGGACAGCTGCGTGCCTGAGGGGGAGTACCGTCTGGCTTGCCACATTCTTCCTGGCGATGGCTTTTAGCCGAGCGGCAGCCATGGCTGGGCCCTGCCCGCCCGCGTCGCCTGCCCGCCCGCGTCGCCTGCCCGCCCTGCCCGACAGAACTGACGCGCCACGCCGTTTGCCCGCGCTGGTCCCCCTCCCTGGGTCGCTCGCGCTCCCCAGAGGCGGCTCTGCTCCGTGAGGGGATGGCCCCTGTCACTCCTGTCCCCACCCACGCTGAGTCGGAGCTGCCTCTCGTCAGCACCTCACTCTTCCCGCTTCTGGGAGGGGTGGGGGCTGGGGCTCCCTCTCTCTTCCCTGCACTTTTGCTTGTTCCTTCGCGGATTTTGTTGCATCTTGCCTCTTCAGGAAGGGTTCCCCGACTCAGTCCTGCACTTTGGAGCCCTTCACCTTGGTGACTTCCCAAGACTGAACTAGGTTTGGCTCCCTAGAGTCCTGCAATTCTTACCCAGAAAGCTTTGGAACCTCCCACACCTTCATGTCGGAGCTCGGGGCATGCAACACAAAGCCTCTGGTTCCTGCTCTGGAAACAAGACTTTGGGGGTCCTCAATGTCACTTCTTACATCTAACAACAACAACAACAAAAATTAGACATTGAGGTGCTGGAGCGTGTCCAGAGAAGGGCAATGGAGCTGGGGAAGGTCTGGAGCACAAGTCCTGAGAGGAGCAGCTGAGGGAGCTGGGCGTGTTCAGCCTGGAGAAGAGGAGGCTCAGGGGAGGCCTTATCACTCTCTGCAGCTACCTGAAAGGAGGTCTCTTCTCCCACGTGACAAGTGATAGGACAAGAGGGAATGGCCTCAAGTTGCACCAGTGGTGGTTTGGACTGGATATTAGGAAAAAATTCTTCACCAAAACAGTTGTCAGGCATTGGAAAGGGCTGCCCAGGAAAGTGGTTGAGTCACCATCCCTGGAGGTATTTAAGAGGTGTGGAAGTGGTGCTGAAGGACATGGTTTATGGGTGGATTCGTCAGTGCTAGGTTAACAGTTGGACTTCACGATCTTAAAGGGTTTTTTCAACCTAAGCAATTCTATGATTCTATAATTCTGCATAGCCATTGTTGTTATTACACTTTGCAATCACTATCTTTGCAGTTCAGTGGCTGCACAGACAAAATGTTTTAGGGTAACCAGAATGCTTTATTAGTTCTGCAATGAAGAGCCGCATTGTCTTTTTATAGTTTTAGATCTCTGTAATCTTTACATTATAGTAACTCAATGTAATATTTTTACAATATCTTTACAAAGACCCTTGATCTTTTGCCTCAATGCAATTTTTAACATTCTTTAAAATTAAAACTGTCATATAGATTAATTTTCAAAAGGTTAGATTTTTAAAAAATCATAATCCAAGAGATGATCATGAATAAAACTGAATGAATTTGTTAGATATAATTTTTCACCACAAATATAACTAATAGAAAAGAAACTATTTCAGATTTATTTTATCCAAATAGCCTGAATTCATTCTGTGCCAAAAATCTTAGCACAATATTCTGTCTAGAAAACTAGTTATTTCATTATGAGCCTTAAATACAACTGGAATATTATGTAAAGCTGAGAAGCAATAATGTACCAGAAGGTGCAAAAACTGTCCCATTGCCCATAGGTGAGGCTACATGAGGTGGAAGAGGGCTGATATCGTACACAAAAGTGCAGGGAGAACAGAGGGCAGCCAGCCAGAGAAAGACTCTGTTTTTTGAAATGCGATATGTGGCCCTAAAGGCTACACAGCAACAGGGACTGTCAGAATTTCAGGTTCCCCTCACCCGGATACCTTTTCAAGCAACAGTAGAGAACAATCATGATCTGTCAGTTCCTCTTGTTATCTATACAAGAGGCCTATTGCCATTAAAATCAAATATATTGTCAGAGTTTTGCTTCTGAAATGTGCAGGTGCTTTATGTCTTTCTTAAGGTGGTAATGTTAATATGCAGGTATTCAAAGTGTGCAAAATATCACCACTTCACATTTGCAAAAGACTATTTCTTGGCCCAAAACCAGAGAGAATACAATGAAATTATCTTTGCTACTGTGCTTTACTACCAGACTAAATTTCATTTTTCTCTAGGAGCATTTTCTTGCTCATAAATATGAATATTAGCACACAGGAATCATTGCCAGATCTCTTTCACTGTCATTTATAACCATCAAAAGAAAATAAGGCAACACTTATGCCTTTGCTGGAGTATGACCATGGAGGTAGAAAAAGGGCAAGAAAATCTAATTTCTCACCACTCCTGTGACACTACTGCCAGCATAGTTCCGCCTTTGTGAACAGAAACTTCCCTTTGAAGTCTCATGTTTGATGAGATTGACCTTACTCTGTGTGTTATCCTCTTCCCTTTCACTCCTGCCCGAGGATTGCAGGCAGAACTGTGCAGACCCATCAAAACCAAAGCAGAGCCATACCCACAGGCAAAAAGGGCTAGGCTTTCACCCTGTGAAAGGCAAATAGAGAAGGCTGTTGGGAGGCAACTTGCCAAGGCACCGAGCAAATTTTGAGAGACTCAGGTTCAAGGTCTGCCCTTGACGTGCTGGGTGAACCGCTTCCCCTGTTGGCTTCTGCTTACAGCAAAATTGCCACCTGCTAACACTGTGTCTAAGATATTTCACACAAAAGGTTAAAGTTCTTCTGCAAAATTGCCTCAGAGTTTAAATTGAAGTTATTAAATGTTTTTATTTTCAATATTTATGAAGAAGTATGTGGATATCAATACACTGGAGAACAGTCAGTAGCCCAGAGCATAAGCCCAAGCAGAGTGAAGGAGAGGAGGGATTTTGGTGCCGACCTGAATTTTAATTAAATGATTAGACCAGCCAAATATTCCAGCATTGTTTATTTTCATTTTGTTCCTCTTGGACTGAAGAAAATTATTTCCAACTGATTACTAAGAACTGTACAGCTAACTCTGTGAAGTGTTTGTGGATCTGCATAGCGAAAACATCATGTGAGGACCTTAAGCTGTGGCTGTATCAGTTTACGAGGCAGTTTCATAAAGAGCCTTCCAACATGGTGAAGATGGACAGTGTTTATCACCCACTGAAAGCAATCTCATGCAGCAAGATGTCTTGTGTGCTGTGTCCCCAGAGCAGCTGTGATTTTCAGTGAGAGAAGCTGCTGTCACATCCAGAGAAACTTCACTTTGTCGACCACCCACTCTTTCTGCTGCCAGTGTCAGTGGCTGTACTGGAGGGTAGGTGAGAACAAGCTCTATTACAAACATGTAAAGTCTTCAGATAACTGCCTAACCACCTCTTCTACCTTGCAGTTCTAACAGATTTCACACAGTTCTGACAAAACTTTTCAATATTCATTACTTCTCTAAAACCTAAACTCATGGAATTGTGTTATTTCCAGAAAATGTCAGCTCTTGGTTTTATTTGCCATAAGCAATTTGTTACTTGTGGTTTATGAGACAACCTTTAAAAACTGTGGTGAACCTATTGTTCAGGCTGGAAGGGCAGGAGATAATTAAAAGGTGAATCCATAGCAGTTTGGGTAGACATCCCCAGGGCAGCACTGCACCTCTTTGTGGATGGGACAGAGGATGGCGGGGTGACGGTCACACAGGCAGGGTGAAAGCACTCACCTGCCAGGTGCTCTCTGGGAGGGGATGGGACTCTGCAGCACCCAAGGCAGCCTTTACCCACATATCAGGGCAGGACACCAACTTTTTCCCAGTTTTCAGAAGGTGGATTACATCAATAACAAATATTTACACTTGTTTTTCCCCTTGATTTCTCTGCATGTTTAAATAAGAGAGCAAGATGGTTAATCGCTGTCACAGCCATAGGCAGTGAGTGAAGGAATGTGCACTCAAACCTCCAAGAACTCACTGAATAATGCACAGTGACACGATTATCAATCTCTAGCCCTCTAGGTGTCTTTATTACATTAAAATGAACACAGCAAAATTTGATAAACCAGCCAGGAGCCCTGAGGTTAACACATGTCCCGGAGATCTTGTACTTTTAAAAATGAGTATTTGCTTTGCAAACTTGGTTTGGAAAAACCCCGTGGGTTTGTTAGAAAATAATTTGATTTATTGAAGAGGCAACTGGCCTGCTGCAATACCATAGGGATTTATTCTGACCATATTTCAGACATCTCTGATTGGTAGTACTTCTGTGTTGATGACATAAGTTTTCATAATTTTTCTTATCTTCTTGCAACTGTTCATTTTCTTTGTTGCTTAAGGTTCTTTTTAATGTTTGTGGTTGGAGACTTTTTTTACTTTGGTTATCTTCTTTTTTCTGTGTTTGGATTGTTGATGGCAGTAAAGGCTATATTTTTTTTGAATGAAAATATTTTCCAAAGAGGCAAAAACCAACAGGAAAATGCCAAAACCTCAAAGGAAAAAGAAAAAAAAAAAAAAAAAAAGAATACTCAGCCCCCCCTCCCCTCAGCTCTGACTTTTCAGGTCTCCAGGATAATGAACACTTACTCCGTACCCTGACATACCTCCAGGGCTTCAAACCAGCGATGGATTGCATGCATGTCATGTTTCAAAGCATTTTAATTTTGCTACGACTCTCTTCTTGTAAGTGACAGAGACTTAAGGACTGGGAGTCTCAGAGCTAGCTGTAAAAAAGTATTTAGGAGCCTCAGGTATCTCGTGGGAAAACCAGGACCTTCAGAGCTGGGACGTCCACCCCAGGCAGCTGCTCTGGCAGCTCCAGTGCTCCAGTCACACTGCTGAGGCGACACTGGGTACCCCAGGCATCCCCACTGCTTGACTGTGGCTCAAAATGAGGGTGCCCAGCCAGGAATTTGAAAGAACAGCTATAACATGACTCCTTCACTACTTCTTCGGTTGAGAATAAGCCTCCTAAAGGGAAGGGCTGAAGCTTTTTCCTACTGGCTTGTGCTCAGCACAGCATCCGGGGTGGGACGGCTCCTGGCCATGCTCTCCCGGCCCGACTGCCTCTGGACCTACCCTGCGATAACCCACTGTGTCCATTTGGCACGGAAGGTGCCTAAGCACCAAATGCATGGTCCTGCTCTAAGAGCATTAAAGGCAGCCTAAACAGAACCTAAATTTGTAATCACGGTCCTTCCTTACTTGCATGTTCCTCCTGCACTGCATGTGTAAGCGTGCTGCAGAAGACCATGCTCTTTGGAGGATTTATTTGCAATAAGAGAAAGTTTTAGACATCAATGATTCAATTGTAAAGAAGTGTGGGAATTAAAAAAAAATAAAAAATCTAGGCAGTGCAAAACAGAAACCTCAGCGTGCTGTTTATTCAGTGTTGGCAACTCATACCTGCTTTATTGGTTTAAAGCACAACAGTCGGTCACAGGGTATTGTTTCAGCAGCTGGGCCATGTGTTGAAGTGAAACTCTAAGTCCAAGGGAAGTGTAGCAACATTACAGGGAGAACTAGGAAGGAGATTATGAGAAAAGGATAAGGAGTTGGCTTTTATGAAGGAAATTTTGAAAGAGGCACACAAGGGATTGGTCAAAAAAAATTCAGTGTATTAACCTGGGTCCTCGGATGACTGTGCTGAAAAAAGGGAATGAGAAAGAAATAGAATTTAGCCTTTGAACTTGGAAAAGAGGGAAGGAGAATATGCAACCCAAGGTCATGGGTGGCTAAAGGACGTTTAAAGCAAAAGGTGGACTCTTTGAAAGGTATTATTTAAACCTAATAGTGACTCAAGAATAAACAAATAAACAACGGCTGGGTCTGTGCAAACGAAATGAGACTACAAGATGAGGTTGCCAGAGGGATTTTATTAGCAGAGAAAGGTGGGTTAAACTCCAAGAATGAAAAAGAGGAAAATCTAATCAGCATGAAAGGAACTGATATGAAAATCTGAGTGTTCAGGCAGCTTTGAAGGCAAAATTAAAAATTTAAAGAGAAGAGAGAATTTACAAAGCACAGAGCTGTAGTATAAATACTTGTCATCAACGTCCTGTTTCATGTTGGGCTTAGCCACCTCCTTGTGTGCTTAAGATATATGCCATGCCAGGACGGGGACTTCTACCCTTAACCTGGGCAAAGCAAAAGGAAAGGGAGGGAAGCAGATGTGGGGGCACAGTTCTACACAGGAGGCTGAAGAGGAAACTGTGGGTTCTCTGCTTGCTTTTGCTGCATCAGTGACTCCCTGGGAATGTGTGATCTGCCTGGCCCTGCTCAGGGCAGGGACCGGGGAGGACACCCCTGCGGTTCCGTGAGCAAACCTGCAGTGGCAGCCACAGAAAAGACAAAGATGGAGAAGCCCCACAAACAGCTGGGACAAGATGCCACGGCTAAGGAAGCCTTGGAGTACTGGGATGTGGACATATGTGGATATTCAAAGGAAAATAGCTGGGTATTACTTGTTCTCCAAAGCCATAACATTGAGATTCAAAGCCTTCTTGTCTGCGCGTAACAAGTGGTGCGGGATGTGGAAGATCCAGCACTGTATAAGCCTTTGGATGCAGTCTATTGCAATTACCTACTTTAAAACTTGTTTTAAAATCATTCACTGAGTTGTGCTTTATTGGCCTAAGAATGCAAAGCAAACTTGATACTTTCTATCCTAAAGTAAAAAAAGAGGCCTTAACAATTCTTACAGTTATTTGTATAACCTTTTCAGAAATGCTCTGTTTTCTTTCTCTTTGCTTTCGTTTACTTTGAAGTTTGTAGGTTTTGTTATCAGTAGTAACTCTGAAATGTAACAAGAAAGTAATTTTTAAGAAGCAAACATGAAGTGTTTTACACTTTTGAAGAGTAAATTGTTAAAACAAACTTTTATTAGAACAACACAAAGGACTAGCTCTTGTTAAGAAAAGGTCAGCTTGGTCTGTGGCAGCTTGGATGAAGATTTAAATGTCACAGTACCAGAGCTTGTGCTTGCTGCTAACCCAGCTTTCACATTTTTGGTTTTGTACTGTTGTTTTGCAGTAGGGATGGAAGTATTTGGGTATGAGAAAGAAACCATGGCTAATACTGTGGGCTAAATTTCAAGAAGGGTTAATTAACCTGTTCTATGGTGATATACTATCACCATAGATGCTTTCGCTGACTGCAGCAGTGGAAGTATATATATTTGTTTCTCAACACCTTTGCGTGTCAGAGATAGGTCTAATTCATGCTAAGGTGACAGCTGCCCACCCGGGGTAAGGAACATGCAAGGGACATGCTTGTCTTCCATCACCTGGATTGTTCTTGCAATCTGCAGAGCCTCATGTTCATGTGTAATCAAACATGAGAAATGAGAAAATGTGAATCTGGGACAAGATACTGTTAAACTGAAAATAAACCCACTTTTTTCTTTTTCTACCTAGTGTTTTAGAATGTATTTAATAGCTCAAAATATATTTTTTTTTATGATTTTTAATTTCTGGGTCAATCTAATAACATCCAATACTTTGAAAACTCAACTGATAAAGTTGCTCTGCAGAACCTCTCTGCCAAGCTGCTCAAGAAACAACTGTCCAGCTCACGATGTTATATCAAACAGTATGAAAAAGAAATCCAAAACAAAAAAGAGATTAAAGAAAAGAAAAGACAAACAAAAGAACCTGTTTACTAAAGCTTGGACTTTTAATTCTGGGTGAAATTCCAATATTTTGAAGTTTTAGTTTTCAGTGGAAATAAGGATTGACAATATTTACATTTTCCACAAAAAGGGAATTTATTAGAAGAGTTTATTTGGAAAAACAGGACCAAATCTTTCTCAAACAACATAAAGTCTTCTCCCAAGTTGCCATATTGCAGAATCTACCAGCTGTTTGAGGTGCATATTCCCAAAGCTCGCAGCCTCCTGGCCCCAGTGCTTGGAAGACATTGGGGCCTTTTTGGTCAGGAGGGTCCCTGGTTTTGGTCAGGAGGGTCCCTGAGGCCTGCATTCCCTCCTCTAAAGATGGTGTCTCCCATGCCTGCCATGGAGAGACAAATAACCAAACGTTTGGTTATTCTTACATGGAAATGTTTGAATTTCAGTGTTACCCTCTTTCCCAGGAAGGCTCTCAATCTACTTTTAAAATATAGCCTCAAAGTATCATTTCAGCATGTAAGACTGACTTTGAAATATAACCAGGTAGTAAATATAAAATTTCATTTTTCTGATAAAGTGGAAAGCATGCATACTTTTGCCCTGCTGGTATGTTTATAAATGCATAGGGAACTGCCATTACAAAGTTTTGAAGTGCAATTATTCTCCAAAAATTTTTAGCCAAGGCGTCTTCCCTTCCAAACCAGTCGTCTGCAACCATAGTAGGTTTAACATTCTCTGAAAGTGTATAAAAATAGAATGGTAGCTGCAGTTAATAGCTGAGCAGTATAGTTCAGTGTGAAGTTAAGTATTTCCCTCTCTGTTTTTTAACAGTTCAACACACAAAACAGAAAGTATCTTGTTACACAGATTAGACACTGCTGCTTTTTCATTACTTTTTCATAGTTTATATTTTATGATTGTGCTTTATGATTGCACTGTCTTTTAAATATTTTGCTAACCAGTAGTGTTGAATAATAAATTACACCTTTCATATCTTATTTCCATAGTGCTTGTTGTCATATGTCTTTTTTTTCAGGTTTTCATTTGGGGCCATGCTTGATGAAATGCAAACCTTGCTATTTTAATATTAAAATTGCTATTTGTAATCAAAGGTACATCATACTATTTTCAGGACAGACTCTAATCACAGCAGTTCAACCGCACTGCTGTGCAAAAGTTGGGATGCCTATCCAATAATGTTATCTTCCTGTGATAAATAGTATAAAATTGCTAAGAAGATGATTCTGGGGGTTAAAATTATTCTCATTGATAAATGTACTGGAAGAGGGCCTAACTGTCTAACAATCTGAGTGGAACAAACTGTAAGACAGTAACAGGCCCAAAGCAAGTCAGGTTTGTAGTCTGCGGACCACATCAGGGGTGTCACCCAGCCGTGGCAACATCCAGAAATGGGAGGGAGCTCAGCATCCTCCCTCCTGGTCCAGGTCACAGCAATGGTTACAAGAATGCAGCTTTTTAATCATCTCTTTGTAGTCCAGGGGCCAATAAATGGAAACCTTGAACTCCCAGTTTAGCCTGGACTTTTGTCTCCATTTGAAATTGCCTCTGAGCCATTCTCTGCTTGGCAAATGGTCCTCACGTTGTTTTCCTGAACTGAGTTCAACAACCAGTTTTTCCCAAGCCATGGTCTTTTTGGCCATGTTAACATGAAACAGCTCTGTCAGATGCAAAACATAGAATAACTCTTGGCCCTGATTGCTTTTCTCCCTAGATACGAGCACAATATAGCTTGCCTTGGCAGAGCTCCTGTGGCTGGTATTAGAGTGGTTTTGAATCCCATCCCTCGGAGTATTTGCTTTTCATATACATGCTCTATGTATATGAAAGAGCATGCAGAGCTCTCCTTTAGCTTTTCCTGGGTTTAGTCTCCCAGGAATGACTTTCTGGGAAAATACAAAGATCAGGATAAAAGACAGCGTTATAGTCACCTCTCGATGCTGCACTTACTTATAATGAGCATGACAAATTTCATCTAAAATTTGAAGCACACAGATTAATACATGGTATAATTTTAAGATCTGGCCCAAGGCACCAGTAAATTTATATGTGTTTAAAGAAGTTTCTGAGAAGCTTTTGACCTCTGTGGTAGCTGTGGCTGGTTTTCATGGTTCTGCATCAGACCCTTCAGTCACAGTCAGTGATTCTACTTTTGTATTCCTCTTTATCCTTCAATCTCATCTGCAGTTTCATGGCAGCAAGTTTTCACAGAGTGAAAACAAATAATCTAAATTAATATCCTAGTTTGAAAATATGTCTTATGGTAAAGAATGTGAAAAAAATCACTCTTAGGAGTTGCACCGTAGAGCAAGAGTGATGCTTCCCATATCCTATTTTCACTCTTCTGCTCCAAGCAGGAGTTCTGTTCAAGTATTATCATTAATTTGAAATAAATGACTGAATTAGGAAGGTGTATCTAAAGCACATAGGTATGCCCAGTCATGCTAACCATCATTGCTACATGTCAGCTTGGGAGAATTTGACCTGAGTGAATTTTTGTATGTGCTTTCATACACATTTCTTATGGAGGGCTAAAAGAAGTGGAAGACCTGTTTCTTTGTCTGCTTCTGGCTCCTTTTGCTTCTCTCCAGTGAAAGGTGCACATGGTGTAAGCATGGTTTTCCCAACAATTAAACTGAAGCAATAGATCTTTCACTAGATATATTGCTAACAATCAGTTGGCAGAAGATAGAAAACCTACAGACTGTACTTCTATGTGGTTCTGTTGGCCCTGTTGGTCTCACAAAAATAGCATCCCACAAATCATATGCAAAGAGATAATGATCAGTCCATAACAAGGGCGTGTATAATCAAACTTCCAGCCAGCATACAAGATGGAGAGTTTGGACAGCCTTGTTTGTTTAGTAAGTTTGCCAGTAAGTGTAGCTAGGATAGAATTGTAGCGGCCCAAACACAAGGAAAAAAACCCCATTAAGATAATTTTCTGGGCATTGTTGTTCCTGCTATTGGATAAGCAGCCATTGGATACTCTGGTTTCCAGCTTGTGGAGTCCTTTGTCCCATGCAGGGGAGTGAAAATGTCGGAAAATTTTTCCCACTGTCATTTAACGCTTTTCTTAACTTTCTGCAACATATGAAAGTTACATAAAGTGTCCTGCAAAGTTGCAAACTGTATGTCTGTGTGCTGTTAGATACACGCCTACACTTCACACACAGGCAGATGTCCTGTTGGGATTTTTCTAAAGGCAGTTGCAATTACATGCCTTGAATTCGTGAAGCAAAATGTGCCTGACATTTCTTTCCCCAAGCTGCAGTGTCTGGCTTTGAAACTCCACTACTTTACGGGTAAGGAAAAAATAAAGTTGATATAAAACAAGACAAATGTGCTGCTTCCTTCTACGCTGATCATAATAGATCTTTCCTAGAAACTCTGCTTCTTCCTAAAACAAAGCTGGCTGCTCACAGTAACACCCACCTTTAATTAAGGACTTTTATAAACAATTGGTAGGAAGATGCCAGATTAAAAAATAAACAAGCAAACAAACATACCCTGTGCTGTATTCAGAAGGCTGTTTTAAATTGAACTGACTAGTGTACTCAACTTCAGGCAATTTCCCTTGGGTTTGATCTCAGACAACTGGAGTTTCAATTACACCTTGTATACCGTAGGCAATATTCAGACTTCAAAGGTTTTCAAGGATCAGGATGAATTGTTTACTAATTTAAAGACTGAAAGGTTCATCCAAAGATTTAGCCAACAGGAGCTTCTTCACATCTGCACCTAACTGCCTTTCCCCCATGGATGAATGTCTTCATCCTTTGGAAATGAAATTAGAACATTTAACATTCCCTTCTGACATATTTCCTTTGTCTATATATTGATACATGTAATTGCTTTGCTAACAAGGGGCAGCTCTAGTATCTTTTGCCTTGTACCAGATAAGTACTTTGAAGACAAATATGCTGTGTTGCTTTAGTGACTATCTGTGCATATTTATCTTTATATTAAACACTAGGAACTAGTCAGACTTATATAAACTCAGTCCCACATAGTGTTATGTTATTTACATACCTTTTTGCACATCACCTCACTGTGGTATAAAAAGTACAGTGGAGTCAGTCTGATGTCCCTCACCTGCTCTCATGGGTTTTGGAGTTTACACATGAAAATAGACTGCTCCTACACAAAATGTTGTCACTGCACACTGTTTTTCCCTTATTTATCTCTTAGTAAGGATATAAGAAAGTCCTTGAGAACCAGATGTATTCAAGTTACATCAGCTTTAATAGACTCAGTGTCAGATTTTGCCCAGTTTCCTGCTCTAAATCAACTTTAATGAGTCTGCATGCAAAGAGAACTTAATCTTTTGTGATCAACAAGCATTTTTTATTACTTTAGGAGACACCGGACTAAGCTAAAGTGACCAGAGCTTGGCTAATTTTTCTGATGTTCTATATTCTGAGGTGTTTCTTAGCTAAAGCTATTCAATGTTTAAAACTTCAGAATTCATTCTGAAGGACCCAGAGACTCTGCAAGTGAAAGAATTTAACCTTAACAGGATTGGAGAAGAAAGTATCCTTCTGTCAGTAATTTAAAATAATCTTTTAATGTAGCAGAAGTTTTACATTATCTGGAGAAAACACAAACAAAGTTCCATTATTAAAAAGGTTAAAACCCCAAAAAGTGCTATGGAAATTATAGACCTAAAAAATCTGATGACTACACTAAGATATTTGTTGAGTAGATATGTGTTGAAGATAATTATACATTCGGATGTTTTTGGAATGGACAATTTAAAGGACATGATGTATCAGGGAATTAATATAACAAGTCAAGCCAGTTTAAGTACCTGTAAACTAAAATAAATGACTTGGAGAGAAGGAAGGCAAAAACATACTTAGAAGATATGTTTTCTAGGAAATGGGGGAAAAATGATCAATTTTATCATATGCACTAAACTTTGATGATAAGTAGAGTTTAGAAAATTAAAATTAAAAATGTGACAAAAAACCTGGATGACAAGTGGAAAGTAATTTTTTTTTTCTTCAATACAAACACCAACTTAATGAACCGAAATCACATTTAAACCACTGTCTGTGGATACATATTTACTGCAGTCACTAGGGTAACTCCCAAGTTGATCAGATTTCATTATTAAATACCTAGGAAATGGGCTTTCAAAGAACTATCAAAGCTCTTCCTTCACTTAAAGTCACTTTCAAGATTGTGATCTAAGAGCAGCACAGTGAACATTTATATACATATTCAGCTGCTCTTAGATAAATTATTTTTACTTTGAATTCGAGAGTCTTTCCTATATGTTTCCTACAGAGCATATTCAGGGAAAGCAGAAGCATCAGAACCAGCTATTAAGTAGCTGCACTATGAAGCACATAAAAAGTATAGGAGATATGGTAGCTCAGGAAAGGACACATTTTAGTGTAGGGAAGAAGGATATGGGTACATGGCACTTCAATTCTCTTCTGAGTGAGATATGTTTTATGACATTCACAGTCTCTTTTGTGAATAGTCAGACAGTTCTGCCTCAAAAACTCTCAAAACAGAGTCTAGATCTCTTTCTTAAAATAATAGATAACTGGAAATTATCTGCGTTTATATTGTAAGTACCTGATTTCAGTTAAAAAATTTAAACACTAGACCCAGTAAAATGTTACCTTGTGCTTCAATGGGCAAAACCATCACAAATGGAGACTGCAGTTAAATGAAATTTACAGATAGCTATTTAAGAACTTTATCCTCTTTCAAAAGCACATAAATGTGAGCCAGATTTGAATCGGAAGCCATGTAACTAAGATTAACCCAATCTAGTAAAACCTGCTGTAGAGGGAAAGATTATTAGCATTGCTTAGCACCATATTAATAAAAACATATGGCTTGTAGCCAACATGGATCATGAGAAAGCTGTGGAACCCTGTAAAAGAAGCCTAGAATAGTAACCTCATGGTGAGGATTCTTATAGGGAGGTGCATGGAAATTCTGCTTTATGGACAGAAAATACACAGAGGACATAGGAGAAGTTTATCTGATTCATGGTTATATTTTAAACACTTAGCTTTTTCTTCTTACCTAGAGCTTTTATCATATAATATATATATTTGTTTGCATGTTTTTACCAGGTATATATATAGCTATTTAATTTTTAACCAAAGGTTAATTTTACTTTTGTGTGTGTGTGTGTGTGTGTGTGTGTGTGTGCATTTGGTCTTATCTATCCTTTTCATTGCACAAACAGCACATGATCAGCTTTTGCTGTTTGTCATGGATACACATGTAGTCAGTCTTTGTCATAAAGTTAAGGCTCCTGAGTTTCCTTATGACACATGTAAAAGATCAGGTCTAGGAGTTTGCTGGCGGTTTGAGGATACAGCGCTGAACACTGGTGACTGAAGTCCATCAGCTGAAGATGCAGTTACCCTCCTCCAAACTTCTATGCAAAATGTTGTAATATTACAGCTAATCACAGGATTCCTTAGGGTTTAGTTTTCCTGGATGGTTCCCAGTACCAGCTGCCATCTGCACCCAACAGCCACAGCCTTGTCCCTTGTTTTTGGTGGCTTATGTAAGAGAGTTTAATGCGGAGACACAATAGGGTGTGTGGCAGTGTGAGGGCTGATGGGCCTGAGGTTATGCTGGCAGACCATGTATTTTGCATAGGCCATGAAAGCCCAGGAGAGGCACCATAAAGGGTTGGTGAGGGTGGGAGCAGGTTGCTCATGGAGAGTCCTCTGAACTGCTCTTAAATGTGTCCTGTACAGTGTCCTGCAGAGCCAGCTAGGATGCCTAGCTGCAAAGTGGGGTGTATTTTCAATAAGCAAGTTCGAAATCTACAGCTCAGGGATAGTCATTATACTAACAGAGAGCTGGAAATTGCCTCTATTAAATCCTACTTTCCAACCTAACAGTGATCTATAATGCTTTTGGAGCTTTATTGCCTAAAAACAGAGATACGTACTGAGGATGCCACCAGCCAAACTTGGCTTGCAGAGCCAAAGCTGACTAAACAAAACCTTCCAGCAAAATATGGAAGTAACACGCTGTAAACCAGAACAAAGTGTGATCTGGTTCAGTATACGGTCTGTGATTAAAGATTTCCCTGGGTACATTCAATGAATGCGTCCTTTTCCTGGAAGGAAGTTCAAAGTCCTGAGTTGCGCAGGTACATTTTAAAAAAAGAACTGTAAAAATCTGTGTATGCCTCCCCCAGTTATCAAAACAGTCTTTTTGTTTTGTTTTCATTTTGTTAATGACACTAATCTGTGTGTTTACTGGCTATTCACCAACCAGCAACCAGTCGGATAATAAATCAGAGGGAGATTAGCAAATTGTTTGCTCTTCTGAAGCAAACTTCAAGGTTTCCTGTGAGCTATCAGTGGTTTAACCACGTTGCTTATAACGAGAAAGAAAAGAAAGTGGAAAACTAAATTACAGTGAGAACTGGCTTGTACCTCTGAATACAACAAACTCCTGTGAAAAACAGCAGCTTCCTTCCAACCATGGACACTGCTAACAGCAAAGATCAGACCAAACTTTCTGAAAGCTAGAAATAAATGCCCTTGTGTTTGCAACTATGGCTAAGGCTTCATGAATGAATCCTCAGAGACATGATTTGATTGGCACTGGGAACAGTCTGGCACTGGCTGGAGACCAGAAGTGAAAGATCCTGTCAGACTTAAGAGGAAGCTCTTTCATGAGATTTAGAGATGCCAGAGGTGTGACCATTTCATATTATCAATATATTTCCGCATTGATCCATCATTTAAACTTTGATCAGACTCCTGTTTGCCAGTAGCATATTATAAACCTGTTCTGCTAAAACAATTTTTTGACTGCAAACTTCCAATCTCTTATAACTGCTCAGGGCTAATCAATTTGAGCTTAGTGTGAAGGTTAGAATTGTTTGCATCACCAGGTACAATGCCTTTTTTCAACTTTAAGACCAAATAAGAATAACTTAATCACAATATATATTTCTGTTAACTTCATGCCTCACTGATTGCACTAACAGACATTTTATTCAAAGTTGCCTCCAAAATAAAAAAAGTTTATTAAATATTTTCAAAATATTAAAATTCTGTAAATCTTTAAAACCATGAAGGTATCTATTTATCTTCTGAGTTTTGTATTTTGTACTTTATTGAATGTTTTGAAGTATACATAAATTCTGGAATAGCATCTTTTTTTTTTCATTTAAAAAATGTTTCTGTTAATTAGAAAAATATTGGTAATGGATGTCAAAGTTCTCAGAGAAACTGAGACATTCAATAAAGACTGATATGGGTATTGGCATGGGAAAAGTAAATAAATCTTCCAGTGAGACCAACAAGGTAGATAAACGCAGAAGAGGGGATCTTACGAGGTGGTATTTCAGACCGAAGTGTTGAATTATAGGAAATTTCTGAGTTAGCTTTGTGTGATTCAACTATGCAATCTGTCTACAGCTGCCACAATTGCAAAGTAAAACACCTCTACTCAAATCAGCCTCATAGTACTTGGTGCCTTCAACCTCACTGTACAGGCAGCTAGCCAGAGTGACATGCTCGGGGCCCAGCCCCGTGCCCAGGAGGACAAGGGAGCAAGGTGGGACAGCCAGTCATTTCTGGCTCACGGGTTTGTTTTCTGGGGTGGCAAAACTGTCAGCCCACAGAGGGGCTTGTAGGAAAATGAGCCATGACCCTTCAGCTCCGTGTGCTAATGAGAATGAGTTATTAAAAGGTTAAAAGTGTATTAACAGTAATTTCATTGTCTCTTTGTGTGTGATTGAGCTCTCTGTTTCCTGAAGTCTTGTTATTAAAAGAACTATTTCCTTAATAGATTGCATTAGGTTATGCAGCTAAGGTAAATTATGTTTTATATACACTTTAACAGCATGCTAAGACAAATGTTGTTCTACTTAAAGCAAGTGTTAGATTTGGTTAAAAACTCTGAATGTAAACAATTCTGTAGAAATACTTATTCATTAAGAGGTTTCCTGTGATTCTGAATGTGTCAAAATGCTAGTTTCAGCTTCCCTGGCAGTCTTCCAGACAAGTCCAACACCAAGCTAGCGACATGCACTTGGTGCTTAATATAGCATATGTATCTTAAGTACAAGAAATACTGATTCCCATCATGACTTTTTAAGGCAATTTGTTCATAGTGAATTAAAATATGAATTGCTTCACATCTTTTTTTAAACAACAAGTTTAAATGTAAATTTTGCAAGATTTAAATTTAAATTAAAAGCATCAGAGAGACTTCTTAACTGGAAATGAGAAAAGCATTATAAAAACTTGGGCCCTGATTTATTAATGCAACCATATACATGTCTTGGAAACTTCATTGCTGCATTATACTTCCATAAGCACTATAGTTTAAAAAACATACTGTTAGAGGAGGAGAGGGAGAATTCTGACAGAATCGGAGTAGAACCTGTTTTGTGGATGCCCTGTTATAGCTGGAGCACAGCGGAAGTTATCCTTCTGAAGTGTACCCTTGACAGAAGGAATAAATGCATTCTAGGATGATCCATGTGGACAATGGAAGACTTAATCAGCTGGAATTTGTACATTTCTTGCCAGTAAGATGATTTCAGCAGTCTGGAAAAGGTCATCTTTTTAAAAAAGATAATTGGTTTTGTGGGAGTCATCTTATTTGCAAGATAAGACTTACTGGCTCTCACCCGATTTGCTGCAGTAGAATAAGATACGTTATGAACCACTCAGGACACACACTGGATTTGAGCATATATTTGGGGTCAAATTATCTGCTGCTGTAAACAGGATATCTTAATTTTGATGTGAAATTGAGCAGTTACACCAGAAAAAGAATGTGGCTTTATGTTTGCTCAATTCTCCCTAGGAAATAATCTGAAAATAAACATTAGTTTATCCTAAACCCAAGTCAAATGAAGAAGGAACAGGTATAAAGTCTACATCTGGCAATTCTACTCTTCCTCATATTCCCTTGCCATGCGTGTTGTGTAGTTATTTCTCCTCTGATTTGGAAAATCATACTTTTGATTATACTAAGACAGAGACAGGCAGATGCATTTGACACATATAAATGACTTATTTAGAAAGAGCGCTTCTGAAGTAATTGCTTAAATGAAGTTTAAACCTAAGTGTCAGTATAACATTCACCACATATTTGTCTGATCTTTTCTCAGTGTGTCATCCAGTAAGTTCTTTCAAGGTCAATTTATTTCCATATTAGCTAAGATTCAATTTTTGCTGATGTTGACTGTAAAAGGAATTTTTTTTTATTGTTGTTTGTCTTCTGTGCGTTTTTTTGGTATTATTCTAGTGAACACTTTTACCCAACTTGGTCATTTTCAAGGCTGAAATTCCCAAGATGCTTCAGGAATAGGTAACTGTATCAGGCTTTATATCACTGCCATTATGAATAAGGAAACCCCAAACATGCTGTACACTTCTGAGGGTGAATATCACTTACCCACTCAAGTTAACACAAAATTCTCAGCCCTGTTCTGCCCTTTCAGATAATCAGAGTTCTCCATTTGCTTCAGAAGAACAACAGATTTTTAGTATGTCTGGGATCCCCTCACCACCTTCCACTGTGCACTGACCGCCAACATTTCAAGAAGATAAAGTGATCATTGCAGTCAGGTTGAGCTATCAGTATGCATTACTGAGGACCTCCTGAAAATAGCGGTATATAGGGTATTTGTAATCAATCAGGCATATGTTCTGACCACAGTGAGTAAATGTTAAAACCAGAAAAATTCTGTAGAATATTTTAGTTGAGAAGGCTCACCATTAATCCATAAGCCGTTGTTAATGTATGAGAAAACTAAATGAAAACTGGGTTTGACAGCTGTTTATTCAGAGAAATTAGAAATATGTATTTCCCATGGAATACTAATCCAAAACAATATGATTGGATTGCCAAAATAGATTATGTGTGATAGCATGTACCAAGACTTAAACCGTGGGCCATGAGGAGATCCTGAAGTTCTGGTAACAGAGGTGGAGTGAGATATTGGTTGGATTGCAACAACGTGTTAGTGTTTGAGAAAAACAGCAGAGACATCAAAGAAAGCAGCAAAGTGGACAGCCGAAAAAGAGCTTATAGTATGACCTGAAATGAATCTCAGAGTCTTTGAATAATATGCATTATAAAAAAGTGGAGTGGGGAGTAAACACTTTCCCTTCTTGTTTGATTTCTGTTGCATTCAGAGGAACCAGACCTTGATGTAACCTATTTTATTTACAGAGGATGTGTGCAAAGAAGTACCTGGCCTCATTATCAAGTTCTCCCGTACAGAAGGAACACAAAGAAACTCAATTTGATGAACAAGGATGGTGGAAAGGGGTAGCTATATGATATACATACAGAATAAAATTTTCACAAGGTGCAAAGAGAGTTAGTTTTAATGACCAGCAAGATGCTGGCTCCCAAGAACCTCAATCATTTTTGAAATAGGATGTGGGCACTTCTGAGAAATGACATCTCTGTGAGTCAGTTCTACTGAAAAGGCAATCACTTGCTAACCTCATATTTCTATATTTTTACTGCTAGTCCTATTCTCTTGTGTCATGGGATGTTCTAACAGTGGTCCCATGAGATAATTAAAATTAGTGAATATCATTGCATGGCTTCTTTTTCCTCCAAAAGAAGACTCTTGAAACGAAAGTTTTTACAAATGTCACAGGTGCCCTCTGGCTTCTGTGTAATAAAAGAATCAAGATTGGGTAGCAAGGATTTCAAAACAGGCTCTTTGTTATTTCCTTGTTCCAGCTAGGGCAATGTGGAGGGAATAAATGCATTTCAGGAAGCCTGCTAAGATTTCTGTAGACATAGGGACAGAACTTGGCTTTGAGATACAGTAAAGCAGTCCAGAAGCTTTTCCAGGTTCTTTATAGACTCTGTGTCAATGGAGAACAAGTACACATCCTCTTATGCTTTTTTCTTCTTAGGAGTCTCTTCTGACAGCTTTGAGGGACAACTGCACAGAGCATACCACAAACAGGGAATTCCTCTCCGAAAGTAAAATGTATGGCTAGAGGCTTATGGCAGTATTATAATGGCCTCTTTCCTCCCTGAGCAGTGAGAATTGGCTTGTAATTTAATATAATGTTTTTCACTTGTTACTTTGCTCATGAACTAGAGACATTTTTGTGAACTAAACAGAGCATAACTATAAAATGGAGAGTAACTATAAAATAGAGAAACACTTGTGCTTTATGTGCATTTCAGATGTGCTATGAATGCTTAATAGCAGAGTGAAAGGACTGAATTATGTGAATGTATTGGCACAAATCTTACAAAACAATGTTATATTAAAATTAATTATTCTATAACACTAATTTCCTATGAAAGTATGTTCTTATAACACATGAAAATATTTAATAATTTAGTTTTATAAGACCACAGTATTGATTGCCCCAGAATTAATACCACTGTTAAATTTGAAGAAGTTGCTGTACTACAGTCAAACTAGTCATTCAGGCACTTGCTTTGCACAAAGATGATGGAACAGCAAAGAAAATTTCAGGGTAGGAAAGCAGTAGATTTATTCCACTACAGTGACAGAAAATAGAAAATGGAAGAAGTTAAACTTCATCAAAGTCCCAGGAGTTGCTGTAAGAAAATCAAGAAAATCACTGGCTTTAGTAAAGTGGGCCAGGTTGGCACTGATTAGAAAATACTTTTCAAGAGGTAGAATCTCAGAGATAGGCTTCAGAAAATTTGAAAGAAACAGGGGAATAACACTCATTAAATTAAAAGCTGCTCAGTATTCTCTGTAGCCAATCAAACCAGTCAAGGAAAAGGATACCTGTATATTCTGGTCTTAAAGGATTTACAAGTTTTGAGAAGAAGAAAAGATAAGATTTAACCTTTGTACTTCCATGGCTGTTCACATGAAACAGTATTTCATTGGAAGTGTAATAATTTTGACAAAAGCTCTGCTCCTGTGAAAACAGCAGGCTCTGAATTCATTTAGGATAGTCAAATAAGGAAAATCTAAGTTAATAATCCAGAGCAGGGGCTTTAATTTAATTCTTTCACATCCTGGTGACTTGCATAGTTAGAAAGCTGTTGTCTGTTGCACAGTGAGTTTCTCAATATTTGCCGTTAGGTTACTTTCTGTCTGCCTCTCTGTCTGCCTATCTCATTATTTTCATATAGAAAACCAAATGCTAATTGGAGCATACATTTCAAATTAGAGTTCCTGTGGCCTAAATAAGTGGCAGAAACTGTTTGTTGGAAAGCCCTTAATTTGTCACACACATTTCAGGTGCTTCCTCCAAGAAAAGTTCTGAAATTACACAATATCAATTGTTTTTATTGTTTTTAATAGCACATCATATATATGCAAAAATTAAGGAAAAATATTGGCAATAAAATTTGCGTGACACACAATGACATTTTGGATAAGGCTGTACAGAGAAATAAAAAAGAAGCACTTTGCTTCTCATTAGTGCCTTACCGTGGATCTTGGTATCTCTCTGTAAGTCATTATAGCTACTATCTACTTATGTTTGCACAAAGTAGGTAATGTTCTAGCAATTCTATAATGACTTGCAATTTTCCAACCCCTAACTCTTCTACCTGTCTCATTTATCTCTTTTTTTCTCCAAAGCCCATCCTTTCCAAGATTCTGTAGGTGGAATCTGGGCCCAAAATTCACAAGCCCCTTTTCAAATTGGCACATTGTCTCCCACACTAATGTGATAAATCAGAAAAACATATATATAGTCCTCGACAGGAGTAGGAGTAATCTATGACATAATCTCCAAGAAGCGTGTGGTGGGCTGACCCTGGCTGGAGGCCAGGTGCCCACCAAAGCCACTCTGTCACTCCCCTCCTCAGCTGGGCAGGGGAGAAAAAATATAACAAAAGGCTCCTGGGTTGAGATAAGGACAGGAAGGGATCACTCACTGTTACCATCACAGTCAGAACAGACTTGGGAAAAAAACTAAATTAATTTATCACCAATAAAATCAGGGTTAGAAAGAACTAAACCTAAATTTTAAAACACCTTCCCCCATCCCTCCCTTCTTCCCAGGCTCAGCTTCACTCCCAGTTTCTCTACCTCCTTCCCACGATTGATGCAGGGGGACGGGGAATGGAGGTTGTGGTCAGTCTGGCACACGTTGTCTCAGCTGCTCCTTCCTCATCTGAAGGAGGGATCCTTACACTCTGCCCCTGCTCCAGTGTTGTGTCCCTCCCATGGGAGACAGTCCTCCATGAACTTCTCCAACATGAGTCCTTCCCATGGGCTGCAGTTCTTCATGCACTGCTCTGGTGTGGGTCCCTCCCATGGTCCCTCCAGTGTGGGGTGTAGTCCTTCAGGAGCAGCCTGCTCCAGGGGGGGGTCCCTTCCAGGGGGTCACAAGCCCTGCCAGCAAACCTGTTCCAGGCTGGGCTACTCTCTCCATGGGACCACAGGTGCTGCCAGGACCTTGCTTCAGCGTGGGCTGCCCACGGGGTCACAGCCTCCTTTGGACATCCCCCTGCTCTGTCGTGGGGCCCTCTCTGGGCTGCAGGTGGGTCTCTGCTCCCATGTGACCCTCCATGGCTGCAGGGGCACAGCCGGCCTCACCATGGTCTGCACCACGGGCTGCCGGGGAACCTCTGCTCTGGCGGCCGGAACACCTCCTGCCACTCCTTCTCCATTGACCTTGGGGTCTGCAGGGCTGTTCCTCTCACATCTTGTTTCCTCTGTCTCTGCTGCAAAATTTCTTCTCTTCTGTTTTTTTTTTTCTCCTTCTTAAATACATAATTCGAGATGCACTACCACAGTTGCTGATGGGCTCAGCCTCAGCCAGCAGTCGGTCTGTCTTGGAGCTGGCTGTCATTGGCTATCAGCCATAGAGGAGGCTTCTAGCAGCTTTTCACAGAAGCCAGCCCCCTACAAAAACCTTGCCATGAAATCCCAATATAAAGGTTCATAATTAAAACATTAATCTCTGTGTGAGGTGTCCATGTAATGGAGGAGTGCAACAGCGAGCAAGAGCAATTGATGCAGTGTGGAGGGATTCTAGTGGCATTATTTTAAAATTATGATGTGTACCTGTCATATTCAGGTAAAGAACTAGAGCATCACACTTTATAACTACCTGTATTCATGTTAAGACACTATAATTGTCAGTAACAAAAATGATAGTGATTGCTCTTAGGTTATCCAACAATTTTCTAATTGTTCTTAAAGTTTGTTGTTTATGGCATTTTCATGTATTTAGAGTAAATGCTTCCTCCAATACAGAAGTAACATAGAAACCCAAAAGGAATGCAATTCACAAAATATTTGTTATGCCGAGTCAAAGCACGGAAACCTTACATGGGAGGTAAAGTAGATTCACAAGCTTAAGTTTAAAATGTGATGCCTTCCCCCACTACATATGGGGATTATTTTAAAATCTGTTATTAAATCACATCTAGTTGGCATTGTTCACGTCATGCTGATACTTCCTTTGAAAGATGCTGGTATTATTGCCCAAAACGGTAATCTGTTGTTACTGAAGGAAAGAGAGTGCTCTTTGATCACGGAATAGAGAACAGGATTCTGTTGTGCTCCACAGAATTTTGGTCGGTCTCTGATGGTGACCTTCTCCGTAATGACGGTGTTGCAGACAGGTTCAGAACTGTCTTTGCGAGACGTTTCACATCACTTGCATCTCAGCATTTATTGGTTGATGTCCTACACTAGTAAAATCCTTTTTTTGAGCTCAGTAAGCATGTATCAACTTTTGTTAGTCATAACAATGTCTATAGCTCCAGCCTGTGATGCACAAGACAATGTACCTAGTACTTATCTTAGGATAAAAAGAATGACTGCTAGCAATGAAACTATTACTTGCTAGATAAACCATCAAAGCTGGCCATATGCATGATCTTAGCTCATTACAAGTTCTGAATAAAACGTGTTTGCTCATATCAGAAAAACAGTTCACTCACCAAAGGCATGGTACACTGTACATGCAGTAATATGATACAGCTGATTCAGCTAGACCAGCTCAGTTGGAACTTCCAACCACAGTAGATGGACCACGCTCAGGAAACTAAAATGTGGTGAATGTGTTTTATTATTATTATATGCAATGATCCAGTTATCAATAATGGCATTTAATCTGGCATTGTATTGCATTTGTTTTGCATTTACTACATTTAGAAATATATGAGCTTGTGCATAACCGATTATTTCTATGTAATAAAGAAAAGGCATTCCAATGTGGAAGGTTAGTTTTTATTTTAAATCTTATCAAAATATAAGTAGTAATTAATTCTTCAGTGTAAAGAAATGTAATGTTTTCATTTTAAACTTGATGATTTTGTTTATTATAGGCTTAATAAATTCAGTTACTGAAGTTTTCAGTAGTAGTTGTGGAGTACCTGCCAAAAGTTAAATAACAATTCAGATAACATTATAATCGCCTGTAATCTCTAGTTTTGAATTTCAAGTTTCTGGCAGATCTTATTAGCTTTTATAGGTTAAAATAAATATTAGAATTCAAAAAGGAAATACAGAAGATAAGGAAGTTAAAATAGAATAAATGGGATGAGAAAGGAGAATGGATGGGTGGGTTAACCCTAAGAACAATGAATGGGTGGGCTTGTCCCCATGGAAGTAGCAATGAATTTTTAAATTAAGAAAGTCAAAACATTCATGCTCTGAGTGCCAATTTTAGATCCAATGTACAAGAATCTGCATCCATTGACGTAAATAAAGTAAATTTCCATCAGATTTAAATGTGCTCCACTCTGCTAATCATCAGGATGAACCAAAGCAAGTTCTGCTGTAAAGTCAATATACCTAGAAACAGAGTTGAAGAACATCACTGGCATCATGTTACACTATTAACATCAATACATGTTTCCCTGTGTTTTGAAAAATGGCAGAGTTTGGGTTTATATTTTACATTAGCAAAAGGAATAGGTTCATTTGCTTCTGCGAAATGAGTGTAAGATCACAGTAAACAGGTTCAAGTAAGAACTCATCTATTCCATTGTCCGGATGGTCCTCTAGCCATCTATGCCAGATTCTTGTTTAATTTATTTGCTATTATAAACCGCTCAGCAGGAGATTCTGCAACATTCTCTTTCCATACTTCATCATCTTTACTATCAGAAAGTTTTCCCCAGCCCAGCATCAGCTGCACTTACTGTAACACAAGCCTATAACTCTTTGACTATCTAAAAAAAGAGTTTATTTCCTTTCTCTTTGTAGCTCTTTCTAACATGTCAAAATACTTACTATGTCTTTCTCTTTGGCTTTTTGTTTGGTAGACTGAATAACCTCATTTCCCTCTTTGAAGGTTATTTTTTTTCTAAACTTCTAAACTGTTTTGATGCTGTCTCAGCTGTTCAACACCTATTTTAAAAGTGGGGGTTAAAGTTGGCCTTTGTAGTACAGTTGAGTAAAGCCAGAGAATTACTTCATGTTTCATATGTGTTTTGCTTACACACACAGTGAGATGCTTTGTGTTTTTTCCGAATAGGAATCACTGTTGATTTATGTCTAATTTATGAACACATAGACATTTAGACACGTCTTAATTTATGAACCATGATCATCTTCACAGTCTCTTGCAGAACTTAGAGTCAGTTGTTCAGTTCCCTAGCCTAAAATATAATAACCTATATTCATGTCTATTGTATAATATATGTTTCAAATTAATCTGAATATGATTTGAATTGAAATACTTTCCAGGAGGGTGCTGCTAAGTAGTGATGACTGGATCTGAACAAAGCTGAGGTATACAGAAACATAGTTTAGGAAAGTGATGTTTAAAGATAATTACATTTCTCATGTCCTCCACAACCTCTGCTTCCCCACTTCATTAGAATATGATTGTTGCACTTCTGACACAATGAATGTCTTGACTGTAACCTTGCCCAGGAGCACAGGCTTCTACTTTGATAATGACCCTTGCCACCACTCCTTTAACGCCGTTTCTCAACCCACTGGTGTTCTGGTCCACCATGGGTTTCTACCTTGCTTTGAAGACTGCCACTGGAAAAAATGTCAGATATTAATCAAGATATATCAAGCGCCCCTGCAGAGTTCTCAAAGGTGTGTCCATCTAGTGACAGGCAATACTGATCTCCCTACTGAATACAGGGAGAATTTGATTACTTGAAGTTTTGTCCTCTGTAGGCTTTTCTTACACTTGTCTAAAAAGTTTTGGCTATGAGGTCTACATAGGATTATTGGTCTTCAAGTCCATAGGCTCCAAAACCAGGGGTATGAACTGGATTTGGACTCTGTCCCAATTACTATTTTACTAACTACTATAGCTCCTATATCTCTGTATGAATAATCTCTTCTCAAACCACAAATAATATTGTACATTCACTATTCATAATTATTTGGGGAACTGCTGGCACCATCAGTTTAGACAAGTAAATTGGCTGTGACTGATTGCAATGACTATTGTATATTCATAGCATATTATGTGATAATCAAATCCTTCTATATGTGTAGAGGAATGCCTCATTATTTCCTTTGGATTACCCCTAAAATATTGCAACTGTGCAGGTCTTTTACATGAATAATGAGAAAAGCTTCCAGTTCTGCTGTTCAGTGAACAAAGGGGTTCTTCATGGGGGCTCGTGATGACACTAGTGTAAAGCTCAGCAGGTTTCACAAAAATATTCAGAAATCCCATTATGCTACATTCATCCAGCTCTGCTCCCAGATGGATGTTGTGTTTGCAGTGCCATCCACAGAGCCACCATCTGTGCCAGCTGTTCTTCCACACGCAAACCTTATTTGTGATTACGGTTGTTTTTGCAGTGATGAGCCTGCATCAGGGCGTCCTATGCATGCACTGCAGTTACTGATAAGAAAAGCAGGAAGAGTTACAAATACAAGACACAGTGGAGAGGCAGATAATCCAAGTTAGCTTTTGGTATGCATTAGCAATGTAACCAATCTTCAGTGACAGACAATGATTTTGTCCTCAGGGAAGGTGTGTTAGGCACTACTTACAGAGAGTATTTCCCATTGCTGTAGGAATACTTTGGACTCAAATTTAGAAATCATAATCAGAGAATACCAGGTTCAGTTTGATAAAGAAACATTTTTGCTTTTGTTATGCTGCTGGTTTCTGGCACACTTAAAATTAATCTTGCAAGAAAATATTCTACTAATCAACTGATGGTGAAAATATGGATCTTACTTAAGACAAGTAATTCTTTAAGTCATCGTTATACCTCATCAGTGAATATGCCATTTAGATATCCAAGTAAAAATGACTTTAAAAAGAACTACAGAAATATTTAGCCACTACATATATTTTCACCTTTTCAAAAACAAGGTAGCATTCATACCTGAAGTGCTAATGACCAATTTGGGACCAGGCAGGAGTAAAATAAAATTATAATGTGTAATTTACCATAATGCTAACAGACACTTCAGGAAGTGATGACAATCTGCCAGAGATCATTTGGGAGTACATACAAATGCTAAAGTCTACCTACACTGTAGACTTAGCAGGCTATAGTAGTTGTAATTTTCAAGAACTCAAAGTAGTTTTATAATGCTGTCAACCCTAGTAATTACAGAAATTATCATGACATTTTTGCTTATTTTTAACAGACATTTGGAGAGCAATCATCAATACTGATATTTGAAGGAAAAGCAATAATTTGAAAAGCAAAAAGAATGTTAGGGAGTTTCAAGAGAAAACATCACATCGTCACTGCACAAACCCATGACACATCTTTCTGGTTGGGGATTGCTTGTAATCTTGATTCCCATCTCAAAAATAAAATAACAGAATTATAAAAGTGTAAAAGAAGAGTGATAAAGATGACCAGTTAAGCAATAGTTTGCACATAGTGAGGTATTTAAAAGATGGCTGTGTTTCAAAATGCAAAAAAAAAAGTGGTAGGGATTTCTGCAGTCCTTGGTGCCAGGAGGCAGGTGAACATGTAACAGGCAATGACTGCTCAACTCCTGACATCAACACATTCTCATAATGTGATTCTAAATGGCAAATATACATTTTTTCTTTCACAGAGTTAAACTGACCTTGATTGTCACAGAATATTGAGGATGCCAAGAGTCTGCATGGTTTCAAATGGGATTACATAAATATATTATTAAAAAAAAAAAAAGAAGAAGGAGAAGCAGAAGGGGAAGGAGAAGGGGAAGGGGTAGAGGAAAAGGAAAAGGGAAAAGGGAAAGGAAATGGAAAAGGAGAAAACCCCAAAATGCTAAGGCTGTTAAACACAAAGATCTACTCCTGCCCTAGCATATCACTAAACTACAATTTGTCCTGTTCTGATAGTCTTCTTCAGTCATCTGCTGTTCATCGCTGTAAGAGAGGTCAAAGACAGTTTAGATGTTAGCCACCATGTTGCTGTTCTCTTCTCCTCCCCAGACAGGATCTGTCAGCCCCAGAATGCTCCTTGACCCTGCTCTGCACAGTTATGTTGAACTTGTCCTTATTATTTCATAGGAAGCCTAAGCTTAGTCTTATCTCCTCTGATGGCAAGCAATAACTTTTCCTTCCAAAACAGACCTGAAGATATGTGACCTAAAAGGTGATTTTTAGAGGTGGATGGGGAAACCAGATTCACTGAAATCTGTGCTAAGAAATGCACAGACTACAGGATTATTTCTTAACAATTTGAAGATTTTATTAAGCCCGTGTCTGAGAATGTGCTTGGATGTATTTGATACAGCTGTGATATGACAATTTGGACAGTATGTAAAACGAAAACCTTAGTCAAGAATCCTGCACCGACTTTAGCGATTTCATTGAAAATGGCCTAGTGCTGTGTTTTGGTTTTAAAAAAGCCTGGAAAACATGTAGATACAATATTTTGTATCCTTTTCCTCAGGTTTCTTGGTTTGATTTAATATTGACTCAAATTCTTAAGCCTCTCTCCACAGACCTCCTGCACAGAAGACTTTATAAATACATACAAGAATTAAGCTGAGATTCTCACATGGTTATAAGGGCTTGTTAGAGTGTCGCAAATGAGGAACAAGACTTAGAGTCTGATTGTATAAAATAAGAAGATTTAAAATAAAAGTTTACCTTGAAATGTGGGACTATATTTCACACACCTAGTGCTGATATGCAGAGCATATACAGCACATCAGAAATATTTAGACCAAATGTTATGGAATTCCTAATTTGTTGACAAGCTGCTCTTGCCTTGCCTTGCCTTGCCTTTCCCTTGCCTTGCCTTGCCTTGCCTTGCCTTGCCTTGCCTTGCCTTTCCCTTGCCTTGCCTTGCCTTGCCTTGCCTTGCCTTTCCCTTGTCTTGCCTTGCCTTGCCTTGCCTTGCCTTTTCCTTGCCTTTTCCTTGCCTTGCCTTGCCTTGCCTTTCCCTTGTCTTGCCTTGCCTTGCCTTGCCTTGCCTTTTCCTTGCCTTTTCCTTGCCTTTCCTTGTCTTACTTTAAATTTTGAAGATAGAATAAAATTATTCTTTGGACAGGGAGAAATTTGCTAATGTTTTTAGAACAGCTGGTACTTGTCATCTACATATACATTAAACATAATTCATTATAAGACCATGTAACAGAAGTTTACATTTAAAAATGAGCAGTTGCTGGCAATTCTCAGAAAAATTTGACACATATTTAAAATCATAGTGAGACCTCATCCTCTAAATGCTTTTGATGACATGATCCTAAATGCTATCACTTGGCACACAACATTTAAGAGCAAAGGACTATTATTTCTTTTTGCACAAGGGATATTTCCTTAAGATCATTTTTTCTGCTTCGTTAAATGTTAATATTCATTTAGGAAAATTAATGTCTGAAATACACTGAAATCAAATTTTACCTCTGTCCCTGATATAAGGTCTCTAAATTCATCCTGGGGAGAGTGGTATAATTTCACCTGCAAAGTGAGGCTTTGTGCCATGGTAAATGTTTTTGTTGTTGTATCTTTGTCAGGGCACAAATGTAAAATGGAACAGTGGCAAATAAATTCAAGCTGGTTACCAATTCTGACTTGCAAAAGTTTGATGAAATAAGTGCTTTCCCGAATATTCTTGTCTATCCATGAACTATATATTTGTTTGGGTTTTTTTTTTTTTAAGAATCAGCTGCCTTTTGTTTTGCTTCAGTTGGTACCACTGTGAAAACACTGACATGAGTTTCTTGACTAAGAATTTCCAGGTCACCGGTCCCCTTCC
This sequence comes from Rhynochetos jubatus, assembly GCA_027574665.1. NCBI lineage: Eukaryota > Metazoa > Chordata > Aves > Eurypygiformes > Rhynochetidae > Rhynochetos > Rhynochetos jubatus. The sequence goes on from CM050650.1 coordinate 41,569,906, forward strand.
GTGGAGATACTGTGCAGCTACTCGAGGGTTGCCTGCCAATGTCAAACAGATAGACTCATAAAGGGGCTTTGGTGTTCAGTTTTATCCTGAACTAAATAGTAATTTATTATAACTTAAGCAAACACTAATATGGCAACCACTGGTAGAGCTGTATCTTGCCTAATATGTTAATGTAAGCATGGTTCCTGCCTACAGTAATGTATTAGCTGCTTGCTAGCAAAGGCAGCAGAGAAACCTCTTTCAAAACAGCTATTTAAGACCAGTTGTCACTTCCTATAAAACAGTGTCCAGTTCATTTAATGAATCCAGACATCCATCTATCAGTTTGTCTTTATGTAAGTCACAAATTGCTAAATCTAGAAGCAAGTGCTTTTTTTTATTTTGTTGTTCTTCATGAGTGCTGTGTGACGAGCTTGGGTACAGAAAGTCCTAAAGAGGAATATCTGAGCACTGAAAGTGGAATATACGTGGGTTGTTAATGGTACAGTCTTGATTAATTAGTTCATTCTCCCCAAAGACTTTTCTTTGGCAGTGCTCTGAAAGCTTTATCTAGGATTTTAGCCATTCTTGTATTCGTGCAATCATCTACTTCTGTAGTTATATGGCCTTCATCTCAGTTGGCATACACATGAATCCATTAACACTAGTAAAGACCCGAGTTTGGCAAAGAATGTAGGTATTTGCCTCAGTTCACTTTGGGTATGCAACTGACATTAGTGCACACATCATACTAGGGTCAGTTTAAATGTTATGATGACTAGGAAGAAAAACTAAAGATTTTAAGGCTCAAGTCATGCATGTAAACCACTTTTGCAGTTTATGTGTGCGCTAGCAAGCAGTTCAAACACACTGCTGAAATGGAGAGCTCAAAATCTGTGAGGTGCAGGATATGAATGCTTCCACTGGCACATAGTACTGTTATATTTCCTGACTGGATGCCACAAGCTTTTGAAATATGAAAACAAAGAACATCAAGAAGACATTTAGGACATTTACTGAATTTATTAACCTTTTTTAGAAATGGTTTTGAACAGAGAACAACCTAACCCCATGAGAAATGGATATTATCTTAATATTTAGATACAAAAATATTTCAAAATGAATTTTTGTATCCTCTCACTCAGTTGGGGAAATTTAGTTCAGAGTAACACGAGACAGTTTGCTAACCACAGATATCCTTAAGAACAGTCATAGAGTTGTATTGTAAGAGTACGGCATCTCCAAAATCTTGGTTGAATGTGTTGAAGGGTTGAAGGGTTTTTGAACATTATTATTTGGGACTAATTTGCTTATGTTTTATTTGAAATTTAAATATTTCCTTTATATTTAGCACCACAGATTTGGATGCTTACAGGATTATGATTTTATTTTTTTATATTGTGTGTTTCCATGTCTGTTTTTCAAAGACTATCAGTGCAGTTAAGAATGCACATGTAGAGTCTAGCTGGTTTTTTTCTTCATCATGATGTGTAGATTTTAACTCAAATATTATTGATGAATTAAGCTGTAAAACCTCTTAGAGAATCCATTCTGTTATTTTTATTAATTTTAATTATTTTTATATGCTAGTGTTAGATATAATTTTAGTGATAAAGGAAATATGTTCTGAAACAATTTAAAGATATACCTTGAAAAATCTCATTTTGATGCGTAAAAGCCAGTAAATGAGAAACTGCAAAATAAATTTGATAATATCAAAAGGCTTGTTTTCATATATTATACAAGTATGAAGAAAGCAGTACTTTATTAAAAAAAAATTAAAAATGTATGAAAAATAGCTAAAGGTGATAATTCTGTTTTGACTGACTTGCTATTTTCAATGTAGACGTTGCAATACACAAGATATAATACACAGGGTTCCGTAGGGAAGGAATAAGTTTTCCCTTATTCAGTTTACGTATGTGAGTCAGAAGGTCTTTCCTATTATAAAATGTATGACCTTTCATTCTTATTTCTTTTTTATAGGAAGAATTTTTCTGGGTAATAAAAATATTGAAATTAACACATGATCAAGATACATGCTGGAGGAAATCAGGAGTTCATAATGTAGATAACTACCATATTATCATTGTCCGGGACACATAGCAAATTTTATAGGACTGTTAACAATTAAGGAGGAAGTTATCTTTTATTTAAGAAATGCCTGTTTTCCAGAACCCTGAACGTACTTTTGGAAGTGATCCTGCTATGTATGAAGAATACAGAACAGATCCTAAATAAATAGAAGGAACCTTGAATTTACCTAGACATAACTCGAGTAGTAATGTTAAATTATATTTGTATGTCTTTATTGCTGGCAATATTTTATCCTCTGGTCTAACACCTTTTTGATCAGCTTTTCTCTTTCAAGTGATTGCCCAGCATCACAGAGAATATGTCCATGCTGCATATCAAGCTGGAGCCTTAATATTACCCATATCAAATACATTTCCTTTTTCAGTTCCTTTCAGTTATTGTTTTGGTGTTTCTCTACATTGCTTAAATTCTTCTCCAGCACAGGTTTCCTAGCACTACATGATGAAGTTTGGCTTGGTTTGCAGGTTTATTGGGTCAGGTGTATCTGACTCCAAAACATTTTTAACCTGGAGGTCCATACTGCAAATAGATGGAAAGCATAATAAATAAGGTAAGCTCAACACAGCAAATTGAGTTTGGTTTCTCTGGTGGAAAAGAGACATTCAGTTAAGGGCATGGGCAATACAAAAGAAAGGCAAAAGCACAGAGCTTTACATTGTTCTAATGGGATTTGTGTTTCATCTGCTTGCTTCTGCAGAGTTTTTGTGCTGTGTGCCTAACAACTGCTGCTAGTTCACAGCTATATCACATACCTCCACCTGAAAAAAGCCTTCAGCTGTGATGAAATGGATAAACAACCCACAATGTTAACAAGCGAGTCAACAGTGTACTGTCATGTCTCCTTTGGTAAAGTTAGTGAATAATCAGTTTCTTTGGATTATATTGTGGTGTTCTCTTAAGAACAATCCTATCTAAGGTGCAGATGTAGGCTGCTGCCTTTTTCTGACTCAGTCAGTCTCTTCTGCCACCACCAGGCAGGAATATCATAGAATCATATAATAACAGAATGGTTTGGGTTGGAAGGGACCTTAAAGATCACCTAGTTCCAAGCTCCCTGCCATGGGCAGGGACACCCTCCACTAGACCAGGTTGCTCAAAACCTATCCAGCCTGGCCTTGAAGACAGCCAGGGATGAGGCACCCACAGCTTCTCTGGGCAACCTGTTCCAGTGCCTCACCACCCTCTCCATGAAGAACTTTTTCCTGTTATCTAATTGAATTCTACCCTCCCAAGTTAAACCCATTACCCCTTGTCCTTTCACTACAGGTCCTTGTAAAAAGTCCCACTTCGGCCTTCTTGTACACCTCAATCAGGTACTATGGTGGGGGTATAGGTTGCTATAAGGTCTCCACGGAGCCTTCTCCAGGCTGAACAAGGCCTATTCTCTCAGCCTGTTCCCATAGGAGAGGTGGTCCAGCTCTCTGATCATCTTCATGGACTCACTCTAAGCACTCAATATCCTTCTTATGTTGAGGGTCCCACAGCTGGACGCAGTACTGCAGGTGGGGTGTCATGAGAACAGAGGGGGAGAATCACCTCCCTCGACCTGCTGGCCATGCTTCTCTGGATACAGCCCAGGATACAATTGACTTTCTGGGCTGCCAGTGCACACTGCCACCTCATGTCCAGCTTTTCATCCACCAGTACCCACAAGACCTTCTCCTCAGGGCTGCTCTCTATCCGATCTCCACCCAGCCTGTACTTGTGTATGGGATTGCCCTGACCCATATGCAGGACCTTGCACTTGGCACTTGGCCTTGTTGAATTTCTGTAAGAAATTTTTGAAATAAAGTGAATAGAACCCAAAAATGTTTTAAGAAAACATTTCGTCCAGCTGTTATCTTTGTGCAGGTGAAGAAAGAACTGCAGTTGATCTTGGTGACATGGCCACTGTGCTGATATTCTGACTCTAAATTGATTCACCATTGTGGTTTATGTCAACAAAAATAACACTTAACAGTGCTCCTGTGTTACTCTGTCAGCAGGGTATCAGAGTCTCGGGGTAGTAAGTACTTAGTATTTAGCATTTTTGTGTTTTGCAAAGGAGGACATATCACTGTGTGCCAGTACTTTTGAAACATTCTCATGAACACCTTCCTTTCCACCTAACTATGAATCTGTGGTTCAACAGCACAGGGACAAAAAAAAATCAATTTGGTGACTGTGGGAAGCCTTACAGCCTTCATCTACTCTACTCTGATCTCCACTGTAAGCTCTAAAACTTGGTCCTTGAGGGGCAATAAGGTAAATTTAATGTCTTACTCTGAGAGTGGCTGTGATAAATCATAGTGATGACAGCATAATGCAAAGAAACTATCTGTTTGCACTGCCTGGGCTATATATAAGGCCTGTCTGCACTCAGATTCTGTACTAATGAAAAAGTAGAATAAGAAAATGAGATATGGTTGAAATATAAATTAACTCTTCCTATGGATAAGGAGCTGCAGTAAGAAAGTGCAAATACAAGCACACTGACAGAGTGCAAGAGAATTGTTTCCATCGGTAAAGCATGTTACACTTTGGCTTTGCTCCATTCGGAAACAGCCTATTGTATTGGCTAAACTTTATTATCAAAGAAGGATGAGGAGGGAGACCTGGATGTAAATGATTATAGAAGTCTATGTAAACAAAGCTTTGTTGATACCAGATTTGGGTAAAAAGTCTGAAAAATTACTCACTCGTTTTGACTTTGATCTAAACAAGCACTTGTAATTGTTTCTTTTTTTTTCTTCTTTTTAAACTGTGTGGGAGGGTAATTTGCATTCAAATTCCAGTTCAGGACCATGTGAGAGGCAGGTTTCTCTCCTTTACAGAATTAAACATACAACGTACCTTTTCTTGCTGAACAAGTTGAGAGGTTCTAATAAGCAGATCTCCAGATTTCATTTAGGAGAAAGTTACATGTGCAAGAGAAAAAAAGAAAAATTAAACTATATATTCTCTCTACATAGCTACAACATTATTTTTTAATCCAGCAAATAGAAATCTCACATAAGAAAGAGTTGTTCTCTGCTGGGGTTATAGAACTTTGCCCCCTGTTTATTGCAGAGTAGTCAAACACAATGTGTAACTTTGCTGATATATATCATTATCTTTCAGGTATTGAGTATTTGCTATAAAATATTCTGGTGAGCCTTTGTTGAAGTGCTTTTCAGATAAAAATGTCAGCTGAGAACTGGAGGTAAATGGGGAAATTTTAGTTTTGCTTTAGTTCTGATAAGTTTAATGATTTTTTTTCCTGAATATAAAAATAGTAATTGAAAAGTAACTTGTATATTACCACTTTTATTGCAACACATGCCACTTAGAAATGTATGTATACTACATTAATTTGTATGGTTCTTTAAAAGACATTTTATTACCTAGCACGTTTTTTCCCAGGACTTGTAATCTGTGCAACACAAATGAAGAAATGTGAAAATGATTGTACCAACTGATGGTTAATTAAAACAATAAATGGTCTTTTTTTCCCCCAAGATAATTCACATTGAAATTAAAGTATGATGATATGTATTTCTGAGAGTTAAGATATATATAGAAGTTGTATTACTCAATGTTTTGCATAGAATAACAGTGGAAACTGTGTGAAAAATAAAATCGTAGGGACAAAATTTATTATATAGAGAGTGACATAAGATGCTCTATGATTTTTTTCTCAAGAAAATTTTCTCAAGAAAATTTTAAAAATCTGAAAGAAATTTCATCTTAAAAACATAATGAAGAAGCAGAAAAAAAAGTCTTTAACACTGAAAAACATAATGGCCACTTTCTTAGATCTACAAATGTTTGCATCTTGCAGGTATAAATAGCTAACTGTTGCCAAGAAAAAACTCATAATAAACAGGCAATTGCACGTAGAAAACCAGGATCTCAGGCTTTCCTAGAAAATAACAACCTGTTTAAAAAAAAAAAAAAAAAGAAAGTATAAACTCTGATGTCATTCAGAAACATCCTTTTGCTTTTGTTAGGAATAAATGAATATAATAGATATGCAAGCATTTTTCTCAACATGGGTTCTGAGTTGCAAATACTCTCCCAGGGGTTCCATGATGGAAGTATGGTACACTCTGAAACACCAAAATATTAGAGTTGAAGAAACAGGAGTCAGTTTATTATAAATTGCAGACTGGTCCTTATAATATTTGCTCCACAGAAGAGATATATGCAGCATTTTATTTTTCCATCATGCCGCTTCGCACACTGCACATAAATATCTAAATGAATGAGCATTAACAGAGCATTTGCTTGCCAAAGCTCCCCTGTTCCCCAGGTAAGTTTGCTTGTACCCTGCCCCTTATAGCATGAAGTGTTTCAAGTGAAGGCTATATGGAAAACCCTGTAGTTACTGCTGACTCTGAAGTATTTAAGCACTTTGGCAAACATTGTTTTCCCCTCACTAGATTCCCTGCTATCTGGGGATTTGGGGTTTGCCCAGACACCACACAAGGTGGGGTACTGAGCCCTCAAAGTACTGCTAGGGAAGAAAGACACTCCGGCTCATGGAGATACCTTAGGTGGTTTATTTCCTTACTGGTACAGATTATTGCCTTCTGAGGTAGGAAATGTTCTTGACACACAATTAGGAATAGCTCTGCTTAAACAAAAAACAGAGGTAGTAAAACCTGATAGCTGGCACACACAAGCCAATAGTCAGCTCTTTGCCAGGGTCACCCTGTTTGTCTTGATGTTGGGGGTTTGCTGGCGATAGGGGAAAGACAGACTGATGCTGAAGAACATTTTAATGATGAATTTTCAGCTGTCAGCATTTCACAGCCTCCCAGGTAGCTGCTAGGGCAAGCCAAGGAGTGTCAGGGTACTGAACTCACAGACTCACACAGTGTTAAGGGTTGAAAGGGACCTCTAGAGATCATCTTGTCCAATCTCCCTGCCAGAGCAGGATCACCTAGAGCAGATCACACAGGAACAAGTCCAGGTGGCTTTTGAAGATCTCCAGAGAAGGAGACTCCACCACCCCTCTGAGTAGCCTGTTCCAGTGCTCTGTCACCCTCACAGTGAAGAAGCATTTCCTCATATTCAGGTTGAACTTTCTCTTTTCCAGTTTATGACCAACCCCTGCCTCTCTCCTGGACAGTCACACATTGTTTTAGAAATGTACCTGGCATCCACCTATGCAAGAGAGATGGTTAAAGCTGTTTGTCAGGAAAAGATGGAGGATTCCTTAGAGGGCATGCTGGCAGACAGGCCTGCAGGCATGGCACTAGGGGGACCAGTCTCTGGCCCTGCTTCACCACAGGCATCATGGTAGGGTTCCTCCAAGGATCTCCACCGTTCTCTCTCTGAGCCTGTCATACAGGTAGCGGTTTTGTAGCTTTATCCATGACCAAGGGAGAGGGGAGCTCTCCCTGTCAGGCCCAGAGACTGGTGGCTGTGCAAAGGGCTGCCCTGCACTGTTCCTTCCTTCTGTCCCCTGGTGGGTGTCCCCCCTGCCCATGTTTGGCTGGGCGTCCCCAGGTTGGAGGTACACTCGCCTCTGCCACTGCTCGTATAGCAACAAAGCTAATTGCAGCCTGATGGGGTATTTGCTTGAGAACTGGAGGAACAAAGAGGAACAGGGTTTGCCTGCTAATTTAAGAAAAACCAACATGGTTCTTTATGTCTTCAGTTTGCCAATGTAGAAATAGAGTGGTTCTTCCTAAATTCAGAAAGTGGCCTTATGTCGTGGGTGATAACAAATACATATGGTATTATGGACTATGAGATGTATTATGTTTTTGCTTAGTCTTATTCTCACATAAACTGGAAGCCACATAAAGTGAAGCTATAGCACTGATATTTACTCATTTTTAAAATGTAGACACCTTCTATGATAGTTTATTGCAGTTTGTGCAGGAGACAGTGCTTGGGACTCCTCCCACTCAATGTGGAAACATATATAATTTGGCTTTTCAGTAGAAAAATATGAGTGATTATTCCTCACTGCAGGCAGACAACATATTAATGTTAAGCAAAGCATCCTGTCAGGGGAAGAAAATATTGGTTTTATAGGATTTACTGTTGAACTTCCATATAGTTAATAGTGTTACACTGTAGCTCTACAATATGGTACTGCTATTGATTGCAAGTGGCCATAAGTGTTGTAGTGAGTTTGCAAGGCCTCAGTTCTGAGGATTGTCATGTCTGCTCTGTCTGAACTTTTATTGACCTGCTACCAGCTTTACTTTAATCTGGTTTAGCTGTAACATTTTTCCTAATTTCCAGGTGTCTACAGCTAATTTGTTTTCCTTTGTTCTGCCTTTGTATGGTACCACCATGATTTGATAACTCTGCTGCAATAATATTATGTACAGAAAGACAGGGTGGTGAGATAATAGCCTTGCGAAGTGGCGGCACCAGGCACAGCTGAATGGTGAGAAGGCTATAAGCTGCTCAGCCATGGTTAGTCAAAGAAATGCAAATCTGGGGGTGGAAAAGGGAACAGAGAAATAGTACCCAGCATAGAAAAAAAGATACTGTATGAAATAAGCTTGGATATAAGATGGAGCTGCAGACCAATGACGAAACAGTGAGGTATGAAAGAATGTAAGATATCAAGTGAGGTGAAACCATCAGCACGAACTTGAGGTTCCTCCTGATGAAGGACTCCGATGCTGAGAGCTTGTCATAACGTCTCCAGATCAGGGAGAAGAAGAGCATAACCTCAGGAAATGGGGTAGAAACTAAGATGTGTGCATATACCATTGCTAATTCTATTCTTCTTTTTTTTCTGTAACAATTAAATGTCAACTGAAAACAGTTAGACTTTTTCAATTTTTGGTTATATGAGCAATGAAGTCTTGGTTTTATTTATGTAAGGTGCACTTCCTTAGAATCCCATAAATAATATTTGAGTGTAACTATAGGTAGTGACTTTAGGGGATTTCCCCTCCCTGTTCATTTCTCCTTCATATTTATTAAACATGGTCATAAATAAGGTCTGTGGTATTATTTGCCGTTCATCCTTAGTTTCCAGCATGACTGTCTGGTCTCTAATATTTCACTGTGATTGAAACTGATTATATTTAGCACTGGCTCCTCCACAGCCCAGCAATAGCTGCTAAATAATAAAAAGCACAAGAGTCATTTAACATTTACCCAGCATTAGCACTGACACCCCTAGGCACTATCAGTCCCTTTTGTGAGGTGCTACACAAATATGAGTGAACACTATCCCAGATCTGAGTTCACAGTTTCTGAATGGCATCATGCTTCACATGAAATAATCCTGTTTCACCAAATAAGTCAAGCTTGTTCTTGACTCCAAGTTATTATTGCAATAGTGTAGCTTCTGGGCCATAAGGACTGTGTTAGTCTGTCCTTCCCCACATCTTTTATTTCATCTGCTGCAATGACTGCCACCACCTGATCCAGGCTTGTAGCTATGACGTGGGCCACATCTTTGTTACTTGGATACAAATATCTTTTTTTTCCTTTTCCTAAATATAGCTGCAGCTACAAATGACCAACCATTAGTGCCCTGAATATTTAGCAATTGCAGTGTGATTAATTGGTGCAAAGAAATCAGCTATACTTTAGTTTTCAGACAGCATTGAATGTCTCTTGTACAGATCATGCTATATTTCCAGTCCCCAGAAGTGTACGTGTCTGCCTTTAAAAAGGAAAATAAATCGAAGAAAGTCATTGTATGCAGGATTAGAACCTATGATTCTACAAAAGAGTAATCCTTTGAACCGTCTGCTGTGATCCCTAACATTACAGGAGATTTGAAAGGGTCTATTGATTCTATGGCAGAACAATAGATGTCCTGTATTTAACTCCTTAATTGATTTTAATGATCCTTATGGACACCAGCCAAAGAGTTGGAACAAGCTGTAAGGTCAAACCAAAGTATTCCTTTTGTACATTTCCTAAATCAAATCTTCTTATGTTATAAATTAATTTGAAAAGGAAAATGATCAATTATAGCACTTCATAATTAGAGACACACATGCAGAAAAGCTAATGAGATGTATCTGAGATTTTCCATGCTCCATCGATACTTGTAGTAGAAGAAAACAAATGATCTGGTTTGTGCCATATTGCATACAGACTTTCCCTCAGTAGTAAAAGAAAATAAACTCAAATCTGTTACATGGGGGATTTGTTTTGGTCAGTGTATAATTAAATGTTTCACTTATGATACAGTTTTAGGAAAAAAAGAAACTTTATACTTCAAGCCAGTTCTAACATTTAAGAGTACAGAATATTAAAGGTTAACATTTTGCCTGATAATCAGCTCATTTGCAATATCTATCTGTGGCTAGGTACACTGAGACCAAGAAAAATGTGATCAGGTTCAAATGATCATACCTGCATTCCACTGTGGGATAAACATGTTGCTTTTTCAGTCAGGCTGCTTTACTTTCCTCTTCCCTTTTACTTCTCTCTTCCACACCCTGCTCTTTTCCTGTTTGCCTCCTCCATTCTCAACCCTGGTGTGAACTTCAGGGGAGAGTGAATTTGAAGGAGTCTGCATAACACACCGCCCCCCCACCCTGCCCCCGCTGTTGGGGACAAATTGTCACCCGGTGTCTGGAGGGGTGCAGGGCAGTGTGTGGAGCACCATGGAGGCCTCAGCAATCTTCTACTCATGATGGAGATCTCTGCTCATGCATGGACACACTCTTGGCTCAAGTACAATATCACATTAACGACCTGTGCTTCAAGCGGAGTTCAGAGACAATATTTCTGCTTTGCTTTTCTCTCTTCCTCCCCATTCCTCTGTCCCTTCCTATTAATTGTCCCTTTCCATTCCCTCCTTATCATGCTTTTATCAATAATTAAAATATTTATAGTGAAGTGCAAACACCAAAGTTGAGTCAACAGGAATCTTTATGCCAATAGGGCACATTACTCTCTCTCATGAGTCAGCATGGTTCAGGCACCCTTTACCACATGCAATGAGATTTTGCAAGCAGGTTGTATGCAGCATAGAGAAAGCACAGCAGTTATTTATTGTGTAACACATGCAATAGATGGCCAGGACCAACACAGTGCTAGGCTAAGCACAAATATGCTCCCCAGGCAGGACAAAACACTTCTGCAGGTAACTCTCAGTTAGGGATGGACCAGTGAGCCTTTGCTGCAGCCTGGAACAGGCTGAGCCTTGGTCTTGCTGAGTTACCCTCTACAGATCCCCTTTAACAATTTTTCCTTTTTTTAAAAATGTGGTTTTTTTAGTTCTTCATGTCAGAGGTCTTCAACCCTTGAGTTGCTAGCTGTTACAGCCCAGCAGCTGCAGCTGAGGGACTTCTTAGTTGCAGCTGGGCAGCTCTAGCTCCCGCACCTTCTCACACTCTGTCTACTTTCACAGTCAAACTGAGCTCAGGTCCCATGGCAGTGCTGCACTGACACCAGCCTTTGAGTCAGAACATCTGCACACTTGCGCCCAACACACACACCATGACTTGGTCGTCTTCTTATTTCATGTGTTTCCAAAAATTTGGAAGCCAAGTTTTTGGGATTGATCCTTCCCTACAGGATGTTCAGATTGGTTTTGCACATCCTGGAGGGAGGAGGCACCCCTAGGAGGAGGCATAGAGGGTCAGGGAAGTATATATATGTCTTACTGGTCCATACTGTGTCTTTGTGTCAGTCAGGAACCCTTCAAGGACACCCCTTCATAGCACATCTTCTGTGGTCTTTGGGACTGTATTGCTGCCTTTTCTGGGAATGAAGAACACAGCAACATATTCTGTTGCACAAGAACCTGCAAATTATTTCTGTGAGTTCCTGTTCCTGGTGACCCCATCCGTGACCTGTCGAATCCTGTGAGAAGAAATCTTGTCATAGCCACTTTAATTTATATGGCAAGACACAGGATAAAAATTTAAGCACCAGATCCCAAGCTGAGGTAACTCCATAGGTGCCACAACAATCTGTATCAGCCCAAAGCCCTAAATCTAATAAAGTGAGTTCTTTAAAAATGGTTTCTTAAAGTTAGGTGAAATGAATTTGCTGCATGATCTTGCTGACAAGAACAAAACTGGCTTGTTTTCTAGAAGGAAGCACTTGTACTTCAGCAACAAAACTTAACCTTCTGCTGCAGCTCATTTTTTGTTTTAATAATTTCAGAGCTATTCTTATTTTCATTTGCAACTGCTTATAGAAAGCTTTGAGACTGTACAAAAGTTAGCAAACTTTCATATTCTTATACTTCTCCAATCTGCTGCTGAAAACACCATAGTCCTGTGAGCTGACAACTGCTTGCAAAGGAGGTCCTGGTGTTGAGCAGGTTAGAAAGCCCATTTGTAGCAAACAAACATGGACTAGAATGCATACAACAGAAGTTTTTGTGAAATGGGGAAAACATGTAATCGTTACAGAAAAGTGCTAGCAGTAAAACCAAAACCCCAAGACACTGACACTTCATTTCTATTAGATGTCATAGATATAAGTATATTTTAGATTAGATAAATATTTTTAAGATCCTAAAATGTATGTAAGCAAGGACCAAGTAAAAAGTCTGGGTGACCAAGGTATGGCAATTAGCTAACGTAAAGCTGTGTAGTTCCAACTGAAAAAAAATCAGGACTCTGTAACTCAAAATAATTTTTAGAAATACCAATTAATTTAATGATGAAATTGTTATAAGTCACAGAGGTAGGATAAAGAGGCGGTTCATCTAGGCTCATAAAATTTAGATTTTATGTCAAAGGAAAATTGATGAACACTGTTAAGGGAGGCTACTTTGGTGGTCAGTGACGGCATTTTATTCATCGGCATTTGCTTCTTGCATTATTTTTTATTGCAGAAGTTATAGTTTAACATCTGTCTTTTCTATGAGAAGACACATTTATTATAATTTTTCCCTCATCATCATATTGAGATTTTCTTCTCTGCAAGAAAGTCTGAGATGTGGGATTTCCTTTGTGCTGCCCAGACTGGGCAAAGAGCAGTGCTGCTGTCAGGGACCCTGCCCACCCAGCCTGACTCCCGCTCCAAACTGCTGCACAAAGGTCTCATGGAAGATAAGGACCTGATTTGGCCAAAGCTGCTGGGAGCTCTGGGAAACTTTACTTTCTCTAAGCATGTGAAAGCAAAGGTTAGTGTTTAAATTGTGAAATTCATACAGATTTATGCAGATTATGGCACAGTGTGCAAGTCTTTCTTCCAGAGTGCAGTGTTTGTGCAGTTTTTGCACAGGAAAAAGGGAACCAGAATTTTTCATTACAGGACAAAGAGCAACAAATTTTGGTCTACTTTCATTCTTTAAAATAGACAAAGAATGTAATCTGAAATTGTCCAAAAGTTACACTAGAGACAGTGCTCTAATATGGACAAGTTAACACAAATACTTAAAGTCCTGATGAAATTAAGATGCACTTGTGCACTGAGTGTCACAGTGGGAAATACCTGAGAACCACAACTAAAGCCACGTGCCCTACTTGATTAGGTGCTACCTACTGTTCTCTGAAAGTACTGTAACCATGGCTGGGTATGATAATGAACATTAGCACTTTGATATTTATGCCACTGGAGTCTTGAGGTGAGGTAGAAGACTTCCTTAACAGCATGTAGAGCATATTGGGTTGATCTGGGAATGAGACAAAATTTATATTGAGACAAACCATTCAGGTGAGGTGAACTTTCAAAAATTCTGGAGTTTTGGGCATTTTTTTTCCTCATTATTTCTCCTGATTCTTAGAAATATTTTAATTTTACTTTAATTAGATATTTTCATAAGGAATGTCATATGTTTAAAAAAAAATCCATGACACTTATGAAGTAAAAGATAAAGGAAGAATTTTAAGAAATTATGCAAATCATTTTGATAGGTCAAAAAAGGTGTTCTTTCGAACAGTGTGATATCACAAATGTCAGAGATGGAGAATAAAAAGAAAGTTAAAAAAACAGGTAGAAAGTATAGAATGGGAACAGGAAAATGAGAAAGATATTCCTTGTTTCTAATCATATCTCAGACACAGGTTCTACTGCTAAATTATTAAAAAAAAAGAGTAATTAAGGTTGGAAGAGACCTATGGAAGTTGTCTGGTCCAACCCCTGCCCAAAGCATGGCCAAAGTAAAAGTTAGTCTGAGTTCATCATGTTTTCCAGTTGAGTTTGTGATTCCGGAAAAATGCTTTGACCAACACTGAAATTTTTGTTTCTAACAACTAATTGAAATGTTGTTTGCTGAAATATATACCTGCAGCCTCCCAGACTTTTAGGGTGCACATCCAATAAGTGTCTTTTTCCACTTTCTCTCTGTCTCTTGTCCCTTTTCCACATTTATCAAACCACACTCTCTCAGCCTCTTCCAAAGGGTAATTTGCTTCAAAAGCTTTAAGGGAGGACTGGGAAATGCCACAGGCAGTGTATGCAGATTGCATATCATACTCTTAATTGGGTGAGGTAAACCAGGCAGATGTCTTACATCTATTTTCCCCACCGTTCAACACTTCCCCGTGCGTCTTCGTTACCCACATTATTTCTTCAGTATAAATTCAGAAAAATATTATTTTGGGAAAGAATGTTACTGAAGAAAGCACATTCTAACAAAGAAAAAGGGGAGGCAAGAGACTACAGCAGAGCTTCTGTAGAGATTTGCTGGAGGTTAACACCAATTCTAACCCAAATACTCTGGCTGCCCCAGAGTCAAGTTTACATATCATTAGCTTTTGAATCATTACTTAACAGTTATCTTTAACCAAGTCTCTCCAACCAGAAAGAAGCAAAGAAGATTTTCAGGGAAAGTTTTCCAAACAGTAATTTAGTTCTTACCAGCTTGTTTTTAAAAACTCTTTCTCTTAAAAGGCCAGCAGCAAGGCAAGGGGACAAAATTAACAGCCTGATTAACAAGCTGAATGCAGTGCTTGTCTGGCATTGTATGCCATCTGAAACGAGCATACCCTACTTGCTAGATGAGACATGTGCTTCTAGGCCTCATATGTTTTTTAATGTGAAATGGATTAATTGTCCTGGGAAGTGTGGATGGACCCAGACCCCCCTGCCATATAGAAATCACATTGCCACGGGCCAGCAGTTTTCACCATTTGGAATAAATGTCCTCAAAGAGTACAGTTTAAAGGATAGCTGCCTACAACTATGCAAGGAACAGGGAAAACCATGAAATGTCTGAACCTGGAAATGTGAAGCTTGTAAAGTGAAATCTGGTCCAAGGTATCACCATCGTACAAACTCCTTGGAAGGGCAAGTAAGAACATGTAGGACTGTGATCAGGTATCAAGTTATTGGGTAGGTATTAAGTTGTGGGGAGGAGGGTGCAGAGTTATACAGAGGTTTACTGTTCTACTGCTGGAGATTCACTCATTTTTGTCAGGAATGTAAATAAGTCCTTTACAGTAAAAATTACCTCAGAACACATATAGATGGTTCAAAAGGGAGCTTTGAACCAGCAAAGTGCACACTGCTTGATTTTGATAAAGTAAAAAGACAGTGGTATGGTTAAGATTTCACCCGGTTGTCCTGAGTCCACAGTATGAAATGTTAGGTAACCCCTGGCACATAGAGTCCCAAGTTTGAACTTTCACTCCCTGTACAGCCCTACAAAGCCTTTATTTTTCTGCCACTGTACTCTCCACTTAATACTAGAACAGGCTAAAAAATTAACATCCTGAAGGGTTGAAGTACAGCTGCAGGTCTGGGGTTTTGGAGACATATAATGATCTTGATCTTCAGGGCATCTTTGCATCGAAACTTGGTAATTACATAACCACATGTATGTGTGCGTCCAGTGAAACCAGAAGCCATCCGTCAGCGTAATATGAAAACCTAGACAGGGCTCAAAATCTACCTATTATGAACAACAGTGGCTTTAGATTAAAAATAGTCACCTTTGAAGGAAACATATGGAATAGAATGGAATTATTCAAGCAGAGGAGGAGTATGCAAAAAGACTGGAGCTACCTCATTTCCTCAGGTACACACCCTGGGGGAGTCATACGGCTTTTGGCAACATTAACTGGCTTATGTTGTAAATTATTTGCAGCATTAAAGCCTTTAGGTTTTATGACTACTCATTAGTTGGGTTTATTTTTGTATTCGGTGAGGCCCACAGTGTGGTTATCATCTTGACTGTGATGTGTATGAGAGTTTCAGCACAAGGCATGAGTACAGCAGCCACTTACAGTCTGTTTCATGGCTGTATAATGTTAAGGACGCACCACAGATCAATTCGTTCCACAGCAATAGAAATGCAGATTTGAGTGATATGGCCAGGTTGTAGATGTCTCCCCTTCAGTTCCATCTGGTATGGACCACCTAATTATGGTAGAGAGTATTTCAACCTTGAAATATTCCCTCACCGATCTATTGCAACTGGTATCTACTCATTTCCTTCCCTGTGCTGAAGTCCAGCCTGGAAGCTCAGGTTCAGCTGCTGTAGGCATTCTGTTTCTAGTGACTACCTGGTCTTTTATCTATATATAAAAAGTGGGGGGAAAAAACTAGGAAAGTATGTAGGTACACAAGAATATTATTCCAGAGGTTAGTATTTAGAGAACTGGAATTTTAAATCAATTGCAATAACCATAATTGTAAACAAAAAGGTGCTTGTTTAAAAAAACAAAAACAGAACTCACCCATTGTTTGATCCCAAATTTGCGCTCATTAAAAGCGACTCGGCATTAGTCCTTATGCTCACTGATTTTGTAATATTTAACAAATGTGAAAGCAGCACATGCAATGTATCGTGTTCATATGCAGAACGAGACAAGTTTATAGTTTCAAGTTGCACTTTGAATCTTTGTTACAGCTGAGCCGTTATTTATTCTCCCTTATCAAATGTTAACTTCTGCTGAAACCTAAATTCTCTCTTCTGCTTGGAACAAAGCTGTGTACATAGTGAGTGGCAGACTCACAACGTTTTCTTTTTTGTGCTACCCGCATATTCATGCAGACACTGCTTTTGTTCCAAGCATCATTCAAGCGTTCAAGGAGAGTTCCTGGGAGCTGCGACCTCCTCCCTTGTATGCTACTTGGCATGCCATTTTCTCAGTGCCACCTAGACAGGTCTGTTCCAGCTGTAACGGCCTAATAAATGAAACAGAAATTTCAACAATTATGAAATAACCCTTCAGAGTATGTTAGTATTATTAATACCTAATATGTACAGTCCACTAGGACTTAACGAGATGGTAGAAAAGAAATACGAAAGGTTTCTAAGAAATGTATAAGAGAAAAATATTGTGAAATAGAAAATAGAATGTTTACCAGATGAGGGTAATTAAATTAAATTACTGAAAAAATGAATTAAGCATAACAATAAGATAGTAGAAATTGCTTTCTAGGGTAAAAAAATTACTTAATGATGGAACATATGCAGGTGATGTGATCTTTCTAGCCCATTAGGAATTTTACTTTGTATGTCACTTAAAGTACCACTAAGCAGTATTTTTGAAAAGTCGGAAAGAAAATTGATTATGATCTGAGGGATTTCAGAAAAGTAAATATATCACCAAAATTCAAACCCAGAAATTGATTACTTAATGTACTTTATGTACGACTCACAAGAAAAGGAGTAAATGTATATACACATATTGCACATCCACGCTTGTTTCATATTAAAAACCAGCCATAAACAGCAAATTGTGAAATTTTTTTAGACAGTATTGTGCAGTAAAGCACTATTTTATTGTTATCTGAAATATTAACTAAATAAACAAGACATTGCAGCTATAAAGTACTTGAAATAAATAGTCAAGTTATATAACAATATATTTTGGTTGTTCTCACTGTCAATTCATACTGCCTTAAAGAAGAAAAGATACATCTTCCTAAAGAAAACATATGAAAAAAGATAACAAAAGATGACTTATTGAGCTATAGTGATAAATACTTGTAATTTTAACATGTCCCTTATTGTTCAAATAAAAGGAGATTATAAATATTCAATAAAATTTATAAATACATTTAAATTGATATTTAGAAATATAAAAAGATAAGGACAGGACAGAACAGAAAAGGTTTGGGGAGTTTAGAAATACAGAGAAATGTTATGTCTTGATAAGCCTTGAAGAATATTATTGTATTATGGAACAAAACTTCAAAAAAGCTTTCAGTGAAAGGTGAAGTGAAAAGTAAGAAAACATATGAAAGTATTTGAAAATACGAGTGAGAATAAAGTGTAGGTTTCCATTCAGGGCACATTCTGCTCCAAATTGGATTGGAGAGATTTAATTTTGAGGTTCATGTGGGAAATCACTGAATGCGGTGAGTTCAGTAAACACATAGATTGTTGTTTTCTGTTCTGAACATAAGAGATAGAAACCCCAAACATGCTATTTCTATCTTTGGAGAGATACATCATAGAATACAATGCCTCGTGAGATTTTTGAGTTGAAGACTGAGGGCTACTTTTCAAATAATTTGCCTGAGTTATTATGTGTGTGATAATAATGAAATGAAATTTCAAGCTGGTCCAGAGGGACGTGGACAGGCTGGATGAGTGGGCCTGTGCCAACCTCATGAAGTTCAACAAGGCCAAGTGCAAGGTCCTGCACCTGGGTCCGAGCAATCCCAAATACCAGCAGAGGCTGGGTGAAGAATGGATTGAGGGCAGCCCAGAGGAGAAGGACTTGGGGGTTCCGGTGGATGAAAAGCTGGACATGAGCCAACTGTGAACTGCAGCCAAAAAAGTGAGTGAGAATATGTGAGAAAGAGAACGCTGCATACCCCAAGGTCAGTGGAGAAGGAGTGGCAGGAGGTGCTCCAGGCACCGGAGCAGAGATTCCCCGGCAGCCCGTGGTGCAGACCATGGTGAGGTTGGCTGTGCCCTTGCAGCCAGGGAGAGTCACAGTGGAGCAGAGATCCACCCACAGCCCAGGGAGGACTCCATGCCAGAGCAGGAGGATGCCCAAAGGAGGCTGTGACCCCTTGGAAAGCCAATGCTGGAGCAGGCTCCTGGCAGGACCTGTGGCCCAATGGAGAGAGGACCTCAGACTGGAACAGGTTTGCTGGTTGGGAACAGGATGAATCAAAGTAACTTTTTCTCGCCTGCCTGAGACTATGAAACTTGGCGCATTGCACTAGATCTACTACTTTATCAGCTCAATTTTTATGCAAGTACTTCCCAAGCAGTGTTTTATTGTATCTCCTAATATCATTTGGTGGTATTCCACTTGTGCTGCTATTCTTTCATGGAAGACTCCATTAAAAATCCTGTATTCTATTTCTGTGTTTGCCATTTTGGGTGAGACTGTACTGCAGTTCTTAGGGCCTCTTCATAAAAGTCCTTATCCAGACCTTTGTCCTTCATAGGGAATGATAATGAAGTGATTTCAAGGTTTTTATTGCCTTTCTGTTTCTGAGAAAATGTTGCAATTTCCAGTATAAACAGACTCAACATTCTTGCTTATTTGGATCACTGATGTTTCTGTGATAGGCAAAAGTATGTATTTGACAAGTTAAATGTAAAATTCAACAAATATCATTCAGAAAATATATATGTTACTGAATTGTCAACTCCTAAGGACACTATGCCTGTGCTGATGCCTCATCAACCTCTTAGAGGAACTTTATAACACAGATTTGCTCTCATAACTGGCATCATCATAATTATTGAAATAACTTAACTTGGGACTCACATAACAAATGTATGCAATCAAAGGTGCATCTTTGCAATAGGACACAGTGTACGTGCCAAGCCAAGAGGAAGAAACAATCAGTACACTTTCTAATGGCTTATTGTAAACTTAAAAGATGCTGCAAAACACCTGTGAGATGAAGCTGGGTATCCAGTGGGTACCAAAGTGATTATGATCCAAACAACTGCACTTTAAGCAGACGACAAGAACTACTCATCTGTAGCCCGAAAGTTTGAAACAAATGTTGTCTTTCATAAAATGTCAATAGCAAACTCTGAAATTTCAAGAAAGATCAAATTTCACCTCTAGTTTATTCCCAGCTCTGGCAACAATTTCTTGTTCAAAATTTAAGTAATTACATCTCTGGGTTCCTACTTCTACATATAAACAAATACAATACCCATTTTCCACCTTTTAAATTTTGCTTTGGAGTTGTGCAAGGCAAGTGCGAAATGTTTATTATAAGCTAAATAGATTGGTTATGGTCAAACGATGTATTGGTTACAACTTGACATTTCTAGTACTGTTACCTTTAGAAACAAGTACCTACTATTACATATATATTTTTAAAATGTTAACTTGTATGTAAAATATAAAATTTAGACAATAGAAATGAAATAGGAGATATATACAATTCCAGATGTTCAATATTAATAGAATATACTATGTTCACATGACATGATTTCTTTAAAAATAAGATTCATGCTTAGTGTCTGGAAACTTCACCCAAACTTACTAGAAGTTTTCAAAGTGTGATTTCAGTTATATTTTAGGTGATTTTTTAAATTGTATGATGACCAATAAAAAGTGCATCTCCTTGTTCTTGCCATCTTTCTACAGAAAATAAACACCTGCTAATAGAAAACATGTGTGCATCATCAATCTGTTATAGTTTCCTCTCTTGATTTTTACAGTTTGAAAACAGAGGTGAGTTTAAAACTAATGCTATCTGTGTGCTTATTTCAAAATGATAAATGAGTTCCAATGTATAGAGACGTTTGTTATAACAAGTTTATGATGCAGATGGATTAAAATGATGGTCTTTTTAACTGTGATTTTATTTACTTTCAAAAGCAGGATTTGAGCTTTTCTCTATTCTGTATCAGATAAAAATACTCACAGTTAATAAGTTTAACCATCTCATGTAGTTTGATGGAACTTCTGAAGCAAAAAATGGATGCAATATTTAATACTTTTAGATGGGAACTCAGTCATAGTAAAATATAACTTTTGCTATACTTTGTTAGTGAAAGACTACAAAAAATAAGCTACAGTGCTACCCCTCAACCCCAGTGTAAGTGATGGTACTTTCACACTTCCAGAGTGCTCTATATTGTGATATGTTAACTGTGAGAGTACTCCTGTAAAGGCAAAGAGTAACACTGCCAGTAGGGACACCAATTATCCCTGTTACTGAGCCCCATGGCAAATTAAACAAATAAACAATATTTCTATGGAATCATAGAACAGATCTTTTGCATGCATTTAATTTTATTTTTGGGTGCCAGCATCACTGCCATCATTGTGTTTCCAGTCCCTTCTGGCATTCACAAACCTCGGATATTGTAATTCAAATACAGAATGCTTCAGTACACAAAAAGGAGAAAAACTAAGGGGTTTTCCCTTTTTCATGTACCTCAAGTGCACATTTTGAACCTCAGAATCTAACTATCTCTGTAATTCACACTTCTTTGGACTGGAATGACTAAGAGAGTTTATACTATAACACTATAGGGTCATCTATATAGTTAGGGTAACTTAAGATAAAACAGTTACATATTTTCATAATTAAAATCAAAACTTTAATAAAAAGAATGGCATCGATCTGTAGTGCAATACTTCCTCGATTCTACCATGCTTATCAATGCCACATATACTGACAAAGGGCCTGATAGTCCAAGACACTAAGAATTTTGGTACCCAGCCATCCAAACCCTTCAGCTGGTGCTTAATTTTAAGCATGAATAGCTCTCTGTAAACCAGGTGTGGATTCAGCACTTACAGACTTGCTCTTCAGATGACTTTATCACATGTTCTTAAGAAAGATTTATGATTTTCCCTAACCCGCTCAAGACTCTTAACATAAGTGTTACTGACAAGAGCCCCATGTTGTATCTGATTCTTTGGGGGAGGTTGGTGTCCTACTGATTGCTAAGAAAACAGCACTCACCGGAAGAAATTGAATGGGTAAGAGCATCCCAGAGAGTAGAAACTTACATTTCGTACTTTCAGTGTCCCCTAACAGACAAGGCAAATGAAAGCAAAGAAAGGTCCAGCCCTCACTTCCTGGAGTCTGTGTAGCCATGGCTCTATACACAATAAATGCTGGGGCTTGCTTCCCCATTGATGCTGTTAGGGAGTTGCGACCTGCACCTTTGAAAGCTGATGTGCACAACTCGTGCCCCAAGTGACTGGAGACAAGAAAAGGCCACTTCACGGGCAAGTCCCTGGACCATCAGACCTCCACAGCTGTCTGCTGCTCCCTGTTTGCCCTGTGAGATTCAGTGTCAACCCCAAGACACAGTGCCACTCCAATTCTCCTATCTGAGAAACATCCCATGTCAGACATTTCCAGCAAGGCTTTCAAATAACCTCATGGGGCCATTTCTCACTGTTTTCCTCAGCTAGTGGAATGGGAGCACTTATTTTTTGTAAACACTGAGGTTTTAGGGTCCTTTATGTGACTCCGTCCTCTTTTCCCATAGCTCCTGACATCCATCTAAGAAGGACTTTCCTGACTTGCAATCTGTATGCAATGAAGTCATCTAGGACAGGTCATTGACTGAGCAGAGCTTCACAAAGGCTATCTCAGTAGTTAATCACTCTTAATTATCTTTAATTCCTCTGCATTGCTCATAGAAGAAGCTACTGAGGGAGACACGGCTTTTGTGACTGTCAGAAGAGGATGCTGTGAGTTGGGGCAGAGGGTGGGACAGGGTCCGCTGGGGAGAGACCTAGAGGGGTACCGTGGGCAGCAAAAAAGTTATCCAGGCAAAATGAGAAATTGGAACGGGTCTGTCGTTTCAATTTTATATGCTTTTAAAGATATTTGCCTATTCTATATTGCCAGCCCTAAGGACAGTGATTTAGATCAACGAGACGGTGGCACTTTCTGAGTACGTCAGTTAGTAAAAGTGTCAGTTTACACAAATACACACATATATCTGACATTTCAATGTAACACACACAGACAACCTTATGTAGTATGAAAATAAAGCCTTTTTAATATGTATTAGATACTCTGGGCAACATATGCCAAAAGAGAAAGCAATAATGGCTATGTATTACTTATGATCATTACTGGTGGATGACACTCTCTCTTTTTGTGTGTTTCATACAGTCACTATTTTGGCAAAATTCCTCTTTAGAAACAATAAGTCTCTTACACAAGGAAGGGGAAAGTGCACTTCCTATATAGGTAATTGCTTTATATAATTTGAAACTAGTTAAATATTTACTTTATTCTCGGAAAGCTGACTTCATTGTAAATTTGAAAAATTAAAGCCGCAACCAGTTATTCTGGTTGAAGTATTTTGTTTCCTGGTAAATAAAATTGAATTGTGCTAATAAAGTTGACACTGCGGTTTGCTAGTGAACGAGAATTATGTAGTCGACTATAACAGAACAGATAACTATTGTTTTTATGCTCTAAAAAAGGATATTTTTTTATCAGAAGCTAATAGTAGAGGAAACCACACTAAATTAGTTGATGAAATGTGTGGACAATCAAAATATAGAACCAGAAGTCTGTACCAGGCTGTTTTAGCCTGCTGAGATTTATTTACCTGTTTATGTTCATTATATGGAGATTTGTACAGCTACAGAGCTGAAGTGTCACGAAAAATCTGCCAGAGTTACAAGTGAGAGAAACGAAACTCAGAGCAAAAGTAAGAAACCACCACCTTCTTTTCACATTTTTAGGAGGGTTACACTACAACTGTATTAATAATTCATGTGGCCAGGACACATGGGCTGACACTGAGAGCATCTGGTACAAGACAGCCCATAACCGTGCTATGAAACCTTCTTTTCTTCCAGTAAATGGCACCCACCTCCACGTCCGTCCTTGGCCCAGGCTGACAGCCAGGCTGCTCCCGGGTGGACATGGGCACTGTTTGCTAGTCTGGGTCCGCAGCAGGCCAGGGACATGCCCACGGTTTGACAACACAGACTAATGAGTCTCCATGCCCAGGCAATGTTCTCTGGTCATGCTTTATTTATTAATGTAGGTATATCCAGAATTACTGGACAAAATACTCCTAAACCACCCATTTCCAAAGCCCCTAAGACTGAAAACAAGAGACATTAAATGTTTCATCATTTTTAATGCATCGTAACTTCTATAAACTTTTATAAAAATGACATGGTATTTATTCATTCAGCCTGAGACTGTTCTCAGTCAATTTTTGAAATGTTTTTCTTTTCTTGCATGCTCTGTGACAAATGTAAATCCTTAATGGGATATGGGAACTCTCATTCATGCTGGAACTCGTCAAGAAGCTTTTTCAATCAAGTGGTATTTATACCTACCCTGTAAATTATAACAAAACCTCACAGAATTTTGAGTAAAAGAAAGTTTTAATATTTGCCTTTAGCAAGCTACAGCTTATAAAGGAGTAATAATGTCCATGAAAGCTGAAACCTGCCTGACGACTTCATCTTGGTTTACAGGACTTTTATGTTGTTCATACAAGACAAACACAATTTTGGAAAGCCTTCTGTCTCAGCAGACAGGAATAAAGTGAGGTTTTTGCAATGCCTTGGAGGAAATCTTAACAACACAAAAGCATGAGGGAACACTTGAGGTAGCAATTTAAATGAGTCAAAATATTGCCTTAATTTATATCCTCTTCACAGCTTTTTTTCACTAAGTATGTTGTATCAGTTTATGTTTAGCTCAGTTTGACATAAACCATCACAAACACTTATGCTAATAGGTTAATTCAGGACAAGATGTCTTTTCTAACCTTCCTGCTGACTTCTGGGGCTGAGCACACCATGGCTTAATTGAAAACCAATACTGATTTAGCATTAGAGTATAATCAACAGCTCTTGTGAAAATACCTTATTTTTTATCAGCGGGATTTGTTTGAGTTTTTAAGAGAGTGAACTACTAGAAATACCTGAAACTCATTGTGCTTATCAATGTGCAACTTCTCCTGAGATTCAGGAACCCTGGTTTGCTGGAGGGAGGCAGATCTCAGTGTAAAAATTGCATGTTCTTGTGGGAGCAGGTCCGAACTGCTGAAGTGAGCAGTTTGTGCTGTATTTCGCTAGCCAAAGTTGATTGTTCTTTTTATGTCAAACCCACTGATTCTGGCAAAATCTTTGCACTTTGATGTTGTGCGTTATGGTTTCTTTATTCCCAGATACTTGGATTCTATACAGAGGTGAAAGTCTCCAATAGTCATAAAATTTGTCCTAACAGCAAGAAGCTGTTTACTCTACAGAACTCTGATATGGAGTTCAACTTGTTTGTATTCAACATGAGAAACTGTGTAACAGTCACAAAGCATCACAGCTTCATTCCATTTATAATATTTTCTTTAGAGTTCATTCATTACCTTCTACTGATGTTCAGTAAAGTTCCTTTTAGAATGAAAAACCACAACCCAGAAGCTATGTACCTTTCTTTTTAAAGCAATGTAAGATAATGACATTTGTCTCATAGTGCTGCAAAAAGCCTTAGCACTCCAGCCGCTTGTTGAATGACACTGTTGTGTTAGTCTGCCAGTTTCTGGACAAATCCATAGAAGATTCACCAGCTGTCCTCTTGCATCTGTCTTTGCATTTGTGTGTTGTCATAAAGGATGTGAAAGAAATGAGCCATTTAGCCTTCCATTCACTTAGAGAACGATGACTGGCAGGAGAGAGGTGTGCAAATTCACTGATCTCTGTTCCTGGCTTCCATTAATGCAAGGACTTTAAGAAATGACAAAATAGTAAGAAAACAAAAAAACCCAAAAAAACCCCAGAAAACAAAACAAAACAAAACAATAAAAAACCACACCCAAACAACAAACTTATATTGACAGCATCTTACTTTCAAGATAAAATTCTCTGAATTTTTCAGAGAAGGAAGGAAGCTTATGTTGCTGTAGTCATTCACGAGTTTCCAGAAACCCAGTGGTTGGAAGGCACATCAACTGAGTTTCTCTGCTGAACAGCAGGAGTTAGAGTAAGGGGGCACTGGCAGATGTGGGATTTCAAGAATTGGTCTCTCTAGTTCAGAAATGCTGGGTACAGACACAGGTCCTAGGAAACTCTAAGTTCCATGTTGAACAAACAGCCTTTCACTGCTTCTTTTTCACATTCTCCTTAGGCTGAAATTCTAGGAACCTGTAAAGAAGAGACTGCTATGTTTGAGCTGGCCTTTCCCTAAAGCTGATCATGTAGGTAGTACACTACCCACAGTCAGAATGAAGGAGACCCTCACTTCAACAGCAAAGCTACCCAGTTTGGTAACTAGTCTGCAATCCTCTAAGGTACCCGAATGGTTATTTTTCCAAATAGATTTCATGCAGGTTTGAAAAGTTGTAAAAAAGAGAGAACAGTCACTCTTTGTTCAATCATTTCTTGCTGCTGAAGCTGAAGAGAGGCTTCTCTGGCAGTTACATAACAAGATAGACATAAACTTTCAAATGTTGATATAACAGCTTCCTATGATTTGTAAGGGCTTTGTCTTTTCAGGGAAAGAGCAGAGCCAGCCTCTTGTGCTTCACCATACGAGTAGGTAACGGGGTACTCTGTGAACACCTTCATAAGTGAAGACTTGCACCCTCTCTAACATGCTGCAAAAGAATACATTTAACTGTGATAGCAACCTGAGGGGAAGGAGGTGGACTTTGGGGCAACAACCAACCAACCAACCAACTCCAGACTGCACTTCCCCAGAATCATTGGAATCAGTTTGTTCCTTCAAAAATACTCTTTTCTTTTAGGAGTATTTGATGATTGAAATTGAGCTTGCATAATCCTGCAGCTCCTGTCAGGATCATGCTGTGCTCTGTGCAGAGTAAGATACAGCCTCTGCCCTCAGGGGTTTGCCTGCTCTCTGAAGGTGAAGTGTGGTCATTTGGGATAGCAAAAAATTAAAAGGAATAGAAGATACAGTGAAAGATGATGTGAGCACTAGAGAGCTGTTCATGCATCAGCAAGATGTACAGTAAACAGGGTAATAGCTACTGATGCTTCACCTCTTTCATAGATCTGTAAAATAAGAAGAGAACATGATGGACACCTGTTTTGTCTTCCTTTTTCACAAATGTTATTTCTCTCTGCTCCTGCAGTGAAAGGAATTACTGTTTCTTGCTGTATCAATCACTGTTGCAGCTGTTAACCTGAAGACTTGGGTTAATTACTTTATTCAACCTTTCCTCAGAGACTTTCTGAGCAAATCTTTTTAGACTAAGTGTTTCAATTTAAGCACTTGACTCCAATATGAAGAAGGTTTAAAAACTCCTCCCAGGTGATGCCTAACATTGAAGGTATTTATTTCCCTAAGTTCTTGTAATACTGCTTGTGCCCAGTGGTTACCAGGAGTTCAGTGGTGTCAAGCACTCACATTGGTCTGAAGCTCTGCATAATTCAAAATTACATTGCACCTCTGCACAGTGAAAGTGACTTCTACAAAAAATATTTTTCATGGAGGGTCCACTGGAAAGTGAAACCCTTGTCTTAATTTTTAGTGAAGTATGTTGCCATTGTTAGAGTATGCAAGAGATGGACTATGAGGCAGAAACCTCTTTCAAGAAAATCCAGCATAGATGCTTCATGTCGCTACTTGGAGTACATGCTAAGATGGAGAATAAGGAACTTTCATTCCTTTTTGTTGAAAAGTTTCAATTTGCTTGCAGTATTTAAGGAGTCATTGAGCCAGAAGGCAAAATCTAGGGAGAGAGTAACACTGCAGTCTGATGGCCATGCCCCACAGGGAGTGCATAGGAAGTTCTTGCTCCAATATTTTTAACCTTAAATTACCAGAGGATAGGAATACATAAGAACTCTGCAAAGAGGGATGGAAATCCCATTCTTCCCCATCTCACAGAGCAGTCAAGGCTGTATGCAATCTCTCTCAATTCCCCGGGCCATAGATCTGAAAGTATGCTATTCAAAGCTGAAAACGTCGCCACTGAGGCTGGAGAAATGCTCTCATTCCTTAAGCAGCTAACAGTCTGGCATTAAGAGTCACATCTGACAAGTGTCTAGGCTTGAATATACTTTTCTAGTCATGTCTTCCGTATCTTGCTGGAGCTCTCCAATTATTTACTAGCTTTAAAGAGGAAGAGGCATGGGTACATACTCTTCTACTTTTAAAAGATGTACCTCCTTGCTTGGACCAGGCCATTGACATCTAGTTGTAATATCAGGAAAGGGTTCTTCCTCCACCTTACTGAAACACTTCTTAAATACATATTTTAAATAAATGGTGCTTAGGCACCATGGCAATAAGCCTGGATGAATGTTTAACATAAAGTGAAACTATTGATCATAAATAAAGAACAACATCTCTTGGATGGGTATCTATCAGCCTGAAGGTTAAGTGGAGATGAATTAATTATTTCCTGGGCTAGTCTTAGATTAGGACATATGTACTACATAGTTATTGTATAACAATTACAGGATAAACCTTCCTATAAACCAGTACAGTGTGTGCATAAACATGCTCTCTGTAGCTCTGCTGTCTTTGCAAAGATATCTGAAGACCATGAGAAAATTGCTCCCCCTTTGTGTTATTTTCACCAGATGAGAGCACAGGAGGCAAGTGAAGGGGTGCAGAGCTGGAGGAAACCAGCAGGATATTATCTGAGAACATGGTGAGGACCTGGAATTAATTTCCATCCTTGGTCTGAACCAGCCCAAATCTGTTGATAACTGTGTACAAGTTTTTCTCAGGCATTAAAAAAAAACCTAAACAAAAAACCCAAACACCAAAAAAACAACTGGGGAAGAGTTTGGGCAGTAGTAACTGTAGAGGAAAAAGATGAGCTTAGCACTAATATTATGGATGTTGGCTTTGCATTTATACCTGGTATTCATAGAATTTAAGGCCAGTGAAAGCTATCAAATATGTATTTTGGGCTTTTTGCCTTATGTGCACTACTAGAATTTTCCCAATAATTCTTGCTTCAAACCTGCAGCTACGTAGAAGAAAGGACACTGCCTGACTGCCATGGTAAGTGCACTACTTTGCTATTTCCAAAGCAGAGTCTTAGCACGTGATATCTTAGTCCAGGTGAAAGGACTGCCAAGTCTCTTGCAAGTCTCTTGCTGGTTTGTGCTCTATATTATCATATTTTATGTCACAATAATTTTCTGATGCAGCCATCAGCAACATCTCAGGGGAGAATGAACATACCTCCTTTCCTTTCAAAGTCACCTGTTTTCAGATTGCTAGGTGTTCCCTCACCTGCCCTGCAGATGAGCAGGCAGCCTTCCTAAATACAGGCTCACACCATGCTGGCAGCTTTCTCACAGCAAGATGGAAACCAGCATCTGAAAGGCAGCAGCTGTAGGCTATCCTCATAGGTGCACAGATTTGCTCCAGCAATGTCATCCCTCACTGTGCAGAAGCCTGCTTTAGCCTCTGCTTCCAAATGGTTTTAAGCTGTTGCCACATGTCAAGCACATAAGAGCTAACGAGTTGTTATAAGCACCACATGCTCAACCTATTCAGCTCTGACAGCTAAGGCAATAAATGCTATGCTTTGGAAGGAAGACTGTTGCTGCCTCCTGGTCCTTGCAGCCCTCGTTATCCAAAATATGACTACGTTAGAAGTATTCTATATGTGATTACCACAACAGGGTGTTCACAAACTCTTTTTTTTAAAAGGTCTACTTACTTTTTTTATATTACAGGTCTGTGAAGATGAGGTGATGTTTAGACTCTTCGGACAGGAATTTGTCATACAAATTCAAATAACCTCTTAAAGATTCAGAAATAAGTTTCTCCATTCTTTCTATGGCTTGGTGGTATCCTGCAAAAAGGAATGCTCATGTTTTCCAGTGAATATTAATCCCCAAAGAGTAAGGATGACCAGGATAACTACTTCATAACAAACCCTTATACATCACTAAGCTCTCAATAGAAAATACATTTGAAGGAATTTATGAAGCTTCATTTAATAGCAAGAATTCTTTGGAAGGCAGCTATTTAATAGGCAGAAGATGTATCAACAGGTTTTTTGTAGGTGTAAGGAAAACCTTCTCATATATATTTTTTCTTATATGTTGTAAACCATAAAATTCTATAATGTTTCATACAGTGTGACTATTTTTCCAAACCAAAGCTTATGACTTTGGTTAACAGTGGTATCTTAAACACCAAATGTGTCTGTCAACAATGAGAACTTTATTCTGCTGAAAGGTCATATCAGTCTCTTATTTTGTTAAAACCACTTCTCTTTCCTCAGCAAAGACAGCTTTTACTTGAATCAGAGTGAGATGCTCTGATTTTTCTGTAGGGGGAATGAATTTTTTTGTGTGTATATTTGTTGAAGCTTATTCAAATCAGCGTCACTTTGATTTAATTTTGGGTTAGCTATATCCTAGGGATACTGCAAGGTCACCAAAAGGGGAACATTCAGGCATAAAAGTGCTTGAAATATGTCTTTTTTTCAGTGTTCATACTCTGTGCAGCAGACTTCACAATTAACAGATTTATTTTTTCCACTTTCCCTTAATACACAATGCCTGATATTCAGTACAAATATCAGTGCAAGCCAGATCTATCTACACGAGTTTCATTTTAACTTTAAATTCCATATTCACTTAGATGTCCCACATTTGATTTTTCCAAGGATAAAATGTAATTTTTTGTACCTAAATGAAGTTTGATGTTTCCAAGATTTAAGGTCTTAAGGAAAAAAAAAAAAAAAAAAGTATAACAGACTCAGATAAGAATGGAGGTTTGAACTCCAGGATAAAGACACAAGGACATTTCTAATATGGATATTGAGACCCAGTGAGTCAATATCTTAGGGATTGAAAGAGGTGATTTGAGCCACCAGAGACATGAAATACGCTGTATTTTTCAGCCTTTGCTTATTTGGATCTGACTGAAAAATAAAATGAGTTACATAAAATGTATTATTGAATAACAAATGGAGCATTTAAGCTTCCTCTAAAGATAATCTGAGATTTTGTCTTTGAACCCACATTTCTCAACATGCCTGTACTTCTATCACTAACATATTCTTGCAAATAAGCAAGACTACACATGAGTTTTCATTCTCAATCATGAAAAATCAATGCCTATTATTTCTCTAGATTCCTTGAAGATACTTTCAAAAGTTGCTGCTTCAGTCAACTCTTCAGATCTCACATGAATTTTTGTATCAGTTCACCAGGTTCTTCTGTTACTCACTAATATTTGATTTGAAATTTAAATTTCAGCCTAAATAAGACCAAAATATGCAGGAATAACTAGTACAAGTGACCAGTTTTCTGCAGAGCTAACTCTTTTCTTGTGAGCAGAATAGTTCCGGCAGAAAGGAAATTTAAATAACAGTGTGTTTCCATATTGGTGGAACAATGTAAGAAATTTAATTCTAGACACCAGCACTAGGTGGCTAGTCAGGGAGGACGGTTTTTCTAGTAAGTTAATGCAGCGACAGGTTACTCTACAGCAGCCTTGCATAGGGACTTGGAATCATCTTGCTCTTCCGTATATGGAATGAAAGCTGTTTAAACCAATGATGAGATGCACCTAGTTGGAAGGTCTGACTCTTGTCACATTAGATGTGGGAAAAACCGACATCTTCATAGCCAGGCTGGGGGCTGGAGGACAGCAGGTGTCCCAAAAAGAGACTGCAGTTGGCAGTCTTGTCCACTTTATCCTGCAATACAAAGCTGCAAAATATGAAACCCTCCTTTCCAAGAAACGGGCCAAAGACTCTGGGAAGCAGCTACTTCAAATGGACATGAGGAGATAGAGGTGAAGAGAAAAGAACAAAAAAGGACATGGGTAAATATTAACCTGTGCCCTAAAATTTATGCTCTTGATATCCTCACTTTCTTAATTAATGTTACTTAAAATTATTTTAATGCGTTCTTTAATGAAAATCACTTCCAACAGAATCTTACAGCATATTTGGGTAGAATAAATCTACACCCATTAGTTCTCCTTCTTTATTCCCTAGGAAATAGCCTCTCCTTTGGTATTTTGAAGTGATTCCCAAGTAACATATTAGGAACCTGTAAGAAACTCCATTAAAATGGAAATGAAAAAATAGTCCTTTTATGTGCTGAAGGTCATACATCTCCATTTAGAAATCAGATGATAAGAAACTGGGAGTTTTGTCCTGATTTTATTCTCAGTAACCTGTGTAAAAATGCACATAAGTTGATGGAGCTGTTCTGCATTCAAGTTTATGTAATAAAACAGAATTCAGATTCTAGCACAGGCTGCTCACTCAGAGTGATACCCAGTAGGACTGAAGGACTGGAAGGTGGCAAGAGGGTAAGAAGAGGAGACATACAAAACACAATACATTGCAAAGTAAACAAGAGATACATTTTTCCTCAATAAATAATATTTTAAAAAAAAATCTGTTGAGGTGATTTCTGGGAAAAAAGTGGGTGCCAAAGGACCTGAGCTATATATTGCACTCAGACAAGGGTGTGAAGAGTGCAGAGAAAGGGGAAGAAGAATTAGGACATCAGTATGCCCTCACCACAGACACTCTCCCATGAAAGGGCTATAGACATAGTGAGTATCTCTGTGCCTAAGCACATGCCCGACTGTCTTTGTGAGGATAGAAGTATATTGTCCCTGGTCCCTATTTCATGATAGGAACCCTGACCCTGGCACCTCATGTCATGACAGCAGTCATCTCCTCATGCCAGCTGTTCCTGGGACCACCTCAGGGCTCACTGCCAGGATTGTTGAGGTGACTTTAGTATGATATCATGACTCTTGTGATATCCAACATTTTCCTTTTAGACACAAATCCTGGGCCCATGCAAATTTTAGCTTTCATCTACGAGGAAAATTTCCTTGTAGTAGCAGAGAAAAGCTTAAAAATGTAACCTGAGTGAACCTTGCAGGTTTAAAACCAAGGTGATAGAATAATATTACATGGGGGGGGGGGGGGGGGGGAAGACAAACATTTCTGGGTGTTGGATTCATTATTTAGCTTGGGTGTACACGTCTGTTCAGTTGCTTTTTTTTTTTTTAAATAAAAGAGGATTTGCTTTGGAGACTATAACTTCGTAACAATACAATATAATACATATCACATGTACTTTTTGTATGAATATCCAAAACATTTAAAAATAAAAACTTTTCTCATAATGGTTTTCTAAAGGAAGGACTGCAACTGTGCTGTTGCATAAGCAGCTCTGTATTCAGAACTGGCCAGCAAAGCAGAGAACAAAGTCCCGTTGTGCAATGGTCTCCAATGACCTCATGAGTGACATGCAGTAATTATCTTGTTTAAAAAAAACAACTCACAGAGTCTCCTCTCAAAAGAAGTTATCAAGTAAGTTAGCATGAAGAACTTCATGGTTTATGTGAAGTGGTAGAGATTGCTGTTAGAGACTATGCCAATAAGACTAATAAAATATTCACCTCAGCAGGAGAAAAACTGATTCAGTTTATTCAAAGAGCAGGAAAAATCTTCCTAGAATTCTGGATTGCTGTTAGTGAGTTGATTTAAGCTTTTGTATGTTAAAAAAGTGCTGCCTTAAAAAGCCTCATGAGGTCATTCACACACACAGACTCTGGATCTCTGGTCCTCCACAACTTGGAGTGGTTAAATAACTGGCCTTTTGTTTTCTACCTTCTGGTAAACATTTATAACCTTGTCTCCTGTACACATTTCTAACCTGAACTATGTATTCACTAGTTATTGCAGCAAGTGTCAACTTCCTCAAACACTTACATGGCTGTGAGGAATTTTCTGTTCTTGTAGGAAAGCCAGCTGTCGAGGACAATATCCAAAGGAATTTTTATATACCAGCTGCACAACATTCATTTTTCTTGTGTCCTCCCCCTAAAAAATTCAGGGGATGTGATACCTGCCAAGACTTAAGCAGGCAATAAGGGATCATTCCCTTGCCATGCCTGCTTTAAATACTGTGCTGACATTTCCCTAAATAAATGAGTAAGACTCTATGTGTCAAAGTTCATTTTCATTTCAATCAATACTGGTGTGAAATGCGAGAGCAAAATTTTTTTTTTTTAGTTCCAAAGTTTATTTTGGATATGGACTGTAAAAAGAACAAGGCTCTATATCTTTACGATAAGCTCAGATTGAGGAATCATTCATTCTTTCTGCAGAAAAAGGACACTGATTATGAAATCAATGCCATCTTATACAACCCGGTCAAAATCACTGCCTTAGTAAAGGATTCTTTGTTGTTTGTAAAAAGTGGGTTTTATTACCCAACACTCAGAGCTAGAAATCTGTTCCTCACTAAAAATGTCAGTCCCAAATCCTAACATTTTCTCTGGAAGAAAGCAGGCTGGATGCTGAACCTTCTTAAACTTTGAATCTACGGACATCAAGGTCAGAGCCTGTAGGGAGACAAAAGGTAGCATAGAGACAAAAGTCACTGTCAGGGACAGCTCTGCAGGGAGTTACTATTTCCTCAACATTTATTGCAGTTTAGCAGTGCAGGTGCTGGTGAGATTGGACCGTGTATCAGTGAGAGAGTTAAATTCAGGTGCAATTTCAATATCTTGCCATTGCGGCTTTGGTCTGGAGGAAACGATACCCTGCCGTACTGTCAGGCACCCGCTTGCACTCGCTCAGGGTGGAAGTCTCTGATTCTGAGGCAACCTGAATATAACATTTCACACAGGAATGTGCTGCTGTTCTTATCGTCTTCCTTGCTGGGTGTGCTTAGCTTCAGTCTAGCCTCAGTCTCTAGTGAAATACCACAGCTTACCAGGGCTCAGTGTGTGTTTAAAAGAGAAGACAGACCATTTTTTGAATAGGCAATTGTGCTTTTCTGTAATACAAGCTAATAGAAGAAGCACTCTGTTAAGAAAAAAAAAAAAAAAAAAAAAGCTTTATAAGACAGGGAGGCAATTATTGGCAGATTTTTAAGAGTTCAGGATTTCCAAAATATATGCATACTAAATAATAATCCGCCCTCCTTTCGGTTGCCTTGGCTACTTTGAAGGTCCTCCCAAACGAGAGGATCTGGGGGAGGACAGATCTGCAGCACCTTGTAGCTGGATCATAAAAAGTTTGCAGACTGCAAGCTGTGAATCTTATCATTAGACAACTGATCAGAGGAGCCACTTCTTGAATTTTAGACAAGTCACCATTTCATTTTTTGGCCCATTTTTCTTCAATTTATTATCAGCATTTCTTGCTAACTTACTAATAATCGCTAGTGTGTGTATATGCGTGTGCGTGTTTGTGTCTCAAAGATGCATACTTGCTCTACATATGTACACAAATTCTCATTTTGTCATCATCTCAGAGTATTATCATATTTGGCTCTAATTTTATCTTGAGCCTTAATATGCCCATTTCAGA
The DNA here is from genome assembly GCA_027574665.1 of Rhynochetos jubatus. Taxonomy (NCBI): domain Eukaryota; kingdom Metazoa; phylum Chordata; class Aves; order Eurypygiformes; family Rhynochetidae; genus Rhynochetos; species Rhynochetos jubatus. The sequence continues at coordinate 41,605,016 of CM050650.1, forward strand.
GCAGAATTTCAAGCCTTTGTGAGAAGGACACCTAGGATTCATGTAATCTGTTGGCCAAAAGTTTTGATATCAGAATGAATAAAGCTGTCCCCAAACCACTACAATCACTCTTGTACGTTCCATTAGCATTTCGTCCAAGGTGCAGATACTCTGGTTTACCATTTAGCTCTTTCCAGGGACATTCAAATTCAAAAATAATTAGACATAAGCTTTGCAAACCTTCTTTTAACTTTAACTTTTGCTTAAGTGATAAGGCATAACAGGACAGCTCCATTTTGAATATAACAGCCAACCTTAACACAACACTCTCTGGCTAACCTTTCCTTACTGACATTTAAGACATGGCCCTCTCTCATCCAGTACCTCCGGCAGGTCTCTGCAGTTTGCAGCCACCAGGAAAATGTTCTGAAAGTTGAGCTGAGCCTTTCCTGTCTTTTTAATGTCCTAGTTTCTCTGTCAAGGTCTGCTCCTGATCACAGACTCAACTGTTATAAACAAGTTCTCCTAGCTAGAAATGCTCTGTTGCATGTATTTTTGTAGGCAGGAAAAGTGTTTGGCTCTGGCTGTGCTTCTCTGTGGACTTCAGTGCAGTGTGAAACACTCTGAGGAACCCCCAAGAGAGGCATGACCCGTTCAAGCATTTGGAAACAACCTGAAGTTTGATAGCAAGAGCTTAGCTTGGAAATCAGAAGTCAGTCCTAGGCCTATTCTTCAGGTCTTCACTGTTTTTTTTATCCCAGTGTGTTGCACTTACAATACATCCAGTCGGTAGCTGGATGATGGATGACAACAATGAGGGGCCATGGGAGCAGGGAGACTATCATATTGTGAGGTAATCAACTTATTTATATTCAGTAAGTGACATATTACTTTCAAAATATAGTTCTTTCTAATATAAACAATAGGTCAGATATGAATCAGGATAAAGCATAAAAAGCATCATCTTGTACCAAAAAGCTTTGTATTTAATTTGAAACCTCTATTAGAAAAGTTTACTTTGGAAAGCACATTCAGGAAGCATGAAGAATGGTGATTCCTGAGGTGACTCTTGGTGTCTGTTGACTTGCCTTTAACTGACTGAACCTCAGTGCTATAGAATCACAGAATGGTTTGATTTGGAAGGGACCTTAAAGATAATCTCGTTCCAATCCCCCTGCCATGGGCAGGGACACCCTCCACTAGACCAGGTTGCTCAAAGCTTCATCCAGCCTGGCCTTGAACACTTCCAGGGATGGGGCAGCCACAACTTCTCTGGGCATGTATGAGGTATATATAGATTATCCAATATATGGTATAAATATGGTTTAATAATATTATTCCTGCTTTTAAAAGGGGCTGAAAAGGGCTTCTCTTAAGTTCCATCTCTCATTTTATTTTCCTCTGCTTGATTTTCCTTGTATCTGTGGTACAGGACTCAGAACTACAACAGATTCTGACTGCATCAGTTCCTCGGAAAATTACGGTCATAACTAGTAAAAGCTTTAAGTCATGTCTACACTAACAAGAAGTGTGATCAAACAAGAGAGGATCTGTAGAACAAAACAGATGGTGTAAGGAACACTGTCTGCACTATAGTCACTTTCCTTCAGATAAATTTAGTCTGACCCCATGAGCTGATTGCCAATTAACAGCTAAAATTTATTACGTGTGATCTCAGAGTACATCTTCCTGTTCAGTTTTACCTAAAGGGAACAGAGTTCATGTCTCCTGAGAACTCTCTGCTATGTAAACCAAGTTGCAGTGACTGAGAACAATTAAAAAATTCACTTGGACAGCATCTTCCTGAGCCAAGCTAACATGGTCATGCAGATGCACTCTTAAACATCTAAGCTTAAGTTCAAGTCTTTGGCCTGCAGAAGGATATACTCTGCTTTGGGTGTCTGGGGGTATCAAGAGGTCATATGATCTGCCTCCTTCCCCTAATGTAGGATTAACATTATTTTTTGTGGTACTTTCCAGCTTTCTTGTAAAGGCTTCCAAAAATGGAGACTTCATCACCTCCCACATAATCTATTTTAGTTTGTTCCCTCTTGGTTATTGGTTTACTTTATAAACCATGCTAATAAAGATTAAATGAAATCTTCCTTCACGCTGTTGAATCCACTGCTTCTCATTCCATCCACCACAGACACAAACAGATCATTCTCTTCCTTTTTGCAACAACCTTCAGTATCCTTGAAGACTACATATTGCCTGGAAGGTATGTTATTTGTATATATACATATATACACAAATACATATTATATATACAAACATGTATATTTATTCACCTATATAAAGCTCCAACAAGAAACTTAACATTTGTGAACACTACCATACATCCAGTAAACAAAGGTGTGAAAATGGTAATTATTTTATCCCTTGATAAAATAGTGACGTCTCCAAAATTTTAGTTATATATCAATCATCAACAAGGTTCATATGATTCCTTGCTGTGCTCATAAGAAACTGCTTTTAATTTTCCATACCATTTTTAAACAATTTTTCTATTGAGGAACATATTTTTATTAAAAAAAAATCAAACCAAACCAAACCAAACCCAAAAAACAACCTTGATTTTTGTATAAAAAGTTGTTTGATTTTTTTTCATCTGATCTAGCTCCATCATCCACCATCAGACATGATGAAAATAATGCACGGGGTATCAGGGAGGAAAAGTGGCAACCTAATCTACTTCGTTTTCAAGTTTCTCCATACCAGTGTTAGCATTCTGAACATCCTGACCTTCCTAGTGTATTACTCAAAAAATTGTACCTCCACCAATGTACACTGGTGAAGAAAGATATATTTATGACATTATGCTGGTTTATAAGAGTGTAAGCCTTGGCATCATTTGTGTGTCAGTAGTTGATAACAGAGCCTTAAGTTGCTGGTGGGATCACATGGGATTAAATGAGCAAAGAGCTCAGTGATTAGACTCCAGCCCTGTGGTTCCTTTAATTCTTACAGGTGAAACCGAAAGGGATTTGATGTTGTTTTTAATACTTTAGCCTTTGGGTTGTTAAAATGATTTTTAATTTACTACAAGATGATTCAATAGGTCAGTTTATTATTGACCAGATTTAGCATTCTATATTGTTCCTCTAATGGCTCTTAATAGAATTAATTTATTTGTCCTGCTCTCTGCCAGGAAATGGAGACAACGGATGAAAAATACTCTATTTGAAATCTGACTAATTAAAGGAAAATAATTTAGCAAGAGGTTCAATTTTTTCATGGTTTATTGTAGGGCCACGTGGGAAAAGGGAATACAAAAAAACGTTTAGGATAATCCTTTATTGAAGGATTTAGTTTTATCTGTAATCTCCATATTTTCCTACACTATTGTATGTAATTTGTCCAACTATAGCAGTTTCTCAACTGACATAGTTTTCATTTAAATGAATTGCAGACAGAGACGTGAACTGTGTATTCCTCAAAACTAATATGAATTTTGTTCAATACTGTGCCTTACAGAGTTAAGCCACTTCACAGATGGCTAAAAACCTGGCTAAACCTGCATTACAATTCTGTACCAAATGATAACACTAATAAGAGGGAACCTAGTAAATTTGCAGCTGATCATAATTATGGCAGCTAGGAGACCAAGTGTTTCCTTATAGCATTCCTGTTAGAAATATAACCCTCTTCTATGTTCCCACATGGAAATAAACACATTGGCATGAGAGTATGGTGTTTTGCATTACTGCATTATACTGTAAGATTTAAATTTCTGCTAGTAGGAGATCAGTTACGGTAGAAAGATAAATCCAAGTTTAAAAAAAATATATATATTATTAGGATATGTAATAAAAGTGTATAATTGTTGACCTCCTTTGTTGGCAGAAACAAAATAGTCTAGATATAAGCATGAAAATAACGAGCTAACTAGTAACTAACATTGATTAGTTCACTTCAGTATTGTTGCATACACTGCAATTAATGATAACTGCAGCTGATGCATCTTATCAGTTTCAGATTAGAGCTGCTTCACTGAATTCTGTTATGTATGGAATTCTTAATTGTGACATATTTACAAATATTTCCAAGATTACTTTTTTAAGCCTTTGACCAAAGGAGGTTGCGATGAAGGCAATATGACATATGAGTTCCGTGAGCAGAAACTCCTTAATTCAGAGAGGGAAAAAATATTAACCTACCATAATATTCTTTCACCATGTGAAGGATGAACCGTGAACACTGAGTAGGTAATCTTGGGGCAACGTTTTCTTCTCTCTCATGCACTACCTGCCATTGTTTGGAGTTCAATAGCTCTGTCAAACATCCCCTTAAGTGATCACAAAGATCTCAGACAAAAGCAGTTAACATATTTGTCCTGTAAATATTGTGGCTGAATTAGCTTATTCACTGTCTGACTGTAACTGTATTTTTCCAGACTACCTGGCAAATGGCTTTGGAGTCTGTCCTTTGACTCAAAGCAAGTCCATGAGCTCATCCTAAATAGCAAAGAGCAGAAAGACTTTTTCCTGTCCAAATTACTGCTTCTTGTTTTCGTCACCAGCATTTTATGATACTAGAGTCTCACCTACATATGCTTTCTGACTTTGGGAGATTGAGCAGTTTATATGCATGGTGAAAGTTCTGACTGCACACTAATTGTGCCCTCTCCTCTAACTGGCAGACTTTGCTTATTTCTGCTGAGCAGTCCATGATCTTTTAAACGTCAAAAAGTTCTGCATAATTTCCAGTATTAAATGATGAATTCTAAAAATGTGATGGAAAATACGATGAAATGAGGTATGCAGAAGAAACTGAGATTGGAATTCAAATGTAGGGAGAATACCATCAGGGACTCAATGAAGTCAGAGAAAAATATATATTAGGTCATTTTTCTCAGCAGGGCACAGCATGAGACCCTGGCACAAAGCCTATCCAGCGCAGGGGAAGCCTACCCACTGTCTTCAGTGGATTTACAGTAGGTTCTTGTTTGGACCAATGTGCTTTTTAAAGAGCAGAAACAGCAATACATATGAATTGCAGTTTAGCGTATAGCGTAGCAGCCTGCCACACTGCTGAACAGCATCTCCCGGTGCAATGCTGGAGCTAAAGAGAAAGAATACTTTTCTTTTGTAAGTATAAGAAAAGATAAACACTTGGGGTTTAGGAGATGATAATGGTGGTGGTGGTGGGCCTGTCCTGACTCACTATTTTGAGATACTATTTGAGACATGATTTACTAGCTTAGCAAAGAATATTCTTCATTTCAAATGTGACTTAGCATGCTGTCTACATGAACAAGTGAACATTTTACTCATCAGAATATGGATTTTTATGGTTTTCAAGAAGCCTTAGCTACTCAGTGATAACAGCTTTCAGTAAATTTGAAGCAATTAGGAGGATTTCCTCTAACTTTCCAACCTTCTTCATATAAATGGAGGTGGGTTTGCTGCTACACATTAACCACAGGTAAGCATAGGTCTACATGAATTTAGAGCAGCTAAACATCCGAATATTATAACTTAGTTTGCTTCACAGTAACAGATGTATATAGTGCAGCCTAAGTCAGATTGAAAGACCTGACACATAACTTACAAAATCACTTTTGAAAATTCGATCAGTCCCCATGTCTACTTTATCATGGAATTATTTCCTGAAATCCTGTGGCCAAGGTCATGCAAGAAACTGTTTTTTGAACAATACAGTCCTCTGGTATGAATTTATCCAATCTTTTCTCAGTATAATTTGTACCTAGAGTAAAATAACTGGGAGTTTGTGCAAGGCACTACCCCTGGGTAAGGAAGAAATAAAAAAAGAGCAAAATGAAATTAAGTTGCAGCATGTTTTTTCATTATGCATATTTTGCAAGAAAACTAATCTAATCTTTTTCCAGGGTTGTGATACTGCCCTCTAAGGGGCAATGCAACATCCTTTCCCCTTTTGTCATGACTCTGCAAAGTCTTCTACCCCAACAGAGGTAGTGTTGCCCCTTGGATTATATATATGCGAGGCCACATGCAGGCAGCTGTCACCACCAGTCTGAAAACTACCACAGACCTAATTAACACTGTAATGGGTTTTCCACTCTTATACCCCCTGAGTGACAGTTTAATAAGGAACTCCACAGTGATCCTATAAATCAGAACAAACCTTCATCATAACAAGATACAGCTAAAGTGTTCCCAAAATTAATTCTGAGGATTTCAGTATGTAATATGTCCAGTAGATAAACATTATTATTTGTTTATGCTAACTTATACAATATTTGAAAATCATGCCATGATTATGTGCTGGTATTTTTCTGGTGAAATGATTTAAGATATATGCATATACTTAGTTATGAAGTGAGTGCTAGTTGAAGAGAGTTATATATCTGTAGTTTATAAAAATGGCTAATAATTGCAAAATATTTTTCTGAAAACTATTTTTTTTTTCTATAGCACTGCAGAAAGCTGTAGAATCAGAAGCCTTTAGACCATCAGTAATCTTCAATTTGGCCTCAATTTAGTACTTAATATGTAAAAATAATATCTATAAAACAGCTCCATTGGAATTAATTCGATCCCTGTGCTTCAAATAAAATAACTTGAAAGTAAGCCACAGAGCACAAGCTTGTTGACTTTTAATAAGGTCCATTTATGTTTTTGAGTGAATTAGGACGTGATCCAATAGAGTAATTATGAACATACTTTGAAATAGAACAGGTGTTTGAAAGCCTTGTTGAATCAGGATTTTAAGGACGCGCAGGGTTAAAAATTATAGGGTTTTTTAATGCAGATTGAAATTACAATTCCTCAGTACTTTAATTCCAGGATAGAAAACCATCTTACTTTTATCAAGCCTCTGAATCCTTGATAGGTTTTCTTTTTGTCTTTCATGGATAAGTGACTCAGCCTGTCTAGTTCCAATTCCAAGACCTCTACAGTAATGGAAAGATATGACCAAAGAGTTGTATGGTAAGGAAGACAAAAAATTAATTGCTTTTTTAAATTAAATTTTGGACCAGTTTTATTATGCTTATTCATATCATGTTTTTTATGAAGATATCTCTGCTTATATATGGCTAAGATAACTTTTTCTTTATTTCCATAGCAGGGAATATTTGAAGTATTTTTGAGGTTACTGCAGTTACTAAACTGTTGTCATGGATCTACCTATTGCGCCCATTTTTTAAATACGCAGACTGCAGGTAGCTTAATCGTCACTTGTAGTTCTAGGAACCACACAACAATCCTTTACATTATTATTTAGCCTCCTTAGGATGCAAAATCACCCTCTAAGTTCAATATTCAGGTAAGTGCAGGCATGCACATTTACATGAAAACACACAAACAAGTTCACTGTGCAGAAGAAGTAGTTTGGAAAAATGGCAACACAGACAAAGCAAAGAAATTGAGCAAAATTAAGTTTATTGTGAAAGCATATGAGAATTACCGGAGAATTTATAATCGTCACCTTTACAGGTGTATGCAGAATGTCTCAGAAAATTGAATCCTCAGCCATAGCTGAGACTCATAACTGCACTAAAACGCAAATAAAGAGAAATGGAAATAGAAGATATTTAAGTGGCAAAGTTTTACAAAATATAGAATTAGCTAATGAATAATCTCAAACAGAAATATCAGACGCAATTGTACGTCAGAGTAGATGATGTCATTCTGACCCTTTAAAACCCTTAAATGAGCAGTCATCAATACAAATGTTTAATAACAGAAGCAACATATGAAAAATGGACATAGTGAGACACTGACTGCCCTGCAAGTTCTTCCAATTAGTAACAAAACAGTAGGGCTAATAAGGGATAGATTCTACATATTATTTCAACCAAGAGGAAAGAACTCTGGGACCATCAAATTGAAAGATAGCTTGGCAATGAGTGAACATGACATTGTAGCTTCATGACCCTTCAAACTGAGTGCACAAATAAGGGCAGAACAGAAACAACATGATGACATTCAGAGAATTGGAAGGAAAGATAATTTAAAATGGCTTGTATGAGGAGAAGGTGTAAAAGAGATTACCAAGTAAAAATAATATTAACGGCACACAACTGAGAAACTGCAAGTATGATGAAATACCTTGTTGGAAATTTAGGCACAAAAAAGAACTGTATAGAAAACAGACACCAGGTCAAACTACTGAGGATGGGTGCAAAACCACAGCACTGCAATTAAGGTTTGGGTTAGAAAAACAAAGTCACAAAAGGACACTTATGGAGGAAATTAACTGCAGCAGGAAACCACTTATACGTAAGTATTCGAGAGGTAAGATGAAAACAACAGAGACAGTTAGTTTGCCACTGCAGAGATTGAAAGTGATTGACATATGATGCTGAAAATTTCTAAACACTTAATGACTTTTTTCACTCACTCTAAAAATCTCATTTGCTATCAGACATTATCATAATTAATATCAAGCATGAAGGATCAAGACTTCAGCCTGGTATAGCAAGGAACGAATTGGTACTTGACTTAATCAGATGTTTTCAAACTGCCTTCAACTGATGGCTTTTTTTTTTTTTTCCAGAGCACTGAAAGAATTCATTAATAAAAGCTCAGTGTTAAGTTTCCTCTGAGAAGTTGTGACAAATGGATATGAAAAAATAGCAAAAGGCAAAATTTGTGCACTGCTTTATGAAGTGCCAGAAAATTGCATCTAAGATATCCTAACTTCCGCTACTTGAAAACACATGGAGCCAATAAGCAAGAAATCTGTGAACACACTGAGTAAAGCACAATGAATAACTATCAATCTCTGTGTGTCAGGAATGAATCATGCCAAACCAGCTTCACTTCCTACTACAAGAGGCAAAGGCCTTATGGATGGAGGAGAAACAGTAGATGTCTGTTCTAGTAAGGTTTTCAATACAGGCACGTGTGCCTTTCCTAGAAGGAAACTGGAAAATCATGGTTTAGATGAAAATGCCACAGGTAAATGGAAAGCTGAGCAGTTTTCACTCTCTAAAGGTGCTCTAGAGTGTGGAAAATTATTAAAAGTTTGCATGACTTACCCAGAGAAGCAAACAAAAGTTGTGTTTAGTAATTATGAAGTGTTACCAAGGCAAGAAGATTGTAATAATTAGCATGAACTTCAAAGAAATTAGATAAGGTCAGGAAAAAATACGTTATTTTTCTAGGGCAAGTTATTGTATATAGACAGAAATAAGCAAGCTAGGTCATTGTCTGAAAAAGACCTGGAAAATAACCTGAATCACAAAGAGAATAAGGATGAGTAATCTTGTGTTCTTCAAAAAAGAAAGGAGGAGGGAAAAAAAAGCAAATTCCATGCAGAAAAATTGTGCCTATGACATTTGAAGCAGATTTTCTGGCTTCTGCATTACTGTGATAAGGTCTTAGCTGGGATGTTACAGCCATTCTTGGATGCTAGAGTAAAAAAGATCTTTTGAGCAAATGGATATTGTTTGTCATGAGCACAGATACAGAAAAGATGACCTGCAAAGTATCAAAAATACTCAGTTTGTTAAAACTGAAGAAGACAAAATTGAAGTGAATTTTTTACATTTCTTCAAATATGTAAAGTAAAAGACTCAAAATAGGAAGATAACTTTCTGTTTCATTCATCTGTGACAGACTGTATTAAAATATTTGGCTTAATTTACAGAATTTCATTAACAAGTGCTTTTCAAATGACGATGAACACAAGAATACATTGATTAAGGTGGTCATTACAGTCACTGGAGGTCAGAACAAATTCTACATCAGTGGATAAACAAGGCATGGAAGTCTTCTCGCCTATCTTTAGATGCATGTCCAAGCTATTTTACTTCTAGTCTGCATATTCAGCAAAGCAAAATGGACAAATTTAATGACCAATTACCCTGGTCTGTTGTAGGCATTTGCAGTGGCATGAGATTGATTTATCTCTGAGATTGCTCTAACAACACTTAGGAGATTGTAGACGAAACTGATGCAGACATCTGTATACCCAAAGCTGGGGAATTCAACTCTCCAAGTCATTACCAGGCTTGTCAGTTTGAAAGGCTCCGGTAGACACTCCAAGCAAGTCCAGGCCAGTACCAGCAATATTAATGAAGTATTCATCCTACAGGTCAGGTACCAGGCATACTGCGGTTCTGTTCCACAGGATACTGTATAATCCCAGCATGGACCATCACTGCAACAAGAAGCACAGCGCCTTTGCTGAGTTTTTGTTCTGTTGTGCAGTCCAAGTTTTGAAACTATTTCTTGTGTAATCATTGCATATATATATATATATACATATATATATTACTAAGACGATAATAAATCAAATTTGTACACCTAAAAATAGATTTAAAAATGCAGCAGAAATCTAAAGTTTAGTCTCTGTCTATCTGCCTATCTGATTTTTTAATTTTTAGTCCACCTAGGGCTTAATTGGAATTCCTTTTATCAAAAGAGATTCAGAATAAAACCTTACATTTTTTGTCTTTCACAGTTTTCTACAAAAATAAAAATTAAAAAACCCTTCCTTTTTTCTGGTTGTACTTCAGTAAATCTGAAATGTGTTCATGATCTTATTTTTTGTCTTTTTAGATTACTATACTTTGGACTTCTGCACACTAGAATTTTAGGTATATATTAAAAATTCAAGATAATTAAAAATATTGATTGCTATTCAAATATTTGAACTTTTCACAGACCCTTTATTACAGATCTTAACTATTTTTATTTGAAGTTCTCCTTCAAATACCCCTTAAATTACAGGGTTTATTCTGTTGAACTGTACAATAATTCTCATTAGCACCAGTGGGAATTGCAACTTTATATCAAAGGAATAAAACTTTTATTTGCCTAACAAGATTAGAGAAGCTGTTTAGAAATGTAAGCTTAGGAGTGTGTCTTGACTGTTTCCCACTGTCCTCAACAGGACTATAAGACTTGTTTCACTTCTTGCAATTTTCATACTTAAGGGCATTTGAAAATTTCACCTTCAAATGTTTGGTCTTATATACTTGTAGCACAAAATACATTGTAAAAGCTCTAGTTCAGAGGAATAGAATAAAAATGCATATATGTGTTAGTGTAGGTCAGCTTTCCTGAGAGAGGTTAGCAGCTCTAAACAGCCCAAGGGTATGTAGGTCATAAAACTGTTGTGGCCAGAAATGCAGCTACTTCTGTGCCTGCACAGTATCTTAGTATTAAACTTCAGATTTGCAGACATGAAGTACTTGGAGTGCAGAATTCCACAGGGTCAAACTGTGCATCCTTGCCTGACTATCTCTGTAAGTCAAGGCTGTCTAAGAGCTTCATGCCATTTGTGTTGTTAAATATCTACTCGTTGTCTTCCAATGACAGTTTGGTACTCTGCTTATCACATTCCTTGAAAAAACTGTGGTGATACACCTCTTTTTCCCTTTTCACTTGGTGCCACAAACATGCCCACAATGGAAGATATTCATGCCGCCTACTCTAAACTCCTACATTTGGTGTAATTTGGACCATGTAAAGTTAGAAGTCTGTGCTTGCTAGGCTGTCAGTGGAATAATTAAGGTAGCTCTGCCAGTTGTTCCCCTGAGCTAGATGACAGGAGCACAATGTATAGTTAGTACCTGCCATGGTACAATTCCTCAGTTAGACACCTGAAGGTGTAGTGTAATTGTATCCTTCTACTTGCTCCCAGGATGTTGTTTCTTAATGAAATTCCATCTTTGAAATTAGCAATAGCATGTTCTGAAATTCATCCTCAAGCAAGTTCCTACGCCTCCCAGCTGGAGAATAGGTCTGAAAATCTTGGCAGCTAATGCTCTCTCAAAATAATAGGTTTTTCTCGGCAATATTTATACAGCTGTTTATGGCATATAACTTGTGGTGATAGTAACAACCTCTGTATCACTTCTGTGACCTGCATCACAAGCAGCAGCTTTAACACATCTGTTCTGGCTTTCTCTACAGTTGCATTGGCTTGATTTCCTTTTGTATTAAATACATCTTGAATGAAAATATATAATCATGTTCTTTAAAGTAAGTAATGGAAAAAAACACTATAGTCTTTGACAAGTGGTTGTTATTATAACTCTTGTAGTTGAAAAATGGTGGGGTTTTTTCCCTTTAGTCTGAATCATTTAGCATCAGTTCATAACCATGGGATGTCTATTCTCCACTGTCACACTCCTGTTTTCTCTGTAGGCAATTACAAGAGGTTATCAAATCACACCTTAATCTTTGCTAAGCTTTCAGACACAGTGGATGACTTCTCGGACTCTAAAGCATCTTTCCAATCTGCCAGCTGTTCTTGTGGCTTTTCCATGACATCTTCTCGGTCTGCCAGTGACCTCCTTAATTGGTAACTTCTGGGCTATACATAGAATTCCTGTGTGAGATGGCAACAACGCCAAATAAAGGCACTCTGACTGCCTCTACCCACCCCCACCCCACCCCCTCCCATCTGGAAAAGAACAGTCTGAATTCATACTAATAGAACCTTTTATCACTGACTCCTATCACCCCCAAAAATGTGACCGTTCCAAGAAACCTACTGACAATAGTCCCAGTCTCTTTCCTGACCTGGGAAGGTTGAGGCAAATAGAAACAAAACAGATATATCACTTTGACATGGCCATAATATTTTAAGAGTTGCTATTTGGTCTGACTACTCCAGTGGGATCTCCTGTTCAGGTAGGCATCCTGTGCTCATCAGGGTAACACCTTCCTAGAAGCAATTCGAGGCCTCAGCCTTGGTCCTGTATCCACAGCTTTATTCTTGTCCTTTTTCTACATAGATGATTGGGTTTATTTTTGTCAATATTAAAGTACATGGGAAGGTATAAAGATGGTCCAACAAGATCTGTTTTCCATAAACTCATGCGACTTGGCATGAATTACATTATTTAGCTTGAAACCTTTATTAATAAAGTCTTTCATCAGTTTTTGTACTCTTCAGGCTCTATGACAGGCTGACAGACATAATTAGTTTAATATTCCTATTTGTCTTTTTAAAACATTAGCCATTCCATGAGTTATTGAAAATAAACATTAACTACATTTAATGAGGGATTTTTCCTGAACTATTTAAGTGCAAGTTTCCAAGTTATCTGAAAATCCTCATTTTTAAATGTCTAGCTCCTGCAACTGTTGTTAAAACCTCTCAAAGATACGGATGCAATAGAAAATAGTTCATCATATGGTATAATGGAGTCATCTGAAATACTCTATCGTAATATTTATTTCTGAATGCTTTTTCCTGTCATGTATATGAAATTAAAAGTTAGAGCTTGTCAAGCCTCATTGATCAGTTACATTTGATTTATCAGTCAAAAGATGGACCTCCTAATCAAGCAAAACTATAATCAATACAACTCACTTAAGTTTATTTTTTCTTTTCTCATGGTCTTTGAAACATTCTTTATAATTAAATCCATCTATAGATGTTCTTATGATTTTCTAGAAAGTTTATCAATTTTCTGAGTTCCTAGCATTAGTTTATTGTTATAAACTCTCTCTTAATTTTCTTGGTATTTCTTTTCAGAATTTTATTATTACTGTTTTTGCATCCAATTTAATCTTGGTTTATTGTTTTAAGACTATAGCTCCTTTTACTTGATCAGTGTGACATTTTTCATGCCTATTAAGACATCCTGAAACAAGTAAAAATTTTAAATTTTTAATTACATCCTCCATATGACCTGGCTCTAGGTTTATCACTTATTATCACCTCTTGTTATATTTTTTCCGTATAACAAAGCAAATGCATAAAATAATATCTTGTACCTCAACAACAGCTCAGTATGATGTCTACTGAAGAACTAAGCTTACTCCAGATGTCACCTTGTGATTGAACTATTATTTTCTGGGAATTACCTAAAAACTTTTCTGAAAATCCCAAAGATTCAGTCTTGGTAACATCAGACTGCAAGTTCATGCAAACTGAAGTTCTTAACAATGGTATTTAATACAGAAATTGTAAAAATAAAGCCTCAGGTTGAAATTGTGAGTGTCTGAGGTTGTTTGCTTTTTTGACCAATTGGATTATTTTCAGTTAGGTATAAAGTAGAAGATTAAGACTTCCTTTTGGCCTTTGTAAATTTATTTTCTGATTTTTCTATTATCAAGGCTTGTACTAGAAAAGCAAAAACTGGTCCAACCAACAAAGAAGAGTGAATTTTCAAATATATTAATTGATAACTTATTTAAGACCTTGCTGCCATAGCGGTATTGCTTATGGTAAGGTTTACCTTTTTGTTATTTGAAACAAAATATCAATGTGGTAATAAGATGTTTCCATTGATATTATGAGTTATTTATATGATTTATTCTTTTAACTGAGAGATACATACAATAATAATAACAGTCCAGTCATTTCTCACAGTATTCTCACACTGAACAACTCTGATTTTTCTGCAGAGAAAATGAATGTTTCAAGCTCATTATATTCTCAACAGCATAGAAAAAGTTAAAATTAGAGTCTGTGATGGAGATGGGAAATAATTTCTCTTACAAAAGGAGCATAAAACTTGCCTCTCAACTAAACAAATACACACACTATACGGGTTGGGCTTCTTGGCTGTCTCCCATGCTGACCTTCCTGTTTCATCCACTATAAATGCACACCTTTGAGTTGGATGCAAGTTCTATCTTTGGTTTAAAAGTAGCTTGAAAAAATGAAAAAGTGAACAACTGCCATCATGTCACTTATACAATTTTACCATTATGTCACCTAGAGGACTTCTGTAAGGTGAGCAGAAAGTGCCTTGTCCCAGCTTGGTGGGGCTGTAGGAAGGTGTGCTTGGATGCACATGAGGAACATGTGTGCATGGACACGGAGGGCTGTCCACCTTCAGCGTATGCCCAGAAACAGGGCAGAGGGAGAACAGAGATGCCAGCTGAAGGAGCAGTCTGCTGTCGTTCGCTTGTGGAGCCCTACCGATGTCTACCAGAAATTAACAGCAAGGCTCTGCCTTGGTTTGGTGGTGGTACATGCAGACAGATGGCTTCATTTGTTCAGACAACTCCATGGTAAAATTAATTGGTTTTAAAGGCAATAGTGCTTTTCCTCTGAGAAATAACAACTTCCGTCAATGCGTATAGATCCCATCATTTCAGGTATGATCCTCTGAGTGACAGAAAGTGAGGACTGGAAATCCATCAGTAAAGGGTGTTGTTTGAACACATTCTTTTTGTTTTCTCTCTAAACCATGCCAGTTATGTAGGAATAATTCTGTGAGACAACCTCAGTATCTTTGTTACTATAGGTATTTCTATAATATCAAAACCACTCACTGCAGTAACTGAGGAAATATTTTTTTTTTTCAAACTTGGCTATTTATAAACCACTCATCAAAGAGGAAAATGAAATGCACAGGGAAGAGTTTGAGAGTTAAAAACAGTTCAAGTTTGCAAACAGGGAACCAGAAAATTAATAAAAGTTGCAATATCTTGTGTTTGTAATTGTTTATTAGAAAGTTACACTAAAATAAGCTTGTAAGTGGAAGAAAGCTTATACTGTGTAATTTGCTTCATCAGTCTTGACACTATTTTACCTGCTGCTATCATACACAGCTGCCTTCCTGACTTTCATGGGCATCAGTGAATATCAGTTCAAGCATCAGAAAAGGTAATGGAAACCTGCAAGTGAAATATATCCCAATATAAACAGCAGTGACAAGACAAGGGCATGCATAATATGATCAGCAGGAATGAACTGGAAACCTCACTCCTAGCAAGAGTGTCATTTGCTATTGCTGGTGAGGAAATGCTGCTCTTCTGCAGGAGAATGAGCTGGCGTGGGGTCATGCCAGGGCCACCTGGCATCAAACATCTCCTTCCTGCTCCTGTATCTGCAGCCTGGGTGTCCAGCATGGGCACAGGGCTTCCTCAAAGGCTCTGCAGAGCAGTGGCCACTCAGCACTGGCATTACCTTTGAAGTATTTTTTCTGGGATAGCAACACACAGAACAAAAAAAAGAGAAAACACCAAGTTAATTAATTTTTTTTTTTTTTTTTTTTCCAGAAAGTGGTTTAGTGTTACAACAGTCAGGTTTCAATTTTTACAACACAGAAGGCTGAGTATGGAGCCTTCCCCACTGTGGCAATGCTCACTGCTGTCTATCCAGGATCAGTGGGCTCTGAGGGATGCACCAGCCCTGCACATTTGCAAGACCAGAACAGCTCCTAAAATCCTCACCCCCTCAAAACTTGGTTAGAGCTTGTTCAAAGACCTCAAATGCTTTAACTTGCCCATAGACTGTATAGTAGGCAAGGTCCAAACTCTGTTTGGCCCATAACAAGAACATGTCAATAGCCTTTATCCCTCACCCTTTAGTTTTGCTGGATTAGAAAAACAGATGTGTCATTTGGATCCTGGTTTTGAAACAATGAAGATAAATAAAGTAAATTTATAGCTTCTTTTAGTAATATCCAAGTATTTTCTATATATGCCTATAAACCAGAACTGCAGAAGGAAAATTACTGTCCTGTATTGTTTCAAATTACATACTGCTAACTGTGAAAAAAAGTTTTCAATAATCATATGTTAGGATATGCTCAAAGAAAGACATCAACAAGGGGAAATTGTTTACAGTTTTTATTGCAGCTCTCTTATGAATAAGAAAAAAATTATTTTGCTACTTCTTATTTTCTCTAATGATATAAATGAGATATTTTGGATTAGAAATGGATTAGAATGGATTATAAAATATAATAAGCGTATTTTCAAAGGTTTTTCCAGTCATTTCCATTAGAACTGCAGATACTTGAATTACAATGAATCTCAGATAATTCCCAGGGCTATTCATTTTGGCTGTTCATTTTATGGTGAAACAGTTGTCTCTATAGCATGTGAAATTACAAAAGGTACAAGTAAAAAGCAGGTTTAATAGGAATTCTTGTAGTTGGGTTCTGATATTTGCTGTTACGGACACAGCTCAGGTGTACCTGGAAATCCAAGTATCATCCACAATAATGATGTTGTAGGCATTTCTAATCAATTTATCAGTGAACAGAGTAAACATACTGATATGATATCGAAAGCTGTGAACTTTAGAGGTAGGTCTAATAGCTATAATCTTTACACAAAGTTACAAAGGAGTCAGATGTACCTAAGTGGCATTTTAAAAAGTTTTATTTTTTAAATAAAAAAGTATGAAAATCGTGACTGGATCTGAGGACCACTGAATAATGAAGAATAGTGGATTTTCTTTTAATTCCTATTACTGTTGATCTTCATGCATGCTTTTCATATTCTTTATTTTAAATTCTTCTTCAGGAACATAGTATTGTAACTACTATCACCTACACAAATTACACACAAAGATATTTATCACCAAGTTTGAAGTATGAAGTATTTCAGTCAGAGATGTTACTGGACTTGTTGCACAAGGTGGGATGAAGTGTAATGAACATGTTATGCAGAATATGCAATTGTCCTAGTTTAAAACTTTGGATTAGGTGCAAGATTTAAATTTTGAATGAACTTGCAGATTTCTGGGCTTGATGCTTTGGGGTGAGGATACTTTTGCTATCAAGTTTTGCATCTGATAATACAGCATATTCTCATGAAAACTGGTAAATATATATGAGCTAAAAATTACTTATACTTGAAATTAACTTTCTTACTGACATAGAAAAATAGCTCTTCTTCTTTTCAAGACAGTGTGACATGGAGTCCTCCATCGTTATGTACTAACAGCACATCATTTCAGACTTCAGTGCTGAGGATATTTTCTTCTGTAGGATATCAGCTTAGGCTTGTATTTTAACATTGAACAACTAATAGTGTTCTGAACTTCAAAACTGTCAGGTGAGTTTATTTCAATACCAGTAGAAAAACAAAACACATGGAAAACAAAGTCTTTCTTAATGTTTGTCATGTTAATAAAACTGGCATAATGTTTGATATATGAAGTGAAAAAAGGAACAAGGGAAGAAAGCTTGTGGGTGTTGCCATAGCTGTAAGCAGATACAATTGTCAGTGAATTGAAAGTGAAAAGAACAGAGAGTCAAATGCAAAAGGACAGCCCACTTTTAAAATTAAATCAGTGCAAAATACCATACATGTATGTCTTCAGGCACAAGCCTACCGCTGGAGACTTTAGCAATGAGCTTTGTGGGAAAGGAAAAACTCCCGATTTAATTATCACTTCAGGTGAAGTTGTTGAGTCCAGCTGTTAAACACAGAGTGACATTAAGACTTCAACATTCTGGATATTGCTGAGTGCTGGAATACTTCAATACTGTGACTGCCAGGCAAAATAGTTTGAGAAATTCCATTTTTATAATGTAATAAAAGAAAAAATTATTTGTGAAATTTATTTTTACACGTTCCTGAAGGTGTTGCTCAGGGACAGAGGTAAAAAATTCTGTCTTAGGTGTTGCTCAGGGACAGAGGTAAAAAATTCTGTCTTAGGTCTAAATTTCACAACAGACTGTTCATATTCACATGCGGGTTCATCAGGGTCTGTTTTTCACATTAAGTACTCAGGGTCTATCCAAGTAATTCAAGCACTCAACTTAAAATTCCAATTGGACCAACCAATCCAACAGTAAAATTTAATTGATTATTTCATAAAGACTTTTGGCTAGAATATAACCTACATATTTCAATATATAGCCAAGCATAACACTGTGGTGTCAAATAAAGCACTAAAGTTTTTCATGTTAATCTCAAATTCTATGAATTTGAAAATCTAGGAAAAAATGTTTTAATCTTATAAATTCAGAACTTTATCTCCTCATACTACAAGAAAGAACTTCAAATGAAAATTTTCAGAGTCCAAGGTCTAATCTATGAACATCAAGTTAATATCTTGTACCTTACTTCCACATGCATGGAAATGTCTTTTTATAATACAGGAGTCCATATCTGATAAAAAAATTTCCCCATTGCATTAAAAAATGCTTAAGACAAACTTAATTTGCTCATGATGATTTGGACAAGAACAGTGAAAGAGAAAAGACATTCAAGACTGCTCTTTCCATAGAGATGACTAAAATTTTACCAGGAAAGAGAGAGAGAAAAAAAACAAAAAAAACCCAACCCAAAGCGAAGAGAATCGTCTGTGTGAGATTTCCAGATTGATCAACTGCAGCTGCCTACGATTAACCAGCCTTTAATAATAATAAAAATCATCACAGTGCAAACTATCTTTTCAGCTTCATACATCCTAAACTGACAGTAACAATTTTTGAGGTCTAATTGTGATCATAATTATAGTAAGCAGTGGAATGAACACATAGTACATAATTTGATGGCAATTATTTTGTAGCAAAGCATAATGTCCTTGCTTGAGAAAAACCCGAAAGCTTTGTTTCTCACTGTTCTGTTGCACCTTTAGAGCTCTAATATTTCAAAAATATTCCTTAAAATATTATATTATTAAAACCTATATGTGAGTTGCCAGTACAAATTATAATTTTGTTGCATTAATGGAGTAAGAAGATAGCATGCTTTCATCATGGAAAGTGAATCAGAGGTGTGTAAAAAGCATGTAATTACCAACTCTTCTAATGAATCTCGACTGCCAATCGATGCTTCATTCATATACAAGCTACAATCTTCTACCATGTGCATTTACAGTGGTTTTTAACTTCTACAAATGACATGACAGTGATGGAACTGTTGAGACATCATTTTAATTTCTAGATTCACAGAAAAGTGACAGCGTTTGTGGATGTGCTTCATCTGCTTTGCATTTCATTAATCTACATACATCTAGCAGCAAACAACAACGGAAGATTTTATAAAAGCCCTTCTTTGCCTATGAAGTGCTTCATTCCTGAGGCAAAATACTGGAAAAAAACAAGAATGGAGCAGAAAAATATCTTGAGTGATGTCCAATCTCATCCCAGGAATCTTAAAACAATTTAAATCCCTGCTTTAAGTAATTTGTAATGCCATAACTTCCCTTTCCCTGAAACAAAAATAAAAGTAAAAGCAGAATAATCCAAACATTTATGAAGGGTTGATCAAACAGCTATAAG
Source organism: Rhynochetos jubatus (assembly GCA_027574665.1). Lineage (NCBI taxonomy): Eukaryota > Metazoa > Chordata > Aves > Eurypygiformes > Rhynochetidae > Rhynochetos > Rhynochetos jubatus. Next base: position 41,624,868 of record CM050650.1, read on the forward strand.
TAAGGCTCTTGATTAACTTTGTGTTAAGTGGCAAAGAAGGCTAATGGTATCCTGAGCTGCTTTAGGAGTGTCACCACCAAGTTGAGGGAAGTGATACTTCCTCTCTACTTAGCACTAGTGAAACTACACCTGGACTACTGGGTTCCTCAGCACAAGAGAGATGGAGCTGCCAGAGAAAGTCCAATGAAGATGATTCAGGGACCGGAGTATCCTTCCTATGAAGAAAGGTTGAGACAGCTGGGAATTTTCAGCCTGGGGATAAGAAGGCTCAGGGGGGTTCTCACCCATGTATATAAACACTTGAAGGGAGGGTGTAAAGAGGACAGAGACAAGCTCTTCCCAGTGGTGTCCAGTGACAGAACATGAGGCAATGAGCATGACCTGAAAGACAGAAGTGTCTGTCTGAGATCACTTTTTTACTGTGCAGGTGACTGAGCACTGCCACAGGTTGTTCATAGGGGTTACGGAGTCTCCATCCTTGCAGATATTCAAAAGCCAATTGGACATGCTCTGGGCAATCAGCTCTAGGTGATGTTGCTTGAACAGGGGGTTTGGAAAAGATGAACTTCAGGCATCCCATCCAACCTCAACCATTCTGTGATTCTGTGATGATGGAGTCATCATGTCTAAAGAAACAGACTGTCTTGATTGTGGATGTACTAAAATAGTGGATGAGGACTAAGACAGAACGTGTCTCTCACAAAGATTCTGCTGAAATACATATGAGAAGAGATGTACAGAATTCTGTATAATTTCTATGATGCCCTTCTTAGAATATCATACAACAGCAAAAGCCAAAAATATCTGTCTATCAGGATTGGGGTGGGGTGGGGTGCGGGGTGGGTGTACTTCTTATTTACATTAATTTCTATGAGTAAAACATTAGAGGTAGAACTGAAACCTCCTGTTTATCAAGGATGACCAAGTCTTCCCAATCCATCTAAGATTATAAACAAAATATATATTTTCCAAGTAAGGAAATGAAGTACAGCCTTTCTGCAGTCCAGAAGTCAGACACAGGCCAACACTCAGTTTGTACAGCAATTTCTGACAGAGCCTAGAGCATCATGTACATTTCTTCTCACATGAAGATATCAAGAGGATTTGTGGCATCCATAAGAAAGACATTAAAGAGTATTATCCTCTATTCTATTAGTCTCTCAATCATTGCTACTCCTCTGGCACCTGGTTGCATCTAATCCAAATGGAATATGTATTACACTATTAAGACATCTCTTTTTCTGAATTAACCACATTGTACATGCATGCAATTTAGTAAAATAAAAGTAATTTCCTTACACAGGATGAGATTAGACATCTTATTTTTCCTTTTTAATATCAACAGAATAATGGTTCTTCATAAAACTAATTGAAATCTGCATAAAAATGTTATAACCACTATGCATTATACAGAAAAAAAGGTACCGAGAAGCTACCCATCTACCCTAGCATTTTCTATAGCACCTATGTAGCATCTAGGAAAAGGGAATGAAATATATATTCCCAATAACAATGTAGAATCCTGTTCTACAAATTATACAGAACATTAATTTTTCTTTCTTATTTTTAGAGATTAATGGTTTTGCTTTTTCATGTAAAGTGTATACTGCTTCCTAAGATCTATAAGATTTATATAAAGATAAAAATAATCTTGTCTCTTCTTAAATTGTTTTCAGTCCACTCAATGAGGTAAAAAGTGATTTAAATCAATGTCAGCAACATCAAAGCAAATTTTACGTTTCAAGTTTCATATTACCATAATCAAGAAAGCAATCATTTTCTGTTTGTCACTGAGCTTTTAACCACCACCTTTGGAGCACTGCTGGAGAAATCTCACATAAGAATCATAAAACAATCATCACCCAAGCATCTGGCCACATGCTGGTGACAGAGAGAGGTTTTAAGAGGAGCTGCAGGGTCTCTTTGCTGTGGACCCCCTGTATAAGCCTCCTTTAGCTCACTTAGGTGAGAGCACTTCCCTGGCTCAGGCTCTTCTGTTTTATTCATCTTTACCGGAGGCAAGCACATGGTCAGGAGCAAGGTCAATAGTTACCACAGCACAGGGAAGCTTGCTGAGCCACGCTGAGCTTGAGGCAGGATCTCTGCTGTGTGCTTTTCCCTTCCCTTTGTCAGACCTCACCTCTATTTTGGTTCTTCCTTAGGCTCACCTTCCGATCTATCACCTGCTGCTCATCACTTTCCTGGAAGGAAGATGTGTCCCAGAAGACATCCCACCATCAAAAACCCACACTTTAGACTACTTTTTCAACTGGCATAGGGTTCTTTTTTAAGCTTATTGGGTTGACTTCTGCTCCAAAGAAATGATTGTTAGTTTTTTTCGTTTTCTCCTGTGTTATAAGGAAAACCAGTAACATTTTAGTGCATAAACAAGCTCAGAGTGTTAGAATAGTGAGAATCTATCTTTCTGCACGTTTTCTCAATCTGGTAAATTCAAGGTTGTTTGCCCCTTGCTGTGAGAAGCAGCCTACCTGCATTTTCATAGGGCAAGCATGCGAAATCCTCCGGCAGACTCTTTTGAAATAACAGGTGTGCTGTAAATTAGCACTTGGGCTTTCCTTGCTGTAACTTTCCTCATCTGTGCCCTCTGTTCTGCCTTCTTCTGTGTTCTGCAGTCTTGGCTTCTTGCCTTTTTGGCTCACATACCTGGAAGTTTTAAGTGACACAAAGTGTTGCTTTTCTGTCTGAAGGTGCCTTATAGCTCTATACACATATTCTCATAGCAGTTTTCCTTCAAGTAGCAAGATGGTAAAATTGTTGGTCCTTTAATGAATGAATTAATTAATCCATCAATTGATAACCCCAGAAGGTAAAAAAGACCCAAACAAAAAGCCAACTCTCCTCCCCCTTCAGCCTCAAAATCAAGAAATGGATATGTATAGAGATTAAGGAAGATTAAATTCCATGAGAACCCTGACAATAAGGAGGACTAATTTTGCTTACATTTAAAGATATGAAATTCTTAATATTAAGTGGTATTTATTTATTCTGAATTCATTGCTTCTGAATTTAGACACCTGAAGATAGATACCTATTTTAAAGTTTTCTAGAAATGCTGCATTGTCAGAGTAGAAAGGGAGCCATTTCCAGTCTGGCGTCCTCATCCCTATCTGGGAAACTCTCAATGTCAGATGAATAATTTCAAGAGTTGTCCTCCCCTTGTTGTTCATGTAGGAAGCACAGATCAGATGACTCATTTGGTCTATCTTGTCTGACTTGTAGACCCTTAATGAATCCTGCCCAAAGTATATAAATGTTTTGTGTCAAAACTCTGAAATTAACGGGAATTTTTGTCAGTTTACTGCAATGAGTTTAACATTTAACCTTTAACCTCTTACTCAATCTGGATCCAAATATTTAACCTCAAGATTGTTTTAGAAATGTGGCATAAACAAAGAGAGAGTTTTAAAAGGTAAAGCATGATATGCAATTGCATAATATTTGCACTGTAAGATATTGATATTTATAATCCCTAAATGAATGGATAAGAGTCGTGAGGCTACTTATCAAATGTCTATATGAAAAATAAGGCTGATCATACTTGCCAGTATAGCACAGCTGAGAAGGCCTGAACTTTGCATTTGGAGTCAGTTTCCTCAAATGAACAGACCTTTTTTCTACAAAGACAGAAGACTAAGATATGAAAGATAACTTTGAAGAAATTAATTGTAATAAATCAGCAAAATAGATCATAATTTGCATTCGCTTATGAAATAGTCCCCTGAGTATTAATCATTTGAAGTCACTGGCAAGGATTCCTCATATCCGTATTTCAGGAAAGAACACTTCTGCCAGCTCTCTGTAGCTATGTTCACAGGAATAGTTGATTGGAAAACCAAAACCCTAGAATGCAGAAATAACACTGGAGAGAATCTGTATCTATGCTATTTCTCCCCCCTATTTTACTTCAAGTTTACTATCAGAACTTGTTCTTAGAAATTTAATTTTCAATGGGAATAGTTTGAAATTGAGGCAGAATGAACCCTGAAAATATTTGTTACTAATATTCATTTATTTTGCTGTGGATCATTGCTGTTTTCAGTCTTGCATATGGTTAGTGGCTAGTGGTATCACCACTCCACTTTCAGTCTGTCAGGAAGTGGAAATAAGCCAAATTTCAGCTGTGGTACAGAAAGTAAGAGGCAAAGCAAGCAGATGAGTCCATGCTCAGTTTCGAGGTGAGAGATATTTATCACTTCCATCAGTGATTTGACACAAGTAGAATACTTACACAATGAGGCATAACGTAGACTAACTCCTAAGAGAAACAATAACATGTGACATGATGCTATTGCAGTAGAGCAGACCTTCTCAGTGGTTTACAATTAATAGGTAAATTTGACAGACAGGTTTGAAGAAAGCGTATGGAGAATTGTATCATGTACTCCCCAGCCATCACATGCTATCAGGTAAACCTCACACATGGCAAGTGAAGGGGACTTGCTTATACACCCAACCCAGACAACTAGTGTCATCTCCATCACCACCATCCCAATTTTCATAAGGATCATAATTTACCTCTTAGCATGCTTCCTGATTGACAGGACACTCCACCAAGAAAACCAGGTCACATCAGAGGTGTTGTAAACCATCTGCCTGGGATTGTCTACTCATGTAAGATTAGAGTATAAGAACAAATAATACAAACATCTTTGGCTTATTTTATCTTCCCAGCAATCAGCAATCTAGAAATTTCATTGCCTAGGATTTGAATTCACACCATTACAGATAATAGCCATAACTGCACCTACCTTCAGTAAATTTAAAAAATTCTTCTTTTGAACCGATTTACAATTTTGGTGTCTAAAAACTTCAGGTAAAAATAGGCTTGTGGAAAAATAAAGCTTCCCTTTTGTTTTCAGTTTGGTACCCAGTCATAACACTCAGTTTAATAAAAACAATAAATATAATCAATTATTATCTATATTTTCCATGCCATTCACCACTGTATGATTTCTTTGATCTCCTTTCAGCTGACATCATTGTCTTCCAAGCAGAAGTTTCAAATGAACTATCCTTAAAATGGAATCATTCCCACAACATAAGGTTGTGGCAATCTGATTACTCGTATCTGTACCTCTTCGTGTTTTCCTACATTTATTCTGAGAAGTTTCAGTAGAAAAATGAAAACATTCCATAAAACTTTGTTAATAAAAATAGCAGCCCCCCAAACAAACAGAATCCATTCAGGATTTTGTTCTTTTGTGCCAGATATTGATGATACTTGAGGTAACTAGGACACTTGTTCAGATAACAGGTATAACTAATATAAGATGAGCAAGAAGCACATAATCTCCTGGACTAGTGGCTGAACAACTGAATACAACATTTTAAATGGCCTAATCAACGTATTTCAGGTAGCTGGAGTGATTGCTACTCTTGAAAAAATTCGTTTAAAAGCAGTGTCTCAAATGACAATTTTCTGAGAGCTCCAATGTCTAGTTTTCCAAAAACATTAGCAATAACACTGACTAACCTTGCACAGAATTTCTCTGAAAGTAACAGTTGCTTTTTCCGTTTTCTCAGTGTGTAGTTATCTAGATGGGAAACAAGATAGAATTTAGTCTTTGCATCAGGAGATACAAGGCAATCACATGTGAAAACTGCTGACATGCACATTATAGAGCAATAAAGTAAAACCATTATAGAGCTACTTTAAATGTGAAATAGACACCTAAGTATTCATTACGACAAAATACAGACTCATAAAAAAGCAAAATAACTATTCTTTGGAATTAATTTTGCATACATCTTCTTGATTTCTGAGAAGGAAAAGCATAAAAAGCCAAACAGAAGTGCAAAAACAGTGTTTTGTAAAGCTTAAATGAAAAACACTTAATAATTCTTCTTCAATGTCTATTGCAGCACAATTAAATTTGAAAAATATTTTTCTCTGACAATCACATACTTTCCTCTTGCTTTAAAGTTCACTCTTTAATGCAACAATAAATATATTTATTGGAATAGATTACCAGCAAAACCCAGAATTTCTAACTGTATGGGTTTTTTTAGGTTTTCTCTTTGTAATTAAAAAGGAATGAACTCACATCCATATTTTTCGGTATTGACAACCTCATGGATGGCAGGTTTTCAGTTGTTGAGAACTCAGATGTGAAAAAGCAGATTCATTCAAATGAGTCAATCCTACCAAAGAGCTAATGTTTATAATTGATATGTATGAAGCAAAGTAATGAAATAGGAACCAATACCTTTTTGACTGTTTTTCTAATTTCCTGGAGTCAGCCCTCTGGAACAAGAGCTTTATAACTGATAGTACCTCAGTGGGATATTCTTTTGGTCATTTCCATTTTATCAATATGCTATTTTATTTTTCCATCACTAAGAAGTGTTTTTCTGTTCTGTCTTGCTGTAGCCACTAAGGCTACTTCATTTCATTTAAATAGGGCAATGAGTATAGGATATGGACATTTTTGTATCTTGCTATTCCTGCTGGAACACCAGATTCTTAAATATCATTAAAGGATAAGCTACTTTATTAGCCCATCAGCTTCATATTCTCAGGGCACTGCTTACTTGGCTTTCTTTGGAGTAAGAAAGTTCTTAAGAAAAATGCTGGTTTATTGAAAGTTAGTCACAGCAAAGTGTTATGTGGTCATTCAGTCTGACTTCTCATCCTAACCTTGGTCCTGGTATTGTACCCTGCAGTTCTACTCAGTCCAGTAACTTGTGATGAGATTCAAACAATCATACACTTTGAGTGAATGACCTAGCAGAATCTGCCTAGAATAAACACTGAAGTTCATACATGAACTGGAATTACCATTACACAGAATACGACTTTTTCCTTGGTGACTCAAGAGATCCATATTTCATTATCTGATGACAAAAACCCAAGACGCTTCAAAAATTCTACTAATGTCCCATATATTTTATTAGATTTTTGCTGTTTTTGTAAAACAGAATTATCTTGTAAAGTCTTTGTAGTGACTTTACAGTACTATGTAATGGGTTTGCCTCTATCAGAACAAGAAGATATATATTTTGATACAATATTTGATATATCTCTCATTAGAACAAATGACAAAGCAAACCAGAAAATAAAGCAGTGACAGAAGATTTAATAGGAATAATTAAGAGGTATATGTTAAGACTAAAAGGCTGAAAAGAGTTTTATCATTGGCTGTCAAAATACTTTATAGATTAACCTTTTTTAAACAAATTATTTTAAATAATAAATTTTAAATCATTTTACCAAGAAATGTAACACCTTGACATTTCAAAAATGTTAAGTCTGCCCAAGTGATCTTGAAAGCTCCTTGGATGGCTTTACATTCAGTAGTTCTTGAAACGTGAATGAAAAAAAGGGTCCTTAGATTCAAATTATAAGGACGCAGATGCTTTGATGGGAAAGTTTCTAAAACAATTTTTCAGTCTTTCATAGTAACAACCATATTTGAACACGCAACTCCAGTTTGCTTGGGTGGACAGAGGCAAAACTTAATATTTTTTTCCCCCCAAATGTTAATGCAATTAATTAGGACCATTAGGGTTGGTCACTGTGATATTTGTTTCAGGAATAAAAGTCCCACTGTCTTCAATCAAGCTAGGATTTAACTCCTGTTTTGCTTTTAATTTCTGAATGAAATAAATCACTAGCTCATTGATGAAAAAACAGAAAATAATCAGAAAATATCTGTGAAAAACTGTCACAAAATGAACAATTCAGTTTCACATTACTTTTATCTGACAACATAATTGGCCTCACTTATGCTCAGAACTCAAAATTCAGCCATTGCTTCTGGGATATTTGGCCTTTCATGTGAGATTTCATTGCTTCCAATTCTAATTAAAGTAGCATGATGTTAAATTTATTCTGAAAGCTAGAAATCAACTACTAATCAACTACTTTATGGTGCAGATTCAGTTTCATTCCTGGAAAAATCTACATGTTTATATAAATTCACCTCTGTGAAACAATGAATTCTCCACTCAAAACTATTCTGACTTAAGTGGCTTGTTACACTCAAAGAACTGACTGTGTCTGTAGATTTTGGATAGATTAGATATATAAGGTAAGTGGTAGAAAGTAGTATGATGAGAAAACATTTGAAAAAAGTGAAGACACAATTGTAATTTAGCTTTAAGTGCTAAGTGTGTTGAGTGACTAGTCTTACTTTAGGAAAGACTCAGACGGGATATCCAGCAGAAGGGGGAGCAAGCTGTCTTTGAGCAAGACAGAGGTTGAAATCCCTGCTGGGTCTGAATTCCCAGTGATACCTAAGATAAGTAATTTAATGGCTCAGTTTCACATTCCACATCTGTGAGTAACAAATCAAGATGGTCTTTTCACTTGACAGGCTAGTGCTCAGGACTAACACATTTACCTTCCATTGTCTTTAAATTCACCGAGTCCTCAGCTTCTCTTTGTGTATCTGCCTTTGAAGACCTTTCACTTCAGGGACTCTTGGCTGTTTTCTGATCATATGGGACCTCATGTACTTATCTCCAAAGGCAGTACTGACCAAACAGTTAACACTGGAGATTATATATTTCCTCTGAAGAACCCTATCAGAATAGCGCAGAAGTGCAGACTTCTGCTTAATCATCTTGTAAGTGTCCTCTTCCTTGTTACTTTTCCCACAGAATAACACCTTTGAGAAAGATTACTGAAAACTCATGTCTAAAAATCACCTATACAGATGACATTTCTAAAAGACTGCGCCTCCATATGAAAACCACAAGGAGGCTGAAAATCCTTTGAGATCTCTGTATCTGTCAATAAAAATATACGTGGCTTTCACTCAGGAACTCAGACCAAGATAGACATCTTCAACTGTGAAGTGCCATCTACAATTTCTCTTGCAGAGAATGTTCCAGGGAATGCCTATGCAGCATTTCCCTCTTCCTTTTTAACAGGTGCTTTAGTCTGTGTCCTTTAGACTATGTCCTTAAGGTGTTTTCTGTGTTGACAAATATAATGTAAAAAATAGAAGGATCCACATCTATAAAACCATCATGAGCCCAATAGTAAAATAACAGAGAAATTAATAACTCTGATTTTTAGTTTGCAACTTTAATAATATTCTTTTAATGATTTATTTTTATGTAATTATCTTATATAACACACATATTGTATACCCCAGGTGGACACCTGCAGAGCTGTTCTTTTGAATCCCATGATATTAGGCTCATATGTTCTTACATTCCCCTTGATCTGAATAGATGCCAGGTGCAGACACTCCCTCTGTAACCTCATCATGCAAAGGGATTTTGCAGCATGGTTTCCCTAGAGAATCAGATCCAGACTTTCAAATTCAAACCCTTACCTCATGTGGCAGCTTTACAAGTGCTCTGGGAATACACCTTTCCTCCATTTCAGAAGCACTTAATAATGGAAATATAAACATCCTCTTGTTTGGCCATCTTGTAATCAATCACCTAGATAACAGGAAAAATACGTATGCAGCTAAAAATGATAGACATTCACTCTAATTTTCCTCTTAGATTCTTCAACATTCCCAAATATGTTTTGCCCCTAGATCAAGTGAGTACTGGATCCTTTTACATAGAATACATCTTCAAAGTGTCTATCCTTCAGTAAACTAATCTTGCTTTCTTTGCCCAAATGTCCTCTTTGCCACTCTAGCATTCTCATAACATCATTTCATTTCCCCCACCCCCCCTCCCACCCCTGCTTTTGTCTGGTCAGTAAAGGATAATAGTAAGAAAGGATTATAATTATAGAATGTGTTCTTACACTAACGATTGTCTCTCCATTTACTACTAGGAAAATTGTGCAGCAGTGAATTATTGTGATATACCATTTTCTTTTTCTGCAGCCTTACAAGACTTGTTGGAAGGCCACAATGATTGCATTTTGTTCCATAGTTTGTCACAGAGAGAAAGCAGCTTGTTCTGCTAAAAATAGCAGAAAATCAGAATGGTCAATGCTTATTTATTTCTTGTTTTTGTGAACGACAAAACATTTGATTTATAGTAGAGGCTGTTGATTTTGGTGTCATTGTTCAGAAAAGATTCAAGGCCAGAGAACATCTTGTTTCTGAACCTCTTTCCATTGAACATCAGTCATTTGGAGGTGATCTCAGCTTTGAGCAGCTTCAAGTAAGATTGTTTTGCTTTTCTGTCTTTAAGTTTAAATGCTATCCCTGTGAAATGTTTCTCAGGGTATTTATCAATTGCTATTTCATTAACAGGAATCAAAATACTACTGGAACTGGAAAACACATAAATAACAGAAAAGAATGTATTTCTGTGTTAATTTCGTCATGTTAGGTTAACATAAGGGCATAAGAAGTTGTAGAAAAGAGTTACTGAATTTATTATAGTTTTTTGTTACTTGGCTTTCCCATTTTGTCACCATCTTCTCCTATTGACTCATTCTCAATAAAACATCCACTTTCCTTTTAAGCCAATTTATTATGCACCTTGCTTCAGCAAAGTTGGTTCATATAGTTATGTCTCTTTATCTGCAGGGTCAGATAAATCTTTCTGTTTGGTTTTTTTATTTGTTTGTTTGTTTTCTTTTTTTTTAGGTTTTAAAACCTGGAAAACAAAGCTGATAGAGGTGAAGAAACTCATATAAAATAACAGCAAGAAAGAAACTTGTTCAATAGAAATTGAACAAATTCAGTCAAAGAATCCTGTATTTTGGCAGGCGTCATGATGCTAGACAGATAAGAACCAGAGAATAGTTTCTCTGTTTCTTTGCTTAAGTGGCAGAGTACAGTTTCCAGCCTAGTGCTCTGTGGCCTTTACTACAGGTTTAGAAACAAGATCCCTCTTGATGACCACTCTCAAATGGATTTTGGGCCTGACGTTGTGTGCAGCTGAAGTCTGCAGGGAGGTAATGGTGGAGCGGACAGGCACTGATCCCTTCTATATTCTCATTCCCTGGTTGCCTGGAAGGGGAGCCGCCAACAATGATCCCATGTTTCATTGGACGTGATTCTGCCCTAGCAGAACATATCCTTGTCATGTCATCTGGTCTATTTAATAGCTGGACTGAAACTTCATTACGCTGTGAATCAAGCAGACAAAACTGAGTATCAAGGGATGCCTTTCAGAATGAGATTACTGCATTTTGTTCCTCTTTAAGCAATGGGATAGAGAAGATGGTTGTAAATTTTGTCCTGTACGACAGACATACTAAGAAATGATGAAACAAGTGTTAAAGACCACATTGAAATATTAACAATATGTTTTAGTTAATGACGGTGCTATTTCTGATTTACTTGTGCCATGAAATGCTGCTTAACTTCAACCATGCATAATTTTAATACGTTTATTTTTGTGGTATTCAGTCTGAAAAATAGGTGATTTGGTAAATACTAGTATCTAATGCTGTTGCCTTCCACCAGTGTTAATGAGGGCACTAAGTTCATCAATGTAATTTAGAAGTCTAAATATAAACTCTTCATTTTTATTTTAATTCTTTGTTGTGCAGTGTCACTGCTCTAGTAATAACATATTGATACCATCTCAGTATACTTTCACTTTGTTCTGTGTCACTGTTATTCTTGTTAATCAATGACAAATGTAAGACTCTTGTTTTGTGCTGATGCAGCAGGGGGAGAATAAGGGCACTGCATTTCTCCAGAACAACAACATTTGGATAAGCATACTTTGAATACAGTATCCCATTCAGTATATACATTCCAGCTCACAGGAAAAGGTAAGTACAGTCTTACAGACATGTTCATTCAATATTTTTAATTAGAAAAATCCCCAGAAAACATTTTTGGGAAAAAAAACCTTAGAAGTCATTTACATATCACTGAAGTTTTATCAGTTGAGTTATGACACATGAAGTATCTATTCTTAAAGTAAATAAAAATTTTATTATCTTCTAAAATTAAGTGTACTTCTCCCATCTTACCATTTCTCTCCTGTTGCCATCATATTGTTCAAGGGTACGGCCTATGTCTTCCTACTTTGTCTGCAAGTCAGGCCTTCGGACAGTGATGATGTTAGACAGTCTCTATGGCTCATAGGAAGTGGAAGAGTGAGGCCTGGACATTGCTCCCAAAAGTTGCTCCTAATTTAACTGAGACCTAGGAAAGGGTATGTTCTCCCTGAGCAGAGAAGGGGAAAAGTCTGGGCTGACCTCTCTGGATGTCTACAGGAAAACAAAGGCTGAAGGAACATCCCCAGGAACTGTACCCATGAGGGAAGAAAATCCTGAATTCACACTTGTATTACTGATTTTCTGTGAAGTGAATTTCAAAGGGCACAGCCATCATAATTCCTCGTACAAATGAGCCTTGTCTGTCTCTGAAAGGACTGAACAGCATACTCAATACTGCACAGATACTTGCCACCTGCCTAAAAGAAAATTCACAATCAGTATAAACTGATTTTCATGTAATCAGTATTTTCATTGTGTCTAGCACAGTAAGGCACTCCAGGCTTTGGTAATACAATGGAAGAGAATGTTTTAAATACCACAATAGCTTACCAAAAACTATATCTGAAGGTAAAAAGCTTTGCAACACCTTAGACATTGCTGGGTAAATTCACCTGGATTAAAATGATCTTCCAGGCTAAATCTATCAGGAAGGATTTATTTTATTGAATTTTCTCCTAAACTGTAAATTCCAGCTCCAGAGCTCCCTCTAGGTAACTCAGTGTGGGTTCAGAAAAGCTTTGAGGCAGAGACTCCGTAATCCCCTCATTTCAAATGCTCCCTTAGACATAGCTACCCTTCTTGTAGGCAGCTGCAGGAATTTGGGATTTTTTTTATCTTTGCCACATCTCCTCTCAGGCACAGTGGCCAGCACAGGTCACTTGTACCTCAGTGACAGGGACATTAATGGTGCACTCCTTGTCCTTGCTGGAATGTCTAGCAGCATTCCTGTCAGAAATTATTTTGGAAGTTGTCCTCAACATAACTGAACAGTGACACACCAAGTGTTGACACTTTTTCAATTGACACATCACCAGGATCAGTTTGCTTTCTTATCTTTTAACAGACGACATTTACCTATGCAATTTATAACAACTTACTAAACTGGCATTGTTGTGGCCTTCCTGTCATGTTTTTACACTGGACCTGACCACATGAAATTCAAGTACTGCATCTCTGAGACAGAGCACCAGGCAATCACTGTAGTTCTTGCTATGGGCCACTACAAAATGGAAATGCAGGCTCCCTTCTTGCAGAAAGGAGGCTGCCACAGAAAATGCAATTCAGATTCTTATTGTAGTTACTCGACAGTCATGACAAGAAATTTTGTTTCTAATCCAACCCAAATATTGTAATTGAAATCAAATTTAACTATCAAGGGACAATTCATATCCTGTTGATTAATTTGCAGTTATAATTTATGTCTCAAAGACAATGTCATCCAATAATTATATGTATTCCTGCATGGGAAAATCCTTAATGGAGAATACTGACATATTTCCTGCTTTCCCTTTCTTCTACTACTTTCTCACTCTAAAACAATCGAAAAGACACACAGAATAGAGAAAAGCATGATAATGAATAGGCCTTATTCACTAAACTTTTGGCTAGTGTTTTGTCTTTATTTTATAGATAGTAGAGCTGGGCCACTACTGATGGTCTAAGAGATATCATCCTGTACTCTTTGTACCACTCTGCCTAAGCTGGGTTTGGAGCACACAAAGATCCTGTTATTACAATGCCTATCTTATTGTTCTGGACAGAAGTGACATAGCCTTCACACTCGCTGGTAGAGTCACGCAGTTAAATCCTCCTTCAAAAGGTCAAATATAGGGATTTTAATCCAGAAATCTTGAAACGCCAAATAAAAACTGCAAACAACTCTTCCTTATACACAGACATGACTGAAATCCTTCTGAGGCCTGTCAATACACCCTTTTAGCTTAGGAGTGCTCCGTGTAGAAACACCTTTCCCCTTGAGTTACATCCCTTTTTCTTTTTGGTGGGTTAAGTGCATACACAGGTATGCTATTCTTCATAGCTTTCCTCAGTCAACTAATACATTAATTGTATGACTGACCACAATCAATTGCTCACCTTCTACTGTCTTGTTTATAAATATCAGACAACATGACTGTGACACCTCTGACTCCTGTAGGTTGAAGTATAGAAAACACGACGGGTTACTGATGATGACAACATTCTGTAATATGTGTGAATGAAATGGGCTTGCCACAGCATGAAATTTTGACTTAGGCAGTTAGAGCAATTTAAAGATTTCTTTCCCTAAGAGCCCGAGATTTCAGCTCTTCCCTCCACCCTCTCCCTCTGAATTACATCAAGACTGATGTGCTGTAAAGCTCAAAACAGTAGAGAAAGATAAAGACCTTTAGTTCAAAACCAGCTTATTCAAAAATAGCTAACCGTCCCTTGGTTAGTCTGTTCTTACATCTACTATGGCATCAGGTTGCTGGTTTATCCAGTGTCAAGCTTCTTTTCATTTTTTCTATTAACACCAATCAACCTTGTATAAATACACATTTATATGACTGATAATGGCATTTCTGGGAGATGTGAGAATCTCTTTTTAATATTTATTTTTGAAAGGAAATGTATCTGAGTATCTTTAACTCCTAGGAAAGCTAAATCTCTTCTTTTCAGTTTTAGAACTAGTCACCCACTGATATGTAACACAATAAAACGACCAGATTAATGTAGAAAATACACCTGAAGGCAACTTTTTTTCAGATCTTGAAAAAAAGAACACTTTTATTTTATAACACAAGCTCCCTTTTTCCATTTGAAGAAGATCTTAACTGTCCTGTCTACTATTGCACTGTAACTACACAGCTAGGAGAGTTTGTTAAAAGGTATTGCAGAGAAAAGAGAGTGGCTTTCATTATTTGCTCAGCAAGATAAGTGGAAATACAACATCATACCACTTTTCAGAGAATGTAAAGCACTCTATGCTTGCTGCAATTCTTTCATCAGCTCACCCCACACTTTTCTGAAATGGCTTCTTTGTCACTGCAAAGAAGATTTTCTTCTATAAAGGCGACTACAGTAAGGACTACAGACAGGTGAAAGCAATGAATACTACTCCAAAACGACAGTATTTCTCATGTTGCATCTTTGGGGCATTAAAGAAAAGGACAAAGGATTATAGTATATGAAGAAGATCTTTCATGTTAATGTCAGATTAAGCAAATAATGACAGATTCTGAACCTAATGCAATTACATGAATTTGTTGGGGTGAACTAATCGTTGTGAAACAACTTATACACTTGTAATATAGCTATCTTCCCACTTTGACTAGTATACTGTCATTTTATTACGGAGACAGGAAACTGCCACTTTTGACAGATGTCAGAGACTTGCTTAGAGAGATGAAAGAATGTATTTCTAAAGATGTTACCAGAAGTTTTAGAAAGGTGGTGAAGATTGTATTTTCAGAGTATCCACTATCAATCAAGTCTGGATAATCTAAACTCATCAGTGGGTACTTACCAGACTTCAGCTTGACCAGATGATTTCAATTCAGTTTTTTAACAATCTGAAACTAATGACCTTTATAGGGGAGAAAAAAAATTATGAAAAGTCCTCCACAGGTTTCTTCAAAATCTACTTGGTCTTTGCTGAGATATCACTAGTGATAATTTTACAATGATTATTCAGTTGCAATAGAACAGGAGTGAAAGTTGATAACATTATCTATCCAGCAGCTCTATCAAGGAATGAAAGTTTGTGGTAATACTAAATGTGGTGACTAATACAGGTAACTGGAATATGCCTGAAGTCTGATCTATTGTGCTTCTTCAGTTCTCTTACTGCAGAAAGCAGAACATCTGTAGTCCCTCCTGAATTCTTTTCCCTCCAGAGATCTCTGGGAGGGTCTTCTGTTAGCCACTAGGCTTATCTCATGCCCCCAGCTGAAAATCTGTCACCCTGACAAATAAATCCACCCATCAATATGCTGAAGAGCCATCCTGGTTAACCAAGGTGTGCCCTCTGAGGATGGTAAGAAATAATGGTCTAATATACATAGATACTTGCAAAGAACTCTCAGTGCCTTTAAATTAAGGCTTGTACAAGCTCAGCCTTTGTCCTAAGAATCAATCACTGGTGCTACAGGTCTAGCTGCACTTTGGCTGAGTGAAGGCTCCTTGCAGACCCCTTCTGAGATAATGTTCCTTTGCCTCATGCTTTGAAAAGGATAGCATTAAGCTGTCCCTGTTTTTCTCCTCCTGGGAAGGATGCAGGGACACTTTGAAAGCAAATCCTTTACTATTGGCTCTGGTCAGACAACCACAGATGTAAATTCTTTACTGGGTGAACCCCTTCAGAGCTGGGTTCTCCTTACCTCTCTGCAATGGGAAAAATGCATTCACAGACTTGTTGTGACTAATTAGTGTTGGCTGTGTCAGCACACAAATTTTTATGCCCAAAATCACAGACAAGGTAGTCACTGACTGCTTCTTGGAGCCTAATTGCCTAGTTAGAGCTGCAACTCCTGGGGGAGGGTTTTCTCCAGTTTGAAAATGTGGTTCCTGTCTCTCTTCCTTAAATTTACTAACCCTCTTCAGTCTTATTTATTCTGGACCATTCTCAGTAACCGTAAAACTATTGCAGACATTCTAGTAAAGCTAGTCTACTGTAAAACTATTCTAGTACCATGTAAGGTAATGCCTCTCACCTGACTGGTAGCCTGTATTTGCCTATAAAATTAAGTGTTCTGGAAAGACCAATCTAACTATTTCCCCTGAGAGTTCTGTGTCTTGAGCCAAAGGGAGAGAGGAGGCACTCCTCCAGCAAGTCTAGGCTAGTTCCCACCAAAGTCCTTCAGGGCTGCAGACGTGGTGAGGCAGAAAGTACTGTACACCCTCTCATGCTGGCAAGACATGATGATGTGTTGGAATGTAAGTTTCCAGGAGAGAGGAAAGTTTTTTCTTATCCTTTTGTTGACATCCTGTATCTGAACCCAAGCTACCTCAGGTGTCCACATGCCACTGGGAGCACAAGCCACAGCTGCCAGGCAGGCACCTGAACTAAACTCAACTTCTACAACTTGCAGACATGAATCTCACCCCGGGCTGGGCCCCCAGAGTCTATTAAACACACTTCTTTCTCTGACACTTGCCACTCTTTCATGATGACAATGGCTGCTTTAACATCTTCCCTCCATTTCACTGCCACTTTCTAGAGGGAATTACCTTGAGTTCCCAGCCCTATCTCTATACTTTTACCCACTTGTCTGACACCGGCTGACACCGATGCTGTTGGTTATGAAACATTACAGCTGTATCTTATTTTGACTTAAGTACCAAAGTGAATGTAGTGGAAAACATAAGGATTAAGATCCATAGATCTTGAAGATGTTCTCCTTCCTTGAGACAGAAGAAATAAATGTTAAACTAATATTTTTATAACACTCACTATAGGATTTATTCATTTTACTTTGAAGACAATTTTTTATTAAAAAGAACAAATTTTTAAAAGAATGACAAAAACCCTAATGCATGGGTGGTTAGTATTTGCACTGTAAAGGGATACATGATATCTGTTTCCACTTTTTCAGTTCAAATCTAAATGGAGTGAGAAAAAATTAAAATGTGTTGTTACTTTCTGAAAGCTGTGCATTGACACATGTGAAATGAACTTTCAGTCTAAAAGCAGGAGTTACATTTGCATTTAGGTAGCATGAGTAAAAATAGCAGTAAAGATTCAGCAGCATAGACAGCTAAAATATTAATCCAGAGTGCCTAGCAGAATTTTCCAAGCTGCAGTAAGTCCATAAAACCATGAAACCACCTTCTACATGATGACATGTATGAATGCCTGTGGTAAAACCTTTTTTCAGAGCAGATATTTTCAGGGAATGTGTTTTCAGGATTTAACAGGACCAAAATAAGGTGGTAGTACCTGAATGTCAGAGTAGCTTAATCATATTCTTAACCTGTAGGACATGTACCAGTCTCATCATCAGCAGTTTTCCATAACCTATAGTTATTGACAGTTTCTCTAAGAAGAAATAAAATCTGGAGTTGTGTGGGACCTTCTCTACATATACAATGACATTTTCACAGGAAAAGGCCTTCCAGCTAGAACCAAAAGACTTTTCCCCTTCCTTCCCATAAACAGTTATGTTTTCCAGAAATGGGCACCAATCCATATTGAAATCACTTAAGAATCAGAGAAGCAGTTGAGAGAATAGGAAAAAAATTGAGCTGAGTATAGACTACCCTCCAGAAGAAGAAATCTGCTTGGAGTACAGGAGGTCTCAGATTAATTCTTTCCATATTCTGCTTTATAAAATGAAGGGATGCCACAACCGTAGCAGATGCTTTAGATACGTGTTTCCACCTCTTTCATTATAAATAACCCAGCACAAAATATTTGGATAAACAAGAATCCTTCCTTCATTCAGCAAAGGAAGATATGAAGAATAAAAAGATTGCATAGTCAAGTTAAATTAAACTCTATCAATCATCTGTATGCATATTTAAGGAAAATCAGCTTAGGATACACAAGCAGAAATATTTATAATAACTCGTTAGAAATTACTTTTTATGAAAGCTGTGACTAGCCCATTATGGAAAAAAAACAACTTAGAGAGACTATGACTAAAGGTAGGAAGAATGACTCTGAAATTGGACTTCCTATGAATAATAAATAACTTTGTGGGTTTTTTTAGTGAATGGGGGAGTACATACATATATATGAGCATGCGTGTGACAGTGACTCATAGAAACACACTGGCACAAAACAGGACCCTGAAGTCGTACCATGCTGTCGGCACAGGCACTGCCAAGGGCTGACAGTGCCCACGCTCCCTTTCAGGCTGCTGTCTCTGCATTTCACCAGGTGTTTTGTCCCCTCTTTCTGTCCAGGACACCATAGCTTCATGGCAGAAGTAGGTAAACAAACTCTCACGACTCCCAGCTTGTCCCACTTTCACCTTTTCTACATCAGGCCTATGCCATTCTTCCAAAACCTGGAGTGCTCTTACTTTCTTAAATAAGCTTTAAGGACTTCTGTCTTAGGCAGAGTCTTCTCTCAGGGTCTCAGGTTACCTCAGGTTTGATCAGTTTATCTGCTGCTTTTCTCCCTCTACCCAGAAAGGTTCCCATTCTGGATGTGAAGATTTAGGGCATAGGAAACCTACTCCCCTTTGCTCTTGGCCCAGTGATTAACCATAGTCATTGTTTAAAAAGTTGTGGCTTGTTTCAAGCTCCGGTTGTCCTGGGTTTGGTCTGCAGCTACTAGTCCTTGCTGTTGTTCTCTCTCCTGGATTAGAGCACCCTTCACTTTCCAGTGTTTTCTCCCTTTAAAAGTAGTTATATGTTCAGCATTCAACTCGCTTCTCAGACTTCTTTTTGGTAATTTAAACAGACTAAGCTCTAAGTACCTTCCTGAAAGGTACTTTCTATATTCCTCAACACATTTTTACACCTCTCTTGGTCATCTCTTCACATCTTTAACAACCTTTTTATAAAAGTTAGAGAAAAAATCTATATGATGTTCCAGTACAGAAGCAAAATCACTTCTTTCCTTCTATTCTCATTTTTTCTCTCTATTTATCTAAGGATTACATTAGATCTTTTTGACCCAGCATTACAATGGTAGCTCCAATTGAGTTGTCTATCTGCTCTGAATCCCTGCACTGAATCCTTTTCTCAGAGACATCCTTTTCCAGGACACCTATTTTCCTGCTGTACTTGTATTCTCTTCATTCTTTTTCCCCCCCACCTCAGATGTGTAAAACTCTGCATTTGGCTGTATTACAGGTTTTTATTCAAACAGGCATGGTTTATCAGACAATTCAGACTGTTCTACTGAACAATACAAACCCCTCCAGTGCTGCAATGCAGCAAGCTCTCCTATGCTATTTGATAAGGTCTCTCTAGAGAAACTTTCCTTAGGATGTGCTGGGAAGAGCTGGCTTGCTCCTGTGTTTTCAGACTGGCTTTACCGTGCCCACTTCACCCAGAATAATTGCAATTCAGCGTGCTAACAGCTAGATGAAATGTGCATTTGCCACTTACTTAGCCATCAATCAATATTTGCACAAATTCTGTCTCTCACATGACATTTCTTTAGTTTTCTTCTAAGTTTAAAACAAATACCTAGAGCAACAACAACAACAAAATTACCTATCAATTATTAGACAAAAAGAGACTCAAACTAAGGTTGTGAGTAAATAATTACTCAGTTTTAAAATATATACTACATCCATGAAGAAATTAACAAAATTTGGATCTTCCTCAAGAAGGCACAGCCCAGAAAAAAGTCACCACAATCCTCATAACTAAGTTGTAGGACTATGTGTAAACACAAGAGAATATCGGTTACTATCCATAATAATTTAGGCAATTATTTTTCTCACTATGTATTTTGCAGTATGTATGTATGTGTGTATATATTCATATATTTTGCATATATACTTGTGGCATGTGTTTTTATACATAGTACTTATTCAAGAAGGTTAACAAATCCTTTGCCCTGGACACTTTTCAGAGTTTTGCCCAAAACCAAAAAAGCAAACTTCCTCTTTAAGTGTAGGCACACACCAAAGTAAGGAATTTTGTAAGGCTTGTAATCAGTTTTGACTAGAAGCAGTGAAAGGACTAGATCACTGTGCATAGTACATGAGGTGGAGATTCTTTAAGAAATTACCTTTTTATTAGAAAATGCTAAGGGTCATTTTAAAAAAAGAAAATGTGGTTTCACATATCTGAATCAAATAGAAATGAAATCCAGAAAAAGCATTGATGAAAGCAGCTCTTTCCTTTTGATATTTTTATTTTGACAGCATGTCTGGCCTGAGCACTAATGTAGATCTCCTAAAAAGGTGAAACTGAATAGAGTTCCCTTGGTTCCAGGGGACATCATGGTAAGATTTATGAATACGTATGTCCAGCTTCTTGATGCTCCGGATTTTCCAACTCTGTTTTACTCTGTTGATGCCATTGACCCAAAGCATGGCTTTCATTCCCTTTTATGGACAATTTACAAATCATGAGGGATTGATCTGAATGTAAACACTAAAATAATGAAAAACTCAAAAGTAACTTTATATATATATATATATATATATGTATATATATATATATATAAAAGCATGGTTTCATTTTCCCATATTTGCTAAAGAAACTAAATTCTATGAACACATCCCAAAATGACATGTGTTTCTACAGTTGTATATTTACATTTTAGGAAGGATCTAGAACTGTAAGGTATGATTATTTTTTTGGTACACTTGTTTAAATTAGGAACAACTCCAGTGAGCTACATTGATTTAAATGTTGCACACTAACATAAAGTGTGAAAAACTTCACTTTAAGTCAGTCTGTTGGTTCTGTATGACCACCAACCTCTGACCTTTAAAAACAGTCATATGTTGGCAGTACTGTTTTTCATGTACTGAATCGGACTTGGTAAAGAACAGCTACTCTGAAGCAATGTGATAAATATTCTTGCTCATTAGTAAATTTCCTTCATTCTAGCCTGGATTCACACAAACAGAATTCACACGCCCTTCTTAAAGTCAAATTATCTTCTAAGGTCAGGCAAGCCTTTCTCCTTGAGGGGCTTCCTGGTCCTGAACTACATCCACACAGCAGTTCCTTACTCTCATTCCCATTATTAAATGTTAAATGGATCCATTTAATCTCTTTTCACAAATAGGATGTCAGAAATGTGAGATGACAGAAGTGTAACCTGCCTCTGTAGGTTTCTGAAACCTGAGAGTCACACTATGGTTTTGTCTGGGCTGGGGGAAGGAGGGAGCAGGGGAGTGGAAGACAAGCTCAGGAGGAGCTGAAATACATAGGAGGATGATACAGAATCCATGCTTTAACAGTGCTTTGTCTGCTTTGAAATTATTTTCAGATAGGATTTTAAAATGCTCTGTATCACCAGAACCCTTGTAAAATGGCACCTTTGAAAACTTCTCAGCTTAAGACTTGGGAAGACCTTGCCCTCTGTGCATATTGAGACAAAGACCTCTAATAGTTTCCCCATAGCCCTTTCAAGGTGCAACCGTGAACCATTGTGCAATATGACTGTTTTAATAAGAATCCAAAGAGCACTGGCTTGACTACTTACCTGTGGCCCTAACAAGTAAATAATTCTGTCGTTCATATCTCTAGCTTCTACATTTTCCTTACAGTAGTAGCCCAGGTTCATTTCTGGCAAAGGAGGAGGCAAAAAGAGGTAGAAGAGGGGAAAGTACAAAGTCAGAATACATTTTCCTCGGGTTTCTGAACCTTCAGGAATAGGTTAATGTTTCCATTATTCAGTCATTCATTCTCAGTTGAAACATACGTATACATTTCCCGCTTTTTACCAGGAAATGAAATATTCTTTTCCTGTAAAATGTTAGCATCCTGCTCTCTTCCAAATCTTTAGTTTCAATATGTTACTTATCTCCTTTATGTACAGACCCCAGTAAAGTTATAGCATACCTTTAGACGGCTTTTATTCATTTTTTATATTTCTGAAGAACATATGTGCTGAATAAATTACAATGAATTTGAGGGTGATGCATAGGTAAATATATGTGTAAGATTAGTCAGTACTTTTGACAGTGTCTCAGAAAAGGTCTAGTCAAATGGTTTGTCTATCCTCTGAGTCAGAAAATTAAGCTATACAGTATGGTAGTGAAAAAAATATTATATATTATATATATGTAGTGTGTATGTATTGTTTATTATGTCTTGTGTCTGTAGAAAGCAATGTGGATCTACCAACTCATCTGAAGAAAAATATATAAAAAACAGAATATACTTTCAACACAGTTGTCATCTTAATTCATTTCTCCATGATAAATTTGGTTTTTCATATATTTCTTTCACACATATGCATCCATAATGTAACTGTTTCAAAATAACATCTGTTTACATTTCTTTTATGTGTTTGTGGGGCTTTTTGTTGATTGGGAAATCAAAGAAGTAATTTTCAAGATGCATATTCACTTTTTTATGCTAGAAAAAAATGCTAACTCTCATATTTGATACATGTAATGTATCTAGATTGGTCTAATCTATAAATTCAAATGCTACTGTACTTTTGTGGTGTTTTCGTGAGCTCATTCTATGACTATTTTTCATCATATATGTAGTTATCACACAGTAAAATGATGAGCCTAAAAATATTTATTTGTTAGCAACAGTAAATTGACTTTCCAAACATATGCCAAATTTTGGAGGCCATGTCCAGATACTCCTTAGTTTTGCATCAAAACAAGATGCATATTCCTAAACTTGGATACACAAATTTTCAGGAGAAAACTAAGAGCCTGTGTTGTCCATGTAGGTATTTTTTAATATATTCATCTATTTTTTATTTTTTACTTAAGCATTTTTTACTATGTTAGATATATATGAATAAACCAAATAACTTTACAGCCAATAATAAACATTTTCATAGTTTTTTCAAGAAATACAATTAAAAGGTTATATAGATGTCCATGTATTTCTTCTTCTTCACCATTCACATACAACTGTAATTCAGACTTCTTTTTTACATGTATTGAGTTACTTACTGTTCTTGAACAATCTTGAAGATTGGCATGTACTTGCCAATCACCTTAATATTTTTTTTAATTATCCTAAAGATAGAACCAAAACTAAAAGGAAATTAAAAAATTAAAAAAAAAATATTTTTCTTGCGTCTGAATTTTCAGCTGTATCTTGATACTAATTTTGTCAATATGTTTTTATAATTTCTGAATTAGTTTTGCTATTTACTGTTGCTAAAAGTTTTTAAGGAAACAATAAGCATTCATAGCTAGATTGTGGAAAATCCGCAATGAAGTTTATCTGTGTCTTCCACACCCAAAATTGATGAGACATTGTGCCTGATTACAAGGATGCTTGTTTTATTTTGCAGTCTGAGTCTGTCATTTCTTTAGAAAAATTAGCAAAAGAACTTTGTTCCATCCTTATGTGCTATTGTGTATAATTAGTATATGAGATAATTTGAGATATGATATGATATGATATGATATGATATGATATGATATGATATGATATGATATGATATGATATGATGATATGAATAACATGGGACAGAAGATGAAGTTGAAGGACAGTGGCTAGCTGCATAAAAAGAAAGATACGGATTCACTGGAAAGTATTTTGCAAGAGTAACTCAAGGACAGCTGTTCAGTGAATTATGTATCCATTCTCACAACCGTGCATAAGGAAAGGGGAAAACCAGCTGTGCTGAAGACAGGAATAGGGTTGAAACTCAGATTAGTGCTAGGAAACGAGGAGACTGCTGCAATGATACATATACTCAGATGCATTTTGCCCTTCAAATTACCATCATTTTGAATGAAACTGTGATAAAGCTGATATCTGAGATAAGATACAGACCAAGGGGGCTGTTAACGAAACCCCTTGGTGGCAGAAATGCCGAGCATTTTTCTGAGGAGAGAGAGCAATGCAGAAAGACAAGGAGACAATTTTACGGAGAAATTTCTCCTGAGCTAATTTACAGTATTATCATGCTGTAAATTAGGAACTCACTTCTGAGGCTGCAACTTGTTCAGTAGACCTCAAGGAGAAACTAAACACACACTTGGAAGACAGATATACAGTGAGCTAGTAGCCAACTGTACCAGTCCCAAGGAAAGCCCTTGAAAGATACCTGTAGACTGTGAGGAGGGGACAGAGGATATATAGTATTTCATTTTCCTTGTGCTTGCTCTTCCTTAGGTATTTCAGATGCAATACTGGGCTTGATGAACCCTCAATGAGATTTGCTACTTTTTGTTCCTATGAATGGTATCCTGTTTGCTTTAGTAGGCTATTGTCAAAATAAATCTTCCACAAAAGTGCATTACAACAAAATTCAGATATATAGGCAAAGTATTACACAAAACCATTGTATTTTGTTGACTGTAACTTCTTTATTTTCACCCTCTTTTATATATGCACATAACTTCAGCTTCATTTCTGACAGATGTTTCAAAAAGACAGAATCCTACTACTACCATCATCGTTGTCATCCTGATCTAAAACAACTGGAACAATATTTCTGGAACTAATTCCCTTACCACACTTTTTAAAGGGTTTGAAAGCTGTGTTTTACATTCAAAACGATTCCTTCTAGTAACAACCTGAAAGCTAATCTGTATCCATTATATCTTTGTAGGTAAGGAGTAATGTCATTTCCTTTGAGGCTCATGAAACTTTTCTTATATCATAAAAAAACATTGTCTGGGCTGTTCAGTTCTATTCCAGACTTCTAATACATTTACATCTACAGAATATCAGGCTGACAAGATTGATTGTCTTCCTTTGAAATTTATTAGCATGATATTTATTTTAGTATAGAAATTGTTTTGATTTAAAGAGTGTGTAAATTCGTGTCAAACAGATTTTCATAAAATCCAATCGGTTTTCCAGACATAGAAGATATGGAAAATTGATTGAATTTATTTGTTTTGATTTGTTGATATTGTTTCAGCACTTTAAAAAGCAACAGGTTTAAACATTAGTTTCAAAATAAATTAATGTATATGCTTAATGTTACAGAACATAAATAATCTGACTACAATTAAAAAAAAAAGGAGAAAAAAGTGTACTATTGAAGGCAACAGTTTCAAGCTACGAAAGATAAGAGAACAAAAACTTGAATCCTTATTATTAGGGCATTACTCTTTATAGACTGGTGTGAAACAGAGATATATCCAGATGAACTGTTGGCAGATTTAGTGACAGAAGCCTAAAAGCAAGAAAAGAGTTTCATACACAGGTTACTTGAATTCAGTGCTCTCCCACCTGGGAATCTGTGAAGTCAGGTAAGTCTGTGAAACATTAGAAATGTTACTGTTTTAATATCCTGTGTGGTTGGATGACCCTGGATGGAAGCCTGCTGCCAACCAAAGCTGCTCTGTCACAGATATCCTCAACTGGGCAGGGGAGAGAAAATACAATGAATGACTCCTGGGTCAAGTGAACGACAGGGAGGTGCCACTCACCAGTTACCATCACAGGCAAAACAGACTCAGTTTGGGGAAAATTAGTTAAATTTATTACCAGTCAAGTCAGAGTTAAAAAGAACTTGTGGGGTCACAAGTCCTGTCAGCAAACCTGCTCCAGCCTGGGCTCCTGTCTCCACAGGACCACAGGTCCTGCCAGGACCCTGTTGCAGTGTGGGCTGCCCACGGTGTCACAGCCTCCTTCAGGTATCCCCCTGCTTCGGCATGGGGTCCTCCATGGGCTGCAGGTGAGTCTCTGCTCCACTGTGACCCTCCATGGCTGCAGGCAAACAGCCAGCCTCACCATGGTCTGCACCACGGGCTGCTCCAGCTCCTGGACCACCTCCTCCCCCTCCTTTTCCACTGACCTTGGGGTCTGCAGGGCTGTTCCTCTCATATTTTGTTCACTCTCTCCTTCAATTTTTCCTCACTTCCCAGGGTTGGTTTTTTTCCCCTTCTTAAATATGTTATCCCAGAGGTGCTACCACCATCACTGATGGGCTCAGCCTTGGCCAGCAGCAGGTCCATCTTGGAGCCGGCTGGCATTGGCTCTATCTGTCATAGGGGAAGCATCTAGCAGATTCTCACAAAAGCCACCCTTGTAGCTCCTGCTACCAAAAGCTTAACATGCAAACCTGAGAGATACATTCTGATACTAGCAGCCTTTTAAAAATCGTAATAATACTAATGCTATGGCAGGTTGGTTAAGTGTTAAGCATGTGCAAGCATTTTTCACATGCTCTTCATGAATTTAATTTTAGTATATCCATTTGTAGTAACTTGTCAATTTAGATAGCCATAAATCTGTAGCCAATAAAATAATGTTGGAAAAATATACACCCTGGGACGATGTTAAACTCTAGTTTAACAGGATAGTCTCAACAAGGGAAACAAAGTGAAAATAAATAAAGTCTTTACCTTTATCAGTATAGACCTGTGAGCTTTAAAACATGGGAATCAAATTCTTCTGTTACATAGTCTTAGATTTTTCTATTTAATTGGTTTTAAAATCATTAAGATTATTCAAAACAGTTTCTTTAACTTTTGTTGGGATGAAATTTTAGTGATCAAGTCTGTTCTGAGAAGACCCAACATGGAATACAGAAACATGAATATGTTCCCAACTTACTAATTTATATATAAAAAAAAAAAAAAATTAAAAAAAAAAATCAGTGGATCAGCTCTTTAGTCATTATTTTATTAATTTCTTTTTTCTTTTTCCAATCAACTTTTCTGTTTCAAACAGCTGTATCTGGACCCCTCTTGCATGGAATTTTTCCTTTTTTTTTTTTTTTCTCACAGAGAGCTCTAAGTTTTATTGTGCTGTAGTTATAACCTACAATCTGTAGATAGCTTCTTTACCAATTAGCTCTTCCCTTCTTCACCAATTAGCTCTTCCCTTCTTCCCAAATTTAAACACAGAAAGTTGGAATACGCAGGTGGGAATGAAAAGGATGTAGGACTGTGTAGTAAAGATTCTGACCATCTGATTGGACTTAAGTTATACAAAAAATTATATTGACTACTGCACTCAATTTATAGTAAGACTGACTTCTCCACTACCTAAGGTTTCCAAGCAGAGTATTTTATCAAGTTTTTTGTATCAATGTATTGATTTCATTACAAAGGACAGAAAGATGTTGCAGCGGTGGGAATGGCACAACTCTCCTGAAATGCCAACAGAAGGAGGGCAAAGCCACCAAGCTCTGGCACATCCTCTTCATTGTCAGTTTGACCCCTCAGAAAAAGCCACTGGACATGCTTTTGTGAATGTTGTTCTGAGAGCTAACTCCTTTTTGTCTGACAACAGAGGATATTCAAATAACCTTAAAATATTAATCTGCTTCTATTAAAAAAAAAAAATAATCAAGGCCCTTCACTCATTCTCATCTTTTATTCACTCTTTGAGATTCATTCCTACCTCTGATCATCCCATGACACCAGCCTTCGTCTTCCTTATGTTTTCAAACTTGTGTCTGTTCTTCTTTTGATGATACAGTACGTGACAGGAAAGGTTGATCTTTATAAACACCTGCAAAGTAAGGTGTTTATCCTCTTCATAATCCATTCTAAAATGCATCTTTCATTTCAGGATAACTATAAAAAATATGACAATGTCTTCTAGGCATTTGCTTATCTCACTTGTCAACAATGTCTATTTGTTGCCTTTTCTCCCTGTATATTAGAGAAAGAAACACAGAATATTCGGTCTTATCCTGATGTTCTTTATACAGTGATTTCTGGACAGATGTAATGGCGGGGTCATGGCACTGCACAAGAGATCTGCAAACCATACCGATGAAAAATCAGTGTTTCTTGTCAGGTCATCTCAAGACTTTTACTCCATCTTCTTCATTTATAATGTGTAATAACAGTGTCCTCATACTTTTGCAATTGTATTTGACTCTGCAGATGAATAGTGCAGTGTCAGACACAAACATTTATTATTCTGTAGCTGAAACAGCAGAAGGTAAACATAACAAAAGCAAGCACAGTGTACAGGAGTATCTGTTACACCTTAAATGTATTATTTTAACTTAGCCACAAGTAGAAACTTGTGGCTAAGTTACAAACAAATAGTGTAGAATTCAGGAGAGATGAATATTCATATATGTTTACAACTTTGTTTTGCAAAATGACCATGAAATCTTTTCTGTCTGATATAGGCTGGATAAGGGTATCCTGAAATCTTCCCAAGAAATCACATCAGCCTTCAATAAAATTAAAGCTACTGTAAGCATCCATCATTTTTGTAAAGGTAGGAATAATCTCTGTGCTTCCAAAATAAGACTGGAGCCATGACATGGAAATTTCACCTGCACCCTTAGAATCTTTATGGGATTTCCTTTTTCCATCTGAGGCATGAAGGTGGTAAGTTAAAGGAAAGTAAACAGGAGAGATCATGCATATTTGTTCTTTCTGAGACCCAGGAGAATTATGGAGGCACTGGTGTCATTCAATGACTGAGATCAGGCAGACTAGAGGAGAATTTTGAACACCCCTCCCACCCACACACATAACTGCATATATCAATTAATAGAGCATGTTTCAGTAGAAATAGAAAATATAACAGGCAAAAGAAATAAGAACAAGTTTAAAACTTTTGTTTACTTTGGTGTTTTATAAAACTTCATTTCAAAAATCCTCATTTTTTTATGTCAGAATTGGAGCCAACAACACACATTTAATTCAGTTTCCTTGTGAGAAGTTGTTATGACACAATCTTTAGGTATTTCAATAAATTTTTCATTATTCCACATACATATTCCACTATATTGCAAATTCCTCTTATAAGCACCACCTAAAATCACTGACGTTTATTACATGATCAGAAATTCATTGTTTCATTCTGGCTTCCTCATTCAACATGTGTCTTTTATTATGCACCATCTAAATTTTCATCTATACAATGGGATTTTATGGCACTCAGAGCAACTGATGATGGGATTCACACACAGACCTATATTGCACAACATCCATGTGATGTGAAGACTTACTGTTATCCTTACTGAGCACTTTGGAACTACATCACAGAGGAATAAAGCATTGTTTCCATGAAGAGAGTTCCCAGCCAACCATTTGGAAAGATTTTGTCTAAGTGTTCATTTTTAATTTTCTGGATGATCACGCTAAATCTCAGCTGAGATTGTGCAAGACGCAGCTGGCACTTGTCTCACAGTGAGCAAACTGTGGATCTGAAAGCAGCACAACTACGTGACACTTGAGGTTGAAATCCTTTGCAGCTCTCTGACCTGGCATGGTCAGCCAGTGGGCCCTTTAAAAATGCAGCCGGAAACCTTAAAAAATACTTTTTTCAGACTGTCTGAACTCGGATCATTCAGATAATCAGTCTCAAGTCTCAAGCTGGGTAGCATTCTCCTCTGCATAAAAGCATGCCCATGTAGAAGCATCTAGAGACTGATCAGGTTGTGTGCAAGCTGACCTTAACTTATTGCCTCTGAGTTCAGGGGGCTGCTAAAATCCACATCAACAATTTCTGAAACTGACTGTGGATTTGGGCAATTTATATCTGTTTGTGGGCACACATTTCTGATAGTTTTAAACACCCACTCACTGAAAAGGAGTCTTTAAGATACTGAAAAATCTTCAGCCAGCCTTGGAAGAACAGCCTAGTAAAACACACACGTGACAGTATCACGACTCAGGCTGGGGGAAAGGGTGGAAAACTGTAGTGAAAACACCCTGGAACACAACCTAAACACCTCTCTGAGTCCTTACAGGGAGACAGCTGGTCACACTGACGTGGCAACACATTTTGCATTCATTTCTGTTGAAACACACTGCTACGACAGCCTTCAGACACAGATCTTTGAAGGCTGGGTCTGGCAACCGGCACTTTGTTGAGGTTGCTGCTGTCAAATAGCACAGGTCATATGTTGTTTGCTGTGAAATCCCAGCCTGCTTCTGCTGTATGAGTTCCCAGCTCCACATGCTGCTACACAATGATGGATCTGTTTTCTCAGAAACTGGGATGAGACACTAGATATTCAAACAAACAAACAAACAAAATCCCTAAAACACCCCCATCATGTTGCTGTAGTTTCTTTAGTCCTTCTCTATTCACAGGCATTTTGCACATTACCAATACTGTCATTCTGCCATAGCTCCACTCTTGCTTTGTTATTAAAATAGTCAGACAAACTTATTTTACACATTCACAACTATTGATATTAATTTTATTGTTACTGTGTGATCTGTATTTGATATTCATTTATTAAGCACTTTCACCCTAGGTTCTCCTTTCATAAAAAATTAAAATGTAAGGCACGTTTATGAAAATAAAATTTTTGGTGGTAGTGGTTTACCTCTATTATCATACTATTTTCCTCCCCAGCACCACAGTATTCTGTCACAATTCAGCTTCCGTAAGTCTGGGTATATCAGATACTGATGCCTACATTACTCTGACTGACAGGAAAAAAGTGTCTTGGAGAACAGTGTAAAATTTCCAGACAACAAGGAAAAAAAAAGCAGTCAAATTCCAACTGTTTCCAGATAAAATTGGGAATACTTACTTCATGTAATGTATGTTGCATATGCATAATATTACAGTTGATCAAATAACTCCAAATATGATAAAAGTCCAGAAATCTTTACTCCTGATTGTAAAGGCAAAGAGGCAGTGCTCATGCACTGCTAGCACAGAACATGGGCTTAGCGTAAGTGATTTCAGGAGCTTCTGCTTGCAGCCTTGAGTGTACAGAAAGCCAAGGAGGGAAGAACATGTAGAAGCAAACGTACTTCTAAATTAGACACAGTGGCTGGTGAAGCAATGAACCACGAGACAAACACCCACACAGACATTTGAGATGGCAAAAGTGAATCTCGGGCTCTATGGAAACGTCCTGTCATGCTGCTAAACCCTGTGGTGATGGGAGAGTTTTGCCGCAGCTTGCTGTCAACGGGGCTGAACTCATCAAATCCAGCAAGCAGCCACAATCCTTACCCTGAGCGTGCGCCAGACCACAACTATTTGCAAACTAATATCTCGAAGAAAAGAGTCACTGATTATAATTGCTCTTCAAAATTACACTCATCATTGGCAGACACTGATTAGCTTTCATTTTGTAGCTTATTTGAAAATTAGCGGCAGACAATGCTTCTTGCTAATTTCCTAGGAGGATAACGTCAACTTTTTACCCAGCCTCTGGTCCCAACAGTCTAAATGAACTGAGAAATAGCTGTCACACGCTTGGCATTTCACTCTTTGCTAAGTTTTATACTAGCAATGAATTTTGGTTTTGTGCACATGGATTTTAAATTCCAGGTCTTTGAAACTAAAAGTCAATAACCCTTGTTTGAGCCTAGCGCAGGTGGTGTACTTTATGAAGCTCCCTATCAGTGCTAAGCTGACCTCATACAGCATGATTCCAGTTAAAATAATTTGCCCAGTGCAAAACTCTAAATATGAGCTTAGACAAGTCCTCTCCACATCCATTTTTAGTGTATGTCTGCTTCAAGTATATATCTTTTGCCAATGGTGCAATTTCATAAGGCAGAGGTCAAAAAAGGCGTTTGTGCAAAAGCATGTTGTTCCCATTCATTCTCAAATCTCATCCATACATTTTGCACAGATTTGAGGGCCCATCGACATAGTGCAGCTGCATGTTTTGTGGCAACGGCAGATTTTCTTAACAAAATCTATTCCTTAATTTGTTCATTGACTGTTAGACTAACTTCAAATCAAATTGTGCTAAAAAACATTTTGAACAAGAACATCTTGCCTTGGCAATGCACATAATTTTCATCTAATAATTCAAACAGCCATTGGCATGATAATGTTATTTTTTTAAAGTGTTCTGTTTATGAGTTTCTTTAATTTCTCAATTTTTTTTCTTTCTTTTTTTTTTTTTTTTTTGTATTGCATGAAAGTGAGATACTGAATGAAGGTATAAGAATGAGGATAAAAACTGCATTTTCAGGTGTGGGTGTGTCACAAAAATGGAGGCTATGATGAGTGGTTTAGGCTACTTAAAAGATCAGCATCACAAGTATTAGGAGAAAAGCTATTATTTTTAATATGAGTTTGTGAGAAACATGACAATAGAATTCAATGGCAAGGTTCACTCTACTACTTAATCGACCTGGAAAAACATACACAGGTGAAATCAAATTAGCAACAGATTAAAATGGTTTATACATGAATTAAAAATTATTTACAAAGTCAGGGAAATCAAGTCAGGATTGGATTGTTGTGTTATGAACTAGGGAAAAAGGTTAAGGAAATTCCTCCCCTTGGGTCATGAGGTTCAGAGTGGATCCACTTATTTTCTAAACTCCTCAAAAGAGAAGTTGCAGCTCGAAAGAGAAGTTGCAGGTGCAGCTGAATCCACACCTAGTCCCAGACCTGGTCAATGGTTTATGTCTAAGAAATGGTGGAAAGAATCACAGTATGTAGAGTTTTCTGCTTGGTGAGAAAACTTTGGGTTAGCAACAATGTGGGACAGCAGCAATTCAAAGTTTCTTAACACTATTCAAAGATATCACACAATCAGATTATATAATTCCCTATCAGGCCTTAACTCTCAATAAATCTGTACAGTAACTTGATCAAAGACATAACAAAGTAATCGAATAAAGCTGCATATGAACACTTACACAGACAGATACAGAAATAGAGATAGATATACATATATGTATATAAAGGTACCTGTTAAAATTTCCCCTTGAGTTCAGTGAAAATATTCATGTAGGATACCAGTGCATCTCACAACGGGTGAAGAGTTGAGCCTCAAGGAGGTTTTCAGCCCCAGGTTGTGTCGAGCATTCTCTATTTCACAAACTTGAGAGTTTGCGAACTCTGAGAGGCATCCCACTCAGAGAGAGATGCTGGGTGCAGCCCACTGTGGTCCAGGAGAACCTTGAAACCGCTATTTATAGGGTTGCGAGATAATTGACTTTAGGCATAAATAATTTTACATGCTGGCTTTAATTTGGTTAGGCAGTTACTGGAATTCCCAGGTGGTACCAATCTACCTAGATTGCGATAAGGTTCAACGCTGGGTGGGGATGAATTATTTCACTCTCATCCCCCACCATAGCCAGGCAACTGACCCCTAGTGTGTCCAAAACCATTCCCCACCTTGGCAGTGTAAGGGTGTTTTGATATGATAAGGGGTACTTAACCATGAAACTCACTGCACAATGGCTAAGATTTCACAGGAATCTCTAAGGCCATAGAGCAGTCCAGGAGCTAAGAGGAGAAGAAATGTACCAACACAAGGTGGGATCAAGCTACATTGCTGACCCCCACCACCTTCAACTCAAACATACAACACCTCACTGATCCAATTTATAGCAGCATACCTTATGCAAGGAGGAGATTTCTGAATTATGTACTTTCCAGGGTTGACAGCAACAAAGGGTTGATTTGCTTTTTTCCACTTGCAGATAGTTCTCTCATTCCATTAAGCCATCCCTGGACCCCATCCTGTGGAGTCTTGACTTAATTTTGGATCATTTACGAAAAGGCATTCCCACCAGAAAATGTATTTTAATGCAGCTAATGAATCCAGTGCACCTGTTCACAAGGTAATCTACTGCTCAGCATGAGTAATTATTACAGAATCTATCCTATGACATTTTTAATGAAGAAAATCTTACATACAGAGTTTTTATCTTAAGAAAAGAACAAACCAGACAGCTACATGAGCTCTCTCAATCTGCACCAGTATAAAGGCATCTCATGTTGCCTTGCAGTGGCTGAAGAACATGTATACACACTGGTCAACAAGCTCTTTTGTGAACATAACTTTCTCAGGTAATATCACAAAACATTCTACTTGTTTTCAACGTGATTGATAGTGCATTTCATATCATTATGCTCTGACCGGTCTCTGGGAGCTTCCACACACCTTGAAGAATCCTGTCTGTAACAGATGAAACCTATTCAGGCATTTTATGGCTTTCAAATGTATGGCTGGAACAATGGAAATCAGCTTCATTTTTCAACCCCAACCATACCTACATGTTGGGTGTGGGTTTTAGTCCTATTTATGTTCTATTTTTAGTAAAACAAACTGTACATGGTAAAATTGTGAGGTATTTAGGAGTTTGAAGCTTTTTCTTCCAGAAGTTTTTTGCCCTGGAGGATTCTCAGACCTAGGCAAGGCCTTTAAAACAAGCTTGACTATTTAATAACTCCTTTAATGTCTACTTATAATATAAAATATCTAATATCTTTAAAATATTTATCTCAAGCTTTTGCTCTTGTGGCAGAATTAGAATGCTCTGAAGATTCATTCTTATTCATCTGCAGTGGGTTATTTGACTGCACCTATTTCCATCAAAATATTATCTGCAGATTTGTACTCATTATTATTTCAGCTGGTGTCCCAAGTTTGAACAGAATTTGCTATTCTACATATCGTCCATATTATTCTAAGGCTGTTTTTCATCTGGAGAGTGAATGATGTTTCGTAATCACAAAGCCAACAAAAAATGAGTAGAACAGAGGCAGTGCTTAAGTTAGTTTTGATTTTAATTTGCTGCATTGCACATTTCTTTCAAATGTTGCTGCAGGCAAAACTGGTTGAGGCACTAAGGGGCATTTCGTTCACTGACAAATAATGGAGTAGCAAAAAGGCAAACGAAGTAGAAAAAACAGTGTGAAATCGTCAGAGAACATACAAAAGTCAGAGAGGTAACTGTTAAAATTAGAGGGAAAATGGCAAATTAGAATGGCAAATACACTGTTCAGTACAGAGAATACTGTAACTGAGATTCCGACACATGCTTGCCTATAAAGTTAAAAAACATGCTGCTCTTCTGCAAGTATCTGGCACTTAAGTCTCCAGAATGCTCTCTGATATGTTTTTCTGCACCTATTAGATTAATTTTGGAGACCTCAAATGTTAAGAGTGTACAACCCCCCACCCCACCCTCCTGTTTTTACCAAGAAATAAAGTATGCACTAGGATTTTAAATGGTGACTGAAAAATGTGCTAGGCTGTGACTTGAAATTAAAATTCTCTTACCAGTCTTCAGCACTGCAGTGATACTACAGCACCTTCATCTCCCTGGATGTGTGATGATTAAAATACTTCCCCTGAAACAGTGTTTGTGCAGATGGTTCCTATCTTTCTGTACTTGAGCTTTTTCCATTTACAATAAGTAGTTATTTTTAATAGCTGAAGTAGTCAGTTTGCTCTTGAGTGCATTCAGAGGAATGCAATCCAAAACTGCAGTACAGAGTTTCCAAATAAACTCAGTCCCATTTTCTGGTTTCTACCATTTGCCTAGGCTGTTTAACTGGAAACTGAGTTTCAGTACAGGCTAACACAGAGAATCGAGAGTGGCTTTAATAGCTGACAAAACAAGCCAACAGAGCTTTTCCCATTAATCTCTCTCTCTGTAGTAGACTGTATCACATTCCCCTTAAGCAGTCAGTGTCATTTCCTGTCTCTGAT
The DNA here is from genome assembly GCA_027574665.1 of Rhynochetos jubatus. Classification (NCBI taxonomy): domain Eukaryota; kingdom Metazoa; phylum Chordata; class Aves; order Eurypygiformes; family Rhynochetidae; genus Rhynochetos; species Rhynochetos jubatus. The sequence continues at coordinate 41,660,687 of CM050650.1, forward strand.
CTCACCCCATTCTTCCCTCAGGATTTCTGACGGAATGTAGCTTATAGATAAATCTTCAGTGCTGAACATAATGAACACTACTGAGAAAACAAACAGAACTCTTCCTCTTACTTCCACCTTATCTCTGGTAAAACCTTACTCCTATTAAAGAAAAATTATGAGATGTAGAAAGGAAATACACAGAATCTGGCTAAAGAAAATTCAGTTTCAGCTACCACACAGCGACTGACAAATCCACTATTAGTCATACTGACAGTGCATTTTTGCTATGAAAATAAGATATAGTGACTGCTCTAAAGAACAAAATTACTGTATTTTTTTCTTTGAATTTAATTTCTGAGGTGCTGCACTTAGTACAGGATATTGGACTCCTCAGAGATGTACCTACTGGCGCAGGCGATAGTCAATATGGTATTCATGCTCAGCACCCCTAGGGAGTTCAGCTTTCTGCGGGTGGAAGGGCATGGCCCTGTTTTGTCAAAGGTCTTGGCAATGTTTACATAATCAATGTTGAATAAACTTCTGTATTGAAAAAACACATGGACAAAATTTGTTTCAGTAGTAAATCACCTTCTGCTCAAAGGAGGAAAGATGCATATAAGATATAGGCTTCTTAACAATAGTAAAGTTGAGCACCTGCATCATTATTTACCTTTTGCACAAACAGTAATACTTCAACCATCTGCTGTTTTCTGGGCTGTTAACAGTAACATTCTTTGAACTAGGAAGAGCAAAAAAACATCTTTCTGAATCAGATTTCCTTTTTTCATTTGTAAAACTGAAACACATTCTTTAAAGCAGGGATCAGAACTCAGAGAAGAGAGTTCACTTTGACAGAGAGCTATCTGTTTCTAGGCAGCACAACTAATCTTTGCTGCAACAAAACAGTTTCAACAAAAGGAAAATACTCTTAATAGTCTGTGGATTCATACACCCTCCTAGGAAGTGACACGTACCAAGGTCTATGTCTGTCTTGAAGACTTCTCTGACCACTGTCTCTCAGATGTCAGTGATAGCAAAAAGTGCAATTATTTTTTTACCAGATCCCAAACTTAAGTTTTAAATGTGCTTTTAAAATAAGAACAGGACTGGCCTGTCTGGAGAATGGTGATTTTTTTTTTTTTTTTTTTTTTTTTGAAAACCCAGCTATTCTGAATGTGAAACACATGCCAAACTTTTCAGTGTTATCCCAACTATAGGAACAGTGGAGGGTATGTAAAAAGGCAAAGCTATCAGCCTTCAAATCTAGGCACTAGCAGAGCTGGGCAGCATCTGAGAGGGGGGTTTTCAGTTCTGTTATTCCCAAATGCAACAAAATCTCACATTAGAATCTGGCCTTACGTGACTAGCTAATAGGTCACGGATGCATTCATCATGGAGTAAGACAGAAACACAACAGTAATTGATTTTCTGAACTTCTTGTGGGTAACAGCAGCTATTGTCTTGTGCTGTGGGCATAATTCATTCACCAAGACATATTTCTTTGCTTTAGTGACTGTTGATTATTTATCCATCCTAATAAGTAATAAACTTGATCTTCAAAGCTGTAACAGAAAGGTCAAGGGAAAAAGGGCTTTTGGCATTTCTATGGTATTTTCTTTTATTATAGAAATAAATATGGTACAAGTCATTATTATTGAAGCAATACAGAACAGGAATATACCTCAGGCAATATGTATGGACATATAAGAATCAGAAATCACTTGCTATAAAAGTCAAAACCACAGTACTAAAAGGAATAACAATAGAATAATGCAGCTTTGCACAGATCAAGAAATCCAAAACAGGCTGGCATAATATTTAACATTGTCAAATCATGTTTCTATCATCCTCCCCTTTAAAAGCATATAGAACCTTGCAGATATCTTCATTTCTGCCATGACATGATCCATGACCGATGTAGGCTGGCAGTATAAAGCTCTGCAAGCTTGTGATAAGTAAGCAAAAAAGGTCAACGTGATTTTCTGCAGAGAGCCATCATAAGACAAAGCCAGGATACAACATTTCTACTCCACATAGGTTGTGTCATCCTCAGCATAAGGTGAAGACAAAATGGAGCACTGTCACAGGCTATTTCAAGTGCTTAGAAAGGGACAAGAGAGTGGGAATCAATGTGAAAGGATTATGAGAATTAAACATGCACTAAATAAGAAGTAAAAATGTACTTTCTGTATTTAAAAGGGTGAACACAAAGAACATAAGAACGAAACAGAAAAAGGGATCATCATTAGGAGAAATAAACATATTCAAATACAGCATAAATTCCAGAGGATGGAGAGAGGTAAAAACCTTTTGGAAAGATTGAAAAAGTACTTTTCAAAACAGTAGCAAAACACAGTAGTATGCACCATGATAAACCCTAGGTTGGTGAGAGATGGTGGAGTAAAAAAAAGCTATTCTTCCAAGATATGGTATTATTCCTGAGTGGTCGTAGACCCTTATAGTTCCACCAGAAGTATGTATTTCTCCACCTTATCTAAACCTTGGTGTATAACAGTGAGAGAGAGAGAGAGAGAAGGGAATCCTGAGCCTGGGACAGAGAGTGGTGTTTAAAGCCACATAGCTACAGATGTGTTGTGGGTCCAACCATCTCACTCAACAAACTGCAGGTATTGCTTCCATGGGAATGACATTTATTTATTTCTATAGTGAAAGTACTAGCAGGACTTAATGTGTGAAGAGCAAAAAATACCAAAATTTTCTATATCAATGTATTTGTCTAGCTGATCTATGAAAGTCTAAAAGACATGCACTTTGAGCACATCACAGTTGCTACAACTGTAGCTCTTTTGTCATCAGTTACTTACATGTCATCAGTAAGGCAAAATAAAAGCACACCCAAATGAAACTGTCAGTCACATGCTGAATAATTATCAGCTTTACCATAGTCAGAACATTAAGATAGCTTATAAAATGTTCAAAGTCTGAGGAACATCCTAACACTGAACCTGAGGGCTACAGTCAGGAGAAGCAAGAGTAACAGTGCTCATCGTTACTAATTTTTGTCATGTCTAACAATGAAGAACAATTTAGATGAATAAATACTGCTTACTTTGCATCAAAGGAAGTTTTTCATTCCTTCCTTCATCTGTATATAAATTTTAAAGCAGGAATAAAAAGGCTATGCAAATTATCATAAAATACTCACATACATGCAAATTAAAGCACATACACAGTTCTTTAAATCTTCCCATCATCTAAAAGAAAACAAGGATTTCAGTGACTGTTCAAGGTTTTTGGTTATGTTTTTGAATCAGAACATAATTCCAATCGCTTCACTTGAGAAGAGTTTGATCTATGTACTAATTTCAGGGGACTTCTCTGAAGAAGCATTTAAATAGACTTTACTCGGCATTCTTAGTTTGGGATTTTTTTTTCCTTTTGATTTGTTTTGTTTTGTTTTTAAAGGAGATCTACACTTCTGTCTATGTTATCTTTCTATGTTATGTAGATATCTACTTCAGATTAAGTTTCTTGAAGAGCTCAGCTCAACAAAGGCATCTAATAACTAGGAAGAAGGTATTCCATATAAACTCTGCATATAAAAACCACTTTTGAATCTTCCTCTATTCCCCCCTACTATCAAAATTAAGTAAATATATTGAACCCTTGGGATGTGAAGACTCCATAATCTAGTAATTCACCTTATACCTTTGCATTTGATATTAGGGCTTTCATTTTTGAAGCCAGAAAGTTAAAGAAATAAAAGATTTTATCATACTTACTGCCAGTTCCCACTAGCTAAGAGACAATGATTTTTGACTGACTTAAGGACTGCTCTGCTAGACAGTTTCCTTCAAAAGATATCTGTTTAATTTTTTCTTCATGGGAGGTTATCTATTTTTCCATTAAAGGTTTTGTTCCCATCAGCGAAACTGAAAAGTGTGTGAATAATTCCCCTCGTAATTTCATTAAGTTTAATAAACAGTATTACAATTTTACCCTTATTTTCTATTAAACCATATTTTTAATTAACAATTCATGGCTTTTAAAATTCCGTGTGACAAAATCTGTATCAGTGATGGTTCTCCACTAAAGTTACAGGATTAAAACAGTCGAGGAAATATTTCTATAAGCTTTTTCAAGCAGGTCCCATACACTTAAGCCCACATAGAGTAAACTTTACCTGCTTTACTAGAAAACCTATTTTCACAGTAAGGAGAAGGAAAAAACAAAACAAAACAAAACAAAAAAAACCAACAAACCAAGCAAACACAAAGAGCCAAGAAGGTGGTAGGAAATATGTTAACTTCTTTGTTAATGAGGTTGAACAGGAAAAACAGCAGTATGTATTTTCCCCCCGGGTATCACAACACAAAACTAAACCTGCAGCAAGGAAGTTTAAATGCATGTTTCAAAAGCTCTGAAACAGCTCCTTGGGTTTACACACCTGAGTAGCTGGTAACAAATTTTGACCAGTTCACATACAGCAGTGTTTCTTTTGGAGGACGATGGAGTAGCTCAGTAGGTCATTTTATACATATGTAGTACCGCATGTGACACATTCTGACATTGCTCCTTCACAATCTGGACATAGGATTGTCAGCTCATTCAGACAAATTATGCATCAGATAACTGCTTTCCTCATACATGCACTTACTTTCGGTATGAACCTTGCCAGTTAACCCTACTATTATCTATTTAAGAGTGGACACAAGCAAGTGTTCTGCATGTCTACTTGGACTAGGCACATTAGTTTTCACCCACACATATCCCTGTACATCTATGCATGCATGCACAGTGTTTTTCTCCTTTAATGTTTTGTCTTATGGACTCCAAAGGTTATTGATTAAAATTAATTATTTCAGATTACTGCTAGAGATTTCTCCTAACAAAAAAACAAACAAGCCACCCCCCAAAAGAACCCAACACAAACAAAAAAACTTGATCAAATTAATTATTCATTTGCTAGTATGAGATAGCAAAGGCTGTTTGCAATGGTCCCAGTGAAAAGAATCCAGTGTTTATTACAGGTGTTTTGACACTTGTCATGAATATAACAAGCCTTGTGTTTCCTTACCCATATGCCTGACAAGATCTCTTCACATTTGATTTAAAGGGCTTGTGAAAAAATTCGAGTGAGCCCCAAGTGGAAATGAGATGGACTATGATGCATTAGGAAACAAAGGTCACCAACACTTACATGTGCTGTTTTGAAGTAAACTATTATCTTAAACCAGTACCCAGGGTGTAAGTAGTACTCAGTGCTCTATTTACACTGAGAGCTCAGCCTTTACTTCCAGACCATTTTCCTTTTTTCATTGGAACAGGAACTTTTTATGACACATTGATGCCCTCTCACTTCAAGGGCTCTCTAAAATGAATGGAATTTAGACAGGTCATGTACAGTGAGAGTCCATGTCATTATCCTCCAGAAAAAGAAAAAGGAAAACAAAAAAATAAAACAAAACAAACAAAAAAACCAAACCAACAACAAAAAACCAACCAAACAACCAAACAAACAAAAAAAAAATGAAAACAAAACACCAAGCAACACAAAACAAACACATATTAAAATATTTCAATCTGTAAAGTTAAATATCACACTAGGAGTAACTTCTGAGTTACAAAATCTACTACCTGCATTTGCCAGGAAAGCAAGGACTGGTTGACATGCCCCTATCCTGAACCTCATATTCCTCACAGATCTAGAACCACTCCTTCATTGTGGGCTGATGGATAGCCATCAATGAAAAATGCTTTATTAAGCTCTCCTGGATCTACACTTATATGAAACATCAGACTTGTTGCTTTTCCTAATGGCAACTGGAAATACCTATTTAGATAAATTGTTATGATATAGGATACCATATTTGTCAGTTCTGTAAGTCCACAGATGTGGGTCCCCTTGCAAACCAGAACACAAAAATTGAATCCAAAACTGCCAGATACCTTTATACAATGAGAAGCAATAAAAATAGTTTAAAAGATTCATTTAAAAGAGAAAGGTAATCTTTTTCACACTATAGGCAGGCACAGTTTTAGAGAGGTTGAGGAGGACTCAGCTTCCTAAATCCTTTCAGAATTGCACAGCCGAAGTTTCCATGCTCCTATTGGTGCTGAAAAAGTGTCTAGAAAATGCCATGAGGCAAATACTTTGCTGGAACAAACTGGTATGTCCCAAATGCTGAAGGATTTTTGTTCCTGTGTTTAACTATAGCCAGAGGTCAAATTGGAATCATTACTTTGAAACACAGAAAGGAACAGGGATGCTGGGTGTTTACTAGATGCACAGATTGTTTTCTTGTTTACTCTGCTTTTGCAATAGCAATTACACTGCTTGCATCTGATCTGAAGACCACCACATGGTAATTTTAGCTTTTACCGTAACAGACCTCCGTTTAGCTAGAAATAAATACAGCTTTTCGTCAGGTTAGTTCTGGTTCAAGCAATATCATTCACAGAAGCCTTGAATAGTTCTTTTGCATGAGCTGGTCTGAAATAATCTAATCAGACATGTTTCTGAACTGGCACATAACAGAACTGCGTAGCGCCGTACACTCTGCCAAACAACCTTGTTTGTAAATGCATTCTGTAATCAAGTAAGCATACCACAACTGCAAACCAAAGGGCACAAGGTAAAAGTGTCCAAAATGATACAGAAAGTCAGATGTGACCCCAAGAAAAGTATTTACTTCTTTCATGCCCAACTTTTCCAATCTCCACTACTGCAGTTTCCACCACCTTCGTAATAAGCAGCAAGTTCTGTTGGTGGAGCCCTCCACATCAAGTGCACAGTGACATTTTTATTTTCCCAAGATCATTAATTTCCTTTGGACATGAAAAATTTCTTTAACATTACAGTTTCAAGTTTTATTAAACTACTTCTTAGGGGTTTCCCTGAGAATGCACAGCATAGGTACTAAATATAGAAAATATAGAAAGCATACCTTACTTCACATAGGGGCTTTGTGGTCTTCCCAGCAATTGTTTTTCAAATATACAAAATAAAAACCTTTGCAATGGAATGACAGAGACATATGACTAGAAATTGTACAGCTCTGGTAATATTAATATCCACTCCAGCTCACGCACTTCACCAGACCATCCTTATGCACAGGTAACTCAACTGAATTTTGTTAATACTGATTAGGATGATGAGCTTGCATGTTAGTTTTCTCCTCAAATAATATTATGTTTTGCACAGGGAAGAAAATACTTGCCAAAAAAGACAAATCTGTGGTTCTCTTGCTTTAAAGTTACCTTTCTAGAAAGTAATTGCAGCTGGCAGGAGGGAACAATGAAGAGATCCAGACTAAAGAATTTGTGTGAATTTGGACTATGAAATCCATAACTTTTTTGATTTTGTCTGTCACAGAAACATGGCTGCATCCAGTAAGCGTAAACCAGGATGCATTCTCCTGAACTGGCAATTCAGCTGTATGTAAGATTTCCAGTTGTTGCTGTGTGAGCCTTGGTCTCTGTTGGGCAGAGCAGGTGGTGACTGCAGCATGTCTGTGGGGATAGTCCCAGCTGTAGGCACACATTAAAGAATGAGACCTAGAAGCACAGCATAGTGCTGTTCAAAGCACATTTCATATAAGGTCATCAACTTTACTGCCAAGGATACTGACTTCACAATTGCCACTAGCCTGTGGAGAATTTAAATGCTGCATTCCAGCCATAAGTGAGAAAATAAGTAATTTTCTGAGTGCTGTTTTTGCTATACTAGTTTGTATTTCAGATTTGGGGTTTCTTTTAATAAAACAGAATTCAAGATCAGTTAGAGTATAACATACAGATATAAATTACAAAGGCTAAAATATGATGTGTTTTGAGTATAATATCTAAATATTGGGGTTTTTTTTAGAGCTTATGTTTTTAAGCCTACTGAAAAACATATACTATATAGTGTATTGTTAAATTGGGAATACAGGAATTACATCTACTACAAATAAAACTTTCCTTATTATTTCCAACTTTAAGAAAAAAGAAGTAAAGATTTAACAAGATCATTTTTGAGACCAATTTTCAGTGCAAACAGAAAGCAGAGTAAAGAATGTAATTGTTTTATTCCATTCAGATTAAAAAAACCTAAAAAAAAACCAAACAAACATACAGAAACAAAACCCCAAAACCCAAAACCAAAAAACCCCAAACCAAAATAAATTAAAAAGATACCACATATGTTGATGTATCACACATCCCTAAATAGGAGGGAAAAGCAATTTAAATACTGTGCCAAATGAATTTAAAAAATAAAGTCACAGACAATATCATAAATACCCCTGAGTTATCTAGGGAATCTGGTCCCTGCTCTAACTATTAAATATTTGTAAAGTAGTTACATGTAATAAATGAAATTTATTTACTTATCAAAAATGAAAGAAAAGGAAATCTAGAAACCTTTTTAAGCCACACACTAGTGCATGACCCTTCATGTTCTTCACTTCAGCTTCCAATTTCTAGCTCATTATAACATATTAAATTGCTTCAAGACATTTGTAGGCAATATAAAAAAAAGTGTTAACTCAAACTACTTCACTTTTCTCTTGTACCTTGAGGGCAAGTTGTTAAGTAGTTGCTGAACCAGACTGTGAACTCCAGTCCTCTTGACAGTCATGAACTCATGAACCTTTCATTGAAGGTGTTGATTTTCACACAGCTGTCCTCAATTCACATGTTCTTAGGACAGGTTTGAAGACAGGATTGAGGTAAAGTGACTAAAGCAACTTAAAAATATAATCCAATAAATTGCAAGTGTGTAAATCTTGTGGCATAATGTTGAATACACATATATTTATATACACAGTCAATTATCCCTTCAAAATTTAAGGGTCAACACAGCAGAAAGAACACCCTAAGAGATTGCCTCCCTTATGCCATACATTTTTCTTCAAGTGGGTAAGAACAGGTGACTCATACTTTGTGGCTTGTTTAGATAGTCTTTTAGTCAGAAATTTTGTTTCTTTATAAAACATATCCTTAAAAATGATACCATTTTTATGGCATTATCCTTCATTTTAAAACAAACCAGTTGCTTGGTAGGAATTTCTGTTGCTCCCTAGCATGTGAGGATTAAAAGATTTAGGACATCATTTTATCCAACAACATGTGGGAAACCAATTAGGAAACCCAGATGAAACCTCACTGTCCTGCACAGGACAAGCAAAACGATGTACTTCTTGCTTGCCTGCAAAAGGACAAAAAAGCAATGCTTGGGTAAAGACAATTTCCATCCCCTAGATTGTGAGGAAAACCTATCATCGACCTCTCCTCTCCTCTGAGAGTCTGTTTAAGCTTTGAAAGTTAAGATGTCAGGAGATGTCTGTCAGACAATACATTTCACTCTTTCCCAATAGTCAGAAGTCTGTTTTTTCCCATGAGAAGTATAAGCCTAGCATAGCAGGGTACACATGCTCCTCCCCATGGTTTTGCTGACCACACCCCCACAGCAAAGGTCAACACTGTTGCCCAGCCACATCCTGTCTGCTGCCCACGACTTCTCAAAGGCATTCTCACTGTCAAAACAGTGCTCTTGCACAGAGCAGCACCACAAAGCCTTCTTCTTTGCTGGTAGCACTGGACACGGAAAAGTTACCAAAATGAGGAACATTGGCAGATACTGCCAAACCTTTCAATTTATTCCTTTCAATGATAACACTTTCTTACAATTACAACCAAAGTAGACCAGTCTTGAAACACACATGCTGTTTGGTTTTGATGAAGATTTTCAACTATTACAAGTTTAATAAGGCATATTTGTTAGAAAGAGGGTGTTAAATGATGTAAATTTGCTCTGTGAATATGCGTTTGTGAGTTTTAGCAGTGAGTCGTAACTGATGGAGTAAGCAAGCAGCATAGCAAGGGAATTAATTGCAATGACATGAAAAGATTCTTCTTGGGGGTAATGATGATATTTTAAGAAATAATCCCCATAGTACAGACAATCCATTTAGTGATAAAATGGCTAGTTGCATAACTGCTACATAGATTATTTTTCCTCAAACTCTGGGTTACAATTCCATAGCAATTCCTTCTCTTCTGTTTCCTCCTTGCCAAACGCTGAAAATATTGGCTGTGACACCATGAGTCTTTCCCCTGATCAGAACTAACACTATTGTGTTCAATCCCTCTCTGTTCTTACTAAGACATAGATTCAGAGGATCTCAGTGAATGAGGTTTAGAGAGGACTTCAGGAAGTTGCTTGCTGTTCTCCTCTGCCATAATACAGGATCAGCTATCTACACTGCTCTGGTGAGATGTATCCTGGCATACTCCATCCAGAGAAGGAGAGTCCTCAGCACTTCAGAGAAACCACAGGCTCTCTTTTGGGTGTTTTACAGGAAGCTTTAGCTTTTCCTGTACATGACCTGGTCTTTGGTTGTTGCCATCTAAACCAGTGATTAAGCCACTTCTTCCATTAACAGACAACTTGTTTCCTTCCTTTTTGCAAGAGCTTTACTGTAACAGGAAAGCTTTAGCTTATCTCCTCTTAAGAGTCTCTTCTGTAGTCCCAAATAATGGCTTTTTTGTCTTTTTCTCTTTTTTCCATTTTGTGCTTCCAACACCTTTGATGTTTCCTTTTGGCTCTCCCCTGGTCTTTCTCACTTTGTCAACACCTCTCTTAAGATGTTCTACATAATCTTGGACACAGTATTCCCACTGAGTCCTACCAACCCTGACCAGAGCTGCAGGGTTATCTGTGGCTCTTACTGGCAGCTCTCATGTCTACACCTGCTAGTTTCTTTTCTGCAACACAACATTTTTGACACAAGTTCAGCTTTTGATCCAGTGAACATCAGTTCTTTTTTATCTTGTTATTGTGTATGCTGTTGGAAAATTTGTTTAGGGGTCAAAAGATTTCTACTGGCCATTCCATGACAGTAAAGAAGTTGCAAGCCAAGCTCATTTGACAAGAAACAAATAAAAAGTGAATCAGGTTTCTTTGTCTTTTCCAATAAAGGTGGACTGTTTTGCAGAAAATCTACCCTGGCCCAGGAACCAGCTCTTTCAGAACTGCAAAACCAATTATTTTATTATAAACATATACACACATACTCTGAGCAAGTGACATGCAAAGAGACTAGATGTAGTAACTGGAAAGTTAGTGCACTTCAGACCATGAGTGTGCTTCCTGCTCTGTGCAGGTCTCTCAAACTATGGTACGAGTTTGAGTAAAATATCAATATGGATAGAGAAGATTTGAGAGGTTTTTTACTAATGAAAGTAAAAAATACCAAAGCCATTCTTTGAGACTTCTTCTTGTTGACTTTGTAGAATGAGGTCATTTCCTGAAATGTCTGAAAATGCCACTAAGAGGATGGTTGTAAAGCTAAGGCACTGTTTGTGGAACATTCGGCTTCTCAAATTACAGTATTTGGATAATTAGCCTGTCTGTCTGTGATATATAACTACACATATATATATACACCTAATAAAGTTAGTAACTTTCTTAGTTAATAACAGTTTGGGGTTTTATTTTTATTTACAATATACATGCTAAGGCTTCTACTATGACACATATTGACACAAGCAATTCCAAAAAGAGTAAAAAGCTATATGTTTTATACAATCTGATTTTTTGAGGGCATAATAGTATATCTTACTGCATACTTGTCTGAAGTTTCAATTATGCTATGCCACAGGTTTTGGAGAATGTTGGGTGTTTTGTTAATATATGGTCTGCAGAACACCAAAATTGTTAACAATTTGCGGGGTTTCTTTCTGTTGCATTTAATCCAAATAGCTACTGTACATTTAGTTTTTCCCAAATTCTCTTTAGGTGCTCTATGGCTCCTTAACAGCAGGTCCAAAACAGTTCTGAAGGCCCATGAAAACAGGCAGTTGATTCAGGTAAATGCCAGAGGTAATATTAATAGCATGAGGTGGTATTCTGAGGCAATATGTTCTGCTGCTTTGATCAGTATTAGTTCATTCTCTAAATTTTTGGTCTGAATTATGTAAAATTGTTCAAATTTACATTTTTAAAAATTTAGTTATAAAAAAAGAAACTAGCAGAGCCTTCTGTTCACACACCCACATTTCAGCAGAAAAGTGAATCTCTGTTAAAATATTTTTTAGGTGTTTCTGAAGTTAAGGGGAAAGAAATAACCAGGACTTTTTATGTTTCAGGAGGCTGAATCAGAGAGAAGTTTTCTTTCAGGGTTAAACATCCTAATACACTTTGTCCTGTGATAAATTAATGTGGTGAATTATTTCATGCAAATCACCTTATTTTATTCTAGTTCTGGATATCACCAATATGTTACGTTGCAGAATATGAATAACATGCAGTTTATCAGTAAAACCAACATCCAACCAGAACAACTCTTCATTACAAATTCATATCTATCTTAAAGTACCAAATCATTGACTACCTGGAAATACAGTAACTGAGTTTAGTGCCACCAAAACAGTTTCTTAAACTGTTCTCTTTCAAAGACCAGTCTTGAGCAGGAACTGTGTGTTATCATAGAAGTGGATACAACCTGTAGTTCTTCCAGACCTGAAAGTCTCCTTTTTTCAATATTCTGTAGTTGTACACTAGTCATACACAGAGCATAAAACTTACCTTCGCTGAAAGACTGCCTGCCTAGAAGACAGAGTTACTCCAAGTCTAAAGTGAGGTAACTGTAACATTTTGAGAAGAGAGCTTCAAAAAACTCTGTGTAACCTAACTAAAAAAAAAATTAGGTTGGTAGCACAGTGTCTATCAGGATATTAGAGTCAGTGGGGATGCCCTTCCAGAGGGTGATTTATTGAGCCACTGCTAAATGCTTTTTGAGGAGGCTGAGTTCTGAAGAGGTCATTGCATTGCAGTTCATGATGAGGCACAGATGTGATTACACGAGGTTGCATTTCAGATGCTTTCCTGAAATCCTGAACATGAAGAACCTATGCAACGTTACTATGCAATTGCTATGCAATTTTGCCACTGCATAGTGAATAAAGGAGGGAGAAACCATCCTATCAGACACATCACCCCCTTTCAGCTGTCATGCATGCTCATTTGCTTTAGGAAGAGGAAATTCTCCTTTTTTTTTTTACAAGAGTCTGTTAAGGACAGCTAGAGGAACTTGATCTTAGTGATCTTTTTTTTCCCTAGTGCATGCAATCTTGTCAGTCAAAAACCATCAGAGGGAGCATAAATTACTCTAAGTATGGAAATGCACGTGGGCATGAGTGAAGTATCAGCTAACACTCTTATCAAAGACAGGAATTTGATTAATATATTTAAAAACAATTCAAGTAACATTATGCAATTATTTGCATTTCCATCTTTTAAAATTAAGCATACGATTAACTACTAATTGATTCACGTGAATCACAGCTATGCTTTAAAAAGACTGCCTGCTTTTTCTTTTCACTCCAAAGTGGATAAGAGCTCTTTGTTATTTCTGAGACTGATTTACCCTGCGAAGCCTCAGCTCTCACTTTACACAGAAAACTGACATACTTGACACATCAAGAAAGCTTTTTCACTCTTATTAAAGTGCCCTTCTTTCTGCTTTGAGGACCACAAGTGGCTGGGTGGTGTCTTCTGTGGTTTGGCCATCATATTGATTCAGACTGTCTGCAACACAGCCAGATATCAGAACTGTGTGTCACAAAACCCCCTTCCTAACAAACTTCTTACACACCATAATCCAAACTGGAAAGCAAACTCCTCACAATGGCTCTACTCTGGCTTGATTTCCTATGCCTCTGATATAATTTCAGTATCAGATACCAAAATTAGGGCGTATTTCCAACAGACACGGTAGAAAATGCAGTGCAGAGGTCACAGCACTAAAAGCCTAGATTTTTATTGTAATTCCTCTCCGGTTTTAGTATTATCACCTCCTCAAGCAAGTAGGGAATTTAAGGGCTGAATAGCAAGGGCTTCAAAGAATGTAAAACTTCATCACATGGATTTTTCTCTCTTTCAGTTCTTTGATTCCAAGATAAGTTCATCCATCATTAGATGCCCAGGGCCAAATTATAGATGTGGAGGTCAGTGAAGCAGCCTGTGCTAAGAAGAAGAGGTAGGGGGAAGAGAAGGGTAAACCTCTGCTTTTTTTTTAAATTTTATTTTTTTTAAATAAGGAAAGAATTGGATAAACTGTTTAGGGATATCTTTAAATTCATAGGGGGAAAAATTACTATTAGAGGGAATCAGAAGGGTAATTCTTCATAAAATTATGAGACATAAAATCATAATGCACGATAATTACATGGTGCTATTCTACTGGGGGTTTTTGAGGGAGGAAGGAAGAGGAAGGTTTGGCAGAAATAAACATATCAATCTGAAGGCATCATAACTCGTAAAAGGCAGGAGCTGCTGCTGCACTATCTAAAGGTGTCTAAGGTTTTGTTTGAGAAGATAAAATGCTACCTCCCTAGGCAAATTATCAGCACTTCCCCCTGGAGATTATTGTTCTGTCATATCTGCCAACATCACACATGTTCCCTTCTGCAACCTGCTGCTGTCAAACGAACTTGGTAGGAAACGAAAAACAACTAAAAACAAGTATCAACCTCCATCAACTGCTCCCTTGAAAGCACTTAATCTCACCTAGACTTTGACAGAATGAGGGTAACATAACGGTCATGTGCAGGTTTGCTGATGGATAAGAGGACATAGGGACCATTAGTGACAAGAAGGAGGGTGCAGGCACATGCAGTAGCATCCTACGATGCTGCAACACAATTGCAACCAGAAATCTTCTGTGAATAGTACTGAAGTGGCAGCAGTGCCTCAGCAGTGTACTCTGAATGGGAAGTTAACAGCTTTTGCATGATCTACATGATTTGAGATACTAAACATCTGCTCGGGTGCTTGGGTATGGTTAAGGGGCACTGAACGATACAGCTAAGACTGAGACCATCTTGCACAACAAACACCATGCCACTGAGAGGCCGTAAGCACGCCTTTCATTCTAGCTTAAATTCATAGTAGTGGGTGTATTTTCTGTGGATGATACATAGTTGCAGGGCAGCACTGGTAAAGAATGTCTTTAAAGGGAAGTACTGTAAAGCAGTCTGAGAGAAAGACAGATATTTGCTTGGATATTTGCTGTTACTTTGATTTCATCTATGCAACCTTGACTTAAGGGACATTTTCATTATCAGAATAAGAAGTTATTTCATATTTTACATGTAAAGAACACTAAAAACCCCCAGTAATTTACTTCTTAAATAACCTTAAGAATGTGCTTTTATTATTACAAGGATTTGCCGTTTAAATGACGTTAGTGTTTTCATGTTAAACAACAGACCAAAAAGACACTTGGATGTATTAATTTTAAAATGTTACTTTCTGTAGTACAGATACTGGGATTTTGGTGAGGAAATATTTAACTTAATATATTAGCCTGTAGATCTGCCAAAAATATTAATATACATCAAAAAAATGAACAGCATGTTATTCAGTCTGGCCATTATGGATTAATTTTAAAATGTCTGTTGGATCTGAAATATACAATACAATATGAGATTCAATTTGGAAATATTTATTAGCTCATATCATACTTGCCATTATTCAACATGTTTTATCTTCAAGCCCATAAACCACACCTTGGGCAGATCTGTCCAAATGCACACAATGATAGTGATTTCCAGGGCATGGCCTTCAAGGAAAGAAGCAGCAGTAGTAAGATGGTATATGTTGGTTTAATATGCAGTCTGACCAAATCACAGTAAAATATTTCTCAGTCCCTCAAATTGTATTCCTCCCATGATGTACAAATGCAAAAGATATGCTAAATCAAATGGCTTTTGGAGGTGCAAGTCCAATGAATGCAACACAGAGACATCAAGAAAAAGGTATTTGAGCGCATAGTGTATACCCTTTGTAGCACAAATAGGCACTCCACGTGCCTCTCAGGCATCTATGTGCACAGAGGATGTTCTTCTGTTTCACTGACGAATGCTTGTTTACACACATTTTCACATAATCATTTTCACTCAGTTCATCATGCATAAACTTTTGTTTCTAAAGCTACCTATGTTTTCAGGTTATGTTAAAAAAAGTAAAAAGGTGCTTCCCTTTAATGATGTATATTGATGTGTTGGAGTTTTTATATTTCACATATTTTAATATTTCATATGTTTACTAGGAAATCACTGTCTCTGTTTCCACTCTTTCTTGCAGGTCTGTATGGTCTAAGTGAAACACTGGATAAGAAATCATAAAGCTTTCCCTTTCTACTACCATTATGAAATAGAAGAATTTTTTTTTACCACTGAGTCTCTGAAAATTTTCTGTGCTCTAATTGCTAATATACTTGGCTGATAACATTAAGAGATATCAAAGAGGGATTTGTCTTCTGTTGTAAATCTAATAGATACATAATGCTGATGAGTTTCTATTAGATTCTAATTAGGAAACATCTGTTCTTACATATCCAGATGAAGTGGATGAGGCTGGTTTATTCTGAAGTAATGGTTGATGATTTCCAGGAGAGTTATACGAATTTGGGCATTTTTACACTGCATATTTGCTAAAGTTGCAACCAGTGGCCTTTCACGATGTGTAACAATGCAATCTCATTGAACAGGTGATTGAAGTCAGCAGTACCTCTTGTGAAACTCACTTTCCTGCTCAAAAGGCAATACTATTTTTCCTATATATAAAAATGCATTTCACAGCATATGTGTCATTTTTTATGACTTTCCCCACAACATTATTAACTACTATAAATTCTGAAAGGACGAGATCTACTCATAATTTGCATATTTTTTTCAGACTTTCTGAAGTATAGATACTGTACATTATGAAAACTGCACAGTCTCGTTTCTTATGCTTTTTCTGGGTAGAAGTAACTCACAGTAACAAGCACCTGACCTTTGTGCACATAGTTTATCTTCCTGGAAAACATTACTTTGAAAGCCTCAAGTTCTTTTTCTTGCAGGAGTGTGAAGACAAACAAACAAAAATAGTGAGAAAAGTAATTTCTTCAGTATGTTAATGTAGTTCCTAAAACAGTATTTATTTTCCTTTGGATGTTGCAGGAATTTTTGTTTCATAAAAGACTAAACAGCTATACTCATGTTGGATATTTCTGTGTCACAGCTGAACACTAGACCTAAGTTAGAGATAAGGTCATCCAGGTTTCTGGTATCTTGGGAAGGTGTGACTCAGGTCTGTCTGGTATTAGCTGTTAGTTACATCAGACCAGTTTTTTTCTTCTGATGAATCACTTTATTAGAAGTAATAAACCATTCTACTTACATCTAAAACATGGAAAACATGGTGGGTTTATTTTTTCTTTACTTTGTTTCATTTCTGCTAGGAAAGCAACAGTGACCTCATGTACTTTTCATTTTCTTTTCTCCAGATTCTTCATGCAACACATTCCTCAAACACATTCACCAACAGGTGAAAACCTGAATTTATTTTTATTTACCTTAAATAAAAACATTTATTCCCCCTCTCTCCTCCCCCCGAGTTTAGTAATAGTAGAAATTCTTCAAGACAAAACCAGGCTGACAGAGCTAAGTAATATTTATGCTGTGATGAGATCACTTTTGAGACTGACAAGATCAGAGAAAGCTTAGTATGCGATGTATGAAGTCAATGTAATTGATCTCAACTCCCATATTGTAACAATGAAAACATGATGAAGTATTTGAAAGTGCCACATACTGATGAAAAAGGAAGTTTTAAGGTCCTGTGTGTAGTCAGATCCAAAGAAGAAAAAGCAAAACTAATATAGGCTATCTGCCTTGATTTGTGCTAAATTATCTTCCATCCCCAGTTTTCTTTTTCTTTCTATCCCACTGGATTTTCCTTTTCCTTTGTAATCCAAGATTGTTCCTTATTCTATCCTATTTGTTTCCACCACTATCCTAAAGCACTTTGCCTATTATGTATCAACCATCTGACTATACATAAATAGCTCTCTCTCAAGGCAGTTACTGCTTCTAATTCTCCAATGACCAAATGAGGAAAAAGCATTTTAATCACTCATCACATTTCTATGTTACTCATGTAACTCCAACAAGTCTAATATTCCCTTAGAGGTGTATAAAATCCTTAATTTTTCTGTTCCTGACACTATTTTAATGAAAACTGTTTAGAATTATTGTGTTCATGACCTCCCCCATGTAGAATGAACTTTGCTCTGATGTACTGTCTCTGAGGAAGTGAGCATTGTCAGCCAACAAACATATCATCACACACGTGAGACAAGCACATGTGCGTACTCCACTCGAGCCTTGCAGTTATCACTCATGGAATATTAGCCACAAAATAAGAGAGTCCTGATCTCCTTGCTGTCTCCCTGTGATTAATGGCAACTCTCTAACAGCCAACAGTGTTGGCTACTCTGGACTTGCAGCCTTATATTAAATGGTGCTGTTATATGGCCATTCAAGAATCAGACTGCAAAACATAGTTTCCCACCCAAAGAATTAAGATAAAAGGAAACCAGCAGGAGTTGCTGCAGGGAAAGAAGCACTGAGAGGACAACAGAGGTTAACAAAAGAAAAAGTTCAGCAGTTACTGCAGCTGTAATTTCACATCCACACAAAAACATGTGGCAGAGCAATGAAGGGGGTGTTCTATCAGGTGATTTAGACTTCACTTGCTCTCTCAGCCAGCAGAGTATTAGAAAATGAAGACAGCAAACTTTGGAATATGTCAATAGCATAAACAATTCCACTCTCAGGCCTTGTCTGTATTAGAAAAAGCATCATTTGAGCAATGTAGTTCACAAAACGAATTCTGGGCATGCTTCATAGGCAAAGACATTCTATGCTCCATTAAACATGTTTCTCATATGTTGTTATTTTACAAGTCCAATAAACTGAGTTTCTAAAACTCAAGTGCAGTGCCAGAATAATAAACTGCAGTAGAATTCTTGCAAGTGAGAAGACAAAAATGCAAAGACGTGATAAATTTTTTAGTTTGTTTTAGGAATATGACACTGTCAGCAAACTGGACTGCTTTATTTCAACCAGTAACTAAAAGAGCTTCCAAACCGCCAGGATCACTATGCCATAGAAGGAAAGCCACCAGGAGATGAGAAGAAAGGAAGGTAAAATGCTTTCTATTACATTTGTGCAAATTTCTCTAGATTAATATTTCTTAATTCTCGTGACACATTGTTCTTAGTTCCAGACATATACCTCTGGTGATATTTTCCTAACAATCTTTCTAAAAATAAAGGAAAATACAGAATTCATGGAAGACTATAATCTTTTGAACAATTGAATATTTATTTTACTACTGACAAAGGAGCAGGATTGTTCAATTTGGTAATCTCAGATGAGTCAAAGGTCAACTAAGACTCTCAAAATGCTAATTCATAGATTTCTACTAATGCCTGCCAACACTCTACCTCGTCCAGGTAAGGTTGTTACCTGAGGGTAACAGGCAGCTGTCATCTGAATATAGGCAACCATAAACAACCATAAGCCTATCTCCTTCTTGAGCTCTACATTTTCTCCAAGAATCCCTCAGATACAGCTGAAGATCTGTGTCCCTTAAATCTCTTTCCTTTGTCCCTGCCATCACCTGAAGATGTACTGCCTCATTCTTAAGACTCATTAGATTTTGCAGCCTTTCTCCACCCCACCCACCCCAGGAGAATCCTTGGAGCCACATACAATGAGGAGAATGTTTGATCTCAAAGCACCAAGTTTTCTAGTTGTATGTTAGAATTGACTTTGAAAGTAGAAGAAAAATTGAGTGGTCTCAACAGTAAACCAACCTAAAAGGTTGAATTGTATTTCAGACAAGAGAGACTGCCACAGTTCTACTGGACAAGCAATGCTACCTGTACAAAAAACCCCAATATCTGTTTGAATAGGGCTTTTATTTCCTACTTCTTATTTTGCTAAAGCTTCATAAAACTTAAAAAAACATTCCTAAACACACTGGTAGGGGTGTGTGCAATTTTGTATTATACAGTTTTATGGACTTATCAGAACATCATCCAGCAGTTCATGTTTTGCTGTTTGGTGTGTGGTCTGTTTATATGTCTCAGTAGGACCAGAACGAAGAAATCAATTTCTTACATTAGAGTGCATAATGCTTGCCTCAATACCACCACATAAATTATCAGAAATAAAGTATGTAGTGAATGTAGGAAGCTGCTTACATTCAGAGTTTCACATCATAACAGCTGTAAGGATTTCACTCCCATTTCATCAAATAGACAGCTCCACTGGAGAAGACTATGGAAGACTTTGAACTTGGAGCTGATGAAGGCAGAGAACCTCACCCTAGGTCCCTTACCTCACCAGACTGCTTAGGCTTGGTTATCGTATTTCTACCCTAGTACAGAAGCCCAGTACACAAGCAAGCTGATTGTCTCCTGGTTGACATGTGACAGGTTTCTTCGCAGTCGTCTCTGGTGTGTCTGAAACGTTTAGTCTAATGGCTATTTTTCTGGACTGCTTCTGGCAAAGATAGTGCAATTATGGTTGGGTGCTGAGCGAGGATATGTCCCCTCCTGGCTCCTAATGGCTGCAACTCGGGGAGCAGCATCTACTCTGGCCCATGCAGGCTGCCATCACCTCCCTGTGGTGAAGCAATGAGGGTGGGACAGAGTCAAAATCTGGTGACTCACTCATCACTTCTGATTTGGTATCCTATTTAGTTGTTCAAAGCTGGTACTAGCAGTTGAATGTATGTGCATAAATGCACCATTTTGTACTCTTAAGTTCTTTCACACGTTTTTGTAAACTCTTACTTTCTCAATGATTATTTATTATGCTACTGAAAAATTAAATATTATATCCTTCTCTGTTTACAGACATACACTTCACAGAAAAATGGGAAGATTTAGCACATCTGAATAATGCAAGAGTACCATTAAGATACAGAGTTAGTTTAACACTGAGAAAACCAATAACTGTCCCTGTAGGAATGGTTTTGCTATGGCATTTATATGTAAAAGACTGAGAAATAGCTCACATACATATTAATAAAAAATAATTATGTATTAAATGAAAATCGCAGCAGTTTTCAAATTCATGGCTCAATTTTCATTTCTCCATTTTAAGTCAATATGTTGTTGATGTAAAACTTATTTTTCAGTTCAAGCAAAAATGACTGAGTCTCTATCCTGACAAAGTTAATCTCACTGCTTTGGTGTGCTCTCTGTGACTGTATATGAGAATTTACAGTCTGGGTAAAAAAAAAAAAAAAGAGTATTTTTTTAATATATATATATATTTACCACAGGGAAAAAAATAAGAAATACTGTGAAGAAAGAGATATATGTTGCATGTAGCAGTGCTATTTTTTACATTCTTTGGTGTTTTGGATCTAAGGATCTTAATATCTAAGTAAAATGTTATCTCTGTTCTACAGGTCAGGAAAGAAACAAAATGAGGTTGAACATGCCACTGTCAGGATCAAGATTAGAAGTTATTGGCCTCAGACTGTGCTCTAATGATTAAATCTTGCTGCACATGATTTTTAGTTCCCACTTTTCTTGAATCTATGTGATTTTCTGAGGGAAAAGTGGGTAATATTCACAAATGAGCATGTTGGAATGCTTAACACCAGCCATGTGATGTGAGATATCTAACAGACAACTGTTGCAGAGCTGCACCTGTTAATTGCAGGACTGAGTTTGGCTAACTTGCCCTGGTGAATAATATGGAATTAGTAATAATGGTAGAATCTAAAATTCTTTCCTTCTACACTTGTAGCTTTGTGTTTCAAATGCATTAAAATATGGTGGTATATAAGTACTGTGCTGTGCACTACCTTGAGTTACTATTTTTTTTTCCTTTTTCCCTCGAAAAACACTATTAAAAAGGGAAATACTGGACTAAAAGCACCCATCTATACATTTTCACATCTGGAATTAAAATACTCTGCATTAATGGTGTTATTTAGTTGAGTGCTACAGAACTGACATGAGTAAAAACTAGGATGTAATTCAGCTAGAGGCAGTAACTATAGAACAGTGCATTACTGCTGTGAATTTGCAGTCTAAAAGTCTATTAGCAAGACACTGACATTCAAAATGTGAAAAGTCTGACTTTAGCCTTTAAAAGCATTGGTTTTTAATATGGAAAGGGTCACTTTTTTCCCCTGTGTTATTTTTGGATGCAGTTTTGGAGATTTGTCACATTTTACAAGTCAAATTTGTTTAATTGTGGTTAACCTTAAAGAATATAAACATATGAAACATATTTGTTGAAAAAAAAATATTCTTCTTCATTCCTTGCTTCTGATTTATAAAGCAGAGTCAATGAACTAATGAACTGTGATTTGTTAGTTATGTTTTAAAAGGAGAAGGAGAATTATCACATATAGAAGTGTTAAATCTCCATTAAGGTTTCTAATATATTTTGCTGCATTTATCAACTAATGGGATGTCTCTGGCTTGTCAGATGAACTTTCTGTTGAAGATTTTGACTCCATTTCGCAGATAATATACATTCTTATCTTGTCTCTAACTTAGGTCTCCCTACCACTAGTATGGACAATATGATAGGAGTATTGTGAATTCATTTTATTTGTTTGTTTTTATAGTAGGTTAAATTAGACTTCTAGATTCATAGGGTCTAGAAAATGTCTCTGAAAAAGGCAAAAATAAGAGAGATCATTTTCTAGTGCCCTTCCCACAGTCTCTGATAAAATGAGTCTAATTCTCCCCAGACAGTGTAACTGCTAAGAAAAAAAATCCGATGTAGAAAAAGCACGAGATGAATGTCAAGATAAACACAAGCAAGTGCAGAAACAGTAAGGACAAGGTAACACTGGTGAGGATTTGCTGAGGAAATCATCAGCCTTGTTCTCAGTCAGAAAGCGAGTGCTTCTTCCAGGTGACAATCACAAATGACAGCTTGAGAAACAGCAGCTTCCAGTTTTAGACAGAAATAATAACTGTCAAAATGATTGAAATGACAGTTGCAATGCTTTATTAATTCAGCATTGCCATAAAGCCAGTCAGTTGCCCAATTCCAATCTCAATGCAAATTTTGAGGTTTCCTTCAATGCAAAATGCACATTTTTTTGTTGATAATTATATGGTAGCTTCTCTTATTCTCTTAGCTGCCTATCGCTTTCCACCTTGTTCTCTGTTATTGCCTTCTGCCGAGGACCATAACTGCATTACTAGGAAGTCTTAGTCTTCCAAGCAAGCCCCAACAGATAGATACAACCTCTCTACAACTTACTGTGCCAAGAAAGAATGCATTTTCAGCACAGGGCAAAAAGAAAGAATGTGTTATCACTGTCCACATAGAAGCTTTACCTCTATTCTCCCACCCCTGCTTTACTCTGCTGAAGGACTAATTTTTGCCTCAGGGCAACCTTTGAACATAGCTTTTTGTAAAAAAGCCGGTCTCTCACCCTATCCCCAATTTCCTTCTTAGAGCTCTAGCCCTGTGCAAACAACCAGTGAGGTAGAAAGACTCTTTAAATCAGACTTTCTGGCTTTATGAAAGATTTCAATAGCAGCCTGTTCTTCAGTTCTGTTCATCACTCATAGCTCTTCTCAGTCTTCAGCTAGCTCAGGAGGACCTGAAGCCTCCCCACTGTAAGGAAAATACATAAGAATGTCTGTTGCTACAAAGAAAGAATCAAGGAGGAGTATAAAAGTGTGAGCAAGGGAAAAAAGGAATATTTTAGGAGGAAAATGATATTTAATGAAGCACATTTCTGTTAGAGGAAGCTTGAAATATAGCAGAATCTATTTTCTCAGCATAAAAAATAATTGCTCTGAGTTCATCGTGCAGTTCTTCAGTGTCAGTAATTTATAATAATTTAAGTAATAATACAGAAAATAATAAGTTTGATACTATAATAATTGTAGCTAACAGTCACAGATATTATTAATGTCTTTAGAGAAAGAGGAATATAATTTGTGGACCGTATATACTTATTTGACAAACTAAGACCAAAGAACAATGTGGACCTAGTCCTAGGAATCAAGCCAGGTCAAATAAATAATATTAAACCTGGCTGACATTCAGAATCTGATCACAACACCAGCAAACTTGAAATACTCTGGAGGGTTTAAGGAAGGTGTCATTTATAGGGTATTTTTAAAAGCAGGCTCATGTAAACTTAGGTCATAGTATTGGATACAGAAACTCTTGAGAGTGTGTGGATTTCTTCAAGACAAAGGGATGGTGCTCTGTTTCCTACAGAATTCACTGCTGATTAATAGATCACAGTAAATCCATGTAGCTTTAACCATGGCAGGTCATGCCAGCCACCAAACCAGATTTCTGCACAACATGGGGAAAAAAAAAAAAAAAAATACTGTTTAAAATTATACCATCATGTGAAATGGTGGAAAATGAAGAATGGGAAATCCATGGGAAAGCATCTGTCATTATATGAAGCTGGGAAATTAGTGGGTCAATTAACAGACTCACACGCAGTGTACTAACAATTTGACCTTGAAAAAATGAGCTAAGAGACAAATGTTTCTTACTTTGTGTTGAGAAGGTATTTTAAAGTTTTATGAGTTCTTGATGATGCAAGACAAATTTAAAAATTTTTATGTATGACTTATGCGCATATCAAACATATTTTGCAGCAGCAGAGTAAACCCCTTGCCATTGTCTCCTTGTGCTTTGTATCTGCATTTCGGTCTCTGGCAAATTAATTTGTCTTTCTCTTTTGTTCTGAAAAAATTATAGTTACCTATAGCAAAGAGACATTGGGTGATTAGCTTATTTTTGAACAGTGTTTCTTCACTGGTTCATTAAACCATAAAAATGTTTGGTTTCTTTGTTTTTGTTTTTGTTTTGTTTTGTTTTGTTTTAAATTATAAATAGCTACAGAAAAGTGGCTTATGGCAAAATTATTTTCCATAAACATGAGAGTTAGGATCCATGCAGACGCTGATTACAAAACACATGCAAGTTATATCCGTCCAATTAATCACATGCAAAGATGTCATCAACCATACCTTGGAAGCTAAATAAAATCGAGATACCTAATTGTGAGCATATGTGCTTAAAATAAATGGCGTTTTATAAGGATGTTAAAAATCTAAAGAAGAACCTAATCTCCTCTGAGCTCTGATCTTATGATAAATGTTCAGGAGTCTAAACAATATAAGAAGGTCCTCTTTTAATACCAGATTTCATGGTGGAGGTAGAGATTCAAAGGGTGAAATTTGTCTAATACATAAGTTTAAATAAAATTAGAAACAAAATTCTATTTTGATCATGTTGTACTTTTTTACCATGGCATTTATATTAATGATATGATTTTTGAGACAGTAATATATGATTGATAGGAGAATGTAGCTTAGCTTTACCTGGTGCATTTTCAAACTGAAAAAGCCCTTCATGGGAGAAACCCTGCTAAAAAAAATGCTTTTGTTTTCTTGTTTTTCTTGTTTTTTAATAAAAAGTTTGTGGCAGACAGCTGAATCTGCATCTGCACAAAAATATTCAGACCCTTGATTACAGTCAATTACTTGCTTTAAAGTAATCTGGGCAGTGGGAGGCATTAATATGATAATTTGACACAGGACAGTGAAGATTTAGAATTAAACATATCAAATGAGTTAATAGAACTAAGCCTACAGTGACTAAGTGGGATTGAACATAGTAGAGTGACAAACTAATAACTTTTGAAACATTTAAAAGTTATGGTAAACAGAGCAATCAGCCAAATTATAAATAAGACCAACAAATAAACATTCTTCTAATCAGATGATTCAGAATATAAGAAGATATTTAAAATTTTATTTTAAGAATAACATTGGATGTTATTTCATAGCTTGAGGAGAAGACCTATGGCATGGAAAGCACTCCCAAGTGTCAGTAGAGGCTGGTAATATTAAAATGCTTGTAGGACAAGTCCCACATAATATATTTAAAACACAGAAATTGTAGCAGGGCCAGATCTTGTGAGGCATCTTTAATAATCAAAAATTTTAGTGTTCTTAATGGGAACTCTGGATGATAATCAATCAACTTTGGGGAAGAAATCTAGGAAGTTAAAGATAACAAGAATATGTTCTTCCTAAGCCAGGCACCCACAGAGACTATGTGAGTAAGACAAAAGCAAGGAGTATTGTCATGGTTTAACTCCGGCTAGCAAAATACCACGAAGTCGCTCTCACAAATCCCCTCCCCTCCTCCAGTGGAGGGGAAGAATCAGAGGAAAAAGAAATAAGGAAGCTCATAAAATTGAGATAAGGACTATTTACTAATTAAATCTAAATCAATATATACAGTTACTACTAATAATAAATAATTAAAATAGTAGAAAATAAAACATATAATACAATATATACAGTATGATACAATATGATACAATTTCCCAGCATCCACTGACCGATGCACACCCAGATGTTGAGTGATGAAAATCAGACCCTGAGAGCCCGAGAGCCACAGCCCAAGAGCTGGAGCCCGAGAGCTAATGCAGCAGATTCCGAGTGAACCCTATCACTGATAATACAGCCAGAAACTCTAAACAACCCACCATCTCCCACACGAATGAGCCAGCACAGGAGCTGGCAAAGCAGCTAACGCAGGAGGGTTAGCAAGTCACCCAGAGAGACGAGCAAGGGAGTAAGGGAGAGAGAGAGAAGGGAAGAGTAATGGCTACCGGACCCCCTTCCCCACCCAAGAGACCGGAACATGACGTACTATGGAATGAAATACTGCCTTGGTCAGTCTGGGTCAGCTACAGTGTCCGAAGCGGACAAAAGACCTTGAGTTCAGTACAGGCCCTCCCCAGCACCAGCTGAGGCCTTATCAGTGTTTTCACTTACTGTCCAGCAACACAGCTCCCTGGCAACCAGAGTAAAGGGAGTTAACCCTTTCCTGACTGAACCCAGCACAAGTATTTATGTGAATGGGATCAAAAATTCATCCTAGGATACATGAAGAGCTGCTCAAAACTGGGCACAAGGAAGAATGAGTATATCTTTGGAAAACCATGAAAGACAAAAGGAAGACAAGCAAAATACCTCTTCATAAAAAAGGAATATAGGAAAATCAGATGAATTCTTGATCTGTCATCTTGGCTTAAATAGTCAGAAAATTACTGGAAGACATTATTAAGTAATCAAGCTTTAAACACTGAGATAATGAAGTAACGAAATAAAACATCCACCCACCATGAAAATGTTGAGACCAAATCAAGTAAAAGCAAATAATTTTGGTTTTTTGCAGCATAAATAAGCAAGGAACAGTTGATCCTATTGTCTACACACATGTGGACATATGTTTTCATAAATAGGCAAAGGAAATGTGACATAAGTAAGACCAATGTGATCTGAAACTAGAAGCAGTTAAAAAGCATATACAGACAACTGTAAGTGAGATGCTCTCACACTGGCAGAACTCTCAGGAGGGACTCAAACTTGGTCTGCCCAGACCCAGATTCTATTTAATATTTCCACTGATAGCTTGGGTAATGGTAAACAAACATGCTTGTCAAATTTGCAAAATTATACCAGTCTAGGAAGGGCACAGGTAGGAGGCAAGGATTAAACATTTTTTTTTATTCTTATTAACCTGGAAAATGACTCAAAATCAACAACATGAAAATCAGAAAAGGTAAGTGTAAATCATTTTATCTGGAAAGGGGGAAATCAAATGCCTAAAGGCAAAAGTCAAAAACCTGACCAGACAGCAGTTTTAAAAAAGTGTGTGTTTTGTGGGACAACAGACCAATAATGATCTACAATGGGATACTATTTTACATGAGGCCTATCTTGTGATATGGTATACGAACAAAAATCTTCCTGCGAAACACAGAATGATATTTTATCTGTTTACTAAATTCTGGTGATGTCCGAACTGGAACGTTGTGCTGGGGTTTAGACACTCTTGCTTCAGGTAAGCAACGGAATGCCCAAATGTTTTAATTTAGCTTTATTTAGCCTAAAAAGGGAAAGATTGATGACAATTTTTCAAAATGTAGAAGTCTTTCAGAAGGAAGACGACATTCTCCTTTTTTTTCTTCCAAACATAGAATTTTAGGTTAGATATTAGGGAAATCTTCTAAAGCCATAATTGCATGTTAGTATAGAAATCTATCAGCTAAAGGGATTATGTAATCTCTTCCACTTCAACTTTTAAAGACAATATAGTTTTTTAAGATACACAAGATTTATTTGTGCTGCCTCAGCACGAAGGAGGAATGACCCCTTATGGTACAATATAATTCTATCATGCTGTGGCATAGCCTTACATTCCTGAATACCTTCCCTGCTCTGTAATTCTTTGCTAAATTGAAAGCTCTATGTATTAAACCGCAACTGGAGAAATTGCTACCAATATTAAACACATAATTAGGACCTTGCCAAATAATTTGCATAGCATAAATAAGTTTCACTTTATGTTGAATAGTTCCTTTCTATTCTGCTCATTTCCCTCAGTGAATTCACTGGCAATTGGTTAAGCAACCTACATAATACTGTAGCTCTGGACTAAATATGATTGTTACCATGAGAGAGAACTTTCTCTAAATTATCCTTCTGTTAAGAAACAAAGACATTACAATGTCTGGCCACAAAATCTCAGCCCTGAAGGATTGCAAGGCAGGTTAAAGTCACTCACAGCTGGTCTATACATGCTGAAGTGAATCTGGAACTGGTCAGAGCAAGTTGATCAAACATGATGCACCTGATACCAAGTCACTGCAATAAGAACGTATTTTCTTGTTTTTCACACATCATCAAAATTAAAGAGTGATTAGTATTAAGATATATTTACCCAAATATATATTTCTCTAGACTCCATCATCTGTTCTTTGTATGAGTATGTTAATCTTTCCCGAATTTGGAGCATTGTTCAGTAATTCTCATCTCTGAACTATGTTCAAGGCCTGTAGATAATCCTTCTCTTCTCCTGTGTCTAATTAATGGCTAGTTGCAGAGCTCATCTTTTTTGTGGGAGAGGAAAAGGACCACACAGGGTAACACTCTGATCTAACTGTGAACCATCTGCTCCATAGCTCTTCCAAATATTTACAAGTAGTTTTTCAAACAAGGAGAAAAGATTGGGTAAGAAACAAAACAAAAGATAAGAATACTTAGATACTACAGTGATGCAGACCAAAGAGATATTAAATGTTATCTCTGATAACACTTCATCCTCCAACAAGTCTTTACTGCTAAGACCAGACCTCAGGAGTCCCAGAGCTTAAAAACCACAGAGGAAGACATGAGAAAACAAGGTTTTGCCTCAGTTGAAGAGGATTGGTTTAGAGATCAATTAAGGAAACTGAACATCCACAAATCCATGGGCCCTGATGGGATGCACCCACAAGTGCTGAGGGAGCTGGCGGAAGTCATTGCTAGGCCACTCTCCATAATCTTTGCAAAGTCCTGGAGAACAGGAGAGGTGCCTGAGGACCGGAGGAAAGCCCATGTTACTCCAATCTTCAGAAAACGCAAGAAGGAGGACCAGGCTAACTATAGGCTGGTCAGCCTCACCTCCATCCCTAGAAAGATGATGGAACAACTTGTTGGTGGTGCCGTCTCAAATCATGTTGAGGAAACAAAGCTTATCATGAGTAGTCAGCATGGATTCAACAAGGGAAAGTCATGCTTGGCCGATCTGATAGCTTTTTATGATGGCATCACTAGATGGATAGATGAGGGGAAGGCAGTGGATGTGGTCTACCTTGACTTCAGCAAAGCTTTTGACATGGTCTCCCATGGCATCTTCATAGATATGTTTAGGAAGTGTGGACTGGACCATTGGCTGGGAAGGTGGATTGGGAAGTGGCTGAAGGAAAGAGCTCAGAGAGTTGTGGTCAATGGGGCAGTCTAGTTGGAGGCCTGTGGCTAGTGGCATCCCCCAGGGGTCAGTGCTGGGTCCAGCACTATTCAATATATTCATCAATGACCTGGACAAAGGGCTAGCATGTCTCCTCAGCAAATTTGCTGATGATACCAAACTGGGAGGAGTGGCTGGCACACCAGAAGGCTGTGCTGCCATCCAGCGTGACCTGGACAGGCTGGAGAGCTGGGCAGGGAGAAATCTAATGCAATTCAATAAGGGCAAGTGTAAAGTGCTGCATCTGGGGAAGAACAACGCCATATTCTAATACAGATTGGGGGCTGATGTGTTGGAGGGCAGCTGTGGGTAAAAGGACCTTGGAGTCCTAGTGGACATCAGGATGACCATGAGCCAACAGTGTGCCCTCGCAGCCAAGAAGGCCAATGGCATCCTGGGATGCATTAAGAAGAGTGTGGCCAGCAGGTCGAGGGAAGTTATCCTCCCCCTCTACTCTGTGCTGGTGAGGCCTCCCCTGGAGTGCTGTGTCCAGTGCTGGGCTCCCCAGTTCCAGAAGGACAAGGAGCTACTGGAGAGGGTCCAGCGCAGGGCCACTAAGGTGATGAAGGGCCTGGAGCACCTTCCATGTGAGGAAAGGCTGAGAGAGCTGGGTCTGTTTAGCTTGGAGAGGAGGAGGCTGAGGGGGGATCTTACCAGTGCTTATCAATATCTAAAGGGTGGGTGTCAGGAGGATGGGGCCAGGCTCTTCTCAGTGTTGTCCAGTGACAGGACTAGGGGCAATGGTCATAAACTGGAAAACAGGAGGTTCAACCTGAATGTGAGGAAACCCTTCTTCCCTGTGAGGGTGCCAGATCACTGGAACAGGCTTCCCAGAGAGGTGGGGGAGCCTCCTTCCCTGGAGACTTTCAAAAGCTGCCTGGACTTGTTCCTGTGTGAACTACTCTAGGTGATCCTGCTCTGGCAGGGGGGTTGGACTAGATGATCTCTAGAGGTTCCTTCCTACCCCTTCTACTCTGTGAATCTGTATAATAACATAATCTGCTTACTTATAAGAATCTCATTCACTGGCCTTGGGCTATGGCAAGCTTGTAATTATTTAACTGTTTGTGCCTTACCCACCGACACAAGGAGTACAATGAGGAGGTAAGACAAGAGAGAATTTGGTTGACAGGAAGGGATTGGTTTAGATCTTTGTTAAAAGCCTTACCTTTATGACTGATGGAGAAATCCAAACCAAAATATGACCAGAAGAATCTGGAAGACTGAATTACCTAGTTGCCATAGGACTGGGAAGTAATTCTGTACCTATTCAGGTGGTCAAGATCTGCTTATGTGATCTAAGAACGTGCTTAAAGAAGTGAATATACCTCTGGGCAAAGTAAAGTGATATCCAAGATACAGTGGATATTTTCTCAAGCCGACAGATGCTTATGAAAAGAGAGCAGATTTCTGGTATCTAAGGACAGTGGTTTTAAACTGTGGGGT
Organism: Rhynochetos jubatus; assembly: GCA_027574665.1. Classification (NCBI taxonomy): domain Eukaryota; kingdom Metazoa; phylum Chordata; class Aves; order Eurypygiformes; family Rhynochetidae; genus Rhynochetos; species Rhynochetos jubatus. The sequence continues at coordinate 41,691,785 of CM050650.1, forward strand.
TGGTCCTAAAAGAGCCGAGTGTGGGTTTCTGTGCTATGGTAGGAATTTGCAAGTGTCACACACAAAAAAAAAAAAAAATGAGAACCATAATAAATGAAACTATCAATTTTGGCATAGCTTTGACCCATGTCTCTATATAATTAGCGTAAAGAGTATAAGAAGTAAAAGAGTTTGATTTCTAAGACAAATGCATATCTGAATCTAGTCTGTTGTCTTTCACCCAGAACCCATCCTCCATCCTGATCAGTTAGACATATAAGATGGTGCTGTTAATTTTGTTGTGTTTGAGGTATAACAGTGGATTTATTTCCAAGTTTGTGCCAAGGATCAGTAAGTACATGGGAGACACCTGGTCTTTTTGGAGTTAGAAAGATTTTGAGAGTTGTCATCAAACCTCACCTGGAACCAGTGGAGCTGCTGACTCACGGATCTAAGTGAACGATTGACTTTCAAGTTGGTGTACAGATCTGTAATGCTAAAAGCACAGCTAGTGACAGAGGTTAATGAGTCATGTATTTTGAAAAAGTAGGGAGCCTTTTTGTTGTGGGTTTTTTGGTTGTTTTTTTTTTTTTTGTGTGTGATCTATTTTTGAGGGCAAGAAACTTCAGTATGAAGTAGATTCAATCTTGATCACTCACAAAATACAATTTTAGTAGAAGTATTCTAGACCTTTTGAGAAGGCAGAAAGGAAGCAAAGAAAGGAGAGAGGGAGGAGTTGTTTAGTTATAAGGTTGCAATAAAAAAATTATGGATCCGTTGAAATTATTTCCAATGTGTTAGTATTACTCAAATCATAAATAAACAGACCAAGTAAAGTTTTTAAAAGGTAGCGATGTCTTAAACTTCCTCAAACCTCTCTCCTTTACAGTGTTCTTGGTGACATTTATTGACAAGCATGTTTCTTCTAGTACAGGCAGACTTGCTTTTGGTATGGAATGGCAGTGCAGCAGCCTACAGTAAGGTAACCAGTACCGGAAGAATTTGGGCAATACTAGAGGTGGATTCTTAGCTGTCATACTCTTTCACCAGTAAATGAGGACCCTAAGAAGGAAATGTGAATGATGGACTAAGACCAGGCAGGAAAGAGAGGGGTCAGATGACAAGCTACTTAAAAAAGGTCAGAGAGCTCAAAGATGTGCAGTTGACTCTTGATATTTCTATAATGTTAAAGTGCACTTAGATGATATTCCATCCATCCTTTCTCCTAAGAAGCATTATGCTATTTCTCATTTTTTTCTTCTTTATTTGTAAACCAAATCAGATAGGTAAGGAAATACTTATTTTTCATAAGCAATCAAAAATTTTAAGGAAATTGTGAATAGCTTTCTGTGCTTTTTTCTAGAGAATTTCCTGTGATGATTTCTCTTAGCAGAGTTGTATCCATTGGCTAGTATCAAATGGAATTTGGTATCAAATGGAAAAAATAAATTATCTTAATCTTCCATTTCAGTTTTTATGGGGGATTACAAATGCGTTTGCTATATGCTTCTCTTTTTTTCTGAAAGAAGGGAAAGAATGAAAGCAAGCAGACACTCAATGATGTTTTTTCAGAGTGGAAGATGGACTTTATCACTTATTGCTGCTGTGAGGTGTGGTGCAGTTGCTTTATCCCTGTGGCTTCCATACTGCTTCCCACCATTTAGCAGATGTTTCTAATTGCTTTTTGGAAAGATAAGTAGTATTTTGATTTCAGAGCTAAATAAAATCTTAGCTTTTATTGACTGAAGAAATGTAGTTGTTATATAGAATAAATTACATATGCATTTGTGCACCATTATCTATTAAAGATTGAGAAGACAAAGACAAACTCTACTTGTTTCATTTCTGAGTGGTAGGGAGTGAATATTTTCAGCCCCTTCAAGGAAAATACATAATGTCATATAAACCTAGACTAGATATTAGTCTGATCTGGCAGCTGCACAGAATATGGCTTGAAAGGCACGTTTCCAGGCATGTATACAGTGAGAAAGGGAAACAAGAGAACAAGACTCTAGGTGATAAGGCTAAGACCACCTACAGTATAAACCACAAGTTTACCACTAAGAGGGTTTTATGCAACAGCTGCATCATTCTCACCTTATTGTATTTTCCTGCCACTTCATAAATTTCCAGCTGAATCACTGGAAACACACAGGGAAAAGGAGAATGTTTCATCTTTCTTCTTCAGTTAATCTATAGGGAGGTCTCTGTCTTTTGCTAATTAATCTCACAGGATGCTGTGGTCTATGAGAAAGTGTGTAGCATTTCTGATTGCATAAACATTTTCCTGATATGTCAAGATGGAAAAATACCAGCATCTACCTCCTAGTTTTTCATCCATTGAAACTGTTAAGTGTTTAGAGGAAGGATGGACCCAAGCCAGCACTCCCAGCTCAAACCACTGCCAAATGCTTCATGACCAACAGCAAACATATAGGTAGTCTGGACACAAATGCCAAACTCTCTGTGTGCATGACCATCTCAATGGCCTGACAAACCTCACCTTGGTCAGAGTGTGTCAAAGAAAGACCTTGCTGGGCAGAGGTGGTCATGCTATGCTCAAGAGCCTTTGCTGGTGGGATCTTCTACATCATGTGGCCTTTGAAGTAAAATCCCAACCACCTGGGAGTGAAAAGTGGTGACTAGGACTGATTTTTGGTTTTCTGTGAAGCTGGTACCATTCTAGCCTCAAAAATGCCAACGTTGTTATGCCTATGTTGCTGATGTGAGCTGTTGGAGGCAGGTCCCTTGTTTCAGGAGTATTTAAGACATTCTGGTAGAAAGATGCTGCTGGGACTCTGAGGGCATTTGCAGGTGTTACTGCCCTTGCCCACCACTGAAGGCTCCCCTCATCTGCCCACACCCAGGACTCCATGTCATCCCCCTTGGAGTCATCAGCCCCTGCTTCAGCAACACCAGGGAAGAGCTGGTCTCCAGCTCCTCATAGCTCTACCCTGCCTGACCATGGGCCCTGCCGAATTAGGCCCAACCATGGACCCACATCCCAGCCTGTCCTTTGCCAGTCCCCAGGGGGGTGCTGGCTGCCTGGGTCTGGGCCTGCCAGGAGAGCAACGTGATGGACACGGAGAGCTGCAGTTGCAGGACACTGATGTTGGTGGCCTTCACATAAGAGCACAACCCTCATGAGTCACACAACTCTCCAAGAAGATCCCCCATGCTATCTGGATAAGCTTGTGTATTGTAGCATGAACCTAAATACTCTGTGCTTTTGTGTCTGTTGGTTTCAGTTTTTACTAGGAAAAATTCTAGTCTGGTAAGGAAAGGACAATTCTGAATACAATCATAAAATCCTTTAGGTTGGAAAAGACCTCTAAGGTCATCAAGTCCAACTGTTAACCTAACACTGACAAGTCCACCACTAAACCATGTCCCTAAGCATCAGCACCACATCTACATATCTCTTAAATACCTCCAGGGATGGTGACTCCACCACTTCCCTGGGCAGCCTGTTCCAGTGCTTGACAACCCTTTTGTTGAAGGAATTTTCTTAATATTCAATATAAACCTCCACTGGTGCAACTTGAGGCCATTTACTCTCATCCTATCACTTGTCACTTTGGGGAAGAGACCAACGTTCACCTCTCTGCCACCTCTGTTCAGGTAGCTGTAGAGACCGATAATGTCTCCCCTGAGCCTTCTCTTCTCCAGGCTAAACAACCCCACTTCCGTCAGATGCTCCTCACAGGACTTGTGCTCCAGACCCTTCCCCAGCTCCGTTGCCCTTCTCTGGATACGCTCCAGCACCTCAATGTCTTTCTTGTAGCGAGGTGCCCAAAACTGAACACAGCATTTGAGATGTAGCCTCACCAGTGCCAAGCACAGGGAGAAGATGTCTTCCCTAGTCCTGCTGGAGACACTGTTCCTGATTCAGGCCAGGATGTCACTGGCCACCTTGGGCACCTGGGCACACTGCTGGCTCATAGTCAGCCAGCTGTTGACCAACACCCCCAGGTCCTTTTCCACCAGGCAGCTTTCCAGCCTGTAGTGTTGTATGAGGTTGTTGTAACCTGAATGTAGGACCTGGCACTGGGCCTTGTTGAACCAAGCCTTGTTGTTTGTGAATAACCTGTACCCTAGAGAGTGTCCTGAAAATGTGAGTGACAGAGCAAGGTAGCTGGTCAGCCATTGAACTATCCTTAGTGGTCTTCTAAGCTCAACCTGTGCAGTGGTAACATTTAAACCACAGCAGCAGCAAAGGAGAGAATGGTGCTTAGGCAGGGACAGAGATGGAAGAGGGGAGTTCGGATGGTGCTTAGGTAAAGGGAGATCCCTATACACAAGAGGGTGGTCTCTGTACACCAAACCCATCCATCTGTAACTCCCCAGGAGCTTTTGAAAATCTTCAGACTCAGAAGAACTTCAATTACTTCTGCCTTTTCAGAGTATTTCTAGACTCATTTGTAAGATTATACATTAGCAATCACTTATTTGAGCAAAGTGCACTCCTTTGATAGATTTGTTTCAGCTGTAAACTTCTGAAAAAGTCAAACAACTGAAATGACCTGTGGAATGAAGGACTACTCAAAACAGAAAAAAGACACTGGTTGAAAATCATGAGAGGAGTATACATCTCCTCTCTTTATTGCCTTGAAGCACAAGACCAGAAACAATCTTTACAGATATTTAATACAGGTTATACATAAATTACACAAGCAAAAGCTAAACACAAGACCTGGGCAGGGGCGAAAAAAACCTGTACTTTACTGTACCTTTTTCTGACAGAAATAAAAAATCTGTCTTTCATATATTCTGTTCTATCAACTTTGCAACACAGTTATCAAGGCTTCACGGTGATGAAATTGATAGAAACATTTCTGTCTAGTCATCCTGTCCAAAGCCCCAAGGAAAAAATTAGGAAGCTGGCAGAGTAAACAATTGATCTGTGACAACAACATTATTACTTAGGAAAAAGCCCTCACCCTTGAGACAAAGGATAAGTGCATGAAATGAAATGCTGTTATTTAGTGTATCGTACTAGAATGGCAAGACCCTTGCTAAGTACAGATAATACCATAAATCTCAAATAAAGCTTCAGATTATTTTTCATTATCTTATTTTCCCCTTCAGAAAAGATAACTTTTATTTGAGAATCAAGGGTTTACCATTTAATTGCTTTTCCCCACAGGTTTAAAAACACATTCAGTGGTTTACAATTGTTTGGAGTGTGTTTCTTCTCTTCTCAGAGGCAGGACAACACTGCCTTTGTGACCACAGGAAAGTTTATTATCAGATGAAGTGCACCACAAGAGCATGTTTGGGGATCATGGCCATAATCAAATTTACCAAAGACATGTTTACGTGACTTTTTGTGTTGGACAGTGATGTCTACAGCAACCCAGAAAGTGGACTTAATATCTGCATAAGCATGTATCCACAGTGGAGACTGAGATCCTAAAACTATTCATGACAATATTCAGAATCAAACAGTGTGGTTTTTCTCAGTATTACGATACCATGGCTATATGTTCAGTAGTTGGAGCCAGTTTCACAGAGATCTTTTGCTTTCAGTTAGATTACCAAACCTGTGTGACCTGTTAAGCTGAGGGAACTCATTGCCTCTATTGTATTGGATGTTTATTTTCATATTTTTTATACAAATATTTTGTGTTAATAGTTACATACTTATGACATCAAATCTGTCTGCTGATCTAGGTCTGGATGGGAATTCACACACAGTAGTTGGACTGGCCCGGGAAAACAGCAACAATTCCAGTTAACATGGTCTCTGCTCTTTTGAAGTCACCTCCTTCCAGGCACTTGTATTCAAAACTCTCAAATTTTTTCTGGAATAATGTGTGACTGTTAAAGACTTTTGGGAGAAGCAATACTGAAAAAATATTTGTCAAACAAAGTATGAAAGTGCAAATGTAGAAATTCCTTTAGTCATCAACGTTCACAGGAACAGGGTGACTGTAGTTAACAGAATGTTTCCTTTAATTCTTTTTGTAGCCAGATATTAAATTTTGAAGGTTTGAATTTCAGCTTCTGAAGAAAGGTGTGGAAACTCAGTACGTATTTTTTCGGAATTCAATGTTTTGCCTAATTTTATTGTGACTACAGTTCATAATATAATGTCTATCTACTCCAGTAGGAGAAAATATTATCCCTCTAAAAATTCCCATATGAAGAATTAAATGTTGTTTAGTTTAATATTAAACTGAGCTCATGACAGTACCATTACTTTTAGGGCTTTCTTTCCTTTGGATTTCAAAATGCTTCACTGGGGAATTCTGTATAATTTTAAAATTGGGGAAACTGAGGTACAGAGAAGGAAGTGACCTGGATAAACTCAGAACTCTCTCATTTTAACTAATCTCTCTTTACAAGACTGTGGGGTTTTTTTTCCCCTCACTCACAATTATTTTACTTGTAAAAGGAGAACAGTGTAAGAAAAAAGACATCTAACACAGGCAGATTACTGTGGCCTGGTTTCAGTTTTATTAAATTATTTCAGCTATATAAAAGTACATCTAAATAGTGGTTAAATTTAAGTGAAATAAACAAAAACAACTTGCTCATCACACATCTCATTATTGGTCAACAAGATGAGAGCTAGCTTTCATGTAGCCCCAGGTTCCATTGTTGGTGAGTTCTATTATCTAAATAGATTTTTGCCCACAGCACTCATGTCTGCAAAGAAGCTCTTACCAGACCTGACTAAAAAATTATTCTTATCACATTTCTCTAAGTGAAGAATTATAGCTTTGATAGTCTAAGCTCTAATTCTTAGAAAAGGCTGTTACTATGAGGAAACCTGTACTCATTTAGTGTACATTACTGAATAGGATTTGTCAAGAGGCCAAAACCTTTGGGAGCAGCTCCTGTGAATACAAAGGCTGTGATCTGAGATAAAGCACGAGAACTCATCAGGCTCCTGTGTACAGCTCTCTCCTCTCTTCCCGAGCCTTCTGCAGAGGGCACTTCCATAGGGCAGGAGCTGCCAGGGACAAACCTTGTGTCAGATTCCCCGATGGTCACAAGCAGATGCTGAAGGTTTGATGCTTTGTCTGTTCCAACAGGAAGGGGTGAGATGATCATTTTACCTGGTTGAGGGAAAGAAAAGGAAGAAAAGATACATCAGCAGTAGGATCAGAAAGGAGCTTGTGCTCTTTTAAAAGACTTAATATTTTTCAGATACGTTGAATGACTGCTCACAATTCCAACTGAAATCACAGGACAAGCATGCCTCGGAAATCAGTTCTTCCACTGCCTTTGCATGGCTTGTTTGAAGTCTCCAGCTGACAAAAGCTTGACACTTTCATTTGACATAAATTTAAGTCCTGCCATCCTCAATACCAAGGAATATGTCAGCAACAGATTACAAACAAAACACATTTTCAATTCACTTTTAAGGTTGCCTTGTGTCTTTCCAAGAGATGCAAGCTGGTGATACAAACTCAGGAAATGAATCAAAGTACAGACCTTGCTTCTCTAGAGCTGGCAATAGGCAGAGGGAGGTAGCTGCGCACCTGAGTGCAGTCAGTGCCTTAGCTATCGCTGCGCTGGGGATTGATTAGCTGAATCAGCTTGGCAGGGATACAACTGTAATCTGAAGAGACCTGGGGATTGCTTGAGGGGATGAGGCAGAGCTGCAATTACACTGCAGTTGTGGTATAAAGATTCCTTGTTCTCTGGGATTTTGATGCCAGACGGTGGAAGCACGGGTGAGATCACGTCACTGCGGTTCAGAGATGATGTGCAGAGATGTACAGGCTGTGCGAGTGCCCACAGAGCAGGGGTCTCTCCTCTGCTGAGGGAGGACAAGAGAGCGTGCTCTGGGGATAACTGTTCCTGGGCAGAAGCATAGGAGTGAATTAGAGAGGATGGGATGTGAAACGAACCACAGTGCTTTGAAAACTTATTGGTCATTTGTTTCCATCAGAAAGCTCATTGTTCAGCTGTAGAACAGATGTCAGTGGATTACCATCCAGAAGACCTTTTACTTCAGCAAAATACATATGGCTTGTTTTGAGGGTGTGATGCATGCTCTTCAGAAATGGGCTGCAAGGATGCACGTTAAGCGCATGCTGAGCAACGACTGGGATGCGGCCAGGGAAGAATTTCACTTGACGCCTGCCCAACCCTGTGTTGCCCGGCTTTCAGGCTGAGTCACTGAGGACACCTTTCTGTCAGCAGCCAGGCATTGCAGGGCGAAGGCATTTCTGCCTCAATGAACTGCTTTGTAAAGATGGTTTCTGTTGATGGGCAGCACTGAAGTCTTGCTAAAAGCTCTGCTAAGTCTCTGGATGTCAACCTTGTTTTAAAGAGAAACAGTTACTGACAAACATCCGGGTTTGAAGGTTCAGGTCACTTTTAAGAAGAGTTTCTATTTCTGGATGTTTAGCAATTGTAAAACAAACAAATATGTGGGCTTCAAGGCTTCCCTTCAAGTTTAGCAAGCAAGGGCTTTCTCATGATGTTTCATTCTTCCTTTTCCAGTGAATATCAGCACAAATCTGAGAAGATAATCATGTAAAAATCAAAGTAACACAGGAGACATCCATAAAGGAAACTGGTGTTTGGAAATAAAAACGAGGTTCTCTCTTTTTTAACTTGCAAAATATGTGTGTGTTTTTGAAATCATCTTGTTGGGTAGTGAAGGAGCTGAGATGTCTAACCCTGACTAAATGTCTCACATTTACATGACTGAAGTCAGATGAATGCATGAAGTATTTAATCTGTGATAAATTAAATCTGAACTACACACAATAGTTTCATGGATTTTCACGTCCTGCCTTATGAATTAAGACTAGATTCTAGTTTAACATTTCTGTTTTATTCTTGATAGAATTCTAGATATGCTAAATCAATTGCTTTAAAGAAAATATGCTATTTTCAAGTTGGAAAATAAGGTTTCTCTGTATCTCTATTTTCTTGTAGAATTCTCCTCATTTATATTTTGAACTTTCCTTTGAACTTTCCAGGTTTCGTTTGTGAGAATGAAAATATTCTGTGTATGAACATGTTTTTAATCTGTTGAATAGTAATTATTTTATGACAATATCAGTAGGATAGAGGTCTCTCAATTTCACCTGTATCCTCTTTTCAGTCAAAGTTATGAAATCTACGCAATAAATGTGCAGGGGAGATAGTTTGTGCCTTCAAGCCATTCAACAGTAGAATCAAAGTGTGCGTTTGTTTCCTGTAGCTTGAAAGTAACAGTGCCATTCTAAATCAGAATTAGAAGAGCAGAAATAATGACCTTGTTGTCTAGTCATGGCTGACTAAGTTTTTGAGAGACACTGCTCTCAGAAAACTAAAGTTTGGCTCCTATTGTAAGTACTAGAACTAAGAATGTATTTGATTTTAACAACTTGAAAATAGAGGCTTTTTGTATTTTATCAGCTTAGGAAGAATAGCATAGGATTGCATTAAATAGTCACATAAAATGCACTCAAAACTATCGTGCAAACTGATATTTGTCTTATGAATTGCTTTTTAGGTAATAAACTTGTTTTTTACATATAGCCAGGAATCTGGCAGAATAAAGGAAAGGAAACATTTGCACTGAAACTGTTGGCTGTATTAGAAAACAACTGCTTTAATAATTTGTTTATCTTGCATCCCTGGCCTCCTGTCTCATCCAGAGAATCTCCAAGGAAATGACTGAAAATATGAAGGAAGCTAGAAACCATTGAACTCGAAGACCTGGGGTCAGGGCCTGGCTTAAATCACCACAAGAGGCTCTGAACCACAGCACTGGCTCTAACCCCTTGGCCAGGGCTGCTGTTACTGCCCTTGTCGAATCTAATTGGAAACAGAGATACAGACTGCAAACCTTTGCCTGCAATGCTCCTCAGAAGAACAGCAGAGGGTTGCATCAAATGTGCACCTCATGTTTTCAATGTTTTCATAGAGGGTACCTACTAAAACAGTAAAGCTTTCAGTCCGTCTTTGTGTAATGATGCATTTCTGCCAGCTTTATCAGATGAAAGGACAGAGGGAGATGTTTGCACAACAAAAAGGGTATGGCTGTTATTTTCAGCTCAGCCTGTTCCCAGCCAGGTCTGGTATGGCACCGTCAACCTCTCAGTCGCAGAAGGAAGGACCTTTCTCTCACTGGACAAGAACCCAAACTGGTTCAAACCACATTTCACACTCCCAATATTTCATCTTCTTTCCTTCTGATTACAGTTAGGATCAGTGGATTTAATGTGATCACTGTCATGTGAAATCTAGAAAAGTTGAAAAAGATGAAGAAAGGAGGGAGAAGGAATAATTTATAAACCTTTCCCTACAACTGTCATTTATTTACTCCAGGGAACCAAAGCCACATATGCCCCAGAGAAGTTGTGATAGCTTAAATTAAGTTTATTTGGAAACTAATAATGTTAGGAAGGACACATTTACACGAATTAGTCATTGGTGGAAGAAAAAAACCTCACATAAATGAACTGGTTCTAAATGCTTCATGTCCTAAATGACTGAACAGTGGGTGACACTCAGAAAGAAAAAGGGATGAATGACATTGAATTATGAATTTCTAAGTAACAGTACCCAAAATGAAACTTTTTTTTTTTTTTAAACATAGTATTTCCAGCTTTTGTTTGTTTAACAAAGCAGAGAGGAAAACCATACTTTTTTTGAGAGTAAGAATGGGGTATAGTTTAAAACTGTCACTTAAGGTCACTGTTGTCATATAATGCAGACAGATGAATGGAGAAAAGATGTCAAATATTTCCCAAGCAACTATTCTGCTTATCTGGGAGACAGTAGGGGAAAATACATTTACATATCATTAGGAATGCCTTGTGGCTATTCTGGAAAATACATGTATATGAAGTGTGTGCATGCCACCAAAGACATCCTACACTTGCTCAACCTAAGGGAAGCTTGAGTAGTGTTTAGCTATTCATTAATTTTAAAGGGTGAACAATATTTTGTTATGTTTATGAATCTGAATTCAAGAGGTACACAGGAGGGTGAGGATGCCATACAGTGACAGGAGCATATTGAGAACTGAAGAGAAGCAAGATTAACCGAAACAGTCAGGCTACAGGCAGTAATTTTGAATGGAGCACTAGATTATGGTGATGAAACACAGTAGTCAGATATATGTTTCCTCACAGCAAATTGTTTATATAGTAGCTGATGTAAGTAAATGAAGTCCTGAATATACTCAGCATAGCTAATGCATACCCTGCTTCTGAGAGCACGCACTGAAACAATGATCCTGTGGACAAATTTGTTTAATCTTGACTTTCACCCACGCTGATATTCCAGTGTCTCAGTGCCCTGACTAACTCTGTTGTGGCTTGTTTACACTTGTCTGTAGCAGAAAGTTCAAGGTCCTGAATCTTGTACAAGATCCTAAAAGAAGTTGATGTGGTTATATTTGGTGATGTCATGTATAGCCTAAGATGTCATTAGCCAGCAAAGGTTTTCTTTTTTTCAAAGAAGCTGGTATACTGAGTACTTGTAGTTGAGATGAGCTGGGCTAAATTGTACCTCTTCCTGAAACAGTGGCACTGGGTGATGATTTGGGGGATTTTGATTTTCTAGGTTGTTCCTCCTTAGAAGATACAATTGTCCCACAGGCTCTGCACCAGCAAAGACCATTTTCCCCTCAAATGTACGTGGTTTTTAATATATTTTTAACTCTGTCCAGCTATAATATAATTTAAAGAAACACAACATTTAACATTATGGAATGACCTTACAATATCAGAAAACCTGGAGCCCTGTGCTCTAAGCAGCACAATTCCTGGAAGCCCAATCTGCCAGTACTTCCTGGGAATACTATATATGTTCTATTGACTCACATCATTTTAGATGGGAAATACCTGCTGGTAGTATCACTTTTCCCTCCAGGATGTAAGTGTTTCTGTGCAACATGCTATCATAAAGGTCAAAGGAAATATTATTATCAGCCAGTTTGTCTCATATTGCGACAAACCAGATAATTTCATTCTTCATCATGCATAAAATTAAAAAACTATAGAAGAATTTTTGTGAACCTTTGGATTTAAATATTTTGTGTGAAAAAGAAACTGTCATACCTTCTAATGAAAGTGTGACAACCAGTCTAATTTAATTAAAAAACATAAGGTGACCACTTCCAATTGGTTGCTGAATAAGAGCCTGAGGAGACAGACTTTCCACTGTGAGCTTGAGCTCACTATTTGAACCATTATTATATTCTATAGATTGTGTGAGGCACTAGAAGGATTGTGGAAAGAATGTGCCATTCAGACATTGTCTTTTCTAATATATTGAGGAATGTTTTTCTGCAGAGAGCATTCTCACTCTGCTGAGGGCTCTCCAAGAGCACCCAGGAGCTACAGAAAGCACTACCTGGATTCTCCAGCACGTGGGAGCTGTGGTTAATGAAGGAATCACAACAGACTGAAAACATCTTTTGCTATCAAGATCCTGCCATGCCATTAGCTCTCAGTTTATGCTCATGTTTATATCTCCTGACAGCTGTGCACTGTGCGTACAAGCAGTTATTATATGGGTTGTATCCTCAGTTGCATAGACTGTGGTTAATAACATCTTGGTCTGCAGTTGCATTTATTTTCATCATCACGGACCATCAAGTAAACAGGGAGATGTTTAAAAGTGCAGAATTCCAGTGAGATTTAAAATTGGCTGAATTAAGTTGTTCTTTCTGCATCTTCCCTTCCAATAGCACCACTTTTTTGTTGGCGTTGTTTCCTAGCGTAAAATGAGCAGTCTTTGAAACTTTGAAAAAAAACTATTTTAAATGCATTGCAGAAATGAAAAAGCATTCTAACACTTCTCTGACAATATCCTGTGGTAAAACATAACACAGACATTCACAATGACAAAACCCCCATTTTTCTAGTGCCCACATTCATCTCAGTTCCAAGGATCCAGTATATTATTCTTATTAATGATAATTATTATTAATATTAATAATAATAACAGTCATAATATTATTACTTCCCCCTATATGAAGCATTTTTGTTTCTCAATGCTGACATTTCCAAAAAAGATTATCTATATAACATGCCTACTCATGAAAATAGATGGATATTAATTACATATATATGAGAAGAAAAACGCCATTGAGCCCTTAAGTAGCTTCAAACATCCATTACTGTTAAGTGACACTCACTGTTGGTCTTTTTCTTCAAGTCACAGTGAAAAAAACTGGCTTCGGGCTATGTAGGCTAAGTGAAAGGATAGAGTGTCTCAGAGAATATTCTGCTGCAGTCCAGTATAACAGTGTATGATTATCCAGGAAAAGAAGTTTCTTTACTATTTTTTAATCTTAGTAATGATTAAATTTTTTATTGGAACTGTCCCTCATTGCATTAGATATGGCCATTTTGTTTATTGTTGCCAAAAGACAACTATCACTGGTTGCTTTTGTGGCTAGGTAGATTTAAAGGATATGTCAGTATGCACCCAGCTGCTGCATTTTGTGCAAAAAAAAAATTTTTATCATTATGTTCCATGGAACTGAGGCTGATAGGAGCATCCTCTCCAGGGGGCAGAGCTCTGTGACTGCGCTTCCCTGTAGGACAGCTTTCTCTTCTCTCCCAAATGGACCCACCAACATGATTCATCTCTTTGCCAGGTGAAATACACACATAACACATGGAAGCATCCTGCTGTTGTGTTTCACAGTCTGCATTTCTCCGGGCTTTCAACCCCTAACACTCTGTTAGATTGCTTTGGCTGTGAGAGAAAGCAGTCACATTTTGCTTGTTTACAGATATTCGCAGCACGTGCCATAATGGCCTTTTCATGCATGGGATGTTGCTCACTAGCTAGACACTTAGAAAAGGGCCTTCTGTATTATTCTGTGAAAAATGTGTCCTTATCCCCAATGGTGCAGGCCTGTGCTCTGGCATTTAGGAAACTGTTGTTACCAGTCCTACTGTTGCACCTGTGTCTCATCTAAAGGTAGTGTCTATTGTCTAAAGCATTATAAATTTATCCTAAGTACAAAAACCATTAAAGAGGTCAGTCTCTTCTATGACGCACAAAGGCTTCTTAGCACGTTTACTCACCTGGTAACCAGCAAGGAACAGATAACTTTCTGTGGCTCAGTCACTGATGTCAGTCCCAGTGTTTACAGGTTATAAAATATTAATCAACCTTACATTAAATATTGATATGTCTATAGTCAATCATCATATTTGTCTTTTAGTCTGATATATTGACTACACCTTCTAATAAGCAGGAAATGAGAAGTTTACAGTCTATCAGGATCCAGTTAGGAATCAATGGCTGAGATTAAGCTTCATAAGCTCCAGTAAGGCTACAATAGTGATTCTTAAATTTTAATTATGTATATAGCTAATGATGTTCTACATTAACTGAGCTTTTGTCTTTTTAGCACTTGCTAAAACTCTGTTATTCTCTTCTAAATAAAGATGTGAAATTACAGCTGTTAAACAAAGGTCTTTTAATATCTTTTCATTTATTAGATATTGAATTATCTCATGTCTTGAATCTTATACATCTGAATGTATCAAACTTTTTGAATAACCATTTGTATTGATGGAGACAAATATCCCTATCAATGAAGCTCTTCTCATAGTATAACATTCCTTTGTCTCCATGGGAGTCTTGTATTCCTGCAAAAAGCTGAAATGGGCACTGAGCAAAAAATCTGCTGTATTTTGCCAGTAAGATTGATATTGTGGAGATGCTTGTATTCTATTTCTGCAGCTGAATTAACAGAGCAGAGAATAATGAAGTAGAGAGAAAAAAGCATTTTCTTGATAGGGTTCACAAGTGACAATTTTCTTGGTCCTCTAAATTGCCAGTCAAATTAAAGAGCAAGTCTAAAACTTCTGTAATTATCTAAACTATTAACTCTAACAAAGATTTACATGTCTTTCCTACTGTGCTAAAGAAGGGCAGTTTCAAATCATTAGGCTGAAAATCTTCTGAGAGATGCAGTTAACAATATCCCAGAGCAAGAGAGCTAGTTACAAACCACCCTAATAAAAATTTCAAGCAGAAGCCTAAGGTTGACTTTTAAGTATTCCATTGATTATGGACTGAAGTATTTGGGTCTAACCCTTTAAAATCAACTCCACCCCTGCAGATCATCAGATTCAATTAACGATATATCAAAGACAAAATCTCTCTCAGTGCAGATTTGATACCAATATTTTATACATGTTTGTGTACCAATATGTGTAAGTGTACTTAATGTGTCTTAAAATATTAATTAGTCAAACATGGAAGTGTTAGATATAGAATGAATAACAACCAAGTTTGTAGAAGCTGAGAATCATTGTCCCCTTTGTCTTTGAGTGGGCATGGACTAGACACTAGTAAAATCATTCTAAAAATATCATCCCCTTCCTAGAACTAGAACATAAATACATAATTTTCATATCTTTGGTGTGGTTACATCGGAAATTGTAGAACACGGTATCATTTCTGCAGTGAAGTTTATTTGTAACTCAAGGCTGTGACTTTGTGTAACTTTCAAGTTTTCTCAGACTCAATTTCTTCTAACTTTGTTTTTTAATTCATTTTTTAAAGTATTTAAGTAAATTATTTACCTTCTGTAACAGAACCAAAACCTGACAGATTTTTTCGAATGCTTAAAAAGTCAGTAAGAGCAAGTATTTTTATCAGAAAAATTTATATTGAAATATATCATGTAGATGATACCTCATTAAATTGAGAAGTTGAAGAAGTAGCATCCATGAAGAATTATTCATGAAATTTACATGAATAATATTCAGGATCAGTAACATAAATGTGGGAACAACTTATTAGTAACCCAACGAAAATCCTATAAAAAGAATTCGTGTATATTATCCAATCAAATTTGATATAAACTTTTTATTATTATATTGAAAATAAATATGATAGCAACCTCTGTGCTAGTTTGACTGAATTGTAAAACACAGCATTATTAATATGCATGTATGAGCCTCAGTTTTGCAGGTAGGTTCATTTCATTAATGAGATGTCAAGAGAAACAGATATTTTCATGAAGTAATTCTGCAGGAGACTGTCTACCTTAAGATATAGATGTGAATTCTGAATTAGAATTTAATTAGCTTTTTTTCTAATGCCAAAACTAACAAATATGCCTGATTAAAATTAATGATGATATATTAAGTAAGTGAAGGTTACCTAATTACAACTTCAGCTTAAACAATTCCTGAATTGCCTAATCAAAAATTTTATGCCTCTTGCCTAAATGGCAATTGCTTAGGAATTGCTGCTTTGTCGCTCTGATTGCCCTTCTTAAAGTTCAGTAAATTACCAAAGCTCAGAATGCATCAAGTGCACAGCATATGTAGCTGAGCCTTCCTTCGCTATTGAAGCACACAAGGAATAATTTTTGCTATGAGGAAATGGAATTGTTTTGCAAACAATATCTCCATGGTTATCCAAGTAATGCTACCTTTGTTTTCACTAATATAAATATAAATATCATGCTATTTCAAAGCATACACATGACATTTTGAGGTCACTAAAAGACCCAAACCCAAAAATAATGGGTAAAAGAATATAGCATAGTAAGATCAGTATGTTTTACCTACTTTACATACTAGTAATCATAGTGCAGTGTATAGTAAAGACAATCAGAAAACAAATTTCCAAACTGACACAAATTGGGTTTGGGTCAATCAAAACTATTTATTTCCATTTCAATTCAAATGTTTTTTAAATTAATTGCAAATAAGTAATTCTTCACATTTTTTCTGAATAAAATTAGCAACATTTCACAAAGAAAAGATCAGGTTTTCAAGAGGGTATACACCATCAAAAAGATTGCTTTGTCAAGTATTTTCCCTGTCCTCTCTATTGTTTAATTTCCAGGTCCTCACTTGGATGTACAATCTTATTTGCCAGCACACTTTGACTTGTCCTCTACTGATATTTATATCTGAATGAAAATTATTCACTGTTTAGGACAGACCCACACTAATGCTTATGTATGTTGTTCACATAGGAACAACGGTCTAAGTATCAACACTTCCACATACACAGTCTTCCATACAAAAATGTATGTATTTTGGAGATTACTACAGGATTACTAGTTTTATGAGGAACCAGAAATACCAAAGTAGTATGCGAGTTATTCCTTGATATTTCTTGATATCTAAGGGCTGCAGCACCTCTCCTGTGACAGCAGGATGAGAGAGTTGGGGTTGTTCAGTCTGGAAAAGAGAAGGCTCCAGGGAAACCTTATAGCACCTTCCAGTGCCTGAAGGGTCCTACAAGAAAGCTGGAGGGGAACTTTTTAAAAGGGTCTGTAGTGTTATGATGAGGGGTAATGGGTTTAAATTGAAAGCAGGGAGATTTAATTAGATCTAAGAAAGAAATTCCCTGGAGGTTTTAAAAACACCATTCCCTGAGTTTAAAGTATACTAGTAACCAAATGCCTATCCAAAGTTTTCATTGGGTGACTTGCATTCCTAACAATAGTATTAGCAAACAGAAATGTATACTCAATGGCATCCTATATCTGAGCTGTATGTGTTCATAAAAGTTTGCTGGAAAGACGTTGCCCTTGCCAGTAGCTGGAATTAAAGTCTGATTGACAAGGGAGGATATTTATGCCAATAGATGAAGCTCTGCAGATTTAAAGCAGAGTTGAAGATTCTTTTGTCAGCTTTACTGGACTTAAGTCAGCATACATAATATGACTTTCTAGTAATCTCTTTAGTTTTCCAGTGAGGTTTATATTATCTGTCCGTATAGCACATATTTTTTAATTAATGATGTCATGCATAGGTATTAATGTAATCTGCAATGACCTGCTCCATGTGAATGAATACCTTGCCTTCTAAATGTTCACTGTGACTAATTGTATATCTTAGACAATACTGTACAAATACTATTGTAATTTGAAATATGCATTTTTTAATGAATGCTAGTATCTGTCATGCGATTATCATTAACTTTGTCTATTTCACATCCACGCAGTTGCTGTGATGAGAAATAAGGATAATTTGGGGAACATCCAGCTCTATATATCCAGGTCATCTGAATGCCAAAGGGGAGAACTTAGCCTGCTCACACTGGGTACACAGACATCAATAAGATATCTCTTCAGAGATGCTGTCTTGGAAGAGAGCCATTGTAATGCAGGAAGTACACCTGAAGGTGGTACATATTAGTATGGTTCAACACGAATCTAGTTTGTGCTGACCTGAAGATACAGGACATATATCTTAAAATCTCAATGAGGAAGCAGAGGAACATCAGATTCCTTTGGTTTTTCTTCATGATGTTTTAAATCCCAGCATAAATAAATATCCCTCAAGATCAAGTTCTCATAGAGGAATGTATGGGACTATTCTGACTGCATGTGTACTTTGTCTTGGGATTTTAAAATCTATTTGATTAGGTCATCTACTTAGCTGTACTATTCTACAAAAAACAGCTGCTAGCACTTCATGGAGATTTGAACTTTGCCCTCTGTTGGTTAGTCTTCAATGTGAAAGAGTCTTGGCTAAGTTTAATAATTATGTGAGTGTCCCCGGAACAACTGATGGACATTATTGGTATTCAGTATTTCTAAAAACTTTTCTTTTAAAATTTTGTGCTGTATAGTATCCCAAAGGAATCCAGTTGGAGAATATATACCACTTTTTGTTGCTTGCACTTCAATAATCATAACATAGTTGAATGCAAATAAAAATATGCAAGGGTACACACCTTCGTATAAGCAGGAAATTCAGCTAGGGTTTGCATTTAGGCAAGGAAGCTGTTTGATACAAAGAGGTAAAGACGATGAAGATTTCTGGTATGGATGTACTGATTTACCTGTTACTATGTGATATGAAGGATGATGTGGATGAGTTGATGTAGGTGATCAGTTGAAGTATATATTAGTATAAATTGTGCATGCAGAGGGTTGGAAATTCAAGCTTAAAAATCCTAGAGCTACAATAAATTTTGCAGATTAGAATTTGCTCCCTGACTTGAAACTTGCAAAATAATATAGAATGATAATAATCATTTTTTAACTGTCACATTGCACACATCTGAAGTAGCTTTAGAAAAGGAAATTGAGATCCAGAGAACTAAAGTGGCTCAAGATAACACTTTAATGATGCCATCTGAATATTAGTCATATTGTCTGAATCCTAAACCCTAGTCTGCTCTCTAGAAGCAGCCGATCTTCTGTGTAATTTAGAGTCAATAATAACTACATTCTCAAGCTATCTGAATAGTTTTCCAAGGATGGCCAGACTTCCATGTGAACTTGGTCAAGTGGCAGGCAAACCTTGCATGATTTCTAGCATTTCTTAGTGTAACAAAAGAAACTTTGTGACTTTGTGAGTTTTACTTGGAGATTTAAGGTGAGCTGCTAAAGAAAGAAGGCTAAAGCATAAACCCACAGCGAGTAGAAGCAAATACACTTTCCAATGAAAGTACTGCATGATCAGATTTGGACTTTTGCGTTGTGTCTTTTCTTGCACTCTCCAAGCTGAACATTTTATTCTCCAGGGCTTAACCTCTACTTGTGTTAATTAGCCTGACAGAGAGAGAGAGAACACACATTTAATTAGTGTTTCCTGTAGCTCTTT
Source organism: Rhynochetos jubatus (assembly GCA_027574665.1). NCBI lineage: Eukaryota > Metazoa > Chordata > Aves > Eurypygiformes > Rhynochetidae > Rhynochetos > Rhynochetos jubatus. The sequence continues at coordinate 41,711,275 of CM050650.1, forward strand.
TCTCATTTGGTGGTTTCCTGAGTATTATT